>JAWNKS010000012.1:0-2515365 GCA_035771495.1 Cladosporium oxysporum
CCCTAACCCTAACCCTAACCCTAACCCTAACCCTAACCCTAACCCTAACCCTAACCCTAACCCTAACCCTAACCCTAACCCTAACCCTAACCCTAACCCTAACCCTAACCCTAACCCTAACCCTAACCCTAACCCTAACCCTAACCCTAACCCTAACCCTATACCACATCCACATCCACATCCACACCCACACCCACACCTCTCATCTTCCATTTCACTCAACATTTCACCACTTCCCCTTCCCTCCCTAACCCTCCCTATTCACCCTCCTCACTCCCTTCCTTCCTCCCTTCCTTCCTCCCTACCTCTTCTCAAATCCCCACCTAACAACCTCCCACTTCAACTAATCCACCCTTATATCATACACCTTACCCTTTATCTTCAACCCTCTCCCTACCCCCCAAATCTTCCTTATCCTCTACTAAACACCCTTATCCTTAATCATCCCCCCTTATAAACAATCCCTCTCCCCCTTCCTAAAATTCCCTCCCTACTTCTACTCCCTACCTCTCTTACTACTTAATACCTAAAACCTAACTTTCCTATATCCTCTTTCACTTTATAAACATCCCTCCTAACTCCTATCATCCTTCACCTTCTTTACACTCTAACCTTCACCTACTATTTCTAACCTTCTATTCTACTTCCCTTTCTACTATACCCCTAAACCACTCTTCTTTTTCTTTTCTTTCCTATCTCACCCCTCATCTCACCTACTAATTCACTACCCATTTCACACCCCTAATTTTCTATACACCCTAACCCTCACCACTTTTCTCTTCTTCTTTCTTTATTTACTCTACTCTTCTTACCTACTTTTCTTTCTTCCCTCTTATCCTAAACCTTATCATTATCCATTTTACTTCCTATTTCACTTCCTCATCTATACTCCAAACTATCTCCAACCCTCCTTTTCTTCCTCATTTCCAAATTTACACCCTTTAATCATCCTATATCATCCCCCCCATTATCCCTTTCCTTCTTCTCCTTTCAATCTCATCTCTCTTACTACCTAACACACCATTTCCATCCTTCCTCTTCTTCCTCTTCTTCCTCTTCTTCCTCTTCTTCCTCTTCTTCCTCTTCTACCCCTTCTTTATTCTATCAACCCCTCTCACCAACCTCAATACACCCTAACCCTCCTCTCTTTACCTCTCTCTTTCTCCTCATATTATATCCACTCCCTTCACTTCTTTCTCCATCATCCTCTTCTCCCTTCTCAAAACATTTCCAAAACATTTCCTCTCACTCATCCACAAACCCTCACATATAACTATCTCCCACCTCACCTCCTTATATATATCATACCATACAATTCTCTCATTCTCAAATACAATTCCCCTTCCCACCTCTATCATACCATACAATTCTCTCATTCTCAAATACAATTCCCCTTCCCACCTCCCAAACATCTTAACACATCTCATTCTTTTTCCTATCAAACCCTACACTTCTCCTTTTTTTTGTTCATCTTCTCAAAATCACATCACTCACCTTTTTTTTCTCCCTCACTCTAACATTACAACCTACCTACATCATCAATCTTAAATCCCACTATCCTTCTTTCAATTCAATTTCCATCTCATCCTATCTATAAACTCTCCTGTTCCTGTTCCTGTCCCTGTTCCTGTTCCTGTTCATGTTCATGTTCCTGTTCATGTTCATGTTTGTTACATCATCCCAAATCTTTCTCCTGTTTATGCTCACTTTTGTCCAAATTTTCTCCTATTGTCTCTCACACTCATATTCACTTTTCATTCTTCCACCTGTCCATATTCCATGTTCATATTCATGTTCATGTCCATATCCACATTGATGTTTATAACCACATTTTATGTTCATGTCTATATTTAAATGTCCCTCTTGATCCCCTCTTCCCCCATCTCTTTCTTCTTACCCATTTGTTATCTTGTCATGTCCTAATGTTGGGGGTTGCTCCTACTCTACCTGCTTGTGCCCTCCTTGTCTTCTTGCCCGTTTTTCATCTTTGTCTTCCTGTCTTATTTTTGTGCTTGATTGCCTTGTTTTAAATTTCTTATCCATTCTTCCTACTGCTCCTTTTCTTTTCCTCCTTCCCTTTCATCCTTTTTGGCTTAAACTTCCTGCTCTGCTGCTTCTGTGCATTGTTCTTTCTTTCGTGGCCTTTGACTGGTCTTTAACCTCATCTCCTTGCGAACGCTTTCGGAACGTCTTGCTGACTCATCTCTGCGTTCACGCCCCGCTGACATAATACAATCTTTCGTTCTACGAATTGTACCTTCATGACGTGCAAATTGGAATCTCCGCTCTGTCATTGATCAAATATCTTCTGTGCAATACATGAACGCCCGCCCGATCCGACAACCTAACCCTTCATCACCTTCTAACGATGACCCCAAAAATTCCACCATGTCGCCCCTCCATCCCCCGTCCTTCTTCGCCGCCTCAAACCACCTCTTCCATATGTCCGGGTATGCGTGTTTGACCCCGTATATCACTCCCAACAAAACCCCGTAAAATTGACATTCCACTTCCCTTCCTTCCTCGTCGTAAACCCTCGCTCGCCCATCGCTACTCTATCCGTCGCAAATCAACCGGGGCACATCGCATTTGAAACAAACCCGTGACTGCGGGGACTTGACTGCTCGTTGTGCGTACTTGCGTTCTCGCTCCGCCTTGACGCTGTCTCCTGACGGGCAACGGTCGATTGTGTGCATGCTGTCTCTCCCTTGACTGTGACATACCACGCAAACGTTCTTCCACCATTTCGAACCGTGCATCTTGCTCTCTTCCCAATTTTCCGTCATGCCACTTCGTGCCGGCCTATGCCTCCGTGGGGCATTCCACCTACATACCCAATCCTCCTCAACCCTCACCCTGACACTTTCTGATTGCTTCCTCGACATCCCCTTGCCTGTCGTGCCACTTCGTGCCGTCCTATGTCTTCGTGGGGCATCCCACCCACATATCCCGTCGCCGCCGACCCGAACCTCTGTCAACCCTCACCCTATCGTTCCTGTATGCTTCCATCGACATCTCCTTATCGTTTCCTAATGCCTTCCTCGACATCTGCCTTCTGCCTTCTGCCTTGCCTGTCGTGCCACTTCGTGTCGTCCTATGCCTCCGTGGGGTACCCCACCCACAAACCCAACCGAACACTCGACACTCGTTAACGGAACACTCGCGAACAATTACGGACTTGTGAATTTTCTGCTACCGTCTATTCGTGTGCATGCATGCTTCTCTCAAAATGTCCATGAATCCATCGAACCCCGCCGTTTTCCTTCCTGTAACACTCCGCGCTCTCTTTCCGCCCATTGATGAAACAACCACACCATCCCGCTCATCTCCACCCCGTCCTCTTTGATCGTCGTGCCTAACCATTCGTGTGCCTCCAATCTCCCTTCCGCCTTCTCGATCTCGTCGAATATCCACGTCATGACTTCATCGCCGCTGTGGAACATGATGATCGCCACCGCTTCCATCAAACAACCCCGGTACTGACACCTCCCCTGCCCGCCTTTCCTGTATCTCGTCGGGCCATGCTCGTGTACGGCTTCCCACGAATGGCATATCGCTTGTGGTGCCCAACAATTTTGGCACGCCGTCCACGCCTCTTTCCATCGTATGGCACTCAACCAATTGCACGCCTTGCTTATTTGCTCTTGGTCCTCTGCCGATGTGCATCCGCATATCCGCCAACCCTTTCTTCCCGCCGCCCTTCCGTTGATCCGACATATGTTGCAACCCACCCTCCAACGATCGAACAACTCGATCAATCGCTCCACCATGCTGCTGTACACGACGTTGCGGTGCTGTTGCTGTGCCTGCATCGAATCTCGTTCTCGTTGCTCCTGCATCCATGTCGCTTCGGCCGCTTCTCGTCCCTGTGCCTCCTTTTGCTGCTGCTGTGCATCTTGTTGTCTTGCGTGCTCCTCCTCCTCTCGCTGTACGGTCATATGCCATGCCTGCTGCTGGGCTGCTTGCCGGTGTCTGGCGGGGGTAACGTCTTGCAATCGTGCCCTTTTGGTCTGGTCTTCCCCTTGCCTGACCTGCACACGAATCCGCTTCCGACCCTCGCCACGACACACGTCGCAAAACTGCTCGCCTGCGCGGCAACTCGTCCGTGTGATGTCACCGTCCATGTCGGCGTCCAACACCGCCCTCCGACAACGCCTGCCCTCCAAATATTCCATCATCTCCGGCTCTTCCCCTCCCGTCCTGACCATATACGGTTGACCTTGCTGGTTCACCCTCTGCGCCCGCAATACGATGCTCTCGCTTGCGGTGATGCCATCCCGCCCGGCTCGTCCACTCTGTTGTGCGAAATCATCCAACTTGTCGATGCCGCCGACGTGGATGACCACTCGGATGGTGCTGGCGTCGATCCCTTCTCCCAACGCACTCGTCGACCAAAACAATCGTTCTTCGCCCTCGGTCAACATCGCCACGATCTCTCGCTTTCGCTCGATCTCTCCCACGCCGCTGTAAAACACGGCACCCCCGATCTCATCGGCGTATGATTGCATCTCTGTGATCTTGTGACAATAAACGACGATGCGATCCTCGGCGGGGTACTGGGCCAACTTGCCGTTGACGATGTGCCGCAACGTCTCCACCTCGCCGTCGTACGTGATCACGCTGTATCGAATGTTTGGTCGCACGGTGGACTCTCGGATCATGCGGACCTCGCTGGGCTGCATGTCCATGGTCGACATGAATGCTGGCTCTCGCCGTGGCGGCAACGTTGCTGTCAAACACACCACCTGCGTCTGCCGGCTGATCAATTCGCGTAATTGCAACACCTTCGGGCGGAACTTCTTGGTCGATTGCAACACGGAATGGCACTCGTCTATGATGACTCGCTCCAACTGCTGGTTCAACATCTTCGCGTTGATGTAATCCGCGAACGACTGTGACACGGCCGACTCGGCAATAACGAACACGATCTGTGCATCGTACGGCGGCGCTCGACCATCGCTCCAAATTGCGCACCGGATTCCGTCCTTGCGGCACCGGTCGGCCATGTCTTCCTGCAACATGATCTTCGGCATGACGACTATCGTGACTCCATCTCGCGACGCTGCTGCCGGCAACATGAACAACAAACTCTTGCCACCGCCGGTTCGCATGACGACCACGATCCGGGGTTGGCCACTGACGATGGCATCTAATGCCTCTCGTTGTTTGCCGCGGAACTGGGCTTGGGCTCCATACATCCTCTTTAACTGACCTTCAACGTCAACCTGCCGCATCTGCTGCCATCGTTCGAATTTCCGGCTGTCCTGCTCCTGTTTGATCCTTCGCTTGATGTCGGGACTGACATTCTGCACCTCGTACGACGACGGGAACTGCATGAATCGGTGCCAATCCACGCTCACCTCGCGAAACGCATCCTGCTCTCGTCTCATGGCGAACGGGTTCTGCTGCAACTGACGCCCGTAAATGCTCTCCTCCATCTGCGGGCTGTGGCCGGACTGCCTGGCGCGTATCGTCTCGCGCGTCTGCTCCTCGCTCATCTCCATGCCCTGTTTGAACGGGTTCTCGTTATCGTATATGCGCTTCAATGTGCCCACGACGTCCTGGTTGATGGCGAACTCGCGGTGGATCTCCGGATACGCTTGTCGCCAATCCGACGTTCCAATGGGAACGCCAATCCTCTTCTCGCTCTCTCTGCGCATCACTCGGCGTATTCGGTTCGTTTCCCAATACCCATCGCAATTGCGTGCGACCGTCGGTGTGGATTGCTGCTCGATGAAACGTGCTTCCGCGCTCTGATCTTCGGGCATCTCGGGCATATCTCTCTCCCCTTCGCCTTCGTCTTCCTCTGCCCACTCTTCTTCCTCGTCTCCCCACTCCTCTTCTGGTGCTGGCTCCCAAAACCATGGACTGGACGTCATCTGGCCGCGACTGCTCTGCAAAATTCGGACGAACGGCTCGATCAACCACAAATAATACACCACCAATTCGCCCACTTCCTGTGGCACGAACCGGTGTACGCACTTCTGGCTTTGGCTTGCGCTGAATCCTTTGTGGTACGACGTGATGAACGCCACCATGCCCTGGTCGATCATGATGCCTCGGTGGCAACGTGCATTCTCACCGTTGACTTGTTGCACGCTGACCAATTCCGTGGCTCTGGCCGGTGCCCCTGCCGACATGTGCACCAACACCAACATCTCCTCCTTCCATCTCCTCACTTGCCGCAAATACGACTCTACTGCGTCGGGGTTGAATTTTCGGCTCTCGATATCCTCCATGAATCGTGCTCGGATGTGGGCCTCGGTGAACAACCGCTGCCCTAACCATCGTTTCCCTTCTACGGGCCACGGGTTCCGGGCGTCGTGAACGAAACTGAAACCCTCGTCCATGATGGCGTGGTTGTCAACGATGCTGGCCATGTCGAATCTCGGCATGTCTTCTGCTCGCCAATCGCCGACCCCGGGAACCATGAACATCAACTGCTCTACCAACCGCTTGCGGGTGGTGGCTAACAACCCGTGCACTACCGTCCGGATCTGGCCCATACTGAACTGCACTTTGCGCACCACAATGACGTCGTGGTCGGGCCCGGACCACCCTACCTGTCCATCCGCGTTTGTCGTGTATCGTATCTTCAATCCGTACATCTTCTGGGTGTGTATGGTCTGGATGGGACTGGGCTGACCGCCATATTCCGTCATGGTCATGAACTTTGCCACGTCCTGCTGCACCAAATGATGGATCACGGGTGCATCTTGCTCGGCCTTGTCATGGTCCACGCCATTGCTCACTTGCTGCTCGATGTAATCCATTCGCTCACGCCATGCCCGGCGGACGATGATGGCTCGCATGCTGGTGATCATCGCGGCCAATGTGGGCGTGTAAAATATGGCCGGCACCCATCCGTTTTTCTCCCCACATGTGCCCAAAACGGCCAACCCGCTCAACATCGCGTTCTCGTATTCGTTATCCTTCAAATCGTGATCGAACATTGCGACCCAAAACTCCGAACTCGCTCGGATGACGTCCTCTCGCCCGTGACTGCTCGAAATCCGTCCAGACGCCGCGTGCTGCAATCGTGCCAATGTCTGCTGCTGCACATCCGTTAATCGATACTTTGGCCGCTCCGGCATTTTTGCCGTTCTCCAAATATACCTCAATATCTGCGTGAATATGTTGGCGTATTTGCGGATCGTCTGAATCTTTTGTTTGCCGTAAAATGGCTTGTCATTGTTCGGCGCACCGTTCTCCCTCCGATTGACGCAATGCAATGCATGGCGCCCGACAATCTCCACACGGCTGGTCTGGAACGAACGGCGGATCAACAACACGGTGCCCTCGCATGCACGCGATAATGCCTTCTCTTGGGCTGGGGCAAATCGTTCATCATCCTCCCCCAATCGTTCCTGCAACTTTTTGGTGTTGGGTTCGGCTTTGACGAATTCCGTGATCCATTGTCGACAATCGCTCGTCAAATGACGCTCCCATCCGGTGTGCTCCAACCATGGATTCGGCTCGTATCTGTTGCGTTCGGTGCGGACTCGTTCTTGCTGCTGATCCATGTCTGTAAACAACTCATCCATCCATTCATTGGCCTCGGTAACGATGTTGACGGCGACTACTGGGTCTGAACGTGACACTACTTGGACCGGGAATATCTTTCGCCATTTCCCCGATTTGAACAACTCCTGGCATGTTTGATCTTCGACCCATAACCTGCTCCGATCCGTGTCTTCCGTGGGCCGACCCCTTCCGCGTGGATTTTCGTAATTGTGTTCTATGCAATGCTTCTGCATGCCACTACGCTCTCGACATGTGTAATTGCATTCTTGGCCTGCGGGACCTTGGAAAACACATCGTAATCCATTCGTATATACCGGTATACCTGGGATTGCCGGACTGTTGGCGCTGGGATATTTCACTTCTTCGGGACTCCGCGCGATTTGCGATAAATTGTTGATAAATGCAACGCATTGCGCGCATTGTTCTTTCGTCACGGTTTTGTGTTTCCTCTGAATATGGCCCTTTACACTCGCTGGACTGACTGCAAATTGACATCTTTTGCATACAATGATCTGGCAATCTCGTCGATGTGTGAATATTTTCTCGAATGTATCCATTGTGTGTTGCTGCATAATAAAACATGTCTGATGTGCCGGAATGTCTCTCGCGTAACGTAAACAAACGGTCGCAACTTTGGCGCGCTCCTACTGGCTGTATGATGTGGTCTATGCGCGAACTTCACTTTTGTTTGCGCGTATCTTTGGCAGCGACGACAACACGCACAACTGCAATTTTCCGTGCTATAATCATATTCGGGGTTGTCGCAATGATATCCCCTATCTTTTGCTGTCTATTCTGAACTAAATGCTCTTCTAAATAAAAATGTGATTGATAAAATGTGATTGATGTTTTTCGGGTATAACCCGTATCCTATTCGAGTTAGTAAATATATGTGATTGATACAATCACGTTTAACAATTGTGGGTAGAATCTAATAGCTTTTAGTCTAGTAGGTAAATAAGATAATATATCTAAAGATAGATATTATAACTAGTAGTTAAAGTATTAGATATAAGCTTTCTCTTACTATTAGTATAGTATTACCTATAGAGCTAATATCTTATCTATATATTTTTTTTATTTTTCTTTTTAAGCTCTATATTATATAGATAGATCTATAAGATCTTACTTATATATATTAACTATAAAGTACGTATATAGAGCTTAAAGCTTTCTAGTTTTAAGAAATTAATATTAAAATAGTATTACTAAGATACTAGTATTTTTACTATCTTACTATAAAATATACTACTTACTAATTCTAAAAGTAATATAGATAACTTCTATAAAGAAAATTATAAAAAAGATAGCTATAGTAGTAGTATTAGTATATTTCTTATAAGTAACTCTTAAAGAATTAGCTAGCTAAATAGTAAAGTAGACTACTAGTATTTTATAATAGATAAATAAGTAAGTTATAATCTTATAATTAATTTGCTATCTTTAGAGATTCTTTAGCTATATATTTACTTAGTTATATATAATTATAAAGCTATTCTAAATATATAGTAGTAGTATTTTAAATTATAGTAGTTAGTAGAAAGCTAGCTATATATAAGTAAGAAATATATATTAGAAAAGTTAGAAAGAAATTTAAAAAATCTAAGATTATATAATACTATATATATTTAGAACTAGCTATATAAATCTAAGTAACTCTAACTCTTAATATTAAATTTAAAACTTAGAATAAAGAATATTCTTTTATCTTTCTATAATATAATTACCTACTATACTATTAACTATTAATTAATTAACTATAGTTAGTTAAGTAATTTCTATAGTTAGTTAGATTATCTTATAGTTAATAAATAGTTAGTTAAAAAGCTTTTACTTTAACTATACTATTAACTACTAAAAAAATAGTTGCTTAATTATAAAGCTAAAGCTCTAGTAGTAAGCTTAGTCTCTTTAAATAGTACTTCTATTCTATTTCTCTCTTTTAGTAGAAAGAACTATATAAAGTTTAAGAAGATAGTTTTAATACTATAGTAAGATATATGCTCTATAAACTCTATTATATAGAGTAAGTAAGCTTTAGTAGAAATCTAGTTAGTAACTTTATAAAGTAATTATATTTACTTTTCTATTAGAACTAGATTTTACTTAGCTATAATTATAGAAACTATCTTTTTTCTAATAGCTTTAATATTAGCTATAAATATACTTAGATAGCTAGATTAGAGTCTACTATATATATAATCTATAGAGTTAAAAGTAGTAATTTAAGTATAAGCTACTATTCTAAGAATTTCTATAGTAACTATATTAGTAACTATATTACTACTAGTCTAGACTACTATTTATTAAGATAAGTAAGTATTATAGTTAAGAAAGTATTTAGAAGATCTTACTTATTATAGTTATATATACTTAGTAAGCTAGTAGAGAAAGCTTAGATTATAGCTATAAAAGTAGAATGCTTTCTTATAAAGTATAGTATAATAGTCTTTTAATTAATAAGTATTAGCTATATATATACTTAGAATACTCTAAAATACTATAAAGTAATACTATTATATTTTAAAGTAAGCTACGCTATAACTAGCTATTAAAAGTGTTATTACTTTAAAAGTAAGTCCTTCTAATAAACGCTAGCTATATAGCTATATTATAGCTCTAAATTACGTAAGTAATACTATAGTAGTAATAAGTATTACTTTAGTAATATTAAGAATCTATAGTACGAAGTTAGCTTATAGCTATATATAATACTATAGTAGATAATTAATCTATTAGTAGAGAGCTAGCTTTAAGTATAAAGATAGTATATAGAAGACTTTATTTAGTAGAGTTTAAATTAAACTAAGTCTTATACCTTAGTACGCAAGTAGGTACGGCTAGGTCCTAGGATTGCTAGTAGTAGTTATATTAATAGAGACGTACTAACGAAGAGAGTATTACAGACCTATAGTAACGATGCTATACGCCTTCCTATAAGTAATAGGTAATATCAGACTAGTAGTTAAAAGAACCCAGGATCCTTAAAGATCTCAACCTATTGTAAGTAGTAGCGTTATCTTAACAGTCACTTACCACTATTCGCAATTGCCCCTGAACTATCCCGGAGATAAAAGCGTGAGCAGTAGTCGGCGCGAGGAAGCCTCTGCGACAGGGTTCCAGATCAGCAGCGTACACAACTATGCTTAGGCAAGCTTGTCGTCTTCAATTGTGCCACTCATGCCTGCGATGAGGTGATGTCAAGCTTTCGGGCCGTCCACAAGAGACGCCGCGAAGCTCGCGACAGAGTCTACCAAAAACCTCGTCTTGTTAACGCTGACTAGTGTTTGCTCCTCGGCTCGGCAGAGCAATTCTACCAGCTCAGAGAAGCCGTCGCAAAAGTATTCGCAGAGATCTCATTGCTTGTGTCTGATGAAACTTTCCAGTGAAACGTCAGGGCAGATATGCCTTTCTTGATTTGATGAGAAAACACTGTACGCTCACCTGTAGCAAGGAGGTAGCACCAAGCCAAATGTCTAGTAATCCAGAAAATGAAAAGAAAACCCAAACTCCGCCGCTATGCCAATCTGTTCATCACTCGTGTTCCGCCCATGCAGTAAATCGCTAGCGAAAGTGTGTATAAATCGCGACAACAACGCCACCAGCACTCACTCCCTATGCTCTCCACAATGTTTCTCTCACCTCGCACCCTCCTCAGCTTCAACGCCATCCGCAGCGTAGTAGTCTTCCCTCTCCCTCAAAGTCTTCGGAGGCGCCATCTGCGCCTGGAACTGATGCCAGCAATTCGGCGCCTGCAATACGTACTGCATCATGCTGACTCTGAAACGGTTGCGGTAATCCTTCGGACTGGTGATCGTCGGCTTGTTCTTGCCGCGGTCCTTGATCCAACTCTCGAGCTTCTTGTCCCAGGTGTAAGTGCGAATGCAATCGATGATGCCGACGACGAGCTGCTTGGCGTCGTCGTCGAAGCCGGCCATAAGACTGTAGTCCATGACGTTCTGCTTGCAGAGCCAGAGCGTGTCGTTCCAGACGCTGGCTTGCAGGAGTTTGCGGTGGTGTTCGCGGACGAATAGTGGGGATTCGAAGATGGTTTCTACCAGGTTCTCGTCGAGCAGGACTTCATCGGACTGGCCTGTGGGCTCAATCTTGCGGTTTCGCATGCTGCCCTTCAGATCGAAGCGGCGGTTGGGTTTGTGTTCGTAGAAGAGGTTCTCCATGACGAGTAGGTAGTAGCTGAAGTCCATGCCCGTGACTGGATTCTTGATGATGACCTGGAAAAGACCAAACATCTTCGCAATGACCGAAGGAACACCGTGGAACAGTGTGTGTGACATGAAGTTGAAGTAGTCAGGCGCAAACTTGGTGAAGGCCTTGAGCTCCACTTCCTGCAAGGATTTGATGATGAAGCGGTCGTCTAAGGTCTTGAGGAAGATCGACTTTGTCTTGCCGCCCTTGGAGTCGAATTTCAAGCATCGAGACATGGACTCAACGAATCGGTCAGCAACCCCGCATCGACGTCGCAGCGCATCGAATGACTCTGCATAGAAGATCTTGCATGATGCCTTCACAGAGCCATGGGCGAACGAGTACTTCATATGTGTGCCAGTATCGCTGAGCAGCGAAGCTTCAACGATGTTGTTCAGATCGGCCTCTTCTGTGAAGCTGGCACTAGCCATTGAGGTCGTATGTCGGTGACGCGCCCGTGGATTGATCTTGGGATTGTTGCGGAACTCCTCAAGCTTCTTCATATAGTCGGAAGATGAAAGCGAGATAGCAACAACACTGGACGGCTCGTCTTCTCGCACGATGATATCCGAGTCTTCGAAAACATGCTCAGTGCTGTGCAGAGGGTACTCCAGGTTCGACCAGCCAGAAGCCGAGCGTTTGGACCAAAAGTCTGCAAGCATTTTGAACCAGACATTCTTCTTGTGCTCTGCGATAGAGAGCTCTGGGTGAAGCTCCAGATCATGTGGGGACGGCGAGATGTGCGTCGTGGACGAAATATGCGATAATGGGTCAGAAGCCTCTCGAGGTCGAGTCTTTGGCAGCGCAGCCTCGGTATCGCTGGTTTCGTTATCGGTCTCGACGTCAGAGCTAGGCTGCTGCTCCTCTTGTGCGACAGGGACATCGCTGTCGACAGAGCTTTGAACCTGGTCTTGCAAGGCGAGTCCTTCCGCCTCACTCAGTGACTGGTCAACCGCATGATCGACGCGGGCGACAGGTTCAAGCGGACGTGGAGAAGCCGAGCCACCAACACTGAGGTGCTCAGGAGTCTTCTCACCGACCGCGTCCGTAGCGTTACGATAGACTTCAACCACAGGCTGACTGCTTCCTAGAGGATTGGCCCGAGCCTGTCTGCTCTTCGCAGCTCTTTGTCGGCGCTCTCTCAGTCGCTCCTTCTCGAACTCGCGAGACATCTGCTCGAAGTGCTTGGCCAATGCCGATACGCTACTGGGATTTCCACTATCCGCCTTCACAGGAATCGACCTGGGGATGAGCGAAGGTGGGAGTTTTCCGATCTTGTTGGATAGCTGTGTGAGTCTATCACTCACGCGAGGCCGATCGCTTGTCTGTGGCTCAGTGATTTGCACATGCGGGCCATTGCCAGCATCCGTGCCTTCAAGTTTCAAGTCCGCACTACGGCGAGGAACATGCGTAGGCTGTGTTTGCGAGCGATGGAGTGGCGGAGGAGTCGGCTGCGGGCTTTGACCCCTGTTCTTTGCAGCGAGCCTTGGAATTCGAGATTCTGGTATCTCTCCGTCTTCAATGCCCGCAGCGCGATTATTGCGGATCTGCTCAATGCGCTCCAAAAGCCCCGAGCTCAAGGGTTTCGGTTGAAGGGCAAACGGCTCATTTGACGAGCCTTCTATGGTCGGGATCTGCTCATTCTGTTCGGGTGTATCGGTGGGTTCGACTCCTTCCTCGAGAAGGCGACTGTCCTCGGGGGAGCGTGCGGCAATAGCGAGATCAAGATGTTTGACCTCCTCGCGCTCCGCTACGATTTCCTGCTCTTCCCTCGGCGAGATGGTTTTTGTCAGCTCAGTCCCTAGAGGAGCGTGGATGTCAACCGCGCCGACATTCTCGTGGCTGTTTTCATCCCGCGATGCTCTATGCTCTTGAGCCACCGTGGTGAGCACGTTGTTTGCCTTTTCGGACGAGTAGTCCTCGTCTGCAATACGCTGGCCGATTGATTTGTGCGGCAAGGGCGGCAAGTCGGTTGCGCCTTCATTGTCGCTGGTCTCGGTCGAGACACTTTCTGCAGTCGAGTGAGCGCCGTAAAACATTTCTTTCAGCTGCGCTGCGGCCAGCTTTCGAATGTCTGTCTCAGAGGGGAAGTAATCTCGCTCGAAGTTGTTGAAGGCCTCGTCCCACGCCAACGCTTTCTCGTCCATGAAACGGAAGGCGCGATTGAGCGGAATGATCTCGTAGTATCTCGACGACCCGTATTTCACTTGCAGCTTAGCCAAGAGCTCAGCGCGGTCGTCTTCGGCACGCTGACGTAGGCTCTCGATCATGTCTTGGGCCTCAATCATTTGCTTCTCGTCAAGCGTGTCCACATTGATCGAAGTAAGACGTTTCTTGACAGAGTCGATGAACGCAGTCAAGCGGCCAACGATGTGAGAGTATTGCTCGTTCTTGACGGTCAGATCGGCCTCTACTTTCCAGGTGATGATCGGCTTCGGAACAACGATGTCGTAAATGTCGACAGGATCATATTGCACCCTCACAACTAGATCCTGGAAGCCAAAGCAACGCAAAAAGTCTTTGTGGATGTCATGCTCGCACACACCGGCTCGAGGGTGGAGAGGAGAGCTCCAAAACGTGAGTTCCAGATACTTTGCAAACGAATATTTCCAGGTGTTGTCAGACATCGGTATCACGGTGGTTTCCGCATGGCAGAGCCTACAAGATGCCCACATGAGTATTGTGTTGCTGAGTCCCCGCACGCGAGTCGGCTGCCTTTGGACGGATATAGACATTTGACCGTAACCATGCACGTACTGGCGATGGTGATCATACATCCTGCGGGTACATTCTTTACAGGTGCTACCGGCACTCAGACAAAGGTCTTCAATGTATTGGCCCAAGGTGCAATCTTCTTCGAATTGAGGCTCGACATGGTTGTAGCCGGCGTAAAAGCCGATGCCCAAGACTTCTGGTCCAACACAAGGTGCGGATGTGATGCTCGAGACAGTGGAATGAAGCACAACGATCGATTGATGGGAGTAAGGATCGAAAGGATCGACGTTGGTCGCAACGAAGGACTCCCATAGCTTCCGCTGGCTGTCGTAGGAAGCCATAGCACGCTCAAACTGGGCGCTGTGAACGGCATGCAAGTATTCTCGCACAGCTTTGGGCTGGTCTTTGGAAGCTGGTGCGTGTACCATTTCCGGTCGCACTAGCTCAAATCGGTCTTTTGTGTCGTTCTCTCCGTCGTCGCCCTCGACATCCGCAGCAGCGTATTGGTCTCGCAGTCGCTTGAACAGTGCCAGCTTCTGTTCTTGGTCGCACAGTTGAGTGAGCATGTGAGGTTGCATGAATATGACGAAGGGCGATGCAGAGAGAATTCTTCGCCGGGTTTCATCTTCGACCCGCCCGTACTTTGAAGGAACTTCTCCTTCGGGGTCAACGAAAAGCGGATCTCTACTGCCGTTGGTCCTCAATCCAGTTCTTGTCGAACGGTCGTGTGCTTCCATAGGGTCGGGTCTGGCGCCAGGCATCGACACGAACTCATCACGCATTAGATTGGTCTCCAGCTTCAGGTTGTACACGACATAGCACATGAATTCAGTGATTCGTTTGATAGTGCGCAATAGTCTCGTGTCACCACCTCGCAACACGATCGTACAGCCGAGGTCGGGTATACAGCCGGAGAGCACAATGTATGTCTTGCGATGGCCCTGGTGTACATATGTCTTGACGTCGAAACTGCTGCATTGCCCGAGATGCGAAGGATCGATAGCGAGCTTATCGACTGACTTGATCATGGTGGTCTGTGTAACGCGAGCCACTGCAGCCAACACGGATTCCTTGATGTTGAAGGCTACGGTAATGCCGGCTTCTTCGAGTAAGCGCAGTGCAACTCCAGAAACGTTTCGCTGCACCAGCAAGACATGTGGCCGTAGAGTTGCAATCCGACCCACAAGGTTGCGCAAATATTCGCGCTCCTGTGCAATCACAGGCTCAAGGCTCATGAAGTGTGATTGATGCCTAGCGTATTCGATGGCAAATGTGACGATTGCTATGCGAGGCTGGTTTATCGACCGCGCCATGCTCTTCAGCGCAACGTTCTTGCTAAAAACTATTCCTGAAACGTAGCTCGTATCGCCCGGTCTACCTCCAGGAATCTTCTTCAACTTGATGTAATGGCGAATATCCATGTCGTCGCCCCGCTGAACGTCTGGCTCGACGTCATTGGTGCATTGTAGGAGAACTGGAACCAGCGCTTTCTCCCACGACGGAACATGTTGAATACCGGCGTCTATTAATAGCTGCTGCAGCAACTTGCGAACATGATCCAGACTTGCTCTGTTGAGCTCGATAGGCGGCGCGTCAGACCCGCGCATTGCCGAACTACGCACCAGTTTTGATCCGGTCTGACGAGGGAACACGAATGGCGTAGTTGGTCGCTGGTCGAAGTCCTCGGTCTCGGCTGTCTTGAGCAAGATGTTACTCCGACTGCGGCGTGGTGACGGCTTTGCCATATTGATACTGTTCAGGCTTGGATTTCGCTTCCTCGAGAGCCTTGGCATATGCCTGCTGGTCATTACTGCTGCATCGTCTTCTCTCACGCCTCTGACACTGGACGCAATAGTGGCGCGATCACCTAGCTTGGAACGGCCTTTCTTCATTGCAGATGCAAGCAGGCTACCGACGCCCAATCGTTCGCGATCTCCTGGCGAAGATGTTGGGCCTTCGGGAGCGATGGTTGAGAAAATACTGTGTGGCTCTTCATAGTCAGAGCCGTCGTCTGACAGATATGGTGCAAGGTCAGGATCAATGATATTATCATTGTGAAACGCTGGAAGCGCATGCTTCGCCTCAGGCTCGCCCAGAGCCTCCTGGTGGAATGGCGCCCTCTCATCTCTACCTCTGAGGAAGGACTGGCGCGACTGATGCCGCTTATGGCTTGACGAGCGTGGCCTGGCGCTGATGGACACTAGCGATCGTGATGAGCTTGGTCGTGCAAGCGTGTGACCAGCATCAAACTCAATAACCGCTGATCTTCGTTTGGCTTCTCTATTGCGACGCGAGGCGGGTATACCTATGAAAGGTGTCATGACCTCTCCAGCGCTGGGTAGAGCGCTGGAAACTTCATCTATTGTACCTGAGAAGTGCACATGCTCTGGTGTCGGTCTGCGCGCGTGGGGCGTCCGGAGCGACTCGGCGCCATCTTCCGAGTACACAGATGAATCATCATCGTTGCTATAAAGAATGATCTCTTCGCATGGTTTGCAGAGCCTAAGCGTTCCAGGCTGTCCGAATGGCCGCGCAGGTACGAGCGATGTACACTTGGCGTCGAAGATCTGACCACAAGTGCGGCAGTGATGTTTGCGGCGGAATGTTGAAAAGCTCTGGCCACAGTTGAAACAGTCTTTGGCATTCTCGTCTTTCATCCAAAATTCTTTGCTGATGACACGCCTTTTGAAGTGTGAGGGAACATGGTGCACTCCTGGTGTAGGGGCGGGTTGCTGTTTCAATCCCGTTCTTTTCCTTTGGAGTCCGCCATTGAAGTTGGGGGAAGGATCGAGGTCATATGTTCGCATGCCTACTTGAGAGCTGCCGGAAGAGGCCGGCTCTTGTGGGGCAGGAGATCCAGGCGCTGATGGATCGAAACCTGGCAAGTGTGAAACTCCAATTCGAACCATAGGCGGCCTACGCTCAGATCTATTGGGTTCATTGCTGCTATCCAGTGTTCCAATAGACTTGGCTCTGTGGGATGTAGCGAAAGTAGACGTGGAGATGCTGGGCTCAATAGGTGGCATTTTGTCATCTTCGTCGTCATCAGCGATGGCGTGCTCCATTTCTTCGTTATTGCGAAACTTTGATGGTGATTTCGCTCGATCGTCAATGTTTACTTCGTGGCTTGACAGTACTCTTGCAAGGGCCAGTGTTGCACTTTCACTGTAGTCTTCGTCACGGAGAGCGCTACGAGCACGATCGATATCTGCTTGCGAAGGAAGGTCCACTGAAGCTCGATGAGATGCTGGCTGGGAGCCATGATCCTGTGTAGAAATGCCAGACACCTCCCTCAAGCTATGTGGATCTGTCGATACGGAGGCCGTCTCGTGGAGATCAGATTTGGAGCTGGCATGTTGTGGATCATATCGATTGCCGCTGCTTGCAAAGCTAGGTCGTAAAGGCGATGCTGGAGTCGCAGCATTCAACGCACCTTCGGACGTGATGGCTTTTCCAAATCCAGTTTTAGCCGGTCCAGGCGACGCACTTTGGAGCGAGCTACTTCTCTTGGAGTAGCTTGATGCTGAGCTTCCAGGTATACCCCTGCCATCTCGTGTCGGTGGACTGCCTCCTACGCTTTGTCGCAGTCGGTTGTATAGCCCACTAACACCGCTGCTGACCAGCTCTTTCGTCCCCGCCCTCCCACCGCCGGCGCCTCCATCGAAGTCATGGAATGAGGTCAAGGTATCCGATTTGGAAGCGGATGTGTGGATGTTGTCCAGTACTTGTTGCAGAGCATCTTTGTCGATCTCTTTGCGGGATGTAATGGACGCGAGAGATCCTCGTCGCGACCTGTTTGCGCCGATCAGTGGAAGCAAGACCGAAGATGCGGATGGTGAGGATGGTTCCGGTGCCATATCTCCATGCGGATGTTCGATGTGTTGGTTGCTGGCATATCTGGTCGCGGTGAAGTGTGATGAGTAGTCGGCCTACGTGCCGAGATGTCTATGGTCTTCCGAAATCATTCCAGCTTTCGTTCAGGCGGGTTGTTTGTTCGCGGACGAGAACATGAGGGAACGCGTGCGGCAGCGGCAGCATGCAGCGATCCGTGAGCAAGGTCCTAAGGTCCTTCGGTTCTAGACGTCGACTTATGACGTGAAGCGAAGCTTCAAGGTTGAGCACAAGCACAAGCCGAGTCTCGCTGAAACAGCACGTGACCCAAAATGGAAATACACGCCGACGCCGACCTCGACGCGTGCCAACACGCGCGTGCGCATGAGACTCGACGAGCGAACGGGACAAGAGTGAATCTAACCTGTGCGACTTCACACGTGACCACCGTCGAGTCGCGCCTTACTAGTGCAACTCGAGTGTGCAGTCTGGCAGCCTCTGTACACCACCATAGCTTGTTGTTGCTGACCAAAGCAAGAAAGTGTTGGCGGCAAGCTTGACTCTGCGCCTAAATGCTCGTCGACTTCTTCAACCAAGTCGCAGCTTGACGGGAATGAGTATCTTGGCCGCGCGCAAAGCCTACGATGGCACCTATCACTCCCTGGCTCGCAACGCTGATCGAGACTGAGTTGGAAAATGTTATTGCATGGAAGAGCATCGTGAAGCCAGATCCAGATGCGGATCCAGAGCAAAGATCTCGTTTCAGTGACGATGGCAGTAATCTCAGGAGTGCTGTGGGTGCGCCACAGCTAGACTCAGACTCGACTATACAACTACTTGAGGTGAGTATAAATAACACCATAGCTTATGCGCTGCTCATCGCTAACAGTGTCACAGAAACCAGGCTCAAACGCTCGGGCTAAGATTCCGATTTCTGACGGTGATGTTTCAGTGCTGGCGATTCTCAGCGACACCGCATGGGATGCATACGACAAAGGCCTCGAAGAGGGAGAGGAGGCCCGAAAGGGTGACTTGCTGCTTTGCAAGAAACTCACAGTTGTGAGCACGACCTACGGGCCGAGCGAAGAGCGTATCAAACTACGGATCGAGGACCTTGAGCTCACTGGTAATTTTCGCAAGGTCATTGGGCAACCTTCGCCATTGCTTGAACGACCATCAATAACCGCCTTGCGTGAGAAAATTGAAGACCTTCGCATGAAGCAACTTCAAAGCGAAGTTCCGGCTGAAGATGATCAGGAAGATGTCTCAGCAGAAGAAGATGAAGAAATGGAGAATGATCCTGAAGATGAAGAAGGGTTTAATGACGACGGTCAGGCTGGTGATGATGCCACAGGAATGCCTGCAAACGCTTCTCATGAGCCTGCGCCGGCTGATGTTACACTCCCCGAAAAGCTTCCGAACACAGTGTCTCGCATGTCGCCACCCAATCGCACCTCGCCAGCCTTGCATAACACAGCTTCGACACAGCTTGAGAGTCAGCTCCCACTAGATGTCACCCCAACACAGGCGATACCACCACCTCGGAACCCCGTTCGCAGAACTCGCGGCGGATTCTCAATAGGACGAGAAGGGTTTGAGCCAACGCGAGGCGACAACCTTACTGGACCACAAGCGCCCACATTACATGCGCGGCATGCTCGTCTCTCAGAGTCGCCACAAAAGCCCAAGCTGTTGGACGTCTTTTCGAAGCTACCGGGTCACGCGCCGAAAAGGCGATCGCCAGAGCCTTCTGCTCCGGTTTCGGCGCAAGTGGCCAATGAAGACGTTGTTGTTGAGACGCCAACCAAAGCGAAGAGGAGCCCGGCAGCTTCTACGGCTCACGACGAATTGACACCTATTGCGCGAAAGCGCTACCGTATACCGCGCGATCAAAAGGCCCTCCTCGAGCATCCATCGTCATGGATTCCATCAGCGCCCGGTCATGAATTCCCTCATCCGAATGTTCCTATTAACATTCTTACCGCTTGGAATGCCAAAGCCAAAGGCGCTGCCAAAGCACCTTCACAGTCCTCGCCGATTCCGGAGATCGAACAAAGCTCGGAGGTAAAGAGCCTTGAGGCAGTACAAGCAGAACCCCAGGCGATGGCAGCGGCTGAGTTCGAAGACGAGTCGGATGGCTCCGATGATTCTGACTCCTCCGATGACAGGCCCATCAGTGACTGGTCTGTAAGCCCGTCCAGGAGTCAAGCGTTACCCCCTGATAGTAGTGCCGGACACATCTCACCGCGTATTTCCCGGCCAGTCTCTAGAGACACTGCTATATCAGGATCTGAACGTATGCCAATTTCGATAGCGGACGACGTTGCCAGTATCTCGTCTGCGGGAAACAAGAGTATTGCTGGGAGTAGCAACAGATACGGAGAGCTGCCGCGGTGGAAGCAGTCAGCGGCGTCGCAGGGTCTTCCTGCTGGCGAACGGGTGAGCAGCACACCGATCACAAATAAGACACCACGCAGCACCTTCGCAGGCCAAAAACAGTCGCCAAGAGCGCCAAATACCACTCAGCGCCCCACTGGAGACAATGTCAGACCAAATCCTGAGCGGGCCAATGTGCCTTCCAGCTCGCTGCGGTCGCCAGCTTTACCCGTCGCATCACAAAGTCCAGCGACACCACTTGGCCCTTCAGACCAGCTTACTGGAGGCGCAACGGCGCGTCCAGTAGGGCACTCTGACAGAAGACAGCCCACAGCGGCATCACAACCAATGTCAGCGGGCATGAAGAGACCGCAGCCCCTAGCCGACAACCACTATGGCCCTGTTCGCGCATCCACTCAGCAGAAACCAGAATATCGGCGCAGGACCTTCGATTCGATGGAACATGTCCCTGCATCTACGAGCCCCGCGACGCCTTTCAACCCACCGACTGGTCCAAGAGCGTCAACTGGTTCTCGACTTAGCTCGTACGACCGTCGCAATCCCAGTTCAATCTCATTAGAGCCGCGAACAGACCCAAGGCCAACAAGAGGGTCTCAGTATGGCGCCTCTGACCGCCGCAGCAATGGCTCGACCTCGGGACGAGAGCGCGCACCATCCGGGGATTCTTATCGCCCTTCGCCATCTGAGCCGAGACGCGACCCGATATCTTCTGGTGGTAACAATACAGATAAGCTACCACCGGGAGGAACTCAGACGCCTAACAGCACCAATGAGATGGAATCGGCGGTGCCACGTGCTCTGCCAACAACCAACTATCGCCAAGAGCGAAGCCAATTCTACAGGAATGAGCAACAGCGACAATGGTGAGTCCTGCGGCGCTCTTTCTTGTTGTCTGTCTGGGAGATGAATTTCCTACTGTCTCCTTTGTCAATGCTCCATTGCGAGTGCTGACATCTCTTTCGAACCTCCGAGCGACCCACCAACAATAGAGGCGTTATGAAGATCTGCAGATCTGCTGTGTATCTGATCCAACCACTGATGAAGAACACATACAAGAGGCGACAGGACTGACTGTCGATGCACAGGCTTGGGCTCAACCTCCCCATCAATGGAACGGTCGAGGTTTCTGTTCCACTGCTACTCCAGTCGTATCGAGAGAAATATCCCGCGGATCCGGTGACGGAGCAGGACTTTGGCGAGCTTGTCAAAAAAGAGCGTCGAAAGGACCGCGAGATGGATCACCAAATTACACCAAAACCCACAATCGCACATGCGGAACCGCAGGGTCGTCCTGTGACCAAGCAAGTGTCTCCCTTGAACAAGATGGAAGAGCATGAGACGATAGATGAAAGAGACGGAAACTCCGGACCACAGGCAACCGATGTCTTCGCGGAATTCGTGAACGGATGGAGGAATTTGATGTCGAACAACGACGCATCGAGGAAACGACCGCAGCGCAAGTTGGATGTGCTTTCTTGGGGATTCGGCGAATGATGGGATGAATGGGTTGCCACGGATGGGTCAAGTTGGACCTGTATAAATAGTCACGGATAACATACACACATCATCCACGCCCTCAAGCTTTTGCATCCCTTTTGGTGAAATAATATCTCACAGGGTCTTCTTGTCTTCTTGTTCCGCCCTGGACCCTGTCACAAGGAGAAAACAAGTGGGTCCGGATACGCGATACGCCAGGGGTTCTCAATGCTTGTGTCGATCAGTATGCAGGCCCGCCGGCGCCAGCTTAACTCAACCCACCTAATCTACCTTAACCATGTGAAACGTGGGACCAAGAGCAGCAAAAACCGCCAAAGAAGATGCAATAGCAGTGCTATAACGAAGACAACAATGCTATCAAGAGGCTGATAAAACATAGCCCGACACAGCCAGCTAGCCCACAGCACGCCTCCACCAACCTGCAACAACACAAACGCACGCTATCGCGCAAATGGAAACTCTCGCATCGAGCAGCATGGCCAGCGCCCAGGTGCCCTCTAACTCGTCACGCACCGCCTCCGCCAGCTCCACCCGCCCGCCCCTGCTCTCCTTCCCCTCCAACGTCTCCGGCGTCAGCAAGCGCTCCGTGTCCGGCTCCATCCCAACCCTGAAGAATGAGTTCACTTACCACCCTCCCGGTGCACCACCACCGCCACCACCACAGCGTGCACCCTCCCACCACTCGCGCGACAGCACCTCTCTGCGCAGCCACCGCAGCACCGGCTCCTCCGCGCCTCTGCCTCGCGCAGCGCAAGCAGCAGCAGCAGTAGACATGGAGCCCGCTCGCAGCAATGCTTCTGCGTCGGCCGTGCAGCCGCGCGCGCGACACATCAAGTCGCAGTACCCGGCGTCGGGTGGGGAGAAGCATGTCGAGTACATCCTGGTGGCCAGCTTCGACATCGACCGGGGCAGTGTCATGGAGCATCAGTACCCCGGGCCGGTGGGAGGCGACGAGGTCATGTTGGCGGAGCTGATGTTGCCGGATCAGACGCACACGAGGAGTCAGGACTGGACGATATTCTTCTTGCACAAGGATGCTGAGGCGGAGGAGGAAGGAGAGGAGGAGGGAAGGGGAAAGCGGAAGAAGAGGAGGCGGAAAGGTGCTGAGGATGGCGAGCATACTGAGGGAGGGGCGGTCGAGGGGCAAGAGGAGGACGAAGAGCTAGAGGACGAAGAATATGAGAGCGATGATAGCGACGAGGAGCCTGGAAGTATGGATGGCCCGCCGCTTGTATATGTGCTCAATCTGGTGAATACGAAGACGGACAATACTGTGAAAAGAGGTGCGATCGTTAAGGCCATGGCAATCTGTACACGGCACAGCTTTTTGCATATCTACAAACCTTTGTTGCTCATTGCTCTGGACCAGTATTTCTCGAGCCCGACAGTCGAAACCCTGGCCAGCCTTTACGATGCGGTGAATGGTATGGACCTTTCGCTCATGCCGCGTTTGAACCTTAACGAGAAGTTCATTCTGCAGGCTAGCAATGCCAAAGATTTGTTCATCGAGAAGTTTGAGGCCATTATAGCGCAACGCATGGCCTCGGACGCTTCAGAGAACGGCTCGCTAGGATCGACGTCACCCACACTACAGCAATTCCCGTCACGCAGCCGGTACGGCCTACCCAAGGACACTCACGAGTTCGAATCGACAGTGAACTACGCCAACATCCCTGTGCCGGTGAAGATCCCGGTTGCTCTGTCGCCAGAGACAGTCGGCGATTTCAGCTTGATCAAACTTATTACGACCTTCTCAACTCCACATTCTACGACACCAATACCGTTCAACCCAACACATCCACACCTCACAACATCCGGGGCCGGTACACATCCAATTATAGTACTTCTCAACGCCCTCTTGACACAAAAGCGTGTCATTTTCCTGGGTCACAACCTCCCGTCATCGGAAGTTGCAGAAGCTGTGCTTGCTGCATGCGCTCTAGCATCTGGTGGCCTTCTACGAGGCTTTACACGACATGCCTTCCCTTACACAGACCTTACGAAGATCGATGACCTACTCAAAGTCCCTGGTTTTATTGCTGGGGTGACGAACCCGGCATTCGCCCACCACAGCGAATGGTGGGATGTTCTCTGCGATATCCCCACCGGCCGTGTACGCATCTCAAATAAGATCGAACAAGCTCCTATCACGGAAGGAGTAGCGTTCTTCCAACAAACCGCACTGTCACCAGTAGCTGGCTCCGGAGCAGGAATGTCTGCCATTGCGGCAGCAGGAGCTTCTATCTCTGCAGGTCTTGGTGGCGTAGGTGCTCACAGTGCCTCCGCTCATGGTACCGACACTACAGGCGACGCAGCCTTCATGTCCACAGTCCTCTCCGCCATCAACGAGCGCCACGGAGAGAACGCCATTCGTACCAAATTCCGCCTCTGGATCGCACGCTTCACCCGTCTAGCCGCCGCATTCGAAGAATCCGTCTACGGCGCCTCAGCACTCCACATCCACGACCCTCCAGGCCAAACAGAACTCAACTCCCCTCTCGCACCCCTCACAAGCCCCACTGCCTCAACCCCTCGCGGCAACAACTTCGACCAAGACCTTCCCCCCGAAGTCCTCGGCCACGGGTACGTCTGGCCATCCACCCAACACCGCCACGCCGAACTCGCCGCCAACAGCACCCGCATCGAGGGCTGGCGCGTCACGCGCAGCTACTACAACTTCGTCCAGGACCTCGCGGCCTTCTACCACACCCGTCCCGTCAAAGCTCTCGACCTGCACCACCTGCACGACAAGCTCGCCAAGCTGCGCCTCGGCCCCGACGCCGCAGGCAACATCTACCTCGCCATCTGCGCCGCCGTGCAGACCGAGGCGGAGATCTCGCAGTTACTGGCCACTATCGCGAACGGTAGCTGGGACAGTCGGGCTGGCAGCGCGGGCATGGGCCAGGGGCTGTTCTACATCGCTTTTGGACTGTGCCATTCGAAGCTCGAAGTCCGAGAGGCGGTGGCAAGTCTGCTGGGTAGGGTGAGAGAGCACGAGGCGGGGAGGCATTTCTGGAATGCGCTGGGGAGATTCTCGCGCGTGGCGTGGGAGAAGGTTGTGATCGGGATGCAGGAGAGGGAGTATGGGGAGGGCGGCCTGTGAAAAGAAGGGAACAAGTGGGGATAATTGAAGGAAGGATTTGGGGACTTTTTGGAAGTGTAGATGGAAGAGGAAGGGAAGCGACCACCACTACGATTTAATGACCAGGTTTCGGATATTTGTACAGTCCCATTCGTTTTCTTTTATGATTATCATTGTTGTTTCCGCATGGCCATTGCATTGCATTTGGACGAGGAGCGGGACTTTTTTGGGGTCGGTCTTGGGAAAGCCTATGAAAGGGATATGGGCTGTCTTCAGGTATAGCAGTGGTTGAATGATTGAGCATTTACATTTTGGCTTGTGTTGGCGCTGCACTGTGCTGCACTTGTATCGAAAGATTTCCATTGGCATGTTGCGAAGAGGGAACCTTTGATCATGACATGTCGGTACTGGAAAACTGATACGGACTCGAGGACATCCGTCACGAGGCGTGGTCGTCGGTCTCAAGCTTCGAAGCTCACCTTCACGGTAGACAAATAGAGTAAATAGAAAAAGAAAACAAAAGCCATTGAAACAAAAGAAAAAGCAAGCAATGAATTGGGAGTGGGTTCTCTTGTATTCATGTGTACTCATCGTAGCGTCATTCTTTCATATCGCCCCATTTCTCCACCAAAGGGAGGAAAAAACAAGGGCATGATCGCTCAACCAAAAAAAAAATTGTATCCCCAATAAAACTTTCACATAATTTCCTCCCATTATCCATCGCTATCTCACTCTCATTCTAAAGGGCGCTCCTCTTGGGGAAATTCACCCCCTCCGTCGCCGCCGCATCGCAGAACCAGCTCACGCGCTCGCCCGCGCCCTCGTTGACCAGGCCGCAAGGCAGCTGCCTTCCCTCCTCGGACTCGAAGATGCTCTTGAGGACGTCCTTCTTGCCCGCGCCGGTGCCGACGAAGGCTATGCGCGCGGCGTGCTGCACGACGGGCAGCGACAGCGTGATGCGCTTGGGCGGCGGCTTGGGCGAGTCCTCGATGCTGAGCACCCAGGCGTCGGTCTCGCGCAGCTGCGGGTAGCTGGGGAACAGGCTGCAGGTGTGGCCGTCGGGCCCGCAGCCCAGCAGCAGCAGGTCGAAGAGCGGGAGCTTGACGCTGTCGCGGGCGGCGAAGATGGAGACGAGCGTCTTCTCGTAGGCGTCGGCGGCGTCTTGCGGGTTGTCGAGCAGGGACTCGTCGATGGGGAAGACCTTGGGCGAGCCCAGCTCGGCGGGGATCTTGGAGAGGAGCTCTTCTTGCACGAGCTTGTGGTTGGAGTCGTCGTGGGTCAGCGGGACGCAGCGCTCGTCGGCGTAGAAGATCTCCCACTTGCTGAAGTCGGCGGTGTCTTCGGCGGAGGTGGCAGGAGCCAGGAGGGCTTTGGCGAGGACCTTGGGGAGAGAGCCACCGGAGACGGCGACGCGGAAGGTGTTGTGGCGGGCGATGGCTTCGTTCTGGGCTTCGAGGACGTATTTGCGCAGGTTGGGCGCGAGGTCTTTGTCGACGTCGGCGAAGGAGTAGAGGTTGACGGGGCGGCCTCCCATGGTTGCGAGCGATTGAGGGGTGTGAGTGGGTGGAAGTGGGGGTTGTAGTGTTTTGGATAAGAGTGCAGGCGCAATGGAAGTGAAGTGTCAAGACGAAAGAGGAAGGCGCAGAGGGAACAGTCACGTTACTAGGTACTTGAGGGGTGTGTGCAGAGAAGTGAGGTGATACCCCCACTTGTGGGTTTTGCATACAGTGCCTCCGACAGCATACTCGAGCATGACTTCATAGTTTCCATTCATAGCCCAGTGCGCGCCTGCCGAAGCTCTGAGTAGTGGGTTTTGCTCGGGCACAATCACTGAAGTGCCGACAGGGCCGGATCCCCGTATGACAGAGAAGCGCGCACACACACCACTCTCTCATGTAATCTGCTTACTCGGCAGCTACCAATGGCTTCGGCAGGAGTGTGCAGTTGCTCGGTTGCGCGCGCATCCGCTGTGTGTGTGTGGGCGATAAGCGTGCTGTTATCAAAAAGTCAAGCGGCTGTGCGAATTGACAGATGCCAATCGCCGCCCAACAAACCACGTCATATTTTATCCAAATTGTTCCTCTCCGACGGAGCGAACACCGTTACCGGAGAAATAGCTTTCCTTGCGAGCCTCTCTTCACCCCTGTGCCTAGTTGAGCCTTTCTGTTGCCGACAAAGTATAACTAGAGCAGAGATATAGTCGACGCTGAACGAGCCTGTATACATTATTCAATCGTAGCGGTCTGAATACGGCATGCCCAAAGGTAACTCGACAACGGCGTGCTGATTCGCCCGTTGTTTGTACAGCGAGAGCCCCACCAAACAGCCTGCAATCTTGTATCACAAACTTTCCGCTCGACATAACTTATCAGATCGACGAAAAAGCGTTCCACGATCCACACTGGCATCATTGCAATAGACAGCACTGGACTTCAATTGAAGAATCAAAATATCAACAGTGCAAACTAAAACATTCAGAGCACTGCAAATCAACAAACAACACTTTACAACAATGGCCAAAGGCAAGCAATTCGCCCGCCCCGGCAAAGCTCCCAAAGCAAAAGCCCCCGAACCACGCACACCAGACGAATTCCAAGAAGCCGCCGACCGTGAAGAAGAAACCGGCGGCAAATGGCGCGCCGGCGATCCTGCAAAGGCCGGCCGCGCCTTCCTGCGCGCCCTTGAAATCTACGACAAAGGTCTCGCGAAGTTCGCCACAAACTTCGACCTCGCCTACAACAAGGCGCGCCTCGAGCTGGAGGTTTCGCAGAGCGAGGAGATTGTCGAGGCTGCGGGCTTGGATCTCGAGGCGCTGCTGAGGAAGACGCTCGAGAGTCATCGGGTGGCGTTGGGCCTGGATGCGGAGAATGTGGATGTGAGGTTTAATGCTAGCCAGGTGATGACGAGTCTTGCTGAGGTGCTTTCTGAGAGCGAGGAGGGGTCTGATGAGGAGGCGGTGAACCTTTTGCATGAGAGTTTGGAGATGCTGGAGGGATGTTTGGCGAGGCAGGAGATGGCTATTGAGCAGCAGAAGGCCGAATTTCCTGAAGGTGGCGAGGAGGCGGAGGAGGAGGAGGGTGGTGTTCCGGTTGAGGGTGCGAACGGTGTCAAGGACAAGACTGCTGAGAAGGACGAGCCAGAGGAGGGTGAGGAGGAAGAGCAGTCAGCTGTGATCATGGCCGCTGTCACGGGTAACGACCTGCTCGACACTGTTCATGCATCCCTCTCCGCTCTGACAACTCTCATCCCTCTCGTTGGCGAGAGCGCTCTGGGCAATTTGGGCGACATGGCACATGCCTTCACCGACATCAAGGCGCCCAACTACATTGCGCTACTCCCTGAAGACGAGCAGGACACTGCCCGAACCGAAGTCGGCCTCGCAAGAGCCAGCTTCATCGCAGCCTACGCCGACGCACAGTTCTCCGCTCGCCTCATCGAGCTCAAGACCTACATTGAGCGCCTGCAAGCCTTCGACAACATCCCCGGCAAAGACGCCGACGCACACGCCCTCACCACCGAAGCGCGAGCTCGTTCCGAAGTCGTCCTTTCCGCCTTCGACCAGTCTGACTCCTCCAGCGAATTCCCTGCCAGCGACTGCTGGAAGCAACTCAGCATCACACAGGATCGTCTGACTAAGGCCTCGAAGCTCACCACTGAGGACGCCAAGGAGCGCAAAGCAGAGGTTTACCAGTCGAAGGGCGACGCAGAGCTGCTTCGCTACCGCCTCGCGACCATCCCGGGCTCCACTCTATCCGAGTCGATTCGCAACAGCGGTCTGACGCTTCTCAACAACGCCTTCAAGTTCTACAAGGGCGCCGCCGATCACGCGAAGGTTCTTGGGGATGATGACATCGCCGACAAGGCGAAGCGCAGAATGGGCTTGATTCACATCATGGCTACCGTCGCCAGCAAGGCCGCGGGGTCCAGTGGCAGCGCCGCTGGCGGTTCGTCTTCTTCGTCGTCTGCGAGCGCGGCTCCCGCACCGAGTATTCCTGGCCCGGCGCCAAAGGGCGTCGACCTCGAGGAGGCGTTTAACGAGTGCTTGGAGGATGGCCTTATGGATTTCGCTAGTGCTGGACAGATTCTCGAGGGACTGCAGGGTTAGTATGAGAGACGAGGTTTAAATTCAAAAGTTTGTGACTGTCATTATTATTTCTTGTAACGATGACCTTGATGGAAGGCCGTTGTGTTTTGCTTGTGGTACGTGCTTTGAGGCTCTGACGTCGTTGGCCCTAGATCAAACGGGCACCGACAGTGTGGATGGAATGTTCGGCGTGCACCGCTGGAATAAATATTATTACCACCTTCCTGGATACAAACTACATGTTATCTATGCCGACCACGGACATGCGAATCTCACGCGTACCTGCATGCCCCAGCAAGCTGAACGATCGGCGGCGCGAAACAAGAAATGGAGCTTACTTTGGTCGCACGTCTCCACAGCCGACGTCTATGGCCGTTGCCCACCGCAACGCACTTAAAGCGTGCACCCAACGACCGTAGACGCGCGCTGGACTGCCTTATTTTTCGCCCGTCGATTGTCGAGTGACCCACGTTACCATCATTGCATCTCTCCCTTCCTACAGCCTATCCGGGGTCGTCCGCGGAACGATTGTTGTCATTGGGAGTCGACACGAGAGCCTGCCAGCGCATCGCCATCACCGCTGCCCCACTGCTACATCTAACCGGACCAGACGAAACGACAACCAAGAGCAAGATCCTAATACAGCCTCCGCCAACGCATGGTGACACTCCACTCCGCGCCAGAACACCACCCAACCCGCCATGAGCGCTGCATAGCGCTCTCCACCATCCATCAACGCGCAGAGCGCACTTCTCACCGCTCGACGAAAGAAACACCCTCCTTCATCGTATACCGATACCGATCGAAATGTCCTCCGACAGCAATGATGGCCTCTCCGATCCGGGTAGCAGTAGCTACCAGAGCAACAGCCTCGTCGTCGGCGACGGCACCTGGGACACAGACCGCAACACCTTCCTCTTGCCCAACCTGATGGGCATCAACTTCGACACCATGCGCTACAACGGCATGGGCAACCGCTTCCGAGACTTGCCGCAGTACCACTCGCTCATTCGAGGCCACGGCATCGTCGCGGCTATTACCTTCCTTGGGATCGTGCCGGCTGCTATCCTGATAGCGAAGTTTGGGCAGAGAAATCCTGGGCTGAGTCTCAAGCTGCATGTGTACCTGCAGATCTTGACAGTGCTGTTGACGACGGTGGTGTTGATCTTGGGCTGGTTTGCTGTGGGACCTGAAAGAGCGTTGACGAATCCACACCACGGTATCGGTGTCGCCATATACGTCATGGTAATGGTGCAGTTCCTCTGGGGCTGGCTGATGTTCAAGATCGAGCGGCGGAAGAAAGCCGTTCCGTCCATGCTGCCGAAAAAAGTGTACGTTCATCGTATGCTGGGACGAGCGCTGGCGCTGCTGGGCATTGTCCAGATTGCGTTGGGTCTCACCTTGTACGGCAGCCCGCTGGTTCTTTTCATTCTGTACGCGCTCGCGGCCTTGTTCCTGCTGTTGACGTATCTCGTCCTGGACTTCAGGAAGAAATACAGATCGCACGGCAGAGATCCACAAACTGGTCCTGGAGGCTCGGATTACTACTCGGACTACACTGGCAGCTACTTATCCGGATCACGAACCGATTTCACGCAAGACCGCAGTCGCACCACCAGGGCTCGCAGCCGCAGACGAGACGAGGAAGAGGATAAGAGCAACTGGGGCTGGGGCAAGAAGCTACTGGCTTTGGGTGGCGTTCTAGGTGCATGGCGACTGTGGAAGCGTCGCAAGGAAGACAAAGAGGACGACAGGACGACGTACAGAGACGACTACACAGATTACGATTCGAGGTATGACGGAACCAGCAGAGGGCCAGCGGGAACCAGTACGATGTATGGGCCGTCGACCAGGCCTCCGCCCGGCGCAAGTACCATGACACCCAGCCGTGCCCGTTCGCACAGTCGAGGCCGTCTGGAAGAGAGCAGACTGTCACCTCAGTCCTGGGAGGACGAAAAGTTCAGTGCCGACGAACCACAACCACACACATGGCGAAACCGCCTCCTGGGAGCCGGAGCAGGTCTTGCAGCCTACAAAGGATTCAAGGGGATCTTTGGCAAGAAGGATCGAGACGACAGATACGATCGACCTGGTAACTACAGGCCTGCTCTCGGTGGCAACCATAGTATGGTAAGCCAGACTGACGTTTCTCGTGTCCGTAATGGAGACGCTCCATTCTCGCCTGGCGATCCTCGCGTAAGGCGTGGACCTATGGCAGAGTCGACTATTCCTCCAACCGCTTCAGGATTCACACCTAGACGTGAGTCACGGAGAGGACGCCCGAGCACGGAGATGTATTCTTATGGAGATGGTACAAGCTTCACCGGAAGGACGTACGACGACGGCGAGCCTCAGACTCTACGAAACAGCATCGCAACGCTTGGTGCTTTCGCCGGGTTCCGGGAATGGAACAGAGCGCGGAAGCAGAGGGCAGAAGACCAGCGCATCGACGCTGAGCGCATGCGTGAAATCGACAATGCTGACCGCTTCACCCGACGCAACTCAATGAGGTATCCTCGAAAGTCAGACGGAAGGCAGCCGAGCATGTCAGAGACCATCATGACAGGCATGACGCCTGATCCGGCGAGAGGAAGCAATCCTGAGTTGTCGAGAACGGCTCTGAGCCAGAGGCCAGACATCAGCATGCCGCCCTTGCCTGCGAATGCTGGCAATATTGCTCCTGTTGGAGGCCCACCGCCGATGTCTGCGAGTCAACCGAATGTAAACGAGCAGGGATACTCACTTCCACCTCCACCTCCTGGACCACCTCCTGGACCGCCCAACACGTATGCAGCTCCTGTACCTGGGTCGGCGCATATGCCAGTTGGTGCAGTTGAACCTGACCCTTCAAGGCTCTACGATCCGCCTGCACCGCCTCCACACCAAAGTGGCGCTTCTGATGTGAATCCAGGAGCAGCCTTGGCCGCGACTACCGCCGCTGCCAGCTTAGCAGCAACATCGCACCACCGCACTCAATCACAATCACCCTCTCGCTACCGCCCTCGCGCCGGCCGCCGCAACAGCCAGTCCTCCGTCTCAACCATGCCAGCAAACGGCAGCGAGCTCCAAGGCAGCGACCCCGTCCGCGTCAAGATGCACATGCACAACGACGACGCCGGCCACGTCACCCTCTCGCGCCTCAAATCCCCCGACGACTCCCAGAAAGCCCCCTCGTCGGCCAGCCGCCGCCCACCAGGCGCCCGCCGCCACCGCCGCAACTCCTCCATGTCCTCCGGCGGCCTCGAATCCGACGCCGGCGCGCCCTCCTCCTCCCGCCGCTACCGCCGCAACGGCTCGCGCGTCCGCCCTTCAAACGCCCAGCCCTTCGCCACCGTGCCTCCGCCCCCAGCAATGTCCAACAGCGCCCTGGGCTCGACGCGCCCGCCCGGCAGCGAGCTGAACCTGCCTCCTCCTCCCAAGCTCCCTGTGCACGGCGGTGACTTCTCCGGCGGCAGCGCCATGAGCGGCAATCCCGTCGGCAGCCCTGGGAACTACGGCGGCACCGACGCCGGCACCGGCACCGACGTGAGCGCGTTCGCGGACAATCGCAGGCGCAGACGCGCCGAGAGGGCGAGGCGGCAGCAGCAGGGGCAGAGGGTGGAGTTTGAGTAGAAAAAGGGCTCTCTTCCGTACGTGCGTGCGTTGCGTGTGTGTTTGATTAAAGAACCGGCATTTTTCTTCGCATTAGCATTTGGAAGGATCTTCTATGATCTTCCTTTCTCATCCTTTCGTTCCGGAGGAAAAGACAAGACAGACAGAGTGTGGAAAAGAAATCGAAATGGACTGGAAATAGGTGACGAGCTGGATTATCACAAAGCATTAGCGAGCGAGCAGGGATGGGGGAGGAGTTCATTGGCGTTTTTTTTTTTTTTTCCCTTTTCCTATTGGAACTTTTTTGCTTGTACATATTTGACAAGTTTACGATTGAAACGATGACCACAGTTTCCCCGGCAAATAATAAGAGAGAGTCTCAGACATTTGCACGTGCATTTCTATTCTCATTGTGTGTATGGTCGAGCACTCTAGCTAACCACATTCCAACGCTAATCTCACGAAGCTACCCAGGGTATCGACTATCGACACGTGTACGAGAAATCAGGAGACGAAACTGATCTATCTCCTCTTGCGCCTGAACTTGACCTCGTCGTCATCGTCATCGTCAACCACCGTCACTCTGCTCGGAGCAGGACGAGCGGTAGCCTTCGCCCTCTTCGCCGCAGGCCCATCCTGCTGCGCAGCAGCTCTCTTCCCAGCAGTGCGCCTCTGACTCTCCGTCCCCATCGTCTGACTGGGCGTCGAATTCACTCCAGCCCGACTGCTAGCCGTCCTAGCGGAGCTACCAGCGTCTTCGTCCGGGAACACCGCTCTCATCTCGGCCGCTTCCTCATCCTCCCGGTGCGAGTTTTGGATGCGGCGGCGGAACCTCGCCGGGTCGTCGTCGCCGTTTTCGTGGGATATTGGCGTCTGCGTTTGAGTCTGCGTCTGCGTTTGCTGCTGCGATCTTCCTTGGCTTTTCGACTTGGCAGAGCTGTTGAGCCAGAACTCCTCGCCAATGCCCTGGCGTTTGCGTGGGACTTCTTCGAGAGCGACGATGACGCGCGGGAGGCGTGGAGCATCGTTGTTCTGCCCCTTGCGTTTGAAACGCTTGAAGTTCTTACGGCCGTTCCAGGCCGGGTCCCAGCGGTCGTTGGGGCCTGGAGGGTCGACTTGAGTACGCCGTGGCGGTAGATCGCGTTGCGGCAGCGAGAACGACTCGACTTTGGCGCTGATATCGGCAATGTCTGCATCTCGTGCTTCGCGGTTGCTCTCCTCTTCCCTACGTGCCGCCTCCTCTGCCTCTTCTTTCTTCTTTTTCAGCTCTGCTCCGACATCGATCTCTTTGTGCTTCTTCTTGATCACTTTCTTCTTCGTTGTTGCAGCGCTCTCGGGTTCGGGCGTCGAGTTCTGTGAATTATCTCGAGTGGTTTCGGTTTGCAGTCGCCGCTTTTTCATGGCAGCCGCGCCTGACAGCATCTTGTCCATCATCGCCCTTTGCTGCTCCAAACCGTCGTCCTCGTCGACCGGAGCCGGGCGTTTCCGGCTGTTTTGTTGGGAAGGCTCATTGTATGAAGGCTCATCCACATCCATGCTCTGATCGAGTGGAGTGGGTAGGCTTGGCTCGGGTGATTCCGACTCAGGTCTTGTAAATTGACTGGGATCAATCTCTCCAAATCCTTTGAACCTGGACTGCGTTATAGCGCGCCTCGGCTTCTTGCGAGTAGGAGGTTCAGCCATGTCCGATTGCTCTGCGTTTTGCTGAGTGGTGGGTGGTGTCGGTTCTTTGGTGGGTGCAGGTGCTGGTTGAGGTTCTGCAGGCTGTGGAGTTGGTCGGCTGCGCTCTGGCGCGCGGGAGCGCTTGTTTCCAGAGTCCCCGTTAAGTGAAGCCGCGATCTGGGCTTGAGTTTGGCTTTCGCGAAGGAGAGGCCGGCGTAATTCACTTGCATCGTTGGTAAGGATCGCATTCAAGAATTGGTTCTGCTCCATGGAGCGTTGCTCGAGCGTTGACTCGACAATCGTCAGGAACTCACGAACCGCCTCATTATCCTTGTGGTCCAGTCGCACGAGGACGATTCCTCCTTTACCAGTATGCTGGCTCAAGCGAAAGTCGCCATCTCCTTTGGCTCCCGCAACCTCTTTGACGTAGCTTACGAGATCTTTCGCATCGCTTTCTCCAACCTCCACATCCCACAGCAGAGCTTTGCCGCTACCAGAAGTTACGACAGGCATGAGAATGTCGTACTGTGCTTGCGACATAAATATGAATGTAAAGTTGGCAAACAACTCAGCGCGCTGTCGATTTGGTTTGAGGAATTCGTTTGGTTTGGGGTTAGGTTCTAGGGCAGCAGGCAGTATATGTTCCTCTTCTCTTGGCCAGTTCGCCTCGAAGTCTTCTTCCAGAGGACAAGGTCGATCGCTCCCAGCAGCATCACGGCCAGGACTCGCGGTAGCTTTCGCCAGCGCATCCACGTAGCTGTGTGCTAGCAGCCATCGCCCTTGCAAAAGAGCCTGCAAGCCCGGTGGCGTATTCCTCTTCTTTCCGATCACATGTGTCGTCTGGCTAGAGACGTACTCTGTAATGAGCTTGACCTCGGACTGTTCCAGCTTCTTTCTATGTGCCTCAAGCGGATCGCTGCTAGCTTTCGCCGACTTGGACAGACCAGTGAAGGTGAGGACGACAGGCTGCCACTTCAGATGGAATTCATGCTCGTAGTTTCCTAGCTTTATGGTGTATTCCAGCTTGTCCAGAATCCTGCTCGTCTGGCATATCTTCTCTCCATTTATGTAGGTGCCGATCTTGGAGCCGTCCGTGAGCTTGATTTCCGAGCGCGTGTGCAGTCGAGTGTCGTCGCCCGGGTTGACTTGACCGACATGAATAGTAGCATGTTTGCGCGAGACGGATTTGTGGTTGATGTAGCGCACGACCTCGCCGCCCTCGGTACGGCCTGATGTGCGTCCCAAAAGATGTCCTGAACCGGGTCGTAGCCAGATAGGCTTATGGCCGAACAGGTCCCCGTCGCAAGTCAGTAGCCACATTTCGGTTGCGCGTCGTCGAACATTGTTGCGCTCGGTGGGAACAGGAGTGTTTTATGGCTGAGAATCATGTGGTCGAGTTGTCGCGACACATTAGGCAGCGTCCACTGACGAGGTGGACGCGCTGAGCCCTAACCCTAGGGCGCGAAGTCACATGACTGTCAAGAAGTGGATATATGTACATGTACTCTAAGATCACATCGCTGTGCATGCAAACAACATTTAAATCGACACCAACCTGAAAAGTTCAACACATCGCGGGAGGCCATACGTCAATCAAGCGGATGAGATACGAAATTTGTTATAATTGATGTTGCAAATGAAACTGCAACATATCACATCGCTACATAAGCTTGACATTCCATATAAGAATTGTGCTGTCTGACATTGCTATGTTGTCTTACACGATGTTAGGCTTTGAACCCCATTACATTTCATGAACCGTCTATGGGTTCCACCTTCGCCCACAGCCCGCCTATCAACCTGCTCGTGATACCATGCTCCAGCTGTAGTTCTTGCGACTGTCCACCTTCGCCTGTGCCTGCCCAAGTAAATCTGTAGCTCCCAACAAGACCAGCCAACAAGTGTTTGAACTCAGCTCGTGCGAATCGCTGGCCAATGCAGATGCGTGCACCAGCCGAAAACGTCATAAAAGCATTCCTGTTCTTTGCGCCGCCGAGAGCAGGGTCTTCCAACCAGCGCTCTGGATCGAAACGAAGCGGGTCCGACTTCCAGAGTGCGGGCGACAGGTTAAAAGCCTGGACGGGGATCATGAAGTTCGTGCCTTTGGGGAACATCCTGCCGCCGACCATGACATTACCGATACTCCGGCGGTGCATCATAGGGACGGCGTGGTGTAATCGAAGGGTCTCCTCACATACTGCTTGCAAGTACGGCAGGCTATCAATATCTGGAGAATCCGTAGCTTGGTCGATAGTATTGTTTTCGAGGGCTGCGCGATATTCTTGGAGCTCGCTGCGAAGTCGATCTTGCACGTGTGGGTTCTTGACCATCTCCCAGATGGCGCCTTCGATCGTGAGATGCACTGTATCGTGGCCTGCGCCGAGGATGGTCATCGACTGGTTGGTCAAAGCCTCCTTATCTCGCACGCCACTCTCGGTCATGACAGTACCGAGGATGTCCTTGTGATCTGCGCTGGTATCGTGTTTGTCAATACGACCAAGAGCATCGCATCGCTGCTCGATCACACCGCTTGCGCAGTCTCTCACGGCATTGACAGCAGACCTTAACTCCTGGTTGCGCTTCAGCGGCAAACGGTCAAGAAGGAAGTCTGGCAGGATCAACGCGAGCATGCGATACTTCTGCGCATCCTTGCTCGGAGCGAACCCATGGATATAATCGGTGACCAATTTGCTGCTTGGGTCCTTCAGACAAGCAAAGTCCTTGCCAAAACTGGCCAGAGAGATAACATCAAGGGTCGCCGCATGCAGTCTAGATCCAAGGTCTACCATGGAAGAACCGCCGGAGTGCTTCTCGGATTTGATGGCTGAGGACAGGGTGCTCACTAGCTCATCTGTCTTTCGTTTGAAGACAGGGTAGAAGTCTTTGACGCTGCGAACCTTGAAAGCCGATTGCAAAGCCTTCTTCTGGGTTTTATGGGCGTCTCCTTCTACCACAACAAGTCCGTTGCCCAGAAGCGACCTGATGATTTTCGAGATCGCTGGCGGCTTGATGAACGAGTATGGGCGCATTGTGAGGATATCGTTGACAGAATTAGGGTCTGTCACCAACACTTTCTGGACATTGAGGATTCCATGGTATTTGATGAAGCCTTCGTTGGGTATCTCTTCCGCCCATTTCGCCAATTGGTCTGGGCTGGGTTCGACCAAGAGGCGCTTGCGTGCTGGTCTTTGTGCGGGTGCTGGTAAATCCTTAAGGGGACTGGATAGCGGCTTGACGAAGACTTTGTAAATGATCAAGAGAGCGATCGTGACAATGCCGACCAATTGTAAGCTTGACATGGTGCCGTGTCAAAATATGATTGTTAGTAGCAACACGAAGTCCGACACAGAGCGTTGAGACCGACATGCTGCTCTTTACTGCGAAGGAACCTCCTCTAACAGGCTGTGGTGCACTGTCCAAAACCGTACAAGTTTCGTTCAAAGCTGACGTCTTCCCAAGATCTTCGTGTTTGTTGAGCGGCAGAACCCATTTAGCCCAAACAGGAGGTCGCATCTCATGATTATGGAGCCCACGACGCAAAAATGATGACGATCAATCTTGGTGAGCCGGCGATCAGGGTGCAGATCTCTGAGCAAGCACCACGTTGCGCGCTGTTCAATGCAGAATTCCCGTCCACCGGGTCCATGTGTGGGGGCGCGGGATCAGATCAACGGCAGAGGGTTCAGCCTCATGCTCGGTCGAGTCGGTCAGATATATCGATCGAATGATATGGAGTTCAGTCCGGTCTTTGTTGACTTGCCCTGCATTTCCGAAGCTTTTGCGCTCAGGATTGCGTAAGGCTTTCTGGCTGCTTTCCAATGGAAGATTTACCAGATCACTACTGTCTGGTGCTGCTCATACTAGCACACTCGTGCATTGAAGACTACTGGCACTTCTAGATTACTCTATTGCACAATGCGAAACTCATGCCAGTCTCGAATGTCGACATGACAATAACTCTCACTCCCGAGACATGGTCGTGCGACTCGTACGCGGACTCGTGGCAGCATAAGACACATTCCCACCATGCGACGTCATACAGGTTGCTACACATTCCTCACTCCTGACTCTGCGAGCCTATGATTGCTTATCGCTCCGACGGCGTTTTCGGCGAGTTATCATGCAAACTCCCTTTCCGGCTAGATCACACGACGAGACCCTCCTCTTGCGTATGCAACATCAGGCAGGATCACAAGTAATGCTTTTTTCTCCTGGGCAGTGAATCAATGCATCTCAACGTTATGGTTCCCGGGTTCAATTTTCGGATCGTAGCGATTAAAGAATGGTAGCTCTAGTTGCAAGCCAACAGATCGTCTTTGAGCGTTTTGCTCTACTTCAAGATCTAAGGTTGATATGTTGTCGTTATCCATACTCATCCCGTTAGCCATTTGGGCTGGCATCGTCTGGCTCGCGTACACCTTCAACGTCTACCTGAAGCGGCAATCACATGCCAAATCTCATGGCTGCGAGCAGCCGATAACTCTACAACAAGAGTCCTTCCTTGGCTATGGCATGCTCCGCGACTCGTTCGAAGCACTCCGCAACTCAACATACCTCCGGCTCGGCAAGCAACGATTCGACGATAATGGAGACACATTCGCTTTCAAGCAAATGGGCAAACTCGGCGTCCTCACCAACGATCCCATCAACGTGAAAGCAATCCTTTCGACCCAGTTCCAGGACTTCGGGGTCGGCAAGAGACGGGCTGAAGCTTTCGAGCCTCTGATCGGACATGGCATCTTTACTGCAGATGGTGCGCCGTGGGAGAAAGCAAGGAAGCTTGTTCGGCCTAGCTTTTCAAAGGGACAACTGGATGACATATCGACTTTTGAACCACATTTGCAGAACTTCGTGACGAGTTTGCCCGGCGAGGCTGAAGCTGTCGATCTTCAGCCGCTCTTCCAAGGTTTGACACTGGATGTGTCGACGGACTTCCTCTTCGGAGAATCAACAAGCGTGTTAGGGTCGGCCAAAGCTGCTTCTGCGGGCAGGAGCTTTGCGAACGCTTTCGACAATGCGCAGAAGACTGTCGTGAATGCGTTCGCTCTTGGGTCAGTAGGATGGTTGGATCCGCGGTCGAACTTCAAAGAAGATCAGAAGACGGTTGAGGCTTTCATGTCCGGATATGTCGACAAGGCATTGAACAAACAGAAAGCAGCGGGCAGCAAGGAGGATGGCAAATACAGCTTCGCCTCAGAATTCGCCAAACTGACTGACGACCGCGCCATGATCCGAGGGGGCCTCCTAAACCTCCTCCTAGCCGGAAGAGACACCACCGCCAGTCTGCTAAGCAACCTGTTCTTCATGCTAGCCCGGCGACCAGACGTCTACAGCAAACTCGCCGCCGAAATCCAATCGACAGTGTCAACAGCAAACGAAGCACCCAGCCTAGAAGCCCTCAAATCAATGAAATACCTCCGCGCTTGCATAAACGAGTCCCTCCGCCTCCATCCGCCCATACCGCGTAACTCCCGGGAAGCACTGCGAGACACCACACTCCCCGTCGGCGGCGGCGCAGACGGCACGGCGCCGATTCTGGTTCCAAAGGGCACGCAAGTGGGCTACCAGGTATTCTCCATGCATCGCAGGAAAGACGTGTACGGTGAAGATGCCGATGAGTTCGCACCCGAGCGCTGGACAGAACGCAACCTGCGGCCTGGATGGTCTTTCTTGCCTTTTAACGGAGGGCCGAGAATTTGCATTGGACAGCAATTTGCGCTCAATTTGGCTTCTTATGTTGTGTGTAGGTTGGTGCAGCGGTTTGATAGGGTGGAAAGCTGCGATCCGGGGCCGTGGGAGGAGGGCTTGGGGATTACTTGTTCGACGAAGAATGGAACCTGGGTTCGGCTGTGTCGGCATGATGAAGGTGGCACTGCCGAGGTAGCTGCTCAATGAATGAATGAATGTAAATACTGCCATCAATGGGTCTTCATCGAACTTTGCAATCGCATACAACTCAATCCTTGTGGCTGCGTTTCTTCCGGGAGTGCTCCTTCTCCCAATGCTGCTCGACCAACTCCGTAGCCGAAACGCCTTGAGCCTCATGCACAAGCTCGAGCGCAACACGCTCTTTGCGACTCATAGCAGCCGCTTGCTTCTTCTCATCATTTCTGCCCACATGCCTCATGCTCCTGAAGCCTTTTTTCGTCTTTCCATAAAACTCCATACTTCTCAACACCTTGTACGCACCAGAGACTTTCAGAGCAGACAGATCCACTCCTTCGTCTTCCAAACTCTTGACGAAAGTTTTGAACGACTTCGTCGTGGGTCGGTAGTGGCCGCTCAACGGGGAAAGATATGTCAGGTAGCCATCTTGAATTCCGATTGAACCAGCGCTACGGATACGAGCGCCAGAAAGGAACGAGGCGTGCTGAAAAGTACCGCTGTTTTTCATGCCAACGTACAGACGATTCAAAGTGTCTGTCACGTAGATCCAAGTACCAGGCTTGACTGACGAGCGCAGAAGATGGTTTAACAACGTTGCTGGCGACACATGGACTCGGCGTGAGCGTTTTGGTTCGTGTGGAGGTGCATTGTCTTTTGGTGGCAACGAGGATTTGGACTCCGGCTCTGCGCTGGAATTGGAACTAGAGTCCGAATCGATTTGGAGATGGCTGAAGTTCGCTAGGTCGTGGCTCAGAGATGAGTCTTGGATTGAATCTCGCGTCTCTGGGTCGCTGGTATTGACTGCGCCTGGCTCAGTGGTACCTTTTGGTATGATGCCGTGCATGGAGTCTTCGAAATCATCCGCACTTGTCGTAATGAGCTCGCCATTCTTAGCCCATCGCAATCGTCCGTCATCATCTATTTCGACGAGATAGGCCTTGCGCTCCTCTCTGCTCAGGTATCGAATGCGTTCACGATCAAGCTTCTCGCGGCTGCAAAGCGATAAATCCAGATTGAGTCCCGGGCCGTGATCAAGCCAGTAGAAGAAGTTCTGCGTGGTGTTCTGCCGCTGCCAGAATTCATGATACACTTGAAGATTGGCGCCATATCTGTGCTTGACATCGACCATTTCCAGAAAATAACGAAGATCCATCAACATAGTGCTGACTTCGTCTTGTTCAATACTCGAGGCAGTGCTGGAATTGCCCGAGCTCATGTCTGATGCCTTTCGCTGGTGGCTTGACGCACTCTCGCCACGTCCGGCATGCTCGGCAATCCAGCCAGCTCGCCGCCAGTGCATCTTTGCGGTTTCAGAAGACGAAGGTGTGCGGCTACTGTCATCGCCCGATATAGAAGGCCGCTTGTGATGGGGAGCAATGACACTTCTGTATTTCATCTCGGCGATAAGATCCGACCAGCGAGATGAAGGGTCGAGAACCAGGCCTTGCTGCTCGCGACGCGCTCGATGACCGCGGTAGGCTGCTTGGATCTTCGTTGCAGCATTGTGTTCCTGTGCGCTGTGCGTGTGGTACTTCCGGTCATTCTCGACTTCCTTCAGACGCTGAATCTCCGAAATGCGTCTCACTTCGGCGGGATCTGGAGTGTGGAGTGAGTTTAGGTATTGCTGATGCAAGGCGAGTGCTTGGGCGTGTTTGTCGAGGACGGCCTCCATTGTGCAGGGATCATGCGAATGCTGGGTCGGGTTCCAAAGGATTCAGAATTGTGTTTTGTGATTATATGAAGCAAGAAGGTCAGGTGAGGAAGACAGCAGTATTTAATACTCAATGCACTGCTCGTAGTCAGGCGGCCCGCCGTCGTCCATAGACGACAAGAAAAGCTTTCAGCTGCTGCTGTGGATATGGGCATTGGCCTGCTCGCCAAGTGCACAGAGATGGATTGATAGTGGATTCGTGGTGGACGAGGCGGTGCGAGCGGCTGTGTCGGAAGCTTTGCAGCTGCGTAACGTGCTCTGATTGGATTACTATACGGCTCTTCATGAATCTGACTTAAGTCCGTTTTGAATACGGTCAGGCATTACTTTTTGATTATTCCATCAAGGGCTGTATAGGGATTCGATATCGTTCTTGAACAGAGTCTGATCCAGAGCTTGACTGCTATCACATGCGATTGATGGATATGCATGACATCTCTGTGAAGCATGTACGAGGATCGAACAGGTACACTGGGGAACGCAGCATGGCTACTGGCTTGACGACAGGTAGCCGATAAGCTCAAAATTTCTCAATGGAAGGAATAAACCGCTTGAAGTGAAGTGAGATGAAGTGAAGTGGTCCTGGTCAATGCCAATCCTGTCATTTCTCGAGGGAATTGTCACGTGCCAAAGAGAGCCGATCGCTCCTTCCTGCCATCCCCACGTTCGGTTCGGCGTTCGAAGCTCTCCAACTTTCGAGCTTCGCGACGCGCCATCGAGGTATCATTGCGACACGCGAAACCCTCAACACTTACATCCCACGATATAGCGCGCACGTTAGCGCAATATATCGTCACAATGCCGCCAAAGAAAGCAAAGGCCGCGGCCAAGGCCAGAGCCGCTGCAAGAACATCTACAGATTCGAACTCCACTGCTGCACCTGCAACTGTCGTCACCAGTCGCGGCAAAGAGTACGACACCACTGCTGCCGCTACGCGTGCTCGTCGCGCAACTGCCCAGACGTCCACCACACCGGTCAATGCGATCGCGCAGAGTAAGTTCACTCGTCGCAGTGCGTCATTGCCATCGTACTCGTTGCTAACTCGCGACTACAGAGACCAAGGACACAGCTACACCTACAAAGAAGCGCGGCAGACCTGCAAAATCAGCGATCGTGGAGGACGAAGTAGACGACGTTGAAGAGGAGGAGGAGGCTGCCGTCGAGCCGCCCAAGAAGCGCGGCAGGCCTGCAAAATCGACCACTACAAACAGCCAGCCAGCGGCTAAGAAGCCAGGCAGACCTGCCAAAGCTGCAGTCGCTGCTCCTGACCCGCCAAAGAAGCGAGGCAGACCAGCAAAGGTCCAAGTTGCTGCTGAAGAGAACGACGAACTCGAGGAGGCCGAAGATGACACGACTAAGGCTGAGCCAGCTAAGAAACGTGGTCGTCCAGCCAAGAAGCAGGCCGCTCCTGCTCCGGTCAACCAGGCTGCAACCACACAATCCGCAAAGAAAAGAGGCCGCCCTGCGAAGGCTACGATCGATCCCGCAGAACACCCAGCGGAGCCAGATACCCCTGCGCCTCGCAAGCGCCACAGCGGGCGCACTGGAGGTCCAACCACCAAGGTCTCATCTGACGCCGCAGACGCTGCCGATCAACTCGAGGACGAGCTGATCGACGATGTGCAGAGATCTGCGAAGAAGGGCGGCAAAGGCAAGCCCGCCTCGAGCGCAATGAAGCAAGATGTCAACGAGGATGGCAAGAACTACTGGCTTATGAAAGCTGAGCAGGTCGATCGCATGGAGATTTTGAAAGACGGTACCGAGTTCAACACCAAGTTCACCATCGACGATCTGAAGGCTAAAAGTGTACCTGAGCCGTGGGAGGGCGTACGCAACTACGTTGCCAGGAACGCCATGCGCGCCATGAAGCAAGGCGACCTTGCATTCTTCTACGCCTCTCAGGGAAAGGCCCCGGGTATAACTGGTATCATCGAGATTGTGAAGGAGCACGAGCCAGACTTCACCGTGACAGACGAGAGCTCCATCGGCTACGTTGAGCCCGCTAAGAGGGGTCAGGAGAATCAATGGAGTCTCGTTCATGTGGGTTTCCTCAAAAAGCTCAGCAAGCCTGTAATGCTCAAGGAGATGCAAAAGTACTCAGGTGCCAACGGCATCCTGCAGGACATGCAACTCATCAAACAGGCCAGACTGAGTGTTTCCAAAGTTTCGGAGAAGGAATGGAACTTCATCGTCGACGAGCTCATCGAGGGTTACGAGGAAGACGGCGTCAACAATGGCGACGATGACGATGGCCTTGCTGGTGTCAAAGTTGGCAGCGGCGCTCCCCTTGATCCAGACCTCAGCGGTGGCCAAGCCATCGCAGCCAGTTTCTCTCTTAGTCCGTCACCGAGTGGTGTTCAAGCAACTGCTGGCGCCAAGATCGAAGAGCCTGAAGATGTACTTCCCGGGCTTCCGGCTGCAGAAGCAGTCAACGGTGCTGACGGCTCTGATGAGTTGCTCATGTCCGGCGCGGTGCCTCCTCCGTTCACGAGTGCCACAGCTCGCCCAACCTCGCAACACAGCTCACGCCCAACATCTCGTGCAGGCTATCCCGACGCTGCATCTCGCCAACAGTCTTTGGCTCCGCCGGTGTTGCAGACCACGGAGGCCGGTTTGGATGTCACCATGACAGAGAACGACTTGACGGGGTCCGTTGTCGCGGAGGCTGTCAGAGCTCTTTCCCGCAATGGCTCTGTGAAGCCTGGTGTATCTTCACGCGCGTCCTCTCGTGCATCCTCTCGTGCACCTTCCGTTGCGCGCTCTCGTGCGACTTCTCGTGCACCGTCCATTCCGCGGTCCCGCGCATCCTCTCGCGCTCCATCTCACGCCCCGTCTCTGAAATCGGTCGACCGTGGAAACAGCCTTGAATCGTCAGCTCGTCCCGGCTCCCGCGGTACTATGAACTTGATGCCATCGCTTTTGGAGTCGCCCGTCGATGCTTGAGCGGACAGGCTATACATATCACCCCACAACCCTCCCTTCTTGTCCCTGCGATGCTTTCCTTTTCTTTTTCAGCAGTCAGTACTCGAGCGGAGAGGGCACACACACCAGTCCACAACCCTCCTTTCTTTTCTTTCAGATTAGTTTTTGCTTTTCTCTCTGATTAACCAGCCATACAGCATGGTTTTGGGAACAGTCTCGAGGCTGTTGAAACTGGCTATGGCGTACAGGCGTGCTGCAGAAAGGCTTGCGGGTCGAGCGAGATACCCATGATGAGTGATTTCATTTTCTGCATGACGAAGAGAGGAGTCCTTCAAATAGCTTACCCATGTGAATTCGATTCTTTCGACTTATAATTTCAATACACTTGAATCCTTCCGTGTAACGAATGTTGCTTTTCGTTGCTTGTCGAGTAGTCCGTTCGGCCTGTGCGACTTCGCGGATTGAGCAAGTACGTTTTAATCCACGAATTCATCTGTAATGCATATTCGTCAGTACCTTAGTCCCCGGCCTCGCCTCGACGCTGGGGCAGTGCATCCCAAGATACCTAAGCTTCGATATCCTTGTCTTCTAGACAGCTTGACTCGCTTGTCAATCATTGATTGCGATGCTTCACGATGCATGGCAGCGGCGTGGCCGGCAGCGCGAAGGATTCTCAGCTAGGGCTCGCGAGCGATCAAGCCTTCGTCAAGCTTTTGCTCTTAACCAAATTTAGCCAGCTTCGCGACGAGAGGTGCTCAGCCTTCGGTGTTTCCCGCTGGTGCTGCGCTGATACAGTGCTCTTCAATGGCGCTAAGCATCCTTCTTGCTGCTTTGTTGCATGCTTGCATGGATGGCTGCGAGAGCTTAGGCGCGGCGCGCAGTTTGGCTGTTTTGGGCATGCTTGGAGCTCTCTGCTGGGAGGTGTTCAGGTACGCAGGAGGATGTGAGTATATAGCTGCCCTCGTGTCCAATGCTTGGAATGCCTGAATACCTCACATCTCTTCTACCACTTGCCACTGCCTATCTCTTGTGTTCCCGTTGGATTAATCTATACACACATCACGACTCGCAAAGGCTAGCTTCAAAATGTCTTCTCGCGGCCAGGAACAACCACAACGTCGCGCCAAAGGCCCAATCAGTGGCATCATCAAGCTCATTGGAACTGGCGTGGGCGCTGCAGCCGAATACCGTGGACATCGAAAGGAGCGCAAGGCCGCACATGATTCAGCACAGGCTTCGCCAGACGAATACCCAGCAACCGCAGGACCATCGAGCCAGCCAGCTTACCAACGTTCGACCTCAGACAGCTTACCACCAACCTACGATCAATCAACAAATCATGCTTCAGATCGTCAGCTCGCTGCCGGCCCTCCAGCAGCCAACGACAAGAAAGATCACCTAGATGACTCCTCCAGCGACTACTCAGACTATTCCTCCGACGAGCTCGAAGACGACGAAGAAGCATGGCAACTCGACGAAGTCGCCGCCTCAACAGAACCACCCAGCTACGACGCCGCCATCCGCGAAGACACAGACGCTTTCGAGCGCGATCTCGCCATAGCCCACCAACAACACCCCTCTCCCATCGGCAAACTCCCCCTCCCCGTCATCCTCCCCCAACGCCGCCCCAGGAACAAGACCCGCGGCTTCGTCCGAGCCTACAGCCCCGTCCTCCAAGACGTCGGCATCGACCAGGCAACTTTCCTACGCTTCCTGGAGAACTTCCACGCTTCCAGCCAGGCGAACCCGTGGTTCAACGCTGTGCTGGTAGCCGCCACGATCGCCGGGTTCGTGCCGGAACCCATCACCATGGCCGTCACGACGGCGGTGCAAGTCGCGGCGAGCGCGGGCAAGGAGATCGACTCGCGCCGCAAGACGAACAACTTCCTCGACCGCATGAACGAAGCACTGTTCAAGCCTGCGGGCTGCTACGCTTTCATCATGAAGTACAAGCCCGATTCCGAGATCAAGCAGGGCGGAGGGCTGTTGGCGAAGCTGGGCGTCGGGATCGAGGACGTCGATTTCTCTGCTTCGAAGGCGGTGGCCAAGTACGACACGCCAGAAGGTGGCAAGGCGTCCAAGTCAGCGAAGTTCCGTCTCACGTCTGGATCAACCAAGGGTTCCGCGAAGATGGTTGAGGCGGCGCCTTTGATCTACCCTGAGATCGACGCGGTTGTGTACAGTGGCAAGGACGGGCAGGAGACGTTCAAGGACAAGGCGAAGGATGCTGGCAGTTTCCTGGCGAGCTACGTCGATCGCCGGGCGCAGATGACTTATGTGAGTTTTCAAGTCTTCCGGAAAGCTGTTTGGAATTATCAACTAACATTGATCGCACAGGCCAAAAATGACCCCAACTCCACCCTGGTGATCCCGGAGAGCCAACGCAAATCCGAGTCCACCTCCAAATGGGCAGACCCCAACCACCCCATGTTCAACGGCGGTCTCGTCGGCCTCGTATCCGGCGGCTACATCGACGCAGGGAAACGCCGCGCCGACAAACGCGAGCGCAGACTCGAACGCAAAGAAGCCCGCTGGGAGAGAAGATACGGTCCGAGGCCACAACACCCAACCCAAGGAATGGAGAGTTTGTCCTTGCAGGAAACAGAACACCAACGCCCGGACTACTCCAGGCGCGGCTCTAAGCGACGAACACACCCTCGGGACAGAGCGGCGCAGAGGGGACGTGGGAATGGAGGTATTATTGGCTCGGTCAGGAAGATCATGCAGGAGGATGTGTTGTATTTGATGATTGTGCCGATGCCTTCGGAGGCTGAGATTGCGGAGGCGAGGGAGATGATTAGGTTGGAGAAGGAGAAGAAGTGATCCAGTGATGGAATAATGAGTTCATGGTGTTTTACGAACGGCCGGTTTTCTTTTAGCAAGCGTAGCATTGGCCGATAGCTGTATTTGATTGACCATCGCACATTGTCAGCAAAGAGCCACGCGAATAACCGTAGTGAGTGATGTATTTCAAAGAAGGAGCCAATCAATAATAACAACACTACGTGCACGAAGTAAAATCAGCTACATCGCAAACACTCAGCCTCTCCGCCTCGCACTGGGGCTAGCCCTCTTCTCAGCGCCGGTTGCTTGTGCCTTCGCCTTGTCCGCCGCGTTTCCCACAGACTCTTTGATGTCGCGCTGAGCAGCAGGCGTAAGCTTGTGCTCGGTAGTCTTCCTGCTGGCAGGCGCCTTCCAGTAGAGAACCATCTGCAGCGCGAGGACGGCGTTGAGGGCAAAGCCGGCGATGAAGCTGTAGAGGATAACTTTGTCGGGGACTTCCTGCAGGGTGGTGAAGATGCGCGAGAGGGAGCCGAAGAGGTAGGAGAAGACCTGTGTTTCGGGAAAGATCGTTAGCATTGTGTCTGTATGTTGGTGCCGGTAGCTTCGACTGTGGTAGGTAAACTTACAGTGAAAGCAGAGAGCTGGCCAGTACCTCCCTCGCGGAAAATGGCAATGATCTGAGGCAGCTTAGACAAAGCAGCGACAGCGCCAGCACCCATCTGCAAATACTGCAGCAGCTCCGCGGTCACGATATCGCTGTTAAACAGCAAGAACCCAGTCCCAGCCAGCGCAGCAATAAGCATAGATCCCATGTTTCCCTTGCCCGAGTACTCCAGGACCAAGAAGCAAATCGCGACGTTCTGGATAACAATGAAAGCGGTCTCGCCGAACGAGGAGAACGGGAACTTGTTGCGCACGTTGTACACCAGCGTGACCATCAGACTGGCGGTTTCGAGCAGGTAGCCGATGAAGCTGACGCCCTCGGCGGAGCCAGAGTTGATCAGCTTGATCATCTGCGGGACTTTGACGACGGAGGAGGCGGCGACGATCGCGAGGCTAAGCGCTTTGGAGACGGCGAGCTTCATGCAGACCGAGTCGCTGATTGTGAGGTTGTGGACGAGGCTGCGGTAGCAGCTGTCGCCGAGGAGCATGGTTGCGAGCTCTTGGACTGGAGCTGGGAGTCGGTGGGTGATTGGTGTGAGAACCGCGCGCAGAGTCTGTTCAAGGGACTCCATGGTGGGCGATCGATTGATGGACGGGAGTGTGCTGTGCGGATGGCGTATCGAGAAATAGTTTGGGAGCAAGGGTCGCGCTGTGTATAGGTGTTTATTATGGTCGAGGAATGGGCTAGCCGCAAAGGGAAGGGATTGGATTTGGACCGAGAGATCAGCCTGTTTTCGAGCAGAGTATTGGCACTATTGGGTAAATAATGAGAAGTTGATGCTGGATGTTCGATCTCAAGATATAGAGGTTTGTTGATTTTACACAAGATGATGGAGGTCTAGGTTACGCTTTGAGAGTCGTTCAATTGCGAGACGCTACAGTATGAAGCCATCAAAGAGGCATGGCCATCACGCTCATAAACTTTAGCCACGCATCTATGGGCAAGGCAGGCTTGCTCTTGTCAATGCCCTTGATATCTCCGAATGGGTCGTTCGGTGGCTTTGCAGCAGGCATGACATCCTCAGTCACGCTATCCTCCATTTCCTCGTCTTCATCTTCGTCCTCGTCGTCTTCCTCATCATCGTCCATGTACTTGTTCAGCTTCCTCCTCAACCCTGTGACAACATTCTCCACACCAGCCGCTTTTTCTGCAAGAGTGTACTCGTAGTCAAAGGCACCACTGGAGTACATGTAGCCCGCAGACTGAGTGCTTGTCGGTTTCGCGAACGCCCATAGCTCCGCCTGTTCGTCATCTCCCAGACCCGTACCGCTTCCATTATCCCATTTTGCGACCTTGCTCGGGTGGGTGTTGTCGTCCACCCAGTCTTCTACTGTAGGCTCGGCTTTCTTGCGCAAAAGCTGCTGAAGGACGATCTCATGCGAGTGGCCAGGGAACGAAGCGTGCGGGTACGGGTGAGCTGCTGTGAGAAAGCCGCGATTCGCGTCGAAGATGGTTTGTAGTTGTTGGAGATCGGCCGCGAGAAGGCCTGCGCGAGTCTGGAGCGAATCCCTGCCGATGCGCTTAGCAACTCGGAACAGGAAAACGCGCTTATATACACGAGGGAGGCGCAACTGCTAGAAGAAAAGGAAGTGCAATCTTGACCTACCATGTCGGGAGCGTCTCTTGCCTGCTAAGATCAGTTTTGAGGATGTTAAGAGAGGTCGACAGCTGTTGTAGACGCTGTCGCAATTGGTCGAGCGCGCGAATGTTCTCCTGTGGGAGTGCCATTGTCTCGGCTAGATGTATCTCGGGTGCTGTTACAGACTGTCTAGTTGGCAATGTGTTTGGGTATTGCTGTCATGCAGCCTGAGCGGCTTGAGAGAACGCAGATGGTCCGTGCGTGGCTGTTTCACATCAATGCGAAGCAGGCATTGTGTTCTGCAGCTGGAAACATCACAACTCTGTATTTTCCGGTGCTCTTCATCGACTTAATTATGTTGACGCCTCACTGGTGTTCGCATTGTTGATGGTGCTTTACGTCACCGTGCCTGCCTATCACGTGACAGCTCTGCTGCGTCACAACTCAGACTCGATGCATGCTCTGACCACAGGTTGTAGCTGCAAATGACTCTCTTGATGATACACGTCCTACATGTAGTATAGGCATGTGTCTATCAATGACTGCCAATTTTGTCCCATTTGCTGTCACTTTGACTGACTACAGTCGCATCTCGACTCGCTCACTCACACGAGGTAGGACGCTGATTTTCATCGCGAATGCCATCACAAGCCGCCATGATGCACTGCCTTCCAAATGGAGCCGGCATATCCTGTATTCATGAGTATCGTCTCATGACCTAGCTCGATACTTCATAACACAATACGGATGACCTGAGCAGGGTCTCCACAACAATAGCAGCTCTGGTCTTGACCACATTGCACTTCACTGACAATAGGGAAGATTTACTTATTGAGAAGAAAAGTCACTGCTGAATCTATGACAATAGTACCCAAGCTCTTATTGTCCCTCGGTCGACTACATAATCCCCTTGCGAGTCTGCCGTTATACTGTGCTCACAACACAACATCCACCTTGCCTGATCAACACAAACCTCCTCATCAGACAACATGTCCCCCAAAGAAATGTCGACAGAGCGCGATACATTCGCCCACAAGCCAGACACCACTTTCACCATGAAGTCGAAGCACTTGAGGAGCATCCGCGATCTTCTTCGCGACAAGATGGGCATGAGCGATTCTGCTGTCGCGACTACTGCACTTCGTGCACAAAGACACGAACAGCCTACGGCGTATATGCGCAAGTTCCTCCAAGCAGCCATCAAGGACCAAATCGATCAGTACAGGATGCAGAGCTTCGCCAAATTCGGTCTCGAGATCGAAGTCTCGCCTAAACCCAATGCAAAGCGCATACAACTTCTTGTGCAACACTTCGGCGAAGTTACTGTTGGCTACCATCACTATACCTTCCGTCCAAAACACAATGCGGAGCCTTCAAAGACTCTGCGTGTTCGCCTTCACCGAGGAACCATTCAAGTCCAGTTCTGCGGTTCCTGGCACCTAATCTCTGCTTACCTCGATGAGGTCGGTACTAAGTGGACATATCCAGCCGCTCCGCTTCTCGAAATGAGCCGCCAGTCTCGCTGGTGGGCATCCAACGGCAAGTCTTTCGAGATCACGAACCTTCCGGGTGAGATCCGCAACGTAATCTTCGACTTTGCTTTTCCGGCGGAAGCACGCCCCTTCCATCTCAGCGAATGTGCGCAACGAGATCGACTCGTGCCAACTTTTGGACGCTCATACACCGCTTTGATGCGCACGAACAAGCAGCTATATGAAGAAGCTAGCGACCGGTTCTATAAAACGACAACTTTCACGATCGAACACTACCACCTTTTCTCTAAGACTCTGAACAATCGCTTCCTCCGGGACCGTTTACGCCATGTCCGGCTTTCTCACACTCACAGCGAGTATCTGGACCTGTTCAGCGCAAAGGCATGGGACGTCTCCACTAAGCCTTACCTCAAATATCAGCTCCGCGAGATGTCAAATCTTACGAACCTTGAGATTCACATCAGTGCTCCCTCGCGGATTTCAACAAAACTTTGGCTCGAGGGCGCGTGCCAGAAAACCGCTGTCAATATGATCATGGACGCTGCTTGGCCTTCGATCAGAGGCCTGCCTGTTAGCATCACTGGCTACGTCAAAGACAGCCAGAAGAAAGCTATCGAGGCCTATGTTCAGTCTGAGAGAAACACGTACAGATTGTTCGAGGCATGGTGCCGTGACATTGGCAAGCGCTGCTCATTGCGCGCTTTTGACTCCTGGGTAGAGTGGATGATGGCGGAGGAGCAGGGTGGCGTACGCCTCGATGGCGAGCCGTACATTGAGGTTGAGGCTGAGGACAGCGAGAGCGAGAGACTGCAGTGGAATCTCATGTCTAATCAGGATCTGAGGATGGTCATGTGGTGCTCCTGCGAAAAGCGTTGCAGCATGGAAAACTGGGATCCGGCAGATTGAGGCCACAATGTGGCGAACCAGCAGGGGCGACACAAGCGAGGAGGGCCCGGTCATTGAGTCTTTAGTGGTTTAACTCCCTGTATGTACGGAGGCAACAACAGTGACTTTTGATGTTTCGAGTTCCTTATCCGACTGCTCCATGCGAACAATGGCTACGCAAAAGTCTGCGCACGTCCTTGCAATTCCACTCCTGTATCAGCGCGTGTCCAATTTGATGTCTGTCTACCTGCTCTAAAGGTCATGACATACCCTTAACATCCTCTTGATGCCACTGTATCGCTGTTCGTGTGGTATTAGGTATACTAATGGAGGACTTATTCGATTGGTAGACGCTGAGTCGAGTGCAGACTTATGTCCTTGGTCGAGACGCGGACTTTGAAGATCGAGTCTTGGCAGAGGACCTCGCATGACCAAGAAACGAGTCGCAAGGATATCATCCATATCCCGACTTACATTCTCTCAGCCGCTTCATAATCGCAATGGAGATGTGTGGCTGAAGTGGCGGCCGTGGCAATGGCGCTCTCGCCGGAAACGAGACGCGGCCATGCGACCATGAAAGCAGAGCAGAGTTTGGACAGCACCGAGTCTCCAGAGGAGGGCACTTGCCACACCCGTGTCATCTGCAGTTAACCGCGACAGAAGCACATACCGCAAAAAGCGCATTGGTTGCACATCAAAGCATTTCTGATCGTACCTACTTTACTGGTGCATTATCTGGACTCATAATTCGCCACCATGTCGCAAGCCTCACAGCAGGTGTCACGGTACCGTCCGGCCGTGATCGCCATCACTGGAGTCGCCGCCGCGGTCGGCATATGGACGCTATACTCAACATTCTCGGACCAGTCCTCCAAACAACCGTTGCATAGGAGCAATGCTGTACGTCGGGTGCGCCGTATCTCCGCCGAAGAGCCCCTCGTTGAGGCCAATAGCCCAACACAGGATGAACCCTTCGGAGCGGCGGTGGTCAAGAGAAACGACCTGACTATCAGACGCATAGTTTTCGGGCGAGACAAGATTCCTTCTCCGGAGGAATGGCAAACGCTGTATGGCGATGACGCCGAGCACGCCCGCGCTCGCATCATTGGAATCGCTGTGGCGTCTGTCATAAGTGCATCGCAAGAGAGGCCTTCTGAGTTGACCAGCGATGCGCGACAAATACTCTCTAGCTTTGGACTGGAATTTATGGGCAGCGACATTATCAACAACCCGATAGAAGCCGCGCAGAGGTACCGTCCTTTGTTGGCCGACATGCTTGGCTCGGTCGGAAACCTCGATCTTGAGCGTCTCTTCCAAAACTTCTCGAACGATGTCGCCGACGACTTGGCCGAGACTGAAGTAGAAATCATGGAAGAAAGTCAAGCTGTAGAGCCCGCACAAGGACTGAAAGGTCTGCTGTATTACATCGCGGAAGAAAAAGCGAAGCGCGAAGCCTACGAGCACCGTGGGATACGATGCGACTCTTGCAACGAGTCACCGATTCGTGGTATACGCTGGCACTGTCTAAACTGCCCTGACGTTGACCTTTGCTCTACATGCGAAATGACGTTCCCCCATCAGCAGACGCACGTCTTCGTCAAGGTCAAGATCCCGTTGCCCGCTGTCGCGCAACCAGGCCGAGCACTGAACTTCCCAGTGTGGTATCCTGGAAGTCCTCACATATTGCACGAACCCATTCAACCTGCGCTCAGAAAACGCCTGGCCGAAGAATACCACCATGAAGAGCCTCAAATTGATGCCCTATACGACCAATTCATTACCACAGCCAATGTCTCCTTTGAGCAAGACCCTTCGCAAATCAAGATCGGCATCGACCGAAGAGCATTCGACAGCGCTCTGACTATTGAGGCCTGGACCGACCATTCTGCCCCGAACGCATTGTACGATCGCATGTTTGCATTCTACGATCGTGGTAACAAGGGTGCAATTCTCTTCGAGGACTTTATAAACGGGATGGCCTACCTCCGAGGCCCCAACAGATTCCAACCGCTGAGCCGAGCTTTACAAGGTTTCGACATTGATGCCGACGGTTTCGTTGATCGTCGGGATTTCCTTCTCTTGCTTCGTGCGAAATACGAAGTGCAGAAAGAGCTGCTAGCTGGCATTGCGAGCATACGCGCGGACAAGATTTCCCAGGAGGGTATAGATGTGCTCAAGTCTAGCCAGCCTATCAGTGCCATTTTCTGCGAACAGGATATGCCACAAGGCGAGCTGCGCTCCAGCGGCGGCAAGCCGAGGAACATTTATGGTGACCTCGAACCTGCTGAGGGAACAAAGACGATCCTTGACGACGATGAGGTGCCGGCGGGTGCAAGCGCACTTCCGAATAACGTTTTCCGAGTACGCTCACTTCCGCAATTACAACGCCAGCTCGCACGTCTTGACAGGCGGCTTCACCAGCAGGAGACAGAGATCTTGAGCGCTGGAGGAGAGGCTGCGGTAGAGGAACACGCAGACTCGCTGCCCAACACACTCTCCGCAGAGGATGCTGCTGCTCTCGGCGTTGCGCCTACCTCTGCCACTGAGGAAGGCACGACAAGTACACAACAGGACGCGCTCTGGAAGTTTACGGAGATGAGCATTAACGAAGCTCTCGATCCTATTTTCGTCTCAAGGGAAAGGCTGGATCGCGATGTTGAAGCAACTTCAGAGGAACGTCGTTGCTGGCGCAAGGAGATTGACGATGTCTTGGAACAAAAGAAGGCTTTCGAAGATTACTTGCGCGTCGGCGCAGAACTTGACCCGCTGGTCGCTGCTGCTGCTAATTCACACGACCAAACATCGCGGTCATGGATCACCAATCAAGATACACCCGAGCAACGCGCTGCGGAAGTCCAGCGCGAAATCGACATCCAGATGCGCGACAGCATCCTACCAACAGACACGGCAAGTCTTGACCAATTTGAAGCGGAGATCCAAGAACAGTCCCTGGAGGAGTTGCTTGCTGCTGCAGGCTATAGCATAGCTGAGGATGATGATGCTGATGAGAAGCGACCCGCGAGTCCTGTTGCCACAGAAAACCCTCTCCATCAGCAAAATGGCTCGACAATTTCCACAGACGAAGTTCGACCGGAGCAGGATCGACTAGAGTACTTGGCCACTCTCGATCACGAAGAGAGGCTGATCGAAACCCGAGGCGGCGCGGGCCGCTTATCCTACGACGAGATTGAGAGCATGGCAAAGACGAATAGAGAAGTACGAGGGCTAGTCATGAGTTGGTTGGAGCTCGCTAGCTTCTGATCGTCGTGTTTCGCTGGGGCGCGTATGCGCGTATGTGCGAGAGGCGGGATTGTTCGCGTGTATGATTTTGTATATAGACAGACCTGTAATTAGCGCTCGCTAGATTTGTTTACGAGTATCGCAGAATCGCCCCGTCCTTGGCGTCTTGCAGGGGTATGTGATCCTGCGACCCCTAATGAAGACAGGGCAGGTTTGTGTATTTGTGTTTCCGATCTGGCGAATCCTTCCGTTTGAGAAAGACTTGTAGGTGGCGTTTGTTGCGAAGTGTCTGGGCTTTTCGATGGATACGATCGATGTTGATGCATTTTGCCACACATCGCGTATCCGAACCTGGAAATGTGCTAGCATCTTCCAGGACAGCCTATGGATTGGAAATATAGATGATTCGTATTACTATTTGCTCTTGTTGTGCCATTGGAAGGAGTTTTGTCGATTGGTACGCAACCCTTATTACCCCAACATAGGGTTTGCGATGTGAGGGGGGCTTGGACATAAGTTTGAATACTATATTTGAGTCGCTAGTGCTTTCGTCCATCAAAAGTAGATTCTTAGCTTCTATACATGTGTCGCTTCCACTAAAGACTACATTCTGACCATCACACTTTTTTGAATCTCACTCACCGGGTGATTTCTACGCGCAGTCTTTCTGCCTGAAGTGTTGCTATATTGGTACTGACGATCGACATAGCGCACACAAATTCACATGCTCTCATGACTCGAGATTGTGCAGAGGCAACAAACCCTATGCACGCATATCATGTTGGTCTGCAGGCTTTTAATTAACTTTACGAGTGAGCTAGAGCGCGCACGTCGCGCTATCGAATAGATGGGGATGCTATCTCTGGACTTCTCCCCTGTCATTTCAGCCGCAGCGGGTCTTGGACGTGGCATCCTAGCGAAATGAGCCCAGCCACTGACTCGCCATTGGCGGAAACATGCTATAACGCCTTCCTTCGCGTCTGGTCCGAAACGCATAGCGTCGGGCCGCCCTTCTCATTGGCCCACCGAGACCCTAGCCACAAGAGATGCTGCTCTGTTGCTTGAGCGAACCATGTCGGTAGGCAAAGCGATCTCTGCTCTGGACTGGCGACGGCCTTTGCTATCAGAGCCTCGTGGGTCTCTGGCTTGCAGGATGAAGCACTCTAAAGTAATTGCCTGGGGTCCCCTCAAGCCATAAACGTTTTCCCTGGTCTTTTCTCTGTCTTGTCTGTTGTGTCTGTGTAACAACAGCGACCACACGATTATGACCATGGGCGTCTCACACCGCGGACTCGGAAGGTCTCGAGTCCAATTGCTGTCATTATCAATTTTGGGGCTAGCAAAGGCAGCAGTCAACAACGATGCCTCACCTTACGAGATCAAGTTTAATGACACAGCATCTGTCGGACCCGATGGTGAGTGTCGCGTGGATGCTGTGTAACCAGTCCTGCAGCTGACCGCCGCCAATCGAAGGCCCGTGGAATTACATACTTATCGCCGACCCGGACAATGGCCAGTACATCGCAGCGCTACCATCTATCGCCAGATTGCCGCTCTACGTGAATGCGACCGCGTGCGAAATGCAGGGATCGACTTGCCCACCACCAGCAGATCAGACATGGCATGAATACGACGCGTGGGAAAATGCCAACGGCGCCGACACGAAGAGCTTTTTGATGCCGCCAAAGGACTGGGATGCAGACTACGCCGCTCTTCTAAATCTTACCGGTGCCGGAGGCTATTTTGTTGATCAGATTGTACTACAAAATGATGGCAACCAAGACTCCCAGGCACACCTGGAAAACCAAGTTCTGGCCGTCAGCAAGGACTGGACAGTGAATCTGGGAGTGGAAATGCAATACACCAAGAGTGTTTCGCTGGTGAGTGGCCCTGCAGCCATGCTCATATTCCGACGTAGTAAAACAGTATTGACAATCCCAGCTTTCTTTGAATGCGAGTGTCAGCAACATCACATATTACAAGACACAAGACGACACCGTTACTGCGAACACCACCTTATACAGCGCTTATGACGCAGGCTACATCCCATCACTTTCTTATGGTCTTCACATAGGCTCGGCCGAGCCCAACATCTCAGGAAGCCTGGTCCTTGGAGGCTACGACAAATCCCGTATCTTGTCCGACGCCATCGTTGCTGGAAATGACAACCTTTTCCGCTTGACTGATATTGCACTCAATGTCTCAAGTGGCGGTTCGGCATTCATTGAACCGTCGTCTTCAGGAGCTATCGAAGGCCTGCTAAAAGCACCTACGGACTTTGGCGACTATCTCGAAGTACAACCCAGACCTGGAGTGCCGTACCTGTACCTTCCATTGGAAACTTGCGACGCAATCGCTGCACACCTGCCGGTCACATACAGCCCTTATTACAACCTCTATGTTTGGGATACTGACAAAGATGCCACCGAGGATATCATCTCCTCACCACACTATCTTTCCTTTGTGTTCACCGACGACACCAAGACGAGCGCCCACATCAAAGTTCCATTTGCTCTTCTGAACCTCACACTCGACACGCCCGTCTCAAAGAAGCCTTTGCAGTACTTCCCCTGCAGCCCCTGGGAAGCTGACACAACAGGCTACACGCTGGGCAATGCCTTCCTGCAGGCCGCATTCCTCAGCCAACACTGGCAAATGAACACGACGGTTCTTGCCCAAGCCCCTGGCCCTGACTATCACGAGAAGAACCTCCAAGCGATACCCTACGATTCCGATATAACTGTGGGCGCCGCAACCGATGCCGCCGACTGGGCGAAAACGTGGGCCACTACACTCAAGGACCTGCCCGGGGGACAAAGCTCAGGTACAACTTCTAGCTCGACCCCAAGCTCAACCTCAACCTCAAATTCTGACTCCTCTGGTACTGCAGCAGCTTCGGGCAACGGAAACGACCCTACATCAGAAGACCAGTCGTCAGCCGTATCAGGAGGCGCAATAGCCGGTATCGTCGTCGGCGTCGTCGGCGGTCTGGCTTTAATCGGAGCAGCGGTGTTCTTCTTCCTGCGCCGCAAGAAGGGCACGACCAAGCAACATCGACTGTCGTCGACCGGCGTCTCGCTGCAGAACCAGTCGCCTATGTCGCCTCACGCTGAATTGGAAGCTTACTCGGTCGCTGGCGAGGCTAAGCCTGCGTACGAGATAGAATCGAGACCGTTGACGCACGAAGCAGAATCGAGACCTTTGACCGAGCTGCCGACGCAGCAGCGGCGGTTCGAGCTGCCTGGCGACTCGCTGCTTGCAGAGAAGCCGGCAAATTGATGTTCTGTCTTTATGCACGCACACTGAATAATGTAAATAGACTGTCCATAATGTATGATGCACGATGCACCCACTTTTCGCCGAGCCACAGGATTGGAACGTGCATTCACAAGGCTTCAACTTGTCGATGATACTTTGGAAGGATTTACTCAAATCGATCTATTGGAAGCTGTTGATGGTGTGTATCGCGGGTGAGGCGAGGATTGAAGAGAGAATGATTGATTCAATACACCAGGGCAGAGAAACTACATTCGATGGCGCAAGCGACACCAATGATGTAAAGCAAGCACCAAGCAAGAAGTCACAGCAAGATGAGAGGCAAGATGTAGTGTTTTGCAAATCACCCACAAAAAGCGTGAGCAGATATATTGCGTAAAGTATGTAAGTCAAGGAACAACCCTTTAAAACAACCAGACATGCCCGAAGTGAAAAGAATCGAAAGGGCAGAGGCCTACTAACAATCCCAAAAGGCCCAAAGATCTCTCGACAAGAAGGTGCTGAAAGACGACTGGCTGATGGAGACCGCCATGGTGCTCATGGAGTGAGCGCTTAGAGGGGGACGGCCAAGCAGTTGAGCTCGAGGTTGATGAGGTTGCCGGAGGCGTCGCCGGTGGAGCAGCAAGCAGCAACGTTGGAACCGCAAGCCTGCTGGACGGGGACAGCGACTGTGAGGAGGATTGTTAGTTGGGATTGCACTGGGTTGGTTTGGTGGAAGGTGGATGGACTCACGGATGGGGACGCTCAAGCAGTTGAGGCCGATGAGGTCCTCGCCCTGGTTGCAGCAGGAGAGCTTCTGGCCGTTACCGCAGACGGCCTTGGAGTCCTTGTTGTCGATGCCGACCTTGGTGTTGCCGTCAGAGGCACCACCCTGGGGAGCGGCGTAGGCGAAGGCGGCCACGGAGGCGATGAGGAGAGTCTTGAAGAAGGCCATTTTGTTGATTGGGTTGGTTGACTAAAAGTCGTAAAAGGGTTGTGATAAGCGAATGTGGTTGTTGGAAGTGAAGTTGTTTGTTGGATGAGGAGAGAAAGTCGAGTTGGGCAGGTCGAGATGGTGTATCTTATACCATTCTGAGGGCGGGTTTGTTTGTGCTGTCGGTGTGCCACCGCCGTTTGGACATTACAATTGTAGGAGTGCTATAGGGATGGTTATGCCGATCTCAATCCGCCTGTGCTCTCCCTGTCTCTAACTAGTTGGACAGCAACGCGGGACTTGGCATGCATCGTGCAGGCCAAGACTATACGGTCTGAGAACATTGAGATCGTGCATGCAGTTCGGCAGCAGCCTGCTGGTAGCACCTGCCCGAATACTTCCAGCCTTTGGTCGTTTCTGATATTCTTCTTGATGTACTGTACGAATGATTGCTAAACAATTTTCCCGGCACCGGTATGGTGGGAGGTTGCACCAGCAAGGGCGTCCTGGATCCCACATTCTAAGACAATATAAAACCTGGATTGTCTGATCTTAAGACAGTGCATACGTGGGCACGGGCTGAAGAGCACCCGTGGGGACACGGCTAGCAGATGAAAATCGAGCTAAGAAGAACGGTCAGTCCATAATAAGATTGATCGCAAACCAGGTACCACGTGGGCGTCCCCTTCCGGACCACCCGAGCATCCGCAGCCTTGGTGAAGCTCAGAACATTCGATCCTCCGCATATTGGCCCGTACAGTGTGGCGTGTAGATCTTGTGATGAATGATCCAAATTAGGCAGCGATAACCTGACTGCTCCTCTGTATAGGGTGGACATGAGTATTACACAGACAGAGGCACCGTCTTCTCTCTGCAACTGCTAGACTTTCCAAAGAACGCCATGCGTGCCGCACAGCGGGATGTTGAGAGACAATGACTGTGGTGGGAATTGCTATTCCCGCAACGGCGAGACAGCACCGAACATCCTTAGACCGTAGATCTGATAGCCTTATAGATCCACAAAGGAGTCTGCGGGGCTGATCTGTCCAAGGGGGATCGGCCGCGGCGCCGAATCCTGACCTATATCATTCATATTATACCTCAGACCCGCTGGAACTTGATTCGAGACTCCAACGCGGGAACACGCGGGGGTTCGAGTTTCGGTCTCATGCAAGAATCCAGTGGCGGGAGGCCTCACCGTCCATTCTAGTAAATGCAAGTAAACATTCACCGACTCGCCACAATCGCGTAGATGCGCGCCTCGGATATTGTTAGCTCTATTCCCAATCGGCGATGACATTGCGGCAATGAACGTTTGAGACCTTGATGTACGAGGAGTAATAACCAACAGGAACACCAATGATTGGAATTGTGTCCACTTTCACCAAACGACAGATCTGTTGTAAGGAGAGGTGTCACAACAAACAAACCAACCCCGAAGGTACGAACTTCGCTATGCCTCTGCAGCTGTCGCTCGACAGCATGATGCTCTTGTCCCTTTCAGTCAGAGAAGACTGCGTGAACGAAGCAGAGCATTTCGACCGAGTGGCACTCTGGTGCATCTGCTGGCAGAAGTGATGCAGTTGATGCCTCACAGTGTGCCCAGCAAGCAGAACAGCACCCGCGACGCCATCAAACGATAGTCAACCCAAGAGATGCTTTCTGTTGATCATAAGGAGGGGCATGGCGATCTCGGTCTCACGTTGGGTACACAATCGCTGCCAAAAGATTGGGGGTTTCGTGACTCCCGCTTCGAATGTCATGGATGGTGACAATGCCTCCATGAAAGAGTGGTTGACCAATAGAGAGTATCAGTCTATGCGAACATGGTAGCATCAAGAAGCCGAACAAGACCAGGAAGAGAACACGGATAAATGAGTTGCCGCAGCAGGGATGGATACGGGCACGTCGTTCGGCGCACAAGATTTGGAACTTCTGCCCAAAGACATCTTAACGACCAGATGGTCAGCAGGCATTTGTTCTTAGACGACGGTGTCTACCAGCGACAGGAAGCGGCTCGTTCTTCGATTGCTGGTGCGGCGCACTCGTGGCCGGGTGCTCCTTGGATCTGTCACAGCAAGCCCAAGTATGACCCTCTGGATTGTGAGTATTTTTGTAATGTGTTTGTGATGAAATGTTAAACAGCATGCTTCCGATCAAGATGGCGGTATGTAAACCTGCTCGGCAGAATGCAGAAGTGGAAGCGCTCCTGGAAGGACCGTCAATGAATCACATTTTGAACATTGTAGAGGCTTGCGAATGCACCGCAACCAGTTTTCAAAGCATGGCGGGGAAGCAGTCGATGGTATCAAGACATGATCGTGTGAGGTGAGGGAAGTGTCTTCGACAAATGCTTCTCTCATCGAAGGAGGCGTGAAGCAGCCTCCCATTGCCCGAAGTTGAACCGGGAGAAACCGCTGCGTCATTTTCAAAGTCGTCGAACTCGAGGTGTGCAAGACCCCGCTAGCAAACTAGCAAAGTGCTCATATCTTGCGACACGACGTACAATTATTCTTTACCAGTTAATACTCCATACAACAACGCCAGAATGTCTGTCCAAACACCCAACGGCACAATCAGTGCTGAGAACGCCGACAACTTCGAGGATATCGAGAAGCAGTTCGCCGTCAAAGGTGAGCCTTGCAAAAGTCCAACTCCAAAGACTTGCCCTGACATTTCTTCGTTGCGCAGTCGTTCAGCACATGACCACATACTGGTCGATTCTTGAGAAAATTCCTGGCTCGAAGCTGCGCCTGACCAAGATCGACGACGACATCCACGAGCACTTCCTCAAGGAATTCCCCGACTTCGACCTCAAGTCCACGATCAACGAAGATGAGATGAAGAGCAAGGCCGGCAAGGAGAGGTGGCGCACATTCATCGCTTCCTACGAGAACAAAGTGGACGACTACAACTTCGGCACAATGCTCCGCGCAAATGCTGCGGAGGAGTACGACCAGGACGGAACCATCTTTGGTAGGTCGGGACAAAGATTGTTGACTCGGAGTCGAGGTACTGACTGAGACGTTGTAAAGCCGTTCGCATGCAATTCTATGCTATTGAGATCGCGAGGTAGGTGTAAAACCCACAGGATCAAGGTTGTTCGGCTCAATACTCATTATGATACAGGAATCGCGCAGGTCTAAATGACTGGATCTACGAGAAGGCGCAGAAGGAGGCTTCGGCTTGAAGGCTTTCATGACGAAGCCCGACATGATTTTGTGACGAAGCAACGAGGTCTAGAACCGTCCGCAATCCAATTTCTGCGATAGGTGTCAGCTGGTTGGGAAGCATCAGTTTCGATGATTCGTAACTCACCGGACTCGATGCGGTTCGCTAGTGGAAAGCGCACGCGACAAAAGCGCAGCGCATTCCCAGGTAATCTCCCACAAGTATTGACCTGACGGTATCGCGGGTTATGATGACAACGGGTGGACACATTGAGGTATTCAGAACAGGAATGTAGAAGCTGAGTTCAGTGTCCAAATCTTGGCCCGGTCGCGTTTTTGAAGTCTAACATGTGTGAGAACAATACTAACGAGTACTGTGCCACCGACACGGGAATTGCCGCAAAACAATGCATCACCCGCTCCCATTGACCAACCGCATCGTCGACTACTGACACAATTGCGTCTTCCAGCTTGCTTTTCGCGCCAGATCTTCTTGTCCCAAGCATAGAACTTATGGCAGCTGCGAGATTTTCCTCATGCCACCTGCCGTAGAGCAGCATCGCCAGCAAAGCAAACGACCCATCTCCGGGACCAGCCATGCGGATACAGCAAAAATCTCGGAGCCTGCCAGCGATGTCACCGCACCCGAAGACTCAGCGAAAGCTCCATGGCGCGCCCTCTTCTTCTTTACCACAAAGCCAAATCTGCCAATTTTGATCTCTGGAATCGTCTTCTCAATCATAGCCGGAGCCTCTGCGCCCATCAGCGCTTGGCTACAGGGAAAGATATTCGAGAGTTTTTCGCTACTCGGCGCCGGCCAGCTCGCAGCAGATCAAATCTATGATCAAAATCGGAAGTATGTCCTCTACTTTGTCGCTCTCGCCGGCGCCACATGGCTTGTCAATACGGGAGAATTCGCTTGCTGGATGTCATTCGGAGAGCTGCAAGCCAAAAGTGCGCGAGACCGCTTGTTTCATGGGCTTTTGAAGAAAGAGATCGAATGGTACGACATGCGCAAACACGGCATTGGCGCTATGCTTCCTCGATTGCAGGTCCAGATACGAGAGCTTCAGCTGGCCACCTCACAACCGCTTGGCGGCATCTTTCAACAAATGTCCACGTTCCTGCTCTCGATGGCGCAGGCCTTCTACTTTTCGTGGGATCTCACACTTGTGACCATTTCCAGCGTCCCACTCATCATGGGAATTGTCGCCCTAATCGGGCGGCCGATGCAAAAGTCTCTTACGAATCAGCAAGGGAAGCTCACAGAAGCGCAAAAATATTTGACAAGCGCATTCTCGGCAATCGAGACGGTGAAATGCTTCAATGGTCAGGAGATCGAACTCGGAAAGTATGTCAAGAAGGTTGGAGAGGCAGCGCTCTGGTACTACCGCGTCGCTAACGCCCACTCCATGCAAGTGGGATTCCTGACATTCCTAGCATCTACCGTTTTTGTCCAGGGGTTCTTCTACGGCGGTGTTCTGATCAATAAGCAGACGAAGTCGGCAGCAGATGTCATGACTTGCTTTCTGTCGGCCATCGCTGCTTTCCAAGCTGTGCAAGGCATACTGCCCAACATCATTGTGCTGGAGAAGGGTAGAAGTGCGGGCTCGACGTTGCGAATGATCATGGCGGAAGTCCACGGCGATGCTGATGCTGAGGAACCGTCCAACATGCTGCACCCAGTACACTGCAGGGGGGAGATCGATGTGAGAAATGTGTCGTTCGCGTACCCTGCTCGACCCGACCGACTTGCTCTAGACGACGTGACCATGCGAATTCCATCGGGAGAAATTACCTACTTGATTGGCAAGAGTGGCTCTGGCAAGAGCACACTCAGTCAGCTTCTCATGCGTTTCTACACTTCCTCGTATGGCTCCATAAGTGTCGATGGCATACCACTGGAGTCTCTGGATGTTGGATGGCTGCGCAGCAACTTCACTCTAGTGGAGCAGACGAGTTTACTGTTCAACGACACTGTCTTCAAGAACATTGCTTTCGGACGACGTGACTCGGACAATGTCACCAAGACGGATGTAATGGAAGCGGCTGAATTCGCCTTGTTGCAGATGATGATCACCGACATGCCGGATGGTCTCGACACGGTTGTGGGCTACAAAGGCGGCACGATGTCTGGTGGGCAGCGACAACGCATGGCGTTGGCAAGAGCAAGACTAAGAGATACCCCCATTCTCATGCTGGACGAGTCGACCAGTGCGCTTGACCACATCAGCAGGGCGTTGATGATGGACGCTATCCGCCATTGGAGACGAGGTAAGACCACCATCATAATTACGCATGACATTTCACAAATTCACGCCGATGATTATGTATTCGTGCTTGAGCAAGGAAAGATGGTACAAGAAGGGTTCAGGAAGCACATGGAACGGTTAAAGGACACCCCGTTCCAGGCTTTCCTACCACCAGAGCAGCGCGCGACAGCGTCGCCGTACGATGCGCGGAAGAACACGGTGTTCGAGTCCATATACACGCGTGGCTCCTCGATTGACTATGCTTCTATCACAACGCGCGAGACAAGCACTGTTTTTGATCCGCTCGAAGCACAGCTCACCGCCACGGAGACGAAGAGGGTATCATTCGTGCCTCAAGTCTTCACCAATGGAGGTCCAGTACCTGGAATGCGTGCGGCAGGCACCACTGGGTTGACATCGACGTTCGCTTCACCTTTCCTGCGCATGGCAGTCAACCCGCCTACCCTGCCAGCAATTTTGACCCAATGGGAGCCTTCAATGCCAGGCAAAAGAGATTCAACTCCGGTGACGTCTCCCAGCAGCGATCGGTCACCTACGAAAACGCGTATGTCGGTGATACTCGAGAACCTTGTGGACAGAGCTGGCAAGCAAGCTGCGAATGCCAGAGCTGCTCCAGGGAATAGCGGAGTCCGTCGTCGCAGGCCAGTACAAGATGATACGTCTTCTGTCACGACCGGGCCGAAATCCAAGCACGCCGACAAGGACGAGGAAGTAAGCTCGCCCGACAATGTCAGACAACAGACTTTCAAGGAGATACTGAAGACAATCTGGCCTAATCTGGCCTGGTTCGATCGGTGTGTCATGATAGCTGGTTTCTACTGTGCCACGGTCCATGCTGCCGCCACACCTGTATTCGCGTGGGTCTTCTCAATGCTCATAACAGCTTACTCTGTCAAGGAGAACCGCGCCAAAAAGACTCTGACCTATGCCATGGCTATGCTTGGCATCGCGGCTGTAGATGGCTTCCACACGTACTTGTTCCGCTACTTTCTCGAGTATGCGGGACAACGATGGGTAGACAGCATCAGAGAGAAAGCCATGATCCGAATCCTGGACCAACCTCGAGAATTCTTCGACAAAGAGATCAACTCAGTATCGCGAATGACTGAAGGCCTTGATCGTAATGCCGAGGAGATGAAGAACATACTGGGTCGCTTCATCGGCATGATATTCGCAGCCGCCCTGATGTCAACTATTGCTGTTGTGTGGTCGATCGCTGGACAGTGGAAGTTTGCGCTCATATGCTTGTCGGCTGGACCATACGTGTATCTCGTCACGAATGCCTTTGCCGTGGTTAGCGGACGATGGGAGACCATCTGCACGGATGCATCCGAATCTGCCAGTGCCATCATGAACGAGACGTTTATCAACATTCGTACTGTCATGGCTTTGACATTGGAAGACCACTTCTTGCAAAAGTTTACCGTGGCCACTGATTACACGCTCAAAGTCGGCTTCATTCGCGCATTGCTGTCCGGATTCTTCTACGGCTTGTCCGACTCAGCTGGTGTATTCGTCACCGCACTGATCTTCTACGTGGGGACTCTTTATGCGAGGGATAGAGGCGCAGAAGCCGTGCCAGGATTGCTCCACGTATGCTCCACACTAGTCCTCACGATCAACAACGTAAGCGCGCTCTTGTCCTACGTTCCACAGATCGGTCAAGCGAAAGACACAGCGTCTCGATTGCTTCGCTTGGCACAGCTCCCAGAGGATTCCCATGAGCATCTCGGAGATACAAAAGTCAATACGATCGGGGACATCTTGTTCAACGATCTGAACTTCTCTTACCCGTCACGGCCCGACGCTATCACCCTCAGGAATATCAATCTTTGCATAAAACCTGGCACTTCCACCGCCATTGTGGGTGGTTCTGGCAGCGGGAAATCGACCATCGCGAATTTGTTGCTTAATCTCTACACTTCTCAGCCACAAAATTCATTCGACAAGAACAAGCTTGGCGACCTCACGCTTGCTGGCCGAGACATCAAGAACGTAGACACGACTTCTCTTCGCGCTCTGATCGTGGTCGTTCCACAAACGCCTGTGATCTTTGCCGCGACAGCCGCAGAGAACATCGCATATGGCCTTTCAGCCGATTCTCCGTTCAACAACCCAGACCAGATCGCTGAAGCTGCACGTGCGGCAGGCATCCATACTTTCATCGAGAGTCTTCCATCCGGTTATGCAACACTCATCGGAGATGGTGGGCTTGGGCTTTCGGGCGGACAGGCTCAACGTGTCGCCATCGCTCGCGCGCTCGTACGCAAACCTTCGGTTCTGATTCTCGACGAAGCCACGTCCGCACTTGACGTCGAGTCCGCCAACCTGGTCCGCGATACGCTGAAAGCGCTCTTGGAAGAGCCCGGCCGTGAGATGACAGTCATCATCATCACGCACAGCCGCGAGCAAATGCAAATCGCGGAGCGGATCGTGGTGCTAGATCAGGGGCAGGTGGCGGAGGAGGGCACATTTGACGAACTATTGGCAGCGAATGGTGCTCTGACAAATCTGTTGAGTGGTGGCGAATGGGATGGCGGTGCAGAAATGAGAAATGAGCGAAGGGCGGCAAGGGCTAGAGGCGGGTTGAGGATGAGGGATGTTGAGTGGAGGGGTAGAAGGGCGAGAAATAGGATGAGGCTGTGAGGTATGCGACGGCTGACCGTGCTTAGATCATAGAGAAGAAGCGTTTGTCTCATGTTTATATCAAAGCAACTCGATCATGGCTTCCAGGCGCTGGTTGCCCTTTCTCCACTCAGCACGTCCGGCAAGCCATCATCTTTTATTAATAAGACATCCTCGTGGCGTACACCAAACTTATCGACCAGGTATATACCTGGCTCGCTAGTAAAAGTCATTCCGGCGCGGAGAGGCGTGTCTACGTTGCCCTTGTTGAGATAGGGACTCTCGTGCGCTTTGATGCCAATGCCATGGCCGACGCGATGGGTAAAAGCATCACCGTAACCGGCATCTTCGATGACAGTACGAGCTGCAATGTCCACATCCGCTGCGGAATGGTTCAATGTAAGAGCAGAAAGAGATTGCGTCTGTGCTTCGAAGACGGTCTGCCAGACGGCGAGCTTGTGTTTGATGTCCGCGTCCCACGTAGACTCATCAGTCGATGTGAAAGGCGAGAAGAACGAACGGCATACGTCCGAACTGTAGCCATAGAGGTGCGCTCCGACGTCAATCAGCACCATGGTCGTGTTCGTGAGTACTTGGCTACCGTCGGTTCCACCGTGTGGGTTGCTTGCGTCGGCATCAAACAGAACGATATCGAAGAAAGGCTCCAGAGATGCCGCACGGAGTGTGTCGTCCAGCACTTCAGCGACGTTGTTTTCGGTGAGCCCAGATACAAGGCAGGGTCGCATTGCTCAGATGGCCTCAACTGTGCCGGTGTTCACAGCGCGGAGGATAGCAATTTCCGCCGGTGCTTTGATCTGACGCACGCGCTCGACATCGCCACCAAGACCGGCGACTGAGAATGTAGATTGCGTGGAAAGGCCACGGGCGATGAAATCGCGCATCTCCTCGTCGACGATGATCTTGACGGCTGCGTCCTCGCTGCCACGCCTTTTCGACCGAGATAGCGCTTTTGAGGATGCGAGTGTCGCATAAGGATCCCAATGTTCCTCATAGGTCACCCAAGTCACCTCCTCCGTGTCAATGAATGGCATGCCCAGCAGGCGGGCCCGCTCTGCTTCGAAGCTTGGTACGAGGAATGTTGTCTTCGCCTCCCCCTTTGCTCCAGGCTGGATGATCATGAGGAATGGACGTTCTTCAGGCTCCCATACCTCCCATTGCTGCTGCGTGATATTCGCGTAGTACGAAAAAGTGTAGCCTGTGCGAGAAGAGTATGCATTAGCACTTCATCCTAAGGACCACATTGACCATGTCTGCTAAGCTTACCAGGCTCTACAGCAAATGCATCCGCACCATCGGAGAGGAGAGCTTGTGCGAGACGCTGTCGGCGTGCAACAAACTCATCGCGTGCAATTGGGTGGACTCCATCTAGGAATGGAAAGCGAGTCGCTTGGAAGTTCTCGATAGAGCAGGTCCGAAAGTCATCAAGGCGGGACGAGGGTGTCGACTCGTGTTCGTGTAGGATGGTATGATCTTCCTGAGCAGATGCCCGGCCGTTCTGTTGCAAGCAGGCTGGCAACACATTTGAGAAAAATATCAAAAAGCAAGAGATGGCTGCTGCTATCAACAAAACATATTTCCTCGACGTCCGCGTATGTTTTGATGCTGGACCTGGTGTCTCCAGGACCGGAAGCAATGCTTCTGAGCTTGATTTCTCAAACCTTGAAGATTGGTACATTATTACCGCGGGGTGATGTTTGATCAAATAATGTTTTTACAAATCTCAAGAGTAGGTAGTCTCTGATTGTGATCATTCCCAATGGCTTGAATAAGCGGCATTTGATCGGCAATTGGTTATCTCCATTGGAAGTCGACTTGGCAATCAAGAGTGGACTCCTGCAACTCCGCAGTTCCCAACCACATTTGGCAGCTTGTCAGGCATATCACACATCCGACCACGTGCGGACGGCGCTAGGTAACAGCAGATGTAACCTTGCAGCCGGCGAAGCTGTTGCCCGTCGAATCAACACAGCTCTCGTGGCCCCACGAGTCCGCAAACTTGAGATACCACACGCAGGGAACTGGCGATGTGCAAGGGGTCGGAGAGTCCGATACCGCACCAGCTATCTCGAGATCTCAATGGGTGTATTGTCGCCTCTGAGCTTGAAATATGTACGCGACCCCGCTAAGATGATAGAAAAGACCTTTCCATCAGAGCTGGCGCAGTTATGGGCGCTTTGAACGAGGGACCTGGGCCGATCGCCTCTGCCAGCAATACCCATGACGAGAACGCCGACCAGATCTCGGCGGCCAAACCGACTGAGGCTAAGGATACGACCATAGAAATCAGCGATCATGGTCAGGCTGATGAAGCGCCTAAGACATACTACAGCAAGCTCTCCATTTGGCTTGTAATCATTTACTCGGGCCTTGCAATCGGAAGCGATGGCTAGTAAGGACTTCCTCAATCTCTATGCATCAAACGTATCTCTGACATGGCCGATAGCAACGCAGCTGTCATTGCAAACGCGCAACTGCTCATGGCTGTCCTGTACCCTGAATCTCTCACGAGTGCCATCTACTCGCGCCTCAGCAATGCTTTCATGATTGGGATGATCATCGGTATGCTGCTGTTTGGCGGTGTGGTGGACCAGTTAGGACGCAAGACAGGCGCGGTCGCAACGACTGTGCTGCTAGTACTTGGGATCGCGCTGTCTGCGGGCTCATCTGGCCGCACCGAAACCGGCATGTTTTGGATGCTCATCATCTCTCGTGGCATTGCTGGAGTGGGAGCTGGAGGCGAGTATCCTGTATCAGGAGCCGGCGCAGCAGAGGCTACGGACGAGAACCAAGCATACCGCAAGCATCGAGGCTTCTACTTTGCCATGCTGGCAGATCTCTCAGCATCACTTGGCTACATCTGGGCAGCACTCGTTCCACTCCTGTTGTTGCTCTGCGTTGGCCAGCAAGTCTCCAAGTACGAGATTGTCTGGCGAACCTCTCTTGCTCTAGGCCTGATACCACCCTTGTCGATCTTCTGGTTCCGCATTCGCATGGCCATCTCCACTGCTTACCGCAAATCGGCTATGCGCAAGCAACGTGTACCCTACAAGCTGGCTTTCAAGCGGTATTGGCGAGCGCTTCTCGGATGCTCGGCAACGTGGTTTACCTACAATTACGTGAGCGTGCCATTCGGAATCTTCGCTGGTACCATTACATCTAGGGTCAATCCTTCTGATTCACTGATCAAGAGCCTTGGTTGGGGCGTCGTCATCAATTGCTTCTACATTCCGGGGCCTTTCGTGGGCGGTTACCTGTCAGATAGGATCGGGAGAAGAAAGACGATGGCGCTAGGATTCACTTTACAAGCACTGCTTGGTTTCATCATTGGCGGTGCCAATCAACAGATCCAGAAAGTGTTCCCGCTATTCATCGTGTTGTACGGACTCTTCCTAACTCTTGGGGAAGTGGGACCTGGCTCGACTGTAGTTATTACCGCCACCGAGAGCTTCCCGACTTCAATTCGCGGGCAGATGATGGGATTCGTCTCAGCATGGAGCAAGGCGGGCGCGGCTATCGGAACGCAGGTCTTTAGTGCCATCATGAGCTCGTGGGTTGACTCAGCCAAGGCTGACCAAGCTGCATTTCTCATAGGATCAAGCTTTGCTCTCGTTGGTGCGCTAATTGCGTGGTTTGTGCTCCCTGACATGAGCACGAGACTTGAGGATGAAGATGAGGCCTGGAAAGAGTACTTGGCGCGGCACGGATGGGAGGCTGACTGGGGCGACAAAGTGTCGCAGGATCCAAGTGGCGTCAAGATGGACCGCATAGTTTCATAGAGTCATATCGAGTGGTAACAACATACCTTCGCCGTAGGACTGCCAAAAGCGTCGGGCTCGCTGATGGGAACCTTGTATTTCTCAAGGATGAAGAAACTCTTGGTAAGCTCTACTAAGCTGTTCGCGTCTGAAAATACCTCATGATGCCCTGCACTCCGCATTAAGGTTCTGGAGCGACGATCTCCGCGCAGATCGGTCTCCAGCCTTTTTCGAGCTTTCGTAAAAACCACATTTCCCTGAACCTATTCTTTTTCATTCTCTGATAATATCCCAAGATGACAGAACAGTGTAGATTTCTTCGCCATCGAGGTATCACATATGGGCCGAAATTGTGAGTTGCCTCGAGGACAAGCCTTTGCTAGGAGAGGTGGGTGGACGGCTGAAGCTTCGTATAATTTACCAGCCGCAGCGAGGACCGTCTCTCAGCCGCATGCCCGGCCCTTCATTTTGCCTTGGTCTCCGCTCAGGATCAGGACTATGAAGGAATAGCTCCGGAGGTAAGCCGACTACCACTAATCTCTCAGCTTTTGAACACGATGTATTTAATAAGCCACATACACGCCGCTATAGAGCGACGAAGTATTGACTCTCCCCTTCTACTCTATCGATCAAGAACAATCTATGGACATGTCTGGCAAGTCAGAGTTGTACGGAGAAGACATTCCTCCTTATGAAGAGTCCCTCTTTGCGTTCCTCGAACATGGGATGCTCAAAAACCCGGACAATGTCGCTGTGGTATCTCGATCCCAGCCGGGTGACCACCTCGCGGAGTTGGTACAAATCTCTACCGGATCACAACCGGGAAGAGTCAAAGATTCCTGCCTGCGATGGACCTACTCAGAGTTCTTCAATGTCACGATCAACTTGGCCACGTGGCTTTCAATCCAGAAATTGAACGCAGATTCTATTACGGTGACGTTCATACCGAACTCTGTTGAATGGCTTCTCCTCTTCTCGGCATCCATCGCAGCTAAGACAGGTATCGCATTCCTGGATATCGACATGCTGCAAAAGCCTCGTCGTGCGGAGCTGGAAGCCAAGTTGGTGCAGTTACGGCCGTCTTGTATCATCGTGGCAGACAGTGAAGGAGCTCTCGCGGTAGATGATGCTCTCACGAGAGTGGATCTTGCGGACACGATCAAAGTCACCTTGGAAAGTAGCGCAGCTGATGCCACTGGTAGCACGGATAATTGGAGATCTCTCGTCAGCTTATGCGAGTCGCATCCCGCATCAACAATGACGAGTACCATTGAGAGCGCTCGTGATGATGACCCGGATCGCACTGCTCTAATAATCTACACTAGCGGCACCTCTGGAGGAATGCCCAAAGGTTGCATCAGGCACGCTGGAAGCCTTCTCGGCAACACCAAGACACAACGATTCTCACGCCATGGAGATATCGAGCACAATATCAGAATACTGCAGACAGCAAACTTCCGCGCTATTGCGCCAATCATTGCGCTCATGTGCTGGCGTGACGGCGCGACGTTAGTCTTGAGCACCTATCCTTTCCACCCAAAGACCTTCTTGGATGACATCGAACACGAGAGGGTGAGCGAAATTGCTCTGATCCCGGCCCAAGCGCATGCAGTCGCCGCCGATCCGACGTTGAAGTCGAGGGACCTGAGCTGTTTGAGGCTGGTAGGAACCGGTGCCGACATGGTGACAAAGTCGCTGGTGCATCTGATTGAGCGATGCTTCCCAGGAGCTAGCTTCATGGCTATACATGGCATGAGCGAGTGCGGCGGGATTTTCCAGTGGACCTATCATTACGGATCGAGCTCGATTCCATTCTATCAGGACATCTCGCCGTTGGGTCGTGTTTCCGACGGTGCTCGGATACGGATGGTATCTCCAGAAGGCGAAGTAGTGCCCCGCGGAGAAGTGGGAGAGTTCCATGTCAGCCACTCATCAATCTTCAAGAGATATCTCCGAGAGCAAACGGAAGCACCAGAACTGTACACCGATGAGACAGGTCGATGGTTCAATACTGGCGACCTTGGTCTCATCAGCGATTCTGGCGATGTGTACGTTGTTGGCAGAGTGAAGACCGCAATAAAACGTGCTGGGGTATCCATAGCACCAGCCGCGATTGAATCTTGTCTGCAGTCATACATTGGATCACAGGTGAGGGGCTCCCGACACTGTTTGACATGCGGAAAGTTAACATAAATTCTAGACGGCCATCATAGGAACGCCCCACGAAACCCTCGGGCAAGAACCATTTGCCATCGTGGAAGACTTCAAAGGCAAATCCGTCGAACAGATCAAGTCCCATGTGATAGCCATGTGTGGTCCGGACTGGCAGCTTGGTGGTGCAGTCGAGCTGAAAGACCTTGGCTTCGATTCTTTCCCTATAAACCCCTCTGGTAAGATCCAGAAGACGGACCTGCTACGCCCGGTTACAGAGTATGTAGCGGTGCATTAGAGCGATGCCATCAATGACACAAATTGCCTTCACGTCGACTTGACACAACATTTCATTGATATCAAGTCAATACTGGGCATTGAAAGGACCTGAATGCTTGAGTGTACTGCGTCACAATTTTTCATGACTATACACTCACATTTCTTGGCAGGCAAGCTTAGCTCCGATCACGCTATACAGCTTGCATATTGTCAATCGAGCGGTACGACTCAACGGCTGGCGGCAAATCCACTTCCCCGGCAAACTCAATGATGTCTTGTCTGTACAACATCCGGCAGGGGTACAGGTTATTGCTCTAGTTCTTGACAGTGCACTGGCTTATCGCTGGGCATTGCGTGCTTGCAATAGCGGTCCATACAAATGACGCTTCGCTTTCCGTAACCAGAAAGGCTGAGATGGGTCCGCAAAACCGGGATGTAACTATGATAGATCAACGGGTTTTGATGGCCATGTGTAATCGTTGAGATACCCGGGGTCCGCTTATAAACGCTAGCACTGCCCTCTTGTTACTCCCTAAGGCACCTCATTCCCTACTGACTCCCACGTGGGACTGCAGTCGGCACTTGGAACTCTATCTCACGCGCGTGACGCTACACACTGCCCATTACCTTATCTCCCACGTGGCACCGCAGACCTCTCAAGAAGATGTCTTCGGAAACGAAGATCGAAGAGCACGACAATGTGGCTGAAGTCAGCTCAACGCAGTCTTCTCAGCCACAGGGCATCGAGGAGGCAGGCAGCAAAGAAGCCTTCCTTGCCACATTCACACCACAGGATGACAAGATCATCATGCGGAAAGTCGACCGCCGATTTCTCTTGCTCATTGGCATACTGTACATGACGAAAAATGTAAGCGCAACACCTTCTCGCTTCCTTTGGATATACCTGCTTACGATATGTCAGATCGATTACCTCAATGCATCGGTAGTCAAGGTCCTGCAAGTTGGGGAAGATAGAAACATCCTGACCGAGCTCCACATGAGTTCGAACGAATACAATTGGGTCCAATCGATCTACTTCGTCAGTAGTACCCACCCCAGACGACCTGTCTGTTGCTAACGATTAACACTCAGATTGCATATATCATCTTTGAGGTACCAAGCAATATGCTTTTGAAGAAGATGACACCCCGACTGTGGCAGTCTCGTATTATCGTTTCCTGGGGAATCGTGCTGGCATGCCACGCCGCGATCCAAAATAGAGACACTTACTACGCATTGCGCTTCCTATTGGGCATGATGGAAGCAGGTCTCTTTCCAGGTCTGGCTGCACAGCTATGCTCGTGGTACCGCAGTGACGAGATGAGCAAGCCGATCATGTGGATGTTTGGCTGGCAAAACTGCGCTGGTATCTTCGGCTCGCTGATCGCCTACGGAATCTCGCATATGAATGGTCTTGCTGGTCTCAGTGCCTGGAGATGGGTGTATCTTCTCGAAGGCCTTGCCACGGTTCTGCTCGGTGTAGTGGTCTGGTTTGTGCTGCCGGATTATCCCAAATCGCCGAGATCCTCCACCTGGTTGTCTCAGCGGGAACAAGAGTATCTGGAGGCTCGACTGAGTGAGAACGCACCACGCACGAATGAGCATGCTTTCAGAAAAGAGGAGGTAATTACATCACTCAAAGATCCTCGGACCTACGGATTTATGTTCAGTCAGCTTTTGTTGAACCTCGGAGGATATGGTCTCAACTGGTGGCTGCCAACAATCACCACGAATTTAGGGTTTGCCGGCTTGCCTCGAAACCAATTGCTTAACATCCCACCTGCGGCAGCAGCAGTGATAGCCATCGTGATTGGTGGTATGTTACTACAGCGGGCATATCTGACACGTCCCGCTTTCTTGCAGCCATTCTTAGCAGTCGTCACTGTCTGCTTCATACTGCTGCTCACTCTCAGCGATCGCATAGGTATATACATGGCTTGTATCTTTGGCGTAGGTTCTTCCATGCCCATCATTACGTCTCTTAATGTCTAACATGCAACAGAATATGGCATACTCGGCGTTCTTTGTGGCGTTCTGGCCTTGTAAGTTACTGCAATATGTATCAAAACTGTTGAAAAATTGACAATTGGACAGGGCGATCTTCTACCTTAGCTGGTACGACGGGGACCGCTTTCACATTGGCCTTCCAATCGAGCGTTGGTCAGGTCGGTGGCGTCATCGGCCCTCAGCTCTTCCAAGAAAAGTGGGCATACAATGGCTACAAGACGTCGTTTGGCATCTGCGCTGCGGCTATCATAGCGAGCTGGGCCTGTAATTTGTGGACTTGGTGGCTGACACGCAATATCGAATGGGATGTTCTTCGCGTGCGTCGACTGCGTATCCAAGCTGAGAAGGCTGGGGAGGTGCTTAGTAATGACGACGTGAGGTATTTTGATGAGAGGCAGTTCTACGGCGGGCTGCATAAGAAGGATGGCGATGGTGTCACCAGGTGATTCAGCTGCTGTTCATGAGTCTGCGTACTGCCATCTTTCATGAAAAGGCACGCTGCATCTGTACACTGCAAAAAGTTCCAATGTCTCTTCAGAATTACGGCATCTCAATGGCAAAGGCGGCTTTCTTGATTCCCAGGTCGGCCAGTAGATCTTTTCATCGTCAGTGTTTCATGACTCGTATGGAAATCGATGCACAAACGATTCAGGCTGTGTTCAGGCGTCCAGGCTCCCTGCTTTGGCCCCCATGATACAGAATATGCGCAGCCACCAACATCGGTGCGCACTTGGCTGGGTGATGATGCAAAATACTGGTCGACGCCGCATCGGCGCTTGGGCAAGTCATAGATTTGATTACGGTGCAAAGCAGATAAAGGAACGATTCGAAATGCATCCCTGGCTCTTCCTTCACCGGCAGTCCGTGCAGTTTGGCCAGTCCAACGACGTCATGCATTAAAATTATATTAGGCGGGCAGACCTACTTCCCAATTTGGGGCTTGCTCTGCTTGTCCAGGCCCACGCATGTCACACTAACCCCTCAAGGGCTCAAGATAGTTGTTCAGCTGTGTAGTTTTGGTCTGGCCAACCCTGACTATACCTCCAAACAATCTCAGCTATGGAAAGTGTTCGATCTATATGGCATGTCTGCGTTGTAATGCGCGCCTATTTCTATGCAGGTCTTGATCCTCCTTGATTGACGATGCGTCCTGATCTCACCAACCCATTGGGACCACATAAAAGATGACCAGCACTCAAGGAAACCTCCTCTGGATTGAATATGATGGCTCCGCCAAACATCAATCCCACGAAGCGCGATCTGCCTTGAAACAACACGTCATGCTCAACTTCCTCGACAAGAAAGCACCGTCGGTTGCGCAGGAAAAGCCTCTGGCTCGCCGGAAGTCTCCGTTGCATGAAGAACGCATCGCCAATGCCCGACGCGTCCTACTCCAGCCACTCGTATGCCCGCAGCCAAGACCAGCTCTAGTCTGTCACGAGGATCAGCTGGTCTATCGAGCGGCGTGGTGGCATACTTATGTCCACCCGGACTTTGCGACCGTACCATCACATGTACCCACCTGGCAGCATGACTGCAAGCAAAGGTGGAATGCAGGATTTTGGGGATTTGCACGGGTGGATGAAACTCTTTTGGAGGTGTTCATGGCATACGCAGCTGCAAAAGAAGCAGCTGTCAAGCGTTTGCCTGATGCTCCAGCATTTTACCGCCACAGAGGCAAAGCTCTTACTCTACTTCACGAGGACGTCGATGGTAAGTACTCTTGGCAACATATCGTAATCAGGCGAACTCACTGACACAGATTAGATGAGGGTCATGATTTGCGTCTGGGGGCGATTCTCGCGATCGCTTTCCTCTGTTACACCTACATCATTGAGGGCGACTACGAAAGCGCAGAGCTTCATTGTCAAGCATTGGCAAAATTGGCTCCTTCACATTTACATAGGGTTCCCGATACTGCCTGGCAGCTGATAATCTCAGTGGACATGTATCTCACCACTGTCCGTATGCGAGCGCCTTCGATGCCATACCATATGCACGAGGATTTCCGTACTTTATACTTCTACAACCCCAACGAGACGATCGTCAAAGCTACCAGAGACAACCTCACGACATTTCCCGTTGGATTGGTATTCTCAGAAGCACGAGCGTCAAGGACAAAGCGACTCGTTCAAGGTATACACGGGCTGGCCCACGCTCAAGCCAGATTCGACATAAGCTGGAATGCGCCTTGGGCCAATGTCTACGATGTCTCGTACATGCTAGCACAGCTCCAAATGGAGGTTGAGCAGCAAGGATCTATGGAAGAGCAGATCATCGTTGTCTCATGTCAAATGCAGTTATTCGGTATGATGACTGTCTTTTGCGAGCAAACAGACCTGCAAGATCAACTATTACATCGTTTTGAGCAAGCCATCGCCTCCACGGACCCAAGTGATCTTTGCAACCGCTGGCTGGAGCGCACAGGTAGTCTAGATTGGCTTCTATGGGCTCTTTGCAATGCGGGTGTCTCAGTCTTGCAATTGACGGGTTGCCATAGCCTTGCAACGGAACCCTTACCCGAATGGCTACAACCCGCAGTTGAATACATCCTCGAGCATCTCCAACTCACTCAGCCTGAAGAACTGAGAGCTCGTCTACAGAAGATGCCATATACAGATATCTGGAACGGCAGAGCATGTCAGTCCGTGCCAGTGTGGTCCAATACAGGAATTGCAACGCCGCCCCAGGAATCGAGGGAGTCTGATCCATCGTACAGTCATGCGACATCAAGCAAATTCGAGCGGTTGCGCAAATATTCCGATTATTGGCTCGCGACACGATCGTGTTGATTGGTGGGTGGGCCAAAGGGAATGAGATGACTGATCAGCCGTAGAACGGACTTTGTCAGCCTGATGAAGCGTGTGTCTGATCATATAGCATAGCTAGCTTTGGATCAAAGCCGCCTGGTCGAGATCGGCAGTGTGAGCTCATAATGCTATCTAACATAAAATTCGCCATCACCCGTAGATGCTCGCAGACGGATCGTTCGCCCAGCTCTCTGTTTTGTTGCTTTGCCTTCATCGACCGCAAAGCGGCCATTGACCATCACCGTACGGATACCCGCTGCGGGTCTCTCTGGCACTGCGAATGTGGCAATGTCGAGGATGGTATCCGCATTGAACAGTACCAAATCTGCGCGGTACCCTACCTTGATCAAGCCACGATCCTGAAGTCGAAGCACAGCGGCTGGCCGCCCGGTGAGGTGTGCTACAACTTCTTCCAATCCACCCTTGAAGATGACTTCAGACTCTACGGCTTCGTATTCTCCGGCAGTGTCCTTGGGGCCAAGGATATTGCGCGACTTCCCTTGACTCAGATCGCGATGATAATGACCGACATATCTCGGGAATGTGCCCCATCCTCTCGGGTGAGGCTTGGTTGAAGTCAAGATACCATCGGACCCTCCAGTATGGACTCTGTGGCGCATTATTTTGCGCACATTGTCTTCGTGGCCTGCATGCTGCATAATAGTCGTGCCGAAGTCATCAGCCTTAAGCAGCTCAATCCACGTGTCGAAGGGATCTTGGTCTTGCTCGCGAGCAATCTCACCAAGCGTCTTTCCGACAAACTTGTCAGCAAGCGAGGCGTTCTGCACACCACCGATTTCGATGATGTCCCAGTTCAATGTACAGCCATAGCAGCCGTCAGTGCCCTCGACCAGTGCTTGATGTCTAATCTTCGCAAGCTGCTCTGCGTCGCTCAGAATGTCTGTCTTATTGTCGGCGGATGAGACCCAGCTAGGGAGTAAGGCTGAGAGAGTAGTAGAGCCAGGAAGGTACGGATACGTGTCCAATGTGATGTCTAAGCCCTCCGCCAGAGCATCGTCAATCATAGCAATGAGCTCATCAGCCCTGCCGGCGTTCTCTGGGAAATTGAGTGTGGCATGCGTAAAGTGCAGCCGGACGCCTGTTTTGCGCGCGAGGTCGAGCATCTCAGCATAGGCCTGAATCGCACCTTTGCCATAAGAGCGGTGATGTGGGCAGAAGTAGCCACCGTAATGCTTCACGACTCGGCAAAGCTGGGTGAGCTCCGCATCATCGGCGAACATGCCAGGTACATACGTCAGACCAGACGACATACCGACAGCACCATCTTTGAACGCCACGTGGAGATGCTCTATCATGGAGTCGATCTCAGCCTGTGTACAAGCTGATGAGTCCCAGCCTTTTACCAGGATTCGAAGATTGCCTTGCGGCACCAGGTAAGCTGCATTTGTTGCTATTGCCGACTCGTCAAGAACATCAAGATATTCTTTGACGCTGCGCCATCTCTCGAAGAAGTCGGATGGTTCTGCGGGATTACCATTCCAGCCGGCTATCTGCTTCCTGATGCGTGCCATCGAAGAGTCTGTGACCGGACTGTAAGAAATGCCATCCTGTCCTATGACCTCTGTTGTCACGCCTTGGGTAATCTTGGCCAGATGTTCGGGCGTGTGTAGTAGGGATAAGTCCGAATGGGCGTGCATGTCGATGAACCCTGGGCTGAGCGTCCATTTGCCATCCTCGCAGTCGATGATTCGGACCGCTTCATCCATCTTCGGACTATCAAATTCATCGCTGCCATATGGCCGGATGGAGTGTATGGAGCCATCTCTTACAAGAACATCGGCTTTGTAGGCAGGGGTGTGCTCTGAACCATCAACCACAGAAGCTGCCTTGAACAAAATATCGCTCTTATTTGCATTCGCCATCTTCTGTGACTAGGTGTATCAGCACGGTCAGTAACAATGTCGCGACATGCTCGTAAGTATCAAACGATCCTACTTCTCCCACCGATTGTCATGATACCCTTGATAGGCCAGCTACAATCATCTGTGTTGGCCGATGCATATTTGGCGCCGAGATAGCTTAGACTAGCTTTGGCCGACGCGGCGAGCCACAGCCAGTACCCCATGACGGCGGCAAATGTGGTGTAACATCGCCGTTACATTGGTAAGAATAACACAGGGTCACTCTACAGTAGGGCGCGCGTGAAGTGTGCTGGTCTGTTGAAGAGAGAAGATAGCGTGGAAGATGTCGGCTTCCTACATCGGAGCTTGGCTTGGAGTCTCAAAGTGGGGGAGTTTGTAAGCATGGCCATACAGCCACGTACTCACTCTCAATTGAATCACCAAATTACGCTCGAACATCCAACCAGAATAATCTCTTGCAACGTACACGCTCATCAATCGCTATCCATAAGACAACATGGTGCTCACCAAGCAAGTCATCTTGACCGACAAGGCTCCTAAGCCGTTGTCCGTCCTCAACCAAGGTCTCGTTGTTGGAGATATGGTATACTGTTCCGGACAAGTTGGAACCGACCCTACCACAGGAAAGCTAGTTGAGGGAACTGTAGCAGACAGAGCAGTAAGTCTGCGCATAAATTCACTGCAGTGAACACCGTCTAACACCCCAACTCAGGAGCAAGTTTTGAAGAACCTGTAAGCGACACGGAGCACAAGTACAAATTCAGAAGGAGCATACTAAACAATGTTGAAGTGGCGCCGTCCTCGAGGCTGGTGGTTCAAGCCTTGCCAAGGCGGTCAAGGTCAACGTCTTCCTTGCCAACATGGACGACTTCGCAGCTGTGAACGAAGTCTACACCAAGTTCTTCCCAGACCCTAAACCGGTCAGTATACCCAATCAAAAACCATAAGTCAGACGATAGATCATAGTTTCTGACAAACCCAGGTTCGCACATGCGTTGCTGTCAAGACATTGCCGCTCAACACTGATGTTGAGATTGAGTGTTCTGGCCATCTTTGATGATTTGATGAGTAGGGTCTTTGTTCGCAGTCTACAAAAAGTTTCGCGGGCTTATATAAACACCGATACGAAACACGCTTTTTACCGGCAAGATACTTTACAGAAATAGCGATTTCATAAGGTGGCGATGCCTGATTTGTCCGTCTCAAAACCCGTATCGCGACGGGTGCCTTGTGCAGCGTCGAAAGCGTGGCAGCGCGGTGAATCAGACCTGCAGCGCCGAACCTGGCAAGATAACAGCACATGACACTCCGCCTATCTTGCTCCTTGCCGCACAAGATAGGAAGTTGCATGGTGAAGGATGCAGAGCGGTGCTGGCGTACGGTATCCCCGCAATTGATAGACTAGAAGTGGGAATGATCACCTCCCGGTGTTACATCCTCGAGTCGCATGCTCATCTCCGGCCTGATAATACCGTCCTGATATTACACTCGCGACGTCTCCCAGAACCATCGAGAGACCACCTTGCCGGTGAGAATCAGCTTTGATGCCCACGATGTCGTCAATCGACAAAGTCCATGACATGGAAACAGCGACGCCGACCAAATCGAACTCATCAAATGCAAAAGGGAGCATAGAGGTCCAAATCGATGGCGAGACCTACTCTATCGATGCCGCCGCCGAGCGTCGCCTTGTCCGGAAGTTCGACCTTCGCATTCTACCTATCTTGAGCGTTATGTATTTGTTCAACGCCCTGGACAAAGCCAATCTGGGTAATGCAAAGACCAACGGCCTGGAAAAGGATCTGGGTATGCTCGGAACGAACCAGTACAATATCATACTATCGATTTTCTTTTTGCCATACGTGTTGACAGCGCCATTCCTGGCCATTGTTGGCAAGAAATATGGCCCAAGTCGCGTCTTACCAGCGATGATGTTCACCTTTGGGAGCATGACAGTGCTGGTCGTCGCAGTGCAGAACTTCTCAGGACTCTTCGCGCTACGTTGGTTCCTGGGAATGGCAGAGAGTAAGTGATTCTCGAATGATGACTCCACTCCACCCGTGGGCTAACCGAATGGTGTACAACAGGTGCCTTCTTCCCGCTGGTCATATATTATCAGACCCAATTTTACCGCCGCGGTGAACTGGGTCGTCGACTGGCCATCTTTTACGCCGCCTCGAACATTGCCTACGCTTTCGGCGGTCTGCTCGCCTTCGGTACTTTCCAAATCAAAGGCGGCTCCATAGCAAATTGGCGCTACCTTTTCGCCCTCGAGGGCAGTCTGACAATATGCATGGCCATAATCTCTTTTATATTCTTGCCCTACTCGGCTGCTCACGCCAAATTCTTGACCGAGGATGAGAAGAAGCTAGCCTTCCACCGTATGCAAGTAGACTCTTCTTCGGTGGTGAACGAACCTTTCGTGTTACGAGACGCGATTGCTATTCTTCGAGAGCCAACCAGCTGGGTCATTCTGGGCATCGAGATTTGTCTCGGAGTTCCGCTGCAGAGCGTCGGACTATTTTTGCCGCAAATCGTCGCAAGGCTCGGATACAATACTATCAAAACCAACCTGTACACGGTCGCGCCAAACATTAGTGGTGCGGTCATGCTACTGATCCTTGGATTTGCCTCGGACTATACGCGCTGGAGGTTTCCATTCGTGGCACTTGGCTTCTTCTTCACGTTCATGGGCTTCGTAATCTATGCTGCCATAGACGTCGTGAACTCGCTGCAAGTCGCGTACTTCGCATGCTTCATGATGACTTGGGGCACCTCCGCGCCTTCCGTGCTACTCGACGTATTGTACAACAACAACATCGCGCACGAAGGCCGCCGCGTACTTCTTACGTCCATCGGCATCCCCTTGGCCAATCTGATGGGCCTTGTGTCTTCCAACATCTTTCGCAACGAGGACGCACCCGATTACATTCCAGCATTGGCTACCACAGCGGCGTTCGGCGCTGCCGGAATTGTCTTGACTCTTGGGCTCGGCGCTTTCATGATCTTTGACAACAAGCGTCGCGATAGGAAGCAAGGGCTGGGTGTTCGCATGCGTGGGCCTGATGTGTCGACCGCACTTATGAGGGACGGCCCTAAGAGCCCTGATTTTCGCTGGTATTACTAGTCCTCGGTGTGTAACATCCCTGATACGATCGCACTATCGCGAGATTTAAGCTTTCAAAGAAGTGGGTTATCGGAATATGATAGAAGCTCCTGCGCGAAAGTTTGGCATTTCACCGGAACAGGAGCATAAAGAAAGTATAACACCTATTGATAATAACTTTAACAGACTTCAGCCTAAACTCTCGTGAAACTGGTTGGTCATGATCAACAAAGCCTCAGTGGTCTACATACCAATTTCATAGTCTACAGTGCGCGATACTACCCCATTGAAGATCCAACAAAAAGCTACTGTATCCAAACTTCTGGCGATAGTTGCATGTTGACATAGCCGCTGTGATTGTTCCGAGGCTCCGGCAGTAGCCTTGTGACAATGCCGCTTTCCGAAACCCATGGTCATTTTTTAATACAGACAAACAGAATGTGTTGGTGCAAAAATCTGACGCCCTAAGTTAGTGTCATACGCCAAAACGGCCGAACGTCTTCTGTCCGGAGGTGCCAACTCCTTCCTAGCCTTATCCCCCTCTCCACCTATCATTCGACAATTTCCCGAACGGCCAAGACCTATATAGGATATAGTGCCATGTGAGCACGATCCTGCAGACGTCTCGGGTCTGGATTCGATGCCTAAGCTTCTTCTGTCAACTTACTCGATAGCGGTTTCAAGTTGACTAAGACGAGCTTGGCGCCTTAGCGACATTTGATCCGCCTGCCCTAGCCCTATACCATCATCTAGCCTGGTAACACCACCTGCGCCACGGTGTTATAAGATGTCTTGTCGTCGCCATGCTAAGGTTTCGTCAACACCATCGCTCTCTTCGCTTTTCATTCATATTTTACCCTTTCACGTTCACTTTTAAACATGAAGTTCGCACTCTTCGCCACAACAGTGGCAGCTTGGGCTTCCAATGTCGCTGCCATTGGAGTCGTCGGTGCCGCTGAAGGATTCGCTAAGGGTGTCACTGGTGGAGGCAGTGCCTCTCCCGTGTACCCCAAGACCAACGCCGAGCTGGTCTCGTACTTGGGCGACTCCTCCGCTCGTGTGATCGTTCTGTCGAAGACCTTCGACTTCACCGGCACCGAAGGCACCACCTCAGGAACTGGCTGCGCCGCCTGGGGAACTGGCTCCAAGTGCCAGCTCGCTATTAACAAGGACAACTGGTGCAAGAACTACCAGCCCAACGCCCCCTCGGCCAGCGTCAAGTACGACAATGCCGGTATGCTTGGCATCACTGTTGCGTCCAAGAAGACCCTCATCGGCCAGGGCAGCAGTGGTGTGATCAAGGGCAAGGGTCTCCGTATCGTTTCCGGTGCCAGCAACATTATCATCCAAAACATCAAGATTACCCAGCTTAACCCCCAGTACGTCTGGGGCGGTGATGCCATCACTCTCGACGGCGCCGACATGGTGTAAGTTCAAACAAGACATTCGGATCTAACGAAACATGCTAACAAGAACAAACAGCTGGATCGACCACGTTACTACTTCTCAGATCGGCCGTCAGCACATCGTTCTCGGCAACAACGCCTCCAACCGCGTCACCATCTCCAACAACGAAATCGACGGCTCCTCCACCTGGTCCGCCACCTGCGACAACCACCACTACTGGGCCATGTACTTCACCGGCTCCAACGACATGGTCACCCTCAAGGGCAACTACATCCACCACACCAGCGGCCGCAGCCCCAAGGTCTCCGGCAACACCCTCCTCCACGCCGTCAACAACTACTTCTACGCCAACAGCGGCCACGCCTTCGAGGTCGGCACCGGCGCCTCCATCGTCGCCGAGGGCAACGTCTTCCAGAACGTGCCCTCTCCCATCGACCCCGGCACCTCTGGCGGACAGATCTTCACCGCCCCCAGCACTTCCGCCAACGCCGCGTGCTCTGCCTCGCTCGGCCGTGCTTGCCAGATCAACGCCTTCGGCAGCTCCGGCGCCTTCACCAGCATGGGCTCCACCGGTTTCCTTTCCAACTTCAAGGGCAAGAACATTGCTTCTGCTGCTGCTGCTTCCGGTGTTGCCGCCAGCGTCACCAAGAACTCCGGTTTCGGCAAGATCTAAATCTGAGCTTGATGCTCTTTTTCCTTTTTCCCTTTTCTTATTCGATTTTTAAGGGGGGACGTTGAGGATGAAAGGTCCATTTGGGACTTGCTTGTAGTAGCTTGAAGATCAAGTACAGTCAACCACAATTTATTTTATTTTATCTTTGCCAAACCGTTTCGGTACGCCAAGCCAAAAAGTAAAGGTTCTAAGCTTCCGTGGCTGTCCTTCCAAATGCGAATCTCATTCGATGGATATCTTATCTTCCCATACAAGCTCCAGCGACACGTTCCGAGCCCCAAAATCGGGCGTTGCAAGACACACCCTCTTCCTCGAGTGCAGCTTCTCGCTCTGAGGATGGCCGTCGCTTAGTGGCTTGATCGTCCTCGAAAGCGCACGGCCAGCAAACTTCGATCACCTGAGACTGAAGAGGTTCGCACCGCTAGCACGTAATCAGATCCAGCAGCAGCCCGGGACCTCACTCTTCGGTCTTCAAATAAGTCTTCTATTGCGTTTGTTTAACACCACGGTCACTTGGATAACTTGAAGGGTAGATCCGAATTATAGTTTCAAATTAAGGTTTACTTTTACAAATGTAACTAAATTAAGATTTGACCTATTCGAAAAATAGGATTCCTTATAGTATATACCATTACTTGCCCTGTAACAGTCAGTTTTATCATATAAGTAAGATCAGTAGCACCTGTCCTCACTATTTCACTCGCTGCCCCATTACTGACCAACCAGTCATATGGAGAAGACACCTGCTGTCAGAATTTGCTGCACCTCGGTGCTCGCTGGCTCGACAGCCGCGCGCGATGCGGCTTCGTGGTTAACGTTGCCGATGAATATGAGCGTGATATTCAGGCTATTGCAGATGGAGAGCAAGCTGCTCCATCTGATGTGTAGCGGCGGTGAGTTGGTGTTGATGTTGAGGAGGATGGGAGGATTTGGGCTCTTGAGTATGATTGTAATATGCATTATGCACTGAAGACCCGGAATCTTGTGCCGTCGGATGCGAGTTGCGTGGTGCTGGCGGACACGGTGCAGGAGAGGCGTGAGGCCTTGGAGGACATGGGCGCGAGGTTCTATCGAGGAGCGGGTGAGTACAGCGAACTTGCATGTATCAACGCGTGGCTAACACGGCTCGCTTGAGAGGCTATGAGTAGAAGACTGATCTTTCGCTTTCCGCTTTGAAGAATATCAAGAGCTTTCGAAGAGCATCAGGAGAAAAAACGGTCAATCGTGTCGTTCGCTACATCACTAGCCTCTATAGAGCATCTCAAGCCTTCGCGGCTCTCCTCTTAATCTGAATCTTGGCTTTCATCGGAGGCACAATAGCAGTACCAAGCCATTGGTTCGGTGGGCGCTCAGGCAAAGCCTTGACATCATAGTACATGACGATATGCGCCAACATCATCTGTTCAATAAGTCAGCCTTACACCCTCAAGAGAACAAAATATCTAATGATATGCACATACCTTCAACTCATGCTGCACCAGGAAACGCCCTGGACAAGCGTGCCTGCCATGGCCGAAGGCAAGGAAGTTCTCGCCCGTGCTGACCATACTCAGGTTTTTCATGTCGACGTACTTTTGCAAATCCTCAGGGCTGCTCGCGCGTGAGGCTTCGTACTCCTCTCTCGGGCGCGAAAAGCGGAAAGCGTCGTACGAGTCTGCGTTGGCGTAGACTTTGGAGTCGTGGTGGCGGCTGTGTTCATCAATGCTGATCATAGATCCAAACGGAGCAGTCCATCCTTCCTCTTCGTTGCGTAGGCCTTCTTTAGCGACGACTTTGCGAGTGATGCCGCGGGTGACAAAGTTGGAGACACGCATGCTTTCGCGAATGGCGGAGTCGGCGCGAACCAGCTTGGTGAGAATCTTCTTAGTCCAGCGACCACCAGTCTCTGCGAAGACGCGTTCGGCTTCCTCGCGCAATCCTTCCATGTAGCCTTTTGAAGGGTCGGCGCTCAAGAGGTCAAATAGGCACATTGAGAGGGTCAAGGTGGTGGTGTGAATGGCCGCGAATTCGATGGGCATGATGAAGCGTGAGATCATGACCGGGTCGAGCTCTTTGGTCAGGCCATCAGCTTTGGCGACTTGGATGTGCCAGGTGATGTAATCATCAGGAATCTCGATCTTGGAGTCAGGATTCTTCTCTTTCTCCTCGAAATCCGCAAGACGTTTATGGATCACAGGTAGAGTATGCTTGCGAGTCATCCAGTAGTGGTAGTGGTTGGGAAGGCACATCAGACGTCCGATGATTGGGTGCAAGAATTTAGGAACGAACGGCATCAGTGCAGTGGCAGTGATGACATCAATAGCAAAAGCGCTGTTGTGCTTCAAGAAATTCTCGTTGCGGCATAACGGCAGACCAACGAACATGCGGTTGGAGATACGAGAGATCATGTCCATAGTGTTGTCCCAGACGGGAATGTCCTTGTAATTTTCGGAGTCGAATCCCCATGTGGTGTCGAAGCAATGGATGATTTCGTCGTGGATGTTCGGAATGATGTTGTCGACCCTGCGTGCTAGACTCTTGTGGATCACTCGTTCGTGGAAAACAGTCTCCAGCAAGTCTCAAGGTTCAGATAGTCAGCATTTCTGGTTCAATTTATCAACCAAAGAACAAATTGCCACTCACAAGGTGTCGTGAAAGCATAATCTCCTTGCAGGACATCATAGTGCGCTGCACGCACACTGGCAACATCATCTGGCTGCTCCGTGAGCCACTTCAGCTTGTTGTTAGGCATGACAATCTCATGACGTCCAGAAAAGTCCGGGAAGATGTATGATTTGCCTTGTTGCGAGTACTATCGAGCGGATCAGTCAGTTTGAGATTCGCACCGCAAATTGCCACACCGTCCCTCAACCTACCTTCTGATACCCTTCAGCCAGCCAATTCTTGACATTGCTGATACTCGACAACGTCGCCCTTGTGCCAGCGAAAGACTTGGAGTCGTCCTTACCAACCCATGGCAGGCTGGGATACTCCTGATTTGAGGAAGCGGCTTTGGCGACAAGGAGGAGTAGCACAGATACAACGGCGAACGCGAGAACCGGACGGTCCTCCGCCGCTTGGACAAGGACTTGTACCAATGTCATGGTGTTTCGTGGTGCGTGAGAGGGAAATGCTGTCTGAGGAAGATGGCAAACATGTCGGCGGAGGCTGAAGCTGGAAGCCCTTAGCCCTGGCCCCCCAGCGTCAGCAGTCAGCACGATTAGACTTCGCTCACAGTGAGGGTGCGCGCGCGGATGCGAGTTGATCCGTTGATGATGGTTCAGAAGTGTGGATCCGGGGTTGCGATGCGCCAGCCAATCAGCGCGTCTGGAAATCCCGCGACCCGGGCTCCTTTCGCTGATCGCCTCAAGCATAGCGCACGCGCTCGTGCGGGCGTGCATGCAAGCGAGATCCTCTCAAGGAAGATTTCTCCACTGTCACCCACTCTGCAACCCGATGTAACGGTAGCGAGCATGCGTTCCTGCAACATCGAAGACGCCGTTTGCATACGTAAGGCTGCGAGACACTTGACTGCGAAGAGGCACAGAGACCAGGCCGAGAGGCATACAGCTGTCACTCACCATCAAGGTAGAAATCCGGAGTGCTCGTAAAACCGGCGAATCAAACACATGTGGCATAAGCACAAGTCTGCATGTAGGATTCGGGTGTGTGTTTTCCATCCATCGAAGGATGAATGTACATTGTATACATGTAACGTACTTGGGCTCTCCCCCAAGCGAGCCACATCCTCGACCGATAGTTTGACATCGTCAGGATACTGTGCGCCTGACAGAATATGCAATAGCTATCACAGCCACTCGACATAGATTCGTATACGGAGTCTCAATTGAAAGCAAAATCATCACCTTGATTTTACGAGACTAGCACATTGGCTTCTATATGCTTACACAGGCATTGCAGCGAACAACATTCAACCCGGAGATTAGATATCTCGCCTATGTCCATCGAGCTGTTCTGATGTCTTTGCCATTCGATATATTTCCGGGCCGGTAAATCAACACCCCGTGTATGCATTCCGTGACGGCACGTCTCCAACATACAGGACGGTACGAAGTGGACCGCAAAAAATGCAGCAGGCACACACTCTTTTTGCCTTCGATTTCGCTCTCATTGTAAGGGTAATCGCCTACAAACGCATTCCACATTACCCATGCTCGTCATGTACCAATCCACCAATAACCCGTAGAACGCCCTCGCTGATGTAAATAGTATGCACAATTCCGCCCCAGCCTAGTTAGATCCCTGGCTAGGCCCGTCAACGCCTAGATCACCGTTGCGCGCGAGACTGAGATTCTTGAGCAAGAAACTGCGCTTGAAGTACTCATTGGGGTGCAGAATGGTATCGAGCTCGCTCGCGTTCCAAAGGTTTTCGTCCTTGACCTGTTCAAGATGTTAGCATGGGCTGTGAGGCTGCAGCACTTGACGCTTGAGACATACCTTTTTGATCTCGTTCTTGTGCGTGGACTCGAAGACGCGGTTGCAGGCAATGTGGTAGCGTTGGCGTCCAACATCCTCACGCACCTGGCGAAGTAGGTCGCGATCGGATACGCCCACGTTCGTGAGGAGAGATATGAGGTTGTCTGGTGAGTAAGTTCGGTAAGGGCAGCCGTGGTTGAGGCCGGCGGAAGGCAAGGGTTCTGTGAGCAGTTTTTGGCAGCTGAATGGCGAGTAGCCACGTCCGCGCTTGTTGGCATCACCACCGACATCTCCGTAGCTGTGTCGGATGTTGTAAAGATACTCGGACTTGAATTTTTCTGCTTACTTGTCAGTGAAAGTTCATGCATGTAAGTCTGGAGATGCACACCATCCGTGATAAGTTTGAAGGCTTTGCGCCAGAAGACAATACACTCTTGCATGTTCAGGCCGATTCCCTTCAGGAAGAGTGTGTATTGCAATCTGCTCTGGTGCTTCAAATGGCTGTTCTTGCGCAATTCGCGGTGCAGGTTCTGCATACACAGAGGGAAGTGTGAACTCAGGCCGTCGATGCTGCCGGCATGAATGTTGGCAATATCGCTGACTCCGCTGTTCTCGTTGTAAGATGCGTCAGGCGCGACGAAAGATTGTGAGAGATGGTGCAGGATGGGCGCCAGGCGATTATCCTCGTCCATTCGTGGTAGGAAACGTGCCGCAAGCTCGAGACCAGATTCCAGTGAGCGGGTGAACTCACTAAGCACCATTGTCGTCTGTTCTCGCACATGAACATATGCTTTTCCCTTCTTGAGCAGCACTTGTCGCCGCTCGACCAACTCTGGTACTTTCTCCCAGTCCACCTTGAACCAGTTTTCTTCGTCGTCTTTCTTGATGGCCGTCGCCGCTCGCAGCTCACTCAACCATGTGTTCTTCTCTTCCACATCCAGCATCTCCCAGCTCATTGGCAGGCTCTTAATGAATGCTCGCCTCTCCTCGGCATTGTCTGCTTGCAGTCTCAACTTGAAAAGCTGGGTCTCAAGTCTCATGAACCGTTGTCGCAAGTCTGCAGTGCTGGCAAAAGCAAGTCGAAGCGTCCAGTGTGAGTAGTGATCCTTCTTTCTCTGCATCTGCACATCGGTGCTGCGACTCTTGTTGCTGTCGAGCCGTAACCACTTCTCAAGCACGGGTCGCATGTATTCTTCTGTTTCGGCGGGTGACCTGTTCCTGAACTGACAGGCTTCAAGCTCAGCAAGCACCTTCAGGCGTGCAATGCCCCATTCTTCGAACTCCTCGAGCTGGATATCGTCTGTGGGTGGAATGGTGTAAAAGTTCATGCGGTGGTCGTAGGCTTGAGTCGCCCATTGTGACTTGACGAACTGCTGTTTTCTGGGATCGAGGACTGCGCGCTTCTTTGGGTCTATACGCGAGGCTGTCGATGCTGCCAACATGATTGCGAGCTCGGTGTAGGTATTTCGTGTTTGGAGAGAGTCTTGAGTGGTATCGTAAAGTAGAAGCGTGGGGGGACCAAGACGCGCGAGGAAGACGCGACGCGCGCACAGCAACACTTTAACTCGTGGCTGTGGAGTGAGGTCAAGCCACACTTTCAGCTCGCAGCAGCCACAGTCGGGACATCCGCTAACAACTTCCGCTCACAGGATTTCGCTGTATGAGATGCAGGATTGCTGCATAAATAATTCAAGAAATCAATTCCATCTTCGGCAACACTCTGGCAGGTTTTACAAAAATAAAAAAAACAAGGCCGAAAAATGGCATCACGACCAATGATGAGCCTGCTGCGTAGCCGGGCAACGCAGATGAGGTTTTTCACTCAAGCATCTCCTTTCCTAGCAGCCAGATCCACTCCATCACGACCACCTCCGCCTATACCATCTTTCAAAGCACCTGCCAAGTCCATTCCGACCACGAAAAAGGCCAGCCCAACCAAGACTAAGATACCTGCTCCACATTCACCGCCGCCACCACCACCACAACAACGGCCTCCTCCTACCACTGTGTCGCGGCCGGAGAGCTATGCACTCAAATTGCTAGGAGATTCAGACTCCTTGCTACTCTACAAGGCACCTAGGAACGTCGCGTTGTTCGCTTCATGTTCTATCGTTGGCGGTTCCATTTTCTACTGGAGTGCAACCGTGGCGAATGGTGCGTTCATGGAATTCACAGCGCCATGGTGGGCCAAGCTTGTCGTACTGGCTGGATGCCTGGCCACCTCGGCGATTGCGACTGCGGTCGTCTCAACCCCTTACCATCTGATCAAGTCGATTTCCATCGTGAGGGTGGCCGAAAAGCAAGCCATGCTCCGTCTCAAGGGAACGAGATATTTCCCTTTTGCGAAACAAGCAGTCTTCGACGTCACGCCTGGCAAACTACTTGCTGATCGCAACGTTGCCATGAGTCTCGAAAACGATGGCCGGAGGTGGTATGACATCAAGTTGGACAAAGCTAGGGAATGGACTGAGGGTAGTCTCAAGCGCCCTAACGCGATCGAAGGCAATGCTTTCCAGAAGTTGAACCGACGCATGCTCAACGTCGGGCCGGCGATGTTCAGTCAAGTGAAGAAGATGTTCCAACGCACTGGCTTTCTATTCGTTCAGATCGAGGGAAAGAATTGGAAGATGGATCTGGAGGGTTGCGAGATCTTGGAGAGTGGTGAGGTTCTGATGAAGTTGGTTCGCGAGGCCCATATCAGGAGAGACTTGATGGCCATCGTGGCGCAGAGTGTGTCTGGCAAGAGTGATGGTCTATGAAAGCGGAAATTGTTTTTGGATTATTATATGTAGCATAGCAAAGGCATTTGTACAATTGGACAGTATTGGCCGGCCTGTAAGGGTCAAAGCGTACATTCGATACACCACTTTCGTAGAAGGTTGCCCATGTTCTATGCGAACACGCTTGAATTACAAGACGGAGTGCGACCGCCATTGACATCTGAAGCCCTGAGTAGCATTTCAACCGCAGTCCTCATGTATTTATGTATTGAAATGCATGTGTACTACCACCTAATGCAAAGCGGGTGAGGTCGGGAGTGAGGGCGGGCGAGTGTCAAGGTCCGGTCCCAACAACGCCGCCGCCGCCAGGGCCAAAGGCAAAAGCACGGCTACCGGAGATCGGCCATTTTCAAAGCAAGCTCCCAATAATCCAATTGCGACCCGCTGAGGACTGACAGTAGGCGCAGTAGTTGTGAGGTAGTCCACCACCACCACATACGCTCGTTCTCACATACCATCCGCATAGCAATGGCCGGTCTCGTCAACACTGCGCGCCTGTCCGCCCGCGTGGCAGGCCGCTACGCCAACAACCATGTTGCGCGCAGAGGTGAGCTGCCCTCAACGCCCGCTCGCGACTGCGAAATGAATAATCATTATACTAACACGATATGCACAAGGTTTCATGGCCTCGGCCGCCGACCGCGCCGCGCAGAACTTCACCATGCCCGCTCTTTCGCCCACCATGACCGAGGGCAACATCGCCAACTGGAGGATCAAGGAGGGCGAGTCCTTCACAGCTGGAGACGTGCTTCTGGAGATCGAGACCGACAAGGCGACCATGGACGTTGAGGCACAGGACGATGGTATCATGTTCAAGATCATCAAGGGAAGCGAGGCCAAGGGTGTGAAGGTCGGCGAGAGGATTGCTGTTACTGCGGAGGAGGGCGACGACATCAACAGCCTGGAGGTCCCGGCTGAGAAGAGCGCACCCGCAAAGGCTGAGGCCCCGAAGCCCCAGCAGGAAGAGCAGAAGAAGCCAGAGCCTAGCCAGCCCAAGGCTGACACCGGCGCACAGAAGACACAGGGCGGTAAGGCACAGAAGCAGAAGTACCCTCTGTACCCAGCCGTGCAGCACCTGCTCAAGGCAAGCGGTCTCTCAGTCGCGGACGCAGACAAGATTCCTGCTTCTGGACCCAACGGCCGTCTCCTTAAGGGAGATGTCCTCGCCTACATTGGAAAGGTCTCGAAGAACTACCCCTCCGAAATCACCGCTCGCCTCAACAAGCTCTCACACCTCGACCTCTCGAACATCCAGCTCGCAGTGGCCGCTCCTCCTCCAAAGGCCGAGAAGCCCGCCGCCGCTGCAGAGCCCGTCGTCGAGCTCCCCAAGGAGACTGAGGTCGCCCTCCCCATCAGCCTCACAGCTGTGATCGCGACCCAACAGCGCGTCCAGGAAGCCCTCGGAATCACCCTCCCTCTCTCCACCTTCGTCGCCCGCGCCACCGAGCTTGCGAACGAGAGCCTTCCCGCTTCCAAGAACGCAAAGCCCACAGCCGAGGACCTCTTCAACTCCGTTCTCGGTCTCGACACCGTGCCTCGCTCATCCCGCGGCAACTTCCTCCCCAACATCACCTCTCTCGGCCCTGCGCCTTTCGCGGCTCCCTCTCGCTCCGCCAGCAAGCCCGACATCATCGACCTCCTCTCCTCCGCCCCAGCCAAGCCCGCTCGCAAGGCCGCGAAGCCCACCACAGCAACCGCCGGCCCCAGCGTATTCAGCGTCTCCGCTCAGAGCGGCGAGGAGAAGCGCGCGATGGAGTTCTTGGAGCGCATGAAGCTGGTGCTCGAGCAGGAGCCCGGCCGTCTCGTTTTGTAGAAGGACATAATCGCGAAGTCATTTTGCTCCTCATTCGCAAAATCGGGGAAAAGGGAAATCATATGTGTAAATCTGGATAGTAGGTATTGAAGCGCCGGCGTTGAGGACTTTTCAGTTCTTTAATTTTTGCTTGATAGATGGGGGATTGAAATGAGGAGGAGAGAAAAAGAGATGTGGAAGGGCTTCGATGCTGCTCACAGCTTTTCTCGTTTTACTTACGTCTCAACTGTACGAGGATATTGTTCAAAATCAGCCATGTTCACGTAGCTGCGTTCATGAGAGCAAAGCTTTTCTGGAGACGACTTCCGCGGAGAGGCCAAAGGGTAACAGCAGTATTGCAGACTAACATTGCGGTGAATGCGGTTTCACAACTGCAAGTAATGTCAAACTCAGGAACTCTCGAAGACTTCGGTCGCTGACGGGCTTTCATGTCGGTAGAGACATTTGCGGTGCGTGACAGTAGGCAGTAGTCGCCTGCATTCGAGGGAATTTGACGAGCTGGCACATCGCTTAAATGATCCAGAAAACAGACTAGACCTAGTAGGGGAAGGCTCTTTGCTGTTGCCTGTTTATCGACATTAAGCTTCACCGAAACAAGCGTAGCAAAGGCTCAAGCCTGAGAATTCGATGGAGAAAGGCTAAGGTATTGATCCTGAATAAGGGTGCCACTCAACTCTCTTTTGCAAAGGGGAACCATCTCGCTAAAATATATCCGAGGGCGCCCCGAATTATGTTTATACGTCTCTTACGACAGGACCTCTACGAACAAACAGGATATAAATTTTCCTGACAATTACGACCGTTCATTCCTAGATCATCCCATCATGCCATCACTACTCGACCTGTCCACTGAGTTACAAGTGGCTATAATTGACTATATTGACACTCCAGCGACTAGATGCGATCCTCCCGCAGCGTATTTTGCTCCCAGAACGAGTCGGGACCTTGCCAGCCTCAGCTCTTGCTGTCAGACCCTCCGCAGGCTAGCTGCCCCAGCACTGTACCGCAATGTCCGTCTCAGAACCGACGACAAGAGAGGAAAGTCATTGCAAGCAGTCGGAAACTCCTCAGCAACAGCAGGTCTCGTTCGAGAGCTAAACTTCGAGGCAATCATCACAGTCGAGGAGGATTATGACGAGCTCACGCCGCTGTCCGAAGAAGATTTCCCATCGTCCGTGGAAGAGGTCTTGTCTCATCTGGATCGTTTCCCAAACCTGGAAGTCCTGAGTGTTCAGTTCAAACTTGACGAAAGCATGGAAGGCGATGCGCAGGAGGCCGAGAGCTCTTGTGACGTCTGGCGGGACCTAAGCGATCCGTATCGCGACTTCGGCCAGTTAAAGTGGAAGGAAGAAAGGGCCGAGTTCAGAGCCATCATGGCAAGGACGTACGATGCAATCGCGCGTAGCGAGCGTCCCAGTACTTTGACAGCCCTCGAGCTACGCAACTTGCTTCCGGCCGGCGTGTCTTCATTCAATACAGCACCGTGGCAAGCGTTTCTCGGGACCCTCAAGACTTTCAGGTTGTCTATGCACACGCATGCAGGCGGAGGTGAATCGTGCCTGAGCACAGCCTGGGGCTACACCGACTTCATCCAGAATCTCGATCTCTTATTCTCGCAGCTCGCCAGCATCACCGAATTCCGCTTCGCGGCCAGTGATTCTGGACTGCCGGGGCTATCAGGCCAACACCACATTGTTTTCCCTCTGAACGTCGAGGACATGCCGCTGTTGGAAGTGTTCGAGCTGAAATTCTGCTTCATTAGCGAGAGGACCGCACGTTTCATCGCCAGTCACGTCGAGACGCTGAAGCGAGTCCGTTTGGAAGACTGCTATTCCGCTGCTAGCGATTACAATGCCGAAGAGCACACCACTTGGGCCCTTTTCTTCGACATCATCGCCGACTCGCTTGATGCGGTTGAGAACGCGCCGCTGGAGGCCTTTTTTGTCACGCCGCGCATGCTGGAAAGAAACCGTGAACTGGGTGGATGCGGTGAATCTAGCGTAGTAATTAAGGGAGACGACGCACAGATCGAGCTTGCCTTTTCCATGGCAAAGGCTGATCCGTACCGCAGACCGTTCGATTACGCTAGGTTGGATGACAAGTACGGCTTTTTGTCGAACGAGGAAGAGCAGAACTTGAACGCTTACTTGTTGGGGCACGATCAAGCTGCTTACGATAGAGTGATGGCATTTGCTGGACGCCAGTCAGGTCGAAAGCAGAGGTCTATGTAATAAATAGAATGAGATCCAAAAAAGCAAAAACATACAACAGGCGGGATTCCCAGATGGTCACCCACTCTAGTACTAGTCGCCCGGTTCAGTGCTTATGTATGGCAGAGCGGACGGGATGCCCAGTTTTCACTGACCTATGGTCGTATGTGCTCGGTGGCAGGATATTGTCTATGATATTATGAAAAATTTGCTGCGGCTAAAGAAATCCACTGATAAATTTTTGCAGGTATGCGACCACGAACTACAAGGTGAATGCTAGACTTGGCGGCCTTCCAGAGGCATTTGCGGGCGGACTGATTTAACTCGCTTGCGCAAGGTCTAAAGCCAGCCGTCAATGGCTCCAACCGGAAGCATTTGACATCGTCGCTTGGGAGACATCTTGAATACGTGATAGCACATGTGTAAATGGAGTGACAGGTCTGATGGGATCATCTTGGCTCACCTTATTCGAAAACAAATCAAAGGTGCTCCGCCCTTCTTCGTAACTGAAGATATACACATCTAGCCAAATGATCTTAAGATTCACTGTCGTACCAGAATTTCGGTTTGTACAGACCATTCAAGAATGCTGGGCCAGATGCCCAAGTTCGTCTTCCAACCTATCGGCAAAGGTCGAGGATTTTCTCGCCCATGCTTCTAATGACCCATGTGAATACAATTTCCGATGTTTTTGCACACACCATGCTATCCACTCACGATACGCATCCAAATCCAGTCGAAGCACAGGCGGAAAAAAATCGTAGCCGACTATCGGATGTTTATAGTGATCGTTGACAGTATCTACAACGATCCCTGAGACCTGCGGCTTTTCTTTGTTTGAGTTGTGCTTGGCCTTTTCGACGAGCGCCTCATCATGCTGTGCTTGCGATCTGCGTTGGAGTACATCGTAGAGACGAGCTAATTGGAGAGGTAGTCCACCCAGCGCGCCATTTCGAGCGGAGCTAGCAAGTCGTGTGTGCTTCCTTGCGTTCCGCGAGCCTGAACAATCACTAGGTGGTGGATTAAGGCCAGATCGCACACGGCGTCGGGCACAACAAGTGTGCAGCTCGCCGGTCTCGAGAAAGTCAACGAACGTCTTTACGGTATGGGTCGCCCACAGTGGGTCATCGTCGGTACAAGTTTGGAGGGCGACAGCAAAGTCTAGAGGTGTTCTGCTAATGCATGTGGAAGAGTAGTACAACCCAACACTTTCAATTGCCCGGTGCAGTGCTATAGTCAGTGCAGAGCAGCCATTGGGTGAGCATTGGCATTTGCACGAGTCAGTAAGTGTTGGAGTCGCACCGCGGAGTAGCAGCATGTTCAAACAGCCAACTGCAGAAGCGCGATGCAAATGCAATGACTCCTTGGGCTGGTAAGAGATTCGTCCATCCATGCGTTTCGTGACGTGCATCAGTACAGACCATCCCGAGGTATCCTGACGGTCGATAGATTCCCCCGCAGTCGCTTCAATATCAAGCATTTTGTGTAGCAAGCGAGTGTCAAGGAAGCGCGAGGCTTGCATCAGGGCTGTCTCTCCGTTGTCATCCACAACATCGACAGCGGTGAAACCATTCTGGAGCACTACACCTGCATCCTCGACATCTCTTGCCAGATGCATGCTCGTTTTGGAACCGAAGGCGATATCAGAGTCTCGGCGTAGGCGAAACAAGCAGTCGAGTGTTTCGGAATTCGACCAGAGGGAGCTTTGAGCGAACGTCATTTGTATACATCGATCAAGGAGGATGAGCGCAAGCTCGGAAGCACATTGCTCTCGCAGCCATCTTACTAACTCGGTGATGAGGTTCAAATGCCCATGCACCAAAGCATAGTCGATAAAGCAGCGCCCGTTCAGAGCGTCCAGGGAACCGATACCAGAGGGGCATTCGATCCAAGAGGGGAAGTCAATACAAGAGGGGCATTCGATCAAGACGAATATAGAGTCCAACCGGCCGTAGGCAGCAGCGTACATTAACGGGGTAGTCTCGTCGCGATCGAACGCATGGGGAGACATCCCAAGTTCAAGCAGCTTCTTTAGTCGCTTTGGGAATATGACTGCCAAATGAACAGCCGACTGTCCAAATGCATTTGTGTGAAAGGCTTTAGTGGTGTGATTATTTGTCGCCCAGCACAGAGCTGCTTTCTCAAACTCTTGATCAGAGCCTGTGAGAAGATGTGTCATCAGTAGGTCACAACCAGCAAATTCTGGATAGATGTTAGCATTTTCATCCATAAAAAAGCGATATAGCTTGCTTCACCTGGATCTTTCTGGAGACATTGGCGGAGAAAGTCTATGCCGAAAGGGTCGGGAGTGATGGCCTCGGCCTGCCAGTTTGGATTCGAAAAGGATGGCCATTGATGGAATAGCGCAGGGTCAAGCTTGCCAGGATCTAAACCAAGCCCAATCAGAGTGGTAAGCATATCAAGATGAGGTCCTTCACCGATCCAGTGGGCGATCTGGAAGAGTAGACTCGGTGTTGTCAGCGCTTTGACATGACTGGAAGCTTCAGAGAGCACTTACCGTGGGTTCTCTTGGATGTCTTTCTTTGATCGGAGAACAAGATATGCGAGAAGATCGTATTGTGCCCATCTTAGACCAACTCCCCAAGGGTTTCGTAGAAGTTTCTGTCGGATGTTAGAGCTGGCCCTCTACCACGTAGCATATGAGACCAAGGGACATTGGATACCTCCAACCAGGTAGCCCCAGAAGGGTCCACATCCAAATGAGAGACTTTTCCTTCATGGAAAAGCTGTTTGATCTCTGCCAACTTATCTTGCTTGTATGTCATCCACCTGGCGGAGTACTGCTCGTCGCTTGCCTTCTGGACAAAGGCGTCATATCCGTGCTCCAACATATATAGTGCGCGGAAACCCTGACTGGTGTAATTGCACGTACGTTGCATTTGCAGGCTCGGACGTATCTGGATTCCATGACCCGGGTTGACGATGAATTGCAGCGACGGTATCAATGCTACCGGCAGGCCAAATCTGCCCAGTGCGACTCTTAGGTTGAGCACATAGCGACGACTATTGCATTTGTCGATGTTGCAAGTTTCGAACGGATTTGCAGACCCGTGGAAGATCCAGAAAAAGAATGATCCTGAGTATTCGCTCGTGTAGTGACAGCGACATCTGCAACCTCCTCGACCTTGCCAGCAGGGCTGTTCGGTCACGTCAAAATCCGCCCGAGCGACTGAGCCTTCTTGCAAAGCGTTGGCTGGTACTGCAATCTCGCCATCTGGGCTGTTCGTGTCGAGCGTCGCTTGAACACTGGCATTCATTTGAGCACTGGCTGACGTCAGAACACTATAAGTTCATGGATCGCATTGACTGCTCACCTGAGCTGTGAGATCATGGAGAGCTGACATTGTTCCATGGCGTCTTTAACGGCACCTTGAAGTTTGACCAACTTTTCATTAAGCTGATCAGTCGTCCATCGCACTCTTGCGACTACGCCAGCAGCGCTGACTGGAGGCCGTTTCTGCTGGTCAAGATATTTTTCGAACTGACAAAGGTAGTCGTCGAGATCCTTGTATGCACTATTCGCAAGCTTCATATGTACTTCTAATGCTGTTATTGTCTCGTTGACTTGCTGGCTACCCAGTGGGATCTCATCCAGTGTCACCCGCAAGCAGTCTGCTCGATGCCTGGCTGTCTCATAACGTGTTGATGCACTCTTGGCTTCTTTGTAAATATGGAATGAGAATTTGCAAAAGTCCACGATATCAGACGGAGAGAATCCAAAGCCTGCCATGACTTCAACGCAGCTTGGCTCCAAGTGATGGGTGATGGGAAGATACCTTAGGAATTTCGACGGAGATACGAGAGTGCTTGAGATTAATATGCCTCATGGCCAGACGACCGGTGAAGGTGCGACTCGCTTCGGCGCATCGCTTCGGCGCAAGGCTGTGCAGCGGCTACAGCACCAATGGCGCAAAACAATCGGCGAAGCACGACGCCGCATGCACCCCTTCACTTTAACATTTGTTCGTGTGCTGCTGGATACTGGTTCTCAATAACTCATGTGGAGGATTGCATTGCTGCTAAAATTGGTTGCAAATCATGATACATCTCTGCATAAAGTCGTGCATGCGATTGAGGCGACATAATTAGTTTGCGTGCTCAGCTCTTCAATTCTTCAGACCGATCTCATTAGCAGTCAAGATAAACTCCATGAACCCAGCATTGGTATCAAGGATATTCTGAACAAACTCCTCCGCAGTCGGGTAGAAGTTCGTCGGGTATCCGAACTCAAGCGTGTAACCGTACACCTTGTTGAGGCTCTTATCTCCGTGCCAGCGGCTAGACGCCCAGTCGTCTGAGGCACCGCTAGTAGGGTACAGACCAACAGCCTGCTGAGGAACGTATTCGCTGCCGCCGACCGCCTGCATGGCGGCTGTTGTGCGCTTGGCTTGGAGTTCGATGTTGTACCAGTCTTGCTCTTCGATGTATTCACGGTAGAGGGTGTCGTTGACAATGCCGCGCTTTCCATCGTACTCGGGGTTGAATAAGTTCTGCTCGGGATCCTCGCTCTGATTGATGTCGTCGCCCCAAGAGTAGAGGAGGGTGCCGGCGGCGGAGTGGACATCGATGAAGTACTTGATGTTGGTGAACTCATCGTAGACCCATGCCATGTTGGAGGTTTCTGGCTCGGAGAAAGGTCCAGTGCCGTAAAAGGCTTGCGACGAAGGGTTGTTCGAAGCGGGTGAGACAGAAGGGTCGAAATGAAGAGTGTAGTTCCACATGAAGTCGAAGTTCCTGTTGAGATCGACACCGATGCTGAGATTTTGCCCGGGGATGGAGCTCTCGGGGTTGCGGTTCTTGCGCCACAAGTTGCTGTTGGCTTGGTCGAAGCGCACACCATCGGGGTTGGTGAGAGGGATGAACACAATGCCGGAACCAAGCACCTTCTTGACTTGGGAGTTCGTGTATGTCTTCTTGCCGTATGTCAAACCCTTGCGGTGCTTGTTGGCCCACAGAAGATCGGAGATGAAGTAAATCAGGTTGTCAGGGCCACCACGTTCGCGAGCATGGATACCAGAAGTCAGGTAGATGTACTGTTTCTCCTTCCTGATCTTCTGTGCCTTGTTCGCCACACCACCGACGACAACGTTGCCCTCATATGTCTCGTGCGGTGCAGTGAATAACTGCAGGCCGTACTCCTTCTCGAGACCCTTCATCGCAGTGTAGACTTCGTCGGCATTGAGGATGCCCGCTGTCTCAAATGCAGAGTATTCTTCTGGCTTACGAGAGCCCAGTCCACGAGGAGCGACCTTGCCACCCTTGAAACGATCGCCTTTGCCAATTGGTGCGGTCGCTTCTTGTCGCTTGTTGATGTGGTCGAGGGTTTCGACACGGATGGCACTGGATTCCAGGTTCCTCTTGAAGTGGCTTAGTTGCTCCTCGGACAGCATGGCGTGAAGTTTGTGCTCGCCTTGAGCAGGCACAACCATTGGACGACAGCCATAGTCAATGTCTGCGTTTAGCGAGACAAAGTCCAGGAGCTGTGCCTTTTCTTTCGCAAAGAATGCAACGCTGGAGAGCTCAGCAGCAAGAGCAGCTGTGGGGATCAGGCCGAGGAATGTTGAGACCTTCATGATGAAATAGCAATGTCAACACCCAACAATGTATGTTTCGTGCATACACCGCAATATATGCGGGGTGGGTGCAGCATTTTGTATTCCTGCAGAGCACTATACGGTACAGAGCGGCCGACATATTTCTTGACGGAAGGCATGTTCGCCTTCCTGATCGGGGTTCGCTGGCCAAGGACCAAGACAACGCCAGCGCCTTGGCTATCATTGATAGCAGGTTGTATCTGTTATCGGCGAGGAGGCGTAACGAATAGCATGAATCAGGCTGTCAAGCGATATACCAGATCCTCCGCTGCAACATTGTTCCTTGCAATGAGGAGTAGGCAGCTTGGCTTCCAGCTTCGAGGGGAATCGGCTTGTGCCGCATCAAAACTTGCAGCTTCTACGTCAGGTTACACCGCGATCCTGTGAGCCGTTCGCAGTCGCGAGCGGAAGGCGGACTTGATTGTGGTCACTCGTGCATGCAGATGCTCCGTCATATACGAAAGGCTAGGAAGCACAGCGTAGCACAGCGTAGCACAGCGTAGCACAGAGCGATGAGACAGGTATTGAAGAGTGGTTCGCCTACATTCGAAGGCAGAATTTCTCCACAAGTACTTGGTGTAGGTTTCTTATCTGATGCGTTACCATAGCAACTGCCATATCAATTGAAAGGACAGTCCTGCGAAACAGAGAAATGGTGCATGAGGACTCTCGAAGATTTTACCTGGGTCACGTTACGGCAAATTGCACCATTCGTCACTGTGGTACCTTACTTCGGTCTGTTTGCTTGTGATCCGTGTCTCAGGAGTTGCCTCGTGTTCAATTGCCATAGGGTTGGGGTTGGGGTGACAGTTCATTGCCATTTTTGTCTTCAGAAGGCGATTAAACTGCTCACATTGAGATCAAATGCAGCAAATAGGTATATGCGAGGCTGGGTCTGAGTACTTACGGGTCTGAGTTCCTTCATAATGACTGTATCTGCAGCTATTCCACTTTTTTGTCTGCTTCGTTGGGCAGATCATAGTCTCAGAGCTCTGCAAGCTGCTACCGCTGGTCACTTTCTTCGGATGACGATGGAGATATGCTTGCTTTGCCACAACATTCGAGTAAAGATCCAGATACTCGCGCTGTTCATGATTCATTTATTCTAGCTGCTTCTCCGAGCAATATTCCAACGAGTCATATTGATATAATACAATACGCGAGACGTTTATGAGAGACATTAGTCGCCAACGCAGTCCATACAATGTGCGGGCCTGGATCTAGAATCCACCGTATATCTGACCACAGTCACTATAGATCCATTCGATCCCACAAACCGATTTTACGAAGCAGGACTCGGCGGCAGCGTCCCATTAGCCCACCTAACCGGCTCCATCCCCAGCACGAAATCCAACCTCCCTCCTCGCGCAAACACATCCTCCCACTCCACCCACGCCTTATCCCACACCTCCCCATTCACCCTCAAACTCTGCACATAATACCCGTCGTCCTGATTACCCCCCGTACTAGAAACCAAAAGACTCTTCCCCTCTCCCAAATCGATCTCCAACCTTTCGAACCACGGCGACCCGATGAGGAAAGTCGTCTGGCCGGTGAGCGGGTACAAGCCGATCATGTTCCAGAGGATCCAGGTCTGCATTGCGCCGGCGTCGCTGTTGCCCGGGATGCCGGCGCTGTCGGTGCCGTAGTAGCTCTTCGCGGCGTGGCGGGAGTATTTGACGCTGAGGTCTTGGCGGTTGACGAAGTTGAAGAGGTAGGGGGTGTTGTAGCTGGTTTGGAGGGTCACTTTGTATTTCCTTGACATGAGAGATGGACGGGGACGGGAACTTACGCAGGTTGATTCCCTGGGTTGTAGATCGTGTTGCCGAAAGCTGCATTGCCATCGAAGATGCCAGGCTCGAAGAACTTTTCGAGGCGATCAGAGAAGGTTTTGGGGCCTCCTGAAAGTTCTATCATGTGATAGATATCATGGTGAGCATTGAAAGAATATGACCAAGGCACATCTTGGTACAGCGGATCTGCAGAAACCATCAGCCAGAGATGTTGTCAAGGAGAATGGGGAGACAACGTACCACCCCAATAGCAGCCACCGCACTGCAGCGGATCATAAGGCTCCTGGAAGCTTCCATTTTCAAATCTGGGCGCAACAAACCCAGTGAAGCCCAAGCTTTCCTGCCTGGGATTCCAGTGGTTCCGCCAGTTGCGGGAGCGATTGAGATACTTTTGCGCATCGTCCTCCTTACCTAGTCCAGAAGCGACTTGGTACAAACCGAAGTCATTGCCAGCGTACTCGATGGCCCGAGAGACCGCACGAGAGAAGCGAGGAGTGATGTAACCCAAGGAGAGCCAGTCAGGTAACGCACCACGACCTTCCTTTGTTGAAGAGTCCGGAGCGATGGGATCGTCGTTGTTCGGCGGCACGACTTCAGCGTCAGTCTTCATCGCTTCGTAGGCGTCTTCCCAGTTTACCTGGCCGCGCACGCCTTTGACATAGGCGTCCGCGAGGACGTTCTCAGCGTTGGATCCACCCTGCGTGCGGCCGGTGAACTCGGACGATCGGGCGTCTGGTAGAAAGCCTTCGTGTCTCCAGATATCGATCAAGCTACGAATGATTTCTTCGTAAGGCTTCGGTTGCAAAATCTGCCACAGAGGCGTAGAGCAGCGGAATAAATCCCAAAGAGTGAAGAAGTCATCGTAGCTTGGCTCTGTAGAATCCCACAAGCTGTTCTCGCCAGTCCGGTTGGAGGGAATGAGATGCATGCCGTAGAGATACGAATACAGCTGTGTCAGGATGGTGTCGTTCTGCTCGGTGGTGCTGACTTTGGAGAAAACTTCTGTTGCCCAGCGGTCTTGTGCTCGGGTCACTAGATCACTGATGGTTGTCTCAGCAGGTATTTGGTCGTCGACATTGCTGCAGGCTTGGGTGGTAGAGACGAAAGAGATTCCAACACGGGACGAGACAGAAGTGACATTGAATGTGAAGACGCCGCCTTGTCTGTCCGTCCCACTGGTGGAAGTAGAGTTGCCGTAAGTGTAAAGCTCCGTGCTTTTACCAGTGAAAGTTCTCATAGCAGAAATAGGCTGGTCAAAGTGCCCACAAAAGTAGATCGACCAGTCCGGCGACAGGTTCCAGCCATTGTTGTAAGTGCCATGCCCGACGTAACCATCTGATGTGAGTTCAAAGCTGCCACCAGAGTATTGCTGGCCCCAGCCAAAACCGCGAAATGATGGCAACACATGGCTGACGTCAATGACGACCGATTTTTGGACCTCCCCGGGAAAAGTGTATTGGTAAAAGCCAGCCCTGTCACTAGCGGATAGCTCAACAGTGATGCCACCTTCCAGCTCACTTCGATAGTACCCGACCTCAGCAAAATCTTCGGTAGTCCTGTTCCTTCCGAGATCAACGAGAGGGTTGGCTAGACCACCAACGACCGGCATTTGACTGACGACGCCGTACTTTGGCGCTCCTCCAGTTCCATGCTCGTGCGTCATGGAGAAGCCGAAGATCTGACCATCCGGAAGGTAGCCAGAGTATGCGTCTGTCGTGCCGCTACGGACATCAGGACCTAGCTTGACCATCGCGAAAGGCGCCGCAACGACTCCGGGAAAGCCATTACCGCCGCCTGTGCTGCCTAAGAAGGTGTTTGTGTACCGGGCATAATCGATGGTTTCATTTGAGCGAGCGGCTGTGAGGCCTGCGATAGGCAGGGCAGAAGACAGGAAGGGCCGCTGCTTTAACTTTGTCATTGCGCAAGGAGTGTGTGATAATCAGAAGACTAGCGGAACAACAGCAAAGCATGAAGATAAGTACCTACCTTCAGGTAGGCATCATTGGCATGTCTGCTCACTCGGCACAGCGAGCCGTGAGCGACGTAACTGTGCGTAGCAAGTGTTGAAGGTCAGTAGGTTTGAGGTCCCAAGAACGAGTCCACGGCGGAGCAAGCCACTGTCGCGTGGCTTGAGGGAGGCCTCTGATTCGCCAGAAGTCAATCAAAGTGCCTGTTGATCAGCTCTTTTCGCTAGATTGGGATGTTCAAGATATCACGTGCGCTGGGGTAGAGTACTTGTTGGAAGACTGAGTTTCAGACTGGTCTCTGCATAGACCTGAGATCGGTATGGCCAAGCAGGTGCATGTCGTCGGTTGTCTATAAGGTTATTCGCCGAGGCTGATGAGCCACAGTGTAGCTATTTTTGAGTATGCAGAAGACAAGAAGACTTGCTGGCGCCTAATCTTCCGAATATTGAGTCGCAGTCAGTACAAATTGTCTAAGTTGATGCTGCACGGCCGTTGTTGTGTACGCGTTCGCTCCGCGGCGAGCGCGGTGTCTTCGGAGAGGTCTTCTGGCCACCAGAGGCAGAACAGCTGATCACCCAAGCTACATGAGCAGTACTCGAATGGACTTCTTGATCATTCGTCCCGCGCGCTTTCGTTGGCACCACCGATGAATTCTTTAGAGAACATGTCTCCGATAGCTGACCGCATGGGCAGAGGCTAGGAAAAGATAGTGCACTCTCGTTGGCACATCCCCCGAATCTGCAGATATATTAGAGATATGCGCGGCGATGCGGAGAAACGCATGGATGATCAGTCGGAGATGAAGTGAGATGAACTGGGTGCTGCAAAATGCGGTCACGAGGACATTCTCTTGGCCTCATTCCTTGGACACGCGAGCTGGATATGTGCATGCGTCGACACGTCCGGACGCAGTGATAAGGCACGCCGGTATATAATTAGTAGTATAGCAATGTGATGCGAGGTGTGTATACGGCGACCGCGGCACGAGACGAGAGAGTGCACTCTAAGACCATCACGCGAGTCGATAAGCGAGATGTTTGGTGGAGTAGCAGGATGAAGCGATGGACGTCCGGCTAGACACCTTCCACATCTGATCATGGGCAGTAGCCTACCGAATCTGCCACTGCCACTACTTTCTCCTAGAGCCTGTACCGCCAACCTTGGAACCTGCTCACTTTCCCTGCCCGAGCAGAGACGAGAGGACGATGTCGCTGGCGAAGCTCTCCTTCAGCAGCTGTGGGAGCAGCCGTGCAAAGCTAACAGTAGCTTCCTCCTCCGATGACGGCCTCTCACCTCGCAAACGGCCAACGGCGCGCCTCAGCCTAGACCAAACAAGAAAGTCGCATCGTCACCTGCGAGAGCTGTAGTAGTATCGACCTATCGACTAGACTGTCCTGGTGTGCAAGCACGGCACGCGATTGTGGAAGAGACCACTCGCCCGTGCCGCCGTCGCCGACACGCTCACACCCAGTATCGCTCATAAGCAGCAGCGAGACACCTCTGCCCGGCAATGATGTCGCTGTTTCTCTCGCAAGGCTGACTCTCCTTACGCCATCTTGCTCCACCCGTCCATCGATCGGGCTCTTGTCTCTCGCTTTTTCACTGCCGGCATGATTGCATGATAGACCTGCTGATACCCTACTTCAAAGCATTGCGAAGCTCGCGTGCGCCGCTTTCCAGCTTCGTCTTACCAGCACCAGCACTCCAAACAGAACTCCGCCTGCCATGGAGGACACCCAGCAAATATCCCCGTTGCTCGAGCTGCCTGCTGAGCTCATGTACCACATCCTCAGCTATCTCTCGCCATTAGACCTCGCCCGTATCGCGCCCACCTGTCACCACTTGAAGACTTTGTCCTACGACGATCGCATCTGGAAAGACATCATTTCGAAAAACCTCCCCGAGCCCATCACCGAGTGCACCCCATTGAGGCGCTTCCGCGACCTCTACGTCGTTCATCATCCACACTGGTTCCTCCCTAGACATAGAATCTGGTTCTCTGATTCCGAGCCGAATGGAAAATTACTGGTCGCGAGGTACGACCAACGAAGAGGATGTATAGAAGCATATGCGGTGACAGCTGTGCGAGGCGGACACCAGATAGAGTTTTGGGAGAAGAACACCAATGTCATCATACATAGCTTCAACCCGCGAGTCTCGCTTGACTTGAACCAGCCGGTCCTGAAGCTCGACGTCGACAGCTTCAGCACCGCCGACCAGACCAACAGATACCCAAGTGAAGGCGCACCTGCGCCACCCTCGCGCTACAGCAAGGAGACGCTGATGGAAACATTTGCGGAACCAGGTCTATATGGTTCGTTCATGCTCACTCGACGACTGGCCCCTGATGCGGTCGGCCCCGGTACTGCTGTCTGGCCACCATTGCGTTTTCCAGCACAATCACGCGTACGAAACAACAGCTCAGATGGCTATAATTCCGCAGGCCATAGACCATCGACTTTGAAAGAAGTCAGCGAGCACAACTTCCGCCTACGAAAGTGGGTGGAGTACACTGGTCGTCGCTCGAGTCCGCGAATCATGTCATTCACCTCACCAAATGGCCTCTCAGCTGCAATGGGTCTTGGTGGCAACTATTTCGCTTCTTTGCACGGTGGCGGCATGAGTGTGCGCATGCCGGAAGACATTACCACCTACGCCACCCTACCGCCAGAGTGCTACACGCCTACAAAGGCAAAGCCATGGCAAGGAATCTGGTGTGGCGACTACAGCGGACACGGCTGCGAGTTTCTCGTCGTCCTTCAGCCAGACAAGGATGACGAAAGGCCTCTGCCTAGCGGCATGGACTACTTGCGCGACTGGTTTAGAGGGGAACCCCGCCGAGGCAGCGACAGCTCTGAAGCTAGCTTCGCCAGCGCACAAGAGGAGCAGATGTCCACAGGAGCCGAGTCCGATCTCGCAGTGGCAGACGACGCTTTCGAAGTCTTGAGCACTCACGATGAGATTGTGCCTGACATGACGGATGTTCCAGACCCGCCGACGGGACGCATCGAGGCCATCAAGCTGACTGGTGATATGAATATACCACGTGGCGAGTATTCATTCATCGCGCCTGATATTGGCACTGGCGGGTTCGTACGAGTTGCGGATGAGGAGATCTTCCGAGGCGCGAGGATAGTGAGGAGCGCGGGGCATCTTGCTCAGAGAGGATTTAGAGATGGTGAGTTGGATACCCATTTCTGATAGCGCAACTATTTTGCTGGATTGCTGACTCATCTCTACAGACCGATACACCCCTTCGCAACTCATCATGATCTCAGAAAATCGATTGGCGCAATTTTGGGAAGGCTTTGGGCATGTTTCATATTACCAGCGAGTGGACTTGGAAGCGTTGATGAAAGTTTGAGAGCAGTCGGATGCTGTACTGGGAAAAGTAAGACGCTGCGGAAGGTCGACCATATGCAAAGCAAAAAAAGTAAGTTTCGGTCTCTCGCAAGCTCTATAGCTTACTTGCGATAGAATATTGCGCAATATATTGTGGCAACGTTCCGATGATACTCGCGCAGTGCTCCAGTCATTAGAACATTTCCAAGCGACACAGCGTACCTGTCTCCATGTGCAAACGTCCAGAAAGGATCTCTACTACGACCAATCGACATCAAATATTAATAGCCCTAAGTATCAAGAGACCCAGACATTCCATTTGCCGTCCGCCTTTAGTACGCGCAATTGAGCCATCTCGGCAAGCGGCATCATCTACATTCCAATCCCAAAGGACGCGCAACCCTTGCGGCTTCCCGAGCAACATGGTATTCGGCCATTTCGCCATCACTACACGATCCTCCCGTCTGCGCCGCAAAGGTCACGCCATCTATCCACTCGTTTTTCTGGCGTGCGTCGTTTGTCGCTACAAGCTGCCCGTTCATTGTTCAGAGGCGCTTTACTTACGAACTATCATAATCAGCTACGCCAAGAGCGCTCTTACTGCACGCGACGCTCTTCCGATGCAACGCTTCGGCGTTGCGGCCTTCGTGGCCGTGGCCTTTGTCGCTACTGTTCAGGCTCAATATACCACCCCAGCGCTCACAACGTCTGCTGCGCTCTCGGCTTCGCCCACATACACACCGACCAATGTCTGGACACCAAATCCCACATGCTCAGCTGGAGCTGGTACCGGAGCTAATATGTGGTACCCAGGAGGGGTGTACCGCGATGACTTTGGCAGTTACTGGGAGGTAGGCTGTGGGTACGATTGGACGGGGACAATTTGGTACGATAATCCGAACGGGCCAAAGTAAGTTCAAGGAATCCTCGTGCATAATGTCTGACAGAGATCTGACACAAAGACCTCTGCAGCAATGGATCCGTCGGGACCAATTCACAAGGCATCTGGTCTTGTTTTCGAGGATGTGCATCGAAAATCAATTGTGTGGCATTTACTTATACAGGCACACAAAACGTTGCCGTGAACAGTGGTTCCGGCCGGTGCTAGTAAGTGCGGTCTCAAAATTCCAGGCACTAAGAACGTTAACATTGTGAATCATAGCCATCGTTACAAAGACACCCAAGGGTCCTTCTACTCCAATGCTGGTGCGACGCTAAACGGTCAGCCTGTATACGCCGCGGCATACATGATCCAAAGCAGCCCCAGTATGATTTGTCCATACTTCAACGATACAACTTCGTATAGATCCAGCACCGGCCTTGGGTACTATGTTGTCTGTGGAGGGCAATACTCTAACGGAATTGACATCAGCGGTGGCGGGAGTACAACAAGTAAGTTGCCTGAGCTCACGTGCCACCAAAATTAATTGTGATCCGAGGAGCGTGCTGACTCAAGCTAGGCCTGGCGGCTTGCATCGCCGTGTGGTAAGCTTCGACATACCGCGACGCCATGTGTATCGCCACTAACGGTTTTGTCATAGCGAACAAAGCACTTTAAACTGTACCGGGGTCTCATGGTCATACCCTAGTGGATCTGAGCCAACTAATGGTGGTCAATTATCAGGAAATTGCTTCCTGAAGAGAGATAGTAGCACCCCAAATCGACCAGCATTCGGAGCTCCGGGCAGCCAGAACACGTTCGCAGCAGCTTTCCGATCAACAGTCACCAGTAATACTGTAAGTAGTCTTGCGACAGAGAAACTAAGGCGAAATGAATAATCTCGGCTAAGACTTGACAGGTCTCTTCTACAACCGCATCGTCCACTGTCAGCTCCACGCGAGTAGCGTCTGCTTCACCTTCTGGCTTCCCTGCCACCTGCCCGACAGACGATCAAAAAATAATTACCGATACCAACGGCGTGTCGTACCAAGTCCGCTGCCAAACAGATCCCGGGACCAACAATGGCGGCACAGCTGCTGCGCAAGCGCCGAACGGCTTCAACGATTGCTTCCTATTGTGCGATACTACGACAATGAGTGACGGCGGCCGATGCACAGGTTTCACGTATGTGGGAGGCGCCAACGGCGTGGGTGCTGGCAATTGCTACATGAAAGGCGGCACGAGCTATACTACCAACACCGCTGGATCGAATACTTACGTTGGTGGCCTTCGGGTAGTGGCCGGGTCTGTTTCGAGTAGTGCGTCCGCCTCCGCCAGCCCAACGCGCGTGGGGACTGGAACACCCTCTGGCTTCCCCGCCACGTGTCCGACGGACAACACCAAGAACATTACGGATAGTTTAGGCGTGTCGTACCAAGTTCGGTGCCAGAGCGATATTGCACCCGTTGGCGGTGGTGGCACAGCCGCCGGGAATGTGGCCAACAGTTTCAACGATTGCTTCCTGATGTGCGACACCACGCCGTTGAACAACGGCAACCAATGCACGGGGTTCACTTATGTGGGAAATCCTAATGGCGCGGGCGGTGGCACTTGCTACTTGAAAGGCGGCGCAAGCTATACTGTCAGTACTGCTGGCGACAATAATATTCTTTCTGGTATTTGGTTGGCGGATGCTGGAGCTGTTGCATCCAGTTCGAGCGCTCTGGCTATAATCACTACAACCACGAGCTCCACTACAACCACGACTACTACTACCGCATCTTCCTCTGCGGCCTCCACGGCTCTGAACACATACGGCTGTCCAGCAAATGACAATTCGATCGTGACTGATGCTGGAGTCCAATACCAATTGAGATGCGGCTTCCAAGCCCAGCCAGTCAGTGGCGCTGGAACATATCAGACCACGACCGGCCAGAGCTCGCTAAATGTGTGCTTACGAGCTTGTACTACCAATTCGATAGAAGACAGGAATAATCCCGGGACCTTCCCCATCTGCGCAGGCTTCACCTTTGTCGTAACCAATACAGGAGATGGAAGCGGCAATTGCGCTTATCGATTGCAAACGCCTCTGCAATTCGGAAGTCCTAGTGCTGCCTTTATTGGTCTCATCAAAGTACAATACTATCAAGCCGCTGTAGTAACGACAACCACGACCACGACCTCCTCGGTCCAAACTCTAACACTAACAACTGTTTCATTTGCTACTGTGACCACTACAAGCTCTTATGCTATCACAACGACAGCGGTCTCGACGCAAGTCCAAACAGTTACGACGAGCTATCCCGTTACGCAAACGCAAGTATCGACTGCTCCAGGTAAGATTGAAATTTCTGCGTCCAAGAGAGGCTCCAAGACATAGCGTCCACGAATTACTGACTATTTTTCAGGCTCGACGGTGACCACGACCGCGATCTCGATCTCGCAGACGACTTTCATCACCAGCTATCCTGTCACAATCACGGCCACGCAGCAAATTACTACCACCGCCATTTCCTTGCAGCCAACAACGATAATTTCCACACAGCTCGCATCGACAAATACCGCAACTCTCACTCAGACTCAAACAGCTCCAACGACGATTGTCTCCACACTAGTTTCGACCCAATTGGCATCGACAAATACAGCTACACTGACGCAAACTCAGACAGCTCCAACGACGATTGTTTCGACGCTCGTGTCCACACAGTTAGCATCCACGAATACAGCTACGCTGACGCAGACCCAAACAGCTCCAACGACGATAATAAGTACGCAGCAGGCCTCGACTATCACGACGACACAGGCTGCCTCGACTTTAATTTCTACCCAACTTGCATCTACAGTGACGCAGCAAATTACGACGACGCAAATCTCCACCGCGACTTTCACGACAATTTCTCAAGTCACGCAAACCTTGACAAGCTCTTATGCGATCACATCGACCCTGCTATCTACTGCACCAGGTATGTTTTGCCCGCTGCGTTCCAGAGAGAGCGAGATTAGGTTTCTAGGAAGTGGTTCCTGGAAGGCCTCGATCAAGATCATTTGTCTTGTACATTTTGATTCGAAATCGTACTTTGGGGATTTTGTCGGCTACGCCCCATTGAGAGAAGTCTTGAACACATTGGAATTCTATGAGAGGCTTCTGACAAGATCATTTTTCACTCTTATTTTGCTCTGACACTTTTCTTTGAACATCTCGCTAACGCCTCGCCCAGGAACCACTTACACCTCATATGTAACTGGGACTCAGACTACGACATTGCTCTCAAGCTATCCAATCACGCAGACCGAGACCCAAATTCAGACATTTACATCGAGCTATGCCATCACTACCACTGCTCCAGGTAAGTTCCGCCAGCCTGCTCGGCCCCCAATTCTTTTGATCGATCTATCGATGCTCTTGTTTGGGGCCCGTGAGGCATATAGCCTTCTTCAAAAAAGAAAAGATTCCCTTTTTTAGCAACACACCAAATATGCACGCGCTGACACTCCCAAGCAACCACAGTTTCGCTGGCCCAACAAACGACGACCTTGGCCGCTGGAACCATCACTACGACCATGGCTGGAGCTACTCTCACACAGGCCGGAGCTACTCAGACGCAAACCTTGATCTCAACAGCACCTGGATCCACTCTGCCGGCTTCGACAATCCTTATTACGACTACACAAGGAGCTAGCACAATAATTTTGACTTCCACATTGCCGAGAGAAACAACCACAGCCTTGGCTTCGACGGTTACTCAATCCGTTACGATCGCCACAACCGCCCCAGCTTCCACGGTTTTAATCACGACCACGCAAGGAGCCAGTACGCTTATTTTGACAAGCACAATCCGAGAAACATCCACACAAGCGGCTTCCACAATTTTAATTACGACCACACAAGGAGCCAGCACGCTTATTTTGACAAGCACGATCCGAGAAACATCCACACAACCGGCATCCACAATTTTGATCACGTCCACACAAGGCGCCAGCACTTTGGTGCTTACAAGCACAATTCGCGAGACTTCCACGCAAGCCGCTTCTACAATTTTGATCACTACCACGCAAGGAGCAAGCACATTAATCTTGACTTCCACCTTGCCGCAACAGACCACCACCCAGGCTGCATCTACAATTTTAATCACCACGACACAGGGAGCAAGTACGCTTATTTTGACAAGCACTATCTCGCTCGATCGGGAGACGACTACCCAGCAAAGTACCGTAATTTCAACCCAATTGGCCTCGACAATCACGCAAACTCAATCTCCTCTCACGCAAACTCAAACCCTTCCGGCCTCAACGATTATTACAACGGCACAGACGACTTTGCCCGCTTCCACGATTGTTCTTACAAGCACTTTGCAAGGCAGCACGATTTTGATTACGACCACAGCTCAGGCCTCGACCGTAACCGCTCCTGCAAGCACTCTGATTCGGACAACGACCCAGGATGGCTCCACGATAATTTTGACAAGCATAATCCAGCAAACAACCACGGCTGCTGGCCCAACAAATACCGTAACGGCGGACGGTACAACTGTGATTTTGACTACCACGGCTGGCGGCTCTACAATTTTGCTCACAACGACTTTTGCTCAAACGTTCACCGCAGCCGGCCCAACGATCACTTACACGAGCTCCGCAGCGGCTGTTACCTATACCACGATCAGCCAAGGCTCCACGATCGTTGTCACAAGCACGCTTCAAGGGAATACTGTCACGCAAACCGCGGCCGCGCAGACCGTTGTGCAAACGTACACCAGCATTTTGGCCGCAAGTACGCAGACAACCACGATCCAGCAAGTCGTCACCCAATATTCCACTATCTCCGCAAGCGCACAGACGATCACTGAGACTACAGTCCGCGACGGCACTACGGCAATCATCGAGCGGACCACCACCGCTCCAGCGCAGACATCGACAATTCTTGTGACGCAAAACGGAGGAACCGTGACGCAAACCAACGATGCGCAGACTTTGTATGTAACAGCAACAACGACAATGCCCGCTGCCTCAGTCTACTACGTGAACGACGCAATAAGAACTGTCACGCAAAGCGGGCAGACCGTGACGGTCGCTTACTGCCCATGCTATCCCGGTATGAAGTTCGCCAGGCAAGACAACGAGACACATATCTATCAGCACTGCGATTGTTAGATTCTGTTATAATTGGGAATTGGGACTTCCCATATGCGCTGGGTATGCTGCATGTGACGGGTGGCCGCCTTGGCCTTCATCAAGGATGGTAGGAAAATGATTTGATCAGCGTTCAAGCGGACGGGCAAATAACTCCGGGATTTCCTTAAGGTCATCCTGGGCGAGATAGACTCGAGATAGCCAACAATGCAAAAGGATCCATTGAACTGCTTCATCGCATCTTGACCGTTTCGGAGTGAACTCTTATAACCATATTCTTCTCAATGGCACATAGCTTTGTATGTCCGTAGGAAATCTTCTGGAGCAGCACACTGTTTGTGAAAGCCGGACGCACATGTCGCAAGCTCTCATTGAAGCTCTCATTGGAACCTTTATATAGCTGCTTAGGCATGTGGATAGATAATAGCATGCTGGATGAGCATAGAACGTGAGGGAACCCAGCGCTCTCTGTGGCGAATCACCTCCAATATCAATAGTGAGAATCTATGCTCCAGCTCCGATGGTACGGAGACAGAATCGCGCTCTCACTGGTGAACGGCTCGATTGTAGACAAACCTCTAGACACAGGCTTGTGCGACACTGAAATGAATGCGCGCCCCCAGTGGTAGACGAACTTAGATGCTGAGCAAACAGAACCCTATTCTCGATTCTATACTATAGAGACGGAAGCGCGCTCTCGACGGCACAAGCCCTCTTCTACAAGCACAGAATCAAAAGACGCGAACTCGGGCAGTTTATGAGTGCAAGAACAATCTTCAATGGAAAGTGGCTATATCTGCTAGAACGGGCACTCTAGACACCAGCGCCGGGTCTTCGGAAGTACTGATGTGCTTTCGAAGGCAAGCGACTCCATCCATAGGCGCAGCATACTAGGTATCAATTCAGATGCTTCATGCTTGGGAGATAGAATCGTGTTCCACCGAGCCGGCGTAACCAGACACCAGCACAGATGCTTGATACATTCTACTGCTCCTCTCAGTGGCAAGCCACAACATCCGTGAGCATATAACAATTGATACTTGTCCAGGCACGCAAAAGACAGAAGCACACTCTCAACGCTCAACGCATTTGACCAAAATAAACAGAAATCCCAGGCACATGCTCGAACTTGCTCCAATACTTCAAAGAGAAATTCAAACCACGCTCTCAGCAGTAGTGAGCGGCCGATGTCTGTGAGGAATGGAAAATTCCAGACAATCGGCTCAGACACTTAAGAGATGCCCCCACACTCTCTCCATGGCGATTTATCTTTCTTCTTTACTTAGGTAGCTCGAGTGGCTCTCCCGGAGATGGTATCCGAATTCTTGGTAGCAAGACAGCTTACACGAAGAGAGACTCAACGAGCACGTCCCCTTTCACCGGCAGTTCTTACAAATTGAAGAATCACTGCAGACACGGCGTGCAGCCCTTTCCGTACCGGACCTTGGGGAATGTTCCAAAAGTTTTAATATTAGTAAGACAATGAAAAGGAAACACCGATCTCAACCCTGTAAGATATGCAACAACTCGCTAATACTCCACAAAAATAAAAAGTCCTACCAACCAGCCAGCAGTCATTAGGTACATGTTCATCAAAGCTTCGCCTGGCCAGACACCAGCGCCTGCCAGTCCTTCCTTGCGAACGGCTCGTAGCTCTCCTGAGTAGGCAGCCACATCACCTCGTCCTCACCGACTTGCTCGGGATCGACTCCCTCGTTCCTCAACTGCACCTTGGTCTGCTTGACAGTGCCTGTGATTTCCAGCTCACCCTTCACCAAGCGCAAGAACAGCGGAACGGCATACTTGGGCAATTGCTTTCGCACATGCGCCGCAAGATCTCGCCGTAAGCTGTCATCCAGCGTCTGGCCGTCCCGGAGGAGGAGTGCGGCGCAGCCTGCTCTGCCGTCGTGACCTGGGAGTGTGACGCCGTAGACGTTTGCTTCTCTGACTGCTGGATGCGAGCCGAGGGCTTCTGAGACTTCAGCCGTGGAGACGTTTTCGCCTTTCCAGCGGAAGGTATCGCCGATACGGTCGACGAACCACAGGCGTCCTTCGCTGTCTTGACGTAGCAAATCACCGGTGCGGTACCATGCGTCGCCTTTTTGGAAAACGTCACGTAGAATCTTGCTGTTCGTGGCCTTCTCGTTGCCCAGGTACCCCAAGAATTTGTCTTTTATGGCTTTGGCGTCCAGCTTGGCGACGAATTCACCGGGCTCGTTGTATGCGCTGCGCGTGCACAAGCCCGTCTTTGGGTCTCGCAGAGGCTCATCTGCTTCGTGGTCGAACCTGAGAAGAGCCTGGCCCAAGTTGTTGATGATACCAGAAATCAGAGCTGTACGGCCAATGGCGCCGCGGGAGAAGGTATTGCGGCTGACATTCACGGTCGCTCCAATGCCTTCAGTAGCGCCATATAGTTCGATAATGGTGTCCAGAGCAAAGCGATCCTTGAACGGCTGCCACACGTCTTGGCGAAGACCGTTGCCGAACGCAAGACGTAGTTTGTGAGCACGATCGTATGGTGTCGGTGGTGAGACGGTGAGATAGCGGCACATCTCGCCAATATACTGCATTACCGTTGACTCCGTCTCGGCAGCCTGGCGCATGAATGTGCGTGGTGAGAAACGTGGGCTCATCACGTATGTGCAACCAACACCGACCACGGTACAGACGCACAGCAATGAGGCAGCTGTGTGGTAGAGAGGCATCGCGGAAAAGAACCGATCGGAAGGAGTGAGCTGCAAGATTTTGCTAACGCCCATTCCAGTACTACGAGGTTTATCCCAAGGTACGTGAGCTGCCTTAGGAAGACCAGTGGTGCCGGATGTGTAGATAAGCAGAGCAGAATCCTTCATTTTCTTGCCTGAACGTGCTTCATCTGGCGCTCTGTAGGGTGTTCGTTGGTGGATGTCCTGTTCAGTGGCCTCTTCCAGTACCACAGTCTCGATGCCTCGTCCTTCGTTGCTCGCTGCAAGCTCGGAAGTAGCGTGTTCGCTTAGCACTTCGCGAATACTGTGATCCACGAAGAGGATCCTTCCTGTCGATACACGCACGCTGTGTATGAATGCCTTGTCCCTCAAATTTGTGTTGATGAAAGCAGGCGTAGCGCCCAAGCTCCAGATGGCAAACCACATCCACAGGAATTGAGGTTTGTTCGTAAAGTCCATGGCAACCACCTCATCCCTGTGAATATTGTGCTCCTCTTTCAGCCATGCTGCGTATCGCAGGATCATCTCGTAGGCCTCGGCATAAGTCCAAGCGGTTTGCTGATTTGGGTTCGAGGCGTCGGGAGGAAGCAGGAGGAATGTGCGGTTGGCGACTTGTGGATCTTTGGCTTGCGCTTCGAACATGTAGAAGAGGTTCACTTGGTCTTGCTTCTCGACCTTTGTCAACTGCCTGGCAAGGCCCCAGAAGCGGCCGATAAAGGCAAGATCGCTCCATATGCCAAACTTTGCATTGGCGTAGGCGCCGACAGACGCGACGGCTGGTGCGAGGAGGGATACAGGGAGGCCTATAGGTGGATGGTCAGGACAAGATTGGTGTAACGCATTGGGATAGTTGGTCTACATACCAGCCATGGTGTGAGTGTTTGCTGCCAGCGCCTGAAGAGATGGGTTTGTGGTGAGAGTAGGTGGTGGTAGGGGAAGAGACAGGTTGGGTATCAGTAGATAGCACGAAGGGAGTTACTTGGCCTGTCCATGGCGCAATTAACAGCATTGCAGGGCATGCGCTCGCCTCGGAGGTGTATTGGCTTGAGGCCTAGCTGCAACTAGTGTCTGCTTGAAGGGAGGACTAGAGGATGAAAATGAGCCTCGGCTCGTTTATCAGGGCACGTCATTCGTCAGGCCGTACGCGTTTCATCTGTCTCTCCTGACTTGTGAGTAGGTGAGGATGCATGACTCGGGTGAGTGAGTGGCATCATCATGGGTGGTGAGCAGGCAAAGTGGTGGCGCTGTCTGTCTGTCTGTTGTTGGGATCATGTACAGCATCGAAGCTTTTACACGTGGGAATAGGAAACATAGTCATGCTCGCCTATTTTACGCGATGGCGCATCCTCCCTCAGGTGCAAAACGGTGCTGCATGAAGTCGCCTTGGCATGATGTTTCATAATTCCTCCCATTATACATGGACGAGACTTGCCATCGCCCTTCACAGCCAACACGTGCGACCCTGGGAAAAACGCCAGCCACACTTTGACTTGCTCAACTACGCTTTACCTGGCTGTCTCAAGGCCTCCACCGCCATCTTCATCCGTATCTGCCGAGTCAGATGAAAGTCATGTACACGTACCTGTGGTACGGCGCATGTCACGTGTATCAAATCAGCACATCTTACCAGCAATTGCAGCTACTGGCCTGTAGGATTTTCAGATAGCATTCGCATCTTGGTATCCTACTGCGTCCTTGATGTTCTCGTGGCAGGCAGGCATCGCTTCACTACCAAACATGCTAATCATCGGCGTTCGCTTCTACACGCGCCTTTAGCATTTGTGCTATGGACGAGATAAGCAGCTGTACCCGACTATCGCTTCAACCCCTCATCTCTATCAAGGCAGACCCGCCAAAACAAGCAACTCGTATCGCATAGATAACGTGTAGCCATGTGCCTAGCATAGGAAGCCAGAGATATTGCTTCCTTCGAGATTGCTGTCATCTACTCGGCTCGTCTGATTTCCCTATAACCACCTCGTTTGACAAACCATTCCCAGAGCTCCATCAATCGATATCTAAGCACTTGCCTGAACAATGATCAACATAACGAGCGACATGTCTTGGCAGGACATTGCCGCGACAGCACGAGCGTACCGCGACAAAACAATCGCCGCGATCGATCCCAAGGTGCCAGACGTTCCAGCTCACAATGCTCTTAACGTCACAACACTCCCTGCTGAGCTACTATCTGCTGATGTAATCGAAATCACCGAGCTCTCCACCGAGACCCTCCTCAATCGTATGGCCACAGGAAGCCTCACAAGCACACAAGTCACCGCAGCTTTCCTCCAACGTGCTGGCCTGGCTGCTAAACTAGTCAACTGCATCACCGAAGTGCTCCCCGAAAGAGCTTTAAAGAGAGCAGCAGAGCTCGACGAGTATCGCGCCACCCATGGTAAGCCAATAGGGCCTTTGCACGGCCTACCCATCAGCGTCAAAGAGCATATCGCTATGAAAGGCCTCGATCTCAACGCTGGCTTTATCTCATGGGTCGGCAAAGTCGCCACAGACGACGGACTGATACTAAAGCTCCTTTGGAATGCCGGCTGTGTCTTCTACGCTAGGACAACAGAGCCTCAGACGTTGATGCACCTCGAGACGTCTAGCAATATCTACGGCGTCACGGTGAATCCTTACAATACAAACCTTACATGTGGAGGCAGCAGTGGAGGTGAAGGCGCTTTGCTGGGCTTGCATGGGAGTTGTCTTGGGATTGGCACTGATATCGGTGGTTCGATCAGATCGCCTGCTGCTAATCAAGGGCTCTTTGGCTTGAAGCCGACATCCTACCGTCTGCCACTCGATGGTTTCGCAGCCACAATGTTCGGCCAAGAGCAAATCGTCCCTGTCATTGGACCGCTCAGTACCAGTCTTGAAGGTATCAAAATCTTCATGAAAACACTGATCGATCAGAAACCATGGCTTTACGAACCCTCGCTCGTACCGATACCGTGGAGAGAAAGTGACAAGCAAGCAGTGAGCTCCAAATCTCTTGCCATAATATAGACGGCCAACACTAACAACCCACCAGCCCACCACTACAAAACCCCTCCGCATCGGCGTCCTCTACGACGACCTCATCGTTAAACCCCACCCGCCCATCTTCCGCGCCCTCGAGACCCTAGCCTCCAAACTCGCTCATAACCCAAACATAACCCTCGTCCACTTCCCACCGCACAAGCACGCCGAAGCCTGGCGCATCATCAGCAGCCTGTACTTCTCCGACGGCGCGGCCGAAGAACTAGCCGCCATAAACGCTTCCTCCGAGCCAATGCGTCCGCTGAGCGACTTCATCATCACCGACAATCCGAACCTGAAAAGCCTCTCTCTCGCAGAAGTATGGAAACTTACGAGCGAGCGCGAAGCGTACAAAGCGGAGTACGCGCGGCACTGGAACTCCGTTGGTACCGATATCCCGGGCCCGATCAGTGGAGAGGCAGTCAGTATTGCATCAGCGAGCCAGAGCGATAACATCGTAGACGTGCTGCTTTGTCCCGTTGGCCCTGGCTGTGCACCTCCGCTGGACTGTGCGCGGTATTGGGGATATACAGCGCAGTGGAATTTGCTGGACTATCCCGCGCTGGTCTTCCCAACAGGGTTGCAGTGCGGACCTGAGGATGTTAAAGAAGAAGGATATGAGCCGAGGAACGAGGACGATAGGTATAATTACGAGCTTTGTGAGTTTTGCTTGAAAGTTTTCATGGTGGTAGATGAGAGATTCGCTGACTTTGAAATTTAGATGAGCCGGGCAAGTATATCGATGCGCCGATTTCGTTACAGCTTGTTGGTAGACGCTACGAAGAGGAGAAGCTAATTGAGGCGCTGGAGGTGATTAGCGAAGTGGCGTCTTTGCCGTTTGCGAAAGCATAGGTTGCTCTTAAAGAGATCACGATGGAGAACTTTTGTTTTAGCATACACATAGCCAATGCTTAGAAACTGGGCTATTCGCTAACATTAAAGAGAACTTTTCACGACCATTCATAATGGGATCACACTATGCAATGGTCCATATTCATATCATGGCGCTAGTCCTCCCTCTGACTGCCAGCCACCAAGAATGCCAGCTCGAGCGCCTGCTTCTCGTTCAATCTCGGGTCGCAGAACGTCTCGTACCTCTCGCCGAGATCCTCGTCCTGCAAACCCACGCTGCCACCCGTGCACTCCGTGACCGCATCACCGGTAAGTTCCAAGTGTACACCGCCCAAAATCGAGCCGCACTGCTTGTGGATCTTGAGCGCAGAGCTCAGCTCCGACAAGATAGAAGCGAAAGAGCGGGTCTTGATGCCAGAAGACGTCGAGCGCGTGTTGCCGTGCATGGGGTCGCATTGCCAGACGACGACGTGGCCGGTCTTGCGCACGGCTTCGATGTGGATGGGGAGTAGCTCTTCGACTTTGCCGTGGCCGTAGCGGGTGATCAGGGTGACTTTGCCGACTTCTTTGCGGGGGTTGACGATGTCGAGGAGCTCCGTGAGGTCGGAAGTAGAGGTGGAAGGGCCGACTTTGATGCCGATTGGGTTCTCGATGCCGCGGAAGTACTCGATGTGGGCGTGGTCGGGCTGGCGCGTGCGGTCGCCGACCCAGATGAAGTGGGCGGATGTGTTGTAGTGGCCGCTGGTCTCTTCTTCGCCCTGGATGGAAGGGTTGATGAGGGCACCGCCGGTCAGAGGAGAGACCTTGGGTGCGGTTGCAGGCTTGCGCGTGGCAGGGACGTTGCGGTTGGAAGGGTGTTTGAGTTTCCTTGTCAGAGCCTCCTCGTACTCAAGGAGCAGACCTTCGTGGGAGGTGAAGAGATCAATGGCTTGGAGCTGGCCAGAAGTGTCGGCACCAATAGTTTTCATGAAGCGTAGTGACTCGCGAATGCTGTTAACAATCGTGCTGTACTTGGCCTGCAGTTCCTGGTCGGCGACGTGGCCAAGGCCCCAATCCAGAGGGTTGTGCAAGTCAGCGATGCCAGATGAAATCTGCGCACGCACATAGTTGAGAGTTGCCGCAGAGTGGAAGTAAGCCTGGACTAGACGCTCGGGGTCAAGATCTCTCGCATCGGGAGCGAAGCCGTTGAGGATGTCGCCACGGAAGCTGGGAATCTGCTTTCCATCGACAGTCTCCATGGGCGAACTCCTAGGCTTAGCATACTGTCCTGCCATTCTTGCGATTCGGACAACAGGCTTGTTGCCTCCCCAGATGAGCACGAGGGACATCTGCAACAGCAGCTTGATCTTGGAGTCGATGGCATCCTCGTTGCAGTAGTCGAAGAGCTCGGCACAGTCGCCACCCTGAAGGAGGAAAGCCTTGCCTTCTGCCACATCGGCGAGTGAGCGGCGAAGGCGCCAGATTTCAGTGGGAGTGACTATGGGCGGTAGGCGATTGAGCTTCGTGCGTGATCTCTGCACAGCATCTTGGTCTTCGTACTCGACAGCTTGCTTAATGGGACGCTCTCTCCAGGAAGAAGGCGACCACTCGCCGCTGCTTGCGCCGTTCATGTTGGACATTTGTGTGTTGTTGTACTGAAAGTCCAATGGCTTGATGAAATGGGGAATCTGTTTTGGAGGTGAGGTCACTGAGTCACGACGGGTGGCGGACGGAGAGGGTGCTTCCGTGGTATACGAGAGACCAGTCGAGGATACACGTTGCCAAATGACCGAGATGAGGCCGCAGAAACGATATTGGACAAATAGAGGCAGTTAGGGCCTCTTCATTTCTTCATTGCACTCAACAAGCTTCAAGCGGTCAATCCCACTTCACTCCACGCACCAAATTTAGAAATTCGAATGGTGGAAGGAAGCGAGCAGGGAGCGAGATCCACAAAAATGACCCCACGATCTGCATCCGCTTTGAGCCACACGCAAACGAGGTAATTCCTGTACATGCAACCCTACAGCCGCTGCGCATGAGTCTACGTACAGAGTTCTCGTAAATGAATAGAAGGCTAAACAGCAATCTTGTCAACACCATGATACTTCATCTTTGTCCGGGCTTCTCTGAACTTGATGTGCTCCGCCAGATGAAAGGTTCCTTATGATGCAGGACATTGTTGACATTTCGAGTTCAAATGCCGGTGGCTTGGGAAACGCTGCTTCCACTTACTCCCCCGTGAGTAGATCTCTCCTCCATCCCTTCTCCCGTATTCACGGTTACTCTGTAACCATTGCCCAAGCCTTTACGTAGCGCAATACACTGTAGACCGCTGATTTTGATTTCTTCAATGGGCAGTCGTACCCATGTCGAGCTGTTCCTGCGCCACGTAAAGGGAGCCCATGAAGTATTTGGGGCCACTTCCAAAGTGTTTGTGAACTTGCGAAGGCAAAACTGCCACGAGCGTGTCATATAGTAGGCCAAGGGTGAGACCATCATGGTCGCGTACGGATAATTTGATTCTTTTCGGACCAAACTCTTCCGTACGATCACGATGATTGCTCACACAAAGAACAGCCGTTGTGATCGGAGGTTTGGTCAGATACATGTCCCTCCAGCTGCTGCGAAGCATCTGCGCTGGAGAGTGGGGTCTGCCAATGTCCCTGCAAAATGTGAAATCTACCACTCTTGCGTCCACAAGGTCACCGTTGGGTTTCTCGAGCGTGCCAGATAGCTGGAATTGATCCAAATGGATATCCAAAGATCCCACTGCCCCTTTATAGAGTACCGGGTTGAATGTCATAGCATGCGGATAAACTGGTATTCCGAGATCGACCCAACGGGAGAAAGGCAGTTTCAAGTGCTCATTGGCTACGCATGTAGGCTGAATAGCGGTCGTTTCCGGAAACATCGTCCAGAGCTTGCCTTTGATAGCAGGAGAGGAGTCGACGGCTTCCTTCCACTGGTATGACAGCCTTTGCACTTTGGTGCGGATTTCTGTTGGCGGCACAAAGGAGATAATGTTCTCGAGAAGTTCGGGAGTGTTGAAGACGGCTTTACGCGCGGCATCTGTGGTCATGCCGCGGGTGTGGCGACGTGAAGTGGCTGCAGTGAGCTGGCGAGTGGTTTTGCGCTTCTGCTTACGGGGTTAGTGATCCACGTACTGTAGAAATGCAATGAGCGCGTGACGCTAAGTTGGTGTACTGACCTTGATAGGACGCTCGCTGTCCAATTTTGCAGAGCCTGACTTGGTGGAACGAGCCATTGTGTTGGGCGTCTGCGAGTATGAGTGACAGGCGGCAGTCGAGGAGTACTGGTTGTGAGAAACATGCGCTTGAGCCTTTTTGTGAGCTTCAGCCTGCGCAGCAGCTCGGCAATCGAGGTGGTGTGCGCTGTTGGTATCTCGTGTCATGGTGCGAGAGGCCGAGTGTTGAGAGAAGAGGAAACAGCTGATGTGGAGGTATGTTCGGATCGCGCGTGAGCCAGAAGAAGTGAGTGGCTTGTGAAAGCTAGGTGCTGCAGCCTGTGCCGAGCAACTCCCAATTCCCTTTCACTATCAATTGAGCATCACTTTACTTTTTGTGGCCAAGTCTAGAGCGAGCCCAGCTTATCCAATGTTAAAGAGATTATTTGACTTACTTACAAGCATGTTATTGCCCTCAGTCAGCCACTTCTGGAGCCTGAGACCCGATAATAAGACCGTTTGTGTACCCATCGTTTCACTGAAATCTTACCCAATTCATCCGGCATGAGCTGCTACTCGAGCTGCAGGAGATTTCACGCGAGCGATAGGTGCCTCTGACCATCACCTAGTACCTCACTTCGTTTCGGTCCCTGCTCGCTGAATCCCTGCTAAAGCCCTTCGCATCCCGAGCACAAGCAAGCATTTCACCCCAGCGACTCCTTCTGAAATCTCCACTCACAGTCCGTATGATTTGGGGCCAAAAGCTACGTCCACCTCGATGCCTCCCTGCCTGTACTTATTCGAATCGTACGTTTTGTTCGGCCAGGCATCCCGGGCAGCGAGATCTCCACTCTGTCAGCGACAAAACAGATCCTAGTCGTGACCACTCTCTTGCCGCGGAAAGAACACGGGCGATAAAGATGTGCCACGATCTTGTGCACCACGTCTCTCACCATACCGAAAGTCACTTCGCCATTGTCCCTCAGAGTTGCTTGGACTGATATGAGTGCTGGCTCATAGAAGCAAGAGTTCGCCGACTCCATTTCAGCAAAGACCTCGATCCAAGCAGTGTTGATAGGCGGCTCACTCAATTGCATGCCCAACCAAGACGGAGTCTCACTGTTTGCTTCCGAAGGGTGATTGCGCACAATGACAATATGGGCCAGGCTTTGGTTTTGTGGTCCTGTGCTAACATATACAGCCTGCACGGGATATTGTCGATGTGAATGGATGTAATACAGATATTGCTGTGTCGGTGCGCCTGGGAAGACGGCATTGATTTGATACGAGCCAGAGTAGATTGGCACGCTAGATTTGAAGGCTTCTGCGTCTGGATGAATGTGTTTGTTGGCATTGCGATTGTTCAACAGTCGCGCTGGAGACGAGACACGTTTGCTCAGCGGTCTTCGCCATATTTTAGTCTGGATTGCCGGAGAAGCGTTGATGACATTGTTCCAGAACCTGGAGACTCCCAGCATACGTGCCAAGATGGTTCGAGCGGGAAGATGCACAATGATGTTCTCCAGTAGCTCAGCGATCGCAAGCGTCCGTTCATGTGCCGGACCTTCGGCCATGCTGCGCGTTTGGCGGCGCTCTGCCATCGAGGCATCGTGGGTAGTCCTTCTCGTCTAGCTACTGTATTAGAGTCGTGGAACGTTCAAACAGCGGCTGGTTGGGAGACCATACCTTCCAGCTTCGTTTGAATTCTTGAGCGTTGGCGTCAGAGTCCTCACTCAAGAATGATCTCCGTCGCTTGGTTTTCTGCATCGAACAATCAGTGCCGCTCGTCGGAAGTGGCTATCAAAGTCAAACTCACCTTGTGTGCCTTGTCGGCTTCTTCTCCAGTAGCGCTGGGCTTTCGTTTGCCGGCCATTCTCTGTGGTAGATTCGCCTGCGTGTTATTTGAGGGCGGAGGAAAAGAGATTCTGGCTTGTCATGCTGTCTCCAGATATATACCAATGACAGCTGCAGTATCTCTGATGCCTAGCAATCCGTCTGCTACAGCATGTTTCGGTTAATTCTCTCTGTGAACGTGTGAACAAAGCCAATCTGAGACAAAGCCATACGTATGTGCCTGGCACTGCAAGTTCGGGACTTATTGTACTGAATCGTAACAAGCAGATTTCCTGGAACCCACAGCATCTACTCTACTGTCTGAGCATCTTGTAGTCCTTCACACACTCACCTGCTTGATGTCCTAGCGCCTCCCTCGGCACTACCGTCACAATCTGTCGTGTCCATCAATGCCCCCATCTCACCTTGCACAGGCTGAATGCAGGTGTCCGTCGCATTTCACACTAGTCCGAAATGAAACTGAGTTTGAGGCCAAAATCTTCGCAGTCGGGGCGGTCTTTGAAAGTCGATTGACAAATCTTGTCAAAAACATCCATGACCGTACCAAGGGTCAATCCACGTGCGTCGCGCACGGAGGCTGAGATGCCTGATTCGATTAAGCTTGGGGGAAAATGTCCTCGAACCGGCGGTATCTCGACCCGAAGCCGGGCGACCGTAATGCGTGGTTCAGTCAAGTGCATAGAGTTCTACGTGGGCTGCGCTGCATTCGCCGTCCCTTCCAACCTGCGGAATGCGATGTTGTGAACCACGAAGTCTCTGTTGGCACTTGTATCCTCTGGCCGGATATTCCATTCTGGCTGGATATTCCATTCTGTCGCCCGTCCGATTGTGTGTGAGTCCTTCAAAATGGGGTTGGTCACAACCTTGGCAGAATACACGGGGCACTTGCGCGTGAAGAGATCTATCTCGGTCCTACGATCAGGAGAACGAGGTAACACGAAAGTCTGAGTTGAAAACCCAGCTGGCGAAATCACCTCCTCGGTCGGTGTTCTGAGCCATAGTTTTGTTTGGATTACCGATGATTGAGCAATAGTGGCTTTCCAGGTCCGAGAGACCGCCTGCGCCTTTGACAAGATGTCACGCATTGGTAAGAATGAGATGACGGCTTCGAGAAGTTCAAGGGTGCTCAGGACAGTGTCGCATGCGGTGGTGGTTGTGTTCGGTGCGTTAGAGAGAACGACGTGGGCAGCAGTAGTCGTGCTGAGAGAGTTCAAGACCGGGCCACGAACAGCGGCGTCCATGCTGTGAGTTGTAAGGTCGGAGGCTGTGTAGTCTTGAGCTTCCTCGAGTTCCGCATCCATATGTTCTTCAAAGGCGACCTTGCGACCCTATCCGTGTATTTAGCATTCTGCACGGACGCGGTGAGCAGGATAAATCGTACCTCGTGCGTCACAGTGCCGTCCATGGTAGCGGTCTCGCCGGTCGCCACCTCTCCGCGGGAGGCGTCGGTGTTCTGTACTCCGTCAGCATCCTGTGAGGCAGTAGTGACAATACATGAAAGGCGATGTGCCAACCTTCTGCGCAGTAGTCTCCGCCATGACACTGGCGTTTTTGAGTGCCGTCTTGCGATGCGGGCCGTGGCTTGGTATCCGTACCGCAGTGATGTGAAAAGCGCGTGTGACTTCCAGGTTGTGTATACGTAATTGATCTGAGACCGTTGGTGACGCTGAGGTATCGTCGGAGGAACGGCGTGTGGTGTTGGATGTGCGTGACTGTTCGTTCGAGTGTTGTTCACCTGAGCTCTGGAGAGCACGAGCGTGGCAAGAAAGAAAAGCGTCTGTCGCTTGTGAAACTTAGGTCATGGCACGTGGCCAAGGTTCAATCTTCACTCCATATTTCCAGGTGCCGCGGTCACTTGCACCTCACCTCACTGCAAGCTCTTGAAGCCCTCACCTTCTAAAAGTCTGCTCAGCAGTAACGTAAAAATACAGCCCATTTGGCCTTTCATGCAAGCTTACATGTACAAGATCATCTACTCGTCGTCCTCCCACTCGTCATCCTCCTCCTCTCCGAACACACCCCGCCACACTCTTTCCCAAAGTCCCTTCTTGTGCACCATGCCCAAAACAAGCACAATGGGCAATTGCCAAACGCTTGCCCAGAAAAGTGCCCTGGCACTGCCCTTCTCGCCATTGAGTTGCCAGAACCTCACCGCCTCCTTCAGCATCCAGCCGTTGATGACGCTGCTGGTAAGCAAGAACGCAGGGTCTGTGACATCGTAGTAGCTCAAGCCCGCGCAGATGGGAAACATGGCCAGGCTGTAGCGAAGTGAGACGCGAGCAGCCATGGGAATGTTGGTTGATGTGAGCATGCGATATCCTGCGCCAGCGTATTCTTTCCGCACTGCGTGAGAGAGCGCGAAGAAGTGTGGGAACTGCCAAGCGAACAGCAAAGCAGCAATAAGCCAGCCGCCTGTCGCTTGCTGGGTGAACAGCAACTCTTGTGACTCGGCCCAGATGGAGGCTGGGTCTGTGAGGGAGGTGTTCGTTGTGCTGTACTGGCTTGCGGCAGCACACCAACCCATGAGTGGTGGGATAGCTCCGACGATGGCACCGACCCAAGTGTTGACTGGATGTATGCGCTTGAGCGGTGTGTATGCGAAAGCGTAAAGCGCAAGGTTGCCTGCGCCCAGGATTGCAGTGGTTGGGTTGACGCCGTACCACAGAATGCTCGTGCCTAGCACACCCGTTGCTATCGCGAAAAGGAAGGCCGCCCGTTTGCTGATGAGACCTCGTACCAGAGGTCTGTTCTTCGTGCGGCTCATCTTGGCGTCAAATGCAGGCTCAAACAGCATGTTGAGCGTGTTTGCTGATGCAATGGTCAAGAAAGTGCCGCTGGTGAGAAAGCCCAGCGTGAGAGTGCTGAGAGATGGTGCCGCCGTGACAGATGTGCTGAGCAGGCCTGGCACCGGGTATATGGAATATGAAGCAGTTGTTGTTAATACAATAAGGAAAGCCAGCCGGGGCTTGGTGAGGGCAAGGTATGTGTTGATGGTTCGCTTCAGCGATTTCGAGGGCGCTTCGGAGGCGGCTCGTGAGAGCGTTGAAGATGCATCTGGAGGTAGTTGTTGTTCCGCATCGGGTGTATCTGCTACTGCAGCCTCATCCTTCAGACGCTTCCGTCTTCTGTGAGGAAGTTCTTGCGCTGCCGCTGAACGTGACTCTGTAGGCGCATGTGTCGCGGAGAAGGCCGCAGTTGATTGTGCCCGCCTCTTGTCCGGCGCATATGATCTTGTCCAAAAGCTTCCCCCTGACTTGCCCAACCCCGTCCTGCTCTTCACAACATTTGCCCAGAAGTATGTCCGCTCGAGAGGTCGACTCTGGCCAGCCGCTAATTGTCTCGGTTTGGATGTTCCAGAGAAATATCGCGGACTGTACGCTGGCTTCTGCAGCAATCGGCCTGCGCAGCTCGTACAAACATCATCCAGCCGGATGGCATGCGCCCGGGCGATATAAGGCGGGCGGAACATGTATGGTGCTGGGCAGAGCCTCCAATGGATGCGCGCATGGGATGCACCAGACGATGTCGAAGTTAGATCGGAGGTACGACAGCCAAGAAGCCGATGATGGTGGTCAATGCTCAGGGAGTACAGTAAGTCGAGGGCCACACGGTATGAACCAGCTGGTGGCTATCTCTCATCCATCATCTCTCCTCATGCAAGACCGGAACACTCCCTCAAGCGCCGGCATTACAGCCACGCCACCGCACATCTACGAACTCTTCCGATCGGCAATACGAAGATTGCATTGAACGTAGGATCGCAGTCTCCACTCCCTGCCGTCGTATCAGTGCTACTAGTGCTCAATGTGCATGAAAAGCGTGCATTCAGCAGCTATAGCGCCTATAAATTCTGCTGCCTACAGCACAGTTGCTATGTCAACCTAGGCATCAGAATTCTGACCTCTTTTCACTCGATATATCCGGACCTGTCAATGGGTATAAGTATTTTTTATAATCTCGTTGTAGTAAGAAAGTCTAAATCAGCAATATCCTGTCACCATTCACATTGGCCCTCTTCACAATCGTCCACAAGCCTTTACCCTCACAATGAAGCTCTCCGCTGTCTTCCAGACACTCGCAATTGCGAGCTTCTCAACACTTGGCTATGCAACAATATTCCTCGAAAGGCTTCCGTCGAACTTGACCATTGGCGAGAAAGTCAAGCTCAACTGGTCCGCCGACCATGATTATGTGAGCACGCTTTCACACCTGACACAGTCACGCGAATCATTGATGGCGCTAATATCGGATCACCCAGACATTGTCCATGTCCCTCTATAAGAGCAACCCGGTGGGTTACGCCAGTGGGGATCTATCGTCTGTATTCTACGATCTTCCCATGGCAAGTGGCAATATGTCCTACGACTGGGTCGTCCCAAATATCACAGTCAACGCTGGCGAGTAAGTCACCACTCTTGCAACACTGTCCTCTTGTAAATGTTAACCAGTACTGACATCTGCCCCCGATAGTCGCTTCAGACTCGAGCTCACCGGCAGAGGTCCCATGGACACCGCTGGCACAACCAACACGACGAATTTGTTCGAGCTGCCGGTGAATGCCGGGGCTTATGAGCCATTGGCGACTCCGTCATCAGCATACTGCGACGACTCTTTGCCTTGGAAGTATATTGTTGCGATCACTGTTGGATGTGTAGGAGCTTTCTTGTTGGGTGGTTTTACTGCGTGGCTGGCGATGCGACTCAGGCAAAAGAAAAAGACGGCGGGCGCTGGCTTTGAACAAGTGGGCGAGCAAGCATCGAGCTCGAAAGCCACTGGAAAAGAGCCGATGAGGGAGGTGTAGAGATCGCTTCAAGGCTTGAAGGCGGATGCGTGGATACGGACAAAGATGACTTACGAATAGACGAGAATGCTCTTGAACAACTGACCCTGACCACGCGAACCATCGCGTTTACGGTTCCCACTTTCACCGACAAGGACAACGTGACTATCAGCTATGCGAAACGAAAAGACCAGTGACTGATTTCTTGTCTTTCCAGAGAAGTCACTTTTCATGGTGTCTTTGACCGTCTTTCACTTTACGATGACCACGAGTGTCCGGACCCACTCGCACTATTACAAAAGCCACTTTCAAGACAATCCCCTGCCCTGCAACCAGATACACTCTTTCCATTAAACAGCAACGCCAGTATATACAAGCAGGAGCATTCAACATCACCGGCACGTCTTCGTCGAACGACATCATCGCCATGTCGTCCGATAACATCAACGAGGCGTCTTCCGACAATAGCAACACCATCTCTACCCAGAACATCATTGCCACGTCCACCGAGAACATCAACACTGCGTCCGCTGATGAAGTCGATACCTTGGCCTCCACCAACATCGCCGCTACATCTTCTGACAATATAACCTCTACATCTCCTGACAACACCACCACCACCCCCACCAAGCGCAAGCAGGCATCCCCCGACGCGCGAGAAGAGACACAGGGCATCCCCAAGAAAAAGGCCCGCACCCTAAACGCCTCCGAGTACATCCGCGACAACTTCGGCTACACCTTCAAAGACCTGCGTCTCCTCGACGAAGCTCTCGACACAACCGGTATTTACCGCCCGCAATCCAACCAGAGCCTTGCCTTGATCGGCGACTCCATCCTCCAACTCACTATCTACCGCGACTGGTACCCGAGCAGGCAGCTCAAAGGTATGTAGCCCACTAGCATACACTTACACCTTAGTATCCATAGCTAACTTGATCGACATAGGCACCGGCAACCAGCTGGTCCAGAAAATCGGGTGCAATGCCAACCTGGCCAAGGTTGCTCTCAGGATCGGGCTCGACCAGTACATCGTTACTGCGCAGAACATTGTTCCGACTCAGAGCTTGCTGGCCACTACTATGGAGGCGGTATTGGGTGCCATTGACCGCGACTCGGGCGAGGATGCCAACGCTGTAAGGAACGCGATGTCCATGGTCGGACTCACTCCTGATGCTACCTCTTGAGTTGTGTGAGAATACCAAAATTGCGGCGGTCGAAGATCGTATGGGTTTCTCGATGGCCTGCATGTCCGTATGATTAGTATCGAATTTTGGGTATGGGCACGCTTGCCATGGAGACGCTGTGGCACATCGACTTGCACCGCTCGGTTTTCATTTCTGGTTGGAAAGATCGATTGGCTAGGTCTAGCTTTGCTCTTCTAGAACATTGTACTTCGTACCGTTCGTGAAGATCTATTCTAGACCACGACCCATCTCTAGAGTAAACGAGCCAGTCTATAGCATCAATCTTGTTAGTTGTTTCAAGGGAAGTACGAGTAGCTATTCCCCAATGATACTGGCGGCTGTAAGCCTCAGTCACGTACCATCAATGAACAAGGGTGCTCACCGACTCCTCAAAAGTCAGTTTGAGACCTCTATGCTGGGATCATAGCTGTCAGGAGAGGAGAGGCTTTGGGATATGCAGCTTGAAACCCTAGAGCTATAGGTACGTAAGGTAGGTAAGCTCCAAGTTGACACAAACAACTTCCCCTCTTCGCCATATTCTGTTCAGCTTATAGCAATGACATTCTTTCTCGAATTCCTTCTTTCTTTATCATCCCTCTCTTTCAATCCCAACATTCGAGTATTGTTCCCAACCATGTCGCACCGAATTACAGCCCAAAACGCTGTTCAACTTGCCATCGGTCACACCTTCGATGACACCGACTTGCTTGTGGAAGCACTCGACACTACCGGGCTGCGCGCCAACGAATCGAACCAGCGACTTGCGATGCTTGGCGACGCATTGCTCAAAATGATTTTGCTTGACAGCTGGTACGCCGGCGGTACCGCTAAAGGTTTGCGTCCGTCGATTTCATCCCCGAGGATTCAACGATTGATCGGACGCAGGGCATGGAAACAACTTGGTCTCCTCCATCGGCAGCAATGCCAACTTAGCCATCACCGCTCGAGATGTCGGCATCGACCAGCACGTCCTTCTTCATCCTGGTCATATCGGCAAAGTGTCCGACAAGACTCTTGCAACGACCATTGAGGCAATCTTAGGAGCAGTCTATCTCGACACGGCCAAGGACACGGAGGCCGTGAAGCGCACCATGGATCTGCTTGGGCTCAGCAGCTGATTGCGGCAACAATCAGCACAGGTAAGCCTACCTCATGATAGAGTGAATACTAACAATCGCATAACAGTAGACTCCGAATGGAAACCATCCAACGCGCGCATCTATCTTTGAATGAGATCTGGACGCCACTTTGCGGTTTACAACAGACCTTACCCAACGGTGCCGCTCAGCTTGCACTGTATCATGCATTTTGTAAGTCTGTGGGCGGGTTACGTCTCCTCTCGTTTGCAAACAAGCGGGAAATCAATTCGCCTGCCTTTGCAAGCTGTGCAGCACTGCAGGGTCGGGTGTAATCTAAGCCGAAAGTCAGCGTACGGGATCCGTTCGACTCTCGGTCGTGGTCTGGGAGGATCCAAGGGATCAAGAAGAATGTTCCGCCTCCACGCCGGCTTGAAGAGCGGGTGGTTGATCGATCGAGCAGGTTCCTTTCCGACGATATATGAGCTTCTCCGACATTCAACTGAAGGAGCGGCTTGCCCGAATGCAATCGAAGGCTGGAAAGGATATGAACAGCGACTGCAACGGCTGGTTTATTGCTTTGATTTAGAGCTGCCACTCTTTTTCCTCTTGCCTGAGGTTTTTTAACGAGGGCAGCTAGCGTTCCATAACGATTTTGCAATCCAACATTGCTGGAAATCCATGTCTCGTCATATGCGGTATGCGATGGGGCCGTTTCCATGTCTAGTATTGCCGTTGGTGACTGCCTGTGTGGCCGATCGGCTACTTCCTTCTACAGATGTTTTGGAAGAACGACACTGTGCTTTACCCTCTCGACCTGGAGTGGCCATTTGCAACTGCCCATATTATATTCTGTGGAGACGCTTCGCTCCCGATAGAGGCTGTATTAAAGATGATCACCAAAAGGACTATCTGCAATCCAGTCTGGTCTCGCATTGGCTGGTAAGTGGTCTTATCGTCAGGACACACTCAAAGGTCGCGGTCGCTCGCATCGACAACGCTCTATGTTGCCTTTGCAACAGCTTGCTACTGCCATCAGTACTGCTCTGTGCCTACCAGTTGCCAGCGAAGGTGCGTTGTCGAGCAGCGATGCTAGGCAACAGACAACAAATACTTAAGCCTCGCCTTTCCTCTTCTCTTCTGCTTTCTTCCTTTCCTCCAACATCCACATCCATCAATTGGCAGCACATTCCACACTTGTATCAATTACCACCGCAACTTCACACCCAACCAGCTCGATCACCAGTCCGCACCGCCATCATGCATCACACCCTCAGCCTCGTCGCTCTGGCCGCCATGGCCCAGGCGGCCTGCCCCACCAAGCCTCTTTGGTGAGTCTTCTCTTCATTTGCTCATGCTGAACTCTCACTGACCCAGCACAGCGAGTTCTCCCTTACCGCCTACGGTGCTTCCGCCAAGGAAGCCAGCGGCGTCGTTGGCGAGCTCTTCGACGGCCAGAACCGCATCGGACAGTGCAACCTCCCCATCCCGAAGGCCAAGTACTCGCTCGACAGCCATGGCCGTGAGTTCACCCGACACCTGCTCCCGTCGCTTCCCTCACTGACCCATCTCTCAGGCATCTGGGACAGCAAGGACCGCGGCTGCATCCTGACTCCCCCGACCACGCAGTAGCAATGCGACGTTGGCGCCAAACCCGACAGCGGCTTTTACGTCCAGAACGGCGACCTCGCCTACAACGGCACCACCACCTTCTGGACCTGCCCCACCGGCGACCACGGCGGCTGGAACATCTACTCCAAGCCCGTGGAGCACCAGGACAAGTGCGTCGAGGTTTGGCTCAAGGTCCACACTGAGTCTGGCAACTGCGGCGACCGCGGCCATGGCAAACCCGACTCTCACAAGCACTGTGGCTGCAAACAGGACCACTGCCAGCACGACAAGCTCAAGGAGCACGAACACCATGAGGAGCACGAGGAGCACGAACACCACAAGGAGCACGAACACCACAAGGAGCCCGAGCACCCCAAGCATTGCGACAAGCCCAAGTGTGATCACCACAAGCACTGCGACAAGCCCAAGTGCGAACACCCCAAGCACTGCGACAAGCCCAAGGAGCCTGAGCACCCCAAGAAGTGCGATGAGCCGAAGAAGTGCCCTGGCTACCTCACCAAGGACTTCCAGTTCCCGCACCTGATCCTTCCCATCGACTCCTCCAAGCCCCACAAGGCGTACACCACCTCCTTCAACGGCACGGCCACGCACGACATCAGCACCATCTTCAACTTCGACATCCCCACCTCTTGGAGGAACAAGCGCTGCTCGGCCGACTTCCTCTTCCCCGAGCAGTCCCAGCTCGAGACCTCTGCCTTCACTCTGACCGGCTCCGGCGAGGTGGAGTTCAGCGACCTGTACAAGCCTGCCGTACAGGGAACCACCACCTTCGCGAACAAGCCCATGACCCACGGAACCTTCCCCAGCGTCAAGCTGGTTCCTGGCAATTCTTACCGCGTCTGGGAGGGCCCTTGCATGTCCCAGGGCGCAACCTACGCCATCGAGATGAAGGCCAAGGGTGACACATGCTTCAACTACTTCCAGGACTTCAACCCTTGCCCCATCGGCCTTTACATCAACACCATGACTCTCTGAACCGAGGGGTGGATGGCAGCTCCAAGGCTTGAGCTTTTGATGTGAAGTGGCGTTCTGATCTTGGGTGGCTTCTCTCCTTGTTCATGTTTGCGTTGACTTTCTGGTTGTTTTCGAGGTGAGGTGAAGGTGACGTTGCTGCGTTCTTGAGTTTCCATAGCACTGAATACATTCCGTTCTTCAATTCGCACGACTCTGCTCTTGTACCACTGCTCTCGTGTCACTGCTTTCATGTCACTGTTCTTGATTCACTGCTTTTGTGCCACTGGTCATGTGATCACTGCTCCTGTGCCACTGCTTTCATCCTTCCTTGTACTTCATTCCACGGATCGCAGCAACTGATAACAGCTGATCAAGCGCAGAAGACGCCGCTGCCGTCTCTTCCGCCCCATCCCAGCGCAAAATCTTTCGCAACACTCATCCGCCCATCAGCCATCAAAGTGCAGAGCCGCCTAGCGCGCAACGTGTAGAAAGCGATGCAACCTCGGCCTCCATGACTGCACATACCTCGCTCAAAAAGCATCTCAGCATCGCAGCTTTGGGAGGGAAGCTGGCATTCTTCCCATTCTTTCGCGAATACCTCACCTCGCAATCCCTCTCTTTGGGCGGGACATGCATTTGGTACGTCCCAGCTGGACAGCAACATGAGCAACCGGTCGCGCGGTGAGGATAACGTCTTGTGACTTTGGAAGATGAGGAGCGCCGCTGGGACTGCATCCAGGGCATCATGGGAGAAGTCAAGCGGACGCAGAGAGCGCACTTTGTATACAGGGACGCCCGGATTTGAAGGACGGAAGCCAGTTGGCGTGGAGCAGACGGGATAAATGTGTGCGAGGGAGAACATCAAGGAAGTTTTGGAGGGATATTGTGTGTGGGCGCGCATAAGAAGTCGTTCAATATATCCGGGGTATCATAGCAAGTTTTACTGATCAACAACCTCAAAACAAAAAGCTCAAGCCTTCGCCTCATCGACAAGGCTGACGCCGCCGTCGGCATCGTCGAAGCCAGCGAACTCTTCGTCAGCGCTGCTGTCATCGCCTTCGTCGGCAACGGTCTCGTCCTCGGCCTCAGCCTCCTCTTCGGCCTTCCTCTTCTTGCCAGTCAGGCCCAACTTCGCGTCACGACCCTTGGCCTTCTCTTCCTCTTCTGCCTCAGCACCCTCAGTCTTGGGTGGTGCGACGTACCAAGGAATCTTGCCGCGGAGGAAATCGTTGATGACTTGCTTGGCAATACCGTCAATGTCAGCCTCGCCACCCTTGATGAGCCTGCCACTCTTCCTGGCGATCATCTCGAGGAAGCGGATTGACTCCTCGGTGCGGACCTTGTCGGTCTTTGCTGGTCTGTTCTCTTCTTCTTCGGCTGTGGATGTGGGCTTCTCTTCCCAGCCCTTGATCTCGTATGTGCGCTCGAGATGACGGGTTGCACAACGTTTTAGCACTGCAGGGATATACTGTGCAGGGTGCTCGACGTTTTCTGTGCGGACTACACCACGGAGAAGAATGTCTTCTGGTGTGTCGGTCATGCTAGGAGGCACGCAACCAGGACAATCAATGAGGTAGATGCGCTTCATGAGTGTGATGTATTGCCACACCTTGGTCTCGCCAGGAATAGGCGCAACTGTGCAGACCTTCTTGTTACGAAGGGTGTTGATGATGGAGGATTTGCCGGTGTTCGGGTAACCGATGAAACCAACGGAGATCTGCTTGCGGGCAGAGTGAAGGGCAGAGAATTGGCGGAGTAATGAGATGAGCGAACCCTTGCCGAAGGAGTTTGTGATGGAGGCGTGGAAGGCAAGAGTGGGGTATTCGCGAGAGAGGAGCTTGACCCAGCGAGCCTACGTCAAAGTCAGTAAAAGAATCGACGTAGAGATTTGCGACAAGTGCGTGCAAAGCAGATGAAGAAAAGAAAGAGATGTTTGTCCCAAGACTAAGCAGTCCTTCACGTTGGCCCGCGCGAAACGCAGGCTCAAGATCGCTACTCAAAACAGGGACAGGCTCTCGACCCTAAGGCGGCCAGGTAACAAAACGCTACCTGACCTGGGCGGGCGAGATATTAATCTGCCACTGCTGTAACAGATTCCAACCATTTATAGATGGCCTAAAGCGGCGCTGGCGTGGTACCCTGACAAAAGCTGTGGCGTTGCAGAAAATCGAACGAAAGGGAAGCAAGGGATGTGAAGTGATGATAAAAGAAGGTTAGAACATACCGCAACGTTTGTGGGCACAAGATCGCACTTGTTGAGCAAGAACAGAAGATGCTTGTGTGGTGCCTCTTCCTTGATGTATTTTTCGACGCTGCGACAGCGTGTGCCAAGGGGATCTCTGGCGTCGAGGACGTGGATGACCACATCTGACGAGTCGATGACCTTGTAAAGCTCGTTCCAGATGCGTTTTGATTGACCCTTTGTGAAGATGGCTTCTCTTGCGGTTGTGAGGGCGCCAGCATCAGGCAAGAAGTAAGCCTGGTCATTTGCAGGCTCATCGTCCAGTATTTGACCTGCCAAAATAGCTGCCTCCCTCCTCTTCTCGTCGTATGTGTCAAGGTCGTTGCCAGTCGAGGTAGCCAAGTCCTCAATAGAGCTGACGGCCAACTTGGGCCTCTTCCTTTGTGCGTTGGGTCCAAATGTGTCACTAAACTTCTCGCCCTCGATCTTGATCTTAGCAGCGTGCTGCAAAAGACCATCAACCCTCTCCTTGCCCTTGTTGTCGTTGATCAAGCTCATGGGCAGCTTGTTCTGCTTGAGCAAGAACGAGTAGGGGTCCTTGCTCTGCTCCTCAACGGCTCCTCTGAACTTGGCCAGAGCATCCTGACTGATCACACGAGTGTTGGTGAACCATTTCCTGTTCGGCTCGATGCGGGCGACAGGAGTCTCCCTGCTCTGGTAGCTGGCGGCTTTGGTGACCTCGCCGGCAGCGTTATGCTGGGCTCTGCCCTCCTTCCAGATGTTAAGCTGCTTTACGCGCTTGCCAGACCGGTAGAAGTTCTCGCCCTTGACTCTGATGTTGCCCATGCCGTCTTTGCCATCGTTGCCCTGTCGCACGCGACGGGTGGCTTCCTTCTTTCCGGTACCCATGGCGGAGGCTATGTAAAACCCGTGGCCTGTGGAGGAGAGAGTAAAAGAAGGTGGTGTTCCGTGGAGAAGAAAAGGCAAAAATTGCCTGATGTCCTTTGAGAAAGGAAGACTTGAGGGTGGAAGCCGCGGCTAGAATATTTCTTTCGCCCGCCGCCTCAGCTAAGCAGAAATCTTGGCTCGGGGCGGCCTGTGCGCTCTTCCGACGGCTTGCCCGCAACGCATCCCGACTTGGAAGCAGCAGCAAGACGCTGTGAACGAGCCGGGGAATAATTGCAATTATTGTTGTCGCATCCACGTACACGCAATGCCTCCTCACATCGCCCTATCGACGCCTCTGCGCGCATGGCAATGCTCCTCATGCATCCAGCGCACTTTTTCTACCAGCGCTGCTCGTGCAGCAGTAGGCCCTGAACACCCACAATACATCTCCTTCCCCGAGCCGCCGCAACAAGATGCTCCTCAAACCAAGTGGATGAGGGGTATCCTCCCTGTTCCCCGCGATGTCTTCAGTGGAAAGGGCACGAGGGGTCTGGACAACGATGAGGTTCTGGAAAAGTCGACCAAGACCGCAGAGAGGCACGGCGAGGCGCAGGCAGGAAGCAGAGAGGCATGGAAGATCAAGCTGGCTGAGCAGCGAAAGCGCAACTTGAGGGAGGGTGTACAGGAGCTCAAGACCCGGCAATTGAAGACCAAGCGGAGGATGGAGGCACAACAAGCACAGAAGTACCGCGAGCACGAGGATCTCGTCTCTCGCCCTGAGCGCGAAGACGAGCGCTTGACAGCACCCTCCAACGGTCTGAATCTCAAAGCTCTCTACCACGGACGTGTTCCCGATCCTTCACGAGGCCTCCGCCTGGCCACCAAGCGCGAGCGTACGGCAGCCTTCGAAGCCTCTCGCGTAGCCGACCGTCTCGACTCTGTGCACACTCTTTACTCTCACGCACGCAAATTCATCGTCACACCCCAACAACTTGATGCGGCTGTTGAGGAGGCGTTCGGCACCAACGAGAACCCTGCCGTATTCGGTCCTGGTCACGGAGAGGAGGGCGCCAGCATCTGGCACGAAGGCAAGCCTCACAGCGTGCAGGACATGCTCAACAGCGCAAACAGGGCGCGCAGCCAGAAGGCCATGCAGAACACCGGCGGTTACATTGCCATCAACCAGGAGAGAATCCAGAGGATCGCCGAGGCGCTTACTGGTGGCAAGATGGACAAGGACTCATAGGGTGGGCAAGGTTGGCGCCTGGAGGACGTCGTCAAAAGGGTGTTTCACTGGTGGAAATGTGTTAATATGTCTGAAGTACCTGTACAACAATATTCCCATATTCCGCTTTGGTGGAATTTTACTGAAAGGACATTCTATCAGCTCGTTCAACTCAGTTTAGCAGCTTCACTCCATCACTTACATCCACGCACACAGTTCATTGCAACAACTGACAATGTCACGTGCTGACTCACTTAGTCAAGACTGTTTCGCACGGAAGCTGGTCATTTGTTCAACCATCTAGGTCGCTTGAAAGGTGTCCGGCACGGTCACAATCCACCAACCTGAAATACAATCCCGCCTTGCAAAACTTTCTGCTAGCCACAACACAGCGGTCCTAGCTCTTTTATCTGGGAGCACCACACCACGCTGCCATTCATACCACATCTGGGCGGTCACATACCTGCCCAAGTATCCAAATCGCACCATGGCATCACAGACGACAGCCGTTGCCTCTGCTCAGCATATTGTCATTGATCTTCTTTCCGAGGTCAGGGCGATTGTCAGGCTACACGCTTCCAGCGCTCGTGCACCACCCTTCTCCACAGCAGAGCTTGCAGTCATGGCTTGGGTCTGTTGCAGAAGCCTTCAGGGAATCGTCACTGAAAAGCAGATTTTCAAGTGGGTAGTCAAGAGGTTCAAATACTATGCTGACCTCGCGGCCGAGGACTCATACAACCTTGTGAACTGCACGAAAACCAAACACCAAATTCGATATCTTCAAGCCTTCTTCAACAGCATGAGGGCCGAGATATCCCTCCACGACGTCCCAATTTACCCCATCTATCTCAAATTGGAGAGTGATCACGACGATGAGTTTCTCGCCCTCGATAACTCGCGAAGGTACATATCGACACCGGTGAGGGCACGCACGTTCCTTCGGAGAGCTCTCGGCAACGAAACAAGAAAGTTCAGGCGTTTCCTCGACCTCCCTGCCGAAATTCGCCTCATGATCTACGCCGAAGTCTTCTACTACGAAGGGAAGATAGAATTCACCAATCCGATGCTCCACCTGCCGTCACCCCGTAGAGCTATCAGGAACATCGCATACGACCCACAGCACGTTCGCGACCACACTTATGCCTTCGATGAAGACCATTGGATTCTACCCAAAGAGCGAGGGGACGTCACTGGCTTGTCTGGAGAGATCATGTCTTTGCTTTTGGTCAACCGCCAAATTTTTGAAGAGGCAATGCCCGTATTTTACAACATCAACACATTCCAGGTTGGATGTATCCAGGATCTGGCACGCATGCTACGCCTCTGCGGCGAAAGACGTCGAGTCTACTTTTCTCGCATCGAGCTCGAGCACTGCAGACCTGGAACAAGAGACATTTGCAAGAAGATTTTCAAAATGCTTGCTGAAGTGAAGCAGCTACAGCATTTCACCGTTCGCATGTACGATACCTACATCTCTGACAACAAGTTTTGGATGGACCTACTGTGCGACTTGAAATGTCAATCCGTTGAGGTCTTGGGCAATTGCCCAAATGTCAGGGCCTACATGCAGGAGTATCGTGCTAAGAAGGCGCGTGAGGACCAGGAGGCAGAGGCTGAGGACGGAAAGTCCTTGAAGCCATCAAAGCGATCCAAGAAGGTTTTCAAAAGCGAAGCTATCATTCACGACGATTAACGGCAAAGGCCTAGGTCCCGGCCTCGAGGACTGTCTCTGCGGTATCAGCAATGGCCGATGTAAGAGCCCAATGATTCGGTGTTTGTCTTTAATGCGAGTTTTCGATCTGAGGCGAGCAAGATGCTCTACTCTGCAGATCCCTAATCGGACTTAGGAAATCACGATGATGACGAGAGAAAAGCTGACCGCGATTACCGTGACAACACTACCAAGCACGCTCCTGTGAAGCTGCAAGTGCGTCCAACTGATGCTCAATAATGCATGGGGCCCATATTGGGGGGCGTGTTTCCGATGTCCACAAAAAGTCTCTGCTTGTTTCTGGTTTGCTCGCCCATGATTGACTAGCTTCAATATCACTACAAAGATCTGATTTTCACTTCTGTCTATATCGTGCCTGGGTAAGAATACAGTAGTCTTCGAAACCCCCGTCGGGCTCCACAATAATGTTTGCTTACTTCCACAGGCAACGCGGGGTTGTTGTCTTTGACGATCACCCCAAAGAACCTTCCACCTTCCCACAACGACTTAGCCATTCTTGGCTCTACTATCAACCACCTGCCGTTTGCCGGCTGTCGAGCCTCGCATCACCACGATCGCTGCTCATCAAGGTTACACTGCATCTGCACGATCGACAGGCACTGGGCTCGCTTGAGTGCGGTACAATCAGTCAGGCACGCTGATGACACAGCTCTTGCATGTGTCGGCTCCGCAGATAATGAAGAAATCAAGGTTTGCGTAGGATTGTCTTGTTGCCGCTTTTCGTCTTATATCTGAGGCTTGGTTCCCCTCTTGTTTGTCCTTACCCTACCTTTCTTGTTCTGTATCAATTGCAGATATGAGGTTCTCCAGCGTGGCTAACGCGGCTTCGCTGCTTGCATTGACGGGCATTGGCTATGCTCAATTCCCTCCTACTCCCGAGGGAGTTACTGTGCGGGACTCTAAGTTTGGCGATGGTGTGCAATTGAGCTGGAAAGAGGTTTGCTTATCTTCGAGAGAGGTTGCTGATATCAATCGCTGACGACCATAGAACGATATCTGCGAGACGACGGAAGGCGTTCGCAGTTACACCGGCTATGTCCACCTTCCACCTGGCAGTCTTGACGATCTGGGCGAAGAGCAGGATTACCCGATCAATACGTTCTTTTGGTTTGTGAGTTGGATGTAGATCTGAGTCGAATCTATGGCTATATGCTGACTTGGTCCTTTCTTTGTCTAGTTCGAGGCTCGTAAAGTATGCTTACCTCAATATCCTTTAGAACTCAAGACTTCTTACTAACTTGCACCAAGAACCCAGAGAATGCGCCTCTCGCGATCTGGATGAACGGCGGCCCTGGCAGCTCGTCCATGCTGGGCCTCTTCGTCGAGAACGGACCATGCTACGTCCACTCCGACTCAAACTCCACATACCTCAGCGAGTACTCTTGGAACAACGAGGTAAACATGCTGTTCTTGGATCAGCCTGTGCAAGTTGGCTTGAGCTACGACACGCTTCAGAATATTACGAACAACCTGGTGACCGGCGATGTGGAAGTCTTGAACGATACTACCCAGGCGCCTGAGCAGAACACCACTTTCCTGCTTGGAACATACCCGAGTCAAGACGGCAACCAGACTGCTCTTGGTTCCGTCAACGCTGCAAAAGCGGCATGGCACTTCTTGCAGACCTTCACCCAAGAGTTCCCGGCTTACCACCCGAACGACTCGCGCATCTCGATCGCCACGGAGTCCTATGTAAGTCATCCCTCTCAGATCACAACAACGGGAATCTAACGTCACCACAGGGCGGCCGTTACGGCCCGGCTTTCGCTGCCTACTTCGAAGAGCAAAACCAGCGCATCGAGAACGGCTCTTTCGTCGACGACGACGGCGAGAACGCGATTCTGCACATCGACACCCTGATGATCATCAACGGCTGCATCGACCGCCTGGTCCAGTGGCCCGCCTACCCGACAATGGCTTACAATAACACCTACGACATTCAAGCCGTCAACGAGTCGCAGTACCTCAACATGACCGACTCTTTTGAGAGACCAGGTGCTTGCAAAGACCAGATCATCGAGTGTCGCGAGCTCGCTGCTGTCGGCGACCCTCAGAATCTCGGCGTCAATGAGACTGTCAATGAGGTTTGTGAGGCAGCTGAGAGCTTCTGCCGCAGCTATGTGCTTAACCCGTATATCTTGTACAGCGGACGCAACTACTACGACATTGCTACTCTGGACCCGGCTCCTACACCGCCTTCGTTCTACGAGGGTTTCCTCAACCAGGAGCACGTTCAGAAGGCTATGGGTGTACCTTTGAACTGGACGCAGAGCTCCAGCACTGTCAGCACGGCTTTCAGGAGCATTGGCGATTACCCTCGTGACGGCTGGCTCGAGGACTTAGCCTATCTGCTCGACAACGGGATCAAAGTCGCTCTCGTGTACGGCGACAGAGACTACGCGTGCAACTGGTAAGTCCCATCGCTCCAAGCACCAAACTCCCCTCCAGCCCGACAACACACATACTAACTCCTCCCTCCCAGGTACGGCGGCGAACTCGTCTCCCTCGCCATCCCGCACACCTCCTCCCACGCCTTCTCCAGCGCCGGCTACGCCGGCATCCAAACCAACGCCTCCTACACCGGCGGCCAAGTCCGGCAGCACGGCAACCTCTCCTTCTCGCGCGTCTACCAAGCCGGCCACGAAGTCCCCGCGTACCAGCCCGAGACGGCGTACCAGATCTTCATGCGCGCGCTGTTCAACAAAGACATCGCGACGGGCCTCGAGCACACCGGCGAGGGCAGCAACTACAGTTCGTCCGGGCCGGCGGATACGCTGGAGTTCAGGAACGAGCCGTTCGAGCAGCCGCTGCAGTTCTGCTACACGCTTGATCCTGGGTCGACGTGTACGGAGGAGCAGATTGGAGGGTTGCTGAATGGGAGCGCGACGGTTTGTAGGTATATTGTCAAGGATAGGAATTCGACGGTGTTGTTCCCGGAGCTGATGGGGCGGTTGGAGGACGAGGGATGTGCGAGTGGGGTTGGAAGTGGCAATGGGACAGGGGGAGGTGGCAATGGAACGGTGGGAGGCGGGTCGCCTGTGCCGTATGAGGGCGGTGCTGAGAGGATGGCGGTGTCGGTGGGTATGGTTGTTGTGGGACTGGTGGCGTTTGTGGTCTTGTGAGTGGGCTGGTGTTGATGTAGTCCCTATGAACAATCTAAGGTAGGTGCTCGGGTTCGTCTTGATGGCTGGTTAGCTGGTGTCATCTGAAGGTCTGATGGACTATACATGGTGTCGAAACGTGTGCGCGGCGAGAGAAGCGCGATGGTTCAAGCCATAAAACTTATACCTCAGAACTTGCACAGATTGCTCGTTGGATTCAATTGCATTGGTTGTTGCATGGTTCGCTATCTCGGATCGAGTATGAAATGCATTGAAATCTCCCGACTTACTCTTACAAGCAATGGCCATCACACCCTACTCGCTCTTGTGGATCAGGTTCTCCGCCGGCTTCACTCTCTGCGCCCACTCCGTCCAGCTACCATCGTAGACCCTCCTCACGCCATCGCCATATCCGGCCTCAGTCAACGCAGCATCGATGATCGTCGCGGTGACACCAGTACCACAGCTGGAAATGATAGGCTTCTCAGGATCCACGCCACGCTTCTTGAAGACCTCTCTCAGCTTCTCCGGCGAGAGGAAAGTCTTCGTCTTCGGGTCCAGCAAGTCGGGCACAGGCACCGGCTGAGAACCAGGAATGTGCCCGCTGGAAAGACCAGGTCGCGGTTCTGAGTCGACGCCTTTCCACCTGCCTTCCGAGCGCGCGTCGAGGATCTGCACTTCCTCGTGACCTTCTTTGTTCCAGTCGAGGGCGAGCTCGCGCACTTCCTTGAAATCAACGACTTTGCTGGCGTCCAGTTGCGGGAGAGGGTATTCCGTTCGCTCTACGGGTGCTTGCTCGCCGGTTTCCACCTCATGGCCTTGCTCAACCCAGAGTTTGTAGTTGTTCAGCAGGTGAACGGACGGGTGGCCGAAGACGCGCAGCGTCCAGGCGACACGAGGCGCGGAGAAGATTCCCAGCTCGGCGCTGTCGTAGACCACAAGTGTATCGTCTCTCTTCACGCCCAATTCACTGAGGGCATCGCGGAAGACTTCGGGCGAAGGCAGCATGTGCGGGTATGGCGATGAAGTGTCGGCGACTTTGTCGAGGTCGAAGAAGCGCGCCGATGGTATGTGGCCGGCTTTGAAGACCTGCTGGCCGGTACGCTTTTCGGGATCATTGGGCAGGAACCATGAGCCGCAGATTGGGATGGTCTTGGGAGAGGTCGAAAGCTTGGAGGGAGCATTTGCGCGGAGGGCGGCGGCCAGCTCGTTGGGACTGACGAGGTATGATCGGAGGGTGCTTTGGGCGCGAGACATGGTGAGTGGTGTGAGGGCGAATCGCTTGGAGGAGTTGATTGATGTTGTTGCGGGTCGGCGGAGGAAAGCCATGGTCGCCATGACTGAATGGGAGAGGAAGGGTGAAAGCGATGGTGGTAGTGGAGACTGCGTTAGCTTGACTGATGGAGGATGTCGTGATTAAGCTTGGAGCGGATTTCCCTTGCTTGCGATGTCAATTGATAAGGAGAGATGTTGATGTTTGATATGAATTTAAAGAGAGGGGAAGGCTGTTGGATACTTGGTACTTTATCTCTGGTTCGAATGCAAGGCCGTGTCACCTGGCCTGTGTGCTTATCTTTTGCTTTTTTACGCTCAGTGATCAACATTTCTGGCGCTGCTTTGGCTGGGAGCTGTTGGAGCTCCCTCCAGCACGTCAATCGCAGCCAACAAGAAGCCCACACCACCACCCCGCTTTTGCGAACGCGCGCCGTCTGCGGGAGGGCCGCCTCCATTAGGGCACAATATAAACATGAGCGAGTAAAGATGGAAAGTGTTGGCGATACTTGACAATACAGCAACAATCTATATACGCCATTACTCACGGATTACCAGAGCAAGGAACAAATTCAGTTCGAACTCAAACAGTCACCACATTCGCCACCATGAAAGTCACCATCAACTCCTTCCGCGCCGTGGCCACCTGGAAATGGGATCTGCCCGAAGAGTCCGACGACACATGCGGTATCTGCCGCGTAAACTTCGAGGGCACCTGTAGCAAATGCAAGTTCCCTGGCGATGATTGTCCCATTATCGTCGGCGAGTGCAGGCACTGCTTTCACATGGTAGGCAATATGCACGAGCAGCCGAGGTCAAAGAATGCCAGCTGACCATCCTCATCGTAGCACTGCATCAGCGACTGGATCTCCTCGGATGCTAGCCAGGGCAAATGTCCCATGTGTCGTCAACGTTTGTTCATCTTGTCAGTATATTGGAGTATGGCTTGCTGATAATCTTGTAGCTTTCCGTGAGAAGATGGCCGATCATCCACCCAGGACTCCTGCTGCAGCTGCAACACCTCGCACGCCTGCCACTGCTGCCACTTGAGTGCCTGGTTTGAACCGCACTTAAAAATCAACGCACCAGTGCCATCCGTATCTGCTGATAGGCTTCATCTGCATCTAATCATTCCCTGCAGCAGTTAGTGGGAAGAGACATGTCCAGCTTCCTCCACCACTACCGCCACAACACATCAGCCGCTTGGCACAGCAAATACTTGCAGCTAATCAACCAAAGATTGCTACCATCGGGAGCTAGAAGGCGAAGCGGGACAGACACACGCTTCTATCACCCAGCAACGCTTGCAATATCCAGTGCAAGGATAGCCATCGGCCCTGACATTGAGAAAATTGTCTCAAACAGGCCGAGTCCATCTCAGGTGGACTCCTCATAGCCATCACCAGAGATATCAGGTTCCGAAGCTTTCTGAAGTTGACGTGAACGTTCATCATTATGTCATTGTCTACCGTCAGTCCTCATACACAGCCTCCGTCATTACAAATAGTGCTATCGGCGTGGTGTCCCGGCAGCAAAATACCAACCTTTCTCCTCCACTCGTCATGAGAAATCCGGCACCTCAACTCTCACCAGCCGCCCGTTAGCCACCGAAATCATGCCACTTCCAACCCTACTACTACCCATCACTGCGGACATGCCTCCCTGCCTTGCATCTATCATACTGGGTCTTTGCGAATAACCAGATCGAGGATAATGATCTCTCGAAGACCCCATTCCACTTACTCCTGACCTCCTCGAGTAATATCTGGAAGGCTGCGAAGAGACTTGCGAAATCGAATCCGCTGGTGACACGGTCTCATTGTCCGAGACTTCTTCTTCACCCTCGGCAAGGCCTTGATACCCAGACCCTCGCTGAGAAACCCCATCGCCAATACTCGACAGTGGCGACATGTACGTGTCCTGACCAGACCACTCGCTCCCTCGCCTTCGAATGCGCGTTTGCCTCACCCGCCTGCCATCAGGGCCCACAGGCGCATTGTCCCACTCTTCGCGCACGTCTTCGTTGTAGAAGTAGTCGTGCGGTGCTTGCCCAGGAGCATATCCGGGGCGCGAGCTGACGCCGAATGTCTGCGTGGAGATTCGCGTGTACGAGCTTCCGGTGCTGCTGGCACTGCTGGAGGAGCCGGAGCGGCTGCTGCTGTGGCGACTTGGTGCTGATGGTAGAGATCGGTGGGTGGAGGAGCTGTGGCGGGTGTTGCGGGAGGAGTGTGTTGAGGGTCGGGAGATGTGTGATGGGGTGTAACCGTTGAAAGGGGCCATGGCCATGGTAACTTGGGTATCGCGATTTGCGGGATAGGATGTCGGGAACTTTGAAGTTCGCGACGGCTATACGACGTGTTGTGGAGGATAGTGATCCCAGAGGACGGCGAGAGCTCTCAAGCTTCGATATGAGAGGCGACGCTGGCTGTCGGATTACGCAGAGCAGATAGATTGTCGATAGCGTTCCGTTTGTAGCAAACAGTCTTGACTTCCTGATCACGAACAAAAAGCCAACATCAAACACCCCTTCCTCCCACCCGATATTTGTATCACCCACACCGTCGCACCAACACAGCTTCCAGCTTTCCAAGCAAGCCTCCGACACAACCCACCCACCACCCCTCTCCAACGCACTCACAGCAAGCGAACAAGACAGGGCGCTCCACAACTACCAGCTAGCTACATGCCATTAGCGCACGCGCTGCCACGACCTGGAAGTAAGGTACGGCGCAGCCGGCACTGCAGAAGGTTGAAACGAGAGCCTATAGCAACAATCGCCTTGCCGCCGCCCTATAGCACCTCCAACTGCCGCAAAGTGCAGCAAAGAAAGAGGCTGCCTAGAGACAGGCTGATCTGCAGGAAGCAGAGCTTGAGCTACTCGTCACATCACATTCCGTGGCGCTCTACAGGTGAAGAGTAGAGGCTAGACAGCGCTTCCATCCAATCCCTTTGCGAATCGCACACAAGCAACAGAGACAGGGCTGTGCAGCCCACAAGCCCGAAGGCGACGAATCGGAAGCGCAGAGCCGCCCCTTCCTTCTTTCGAGGCAGACTACTACTACTGCAGACTTGCATGTGCTCCGCGTTTGCGAGGCGTCACCTGATGGGCTGGTGTGTGGCCGCATCGCATGCATCGCGAAGGCATTACAGGGCGAGTATCACTGTACCCATATGTTGTGTTCGGGCCGGTGCATGATTGACAGACAGGTTCGGCTTGCAAGTCGCATGTGCGAAGAGGCCGCCGCAGACACATCGCCCGGGCTGCATGTTGGCAACTTTGATTGAGGCGTTTCATCGCGAAAAGGCGACCAACATTCGAGGCGTTGGCAATCAACCGAAACTACGACAGAGACATCGGGCAGCCAAAAGCCACGCCGACACAAACGTGGCACAGCACGACACGATACAAAATGCACACACAACAAATCAAACATCTACGTCACGGTATGTCCGCCTCCCATCCAATCCGCCTTCCCCAGCAAGCTCCCCCAAAAGGGAAGCCCGGGCAGAGGCGCGAGTGGCGAAATGGAACAGTGTCCAAAATAGGAGGCGATGTTGCTATAAGCATCTCTTCGGCACAACAAGAAGCCATTGGAATGGATTTTGGCAGTAGTTGCAATTTGACATGAGTGCTAAAGGGCTCTCTGAATCTCACAACTCGCGATAGGCGAGAGCGGATCGAGGCTCTTGGGATGTGACGGGTGAGGCTGAGGAAGAAGGCGCATGCGGGATCTGCCTTGTTTGGTGGCAAGGCAAAGTGCATGCGCTGGATCTGGAACGTGGGTAATGTGAGACGGGAAAAATGTCAGTGGCGCGATCGTCGTTGTCATCAACGACGACCATGTTTGAAAAAAGGTTTTGCCTTGCCAAATTTATGGCAGGGCGAGAAGATGAAGAAGCATTACAACGCTATACATTCGTAACATACCAGAGTGGCCGTGTCCCAATTGGAACTACAGCTCATCTCGGGCACTCGTGATGGCGCTTGTGGCTGCCGCGACAGCACGACTTGCGCTCTCCTGGTCCAGAAGGTCTTTGTTGGGGTTGAAGTTGCCTGAAAGCAGAGACTTGAAAGCGAGATCAAAGCGTGCACCGAAGTACCATGCCACACCGAGCTGTGAGTGTGTTAGTGAGGATCGATAGTTGGAACGAAATTGTTGACTCACCATAACGAAAGAGACCAAAAGCAGCGAGGCACCAACAGCGCCGAAGACGATGAGCATGTCCATCCTGTTGGCAGAGTCTTCTTTCCTCTTGGCTTCTTGCTCCTCTGGTGTAAGAGGCGCAGGAGCAGCAGCGGCAGCGGCAGCAGCAGGAGGAGGGTTCTCGCCAGCCAATGTCCTCGCCGTCTGGGTCGGGAAGATGGTCTCGATGAAGCGCTCGATCTTGCCACAGGCAATGCTGATGTCCATGAATGAAGGGTCTGTAGGCTTGCTCTTGGCGTGAATCTTGCGGGCGTACTTGCGGAAAACCTCGCAGACAAGCTGCAAGTTCTGGGTGCTCTGCCACATGAGCGAACAGGCGTCACCCTTGGTGATCTTGATGTTGCGCTCGAACATCGAGTAGTTCTGGAAACAAAGTTCCAGGGTAGCGATGGCCATGCTTTGGGGAATGGCAACGAAGTTAAAGACAGATTGCTCCTTCACGCCAGCCATGTAGAACAAGCAGTCCTCAGCACGCTGAAGAGCAAGGAGGACCATCTCGCTCTGACATTGAAGAGCCTTCTCCTTGTTCTCTGGCAAGAAGATCTCGGGGAGGGTGTTGACATACTTGCTCCAGACCTCGCGAGGCCAGAAGTAGCGCTTGTCATCATGGTCCTCTCTGATGTCGCGGATGATGTTGGTCTGCTGCAGGAATTGACCCATGCTCTCCATGAGTTCAGGCCTCTTCAGCAGCACTGGGTTCGCCAGGCCGGCCTCGACGAACAGTCGTGTGAGACCCTCACCAACAAGACCTGCGACATAGTGGCAGTACAGCTCGTAGTCTTTGATGGTGTTCACGCCCTTCTCAAGGTGCTCGGCGTTCTTGGCGTAGTCAGCCATGCCGTTGCCCATCCTCTTGGTGATATCCCTGATGATGTCCTTGTAAGCATCCTTGACGGTGCTGAATTCCCTGCCGACTACGTCAAACTTGACCAACAGCTCGCGATCCTTCTCGTTGGGTCCGTTCTCAGTGAAATTCCACGTGGGATCGTCAATGATCTGGTCGAACGAGCGCAGCAATGGCTCCTTCTTCGATAGGGGAATGGTCATGTCATCCTCGATCGTGTCCAGTCCTCTGAGGATCAGGTAGAACAAAGCAACGGGAATCAGCAGCTCCGGGTGCAGCTCCTGGATGACAGCGGCGAAGGAGCGCGATGTGAGGGTGAGGAGACGGAAGCATTCTTTCACGTTTTCCGACTCCTTGGACTCATCGCGCTCATGAACAGCCTCGTGCCAGACCTTCCATTGCACGATGGCGCGCAGCTGGCTGGGGTGTGTGAGGTAGTACGCAACAGAGGAGATTGAAGGCATGTTGGCGGGTGTGTGTGAGGTAAGAAGAGGAGGGTGTTGGCGCGGTCGAGGACCGTCCTGGTGTTGAGAGAAAAGAAGCAGACAGACTCAGCTGCGAAGGCCAGATGCTCTCCTGTATATGTATGCGGGTATGGAGCGACCAATGGCAAAGGTAGAGGTGGCAGATATTTGGGTTTGTGAGTGGGAGAAGCAGCAGGAAAGTGGGCTGTGAAACTCAGGGAGAGGTGAAGACAGGACAGCAACAGCAGAATTCGGAGATTGGCTTGCGCTTGTGCGGGGACGCTTGTATGAATCGTTCCACTCTGCCCGCCACCAGAGACTCCACTCCTTGATGTCCTCTGAATACCCTCAACAATATCCCTCTGCCCTGGAGATGGACGGGCGGAAACGGGGACGGGGCTTTCTGTATGCACCTGCCCATGGCCCTGCTTCGTGTCAAATCGTCGTCTCTTCGATGATCAGGATGTTCAAACAAGCACGGCACGTCGTACGATTCGCCGTACCACTGGACATCACGCCAATGATGGGTATGGCCAGACACGGAACCGAACGGCATGCGGTCCCTACTATCTTGCGAGCCATAGTCTCGTGGTAGCCATCTACTCTGGAGGGCCCCGACTGCTATTGTTACTACCTTGAATTCGACGGGGAAGATACACTGTCCATCGACTCGCATCCCAGAACCATCATTCGCGACCGCCCACCTACCGTCGTCCTCAATCGCTCGTACAAGTCTGGCTATGGAACACATATGCCGGAACAAACTGGGAACACGTGGTCACCTTCAAGGCCTTGCTCTTTGGTTCACAATGCCTTGGCTTCAGTCAGCAATCGGCACCTCGTCGCCTTGACGCAAGTCAGATGGTCCTCCCAGCGACAGACAGCCCACCATCTTCACACCCACGACGATCCCTCCTGGGCGCTAAGTACGAAGACAGTCGACCACTATGGAGAGCTACCGCTGCCTGAGCCTGCTGCGCTTCCGATGAAGACGACCTCGACTGCGGCGAATCTATAATAACATCAGCACACGGGACTAGACATCTATGAAAGGCCGCACTTACGCAATCGTGGTCGTCAATATCTCTTTCGTGTTCGCGTTCGTGAACGCTTTCATCAGAAGGCCGAGAAGTCCGGTGGCGCCAATGGTTACGTAGATGCGCCGCTGCGTGTCATTATAACTGTTGAGCCACAGGATCATCAGTGCCGGCATCAAAGATATTGCAACGGTAATCCACGCTGTTGCTACCCATCGCATAGCTCCGAGGAATCTGGAAGAGCCAAGATCATATACTGGCCCAGCTCTCGCGATGCGCTGCTCCTTGTCAAATGCGATCAACTTGTTCTCCTGTTGTGGGTTTGATTAGTATCCCATCACAATCGGGGCAATGGGTCCGTACCGTGAAATCCCAAGGTAGGCAACTCAGCAGCTTGAATGTGAATTTGGTGACCCAAGGTCGAAACAATTTGGACAGTCCTCCACGATCGGCTGAACTAGGCACAAGACCGATGAAATCTCGCTTGTGATCTCTGTCCCAGGTCCCAATCAACTCAGTCCCTCTCTGAAAAAGGTTGCCGCCATCTTCGCGCTTTAGCCACTCTTGCAGATTCTCCAACGGCTCCTCTTCAGGAGCCCCGAGAGCAGCGACTTGTGCGCTCTGCAAAATGAGGGCATCTACATAGGAATCAATGCGGTTCATGTATTGCTCCATGGAAGACTCTTACTATATTCTTGCAGTACCTTCGAGCTGCGTTTCATGATGTCAAGTTGTTCCGTACCACACCGACTCAAGTAGTCAAAGTTGGTTGAGAATGTGTATTCGGGTGGCTCACGGGACTGGTGTTCCCCGTCTTTCCTTTGACAACTCTTCAGCTCAGCTTCGAGATGCGCCAACTCAGCCTGGAGCCTCATGATGTTGAGTGTTGACAGCCATCCGAATCTTCGAAATATCGCATGATCTGGGTAAGTCCCCATCAAGTTCGCGAGCTTCTGGTAACCTTTTTCGTCGGACTTCTTCACTGGATCCCCAGGGCGCCATGGTTTTGTAGTTGGACCAGCTTCCATAGTCGATGCAGTGTGGAAAAATGGCAGTATCGGTGGGATACGTCGCTCTCCGCCAAGACGTAGTTCGTACTCCATGTGTGTAAGTGCGGCGATTTTGTTTTGATATTGCTGCAAGAGACGAACACTACGTAGTTTGATGTAACATGCCAGTGCAGCGCTGCACTGCCAAAAGACTCAGCACAGACTGGGGCCCGCTAGGTTCTTATCATCTGAGCGGCTACACATGGCGTGTGGCCGCATATGCACACAGCCTCGTCCGCAAATACGCGCCTTGCGTCCAAACAGATCACAGCGCATCACACACGGGAAGTCGGCCCCTCAGCTTTGCAGCCACAGTGATCCGCATTATTGCGCCCCGACCTTCCGGCCTCATCACTGGTGGTTTTCAGGCATGCATGCTGCAGCACTGCCCGAAAGGCGATTCATGACGGCCTGGGGATCTTCACACAGCTGCTACCAGGCGTCTGCTCTCCCATTCTGGTCGCGCCACCAATCTTTACAGCGGCCACAGGACGGCTCACGAGGCGAGGCTGTCCTGTGGTGGCTATTTTCCGACTTCGGCACATAGGTTGCCGGCTCGTATTTATCGAGGTCAAGACCGCTCGTCCCAAAACGCAAGCACTTTCTCGAGGATTTCTAGCAATTTCTTTTTGGTTTTTGAAGCACGCAGCCGACTGCAGGATGGATGGATACGCCGTGACTAACGGCTTGCTGGGCATGTGGCATGGGATCACAGGGGTGACACGCGACATACAAGGTGGATCCATAGCGACGGTTCCTGCGCAATCTCGTGAAACAACTCAATCTTCAAGTCGCAATGGTCCACTAGTTCCTGGAGGCCAGCAGCTTACATCTGAAGCTTCATCTCCGGGCTGGATCGATGGGATACTAGGGGATCTGCAGACGCTGGAGTATGTTCTTGCGGAAACGCTGTTGCTGCTGGACAAGCTACACGGGAACACACCCTTGTCCGCCCTTGGTCTTCTCGTCAAATGCAGGTCTACATGGGAAGAGTTGGAGCCGATGTTACGAGCAGCAATGTCATCGAACGACGGGACTACGCGAGATGGTAGCCAAAGACAACATCGTAAGATGCCTTTTGCGAATGGTGTACGCTCTCCACATCTGCCTCCCAGCGACCTGTCGGCTCCAAGTCGCCGACCAGGGACCGGAACACACCAAGGCCTCGAGGAGGGACAGCATATCGAACGCCTCTGTGGGAAGCTCCAAGATGCGGTGATGAACTTCCACCACATTGCGCACAAGTAAGTCGAACATCACGTGGACTTTGTTTCGAGTCCAAGGCTGACGCCGGTAGCGAACTGATACTGCAAATCCTTCTTGAAGCCATCCCAACCACATCGCCTCGCCTGACCGCGGACAGAACAGACAAGTTCTCAGAGATCAAGGAAATGACATCCCACTTCGACGGCACGATCAGTTGGATTAAGAGTGACAAGCCTGAATCGGATGGTCAGTCGACGCAGACTGAGGCGCCGGACGCAAATTCGCGATCGAGAGAGCCCTCACGGCGACGGACCCCAAGGGCGGCAGACGACAACGTGGGCTTCTTCCCCGTGCGAGGACAGTTCGACAGCGGCGCGAACGACAATTTCATATCTCGCAGTCTCATTCAAAGAGCCGACCTCGAGCATCTGATCGAAGATCCAGCGTCACACCACCCGCTCACCGTCAGCACAGTCATCGGCGAAGGAACGCTCACGGAACGACTGCAACTCAACATAAGCCTCCATGGCTCCTCTCGCAGCGACACGCTCCTGTTCTGGGTCTCGGAAGAAGGCACTTTCGACATCCTGATCGGCGACGAATGGATGCAAAAGAACGAGCGCAACGTCTTCGGCCGCCGCGCGTTCGCCGCAGGGCACGAATCCAGACTGGTGTTCAAACCCCAGGACAAAGGTACGCCCCCTACCCATCTATCCATCCATCCATCCATCCTTTCCGCCGATGACCAGCTGCTGCTGCTGCTGCCCGCACCGCGTAACCTGATCGAGACGCCCGACTCACGGCAGATAGCAAAGCGAAAGCAGGCGGACGCGCAGCTCGAGGTCTTGCGCCAACAAGCTCTCAGCGAGAGCCGTCGAGGCTCGGACGTACATAGGCCGCCTGCACCTGCAATCGCTCCAACCCCAGCGTCAATACCAGTACCATTGCAGGGCAAAGGCAAAGAGCCGGTGCGGCCGAATTCATCGTTGCCAGCGAGACCACCGCCTCGCAAGAAAACGAAACGGTCTTTTCGCGATCTCTTCAGATGGAAGCCTTCCAAGGACACACCGTCGTCGTCGGACGAGGGAGCTAATGGTCACGCCAGATAACAGCTTTTTTGAGCGAGGGCGAGAGCAGAGATTACGTCCGTGTGCATAGACGATGTGGGTGGGATGGATGCTTGGGGCGGCAAGGTTTTCGGTGTGAAGTGTGCTGCTTTGACAGGGCGTCTGGCGGGCGGAATGTACAGAGCGCTTTTGCTTTTGGCATACAGTCGAAAGGTAGGATATAATGTGGCGCGTTGAATACCTGCGCGCGGGATTACTGAAGTTTCCTCGAACAACTCTAAAACCTGGTCCCTACCCCCAATATCAATTCCGACCCCACAACGCCTCATCCAACCCTACCAAAAGAACAAATGAGACCCGGCCCGTCGAGGATACCATTTAATAATCAGAAACAATTCGAAAAGAAGGAAAGAAACTCAATCCCCACTCCTCGGCCTCAACCTCCTCGTCGTAGGCGCAGGAATATTCTCCCTTCCCTCAATCGGCAGCCCAGCGACCGTCCTCCTCTTCGTCGGCAGCTTGCTCTCTCCGCCGAAGACCTGCGATGGGATAGGGTGCGTGAGCTGCCTCTTGAGCGGCGGGATCTCGGTAGCGACGGGTTTGCTATCGAGGCCATCCTCCTGCTCGTCTTCCACTTTATTGCTGATGCTAGCAGCCACACCGGCGTTGGCTACATTGATGTCGACTTCGCGCAGCGTCCCGGAGTTGGAGTGAGAGCTCTGCGGACGTGTCGCCGGCGCCGAAGCAGGCTGCTGCGGCTGTTGGAACTTGAGCACGGGAGGTGTGTCTGCGAAAACGTGCTGTTTCGTCGGGCTGCTACTCGCAGCGCTCGTCTTGGTCGGGCTGGTGCGCATCATCTTCCTAGGAGAGCGCTTGTTGGGCGACTTGACAGGCGAGGCCGGACGTTTGACAGCCCCGGTGCCACCGCGCATGCGGTCGAGGAGGCTGTCGCGATCTTCGGTACGCGGAAGCTGGTTGGGGTATGCGTAGTGAGTCTTTGCGGGTGTCTCGCCGGTGGCTTGGTACTCGGCGATTTGCGCAGCGGTGAGCTCTTCGCGCATGAGGCGGAGAGGCTCGCGAATGTCGCCATCTGCTTCGAGGGTGGGAAGTGTTTCTTGCAAGGATGTGGTGTGCTCTTGCATGTCGGCGTCGAGAGCTTTGGTGCGGTCGTACGACGTCTCGAAGTGCTTGCCGATGCTCTGGTAGCTTTCTTGGACGTTGCCAGCAAGCTGAGCAAGACTGGAAGTGTGTGCTTTGTGGTGCTCTTCGTTCTGCGCCTTCACGCGAGCGACGATCTCGTCAAGTGCCACAAGCTGGTTGTCCATCTGTGCCATCTGATCGTCAACAATACGCACCGTCTCGCCATGCACAGCGTTAGTCGTCTCTGTGATCTTGCCAGTGTGGTCGTTGGCCGATGCCCAGTCACCCTTGAGCCGGGCTTTGATGCTCTCTCGTGATTGGACGGACTGTTCGATGAGTGCCTGAGAGCTGCCGTTCCAAGCATCCATGCCTTCTCCGTAGACTTGCTGTGCAGCCACGTATTCTTCTTCCGAAGTCTTCACACGCTTGTTTGCAGATTCGAGGTGCTCGGCCATACGAGCTTCTTGTGCGGCAGCAGAGTCATTGATCAAGCTCGTGATGCTTGCGAGAAGAGTCGCTCGTTCCGTGGCTGCAGTTTGGCGCTCAGCCTCGACAGCCTGTTGGAGCTGATTCTGTGACTCCTGGCCGGCTTCGACAAATTTCGTATTGGCCGACGCGATCTGTGCTCTTAAGCGTTGAGCCTCTTGTTGCTGCTCATTCATGCGCCTGATCAGATCCTCGAAGATGGTTTTGAATTCACGTCCCAGGGTGACGTATGAATCCTGCAGTTGGCTGTGGAAAGCGTCCAGCTCTGTGCTGATGCCAGCGCTTATTCTGCCAGCAGCCGCTGACAGGTCGTTCAATCCAGATCCAACTTTCTCCTTCACATCCTCGCGCAGAGTCTGAATCTCTTCAAGTACCTTGTTCAAGTCCTCCTTGGAGCCAGCGGTTTGGGCGTTGACTTCGGCCTCTGAGCGCTCAAAGGCATCCGCCTTTTCTTGCAGGAATGCCTTGGAAGATCGCAGCTCCTCGAGCTCGTCCGAGACGAAAGATTGCATGCGTCCAGAAAGTCCAGAAAGGAGATCCTCTTGTTGAGTTCGCAAAGCCTCGATGCGTTCCTCCACGGAAAGAGTTGTGCCTGAGACCATGGTACGAGACTCGGCCCACTTCGACCGGTTCGTGGAGTGAAGGTCCGATCGCCTTCTTAGTTTCGAATGGAGACGGTCGATGTGGTCTGTAGTGATTCCGATGGTTCCCAACAGATCCTGTCCAATTCCAGCAAGTTTTCCCTCAGTCGCCTCATGAGCTTCGCGAATGTACGTCTCTTCTGCCAAAGAGGTCTTGGTGTGTTCCAATACTATCTCCGTTTTTTCCAAAATACTCTTCGTTCCTTCTAGCATCATCCTTGTCTGCTCGTGGCTTTTCTTTGCGCTCTGGAAGTTCGTAGTGAGTGCGAAGAGTTCTTGAACCTTGTTGCGCAAGTTCGTCTCCATGGTCTCAATCTTGTCGCGTTGCTCCTCCGACAGGATCTTACGACTTTCTGACTCGGTAGTGATCTCTTCGAATCGTTCCGCAGTGAGGTAAACGCCATTACGTTGGCGAGTCGCAATGAGCTCAGACTTGAGCTTTTCGATCTCAGATGTGAACTCCCGGAACAGTGTCTTTTTCGATACAGTTTGGTTAACCTGCGGCTTGTTCCTAATATTCTTTGCGCGGAACGCATAGTCCAGGGTCGAAATGGTCTCTTCCAGATTGCTCTTTGCAGGCGAAAGTGTCGCAATAATGCATGTCTTTGTCCTTCCACCAAGCGAGTCTTGTAGCAGTCGAGTGAGCTTGGATTCTCGGTATGGAATATGGCTGCTCTTTTCCACCAAAGCATTGATGACACGTCCAAGAGTCAAGAGAGACTTGTTGATCAAACCAGCTTCCGCCGCACGCTTGTTCTCCGCTCCAGACCTCTGAATGTTCTCCGAACCAGCCAAATCCACAAGGTTCAATTTTCCAGCTGAGACATAGTCTTCGCCTGTATCCGAAGTGCGCTTCATGTAGACTGTGATTGTGAAGACGGTGTGTGATCGAGAGGAGAGATCGTTACACTTTGTTGCCGCAACTTGTCTCTTGTAGCTACCATCGCGAAGGAGCTTGATACCGTTGGACGCGCTCTTAATATGCGTCTCTTCCATACCCTGCACCATCGTCGATGCTCGTCCACTCTTGTTGGCCTCGTCGTAAATTTTCAATTTGGTCGCGTCGTCGGCCGAAAGTAGATCGCGAAGTTCTTCGTTGTACAATTCGATGAATGAACATTTCACACTGTGTTCACTCTTGTCTTCGTCGTCGCCTCCGATCTTGGCGAAAAGTGTGTGTAGCACGCGAGGAACGATACCCGCGGCGTCGGGCGTGGGTTGAACGTCTGTGATGTCGCCAGTCATGGTGTATGTTTTACCAGTGCCAGTTTGTCCGTATGCGAAAATTGTGCAGTTGAAGCCGTCTAGGACCTTTGCGGGTGTCAATAACAGTCCGTTGCAGTACCACGCATCGTCTAGCTTACCTCGTCTAGAATTGGCGCCACGACCTCTTCGAACACCATGTTCTGGTCCGCGGCAGGGGAAAAGACCTTATCAAACTGATAGGTCTTGTTGCTCAGAGCACTGGGTCCCATGGACAGCTCAACCTGTGTTCCCTTGACACCATTCGTCGACACCACAACACCACTGTTTTCGCGGACTTCGCGGTCGTTGCGTCCCCTGCATCTGACGACGACATTGATGTTTGTTTCTTCACCTCCATGGCTGGCAAGGTCGACATCGGAATGCGCGACACGCTTTGGTGTCCTCTCTCTGGAGGAAGCTCTTGAAGAGGCTCTGGCGCCGAATGTGGGAGTTGCAGTTTGCGCTCTGGAGGCGGCAGGTCGTCCAGTAGTAGGAGGAGGCCTCATTGTAGGAACTCTTTTGGTGGTCGTCCCCGCGAGCACGCGCTGGTTCTGAGCGCTCATGCTAGGTGGTGGTTGTCGAATTGCAGTTGCTTGTCGTGTCGCAGTGACCGGGATGTGTGGCTGCGCGATATGCACTCTGCTTCATGCAAAGAGAGTACGGCAATTCCGCGCTAGCAAGGAACAGTAAACAGTCAGGTAAACACGGAAAGCACGAGCCAGGCAACGGTCCGAAGCCGAAGCCGAGCCGAGAGGAGGAGAGTGCAGGCAGGTGGGCTTTGGCTCTGGCTATGGTGGGGAAGATGGATGGGAGCTTCATCAGGCGGGCGGTGATATGATGACATGATAGCAACCAAGATACTGTACCTCATTACCTTCTGCTGCGTCCTGATAAGATACATACATCCTGTCAAGTGTGCACAGTACCAGCCATCACTCATATTCTTACTATACTCACATTGCCTCCAAAGTCAAACACACCAGCAAACACTCGCCCTTTCATCACGTCCCAGACAATGTGCACATGATCGCTTCCACCATGAGGGTGGAGGAAGACATCCTCCCACTACGTCCCCCGTGACCTGATCTAACACTGCCTACTGCCTCGATACTCCCTACGATATCTTTACTACCCAAGTCGCAACCTACCTTCCTTCCAACATGGCTGCAGACTCATGGTCCATTCAACCCGGCCACGCCCTGGGCTTCATGAGTACGCACATCCCTCCATCCACCCGCACACTCACCACTAACCTCGACATAGCCCTGGGTGCCGCTCTGCAAGACATCCTCTCCACTATCGCAGCTGACAAAAATCTCTTTACCACCATCGACATCAACTTCTCCCAAACTGAGCCGCTCACAGCACCCATCGTAGTCACCCTGCCAGATAATGGCCTGCGTCTCCGCTTTGATGGCGCTGACCAGCGTCTGCGACTGATTGAAGTTACCGACCTGACAAAGAGCATATTGGTCTACAAGGGCATGGAGCTCGTACGGTCGCAGGAGATCACTTTGACCGCCGTTGGTCCAGCATTCAAGAGAGTGTATCAGATGTTTGGCGCTTCATACCCAGGGGAATACATGCCACCCGCTCCTGGAAAGAGCGAGGGAACATACGTGCTGAGCTGGCCGGGCGTTGCTTTCAACTTCCCTCTGCAACATTCCGCTTGGTCGCCGGAGAAGGACCACGTCTCTCTTCTCGGATCGCAGGCCGCTGGACCCGCCGCGCAGATGGCTATCTTCGAAGGCAAGACATGGTCGGACTCAAGAAGAGACCTTTTTGTGAGAGAGCCCACTGGGCCGAGATCGACTGCTCTGGCTTCCCGGCCACGCGACAGCTTGCCAGCCGAGATCGAATCTGCCATCATCGAGCCTGGCAAGCGAATCATCTTCGAACGCCGCCAACCTGCAGCTCCGTTCACAATTTACCTGAATGAAACCACTCCTCAAGACCTCATCACAGAGTTGGGAGCCCCAGATGCCACTTTCAAGCCTACCGTCAAGGAAAGCACGCCCGTGCAGTCTAATCACAAGCGTACCGGAAGTGCCACGCGCCCACGATCAGGCACTCGTCTACATTCAGGCTCACAGCCTTCAAGCTACTCCTCCACAAATACCGACAGCTTCGAAACCGACTTCGATTCTGAGGACGCAGACGAAGATCCTGCTGAGCGTGCAAACCGCGCTGCATATTGGTGCTACTTCGGCCACGGCATGGACATCCTGGTCGGCCCACCTAGCGAGCCAGAAGGCAGCCGCGGCAACAATTCCCACCTCGGCGCGAATCCAGACCTCGTTGTCAAGCGCGTCGTCATCCAAGGCAACGTCCCCGGCAGTGCAGCTTTCAATCGCCACCGTCGTCTCCGCTGGACTCTCGAACTGCCTTCTACATCTGACGACTTCATCTTACATTCCGAGTGCAATTTCGAACACGAGCTCAAGCCGACTTTACTTCAGACTTACAGTGAAGCAGCAAAGGACGCGCAGACAGCTATGGGACGAGTCATCAATCGCTGCTGGGACGACCCGATGGACAGCGGTTTCTTCTTGCCAGATCAAGACAGGGACGAGGCTGACGACGGCAGTGCGAGAGGTAGCGAAGCTTGGTTGGGGAATGTGAGGCTGTTCCAGTTCCCGGGTGTCATGTTTGAGGTGCTGCAGAATGGCGCGGTGGCTGGGGTTTATGTTACGACGTGATGCTATTTGAGTGAGGAGAGATTGGGCTGAACAGCTGTAATTTCTTCTTGGAATATCAATCAGCTTTTAATGAGGTATGATGCCTACGATTTGCCGGTCCTTCCTGCCGATTGCACTGCTGTGCGTGGATTGGACATTTGGGCTCCCTGCAATCGTCGCTTGCCTGCGGGTCGTGTTATGTGACTGTGCCTCAGCTGACTGTAACTGAATGGAACTATACCACTTTATTCGGATCACCGATCGCGCTGAGTAGAGTTGTATTGTTGTTGGCAGTATACTTTCTTTGGATGGGCTTTGGGTAGTTTGTGGCTGGCGTAATGTCGTTTGATGTTACGCAGAAATTCTGACTGCGTTCTGGTCAGCTTGCCAGCTTTGCAAGTATGAGACACGAATCTATCGTGTGTTTCCACGAAAACCTCGTTCTATTGTTGCAAAGAGGGGCATTATAGATTTCCGTGGCCTACGAGAGTGCCCAAACCAATTCCCTGAGCTCTGGAGGTAGTAGTCGATGTGATTCACTTCGAGGGAGATCTTGTGGTGCTAACCCTACTAACACTAATTGAAAAGCATAAGTTCGCATACGTCAGTGGTGAGAATCAGTCTTTGATGCACTATTGAAATCAGGATGTTATGGGAGAATATACTTTTTGCGAGATGGATCGTCTGGGCCAATTGATTGATGTTCTATTTGTGTATAGCTTGGTAGACGATAGCTACATCTGCTATAAGATGACATCTGAGGCAAATGGCATATTCAAATTTATGCTCCGCGACTTCGGTCCAGCGAAGGCTTTCGCCTGTCCAGACCAACGCGCTACTCTCCTTCGTGCATCCTTCTGCCTGACAACGAAACATCCTCAGCGCACTAACAGACCCGAACAATGCCCGCCTGCCGTTCTCAGCACGATGTATGCAGTAAAACCGCCGCGAGAGCACAGCCGAGCAATGCATGCATGCCTTCTAGTAGCGTGAAGACGGACTGCTGACCTCGCTCACGAAAGAGTCCACGGCGCTGCATGCTACTCTTCAAGGCGGGGCATCTCGCTTCTACGCGGCATACTTTCTCACACTGGGCGCCGCAGACTACTGTCATGGGTCGACCTGGGCGCGCGCCTTTGCCAATGTACATTAATACGCCAGGCAGGAGGTCTCCCCACCTCACGTTCCTCCACGAATGCGGAATGCGGCTGGGGCTTCTTCGAGACGAGCCGAAAGGCTGCGAGAGTCTATTTCACCTTACGCGACTGCGAGGAACTGTACGCAACATGTGCTCGCTCTGTGTTTTGAAGCTCCGGCATGATGATAATTGGTTCTCTTCGTTCTTCAACAAAGCCCACATTCTCCTCGGCGAGTCTAACCCCGGTTCATACAGCTGAAAGAGCGGAAGATCGCCGGAAGGATCATGATCCTTGACCGGACCCTGTATGCTGCATGAAACCCTACTACCGTGTATGCCACCCAATGCATCTGGTTCTTGTTATGCGGACCCGTGATGTGGGGTGACCGTAGCCGCGCACGCCGCACAGTAAGATGGTCAGACTTGAAACCATATAAGTTAGGTAGCGAGCTCTCGCTTGAGTTCGACCTTAGCACATCACCATTCGACTTTAACAACATCTTCTTGCTTCGAACGATATGTCTACTAACGGCGTCAATGGCGATGCCAGTGCGAATGTACTACCTGCTTTGGCACTGACCGCAGACGACTTCCTCAAACATGAATACGATTTTGTCATCGTTGGCGGAGGCACAGCTGGCCTTGCAGTCGCAGCTCGCTTGTCTGAGAACCCTGATGTGACCGTGGGAGTCCTCGAGGCTGGCAAGAACAGGCTGGACGACTTCCTGGTCGACACCCCGGGTGTCTTCACACAACTTCTGGGCAACGAGGAGTACGATTGGAAATTCATGACCGTGCCGCAACCCAACGGCAAGGAATACCACATTCCCCGTGGCAAGCTTCTCGGCGGTAGCAGTGGCATCAACTACATGATGTACGTACGTGGTTCAACGCAAGACTACGACGACTGGGCGATCCTTGCGGAAGATTCTTCCTGGGGCAGCGACACGATGAACCAGTACATGCGAAAGCACCAGACACTGGATCCCGTTGACGAAGCTGTCGTGCATCGATCGGCTATCCCGTACGTTGACAAGAACCATGGTACCTCGGGACCGGTGCACACCTCTTTCAACGATTCCTTTTTGCCAATCGAAGACGACTTCCAGAAGGCTTTCGACGAGGTGACAGGCATTGACAAGAAGCCCGTCGATCCGTACGTATAGGATCAAGCGCAGTATTGCCTGGGCGTCTACTAATGTACATCTTAGCTGGTCTGGCGACCACATTGGTATCTTCAACACACTCGGCACGGTCGCTCGTGCAGGTGTTAACAAGGGAAAGCGAAGCTACGCTGCTCGAGGTTACTTTGCCCCAAACGCACAAAGGCCAAACCTGCATGTTCTGTGCGAAGCCTCTGTGACCTCGGTGAAGCTGGACGGTGACAAGGCTGTCGGTGTCAGTTTCATCCATCAGTCCACAGCGCACACTGTCGATGCGAAGCGGGAAGTCGTGGTATCTTGTGGTGCTATTCAGACGCCACAAATTCTCGAGCTGTCCGGTATAGGAGACCCTGAGGTTCTCAAAGCTGCTGGCGTCGAGTGCAAGATTGAGAACAAAGCCGTTGGCAACAATCTTCAAGACCATTCGCTCACCCTTGTCACTTGGGAGTTGACGCCCGGCAACCCGACACTCGAAGTCATCTATGACGCCGACGTCATGCAAGGTGCTATGAAACAGCTTATGGAAGCCCAAGCTGGCCCTCTCACGTCGATATCGAGCACACAAGGCTTCTTCCCCTATAAGGTATGTGCAACCTTGACATGGTAGATCTATTTTCAGGACTTCTCACTAAAAGATTTTAGCTCTTTGCTTCTGAGGAAGAGCAAGCCAGCATCCTCAAGTCCGTTGAAGACAGCCTCGCCGATGCCACGCCCTTCCAAAAGAAGCAGTATGAGCGCACCATGGCACACCTGAAAGACGACAAGTCGGCCAACCTCCAACTGGTACTCATCGCTCACAATCTCGGAGTCGATGGCTACGCGGACCAATCGAAGCTCTTCCCGCCCCTCGAGCCAGGCAAGCCAATGTCGATCACCGTAGCCCTATGCTTGCAATACCCGCTCAGCCGTGGCTCGGTACACATCAAGACGGCGGATGTCAATGATCACCCAGCTCTCGATCCTGCCATGCTGAAGCACCCGGCCGACACGGCCGTCATCGCCATTGGCTTGCGCCTACTAGAAAAGATTACCCATTCCAAAGCCATGGAAGGCAAGATCGCAAAGCGCACTTATCCCGCAGAGGAGACTAGCGACTTCTCCAACACGGAACAGGCACAAGCCCATGTCCGCGACTCGGTCATCAGCGAATATCACCCTGTCGGCTCTTGCGCGGTGGGAGATGCCGTCGATGCGAAGCTGCGCGTCAAGGGAGTGCGCAATCTGCGTGTTGCGGACGCGAGTGTCTTCCCGAACCATGTTTCGGGCGATTGCCTTTCGTCGGTGTATGCTGTGGCAGAGAAGGCGGCGGATTTGATCAAGGCGGATTGGGAGTATGCTGCGTTGAAGAAGGCGGTCGAGGGGCAGTGAGTCGATCAGGGATTCATGTGGCTGCGATGATGATGGAGGCAGACAGCTATGTACATTGCTATGCTGATACGTGTTAGGACTAGTTAACGACACAGTTTGCACATAGCTGATTCTCGAGGCTACGGATATTGATCCTGACTGCTGAGTAATGCTGAAATTGCTACCTCTCGGTTCGACGACTTTCGGCTGGGCTCCGTGGTCATACAGCAAGCTTGACTTCTGATGGGCGGCCCTTGATACTATGCTTACCCATTGATTGGCTGTCAAAGTCTCGAGACCATAGTCAGTCAATATGTGGAGGCTTCAACCATACAGTTCTCTTTGTTTGGCCCGGAGAAGCCCCCGTACTCTCCATTGACCAAGTATAAAGAATCTCACCCAAGAATCGACATTGTCCTCTGTTCCACCACATAGAGAGGACAATGACGATTTTGAAACAATAGATCGGAGGATAGCCGAAGCTACTCTTCTAATAAAAGAATGGTCGCGCCGCTCGTTTCCAGGATGTTGTCGAACCACACGGAAACCCGCGACCATACCGGCTATGGCTTCACAACCGAAAGTTGGCGACCTCCGCAACAAGATTCACGCCGTCTTCCGCAGGCAGAACTTCAGAAACATCTCGGACGCCGAGTACGATGCTCTCAGACCCTCTCTTCAGTTCGCGAGTCTGCTCTTGACGACGAGGGAATTAGCCGGCTTTCCACATGCCATTCTTGTTGCGCCGTACAAGCATGTCCCCCATCCTGAAGACGAAAAACTCGACGAGTGGGCGTTTCAGGAGAAAGGATTCAGGCTGTCTACTCGGGATATGGCGATGTACAATCTTGCATTGAACACCCTGGCAGACATGGTGGTCTTTGTCGCCAGCTCGAAGACTCTCTGCAAGACCGAAGATCTCTCTCTGCACTGTGGACAGTGCGGCAGAGAGAGCGAGATCTGTGGGCAAAACACACATCTGTACCATGGATCCACGATTCTCTTCAGCAGAGAAGAGATCTTTGCTCATACCAATGCGGAAGAATGCTACCCCTTGTATCGAGGCGATCGGGGCATGAAGTGGCGGACCTTCATGACGGCTAAGCTCTTGGTGCATGAACTCATGCACGCGATGACGCATGCCCGGCTCGGCTGGCTTGATTATGTACCGTTCGAATCGAACAAAGTTGTCGAGACGGGCTTCGAATGGGAGAACTACGTCTTTGGTGGAGTCATCTGCCACAGCAACCTGAAATGGTCCGGCCTCGACGACGACGCGAGCATTACGATCAGAGACTGGCCTGCAGCGAGTATCACTCGCCACTACCAGCGCGGTGGCTGGATTATCGAAGTCAAAGAAGAGCCTTCGTCGATTGAGGTGTGGTGGTGGATCGTGCCGATGATGCACAACTGGTTCGATAAGCTGTTCACTACTGAGTTCTGGGAGAAGACAGTTCCAGAGCAAGGTTTGAGTGCTCTGAGACCTCCTCGCATCAGAGGATATAGGGTTCACGTGGGCGAGGATGGAAGTACCGATCTGTTTGAATGGGACTCTAATGATGCTGCTTCGTACGGCTGCACAATCCCGGCTGGATATGAGGAGGATTACGATGGGGAACTGGTGCCAGAAGGGTCAGCAGAGTCAGCAGAGTAATTGGTGAGTATACTCCGAGAAACTGTCCCGAACACCTTGATACAATGTAACGCCAAAATAAGCACTGTTTCATTCGCTACTATTGTGTGTCTTGACAACGAGAAACTGATGTGAAGTGGTCATGTCGGAGATAAGCAAGTCGACAAGCCGTCCCGTGTCGAAAGTAGCTGCCTATTGTGGTCTAGCACGTATTTTCCTCCTCTTGTGCCTCGGACATACTCGAATCTGAGCTGTGATTATCTTCAACATCATCGTCGTCATTATCAAGAGCTCTTGTAACGGCGAAAGTCAATCATGTACGAAATGCTACATCATCTACTAGGATGGAGTATCTGTCCGCGACTTTCAATATAATTAAACCCGTAGCGATGCTATCGGAAATGCCACGTGCTGAATCCTGGCGATCAAGATGCGATCGCGCTAATGGATACCGGCATGTATGACGGCTGTGACGGGTTTGATTGACTGGGTTGACAGCGTCTCGAGCTTCCCATATCGGATATGATCCTCGTGATACGCCCAGGATCTCGATTTCGAAGCTGGGCAGCACGCGGCATCTTATCGAATCGACAGGGGAGCTAGACACAATGCAAGACATACAAGTAGATGCGAGATCTTCGTTACTTGGGAAAGAACGTACACCAGCGTCCATTGCCGTTCGTGACATCCTCGTTGCACGTCGTGAGAGTCATCAAGTCAAAGACAAGATGCGTCTCTTCACTCTCGCCGCGGTACTATCTAGCATCTCGCTTGCTTTTGCCCTGGTCGCTGCTCCATATGCCACTACCTCCGTCAACCACACAAGCTTCCCTCTGCTATTGGAAGCAACCCTAGACGACCTTACTGTTGGCTTGGAGAGCAATCTCTTTACATCGGCTGACCTTGTCAAAGCGTACAGTCTACGCATCCTCGAAGTAAACAGCACCCTGCACGTCGTTACAGAACTCAACCCAGATGCTCTTGCGATTGCCACGCACGCAGATGAGCTTCGTAAGAATGGAACGATACTCGGTCCCCTGCACGGAATCCCGATCCTGATCAAGAACAACATCGCTACTGGAGATGCCATGAACAACACCGCTGGCTCGTTCGCTCTACTTGGGGCAAAGCAGGGAGACAGCACAATTGCGGCAAAGCTGAGGAAAGCCGGTGCTATCATCTTGGGAAAAACTAACCTCAGCCAGTGGGCAAACTTTCGCTCGAACAACAGCACCAATGGCTGGTCTGCTTACGGTGGACAAACAACAGGAGCTTATTACCCTGAACAAGATCCCAGCGGCAGTTCATCTGGCTCTGGAGTGGCGAGTTCTATAGGTCTGGCTTTGGGCGCACTTGGAACTGAGACTAGTGGTTCGATCCTCAGTCCTGCGGATGTGAGCAATCTTGTCGGAATCAAGCCTTCTGTTGGCTTGACGAGTAGGCATCTGGTCATCCCAGTGAGTGACAATTTGGTAAAAATTTAATGCATGTGGTCTCATACTGACAATATATTCCTCAACAGATCTCCGAGCACCAAGACACTGTTGGGCCTATGACAAGGACTGTAAAAGACGCTGCCTATATTCTGCAAGCCATTGCCGGGCCTGATCCCAGCGACAACTACACATCTGCGATTCCCAACAACGGCTCGATTCCTGATTATGTCTCCGCATGCAAGGTTGACGCTCTTCGAGGCGTGCGCATTGGAGTTGCCCGCAACGTCATCGACATCTACAGCGAATACCTGGATGCTCCCGTGCTTGATGCTTTCAACACAGCCGTCTCGGAAATCGAAGCCGCTGGCGCCATCATCGTTGATGCGAACTTTACCGGCTTCGAAGCCTATCAGTCTGATGGCAATGGTACTTTAGTACTCAACGCCGACTTCCTTGCGAACTTGAAGTCTTACTTCGCCGAGCTGACATACAACCCAAACAACATTACCGATCTGGCACAACTCACCGCGTTCACACACGCCTTCCCCGCGGAGGACTATCCTGACCGTGACACTGCTGTATGGGATGGTCCAGACGGCGCTCTCACCCAAGGCTGGGACAACACTGAACCTCGTTTCTGGGAAGCTTACCAAGCCAACCTGTACTATGGTGCCGAAGGTGGTATTCTTGGGGCACTGAAACGCACCAACACCTCCGCAGTCCTGTTACCGACACAGGTCAGCCCTGGAATTCCTGCAATTGTCGGTAGCCCGGTCATCACAGTCCCAATGGGCTTCTATCCGGCTACCTGGAACGTGACAAGGAACAGGAGAGACACACTCGTCACTGGTGGACCTAATATTCCATTTGGTCTGTCGTTCATGGGCGACATGTGGTCGGAGAGAGATCTAATCGGATACGCATATGCTTATGAGCAGCAGTCGAAGCACAGAGGGGATGTCCTGCCATACATTGTGCCCAACATTGAATTACTCGATGTCTTGTAAATCAGACCAGGGGAGATAAATTACGACAGTGCACATATGAATATACCAAGATACTGAATGGCAATACGATACACCATACTACAAACCAAGCATCGCTAGTCCGTCTGCATTTTCAACCTTCCCATAAAGCTCCTCGTCTTTCTTAGACAGAGTATGAGCTGATAGTTCGTCGACTTTCGTCTTTACGAATGATGACCTATGGACTGTAAAGCTCCGTCTCTATGATTACTTGCGGATTTCATTCTCGGTGCTCGCGAGCTCTGGTAGTTCGGCCCCTGGGTAGGAGATGCCCTCGCTAGCCATCCACAGCTGTTTCACGCTAGTGGGAAGGGCAATATAAGCCTTAGTCTTGCTGCTGGATCTTTGTTGACAGATGTCGATGACTGGAGGTGGGAGGAGAGCGACACCTCGCCTCGCGTATTCTCCCTCCCAGAAACTTTCATCAAATAGTTTCAGGAGGAATTTGTTATTGCTATCCCAATAGAAACTTCTCTCGACCAATCTGCTCGGCTCGTGACAGATCTCTGACATATTGTAACCAGCTTCGCAAAGCCATGACGTCTGCCAGTCGTACCAGGCCAGAACCTTGCCGGAGTCCCAGCACAAACCGAAGATTCGAGACTCGAGCTCGAAGCCTGCCTCGGCGACGAAGGACTCCTCAAAGCAGTCTTCCAAACTATCACCTGCTACGTCGTTAAACGCGGCATGAGCTATCTCATGGATCATGGTGTTAGCTGTAAGGAAGTCGACCTTTGCGTTGTATGCATCATCGGAACCTTTATTCTGCGCTGCCAAATACAATTTTGTGCTCAACCGGATCACACTCTTGTGACTGAGTACACCAGGGACCGGCGTATGGCAGCAACATTGACCAAATGCGTCTCCGGTGTCGAAGAACTCGAATTCCACTTTATCCGCCAGCAGAATCAATTCTTCACGCGTGGACTTAATGTCGAACGATGTTAGAGTATCGATCTTCTTATCGCTCCCGTAGCGCTGGTATCGCGCGCCAGGGACCTCGATGTTCTCCCCAAAGTATGTAGCGTGAAAGTAATGTAGTGCTTGAGGACTGTCCAGTAGCCTGCTTGCAAGTACAGCTGCGCGTCGGACAATCTTATCGTATATCTTTGCATCCATCTTGTTTTTGCCTTCGTTGGTTCGGAACTTGTTTCTGCGGAAAAGACGATGGATGAAAGCGACGCCGTCATCTGTTTGTGCTGAGGATGGCGACATCGCTGCGGGTGGCTGAAGCGTTGCGGCTGTGCCGATCGATCAGAGTTGGGCGGGCGATGAGGTGGTCTGTATATCTGGCAGAGTCATGGTTAGAGGGCGCGTCAACCCAATAACGACGCGGTGTCGGCAAGTCTTGGTGGAACGCTACGTTTCACTGCTAGATCATAGACGGGTAGAAGTGACTGGGCATGTATTGAAGTGAAGGGAATGATCAACGTTAATCTGCTATCGGTCGCTTATTAACAACAGTCGGGGACTAACGTTGCTTTTGCGAATGCTATTTGGTTGGATATCTATGGGCCTCTTGATGAAATTTCCACTTGTAGGATGGATGTGGATAGCGATGAAACATCGATGAGAATTTTGATTGAATGCTTGAGAATTCTGCAAGGATCGATATCCCATTGCAGTTACAGAACTATCCAGTCGGCCTGTTACATGATGTAGGATGTAATGGAACGTTTCGTGAACTATTGATCGAGACTCGAAGACTCGAATATACTCCAAGTTTTTCTCACATGAACAAGGTGTGAGACGCCGGTTTTAGTCCGCGGACATCACCTTCTTGAACCTGTAATCGTCGCCTGGACGCGTCCGAAGCTGTCTCTCAGGGTTCGCATAGCTAGCATACATCCTCTTTGCATAGCTTGGGCCTTCTGTTTTGAAGAGATCTCTGATACTCAACGGAATAGCCTCGTAGAGGTGTGCATCTTCACTCTCAGGACCACATAGCGGAGGGACACAATCAGGGATCAAAGCAAAAGCTCCTTGCTGGACGTACTCCCCAGATTCCGCCTCCCAGAAGTCATCGTCAGAGAGCTTCATGACAAACTCGGGTTCCATGAGCCACCTCTCAGCTTTCTCCGGGAGCTGCCACTCTCTGCGGCCAATCTTGGTCAGGTCGTACGCACCTTGTGTCTGGCGATACTGCCATGTTGTCCACGCGTTCCAATTGCGTGTGATCCTGGGTGTGAAGCCGAACAAACACGCGACAGCCTCGAATCCTACCTCTGCGATGTTGGACTCCTCGCGGTAGTCCTCGCGTACGGGTCCGAAGAGATGGAAATGCGCAGCATGTGCCACTTCGTGGATCAAGATGCAGGCGATTTGTAGGTTTATGCGTGCATTCTGCTCTGGTGTTACCTTTTTGGCGAGAGCCTCGTCGTAAACAGACCGGCTGATACTGACGGTGCTTAGCCATTTGCCGGTAGGACCTTTGGAGATTGCAGTCTGAGCGTACGGTGGGATGTTGTCGTGGATCTCGAAGGTGATGTTGTCAGCAAGCAGCAGCCTCTGCTCCTCAACAGCTCTTATGTCAGCGTTGGTCAGCTCATCGATTGCTTTGTCGCAGGCATACTGATGAGGCAAGTAGTTGGGACCCTGCTCAACTGAGAAGCCCGAGGGTTTATCAGCAGGTACGGTCTTGCCAAAGTAGAAGCAGTAGTCATAATGCAGCCCTTGAGGGCTGTTGATCAGCCTCGTCGCTAGCAAAGCCGGCTCGCAAAAAGCATCATAATCAATACCTGCCGGAAACTTCGTAGCATCGAACACTGGATGCACAGTCTGGCGTCCGGGATGCTGGAATCTGCGGTGCGTTTCTGCTGAGCTGCTCATACTTGAGGGACAGTGCGTCTGTGTTGCGTGCTGTTGAATGTATCGGAGCGGTGCTACTCCAGCCGACTCCCGCTCTTTACTTATGATAAAAAGGTACCGAGGGACACAGAATTGTAAGTGAATGAGCTCATGATTTAGACCATTGCGTTGTCAGCTATCGGTTCCCAATAACGAATCGAAACAGGTGACTTTCTTGCTCCTGTCGGCCAATTGCATCTTAACATGAACAGTGAATGAGATCTAGGGACGTGAATGCTTGCGGTCTTCCGGTATTACGGGATGAGCTTTCGTAAGGTCCGTAGATTGCGAAGTTGTACACGGGCTCCTCTTGGATGATCGACATGATAATGGTTGATGTCGTGATCAGGAATACAGATCTAGCGTCTATGCTGGCATGGAAATGAATTTAGAGCGGCCAAACTGGACGAGAAGACAAATTGACTAATTTCTGTAACTGGGATCTCATACCAAGGTTGAAACGCTGTACACAAGAATATCTTCAGACTCCCATCCTTCGTCCTCAATTACAATATGGCTTGACCGCAGTTGTCGTACTTCACAAGCCCCGCAACTTTCGATAGGGATTTGCAAAACGAGCGTACTTCTTCTTCGCGTAGCTCGGACCCTCGCTCCTGAAGAGATCCTTGATACTCAGAGGGATGCCCTTGGTCATGTTGTCTCGGCGGCCAGAAGTACAGCGAAAAGCAATTTCATCAGGGATCAAAGCGAGAGCGCCTCGCTCGGCGTACTCACCGGTCTCACCTTCCCAGAAATCATTGTCGAACAGCTTCGTGACGAAATCCAGACCGCCGGCCCAAATCTGCGGGTTCTTGGGCATCTGCCATGCATTGCGCGCAACCTTGTCAATGTCGTAGCCAGCGGAAAGGCCTTTCCTGCTCTGCCAGATACCCCAGCAGATGCGGTTGTCTGGGTTGGGGGCATCCAGGAAGAAGTGAGGCTTCTGACCAAAGATGCGTGACTCGTACTCCATGCCTGCTTCTGAGACGAGAGAGTCCTCGCGGAAATCTTCGAAGGTGGGGCCGCCGAAGAGATGAAAGTGTGCGGCGTGCGCTACCTCGTGCAGCAGGGTACAGGCCAAGAGAAACTTGAGGCGGAGCTTGTCTTCGGGGCTTTGGCCTGGAGCGAGGATCTTGTTGTAGATTAACGTCCTGCTGATATGGATTACAGAATTGGTTCCGGCGACGCCTCCTTCGGGTTGACACGCGCCACAGAGTCCGAAAGTGTCTGCTCTTAGATCGCTGACTCTGAACCTGACACGCTCGGCAAGGCGGAGGCGCTGATGTTCGACATGGCGGATGTCAGTCTCGTCCAGCTCTCCGATTGCTTTATCGCAAGCGTACAGACAAGGTCCGTTGGAGAAATCACTGGGAACGTATTTCGCAGGGTCGTTAGCGAGACGATTCTTACCGTAGTAAAAGCAGTAATCATGTTGAAGGGCTTGAGGGGTGTTCATCAGACGGGTAGCCAAGACCGCGGAATCGTAGATGGCCCCGTAGTAGTCGATGTTAGATGCGAACCTGCTGGGATCGAACACTGGATGAACGTTCTCGCGGCGAGGGTCGAATGCTCTGGCAGCTGTGAGGACTGGCACTAGAGGCATGGCAGCAGCGTTGTTGGTGTTCTGTATGACTTCTTGACAAGACTGGGTGGCAGTGATCCACACGCCGCCTGTGCGCCATATTATCTGCACTCGATCAACAAACGAAGCGTCGTAACTCCGTTAAGTGCTCACACAACAGCATTGTTAGTGTCGGTTGTGAAAGGTGATGTTGGCAGAGACGGGTTCGTCAGTGAAGAACAATTGATCTGGTCGCTGTGGGTCATACCAGAACGAGGCGGAGTCTACCATCGATACATCTTCATCTTAAGATCTGACTTCGGTCAAAGAGTCTACCTAGCGTCTGCCTATTCGTTCCATGATATTCACCGATCAAGTCTAGGTAATCGTTGAAGCATAGCGGACTGAAACTCGTTCCTGGGGCTATTATCGTTTCTTTGTAATCAAAGTTTATACAATCCCTTTGATAAAATTCCCAAACCCTGACAGAAATTCTGTAGACTATCCTGTTGTGACAGTGATGCTAGAGCTATTAAACGCATTGGAATTACCAGATGCAGATAGAACCTGCTATCGCTACATGCTTATATCAACATACACAATCGCCTACTGTCTGCCCGTTCAATGATGGGGATCGATCGATCGATTGTAGGTGATCGTTGAAGCATGGCAGACTATGCCCTAGGCCCCTAGCGAGCTGGAACTTGTGCTGAAGTGGGTACGATTTCTTTGTGACGAGAACAACAACACAATCCCTTTGACAAAGCCCCCGAAGATCAGCAGTAGTTCAGTAGACTCTATCTCGTTGCAATGGCGATGCTGAAGCTAGCTGACAGGCTAAAATATTGGAATAGACATACTGTGATCGATCAACCACTCTCTCCAATGATGAGACAATGTCAATTGCCGATAAAGAAGCAGCCAGCTCTGTGATTACCATCGCCAGAGTTCCTCGAAGTATTTCGGTGGCGAAGGAAACAAACACTTCGTCACATTATACAATATCACGGACCCAGATCAGTGCGGTCTATGGATTGACATCAGAAAAGATCTATAAATGCTCGAGCACTGCCGGAATATAGATTCTCAACGTTTCCATCGCTGAGCCAAGTTTACGATGTCATTCCCTCTCGAGCGAAATGACTCTGACATCAAAGCACTCACTCTTAAACTTCGTCAAAATCACAGAAAAAGGAAATGGAATGATATAGATAATGGAAAACTGTCTTTTAGGCTACTCTATTTGAAGAACGCATACTTCCTTCGCGCTCTCGCATCTCACCAAGCTCCCACATTATGCGCGCGGCGCCGGGGTTTCGCATCTAGCGAATCTCTGCGTCGAGGTAGAAGAGTTCGAACTCGACGGCTTTAACCTTGGCCTTTACCTTGGCCGAGGGTCCAGTCACCCACTCTTCGACCTCAGTCATTTCGTCGTCGGAGCCGCGGACGGTTGCGTCGTCGTCGGATTCGTCGGTCATGTCCTCGGTGTTGTAGCCGGAGGCGTCTGTGTTTTCGCCTTCAGACCATTCAGCCACACTGTCAGCTCCAGCGTCATCGTTGGTCTCGCCCTCGCTGTCCTCGTCGTCGGGATCCACAAAAGCCTTCCTGTATCCAAACCGAGGTCTCTTGGACTGCGGGTACTTCTTCTCCGCATAGCTCTTTCCGCCCGCGTCCTGACGGAACAACTCCCGGATACTAGGCGGGATAGCCTTGGTAGCAACATCGCTCTTTCCCGCAAGGCACAAGTCCCGCACGATATCAGGGATCAGAGCGACCGCACCCTTCTGTAAGTACTCTTCTTCCCAGAAAACATCGCTGCAGAGCTTAATTGCGAACTTGGGGTTCATGGCGAATTGCGGACAGGTCTTAGGAACCTTCCACTGACTCCGACAGATATACTCCGGTTGGTAGGGTGTATTCCTGAAGAGTTCCCACGTTTGCCACGGAGACCAGCTGGGCCCCGACGATTCTAATGGGCTGCCAGTTGAAGCAATGACAGGCACTAGGCCGAACAGACGGCTCTCGAGCTCCCAGCCGTGCTCGGCGACGAGCGAGCTTTCGAAAAAGTCCTCAAGGCGATTGCGCATGTAGTAGATGTTGAGCGCGTGGGCGATCTCGTGCAGCATGGTGATCGCGAGGTCGAAGTCGATAAGGGCTCGTTCCTTCTTGTTGTAATTTTTGCGGAGGAGAGCGCGGCGGTAGATGTCGCCTCTGATGGAAATTGTGGAATATCCTTCGTTGGTGGACAACTCCTCCGCCTCGCCGCAGCTAGCCATCTCACGCACTTGGAAGTGACACTTGTGGGCGAGCTCAGCGAGTGCTTTGCGTACGTCTGCAATGTCTTTGGCGGTTAGCTGGCCAATGGCCTTGTTGCAGGCGTACTGCCTGGGAACCTCGACTTCCTTGGGGGCAGATGCGTAACCCTCAGGAATGAAGCCCAAGGGCGTCTCGGCCTTCATGTTTGTTCCATATAAAAAAGCATACGCCCAATGTAAAGCTTGTGGAGTGTCCAGAAGCCGAGTTGCAAGAATAGCGGCACCACGAAAGACTGTGTCGTAGTCGATGAAGCCCACGAACTGGGACTTGCGGAAGAGCGGGTGGATGTTGGGTTGACTCTGTTGAGTCTTGGTAGAACCAGTCTTGGCAAAGGCATTGGACGACATCATTGCGATTTGCGGATGGCGTCTGCGGTGATTGGTGTTTGGATCCAATCCTTGAGGTGGCCATGACTTTGGTGGCCATTTAAGCACTCTGTCCAAGTGCTGTCGCAGAGCTTTGTGAGTGAACAGCAGCGTTGTGGCTGATGATCGACACCCAGGCAGCCGCAATCCCATTGTCTTAGACTCGCAGACGTCAATGGCGGCGCACCAAGAAGTGAATCTACCGAGTATCAGGCTGCCCAGCTCGGTGCCCTCGTTGTAGTCGTCGTGCAGTAGCTGCAGAACAAAGGCATTGTTTGAGACGCGCTGGAAACGACCAACGCGAGGTCGGCAACACCACCAGAACGTATGGACTTGCAGTCAGACTCGCCGAGTGGAAGACATTGTCATTGAAGTCCACGAGGAATCCTGGTTTCCTTGCACGCGATTTCAGAAGTGCGGCCAGTGCGTCGCTGTCATCTGGATTGAGCTGGCGGCGGCATCGTTCGTTTAAATGGCCCCCTATGATCGAAGTCCTGCTTATGGTAGACGGTACGCGGGAGCTCGCCTCGCCGCCGCCTCAGCTGGAGATCGTGCAAATGCTGCCTCTGATAGCTGCTAAGGCTAGCAATTGGCCGATTGGAAAGCTTGTAATGAATATATACAGAAAGGGAAGACAGGAAACGAAAAACAGGAAATAAAAGATGTGATTAAGAAAGACTTGAATAGGAAGGGATCGATAGGATGATCACTCCACTGAGGAAATTGTCGGTGCCGAAGTATTGCACAGCGTAGGCCTCCGGCCGGGTGATTCAGGGCAAGGGGGTCCTCTTTTTGGACACTCTTGTTGCCTGCACGGGTTACTAGGACGCTCTGTATGATAAACAACGGGATACATTGTGGAGAGAAGACGTTTCGCCCAAGCAAAGGGATTCGCCATTCTCGGTTTGCTAGTGGTAGTGACGAAGAAACATCGGTCACAAAAATCGACTTGAGGAGTTTCGTGGCGGGATTGTTTGGGCGTGAGTGCGTGACCAGCGCATCTCAAAGGAGATATGGTCATTTCGAAGGCTAGTGTAGATATCAATTCTACGCTGGCGATTGAGAACCCTGACTTTTTTTTTTTGTTTTTGCTGGTGCCAATGTGTGTCATTTGGCAACGTGCTGGATGGCGATTCGGTATCTCGTCGGCCTTGACAAGCTTCTGTTGAGCTTCACGGTTTACGTGGCTAATCAGGCTGAAACTGAAATGTAGTGATTTTCACAAGTGTGACTGGTTTTCTCAGAATCATGTTGTTTCATGGATTGTTTGGTGTGGCATGTTCTCATCATGTAGTCTCTTACGACTGTGCTGCTGACTCTAAGCTAACCTATCTTCGTTTGCGTCGGACCATACGTTGCTCAGTGGCGGCGTGGCGGAGTGCCTCTGTGACGGCGGCCGACGCCCTCATATCGTGCAACACATATACCTCTGTGCTACACCTACGACGATGTGCCGGCATGTAAGTTGCGGGAATTTATGGCCAAAATGGAAGCCAGATGCTCTATCGCAGTGCAGAGGGCCAGTCACCTTGCTGCTTCGTACAGATCGTGACCGTTTCGTTGCGCGGTCAATAAAGATCCTCTTTGGTTCCTCAGAACCAGATCTTGATCAGCTCCTCACTGACAGCACTGGGCAGGAGCACGCCTGATTCGGTGATGATGCCAGAGATGAGATCCGGCGGGGTGTAGTCGACGGCATCTTGAACACGCGAGACCGCTGCGCTGCCAGCTTTCGCGCTGCTGCTCTCCATGTCCGCTACACCTTCGTCGCCGGGAGGCGGGCTTCCGCTCTCGCTCTCCTGGCCCTTGGCTGTGCGGAAGTCCACCACGTTCTGCTCGATGCCCAGGTCGCGCTGTCCGAGTGGGTATAGGCGCACGAACTTGTGGCTCTCAGAGACAACGTAGAACGGCTTGCCGGTGGCTTTCGCGAGCATGCCCATCTGGTATGTGCCCATGCGGCTAACGATGCCGCCGTTCTCTACAACGCCTTCAGCACCCACGAAGCATTGTGTCACGCTGTCCATGCAGTACGCAATCGCCGTTGGCGGGATGGTAGCCACAGGGATGTCGCGCTCGCGCAGCGCTGCAATGTTCTCTTGTGCTTCCGCGTCGTCGCCCGATACCACGTAGATGACCTTGAAGCGAATGCTGCCTCTTCCGCTGGCGTTGCTCGACTCAGCGGCACTGCGCAGCAGCGAGCCCACGACTCTTGAACCTCCGTTTGTGAGCACGACGTTGCCGTCTCTGATGAAGTGCTTGCCGAACGCGGCGATGGTCTCGCGGGCTGCTTTGGCCCTTTCAACGAACAGCCTTCCATTTTGCACGAGGTGCGAGCGCACTTGGTCGAAGTCGCCGTGTGCTGAGGGACGCTGGAAAATGCTGATCAGGTACTGCTGGAACAGGTCGGTGCCGGCAGACAAAGAGATGGGGTTCGCGACGCTGCGCTTCAGGCTGGCGGTCAATTCAGACACGAGGTCCAGCGTCTCGCTGACGGTCGAGGCTGGTGTGTCCGCGAGGCCGAGAATGAGAGCCTCAATGGCGGCCACGGGCATGGTGAGATCGGGGTCTTCGGCCAGCAGGCGTCTGTAGGCCTCAGCGACATCGAATGCGCCTGCGCCTGCGCGCGGCGGAGCGCCGGTCGTGAACATGCGTGCGTTTGGAGGGCGTCCAGGGAGTGGTGGAGGGGTTGTTGATCCTATGTCCGGGATGTCGGAGGGATCTAGAGCAGTTGTCACATTGTTCGGATTGGGAGGTGGGGTGTTCGGACGGCGTTGCTGGTCTGGAGGGACGTTTTAGGAAAATTGAGTCATGCGACGAAAGTTTGTTTGTGCATGCTGATGATGATCGCGGGCGGATGGCGGGGTGTCGGTGTGTGGAGGGGCAGGGAGAGTGAATGCTGTTGTTCCGGTGTGGAAGTCGTGTTTATTTCTTACCTGTGGCCATGTTGAGATGTATTATCTTTTCATTACTGTTGTTGTTATGGGGCAGTGTCTGGGAGTGCTTGGGCAGGTGGATGAAGTGAAGTTGGCATAGGCCAATATACACGCCTGGGCGTCCAAGGAAGGTCCCATCTGAACCAGACGCGCTTTCCATTCCAGCTCCAAGCGAGACTTGGAAGTCCAACATAAACGTCTGCCTTTCAAGAGCGGACTCCAACCGATACACACACAGCTATCACCCTCTTGACCGGTCTGTTTCCAATGCAATGTCACTAGAGCGACGAGCTCCTACTGCATGTCTGGCCTACGCTGTTGTCTGCGCTGCACCATGCATACTTTCGCCCATCAGCCTGACTCTCGGCACCATGCATGCATACACGAGCATATATCAGCAAACACACCAGAAACGCTTTCATTGTCCCGCCGTACGAAGCTCACGTACACTCATGGTAACCTGTATATCTCTTCGTCCACCTTTGTTCATCCTTGACAATGTCGCCGCATCCGTCCTCCAGCACAATTTCAGACAAAGAACATTTCTTCCCAGTACCCTGCTCTATTGCCGTTGAACATGCATCCCATACTACAGCCAGTAATTCGTCCATGTCATCCTATCACTGGGTTTCAAGCACCAAGACGTCTACCGCACATCATGTTGTCAATCGACACAGGGCCTGACACCACTGGACAAGAGCCAACAGACGAAAGACTCACAAGTCCAGCCTTCCGACAAGAGCTGGAAAGGCTGGCACCTGAGCTGGTGGGAAAGTTCGATATGATCAGTCGTAGCAGGAGCGAGGACCTCGAAAAGTATGGTCAGCTATATCTCAAAACCAAGTCGGACTTGATCGAATTACAAGAAGCGACGACCTTGCAAGACGACAACGATGGACGCGACGTTCACGCCGTGTACAACCCATTTGATGAAAACGAGAACATCAGCCCTGTCACAAACACCGACTCGACTAACTCTTCAGCGGCATTTGGCCATAGAGAAGAAGTCGTGAGGACACGTAGGAATCTCCTCGGCTCTGCGCCTTCTTCTGTTGCAAGATCCGGCGCGTCCAATACATCCGTGGGATTTGAAAGACCACAGGCCAAAGCAGCCAAGAAAAGGATTGTTCTTTCCGACTCCACCAGGAGCCCGATCACCACTACTGCACAATCCAACTCATCAGTCGCATCTGGGAGACCCCAAGTCGAGAAGAGCAAGCGCAGGATTGCTCTTACCGATTCCACGAAGAGCAATGACGATCAAGGCAACGCCCAATCTACAAGAGCTCTTCATGCTGTTACGACCAGCGATGCCTTATTGGCGATCAGGATGAACATCAAACTTGTACCAGCCGTCCAAATCTTGATGACATCTGATCTCACACATTCCGATCGTCTCATAGCACGAGAACACGCCCAAGCAGCGCTGCAATATGCCAACGAGTGCGATGCAAGCGTTGCACTCGCCGCTCGCTGCTGCTTTTACATTGCTCACTCTTACTACGATCGTGATGACAAGACAACACTTCCAGATGCAGTGGCATGGTTCGAACGTGCAACTGAAGCCTCAGGAAGCGATCATCCCGAAGGCCAGTGGGCGCAAGAATGGCTCAAACACTACGCAAGCGTCAAGATCGATGCAGACTCGCGCCCAAGCACTGCAGGCAGCTGGTTCTCCTCAGGCAACAAAGTCCTCAGCGGAGTCTGGAACATGATTTCAAGGACTAACAGTAACGAACCTTCCTCTGCTCCTGTATCTCCCTCAGCTCCAAAGCCTCGACCCAAGCCGTTGTGGCGCATGTACTCCAATTGCAGCAATCCTGCCGCAGACCAGAAGCAAGGACTAGAAGAGCGACAGCCTTCTTCATTGTCGACAAAAAACGCCTCCATTTCGCCAATTAGTGACACAAGCAGCACTACCCAGGATCTTCATGGCCTTAAATGGTCTGCCAACGCTCCTTACGGCAAAGGCGAAATAATCAACGGACAACAATTCGAACTGGTGCAGTCACCCGAGCCTATCAATCCTATTGCGGAAGAAGACGAAGAAGAAGAGAAGCAGATACCCACCAACGTCCTGGGTGGTCTCGTCGACGCTGCCGCCCTGAAACCTGCCTATCCTTTGTCACGATATAGGCCACGTCGGCCTTGGTCGGATTCTGACTTTGAAGTCCCGGATTATATGCTGGAAAAGAAATACCACGTTGTAAACGCCAGCTCGCCGTCAGAAAGCCCCGGTGCATCGACCTCTCTGTCAGATTCCAAGAAACAGCAGTCGCCCACGAAATCTTCATACTTTGCGCCAGCCAGCAAAACTCACTCTCGTACTCAATCAACGGCTGCCGCTTCTCCTACATCTCCGTTACCTCAAGCGCACAGCGCCTACGCGCAGCTCGAGCCTGATGCTGTATCTCCACGCAGCAAGAAACGTAACTCGCTTTCGTTGCTCATCAGTGCTACAGGACTAGACATTCGCAGGAAGCGAGACGAGGCGGCCCAGATGGAGGAAGGCGAGAGTCCGGCGTTTGCGCCGAGGAAAGAGGAGGAAGGGTTGTATCGAAGGCGAAGCCACGATATCATTGAAGAGGTATAGGATGATTTGGAGTGTGGGTATGTATCTAATCGTCACAGACATTGTGTATATGTACAGGGTTTGCGAGAAGTGTCGTTCGCACTTTTAACAATGGCGATAATAACGTGCTAGTGGCCAAATTCAAGTCATTTTCGTTACCATCTGGGCTCGTAGGAGAATCCAGCTATGGCAACGGCACAAAAGTGATCCACCTATCCGACCTTCCGACCTTCCTCCTTCATCTGTGCACTGAACGGCCTCTTCGCGGCATTTCGGGCCAATAGCTTTGCCTCAATAAGAGTACAAAACGTCCTGCGATCTTCTCAGACCGCATCCAAATGGCAAAAGGGAAAGCTCACTCGAGCTATTACGATGCATCGGCCGGGAATCGAACCCGGGGCTGGCCGAATCATCTGAGATTTGGAAGATCTCGAATGGCAACGGCCAATTTTACCACTAAACCACCAATGCGATTCATGTCTGGATTTGTATCACATAAAATATATACTTCAATTTTTAACGTGCCAATATCGGATGTGACAAACCATCACTACTGCTATCCTTGCTATCCTGGTTGTGTCTCCGTCCCAGGAAACTTGGATGAGCATGAGCACGAGCACGGATGATGTGATCACTGAAGTGATTACGTTAGCAGACTTGATACCCAGAACCAAGTTTTTGACGGCACAGAATGCGCGATAATTCCGATCGAATACTTCAGCTCTTGATATGGTCCTATAGTATTTGCCGCCCAATGCACCAGAAGAAAAGTAATCGCGAATATGGAGGTACATTCCGTCCGAGTTCCTGTATGCCTTAGACTTCACACGCCACATCCCCGACCAACGCGCAACCTCTGTCGCATTTTCATGTGCCAATAATGTACTAAGCATGTCGTTGACCGAGATCTTCACAAGGTTCCCCACATAGACTTGCCGATCGCTGCGCCAAACAGTCGGGTAAACTCCCTAGTGGACCTGGCGAAATATCGGAAAGCTTCAGTCGAGTCAGCATTGAATTCACGACTTTGCTCCTCTTCTGTACATGTCACCAGGTATCAATGCTCATACGCTCAAGTACGAGCGGCTTCGACCACAATGTTCAAAGAGACAAGACACGGCCGACCATGGTCATTTCGAGATGAAGTGCGGTATTAGCCATTCAGGTTGTGCCTCTTTCAGCTTCATCGTGCTCAGAGCGTTCTCCAGACTAGGCTCACTAGATCCTCCAAAACGGGAACATCAACACGCCACGAGCTTGCAAATCTCGGAAATCGGATCGCTTCGTCAGGGCCATTCGGTAAATCTCACTTTAGTTCCATCTTCTGTCAAGGATGGTCGAGTTGTCTATTCAGGTGCTTTGCCCTAACAGGCTGCCACGCGAGCCACGGCCCTGGGCTATGGCTGAACCTCTGAAGATCCTCTCGCCGGCAGTATCGTTCCCTGGGATTAGACACGCAAGGTGCATGACGAAGATAGGAGGCGCCAATATCTCGCCAGTCGGAGCCGTTGGACAAGGCGCTTGAGGAGCGCTAAACCACCACTGCACTGCATTCGGTAAGTGGTTTGCAGGGTGTCACAAACCAACAATTGGCATTCGCTGGCATCGTTCGCCGCATAATCACTTTCCTTCTGCCACCATGCTGTCAATTACTCGTGGTGCTGCTGCGATTGCTTGTCACGCTGGGCTTCTGGTTGGATGATGGGCAAACAGTAACTCGACACATAAGATCCCCATCCCGTTACTACTGCCAGCAGCACAGGCTGCGCTCCACTCCTTCTTCTTCTCCTTCTTTCCCTTTTCCTCTTACAATCCTCTAGTGTAGTAACGGACATGAAGCTTGCCACGTTCTCACTACTCGCTGGCTCCACTGCCGCCTTTCCAGCCCTTTTAAATCTCAGCGGCAAGGGCAAACTGCTCGACCTCAGAGGCGACGGAGGGCTACTTGATCTTGGTGGAACACTTGGTGTTGGTGATGGCGATGGTGGCTTGCTTGGACTGACTGGAAAGGGCGGGATACTTGACCTTTCCGGTGTAACGAACCAATCTGTGCTCGATGCCAACCTGCAGCGCACCAAAGGCAACACATGGCCTGCAGCCGATCCCGCGACTTGCCCGTTCAACAAAGACCATAAGCCTGCTGCGAAGTGGAACTCCAAGTTCCCTTACAACCATGCACAGAACGGGCTTCCTGGAAAAGGCAAAGGTGGTTTCCAGGTCCCTATGCCTGGCGACCATGACCACAGGTTCATCCAACCTGGACCAAATGATATTCGAGGCCCGTGAGTGATCTTCCCTCATCATGATCGTTATACGTCTTGCTGACTGTACTCATCAGTTGCCCTGGCATGAACATGTTGGCGAACCACGGCTTCATCGCAAGAGACGGAATCACAAACTTCGCAGAAGCTGTCGATGCCTGCCAGAACGTGTTCAACATGCACTGGGATCTTGCTGTAGTCATCACACTCATCGCAACCGTCCTCGGAGACGGTGATGCCATCACACAAAGGTTCTCTATCGGCTGCGACGCGACCTCTCGCACTGCCGCCGTCGATCTCAACCTGCTCACAGGTAGCCAGCCGGGTCTCAACGGTCACGGCAACTTCGAAGTCGATGCCTCGATGAGTCGCGACGACTACTTCCTCAGCGAAGGTGACGTCTTCACCCTCAACGGCACCCTGTTTGGCCAAATGGTCGAGCACACCGGTGGCAATTTCACCAAGTCTGGCATCTCCAAGTCCAAATACAACAGATGGCATGATTCGCAGAAAAGAAACGATCAGTTCTTCTATGGGCCCATCGGCCTCATCTCCTACGCGGCTTCAGCCTTCCTTCCTGAGCTCTACGGCGACGGCGAATCTGCCTCTACTGAGACCATCGCCACGTTCTTCGGCGTCCACCAGGATGACAGTGGATCTTGGATCTACGGGCACAACGAGACGATCCCCGATGGTTGGCGCAGCCGCGAAGAACCGTACGGCCTGGTCAAAGTAGTGGAGAACCTTCTCGCGATGTATCTCGAAAACCCGGTGCTTTTCGGAGGCAACACCGCAGACGGCAGCTTCGACGGCATCGACTTCGGTGCCATCAAAAAAGGCAAGCTCGACCTCGACCTCAGCGTCAACGGCGCCCTCTGTCTCGTGTACCAGCTCCTAGCCTGGCCAATCCCCGGTCCAGCAAACGGCATTCTCAACATTGGTAAGGATGCGGTTGCACTCATCACCTCTTTGCTCGGTGACACGATCGCGGAGCTTGGCTGTTCGGCCCCTCTCAATGCTTCTTAAGGCTGGACATATACAGCTACTGGATCTTGAAGACCAGGGCAGAACTACATCACGAACATTCATTTCCCAGATTCCATGAATTGGAAGTATATTAGACAACACTCACTACGCACAAGCACACGGCACGCGGAACCACATTCTTTTGTTTTCGAACGCCAGCGCCGAAGCTTTTTTTAAATCTATTTAATTGTACAAACGTCTCCGACGCTCAAGTCTCTCATCTCGTTCAACCTATCTCAAGCCACTTTGCTGATGAGACGTACCAGCAATGAGCTGGACGTTCGTCAACAAGACTCTGCTGTTACAACAGCCATTTAAGCCGCGGTGATGTCGGACTCGCTGTAGATGCAAGCCTCGCTGGGGCCAGAGCTGACCTTCTCAGGCTCAACGTCGTTGTTGTCAGTGCCCTTGTACTCGTCGCAGATCTCCTTGACGCCGCTGGTCTTGACGTTCTTGAAAGTGGCAGTGTCACCGTAGTTGGAGTTGATGCCGGCAAGGACCTTGCCCTCGGTGGCGGTGATGTCGGAGAAGACGACGTGGCGCTCGCTCTGGGTCTTGCAGTTGCCGCAGCTGCGGTAGAGCTTGCCGAAGTTGTCAACAGTGAAGCCGGAAACGTCCATGGTGCCGCCGCCGTTGTGCTGGAGAACCTTGTCCTCGGCGCCGAAAGCACCGCCGCCAGAGATGGTGGTGGTCTCGCCGGCTTCCTGCTTCTTGATGGTGAAGGCGTCCTCGCAGACAGCGGACCACCAGACGTTGGTCAGCTTGCAGCCACCCATGCAGTGGATACCCTCGATCTGGTTGGGACCGATGATGACATTGGAGATGGAGGCACCGGCCTGTTGGATGTTAGCTTCGTGCTTTGCATGATTCAAATCGAATGCTGTTGCTTACCTCAAGGATGAAGACAGCATCGCTGTCACCGCCCTCGGACTGACCAGTGCAAGAGACGCCACGGTCGAAAGAGGCCATGCCACCATCGAAGGTCTCGCCAGCAGCAATGGTCTGGGCAGCCTTGAGAACGGAAGTGCCAGAAGCAGCAGGGATGCTGCCACCAGAGGAACCGCCAGACGGAAGGGTGGCGGTACCAGTGGTCAGAGGAGCGCTGGAACCAGAGCTGGTGCTGTTGCTGGTGGTGAGACCGCTGCTGCCGCTGGAGCTGGAGCTGGAGGAGCTGGAGCTGCTGTCGTCGGAGTCAGAGCTGCTGGAGTCCTTGTCGTCGCTGTCCTTATCGTCGCTGTCCTTGTCGTCGCTGTCCTTGTCATCGCTGTCGCTAGACTTCTCCTTGATCTGGCCCCACGAAGCCCAAGGCTTGCTGCTCTCGCTGCTGTCACCAGCAGAGACGGAGTTGCCCTGAGCCCAAGGGCTGCCACCGGCGCTGCCCCACTGCCTGCGCTGGCTGCGAGCGTTGGCGCCGAGGGCGAGAGCAAGAAGAGCGACCGAAGTGTACTTCATTTTGACTGTAGATTGGAGATGAGGAGGGTGTTGGAATAAACGAAATCAATTGATGTAGTGAGCGGAAGTAGAATGAAGACTCAGAAAGCGACCAGTCGCGTTGCTGAGAGGAAGACCGAACGAAGGGATTGACTTGAAGAAGTAGTTGTTTGTATAGATCTAAGAAAGAAGCGAATACGAAGGTGTCTGTCAGACAGGTCTTATATACACACCTAGAATAGGGCTTCCATCCCGCGTCGGGTACCTGTATGCGCAATTCATATATCGACGACACAGGAGAACATACGACGACGCGGGGAGGTAGCCAGGATCCATCGAGCCCTCGAACATTTCGGTCCAACCGAAAACAGCCGCTTGCACCCACGAGGTCTCCCCATTCCATGAAGTCGCTTGAAGTTCGGAAAGTGAGGCCATCACCGCGGTGAAACGCACGTGCAAAAGCTTGATCGATGGGGCCTCGTGGACGTAATCGTACAGAAGCCTCCCGGGGTGCAGTATAGAGCGCGTGTCGCCGCTCTTGGCAGAGCCAATTGCCCTATAGTGTGAAGAGATAGACATAGGTTTGCGGTCTGTGATCATGGCTGTGCAACGCACGGACGAGTACAGTAGTTGTTGGGAATATGCTCCAGGTTCGGTGTCAGAACGTTTCAGTGACGCTACGCGAAGCCGGAATGTGATCCGTGTCGACGAGTATATTAACTACTTCATCTATTTGTTGCGGACGCGAGTCAACAGTTTCTGGGGAAGACTGCACACCTCATTCAACATGATCGTGCGTATCGGCGCATTTAATCGTCACATTCTCAGTGATCCGGAAGCATATGGCCCGGCAATTGTGAAGGTTCAAGGAAGGCATTAAAAAGGTTAGCACAACATCGCACCATGCGCCGGAAAGGGTGGAGGTAAGGGGGTAGCACGGATCTGGGAACTGCAGACAAGTTACAATTAAATTGACCGATCGACTACGAAATCTCATGCAGTCGCACTGTGACGCTGCGACAAACCCTGCAACGACCACTTCTCTCTAATCTTCCTGGCTCCACTGCAAGACTTTCTGGCAGGCCTCAATATCGCTCACCGTGGCATTGAAGGCCTCCGTGACGGCTGTGATGGCCAGATTTCGGTTCCACAGTTCTCTGGTGGAGTATATAGCATCCATGATACTGGCGTTCACCTGTTCCAGCTGCTCGACTGTAAGACCTGACGAACGGGACACTAGCTCCCGGTGCAGATTTTCGGCAAACCTTTGCTCGATCACGTAAGTAGGCGTGGGCTGCGCTGGCTCTTCTGGTGTATTCGAATTGAGCAGATTGTGAATCGAGGCACGATGTGGTGGGGGCCCCATGTTTTGAGAAGATTGAGAAGCTGGATCTTGCGATGACGGAAAGTGAATCTCCTGCGTGTTCTCTAGCTGACTGCCACCACTAATTGGCGGTGCAGCCGAGAAGTCAGGGTGATCAGTGTTTTGACGCACGCCGTTGGAAAGCTGTGTGTTGTTTGAGTATGGACCGCTACTCCTGTTGCTGCGGTCGCTCGTTTTATGCCCAGATGTGGTGGTCGAAGCACTGTTCTGGTACTCATTGAGCTGCGAACCATGTGCGAGTTGGGTGTGAGCGCTCTTCTGTGAGCGCTGACCTTGGGTGTTCTGTTGGCTGAAGGCATGATGGTGTGCGAATTCATTTTGAGGACTGACGTCGTACATCTCCGAGTCATCGTGAAGTTTGGATGGTGCTGTCGAACCGTTGGTCTGATTGGACGTGCCATTGGTGTTACTCCAGTCATTCGAAATCGGACTAGGACCCGGCAGCCTACTAGGCGTGACCGGGAACAGTGATCTGACACCGGGCACTTCTTGGCCAAGCATTATAGGACCAGAACCCTCGGTTGTCGTGTGTGAAGCATGTTGAGGAGGCAGATTTGGTACGACGATCGGCACCTTTTCTCCTCTCTGTTTGGCTTCTGCAACCTTGCGCAGACGCTCGCGCTCTCTTTCCTGCTCGCGTTCGTAGAGTGCCTCGCACTCAGCCATGAGCTGGGGGTTTGCCTCTGTCAGCATCGCCATGTCGACGTCGACGTTTGTGAGCAACTCGTTCGCCTTGAGCGTACGAGCATGGTTCTCCATTGTCTTGGAGTCCTTGGCGATACTTTTGATGTCCGCGATGAAGTCCTTGGGACGCTTGTAGTAACCGTTCGAGAGACGCTGCTCAAGTACAGCGGTGTTCAAGTTGTAATAGAACTTCCCGGATGCGGTCTCGCGCAACCCTTGCACGCCCCTCTCGTCCTGATCGATCTCGTATGGACGGAAGAGAGCTTGCTCCTGGCGTTGCTCCTCGCTGAGATCTGTCGAGAGAATATTCGGGTCCTGCTCATCGTACAGGTATCGGATCACCGAGTCATCGATCGGCGAGTTCATGAAAATGCGGTATTTCCTAATCTGGTCCATTACTGGTTGGAGATTGATCTTCAATTTGTTCAGAGTCAGGTGATCCTTCTTCCGTTGGGCCTTTATTTGGGCTTTGGTGAGCTCAACAGGCGCTGGAGGCGGCGTTGGCGCGACTGGTAGCTCAACGAGCTTCCTGCGCTTGCGCTGCGTGGGGTCTGGGAACTCCTTAGGTGACTTTCGCACCATTGTGATGATCTGGTCGAAGAATTCATGGCGTTCTGCTGCGCTGGGCCTTTCCAAGTTGTACTGGTTCTTCAAAGAATAGCCAAACAGGTCTCGAAGCATTGGAGGATATGGTTTGTGGTCCTCACCAGAAAGCTCCATATAGCCAAGCAAGAGTACTGGCTCACTGGGCTGGATTCCACGCAACAAGCCGGTGAATGTCTTGATGGTCGAGTCGGACAGCGTGGTGTACCAATTCTCGACGTCGGGAATATAGATAATGCTCGGTTTGTGACGTTTCACTTCTTCAAACAGCTGAATGACGGCGGCTTCCGGTGACTATGCAGTATTAGTATCAAGCAGGCCAACAAGGTTAACAGGGAAACACATACTCTCGTAGTATCTGACATCAAGGTACTCAGACCCATGTTCTGTACATGCAAACCCTCAAGCTTGCTCAGTACAGCGCCAGCCAAGTAACTTTGACCCATACCCTGGTGGCCCTTGATCAAGAGGCGTGGCCGGAAGATACGAGAAGACTCGAAATGCCGTTGCATGTTCTCGCGCTCGAAGCCATGCTCATCATCACGGTCATCGTACATGGCTTCCTCAAGTGCAGTGGCCTTTCTCTTTCGTGGAATTGCCTTGTCGATGGCAGCAGTGATCTCCAGTAAAGGTTTTCGCAGTAGAGGTTCGATGTCTTTCTTTAGCGGAACTGCTCCGGAAGTTGCCGACCGCTCACTTGAAGGCACGATCTTGTCGACCGAAAGCATGAAGTCTTTGGCCAAGACTTTGATCTGGGCAGGATCAATGATGAGCTTTTTCTCGCTTGCGTAGATTTGTGGGTATGTGCCTTGGACGGCATTGAGTGCAGCTTCTGTACAGAGTGCACGAAGGTCGGCACCTCCGTACCCCTTTGTCTGTTCAGCAAGCTTGTCCTTGAACTCGGGGGCGAGCGGTGGGTCCCAGCCCTTGGTGTGGATATCAAGGATCGCACGTCTTGCTTCCTGATTGGGGAGCGGGAAGTAGAATTCTCTGTCAAAACGACCAGGACGTCGAAGCGCTGGGTCAACAGAGTCTGGTCTGTTTGTTGCACCAATGACAATGACCTGGCCTCTTCCATCCATGCCGTCCATGAGGGCCAGCAGTGTCGATACAATGGAAGCGTGAATTTGGTCTTGCTTGCTTGATCGCACGGGAGCGAGACCGTCGATCTCGTCAAAGAAGATTATACTGGGCTGATTCTTCCTTGCCTCCTCGAACAGAAGGCGAAGTTGCTTCTCGGCTTCACCAACCCATTTGCTGAGCGCGTCTGCACCTTTGCGTACGTAAAACGTGACCTTCTTGCCATGCGAGCCAACGCTCGACGCAAGCGCACGGGCAAGCATCGTCTTACCCGTACCTGGAGGTCCGTGGAACAAAACTCCTCGAGGAGGCGTGACGTGGAATCTGGAATAGATTTCCGGGTAGAGTAGTGGCAACATGCACATCTCTTTGAGGCGTTCGATATGACCTCCGAGACCGCCGACACTGTCGAAGTTGATGTTAGGATCGACACCAAGGGGGTCCGCATCTGCAAGCGACTGCTTGTCTTTGACTCTTCCGAGATCAGGCGGCCCTCCGCCTGGTCCTGTGAGTGCACTCTGCGGTTGCATGGGCTTGATCGGTGTCATCCCGGCAGCCCCACCAAAACCTTGCGCAGCTCTCTCATCGTCACTGCTATCAGAGTCGGCGCCGCCAGCCATCTCATGCTTATCCTTGCCGCCAAGGACAGGCTTCGGACCAGAGAACCCTCCGAAAGGACCAGTGGTCGAGAATAAGCTCCTGTAGCCGTCTCTATCAGCTCTTGGTTTTCTGGCCTTTGGCGCCGCTGCTTGCTGTGAGCCCATAAGTTGGTACTCAGCAGCTTCTGCTTCTAGCAGAAGATCATTGTTGTTGACTTCGGCCAGGGTCTTCATGCGATAGTCGACCTTTCCCCTGTTACGTAGCGATTTCTTCGCCTCGTAAGTGATACCCCCCGAGGGCTTGTTTCTTCTGTTTTCACGCCTCTTCCGCTTCTCATCGTCTTCCAGGTCAGCTGCTTCATCTGCAACCTCGTCAAGGTCCAGTTCCGAATCCAACTCGGACGACGCTCGCCGTGACTTGCTTCCAGCCTTGGCCTTGTTGCGACCTGATCGTCTGGTGGCGTTTCTGCCACTCGCTCTGCTATCTGGCCGAGCAGCTTGCACTGAGTCGTCGCCACTCGAAATAGCAACATCCGCATCGTCTTCGCCTTCGGCATCGGGCTCGAAGTCGCTGACTTCACCAGCCGCCTTGCGATTGGTCAGACCGCGCCTAGGCCTTGTCTCTTCTTGGGCCGCGGCTGGCGTAGAAGCTTGACGTGCACCACGTGTGCGCAGTCTTGTGCTGACTTTTGACACAGGCGCATCGTCTTCGTCTTCTTGCGACTCTTCAACTACTTGCTCCATCTGAATCTCCTCGTCCTCTTCTGGTGCAGGTTCGGCAGATGTGTAGCCCGGTGTAGCTGCACCACCTTCTTGGCCAGCGGCTACTGCGGCTTGTAGCTGTGAGATCAATTTCGCTTCTCCATGCGGCTGCGAAACTTCCTGTGAAGCTTCCTGTGACTCTTCCATGATCGCACTGGGCATGCTAGGTAGACCCTTAGTTCCCCTGGTTGGTCGTCTACTTGCGACTGACTCGGGCTCGGGCGTAGCGGTTCCGCGGCGAGATCTCAGTCCGCGTTCGCCTGATGTAGGCAGCGACTGAAGCGGAGGTTCGTCCGTGTGTGATATGCGACTGCTTCTACGAGTACCAAGGCCGCTTGGAACGTTGGGTGTCGATGCGCGTGCGTTTGTGCTTTTACTGCCAGTGCGAGACCTCAAGCCCCGCCCAGTCGTGTTGTGTGTTTCTGAAGGCGCCATGTCCGTGAACAAGCTTGGTACCTTCAGCTTTACGATACGCTGTTGAGGCGAGGGCGAGCGCCTGATTCTCTTGGTAGGCGAGGCAGCAGAGTCAGGGCTACCTATGCTCTCGATGTCGTCCTCGCTAGGCTCCTCGTATTTGACGGCCTTCTTTGCGACGCTCCTGACGCCCCTGCCGGTCCTCGGGTTGCGCTCTACCTCTTCTTCTTCCTCTTCCGCAAAGCTTTCTTCCTCTTCTTCGCTGCTGGCGTCACTGTCGAGCTCGATGTCGTCTTCTGAGTCGCCGTACGTCTGCCTCTTCGCGCGCTTCTTGGGTCGTGATGATGCGCCTTTGGATTTGCGCGATCGAGATTTTTGGGGACGTCTGGGAGACGATGCCTCGGCGCCGTAGTCGAGGTCGTCGGAGTCGGAATGATTAGGATCGAAATCCTCAATCTTGCGCTTGTACCTACTCATTGGCACAGCTGGGAGTCGTTCGTCGTACAAGTGAATGCGGCACTTGATGGAATACGGGCCCTGCACCAGGTGGGCGATGGAAGTATGTGTATGGCGATGTTACTGGTCCGTTGGGACAGCGTATGCGATCACTCTGCTTCACACGGGCGCATTTGTTGCGCGTCTCCTTCCCCGGGCAGCCAGATCGATGCAGAGCATCAACAAAAGTGTCGCGTGCGGTTTGTAGTGGCGCGAGCGGTTCGATACAAATGAATGTGATGTGTCCAAGAGCAGGATATGCAAGAAAGGGCGGTGAATAGCCGGTGGGAGTGGGTGAGGTTGTTGTGGTGGTGTGCGTGTGTTGGGCGAAGACGCTCGCTCGCTCGCCCGCAGCCGACAGCGCGCTTGCTCAGCCAGCCCCAGCCCCGTTTTGATAGTGCCAAGGCCCAGGATGCAGCGTTTAGAACTTCGGCCTGGAGGAGAGCCAATTCACGGAATGTAATGGCCATTTGATTATTGCTATGATACAATATATTGAGGTCACAAAAAAGTCGATATTGTAAATGGTGGTGTTTTCGATCTCACTCCCAGGCATTTTTGGGACTTTTCGGCCAACTTTTACGCTAGATATCGAGCTCTACAAATATCACCATAACGTCGTCTCCGTCGTCCTCGAATGGTCCCTGGCCTCTCCACAGGCCGGCCACATGGCAAAGATTAAGCTTAATCGTACCTCATGCTGTCGCCCTGGTACCTTGCAGGGCTGAGAGGAAGCCATGCTTCGGCACGTGACCCCGCTTGCTTGTCTACACCTCCAGTTCACTAAAGGGATCCGAATCTCTTTGGCCTTGCTCTCCGCTTCTCATAAGCTTGAGTCGTTTATACAGCCTTGATGCGTGCTGTCGGTTGTAGCTTTGAAATCTCGAATATTATCTTACTATGTTAAGGCGACACCTCCTATCTCTTATTAACTACGCACCAGCAAAACCATGTACCTGGCCAAAGACGAATATCTGTATACGCCATTGCCCAGCTTTCAAATGCAATTGTTTGTCTGATATGCGATACTAGCGCATGTGTGAGTGAGTGTGTGTGTGCGCGAGTTGATGCTATGCGATCTTGGTGCGGAGTAGCAGCAGCGGTTGTACAGCGAGCGTGGCGTTTTCCTGGGCTTTGAGGCACTAAGAGCAAAATTGGTATATCGGGCCAGATACGATCATCTCGTAACACTTATACACACTTGATTATTTCAAAAGCACCCAGACACGGCCAAAGGACCAAATCGCGGGTCACAAGGTCTAGATGGTGTCATGATTCACAAACATCGATAAATGCCTTAACACCAACCCTAACCCTCAACAATTATCTTGTCGAAAACATGTTAAACATATGTCAATTGTATCCATATCATCATCACTGGCCTTTTAATCTTCGACTACAGTGCATGCAGCTATCGTGAAGCCACCGGACATGTATAAGGAGCTGCGTGGCTGCAACCGTTCAAATGAAGGTACATAGCTTGACGCTTGCACCTAAACTACTAGGGATGTGTGTACAAATCGCTCTGAAAGAGTTTCTGTGGTATGTGCCCTTGAGAACGGTACCCATTGACGTATGTTTAGAGCACACGAGGGCAGACACCGTGTCTACGGAACAGTGTGTGAAAGTGGGTTGGATGGAAAGCTTGAAGTTCGCGAAGTCGGAGGCAAGCAAAACCACCAATATCCTCAACCTGGTCCAAAGTCGTGTCATCGCTCGACACATATATTTATCAGAAACCATCGAATTCTCATATCCCAATACAGCAAGCGACTACGAATAGACCCAGCCGTTTCCACCATACCAGGTAGCCGAAAAAACCCAAATCAAAAACCATGGCAGAACCCCAACATAAAGCGCCCGTCCACCTACCCCGGGTGGCAATCACCTTCTGCACCCAATGTCGCTGGATGCTCCGCGCCGCCTACTTCGCCCAAGAACTACTATCAACATTCGGCGGCAGCATCGGCGAAGTCGCCCTCATACCCGCGACGGGCGGTCTCTTCACCGTCCACTTGACCTACAAGCCTCAGCAGAGCGAGGGCTGCGCTGCGGACGGTGACGTGCAAGCACAGGAAGTCCTCATCTGGGACCGCAAAGCTGAGGGAGGGTTCCCCGAGACGAAGATCCTCAAGCAGAGAGTGCGCAATCACATTGAGCCTAGTAAGGATCTGGGACACTCTGACAAGCCTGCCAACAAGGTGAAGGGTAACGAGGTTGGCACGGAGGAAGGCGAGGGAAAGTCGAAATCGTCTGATGCTGCTGAGACGGTGGCAACGGAAGGGCCAACCGGGACAGACGCAACACCTGCTGCAGACTGTGAAGACTGTAAATAATGAGAGTTCTCACATTATGAAGTGCCAACAGCTTCTGCGATCAGCAGTCCTCGCACTGGACCGCCAGCGAGATGCTTGCAGGCAGTCCGCCTAGACAGCAAGCTCTTGCTATAAGGGCCACAATTTGCCGCACGCGAATAATGTTAGTGTTATAATCATGATCTCCAGCATCAATGATACATTCAGTGGTCTCGGTCACATGTAGTGATCGACAACATTGAAGCTTTCAGTTGTACATGTTTCGACGCGGATCGTTGACGTCGATCCCCTCATCTCCATCTCGGGTTTCGGCAATACATCAACAGTGATGGCAAACAATACCTAGGTAGCGAAAAAGTATTAAGAGGTTCCGTAAAACCTCTCCTCACATTGCATTTGCTTCTATATAGCTTGTGCCAAGCGAAGTAAGTCGTGCAGCAGTTTTGAGAGCATACTATACCACTCCGCGACCTCAATAAAACATCAATCCATCAAGACCGTCTTCAACTACGGCAATGGCAGGAGCATACATGTCAGCGGATACCGCTTCATCTAATCTCTACCTAAACGACCCAACAATCGACCACCACAACCCTCCAGACTCCTCCAACGGCCCCATCCCCTCCCCTCCCCTCCGCTACGGCCAGCCCTTACCCTCAGAATGGATCCCCCTCTACCGCAAACCCATGCACACGCCCACCCGCAAGCTCCGCATCGTCACCATCGGCGCCGGCATAAGCGCCATGAACCTCGCCTACAAACTCCAACACGAGCACCGCGACCTCGCCTCCGACGCCGTCCTCTCGCACACCATCTACGAAGCCAACCCGAACATCGGCGGCACCTGGCTCGTCAACACCTACCCCGGCGTGGCCTGCGACGTGCCCGCGCACATCTACACGTTCCCGTTCGAGCCGAACCCGGACTGGAGCGCGTATTACGCAGGCGGGGAGGAGATCTTGGCGTATTTGCGGCGGACGGTGGCGAAGTATGCGCTGGACAAGGATGTGAAGTGCGGGCATCGTGTTGAGAGGGCGGCGTTTGATGAGGAGAGGGGGAAGTGGGTGTTGAGGGTCAGGCGTGGGGAGGAGGTGATTGAGGATGAGTGCGATGTGTTGGTTTCTGCCACCGGGTTTCTGTCGAAGTGGCGGTGGCCGGAAATTGATGGACTTGACGATTTTGGAGGGCATCTGTGCCATAGTGCGGTTTGGGATGATGGGTATGATTTCCGCGGGAAGAATGTTGCTGTTATTGGGAACGGGAGCTCGGCGATCCAGATTGTGCCGCAGTTGGTTGAGGAGGTTGGGCATTTGACTAATTTTGTAAGAAGGCCTACGTATATCACGCCGGGGCTCGGGTCTGCGATTATCGGTGGCCAGGCACAACACGTGTATACTGAGGAGGAGAAGCGAGAATTTAGAGAGGATCCTGGAGCGCTGCATGAGTACAGGAAGAAAATTCAAGCAGGCAGCAATCGGTCCTTCGACATGTTCGTAAAGAACTCCACAGCCCAGCAAGTCGGCCGTAAATATACTGCGGATATGATGAAGTCGCGGCTCAACAACAACGAGGATCTCGCTTCCAAGCTCACGCCAGAGTGGGAAGTAGGCTGCCGTCGAGCGACACCTGGTCCTGGCTACCTCGAGTCTTTCACGCGAGACAACGTGAGCCTGGTCACATCACCGATCTCAAAGTTCGAGAGGACTGGAATCCGTACAGAAGACGGCGCCCTTCACCCCTTCGATGCCATAGTCTGCGCGACCGGCTTCGACGTCTCGCACCGCCCACCATGGCCTCTCATCGGCCTCAACGGTCTTTCACTCTCAGATGCTTGGAAAGAAGAGCCCAACGCATACCTCTCCCTCGCTGCAGCACAATTTCCGAATTTCTTCATGTTCTCTGGACCCAACGCTCCAGTAGGCCACGGAAGCTTAATGGCAGGCCTAAGCTGGGGCGCAGAGTGGATGTGTCAGTGGCTGCGCAAGATCTCCGCCGAGGATATCAAGTACGTCGTGCCCAAACAAGAAGCCGTCGATGAGTTCAATGCGTATGCAGACGAGATCATGCAGACTCTAGTGTGGAGCGGCGGGTGTCAGAGCTGGTACAAGAACAATCGAGTGGATGGGAAGGTGACAGCCGTGTGGGCGGGGAGTGTTATTGCCTATAAGGAGATGGTGGATAGGATTCGGCCAGAAGACTTTGAGATCGTGTACAGGACGAAGAACCGATTCAGGTTCATGGGGAACGGGCGGACGAAGAGGGAGTATGATCCAGATGCGGATCTGGCGTTTTACCTGCATAAGTGAGGTGTTGATCTTCAACGTCTTATGAGTTCTCCTGTAGGGACCTACAGTACTTGCGCTCACATACTCGATGGCGAATATTGGTGTCATCAATCCTCCGAGGTCGGTAGTACTAGCACACTAGCCTCTGAGATACAAGGCGACTTATATAGTATCTCAACGGCTGGCGTGTGCCTTAGTTATGCCCGTAGCCTATGGTAGCAGGCAGTATAGAGGCTTCTCGATGAATCTGTAGCTGGTGCTCGAGTCGTACACAACTTTGAGCGTAAGTACGGTAGTGGAACCTTGGTCATATGGCGCAAATTGACATGTCCGTTCTTGGAGCCACAGTAAAAAAGGATCTCGAATATGTTTGAGAAGCCTCTCACTGGAGGTACCTGTATTATTTGGTGGTGTGTGTACCCCACCATCTTTAATTACCAGACTTCTGAAGGATCGACTTTGATGTTCTCGCCATTCGGGCGCACAGTCTTGCGCTGCTTGTCTCGCTTGAGTGGCTTCCGCATGTCGAATGCATCGGCGCCATCAGCGTAATAGTCGACTATCCTTCTGTAGACAGAGTATCTATGGACAGTCAGTGGACAACAAAATCGTCAAGATCAAAAAAGATCGACTCACCCCATCTTCTTGTATAGCTTGATGGCAGCCACATTCTCCACTCTTACAAACAAGTCCACGAACCAGCCGTCAGCCTCGTCGCCCGCCACCTCCAAAGCTTCGGAAAGCTTGGTGGCCAGACCTAGGCGACGGGCACCAGGCGCGACCGTGAGACATGTGATGTGAGCATGCCAGGGTAGGTAGTTTGAGAACTTCTTGCGGTAGATGGTCAAGCTGGGGTCATATGGTTCTACTGGTGCTGGGAACGGTGATGACTCGACTTTGCCGAGGACTGTTGTTGTTGTTGTTGTCAGTATGGTCTGTCTCGATGGTGCATATGCAGATAACACATACTATATGCTTCGATCTCACCATCCTCGCTTTCGATGACCTTGCATAGTGAAGGCCACTTGGTGAAGTATTCGAGGTAGAAGCCGATGTTGTAGGTCTCTGTGAGGTGGTCGAGGTTGCAGGGATTGAACCTCAAAAGGTCCATGGGAGTCATGGGCCGTACGAACGACATGGTGCCGGTGTAGTCGACCGAGTATGGGGTGTTTGATTATCTGGTTGCGTATACTCGAGGCCTTCGACACGCCAATTGGGCATAGGCAAAAGGACGAATTCGTGATGCTTCAGCCCTACGAGCAGGCGGGAGAGGCTATGCTGAATGGGGAAAGGCGTGCCTTTGGAGCTCTCACAGATTTGGAGCGTATTACCCGGGAAGCAAGAGCCGCGTGTGAATACCCGGCCAGAGCCAAATCTTTTTTCGCTGAGCTGCATGGCAGGGAGGCGATGTAAGAGATCTTGACTTTCTCACGTTTCGCGTACAATAATTGTTTTTATTGCTGCATACTTCTCGCCATTCACTCTTCTCCCGACAACACATTACCTCATTACCTCATCGGTGCTCTGGGCGCTCCGCCTTGTCCTCGTCTCTCTCCACATCGGCCTCCGAGCGCGGTGGATCGTCTCCCCGTCTAGCGCCTCGTTTTCCTCCCTAGCGGCCAATCTGTGCGCACCCGCAAACCACCACCGCATCTCCAGACTGCTGCATCATCGCGAGCATCGTCCTCGCCGAGAGACACCTGGAACTTCGCGCGCACGTGAAGCCGAAGTCGCACTCTTCACCCATCTCACTCCTCACTCCGACCCGCCTCCTACCCTCCCACCACCACCACCTCCCTCCACTCCCTCCACTCCCTCCACTCTCCACTCACCTCCGTTGAGGCCGGCACAGAAAAGCTGCAGTGCAACCGACTTGCAGTCATGGCGACAGTCACAGAGGCATTGAAGGAGAAGGTGCTCGGCACCGAAGTCGAGCCGCAGCTGTCGGCGCAGACGAGGAACAACTTCCTGCAGTACGCAAAGAAAGATGAGAGCTCTGGTGAATACTACATGACCGAGACCGAGTTCGTCGACGCCATTGCGCCAGAGGGTGAAGACTACGTAAGTACAATCGTCGGCGCTGGATGAGTCCAATGCTTTCAACTTTCAGCGCGCCATTACAATCTACGAATCGCACACTGACAGCAACACAGCACAAGATCAAGCGCGAGCAGTACGCGATCCTCTTCACCGTCGCCGATCGTCGCAAGAAGGACCGCATCGACATCCACGACTGGTCCGTCTTCAACAATCTCCTTGCAAAGGCCGACTCCGAATACTACGTTGCCTTCCAACTGTTCGCAGACGAAGAGACCGGCCTGGTTGACTTCAACTCCTTCAAGGAGCAATATGCTCGTCACCGCCAACACGATAACATCCCCTTCAACTGGGACAGCTCATGGGCACAGCTCTACCTCGGCGGCAAGAAAAACAGACACTCAATGACCTACCCACAATTCGCACAGATGCTGCGCGCTCTGCAGGGCGAGCGTGTGCGCCAGGCGTTCCTGTTCTTCGATAAGGATGGCGATGGATACATCGAGCCGGAGGAGTTCAGCCGCATCATCAGGGAGACCGCATCGCACAAGCTTTCCGACCACTTGCTGTCCAACTTGCCAACTCTGTGCAACATCAGCCCTGGCAGCAGGATCAGCTACGCTAACGTCCGCGCTTTCCAAAATGTCATCAGGGAGATGGATCTCGTCGAGCTGGTCATCAAGAACGCCATCGCCAAGTCTTCCGACAACAGGATCACCAGGACTGACTTCCTGAACGAGGCTGCGCGCATTACACGCTTCACCCTCTTCACCCCCATGGAGGTCGACATTCTCTTCCACTTCGCCTCTCTCGACCAACCCTCTGGCCGTCTTACCATGAACGACTTCGCCAGGGTGCTCGACGCGAGTTGGCACGCTGTTGCTGCCGGTCTTGCCAGCCGTCCGGACTCGGTCGTCACTGATGTCTCACAAAAGGCCGTTGCTGCCTCGGGCTCTGTCCTCCAGTCCATCTTGGTTTCCGCGCATCACTTCGCGCTCGGATCTATTGCTGGTGCATTCGGTGCGTTCATGGTGTACCCGATCGACTTGGTGAAGACCCGCATGCAGAACCAGCGCAGCTCCGTTGTTGGTCAACAGCTTTACAAGAACAGCATCGATTGCTTCCAAAAGGTTGTTCGCAACGAAGGCTTCCGCGGTCTGTACTCTGGTGTCCTGCCCCAGCTAGTCGGTGTTGCTCCAGAGAAAGCCATCAAGCTTACCGTCAACGATCTTGTGCGCGGCCAGTTCACCGATTTGCAGTCAGGCAACATCCCGATTTGGGCTGAGATTTTGGCTGGTGGTTCTGCTGGTGGTTGTCAAGTCGTCTTCACCAACCCGCTCGAGATTGTCAAGATTCGTCTTCAAGTCCAGGGTGAGGCCATCAAGGCCGCTGCTCGCGAGGGCGAGCAAGTCACTAAGCGCTCTGCTATGTGGATCGTGCGCCACCTTGGTCTTGTCGGTCTCTACAAGGGCGCCTCAGCCTGCTTGATGCGTGACATGCCTTTCTCGGCCATCTATTTCCCCACCTACAGCCATCTGAAGAAGGATTTCTTCGGCGAGTCTCCCACTAAAAAGCTTGGCATTGTGCAGCTGCTTACCGCTGGTGCTATTGCTGGCATGCCCGCCGCATACCTCACAACTCCCTTCGACGTGATCAAGACCCGTCTGCAAGTGGAGAGCCGCAAGGGCGACACACAATACACCTCCCTCCGTCACTGCGCCAAGACAGTCTTCAAGGAGGAGGGCTTCAAGGCGTTCTTCAAGGGTGGTCCCGCCCGTATCCTGCGTTCATCGCCCCAGTTCGGTTTCACTCTTGCCGGTTACGAAGTCTTGCAGGGCTTGTTCCCCATGCACGGCGAGGCCACAGCAGAGAAGGAGCTTGGTCCTCGCGGCACCGTTGAGCCCATCACCGGTCTGCAAGAAGCCACCGCTCCCCTGCCCTACCTCAGGAGCAGGAATGCTCTCAAGATCATCCTGGATCTCGACCTGGGCTTCGGCAAGACCAGAGTTCCCAAGGAGGGCCTCAAGAGCTGGCTCCCTGGCGCCAGCAGCCAGAACTCGACCGCTTCCAAGGAATGAGCCCGACGCATGATTAATTGGATGAATATACTCTTGGTAAGTCCGCTTCCTGTCTCGTTTGTGCGTGCCTCGTAATGTCAGTGGGTTGGCGGCGAAAAGTGCACGGCAGCAGCAGTGGCAGTGGCGGCGGCACGGGTAGTTGCATGGCGTATGGCATATATCGGGTCTGTTTTGGGTTGTTGGCTGTTTTTTCAATTCGGCATTTAGCGCAAAAAAGGCGTTCCTTTGTTTTTGATGTTTGCGATTGTGGCGGTGGTTTGCAGATGCGGGTATTAGATCGATGGGTCCAGCTCGAACTCTTGGAGAGCTTGTACATGTATCAAAAGTGCAGCGTCGCTGCTGGTCTGACCATGTGTTGATTGCGTGAGTGTTTGTTCCATGTGAAGATGTGTCAAGGCAGGTTCGTGGTGGTTTAAGTGCAAGTATTAAGAATTTGGCCTGCTCACCACCACGCAGCTTTGGCAGATAACCTTCGTCAAGCCCCTGGTCCTCACACCTACAGCCTGATCACCTGATCTATCACATCGTACATCTGCTACCTGGCATTAATACCATTTCCTATTGCTTCGTACATCACCACTGCAGCCTTGGCAGCGGCACTGCTCTTCCGTCATCACGATGGACCGCGCGCGATGCGCATCCTTCGACGGTTGCTATCTCCTAGCTCACCTTCGTTCCGACAAACACACAGGTCGTCATGAAACCGCTTCAACAATGTAGAACTCTCGATTCCTAAATTCAAAGTCTCGAAAAAAAAAGAGAAAAAAAAAAAACAAATACCACCACCATGCGCCTCTCAGCATCGACGGCGCTCTTGTTCACCCTCTGCACCCTCCCCACCTGCATCTTCCTCAAATTGACGCGCGAAAGCGGCGCCGACACCCTACAGCTCACCCTCTTCGGAGCCGTGGTCGCCGTTGCCAGAGAATTCCTCTCGCGGCGGCTGGGCTGCACGGTAGACCTCTACGCCATCATGGCGGCAGTCGCACCGCTGGACTACATTCTCAACAAGGGGAGTCCGTCGTGGCAACTCCTAGGCGTCGGGCCATGTGACAAGCGGCGACACGAGCAGGGGCGGTTCGGAGGGTGTGTGGCGCTGCAGGCGAGTGTGTGTTATCGGTATGGTGCGAGTGGGAAGTTGGACTGGGCGATGATGGAGGGGTGTTATCGGGCGCTGGGGGTCGGTGCTGGGGATGCTGAAAGGCATTTTGAGCAGTGTCATACTTATGCTGATTTACCATTGAAGGGGTTTGAGAGCTGTCTGACTGCTTCGATGGATCGGGGGAATCGGACGGGGAGGAGTGTTGATTTCCCGGTTGTTGTGTTGGCTTGTATGGGGCGGTATGGAGTTGAAGAGGAGTTTGCGGATCTCACGGCGAAGATGGAGGGGGTCAAGGTTAAGAAGGTGGGAAATTCGATGGAGGGTGATGGGTTGGCGGAGAGGCATATGAAATGTGCTGTTTAGCGTTTCTATCCTGATGGTGTCTCCTAAGAGATCCAGCAGTCTTCTTCGAGCGGTCACAAGCACAGAGACTCTATCCATCCCAAGACGAGAATCCCTTGTTCGAGGATCATCCAAAATGTGAGAAGTAGAAAGGCCAAATCATTTCGCGCGATAAAACGACAGAAGAACGACAGCGCTCAAGCAATGGCCTTCTTCTCGCCATCGCCTCCCTGCTCCTCAACCTCCTGCCTTTTAGCATCCTCTAGCAGCAGCATCCTGCACCGCGCAGTCTTGGGCGTCATCCTGCAGTCTCTGAGCCTGTTCTGGTGCTTCTGCTCATTAATCTGTCTCCTCCGTGCTTCGTTCGCCTTGGCCTCCGCGGCTACCTCGCGCGACTCAAAGATGTTGTGGTCGACTTTCCACTGGTAGATCTCTATTGTTAATTGTCAGCAAAACAGCGAACAACCGGGAAAAAAAACATCGAAGGGTTCCTTGGGTGCAATTTCAGCTCAAACACATACTTGACACGCACTCCTTCTTCCACTTGCCCACGTTGATCCGCGGGACGTAGTTCTTGTGGCCTTGGCACTGCATGTCGAGGCTGTCGTAGTAGGGCCAGTCTGCTGGGGGGACGATGTGGCCTCTTTTGTCGATTTCCATTTGAAAGTCGGGGATTGGTTCGCCGTCGATGTTGTAGAGATCTCTTTTGGCGAGCAGTGGTGATGTCAGGGCCGTGGCAGCCAGGAAGAAGCTGATGAGGAGAGTAGTGAGTTGCATTGTTGCGGGTTGAGATTGTTCGCGATTTTTTTCTCGTTTGGTTGTAGGGATGGAGGGAGAGGGAATGGCTTTTCTTTCATCGATTGCAGACCGCATTTTAATAGAGAGAAAAAAAAAAAATAGAGAGCGATTTTCTGCTGACCTGTATAGCATGTATACTGTTCGCAGATTGGCTGCGAGGAGCTTTAACCTTTGGGTTGGATTACCTACACAGGGCGTTTGCTTTGCCGAACTGCAATATAGCAAGTCAGCACAAGGTTGCACATAGCAAGAATATCTTATGTCAGTGACAGGAAAGCCGTCAACATCTACTCTAAATGAACGTGTTAGTGTCGATACCACCAAGGCGCTCGCTTTTCTCTATAAGGATATCGATGATAGGAAGACTCAACGACTCAGATGCGTGAGAAAGAGGTAGCACAGAGAGCGTCAGAACACTGTGGGCAGGCTGATGACTAAGACCTCTGCTACGACTGGACATCAGTCACAGCGAAGGTAATAATGCTACCTCTCGTGCTCGCAATTAGTATGATCGGCACGGCTCGACTTGCAGTGTAAGCACTTGTTCAACAAACAGATTCCAGATATACTGACATGGCGCATATGCGTGATCATCCACCAACAGCCAATTCTGAGGCCGATGTCTGAATGTCCCGTTCGATCTGTGTCAACAGTACAGAGGCCACACCCCTTCCCACAACCACAATCAAATACATGCCGCAACACACATTAGCAAAAAGCAGCCTACATCGGGCCTCTCGCATCGAGACCAACGACTGATCCGTCAACAAATGTACATCAATATCATGGCTCCACATCCGGTTGGATCTCTGCCAAAGTGTTGAGAGACAGGCTGCGCAAGCCGTCGCAATCGACATGAAGTCCAGAATGGTGTGGTGGACTCGAGGATGAAAGGACGACTACGCGATCATGTGACTGAATCGTCATGCGGGTGCTTTTTAGCGTCGACGAATGTCAGCCAGTGGTTCGTGTGATTCTGCGGTCGATGGGTTGGGTGGCGCCGAAGCGGGACAGGTGGGTAAGCGCCTTGCAGAGACAGGGGATGAGGTGCATGTAGCAGTGACAAGTACAATCGTGCAGATGTCAACACAGTTCATGTTGCAAGTTGTAATGGGTGCAGAAGGAACTCATGTAGATTGTTATGAAGACAGTTCTCGTGATGCAGAAGATGAAACCTGCGCATGTGCATGTGTGCGTGCGCTGGCAGGTGGTGAATGTCAAGGGTGGCCCTGGACAGCCAGGTTTTCTGTCCTCTGAGAGCCGAAGGACATGATTCTCCATATAGACAGCAGTCCTAGGCCTGTCATATAGCTGCAATGCTTGTACATATAGGGGACGCGAAGATGTCCCAGAAAGGCAATGGCACTTACACCACCGCGTCCAAAGAGCTTCACGCGTTCGCGTCTTTCGGCATTGCACGCCCTCAACGGGCTACGGACCGCGCAAGGTCCTTGAAGCCAAAGGAGTGCCGTCCGCACCGAACCACGATTCGGATGGTGATTCGGCGGGAGTAGTTCAGAGCAATCTGACGGCCCGCAGCCTTTACAGACGGGTTGAATGGGCCGCGTCGTTTGGCTTTTGATGGCTTCGCGCGGTACAAGTCGAGGCGAGCGCGTGAAGGTCCCGGTGGATGCAGTCTTGATTTTAGTACTGTTGGTACGCAGCTATTTCTCTCAAAGGAGGAAAATTGTGGTGTCTACGGTATGAGGCTGCTCTGCAACGCCGCAGCAGAACGAGACCAACAGAATCCTAACGGGCGAGGGGCTGCGCTATAGTGGAGCTTGGCGACGAATGTCAGCCAGCCGTGGCCTCTTCTTCACGGCCAGTGGCCTGTGTGGACAGGGACGGCGGCGTGTTTTGCTTCCTCTGTCATGCAGCGTCCACGAGGCCAGACAGACGCCGTAGTGGTGCTACAGAAAAAGGCTCCATCCAACCCTGCGGTCGCGCGCGTCTACGTGCAGCTATAGCGTGAAGGGGGCAGAAGCCGACCCTGCTCTACCCGGCATCTCTCAGCGACCATCACCTCAGCAGGGTAGAAGGGCGTCGTCTGACCTTATCGACTTCGTTCTTCCTCCTCCTTCCCTCGTCTACGTTACAGACTCTTCCTTCGACATCGTCACCACGAACAGTTCAGCGGCTATCCTCGCCATCTTCTCCCCACCAGCGAATGAGTGACAGCATCGCCACTAAGCAAAACCCAAGGCTCCACTCTGCCGACCGATTCCTTGGAACAGAGGCGAATCATCCGCCCTCGGCACGCCCGTCCCTTCCCTCTCGCGCGGACGAGCGACCCCCACGCAAACCCTTGAAAGTCACGTTCGAAAAGCACTTAAGCACTTCCACTCTGCTATAGAAAGTGTTTCAGAAGCTCGCACCACGCCGGTCCAATATATGTCGACCACGTAGCACGCCTTTGCCACCATCGTCGCATGACTGCCGTTTGCTGCCAGCTGAGCTCCATCTGCCCTGCATCCGCAAAAAGGCACCTCGGCAGCTCCGACAGAACCGCAGTGGCGGTGCACGCGCGGCGAACTTTCGATCATCCACTACCGGCAACGGACATGCAGCTTGTCGTGCATGTTGGACAGGAATAGTTCTTGCACTCTGCCCAAAGGTGACTTTGCACCATCTTCTCTGCCACTTTCTTGATTGTTTCGTTTTTGTACTTGATTTCTGGGTTCGCGCTGGACGCCTACTTGCACAATCTTAAAGCCATTTTGGGCGTTTGGACGACATCTACGACTGGGCGCAGTATCCTCTTATAATCTCATGCAAGCCTGAACACCCATGTTCGCGACATAGGCACAACCGGACCTTTTGGAGCTGGCCTTAGATTATTACTGCATCACATCAAACGACCATGTCCGCACCTATAAGGCCTCAGCACAGACCGCCGCCTATACATCACGACCGCGCAACGACAGACGAACGGCAATTTGCGCCTAGTCGCATTCCTGCGAAGTTGGGCGGCGTCGAGGCATCATCAAGCAAGAGCACACATCATACATCTAGGTTGGCTAGGAGGACAAGTCGGACAGAACCGCCTCTGCAGGATGCAGCCGTTCGTCGTGACGGCGATGTTCAACCGCCTTCCGTTCCGATGAAAGCTTCGCATCGCAAAGCGAACGTGCCACGAGAAGATGTGGTGTCACCACACTCGGCTTCAGCTGCGCAATACCAGAGCCGGCCAAGCCGCTTTACGAACACTCAACCACCTCCCAATACCCGAACACCGTCACTGTTCTCGGGATCGTCTGCTCCAACTTTGAGCAGCCCACGTTCTCATGGTTTACGGCGGAAGCCTTCGACTATCGACTCGTACAAAGCGCAGGCGCGAGCGCTCGGTCCAAGAATAGAGGCGGATCGTGCAACCATGCACAGTCGCGCTGAAGGTTACAACGAGGCGCTCGACGATGCTGTGCTGGGCATCGCACTGCCGCCCACTGGCAAATATGATTATCGAAATGAGTACCTCAGTTCTGCAGCGCCTACAAGCAAGCTCCCACACTTGGACACACAGAACACATATCCAATGAGAGACATCACACCACCTGTGCCTGGGCTTTCGCATTCTGCTACACCTTCATCAAGGTATACAGACTCTCCATACAGCCATGTTCCGACACCTAGCTCTGCGTCATCGTACTCTGGTGGTCTTGTAACATCTGCTGCGGGTGACGCAAAATACAAAACCAATAGCCCACTTCGTCCACGGCCTGTTTCGAGCATTACCGGTGCCAGCACGAGTGAAGCTACTCGTAGTGCTCTGCCTCCGCTTCGCGAATCGTCCACATCCTCATCAAATTCAACTGTTAAGGCTCAACAAGCCAAGTCAGCAAAGGCGGCTTCAGACGCATCAAGTACTGCTACGCTGTCAACCTCAACCCAAGCAGCTACCAGTAACAAGTTTTCGTCAGGGCGCCGAAAATCATCATTACCTACATACTCAGCTCACACCGACGTGAGAGTGCCCCCTGAGCTTGCGCACTTGAATGTAGATGCTCCCTTACGCGCACCTAGCACTGCACATCAACCTAGGAGGCCCAGCCGGGATCGTACCCCCAGTCTTACACATCTCAATAATCCTTCGCCAGTCGTACACAGCGATCTGCCAAAGCTGTACACGACATACCACAAAAGGACGCCATCGCAAGATACTAATGGATCTGCCACCTCGACAAGCTTACGAAGTCGCTTCGGTTTCTCGCCGCGGTCTTCATCCAAACATGCATCGCCCCGCGTCGACTCTGCCTTTTCACCATCGCCTTCTTCTAAGAGACCTTTACGACTAGCTACACCCGACTCGGCATTACCAGAACATCCGCGACTGCTTCGTAAAGACTCGCCGGCTGTCAAGCAACCACCTTCACCCGCTCCTCCGAACAAATCACCACGATTCAGTTTCCTATCGCGTAAATCAAAGCCTGCTTTGGAGAAACCTACTGAGAAGCCAAAACGTGAGGCGAGGAAGGGACCAGTAGCTGGGACCGGCCACGAAAAGTATGCCAGATTCGGCTTTCGAGGGCGCAGTGGAAGTACGGCCAATTCGCAGACTTCCAGTCGCTCGCCGAGCGCGGATAGTAGCGCAAGTAGTGCCACAAAGCCTGGTGCTGCTGGTCGCATGGGCAGCACTGCCAGCGACGACACGTCGGATATGGACGAATTCTTGCGTGATCGGCTGAACCCTGTGGTGCTGCGTGGCCGCCGTACTCCTTTGGGCAATCAGACTTCAATCTGGGCGGGTAAGGATGAGGAATCTAGCAGTTCCCCTTCCGTGGAGGACCTTCCTAAGCCACAGCTCTTACCTTCCGCGATGATTACTGGCTTTGACACTTCGCCTTCACGGGATGGTCCTATTCATACACGCAAAGTCCCACTTTCCCACGACAGCGAGCACAATGCATCATCACATCTTCGTGCGGAAGAATCCTCTCAACAAGTGCATCCTCCTCGTGGTTCGTCCCTCAACCAGGACGATGTGTACGGACAAAGCCCTTCTTACGATTCTTACGATTCAGAAAGCTCAAGGAATGTCCGCGACAATGACGGCAAACCCAAAGAATCGCAGGAGGGTAAGGAAGGTCTGTGGTTGCGCCCTCTGCGAAAAGATCAGTCGCCGCCAAAGCTCAAGCACAAGTGGAACTTTCTCCAGCGCGCACAGTCGTCACATCTCAACGCGAATGGAAACGAATCCGTTGACATCGATGCTTCCATAAAGTCGTGTCACGACGCTTTGCATCTTGGCATTTTCAATGCGATTGAGCCTGTGGGTCTTGCAGAGGTGGAGCGTATCGTTCAGGAACACGACACGCTTTCTACCGGAAGCATACACAGTGGACAGCGCCATTCACGCGTGCTTTCATTCGGAAGTGGACGCAGCAACCAGTGGTCCTCACCAGCAAAAGCTCCGTCCCGTGAGAGTGAGCGATCTGAAGTCAGCGATCTGTCGCCGAGCGTCCTAGCCAGCCAGGTCTTGACTGAGTCGCCTGAACTCTTACAAGCGCGTGCCGCAATTCCACAGCACACTGAACAAGCCGTGCGCATGGTTGCGGGCCCCAGGGCAAGCATGCAGCCCGTCAACCATTCGAAGCAGTCACCTGAGATATCGCCATTCGTTGCTACGCCCGAGCTAGTCTTCGAAAGAGATGACACCCCTGAAACACCACATTCCATCGATATTGCCAGGCAACCCCGACTTTCACCTGTAGGAAGGATACCTATGGTGGTGTCAAAACGTGACCGCGACAGACGTCTTCCAGACAACTCTTTCTCGCGGCCTTTTGCGAGCACTCAGCCTCGTCCCACGGTTCGTCCACCAGGCTCGCTCTACAACCAAATCAGGGATCTCGCGAGTCCAACCGACTCAGCATCACAACCTGTATCAAGCACCAGTAGCGGGTCTGACTCTGTAGCCAACCGGAGCAGCATCAACCCAGATCATCCAAGTGCATCGACCAACCGTTCTAGCTTTGAGTTCTACGCTGGCAATGAGTTCATCGTTTTCGCGCCGCGGAAGAATTCAGATTACACCTACTCTAGTAGTTCCAGCGGCTCGAATTGGCGGTCGATGATGCCTGCTAATGCGTCCGAAGACGAAATCTGGAACGAGTACAACGACTTGATGGACGATGTCATGACGAACAAGACGCCGATCTCAGCCGGCTCATCACTGGGTGCACCATTTCAATACGCCAACTTACTACAGGACAACCGTAGCCCAACAATCCCCGCCCCGCTGAATGTTGAGCGCTCCGTATCACAAGCAACGAGGTCTGCTTTACAAGCATCAGCAGGCTTGCGTGCCCAGGACTCAATACTTGCTTCGGGGTCTCTGAGCACCCATGTATCGCCAAGGGCTCCAGAGGATGACGCAGCAGTGCCATTCGCTACTTTGCAACAGGATGACCGCTTCGCAAGCCATCCGGTCTCTCCGCTAACACCAGATACCCTCGCTCGCTTCGTCGGCACATATGGGGATCGCAGCGCTACTTCTTCAGTTGTTCAGAACCGTCTTAGTCTTCCGCAGGCCCGAACCGATCTTCTCACACCACGCGGTAGTCTTTCGTCTCGTTACAGCCGAACCTCTAGACATTCGAGGACGAACTCCCTCCCGGAGGCCAACGTGCGCAATTCTCAGATCAGTCTGGGTGGTGCTGGCAATCGTTTAGCTCGTGACACACACCTTTTGGACATTCCCGAGCACAACACTGACAAGAAGAGCACGGCAAGTTCGGACCTTCGATTTGGAGCGTTGATGACTAGCAAGTGGCTGTCCTTCGGACGAATCCTCTTCAGCCCTGCTCACAACGAGGTTCGCCTAGCCGACGAAGCACGCATACTTGTGGTTGACGGTCTTGGAGACGACTGGTCACACTACGTCGCAACCTCGTACCCCAACGCGGTCGTCTACAACCTCAGCATCACACCAGCCACTTCCTCTGAATCCTCAGGCTGGGGTCCACTCACGAACTATCGACACTTCAATCATCCCTCGCTGTCGGCGCCATTCCCGTTCCCGAGAGGCTTCTTTACTGCTGTCGTCTTCCGCTTCCCAGTCGCAGCAACAGAGCAAAAGTACCAAGCCTGCATTCTCGAAATCAAGCGCGTGCTTCGTCCTGGTGGACATCTTGAAGTTGTCGCCCTTGACATCGACATGATGAACATGGGCACTCGCGGTCGCAGAGCTCTCCGCGGCTTGAAGACACGCATGCAACAGACCGAGCAGGACATCAGCTTGGGAAACCTCAGTGACACTCTCGTGCGTATGATTGGGCGTCGTGGGTTCGAGGATGTACAGAGATGTGTCGTTGGCGTGCCTGCCGCTGGCCGCATTCCACGCAGCGATGACGTCCTGCGCAGCTCCAGCTGCTCTTCCACCTCTACCAGCGGCCGCCCACGCACAGCCAACAGCAGTGGCACCGACCAGCAAGAAAGCGATATCAACTTTGCCACATTGCTGCAGAAGAACCGCCAGAGTCAGATCGTCGAGCCCGGCCGTGCCAACGACGAAGGTATCACCAAGATGGTCGCTCGGGTCGGTCGCTGGTGGTACTCAGCTTGCTACGAGCAACCGCTGCTCGAGAACGACAAAAGCGTCTGGCGAGAACACGGGCTGCTGCGCGAGTGCGAAAAGCAAGGAACCAGCTTCCGTCTGCTTATCTGCTGCGCGCAGAAGCCTCTCCAGCCTCGCAGGCGGACAAAGTCCGTCTAACACTTCACTTTACGGCCACTGGATTGTGTCTCGCGACGCAGCTCTTTTATTTATTTCTTCCTCTTTTCTTCGCTCTCGAGCCCAGCATCGGGCTTCGAGAATTTCGCACGATACCATGTAAATAACGACAGGCTGGCCCTATTTTTCTTTTTTTTTTTCCTCTTGGGAAGAACCCTTTCGTATTTCCTTTAAATCACGAGACAAACGGCTGTTCCTGGCTCTACACTTGAAGCCGGAAGCGGAGATGGCATTCTTTTCGTCATTTTCTTTTTGCGTGTTAAAGCATGTGCTTTCCACACCAGAGATCAAACAGACGCATCAAAGCCTCGCGGCTAAGGGAAATACGATGACGATGGACGGCAGATACCATTTCGCATGACATGTTGTTGTTGTTGTTGTTTTTCTGTTGGGACAGAAAATGAATGGACGCATTTGTTAGACCACTTAACCTCCCTCTCTCATGCTTTTTTCGAGCTGCTGTTGTTGTGGTCGTCGATGCAATTGCAGACTACACGCCAAAAAGCGTAGTGACACCCTGTGCTTCCTTCCCCGCCCAGGTCTTTCACGTGTTGACGAGCGAGCGACTACCGAAGGAAAAGAGAAGAAATGGCAATGAAAAGCAAAAAAAGACAAAAAAGATGATAGACGATGCTGGTGAGCCAGCACCGGAAGACGTGTGTGTGATACTGAAGAACTGTCATGTATCATGAGATGCTCCTCAACAGGGAATCGAACCCTGGTCTCCCGCGACTTGTCGGTGTGAATGACAAGCGGAAATCATAGCCACTAGACCATTGGGGATGTGGTGAACTGAAATGTACACCAATGGATGATTCTGTGTCACGTTGTGACATTTATGAAGTGCAACATGAATATCGAACTGCGACTGCGCGATCATGACATGCGAGCTGATGCAGCGGAGTATAAAGCGATTTCCAGGTAGATAGATAGGGCGTCTTGACAAACAAACAATTTCGATCCAGAGTTACTGGATCGGTTATGAATGGGGTTGTAACAACTTTCCCAGGACTTAGATCGTGTTGTTTTCGAATTGAACGCCGTCGTTGGGTCAAATTTTACATAGACTATCACGGCTGATGCTCAAGATGCTACGCATGTATACTAATGAACCACCTTTTCGAAAGTAGACTCATCCAAGCCATAGTAACTACGTAGACCACGAAGCCCTCATGAACTCACGTGAATGCGGCCAACAATTACCTCGTTGTATTTGTCTATTGGCACATATACAGTGCATGTATTTCTCGTCCGGGTTAGGGTTGGGGTGCTGCTTCTGATCATAAAAGTCATGTTTGTCTATTGAGACTGAAACAACCATCTTAGCTAGTCCAGACACAGATAGATTGCCATTATAAGTCGCAGGAGTAGTCGGACGTTTGAAGCGGACTCGATCTTAGCCAACAAGCCAGACAATCGTTTAAAATTCGCCTGTATTTGTCCAAAACACCGACATGATTCACAGATACCGCTCATCGACGCGGAGGACTTTCATAAACTATCGCTTGACTCGGTGGGGAAAACGTGTTGAGTTGAGGTGGCTTCTCAATGAAGGGAATGCAGATGCAGATGCCAGATATATCTCTGAAACGAGAATATGTAATCCGCTTGCCCGTCGCTATTCTACGCTATCAACGCAAACGCACCAGGTATGCAAGTGAGAGAGTGAGAGAGAGAGACGCGAAGCCATTCGCCTATGCCGGTTCCCCCTCTTCCGCCTATATGTCCTAAACAAAAGAGGAGAAGGTAAAAAACGCCATCGCTAAGTCCACACACACAAACGAAAAAAAAAGGGTTAGACAAGTTTACACCGTCCATGCCAGATGAACTCAGCTTCAGCCCCAAGGTGATTGTTGCTGCTGTGGCTGCGGCTGACCGGGTCTTGGGAAAACTGAAATGGTCTCCAATTGCTCTAGGCCACCCATGGTGGCTTGCGGCGCGTTTTGCCAGCCTTGGCCTGTTTGTTGGTTGACGAACATCGATTGTCTGAAGGGATTTGTGCCAGTGGCCTGGACTTGCAGTGGTGCAGCATTGTTGCTTGCTGTCTGAGGGCGCGCGAAGGGGTTAGTGCCGGTCGCTTGTGCTTGTAGTGGTTGGAGGCCTGTCTGCTGCTGCTGTTGTTGGGCAAATGGTGAGGCCGATTGGGGGTAGGCTTGTGGCACGCCGTCTTCTGGTATCGATTGTTGCTGGAAAGCAGACATTTGTGGCTGGGTGTGTTTTGCGAATGGGTTTGTGTTCTGTCGTTGTATGCCTCCGGAGTTGTCGACGTTGTTCTGAACTCCCATGGCGCCATTGGGCATCATGCTTTGCCTGAAGGGGTTTGTTTGTTGAGGTTGCAATTGAGCTGGAGATTGCATTGTGGTATTTCCGAATGCCTGTTGAACATCCTGTGGGAATGCGCCGCCGGTGGCGAACGCCTGTTGGGATGGTTGCGGGCCATAACCACCAAATCCAGCACCTGTGTAGTTGGTTTGCACAGGTTGCAGCTGCGCTTGCGGAGGCTGGTTTTGTTGCGGTTGTGTTTGGCCGAAGGGATTTGTTGATTGATCGTTGCCAGCAAATCCTGTCATAGCAGGCTGCTGTGGACCGAATGGGTTGGCGGACTGATCGCCGCCTATGAACCCATTCGCAGTAGGCTGCTGTTGAAGTCCTTGCATAGGTTGTTGGAAGGTTTGGGGGAAGCCAAGCTGTGGTGCCCCGAAGCTGCTCTGTTGCGTCGTGACAAATCCTTGTTGCTGTGGTTGTTGGAATTGCTGCACGGGTTGAGCCATTGGTTGCTGTTTCTGCTCGATGCTGTCGAAGAAATCGATTAGATCAGGAGCCGGTCCTTTGGCCTGCTGACTTGGAGCTGCCACCGCAGGCGTGTTCTGTGTGGGATTCGAAGCTGCAGGCTGGCTTTTCTGTTGTGCTGCAGGTTTGGAGAACGGCTTGCCTGCCTTCTTTGCTTCTTGCTCTGCCAGATATTGTCTGCGGTTGATGTCGAACTCCTTGTCATCCAGATACTCCTGCAGACTAGTCGCTAGACTCGTAGGTGCGTGTTTGATCTTTGGGATCTCCAAACGCGTAGCGTGTTCGAACTGACGCGCTACGCCGAGGAATTGCACCACCTGATCCGTCTGCTTACAGAAAGTCTTGTAGATCTTGATAGCCCGTTCCGCATCTGTCCTTGACATTTCAAAGTAGTGACCTAGCACATTCATGACCGCCTCGTTCTCTGCCGCGTACAAGTCGAGGAGATCTCGCGTGAGCAAACGGAACGCCGTAAGCGAGATCTCATTCTCCATGTCATCATCCAGCATGTTGCATTTTACCAGCGACCTGACCTGAACCTGGATAATTTCCGTTTCTCTGAGCAATCCCTTGTCCACCGTCAACCTCTTCACATGCTCCTGTCCATTCGCAACGAAGTCACATTTTGCCGCCTCAAACGCCTGCGCGCGGGCCAGGAGGTATTCAGAGTACCGTCGGATGTTGTGGCCTTGTGTCTGCACGTCGGTGAAACTATTGATAGCCAGCCGGTGTGTGGGAGCGGCACTCAGGTAGCTGAGAGTGACATTCGGCGTGCCTTCCTTGATCATCAAATGCACGATGATGAGCGACTTGAAGGCTACAGTCCAGGTCGAGTCGCGGAGGCGGTGGGTCAGGGTTCGAAACACCTCTGCGACACCAGCCTCGCCGGACTGGGTCGCGAGCAGGATGTGCTCGACATATTTCGATTTGGGCGGTGCAAGCTTGACCTTGGTGCCGCCTTTGACGGACTTCTCGAAGGAGCTCGACATGAGCTGGCGGAAGTGAGCTGACGGGCGGCGGTTCTAGCGGGGCGTGGGCGGCGGTGGTGGTGACAGTGAGGCAGGCGGGACGACGTGGTTCGTGGCGCGATTCAGGGTGGCAGTAGTAGCATTGTTCGCGAAGGGGAGCGGTGGTGAATGCGCAGTAGTTGTATCCCGGCAGGCTGCGGGGCGTGGGTTGTTACGAGTCGTCTACGGGAGATTGGATGCCCTTAAACAGCCAACTTAGTCTACGTTGCTGCGCGGAAGCTACCCAGCCTGAACATCCGGCTTGACGAGCCTTGGCATGGTAGTGTCTCGTCTTCATGGGCAGACGTGCATGAGGCATGCTATATCACAGTAGATCTATAGAAATAGTAATGTCGCGAACATGTTACAGTCAAGGCAGCATTGACAGGCTGACCTCAACTTGTTGATGCGGCTTTCTGCTCTACCGCGCCGAGGTGCAAAAGGCCGCGATAGAAAGCAGTCGGCCTCTTGAAAGTACCTCGAATGACGGTGTAATGTCACGATGAGATCAAGAAGATTGGAGCTTGATACTGGTGCCCGAGCTAGGAAAAAATGGATACAAACTGGTGGCAACTGAGTTCATTAAAGATTATCATAGCTGTACACGAGATTCCAGGATCTCGGCAAGGTAAGAGGCTGGACGGCACAGGATCGCCGGCAGCCAGAATAACCCTCATATTCAAAAAGTAAGTCAGAGTTGCTTCGTCGCGTCCGTTGATTAACAAGGAGGTGTGCCGAACGCAGATATCATGCTGGTCCCATCCGGATACTCAAGCCCTTAAGCCCGGTAAAGGGAGAGCTCGAGCACCCTGAATGGAACACTGCTTCATCTGATACACGCTAAGCTTTCATCACCTGAGAGATTTGTTAGTCGGTGTCTGCGCGGGTGTTGGGGAAAACAATACGTACATCCTTTTGAATAGGAGGGTCATTGAAGAGAGCAGAAAGAGAAGCGGCGCTGCGGTGCGAGAAAAGTGTTGCTGAGACGCGCGCGCTAGCCGCTTTGGGAAGCCGCTGCGGACTCGATTCGTTGCTCGGCGATGCTGCTGTAGAGCTTCCAAGGGAGGCGATCCATTGACTTCGCTCGTCTTGTCTCATTTTTCTTCCATGTCATTTCAAAGGCGTGCGCTGAGCAGCGCTGCATTGCCAGTGTTGCGAGCTCGTTTGCTCAATTTGCCAGCACCATGTAGGACGCTGAGCATCGAGTCTGTCCAGTCACTGGGGAGGCTCTCTAGACCCATAAATAAAAGAACAGACCAGTCGAGGTTATACAGTACGGCTAACAGTGCCAGTGTTTTGGAAAACTTCAAGAAATCTCGTAAGATACAAACACTCATTAGCTGGCGCTTGCATAAAATTGACAATCACACCAGTACACTTCCCTCCAGCATCATGTACATTTGACCAGCTCGCTACAAAGGGCACGGAACTGAACGATACTCAAGTCGTACTACATGGCTACATCGGTACTCGTCGGGATGCCTCCAAGTCTCTCACGTTTGCTGAGCTGCACGACATGACTCTGGGCGCCACTGTGCAGCTCGTCTCGACATCGACCAAAGGCGTCGACGGCAGTGACTCGCCTCATGCCACATTGCGTGAGCTACAAGAGCACTCACCAGTAGCGATCAATGGCACGATCAAAGCACGAAAAGCTCCATCAGGTGCTAATCGCGAAACCAGAGCTGGTCTCATCACGAGTGTCGAAGTCAAAGTCGACAACATCACGCCTCTGAACACATTCCCTAGCGATATTATCATGTCGAAAGACACAGTCTTCCCTCCCGAACAACGCCACCTGCAAATCCGAAACGATCCTGCTGTTCGCAACGCCCTTGCCTTCAGGAGCAAAGCCGCACGCATTGTACGCAACGAGCTATGCGAGAAGCACAACTTCACCGAGATCGAAACTCCGTTACTCTTCAAATCTACCCCGGAAGGCGCAAGAGAATTCTTGGTGCCCACGCGTGCTCCAGGTCTGGCTTATGCTTTGCCTCAGAGTCCTCAACAGTATAAGCAAATATTGATGGCCAGTGGGATTCCCCGCTACGTGCAGATCGCAAAGTGCTTCCGCGACGAAGACCTTCGAGCTGACAGACAGCCCGAGTTCACTCAGGTTGATTTGGAAATGTCATTTGCGTCAGCTGAGGATGTCATGCGCACTGTCGAAGCTGTGGTGAAAAGATTATGGACAGAGCTACTGGGAGCCACCGACCTTCCAGAAGCTTTCCCGCGCATGTCGTATGAAGAAGCCATGTCGAGGTACGGCTCCGATAAGCCAGATCTTCGTCTAGGGTCTGAGATTCAGCGCATCGAATACATGATCCCCGTCGACCTTGTCAAGAAGATCGGCCCGCTAAACGACCCCATCGTCGAAGTAATGAAGTTCTCCATCGCCGAAGACGCGAACGACACCAGAAAGTTTGTCAACGCCTTCATGGACTCGTCCGAAGCCCAACCCTTCATCCAAAACCCCCACGGCCAACCCGGCATCTTCATCTTCGACACCCGCAAACCACTTCAAGGCCTGCAAGTCTTCGGCTTCGAAGCCGCCGAAGCCATCGAAGACATGCTTTCCCTCGAAGACGGCGACCTCGTCATCATCCAGGCCCGGCCCCGAGCAGACTTCTCTGGCGGTTCCACGCCCATCGGCAACCTGCGCCTCGCCCTGCACAAAGCCGCCGTCAAGCACAACTTCATCCAACCCCCACAGGGCTTCGCCTTCACCTGGATCAACGATTTCCCACTCTTCTCGCCCAGCAACGACGCAGAGCCCGGCCAAGGCGGCGCCGCCGGCCTCGCCGCCACCCACCACCCTTTCACCTCCCCGAAAACAGCCGAAGACGTTGACCGGCTGCTCACAGACCCGCTCAGTGTGCGCGCAGACCACTACGACCTCGTCGTCAACGGCGTCGAGCTCGGCGGCGGTAGCCGACGAATCCACAGCGCGGAGATGCAAGAGCTGATCATGCGAGAAGTCTTGCAGATGAGCGACGAGCGCTTGAAGGATTTCGCGCACTTGCTCGAAGTGCTGCGCGCCGGGTGTCCGCCGCACGCGGGTCTGGCGTTGGGCTTCGACCGGCTCGTGGCTGTCATGATGGGCAAGGAGAGCGTGAGGGATGTCATCGCTTTCCCGAAGAGCGGGCGGGGAGAGGATATGCTTGTGAAGAGTCCGACCAGGATGACGGAGGGGCAGTTGGAGACGTATCATCTGCGGCTGAAGGAGTAGGGATAATTGTTGTTGGTGTTCGAAGATTGCATTTGTAACATAGGATCATGAGGGCTAAGTTTGTATTATATTTTGTACATTATGGTATATCCAGGGAAACGCAAGCTCAACACTGGGTATTTCTCGCTCCTGCGATTCGTACTCACCATGATCTCGAGATATTCAAAAATTGAACGATTATAATCAGCATGGTCGCGACTGTCACCATCGAATCAGAGCAATTCCAGCTCTGATCAGCCCTGATAGCTCAGTTGGTAGAGCGCGTCACTAGTAATGACGAGGTCGCCGGTTCAACTCCGTCTTAGGGCACTCATCCTTTTGTCTTTTTGTCCCTATCCTCTCTTCCACTCTTGAGGGGCAGGGGTGTGTCCTAAGGCAAGGGACCTGTGGAATTGGTTTGCCTGGTGCTCATGGTGCGAGCCCGCTTGTCGACCCAGCAAGACAGATGTGCGGACCGGGACAATTTGGATGGCCACGCACTCTGCTTTTTTTTTTGTTGACGCCTATTGGCACGAAAGGTTCTCCTCGTTGATGCGGGAAATGGGTTTGGGTAGTTCACGGTGAACCTTTGCTTTGAGGCTTTGCTGGCTTGGTCGAAGTGAGGGTAGAGGGTGAGCTTGGGGTATTGCACATCTAAAGGATGCCAGCTATCACCTCGCCCCAGAGAAGGGCGAGCTGATCCCGTCGCAGTAGATGATTCGTAAATCCGTACATTTCTTTTTCTCTTTGGGGTATTAACAAATTAATCACAAGTTTCCCTTGATCGCCACCAAGCCCACCCGAACACCCAAGTCTAAGCAACCCTCTCACCTCCCATCAAGCCCGTCCCCATACTGCTGTCTAAACGGCAAGAGCCTACTCGGCCCCTGTCCGGAACTGACCACCTGCGGCGTCCCATGTTGGTACCCGCCCTGTGAACCGCCGTTCAATTGCGTGAACGCCACCGTCCGCGGCGTCATCGGGTTCGAGGGGTCCCTGCCCCAAGGCGTCGTCGGCGTCTTGGGCAGATTGAGGAAGATCTGGCGGTTCATGTCGCGCTGCTCGTCGCGCGTCATGGTTTGTGGGCGGTACTCGGAGAGTTTGGCCATTTCGATGGTCTCCGCGCGGGCGGAGCGTTCGCGTTGCGTGGGGATGATGGAGAGGGCGGAGTAGATGAGGAAGATGGCGAAGAAGGCGCTATGTTGGGAAAAGAGGTGTTAGCTTCTTGGTGATCGGTTATGAGGAGTGTTATTTCTTTATGACTTACACCATAGTGCAAGTCACGCCGAAGCTGGCGCGCGCTTGCATGCAGAAGCCTTTATTCGAGGGCGTAGCGTAGGAGCAACCTTTGCTCATGTACCATGGCAGGCCCGGGCTGGGCTTGTCGGGATCGCTCATGTCTGGCGCGGACTGGTTGCGCAGCGATACGGCGTAGAGGGCCATCATAAGGCCGTGGACGAAGAAAGCCAGTAGCGGAAGGAAGAGGTGCATGATGAACATGACTACTTTGCAAAGCAGGATGAACATGCCAAGGACCGAGATGGCGATGTTGAAGGTTGTTGTGCTGTTGGGTGTTAGTTGGGCGGACTAGACTGGGCATTTCCTCTGTCTCGCTGTAGACGTACTATTGACTCCAGACCAGTGGAGTTTTGATCGGCCGGTAGTTCGCATAGCTGTATAGGACAATGCTAGGGTCGCTATTGAAGCCCGCATCTGCGCCGTTCTGCCAGAGTCTGGTGCGGTATGTGTTTGGGTCGGCAATGCCGTAGAGTGTGAGGACGGCGACGGTGAGGAGGAACTCGACGACGAAGAAGGCGTACATTAGTCTGGCATACTGCCAGTGTCGGGTCACGAAGAATCGAGGCATCCCGGCCAGATGGTCGTGGGTGGGTAAAGATATATGTATATGCTATTATCCAGATCTGGTGGCCGTCTCGTGGGAGAAGAGGCACCGGGCGTGCGCACCGCGCAGTATAGTGTTTCTTTCCGTCCAGTACGAGAGGCTTCCAATGGTGTATGCTGTCGCAATCGCGCAGTCGTCGCAGGCACTCAGTCAGACGTAGGTACCCATTCGAGCCCTGAAACGGCTTGGTATAGACACAAGAAATGGGAGGAGGAGAGGAAGATGGGAACAGCCCTGAAGGATAAGCAGGATGCTACATGGCGAGCGCATGCACGTGTGCGGCCTTGATGCTCCCCTCAGCTCTTCTCAGCCCATGAGGGAGTCGATGTAAGCGCTGTGATTCCCGGGCCACACCAATCAGAAGCGCATAGCCGCCCAGTCTGCATGCTGCGAGCTGCAAGCTGCACGCCACCACTGGAGAAGTCAGAAGCTTGTTGGCGCTGTCCCCTGCTCTGCCTCGGTGCTTGGCGCTTAGGGAAGATATCAACCGGGCTAATGTTCTTCTACTGTCTCCATCACGTCGATCATGACACTTTCTACCACACTACTGGCTTGCAACACTGCGAGCCTGCGGCGTGTCGAGTCTGGTTAATTTGCTACATATCTGTGCACCATCGGATATCGTCCTAGCGAAGGCGCAAGACCTTTCGGCGTTACGCATGATTTAGTGCTAGCAGATGCAGCATCAACAATTACAAATGGTCCACATATCGACATCCGTTGATGGGCGGCAACGAGCGGTGGTAGCTGCAAGGGCAGCCGTTTATCTTGCTGCTTAGACTTGATGTGACTTGACGATATTGATCTAACATCTTATGACACGGAAGATGAGTCACGGACTGCAAAAGAGAACCAGAGAAGCCATTGATGATAATGTTCATACCCCATGCGGGCTTTAATGCTAGAGTATAGCGACACCTCACAAAGTCTTAACCTTCCCCTGCCTCCATCCCTTCAACTCCTTCAACGCACTCATCACGAGCGGCACAGCCATGGGTCCCAGCAGCGGCACATACACCGCAACCTTGTGCTCGTCCGGGAAATACACCTGTCCCACCATCGAAGGCTCAAAGAACGCTTTCTCCGCTTCCGCCTCAGCGACGCGGGCGTTCTCAAGCGCGAGCTGGTATTCTCCTTGTCGTAGGCTGCTGCAGGCGGCTTCGAGGTGGTGCAGAGTAAGGTCAACAGAGGTTGCGACCGAAGCTGGGATGGCGATGCTTTCGAGTTTGTGGGTCAGTCGGACTAACGCGCCGAGGGTGGAGGAGGCGGAGAGGATGAGGCTTGTTGCGCGTTCGCGTTTGAGGCGTGAGATGCGAAGGGCGAGGGAAGGTGGTGTTGAAGGTACGCCGAGGAGGGACATGAGTTGGTCGGCAAAGGTAAGCATGACTGGTTCCAGATCGGAGATTGTCAGGCGGGTTGTCTGAGTATTGTTTGGGTTGAGAATTTGCACGCCGCCCCATTGGGGGATAGTCCAGCTGTTGCCACCGTTCTCGAGGAGAAGAGGGCTCTGTGAGGGGGATGGAACGTAGAGGACCATGTTGATGGTAGGGCCTGAGCCGATGCTTGGGCTCAAGGGCCATTCTGCAGCGTTGATGAAGCCGCTTAGATCAGAGTGCAAGAGCTTGTAGGTACTGCTTGCTTCGTCCAGCTGAGGGGCAGCGATTGAAGGGGAGAATGAAGCAAACAGCTGCACCTGGGTGTCGACGTGGAAGTTGCTGACAGAGGCAAGTTGGCGCAGAAGTGGGTTGATAAATTGCTGGACGGCCTCCTCGATATCCCATGCTGAGGGCGATGCTGATGCCGCAAAGAGTGAGAACGTGATGTGATATGTCGAAGCGTACTTGAAGGCGCGTGTAGTCCGCTTCTCGATTGCCTGTGTCGTTTCCTGGTCCAGCTGGAAGTCTTTCCCTGCTTTGCTGAATGAGCTGCCTTGGAGGAGATATGCAATGGATGCTTGTTCATCCTGGAAAATTCGCCTCACTTCTTGCACCAAGAAGTCAGAAATGGCATTGCTTCCTGCAGGTCCATGCATAATCTCCAGAGTTGGAGTCATCGAGAGCAGGTTAGCGACCGGGCTTGTCGTCGTCTCGTCCTCCTTCAAGATAACTGTGATTGCAGGCTCCCCTGCGCCATCCTCAGCAGCACCCTTAGCAGACACCTCAAAATCATACACATCCCTTCCCCCATCTCGCCTCAGCGCAGTTTGTACATCGCCAACCAGACTCTGCAACTGTGCAGCCGGCTTGCTCGGAGCTTCTAATACCACTCGGATAGGATACTGAAGTTCACACGCCTAGCCCAAACAAGTCAGCATACATCATCGTCTTCCCAGCGAAACACAAAGAACAACAACTTACATTCCCCTCCGCCCATCTCGCCATCTCCCCTACTGGTAGTTCCTCGCGGTGAATTGAAGTCGTCCATATCCAATGTGGCAAGCCTAGCGTCGCGACCACGGCCCAGAAAGCGAAGATGATGAAGCGGCGTGTCCAGACCGCGCTCGCCTTTTCTGGTGGCGCGGTGATATTTGTCGGAGCACTTGATGATGACGCATCGGAGGTGATGTCTGTCTTCTGTAAGGGCTCAGCCATGGCGGCCTTGTGTGTGTGTGTGGAGCAACTGGTGTTGCTGATGTTTTGAGGCTGTGATGCAGCGGTCGAGGGGTTAACCCTTGGAGTCGACGTTTGGTGGTTGTGGTTTTAGGAGCTGGCTTGCTGGCTGCATGAGAGCGTCCTTTTCCTTTCTTGATCGAACATCACGCGAGGGAGCATGAATTGTGTGATATCACAGTGCTCGATTTCGTGGCATCGCAGTGAACGTGACATCGTTTTAATATGAGTTATTCATGGATCTCAGGCTCCCGGTGATACGTAAAACTCGGACGGAATCTTTGGGAGTCTTCCCACAACTGGTTACCAAAAGGGCCACATTATACTCAATTCATCCGCCTAGGAAGGCATAACGTTCTTCTCAACATCACCTTGGATTACAAGAAACATGTCTCAAGATTACAGCACGCAGGGAAACATCTCACATGCCCTCCCATTGATACCCGAACCACAGGAACACCTTGTCAAATAAAACATCTCAATCGTAACAACGCTGCGTAAAGTTTTACTCAAAAGAAGGAAAAGGTAATATCCACCGCAACAGAATCCTTCCTGCGCCCCTTCGGCTGCCAACTCCATTTCTTTGTGTCCCGTTTTATCACTTTGAGACTCTATCTCCTCCGTCCTCGGATAGGTCATTGGCCTTTCTCGGTCTCCTTGTGCCAAGCCGAGTCTTGCTTCGCGTGTTGTGTAGATACCAGAACTCGCGGACTTCGTCGGAGCTTTCATTTTTCAAGTCACGTGTTGCTTACACGTACTGCGAGAGCCAGCGGATACCCTCGCCGTAGCCCTGGCGCATGACGACGGAGCACATGAAGATCTCAACGGGGCGGATGCCCTCGAGAGGGACCTTGCCCTTGCCAGCTGGAACACAATCCAAGTCAGTACACACATTCCTGCGCCCAGTCCGATTCTTCTCCCGCGAACTTACTAGTCTGGTAGAGGCCAAGCTCATGCCTAAGCTGGTCCTCGCTCACAGCGTTGGGGTGGTCGATCTTGTTGCCCAACACGAGGAAGGGAGTCTTGCTCAGGTCCTCCATGCTGAGCAGCGCATCGAGCTCGGCCTTGCTCTCGGCGAAGCGCTCGGGGTCCTTGGCGTCGACGAGGAAGACGATGCCGCTGACCTCGGGGAAGTAGTCCTTCCACAGGCGACGGGCCTGCTGGTGGCCTCCGAGATCGAAGGTGGTGAAGCGGCAGCTGCCGATGGAGAGCTCTTCGGATGTCGGGTGGAGGGTGGGCTGGAGGATTGCGACGCGGTCGTTCTTGAGCATGTGGAGGAGCTGGAGGGTGTTAGTGGGCGGGCGGAGGGTGGAAGGTCGGGAGAGGGTAGGCGTACGGTGGTCTTGCCGGCGTTGTCGAGACCAAGGAAGAGCAGCTTAGCGTGCTTGTTTGCGAGCCCGAGCTGGGCAAGCATATCCCAGACTGTGCGGAAGAGGATAGATCAGCGTGTGTTACTTGTTGTCCATTTGGAGCATTTGAGGTATGCGCCTGGCTGGCCTGGCCAGAGGGTGTGGGTATATGGGTGGTAGGAGGGTATCAACATACACCAGTCAACGATCCACATCTTGTGCTGTAGGTTCCTCGAATTGGTCTGTTATCGGTGGTATGAAGCGCGTGAGTGTGGCTGAGGGTGATTGTGTGGTAGGTGAGTGCAAAGGGAGATGGTTTGGCGGGCGATAGCGGCTTATGTGATGTATACGAATGGCGAACTATCACATGGAAAGCCAGGCGATGCCAAGGTGACAGGCCGCCGGCCTTCACTGCCAGCTGGTCTGGTCTGGTCTGGTCCCTGACTTGCGGGGGATGCGAGATGCGAGAGTTAACGTTACAGTGAACAAACACCAAACCCGAAACAATTGATTGATTAACAAACACTCTGAACAACATTAAATAAAAACCTACGTCAAAAATGGGCGCCAGCAACCCTGTATGAACAACCAACTCACTGCCACAATGCGGCATACTTCACAAGCTAACAATGAAACCCCCACCAGCTCGACCGTCTCGTAGGCCTCGCAATGCTCATTATCGCCAGCACCGTCTTCGCCTACTACACCGTCTGGACTCTTCTTATGGTATGTCGTGCCCGAGCGAAGCAAAGCAAACCAAGCTCCGAGATACTTCGCAGAGGGAACCAAAGCATAGAAGAATAGGCAATACCGCGACCCGGACTAACACGAACCACAGCCCTTCGTCGACGACTCGCACTTCATCCAATCCCTCTTCCCGCCCCGCGTCTGGGCCATTCGCATCCCGGTCATTCTCCTTCTTCTCGGCGGCGCTGTGGTCGGAAGCTTCTTGAGCGTGGTGATGGTCAGGAGCAATAGGAAGAGAGCGGCCAAGGCTGCTAAGGCGAAGGGACAGTAAGCGTTTTGAGGTCGCGTGGCTTGAAGAGGTTATTGAGATGTTTTTGGGTTTTTCTTTTGAGAAAGAGCACATTGCGGAGACGAAAAGAAAACGGCGTTTCAGTCAGCATTTGTGGCCACGGTCACACAGGACAATTTGGTATAATCAGGAGCGCATATCAGACGAGATTTGTGACAATGGACTCTATGTTCGAACCCTCAGCGACGATGTCCAGATCTCTGATTTCTGAACTTTCGGTTGCAAAGGATTATTCGGGAGAGTCGAGACCTCTGTCATGTCAATCTACATAACCCTACACTCATCCCCAAGCACAAGCCTCGCAACTTCATCCTCAGGGCCACCATCACCACCACCCTGCACCTGCACCCCAAGGTCATTGTTGCCAAGCTGCATCCCCGCAGCACGCGTAGCCATAAGTCGAGCCGAAAGCTGCGCGAGCATCGAACGCTATCAAATCAGCCGAGTTAGCAAGATACGTCGCAATCAACGAAAGAACACAAGCAGCGATCCGCAGCAGCGAGCAATCATTACCCGAAGATGAACAGATGTCAGCTACAAGCAAATGCTCAGTTCCCTACTCCTCCTCTTCAGGAAACATGTTAACATTGCCGAGCCGTCCGAACAGCAGCTGCAAGAGATGGCGGTGGGGAAGCTGGGAGGATCAGTTTGTAAGAATGTGGTGTTTCGTGCTGCTCATGTAGCGAAGAAGGGAGAAGTATGTTCAAGCGCCCGTCGAAGAACGACAATCGAGAGTGTTAGGAAATTGTGAGCTTACCGTGATAAAAGCGTCCTGGTTGCCGCCCATTCGCTCGACGTCGTTTTGCTGCGTGATCTGGTAGCTCTGGTGCAAGCGTCTGCGGCTGGCAAGGCCGGAGGGCGCTACATAGTCGTCATTGTCGTCATCATCATCATCATTCTCATGACCAGTACGGCCAACGGCTGGCTCGGAAGTGGCACTACTACTACTGTGACGAGCGGCGCGGCGTCGACCGCCATAGCGAGGCGGCCAAGCAAGAGACGAGAACCCGCTCGCATCATGAGCTTCGATCCCACGGCCGAGTCGCGCTGCTTCACGTGCTCGCGCGTCTGGCGAGAAAATCTTGATCGTGTGGTCGATACCGCTGACTGCCAGCATTGTTTCGTAAGGGTGGCCTTGGGCGACATTCACGACTTCGCCATCGCCTTCGAGGATGTTAACGAGCTGTGATGTTTTGCGGTCCCAGATGAAGAGATTGCCGTCATCGGAGCCGGAGACGACATATTCGTCATCGAGGCCAAAGAAGTTCACGTCTTTGACGGTCTTGACATTGCAGTGGCCACGGTAGATGCGCGTATGCGAGCCGCAAGGTATGCTGGAAGCGACTTTTTCGCGCATCTGGCGTCGTTCGAAGGCTGATCTATACATGAAGCGTGGGAGGCCAGAGTTGGGCACATCATCGACCTCGTCTGGGTCGGAGGATTCATCTTCATCTTCATCGTCGTCGTCGTCGTCGTCGTCGTCGTCGTCGTCATCATCGTCGTCGTCGTCGTCAAAGCCATCCTCCGAATCGAAAACATCATCGTATTCATTAGCGTCTTCTTCTTCAGAACCATCAGAGCCGACTGCATCTCCGTCACTTTGTTCCATCATCTCAGCGACCATGTCCGCGGATACCGCTTCTGCCATGGCCTCACGCTCCGCAGCCCTCGAACCCTCTTCGGCACTAGGCGTGATCGCACTCGTGGGCGGCGGCGCTCCAGTATCGCCAGCGCCAGCGGGACCTACAGCAAACCTCGCAAGGTCAGCCTCACTGATAGGCTCATCTTCATCCTCGCTGACAGACTCCATGCCGGCTTCTTGCTCTGCGATTTCTCTGACCACTCGACCGAGCCCACCGAATGCGCGATCCACAAAGACGTAGTTCACGCCCTCGGCAGCATTGATCAGCACACCGCGAGCAGCCTTCGAGCCCCAGAACCTGAAGGCTGTCTGTCGATCTTGTGCTTGCGTGCGCTCTGCGCCTTCACCAGGAATAACTGCAGATGATAGATCGGCGAAGGGAATCTTGACCGCAGCGGCGAAAGCAATCACAGCAGCATGCTCGGAGGTGAACAACTGTCTTCGCGCATTGACCTCAAATCTGTTGGCTTCTAGGTTGGTGATTGGCTTCTCTTGCGCGAGGCCAAGGAGGTATGGGATAAGGATATCGTCAATGGCTTCTGGCGTCGCTTCTGACTCTGGGATCGGTAATCTTTCTGCTGCTTTTGAAGATGGCGACATATCATCTGGCCGCGTGAAGCCTTCGACAAGGCTACCGATGCCTGACTCTAACCAGAGGAGGATGGCTTTGAGGAAGTCATATCCAAAGTGCTCGCTTTGCGTCAATAACAAATCATTGCTCCGGGTCTCTATAGTCAGAAATTGCGACATCAGTGGACTCGTGGCGCCTGAGGGTGTCTGCATCTTGCCGCCGAGGGCTCTGGCGAGTGTCCCAGCCGCTTGTACGAATCTTCTGCCACTTTCACGATTGCGACGCAGGGTTTGCTGGTATTGAATATCGTTTGGCTGAGGATCCATGGGGTAGCCCCAATCTCGCATCACCTGGTCCATGTCTGACAAGATGCTCGCGGACAAACCCAAAGCGGACGTGAATGCAGTGGCCGGCTCGTGGCTCTCATGTTCCGGACTAAAGAGGGAAGAGCGTATTCTTACGGTCATCTTTGCAACCCGTTGGGCGTCCCTTTGCTTAGCCGAAAGTGGTGCAGCAGATCGTCGGGGTTGCTCGCGGTTTGACAGCATTATATCCTCGTGCTGGCCGTTTTGGTAACGTATGCGAAGAGCAGTTCCTTCGCCCTCTTCTCCGCTATCGTTGCCTGCAGTTCTTGGACGAGATGTCACTCGTGATGCCTCCGCTTGGGCTGTAGAGCTCTCACTCTCGTTTGACCGACGCTTTCTCTTCGTCTCTTTCCCAGCCTTGACTCTGCCACCAGATGCCTTACCTGCAGATTCTGTGGGCTTGGATTCTCCAGGATTAGGGCTACGGTGGAGATCGAACGAGTAGATATGATCACCACTCCAACTGACAATCATCTCGTCTGGTCGAGCATCGCTGATCTTTAGTGCGGTGATGTGTCCATTTTCCGTTCTGCCCATCTTCTGCTGTCCATTTGGCGCAAACTTCCTGACACATTTGGTAGCCTGAACCATCGTCTCTTCCTCATCCAAAGACATCCGGCCAGGCGATGACAAGGGTGTACCAGCTTCGCTCAGCCGATCGCGCCCTGCCATCCGTCGGTCGTGAAGGAAAGCATGGAGATGGGCGCCGCCCAAGGCAATGTAGTGAGGCTGCGAAGCCGAGCAAGAGATGGAGTTGAGATCGAGATTGTAGCGTTTATACGAAATCAGAGGTGGTGGCGCGTTGCTGTCTCCCCCAGATCTGTCGCTCCGTGGTGATGGGTATGCTGATGAGGGTCGCCGTAGGTCCCATTGTCTGACTTCGCCGTCTTCCGAGCATGTGAGGAACAAATATGGAGATGATTCTGTGACAATCCTCTTTACCCGATCTCCATGGCTTCGGTATACTCGGCAATTGGTGTCCCCGTCGCTCAGGTATTTTACTCCATCAAAGATATTATTCCGACCTCTTCTCCTTCCTGCCGCTGCCATCGTGGAGGCCGTAGAAGCTGCTCTTGCCTGCCCTGAATGCTCCAAGTCAAATATCCTAACCTCTCCATCTCCAGCAGCAGTAATCACGGTATTGTCGTGGCTATGCGGCATGAACTTGACTGAGAAGATGTTCTGTGTGTGACCTGTAGCGACAGTGCAAGCCAGCTGGAATTGCTTCCCTTCACGATCTGACTGGTATGTGTGAATGTTCAGGTGCTGATCATCCGAGCCAGAAGCGAGAAGGCCGCCCGATTTGGACCAGCTCAGGGCATTCACGCAGCCAGAGTGTCCGTCGAGCTCGTTGACGATGTCGAGGTTGGCGATGAGCGAGGGATCGCTGTAGAGCTTGCGGTAGGAGCGGTTCTTGATCGAGTAGTCGGAGGATTCCCGGTGGAAGATCTTTGTGGTGAAGTTGTCCTTCATGTTTGTAGGTTGGTGTAGCTATCGTGGTAGCTCGGTTGTCAGAAGGTGTAGTCTGAAGGGTGAGGCCGTGTAGTTGAAAATATAATATCCGGTGATTGTTTGTCAATCTGGTGTGCGAGGCATGTCTGTTGGTGAGGAGGAGAAAGTCATCAGTGGCAATGGCACGGCAAGATTGATGCTTTGCTTCCTTGCAACTTCACCAAGCAAGTGAGTAGTGAGGCCGATGCACGTCAGCGCTGGCGTCTGCCCCGCCAAAGCTTACATGTGAAGAAGACAAAGGTCTAAGTACTTGACCTAAATATACATACGCCAAAGCCACTACACAATTGAAAAAGATTGTTCCCATCAACTCTTTCTCCACATCACTTCTTTCATCGAAAAGAATCGTCTCTCAACAATGTTTTGATGACGACCAGATTATTGTACGACCCCACCGAAGCTCACCAACCATGGACCATCATCGCGTTCAATCAACCCTGTCGACCTTAAATCCACCAGGCACCATACGCTGGAAAAAGCGTGCAGGATCGTAGCGTCTGGAGATTTCTTTCATGTAGCGAACATTGTCAGCGCCATAGCTCCCAAGCGGATCCTGGAGCGCTTTCGCATACGGCAGGTACACGAATTGTTCACTGGCTCCAACAGACTTTGCGAACGCTTTGATGCGTTCGACTGTCGCCAACAGCTGCTGCAACACTTGTGGCTGCTGCTTGATACTCTCTGGAGTGGTCAAGGTAACTGCTAGCGCGAAGTAAAGCTTGTTGCGAGGGTCGCGGTCGAGTCCGAGCATGTTCCCTCCTTTCTTCACGCCAATGTCTGCGAAGTATGAAGGCAGAGGCTGGAGCTCGATCATGGTGCTGAAGTTCTTTCCTAAAGTCGCGTTGAGGCTGTCGATAAGCTCCACCTGTTGATCGAACAAGTATTTTACAGCTCGTCGGTCATTGGCAATTGTGACCGCACCAGCTCCAACATTTCTAGCAACGAACTGTTAGTCATTTCATCAACTGTGCTGATAGAATCAACCTACTGGGCATCGTGGCTCTTAGCTAACTCGGGAGCATCAATTGAGGCAATATCTGGTAGGGTGTACGACTTCTTGCCAGTTGTGGCCATTACTGGCATGCGATTGAACTTGTCGAAGGCTGTGGTGCTGGCATTGTTGACAGTGTTGACTTCGGTGACCGTCATCGTAATACCAGCTTCTGCGGAGTAAGATATGACCGATACCATTGCGTTTTCGTCGTACGACTGATCCAGATTTGCGTAGTCGACAACAGCATCGATATATTCGTCCTTGTGCGCAGGCCCGATGGTACGCCTTTCGAGCGTGATATTGCTAGCCGGAAAGGTATCGATGTCGAACTTGGTGACGATTCCAAAATTGGAACTCCCTCCTTTCAGCGCTCGCCACAGATCAGAGTGGCAAGACGCATTGGCGTTGATGATCTCTCCGCTTGACAGTACCACCTCGTAGTTGACAACATTATCGCAGGCAAATCCAGTTCGCGGCGTAGTCCAGCCGACGCCGCCACCGAGCGTGAGCCCACCAACACCCACAGGAGATTGTCGTCCACCTGTGACCCCGACCTCATGCTCTTGCAACGCGGAATATACCTCTCCCCAACGAGCTCCAGTTCCGATACTGGCGACCTTCGTTTCCGGGTTGTAATTTGTAGTGTTCAGATAAGTCAAGTCGATCACTACACCATTGGTGATACTGTTCTGGTTGTCGGACCCGTGTCCGCCGCTGCGGATAGCTATGTGCCAGTCGCCGGCCCCACTACCAGCTGAGTCGAGGGCAACGAGGGTTCGAGAAACTTCGGCTGCAGAGCTCGGGACGACGAAGCAGTACGGGGTCCTTTGCGTATCTTTGGTCCAAGAGCCCTCTACGAGAGTTGAGTAGAGGGGGGAAGATGCGGGGTGCACGGCATGAGATAGGTTGGCCGAGATGAGTGCGTCGCACTGTGAAGCCAAGTTAGGGACGGATCTATGGACGGTTGTGGGACTACAAACCGGTTCAAAGCCAGTAGGAGTCTGGGTATAGTTGGAGACGATAGGCACATGTCCTTTGACTCCATCGATCAGAAGCAACGACAGTAGCCCAACAGCCATATCAATTTGCAGTTGCATCGTAGAGACTTCGAAGTGAAAAGGTTGCTTAGAAATGCGTAAGAGCTACAAATGTTTACTTGTAGTAGATTGAGTGATTGTGTTCTCTGCAGGGCATGTGCCTGGGTATTGGTATATATATTCGACTGTCCTTCATGATCTATCCTAAGATGGGCGTGACTGTGCGTCGACTGTTACAACGATACTCAACATCTGATTCCAATCGAGGCTCAGCGATTTCGTTCCGAGTCCGAGCAAGCGAAGGGCTACATTCGATCGTCGTCGAAGATCAAAAACAAATTCTTCCTGTAAACCCTACAGCATCTGAGCTACGTTATCCTGATCATCATGCCAAATGGGGACTCAATCCAAGATGCTGGAGCATCTGCTGAGAGCTTACAGACCAATCGACCAAAGAAAAGGCTGATCAGCAGAAGAGATCATCGCTGGCCAAACACAGTTAGCACTCCATCCGCGCCCTCAGCTCGAACTCGGTGCGAACTTAAGGTTTCTTCTAGATCCTTCCCGTTCGAACTCGGTACGAATCCTTCCCATGGGGCTGTGGAGCAACCGGATTTCCTCCAGAGGTATCGTTGGCATACTTTGAGTATTGACGTTGGCTGTCCTTCATGTCGTAACTTCTGAGGCGATCAATATAACTTTGCAAACTTCCATACTTGATCAGAGATACCTGGAAGCTCATGGAAGCGTGGATAATGCCTCGTACAGTAAAGGTTGCCCTGTTCAGCGTGCCAAGAGCTGAAGGAGATCGCCATCCCTGCGTCTCAAACCAGCCAACAAGCTCAGCTCGAGATGGAACTCCATTAGTTTCGGCGCAACTAACCTCGTTCCAATCCGTAGATACAGCAGTATTCAACTGCAACTCGACTATCGCTTTTTCTCCAACCGCACCGTCGATTTCGAGGGAGTCCGTCAAAATCCCAACACCACAAAGATGTTGTGAAGCAGCTTGACGATAAGAGGATGCCACAGCTCGGATCCAGGAAATCGAGGCGAGGATGCTCACAGTGCAAGCAAAGGCGCGTGAAATGCGATGAAGTCGTTCCGTGTGGCGCTTGTCTCCGAAGGAAACAGGTGTGCAGCTTTCTTGCGCCAGAGCCGCATGGCAATGCGCCAGATCCGACGATACCTGCTAGCTCTGAAGAGTGGACTCATGATCTGTATGTGAGATGCCTGTTGTTCCTTTGGAATCGCCGAACGGACATGAGTTGTATTGACAATTTGCTCAGGGAATTGATGTTTCACTATGCAACAACAGTGTGTGACATCGTAGGTGTACGAGAGGATCTCATACATCTCTGGCGGGACTACATACCGCAACAAGCCATCAAACATCCATTTTTGATGCATGGAATCCTGGCTCTGGCAGCTCTCCATCTGGCGCACCTCCGACCCAGCTCTTCTGTGCAGCTATTGCAGACATGCGACAAACACCAGGCTATCGCACTTGAGAAATTCCGCTCCATTCTGTCGTCGCCGGTCGATCCACAACTCGCGGATGCTCGTTTTGCGCTTGCTGCAACTTTGTCAGTCTCATCCATGGCGCGGAACTGTGCTGGTACGGACTCATCAGTGCTGGAGGTCAACACGATTGCCGAGCTCTTCATTCTAACTAGGGGTGTTAGAGACATGATTCATCTCTCCTTTGAGCACATCAAGAGAGGACCGATGGCTGCACTTTTACACATTCGACGCTGCCCCGAGCCCACAGAAGTGAGCCTGCCGCCCAGTGTCTCTGCTCGCTTCGAAGCAGTTCAACATATGCTAGGCTCTTACGGGTTGGATCCCAACGCCTTTAATCACTGTCAAGCCGCTCTGCTTGAGCTTCGGGGAATATATCAAAACATCGCTCACATCTTACCCACTGGGAATGTTGAACTAGGCGATCTTTCCCGGTGGCAGGTTCTGGTCTCAATGGAATACATCACTCTGGTGCAAGCTCACAATCCACCGGCACTTATAATCCTGGCGCACTACGCTGTTGCAATGACGGCGGTTCATACCGCATGGTATACGCAGGTTTGGGCACATCGTGCACTGAACGGTATTAGCCATGCTTTGGACAGCACGATGCAGCACTGGATCGACTGGCCTTTGGAACAAGCCCAAAACCGACTAAGTATATTGAGTTTCAAACTAGCTGACTGAGAGGATACCATGTCTTTTGGACAGCCAAGCTCGATCAAGGTGTAATCTATCACTTTCTTAAGAAAGACACTTACCGAAGGCTCATTACTGCGCGACTGGGTTTACTGCTGAACCATCGTGATTCTTGGCAGCAATATCGTCGTGAGAAAAGAAATAATGCGTGCAATCATTCCGAGGTGGCTTTCCAGGAATCGATTGTTAGTCTTGCGTTGCGTTTCAGAGAGCTTATACTACACAGCCAAAGACAAATCAGGACATTGTTCTAGCAAACCACGTTGCCCTTGACGGCCCACGAAGTGCACATTTTGTCGAACGCTAGCTAGTAAGCCCAACGAGATCTCTTGCTTAGCGAAAGTGAACATCGTGTAAAAGGCAAATGGTCTGACATTGTCTTGTCAAGAACTAGAAACTTCAGCGGGTGGACTTGACACTCGGCTAGTAGTCTAGCCGATGTCGATCACGGCGCGAAAACGTATCACTTGCTCCACAGCCGATCATCAAGCTGCCACTGTTGCCTGGAGATCCACGCCCTACGGCTATCTCGAGGATGTCGAGTGCCTATGTCATCGGCTATTTAAAACAGAGTCCATCGACGTGGCTGACATTGTTCCCGGGGTCTACACAGCGGTGCGTGTCACATCTGCATCTGGTTTGACACAGCTGTCGCAAAGTTCCTTGAATCCGAATTCATCTACATCTTACGTGTTTTATCGCTGAACAGGAGTTAAAATGGCAGAGAGACGCACTACTCGAGTCCAATCGCTGGCTGGTATCGGCGTGGACCGCATGGGTGCCCTAGCAAATCGACAAGAAGAAGCGTCTATTGCTAAGCCAGGAGCCGGCGGAAATGGGCACGACAAGCCACTCAGAATGGAGAACCTTGACACCGATGTCCCTCTGAACCCCGTCGCGCTCGAAGCTACCACCAAGTCCTTGACGAGCAAAGAAGACAACAGCTATCTGCCGTTCATCGGCCAGCTTGGTCTTCGAAAAGCGGCTGCAGCCCACGTTTCTCAAATGACAGGGAATATTGCCCAGTATTCTGGCGAGGAAAATTGTGTTATCACGGCAGGTGGGCTCAGTGGGATTCTCAATACGCTATTTGCGACAGTCGAGCCCGGAGAAGGTGTTCTCATGACTGATCCGACTTACATTGGACTCATCAACCGAGTGAAGCTCATTGGAGCTATCCCCATTCTTCTACCATTGGAATTTCGCCCTGGTGATACTTGGAAGTTCCCTGGCGAGAAGCTGGCAGAATGTATCACGTCAGCACGAGACAAGGACGGCATACGTATCTCAGCCTTGTTGCTGAGCTCACCCGCTCTGCCATCCGGAGTATATCTTGACAGAGAAGACTGGCGAGCTGTAGCAGATGTCTGCATCTCCCAAGATCTTCTTCTGTTGTATGACGCCGCATTCGAGCGATTTCTCTTCGACGATCGGCCGATAATCCATCCCGCTTCGTTTCCTGGAATGAAACACAGGACTATAACCATTGGAAGCGCATCAAAAGAGCTCCGTTTGATAGGCTGGCGTGTAGGCTGGATCGTTGGACCGACGTGGTTGATACCCGATATCCAGCTCGTAGGAATGGCGAACGTCGTAGTTCCCGTTGGAATTGCGCAGAAAGCGGCAAAAGCAGCTTTGGAGGACTCGGACAAGGATTGCGTCGATTTCACCAGGGAGCTCCAAGCCAGGCGAGATCTTTTGATACAGGAGCTTAAAGGGCTTCCAGTAGGCGTTCCAGCTGGTGGATGGTCTTTCGTTCTCCGGGTTGAGAACGGCAAGGAAGCGACAAGTGCGTTGACGAAAGTGGGGATATTCACTACTCCGATGGATGGCTGGGGAGAGGCTCACGGAGAACGCTTCGTCAGATTTGTGTTTTCCAACGAGCCGTGCCATCGACTGAAGGGCATTGGTGTGAAGGTGAGGGCTGCGCTCAAATATCCTCCCACCGAAGGGAAGAATGATTTGACGACTTCACCGCTTGTGCCGTCGAGAACTTGAGGGATGCGAATTCGATCGTTCGATTATGAACAGCATAAGTAATGTTGAAAGCTATCGAGAATAGAGCTTCCGATTAATGAAGTAAGGCAGAACCACTGTAAAACTGTTCAGACCTCAGCGCCTGCTCTGATGGCGAAGCCGAGGCTTATTCATGACGACAGTGGTTTAATGTGTTATACGGTAGTACACGGCATACCTGTATATTTACAGCGATCAAATTCATTCCGGTAGATTGTCCAAGTATCCTCCGAAGACCAAGGCTCGCACATCACACGAACTTGCTTCAGACAATAGAATAGCCTCTTGTGAGAACCGTACTGCGAAAGATGTAAACGTATCTCGAGTGCAGGTGGATAGTGACTGCGTACTAAAGTATCGCTATCGACTGAAGCCGGGCTAACATCTAATTATATATGGTTACCTACCCAAAAGGAATCTGAATGTACGACGGGCTGGGCGTTCGCGAGGTTGATCTTGAACATGCACTTCATCCCGCGCCCCGTACTGAATCAACAGCCGGACTGAAGCATCGTCGCCGATAGCCTTAGCCATTTGTAGCGCTGTATTGCCGTCTCCAGCTTTGACGGCGACATCTGCCCCATACACAAGTAGAACGCTTGCTACTCGTTCTCCTCCAAAGCCAACCGCTCAATGTAACGCCGTGGCTCCATGCGCATCCAAAGCCTCGATATCTGCGCCATTGCTGAGCAGCAGTCGGGCAACGGATACTTGCTTTTCCATCCCGTGAGTGAGGCGCTCCGTACTCGTAAGAGACCAATCATCATCATCGACGATATGTTCTGTTCTCCAACGCGCTATAATTGCCAAATGGAGCGAAGTCCTCCCGTTTAATCTGCTATGTTGACTAAAGAGCGAAATCCATGGTCAAGTAAGACCTTCACCAGTTGCGCGTTACAACTGGTAGCGGCCTCTTGCAGGAGTGAGAGTTTCACTGCTGCACTGATCGCGCACCGTGCTCGATCAGTAATTGCACGTGGCGGAGATATCCACGTTTCAAAGCCAAGTCGAGCGGGCTGTGGCCACTATTGTCAAGCGAATCGATCTCTACGCCCGCGTTGAGTAAACGTCGCACGATGAATTTTATCGACCGTGTAGATAGCGCTGCCTCGTGCAACGGAGTCATACCCAAGTCCGTCCGGGCATCAACTGTTGCTCCAGACTGGAGCAGAACGCATAAACTTACCTCGTTCGAGTCCCTGGTGTGTGCTGCATTGTGCAAAGGTGTCTGGCCTGTATGTGATCGGTGGTTTACGCCCGCTCTTATACATGCAGCGCCCCTTCAGCTCCTCTTCTCGGGGCCGAATCTCCCCAACCCAAGTTTGCATGATGTTCCCACGTTATGGCTGATAGATCTGACGCAAATGTTTGAAACAATTTCGCAGGCCACATCCAGTCTTTTCGGGTGCATCGCTGCCGTTAGCGTGCTGCAACCACATGTCGTGATCCATGAAATGGCTCCGTATTTCAGGAATTCCTCATCGATGCGCCGAGCTCATTGAATACCACAAATCATCACTTCGCCACATCTCTGACAATCCTCGTAATCGCTTCCTTGCAAGCCCTCTCGTTGTAGCTCTCCCAGCACTCGTACAAGCTCACCATCTCTTGCGTCGCATCCACAACAGCCTCGACGTCAACCTTACTCTCCGCTAGCCAATCAACCAGTTTGCCCATTTTCTGGGGACTCTGTCTGAACCCAAAGCCTGCAAGTGCACTCTGCGACATAGCGTTCTGAGCTGCACTTCCAGTCATGGTCGGCGTGCCCATCGCAGGCGCAGCCTGTGAGCTGTGTGCTTGGAGACCAGCAGGATGTGCCGGCCGTAGCACAACGGCAAGGAATATGGCTGCGATAGCGATAACGTGTGGCGGATACAGCAGAGCCAGATCGGTGTTGTAAGAGTCGTTGATGATGGAGTGCGCCAGTCCGCTCTCCTCGCTCGTCAGTCCAAGGGTTCCCTGCAATTCGGAGAGAGCGCGGTATGGATGATGCAGGATAAGCCTGCTAGACAGAGTGCTGATGAGCGCAAACTCGCATTCTCCTATTTTGCTCGTGTCCTGCACGCCGATCTCTGGCCACGTGCGCACAGCTTCTTGCATGAGCAAACGGATATGCTGCGGGCTCTCTTCCATCTTGCACGCCAAGTAGGCTGCTGTAGCAAGGATGAGGTAAGGGTTTGTTTTGCGTGCCTCTACGTGCAAGTAGAAACGCTTGACGTAGATCTGCGCTGTGGCGGCTGCTTGTTGGCGGAAAGTCATACGTTTGCCCAGTTTGGCGAATTGAGTCTGGAAGTATATGGACAGGTGGCGTGGGTCAGGAAGAGGGTATTTCGCGTGCAGGGGAGAGTTCACTTTGGCCATATCGGAGCGAAGAGTGGCGAGCTCAGTGCGTGTAAACGTCCAATATTTGGCTTGTGTTGAGTCCCAGTAGTTGGCGGCCATCTTGGCGAGAAGTTTGTTTGCTGCCTTTCGCTCTATGCGGCTGATGTTGTCCTAGTCTCCTGGATGTACGATGATCTCGTTTGCTCGCAGTGTTGTTTCGCACAGCTCAAAACCTATGATAGATAGCGACTTGGAATATGATAGAGTCTCTCCATCAATGAACAGCTTGGGCAAGAAGATACAGTTTGGGTGAGCCAGTAGGATTCAGTCGGACTGCTGGAGTTGGTCAACGTCACCCATGACTGTCTTGTTTTGTCAACCAATTGAGAGCTATTTGCACAGTCGATGGACAAGACTGCCAACTCTCTTCACCTTTTCGACGACAAGTATCTCATTGCTTGATACAGCTCATATGACCCAATATTGAGGTGATGTGTTGTCCAGAAAGCCCGTGCATACTGCTGACCAGCACAAGGTTCGGTTATTGCCGCCGCCCGCGCCGATGAAGGAAGAAGCTTTGGTTACAGACCAACGTCAGAGGACGCTCTGGTAAAGAGAGCTCGCATATTCACGGCAATCCCTTAGATCCACCCTGCACCTCCCATTCGGAAAATTACTCCCTCCACGTCCACACAGCAACGCGACCTGACCTCAGCGAACCCCCTGGAGACCCAATACAGAGGTCCCTGGCACACTGCGACCTGCCGAGCGGGCTAGCCATGAAACCAAGATAGCACAGCAATACACGGCTATGGATGGCGAGTCCCGAGAGGAGCGGGATGCCAGGATCAAGGCGCTGTGGGAGCAACTGGACACCAAGAAAAAGGGCAATGTCGACTTGCCTGCCCTTAAGAATGGATTGGTCAAGATGAACCACCGTGAGTCTGCTGGTCGCATCCTGGCAAGGGCGCCGCTAAATGCTTCGCAGCGCTCAAAAACGCGGACAACCTGGTCAAAGACATCTTGCACGCCGCAGACATCAATCAAGATGGCAGTATATCCTACGAAGGTCCGTCAACCAGCTGGGACAACGCACCAATCGCACAGTTTGAGCTAACGTGGTCTTCAAGAGTTTTGCAAGTTTTGTCAGGAGACTGAGAAGGAACTCTGGACACTGTTCACCTCCATCGATAAAGACAAGAATGGCCGGTTGGACAAGAGCGAGCTTGCGTCGGCATTTGAGCGCTCTGGAGTTGGTGTCTCGAACGCTAGACTTGATCGCTTCTTCTCATACATCGATAAGGACCACGATGGTCTGATCGACTACAACGAGTGGAGGGGTACGTTTACTTGTCACCTGTTGTGTGAGTTACCAATTGTTCAGAACAACATGCTCACATGCCCTAGACTTCCTGCTATTCATCCCGACCCAGGCACCGAGCCTCCACGCTGTCCTTTCATACTACCAATCCGCCGCACAGGTTACGCCGGAGGGAGATGTACACATTAGCGATGAAGCGCTACAGGGTCTTGGTACGACGCTCGATTTCCTTAAGACCTCGGCGTTCGGCGCGATAACCTCGCTCGTTCGGCCTTCAAATCCCTCTCACAAGCAGCTCCCGCCGGCGCAGGCAGCCAGTCAAGCGGTCGCGGACGCATCGCAAGCGGCGCAGCTAGCCTCAGCTGGCTTCCACGACGTCGAGGACGAGGAAGTGCGCGTGGAGGATGACCCATATATCGCGATCAAGCCAGCGCGGCGGAAGCTCAGACTGACGGATCTTGTGCCCGATGTAGGCTACTTTATCGCGGGTGGTGTTAGTGGCATTACGTCGCGTACGGTGACCGCGCCGCTGGATCGATTGAAAGTATACCTGATCGCACAAACGACGAACAGCAATGATGCGATACAGGCTGCGAAGAGCGGTGCTCCGCTGAAGGCTGGCAGACAGGGCATGAGGACCTTGGTCAACGCTTGCAAAGATCTGTGGGCTGCAGGTGGAATTAGGAGTCTGTTTGCGGGTGAGTACTTCCGCTTCTGTCGAGGATTTTTGATATTGACAATCATCACAGGCAACGGTATCAACGTCGTCAAGGTCATGCCAGAATCTGCGGTCAAGTTCGGCTCCTACGAGGTTTGTTGCACTTAGCGGCGGGACTTCACAAGAAGCACACATCACTTACACTTCACAGGCCTCAAAACGCGCAGTTGCAAGGTTCGAAGGTCACAGCGACACAAGGAATATTTCAGCACCTTCACAGTTCATCGCAGGTGGAATGGCTGGCATGATGAGTCAAGCCGTAGTCTATCCTCTGGACACACTCAAATTCCGCATGCAATGCGAGACCGTCGTCGGCGGCGAGCGCGGCAACAAGCTCATCTGGCATACAGCACAGAAGATGTGGGCGCGCAACGGAATCGCCTCCTTCTACCGCGGATTACCCATGGGTCTGATGGGCATGTTCCCTTACGCTGCGGTCGACCTGTTCATGTTCGAGACGCTGAAGAAGAAAATGATCGCAAGGAACGCCAAAAAGCTGGGCGTCAAAGACGATGAAGATGCGCTTCCTGGTAATTTCACGCTTGCGCTTATGGGTGGCTTCAGCGGTGCTTTCGGCGCGAGTATCGTCTATCCCTTGAACTTGTTGCGGACGAGATTGCAGAGTCAGGGCACTGCCGGCCACCCCAGGACCTACACCGGCATCATGGATGTTACAAGGCAGACTCTGAAGCACGAGGGTTGGCGCGGCCTCTTCAAGGGTTTGACGCCGAACTTGCTGAAGGTCGTGCCAGCGGTTTCGATCGTAAGTCATCGTTCGACCAGGTCTGACGCTGAAACTTTGCTAACTCTCACGTTGCAGACGTACGTTGTTTACGAGAATACCAAGAAGGCCTTGCATTTGCATTGAAGAGGAGGCTTTGACTGGACCGAACTGCCTTCTAGGTCGTTCTACATCGCGTGGAGTTTAGGCGTTTGGTGGCCACTGCGCCTGGCGATTGATCGTGTCTGGGTGTAACATCACTCAGTCATGCGGGATACAAGGCTCTTTCTTATTCGTACAGGATTGTTGTATACACTGCAGCCTTGCATCTGTCAGGCTGTGTTTCTTCCGCCTGATATGCCCCCCTGTTCTATCCCATGTGCCAATGCAGTTTCTTCGTCTATATTGCTTGTACACGCGTGATCATGAGAATCCTCCCAGCATGTTTGATGCCCACTGGTAGCTGCCCAGGAACACTGCTCCACCAATGCTGATCCACATGGTTCTGGGTCCCAGTCCGCTGAAGAACGCCTTCGGACCTTCCTCCCGCCATATCCTGCTAGTAATGCTCACCGCGCTCTCTCGCTTCTTCGCGAGCATCAATCGTGTCTTCAGCACGTCCAGCGGCGTCGTCAGCGCCGCCGCAACACCTCCACTCAAGCTGCCAAACACCGCGCTCTCCGCGGCCGTCACATCGCTAGCCTTCCCGACTCCCTTCCCTAGCCTCCTGTCCAGCGACCAGCTCTTCATCTTCTCCCACAGCGGGAACTGAATCACCGTAAACGGCACTTCGCGCATCACCGTCACGCCCCACCCGCGGTACAGCTCTGCCCACATCCTCGCGACGCCGTGACTCTTGCGCTGCGCCAGGATGGAAACCAGCGCCGCCCGCGACGAAGGGTGCTGCTTCGCCTGCGCGCGCTGCTTGACCACTTCCGTCGGCACGCGCACCGCGCACGCCGCGATCTCGCCCAGCGTCGCGGCCAGCATGTGCGCGCCGGCCGACGTGGTCTTGCCGTCGGCGAACTGCTTCTTCACGCCCTCGTAGGTGACGAAGAAGAGGGCGGCGCCCGGGGCAGAGCCCACGACGGCGCTGCCGATGCCATTGTAGATTCCGCGGAAGCCGCCCGAGGCCCAGAAGCCGGCGGAGGATTGGAGGCGGGTTTTGAGGGTGTCGAGGGGGAAGAGCGAGGTGTCGACTGTTGTGCCGGCTAGGGCGCCTGCCTGGGGTTGTTAGGTGGGGGGTTCTTGGATGTTGAGAGTGTGTTTTGTGCTTTGGAAGCTTTTTTGGTTATGGAGGGCGTACGAGGAGGGAGCGGAGGTAGGGTGACTCGACCAGCGCTGGACGTGAGGTGGAGGCGTCCATTGTATAAGGAGTTTTCTGGTGGAGCGGATGGGTTACATGTGGGTGTACTTATCAGTCAAAGGGAGAGAGGTGGTTGCGGCCATTGGGTGCTTTGCCCGCATAAAGTCCATGTTGGCCGAGCGCATCATTCCGAGCGATCAACCGACATCGGATTCGTCAAGATAAATACAATGGGCAACAGGTCCATATCGTTCTCACGGCTCTGCAGTAAATTATATGCGTCTGACAGTCCTCCCTATTATCAAGTCAAAAATAAGCTTGCATATCCATTTGACTAAATACAGACACCCATGGGTTTCATTTGCCATCGCCCAGTCAGTGCAAGCCGGTCATGCTGTTCGTTCGTGAGCTCAACACGAAACATCCTAGCGAAGATCCATACACAACAAGGAATGACTTGATTGAAACCGCATCGACCAGGAACGTTTCAATGAATCGAAAGACATCCAACATATTACCATAGCCACGAAGAGATCGAAGACTACATCAACGTACACTAACCCTATTTACACCAGAAGAAGGTGAAGCACCTATTCGCTTCCGTGCTCGAAGATACACACCTACAGGAGACACGTGCGGAAACGAGTATGCACCTACTGGACCTCAAGAATACCAACGTGTACATGGCATACCATCGAGAGCAAAGAACTCAGGTCTGTTCATTCTTGGTTCGGGGTATTGAATCATCTGACCGTCAAACCCCAATCGTCTTCGATGGCCTAGTGAACATTTCGTAGTGTACAAAGCGCCGACTCTCGCGCATTCATGTCCCCTCCAACTGGTATACCGCTAGCCAATCCATTTCTCACGGACATTTTTCTCAATTCTCAAGGTGCAGTCAATGGACGATGCAGCTGAACAGACAATAAACATTCGAATCTGCAGTCCCTAGAACCCTCTGCAACGGCTTTACCAACCCCTGCGCGCAGCCTGAGAGCCACCAACTTTGCCCAAGAGGAGCTCGTTGACGCCCTCACGACAAGAGCCAACCTTGCCCGCAGCGGCGAGGATACTAGCCTCGAACCCTCTGAGGGTGTCGGCAAGCTGTCTCACGCTATCAGCACCGACGTCACGCTGACCACCAAGGCCAGATCGCTGAGCGCCGAGCTGCTGTGCCTGGGCTACCGCAGACTGTTCAATAGTGCCCATATGGTTCTCGATTTCTGCCATGTTGCCTGAGTAGGTGGCGAGCAGCCTGGCCATGTCTTGGATAAGAGGCTGGAAGTAGTTGCCAACGAGGTCCACGTCGTAAGTCTCGTCCCAGGCTGGTGGCTGGGGTTGACGTCCACTGTTGGCGGCCGGGTGGTAGACGTACTGCGAAGGCATGCGCAAGTTGTCAACGATGCGAATGCAGCGTGCGATGTCGATCTCATCCTTCTCAGTGATGTTCTTGTCTTGCTGAACACCTTGAGCGTCCAAAGCGAGGCTGCGGTCAACCTCTTCGAGCTTCTCTGTGATCAGGTCGACGTCAGGTCCGAGAGTCTCCAGCTTGCTGCCGTGGTTGGGGAGGAAGGCCTCGATCTGCTTGCAGAACTGCTCTTGCTCAGAGATCAACTTGTCGATCTTTTCGATGTCCTGCTTTGCTTCGTCGGTCAAGTCGTTGAAGCGGGTGGTGTTCCGAACGTTTGACCAGTCGAGCTTGGTGGCGGGAGTTACAGTAGGCTGTGGTGCTCCGCCTTGCCCCTGGCCCATAGTGAGCCTGCCTGTGACGAAGGGCTGGTATTGGGATTGATGGTAGCGAGATGCGCCCAAGAGCGATGTCTGAGTCGCCTGCTGTGGCTGCTGCTGTTGCTGCTGGCTTTGTGATTGGTTCAAGCCACCGAACAAGGAGCCATTGCCTGCCGGCTGCTGAGCTGTGCTGTTACCGAACAAGCCGCCGGAGGGTTTCTGAGTGGTAGTGTTGCCGAACAAGCTGCCAGAGGGCTGCTGAGTAGTAGTATTGCCGAAAAGCGAGCCGGCTGGCTTGTTTGTGGACTGCATACCGCCGAAGAGGCTGCCACCAGCTGGTTGCTGAGTCTGGGTCGTCTGGGCTCCGCCGAAAAGACCGCCACTTGCGGGCTTTTGTTCTTGTTGGTTCTGAGTTTGCTGGGTGTTGCCGAAAAGACCGCCGGTTGAAGGTTGCTGGGTAGTCTGGGTCGTTTGGTTACCACCAAAGAGACTTCCGCCGAAGAGACTGCCGCCAGCTTGTGGTTGAGTAGTTTGGGTGGTGTTGGAGGTGGCGTTGTTGTTATTGCCGAAAAGGCTACCCCCTTGCTGCGGCTGTGAGCCGCCCGCTTGCTGCTGTGATCCACTTCGTGGTGTTAGCATTTTTCTTGGACCAGGTCCCATCAAATCAGGTCGCATGAAAGGGTTAGTAGAGTCAGCAATGCCCCATCCTTCATCGGCCAGAACAGGGCCCGTCTCCTCGCGTGTCGGCATCTTTGGTGCAGCAGGAGGCGTCCAATTCGGATCCATCCAAGGAGCGTCGTAAAGAGTAACATTGCGCGTGCGCCTGGCTCCTCCAGTACGCTTTCTCGTAGGGCCATTTGAATGTGATGGAGGCGACGATGACGACGGCTTAGAATGGAGCGGCACCGGCGGAGCAGGAGAAGGTGCTGAAGCTGGAGTTGAAGCTGGGGTGAAGTTGAAGTTGAAAGACACTTGCGGTGCAGACGGAGCTGCTGGATTTGCAGTAAAGTTGAAAGACGCCTGCTGGGGAGCAGGAACAGGTGGCGCGACATTGTTGTTACTGGGAGTGGAACTGACGCCAGCTGTCGCCACATTTGGTCCAGCAGGTGGCTTCCAATTGGGATCGAGCCAAGGCGCTTCAGCAGCACTGGCATCCCGATAAATCCTGGTATCATCACCAGGATGTGGTGGGCGCCTGCCATAAGGTTCGTCTGCCGTAGATGTCGAGGGAGTGTCGTCTTTCCATTCGTTGCGTAATTTGGACGGACCAGCCGGAGTAGATTGGTGGTTGTAGATGCTCGAACCGATCAAAGTAGGGCCTGACCTTGGGGGATTCCGGGAAAAAGATGTAGGGACAGAAGGAAGGGAAGAAGAAGAAGATACTGACAAAGGGGAGTTGGCTGCGCCGGTGTTGATGCTCAGTGAGTTGGAGCGACCGAACATGGTGGTGGCTGCGCGACGTCCTGCGTCTCGGAACGCTTGATTTGCCATGGCGATGGTCAGCCTTCTCCTCTTTGATGTGTATGTGGTGGTTCGTGTGGTTGTTTGGGAAGATTGGGCGAGGATACTTACGTCTCTTAAGACTCGGTCAGATACAATAGGACCTTCTTCCTATTGTCACAATGGGATGGAGGAGCGGTGGCGGGGCAAACGAGATGCGAAACGAGAATTGCGGGGATGAATAGACAAAGTGTGTATTGTTTGGGCAGCGAGCAGTGAGGTTGAGGGAGGTTGATAATTCGAGATGCAGATTGCTGCCGCGTGCAACTCAAACGCGCGAACTTTGGAGAGAGCTCTGACAAGGCGCGTTCCCGCCCGACGCTAAACACAACCTTGACCCGACCTTCACTTGTTCGATCGCCAATACCAGCACTTCCAACAACAAATCTGCACACATACAATAATTATGGAGGACGAGGAGGATGATCTTTACGGCACTGCCGCCCCGGATGCCGCAGAAGACGCGCCCGCGAACGGCAATGCGCCCATCAAGGCCGAGCAGATGGACGTGAGCGAGGACTCTGAGGAGGACAGCGACGATGTACGGGACCTCCACCGCATTCTATATAGCTCAGGAATCAATTCTAATCCACGTGACCGCATAGGACATTCAAATCACAACTGAGCGACCAGAAGGCGTGAAAGCAGAGTCGGTGTAAGTACCTTAGCTCGCGCATTCGCAATCGTCATGCCAATGCCTCGACCTGACCGACACATCACATAGCCCACCTCGCGCAGCATCCGCAAAACCACAAGCACTCCACGATCGCACAGCCTCAATCGACCCCTCACCACCCTCAAAAGCCCTCAAAACAGAACACACCCCCGGCGCGCCCTCAACAACCACAACAACAACCCTCAAAGGCGCCCCAACCCACGCCGGCAAAGAAGGCAAAGACTTCCCTCAGATCCGCACCAGCACCGTCAACCTGACCGCAAACCCCAACTGGCCGGGCGTCAACAAGCCCATCACGCTCCTCGACATCGACGCCGACCTCGCCGACAACTCCAAGCTGTGGCGCCTGCCCGGCACCGACCAGACGGACTTCTTCAACTATGGCTTCGACGAGTACACCTGGACGCAGTACTGCGTGCGCCAGCAGAGTATGGCCGGCACGATCGCGCAGCAGCGCGAGGAGGACATGCAGATGAAAGCCATGCTCGGCATGGGTGGTGATCCCAGCGGCGGCGGAGGCATGCCTGGGATGCCCGGGCCCGCGCCGCCTGGGATGCCGGACATGAACCAGATGATGCAGATGATGTCGCAGGGCATGGACCCGAGCAAGATGGACATGGGGCAGTTCATGGCGATGATGGGCGGTGGAGGCGGCACGCCGCAACCAGGAGGACAGGGCTTTGGCGGACCCGGTGGATTTGGAGGCCAGTCGCCTCATCCTCAGGGCCAGTTCCAGCCTCCATCTGGTCCTAGTGGTGGGCAGGGTTTCGGGCAGAATATGAGTATGGATGGGATGAGTCCGCAGCAGATTGCCATCATGCAGCAGGAGCAGGGTGGTATGGGTGGACAGGGCGGTGGAGGAGGCAGAGGAGGACGAAGAGGAAGGGGCAGAGGAGGGTATTATTGAATCGGAAGACGGCTCAGTCTGGTGGCGTTCACGGCGTTGTAACGATACATTTGAAAAAGGATCCTGCCTCCCAGACGTTGGTAGAGGCTATGTTATCAAAGGATGATGCTGACGGACGAAACGTTTCATTCCACGTGTTCTGTGTCGTTGTCTTGTGCGTTCGAGTTAAGCGGACTGCGAGCTGTGGTTCATTGGCTCTTTGAGATTTTTGTTTTTATCGATATCACTGCTGTAAATAGCATTCTCTACGCCCAAGGCGCAGGCACGAAATTGCTATTCCTCATCACACCCTCCAAGATACCTCTGGATGGCGATGACTGAGGAGCAACAATGCCAGCCTGTCTCACTTTCTCCACCAGCTCCGGCAAGACCTTTTCCAGGCTCTCCGCGCATCTGACTCCTTCCGTTCCATCATTGCCACTCGCCAGATCAGCGAAAAACTGCTCTTCACCTCTTACACCGCCCATATTCATAATTCCAATTGGCATACCTTGCTCTTTCGCCCGCTTCACCAGCCGCCATGCAGAGTAAGTCGCTAGCGAAGACCCAAGGACTAGAATCCGGCTGGCTTCGTCGACAGACTTCTCGACGGCGGTCTTTACGGCGCCCGGGATCGATTCGCCGAACATGATGACTGCGGGCTTGAGGATTCCAGCTGTGGAGTTTGATTTGGCGGTCCAGGCGCCGTCGCTATCGACATCGACGGTCGTGCCTTCGGGCGGCTTGTCCAAGCATACGGGACACGCTGGGTATCGGAAGGTGTTGTATTCTACTCCGGGCACGTCGACATCTCCGTCTGGGTTTGTCTTGAGGCCTTTCATTCTTCTTTCTATTGGGTTTTCGGTCGAGAGGGCGCCCGATTCGAGCATTTCTGCAAGAAAAGCTGCCCATGCTGGGTTTAATTTTGCCAGGTCTGATTGGAACTGGGCGCGGTCATATTCTGTACGGCAGGAAGTGCATACTGTGCTCCGGAGGTAGCCATGTAGCTCGAGTGTGGGCAAGCTAGGATGTGCTTGTGGATGAAACGAGTCGACGTTCTGCGTGATGACGCTGGATAACAGTCCTAGCTCTCCCAGAGCACCGACAGCATTATGCGCTGCATTTGGCTTGCTGCGGTTTAGATTTGTCCATCCTAGGAAGCTGCGAGCCCAGTATCTCTTTCTAGCTTCGTGGTTGGCGCAGAACTCGTGGTAGTATATGGGACGATAGGTCTTGTTCAAGGTGTATGTGCCATTGCTGCCACGGTAGTCGGCGAGACCACTAGCGACACTTATGCCGGCGCCTGTGAGGAGGACAGTGCGACCATTTCCGTTGCGCCGTGGGTTGCTGGATGTGAGGAAGCTTTGCAGTGCTGCCAGGGCGCCCTCAGTGGTGGATGCAGATGCTGGGATGATTGTTGGCGGTGGTAAGGGCGCTGTGTATGGGATGCGCATCAACGGCATGCCTGGCACACTCTCTCGCAATAATTATACAAGACATCTCGATTGTAAAGGTGTAGTTTGAGATAGAGAGAGGGCGCCGACGAGGCCAGGCAAAGCAGAATGTCGTCACCGGCCGCTGGTCAGATCGAACGGTCGGGCGGCGTGTGATTGGTGCGCGAGGCTAACGGCGATCGATGTTCCTGCATGACATGCTCGGCACTACTGCTGGGAGATGTCTAGTAGTAGTACCACACGCCCGGACAGGCAAGTTTTATTAGGATGGAGGATCACGCGCGTCGCTGGCGGTCTCGCTCGCTTGATCGTCGCCTGTTGGGAGGGCAGTGGACGGGGCTACTTCGTACGGCTGCCATCAGCGTAGTGCGTCGTGGGTCGTTGTGTCGCTTGCGAGATTGGCTGTGTTACAGGAAAATGGAGGATCCCAGCATGGAAGACGCTTGGACGGCGTGCTACCAGCCCTGCAGCAGCGAGCCCTCTGTGCCTCTCTCGGTTGGCGTGCGGTGATGGTGCTAATCCTGCTGCTAATCACTGCACCGCCTGGCGGTCAATTCTAATCATACCCTCCAACCGGGTGCCCCCATGCAGGCCTCACTGCTCGTGCACCGGAAACCTGCAGTGCATGGCGCGATCACCGAAGAAAGTGCATGCAGTCCACGGCATGCGCGCGCCAGGAGCACGGCCAGACGCTGATTTTGATGCCTGCTGTTGCTGTGCAGCGGATGTCGCTATGCCTTCCGGTGATTCGATTTGCATCGTGACGCAACATCCATTGCCAGATCGGCTCGAGCAGGCATGCCGCCTATGTCGTGTCCATGAGCCAGGTCAATCTGTGCGTCCGGCGTCATGCTCACCAGGTGGGTACCGTGAGGTATATGTGCGAGCGTGGATCCGCCTCTGCTGCTTCATGTCTGAGATCCGGCAGTGCAGTCTCCTAACCTTAAAATATGTATACCAGCACCGACAGTATGCTTATTATGGCGCCGACCAAGGCACGCAAGCCGCGCCCACAGTCGGCTCGTCTGGACATCCTGTCCATGATGATGATGGGTGGCAAGAGTAACAACACCAAACAGCGTCCCTCGTCGCCAACAGACTCGCTTTCTCCATGCAGGGAGGATTTTGCCTCCATCAAAGACAAGACTTCCAGGTCGGCAAGTGTCGATCAAGATGACAGCAACAATGCAAGCACCCAAGACAGCACTGCTTCTTCTATCAACGGCCCAGACGACGACGATTGGTTTGCCAGCGAGCCGGCGTGTCCAACTCCATCCGGGAAGTCGCAGTGCACAACGCCTTCCGTGCAAACGACCGCCAACACGAACAGGAACAGAAACTCCACGCAGCAGGCGCACGCATCCCACGTGCCAACATCCAAACACTCACCATCCGCTGCTGCTGCCGCTGCTTCGCACACCTCACTTCCTCCCCAAGAGCCACGTTGTCTGCTCTCGCGCTCACATCGCCCAAGCACTATACCCGTCGACGAGACCAACGGCGCCTCTACCCTACCAGCCTATGAACTGAAGCAGGCTATCCACGAGACCCGTCTCGTCCCCGATACATTGCAGCCTCTTGACCGCACTCTGCCCTTGGTTTTGCCAGAGAGAGGACGAACTCGCCACCAGAGATCACCAGCGCTGCAGATCGGTCTCAGTGCCGCCGCCACAATGGGCAACCAGCATTCGCATCATGATACCACTGATGATAGCGCATTCGACCATGTCGACGACCGCTCGACGCATAGCGTACAGCGCGCCTCTCGACTCAAAGCCGCGCGACTTCCGCGACGGAGTTCGATGAATGTTTTCAAACGTCTAGACAGCAGATCTCCTCTGCCTACCGACTCCACTCGGCCGGTCACAGAGGTGCCCAGAGCAGCGACGGCGCCCAATCTTGACGATATGGTAGACGACGACGAAACCGAAGACGATGAACGCCAGCGCAGCAGAGCAAGGCACGCACACCGTCATTCTGCTCCCTCGCCTTCGATGCCAATGCAGCCTGCATCGCCCACAGCGACACTCACCGAAGAGAGCGCGGCTAGACCGCTCAGCGCCAGTGGCACCATCACTGATCGAAGAGGCAACACCGACATCGAAGATGAAGAGGACTCTCCAGCACACATGCGCGTCTCGGCACTATCGCCAACACTCCCTTTGCCGACACCCATCCCAGAAGATAGTCCTCACAAGTATGGTCTCAAAGACCGCATGGACACTCCAGAAGCAAACTCCCCGCCGCAACCAGATGCAGAGCTCGCGAAAGCTCGACGTCGCAGCAGTGGCTTGGCCATATTCAAGGTGTGTTCTACTCTTCGCTGTTACCACTGATCGAACGTCTCACTAACTATCGATACAGGAAGCAAAGAATCTCCAATCTGCCTCGTCCTTCCTCAATGGCCTAAGTACCGCTCGCCGTCGCGCCGAGTCTCGCGCTCAATCTCGCAATGCAACCGACAACTCTCAAGACACAGTCAACACATCCTACAACTCCACCTACCAACAAAGCCTCAGTGGCACCCAGATTTCCTTCGCAAATCTACCGGCCTCCGCTACGGCCTCGACCATTCACCCACACTCCTCAATTTCTCACACTGCTTTCCCGCAAATAGCTACCGAAGCAGACCTCGACTTCAGCATCGACACGACGAATCGCAACAGAGGCCAGCCTTTCAAGTCGTCCGGCTACGCTTACGCGCCGCCCATCTCCATCACACAACTCAAATGCTACCAATCACACCAGCGCCTCATGCCTTCACGCAACAAGCACGCACCAGTAGAGTGCGCAGTCTGCCACGCTGATGACGAGAATCAGCACTGGAACTGCACTTGGTGCGCGCTGAGGATGTGTGGAGGCTGCCGCAAAGTCTTCGAGATGGCTGGCGTCGCTGGGCTGAGAGACCGAGTGCGAGCCACAGAGATGGGCGGGTACTGATCACTGGTGCTGATCAAAGGCCTGCCACTTCCCTTTCTTTCCGTTCGAGTCTTCTCTTTTCTCCTTCGGACTTTCGTCCACCATCTCTTTTCTCCTGTCCATCTCGTCGCCTTGTACAGGACGCGCCCAGCGTACAGCGATCGCCACCCTTCTTTTCCTTTTTGTTACCTCTTCTTCCTTTTCTTGTCTTCCTTTTACATACAACGCAAGGGATACCCGTGCAATTCTGGAGTTGCAGGAAAGCGAACAGTACCTGGAGAACGTCACTCAGGGCTATGAACAGAATTACAAAAGCATGCTGGCAGGGCCGGCGGCAAGGGAGCTTGGAGTTTTTCTTGTCAATTAGTGTTTGAACATATACCAACTGGGATTTCTTTTGGTAGTTGTAAAGGGGTTATATAGTTAGATATTGTATACAAAAGTTCCGTAAAGATGATCATGCTTTGAAACATGTCTGTTCAGCCGTCGAGTATTAGTCTTGTGGCGAGTTACAGGTCTTTCCTCGTGCGCGAACGAATCATGGTATGTCGACTGGCACACTTTGCGAGGAAGCCAACGACCCGGCATGAAAAATAAAAGAAACAGAAAGGACTTGGAACGACCCAATGTCATAAGAGTACCGTCGTAAACCTCTCGAGATAACGCCCGTCTCGCCAGCCCAGCAAGGTTACTAATCGTAAAGCCCGAAACCAATTCCAAAATCAGAAAAAGAAATCATCCCATAACCTCCTGCTCCTGACCCGCGCCACCGCCTCCGCTCAGATTCCCCATGAAATCCCTATACCTGAACACCTCGCCTTTGCCCTTGGCAGCATTCATGCCTTTCGCGCCGAAAGCCCTCCGGCCCACGAACTCGCCCAAAACGCCGTCGATCTCCGCCTCGGACATCCGGTAGTCTTCCTCGCCCGGTTCGGGACCAGTCTTGAGCAGCGCTTCGCGCAGTTCGCGGGCGTCGATCTGTCCGCTGTCGTCGATGTCGAAGGCTGCGAATGCGGCGAGGAGTTCGTCTGGCGGAGAGAGCTGGGCTAAGGGCGCGGAGAGGGTGTCGAGGTAGGTTGCGAGATTGAGGCCGGACTGGTGAGGCGGCGGGAAGTGCGCGAGGAGTTGGGAGGGGTTGGGCGCGGGGAGGCCGATCTGCTCGAGGGTTTCCGGGAGGGTGCTTGGTGTTATGTGGCCGCTCGCGGAGGGGTCGAGAATCTCGAAGCTGGAGCGCAGGGCGTGGAGGAGGGGCGGTGGGAGGGAGGTGTAGGCGCTTGCGCCGCGGTGGGGGCCTGCTGGGCGGGTCGGACGGGTTTGCTGGGGGGACTTTGAAGTGTAGGAGGGCGATTTGTTGGTGTTGGTTGTGAAGTTTGGTTGGCGGAGGGTTGCGATTGAGGAGGAGGTTGGTACACGCTGTGCTGAAGGTCGGGCTGGGACTGCGAGGCTGACGATGGGTTGCTCGCGCGCGGGCGGTGGTCGCATGCCATCTAGAGGTGAAGGAGAATCTGGCGGCGAGCTTGTGATGTCGATAGCAGAAAGTCGACGGACTGGTGACACAGATGGTGATTCCAGCTTGTCTGCGCCTATATCACTGCCGCTCTCTACTCTTGCTTGTTTGCTCATCGGCGCACCCCTAAGCGCTGGGCCAAACCCACTCGGCGGGCGAGCGAGAGGACTCGAGGGTCGTCCGGTGGCCTGGCTACTAATTTGGCTGGGTCTACGGACGAAGGGTGAGGCCTTCTCGGGCGACAGGGAGCCCATTCTGAGTGGTGAGCCGGGTGTAGATGTCTTTGTAGGCGAACTCGTAGGTGTCGTCTCTCTCTGGCCGGCGTGGGAGTTCTGTCTGCGGAATGGTGACTGGCGCACACTGCCTGTATCCGAGCCAGTGGGCGATAGTGTTGCTGCTCGGAATGAAGACTGGTGAGGGTGTTGTGTTAGCAATACTGGTACTGTCTCGTGGTACGCATATACACACCATGTTAGCGGATGTCTCTGATTGTTGCTGATCGTTATTTGCGGTGGTGTCGATATCACCGTCTGTACTATTATTCCACGGCGCAGCGTGAAACGTGACGACGATGCGCTCGCTGGGCGTACACAAACACCAGCGCTCTTGGGGCAACCGAAAGCCCTTGTCCATTCCCGATTAGGAAATTCATCAACACTACCCAGCGTCATCTCATCTCGAAAACCTTCTGTATTGGAGCATTCCAAGAGCAGCACTTCCAGCCGCATGCGGCGCATATAGCATATATATTGGCGATATGTCACAGGGCACTCCTAGCAGAGGTGAATGGCACCAGCGCATTGCAGTCTACTGAAGCTAACTCCAGAGCAGAGGGCAGAATTGAACGACATCTTATGCGACAGAGAGGAGCCGGGTAAGCATTGGGATCGGACCATTTTGGGTATCATTTGCTGACTTTTCAATAGTGTACGAGCGATCACAGCAGACTTCGGCTTCTCTTTCGCCCTTCCTTCGGTGCCATCGGTCGCAGAACTACATCTACCCACAGAACCTCCCGCAAAACGGCGTAGGACGGATCAACCCACATCACCAAAGAGAAGCAGCGATAAAGCCCCTGAGAGAGTGGTTGAGCTGGTTCCACATACAGTAGAGGCAACCGAAGATCACATTCAACCTGCGCCGACAGACCACAATGAGAAGAAACCAACCCTTATGGGCATTGCGCCCATTGAGCAAATTGCCAGAACTACGAAAAAAGTTCCAAGAGCTCGGCGAAAGTTATTTATGAACGATGAAGTGGAACAATCAGAAGCACAACAGACCAGTTGGGAAACGCGGACTGCTGGTTTGGAGGACACATTCATATTTGGCCTGAAGCCAAAGAAGCAACAGCCCAAACCTAAGACAGAAGAGGCCGATGTGGCAGACGAGTCGAAGCAGAAAATGAGGAAGAACCCTAGAGTAAAGAAGACAACAAAAGCAAAGGAACAATTGGAGGATAAGCTTGAGCCCGATCACATCCCAGAGCCAGCCGAGCAAATCGAGAAATCCGAGAAGAAGTCGAAAACCTCGAGGAAGAAGACTGTGGCTAGCAAGAGCACTGCACCCAAAGCGACGGAAGTCAACAATGCGATCAAAATTCCAATTGACAACGGCGCGGATCATGGATCGGGTGTGTCTGATGCATTCTTCACTGCGGCAGAGTCTCTATCAGAGGAATCTGTAAATACCGAGCTCAAACCCGCCAAAACGAAGCCAGCGTGCAAAAGAGCCCTCGAACGAGCAGCTGGAGAAGTGGTGACCGCCGTCGAAAGCATGAACACTGCAACACCGGAGAGACCGACTAAGAGACCCAGGAGGCAAGCAGCTATCAGTGCGATCGAAAAGGTTGTCATGGGGTACGAAGACGAGCTCATACCGGTGGACAAGCTTAGACGTGCGCCAGATGTTGGTAGCAAGCCCAGAAAGCCACGAAAGGTCGATGTACCTGAGCCTTCTGCAAACGCGCCGTTATCACCACCTTTGGCCACACTGGCAGATTCGATGACAAAAGACGTTCAATACTGCAGCAGGAACGAGTCGCCCTCTTCAACGCCTTTGGTCGTCAAGAGAGGTCGCAAGCCCGGCGTAAAGGCTGCTCAAGGTCGTACCGACGCGACAGAGGAAAAGCACGAAGTAACACAACCTCAGCCAGCAGAGCACTTGTCACCTACAAAGGAGCATGGTCAAGTGCCTGACGACGAAAAGTCACTTCCACCCAAATTACCTGCCAAGAGAGGTCGCAAACCGGGTTCGAAGAATCGGAAAGTCGTTGCTGCAACGAGTCACGAGGAACCGTCGGTGGAATCGGCCGTCACAGGACTTGCGCTAGATCACCTGTCACCTGCACAAGAGAACAAGCACTCGCCTGACGATGAGCCAACATTTGCTCCTAAGCAACCAGCCAAAAGAGGTCGGAAACCAGGTTTGAAGAATCGTAAAGTCGTTGCTGCGACAAATCATGAAGAACCGACTGTGGAACCGGCTCTCGCAGGGCCTACATCAGATCACCCATTGTCTGCAAGAGAGAACAAGCACACGCTTGGCGATGAGCCAACACTTGCTCCCAAGCTACCAGCCAAGAGAGGTCGGAAGCCAGGTGCGAAAAATCGACAAGTCACGACCGATGATGTGGAACCGCCTGTGGAATCAATTGCGACAGAACTTGCGCCGAAGGAAAAGATATCAAGTACGACGGGAGCCGAACAACCTATTGATAGCGGCTCGGAGCCACAGGCAACAAGGACGCCACGTAATGGGATATCAGGAGCAACGGAGCGTCTACCAGAGGCGAGCGAGGATGCGAGAAGTACCGAAGCTGCACAGGAGGCAAGCAAACATTCTCGTTCACTGGCGAAACAATCAAGGGAGCCCTCTCGAGATTCATCGCGGCAGGTGATTGAAAAGCAGCCGACAAAGCAACGACGCGCACTCGCAGATTTTGACGGTAATATCGTCAGAAAATCGTTGACAGTGGAGGGCAAGAAGCTTGTGCCGTCTGCCGATGAATTCGCCAGTCCTCCCAGAAAGCAGCAAAGCAGACTTCGCAAGACAAAGGACGAGTCTGTGATGCAATCCGAGACCACGACCGTCCGTTCCGGCAAGGCGCAACAAATATCGCAGTTCGAGTATTCCCAAAATGAAGGACCGTCTCACGAAACCACAGCAACGCCAAAGAGACGTCGCGCGATAGCCACAGACGATGATCTGGACTGGCTGTTCGAGAAGCCCAAATCTAGACGCCGAGAACCTGCGACAATAAGGCAACCAGCTACCAAGACACGGCAGATGGCAGCCGACCAGAACGCAAAGGATATGGACTTGGATGACTTGCTTGCAACTGTAGCCGGCTTCTCGGGCAAACTATTGACGGGAAGACGTGCGCGTGTCGTTGCTAGTTAGAGCAATTGCCTGGTGGGCTTAGCGTACGCCTGCCGAGGGCCGGTGGCACGAAACGAAACGTTCTTGAATCAATAATTGTATGTGGCATTACGGTGTGCGTCTAAACTTCGACAAATGATATGCGTGGGATCAACATGCGTTTTGGCTTCATGGCTGAAACACGCACTGCCCGACTGTTGTGATGTATGCAAGAAAGCGCCAGCAACGTTGACGTTCGCTCGTACTGTATGCCGCTATGAAGGCGTGATACGAACCCAGTCAAAGCGCTCATACTTCACACCAAGCAGTGTTGAAGGTGAACTATACCCACTCGGCAGATTAAGACTCTCCCACTTTACGGGACCGTTTTGACAAATGGGCGCCCCTGAATCTCTCGCTGCCAATGGGATAATTCGTAGTCGCGTGATAGTTGCCGTTGGACGTTGAAAGGTGGTTTCGTGTAGTCGTATCAGATATGCTCTTGAACGAGGCGTTCCGGGAGGTCGGTAGTTCGGCGACCCGGTTGATGAAAGCAGCACTCTTGCTCCACTTGGAGAAAGTAGTTGCTTTTACTCCACATCTCCCGAGCACCCGCCCCTTGGCCGCTGAGATGAGCAAGGGTCAACCCGTCTGTCGATCTGGGCGCGCCCGGCAGGTGTTGACCTCACATGTTGGACTTCACTTCATTAGCTGTAAAGCTTTTTGACAAGTACTATCGTTTCGTGTACGACATACTGCTCAAGCGTACCGAGTTTTTCGGCGGCAATAAGACTGTAGCTCAGGGGAAGGAAGGTACCCGTACCAGATCACCAACCACCCCAAAAATATGCTTTCTAACGCACACGTGTCGAGGTGCGAGCGTAGTCAGGTTGAGGAAAAGCATAGCTGTGTTGCTTTCCTTCAACCGCAATCATATTATCCCGCTGCCCAACCCCCAAGCCTCACACCTTAATCTCCACTCGCGACATCTGAGGTGACGGTTTGCTTACGCCATAGCTCTGTGCTGACGTCCAGCTGATCACAACTCAATCCATGCGGAGTTGAAGTTAATCTTATCCTCTGCATAACTCAACGCTCGCCAAAACGCTCATCGCGCCCAGACACTGGGTTTTCTCGGCTCGTTGCCGAACAAAACTGTATATTACGTCTGCTCGACATGTCGAACAACCACAACATAGCGGCCGAGCTGAGCCCTGAAGATCCGCTTATTCGACATGGCTGATGCTATCAGACCGCTTTACCGCCGACACGAAAGCTGAGCCCAACGAGCCTCCATGCTTTCCATAGGACGGCACCCAGCGACGTCTTATTCGCGAGGTGAAGAGCACCGCCCGCGGCTCATACCGGCCTTCGACTCCGGACACCCCGTTTCTTGCAGACCAACGTGGCCCAAGCCGTGCAAACCACCAAAACCTTCACACGCGCATGGCCGCCGGCGCGGCTTTGCCCTGCCGTCTGATAAACCTCCTAACGGGAGAGGCAACGATCTGCCTCGGCCTGCGGTCCGTCTAGATCGCGTTCTCTTCAGGTTCACGAGGGCGCGGAATGGAGCCCTAGGGTACTTTTGGACCCTTTGGGCTCCAGACGGAGGATTTTTCATTGACCTTCAAGTGACCTGTAAGCAAGCGTGCTTGTGCTCCACCTCACACACTTGCACAGCGTTGCCCTCATCACCTCCTGTTATCAAACCCAAGTATGGTATTGCTCGTAGGGCATTTACTAGCTTGCCTGCGGCCAGGCAGAGAGTTTCTGCATGAGACCTGTCACAAAAGCAAAGGCAAGCTTGCAGTACTCCACTCCGCTTCCGTCTCCTCAGTTCCCTACCTTAGCACGCAACTCTCTTTTGCCTGCTGCTGCTCGCTGCTGGCTGCAAAACTCTGCTCTCCACCACCATTATCCGTATGTGTACACCATAGCGCCAGCGACTCGGGGAGGCGCAAGAAATGCTGCGAGTCGCGCTTGACGCGCCACGTACGGTACACCGACCATACAACGTGGCTGTCACTTGTGACCTTGTCTCGCGAGAGTTCAGCGCCGTGCCAGCCAGGTGCCCAACTTCCCAACCTTGTTCCTATGCCGCAAAGAGCAATCGCTCCCACTTAGGCCTCCCGGGACGCTTTCGGCTTGCCGACATCATGGCTGCCTGACTCTGGTACGCAGATCGTGGTGAGATCCTCCCCAATCCACTTCGGCAGGAATCCGAGCAGAGCGTTTTTTCTTTCTTTTGCTTCTTCTTCTCTTGTTGCTTGAGACCTGCCATCTGCGGCATGGTGTGCTTTCCCTGCTTTGCCAGGGCGATGGCAGATCTCTGTGTCGTTTATCTCGTTTAGTTTGGGCGCGAGGGGAATCGGGGACGAGAGTTTTTTGGGGCATGCGATTAGTGATCGGGGTGCTGAACTGGTTCGATTTTAGACCTCGCCCACCGCCTGTTGTTCCGTTGTCAGGTGGTCGGTTTGTTTGTTGCGGTGTGAATGTCGCATGGATGACGTGCGCTTTGATACCAAAGTGTGGCTGACTGTTTGTCTGCAAGGTTCAAGGAACCGGAACCGACCGAGGGATAGAGAGAGAGTTCTGTCGGAAGATCAGCATCAGAGTCTAAGATGTGAAACAATAGCGGCGCGCTTGTTGTTGTAAGAGAAGTGATGTGGTATTGTTACATTAGGTACAGTAGTCTATGTAGGTAATTGTATGCGAAACATTGATGCAAATAAGCTGCAAAAAAAATAATAAAAAAGATCCAAGCGATCTGGAATTGGGTATCTTCGAGTTGTACAATCTGGACTTCTTGTAAATCTTCCCGGGGAAATAGTGTTGGAAGCGAGTGGTCCTTTTTTATATATGTCCAAACACAAAAAAAAGAAACAAAATAAAAAGAAGTAGAAACAACAAAAGGGTATCTTGGTCTCCCTCCACCAGCAAAGGTCTACTTCAATGGTGGAGGGAGATTTGAAACGAAACGAATTAGCTTTCTAGGACAAAGGAGATGGCGATTGGCGTTGGCGTTGGCCTGGATGTTATGGGACGCGGAAGTCTTGGCTTCCTTGCCTCCGGCGTTGGTCGTATGTCGCATGTGAGATACTTAAGATTGACTTCGCGGCGGCTGTCCGTGGCGCGAGGCGTATGGATTCCACGGCCCCGTTTGAGGTGGTGCCTGCATCAGGGTCGACGAGCCGAGATGCTGTGGGGCCTGAGACGGTGGAGGCAGCTGTGAGGTACCCGCGCCGCCCAGCGGCGAGGGCAGCGTTGTAGATCCCGGGTGATATTGCGGTGGCTGGGGAGCGAGCGGTGTTCTCGCGTACTGCGCAGCGGCAAAGCCCGGCGTAGGTGGACCCGACATTGACATTGGAGGAGGTGGCGGCGGAGGTGGTAGAGAGTGCACAGATGTTCGACGGCGGACATTGCGACCTTGTTCTGGGCTCCGCGGCGCGAATTGCTCCGGTCCGGATAAATATCCTGCGCTTCCACTGGCGCTCAATCCGCTTGTGATGGTTGAGGATCGACGGTGTCGAGGCGATTGCGGACGTGGGAAGTGACGGTCGCCTCCAGGAACCTGCAAGAGAACACCGGCCAGATAGTCACGCTCACGTTTGTAGAAATCGGCGTCTTCGGCGGCTGCTTTCAGGCGTTGTTCGAGCTTCGAGATGGTAGTTGAAGATTCCCTTTCCTTTTCCTTGCGTCGCTGCCTGAATCGGGCACTGGCACCAGCGTTGCGTTTGCGTTTCTCGTCCGCGACCTTGGATGCTGCTTGCACGTCAACTGGGAGTTGCACCGTGCCGGAAGTTGTTTCCAGAGTCATCATCTGGTAAACGTTTTGTCCAGAAGATGATGAGATTGGAATGCCCATTTGACGATGGCGTTCTTCGAGCGTGCCAGACTGACTGAAGCTGCTGGAGTATGTAGTGCCGGGACTTGCGCTAGAAGATGGTCCTCGGTTCATTCGTGCTCCGCCAAGACTGGCTCTCCTGGAAGCGTTTGCTGGGTCGCTCGGGGGAGCTGGGTATTCGAATGAAGGACGAGAAACAGCAGGCGGAGTTGGGAAACTCTGAGCACCAGGCTCTAGAGTGTAGCTCCTTGTGCGCGGAGAAGTCGGGAATGGCGACTTGAGTGCAGAGATAGTGCCAGTCGGTGGATGGAAAGACTGGTATGCGGCAGGTCGATGGAGACCAGGCGATCTTGGTGTGAGGGTAGGCCGGTTCTGGGGCGCTTGCGATGCAGATCCATATGGGTTCGCAGGTGTGTCAGACCGTGTCTCCGGCCTACTTGGCTGTACGTTGGTGTTGAGCGGTGGAAGAGATCCAATTGACGAGGGTGGTGAATCCAATTGATCTGCCTTGCGCCTTTGGCCGCGAGGCGCATCTTGCTCGTTCGAAGGGTTAAGAATCGATGGCAGGCCGCCCAATCGCGGAGGGGGGAAGCTTCCAGATGTTACGTTGGTCGCTTGAGGTAAAGGAGGAAGCTGGATTCCAGATTGAGGTTGAGATTGACTAGTCGGTTGCTGTTGGCCATGTTGAGAGAAATTCGCTAAGGATGTCGAAGGACGTCCAGCGTCAGTCTCCGGTCTAGTTGAGCTTCCCTGCAGACCACGATCATCGGTCTGCTTGGACATGAAGTCCTTTCCGTAGAACCCTTCGCTGCCAGTCTTCTCCGACCATGAGCGTATCAGCTCGGGTCTGGTGGAGTTGCGGCTGCTGCTGTATCGATGTGTCGGCTCAAAATGAGTTGGGCAATGAGCAGACAACGGCGCGGATCGATCGTAGGCAAAGGGTCCCCGGTGAAAGCTTTGAACTTCTGTGGCAGCCACGTTGACTGATGACACGAACAGCTCGCTCGCCCGGCACGGACAAGGAGCTTATGTACAAATTTTGTTAGGCGCCGCTCTCCAGTAGCGACAATGATATCGATGAATGACGACAATCAGATGAGGGCCAAAGCACTCATGTCGAGTCGGGAAGTGGTCAAGTGAGTCGAGTCTGAAGACAGGGTCGACGAGTGCGGCAAAGAGTGATCGATCGGGGAATTGTTAGAGGATGGCAGGCTTGAGGGCTTGCGAGAAGGCGCAGTTGTCGAGATTAGAGCACCTATAGGAGGGCAGAGGAGGATTGAAAGACGGGTAATGGGCCGCCCGCGCCCGGGACGTGGCCAGTAGATATACCAGAGCGGTGTGATGACAGACGAGCGGACAGACCCTCCATCAAGCCAAGGGTAGACGTCTCTTGTCAGGTTTGTTTGGGTTAGGCGGGTCGTGGTTCTTTAGCGTGCGCGAGAGCCAGCTGAGGCCCGAACCAGCGACATGGGTTCGAAAAGCATGGCGGCACCACTTCGTGTGCAGCCCCGGCGGCCCCAGGCAGGCACACAACAGAAAGACTTCACTGGGGTCTGTCTGCTACTGTACCAGGGCCGCGGGGGCCGGGATGGGTTGTTCCATCGTCTCGGCCATGCATTACGGAAGGTTAGGCACTACTATGGGCAGTCGTCACTCGAGCGGTGCAGATCTATTGCTGTCCCACCATGTACTCACTAGTGAACTTATGCTTGCCTTTCTGGCGACGCGCTGGCCCCAGGCACCGCCGTTGCTGTCAGCGGTCGACGGCCTCGAACGCTCAAGGGGCACAGGTCAGCACAGCCGTAAAGTAAGTAGTGGCTCTCGGCGATCATGGACAGCAGCAGCAGCAGGCGGTAGCGAACTGCCGTCGTTGCAGGCTCCACGCGCGCGAGCGTCATGCGGTCGATTCGATAATCACCGAGAACAGGCGGACGTGACTCGACATATGGCCGGCACGCCGTTGCGATGGAATGGGCGGAGGGTGGAAGGTGGATGCCATTCCGGCGCGCTGCGTATAGTGGGGATCAAACCGCCGGCACCATCGCATCGGGACTGGCAGGCGGGACGAGGCACATGCACTGGTATCATCAGGGTACAGCGTACATAGAGGCCTCTGCCAGCATGCCGGACCAGGAGGCTTGCGGCAGTGGAGAGGCACAAGGGAGAGCAGACAGCAGGCTAGCGTGCCAGAGCGGTGGCCGAACCGCCAGCACGAGCCGCAGAGCCAAGTGCAAGGTTAATTTCTGCTGCGTGCGCGCGAGAGAGTGACTTTTTTGCGATAGGCTGGAACCAGTCGCTTTTGCCTGATGATGTGCCAATGCAGCGCCCGCGCAGCACCGCACACACTCGCGCTATGTGTGTCATCTGGCCGCTTCAGAATGGAGTCGCTGCTGTGCCGCAGAACTCTCGGCCTTCGTCTGGCGACGTTGGAACGATGGAGCACAGGATTGCATTCGCGGTGGAGATAACACGATGCCACCTCATTGCTCAATTGCCTTACAGTACGGCGCTCCCCGGGCCTCTGAGCATGTTGCTTTTGCTGCGCCTCGAGGATGCGAGCGCGAGGCAAACCATGATGATATCGTGGTGCCACTACAGCGATGCTGGGACCAGCCACAGGGACCGTGAGCCAATTTGCTTTGGCGTGCAGTGCAGCAAGATCAGCAGTGCTAGGAGAAGGATGTGCCGGAGCCCCCCATGCACAATCTGCCTGTTGCAATATCACCTGCACACCCTTTCTTCCACGGACGTCCCCACGGTCAAGCGGAGATGCGGCGCGGTGGGTAAGGAAGTTTTAAATGGTGCTTGTAGTGCAGCTAACGAACGAACGAACGAACGGGGGTTGATGATGGCCTCGCTTGCCTCGCTCACACGCCCTGTCCAAGGGCCAGCGAGGTTGGGCATCAGTGGCCACCACCACCACCACCGCCACGACCAGAGCGGCTCGTTGGCCATGAGCAGCCAGCAGCCAGCCGAGGGATCATATGCGTGCTCGCCATGTATCGTCGTTCGCTGACGCTGGACGCTGAGGATCCAGACGCCACGCTTGCCGTCGTTTGTGAGACGGCAACCGGCCAGCCACTTCGAGACTTGGCCCCTGGAGGCCTGAACGAACTACTTTTGAGTCTTGACGTGCACGCTTCATGTTTTGGAATGGGCAACGCCGCAACGGACGGAGGGGTGACGGCATGCGCACGCAACGGGTAGGCTTCGTCGCGGTCCGTGAAGACAAAAAAGCATGGCATCTGCCGTTGCAAGAGCGGTGACGGCCGTGACGCTGCTGAAACGTACCGGGGACGCAATCCTAATTCCCACGACTGCAAGCGCAATTGGTAGCCTCGCGCACTACAGGCTACATGCATCAGAATGTGATCATGTGCTCGCCAAAGCAGTGCTAGCTGGCGGCGGTGGTGGTAGCAGGCCTGGCCGGGTGCGCTGCAGTCTGTGAGGTCGCACACGACGCCGCGCGCTGCGACAGCGCATAGTGCATAACACACAGCCCTCGCCTACCAACATTTTCCCATTGGCTCTTCGTGCTTGATTTTCTTTCAACCCGCGCAAGCACTGCAGGGCTACTCCAGACAAGGCCATCGCGTCAGAGTTAGCTGCATACCTGCACGCACTATATGCACGACTTCGATGCTGTCACGCCCCATCGCGATTACTGGCCGTCCAGCGTAGTGTAGTCATATGTAGACCTTTCGATCCGCCCGCCTGCGCACGTAATCCGTTTCATCTCTTGGCTATCGCCATATTCTCGTCCGATCTCGCATCCTGCGAGTCAGCAGGAAGGATCGCAGGGCAAATTACCTGGCTGGCACTGGCACTGGCAGACAAGCATCTTGGTCCTTGGACCTTCCACAGAACCATAGCCAAATCTCGAGCTGTGTCCCTCCGTGCAGTCAAAGGCCTCGACAATCTCCATACCTTGTCAGCGTGGTCATCACATACCTGTACCATTCCTTTCGCAGGCTCTAGTGCCAAACCCACTTTGGCTGGCCACTTGAGCCACTATTCGTGCTGGTAAGCCTTCTGGAAGCACGTGCTAGAACGGGGCTACTGCCGCAATGACGGCGTGAGCACGTGGTCGAACTCTAAGATAAGCGCGAGAATCAGGACTCAACGCATGGGTACCCGGCTCCGTCACACGGTACACCATCGCAGCCCGGCCAGGCACGACTTCAGCCCTAGGGCCTATGCGGGAAATTGTTGTGTGTCTCACGGCCTCCGGGCCTCGTTTGGGCACTTTTTTGGGGGGGTGTTTCGTGCGTGAGGTGATCTCGTTTACATGTAACCGTTTGTTCTATGCCTTCTAGCGCCAGCGAGATGACGCTCGCCTCGTGCGCAGCCAGGATGCGCACACGCCCATCGTATATATGTGACGGCTAGAAGCAGGCGAGGAGTCGAGGAGGGCGCCAGTGGTTGATCGCAATGGGAGAAGCGGCGAGTCGTCTGACGGTCCACGGAGCGCCTGATGAATTGTTGGCGCTGCCAAAAGCCGCGCAACTCGGCAACGTGGCTCCATCAGAGACGGGCAACGCATCAGTGAACGCACTGGTGTCGAGCGAGTGAAGCAGCTTGCACTGCAGGCTGCAGCTCACCGTTCCTGCGCCTCCTCGCTGCTCACCCTGAGTCGAAGCTCATATATGACGAGAGGTCGTATATGGCAGGGGTTAGTCATGGCTGCATGCATGCAGCGGGGATGTGTGAAAGACGGCAAACGTGATCCTAGGCGTTGTCCACGTGTAAGAGGCTTGCCGCCGCCCGTCATTGATGGGTGACCTGCATGAAACGTACGCCATCTTGCTCCGCATATACGATCATCCTCCGGTATAGGCTCACAACAACCCTCCAGCCACTCGGCCAGCGCTCCTCCTTGCCCGTCACGAGCCGTCACTCTACCACAGAATAGAAAAGGCAGCCCTAGTATTCGCAATTGGGGCAGAGTCACCTCGTTCACGTACATCGGCGCCACTGACGCGATGCTCGAATCTTCGAATGCAACCATCAGAATACTCGTTGAGTCGGTACGCCATAGCTGGAGTAGGAAAGGCGCCGCTGCCTGCCCATACCCGGTGGATTGCGTGGTGTGTCCGAGGCTAGCCATCCCTGTTGTGCATTTCGCCCTACCGAAGCACGCGAGGATGCGCTCCGCTCGTTTGGCTAAATAGCCTTCCAAACCAGTTCATTCGCAAGCATCCTGGCTCTCAACGTGGCCTCGGATATATTGCTCGATAGAGGGTGGTTCGCCATCGCAACGGTGCAAAGGCAGAAAATTGGAATGTCACTGCTAGGATGCGAGCGGACACTCCGCCGTGAGTCTCCCATCATTTATTGCCATTCTCCACTTGCCACGAGTTTGCGATGCAGCTAGCCGGTGGGAAGGAACGGCAGTTTTGGTTCTATATCCATGAGGTCCCGCACGCGCTTATGTGCATGGATGGTGCAGAAACGTATAACATTCCAAATATATGCATGCATATCATGCATAGTCGTGATGCGGCGATAGGAGTAGCGAGCAAGTAGTGTGCTGCGTATGATGTGTCGACGACAATCCTACATACAAAACATTGAATCTACTGCATTCCTGCGACAGCTGCCTTGATTGATGAAGCGAAACGCAACGGACCGCTCACGTGGCACACATGCATTAGGTTAGGACGACATTGGCTTTCCATCTTGCGGATGACATGACATAAAGACATTGATCTCATAGCACACAGGAGTAGTAGTGACAGGACACCATACCACAACGGTGGCCTCCCCCTAATACCACTAGCCGCATGCCTCTACATTGCGCCCTGTCTCACTGGCCCACCAGCGCACGTCACACCAACACGAAGTAACAACCACGTATCGTCCATTCTCGTCAAACACGTTTCGTGTGTCGTCGCGCAACTCAAATCGCACACAAAAGCATTGTTGCTTCTCGCTCGCGGTCCAGACGGGCGGATGCAAGCTTCAGCGCCTTGGGACAAGGCTACAGTACTGCACGTACGACGACGGTCCCGGCGTGTGACGAGTCCAATTTCGCGACTCTGTTTCGAACTGTCGGGCGCAGTGTCTCCCCCGTTTAGGACGCACCCACCTAGTCACAGGACGAGACGAATATGCGACCGGCGTGGATGCGTTACCGGTGCTACGGGCCTGGGTGACACGGCGTGAACCATCCATCATTATTGCCACCACCCACGTTGTCGCGGGCACACAAGACCGCAGCTGCGGCCGCATGCGGCGACAGCCCAACTGCATGTGCTCTCGGATGCGGGTGCAGCTGTCACTTGTGATGGTCAAATCGAGAGCTGCCACGCTCGCGAGCGAGGCGCTGGTAACCTGCATCATTCAGTGAACTGCAGGATCGACCTGCAACACCTCCGTCCGCCCGGCCGTCTGTCTGTCGACATGCGGGAGGGCCGGCGCCTTGTGTGTTGTGCATCAGCTGGTATTCCGGCTCTGAACCGACATATAGCACACCCTCTCCTGGCTACTGACTGCTGTCCCCGTCCCAACGAGGCGTGATGGCATGCATGCCAGGCTGGCTGTGGGTTGGCGCTAACGATGATCCCGGCGCCTACTGGATCTGTGATTGTCGACACCATCCCACTCTTCCCTTCGATCCCCACCCTCCTGAACCCGGTGTGGGATGTCATACATATAGTGGGATGAGGGATGGGAATCGTGTTGCAAGTCTTTGGATGACAGTGCTTCTTCCATTCTCGATGATTACACGTATCTGTCCGGCTGGACTCGGCCGTTTCATGGCTTGGTATTGGAAAAGCAGAACCAAGCAGTCACAAACCGAGCAACACCGACATCCCACGGTTCCTGGGCGACGAGCCCAACAGATTGCGAGCAACGCATCGGCAAGCGCCAGGGAACGGTGTCGCACATCCTCATCAGCGCAAGGTGGTTGGCCACTGAGATCTGGTACCTGAAGTATCACCCACCCTGTTTGCTTTGCATCCTGCAGCCCAGCCTGAACCTGCTCAGGCTCATTCAATGATCCGTACCATAAACGTAAAATCTGCCAGCTACGACATTGCTCGACGCCGCACCGATATTATTAATTATGCTTTATACCGTCCAACATATCACGGAGGGACTTTATCCATAGTTTCTGTAGACTCTGCAGGGGAATCGGACCGCCCCACCGTCGGTCGGCTTTTGGACCCCTCCGTCGGAAGCATGTGGGGTCTAAATTGACACCGTAGCTGCAAACATGACGACTCCAATGCTCACAGTCTCAATATTTCTGATCAAGTAGTGCTTGTTCCAGCCGATCGTCTGTCCTCCAAGTCCCAAGTCAAGACTTCTTTTGTCCTCGTCTCTTAAATAGTTTAAGCAGACAATCGCCACCATGGCCAACTCAGAAGTCAAGAAATACACCATCACCGAGCCCTGGCTCAACACCTCCTGCGGCCTCGGCGAGGGACCCTTCTGGGAGGAATCTAACAACGCCCTCCGCTTCGTCGACATCATCAACAAGAAGCTCTTCTTCGCCGACCTCACCAAAGGCGAGTCCTCGCTGAAAGAGCACCAGCTCGACTTCTCCATCGGCATCACCGCCGACATCGAGGGCAACGATGAGGAATTCATCTTCGGCGGCAAGCTGGGTTACGGCATCTTTACACGCAAGACTGGCGAGACGCGCTGGATCAAGAAGTTCTGGACGGACGAGGAGAGGAAGGAGGATGGCGGCGGAAAGCCCGGTGTCGGCAAGACGCGCGAGGAGAGGATGCGCAGCAACGACGGCGCCGTCGACCCCAAGGGTCGCTTCTTCGTCGGAACCATGAACGACCCTCTGGTCGTCGACGGCAATCTCACCGACGAGGGCGTGCTGTTCCGTCTCGATCCCGACCTCTCGCTGCACCGCGTCAAGGACCAGATCACCATCCCCAACGGCATGTCCTGGGCGGAGAACGACACCAAAATGCACCTGACCGATTCTCCCACGCAGAAGATCTTCCAGCACGGCTACGACGCTTCCACGGGCGAGATCGACTTCTCGTCGCAGGAGCTGTTCTTCACCTGCCCGTACGAAGGTGGCGTGCCGGACGGTCACTGCAAGGACGAGGAGGGCAACTACTGGATTGCCTGCTTTGGCACTGGCCGCGTCGTCCGTGTTGACCCGCAGGGCAAGAAGCTCGCTGAAGTCGAGGTGCCTACACGTTGCGTGACCTGCCCTGTTCTGTGCGGCACGGAGCTAGTCATCACTACTGCTACTGAGGAGGAGCCAGAGAAGTTCCCGTGGAGCACAAAGTACCAGGGCGCGATCTTCAAGGTGGACGTGGGCGTGCGAGGCGTGCCGAAGAACAAGTTCAGGCTGGACGTGAAGGCCTGAAGAGGAGGTGAAGATGTGATGTGACGGACATGGCCAACAACATCCCAGCGAAGCTTTTTATGTAGACACGACTCGGAAATATATGATACATTTTGTGCCCATTTCTCCGTTTCTCTTGAAATCGTACAATGTGTTTCCCACAACTTTGTTCATGTCCATTTTCTCAATTGTCCTAGTCCCAACCCCATAACCTCTTCAATTGATCTCCAGCCGTCTCTTTGCCTCTCGCTCGTCGCTCCGCGCGCTCGATCTTATCCTGCTCCATAGCTCCCTTGACCTGATCCGCATACTCAAGCTGTGCCCGACTCTCAGCGGCAATCAACTGCAACTCCAGCTCCTTCTCCTGCGGGTTCATATCCTTGATCCTATTGCGAATGACCTCCTGCTTCTCCGGCGAATAACTCGACAACGCCGTCGAAACATTCTGCTCCGCCGCCTGCTTCCTCACCCTCGACCACGCACTGTCCGCTCCGAGCGCCTTCGTCGTCGCTTCCTCCTGAATCAAAGGCGCCAACTTTGGCGGCTCCGTACCCTCTTCCTTCGCCCGCTCCGCCGCCGCTTCGCGCTCCAGCATCTGCCCGTACAGCTTGTCCGCGTGCATCTGAATCCGCTCCTCCTCGTCCGCGCTGCGCGGCTGGCTCAAGTACCCCAGAGCCTTCATGAAGCGGCTCTGCATCTCGTAGCAGCGCAAGAAAGCCCTGTTCTCCTCGCGGCACATGCCCATGCGCTGGCTCCACGAGCCGTGCATGAAGCACTCCTTCTCCGCCAGCTGCTCGAAGACGCAGTTCTCGATGGCGGCGCGGCCGATGGCCGCCTTGCGCTCGCCGTAAGCGTCGAAGACGTCGCGCATGCGGTCCTGGTCGGACTTGGAGGCGGTGGCGATTTCGGCTTCCGGGCGGTAGGTTTTCCAGAGGTGGGCGTAGCGGCCGTCTTGGTAGAGGGATTCGGGGGGGACGTCGGGCTTGTTTTCGCGCGGTGGGGCGTTTTGGTTTTCTTGCGTAAGGCCAGGTTTGTCGAGGCCGATCTGGGTGCGGTAGTCCGGCTCTGTGGTGTTGGATCGTTGTTGGGCGGGTTGGGTGTCTTTGTATTTGAGTGGTGATTCTTTTTCGAGGAAGTCGCGGAGAGCTGGGTCTAGTTTGCTGTATGGGTCTTGCTTTGCGCCATTGGCGGTGTCGTTGCTTCCCCAAAGCCAGCCCATGGTTGTAGATTATTTGTGAGTTGTTAGGTGGTTTGGGTGAAGGTTGAGGGGAGGATATGGTAGATAAAATGGATAGCTCTAGCTTTGGGTCGACTTGAAGGTCAGCGTTGCGTCTCCACGTCCGGCCCGCCGAGGCCGCTTGCTTCACTCACATCAAGAACGATCAACGATACGATTTCGCACACCTTAACTACATTATAAATGCATGACCAGAGATGGATTTTCGCAATGCGTGTAGACAACAAAAGATGTGTCGACTGAAGCGAACAATACGTGTGAAGATAGCACTCTCGAATGCAAATCAACACGAGCCCTTACAAACATGCCATACAGATGTCGTCGAACGAGCACGTACGATTAACAAACCTCGGAACCGCAACACATGAGACAATCTAACCGGGACCTCAAAACAAGGTTTAATTGTCATTGGAAATTGTCAAACGTTGAAGTAGTCAATATGTACATGAACGAATTTTCGCCGCTGCCGCTGCCCTAATGAGCAAGCAATTCTGTTTTCCAAAGCTCACCAGGCAGCAAAGTATCCTTTCGACGCCATCCGGTATCCCCGAAATGGCCGTCAGCGTTAGATTGTTCAGAAAAAGTCATAAATTGGAAAGAAAACACCAGCCGTGGCCGCGCGTGAGCTATGCAACCAGAAACCCCCCAAATGCGAAACGCCATGCCGAATTTTAATCAAAGTTGAATGTGACCTGTTACATGTTCGTTAAAAAGGAGAAATCTGGGCATTCTACTCGTCGTCTTCTTCGAGCTCAGCGGTCTGGAGATTGTTGTTAGCTAGATGTTCGTTTGAATGGTTGATGCAAGCTAATCACTTACGTCTTCGTGGAAGGCCTTGCCCTCGAGCGTGGGCTTGATGATGCCAACGCGGATGACGAAGTCACCGAAGCGCTCGCCATCGTTGCGCTCAGCAGCGTAGCGCTTGATCATGGGCTTGAGGATCTCAAGAATCTCCTCCTCCTTAATTGAGCTACGGTACAGCTTGTTCAAGCGCTGGCCGTGGTAGCCACCACCCAGGTACATGTTGTAGGCGCCGTAAGCCTTGCCAACAAAGGCGACTTCGGCAAGCCAAGGACGCGCGCAACCGTTAGGACAGCCAGTCATGCGCATGGTGATGCTGTCCTGGCGAAGACCAGCCTCTTCAATTGTGCCCTCGAGCTTGGAGATAAGCACGGGCAGGTAACGCTCAGACTCAGCCATAGCAAGACCGCAGGTGGGGAAGGCCACACAGGCAGCGGAGCTGAGGCGCAAGGCAGAGTGGTTGGTGTTGTCAAGCTTGTACTTGGCCAAGAGATCTTTCATCTGCTGCAGGTCCTCCTCGTCAACACGGGAGAGAATCAAATGCTGGTTACCTGTCAGACGGAACTCGCCCTTGTGGACCTTCGCGATCTCATTGAGACCGGTCTTCATCGGGAACTCAGCAGTGTCCTCAACGCGACCGTTCTCAATGAACATGGTGAAGTGCCACTTGCCATCCTCATCCTTCTGCCAGCCAAAGGTGTCAACGTTGGAGTCGAAGTGGTAAGGCTTGGCCTCACCGAACTTCTCACCCCAGTACTCTTCAACCTTGCTCTTGAAGACGTCGACGCCCATGGCATCGATAGTGTACTTCAGACGAGCGTTCTTGCGGTTGGCGCGGTTGCCGTTGTCGCGCTGGACGAGCATGACCTTCTCGCAAGCAATGTGGACCTTGTCCTTGGTGACGAATCCAAGGTTGCTACCAGTACGAGGGTAGGTCTTCTTCATGTTGTGAGTAACACCCATGCCACCACCAGCAAGCAAGTTGAAACCGATGAGGTTACCATCGTCGCCCTTGATGGCAATGAGACCGATGTCGTGAGCATAAACATCGGTGTCGTTGTGAGGAGGAATAGCGATGGTGATCTTGAACTTTCTGGGCAAGTAAGTCGGGCCGTAAAGAGGCTCAAAGTCCTGGACGGCGTTGCCGGCAACCTGCTCCTTTTTGCCGTCGCCCTCCTGAAGCCAGATCTCGTGGTAAGCAGTTGTGGATGGCAAGAGGTGGTCGGAGATCCTCCTAGCGCACTCAGTGGTGTCGCGGTGGAAGGCGTTCAGCTCAGGCAGAGAGGAGCACATGATGGTACGGTTGACGTCACCGCAAGCGGCGATGGTAGTCATGAGCGCCTGGTTGATGGCCTGCATAGCAGGCTTCAGCTTGCCCTTTACCACACCGTGGAACTGGAAGGTCTGGCGGGTGGTGAGCTTGATAGTCTCGTTACCGAGAGTGTCGGAGATGGCGTTCATCTGGGTCCACTGCTTGGGGGTGGCAACACCACCGTCAAGACGGCAACGGATCATGAAAGAGTACGCTGGCTCCAGACCCTGCGCCTTGCGCTCGTCGCGCAAGTCACGGTCGTCCTGCATGTAGGTACCGTGGAACTTGGTCAACTGCTGGTCAGATGCACTGATGGCTCCAGTAGAGGGATCGTTCAGACCCTCCACAATGGTACCACGCAGGAAGTTGGAGTTGATCTTGATGTCCTCGTTGGTAATTGGTGGGGGTTCATCAGGCAGACCATCGACATTGCCAACACCAAGAGCATCCCAAAGTTTAGGCTCCCAGTCGTTGTAACCAGTCTGGTAACCATCGGGGTCTTGGTCATCACCAAGTCCGATATCCACAAGCTGCTGAGCGCCAAGGGTGGTGATGCGCGAGAAAAGGTCCTTACCAGGCTTGTTGTAGTAGTGCTTGTCCTCCTTGCGTGGCCAGTAGTGAGAATCACCAAGGGCGAAGACGGAGAACTTGGTGTTCGCAAGGTCAAGATCGGTAGAGTCCTTCACAGCAGCCCAGAAGTTGAGACCGTTCTGGGGGAATTCACCCTGGCCAGCGGTGGAAGTAATGAAGACAACATTCTCTTCGTTGGCAAGGTCCTCAACCGGGTAGTCGTCCATGGCCATGAACATGCTCTTAAGGCCTCGGGCCTTGGCGCGAGACGCAAGACGCTTGGACAGAGACTCGGCGTTACCGTTGTCAGAGGCGAAAAGAATGGTAACGGGAGCACCCTGCAGACCTTCCAGGAGAGTCTCGTACGCGTCCTTCGCCTTGCGCTTCTGGACCTTGCGCACTTCACTTCCGTAGCTCTCAGAAATGCTTGCGTGGAAGTCAGGGTAGCGTTGCATCATCTGAGTAAGCTTGTTGTCGCGAGCAAGGAAGTCCTGAAGCTCCTGCTTGATACGCTCAGAGTCAAGCTGGAACGACTCTTCGCCCTTCTCATCTGCCTTCGGGTTCCAGCGATAGAGAGGCCAGTAGCCAACATCAACAGCCTTCTTTGTCTCCTGGAGAGCGGTAAGAGGGCTGTCGTCCTCACGATTGTAGGGAAGGTATGCAAGGACAATCGATGGGCCATCGAATGCCTCTGCCTCCATGAAGGCCTGCAGGACCTGAGTGTAGCTGCTGTACACAGCGACAGACGCAACGTATGTGTTACCGTAGTTCATGGCGTAAAGACCGATATCCTTCTTTCTACGAGCAGCGTCCTGTGCTGCACGCTCGCTGTAGGGCGTAGAGTCAACAACGAGCATGTTAACGTTCTCGCCAGATGCAATGACGTGGTGCACACCAGAGTTACCAAGATCGTAGCTCCAAGCGTCACTGCCAATGAGCCACTGAGACTCGTTGTAGAACAAGCCCTTGTGAGAAAGGAGCTCCTTCGACTTTGGTGAGCCATCGTTGTTCAAACGAGAAATGACCTCAGGTGCGAGAGTGTTGGCCTCCTCGGCCTTGTCGGCTGCCAATGCCCACTGGCTCAGGTACTTGAGAGGTGCGTCAGTGGTGAACGACTTGTCCTTGGCAGCCTGCTGAACTTCAGAGATGAAGCGCTTTTTGTGTTCCTTGCGAGCAAGCAGGGAACCAAACCCGTACTCGGGAGTAGCCTTCATCGAGCTGCTCACGCCGGCATCCTTGTGTGCCAGAGAGTTGGCAATGTGCAGTCTCTGGCCGAACAGCTGGTCAAGAACCTTCATGTAGGCATTCTCGAGCTGGGGCTGCTGGGGAGCAACGTCTTTCTGTGCGCTGGCAAGACCAGTGCTCGGGCTCTCGTGAAGGCCGATCTCCAAGTTTTGGATGGGGTTCTGGGAGCGCAAGTTCTGGAAAATGCCGGAAAGTGCTTGAGTGACGGTCGAGTACTCGACGTAGCCAAGCTGGTAGCCAACGATCTGCGGGCCTTGACCGTTGCCAGAGCCGCGCAGGGACATCAGTAGATCCAAGAGGATCGGTCCCCACTTGGTAGTCTTCCTCTTGATCTGTTCCAGTACAGCAATCTTCTCAACTGAAGAGGGCAGTGCCTCAACCAGTCTCTCGCTGAGCCAGGGCCTGTAGAGCACAGGTGTGATGAGGCCAACGTGTGAGAAGTAGTCGCTTGATGTCGCTTGGTCGAACTCGGCGCTGAAAAGGCCAGGGTCGGAACCAAAGAGGAACATCGCAGCCTTTGCGTCTGCAGGGCCAGAGTAGTGGAAGGGGCTGTAGCTGCGGCCAGTGGCGGCCTTGATTTGCGACCAGATAGAAGAGCAGATGACTTCAACATCGTCAGAGCTAACAGGCTTGGCCTGAGACTCCAAAGTGGTAGCAGACTCGGCCTCCGATGCTGCAGAGCTCGAGACCTTGTTGTCGGTGGAGGAAGATGCAGTGGAAGGATCGCGAGTGCTCGCTGTGGGTGGCGAAAGGGTGCCACTTGCAAGCGCACGCGCTCTCTCCTCTGACGGAACAGCAGATGGCTTGATCGCCCGTCTGCCTTCGCTGGCGTAGATTGTGCTTTCCTCGCATTTTGTGCCCTGGTATGCGCGTGCCAAGTCGACGTTCAGTACATCCGAGACCAATTGTCTGCTCTCGTGCTGGATCGCCTTGTCGGCCTTGCTGTTTGCCGAATCAAAGAAATGAATCACACCGCGGCCGCTCTGGATAGCCAGGGAGTGTGCAGTGATCGACAGGTCCTGCGCTTCTTGCAGAGAGTTGCTCTGCAGGAATGTGAAGCCGGTGTTCCTGATGCTTGTGATGTCGCCATAGTCGGGGTATCCTGAAGGGCTCAGGGAAACGTGGATGACCAATGGGTATTGGGCGAGCTTGTAGAGGTGGGGTATGCTCTTGACGAGGATGTCGCTTGTGGTGGTGACACTTGTGAGCTTGCCGTCGCGCAGAGGCTGGAAGGCGGAAAGAAGCGGGTCTGCGTTCTTGCGAATGGGTAGGATCTCTGGGAGGGTCTGGCAGACAATTGAGTTCGCCTTGTTGGTGGCGTACTGGGTGAGGAACTTGGAGAACTCGGAGTCGGTGGCAAGAGAGGGCTGGACGGAAATGATCACGTCGGAGGAGAGGTAGGCGACGCGGGCGACTGAGGAGGATGGTCAGTATTGGTATTCGCATGGAAAGGTTGTGCATGGAAGGATTCATGCTTACCTGCCTCGCCCACGGTCAAGATGGAAGCCATGTTCGCGAAGAAGAAGCCAATCTATCCGCGATTCTGGCAGAGGGAAGGAGGTGGTGAGATGATGTTGTGTAGCCCGTTGCCTCTAGGGATACAGGCAATATAGGGGGGAAGGGAGATGTTGCGAGGGTGAGTGAGGATATTGTAATATTAATCATAGGGCAGATGGCAAAAGTGTAGTCCCACTGTCAACTTCTCCCGCCTTCAGACGCCGATTGCGGGCTGCTCAGTTGTAACTACGGCGCTGTGATTGGCCGGTCCCCGCAAAACACGATCACGCCATTTCGATGGACTGAAATGGACTGCAGCGACGATGAGGAAAAATTGGCCGGTCGACACATCATGCATATTTGGTCCAGCCCGTTCGCCTCAATTCTCCCATGTCGGCATTGCTCTGCGAATGTCTACTGAATTGCCGTGGCTTTGGCTGCTCGTGCTCGTGCTCTGTCTTTTCTTCTCTACTCTTTGTTACCAATCGCCGTGTGTCACGATCAATAGCGGAGATATGGCGGGCCCCCACTATGCTATAGTCCCTGATCCTTGCCCGTGCTTGGACTGCAGTACACCGTTGGACTTCACCGAGGCAGCAGGCAGACTCGAGTCGAGGCTTGAGAATAGTTATCTCGTTTGAGTACTCTGGTATGCTACACTTGCCCAACGACCATGTCCTCTCTACTTAAAGCTACATGGACACATTGAGTCCAAGTAAATCCTTAAACCACCACTTGGGACCCACACTCTAATCGTAAATGTGGTAATGCGTCTTCCTGTACACGTGCTGCAGAAACTGACTCGAATTGAACGCTCGATTCTTCCATTCGAACAATCACGCGGACAAGATACGTTTTGCACAGCCAGTGCAACAAACACACACAATTCTATCAACTGCTCTATAGAGCGGCCCACGGATCAATTTCATGCACAGAGGAGCGCTATGTGCCTGGAAACATCCAAAATTCGTAAATGTACTACCCTATACCACTAACCCTAAGCATCGACATGCACATATAACCACATGCACTCGATCCATACTGCTCTAAAGCTTGTACGGCACATCAGCGTAATCGACATCTCTGTCCGGGTATCCACCCAACTGCATACCAAACTCAGCAAGACTGCCCTCGCCACCCCAAGTCTGGAGAGCAAACGCCCTCGTCATATCTGTCCCGTTCAGCAGAGCGCCACTGGTCCAGATCTTGCCGTCGTTCGCCCATCTCTTCTCAACCCATCGAACCTCAGGGTGTTCCTTGCGAAGCTGCTCGACCATGAAGCGTGGAGCCGTGGCGGTCTTGCCCTCCAAGAGCCCAGCCTGCAGGCCCGATAGCATGCCGCCGCAAATGAACATGAAAGCCGCGCAGCCCGCCTCGGTCTTCCTGATGAAGTCGATTTCGGTTTGGGTCATGGTGTATGTCATTTCGTGGGCTCCCATGAGAGCAACGTCCAGCTGAGGACATGACTTGAAATCGTGCTGTCGGAATTAGCACCCGGAAGTAAGTCACATGGCATCACAACACTTACTGTAGCCTTCACAGTAGCTCCTGCGGTCAACACACCGTCCTGGCCGTGCTCGGTCACCCAATGGAATTCGATGTCGAGCGCTTGGTTGGCCATCTCGTCCGTGACGAACCCTGGCAGGAAGTTTTGGATGATTTCCTTGGACAAGCCCGTGAAGACGTCGAGGGGTGCGACGTCGAGGATTTCCGTCCTACTGCTGCGGGAGTCAGACTTGTTCGAAAATGGAGTGTGGTTGTACTGACGAGTTCAAGAGAATGACACCGACTCGGATGGTGCGGTGAGGATTCTTGAGATCGATGATGTCTTGCATATTGGAAGGCTGATTTGATTTGGGCTTCTGGATTTGTGAGAGCGCGGCTTATGATTGATCACTTGGAATCCGAGCATACATCCTGATCTTATATGCTGCTCAAGGAGACATACTGAGCAACTGAGTCTGTGTAAACGTGCTCAAACGTAGTTGCCATCGATGCCATGACCATGTTCCATCCGGGTGAGAGCACCAGTAGCAGGCTTGGAAATCCGGTTGCCTTGCAGACATGTCTCATACATAGAATGGCATCAGTCCGTCGGCGTAAAATTGAGCGCCGCGCCGTGATATAGCAGATGAGTCTTGTTGATAAAGGTGATGGCGACGGCCGGACCTCGAGCTCCGCTCCGCGATTCCACGCAAATTTGCCCTGCAGCCGGGTGAATCCTAGAGCCTCGCTTCGCGATTCTCAACATTACACCAACGAGATTTGATGCCGAATGCTGAAGGCACTGGTGGTTGGTTATTCAGATGGATCGATTGATGTTGATCCATCGAGTCCGCGTCTTGGAATTGTGCTGAAAATCTATGGCTAGCGAGTATGTAGCCCGAGGCGAAGTAGAATGGTAGTTCGGGGCACCAAATGTCTATATATCGTGAACCAATCAAACGCTACTACCCACAGCAGCCACATCCATCAACTCGCTCCACAGTCTTTCGTTCTTTGCCAGCTGCTCCGCGGGATCCAATACGCCATTGAGTTCCACACCACACCAGTCAATCTCTTGATCCAACACCAGAGCACGATCAGTGAAGAAAGCAGCAGCCGGGCATCGCGCTCGCTCCTTTGGTCTAGCAAGCTCTTCGGCGATCTGCCCCTGGCTCAGGTCCATATGCACCTGGTCAGCTGGCACAACAAGATGCGGTGCGTCTCGGACAAGAAGGAATGTTTTCCGTACGGCCCTCAGTATAGCAGGGAGCACGAAATATACACCCTCGCTGGCTTGTTGTCTAGGCTTGAAGGCTCGGCTCGAATGGGACAGACGCTCTGCAACGACGTCAAGATATTCCGCCAGATCGATATTGCTTCGACACAATGTAACATCCCAGCCCGGTATCTCTCGTGGGCCGACTGCCAGCTTGTAGAGGATGATGAATGCAACGATATTCCGACTCCATTCTTCGTAAGGCAGTGCGCTCCACTGGGCGCCATCGAAAACGAGGAGAGCGTCAAAGTAGTTCTTGATAGCACCCACGAGAGCCATCAGGTTGGTGTGCAGGATAGGGGTGTCCAATGCAGGCACAACCATCTCGTCGCGCGTCCGGAAGTGATATAGCAGGCCCATCTCGTAGATGCGTATCTTCGCATAGTAGTATCTGCTGGCGAAAAGATCTGTCGTCGATCAGCAAGTGGCTAGCTACTGCAAGGGAGGTGATCATACGTGCAAAATGGAGATGCGGAGGTACCGTTGCCCACCAGCTCTCTAGTGTTGCTGCCATATGCCTCGCATGCATAGCAAGTCGTGATAAGCTATTCGCTTTCCGTTCTTCTCGATACAAATCAAAGACGCCTTCAAGTAGACTCTGGTATTGAACCAACAAGGTGACGGAGGAATCTGTTGTTGCTTCTGGTGTTCGAGCAAGTGTAGCAGCCCACGCGAGTGTGCTGTCACTGAAAGGTAGTGTATTAGGTCTCAGCATGGTTGAGGAAAGACTACCAGTATCAGCACCGTGGAAAGTCCAGCAGAGCGTACAAACTCACACGCTTGACAAGTAGAAGCAACCTAGGGCGGCGCGGAGCGCTTCGCACGAACGGTTTGATGACTTGTGACATTGAACAGGGAGACCGAATTCGCCTGCGTAAGCGTCTGCCTGTCGCACTACCACGCTAGGGTCTGTGTCCAGGTGTAGATCCACTGCCATACTGACAGCCACCTGCAGATATCTGTAGATGAGTTGACTCCGTGGTTCCATGTGATAATGAGACCTATCATTGTGTTAGTACTAGACAAACGTTGAGAATGGTGATCTGTCCCAACGCCTCACCATGCGAGATGTATTAGAAATGCCTGAAGTAGTTCCAAGCTGTTCTCGCCGCCGATCATGACTCGACGAGTCAGTATGTCTTTCATTTCTTTGATGAGGGCTTGCTGTACTTGAGGGTATTGACACGCTGAGCTTGACACGACCGCAAGCAATAAAACTGGTCTAGAGACGAGCATATGTTGGAAATCCCAAGCTTCGGGGATTACGACGAAGGGGAAATGATGCTGCATCGTACGGTAGCGCTGTAATAGATGTCCCAGTAGCCACCAGTCCAGGCCAAGCCGGTGTGCCCAGGATCCACGAAACATGGAAGTCTTTCCGGTCTCGTGCTGCTCATGATCCCGCACATCAATGATGATTTCTTCAGAATCGGCCTGGTCGGTGTGCGCAGAGAATGGTGTTTGCAAGGATGTGACATCAGATTTCTCGCTATAGGTGTTCAGAGCCGGTCGTGATTCATCGGACCTGGAAAGATAGCCCAGTACGTCGTCCAGTCTAGATGTCAGATCACGAAGGTTGCTTAATGTAATTAGCAAGGCTTCTGAAAGTTGATGTTGAAGTCAATGAAACTAACACGCGCTTCGAGGCACTTTGATTGCGATGACGCGGTCGCTCTGTAGTACAGCATCGATGACCAGATTTGACGCATCTTTGAGTGTCTCGTCAGTTATCCGAGCAGATCGTTCAATTGGTCGTAACAGCATGAGCAGAATCGCGGTGTGGACTGACTTTGCACATGTGGCCTGCATATCCTCCCGTACGCATTTAACCTTCAATGACCAACATTTGTCACAAGATACAGCGCTCGACTGGTTGGTCCTAGGTGCCATTCTATAAGACCATCTTGCGAATCAACATCAACATGTCTCTACGTGAAGGTTGCGTTCTTCGGTCAAGGCAACTACAAAAGGATCGTGAAGCTCAGCTCTTGGCACGGCTTTAAAGAAGTCGAACGACCCTACATATATTTATCCACCGAGAGCAATCGGTTTGCTCTTACACCGAACCGTAGCCTGTATTGAAATATTTGCATACCGAGCAAAGGAGATTGCCGTGGTCAAGTACCGTTTTCCATGACCAATGGCTCCAATCTCGATTCCAAACAATGCCTACGTCTGCACCAGACGGTTGCATTCGCCTTGCGGGTTTGTTGTACAAATGCAGTGAACAGTCATTACTTCACTTCACAGCAACGGCGCCAGTAGATGCGGCGCGCCCTCGTCCGCTCTGCTCACTGCTTCCCGTAACCGAACTGCCACTCCATAGGCTTCGACTCTCTGCCTCAACGCCTCGCATCGCTTCCGCAACGATGTCTAGCTTTCCCACAACGTCACCTACACTCTTTTCCACCATACGGAAGTACTCCTCGTTCTTGCCTCTCCTCTCGCTGGCTCGTCGAATGTCCTCTGCAGTCTCGTCCTCCATCTGTACCTTGCTTTCCCTAGCAGTGTCATCGCTCCTCACACTCTCGTCTGACAATACCGTCGACATGGACGCCTGTGTATCCGCTCGCGGACGCGTTCGCTGACTCTGACCGCGTCCTTCTGCCGGATCTGTAGCGCTTTGCCGGCGCTCGCCATCCATGCTGAATTGTGAGATCGTATTGTCAAGCGACACCGAGTTCAGCATACCGCTCTCCTCATTCCCGCGACCCCAAGCATACGCAAGGGCAATTTGTGCATCGCGAAGCGCGTCCAATGCTTTGGCATGACTCTCCCCAAAGACATGTGTGGAACTCTGCGCCGTCAGCTCCACCTCGTTCAGCGTACTCTGCATCTCCCTCCATCGCGCCTCCGTCTCTTTTTCACTATCTTTGCGCAAGCGAGAGTTGCCTTCCTGCTTGTTGGCGGATTCCTCCGGCGGACTGTCGGCTGATTCGAAAGGCCGCGACAGAGCACTACGCTGCCGTGGTACAGGCTCGCGACTGGGTTTTCCGTGAGGTGCATCGGAGGCTAGCTGGCGTGAGACAGAGAGCTGTGAGGTATTGCGAGACGGCGGGCCGACGAAGAGAGTGGGCGCTGGCAAACGGCTGGGCTTAGTGTTCGAGGTGGGCGAAGGCTTGGTCGGTTTTGAGGCCTGTGTGCCTGTCGACATGATGGCTGTATGTGCTTTCGACGATTGATGTGAATGAGGCCACGCAGGTCACCAGTACCTTGATATTGTAAATGTCCAGGTATTGTACTTGTGCAAGGGCTAAGATAGGGCATGAGCGCATAGCCATCGCATCTTGCCCAATCGAGCGCGCCAACTCCGCATCATTAATGAACTTTGAAGTGAAACACGGGCGAGCCATTCGCGTCACGGCGGGACCAGGTTAGGCCGGCCCGGTTCACTTATGTTTAGATCGCTGCCCAAGCTCATTCTAAATGGGACAACAAAATACATCACATTGCTTGCTGGCCGACAAACATCCATCAATGCTCCTCTGACCAAGCAATGGGATTCTCGTGCAACGCACACACATCCCGTACACCAGACGAGCTCGTAAGCTCTCTATAGCACCCACGGAAACGACATCGTCAGCACCATGGCCATGGCTCGCATCTTCCCGACGTTAACGGCATCACGCCTGCAAGCGTGCACATATCTCTTTGGCATCGCCCTCTTCAGTATCGCATTCCTGGTCTTCCTCAACAGCAGCATCTCCTTTGTTGTCACAGACGTGATCGGCCGTAAGCACAATGTCGGCTCTGCTGTCGGAACGCTCGGATTCGCAGACGAATTACTTGCGTTGGTCGCTTGCCCACTATGGGGCTTGCTCAGCGACAGGATTGGAGTGAGGGCGGTCGCCGTGCTAGGATACATGATCGTAGGCATCAGCCTTGTCGGACTGGTGCAAAGCAACACGGTCTTCCCCGAGCTTTTGATGGGAAGGCTGGGCTTCAGCCTTGGTGGGGCTGCGTGTTCTACGATGGTCACGGCTGTGTTACCTGCAATGGTCGCGAACAAGCAAGATGGGAAAGGTGGAGATTCGGAGCAAGAGAGTGGGCGGGAACAAAGCCCGGAACATGATCCGTATGCACCCAGCGGCAGAGCAGGAAGACTGAGAGGCGAAGAAAGATCGAGCAGGAATGGCAGCATATGCCATGGTCCGACACCCAGTGTGAGCAGCGAAATCACCATCACACCTGTCCGATACAAGTCCTTGTCTCGCACGCGACCAACACAGGAGACAGCAGCGCCTAACAAAGGTCACACACCTACGTCCAACGCAGGCACTTCACAACTTGCTGGTCTCGTTGGAATGTTTACAGGCGTGGGCGCTTTGATTGCACTGGCAGTCTTCCTCCCTCTACCAGCTTACTTCCAGTCCCACCACGCCACGCCAGCACACAGCGTGCAGTACAGCTTCTACATCGTCGCAGCCATCGCTTTCATAGTTGCAATCGCAATATTTTTCGGCCTTCGCAACCTCCCGGGAGAAGATGGCAAGTCGATCTCAGCCCTCTTCCGGCCATCAAACTCAAAGCTGGATACCGAGGCCAATACCACGGCATCTGCTTCGCAACCGTCTTATCTGACTCTACTTCTCACGTCGCTCAAGCTAGGCGTGACCGACTCTACAATTTCGCTTGCGTATATGGGCGGGTTTGTCGCTCGCGCATCCTCAGTGGCAATCTCTCTGTTCATTCCACTCTTCGTCAACGCCTACTTTGTACGGACCGGCTTGTGTGCATCCAACCCTCACAACTTGCCCGACATCAAGCAGGAATGCGAACGCGCATACAAGCTCGCAGCTGCCCTTTCCGGCATTGCGGAAACAGCAGCGCTTGTCTGCGCACCCATATTCGGCTGGCTGGGTGGTAGAGTCGGTAAGGGCAAGGCAGAGTGGCCATTGTTGGGCGCAAGCGCTGTCGGGATCATCGGCTACGTTCTGTTTGGCTTCCTGAAAAGCCCAGATGCGTTCCATGGAAAGGATGATGGTGGCCAGTGGGCTATGCTGGCGGTCGTTCTGATCGGTGTCAGCCAGATCGGATCGATCGTCTGCTCGCTCAGCTTACTCGGGCGAGGAGTCAACGAAGGCTCTGGAGCCAAGAATCTGAGGTCTGGCACATCCACCGATACGGATGGTAGCGAGTCAGCTCCTCTCCTGTCCAACTCCGAGTCAGCAAAAGAAGTTGGCATGGAAGACCGTGGCCAGCTTAAAGGCAGTATCGCCGGAATTTACAGCTTGGCGGGCGGCGCAGGAATCCTGCTACTCACCAAGCTTGGAGGAGCGCTCTTCGACAGCTGGACGCCCGGTGCGCCATTCTTCATCATGGCCATCTTCAACGCGATGTTGCTGGTAGCGGTGCTGCTCGTCAGCGGCGGAAGCGCTCTGTTGAAAAGACGCCCACAGGGCAATACTGCAAATGAGTCATGAGACGTATGTAGAAAAACCATAATGATGTACAATGTTTATTCGGCGCAACAGGCGCTATCTTATTACGAGCTCACGAACTCACCAAAGTACTGTCGATCTTTCGCAGCATTCGGAAGCCTCCCCAATGCTCTTTGTCTTCTGTGACCTTTGGCTCTTAGCCCTGCGATAACTGTGTCTTTTTTTCAATCCATCCAAATTCAAGGCACACATTCATGTGTTGTTGACAAGCGATGACATGTGACATGTCTGATCTACCCGTCGAAATTAAGTTAAGCTATTTGCGGGGCACGGTTGTTGATCCGAGCAGCTGATCCGAGGCGAGATGAGATATCGTCACCAAATCAACGACTTACTTGCCCTAGCACGCTCGGACGCTTTCTGTTGCTACTCTGCTAGCTTCCATAGCTTGCCTACCTTGCCTTGCTATTGCTACCAAGATTGCGCGTTGCATGTGTCTTGTGATGCCAGCGCGCATAGTTTGTTTCTGATATCGCATCCTCCCTCCTCTCCACCACACCCACCCTCACCACCTTCGACATGGCCGGCCTCAACTATGTCGCATTCAACCAGGACCACAGTCTGCTAGCCGTCGGTGCGTGAATCGCTCTGTTTCATCTTGCAAGGATGCCCACTGCACAACTCTGGCTGACCGGAAACAGCTACCACCCGCGGTCTGCGCATATTCAATACCGATCCCTTCGAGCTGTCCAACTCCACATCCGAAGACGACATTTCGCTGGTCGAGCAGCTCTTTTCCACATCGCTGGTCGCCTTGATACTCACGCCCCGCCTACTCCGGATCGTCAACACCAAGGTACGGCCATGAAAGAGTTGGAGCTGGGGAGGTTGCATGCATACTCATGGAGATACAGAGACATTCAACAATATGCGAGCTCACATTCCACGGCATGGTCGTCGCCGTGAAGATGAACCGCAAGCGACTGGTCGTAATCCTGGAAGAGACGGTATTCATATACGACATCAGCAACATGAAAATGCTCCACTCACAACTCACGCCCATAAACCCCGCCGGAATCTGCGCAATCAGCCCAAACTCTGAGAACAACTACCTCGCCCTTCCTCATTACCAGAAGGCACCACCGAACCCACAGTCGCAACCCTCACATGTACCCAAATCGATCGTCAAGGAAGCGATCAGTGGCGATGTACTGCTGTACGATCTTAACAAGATGGAGGAAGTCACTGTGATACCAGCACACCAGACACAAGTCTCTTGCATAGCGATCAACAACGACGGCACCCTCATGGCTACGTCTTCAGAAAAGGGAACCGTGATCCGCATTTTCTCAATACCGGACGGCAAGAAATTATTCCAGTTCCGCCGCGGCAGCATGCCCGCACGAATCTACAGCATGAGCTTCAACGCCGCCTCGACACTATTGTGCGTTTCGTCTGCAACGGAAACAGTACACATCTTCAAGCTGTCGGCGCCACAACACAACCCAAACAACAACGGATCTTCATCCCTCTCACCGCCCTCGTCGCCAAATCAAACCACATCCTCTGCGCCTTGGTCGCGAGACCGCAGCGTCAGCCCTTCAACATCAGAGGATCAAAGCGAAAGCGCTAACTTCGAATCGTCGGATAATCCTCCCCCGAGAGCTGGAGCGGGCAGACCAAATCTCATGTCGTTCATGCGCCGGACGTCGCAAAATGTCAGTACGTCGTTGGTCTCGCGCGCCGCAGGTTACCTGCCATCTTCAGTGACAGAGATGTGGGAACCTCAGCGAGATTTCGCATGGGTGCGTGTGCCGCGGGGCAGCGGAGGCCAGCCTGTGAAGAGCGTGGTGGCAATGGGCAATCAGGCGCCGACTGTGATGATTGCGACTAGCGAGGGTGGATTTTTGGTTTACAGTATCGACTTGGAGAGGGGTGGTGAGGGCACCCTTATTAGGCGGTTTGAGTAAGTTCATGAGCGCTCTGATGCTCCTATGAAATGGACGCTGACTCAAGATTTACAGTGATATTCACGGCATCAAGCCCTCAAAGGGTCAGGAGTTTGACGATTGAAGATACCAGGCAGTCTACATTCTTTCGGGCACATCCGGCCCCGAGATCAAATGCAGCGTTCAAGCGCAGGAAAGGGAGGCAACGAGACCTCAAGAGGAATTTGAAAAATGACGAAAGCTATGCTTCTCCTCTCACAGCGGGACAGTGCAGTCTCAATAGTTTGTGCTCTCATTGCCTCCGCTATCGTCCCTCACTTTCTCGCTTGCCGTCCTGCGGCGCCGTTACGCAATGCACGCTGGAAAGGACAAAAAGACAAAAAGGGGACACAATTGCTCGTGCGCAGCACTGATCGGTGCTACGCGGGAAATGCTATTCGTAATTCTCGTACTGCTTACCAGTCCTTCTTGATGTCGAACGACCACTTGAACTTCAGGTACTCGTTCTTGTCGTCGTCGGTGAACACGGATGAGGCCTCGTAGTGGCCACGGCCGATCATGCCGGAGGGCGCGGACTCGGGCTCGACTGGGAGGAAGACAATGTTAGATTACAGGCTGAAGCTCTGCGAGAGCTGTGGGCAGTGACTTACACTTCTTCTCGTATTCGGGCTTGTCGGTGGTGTTGGGGGAGTAAGAGCCCTAGCACAAGGATTAGCAAGAGTAGGTGATAGTAAGAATCTTATTCCATAGCATGCGTGACTTACAATCATCTCCTGCATCTTCTGCTTCACGCCCATCCTCGAGACGACCTGCACGTACTTCATGCCGCTGAGGATTTCGTGCTGGACGCGGAAGCGAGCCTTCATGCGGAAAGTGGCGCCCTCCTTGATGGTGAAGGGCTTCTTGTTGAGAGACTCGAGGGCGCCGGTCTGGGTCAGGTCGATGACGATGTCCGGTCGGCCCTCGACTTCCAGACCCAGGGAGAGCAGGATGACCTTGCGAGGGTCGTTGGGGTCGGAGATGGTCTGGCCGCTGCCGAGACCGAGAGACTCTTTCCACTTGCGGAGGGATTCATCGTTCTGGTCTGTGGAGAGGGAGACGTGAGTGAGGAGTGGCGAGGGAGGGTTTGGTATGACGGATGGCGAGGTTTCTTTGAAATGCTCACCGCCACGATGCTCTTTTCATACAGAGCCAGTGCATGTGGTAGATTCCGGTATGTAGTCTCTTTCGGCGACTTACCTAGCTTCTGGTACTCATCAATAGTCTTCTTCTCACCGACTTTGAAGCCCTCTGTTTGCTCGGGCACGAGATCGTCGTTGACTGCGGCCTCGTTGGACATGATGGCTGTAGGAACCGAAGATGGAATAGGCTGTGTGCAAGTGTGACGAGTGAGGGCCAAGCAAGCACGCGTGGGCGATAATAATCCTTCTCGATATCAGAGTTCAGGTACGGCGGTCAAGCAGGCCCGCAGTTCGGCGGGGATTTGTATCGCTGCGTCGTCGTCGCCAGGAGGAGTAAGAAGTGGGGTCAAGCAGCCAACGAGCCAGGGTCTGCCTTCGCCTTTTGGGCGGCGAGCGTGAGGGCATTATTTGGAGAAACAGCATGACCTCACACGAACTTTATCTAAGAGTCTTGTCTCTCTTGTCTTACTACACACCAGTTGTGTAGAGATACGCAAGCACACTCCAACACACCATGCCGGACCTCTTAGACTTCCTTCGCACGCACGAGGAAGCATTTCGTAGGTGAAGCCCACCGCTTCCCATCTCATACCCACTCGTCTAACACCTTGACAGTCGTGCCCGGCTAGCCTCCCTGTACTCCGACTTCCGACACCAGAGACAAACAAACCCGGACGGATACCAGGCGAATGCAGGCGCTTGGTTGCGAGCATTGTCAGCAGCATCGAAAGCGGGCCTGATACCCTCCCAGGCTGGTGCGAACAGTGATCGTTTCGTATTGAAGACAGGCGAAGAGCTGTCTAGGTCACTGCAGACACAAGAGTTCGGCCGCCCTCTGGCTCTCGGTGCAGTCCTTCAAGATGCGGTGGAACGCAAAGAGTTGGTACCGCTTGCCGAGTTTCTGAACGCGAAGAAGAGCATATATGCAAAGACTTGGATACCTACGCCATGGCAGGCTGTCAGCTGGGGACTGAAACAATTGGGTGTAATGGGAGGGGAATCGGTAGAGGATAAATTGGTGGCAGGCAATTTTGTCGTCATGGTCAATGTTGAGGTACAGCGAGACATCACAATACTACATACAATAATGCTGACATACTCTAGGCCGCTGCAAAAGCTATCCTGGACGAGGCGTTAAGAGTCGCAACCTCCAACACGTCTCGCATCTTCTCAAAAGAGCTGTTCACTTCCACATTCGCACCTGCGATCGGCGTGGACACATTGAGTAGCAATGACCTTTCAGTCTTGTTGACCCACCTGGCTCGGGACCGATCAGCCATCGCATTTTCTCACACGAGTCACACCGTCAAGTTCAAATCTCCCTCCGAACAAGAGCCTTCGCCGATCACACCAGAAGACGCCAACATTGCATCTATCCGGGCGCTCATTGCCTCAATCGAGCCACAGATAGAGCAATTGACTACACGCCTTTCCGAACTCGAAACAGCAGCAAAAGAAGCCGTGGCGAGAAAGAATCTCATAGCCGCAAGGTCCGCACTTCGGTCGAAGAAGCTCACCGACACGAAACTCCAACAACGCATCAGCACATTGACCCAACTAGAAGATGTATACGCCAAGATCGAGCAAGCCGCCGATCAAGTTGAGATGGTCCGCATCATGGAAATGTCGTCGCAGACGCTGGGCAGCCTGAACAAGAAGACCGGTGGTGTGGAGAGAGTACAGGATATCATGGAAGAGCTCAGATCTCAAATGATGGACGTGGACGACGTTACCGCCGTGATCAACGAGGAAAGTGCAGGCAAAATCGACGAGGGCGAAGTGGAGGACGAGCTGGAGGCTATGGAGAATGTCGAAAGGGAAAAGGTCGAAGCCGCAGAGAGGAAAGAGCGGGAGGCGAGAGAAGCCAAGGAGGCAGAAGAAACAAAGCGAAGATTGGCAGAGTTGGATACTCTGGGCGAGAAGCAGGGAGAGCTTACGGCGAAGCCTGCCGAGTCTGCTTCAAGCAAAGAGAAAGAGGCCGAGACCGCGTCTTGAGTTGTTTTTTCTTTCTTTTTATTCGACGGCAAATAGCATGACGATGCGACGACATACTTTAGATTGGCTTGTCTGCACATGGCTGCACGGCGTTGCGGCATGCCTGGTAGCTGGCTACATGGACTGGAGCATTACATCTACATTTTGGGTGGAGACAGGCACAGCATCGCACGCTGAGGTGTTACGGGGAATTGAAATACAGAGCTTATCACATCAGTATAAATTAAGACCACGCGATGACTTTTTTGTCTGGTACTGATGCTATTCAACCTTTCTGCTCAATCTACTCAATGAGTTTGTAGCTTTGTTGCCATCGTTCTACACGGCCAATGTGCAAAACAACCTCCGTGTATATGCGCGCCATCTATGATATAGCCTTGCTTAGAAATCTCGGAGTTCCACCAAGATACACGAAACAAAGTAACGCGGTAAAGGTGCAGATTCCCGCCAACACAGCATTCATATTGCCATACCCGATCGCCAGCCTCAGTTGGCCCGCGATCTCAGGCCCCAGAGACAGTCCCGCGCTGAAGACCATGCTCTGCAGCCCATACAATTGAGCATACGGACCCTCATCGCCAAAGAACTCCGGATTGACTTCGTAGTATCTTTCCACCACTGCTCCCGCTTCGACAAGGCTGGGAGCGCCGATGCCCGCGAGTCCGATGCCACAGATAGCGAGGCAGCCGCCGTAGAGCAGGATCTGATGCAAATCGCCGGCGTGTGGTAAGCGTAAGAGGATGAAAGCGGGTATCAGGTAGGTGTAGGAACCTACGGCGACGACTTTGGTTCCATAGCGGTCAACTGCCCAACCGAAAACAGGGCCGAGCAGGAGGTCGAATGCTCCGAGGGGTAAGAAGAGAACGCCTGCTTTGAGCGAGTCGAAGCCGAAGTATTCGCGTGCGACTAAAGGTACAGTGGCGTCGAAACTTCCGAGAAGTATCGCTTGCACTAGTGCCACGAGTAGTGATGCGAGGAGGCTGGGGTTTGCGAGGCAGGGAAGTATTGGGATCATATGGACGATCCTGGGTTGGTCTGGACTGAGCTTCCAAGCGTCGTCGTCATCTGTAGCTTTGTTGCTGCCGAGTAAAGGTTGTTCTTCGTCGGACTGTTGCCCTTCGTTGTTGTGGGCTCCACTTTGCTGCCCGGAAGAACTATTGCTTCCTTCGGGGCTTAGATCAACACCGTATCGCTTCGCGACTTTCTTTTCGATCACCAGCACTCGCATGAGGAAATCGAGCGCCAGAAGTGCGAAGGCAACGCCAAAGACACCAGCATAACCAGTCTTCTCGTAGAGAACCCCTCCAATCACTGGAGCTCCCAGACTGCCAACTGAACCGAATGAGAAGATCTGAGCACTATTAGCTCACGTTGCCAATCTAGCCGTTCATCGGACAATACATACCGTGCCGATAGTCTTGCCTAGATTCTTCGGCCCAACCGTCTCGAGACACAACGCTAGGCCAACCGTCCAGACAAACGCAGAGCTGACGCCCTGGAGGACGCGCGCGATAGTAAGAACAGGCAGAGTGGTCCCAACAGACAGCAGGATCGTAGCCAGAAGTAAAGCCAGCAGGCCGGCCAAGAAAGGCGCTCGACGTGATGACATGCGGTCCGCGATCACACCTGCAAACGGGCTTGTGATGACAGACGCAGCTGCGTATGCGGCGAGAAGACCAGACACATCGCTTTGGATGTCCTTGTCAGAGACACCGACTTTGTCTTTCAGGATAGATGGGAGAATGGGAACGACCAAGGCGTAGAGAAACAGGTCGGTGAATAGTCCTATGCCGACTGTTGCAACGATGAACAGAGTATTGCTCCGCCATTTCAGGCCGTACGGTCTTTTCGAGTAATTCATCTTTTGTGCTTTTCAAGCCGTAATTGGAGTTGTCTTCAAAGCCAGTCCTTCGAGACAGATGGCAAGGTTCACTTGTAATGAAGAAAGCAAACAATCAATTGAATAAAGGTTCTAGGGCGTGCGGCATGTACTTGCGCGAGGGAAGAAGGAGCAGCGTGATTTCAGCAGCGTCGGATGCATGCACCAGCATTCAGCATGAAGCACACAGAGACACATGAAATAACATTGAATGTACCGTCGACTTGAAATGACGACATCGCCGTCTGCCTCGAGACGGTGAAGTTAAAGATATCTGATCTGATCTGATGGAGGTGATGGATTAGGTAGACTGGGGCACTTTGCGGCACCCGCTCGACGACTCTCCAGCTTGGCGTGGCTTGCTTCTCTCCCGCGTTGGCACTTTCACGTGCAAGCGTATCGCATCGCAGCAGATACTACAACACTCACACCACTTGATAAAGATAAAAGGTTCATCGCACACATTACGCGACACGTAACATCAAATCACATTTCAAAAAAGAGGCAGGCTGCTTTCACACAACCATGGAGGACAACGAAGAGATCGCACCCAACGCAACGTTCGTACATTGCACACCGTACGAACCAGCGCAAGGTCGAGATCATATGCTAACTATGGACACAGGGTCTACGTATGTCAAGGATGATGCATCCAGTATTTCTCATTCTAATCTCTGACAAAAACACAACAGGCTCGCAACCTCGACGAGAACGTCAAGATCCCTGCCCTGATCGAGGCGCTCCACGGACTCTTCGATGAGTTTGGCAACATTGTCGAGATTGTCGCGAAGAAGAGTCTCAAGCGCAAGGGACAGGCCTTCATCGTCTACGACAACGTGGACAGCGCGCAGAACGCGATCGACGAGCTGCAAGGCTTCGACCTGTTCGGACAGCAGATGAGCTTGGACTTTGCAAAAACGAGGTCGGATAAAACTGTACAGAGGGAGGACGGAGAGCAGGGTCTGGAGGCGCACAAGAAGCAGAGACTGGCCGAGAAGGGTATGCACGGATTCTGTACAGGCGGATATAACGCGATCGCTAACAACTCCTGCAGAACGCAAGCAAGCACAAGAAGCCGCCGCCGCTGCCGCCGCACCAGCCAAGCGCGCACCGGAAGATAACATCGCAGAGCGTCCAGGAAAGAGTGCGAAGCCATCCGCTGCCGCTGGTGGCGTGGTGCCGGACGAGTATCTCCCGCCCAACAAGACGCTGTTCTTGCGCGACCTGCCCGAGGACTACGGCAAGGACATGCTCGCTATCATCTTCAGACGCTACCCAGGCTTCCGCGAGATTCGCTTGGTGCCCGGCAGAAACACCATCGCCTTCGCCGAGTACGAGGACGAGACTGGCGCGACTGCGGCAAAGGAGGCGCTTGCCAACCTCGAACTCAGCGGACAGAAGATCAAGATCACCTACCAGAGACAGTAGGCTTGGTGGTGGGTCAAAATCACGTAGTACTGTGTCTGCTGGCTTGGTCACGAAAACCTGCGTCGTTCTGCTCATTGTGGTCGGTTAACCCTTAAAAGAGATGCGGATTGTACGATACTGTATGAATCAAAGTGCGTGCAACTCATCCAGATGATCGTTGATGGCATCTTCCGGAATTGCTGCTTGACATATTGGACAGCTTACTGTGAGCCGCTCCCTCTTCTTCTGCTCTGTGACAGCCTCGTTATCAGGCCTTTGTACTTTGCCACTGTCCTCCTCCAATTCCCCTGGCGATCTCATACGCTTCTGTCCCACGACCCAAGCATCTATTTTGTTCTTCTGTTTCCCAGCCCTTTGCAATGCACTCAGTCGCTCGACCTGGTCCTTGCGCATTTCAGGCTCTGCAATCTTCGTGAATAAACCTCCGCAATCTTCAAGATGCTTAGCCCACCACGAATCACTCTTACCAGGAGCACGATTCATCGCCCGCTTCACGAGGCCGAAGAATGGCGCCTTCGATTTGCAAGGTCCATTGCACTCCCAAACATGCGTTCGATAGCTGTCCACCTCGTCGTGGAATGTATGGAAGACGCTCACACCATAGCCACCGTGATTATTGATTGCGTCCGCGAGCATGAGAAACCCCTCTCCATGGCCAGTACCATCCTCACCCCGTGAATGGCGCCAAGAAGTCGTCACGAAGAAGTAGGCGTGAATTGCTTCGTGCAGTAGAGTGTCGATGACATCGCTCCGTGGTCGAAACTTCAGCAGTGGCTCTGAAAGCTTCAGTCGGACGCGAGTAAACTTGTTGCCATTGTTTGAATCGCGCACGAGCTCGCAGATTCCGGCGCAGAGCGTCAGGCGTGGCGACCAGGAGACTTCTACTCGTGGTAGGAGCAGGGAGCGGAAGTAAAGAGTGTTGTAGAGAGCAAAGAGTTCGTGGATGTCAATGAATGGGTCGCTTGACTCTAAGATGGTCTGGAGTCTTGACACTGCGTCCTGCTGCTCGACAGATAGTGGGTCTAGATCTCCAATGGCTTGAGCAGCGGCGTCCTCGTCTATTAAGACCATAGCGAGGAGTCGATAGCGTTAATATTGGAGATGCTCACGACAAGTTATACATTGTTCCTTGCTGTCACGATATCCTAACCCTCAAGTCGGTGTAACAGCTTGATCACATGTAAATTGCTGGCATAATGGGCCAAGTACTATGCAAAAGGAGCATAACACAAAATAGAGTGAATACCTTACGATCTGCAGAGACAATTGGATGTAGGAGGTACGTGCACCAGGTGGATGGCCTCTGCTTAAGCTCAGTGCTGCGAAATGCAAAATGACGCAGCTTCCCCGGACGAGAGTGATGCATCTGCGCCTCGTTGCAGCTCGATCCTCCATTCCTCTACACAAACACAGACATAGACAGACAATTGCTACAATTCCGACTGCAGCCCAACATGGTCCTGGAAGAAGCCGCCAGGCCAACCGAGTCCTTCGACTCCGACGCTCCGCCCTCCAGCGATGCCGACCCATACGCAGACCGCAACCCACCATACACTTCGACCCGCGAGCCGTCCTTCGCCTCTGTAGCCCGCGACGGATCACAGGGCAAGATCTTCGTCAATGTCGCCAATCTCCCCAAACCATTCGGCCTGTTCGGTGCCCGACCACAGCCTCCAGTTCTGATCGAGTCGATTCAGGATTCATGCAGATTCGCCCAGCAAGTCATGGGCCGGCCTTGCACTCAACAAGAGGCGGACGCCTTTGCCTACCATGCCGCGAAGACGTATAGAGTCGCAAGCTTCGGCAGCCCGCTCGGAATGGCATTGGCGTCTGTGCAGTTCTTCCGCACGAGAGAGCAGTTCCGCTTCCCAGGGTGGTCGCCTTTCAAAGACCAGAGCAATTTCAGCAAAGATAGGCTTGGGCCATTACAAGGACCAGCCGCAAGGATTGGATGGCATTCGCTACGCCTGGGATCATACTGGTTGCTTGGATCTGTGGCGGGAGCTGTGCTCCTCGGCAGCTACGCTGTGAGCTTGAGTTTGGCGGGCCGGGCGATGGACCCACGACTGAAGGAGTTCTCGGACAAGCTGAGGCAATTGCAAAAGGACGGTGTTAGCACCCAGGCTATCAGACGCCAGCAAGATGTGGAGAACACAACTCAGGAAGAGACGTTCGAGCAGAGGAGGCAGAGGCGCGCCGTGCAAGGCATGAGCCGCGAAAGCGCTCAGAACCGGGGATCCATCCAGAGCAACACACAGAGCAAGACAAGCGACTGGGACGATGCCTCGCCCACAGGTGGAGCTTTCAGTAACGACTACGGGGATTCATCGAGCGACACAGGTGTTTTGAACGACGCACAGATGATTCAACGACAGACACAGCAGCAAGCAGACGCGTGGTCAAGTCCGACAGAGAGCAGAGCCAACACAGTCGATCTGAACAAAGCTGCACCTCAGCGTCCTAGTGCCGACAGACAAGCAGCGAACCAGGGAGAAGGTGCGACATCTGCACCGCAGGGTGGCAACTCCTGGGAGCGATTGAGGCAAAGGGCTGCATCTGGCACTCCTTCGATCTCGGGTACACCTAGAAAGTCACAGTCTGAGAGCTTGTCTGGCGACGACAGCTTCAGCTTCGCTCAAGGAGACGAAGACAGGCAGTTGGCGAAGAGCGAGGCGCAAAGAGACTTTGATGCCCGCCTAGAGCGCGAGAGGACAGGCAGAGACTTTGACGAAGGAAGCGGAAGGAAACGGTGGTAGATGTAGCTAACAATTGCAGCATAGTAATTTCAAATTCAACTACTGTATCACTATCAACAAACTGCACGCTTAAAAATCGTCAATCGTAAAGTAATGTGTCATATAAACCTTATCGGTCTATCCTATAACGTATGCCTGCGCACCCTCGCCAAAGAGTAGATGTGGCTTCCTCTCTGCAATGTCGAGAACCGTCTGCGCGAAGACCGAGTTCGCCCACGCGAACCAGCTTCTCGTATAGTCCCTGGTCTCCTCTACATTCACACTCTCATGCACCAATCCAAGCGGCGAAGCCTGCTTCACCGCAGTGAGAAGCTTCTTGATCTCAGCATCATCGTCGCTGGTCATAGCCTGAACTAGCAGACTCATGGGCCAAGCGTTCATGAAGCCAATATGCGGTCCACCGATGCCTTCGAATTCGGAACCAGTGATGAAGTAAGGGTTACCCTCTTTGGCCAAGATCATCTTACGCGTGTTCTGGTAAGTCTTGTCGTCTGTGTTCAGGAATCCCAGCAGCGGCAGAGCGAGAAGCGAGGGGAGGTTGGCGTCGTCCATGAGGATGGAGGAACCGTAGCCGTCGACTTCGAAAGCGAACACCGAGCCGAACTTGTGGTGGCTGACGACGCCGTGCTCCCAAACGCCCTTTTCGATGCGTTCGCCGCGCGCGCGGAGTTCTGTGGCGAGGCTTGTTTTGCTGGCTTTCGTGAGGATGTCCGCGGTCCGTATGAGCTCGACTGCCATCATAGCGTTTCCTGGGATGAAGAAGCCTAGAATTGTGGCGTCGTCACTTGGCCGGAAGGCGGAGCGGACGAGACCTGTGCCCCAGTTCAGAGGGTTTCCGTTGCCGGCCAGGTTGAGAGTTTCGGTTCCCGTGTTGGTGTTGCGCTGGAAGCGGTACTCCTGGGGGCGGAAGGAGCCTGTCTTTGGGTCGAATGTCGACTTGCTCTGTTGGTCGATGACCTCGATCAGACTGTCTACTGCTTGCAGCCATCGCTTCGTGATGAACGCTGTCGATCCGGTATGGTTGTAGAACTGGTTGGAAAGAGACAGGAAGTGCGCGGGGGAGTCGATCTCGTACTTGCACTCGAAGACCTGGCTCGGTTCATAGGCAGGGTGCACTGAGTCACCTTGACCGTTGTCACTTGTCTTGATCTTGCTCGGAGGTGGTGGTTGGAAAGCATTGCAGTATGGCGACGCAATCACGTACTCCGCCTGGGTGTTGATTGCTCCTAACAGAAGCGTCTCGATTGCTTTATCCTTCTTCGCCAGCCGCTGATACTGCGCCAGCTGGTTTGTGCTATCGCGCAGCCACTCCGCCGATATGTCACCTGTTACAATGAACGACTGCGCTCCTTCCCAAGCTCCTGTGCTGCCCAGCCACGAAGAATGGCCCTTGGAAGGCTTCTCTGTGCCGTCGACATGCCACTTCACCGTCGTATCCAGCGTGTTCGGGAAGGCATTCTCGAATATCCGCGCGAGATCCTTGTCCACCATCTTCTCATTCATGTCCTTGATCACCTTCTCCACCAGCGGAGACTCGAACGTCCTGCATTGCTTCGCCGGTCGCTGGAACGGCAGCTCCAGCGGTCCCTCGCTGTACGGATGGTGAGGAAAGCGTGCGTAGTGTTCGTATGCCGGACATGCTGCGAGGATCTTCGCGCGCGCTCTGGCGTCCGTCAAAGGGTTCTGCTTGGCCTCGTCGGCGTATGCCTGATCGAAGCATAGGCTGGCCAGCACGCACAGAGCTGCCGTTGAGGGTGCGCGCATGATTGTAGTTTGGGCCACTTGCTGGAGGGATGGTGTGATTTAATTGCAAAGGTATCGGCTCCGATCGATCGTGCAGTGTCGCATTGGGCAGGTGGCCTGTTCTGGAGATGAAGTCGAGACCATGTGAAACCGCTTGGCGGATGAAGTCAGTCGGCGGTTGAAGTCGGCGATGCTCGTGAGCCTCGGTGGCAGTGTTGAACGCAAGACAGCGTGTGCACATTACTCAAGTTAAATCAAGGCTATATTCTCGTTAATCAGATGACATTGATACAACATGGTTTGTGAGCATGGACAAATTGGCATTCGTGCGTAAATGGTGGTAATAGCTGTTCATGACACGAGCCTGAGCTTTCTATTAAACATCTATAGCGGCGATCGCGAATGTGACGACACCATGAAAATGCACCTTGCGAAGTGGTATCTTGCGCAAACGACCCGAATGTCCCCGAACGCCTTGTATGCACCGTGAACCATAAACCATGAGCCGGCCAGTTGCCATCATCTTCTCATAGGAAATAGTCCTTCACTGGGTCATTGCCAGTATGTTGTGCTTGGCTCTGCTGTTCTGCTCGATGCGCATCGTTTTCTGGCGCCGCGTCAAACACGTTCCATTTCCTTTCGCCGCCTGGTCCAACCTCGAGCACACTTGCCAAGTTGCCACACCTGTAGCAGTAATTTGGCGCGCTCCAGACTGTCGATAGTTGATCGTCAAACATAACCATGTATCCCTCGTTGCAAAGTTGATGCGCTCGTAGTATGTGATTCATGCTGTTCACTTCCAAGAATTTCTTGACGACTTGTGCGCCAAATGTGTATCCTGCACCCCGGGGTGAAAGACTGAATTCGTCCCGCTCAGCGTCGGGATCCGACCACACCAGGTCGGCCATGGGACCCTCGTGAGGAATCTCACGGAAGCGGTCGATGATCTTAATCTGATCAATAGAGTGAATGCTCGGGCTCAATCCGCCGTGTACGCAGAAGATCTTATCATCGATGACGCAGCTCAGCGAGAGATAGTCGAACATGTCCGTAAAGTAATGCCAGACCGCCGCATTGCCATACTTTCTAGAGCACTCGGTGTAGAAGCCGTAGGATTGTGTGACACCTCTGCTTTCGTGGTTGCCTCGGATGAGATGAACTCGGTCGGGGTATCGGAGCTTGAGACATATGAGGAGACTGATGGTCTCAATACTGAAGAGTCCACGGTCCACGTAGTCGCCTGTTGTTCCTGTCAGCCATGATCTGACATCCTCCGCCCTCGGCTTCCTGTTTGCCATGTTTTCCATGCTCGCGTGACCTACCCAAGAAGAGGTAGTTCGTATCTGGGCAGTAGCCGCCGATCCGAAAGATCTCGATCATGTCGAAGAATTGTCCATGGATATCGCCCACCACTGTGACCGGTGCTTGTATGTGCACGACATTGCTCTCCTTCATAAGCAGTTCCTTCGTCTTCGCGCACACCGCTTCAATAACCGAGTCGGCAAGGAGCTCCTTGCGATAGAGCCGCTCGATGCATTCGTCCAGGTCTACACTGGCTACACAAGGTTGTCAGTCGGAGGCCAGATGCGGCATGCGATTACAGGGCCACGTACCTGGTAGGCCAGGCATTGCTCAAGATTGGCGTAGAGGGGAAGTCGGATTCCCCAGATAAAGACGGCTTTTCGGTCACAGGATGGCGCATTTGGCACCACGCAAATCGCTCAACCCGGTCTTATCATCCTTAGCAGCGAACAGGTACAACGAGCAGGGCGACGATGACAGCAAGATGCGAGTATTGCTAATGCTCTGCCGCAGGACCGACAACGTTGGACGAGGAGGGGATGGTAGGCGGTGAAAGTCCTGGCAGGGGCGACGACTTGTGGCCGCTGATGAGCCGAAGTGCCCCTCCCGTTCGTTCGTTCGCCCGTGGCCTTGGGCCTTGTTTCGTTCGCTGCTCCTCTTCCGTGATCCATCTCGATAACGCATCGACTACTCGAGCTCAGTCCTTTCTATCCCGTGTACAAGGCAACCGATGCGTCATCCCAACGCCTGTCTCACCTTGACAAGACCTACCGCTCTTTCTCGAGCATCTAGCGAGCCCGACCCGTGTATTACGGACGAGGGGTCTATAACGCATTGGCTAGTCATGGACGAGGTGGCAATGCATCTTGTAGACGAAGACTATACTCTACGCGTATCAAGGTAGGCTGACGAGATGCTGTACAGGAGACGACTGTGCCTCGCCTCAACATATCGGGTCTATCTCTCTTTCTCCTTCAGCACGTGTATTACGTCCTGTCCATCCGCTGAAGCCTATCCACAGCGTTTCATCGCTTGAGAACACGATGCCTTCTTCGTTAAACTCGCTATCACTTAACTCATCCAGTGCCGATGCAACACTATACTTTCGAGACATCATCTCCTCGTCGCCCCGTCGATAGCAGCTGACCGTTGGAGCCAGTGGTAATCTGTCTCACCCTCCCGAACGTCCAAATTCTCCCTATCCCTGCCTGCACCCGGCCGCATGCCTGAAGAAACAGTTGCAAGGGGTATCCTTCCAACACAACGAAAAGCAGTTGAATTCCATTCTTCCAGCATACCTGTTCTACTCTCGCCAAATAAACTATAACGTGGTAGCCCTGGACTTGACTAACTGCCTCTCTCTCAATCGACCCCACGACTTCTGCTGGCCTTGGCATCCGCTTGCGTCGCGCTCGCAGCCGTTTGTTGGTTGCACGGCTTTCGACCTCACTTGAGACCAGCATTTCCACTCCACGAGTTCTGACGCAGCGTGCCTGGACGCTAGCCGTTATTGCACAGGGCATTTTGCCATCTCTCTGGCTACCCAGGCCGACCACCATATTGCCTTCATCAGCCTGTGGTCACCTGCGCAAAAGGCTCGTCACCGTGTCAACAGGCCCCTTGCTAGGGCTCTAAAGATCCATTGACAGGCGACGAACGAACTCATACAATACCACCGCATACAGCAATCAACGAACAAGACACAGCCTTCTTGACTTATGGTGACGGTGTATCGCCTTCCACTGTCTCTTTGAGTTATTTTACTTTACATACTTTCTTTGCATTCGGATCTCAGGCCCAGAACAACAAACAGAGCATACCGTCCGCAAAGTAATATGCAACTAAGTGAGCCGCAGATGCAGCGACAACACTCTGGGTACGCAATTAATTCACAGTTTCACGGTACGAAGATAGGATTACTGACATGCAGCTAGTCCTCCGCCGTCAAAGGCATTCGGACCAACAACTGTTCGAAAGGCAGGTGGAATGGTGGTGACGAAATATGCACCTCCACCAGGCTACAATGGGAACCAAGCACCGCCTCCGCGACCATCGAGCCAGAATCAATCATGGCCACCTGCACCTCAGCATGCGTACGCCAGCTGCCCACCATCGACCTATGGAGCTCCTCAGCAGTCGCTACGCCCCCACTCAAACCACTCGGGACACTATGGCCAGTCTTACGCTCAGCAAGCCTCTCCGCCACTCGGCAGCTACGCGCCTCTCTCTAAAGGTGGCCTCGATTACCCTGATAGTGCGCATCCATCCACGTTCAACTACTTCCAGCAATCACCGCCAGCCGAAGTCATCCCAACTCATGCACGCCACAGCTCCGTGGCAGATGCATATGGCATCCCCACCGACTCATATTTCCCCCAAGGAGCCAGCCACTCGAAATCAAACTCTACTCAAGGCTCCCACCTTGTTCGCCACAGGTCGGCTCCTTCAGTCGCATATGACTACGCTGCAGCTTATGCCAGACAAGAAGCCGGATTCTACGATCAAGCCTATTCAGGTGCTGCACTCGACGACTGTCCGGAATTACTTGAAGCAGAATTTGATGACGAGTGTTACTATTTCGATCACCCCGAGGAAATCGACAATGATCTCAGCATAGGGTGGATTGAATCTCACTCGGCCTTGCCGACTCCACGCCCGCTTCCATCCACTTTCAGCGAGGCTGAGCTCGAGGCTCTGGCTCCGCGTCCCTATCCCTCGAATGGCGACCTTTGTATCTCAGAATATTTCGCTGCCGAGAAAGGCGAGGAGCAGCTCAACACCGTACGGTTGTCAGACTCCTGGGTCGAGATCAAAGACGACCTGATTTTCAAGGAGTTCCTTCAGATTGGCTACGAGACTATCCGACTTGACATGATGACCCAGAAGTATCGCAACCGCGTTGATGCTAAATGGGACCGTTCTGACTCTTCTGCTTCAATCTCACACCTTGCGCGCGCTAGCATCGAAACCACAGCAACCGTTGACTACAGCCGTCGACAAGGATCTCGCCCAGCAAGCCGCACAGGATCGAGAAACGGGCATCGTGAAAACTCTCTTCAACGTCATGACCAAGCCGGCTTGAATGGTAGCAGAAGCAACAGTCAAGCTCCGAACTACCGACCTTCGAGCGCGGCGTCCAACCATTCTCGTGCAAGCTCCGTGTGCTCACGCTACTCCAATCAGCGTCCCAAGGCCCTTGAGCCGATCCGCGATCAGGCGCAGGACGATATTCTTGCGAAGCTCGGCGTCACTGGCTCCCCCAGGCTTGTTTACGAGACTCCTGGTCCCGCCTTTGGTCCACCGCCCACATCCGGACGCTCGAGCCGTCAGAGCTCCGTGGCCAGCGTCCAAGACAACCCATTCAGGTCGAACTCCCGCGGTCCTTCCGAGCCTCATCAACGTCCTCAGGATGTTGCATTCAGCAACCCGTGGGGCGCCAACGGTGGCCAGCAACAGTACCGCCAGCATTCCGGCTCCAGCCACTACAATTTAACCAGCTCGGAGTTCACCATCATGGAAGACCCGGACGCCACGCCCCGTCCCAAGGGCGACCGATCCCACGGCCTGAAGCGTCACTACGAAGGTGACCACCACGATGCGAACAGGGAGAAGCGCGCACGCGACAATGAAGCCACCCCGAAACAGGGTCGCAAGCAGTCTCGTGCTGTCGACAACTACGGTCGCCGCTGGTAACCGCACAGCTCAAGGCTCGTGGGCCACTCATGTCGTCTCACGGTCATAATCTTTTTTTTTCTTATCTCACGGTTACTCACATGTTCGGAGTGCCTTTTATGCAAAGCGCGGCGCAAAAAAAACGCATCTGGGGATCAAAGCAAACGCAATACTGCAATACTACGCAGTGGTAATGTCTCTTTCTCTCACGGCTAGTTCGATTCATCCTCGCACACGTTTGCGTCACACCGGGTGTGCGCTCTCTTGTGCGGTTCCTTCTTTCCTAGTGAAAATCTTCGCTGAGACGGGGGAGGTTCTGTCTACCTAAGGTACCCTAGTCAGATAATTATTAATTCGTTAATTGCATCATGTTCCTATTGAAGACTCAGTTGAGCGCGATACTACGTGTACTCGTTTTCATTTATGAAGTGAAGGGGGCACCACGTGTCACACGATGGAGCCGAGGTATGAATACATCTCTGCGTTTCATGACGAAATTCAATTCTCATTGTGCCGTCGACATGTTCGTTAGATTTAATCGTCATCATCTGACCAAACCAGCCTTCTCGTCATCTTCGCTCTCGGTTTCCTCCTCCTCGCTCTCCGCGTCTTCATCTGTCTCGTACTCGGACTCCTCTTCCGACTCTTCGCTTCCGCTTCCACTCTCGCTTTCTGACTCTTCCTCTTCATCGTCGTCGTCTTCATCGTCCAGCCAGTCGTCGAGAGTCTTAGCCTTGCGTCCGTTGGCTTTGTAGCCCGGATCTGCTTCGAGCGCATCGTCCAGCATCTGGCCAGCGGAGACGGTTTTCTGTGGTTGATACGGCTCTTCCTTGACGCCGTAGGCATCTCTCAGCTTGGCGCTCGGCTCGTCGCCTTCAGCGACCCAGTCTGGGATAGGTTCGTAGCCACGCAGTCCGTTGACTCCGGCGGCGTTGCCGACTACCAGGCTTGCACTGCCGAGTGTATAGCCCTTGTGGCTCTCGCTGGGCGAAGGAGCTTGTGGGACTGGTTTGGGAGCGAGTAGGAGGAGGCTTGCGAGTTCGGTGCTGGTTGGCAGGGCGAGAAGTGCGCGGTACACTCGTGCGCGGTCGCGCAGGTCATATGATGGTGTGTATCGAGCTAGTAGCATGGTGTGTTGGTACAGGAGCGTGATGGTATCTTCCTGTGGTGGTAGTTGTGCTGACGAATCTTGTTCTTCGGGTCGGTGTTCTTCAAATCCGCCCTCTTCGAGTGGAGGCGATAGCACCTGGCTCTCCGGCTGTTTCTCCTCGGCGGGTGACTTGAGAGCATCCAGAGCCTTTGTTTTGACATTCTTGGCGTTGAGGTCGTGAAGATACACCTTCGCCGCCAGGAGCACAATCTGAGCCCGCACTTCGTCGGTCTCGTCAGCGTAGCCCCTGACCAGAATCCTCAGCACATCTGCAGCGATGTTCGTGTCTGTATCCGTTCCAGAGAATTCGCCGACCAGCCAGATGATACTTGCACGCGCTGCAGGAGAGCTGAGTGAATCCAGGTTCTTTGCAAGCCTTACCACAGTCTTTCGGTGTTCGTCAGGCGACCGTTGAATCATGTGTCGTACGACCTCCATCGCTTCACCGACCAAGACAGAATCGGCGCTGTGAATTTGCTTGAGTAGTAAGGACAAGCAACGTCGCGATGTCTTTGCATCGGATGCTTGCGAGCAACGACCGATTGCACGAACGCTCTCGCGTACGAGATCAGCATCGTGTCCCTTAGAGAAGTGCTCGAGCTCTGCAAGTATAAGTTCTTGCATACTCTTCTCACAATGAGGGAATAGCAAGGTCAATACTTCGAGCTTGAGGCGCCAGGACTGTGGCGGCTCAGAGGTTCGAATCAAGAAATGCCGTACGTAAGGGAGGAAATGAATTGGTGAAGCCAGACAGACCTGCACAATGTTGTACAGCGCTACCTGCTGCACATCCTTTGGCGATCTCGGAAGAGCAATTAGTGGGCCGATCGCATGTGGTAGGTGGTGCGTGGGTGACAGATAGAGATATAATCTGGCGACTGAGACGATGACGGCCGAGTTGCGACTTTGTAGAAGTGGCTGGATAGACTCAAGCAGAAGTTCAAGATCGGGATCGAGAATCTCAACATCCTCGAAGTCTTGTTCCTGCTCCTCCTCCGGTTCCAGATCCTCGTAGAAGTCTTTTGCCTTCTGTTCGCGAGTGGCAGCTCGCTTGACACGTTTGGTCCGCTTCGGGAATGACTTGCGAGCGTACGTTGACATGAGACGCAACACTGCCAGCTGACCCGATTCATCCATGTCCACTACCATCTTGCATAGTCTCCGGTATACAGGATGGATCATGTCTAGCCTCTCCGGGCAGACTTCCATGAAAGCCTGAACAGCAGCTCCCGCAACATAATACTGTTGATCTGCGAGCAGCTTCGCCAGGTATTCCTCAACTTGTGGTCTCGTGTTCTGATCCAGCGTAACACATTTTACGCATGCCAGCGCGGCTGCTTTCCGTACTATAGGTGACAGGTCGCTGGTGCCCTTTTTTATTGCCAAGCTCACAAGCTGTGAGATCATCGGCACGCGAATGCCAGCCATGGTCTTGAGGGCCATGGCGCGTACTCTAGGATTTGAATCCGACAGCGATTTCTGGATGGTGTTGATCGACAAGAGGGTTGTGTCGGGGTCGGCTTCGGCATGGTGTAGGAGATAGTTGTATACCAGTGGACGCGTCGAAGGGTATGGATTCGATAGCGTCTTTAGGACGGCCGGGAAGAAAGTCAGGGTGGGTTGCGGAGGGTTTGCATATTGCATCTGGATGTTCCTTCAGCACAGCTCTTCTAGAGACTTGGTGTTGCGCGGTGACGTACGGCGATCACTCGCCTAAGCCCATCCAGAACTTCTCGCTCATTCCGGCTATCCAGGAGCTTCTTAATCTGCTGCGCCGGCAGAGGACGAGTCGGTCTTCGAGGCCCGACATCTTTGGCTGCTTCGAGGGTGAGGTCGCGTGCTGTCGTGTGTCAGCAGTGACGATAGAAGATGATCGTAGTGATTTTACCTGTTTCTAGCAGTCCACTAATGCGAGAAATCGACTCCATGGTGAGCGACTATGGCCTGCTGCAGAGAGTTGGAGAGTGGATAGTGAGTCGGGACTTGGTCGCGGGCAAAGAAGCTCGGCCACCGACATCAGACGTGGGGTGGAAGTTGAGATGGCGATGATGATGGCGCAACTTGCCTGCCAAGAAGTCGATCTTTCTCGAGACTGTCGAGCATTGCAATGTAATACACTTCACAACTCAACCATGCTCATTGAGCAAACCTATTAAACCGCATCGTCCACAATGCACAACACTCGACAGTTCAGACGCAAATCATTCATGGAAGTGCTCCCCCAGCCTACGCGTAATACTGGTTGAACACAATGTCTACCAACGCTCCATCAAGACCACAAATCGTCACAGACGTTCGACTGGCAGAGTTCATCCAATACGTTTTGAACAACGGTCCTCAGCCAGTAACTCTGGTCGTATGTACAACTAAAGAAAGGTTCACAGAGCAACTTTTGGCTGCCTGCGTCGATACTCCTCCCACTGCCATCGATGAAGCGCAACGACCATCAGATGGCGATACTGCTGAGACGGATCCTACCGCACCAGAAACACATAGTCTGTTGAAACCACTGTCTCTACTTCAGCTTGCAGATTCAAGAAAAGTAAAGCTAGTCTTCTGCCACGACCTTACGCATCTCCGAGCCTATCTTGCAACTCTCGCCATTCCCAAATCCCGCGTCAAGCCCGCCACACATGTTCAAGAAAGCAACGAGAAGTCGTCACTGTTCGCAATCCTCAACCCGATCGACATCCACCGCTTCACCACCTCCTTCTCAGCACAAGGCCTGAACCGCACATTCGCTCTTGCCGTTGAAGCCGCACACACCACACGGAAGCACCTGGTCATGGTCGAATTCCTAGAATTCCTAGAATTCCAACATCGCGAAGCGGAACAAGCTGTTGAAGGGTACGAGCTTGAATCTGATGCTGTGCCTGCGACATCTTCGGCCAGCCTTTGGGATGAAGAGGTTTCGATCTTGAATGTAACGACGAAGAGTTTTGGCGCTGGAGGACGGGGGTGGGTTGGGCGGACGGTTACTATGAAAAGGATAGCGGAACGGTGGTGTGTTTTCAAGCGCTTCCAGCCTCAGCGAGAGGAGGCTTGATGCCAGTGTGTTTTTACAAGCAGTGCTAGGAGCTCATACGCTTTTCATGGCATTTGATGCCGTTGTCGGCGCCCTCAAACTGAAAGTCTCTGCTGTAGCAGAATGTCTATACAACTAAAAGAGAATTACGGAATGATCCCAAAGGAAAGAAAACAAACAAGCCATGGATATCATCAAAGCATTACCGAACGCCAAACCCCGTCGTCAATGCATGTCAAGCCCTGCGATGCTAACTGCAGCCAGCTCAAATGCTCTGCTCCATCTCCGTGATGTAAAGTTTGATATGGCTCTCCATCTTCATGTACTCTTCGCGAGCACTCTGCACTTCGTGCTCGATTTGCTCTTTGAGATCAATCATCTGAAAGAAAATGTTAGCATGATCACCGCAAATGCATAGTGTAAGTGGCGCTCACCTTCTTTTCCGTCTGCTCGATCCTTACTCTGCGCTTCTCCACCTCGTCGCCTCTGTCTCTGCGCTCTGCCGAAAGCTCTTTGTGGACGATCCTTAGATCCTCCACCTTTTGGTGCGCATTTGCAGACTTGCGCTCTGTGTCTGACCGCAGCTTCTCTGTTCGGCCTTGCCACTGTTCCAGCTGCTTTCGCAGCATCTTCTCTTTGCGCTCGACCTCCCGCACGCTGTTCGTCTGTTCGGCCAGCGCGTCGCGATTCTTGCCTGCCTTCTGGCCCTCTTCTTCCTCCTTCTGCAACTCTCCTGAGAGATCGCTAAGAATGCGCGTGAGCGATGTGATGTCGGCTTGCAGCAGGGAGAAGCTGTCACTGCTCGTCTGCAGCGCGCGGTTCCTCTTGTCGAGACGATCAATCTCAGCCCTGTCGCGATTCAGACTTCCAGAAAGTTCGCGCAAAGATTGCTCAAGCGCAGCTGGAGACTGCTCGGCATATGGGCGCAGCTTGTTGGCTTCCTGTCGTGTGTTCATGACCGAGGTCGTGCGCTCTTCCAGGATAGATTTCAGCTTCGCCTGTTCGCCCTTTACGCGCTCGAGCTTGTCGGTTACGCGTTCTTGGCTTGCCTTCAGTTCCAACAGGCGTGTTCTCAGCTCTCCAGTGCGCTTCTCTTTCTCCTTCAGTGCCATTTCGACATTCTTGCGGTTTTGCTGCATGTCCTCCAGCTGCTCGGCCTTCTCCTGATTCGATTGTTGCAGTTGCTCGATATCATTCTTGGTGCGCTCGGACGAGTTGTAGTGCTGGTCAATCACACTTGTTTGCGACTCCCGGAATCGAATGAAGTTGATGATGTAGCTGAAGATCTTGACCAGGCGCGGGTATGTGGGTTTGTATAGGTCCGCGAATGTGAAATCCTTGACGCCGCATTCGAGCAGCAGCTTGCGAAGGGTCGTGAAGAAGCCCATGAGATCGCGTGTGTCCGCGGTGAAGATGCGATCGGCGTCTTCGCCGTAGAAATCATCGGCGGCGAACCTCATGGCCGGCGCGACTACATCACGCGTGGTGTTGGTGAGTAGTTCCGCGAACCACTCGAAGACTTTTTGGATCTGCTGAGGATTGGGTTTGCGCAAGTCTTCCACGGAGAAGCTGATGCCAATGTCGCTGATGCATCCTGCGATCTCGGGGTCTTTCTGAAGGTTGGTCAGTTCAATGTCGCGTCGCTCTTCACGTGTATCCCCTTACATACCAATTTCATGAATGCATCCTCGTCGTCATCCTTTTTGTGTTTTTGCTGGCTCGACTGCGGCTGCGAGCTTCGTGCCATGCTCATTCGAGGGTTGTAATCCATACTGGGCATCTTCGTGTATGCCAAATGTTCGAGGTTGGTGATAATTGATATGGTGTTCCGGGAGGTTTCGTCCAAAGTCTCCGCTTCGGCTCACTCACTCTGCCTTCACAGACGCCGATCAAAACAAACCCTGTTGGCGGGGCAGAATTTCATGCCTGCCTCAGGCTTCAACGGGCTGACCATTGAACACTGCTCACATCGACTTCACGTCAGCATCAGACTTCTTCAACGCACACCATGTCTGCCGCATCCTCATCACGACCCGTCGGGGTCTTCGTCTGTTGGGCGGCAGTTTTCGGAGCGCAATGTCCAGCGTATGGCTTCACGTAGCAACTCAATCGCTGCCTATTGGCTACCTGACTTCTCTCGACATAGGATGCGAGCATAATGCGGATTGTCCAGCTTCCGTCTCCATGAGCTTGCCGGACCAGCAAACGACTGGACTTGACTGCTTTTCGATGAAGTGCTGCAATCGTCATAGAATTCTCTAGGACTCTGGTGCAACAGTATTGGAGACGTTCGTGTATCGACCGTCGCTTTAGAGTTGAAGGCTCTTCCTGCACTTCTGCACCCATGGGTACGATATGAGGCATAATTTGCCTACAGCACATCGATGGTATTGCAGCCACTCAGTGGCTTTTCGACTGTCATAATCTGGCCACTTGGCTATTTTCGTCGAAGGTTTGTCAACACCCCTCTTTGCAAGTGTGCGAGACGATTCTTTACTGCACTCAGCATACATATTCGTGGTTCACGGTGGAGAGCTTCCCCTCAACGATGTGGTGGTGTCTTTATTCAAGTAACTCCAAGCCATCCTCGCGTCTGCGATTCCTTTCTCCCTCCCTCCACAACACCCGTAGCTCACACTCGCTTGTCTCTTTTCTCATCTGTCGATATGGCATTCCGTAGCTCTATCGCGCTCGCTGCGCTTTCTGCTCGCTCGCTTGCTCGTAAGTATCCTCACGATTGAAGTGTATTCTAGGCTATGATCACTAATAACACCATGTACCAGAAAGCGATGCAACGCCCACCCCGGAGACCAAGATAGCATGTATCACAGGCGATGTGCCTGATGGTGCCAGCGCTTCTACGATCACCGCTACGAAGGTCTTGAACGGCAATTTCACCTCGTACATCAACCCTGATGGTCTGTGCGATGCCAATACCTTGTTCATGGGAGCCCAGGCGACTGAGTGGACTGGTGCTCCGCCTTCAACTACTCCTTCAGATCCTGCGGACTTATCGCAGTGGAATCTTCCTAGCTACTCCACCGAGTACGTGAAGGTGGTCGTTTCCACTCTCTACGGCAATGGTACCGTGATGTCTCCTACATCTTTGCCGTGGTTGGGTGTCACTGGTACAGGCTCCAGCATGCTCAGCGAAAGCACCAGTGAAGCAGTCGCACCCTTTGGAAACGGCACTACCACGCAATCTTCGTCGAATGCTATCAGCACCAGCATTTCCTCGGGCCCTTGCGGTGGAACCGAAGGATCCAACTTCCGTGGCCCTAATGGCGAAATCTACGAAGTTCGCTCTGGCGCCGACAGCTCAATCAACTCCTACAACGGCACTGATGCGGCCACCATCCAGAACTGCTTCAGTCTCTGCAATTCTGAGTCCAAGTGCAAGGGCTTCACCTACGTCACCTCTGGAGGAGCTGCGGGTATCTGCTACCTCAAGAGTGAGACTGGCGAGTTCGTCTCCGGCGAAAACACCGCCAACATGTGCTCTGCCTTCCAAGTGCTGTCTTCGGCCAACGGAACTACCGACTCCACTCCTTCTGGCAGTGTCGTGCCGACTCCGGACACCTCTGGCGCACCATTCCAGAACAGCACCGCTGGCGTCGCTTCGTCTAGCGCACCTTTGAACACAGCCGCTACTGGTTCTGTGAATACTGTATTTGTTGGTTCCATGAACAGTGCCGCTATTGGTTCCTCTTCTATTGCTTCTGATGCACCGTTCCAGAACAACACCGCTGGCTCCGCTGCATCCACGACTTCCATCATGTCTTTGAATACTGCCGCCACCGGCTTTGTGAACAGTGCCGCTGTTAGCTCTTCGTCTGTTGCTTCCGAAGCACCATTCCAGAACAGCACCGCTGGCAACACGGCGGCAATGACGTCCAGCGTGTCTTTGAACACCGCCGCTACTGGTTCTTCTTCTGCCACTTCCAACGCACTCTTCCAGAACAGCACCATCGCTGATCCTGCCTCTGCGACTTCGTCGGCAGCTGAGAGGACTCTCGTAACCACGCAGACCGTTACCAACACCGACGTCCAGACTCAGACCGTGACTCTCGGCAACGGTACCACTACTTCCTACCTCACTGCTACCCACACCAGCGAGGTTCCTCGCACTATCACCGTTGTTGGCCCAGTTGTGACTGCGACCCACCTCCTTCCTGTTACTGAAGTGCTCACTCGCCACAACGGAACTACTACCGTTGTCCACACTGAGAAGATTCCCTACACTACTACGGTCGACAAGCCCGTTTACCACACGCACACGCAAAATCACACGCAGGTTGTGACCAGCATTGAGACCAAGACTCTCACTCTGACCAAGATGGGCTCAAACGGCACCACTACTCTCATCAAGACTTCCCTGGTCCCGCACACCAAGACGGTCACTCCTCCGGTCTCTTACATCACGAGGACTCTGTATACTCCCACAACCGTGACAGAACCTTGCACCACCAAGTCTTGCCGCAAGAGTGCCACTGCTTCTGTGACTTCTCATAAGATTACTCTTGTTAAGCCCATCACAGCTTCTTGCACTACTATTCCGGCCGTCGTTGAGGTGAGGACTTCGACTATCCGTACTATGCACTCCAACAGTACCATCACCACCACGAGCTGCGACACCTACACAAAGCCCGCTACTACGAAGTGGACCTATTCCGTGCCTTGCGACACTACCAGCAGCTCGCTCAGGTCTGCCAAAAGCACCACCCTTGTGTCTCCATACAGTTCCTCTAGGGCTTCTATCACCCCCTGCGACACCACCTCTCCTGCTGTTTCTGCAAGCCCTATCAAGTCTGCCAATACCACGACTTCACAGCACTTCACTCCCTCTACCGTCTACACCACCTCGATCAAGACTATCTCCAAGATGAACTCGACTAGCCTTGAGACTTGCACCGTCGTGGCTTCCACTACTCTGGTTCCTGTACCGAACACTCCTTCTGGGCCTGCGACTGTGCCGCAAACATCTGCACCTGGCAGCTCTCCTGTGGCTCCTGTTAGCCAGCCCTCTGCTCCCGGCAGTTCGCCTGTGGCCCCTGTCTCTCAGCCTCCTGCTCCTGGATCATCGCCCGTTGCTCCCGCTTCACCGCCTGTCGTTCCCGGTTCCTCGCCTGCCTCTCCTGCCTCTCCTGTGGCTCCGGACACCACTCAGACGACTTACATGACCACCACATCGCGCAAGACCGTGGGCGTGACCGTCACAGAAACCCGCCCTGGCGAGTCTCCTGTATCGCCCACCCAGCCTGAGCAGCCCTCGGTCCCTGTTTCCCCTGAGCAGCCCTCTGCCCCTGCTTCGCCCGAGCAGCCTTCGGTCCCCGTCTCGCCCGAGCAGCCCTCGGTCCCTGTTTCGCCTGAGCAACCTTCGGCTCCCATGCAGTCTGTCCCTGTTGCTCCTGAGCAGCCCTCCACTCCCACCACCCCAGCTGCCATTCCCGAGCCACCCAAGATGGGTACGACCCACTCGATCGTCTACAGCGGCTCTATGTACCCTACCGAGACTCCAACTCCTACCATCCCCGGCCCCAAGAGTAAGTCCACATCCTCCCGCTCATCGATTGACAATAGAGAAACTGACACTGTTTTTCCTACAGCCACCCCGTCCCCAGCTGCTGGCGCTGCCGCCGAGGTCAATGGCAACATCGTGGCCGTCGGCCTCGCTGCCGCCGTTGCTGCCATCATGATGGCTTTGTAGAGGAGTATTTCGTATTGAGGTGGGGCCTGCGTTTGGCTTTTGATCAGTTGTGGTCACGGCGAGCGTTGGCATGAGGCCTCAGAAAATTGAGAAGAAAAAGAAAAATTTATGAATGACTCGAACGGAGCGCCATTTGGGTTTAGAGCTACAATAATTATCTGATGTGTATTGGTTTAATTTCTAATCTTTCCTTGCGCATATGTGCTTCTTCTTCTTCGAGTGCCATTGGCTCTTGTTTTCTTGAAAAGTGCTCGAATATGTGTACAAGTACCGTCTTTCATAGATATCAGATGACAACAGGTCGCCAACGAGATGCTAATGTTATAGTACATAGAGCTTAGCCAGCACATATACTGCTACCTCGAGGTATCGATGAAATATCCAAAGACCTTGTTCTCGAGATCACTACTATATTTCACATCCCTAATAAGATGTCCACGCACTGCTACCTCGAGGTATCGATTGAAGATAGCTATCACCTTACCCTCGAGATAACTGCTCGATCACTCACGCCTAACGGCTAGTGAGCGTACTACTATCTCTATGCATTGATTGAAGATGACTCGGACCTTATTCTCGAGATGCTTAGTAGATCCTACGAGTTTCTTAGCTAGTATACGTGCTGCTACCTCATGGTATCGATAGAAGCTGCTCGGACCGCACTCTTGAGATGCCTACTATATCTCATAAGTGCCTTAGCTAAGATACGTACTGCTACCTTAAGGCATCGATCAAAGCTACTACGGCCTAATCGTCGAGATGACTGCTGCATTGCAAGTATCTCATAGCCTGTACACGCGCTACTGCCTCATGGTATCGGCAAAGACAACACGACCTTTGTTCTCGAGATGGTTACTAAGTCCCACACGGATCTCATCTGGTGTACGTACTACCACCTCAAGGCACCGACAAAGAAAACTGGGACATCGTTCTCGAGACGACGACTACATCCCACGCACGGGCTGATGACAATGGAGGTGTCATCGTCCACTTCAACCCGAAGGCATGAAGCTGCTGTGTCTTGAACAACATTCAGTGACTCTCGGCGGCACGTACACGACAACATGACACGAACGCAGAAGGTAACACCACAAAGCGAAAAAGATTCATAAAGCAGAGAAGACGCTCCCTCGGCGGCACATACACGATAACATGAAATGAGAGCAGAAGGCAATACCACAAAGCGAAAAGGTTGATGAAAGTAGACAAGACGCTCCCTCAGCGGCACGTACACGTTAACATGACACGAGAGCAGAATGTAACACCACAAAGCGAAAAGATGAATAAAGCAGACAACGCGCCTTCTCGGCGGATTCATTTCACTATCATTCAACTGTGCAGGTATGAAAATGCACTAACGGGGTATCTTTTCAACGAACGCCATGCAATGCTTGCTCCCAATGCTCCCATTTTCTCTCCAAAAAACGCCATCATGAAAATCCTTTCCCTTCAATGTCCATTCAAAACTCCTCGCTTGCATCAATCAAAAAAACAAAAAATCCGATTATTCCATGGTGAGGGGGTCGCTTTTCCTGAAACTCCCGGGGAATATAAATTCGACCGCGCAGGAGCCAGTACTCGGCAACCCCCTCCCAAAACACTCTCTCTCAATCGAGTCGGAACCGGCGACTGCGGTGGCTGCGACGAATAGCTTCGCGCCTCCCCTAGAGGTCAAAGTCGCCTTCGAATCCGCCGTTGATCAAGACTCCAGCCATCATCTTGCGGGCGGCGGGCATTTTCTTAGCGGTGACCTCCTTGTAGGCCAGGTCTTTTGCGGCAGCGAGGCCGTTGAAACAGGTGAAGACGCCGCAATCGCTGCCGTTGTCTTGCTTGGAGCTGCGGCTGCGTTTCGAGTCCTTCCACTTTTCGGCATCATACTTGTCGCCGAGTTCGGCCTGGAGCAAGTCGCGGGCGAGCTTGAAAAAGCGAGTGCCATCACCGCCAAGCGAGTCGAGATACTCGATAGTCTTGTCGGTGCCGTTGATGATGAGTAATGTCCAGTGGCTGCCCATGTTGATTGGCAGGAACAGACGCTCGCATTTGAAGATGTTGACGCCGCCAACTCCCGCACGCTTCATCCAACGCTTGAGGCTTGGCATGCCATCTTTCTTCTGCTTTTCGTACCACGCCGTTTGGAGGTTGGCAAACGGGGGCGGGTTTGTATCGCTCTTGACGTAGTTGGTCTGGCGCTTCTTGGCGTCTCCTATCGAGTTGAACCATGCGTTGACTGCATCGTCGTCGAGCCAGTTCTCTGTGCCGCGGTCGGAGGCTAGGATGCGCTTGAATGTCAATTTTTGGAGTGGGATGGAGCCGAGCTGAATCATTGTGTGCCGGTCGTTGGCGGTGTTGTCCAAGCTGTTCTGTAGCCTGGTGTTGAGTGTTGGTGAAAGTTCGATGATGATCTCTTGGGCGAGAGCTGCTTCCTCCTCGGCTCTCTTGCGCGCCTCTTCTTTCTCGGCTTCGATGCGTGCGGCTTCTTGCTCGGCTGCGATGCGTGCGGCTTCTTTCTCCTCAGCTTCAATGCGTGCGGCTCTTGCTGCGATCCTCTCGGCGGCCTCTTTCGCTGCGGCTTCTCTTTGGGCTGTAAATGCCGCCGCCTTTTGCGCGAAGCTGCCTCCTTGGGCTCGGTGGGCTTTGGCGACTAGTGCGCTGACCTGTCGGTCCCTGAGTGGAATAGTTTTGTCGTGGGTAGACGGCTGGTCGGTGGACGCGACTGGCTGCTGTGGCTTCAGTCGGAAGCGGTCCACATTTTGCGAGCCGTAGTATTCTTTGTGCCATCTGGCTCTCCTCGCGAATTCTTTCTGCTTCATTGCTACGCTCCATGGACAGTATACGTGCAAGTTCTCTTGCTGGCGTTTTCTCTCACGCTCTTCCTGGCGGGCTTTCTCGCGCTCCGCCTCACGCGCGTTGTACTCGGGCGCGAACATGGGCTCTGAGTCGCCGTCGAGATCTCGAGGCTGCGATGGAGTGCCGAAGGGGGTGACATCGATAGCGCGACGCTTTCTGCCGCTCGCGTCTGTCTCGGAGGCGTCGATGAGAGTGTTTTCAGGTTGTGCCTGAGCAGGCCTGAAGTAGTTGAAGAAGCCGGTGAAGGCATTGGAGCCGATGGCCCAGATTTGGTGTGGAATGGTGGTCAACATGCCTGCGACACGTCGCGTGGACGGTTGCTGGGGATCGAGAAGCCGTTGCGCTTGGAGCAGCTCTTCGGCGGCTTCTTCTGCTGCGCGCTTGACACCGCGCTGGTGGGCGAGGCTGAACGGCGGAGTGGTGGGGCTGAATTGGAAGGGCGAATCGAGTTCCATCATATCATCACGCGGGGTGTAGTAAGTCTGACCGGACGGGCGCGAGAATACGGTGTGCCAATAGTGGGTGATGGGGAGTTGATCGTACTGCTGCTGGGTGAGCCAAGGCGGGATGTCGCTGCTGGACGAGGATGATGGAAAGGCGCCCGGCATGAATCCCGGGTAATCCTCCCCGCGCTGCATCGTGACAAGGTTGGGTCCAAGGGTCCGTTCGCGATGGCGCGCCGGCGGGTTTAGGGTTGGGCGGTAAATAAACAATTGATGTGACGTAGCGGTGTTGTATTGCGTGCGGACGGTATGCTTTATTGTGCGGTGTCGTGCGAACTCGGGTGTGTGTTGGTAGTTGTTGTTGGTTGTCGCGAGTTTTTGGTGTTTGGTGGGTGGGTGTGAGAGCGTGCGACGAAGAAGCTCAGTGAACACCACCAACACTCATTGGTGCGCGAAAGTGGCCTGGCGTAGAAGCAGGCAGATGCATGCAGATCCCTGCAGCACTAGCGCGCATTCCTCACATTCACATGTTCAATGCCATCCAGCCCTCACTCTGCTCGCTCGCCCATTGTCTGCCCAAATCCGGCTGGCACAATACCACCTTCCCGTCGTTGTCGCATTGAGCAATAGATTTCACTACACATTCGTTCCCTTTGTCCACCCACCGATACACCACCATGCACCTCACAGCCAGCGTCCGGCGCATCGCCATCTGAAACACCTCGACACCAATCAATCCCCTGTCGCCATCCTCCAGCTAGCTCCACGCGAGTCCCACGGCTGCCTGCCTAGTACCGCCAGCCATGCCAATCTTCAAGCACCTGTCGGACACCTTTTGGTCCTATGTCTCACCGCACAAGCATACCACTCACTCGCATACCCCTAAAACTGCCCCACCAGTATTCAAGAAGCCTGCTATCCCCGCTCGACCTGGTGCCTTCAAAAAGCTCAAGCGCACGACCAAGAGCATGAGTCCCAACTCCCGTGTCGACAGCTGGCGTGCAACCGCTTCGACAAGCCCCAGCCGCAAGAAGAGGTCGGTGACTCCCGAATCAAATGGCTATGGCAGCCGCAAGATGCGCAAGTTGGACAATGGCAGAGCTCTGAGAGCAGAGGAAGAGGAGGATGAAGACGACGCAGAAGATTTAGATGACGAAGATGACGACGGCTCCATTGCAGACGAAGTCATGCGCGATGACGAGGGGCTATCTAGCATGTTCTCCACCGTCCGCGTTGATGGCTCGCCTACACCAGAAGACTTCCTAGACGAATACGACTCCGAGTTGGATGTCGACGACACGAGGGTCCTTGATGATGGCGAATACCACAACACGCCCGTCAAGCGCAAGATCACCACGTTGCCCGAAGAACAAAAGGCGTTTGGCGTCGGCTCGAGCGAGATGCGCGCCGCTGGCTGGGACGACGATTACATTACTCTCGTCCAGAAGATCAAAATGCGTGGCCGCGAACCGCTCTTGCCTCAAAGTTGGCGCTTCAACTTTCGCTCTTTCCCAGACGCTCTATTCGCGCTAGACAACGATGCATTCATTGGCAGTATTTGCAACGAACATTTCCGTGCTGAGAAAGCGCTTGAGAAACTCCTAGAACTCGGCAGCCAAGTCAGAGACAGCGATATTGTCGGCTCACGCACTCGCCCTGAGATGCAAATCCGTCGAATGATGGAAGCCTACCAGAAATGGGCCGCCCTCGATTCTGGCCTCGACCCGCACACTGCCATTCCCATGATCGCCCTCGAAGCCAAACCTGCTGGATTCTCTGTCACTGAACTCCACCAAAACGCGAATCGCAAATTAGCACGCCTCGCAGCTCGCTACCGTGCTGCCTTCCGCGTCTTGGAGTCTACGGAGAACTCACCAGCGTCCAAGGCAAGCACACAGTACTCCTACCCAGTGCCCACGCTGTATGCAATCGTCGCCTCGCACACGCTTATCGCAATGATGGGATACAAGCCGGACGACCCCGACCCGGATGCAAAGCCCATTGCGTTCTTCGATATGACCAACAGCAACTACGATGTATGGAACGCTCTCGCTTTGGCGATCATGGTTTGCCACGCGCGCAACGTGCAGGTCAGGATCGCCGAAGAGACAGGGCTGGGAGTCCAAGTGCCGGGCAGGAATCGTAGGGTTGTAAGCGAGGATCCGGATTTGTGATGGATGGCACGTCTAAGTATTCGGGTGGCTTTTACTGCTCTACATCGCTTTTTATTTGTTTTTTCGCTTGATACCCAACCGAGAGAGAGCGCGATGGAGAGGTATGGAAGGATGTTTGTTTGTTGCCAAGTAGCTAGATGTATGAGGTACTGTTTCTAGGCGAGGTGGGGGCCAAACAACTACAATGATACCACATTATCCTGGCCCGCCACAATTCCCACATCATCCTTCTCAGCAGAGCCCGATCGGATTCAACGTCAGCTGATCCCAGACAGACGGTGATGTCGCGTGCCTGGCCGAACATGCATGCACCACAGATGCTACTGTACCCTCGCACGCTCGCTTCGTACAGCACAGTACTCCTCGCTCTCGTTCCACTCTTCCATTCAAGCCGTAACGCGAAAGCCCGAGAAGGTGGGGTTCTCATCTGCATGTCCAACACGCTGTACAGTAGAGTTTGTGAGTTGAGATCGGAATCGCACAACGGCAACGGCGGTCTTCGGAGCCGAGTTCTGTGAGGCACGGGCCCAAGTGACGGCAGTTATTTGGTAGTTAGTGTTTGCTGATTGCGAATTAATGAATGAGGCTCTGCTGAGTCGTGGCATCATGGAGTTCGGGCGTGGAGTTTTTGTGCAGTGGGGTGTCTCGGCATATCATTGGGGCTTTTATGCTATGCATGTGGTTTGATTGTCCCGATACACTACACGTGATGAGAGCAAAACTGCCTATACATCGGATCGGGTGCCAGGCGGGAAGGTTTCCTCGATGGCGGTATTCGACCACGTCTCTCGTCAGCTCCGCGTTTTGAAGCCGAGAGTTACTGTGAGGGTCCTGCCTTTGTACGAAGGTACTGGATGTGAGGCTGATGACGGCGTGGATTTATTCTTATATTTGGCTAGAGCCGAGGGAGTGGAAGAAACGTGTTTCTTTTGCCTTGGAATGGGTAGTGCTGATTTATCGAATCATTCTTCTACTTATTTTCTATACAACTTTTGGTTATCATTGTTTGGTGCATCCATTCGATCTCCCCCCTCTCATCACTACATATTTATTCATAGGCAGACGCTCGGGCTCTCAACGCAGAAGAGGGTCTCGGATTGTCCGACAGGCCACGAGTCTGCGCATCGGATCAGACCATCTTCCGCCCCGCCGCCACGTTGGTTGGAGAGCGAGCGATCGACGTGGGTGAACAACAACTTTCTGCTTGTGCTTTGGGAAATCTACAAACACCGCTGTCTGGATACGTGGTCACTTTGCTGTCGACCGCTCTCTTCTTTATAGCTCACCATACGTTCGTCTGTCTGATTGCACAGCACGAGCGTTCGAATCCTCCCGGCCTTAGCCACAGCGACCAGCTGCATCTCAGGCCCACCATCAGCCGCCGCTTCGGAGACGCCAGATTTCGGCATCATAGCCATATCGCAGTCATATTCACCACGTCTTCCTAAACACCACTCTACCTTACTTCCCTCTGGCCTGAGAGCCACACAGCCACCACCATGGCGCAACTCGACACTCTGGACATCGTCGTCCTGACCGCCCTGCTCCTCGGCACAATCGCCTACTTCACCAAGGGTACTTACTGGGCCGTCCAGAAAGATCCCTACGCTTCCTCCTTCGCAAATGGCTCCGCTGCCAAGTCTGGCAAGAGCCGCAACATCCTCGAGAAAATGGACGAGACTGGCAAGAACTGCGTCGTCTTCTACGGCTCGCAGACCGGTACGGCCGAGGACTACGCCGCTCGTTTGGCCAAGGAGGGCTCTTCGCGCTTCGGCCTGAAGACCATGACCGCGGACTTGGAAGATTACGATTACGAGAACCTGGACCAGTTCCCCGAGGACAAGGTCGCCATGTTCGTCATGGCGACATACGGCGAGGGTGAGCCTACGGACAACGCCGTTGAGTTCTACGAATTCATCAGCAGCGAGGAGGTCTCGTTCAGCGAGAAGGGCGGTGCCGACGAGAACGCACTCGAGTCTCTCAAGTACGTCGCTTTCGGTCTCGGCAACAACACATACGAACACTACAACTCCATGGTCCGCAACCTCGTCAAGTTCTTCGATCGCCTCGGTGCGAAGCGTATTGGTGAGGCTGGCGAGGGTGACGACGGTGCTGGTACAATGGAAGAGGACTTTTTGGCCTGGAAGGAGCCCATGTGGGCTGCCCTCTCTGACGCAATGAATCTGGAAGAGCGCGAGGCGGTGTACGAGCCGGTCTTCGAAGTCACCGAGAAGCCTGAGCTTGATGCCGAAGACGACACTGTCTACCTTGGAGAACCGAACAAGAACCACCTCGAGGGCACCTCCAAGGGACCTTACAACGCACACAACCCTTACATTGCGCCGATCTCCGAGTCCAAGGAGCTGTTCAACGACCCTCAGCGCAACTGTCTGCACATGGAAATCGACGTCTCTGGCTCTAACCTCTCTTACACCACCGGTGATCACATCGCTATCTGGCCTACCAACGCTGGCAAGGAAGTCGACAGATTCCTCAAGGTGCTGAACCTCGCCGACAAGAGGCACACTGTCATTGCTGTCAAGGGTCTCGATGCTACCGCCAAGGTCCCCTTCCCCTCGCCTACCACCTACGATGCCGCCGTCCGCTTCCACATGGAAATCTGCGCTCCTCTCTCTCGTCAGTTCATTGGCTCGCTCGCTCAATTCTCTCCCAACGACGAGATCAAGGCTGAGATGCAGAAGATTGGAGGCGACAAGGACTACTTCCACGACAAGGTCGCAAGCAAGCACTACAACATCGCCCAATTCCTCGAGGCATACTCTGGTGGCTCGTCCTGGGATAAGATCCCCTTCTCGATCTTCATCGAAGGTCTCCACAAGATCCAGCCTCGCTACTACTCCATTTCATCCTCCTCGCTCGTCCAGCCCAAGAAGATCTCCATCACAGCTGTCGTCGAATCCGTCGAAGTCCCCGGTGCTCCTCACGTGGTCAAGGGTGTCACAACCAACTACCTCCTCGCCCTCAAGCAGAAGCAACACGGCGACCCCAACCCCGATCCTCACGGTCTCGACTATGCCATCACCGGTCCCCGCAACAAGTACGACGGCATCCACGTCCCTGTCCACGTCCGCCACTCTAACTTCAAGCTGCCCTCTGACCCTTCAAAGCCCATCATCATGGTCGGCCCCGGTACCGGTGTCGCGCCTTTCAGAGGTTTCATCCAGGAGCGCGCGGAAATGGCCCGCAATGGCGAGAACGTTGGCAAGACCATCCTGTTCTTCGGCTGCAGGAAGCAGAGCGAGGACTTCCTCTACGAGAAGGAATGGGAGGTAAGTCTCAAATCAACCCTCAAAGCCCACCCACAAATTGCACCAGTCACTGACCGACCATTTTCTGCAGGAATACAAGTCCGCCCTCGGCGACTCCCTCGAAGTCGTCACCGCCTTCTCCCGCGAGACCGACAAGAAAGTGTACGTGCAGCACCGCCTGCGCGAGCGCGCGGCCGAGGTCAACGAGCTCCTGCTGCAAAAGGCCTACTTCTACGTGTGCGGCGACGCCGCCAACATGGCGCGCGAGGTCAACGAGATCCTCGGCCAGATCATCGCGGAGCACCGCGGCGTGGACAAGAAGAAGGGCGAGGAGATTGTCAAGAGCATGAGGAGCGCGAACCAGTACCAGGAGGATGTTTGGTCATAGATGTGTGCTATGTTCGTTGTTGATGGGGGAAGGCGATAGGTGAGTGGTGGAGCTTCAGATGACTTGAATTGTAGATTTCGTTTTTTCTGTCTGGTGGGCGCAAATTTTTTTATATATACTCTTTCGCACGCACGTACGTACAGTATACTACAGTTTCTAGACACAAAGCTGTGAAGTCGTGCTGTGTTACTGCAAGTCTTGGGGAAGTTGATTCGGACAATACGGTTAGCGTACGCATTTGAGACCACAGTTTATTTTTCTTAACTGTGATTTCTCTCGTGCACGTGTCGTCTAAGGTATTCACGCAGTTGGTCTCGAGCCGTGCATATGGGTAACGAGGGAGGGTTAGGGTGTGCATGTTTAAAATGCGATCTTGTTCGGACTGGCGAAGACGGTGTTTAATCTTCCGAGTCTTTCAAGATTTGAATGGGGCTCTGTACGTGCTTGTGAATATATCAACTTTGGTTTTTTTGAACGCTTTGGTCGTTCTTGCCGGTGTTGGAAGCTTTGCGAACGGCGACGCTGGACTTTGACCATAATCCAACACACACGGATGATGATATGAAATGTGACGGAAACCACTTTGCTGTGTACTCGGTGTGTTCAATGTCGAGGCTCAAAGTCCTCGATGCCGGCTTGATATCCTTTGCCAGACCAGCGGGTAAGATGATAGATAAGTTTGTTAACTACATCTAACAAGTGCCACGGTAACCGGCACCAATCTGCCAATTTTTGGTGTAACTCTTATACCGACCCATGTCCCCGCATACATCATAGAACTGATCACCACTGATAGTGTGACCGGGCTTCTCGTTACACGTAGTACCGTCAAAATCAGCCTAGGATTAGTTTAGCGTAGCTACTATGAAGTTGTATAGGTACGTAACTTACCTTGTCAGCATAGAGTTCATTACAAACATCGCCAGTCAACTGTGAATCTAAGGTCCAAGCATTATCGTAATATTTAAGGCAACAGTTATGGTGACTATGATCCTTGCTATATCCCGAGAATATTAGCTCTAGTCGTAGCTAGAAATCAAGATAGTAGTAACATTACCCTATAGCAAAGCCGATAAGAGTAGCCGTAAAGGTGATAGTAGTAGCGATGCGAACCATTATAAAAGGCGCGTTTGGGTTGAATTCTTGAATTGATGTAGGTGAGACTTAAGTGTTAAGGGATAAAGATAATATTCTGACCTAGAGATGTTATTTATACTTGAAGACATATCGAAAAAGTTAGTAAAGGTCGAAACGTATTAGATTGTGTAATTAAACCTAATTATGTTAAATCGTTTCATGCACGCAACCGTGTCGGTTGTGCTGCGCTTTTTTTTTGCTCTGCTTTCCTCTGGAAAGGTAGAGAGCGTGCAGGTTGGAGGGAAATGTGAGCGGTCACTTTTCGTTGTTAGTGGGTTGTCTCCGGCTGGGCTGTCTATGTAAGATTTGGTATGTTTCGAGTACACATGCGGCGTAGTTGCCCTGCGATGGGTCATGGCACTCCCTGACGTCTGTAGGAGGGGAATGGACACACTGCATGTCTCCTTGTGAGCGCGACGTACAAGCTCGTGATGCCATGTCTCAATCACGATCACATGCGAATGCCAGACATGACAACGAAGGTAGAACACGGAAAGACCGCGAGGACATCGTGTCTTCGTATCATCCGCACTGATTAAGACACATGTATCTACACCCGTGACGCGTGACGTTTGTTCAGCAGTTTCCTCCAAGCACCTCCCATGTAAGGCACTCGCGCGGACGGTACGGGCATGCTGTCGTGGAAGGACGGCGAGGACGGCCAGACGCAGTTTGGGGAAGTCCCTGACGATCGCAAGACTCGGCGATTTTTGACAGGACCTTCATGCGAGGAGCCCGTTTGATCTGTCTTTTGCCATCGCCCACGTCCCAAGTACCGGGGACGCCCAGAAGGCTGTGGTTCGCAGCCGTTTGGCGGCGGTGGTGTGTGAGGTACAGATTGCGTGTGAGGTGCAGCGAGGCGAGGCAGCGGTGGGGAAGATCGGATCTTGGCGAGATCGTGTTGGCTGATCTAGGGGATGGAGTATCGTGACCGATGTACCGCAGAGCACTTCATGATGTATCAAACTGTCGACATCCTCCAGACGCTGCCTGTCAAGGAGAGTTTGTGGCTGGGGACAAGATCTGCAATCGAATCCCTCGAATGCTTCCAGAAGGCGGCAGAGTTGCGCACTTCTTTGGGTATGACGGCTGTGCTTGTTGCACCGCGTTACAGAAGCTTATGCCGGATGATGCTCGCCGCCCGGCACGTTTGCAAGGCAGGGATGCTGCCGAAGACGCGAGGACAACGCATCCATGCATACGTCGTTGGCTAGGGATGCTTGCAGAGGAACCTTGGGAATACAGTACGATGGGGAAGATGGGGTTCAACGCCTATCCAGACACGACAGGTCATTTTTGCTGGTGGCTCGCTGTACAGAAGCACCGCACGTAGGACTGATGCTGCTCGTCGAGGACACATATGCTGTGGAGACCGATCCCAGCATATCTGCAAGATCTTGGATCACCTGATCTGTCGAGGTACGTGAGATCGGGCACAGGGTACATGACCTACGCATCCCTCGACCGGGTTGCAGCTCGCAAGCTCGGCTGGCACCGCCTCGTCTGCAGGTACCAAGAGCGTAACGTCTCAGAGTCTGCAGATGTTCTGGTTGACAAGCCAGCGATCCAGAGGCACGGTGCGTTGGTGCATACGGCGGCGTCCTGCGCGTAGGCTGCTGCTCTAAATCTGTCTTTGCTCCCCTTCCCCGGACATACACAGACTGCAAACTAACGATGGTGCATATGCAGCACTCGTGCTCTGTCGTGGGGTGCTGAAGATGCAAGCTGCCATCGCCCCGGCGGAGGGCAAACGGTCATCCTGAGTGATAGCTCACTTTCCGCAGTGGCGGCAGCAGTGGTGGAGGGCGAATCTCTCGATGAGAGCACAGCGATAGCAGCCATGCCAGCTGCCTAGTGCCCGAGCAGAATGCTTGCGTTCGGCGCCGGCTCGAAAGCAGACGAGGGCGTTTGTGGCGGTCGTGCCTGTGACACATGAACGGGAGTTTTGCATAACCATTGGGCTGCAGCGTGAACAAAGGACGGCGCGGCTTGCATGGGCCTGATGACAATCCTCTGTGGAGCCCAGGGCATTGCATCTGTGAGAGAGCGGGTGATGTCCAGGGGTCAAATGAAGGGGACATGAGAGAGAGCACAAGCACAAGAGCAGACAAAACCCGGTAGGTCTGCCTGTCTGAAGAAGCAGACGGACTCATCGATCTCCTACCTTACTTTATCACGCTGCTTTGGTTCTTGTTGTGCGTAGCTGCTATATCATCATTCCACCGCGGCATCGCTATCACCAGACCCAACTCTCCCAAACCGCCACCAGCCCATCAACAACCACAGCCGTGCTCCCACCTGCCTTGCCCTCCTGTCCACAACACCGCACTGATCTTGCCAGAGTCACATCCAGCAAGGCCGAATTGCAAGACATCGCAATCGCTACTGCATACTTCAAGGTGCGTGAGTTCTCCACGGCGAGCAAGCCAACCCGACCTCAGTTGGTTCTTTCCTTCTCCAATCCACCGACTCGGCTCGGCGTCGAGTGGCTTCCTCACTCTCACCCTCAATCTCACTCCCACATCACCTCTTCTTCTTGTCTTCTTCTTCTTCTTCCTCCTCCTCTCCTCCTCCAACTCATACAGTCAGACCACAACACAGCACCATCTGCTTCTTCATTCCCTTGCATTGACCGTCGGCTCACTCATTAGCATCAGTCCTCGCGCCAGATTCCTTCTTCCCACTCCTTCTACGCTTCCATCGCCACCATCTGCAGCCTTGCCGCTCCTCTCACTCCTCTTCGCCAGCAACAGTGAGCATCGCTCTTCCAGCTCTTTGCAAGGTCAGTATTCTTTGCCTGCTTGGTGCCTACGCCACTCACGTGCCGTCTGATCTGGCATGCCCACATATAATGGCTAACATGGTTTCATCCAGAAATTCCGACCTGTTAGACCCTCAAAGGCTCATCTTCCTTCCATTTCATCACCCAGCCAGCAAGGTAAGCCGTCTCGTCTCCATTCTTCTGCCTTGACCAGGCATCAGCTTGCTCGAGGCTCCCACATCTGCTCAGAACGTGGGTTCTGCAAGCATGCGAATATTTCTCCCACGGTCTCTCGAGATTACGATGCTGACGCTCTCCCACACAGATGTCGACCATGGCCGACCACAACAACCAGCGCCAGAACGGCTATGCTCGTGCCAACATGGGCTATGGCAACGCCAACACCATGTACAACAACCAGTATGGCGGCCGTGGTCAGGGCGGAGGAGCATACGGCATGCACCACAATTCCACCGACATGGCCACCCTTGCTCATAGCTTCCAAGGCATGAACCTCGCCCACCAATCCTTCGCGGCCCAGCACAAGAACCCCATGATGCCGACCACCGGAGGCCAGTTCACTGGCATGCCCGTTGCCTCGAACATGGCGTACGGAGCCGCTGGCCAGTACGTGTACCCGACCGGCTACGGAGCAGCTGCAACCACTCAGTCGCCCGGCATGTATACTCCGCACGCTTCTCAGTACGCCCAGCACTACCAGGGCTACCAGCAGCACGACAACAGCCCGATGTCGCAGAACTGGACCCCCACCACTGCAGGTGCAACCGGCGACGTGCCGACGCTCATCACTCCTCGTCGTGATTCCATCTCGTCGAACGAGAACGACCAGCCTGTTACCCCGTCCTACGCCAGCTACCCTGGGTTTGTCCACGGCAACGTTGCAATCAACCGATCCCCCAGCGGCGTCTTCACCCACAGCACCCCTTCGCCGACTTCCATGATGGGTCCGTACGGCATGGCAGCCCCGAAGCAGCCTGAGCAGACCGATGTCTCTCCTCGCTTGAAGCTTCTCATGTCCCAGGAGCCTGCCATCCCTCGTGCCATCCCTGCTCCGTCTTCACCACTCAAGCCGCTTGATCGCGCACTCGAGAATCAGCGTGGTGAGACCAACGTCTACATCCGTGGACTGCTTCCGGAGACGACTGATGAGAACCTCGAGGCTTGGGGTTCCCGTTTTGGTGACATCAAGAGCTCCAAGTCAATCATTGACTTGAACACAGGACTCTGCAAAGGGTATGTTCGCCGTTGTCTCCTCCCACTGCTCTGATCATCATGCTGACACCACAATAGCTTTGGCTTTGTCAAGTACCACAACTACGAGGATGCCGAGAACTGCATTCGTGGCTTCCACTACCTTGGGTACGAAGTCAGCTTTGCCAGAGTAAGTGCTCGACCCATGTCATACTTGGCGCCATCACTGACCACCTTCATCAGGAATCCTTCTACTCGAAGCTCAAGACGTTTGCCGATGAACAGAACACCAACCTCTACGTTTCCAACCTCCCGAAGACCATGAATGAGCACGACCTCAGCAACTTCTTTGCACCGCACAAAGTGTGCTCTTCTCGCATTCTTCGCGACAGGAACGGCCACGGTCGCGGTGTTGGATTCGCACGGTAAGTCGAGACCGGGTCCCGTCTACTATTCTTCGGCCATGCTGACACTGTGTTTCCTGCAGCTTCGAGAACCGCGAGGCTTGCGAAGAGGTCATCAAGACGTTCAACAACCGTACCATCCCGACGGCCACCGAGGAGCTCCAAGTCCAGATCCGCTACGCCGACACCCAGGAGCAGAAGTCGCTCAAGCAGCAAACCCAGGCTGCTCGCCAGTTCCGCTCTGCCGAGTACGAGTACGCAACTCAAGCCTGGCGTCAAGGCAGGCTGCCTTACGCCGGTACTACGCTCAACGAGAATGCGCCTGCCGCCAAAGGCAACGAGTTCGAGCAGTACCTTGGCAACAACGCTGCTGTTCCGTTCCAGAACCAGCGCTGGGCTCAGTCTGCAGTCCGCCATGCTCCTGGCCGCAGCCCTCTCGGGGCCGTTCCGTTCACCAACACCCAGACGCAGACGCAGACGCAGACGCAGACGCAGTCTACCCAAACCGAGGCGACTCCCACCACCGAATCCAACACCAGCTCTCGCGAGGATTCTGCCGTCGACACCAAGCCTCTGGCTACATCGCCTGCCACGGCCCACGCAAACAGCCCCGTCGCCACCTCTACTGTTGCTCCCGACCAGGAGTGAAGCACTTCACGCCCTCACCGTCCACCGCCGACCGCTCTTCATTGCTACCAACACCGCTCGTTTTTTTCCGCGCGAGGACTGACTGTATATCACCATGACTGCACGACGACAACGAACTATGAGCTTACGACACTGTGAGCCCGACACCCAGCATATTGACAGACAGCGGCACCCACTTGTCCTCGACGACGCTTGCATCGCATCTACACTTGCATCAGCGAAACATGACAGCCATCGCCATCGTCATACAAGAGTATCTGCCCGCCATCATCATCGAGCATCATGTGCTGATTGGCCCACCTTGGGCCTGATCAAGGACCGCATTTCTGTTTCTGTCTGTTTCTGTTGTGTTTTGTTTTTCTGTCAGTGTTCTTTCACCAGCTATGTGAGGTGCTAATCCATTTGCCTGCTCTTCGGCTTCATGATCGCGCAGTTCGGCATGTTATTTGTTTGTTCTTCAGACACGTGCTCTCGCGAGCTATGAGGATGACGACACCAATTCCTGATGGTGGTAATGGTAATTCGGTACTTTTGTTGTCAGTTTGCCAGCTTTCCTCTCAGCGACATGGTGTAGACAGAAAGTACCCAGATACACAATGATGATACTTGTTGCTTTTGAGTTTGTTTGATCGTCTATGTGTCGCCTGTCAATGCGGCGTCCACCCGTCCACCGTGCAAGGCGCTGACTCGAGGCTGTGCGGCCCAAGCTTCAGTACGCAACGTGCTCTGTGCCACATCGACATATAGGTAGCAGTTTGAATACTGGAATGGAAATTCTGGAAGCAATTAAGAAACTGTACAGCTATATCATTGCAACAGGCCAAGCATTTTGCTTCGCTCGGCGTTGTCATGCACGATCTTCAGGCACAGCTGTCTCCTGACAATAGCGGAGTTGCGTTCCGTGATGATTCCACAATACATGGCAATATTAATCTGTGCAACTAGTCGCTTATTTAGAGCTGTGGACGCGCGTGCTAGAAGTACAAACCTTCGTCGCGAATCACCGGGTGTGCAGTGGCTATCTGACATGATATGCATTCATATGATTGGCCGTTAGTGTCTGGGAAATCAATTATACTTCAGCATTATATAGATTTCCCTCCCGGATTGGAGCGAGTCTCCTACCATGCACGCCTATCCGGCTGTCTATCACATTTCGGTGTTGACGTCCGGTGCGAGAGTCATGCTAACGACACGGTGAGGACTCAAGTCATGCAAAAAAGATTACACGCTCGCTTCTCCTAATCTATCCTTCCTCCACGTATCGTTGCTGGGGACGAGCGCACCGACGGCAGTGCGGCCGAGGTGGTGCATTATTTGAGTTTCTGTAGCGGCCGTGTCCCTGCAGCCAACAGCAGCAGTTGACACCTGCGCTCGCTGCGCTTGTGGGGAGCCTTTGCTTCCTCTGCTTCCGGCCGGTGGCTGATAATGATGTGGTGGTGGATGAATAATGGGCGCTGGAGAGCCATGTGTGTTTTGCCCTCCTGACGCGTGATCACGCTGGCAGTGGCGGCACATGCATATGATAGGCCATAACGCGTCTGCTATGCGCCCTGCGAACCGCTGCGTCTGTAGCCATCTGCGCCGCTGAAGAGAGAGTGCGAGCCAGCAGAGCCAGTAGTCCGGCTGCACAGGGGTGATAGTAGTGTGTGCCGATCGCCGTTAGCTTTTACAGTACCACCCGCCAAGACCGTGAACAAGGGCAGGGCAGTCCTCATGCGCATGTGCTCGTCGTTACTATTGCCGCCGGACCCTATCTTCACTACTCCTACCGCACTCCCGGTTCCTGCATTCTGCACCCTCTCAACACCCACGGATCCCGTGACCCATCCTTCATCTTGCCGCCTCGACCGAGCAAAGATGCGCTCTCACGGTTGACTATGATGACGATCGCGCCAGGCTGCGACGCTGTGATAAGATGGGTATGTCTGCTCTTGTTGCATCTTCTAGGGCCGGGTACTGCATGCCGTTGGGCGGTATCGTGGAGCTGTCGGAGCTGGTAACGATGTGATAGAGCGAGCAAGCATCGGCTGACTTGTTTACCAGTCCTGCCCATTGCGCCGCGAGAGGTGTCCTCAGATGGCCGCGGCCACTCTACCTCGCCGTCGATCGCTACTCCCGACCTGACCGGTACCAGTCCACCACCCGAACCTCTTCTAATCGCCCCAAACACCGCGCCATTTCCACCGCCGGCTTCCCGCGATCCATCCGTCACACGAGGTCGTGCTGCAAGCGCCGCGAGCACACGCAATGCCTCGCCACGCGGTCCATCGTCGCAATCACGACCGAAACAGAGTCTGGATGTGGAAAGGAAGCCCTCTGTCTCGTATGGGCATCACCGGAATACGAGTATAGTGCATGGGGTACAGCATTCGCGCAATACTAGTAATCTCAGCAATTCGACCAGCGTCAGCCCTCTCAGCCCACAGAAGGTCATGCATACCAATGGCGGCACTGGTGACCATCCTGTGCCTGCGGTGCCTCATCCGCTCAAGAAGAGCCCGTCAATGTCGACTTTACACGTAGGAAATGGAATGACAGCGTCAGCTCGGAGCTTCGAAAGCACAACAACAGGACTCAGAAGGCCGGAGCGAATGCATAGTGGCAGAGTGAAGAGACCGAATGAACACCACCGAGCACAATCGCGTCAACAGATTCAACAGCAGGAGCCGAAGACCGTGGGAGAATATGCGTTGCACCATCTGTTCACTTCTTTCATTGCGGAGGCGGACGAGAAGATCGAAAGATGCATGGCACGTCCGGGCGAGCCAGAGCCACGACTTGAGGATATTTGTGGCCCACGTGCCGATCCAAACTTTGATCAATTGATATCATCTTTAGGCCACATCAATCGACACAGGCCAAAGTACGTTATTGATTCGGTCATTCTTTGGCACAAGAGGAAAAGCGATCAGGCAAAGCACATTCGGATGGAGCTGGAGATGCTACGGAATTCCACGATCACAACTCAAAGGCACATCAACCATCCGATTAGCAGTGCCACGACGGCGACTTCTCCTGGTGGACAAGACATCGCAATGCTGGAGTACGACATGGCTACCGCGGAACGAAGGTCTGGGATATCTGTCTACATTTTGTGCAGAGCTCTCATCGAGATCATTGGACAAACGACACTCGCTGCTATCAGTTCAGACCACAGTGGCAATACTGCAGAAAAACTGGAGAGTGTCATCTACGATCATCTTGTTGGACAGGAGCCCGAACAACTGCAAAGAAGTGCTTTGAAGCACGCAAACTGGGTGATCAGAGGGCAGCTTCTTGGTGTCATGAGTGGACTTCGTTTCGAGGATGTGTCGAATCGTTTCCTTCAAGATCTCGGCTTCGCGCAAAAAACGCTATCTACCAAAGGCGTCGTCGAGCCGAGACTGGCTGCCAAGACTGCTCTTCTGGTTTCCAGCATGCAATGGTTGAAGTTCAAGATCACGTCCGACGATGCTTGGAGCCATTCATGTGATACTATGCAACTGCTGGCCAAGTTCTTTGCGGAAGTACACGGCCGCCAGATGAAGTACGCATATGCGCAATTATTCGAGCGATTGATGCTCCCACTCGCGGGTACGGGTACGGCTTCCAACTTTGGTGCGCAAAAGTGGAAGAATGTTCTCGCAGCTGTACGGCCTAAGGTCACTCAGATGATCTCAAAAGCCGATCACTGGCCTTATGTCTACCCTCTGCAGGCGGTACTGCTCTGCGTGTCGCCTGTCGATACGTTTGCAGCTAATTGGATGTCGATTGCCACCTCATTCCAGCCCAATCGTAGAGATCGTGCTGGCCGATCACACTATCTCAAGGCGATTTGTCGACTCGTCTGGCGCTATCTCTATAGACTATCTGATTCCCCGATAGGGGTCGCGAGAAAACTGGACGAAATCGTCAAGCTCGTTTTCCAGGCGAAGCGAGTTCTAATCTCCACAGATCCAGCCATCGCAGACCCTTTGATTCAGTTGATACGCATCATTGGATACAAACACCAGGACATATGCTTCAGAACGATCATCTTCCCCCTAATGAACTCCGAGCTTTTCACGACACCAGACGGCCAACTGAAGATCGAAAGCCTCGACCCTGAGAAGACCGTGATCGCAATTCGTGCTTTCCTGGCGATCATGTCAGATCTTGAGAAGAACGAACCTCCACCATTCCCAACTGCATTCGAGTGTGATTCACTACTGGACCCGACTTCACGCGCCCCCATCACGCATCGCCGTACGAGGTCACAGGGCTTCGCTGTTTCCGCTGGACGGACTGATAGACTATCACGACCTGTTATGACGAACAACCTCAACGACGTTACGAAGGACTACTACAACAAGTTCTGCAAGATCCTTGGTCAATTGACCATCATCTGTGATAATACATTCGGCGGCCAGGCTGTGCTCGACGAGAAGTTCGCGTCGCATACACCCAAGACGCCCATGGCGGAGGCGTTCAACTTCCGGAGAGATGAATTGATGAATCCTACGGATGTGAGACAGCATTATTACGATCTGTTGCATGTCGCTGTTGAGGCGCTACCCAGATGCTTGTCACCTCACCTACCAATTAATTCGCTTGTGAACCTCCTTTGCACAGGGACGGCTCACGTTCAAGGACATATTGCGACTTCATCGGCAAACGCCCTCAAGTCCATCGCCCGCCAATCACATGCGCAGCAAGTCACGATCGGATTCGCTAGATTCATCTTCAACTTTGACGATCGATACGCGACCGTCTCGGATGGTGGGCTTCTAGGCCCCGGGCACATCGAGACCACTTTGGAGCTTTACGTCGAGCTCCTACAGATTTGGATTGATGAGATTCAACAGAGGACTCGCAAGGCTGCTGCAGAGCCACATGACGATGATGACCAGACCATTCGCCCCTTACCTCTGGATTTGTCTGGAGTCCTTGCACATGTGGATGAAGTTGAGTCCCACGGCCTTTTCTTCCTATGTTCGCCATCGAGAGCGGTGCGCGCCATTGCGGTCAATGTACTACGACTCATCACCAAATTCGACATCGCTCTCGGCAAACCATCTACGCGTATCATCAGCATTCTGGAAGGTAGCTCGCAGCAGGTCATCGACGTCAATGATGAGCGCTTATCGCTTGCTGAACGATCACGTCTGCAGAAGGGTCTACGAAAAAGCAGCGCCAACAGTACTCTCGTCGAATTGTGCAGTAGCGACATTCCTCATGACTCCAATCTATGGTTCAAGGTATTCCCCAATCTCGTCCGCCTGAGCTCTGAGATCTGCCTCCACGCAGTTGCTCTAACGCGCGAGATCGTATGCATGCGCCTGTCGCACAGTCATAACACGATTGCCGCCATTGCTGAAGGCAACGGGCCCAAACAAACTCATCTCGAATCAGCATTCATGACGAGCAGATTGATTCCCGCCCCAAGAGTCAATACTTCGTCTCCTGACATCATCATCGAACAGTGGAAATTGCACCTAGTCTTTGCATGCACCACTCTTACAAATGCAGGCGACACCACTTACTTGGCTGCGCCTCAGACCAGCCAAACATCGTTGCACACCCGGAAGAGCTCGAAATCCTCTACCACCAGCAGTAGCCATGAGAAGATCTACACGGCATCTGAACTTTTCCAGAAAGTCCAGAAAATGCTGTCAGTGCCGCACGCAGCTGTCAGAGATGCTGCAGTCGTTGGTCTCGGTGCCACAAATGCCACACTATTCAATACTTTGCTACAGTCCCTGCATGATCTTGTGCGAGAGTGCCGTCAGGATGCCAAGGAAAGGATCGCTTCTCACCAGCGAAGTCTGAGCAGCCCTCGTAGAAGCCGTCGCACAGACTACCTTCGTCTCGAGCTCACACATCTACTCAGTCTCACTTGCCATCTCTTAAAGCACCCTGCGATCAGTGGTGACGAATACGTGCTTGAGTATATGACCAACTACTCGAAGCACTTGCGACTCTTCCTCAGTGATTCTGAGATCCAGGGTCAGCTGGAATATCAGAAGTTGAGAACCTACTATTGCACACTCACAGATGGTCTGTATGATTGTACCAAGGACTTCAAGGACGCTTCCAGATGGATGTCGTTCCAGGCACGCCAAGCGACGTTCGCTCTGATGGAAAACTGGTGCGGCTTCTCACCCAACGAGACCAATCTGCGCGCGCACGAAAACCATGTGGCTCGGTCTATGCTGGATCGTGAACATGATCTGCGGAGTCGAGGAATCATCAACTCGGCAATCGAGAAAGAAAGGAATGAGTTGCAGACCGCCGCACTGAGTTCCATGGCTGCGCTGTGCGCAGGACCACTCAATTTCGTCGCAGATCACAAGGTGTTGATGTCATTCGACATCAAGCGGCTACTGCAGTGGCTCAATGCCATCTTTGAAACACCGAGCGATCGCACGCATGCTATTGGGCGTAAAGCGCTGCAGAACCTTATTGTCAACAACCCAGAACATCAGTATCTGGTAGGCCAAACGTTGCGCATGTGCTACATTGCTCGTTTGCCAAAAGCACTCACAAGTTATTTCGAAGTAGTCACAAAAGTTCTCACCGAGCACGCCAACGTGCACATGCCTTTCTGGAAGGTGCTTTGTGCTGGCCTGTATACCTTGGGTAACGAAGACAGCCAGATCCGGATGAAGTCTGCTCGTCTACTGCGCACACTAGAAGAGCGTCAGGGTAAGACTTCCAAGCTGCAGGATCTCGACATCAGCGTGTCAGATAAGACGACCGCGGTCTACAAGCTGGCGCAATTTGAGGTTTCCTGTCGACTGGCCAAGCAGCACCCCGAGCTCGCGTTCCATGTCTTCTCCGAATTCTCTGCATACTTCAACGAATTGCAGCCGGATCATCAACGCAACATGGTTTCTGGTATGCTGCCTTGGATACAGACAATCGAGCTCCAACTTGATCCCAGTGGTGGCCCAACTGCTACATCGTACATGCTGCTTGTCAACCTGTTCGAAATCACAGTGAAGAGCCGCATCACGCTGCACAACGAGATTCAAGCGTTGTGGCAAGCGCTAGCCACCGGACCGTATGCTGGCAATGTCCAACTTGTGCTCGACTTCATCATCGACGTTTGTCTCGACCGCAAAGAACAGAATTTCGTCATTTACGCCAAGCAGATTGTCGTTTTCTTGTCTGGTACAGTGGCAGGTGCGAAGGTTGTGGAGTATTTACTACTGCAAATCTGCCCAAAGACAATGGTCGCAGAGCGCAGGGATCCAATCGTGTCACCTGCCGATACCACAGGGTTGCCATACATAGCCGATCTGGCTGTGGTGCTGCCAAGCGGCGCCAAACAGAGTGGTCTCTCGCTTGGACAGCTCAGCATGATTTTACTTGTCGATCTTATCGTGTCGCCTGACAAGCTGCCTATGGACAAGCTCGCCACCTTGTTGCAAGTTATTCTTGTGCAATGGGACCAGTATATCGCTATCGTGCAGGATCAAGCACGTGAGTTACTTGTGCATCTCATTCACGAGCTTGTCATCTCGCAGATCGAGCCTGGAAGCACAGACCCGGACAAAGAATCCATCGAAGAGTTCATCGAGGCAATTCGCCAACACGACCCGAAGATCGCATGGGGTTACGGCGACAGTGAGATCAAAGCTGGCGAGGAAGACAGCCGTGCAGTTTCGCAGCCCATGGGCTTCGTTGTTGACGAAGCCGTCAAGATATTCTCAATCACACACCCCACGATTCGCGAAGAATGGGGCAAGGTGACCATGGCTTGGGCTACTTCATGTGCCGTACGACACGTGGCGTGCAGATCTTTCCAAGTCTTCAGGTGCATTTCTACGACTCTCGACCAGCAAATGCTGGCCGACATGCTAGCACGTCTGTCGAATACAATTGCTGATGATGAGAATCACGACTACCTCATCTTTTCTCTCGAAATCCTCACAACTCTTCGAAGCATCATTGACGCGTTGGATCCGCTTGATCTGCTGCAATACCCACAATTGTTCTGGACGACTTGCGCTTGTCTGGACACGATTTTCGAGCGCGAGTTCCAAGAGGGCTTGAGCATGTTGAACCACTTGCTGACAAAAATGGATCTAAGTGATCCTGCTGTGCTCAAAATCCTCAAAGACAATCAACCGGCGAAGTGGGAGGGCAGCTTCCTGGGTCTGCACGCACTGATGTATAAGGGCGTGCGGTCCAGCAACTCTATGGGCCGCACATTGGCTGTCATGGATCGTCTGATCAAGTTGCCTAGCGGTGATTTAGTGGGCAGCGAAGAAAGGCTTCTGTTCACATTACTGGCAAACCTGCCCCGCTTCTTGCACTCTTTCGACCACCCTGGCGAAGATCCGGAACACATCGCTGCGGCTGAGACGCTGGCAGCAGCGGCAGAGGCCCAAGAATACATTGCGTTGGCGAAAGCACTACAAGCCTTTGCAAAGTACCAGCATCGAAGCGAAGCAGACTTCTTATCACAAGTGGTCTCGGCAATTCGCACCGCGTTCTTCCCGAAGTTCGAGTTCCAGAGCCTCGTCTTCATGCTGGCTATGGTTAACAACCAGTGCTCCTGGTTCAAAGTCAAAACCATGCAAGTGCTCTGTGTCATCATACCAGACGTCGACATGCGCAAGCCGGAGATCGCATCTCAAGGCCCTGACCTCATCTCACCATTGCTGCGCTTGCTGCAAACAGAGCACTGCCAACAGGCACTCGATGTGCTGGACAATGTTATCGACATGGCAGGCACCCCAATGGACAACAAGCACTTGCGTATGAGCATGGCGGGCTCACACTCGACTCGGGCAACAAGGAAAGAGTACGACCGTACCAAGAGTCTGTACGGTATCCCAGAAGAGTCGGGCTGGTCGATTCCTATGCCTGCTATACACTCTGCGCAGACGCGGAACAACGTGCACGCAGTCTTCTACACGCTTGCATATGCTGGCAATGCCAGTGGTTCACAAGAAGCCGCCGACGCTGCCGAGATCGAGTTCCACAAGGATGATTACCAATATGATTCGTTCTCCTCGGACAGAAACTTCTCTGATAGAGCATTCTCGGACAGAACCGCGACCATGATGACGGATGATACGAGACTCAATAGTAACATGGGTGAGCTCGCAATGAAGCTCGACAGTCTGGACGATTTCTTTGATGACGACGACAAGTCTATCAGTGAAACGCTCGACTCCAATGGCAGACGCCGATATCCTAGCGCTCTGATCGAAGAGCGCGAAAATTTGTACGACCAAGAAGCTCTGCCCATCTTGCACCACTCACTCCAACGAAACGTCAGCGTTGCATCGTTCCAGAAGAGCTTCGTGGAGCCACGCTACCAGTCTACAAGCCCCGTCATCATGAACCCGGGAGCATTTGCTCAAGAGACAGCTCGACCGCGCGTGCACAACCGATCGATAACATCGCCAGCCATCCCACTGAACACTCACACCCCGACGCGGCTAGATCACAATTATCGCTCCGGCGACGACACTGGCGACGAGCTCTTCTCGGACGACGAGCTTCACATAAGTCGTGCGCAGACTGCCGACGACATGCGAGGCGCCACCGCCCTAGATCAAACCGTGAAGCCGGGTGGGATCAAGACAGGCTGGCGCAACGGGCTGCGGAGACTCACAAGCAGTTCTGGAAACAAGGAGGCGAGGGATGCGATTAGGGCACAAGCGGCAAGCCACGGGAACCCGCTGGCCAAAAGCCCGAAGGTGCCAAAGGTGCCAACCGCTTGGCTCAGCCCAGCGAGTGCGGAACCTTGAGGATGGAAGGCAGAAGGAGTAACAGGAGGAGAGAAAGATTGATATTCGGCGTTCGAAGGGATCACACACGGTGGCATTGTACTTTTAGAAAACACCAAAAAGTTGTAAGCTGTTCGTGAAGGGACGCGAAAAGGAACGGAGCACTGGTTTTGTTTTTTTCTGGTGATGAGGGATGGAGGAAAGGCGTGTGTAAAACTATATACTCATCTGATACCCACGGCGAACTCAGTACGTTTATGAGACACATACATATTTTCCAAAGTGTTCACTCGCCTTTTGTTTCATACACTTTCGACGAATCTACTCTTGAGATCGCCGACAATTTTAGCTTGCGCCGCTCCTTTCTCAGCCCAGTTGATGGCTTTCATCTCTTCCGCACCGAGAATCTCAAATACCACATCGGCCACCGCAATCTTGATCCGTGGGTAAGGGTTCGTCGCAAGCATGCTCAGAAGCTTCTTCACGACTTCGCCCCAGATGCTCTCTACTTCCGCCAGGCCTCTGTAGACGTTCACTGCTGCGAGCAGCTTCGGCACGTCGGAACTCTTGTGGTGCGATTTTTGCACCGCGGACAAGAGGGTGCGCCATTTGAAGCTCGTCTGCCCGTTCGCGAGCTGTTGCGGTATCCGCATGTCGAGGAGGAAGGCTAGGAGGTCGAGGGCGGGCAGCATGAGGTTTGCGGCGTTGGGGGTGGAAGACGAGAGGATGTCGCGGAGGGTTTCGGAGAAGGTTGTCAGGACGGTGTGGAGGTGGTGGGTTTCTGCAGAGGCGCAGAATTCGGCGATGACTTCTCGGGAGGCTTGGAGGAGGGATTCGCTGCTGATGCCGGCGCAGGAGATGGCGCCTTCTAGTAGGGCGCGGCGAGCCCAGGGTTGGCTGTTGGGGTCGAAGATGGGCTGGAGAGCGGAGCGCAGGTAGGCTTTGCTGTTGATGTTGTCGTGGTCTTGGACGTGGTATTCGGATGGGAGGCATTGTTGTCTGTGCGCTGCAGCGCGACCACGAACGCGATCGAGTTTCTCCAATGATAGTCGAAGGATGTCTGATAGTAGCAGTTGGCATTGCTCGTTGTGCAGGTTGAAAAGTCCTAGCGAAAGCAAAGACGAGGCGCATGTCAGGGCTTGTAAGCGAACCAGCGAACCCACGTCGCCGCGCTCGTCGATGGTGTAATCTGTTAAGCCAGTGTGAAGTGCTTGAATGAGAATTGTGAGCGGTTCCGTTTCGCAGATTGAAGTGGTATCCATGTCTTGGATGGCGAGATGCAGCGCTCGTAGCCCGATGATGCGCCAGTCGACGTTGGTCACCGTGACGAGGTTTGATAGCGTCGATATCGACAGAGCTACTTCTTCAGTGGTGAGTCCTTGTCCGTGTTGAAGCATGACCGCGCCAAGCGCAATAGCCCTTCCGGCGCCAGACAAGACAGCCTTTGAACTATCGGCGGCGACTGCTCGGCTCAGAGATTGGAGGTTGAGACAATTGGATGGCGGACCTGTGAGCGTAGACAATCTGTTCGCTTGCTTAGACATGGCTGGCACGACTTGAAGTATTGAATCCTCGTGCCGGACAAGCAGTCGTCCGATGCAACTCTGAACATCGTCCAAATTCAGAGGACTCTCCTCACCATGCTTCTCAACATGATCGGTTTCACGACGGCACACGCCGGTGATGAGCTTTGCGATGGCCACTGGAAGCTCTGACCTGAGTGTCCTTGGGTTAAAGTCGACTTGCAAGATACCACAGGCTTGTAACGATTGCCAATAACGGCGGTGCACGGTAAGCTCTTTGCCAGTGCCATCGTTCGTCGGCAGATCCAACAAATTGGACAGAGAGCAAATGATACCATGCATAGACTCAATGGCTGAGTCCTCGAGGCCCACAAGCAGTTGCTCATCAATGTAAGTTTGGCTTCCTGCATCACCGGCAATGGTAACAAGATTGGCCAGAGATGATGCTGCAGCTTCTCGTGAGATGACATCAACCGAGCTAAGACCTCTCCATCCGATCAGACCATCAACCAGGGCTTCCCAGTACACGCGATCAAGTGACGCAGCTTTGCCGGCAACGTTGATCAGTCCTCTTTTCCGTAGACCAACGGCCTGGTAATCTACGATCTGCACGATAGCAATTCCCTCGGTGACCTGATTTGGATGACGGCCAATGAGTTCTTGCAAGGCTGCCGATGAGCCTCGTCGAATATTTCCGGCTGGATCAAGGCAGGCTGAAAGCAGGAGTTGGACTGCCATGAGCTGTATGACTGTTGTCTGCTTTGACGAGCTGGCCACGGACCGTAAGTCGTTCATGTCTACGGATAGAAGCTCGTTAGACGTGTACCTCCGGGATAACGACCAGATGCCAAAGTTTGCTGCATCGCGCACATTTGTGCCGACGCTGCTGCCTGTTGCTGTGCGCTGCTCGAAGTTGAGCGCTGAGACTAGTGCGTTGAGTATGTCCAGTAGCTGCGAAGGCGATGCTGAGCGTTTGAATAGCGCGTGAGAGAGTGTGAGCGTGAGACCATGCCATTTCAAGGCATTGACAGTCTGGTAGTCGATGCCAACCGCGCTGCGAGGTATGTCCTCCTTGAATGTGTCTAGTACCGCTTGAATGACTTCATGTCCCATTTCTGGCTCAAGCTCGGAGATGATGAGACTGATGGCTTTGGCCGCTGCATATCTGACTGGGGTGTCTCGGTCACCTAAAGATTGAAGCAGGTGGTCGATGACATCTTCCAACACACTAGTCGTCTCAAGAAAGCTGAGAAGAGAGCCAGATACAGAAGGCAGCCGCAGCGTGAGTATAGCGATGTTCCGGAATATCTTCACAAAAAGCTTCTTGCCAACAGCATTCTCAGTAACAGGTGATGTGCTACCCTCGATAGATAGCTTTTCGCATGCACGGTAGATTTGCGGTAACACATGGCTCACGTCCGCGGAAGTTGCAATACCGGCGAGGAAACGCAGTGGACCGAGCTGTTGGTATATGGTCACTGGTGACTCGGCGGATGGTGCCAGTCTTGCAACAGCATCGTTCACCAGCGAATCTGCAAGTCGAAACCTCTGCATGTCAGGTCTCGTCGCGAGTCGGACTAGCATTGCTGCTGCTGCATCTTGTGCTTTTGTGGACGCGGAGAGGTGTGTCGCGCCGACTTGGATAATACGTTGCGCAACAGTAGGCAAATCGGTATGCAAGGACATGCGAGCTGTCTGGCTTTCAGCTCGTGCAGGTCTAGCAGAAATTGAAGCCAGGTCGAACGGCGTCAGCAAGAGATGCGAGAGCCATAATAGTAGAACATAAGGCACTTTCCAGCTGACCTCGTCGCCGCCCACGTTGAATGCCACATCCTCCAACGTGGTCAAGATTGGGTCCAGATAGCGAGGCTCGTTGTTGAAGAAGCCCACAATAACTTTGGCGCCGCGGACCTTACACAAAGTGTAGATGATTGATGAAAGCGCCGTCTGGATATCGACATGACTTGAGGCCTTGCGGGTGTCGGGTTTCAACAGCGACTCGATGTAGGCTTCGACGATAGGTGGCAATAATGCTTTCAATTTGGTATCGAGGAGATGCGGCTCGCCTTGGAAGGGTTCGATCTATGGCGAGCCGTGAGCTGTGGCTCTACATGACAGTCTATGGTATTGAGCATACGAGGTTGATGATATAATCGAGGTCCTTCTGACGGACGCGCGTGTGAACTCGGCCATGTGCTGCTGTGTCGCTTTGAGCGGGCTTTTTCCACAGAACCTTTTGCAGACACAATTCGAGGTCTGATAGCAGACCTGCTGATGCTCTGGCGAGCTTGACGTCTGCATCTTCGTCGTTCGCTTCCATCGTGTGCAGTGGTATGTATATTTATGGGTTGGTGTTGGACGTCTCAGCTCATGTCACAACTCGAATTCCTTCGCGCTTCGTCCATCCAACGCTCGGCCCCGCGACGCGAACAACACGGCCACTTTACGCGTTGCATTGCCCTTTTCTCCACCACTCGAACATCATACCCGACAATACACACTACTGAGCAAGATGCCGGTAGAATACGCCGAGTACCTTGCCGCCAATGTGCTCAATGAGCAGCAGCTGGTTTGTTGCATCAACACACCTGCAATGCTTCTCCAAACTAACAGTTAATTAGGTGAGCTACCGCTCGCTGAGCAGGGCCTTGAAGGTTCACGTCAATCTGGCAAAGCAGTATGTATTTGACCTCTATATACATCCGCAACTTCTGGCTAAACTATTTGCAGGATGCTATTCGAGTTCCACCAAAAGCAGAACGCAAAGAAGCCTGGCAGTGTCCACGCTACCTACCTCATCACTGGCACTCGCCTGTCGCCCAAATCGCAACAGTCGAACACAGCAAAGTCGCAAGACAGCGAGGATGCAGTCATGCAAAGCAGCCCGCCCATACCGAACAGCTCTGCTCCACAAGCTACAGAAGACGATGCCGAACCTATCCCAATAAGATCCATACTTATCGTGAAAGAGGAGCATCTACAGAAGGCGAAGGCGACTTTCGAGCAGATCACAGGTATACATGTGTACAGTCTGTCAGCTGGAGGCTTGAGCGATCTCAACTCTTTGACTGAGTGCAACCGCAAGATTGGTGTGGAATATGCTTCAGAGGATCCATTGCTGGCCTGGAAACAGTACGGCACAATACAGAACCCGAACGTGAAGAGGAGGACACAAAAACGACCGCCGCCGGCTGCATCGGCACCTGCTATCAAAGAGGTCCCGAAACCCAAACCTGTACCTGCGCTCGAAAGGCAACCTTCGAAGGCCTCCAACGAGTCTGGACCTGATTCGGCCAAGGCGACGCCTGTGCCAGAAAAGAACACCGACGCCACGAAGAAGAAGACTGCGACCAAGCCAGCAACAGTCAAACGCCAGTCGACAGACCTATTCAAGTCATTTGCCAGAGGAGCCAACAAAGCGAAGGCGGCCTCAGCGGAAAGCTCAGCGGCAGCATCACCAGCAGCGACGACCCCGGCCAAAGAGGACGAGTCTATGGGTGGAATGTCGGATGATGACCCTGACAATCCAGTCGAGGACGAAGAACTCGAGGTGGAGGCCGGCAGTGGCAAGTCAAAGAAAGAACGTGAAGCAGACTTGAAGGCCATGATGGACATGGAGGACGAGCCCATGGAGGATGTTGAGGAGTCGAATGACCAGGATGCCATTGATACTCCCAAAGAGAGTGAAGCAGAAGATTCTCAAGGAGCGAAACAGGAAGAGCCCAAAGAGACCATGACGGTCGAGAATGGCAGGCGTCGTGGCAGGAGAAGAGTCATGAAGAAGAAGACCGTCAAGGATGACGAAGGATACCTTGGTGAGTCCTTACCAGTCTCGGACCTGTACACAACCAATACTAATACATCTCAGTTACGAGAGAGGAAGCAGCGTGGGAGTCCTTCTCCGAGGACGAACCTGCCCCAAAGAAAGCCAAGCCTACGCCAGCTCCAGCAGCCAAAGGAGCGAAGAAGGGAGCCGCCAAACCTGGACAAGGCAACATCATGGCGTTCTTCGGCAAAAAATGAGCATATTCAGCGAGCGCAATATAGTGTAGATATACCCCAACTTTGCATCTCATCATAGGGCGCAAATGTCAATGCAACCAACAACTATGAATTAGGGCACGGATGTAGCTAACTTCACCTTGAGGTGGCCTATCATGTGGGTCCTACGATTCTGCGCATACGATATATGTTCATCGCAATGGATCGGTGGTCTGGGTGCCGATTGCCTTTGAGAAGCTTGCAGATATCTATTGTTATCTCAAGAACTGGTGTGCTAACAATTCCAGGTGTGATCGCCGGCTCGATTGAAATTGCTCTTAAGATATTTCAACTGTACTGCAGTAACCACTCTGAAGTACAACTCGAAATGGGCTGAAGACTGAGTGTACTCGCCAGTGAGAGACCACTCCCAGGAGTTCAAACATTCCACAGAACGCCTCCCCCTCCCATGCGGTCCCTTGCGCACGGGGTCTTTCAAGTACGCAGAGCCCGCACATACATTTACAATCGCTCAGCATCGACAATGTCCCATCATTATGCGACGAAGGCTCTGGGCCGAGCTTGGATCCCTTCCCCTACAGGTTCACCACGAATCTCATCTCGAGGCCGCTTCGATACAGCCCGCCCACGCCAGACTGCCGTTGTTCAAGACTCCTGGTTCCAAGACCTGCGCATCCTCCGTGGACGTTTGATAGAGCGCCTGGGAGTGCTACTAGCTCTTTTCATATGCGCCGCATACTTGATATGCCATCACGATCAATTTGTTGAACCTGCCACGCAAATATGGACACAATCCCTTCACCGGCTAAGACTCGGCGGCTCCCTGCTTCCGTCCTGGAGCCGGGTGGACTGGAGCTCTTATGCTTATGTTTCATATGCCACTTCGTCAGATCATCTTTGCAACTCGGTTATGCTAGCGGAATCTTTGCACCGCCTAGGCGCAAGACCAGACACGCTCATCCTGTATGCTACGGACCTGGCTCCTGACACGCAAGCGAACGCTTCCACGGCACGCCTCCTGCAGCAGGCAACTCAGATGTACGGCGCTCGCGTGCAGCCAGTCGAAGTGCTCAACAGCCCAAGCAGCAAAGCCGACGCAATGTGGTCGCAAGGCTTCACCAAACTGTTGGCCTTCAACCAGACGAGATACAAACGAGTCCTCAGCCTCGACTCCGACGCGACTCTGCTGCAGCCAATGGACGAGCTCTTCCTCCTCCCAGCCGAGTCCAAGGTAGCCATGCCGCGAGCGTATTGGCTCGAAGACAAGCTGTGCGCGGCCGTGATGCTCGCATCACCCTCCGAATTCGAATTCGCACGCATTCGAGCGCGCTTGCAGGAAAGCCAGCCGGAGGAGTATGACATGGAGATCATCAACGCATTGTACGGAGACAGCTGCCTCGTGTTTCCGCACAAACCCTACCTGCTCCTCACCGGCGAGATGCGCGCGAGGAGCCACGAAGCATACCTTGGATCAAAGGAAGAGCCGTGGGACGTGGAGAGCGTTATGGCGCAAGCAAAGTACGTCCACTTTTCAGACTTCCCCCTGCCCAAGCCATGGGTGGGCGCCTCCGAGGCCATGAAGTCGGAGCTCATGCCGAGCTGCAAAGTGATGCCAGGGAAGGCAGCTGGTGAGTTGGACTGTCATGATAGGAATGCGTGGCTGTGGCTGTACAAGGAGTTCCGGGACAGGAGGAAACGCGTTTGTGGCCCTGAGTTCGCCGATTTTGAACAGGTTGAGCAATATCTTGCAGAGCTGCCACCGATGGCGAAAGGTCTGGCAGAGTCGTCAGTTTGATGTGTGTTCATTCGACATATATACTGGCTATCGAGATCTTTGTCAAAGGGTATGCGTATCAGATCTGTCGTTTTAAATGGGTCAAGTGTGCCTGACGGTATGGAAATGACGGGACGATATTGTCTTGGAAGTGATAGCTTGTTTTGGAGTTCAGACTGTATGCACGAATAGGTGACAGGTCTACGTAGCCGAATGAGGTTCCAAAAGTCCCCAGCTACCAGCTACCGCATATGCTGCACATAAATACGTCCAACCACGCGAGGTTCTCTCAGACTTTGAGATGAACCTGAAACGTAGCTCACCTAAGGTAGCGAAGACACTACATGTATCACAAGTCGTGGATCCACCGTCGCAGGTCCTCGCGCAGGGAGTGTTGTTAAAGATGAATGAATTTCGTCCTTCTTTGATCGCACCATTGACGTGATGCCACTGGATACCTCTTGTACTATATGAACCCTCCGAGGAAATGCATCCCGAATCTCCAACGGCGGCGGAAGCCTGTTGTATCCATATCCATTGACCCCAGTTCTTCGTCCCGCAAGCAGACTGGGGCCAGCTCGCCACCATCAAATCCGAAGGCATTCTGAAGATCACATGCAAGTGTCGAGAACGGTATCCACCCATTGCTCCAACATGCGTCTGGACACTCGCGTGAGGTGTGGAGTGCCCACTGCTTCCCCGAGTGGGTGAGGCGATCTCGGATGATCGAATTTTTCTTTCGGATTTCGGTCCGGGTGGCGGTGCTGTAACATTCGACTCGCCTAAGCTTTGGGCGAAGGCCACTCGTGGAGGTGGAGTTGACTTCCAGAGGGTTCGAGTTTTGGGCTCTGCATGATTGGACATGCGGAAGGGCACGTTGGCCGCTGTGGTTCAATGGCGTGCACCAAGGCTTCTCAGTAGACCGCTACGCTTCAGACAACCGAAGGCGAATAGGCAGTGCTCCCACCGCATTGCTCAAAGACTGTTCGGAACAAATAGCAGGAGTTCTGCCTTCTGGAGCTGCTGTTAGAGACGGCATATCTGATCTAGCGTCGTCCGTGTTGACCAGACGATGGCGATTCTGCGAGGTGGGTCAGTGGATCCGATGTTGAACGAACGTCTTACTTTTGCTGGCAGGAAAGACCAATTCGGAATCAACCAGGTCTCCTCCCTTGGGAGGGCTTTTTGGTAGCCCTAAGTTGATGTGTCGTGTTGAGGTCTGGTCAACTATACTTCTTCTATCGGTGCTCGGGCCATCGGCGCTCGTGGGGGACTCCACCATGGGGTACCCACGGGGAAACATCCAGAGGAAGCGAGATTCGACTCTGCGTGAGCCTCGTTTCGGCCATGATCTCTGGGCCACGTACGAACCGGAGCTCTGGGAGTACGTAGTGGTTCATTGCGTCGGATCAATGTGGATGTGACTCCGCAACGCAATGCCCACCTCGGTAGTGAGTGTTTGGAGTAGAGTGTAGGCCTATCAAACATATAGGCTCAGTCGCCCTGCAAGCCTTAGCTACAACCAAGCAGCTGCTCGCGCAGGACCGAATTCGAAGGATCGCACTTGCGAACGCAAAATAAATTCATCAACATGGCGTCGCTTGAAGACAAAGAGGTCGCGATCCAGCGTCACGAAATCGTCCCAGGCAAGAGGCTCGAAGCCCCAGAAACCGCCGATGTCAACCTTCTCGACGAAGATGGCAACATACGTCGTATTCCAGTGCCTTCGGCCGATCCCAATGACCCTCTGAACATGAGCAAGTGGCGCAAGCTGGGCGTTATCGTCACTTGCTGCTGGTACTCGATCTTCTCTCTGGTCTTGGTCGGAGGTGCTGGGCCTATCTTGCCCTTCTTCATCGCGGAATATGCACCTATGGGATATGATGTCGAGGAGATTGTGAAGCTGACGACGTATCCGAGTTTGGTCATGGCGCTTGGTAAGTTCCATTCGTGGGTCAGATGTGTTGGTCAGATGTGTTGGAATATTCTGCTGACTGAGTGCAGGTGCTTTCATGATCCTGCCTCTATGTATTGTCTTTGGGCGACGCCCAGTTCTCCTGGGATGCTGTCTTTTGCTTCTTGGTAGCACGATTGGGGCAGCCAAAAGCGAATCGTACCAGACGCACATGGCGTGCCGTATCTTGCAGGGTATTGCGACTGGCGCAACCGAATCGGTGAGTAGTTCTGTGAGGAATACTGGACTAGAGCTGACTTGAATCCCGTCATCCAGATCCTCCCACTGGCAATTACCGATATCTCTTTCCTGGACGAGCGGGGTCTTCTTTACGGGTTCTACTGGGGTACACAGAATTGCATCAACGCGGTGTTTACTATCACAGTCAGCTACCTGGCTGCCGATATGGGTTGGAGGTAAGGAAGTCTCCAAAAAATATCCAAAACACCGTGCTAAAGAGGTTTGCAGGTGGTTTTACTGGCTTCTCACGATTTTCTCGGGTTTCGGTTGCTTGCTAGCATTCTTCTGCCTACCGGAAACAAGATACAATCGATCCCCGATGTCCGTCCGAGGCCAGGTCGTACACACCGATGAGTTCGGAGTCACCCGTGTGCTTTCCGACGAAGAAGCCAGGGAGTACGGAGCTTTCGATGCGAACAACATCTTGGCCTCCGATAACGGGGACTCTACACAGAAGCACAGTTTCATTTCAACTTTGAACCCAGTCAGCAAAGTGCTACCGAACGGCTTCAAGGTGGCTGGAACGGTCTTGATCAAGATGCTTTCGGCTTTGAGCTCACCAGCGGTTATCTGGGCGATCTTGGCCTCTTCCATCAGCTTGGGTAAGTCGTCGTAGGTTCGCCTCTGTATCTGGAAGTTATTGACCGGAGCAGGTGTTGGTATCTCCATGTCGTTGACTTATGGAACTGTCTTAACCGAAGGCTTTGGTTGGGCGCCTGCTACAGTTGGCCTTGTCAACGTAAGTTGGATTGTCTATGGAGAACGACATGACCTTGCTGACCATTGACACAGTGCGGTATCCTTCCCGCTAGCTTAATTGCGATGTTCTGGGCTGGATGGCTGGGCGACAAGACCAACCTTTGGCTCGCCAAACGCCGCGGCGGCACCCACCTTCCTGAGGACTCGCTCGTCTCGCTGATCTTGCCGACTATCGTGAGCATGATTGGTATTGTCATTTATGCTCTTGCTACGAACAACCCGCAGACGTACAGCTCTTGGGGGGTTGTCATGGGTAAGTCGTATGGAACATTGACAGCTGTCTGAATCTTGCTGATAATCTGGGAAGGCTGGACGCTGCAACAGTTCGGTTTCGTTGTCTGCCTCATCACGACAACGCACTTCGCTGCGGAGGCATATCCGAGCAACCCTGGACCTGCTCTTGTGCTCGTTGTCGGCATGAAGAACATTGTATCGTTCGGCAAGTTTCGCGCTCTTCGATATGTCGTTGGTAGGACCGAGTCTAACATCATTCCAGGTGCTTCCTTCGGTATCGTGCCAATGGTACACACTTGGAACTACTTGACCGCGTACATGGTGGTAAGTTGAAGACTCGCACGCTCCGAACATTCCCAGTATCTAACCCTTATCTTTAGTTGTTCGCCCTATTCGTGTTCATCTTCCTCTTGGGAATCCCAATTTACTTCTTGAACCCCAAGGTAAGTTTCTACAAAGCCGATGCATGCTAGACCATGCTAACCTTGTTCAGTGGCGTGCTATGATCGTTCGCAAGGGCGCGGAGTAAGATGGTTGTCGGGTCATGAGCATATGATCACTGGGATGTAACGAATATGGTATGTCTAGTAAATGTGGAATCGATCTCGTCGCCAGTTGCGGCTGCATCACCTATGGCTACACGAGAACTTGGACGAAGGGCTACTGCGATTAGTAAGCTCATGTTTGAGCGTCGGTATAGTAACCATGTCATTGAAAGTCCCCACGACTAGCAGGGTTTTCATTCCACACACGGCGTCTTCCAGGCTTGAAGCCTTAGTCTGAATATCTCGAAGTCCGAAGTGGCGGCTTCCCATTAGGCGGAATGGAAAGCGCTCTGAGCTGCGTACGGAAGTCTGCAGTTATCGCGCTCTGGTTCAAATCAATAGTACCTTCGGGGGCCGGCAATGTGCTCACCCAGGCCGTTGCCTTGAGCTGGCCAATAAGTACTTCGTATAGGCTTGAACTCTCTAAAAGACATTACATCTTTATGTGACAAAATCTACGAAAAAAGAGACGTCGTCCAATACTTCAATTGCTGTCTCGTTGGACAATTTTGACGAATTCGTAATTGGGCTTCCACGTCTGACGGTACACCCATATTGTTTGCATTTCCCTTCCTCCGGCCACAAGGACATGGAAGAAAACAAGGCCATGGCTGGAGGCTCGAATTGGGTCCTGAATCTGTCAATCTTGAAAGGCACCTGGCATAACTGACAAGAGATCTATTGTTTGTTAGCCAGTTTGGACGGTCATTTGCGTGGACCAAGTTAGTTTTGACATTCTTGCGCTCACCTCCAACTCGCTGATTTTGGAGGCTTGCTAGGCATGCAATGCAGTCCAGAAGTCTGTGAGCGAAGATATATCGTAGACGATGCTCAGACGTCCTCATCAGAGAAGTACAAGAGGCGCCAAGGCTCGGCTGTCACTTCGTCGTGTGTTGACATAATTGAATTGTGGCATTTTCACAAGATGCATCCATACTCTTCCCAGCCGAAGTACAATGTATTCGCGGATGGCGTTGCGCCACGCCACCGACAGTTAGCTGCATACAGCCATACTTGAGTAAGAGCAATAATAATGCGGCGAGGTGACGCGCGAAAATAAGTGCACAAGAGAAGCCTCTCTTTTACTGCAGCTCCTCAAACTCATTCTCGTGCAAGTCAGGCAGTCCACTTCGATTTTGTGGACATACAACCATTCATCCTGCAGTGACGAAGAACCTCTTGAGCTTTTGTCTCGACCGGCGCCACAAAAACCGCACGCGGGCTCTGGAAGGTTTGTGGCGTGGCACACGAAAACGTGGGGACCGTGCTCGCCAGAATGGCAACAGCCTACGGGGAATGTGTTCAACAAAGAAGGAGTGTAATGAGTCTGAGGCTTAAGGCTAAGTTAATATCTTGCAGGAGGAAGAGCGAGCGGCGCCATGTGTATGTTTCCATTCGCGACAACCAGTGTCGCTCATCCTCGCTCCAATACGCGCTAGAACCCCTATCATGCTACACGGCAAACAGACTTTGACTCGCTGAAATCTTCGCTCGCTGAAATTCGCCCTACGTGCCTTTCCACGGCACTCACGGCGAGGAGACTGGCGGCATGCCACAAGGAGATTCAGCGACCACATCATCCCCAACAACAACTGTTAGTCGCTCCATACCACAAGCTCATACAAGCATCGAGATTCTGACCTACCCCATCTGGGGAAGTGGATCAGAGTATTTAGATCACCTTGGGGCCCCAGAAAATGGCAAGACATCCATCTTAGCATTGGCTTCTACACTTGGCACATTGGCTCTTAAGAACCTCCGGCACTACATCCTCATACCATCAGCTAGCTGCAAAGATGGCGGATCTCCAATCGTTCACATTTACGGCCAACGATGGCTCTCGCCGCAATAACAGCGTCTCAGCCCATGATGCCGGCCATCTCGCACATGTGGACACCCATGTCGTCGAAGAAGCTGCAAAGGCTACACAAGCCGAAGTTTCCATGACCTTGTTTCAAGGTATCAAGACTTATCCCAAGGCTATTGGCTGGTCTGTCCTTTTGTCTACCTGCATCATCATGGAGGGATTCGACATCGTCCTCATCAACTCCCTCCAGGCGCTGCCAGCGTTCCAAATGCGTTTTGGGGAACCGTTGCCTGATGGCAGCGGATATCAGGTCAGCGCGGCCTGGCAATCTGGACTGTCCAATGGAGCCCTGGTCGGCGAAGTCATCGGCCTCCTGTTTATCGGCTACATCGTGGAGAGGATTGGCTACAAGAAGACCATGATCGGCGCCCTGGCTCTGCTTACCGGATTCATCTTCATTGTCTTCTTCGCACAGAGCTTGCCTATGCTCTTGGTCGGCGAGATTCTTATGGGAATACCGTGGGGAGCATTCCAGACTCTTACGACCACCTATGCCGCGGAAGTATGCCCAGTGAGCTTGCGTGCATATCTTACCACTTACGTCAACCTCTGCTGGGTGATCGGTCAATTCCTATCTTCCGCGGTACTCAAGGGCGTTGCCCACGAGACTGGACCCATCGGCTACAAGCTACCCTATGGCCTACAGTGGATCTGGCCCTTGCCACTGATCATCGGCATCTCACTTGCGCCAGAGTCTCCTTGGTGGCTAGTCCGTACAGGACGTCTCGAAGAAGCCAAACAGTCTCTGCTCCGTCTCACCTCACGAAACCAAGGAGAGAAGTTCAATGCCGACGAGACCATCAACATGATGATATACACCAACGAGTTCGAAAAGTCAAATACATCAGGAACCAGCTACTTGGACTGCTTCAAGGGAACTGATCTTCGTCGCACAGAGATTGTTTGCATGGTGTGGGCCATTCAGACATTGTGTGGGGCTTCCTCTTTCACTGGCTACTCTACTTACTTCTTCGAGTCTGCTGGTCTTGATGTGAGCTCCGCATTCTCACTGTCGCTGGGTCAATATGCGCTCGGCGCTGTTGGCACGATTCTCTCTTGGTTCTTGATGATCAAATTCGGGCGCCGCACGCTGTACATTTGGGGTCAGGTTGCGATGGTGGTCCTCTTGATCATTGTGGGTGCTTTGGGAATCGCGCCAGAATCCAATGCGGGAGCGCAATGGGGCATTGGAGCCATGATTCTTATCTACACTTTTGTCTACGACATGACCGTAGGGCCCGTCTGGTAAGTCATGCCGAATTTCCTTACGCATAGGATGACACTAACTTGAGTGTAGCTACTCTCTCGTCGCCGAGATCTCTTCCACCCGTCTGCGAAACAAGACTGTGGTACTTGCACGAAACCTATACAACATCACCGGCGTGGTCGCAAATGTCCTTACTCCGCACATGCTCAACCCGACCTCCTGGCACTGGGGCGCCAAAGCCGGCTTCTTCTGGGCTGCGTCTGGTGCTCTGTGTGCAATCTGGACATTCTTCAGACTTCCGGAACCAAAAGGCCGGTCTTATGCTGAGATGGACATACTCTTCGAGGCACATGTCAGTGCTCGCAGGTTCAGAGAGACGAGTGTGGAATCCTTCGGGACAGCCGGAACCGGGGATTTGGACAGCCACAGAGGCAGCACGACCAAAATTGCTTTGGAGCAAGTGGAGAAGGTTGGTGCCTGAAGTACGAAACGCTTCACAAGAGAAAATAAGGCGACGAAGCGTCCAGGCGGATACTGGGGAGATAGGTGTCGCATTGTCGAATTGAATATTATGCATCATCGGATTGTCGCCCGCCCTAGCATCTTACTGTCTTGTACCCTCCATGACGATGCTCTCCGTCAGCTCAGCTTACTTTTCGCTGTCACCGAAGATTACCATGTCGCGCATGTACCTTATCGCTTGCCACTTAAGTGAGGTCGGATAGCGAGAAGACTGATCGACGCGTACCAGAAGCATCAGTTCAGATCTCGGGTTAAGCAGTAAGAATCGAGATCGCAACTTGGGAACAAGCTTTCTGCAGCAGAAGTTCTAGACTTCCCGCAGGCCAGAGTGAAAAGATACATGACGGGATGTAGATAACCACGTGAGGGCTAAAACGTGTTAGGCTCGAGTCTTATCGCTGGATAGCGGGGGTGGAGTGGCTCGCCTCTGGGGCTAAGACCGCGCTACTTACGCCGCTCGGCAACAACACCCTATTGCGATACTGTTATCACTGTGCAACTTCAAGGCTGCGCATTTAACATCTGGTGGCGTTCGTGGGAGCCAGGTCTATCGCCTTTGGCCAGGGCTGGCTACGGAAAAGCCGCATACTATGGCGTTGATAAATAGTGCGGCGTGCCTACGCCTTGTATGCCTTTCGCTGGCGGTTCATCATCGTTTCATACTCAACCATGGCATCATACAAACATGGCGAGAAGGTCGACGACTTTGTGTCGTCGGTACCAATCACCCGCACCGACAGCCACGAGGAAGGCGAGATCGTTGAGAACAATGATCACCTTCATCGCCGTCTTGGAAACCGACAGATCCAGCTCATGGCCATTGGTGGCACCATTGGAACCGCTCTCTTCGTCAGTATTGGCAGCGGTCTCTACAAGGGCGGCCCAGGCAGCTTGTTCCTCGCCTATACGATCTACGCTTGTTTCCTTGGTTTGGTGAACAACTGTATCGCCGAAATGACCACCGCATACCCGGTCTCGGGTGGCTTTATTCGTCTTGCTGGACACTTTGTCGACGACGCGTTTGGTTTCATGGCCGGTTACAACTGTGAGTGGGAGGTGCGCTCTTTCGAAGCAAACGTGCTGATTGTTGTTTCTAGTCTTCATTTACGAGGCGCTCCTGATCCCCTTCGAGATTACTGCTCTATCAACTGTGCTCGACTTCTGGAGTGATGACATCCCACCGTGGGCCATCCCTCTGGCTTGTATCGTGAGTTCGAATTGAGCCTTTTGCTTGCTACGATAGCTAACATGGCTTACAGATTCTCTACGGGTAAGCAATCCAGCGGCTCTACTCTGCGCATATCAGCGTCTCGATACAGCCATTTATTCATTATGGCGAGCTTACCACGTCCTTTGGCGCACTCATGATCATACCTGATAGTTCTCTCGCTCACATAACTTCACAGTATCCTCAACATCCTTGCCATCAAGGTCTTCGGCGAAGCCGAATTCTGGCTGTCCGGCGGCAAGGTCATCCTGATCTTCATTGTATTCTCCTTCACCTTCATCACAATGTGCGGCGGAAATCCCCAGAAAGATGCGTATGGTTTCCGCAACTGGAGCCACAATGCGTTCAAAGAGTACAGAAGCGAGGGCACCCTTGGACAATTCGAAGGCTTCTGCGCTGCTCTTTGGTCGGCCTCATTCTGCGTCACTGGTCCCGAATACCTGTCTATGGTCGCCGGCGAGGCGAGACGTCCTCGCATCTACATCAAGAACGCCTTCAAGACGGTTTACTGGCGCTTTGCAATCTTCTTCATGGGAGGTGCCTTGTTCGTCGGTATCGTCCTGAGTTCTTCTGACCCGACCTTGACTGCTATCGTCACTGGCGAATCGAGCGGTTCCGGCACTGCTGCTGCTTCTCCGTACGTCATCGCCATGGCTAACATGGGCATTACCGGACTGCCACATGTCGTCAGCGCTCTTCTAGTCACATCAATCTTCAGCGCCGGCAATACCTACACCTTCTGCGCCACTCGCAGTTTGTATGGACTCGCCATCGAAGGTAGAGCACCAAAAGCTCTTCGTTACTGCACCAAGAGTGGTGTGCCAATCGTCTGCTTCGGCATCGTCATGGTCTTCCCCTGTCTCTCTTTCCTACAGGTCAGCAACGGATCAAATGTCGTTTTGGGCTGGCTCATCAACTTGGTCACTGCTGGAGGCGTCATCAACTACTTGGTCATGAGCGTCACCTACATCTTCTTCTACCGTGCCTGCAAGGCACAGGGCCTGGACAGAAACACCCTGCCCTACAAGGGCTGGTTCCAGCCGTACTCTGCTTATCTCGGAGCTGCTTGGATGACTATGATTGTCTTCTGCTACGGTTACACCAGCTTTGCGCCATTCTCAGTCAGCAACTTCTTCATTTTCTACACTCTTCTGCTTGTTGGTTAGTTTCCCTCCTTCTCCGCATATCCTAAAAATGAACAATACTGATATCTCACAGCCCCGGTCACTTTCTTCTCCTGGAAGCTCGTCAAACGCACTCGCCTGCTCAAGGCTACCGAAGTCGACTTGGTCTGGGAACGCCCTACTATCGACAACTACGAGTTGACCTTTGTGGATCCTCCGCTTAGCTTCTGGGCGGAGATGCTCGGACCATTGAGGTTCAGCAAGAAGAAGGGCAGCGACAGGCAGATGAGTATATCTGCATAGCAAGCTCCAGAGTCTTCGATCGCAGGTTCATGATTGAAAAGACGTTTACCGTTCTATATACATGTATATGATGCTATCTTCATGGACGCGTGCCTCGGCGGCCGATCTTCTTCAAGTCTCCAACAATGCCTTCCAAATTATCGCCGACCGCACTGCGCCCATTCCGTATCGGATAGATGACCACAGCTAAGACTGCGAAAAACTGCCACAGTAACGAGACCGCAACCCATCCACTAAACAACTGCTTCCCAAAAATATAATCTCTGTAGAGCCGCGTGGACCACAGCAAGATAGTCACTACGACGTTCAGGCTCAGAAGCCAGCCTGCAATTCTCTTCCATTTGACCATGACCATGTGGCGCAGCGTTTTGGCGTCAAAAGGATGAACAACTTCGTCAGAAGATGCGTCCCCTAATGGCGGGCCTGACTCGTGGTCTGGCTTTGTTCCCAGCTCCAGAGTCCCAGCAACCGAAGTTTTGTAGGCTTTCTCTCCATTGATCCATCGCATACTTCGATATGCGCACGTTGTTTATGGTAGTAGTATGTCAGGAGGTTGGGTTGCACACAGGTCCTGTACTCGTAGCACAGACGGAAAAATTGTCGAACGAAAGCTGTGGCAAAAAAGCAAAAAATGAAAGTCGTAAATACATAACACGGCAACGCTCATTACCCCTCTCTAAGTCTGAGGTTGCTCACATTGGCTCCGCGCGCATCCAATCATCTCACAAGCGGCTCTCAATACCACTCCAGCCCCTCTGTCCAGGCCATGTAGCATCCGGCCAGACCTGCCCCAGCGCTTCCCAGATATGCGTAACGTGCACAATCTCCAAACCTTCCTTCACCTCTTCCGGCAACTCCTTCGCATCTTTTCGATTGGCAACAGGAAGCAGGACCTTCTTGCAGCCCGCCCTCAAAGCACCGATCAGCTTCTCCTTGATGCCTCCAACAGGCATGACTTTGCCGCGGAGCGAGACTTCACCAGTCATGGCAAGCGTAGGTGGCACAGGCTTGCCACTGAACAAGCTAATGAGCGCAATCGTGTGTGCAAGACCAGCCGACGGGCCGTCCTTTGGGATGGCGCCGGACGGGCAATGGACATGGATGGAGCGGGACTTCATGATATCCTCACTGGGATCGTGCGTGAGAGCGAGTTCGTAAGCGTGCGATTTGACCCATGTAAGCGCGACTTCGACGCTTTCTTTCAACACGTCACCGAGCTTGCCGGTGAGCTGCACACGGCCAGAGCCCGGCATGTCGGCGACTTCGATGAAGAGGATACTGCCTTGGGCGCCGGAGCTGTATGCCACGAGACCTGTGACGACACCAGGCGCGAGGGAGTGCGCGGCTAGTTCTTCCTCGAAGCGTTCAATGCCAAGGATCTCTTCTAGGTCGTCGACGCTGACGGCTGGGGAGTAAGCAGGAAGAGTGTTTGTGTCGCGTGCTTCAGCATATTGGACGGCTTTGGCGCGGCATACGCTGCCAATCTCACGCTCAAGGTTGCGCACGCCTGACTCACGTGTGTACGAAGTGATGACCTTGTCCACTACTGGGTCGGGCAGAGCGATGTGCTCAGGCTTGAGGCCGTTGGTGGTGATTTGCTTGGGGATGAGGTGACGGAGGGCGATGTGGCGTTTTTCGAGCGTAGTGTAGCCTGAGAGCACGATCGTTTCCATGCGGTCCAGGAGAGGAGCAGGGATAGTGTCGAGTGAGTTTGCAGTGGCGATGAAGAGGACCTTGCTGAGATCTATGGGGATGTTCACATAGTGGTCGACGAAGGAGTGGTTTTGCTCTGGATCAAGGACTTCGAGCATGGCTGCGGAAGGATCGCCATGGTTCGATTGCGCGCCAACCTTGTCAATCTCGTCAAGAAGGAAGACAGGGTTTGCAACACCGACCTTCTTCAGACCGTTGACGATCAGACCGGGCATAGCAGCGACGTACGTACGGCGGTGGCCTCTGATCTCGGCTTCGTCACGAACGCCGCCCAAGGACAAGCGGTGGAATTGTCTGCCTAGAGCAGTGGCCACGGACTTGGCCAGTGATGTCTTGCCAGTGCCTGGTGGACCAACCAAGAGGAGGATGGGCGACTTGTCGACCAGCTTCTTGCGTTGCAGAAGTTGCACTTCTTGGGGACTTTGCTCTCTGGGTCGCTCGATCTTCTCTACAGCCTTGCTGGAAGAGGCGTTTCCGTCCTCGCTGGCACTCTCGGCTTGTTCCTCTGTTTTCGGCTGCGCAGCCTCAGCAATGGCCTTGATCTGCTGCTCGAGGTCCACATTGACAGCCTGCTTCAGCTTCAAAACGGCAAGGTATTCAATCAGTCTCTTCTTTATCTTCTCTAAGCCGTAGTGATCGTTATCAAGCTGTGTCTTGGCCCTGGCTAGTGTCGCCGCGTCAAGATTGTCCTCTGTGACCTTCGACCATGGAATCTCAGCCAAATTCTCAAGATAGTTCCTGATTACCTGGTGTTCAGCCTGCTGTGGATTCATCTTCGCGAAGCGCTTAAGCTCGCGGTCGGCAACCTTCTGTGCATCGGGTGTAAGCTTAGCCTCGTCTAGTTTCTTCTTGAGCTCATCGGCTTCATTCACTTCCTCCTCTTGGCCCCCGTTGCCACCAAAGCCAGCTGGGAATCCAGATCTGTTGCTGGTCCCCTGACCAAGTGCTCTAGCCATTCGAGGGTCTCGTCGGAGTCTATTCAGTGTCTCTGGATCGACGCCGCCGTTCTGTGGTATGTTGTTGGTTGAGATTGCCATAATACGGCTGTTGCCCTGTATGCTCCCAATCTGTCGCTGGAGTATTTCAATAGCCTTCTCTAAGCGTTCCTGCACCGGCAGCGCAGCCAGTATCCGTAGTTTGTCCTCGTGTGTGCATTCAATGATGTTCGTCATGAAGTCTGCGAGCACGCCGGCATCTTGCAAGTCCTTCCTCACAATGTACAACTCCAGTCGTCTCGCCAGTATGGGTGAAAGAGACATGCTTGGACCGCGAGGAAGCAATGCCGACAGACGTACGAGAGCGATGAGCTCGCGTGACAACTGCTTTAGCTGTGCGAACATCTCGACCACATCTGCATTGGCCTCCGAGACAGCTTCATCCTCGTGTAGAACGACCTTGGCCTCAAAGTATGGCCGTTCCCTCACCATCTTCTCGATCTTGAACCGGTTGATACCCTCTACCATGAGGCTCAGCTCGCCCGGTCGCTTGCCCTGCACGCCTGTCACTCTCGCCATTGTGCCGTACATGAACAGGTCCGCCTTCCCAGCGAGAGCCGGATCCGTCTGACCTGCTGCGCTCTTGTTCTCCTTTGCATCTCCATTCTCAATGAGCTGTTTGCCGTCGGGGCTGAGGTATGGGCTGTTGAGCGGCACACAGCCGACGGTGACACTCGATGCTTCAGGGCGTGGTGTGGAGGCTTTGCTGTAGATGTTGGCGAGGATGGCGGCGATGTCGGCGCGGTTCTGAAGGGGAATGCGAGTGACTACGCCAGGGAGAAGGACGGTGGGGTGTGGGAGTGGTATGAGAGGAAGGGTGCGGTTGTTGGACATTGTGGGAGTGGTGATGTTGTGTCAAGGCAGTGGATGATTGCCTGGATGAGATGGAACAAGGAGAAGGAGAAGTGGAAGACGCGGACGAGGGAGATGTGCCTGTGGCAGTCAACCTACGAATGGCATATCAGTCTGGGGATGGGGTTGTTGCGGAGGATCGGCACGTGAGAGAGTCGCTCGTCGGCGCCACTGGCAGTGGTGTCATCAGCCGTCGCCGTGGCCGAGGTACGAGGGTCCCTTCCTAATTAGGATGCGCGTTGCGGAAGTGAATGCGGAGAGATCTAGATCTTTTGTGATCGAATGAACGTTTCTTTTCTGTGTTGACAGTTGGATACATACAAACCTCATCAAAACCACCTATCATTGATGATCACTTAGGTCATCAATTGCTGCATCGACATCGGCTTCCGATTTAACAGCGGTGCAACGATATCTCAACGAAAGGCCTCGGCTAGTATGATGCCGACATCGCCTCTTCCTTCCTTCCGCCTCCACAAGGCCCACCGTTGATCTGATAAGCACGCGTGGTTAGGAGATGTCACACTGGCACTGTGATACGGGCACGCGTGCTGACTTTTGACTATGCGGACCTTGATACCTTGGTGCAGCAACAAAACACCATGTTCTTGCGTGTTCTGAGCTGCCATATACATTTTGCGAGAACGCGTGACGGGATGACGGCGCGAAGCTGCACCTCTCCATTGGTCGACTCGATAGTGGACACCAGGCTGAGTCGGGCTAAAGGGCTGAGAGAAGCCACCAGGCCACAGCCTGGCTGTCGAAGTTGAACAACAGCATATAAGACAATTCGACATGATCGAATACTATGTAGCCCGGCCATAGCTATGCCCGACGATGGAGGCGATGGCACAAGGGTGCCTTCTGCAGAACACCGGGAACCAGAACATGGCAGCGTTCTAGCTCGTAACCTGAACCTAGGACCTGGTCAACAATACAACCATAACCAGGCGGGTACAGGCAACACTCAGTACAACGCGCATACGCAGATATTGCACGTCACAGCCGCACCATTCACACCAGAAGAGAAGATCAAAGCCTGTCAAGATGCCCTCTTGACGATTCCGCCCGAAGACCACCGAGCTGCGCTTATCAGTATGAAAGGAGATCGGGCCAAAGGTACTTGTGAATAGATTGAGGATGATGGCGAGTATCGATCGCTGCTGTGTGGGCACACACGACTGCTCTGGATTCGAGGTGGCCCAGGCAAGGGCAAGACCATGTTGTCCATCTTCCTCACCGAGCATCTCGAGAAAACACAAAATGCGGTCTACTTCTTCTGCCGAGCCGACGACGATAAGCACAGGAGCTCGGCCTTCATCCTATGAAGCCTGTTATGGAAGTTGTCAATGCAGCAACCGGAAATCTCTGAACAGCTGCTCCCGCACTTATACCTACCTGAGCAGCACGAAGTCAGAAGGTGCTACGAAACTTAGGGGAGGGAATTTGGAGTCTAGAGTTTCGAAGAATACCTCACCTCGAGGTCAGTTCGAATTCTGCGCTCGTTAATGATTTCTTTTGGTATTCCTCTTCGAACACGCTCACGATGTGTCTCTCTAGATATGCTCGCAATGTGTCTCTCCAGGCATGCTCGTAACCTGTCCCTTCAGATATGCTTGCAATCTGTCCCTTCGAACACGCTCGCTATATGTCTCTTGGAAGCTCCGGAGTGCTAACCTACGCCTGACTATGCAATGCACAACGGGGTTTAGGGTTTTCTACGACATTCGAGCTGATGCTAGAGAAGCACTTTGGCCTAAGGACTGATCGACGGTACAAAGCGTGGACGGTACGCGCACGTCGAGAGCAGTCAAAGCTGAACGATAATGTACATGCCAGCGTGCGCTCAGCCTAGCTAGATCACGATCCTTCCGCTCTAGACTTCCCAAACAAAAATGCAGGATAGCAAGCATTACTGCTAGAACGTGCATGCTTAAATCGATCTCACTCCTTGCTAATACGCTAAGCCTCTTTGTGGTTATCCTCTAGATCTAGGAACGCTACACGGCGGTCTGCTATCTCCTTTGTACTGGTTCAAAACATCAGTTTCTCAAAAGCATAGTCGCCATCTTGCTTCTCTGTCATAGTAACCTTGGATCCGCGCTCCTTAACCGATTTGATGGTTTCGTTGAAGGTAACAAAGTGGAGAAGGTCGTCCTTCAACGAGGCCAGGCCGCGTTCGTGTGCTTCGCGAAGCTGGCTGTTGATGTCCGGTCTCGCGAGCATGTCTTCTACGCCTGTCGCTGAGGCTTCTTCGCGCGGACTACTGCTCACGCTTTTGTCTCCGGGGTGGTTTAGAGGCAATTGCGAATAGTGGTAGGTGGCAGTCAAGATAACGCTACTGCTCACCATAGGTTGAGATCTTTGAGGGTCCCCAATTCTTTCAACTACCAGTCTGACATCGCTTAGTGCTTGTAGGAAGGCGTACAGCATCGTTGCCGTGGGTCTGGATACTCCATTCGTTGGCATTTCGCCGTCAACACAACTGCTGCTGGTGGTCCTGGGACCCACTCGTGCCTGCTTGCGTGCTAAGGTGCAAGACTTAGTTCGATTCGAACCCCACCAAATGAAGTCTTCTGTGTACCATCTTCACACTCAAAGCCGGGCCTCCACCGATAGATTGATTGTCTGCTATGGTGTCATGCGTGGCCACGAGCCAAACTCGCACCGTAGATCCTCAACGTCGCTAAAACGATGCTTGTCGCCGCCACGGTGCCGCTCACGCAATCCAGAGCTGCAACATGGCCACACGGCTGGTGTTTATTAGGAGGACTTGCCCTTGAAGCGATGACACTTTCGATGGCTAGTTGCAGAACGGCCCACTTTGAAACGTAACAGCGTTGCTTCGTAGTGTTTCCGAGCTTCCTGGGTATGTGCATGGCCAATTGATGGCAACCGAAAGTCTATGACACTGCACGCTATAAGAAAGCGTCACGCCTCCATAGCTACAACCTGGGCTTCTTCCGCTAGCTCACCAAGTACGCACGACTACGATGGGTGGGATCTTCTAAACACTTCCTCGACTGTAACACTCGCTTACCTTGACAAACAGCGGCCCAGACCAGTGGCGATGTCGTTGCCGACGTGGTCGCTACAGGAATTCCTGGATCAGTGGCGCATCCTCGCGTCAGTACCTCTGAACCTGTAGGTCATGTGCATGACGAACTCCAACCTGGCCATCTAAACACGTCCACGCCCGATGTCGAGGCTATCAAAGAAAAGACAGCCTCTGCAATTGCAGTCAAGCAAAATCCAATTCCGACAGAGGAGCAAACGCGATTGCTTCGCAAAGTCGCCGACCGCATTCCTACCAAGGCTTACTTGCTTTGCGTGGTTGAGTTTGCGGAGCGTGCATCCTACTACGGCGTCAAAACTGTCTTCTCGAACTTTATGCAGTTTCCTCTACCAAAGGGGGGTAATGGAGCAGGAGCACCGCCCAAAGGGACCGAGCTCACTGCTGGAGCCCTGGGTAGAGGCATTCAGTTCTCTGTTGCGATAGGTCTGCTCTTCACGTGAGTACCGATCTAGCTCTGGAACCGTGAAAGGATGGCTGACCTCTTCCAAGGTTTCTCGCCTATGTGGTTCCCATTCCTGGCGGCTGGCTCGCAGATGCCAAGCTTGGTCGCTTCAAGACTATCCTGCTGGGTGTGCTGATCTGCGGTATCTCACACGCTATCATGATCGTTGGCGCGATACCATCTGTGCTCCAGGCAGGCAATGGCATGGCGCCATTTATGATCTCTCTTCTCCTGTTGGCCATTGGTGCCGGTCTATTCAAGCCAAACGTTGCTCCGGCTATACTGGATCAGTACCAGGTCCAGAAGCCATATCTCAAGACACTAGGTTCTGGCGAACAAGTCATAGTGGATCCGGAGGTCACGGTGCAGCGCACAATGCTCATCTTCTATGGTTTGATCAATGTGGGAGCTTTTTTTCCAGTTGCCACAGTCTACTGCGAAAAACTCATCGGATTCTGGCTCGCCTTTTTGTTGCCAGGGATCGTCTTCTTTCTGCTTCCAATACTGCTCTGGTATCTCAACAACAAGCTCGTCAAGTATCCGCCCGATGGGAGTGCTCTGACAAGGGTCTACAAGATCTCCAAGACTGCTGTTGTCCAAAGCAAAGGCAGGTTGTGGAAGAAGGCGTTTTTGGATTGTGCAAAGCCTTCTGTGCTCGAACAGAATGGAGTCGCTTTGCAAAGCAAGAACGCCATCACGTGGACCGACAAAGACGTTGACGACGTTAAACGAACGTTTGTTGCATGCGGCATATTCCTCTACTACCCGATCTACAACCTCAACGACAACGGTATCGGCTCGGTGCAGACGAGCCAAGGTGCCACTATGATCACCAAAGGAACTCCCAACGATCTACTCGGCCACTTCAACGCCTTGACTATCGTATTTGCCGTCCCTCTGCTATCTTACGTCGTCTACCCGCTCCTCCGCAGATACAACATCAAGTTTGGCCGTGTCTCACGCATTACGTTCGGCTTTTCGATCGCCGCTTTCTCTGGTGTTCTCGGCGCTTTGGTCCAGTGGAAGATCTATCAACTTTCTCCTTGCAAAAATTTCGCAACGACCTGCGATGCTGTCGCCAATATCAGCATTTGGTGGCAGATCCCTAACATCTCCCTAGGGGCTCTGAGCGAGTGTTTCTGCAATGTCACAGCGTATGAGTTGGCATATGCAAGATCTCCGCCCGGCATGAAAGCACTTGTCACGTAAGCCATAGACCAGTCCATACAGTTGCCGCAGATTCTAACATATATACCAGGTCACTCTTCCTCTTCACTACAGCTCTCTCCTCAGCTTTGGGCGAAATTCTGACACCAGCGATCAAGGATCCGAATCTTGTATGGATCTGGGCAGCGCCTGCCATCGTACTGGCTGTCCAGACGGTCGTGTTCTGGACCAAGTACAGAAAATACGACGATGACGAATTCATGACCGAAGAGACTACTGAACATACGCCTAATGTCTCGTCGGCGGACTCGGTACAGACGACTCGTGGAAAAGATGACGAGAAGCGTTGAGTATGCACTTTGATGAGACAAAACTCAGACGAGTTACTGGAGATAATGCAGATAATGGGCAACAACGATCAATTGAAGTGTTCATGAATCCCGATTGGTCAACGTTTGATTCTAACATGCGAGCTGTTTGAAGCTAATCTACTACAACGGAGACTTGCCTTGGGATTCTGCTCAGGCCGATCATCTGGTCTCAACAAAGTGCAGTGTTGTTACTCGGACGATGCAGTAAGTTGGATGGACATCCTCATCATAAGAGAATGAGGATCAGTGATATGCCTGAACAAAAGGCAAAAGGTAAGGTCCTACCCGGAATCGAACCGGGGTCGCCCGGATGTCCTACACCACAGGATGTGATGTCGATCAGAACCGGAAGTGATAACCGCTACACTATAGAACCGTCTGATATGAAAATAAATGCACAATATCTTAGATAAAATCAGATGACAGCGTTTCGTCACGACCTGAGCGCTCTTACTCATACGCTGTTGGCCTTTCCGTGCAATGGCCAACAGAAATGGGTAGCGGGCAGCGTATCACATCGTACCATCCATTCAAATTGGTTGACAAGTCGTGTGTATTCGTGCTTAGACTCTTGCAAGTGAACATCATGTTCGCTATACCAACAGCCAGACTTTCCTGGCCCATTGTCCAAATCGTGCCATCCACTCTAAAGCTCACGGGGTTGCTCGGGCTCAACGCCAGCAATGCTGACAAGCTCGGTCTCGAACTTGAGCACAGAGTTGGCTGGGATGGGTCCCATACCCCTGGCGCCGTAACCCCAGTCAGGCTGGATGGTCAATGTCCTCTTCTCGCCAGGGCACATGTCCAAGAGTCCCTGGTCCCAGCCCTTGATAACTTGTCCCTTGCCGACGTGGAAGGAGAGAGGCTGTCCGCGGTTGTAGCTGGCATCGAACTCGGAGCCGTCGGCGTCGAGGGTGCCACGGTAGTGGACGTTGACCTTGTCGCCTGGGAATCTTCTTGTCAGTTTGCTTCCAAGGGCTTTGGCGTGGGTGGCGCTTACCGCTCTTGGTCTTCCTGGTGCACTCGACGGCCTTGGTGACCTGAATGTCGAGGGGCTTGTCGAGCGCAGAGGCGGCGCTGAAGAGGAACGCGAACGCTGAGACGATTGATGTGAAACGCATGGTTTGTGGTTTGGTGTGGTGTGGTGTCTTGAAGATGGTTCCCAAGTTCCAATGGTTTGTCTTTACGGTGAAGAGGCCAGAGTTGCTTGTGACGAACGAAAGTGGATACTGTGGCGGGGTACCTGCAGGCTGTCGCGGACCCTTGAACTATACTTGCTCTGACAATCAACTGCAACTGAGGTCAAATCGTATTAAAAGTGAGAGGACTATCAATGGAGAAGTCGAGACCGTTGTTGCATCATTCTCATTAATATCGTTGAGGCTGGAGTACGTCTCGGCAACATATTGGACATGTCAATACGAAAGTCGCTCTCTTTCACAGTTACATCACATGCAGCGCTCGAGAGATATTGCACATCCATTGCCTTCGACGAAATGAAGCGCCCACGACCAGTACATGGACATTACAGCTTTGTCCATCGAGCAACTGTAAATCCCACTAGTACATAAGGATAATTCGGCGACATGGGACATTCGTTGGCAAGTATTATCCAACCAAGAGTGACGTTCAAGGGTTGGGGTTGGGGCAGAATACTTGATCCTGCTAGATGTATTTTTTTGCAGTCTAAAGGCTGCTTCGTTACAGTGTAGCTTGCGCGACTCTCATAGTTCCTAGGGATCTGCAGACTGTGCCCATGTCACATTCTTGCGTCGTAGGGATCAACGCGCACCTCACCAAGTCACGTGACGTCTTTCATCGTCCAAGGCTCGCAAGCAAGCGTTGGGAGCAAATGCAATGGACTCCTTAGCTGGTCGTATGTAATACGAGACTCGATCAATCATATAAACAAAAGTTACGATGCTGTGAAGTCCTTTACGCGTTGCGATCTCTCGTAGCCTTTCCGAGCACGCCTTATTCCCCAAATAGCTTGAATTGTCTACAAACGCACACGAATCAACGGAGCCTGTGCACAGCCGTGATATTCTAGCGAAGTAAATATTCAATATTGCTAGCGCTCACGTAAGAAGTCGCATCTCTCTCGTAAGTGAAGCAAGGCTGAAGCGGCGTCTCTGCGGTCGTTCAGACCCCCGAGCAGACTCCGCAAAAAGCTTGGCGCCGACTGAGCGTCTATAAAGATTTTCGATTTGGCGATCCGACTTGATCTCGTTACGCGACTTTGTGAGTACCATATCCAGCCTATACTATCCAATCCAAGCAGTCCACTAACAATCGTTCCTCTCAGACTTCATAGAATCATTTCTATAGTAAACGTCCATAACTGTGTTCTCTACATGAGCCACAGACTCCAACCTGGCTGATGAGTCGATGCCTCGAGCCCAAGAGTGATGCCGACGTGCGTAGGCTTCGTGCCTGCGTGGCGATGATCTCAACCCAGTCTGGTGTCTGGCTTCGGCCGGCCATTCTGGGAGGGTTCGGCGGTACGTCTGACAGGTCATCTTTTCATCTGTGTACTTCTTGCCACGCAAGAGGTAGCGGGAGAAGAGTTCCTATGCACATCGCATGTTTTACAATTATATCTAATTGCAGATACTGAGAAGGCCCGTGTCGTGATGCTGTGGCATGTCTGATCCTGTCAATGTTGGTGACTTGAAGCCCAGGAAATCCCGGAGCATCAAAATTTCTTCAGACACTTATGTCATCTCGCAATTCTCACACATCCTGTGTAGTGGTGAGTCTGCAATATATCGAGGCACTACGCAGGAGAGACATGGAAATCCTATCCCAACCAAATTCTTTACATTGCTTTTTTATTCCCCAATGAGAATATTGCAATGTCACCTGTGTATTCTTCGAGCGCAGGTCCATCCTCACGCGACAGTTTCGCCAACATAACTCCACACCAATATCACAAACGTGAGAGCAGCGAACAAGTATAGACCGGATATGATGTTGGGACTTGCTCAAGTTCGGCATGCTGAACACAGTCCGATAACGCACTGATAATCGTAGGCCGAGTGTCCTTCTACACTCAAGGAGAAAAACATTCGAACCAAGCCCCATACACAGGGACAGCATGCATCAAAAGAATCGTATGTGCCACAATGGGGCAAAAGAAATCATCTCGACGTTGGCAGGACTCGAACCTACGCCCCCGAAGGGAATTGATTTCTAGTCAATCGCATTAACCACTTTGCTACAACGCCATTCGATGAGGAGGATTTCTACATTGCACAATATGTATGCTTGCGTTAGCGCACCCTTTTGCCCTCTGCACATCGAGGAAGCGAACGGAAGTTGTGAAACTCGCCCGGGAACTCAGATTCAATTGTGATGTCCTTCATTCGGCCTGACATTACATACCCACCAGGCAAGCTAACACCAATACCTTGCTTGGAGGAAAGTCCGACCGTTCATCGTTGAATCGTACAGGTATCAACCACCACGAACGTCTCAGACGGCACAATCAGCGTGCACATCTGCATGACTTTCCTCCGTCTGAGGCTCGTCCGAACACCTGCACTTGAAGCGCTGGCGGAAATCGGCCAGGCCCATCCCTTCAATCTTCTCAATCGCCGTCTTTGCTACTCTCACTCGCGCATATCTCATAGATTCGCCCATGTCGTGCGCGAAGACTTCGTTGTGGATCATTACCGCGACGACTACACCTTTCGAGTCAAAGGCGCCAATCATCGGGACCGGTTTCGTGATGATGCGGTACTGTCTGCAGCCGTAGGTCTGGTCGAGCAAGTGGTGCAAGTGCGTGCATGGGTGGTTGTTGGCGTAGCCGTCGTAGAGACTCATGTCTTCGAAGTGTGGACGGATGTGCTGGTCGAAGAAACGCTGCACTTCGTTGTAATCGAAGTTTGAGTCGATGAAGGCCGCGCCTACGTACGCTTCGACAATATCGGCAAGGCACTTCGGCGGGTCGGAGACTGTAGTCCAGTAGTCTACCACATCTGGGCCAGCGGCAATCTTTGCCTCTTGCAATTCGGTGACATAATCACGGATCTGCTGTTCTACGGTTGCATGGCAGTGTCGTATATGCTTGTGGAACCCTATGGTGGCTGCGATCATGCCGAGCGCACGGTTGCCAATCATAGCCATCTTGTGCTCGGTCAACCACTGTGGGTCCTTGTCAGGGTACTTGTAGAAGAGGTAGGTGATACTGGCCTGATCGAGCAAGGCATCTCCAAGGAATTCAAGTCGCTGATAATTTGGTATATGCTCGTAAAGGAATGGCTGCGAAGGATGTATGAAAGCCGAACGAAGGAGGCGTGGATACTGGAAGTGGTAGTTGTGTTCTTTCTCGACATTTTCGGCCATGTCACGTTGCGAGGCCGTCGCGGGTGCAGTTTGATACTCCGGCAGCCCATATGCAGTTTTGTAATCGTCCCACTTGAGCATTTTGTGATCATCACTCTTCACCAATTTGGTCACGGTTCGAATAGCATTCTCCCACTGATCAGGGTGCCATTTACCGGGTTGGTCGTGAGACAAGAAAGCCGCACCTATCATCGCTTCACACACATCTGCAATGGTCTTCTCTCCCAAGTTGTGCATCGAGCCTACACGGCGCTCTTCCTCGGTCTCCTCAGTCTGTTGGACGCCCTTGCCTTCCAGCAGCTTCAAGCCTTCGGGGTACCAGAGACGACGAGAGAAGGCTGTGCTGCGCACATATTCATATAGCTTGAGCTCTTTGGCTACCTCGAAGAGATTCCTGTTGCATAGCATCAACATGCGTCTCACATGAAACTCGAACTCGTTTTCGTTGGGATTCTGTATGAAAGTCGACATGGTCGTTGCGGTCTTGAGAAAACAGTCGCCCAGGAATTCCAAGCGCTCATAGTTATTACCCATGCCGTGCTGGAAGTTGATGCGCTCCTGTGCCTCGTGATCGCCGCTGTTGTCTGAATCTTTGGTGATAGCCGCAAGCGCCATAGCAGGCTCACATTGAACCCCAACCATATCGGCCGCTTCAAGCGCGATGAGATACGATTCGAAACGCCAGATGATCGCCGGCCAGATGAAAAGAGGAGCTGCCATGCAAGGCGGGAGGATAGATATTTGCAGGGGTTGTGGACAGAGGAAGGCCTGCGTTGAATCTTTGAGCTCTTTTGGCACAGGCACCGTCAGAAAGTTGCGGCGAGACCGCACTTTCTCTGTCTCCATCACTGGCTGGTCCAAGTCCCATGTGTCCTTGAACTTCTCGCGGGTCCTCTTGAACATGCTGTTGCTGTAGTCCAGAATGTTTGCTTTCCACTTGCTCTTTGCGCTGCCCTCAGGAACAGTGTCCAGTGGTTTTAGAGTCTGGCTGACATTCTTCGAGTAAAATTTGCGACCACCATCCCACTTGTCAATGATGAAACGATTGACAAGGGCCTCATCTGGCATGTCGGTAGTCCAACTGTATACCTCGTGCTCAGAGACCTCTCGGATCAGGCTCCAGTCCAGAAGATTTGAAGGAGCGTCGTCACGTGCATGACGGTTTTTATTCATTGGGGCCAGCCAATACGACAGCTTGCTTGGGTCAACTTCGTACTTCTTGCTGAAGATGTCTTTGAACACTCTCAACGTGAATGACGTTATCGACTCCAAGGTTGTATCGTCGAGTGACAGTGTTGTGCTGAGTGGGTACGAGACGACCTGGGACTCTTGTCCATCGTCCAAGAAGATCGGAAAGTTTGGGAATTGGGGCATCGGTGTTCTTGTCAGCATGGCGAAGGGTTGATGTTCTCGGTCGAGGCCATCCGGAAAATCAACAACAGTGACAAAAAGCTCCATGGGCAGCTCGCCTCTACTTTGTTCCCAAATACTCGGCTTGGTCTTCATGTCGTAAGCAAGTGTCTTCTTCGAAGTCACGGCCAGGTGTGCATTGCGCATGGCTGGGAGTTTCTTAGCGTAGGTTGGGACTAGGTGACCATCCAGATGAGACTTTCTCCTCAGCTCCATGCAAGCCTTGAACGCAGCTGAGCGTTTCGCCAACGTTTTCCTGCTATGAGGATCTCCAACTGCAGAGCGAAATGGCGCTCCAGCAGGAAGAAGAACTTCAGCAACGAACTTTGCTCCGAAGCTCGTGACAGCGTAAGTCGGATACTGCGGTTCGTCGCTATCTGTTGGAATGGCCGTAACGAAGTTGGCGAGTATGACGAGTGCATTTCCGTATGTCAGTCTCGCACCAGTCATCTTGTCGACGAATACCTTCAAGCCCTTCTCCTTGTCCATGATTGCATCCAAAGCATCTTCGTTGCCCATTATGCAGCGGTCTTCAGGGAGTGCCTGGCAAAACTTCTTCATTCTTTCCTCCTGCTCGCGCACCGTGCGAACAACTTCATCCTGTATGAAGCTACCTCGCTCGACCATGTGGACGAACCTTGAGTTTGCTTGTCTTGCCCGACCACGGGACTGGACGTACTGGACCATGGTACCATACAGAGAGAAGCGAACCACCAGGTTGCAGTCAGGGACATCAAGCCCTTCTTCAGCAACGGACGTCGCGAAGAGGCAGTTGATCTCTCCTTTCCGAAACTTTGTCATGGTCACCACCTGTTCCCGAAGACTGTACTTTGCATCCACTTGATCTGATCTTCCAGCTCCGGTAATGAATCCTGGACGAAGGTGCTCGTATGCCTGGCGCTCGAAAAGCTTGAATAGTAGCCGTGCATAATGCCTCTGATTGACAAAAACGAGGCACCTGTAAGTCGAGGGTCGTTGGAACTCTTGTGACAGGAATGCTACAAGCGCACGGGCCTTGTCACTCAAATCCTCATCATTGTCTTCCCGAATGTTCCATCGCCCAGTCACGTACTCCGATGCCCTGCGCACTTCAGCGATCGCATTGTCAAGGTCAGAAATTGGGTTGCCAGCGGAGTTCGCATGGAAATCTTTCTCTACCAGTGCCTCATACTTGCGCAGGTTCGATTCTGCAAGAGCGCTGGCAAGATGTAGGTCGGCACACCAAGGTCCGAGCTCTGCAGCTGTATCCTTGACCATGTTGAACACCTTCTGGAAGACTCCAATATTCCAGAAGCGCGCTTTGGTAGCGCTCAAAAGGTCGGTCTCGAACGGTGGCTTGAGCGGACCGTACATCATGATCCTCTCATCCTTTCTCCTGAGTACTTGTTGAAAGCTCAAATCAGTTGCCGTTGCAATGCGGCTATGTAGTAATGTCTCTAGTTCAAGTGCTGCTTGTTGAATATCAGTCTTCGAATCAACAGGGCTGGCGGTCATTCCAAAAATCCTGGGGCGCGCGTTGAGGTTGGACTCGGCCAGGTAGAAGTCCTTGATGATCCTCGAATACGCATGGTTCTTCTTGGTATGATGAGCCTCGTCGAAGACAAGAAGGTTGATCTGTCGTATGGTTATGAAGCTGCGAGCTAAGCAGTGTAGCAGAATGTCAGCCGTGCAAACGATCACCCTGTTCTCGGCGAAGTGCTGGTACCAAACATCCTTCGACCATGTATCCACATTCATGGCGCCGTACATCTGAGCAATTTTATGGTCCAGATTCGCGTTGAGGACAGCGTATTGCTGGAAAACAAGAGTCACAGAAGCCACGAGGAAGAAAGTGATCTTTGGCTGATGTCCTGCTGCTCGCGCCTCGAGCTCCTGGTCGATCATCCAGCGAATGAGAAGCACAGCAATCAACGTCTTTCCGGAACCAGTGTCGAGCACAGCGATCGTATTCTCCTTTTTAGCTCTCTCGAAGAGCTCTAATTGATACTCGCGGGGGTTTTTGACGATTTCGGCGCTTTCTTGTTTGGCCATGAGCGATCTGATACTGAGCTGCTCGTCCCCGGCTTCGTTTGTGGCGGCCTGCTTACGATTTCGCATGGGCTGCTGCGCAGCATCGGTCCGTAGCCATGCCTCAAAGATTGCTTTTTGTTCGCGACGCTGTTCGGCTTGGGTGCTGGGTAAGGTGGCACACGGCACCTCATCATCGTCCTCGTCCGCCGACAAGACGTCTCCGTCGTTATCCAGGACGGCGATGTTTGCACCAGCCTGAGCTTGCTCGGGCTCCTCGCATGCCATTTGTGGTGTAGTGAGCAGTAATAGCTGTCTAGTGAGAGAGCAAAACCAGAGCAGGGAATAGGGTATCTCTCTACCTGGAGAGAATGGGGCGCGCAATGATCAAAGGTAAAATCATGACATAGGGTTCGAGATCAATGGTTGCGAGTGTGAACAAGTGGGAGGGTCAAGTGTTTGTGGTTGAAACAAACAGCGCGCGCGATGGAGAAGCGAGCAGCTGCAAACTCACGTTAGCGCCTGCAGCCTGTCGGCAAGGCACGTGAAAGCGCGTCAAGAGCACATTGGATTGTATGCGTCTTGTCTAAAGTGATGGCTGGAAATGTTTGTGTGCGTTTGTTTTGCACTTCAAGGGAGAGAGAGTGAGTTGCACAAGATCGACACATGTTGATATAGGCTCTCGAGAGGGTCCATCGAGCTACAAGGCCCGTGCATCTTGCGGGCAAGCTTTCACATGCGAGATGTGCTCTTGCCTATCTGGGATTGATCCTAGTCATTTGCGACCAGCAGCACATACAAAATGGCCGACGAACCACGCAGCATCCGTGCAGTCTATGCCGATGCAGAGCAGAAGCGTGCAATCCTCGAGAAGTCTCCATACAACTCGCCCGCCTTCCAAGACAGTCTGCTTGCCTCCCTTACTTTGTACGAACAATGTTTGAGCATCGCCGACCGCATCTCGCTCTTCAGCTCAAATGAGTCCCTCGAGGACATCGCATCCGCCGACCTCCAGTTCCTCGCTCTTCGCTACCGTATCGCAGAGCTATGCATGAGGATCAACGGACAAAATCGCAAGGAGACTCTTCGTGCCGCCCAACGACACTACGAGGAGTATCTCAAGCAACTAGACAACTACAACATCCTCGAGAAGGGCGATGTCAACATGCTGGAGGCCTACCGCGAGTCACCAGATACTTTCTCTACCGCGCAAACCAACGATCCGGCCACAAAACGAGACATCAAGATTAGACGCTTCAAGGAGGAGAAGTCGCTGAAGCAGAAGCTCGAATACTTGCGCAAGAACCCTTCTGTGCTACAGAACGACGATGACGCATACCGTGAGCTTCAGCTCACAAACCTTGCATACTGCACACATCAAACGTTCGCTTCTCTGGAGTCGATAGGGCAGGAGCTGCACATCTTGTCGCTCGCACCGCCTGGTCCACCTCCGGACTACTCACAAGCAAGGCCAGAAGATGCACGCGACCGTGACAGAAAGTCAGACGGCTACTCTGAGCGACTTGACCCGCAGCATCTCTCAGCTGGCATGAAGGGACCTTTGCTTGACAGCAAGGGCAAGCCTTTACGACCTTTCACCCTGTTGGGTGGCGGAAGGCAAGAGGTGAAGGATGGTGTGTTCAGACCGGGTCACAGTCTTCCTACGATGTCTATTGACGAGTACCTGGAGGAGGAGAGAAAGCGGGGTGGTATCATTGAGGGTGGCGGAGAGAAGAGCGGCATCAAGCCCGAAGTCGACGAGGATGATTACGAGGCTGCGGATGCGGCAACGATGAAGGCGAGAGAATGGGATGAGTATGTTGAGGCAAACCCGAAGGGCAGCGGAAACACGATCAACAGAGGTTGAGTGGAGTATGTAGCGACATGATGACTTTCTAAATGCTGTCATTCGAATACATGATACATTATATGATCGTTTTTGGCGAGTGTACCTTCCTGCAATCATTCATTGTGTGGCCATTACATATGGAGAGTAATTTTAGCTATCTTATCTTTACCACGACCCTTATCCGCCAGACAGCAGCATAAGCCGTCGAACACAGCCGATCAAATGGCGGGGCGACTCATCCCACATCGATGAAGTCACGCAGTTGATTGTGCGCATCCCCGTTCCAGACGAGTGCAGTCGCCGCCATGCTCTGCCTTTTCGACATATAATCTCCCATGCCGCTGTACAGAAATGCCCACGTCCTCGCTAGCCGGTGTCTCCAACGATGAGTTTGGAAACACTCCCACCATCTCACAGTCCGACCCACCTTCGCTACCCATCATATGCGCCCAAGTCCATGACCGGCTCGAAACATTCCTGGCCTCTGAGCCAAAGACCGAGCGGATCAGAGCGGTGCAAGAGCAGAGTCGCCTGAGTCTCAGGATTATAGAAGAAGCATTGGAGAAATACAGGTGAGCATGCCGTCTACCTGACAGGCCACCTGGCATACACGCGCTGCGAGGACAAGAACGCTGACGGCTGAGCGCTCAAGTCTAGATGAACTCTCCCTTTCATATAATGGCGGCAAGGACTGCCTCGTCCTGCTCATCCTCTACCTGGCCGCCCTGCACAAGCGTGCCTCGAGCCGGAGATCCTCTCAGCAGCCCATAGGCACCGATGCGCCAGCCACGCCGCGCCCACTACCAGACACCCTACCCTCCGTGTATATCATCTCGCCGCACCCATTCCCCGAAGTCGACGATTTCGTCAACGTGTCCATGAACACGTACCACCTCTCCCTCGCCCGCTACGCCAAACCAATGCGCGAAGCCTTCGAAGACTACCTGTCGGATTACCAATCAGTCAAAGCCATCTTCGTCGGCACCCGGCGAACAGATCCCCATGGCGCAAACCTGAAGTTCTTCGATCCCACAGACGGAGGCTGGCCGTCGTTCATGCGCATACACCCCGTCATAGACTGGCACTACGCCGAGGTGTGGACGTTTATCAAAGAGTTGGACATTCCGTACTGCAAGCTGTACGACCTGGGATACACGAGTTTAGGTGGGACGACGGATACGCATCCGAACCCGGCGCTGAAGGAGAGCAGTGAGGGGACATTTAGGCCGGCTTACGAGCTGGAGCAGGATGAGGAGGAGCGATTGGGTAGGGATAGCCGGTAGATGTAGGTATGTTGCCTTGCTATCATATAGGCAGATTATAGAAAGAACATGCCAGTGCAAAGCTCGGAACATGAGATGTTCAATGGTCATCGATGTGGATAGAATTCGTCTGCTGGTTTGTCGTACACATTTTGGTCAGTGTATACGTACGCTCTCCGCTTAGCAGTCCCCGGCTGTCATGAGATATTTGTAAAGTTGCTATGGCTGCACAAAAGAAATCCCGATTCTCCTTCTCACGGACGTGTACTACATTCCATGTTGGCACTTAATGACGTGTCCTTGTGGGCAATTGCTCTGAATATCTTGCCTCGAAGCTTGGAAAAGTATTTGATAGTGATCGTCGAGATCCATGTCTTCTGAAGAGCTCCCAGGTAATTTCTTTGCACTTGCCTAAAAGACACCAAGGCCAGCCGATACCTCTTCGATCATACCTCATGAATTTTTGAGAGCTCAGCTTTCGGCTCGCTGAGACCATTCTAGGCCTTTAGCCAATCTATGATAGATAACGAAGCCCGGGAGTACACCAGGGTGGTCATGCGTCACTGCGTGCTCCGGGGTGCGCAGACGCCGATGGATTACAACAATCGCATGAAGATGCTGTATCTTGCATGGTATGGTAGCCGAAACGGGGTCTGACATCCGAGCAGGAGCATGAGCACGAGCGTTATCGCGGCGGAAACCGCGGACGCCGTCGCACCACGCGCACTAGTCGATCGACAACAGCAGTCAACCACCCAACGACGATACGAGGGCCCTCGGCTCGCTCGCTTCCGCCCAGGTTGAGGCGGTAAACCCTCTCCACTAGTACTTAGTCACCGGCAGCAGCAGCAGGCAATGGGCTAGTACCCTGCATGTTTATGGATGCGCGGCAATCCTTTGCCATGTGAAATATCTCAAGGTAGGTCGGTCAAGCTTGTCTTGCTTTTTCTCTTCCCTTGACACATTTTCCTTCGACATATTTTGGGTCAGAGAAGCTGGCGAGCTGGGACTGCGTGTGTGAGGCAGCATGAGCAGGCCGATCAAGAAACAACAGCAGCGTGGGCAGTCGGCCGATCAGGCTGCTAGGAGCTTGGGCACATCACACAAATCTGGACAACATGCGCTGGATATCGCCGAGGAATCAATCGCACGAGACTGCGAAGACGATGATGAGCTTGGAGGATACGAGGATCTTGAAAATGCGTTGAGCCGCACCACTTCCCAGGACCGGGCTGGACTTTCGCAGCACTCGATGGCGGGAAGCTATCGACGTCCGAGCTATTTGGGTGGCGCTCCGAGGTCTTTCATGGCTTCGCAACAGCCTGAAAGAGGACCATCATTGGACCAGGAGCGCGAAGTGGCCATACGGGAAGAACGCAGCCTTCTGCGCGACAACAATCTGCTGCCTCGAAAGCAGTCGCAGCGGAGGGCAAGTGCCTCGTCTGACAACGCCTCTGGGAAGAACCTTAAAAGATATGCATCCATATCTGCTTTCTCCGCTTCTCGACGTAAGAGCGCTCGACTGGACGAGGCTGTGATAGGCACGGATGAAGAGCCAACTGAGGCTGCTCAAGCTGGTGAAGCTACCGAAGCCACCACTCTCCTTCCAGGCGACGACGAAGAATCTCCGGAAGACATTGACGCGAAATGGGAGGAAGCTGTCCTGAAAGGTCAGATTCAGACAACCTGGCGTCGTGAAGCCAAGGTGCTCGTTCAATACTCCGCGCCCTTGATGCTCACGTTCATTCTGCAAAACTCTCTCACTCTCACGTCCGTGTTCACCGTCGGCCATATTGGCAAGATAGAGCTAGGTGCCGTTTCTCTTGGAAGCATGACGGCGAACATCACAGGCTACGCAGTCTACCACGGTCTGGCAACTAGCCTTGACACTCTCTGTGCGCAAGCATACGGTAGCGGGCGAAAGAAGCTGGTGGGCCTGCAACTACAGCGTATGGTATTCTTCCTCTGGGCAATCACTATTCCTATCGCGGCCGTGTGGCTGGCGGGAAGTCGAATCCTTGGAGCTATCGTGCCAGAGAAAGAGACAGCAGAGCTCGCAGGCCTGTACTTGAAGGTACTGGTCTTTGGTGCACCTAGCTACGCGCTATTTGAAAGTGCCAAGCGTTACGTCCAGGCTCAAGGCCGGTTCTCTGCAACAATGTATGTGCTACTTATCTGCGCACCCATCAACGTCTTCCTTCATTGGCTACTTGTATGGCGACTGGGCTGGGGTTTCATCGGCTGCCCAATCGCCGTCGTCACGACCGAGACACTCATGCCACTCATGCTTTTCCTTTATGTACGCTTTGTGGGCGGCATGGAGTGCTGGCCGGGCTTTTCACGTAAAGCATTCGTGAACTGGGGTCCAATGATTCGTCTCGCGCTTCCTGGTCTCGTCATGGTGGTCGCAGAATTCCTCGCCTTCGAGATCCTTACACTTAGCTCCAGTTGGATCAGCGCCGAGCACCTCGCTGCAAACACCATCTTGCAGAGTCTCAGCGTCCTGACTTACCAATTGCCTTTTCCGGTCAGCATTGCAGCCAGCACGCGCGTGGCGAACCTCATCGGTGCTACTCTACCCGAGGCCGCGAAGGTGACCGCGAGAGTGACTTTTATCGTCGGCGCCGTCCTCGGCGTCTTCAATATGCTCATGCTCAGCATCTTCAGGAATTACATTCCCCTCCTCTACTCGAAAGACCCGGATGTCATCCGTCTAGCGGCAGGAGTGCTTCCACTCTGCGCAGCATTCCAGCTCTTCGATGCTCTGGCAGCGGTGTGCAATGGTTTGCTTCGAGGACTAGGAAAGCAGGAAGTTGGCGGCTACATCAACTTGTTTGCGTACTACGCGATTGCCATGCCGATCTCATTCGGTACTGGGTTCGGCTTGCACTGGGACTTGTATGGTCTGTGGGCTGGCCCTGCCGTGGCGCTGGGTCTAGTCGCAGGCAGCACAGGATTCTACATCACCCGCATCTCGTGGCAGAAGGCGAGCGAGGAGGCTGTCAAGAGGAACGAGGCTGGCTAAAGTACACCATACAATCCCAATGTGTCCCTGTCACGTAGATTGAGAGGAATGATATACAGTCACATACAAATACCTGTTGCATCAAAAACGTATCTTTTATGCGCTCGCAGAGCACGCCGTGACATACACACGTGTCGACGCCAGACCGCCTTTAGCGATATACTATAGCAAACCTCCCATCATGAAAACGCTCAAACGCAGCAAACCCTTCAAAAATTTGTTAGAGGTCTCATCTCATGGACTCAAACTGTTGATAGAGAATGTTAGCAAATGTCGCAAAATATACACCTCTCCAGCTCCCAGCAAGAACGTACCATTGAGATAATCCGCCGCCATTAGCAGCTCCAGACACAGTTCGGCAGGGACATCAATGTCGGGCACATCTTTGGAGTTCTTGTGCTTTTCGTTGTAGTAGAAGTATTCGCAGACCTTCTCTAGCACCAGGCCGCTGCGGATAGGATGAATGTGTTAGCTCCGCCACCCTTCTTCGTGGTAAAGATGAGTGATATGTGCTCACTTGATGTTCTCGAAACGGCACGTGTTACTTTTGGATTCGGCGAAACCGTCTGGGAGAGTCTGTCAGCTGGGGATATTAGTTGGCTGCAGGTACGGTATGCTCAATCTTACAAGAGGGGTCGAGCATGCGCCTGATCGCGCCACTGATGCAGGCTGAGGAGCGCTGGACGATGAAGGAGTAGCCATCTGAGGAGATGAGGGTGACGTATTCGCTTTCCTCGGACATGGTGGCAAGTCTGCTCGTGATTTTTTGATGCAGTGAGATCGGATGTTGGTTTTGACCTCTATGCTGTTGACATGAGTTGTTGTAGAGAAGCTGATGAGTGGTGAAGGCAGACAAGCCGGGAAGCAGCCGAGACTGGCTTGCTGGCTAGGTACTTTTGCCTTACGAATGGGTGCCGGTGAATGGCGTTCTACATTTGAATCTACATGTATCGCCTACGACAGCATCACGAGTTTTCTGTCTCCAGGGTTTGATGGCCGCAAACATTATGCGGAATTCATGGCTTTGCAGTTTCGAAGAGGTGGAGGTTACTTAAGACACCGAGCGAGACCTGACCACGCGATTGCGCCATGAGCATGTTTTACGAAGAATCAATACCAGAGCACGCGCTATTACTTTTTAGCCAGAGAACGCTAGATATCTACACACGCCGCCGTGCGAATTGGACCTAGCAAATGTGCACATAGGTAAGCTGTGTCCAGACCAGACATACTTTTCCTCCCTTCAGCACCACCACTACTCACAACATTGAAACACGCTTCGCCGTCTCCTCTGTTCCGCATTGTAGACCTCACGCACAGTGTCTCTTTTATCATGGTAAAAGTCGTATTGTAATCGCGTACACATATGGTATTATTGAAATCGAACATCTCAAGCTCATAGAGCTTGTCTTCGTAGCGCGTCAAAAACTGCTTTCTGTCGAGACACTTGCCCATCCCTCTCCCACCAGATCACGCTCGTGTCATTCTTTTACTTCTTCTCCTTTGCCGCCTTGGCGGTCTCATCCTGAAGCTCCTTGATCGACTTCTTCGAATGGTCTTGGTCGCCGCGGTCGGCCTTGACCTGTGTTACAGACTCGCGTTAGCAAAAGATGGCTCTTTCTTCGAGCTCCGCGTGGGTGCTCATGGCAACAAACACGGCCGGTAGACGGATTCGAACTTACAGCGCTCTCGCTGTCACTAGCGAGACCCTCGTGCCATTTTCCCTTGCCCTCCTTCTGCTCCTTCAATTGCTGCTCCTTGAGCTGCTCGGCTTCTTCGGGAGTGCGAGAGTCTGCGTCGAAGTTGAGGTCAGCATAGGTTCGATTCTGGAGTATCCTCTCGCTCGAAGCTTTCGACAGGCAACGGGATATATTGACTTACGCAGCTGGCTTTCCTTGCCAATGGTGCGAGGTACGCTGGCGCAGAAGGTCCTGGACGCGCCAATGGAACGCGACACAGGTGCGCGAAGGGCGAATGGGCTGAGACGGATGGAAGGCATGTTGTTTGATGTGATGGTAATGTGCGATGCTGCCGTTCAAGAGACGAGAGAGCTTTCAAGTAGGTCAAGTTGAGTCGTCAAGAAAGAGCCGAGGTAGCGGGACAGGTAGGATGGTATTGTGGAAGGGAGCTTTCAGTGCAGACGGGAAGCAAGGAGATGGATAGAGAAGACGAGGAAGTCAATGGACGTAATGGTAAAAGTCTACCCAAACACTGCCAGCTAAGCTATGATGGAACCTGTAGATCGAAGCTTGCGCGATTCTGAACACTCTGGCCGTATGTGGCTTTTGCGTTGCCCTTTGTCCCGAGCAACGAAGATGATGATGATGACGGGCCTGGGGTGCTGTTTCGGTTCAGCACGACGTCATTTCCTTGACCTAGTTTACATGGGGGCACGTGGGCTTGGTATCTGCCGCACAATGGGACGATAGGGGGGTATTTGTGGATGGAAGACTGCGTTCTGACAAAAGTATCCTGCGTATGGAGTCCCCTGTCAACATAAGACAGGACTGTTTATAGTAGGAGGGGATTCGAGACGACTGGAAGCGCAATGCGTAACAGGATCAGAATGTCATGTGCACCTCTTCGTCTACCGTCAGCCGATCAAGCAGCACGCCATTGGCTTCTGGCCCGTTATTAAACTCAGAAACACCCGCGCTGGCTCTCTCGCCCAGTCTGCTCACCCTGATGGCTCCGCAACAAGCGGATAATCTGGCAACATTGCCTAGAGGAGTCCAGAAGATCTCGTCCAAACAGGCAAGTCACCCTCATGTCACTCGCCGGTCCAATATCGGCAGCCACACTCGAACAAATGGCAAAGAAGTGAAGTAGCAAATGATCTGATTTCGTAGTAGTGACGACCAAGACAGCCGACAAAAGATCTAGCGAGAGTAGATAGCATGAACAAGAAACAAAATCTCCCAACATATCGCAGTTACATTGCACCAGCCAACAAACAGAATTTTCCCCATCCTGTGTTTCCCGTGCATGCTCCGCCCAGATATGTGAAAATGGGTAACAATAAAAGAGGTCTCGCCCGTGACCAAGGCAGAGAAAGAAGAAAGTGGTATCGACCATGTCATCCCGCTCATCCCGCACTCCCAGAATAACACCACTGCTTGACTTCCAGCCTGCGCCGTCGGTCAAAGCAGATTTTGTAAAAAAGACAAGATCAAACATGTACGCTCATCCAGCCAAAGGAAGAAACCTTTCGCTGTATCGAAAATAGCCCAGTAGTTCAAATAAAACACCCAGACCGTAACGCTTTCTCCAGAGTCGTGTCGCGCTTCGTGAGGTAGATAGTTAAAGTGCAAAAAGAGATAAACCTTTTTTGTAGTTTGCCGTAATATTTCGCCGCCAATGAGATTAAACTCAAATGAAAGATCCAGATATGCTGTCGCAAGTCGTGTATGCCTTCGCCAATGTTGCCGTGATAAATGCTCGCTCGCAAGAAAAGCAGAAGTCGTAATGATGCGTGCTGTCTGCTGCTGCTGCTAGTAATGCTGACGCCGTTGTCCAAAAAGGGTACTGTGAAGCCGAAGTTTCCGGGTATCAAGAAGAGTAAGAGTCGTTTTTCGTGGTGATTTTGTACAGAGCAAAACAGTCTCTCAAAAGTAATGGGGGCTTCAAGTCGCCAATACTACCACGCGGTCAGCAGTACAGCACAGGCAGCGCGCACACTGGATTTACCAGCGACGCTGCTGCTGCATGTGGTGGTGCTGCATCTGACGGGCTGGCGAAACGCTGAGGGGAGGGCTCGCAACGGAGCGGGTCGACGGGTCGACGATGGGGATAGCGTTGCGGGTACGCTGAGCCATCGGCTGGTGCAGCTTCATGTTGTGCTGGTAGCCGGCAGGCGCAGGGTTGAACGTATTCGGAGCGGTGGAGAGGAGGAATGAAGGAGTGGGCTGAACCTGCTGCTGCAGAGGAGAGCTCTCAGGAGAGCCAGACGAAAGCGAGCCGCGGTCAGAGGCGGACGAAGAATGAATAGATTGGAGCTGTGAGATCCGTCAGTCAAGCGCAAGGCACAAGTGGGCATGCGAGTGGACATACGTCGTCCTCAGTCAAGAGGTTGAAGGGACAGAAGAGCTCGTCGTCGTCAAACTCGAAGCTCTTCGCGGCCTCCATGCGCTGCAGGTACTCCGAGTACGCAGGGGGCTCAGGTGCGATCTCCTTGACGTTGCGCTGCGCCTTGAACTGCCTGTGCGCATTCTGCGAGGTGATTCTCGGGCCCCTCCGGCTGCGACCGTGGTGGCCGTGAGAGTTGTGCGGCGCATGCGACGGGATGGAAGGGTAGTGAGGCACGCCGTAGTGGTATTGGTTAGACATGGTTGCGGTGATGGATTCTTTGTTTTGGTGATGGAGGAGCTGCGATTGTGCGATGTGTGTGTGCGCTGTGTGGGAGGAGCTGAAGACGGCCGGAAATTAGCCAACAACAAAGCGCTAGCTAGCGGCTGGTTCCGGAAAGGGTGACGAGTTGGTGAGGCGGAGGTGGAAATGCAGAGAGTTGAGTGTCTCGAGAGACGTTTAGTCGTGTGTATGGAGAGTGTTGGTGATGTTGATGCTGGATGGAAGGAAATGCTGAGGGTGCGGTGTAGTACAAACGGAACGGAATGGAATCGAGGGAGGTGGGAGAGAAGGCAAATGGCGATGGAGCCGGGTGTGGGAGCAGGTGACAATCATTGGACGGGCGGGTGGTGCGCACTGACGCCGCGCTAGCATGGCGAGCTAGCATCTGATTCGTTTCGCTTGCTGCCAGGCTGGCAGGCTAGGGAGGCTAGGGAGGATTTGGGCATGATGCATGCCGATCGATGCAGCGCTGCGGTTCGAGTGTTCGAGATCTCTCAAGATAGCGTAGGGCGGTAGTCGACGGTGACGCTGCCTGAGACCCCGTCCTCTGGTTTGACGGTGTGGTAGGCAGTGCCTCTCGCCGTTGCTCTGCGCACTGAGGCCTGTCCCATGGTAGACGAAGGCAGACACCGCTGGCTGAGATTACATCAACAGCAGCATCAGTGCGCGCGCACTACCACCGCTGTGGCGAAGGCAAGCCTTCTGAGGACTCGTGCTGCATTCTGCATGCAGAGACGCCCACGACGCCGCTTGCATGCCGTCGACTTGGCTGCAGAGGGCCCGCAGCCTTCCCTGCCAGGCCCTGACGCTCGCTCGCTCTGTGTGTGGCTCTGCTGTCAGCCTGCCTGCCTGCCTCCCGCGCTCCCTCTTTGCCTTTGTGCGTGCCCGGGCGCTTGCGACGTGCCCTGAGTTGCTCGCTTGCTGCGCACGCTCGGACTGCACTGCGCCTTGCCGTGGTGCTGGGTACACCGCTCCTGGCGGCTGAAGCTCACACATCCGCCACCACCGCCGACCTCTCCACCCCGCCTCCGCACCCCTCGCCGTCTTTGTGCTCTCGTCAGGAGTCAAGTCGGCATACGGGACCAGCCAGCGTGGCTCGCGCGTGTCCGGCGGCGAGGGCGGCAAGCCTCTCTCACCGTCGCAAAGGTTCACTGGTGGCGTTACGAAGCGCCCGAATGACATCCCGCGCTTGTGCTGCAGGAGGAATCTCCCGTCTGGAGATCTCTAGCGTTCAGGGTGGCAGAGCGGGGAATTGTTGTTTCGTACTGCTTGCGCATCGCCTTATTTCAAACCAGGGGTTTTGGCGAGATTCGGCGCTCAGGTACCAGCTCTCAGTCTCACATCGTGCCTTCATTTTTGCATATACATGGACTGTATGTTTCTTGCTGGACAGATGGTCCTTGACTCAGAATTGCGCTAGAAGGCAAGCTCTTTACATGTAGAAGCATGCAAACGCAGGCAGCCTGACGTGTCTCACGCTACCCTTAGCGGCATACTTCCTGGTCGACGCTGTTTTGGCAACGAGTGCGCTGTTGTGTTGATCATGCCGTCCCCACCTTGGGCTGTCAATAGATGATAGTCAGTCAAGTTGATGGTCACGCCGTCTGTGTAGTGGCCAGACTTGTTGTGATGGTGCATCGGTGAGTAGCCAAGCTCCCGAAAGTTTCAGTGCTGCAAAGGAAGCGCCGAAACACCTTGAGGGTCTGTTTGGAGGAACGAGAGTGCGAATCGATCTCGAAAAGGATGAGGCTGCTTGTTGACAATGTGTTAACGGGTGGGCGAGTGACCGATGTTCCGCTTGAAAGTGTCTATTGCATCCTACAAGCTTCCGTAGCAGTAAGGTATTCATGTTCTATCAGTCAGTGACTTCAATCATTTCTCCCCGTTCACTTCGCGACGTCACTAATGTGCGACTCTTGGATCTCAGACCTGCATATCTTGACCCACTAGAGATTGAGATAACAGTGTTATTCTGGTACACATACAAACAGTCTGTTATCTATAACAGTTATATAACAGTTCCTTTGTTACCTTGCCATCTACAGATGATTCTTTGTCTAGGGCTAGAGTTGGGGTGAATCTAGCTAGCCAATTTTACAACAAGTCACTACATCCGGATTAGCTCCGTCTGACAATAACAGTTATTTTCGATTGTCAACATAACGAACAACATTACTGTTATATAACGTTATTCATTATCTATGTTATCTTGTCATCTTCATCACTATTTCACACCCATCTAGCGGGCGCATATAGTAGCAAGCCGTGACTTGTGCTCACCTTCATCTCACGACATCTCTCGACGCCGCCGACGCTTCGAATTTCAACACACAAAGACTGTTACAGACTTTCCTCGCACTACTCTCGCCCTTTGTCACGAACATCTATACACCTACAACTACACCTCCCTTCAAGGCGCGCTCTAGGCGCATAATGCAAGGTCGCAAGCTTAGCTACTGATGAGACATAAGAAGCATAAGACTACCGCCACCGCCATTAATATCAGCAATGCATAGGAAGACGAGCACGAGACAGCTGCTAGCATCTTACGCAGCTAAGCCGAACAGCTCAACACGGAGAAAGAGCAACCTATTACATTGAGCTACGTCGTTCGCTAAGTTGCGAGTACGTTTTATGTTCTTGTTCCTAGCTTCGCGCGATCTAATCAGACTTCCGAACGTCCTTCATGTCCGCTAGGTCTTCTCCGAGCTTCGAGCCATTGAGTTCGAGTTGGTATGATGGTTGGAGTATAAACAGCATTCGTACCCACTTGTCGTTGCTCGTGTTCCTCCACGCGTGGTTGGTCCCGCGTTGAATGGCAATATCGCCCTGCTTGAGAATGCGCTCTTCACCAGAGTCCAGAACAAGTGCCACTTCGCCCTGGAGAACAACGCCATAGTCGAGCGAGACAGTGCGATGCATGGGGCTGAGACAATTGGGAGGCATGTCGACGTATCGAAGGACCGTTCCGCTGGGGACAACAAGACCCGGCGCTTGTCCTAGATGATTTTTGTATGATGTGATGTCGGTGTCGTCTTTCATCTGCACAGGGAATTGAGTCGTGGTGTAGGCCAAACCGAACACAGCGTCCATTACTGGCTGTTCCGGTGTCGATGGAGAGAGCTCAGTTAGGAAGACGGCTTTTCCATTGGCGTCATGAGTGGTGATGAATCGCTGCAAGGCTGGGAGACCACGTTCGGCTGCCATCGCTGCTAGGTCCGTGGACGATCGACTTCTGGAAGTGACTTGTTGCAGCTGGTGCCGTCAATTCTTTACATTTTCGACTTTATGGGGACTCGATGCTCTCCAGTGCTAGCTAGTCCTGGTAGGTGAGGGGACAATCACATGCGTCTCGGAAATGGTGGACACCTCCGAGCCGGTCCTGTCGCGCCGAGTAGACACGTCGCCATAATGCCGACGTCTCGTTACTCTGTGGCGGTGCGAGGTGGCCGATTATTCCCGTAGCCGAAATGCAAAGCCTGGATCATGCACACATGAATGCAGTGGATACAGATTTGAACTTATCGAGGACGGTAACATTGAAGATGTTTGAAAAACAAGCCAGATAACACCAACAATAACCCTGGAAACCTTATCCTTCACCACTCGCCACCAATTGGAAAACGCCAGGGTCCAAAGACCTTTTCTCCGGTTACTCGATATATCCAATGCCAATCCTACAGGTATGAATGAGCATCAACTCGACACGGCTCACGCTGCGGACACCTGCTTACTGCCTGGGCTTGCACCCCCATGAACATCAAACTGATGAAGGAGCCTTCAATCCTGTTTCGGGAGGTAGTGCGCGCAGTTGTCAGCATTCCTGGATCGACAGGACGGTATGCTGGTACACGACGATGGATTTCGTCCCAGATAGGCGGATTCTGTATCGCACCGGTCGTGACCTCAGTTGTTGCTCGAGGCTCTTGTCTGGTCGCAGTGGTATGGTGCAGCTCGTAATCTGCCAGCACGGTCTGCAGGCCCGCGCTGCTTGGGGGAACAGTAAATGTAGTCGTGGACATGGTATCTGATAGTAAATGAGTTGTTGCAAGAGCAGATCCGTACGCGAGGTGATATCTTTCCGGGTCCTTGTCTGCTCGTGGTGAGTGCCTGGAACGTCCAATCGGCAGACTGTGCCCGCGTTTCCCGATCTTCGTCGACAAGGAAGTTGCAGCAAACGAGATCGCATCCGTGCCGCCCACAGTATACTAGAAGTTGCCGGCCACGCAAGAAGAGAGATTTGGAGAGAGCTTACTTGGGTGGCCATATCAATCTGAAGGAAGATCTGTTCTTATACACCAAATTTGCCATAACCTCAGCATAACATGACACCAGATTTTGCACGAGTACGAGCAGCGCTCATCGATCAAAGATGCCGTGCGCCCTTCTACCGACAGACCGAACTCAGAAATCTCCATGATGCTCTATTGAGCCATTCGGACGCATTGAAAGATGCGCTTGCCGCGGACTGCGGCTACACCAAGCACGAAACAACATGGGAGGTTTCCGCCTCCTTGTTGTGTGTGAAGCACGAGTTCCAGAACTTCAAACCCAAGGACGAACTTTCCAGCGAGTATCTGGTCGCGAACGAGAAAGACAATGCTGAACATCGTGAGCCTTTCGGAATGTGCTACATCGAGCCTGCCACGAAGCACACGCCTTTGTTCTCGATCATCTCCGTTCTTGCGCCATCAATCGCAGCAGGGAACTGTAATGTGATCACAGTGCCGGAGAAGACACTCCTCGGGCGAGCCTTGCGCAAAGCTTTAGTTCGTGCGCTTGACCAGGATGCCTTCATGCTTATTGACACTCCATCGAACGACCCAATCGTTCCAGGCCGAACGCTCCGCATCACACAATCTTCCTCAGAGTCGCGACCGCATGCTGAGGAGCTGGTATCGCTGGATGGCGCCATCTCTATAGCCGTAGTGGACCGGACGGCAGACCTAAGGAAGGCTGCACAACATCTATTCACGGCACGGTCCACACATGGTGGACACAGTCCGTATGCTCCGGATATCGTGCTCGTTAACGAATGGGTGATAGGAGATTTTGTCCAAGAAGTGCTACGGGTAGGCAACTCGGCATCTCCACGATCCTCTAGTGGGACAGTCGAGGACCTTGAGCTGCAGCTCAATAGTCTCCAAAAGCGCGACCCGGGTGCACAACTTCTGATGCGAACAGACAACTTCGCAGTGATCCAGCGAGCTACGTCGGATGACCTTCTCAACAAGACACAATGCCCTCTCTTGGCTTTGTTTCCAGTCAGAAGTCTAGATCATACAATTGATCTTCTTGCTCAGCAGCAGTCTGGATCTCCTGCTTTGGCGATATATATCTTCGCAGACCCAGAGACAGCGAAATATTTGACGCAGTTCATCGAGAGTGCTGCGGCATTCGTCAACTATGTACCCATGGCGCTTCTGCTGGGTCCAGCATTTCCACACACAAAGCCAGTCGAATTGGAGTCTCGATATCCGCGAGAAGTCCTGACGTTGCCTCGGCCGCAGTACATTCATCCTGATGCTCTTTCCGCCGCAGCTGTAAACGAAGGCTTGTCATCGAAGACTCAGGCGCTAGAGATCCAGGCATCGATTCCGCTGGTGATTCCGTTCAGACACAGTGGAGCAGACGTTGGCTTCTTTGACAGAGGAGCGATCATTAGCTTGGGATTTATCGTGACGACACTTCTCGGGACAGTTGGATGTGTTGCGGCATATTGGCTCTGATCGCGTGCGATCTGAAGAGATGATGCAGATGGATATTGATCTTCAAGCTTTCTTACCCTTATTCTGTCTGCTTGCGTTCATTATGTGCCTTAATATACACGAGTGCTCTAAATCACCAGTATCTCTACGATCCGTGTCATAAAGTGTAGCCTGTGACGTCTCGGATCCTTCATTTCTCGCAATCTCTCTCACCACTTCCACGAGTTGTCGATTGAGCAATCTTAGTTTCCTGAAAAGGCTCTTGTGCACGACATCTCAGGCAGTGCAGAGGACTAAGCACCCTCTGTTGTCGTTCTTCCTGAACTTTCACTCAATTTGGTCATTCATATCCATGATATCGATGACGTGTCTCCCTCACACAACATGATAAGTTGTCACTATGATGAAGTCTTCCACTTCTCTCGGATATAAGGTCCGGTCGGCGTTCCTTCAAGCTGTTCCCTTGTTGTGGCGTGGTCTGCCTTGCGTACCACTTCGGCTCCGTGCGGGCGCCGCAACCCGACCATCGCCGGGCCCGAAACATGATTCAGGCAAGGTTTAGCAGAAGCATACAGTGGTGCGCGCGGCAAATCCAAGGGTTGAAAGGTTGCTAGTGATCCCATCCAGCTGATTCCAGAATACCTTTTCGAGAAGCGTCTGACAACGCAACCGTCGCACTGTTCTTGCAATCTCAACTGTGGACGTGAACCAAGCAATATCATCTTTCAGGATGGGTCAGTGCCACGAATCGATCTACTGTTTCCGTCGATATTGATTGTGGCCAGGTCTTACGCCAGTGCATTTTTTCTCCCATGGCTCGACCATGATGCTGGGCGAGGAATCCGAGTCTGCTGACTACTGGAAGAAGTGTGGCGACGATGCACTTGCACACGGCATCAAAGGAGTCATCATGATGGGAGCTCATTGGGCTGCAAGCAACGACGACATCCTTGTGTCGGGGAAAGTCAAGCCGGAAAAAGCGCCTCTTGCATACGTGCACCCATCGAAGTACGAATCATACGAGATTGTTCCTGACCTTGATACAAGCAAGCGATGCATCAACATGCTTTGCGAAAATGGATTTCGAGCTACCAGCGATCCACAGTTCGATTATATCCACGACACATATCTAATCTTGATCCGCATGTTCCCACAAGGGTGTCCACCGACAACAGTCATCTCCATGAACGCTCGTTACGATCCACACTATCACATGAAAGTTGGAGGTGCGCTGCGCCCACTTCGGAAAGAAGGATACCTCATCATCGGCACTGGTGGAGCTGTCCACAACCTTTACCGCAATAATTGGCGCCAGATGTTGAAGTATCGCGACAATTTTGCACAACCTGTTCCACCGGAAGGCGCGCTGTTGGACTTCCGTCAGAGCTTCGAGGACTGCATGACAATGAATCGTGGTCCCGCGCTACGCCTAGCAATCACGAGGTTGATGAAGCATCCGCTATTTCGACAAGCTCATGGAACTGATGACCATTTCATGGCTGCATGCTTTGTGTCAGGCGCGGCGGGCGACTTTGAAGATGAGAAGGAGGCGTCCGGACGACTCGCCGCTGAGACGTGGGAGTTAACGAACATGTGCAACAGCCAGTACACGCTGGGTTCATGGAGCTCAAAGCCGGCCCGTGTATGAGTCGACTGATTTGTCCTATTTACAAGCTTGGTTTTATCTTAACATACGACTCTTGTGCGTGTTCTCAAACAGTTCCGCATGGAGAAAACATAGATTGTCCTGGCGGGCATGTTTTTGGGCATGTTATGCTGGAGTACTTGCACGTATGTCAAAGACGGTTGGGTCGTCAAGATATCCGAACGCTAGACCACAATTTCATAATTGATATTTTCAGATGATTTTGTGAAAGGTATGGCAACCAGATACGATACAGATTCTATGACTTCGCCGTCAAGGCTGAAGCTGAGTTCCAGGCTCGAGCAAACCAATTGATTCATAAACTAACGACTCATGATAGTGCTGATTGATGAATAATGGGAAGCACAACAAAGTTGGAGCGACCAGGTCCAAAATGGATATGGTTGAGTCCCGCTAGCTTGGTAGGACTCCTGTCTTCGGGATGGTTATGCGCGAAGATGCCCGAACCCTGTGTATCAGTCGATGACACCTCGAACACAAGCTTGCCACCCTTCTCGATCACAACACACGTAGGCCAGACCTCGACGTCAACTTCATAGACCTCCTCCGGTCGAACGGGCTGCACATCAGTGCTTAGATACTCCCGGTATGGGTTCCACGGTGCGTGTTGGGGGTGAGAGTCGTTGACTTTCCGAAGCGAGGTCCGCAACCAGCCCTTGGTGAGTGGTACAGGGTCACCGGCTGTTCCAGTGTAGAAGATCTCCCTGCCATCGGGTCCGATATGTCGCAAGGTGACGAACAAGTCAATCTCGCTCGGAACAGTGCTCTGGTTGGGCTTGGTGCTCACAGACACATTCAAGTGAGCCGTCACATGCCCGATGATCTCGGTTTCCTCATCGAATGGCTTCGAAGTAAATTTCACAGACGTGGACGATTCAACAGTGGTTGGCGGACGAGCAAAGCGGTCTCCTAGTCCGATCTTGACCGGTCCATTTTTGGAGACGACTCCCGTGGCTTCGTATGAGAGTATTGCAGTGCATGGCTCGCTTTGGTCACCTTCAGCAAACGCCCGATCTTTCGTCAGGTAGAACTTGGTGTATTGTGTTCCGGGGATTGGCCAAGCCGCCTCTGTGCGTCGTGGGAAGGCAGCCAGCTCGGCTGGTGCATCATTGAAGCCTGGGTCGCCCTTTCTGATGCACAGATTCACAGGCGCAACCTTTCCTTTCACTGACCAACCAACGCGATCGTCGCCCTTCAAAAATGCGTCAAGGAAGGAACGCTGGACCTCGACTTCCTCATCGTAGAAGAAGGGTAGGTCATGTCGACCGGTGATGAATCGGATATATTTGAACTCGCTGCCAGCATAGAGATATCCTTGAACATTTCCACGTAGGTGTAATAAGTTCCCACCCCAATTACCGACGCTTAATAATGGCACTTTGATGTCTGAGAGCTTGAAGTCCTTGGTAGCGTAGTACTCATGATCTCGAAAGAAATTTGCAGCGTTGTCGATAACCTGGTCCTGCCTGTTAGCCACGAGCTCGTCCTCCGGGAGATCACCCTCGATGGTATCGGTGCCCCAGGAGCTTGCAGTGCGGCCTGGGCGACCATATTGGTTCGTCACAACCTGTCGGTTCCACCAGAGGTCAATAAATTTATCGCTTAGGATACCACCATGTCGGCACCGGTCCCGATAGTAGTCGCTCATCCCCTCCCATGGGATGATTGCCGCAAGTCCTTTGGGATTGCGTGCCGCTACACGCCACTGCGTGCCAGCATAGTAGCTGATACCCAACAATTCGACCTTGCCATTGCTCCAGGGCTGAGATGCTGCCCATTCGACAACGTCAAAGAAAGCCTCGCTGGTGCCCTGGCTCATAGTGTCAGCCTTCCCGGAGGACTGACCAAAGCCACGTTCGTCTGCGCGCACGACCGCATAACCATGTGCGGTCCAGAATTTGGGATCTGGCATCTCCCAGCCCGAATGCTCCGATTTATGTTTTGGATTGACTTCAGCGTATGAGCCTGCGTTGAAACTGGGAAAAGTGATTAGTATCTGTATATCGTACAACGCCATTGTGGTCATAAACATACTCCGCATAAGGAATGTCTTTCCCATAAGGACCATAGGTAACCAAGACAGGGACCCTGACTTCATCAGAACTTTTTGGTCGATACACATTGACCCTACATAGGCCATCGCCCTGTTTGAGCTTCACATCGACGTTCTGCTCGAAGATATAAGCAAAGTTCTCCCTGTCCACGACGTGTAGGTCTCGTAGTTTGTTTGGCATAATGGCAGTGTCGTACAATAATTTGTCCTCATAAAAAGATGGGTTCCCGACCTCGAATTATTTTGACAGTGATCTCGGAATGATCTCGTAGATCGTTATATGCCGGATGCAATTCCAATCGCCGGACTATGTAAAGGGTTCCGAGCGGGCGGCACTGCAGCTATAGAGAGCAGTAACAGTGCTACCGAGTAGGCTCGGGACCGCTTTATTACTTCCGCCCGTTCCATTGGTCCTTTGAGAGCTCGAGGTCAAATACAACTTAGCCGACGGAGACTTGCTCTATCTCCTTCATCAACGAGGTCCTTTGGAGGATACGCAGATAAAAACCATCAGCTCATTACTCGTCTAACTCGCTACATTTCATCTCGAGAAATTGACATTGTCCACTGTGTTGTGGGGTACTTTACGTATATCATCACGTCATCTACCTGTGCGCTGCACTCGGGCAGAAGGATTGTCACGCAGCTATGTGCGTTTCAGGTGGCTGCTCATGCTCTCTTCTTAATGACGATGGACATTCTGCGTCCTGAAGGCCACCGGACTGTGATAAAAGTTGGATGGCATGGCCATTCCATTCATTCTACAAATCTGCGATCGTCGGAAAATTTGGCCAAATCACAGAGACTTCTCCTTCGTGTGAGCGGGAACAACATTTTCGCCATGTGCTTCGAAACAGCTGAAGTCGGTATATCCTGTCACATCGATAGGAACGTGCATCTGCACATCGGCCCTCAGGTGGAAAGCTATATTCACAAGGGCTTCATTCCCCCAGAAAGCTGAAGAACCATCGGTGAGTAGCTCTGCGATTCGAGCACGAGTCCTGACTCGCGCCGAATGTGGTAAGGTAGCGAACGTATTGAGATGCGGCTGACAATTTCAGCATTCTTCCGCAGCGTCGAAGTGATTGACTATTACCTTCGAGAAGACTTAACCCCCTCCACCGATGATCTCTTCGAACAAGAAAGCTTTCTCGACAGCAGCAAGATCTAAGACATGGTCTCCAACAGCGGTGCACCCACGAGGCCGGCTGCTGAAGGAAGTACTAAAGATTCCAAATGGTATATTCTCCACAGGGAATGGACTCTTGTCATCCATCGGAATAATAGGAAGGCTTGCCATGAGTGCAACAAGTCACCATTATGCAGGCTCAGAAGGGACGCAACGAGCTCATTCTTGCAGTGATAAGCGAGGCAGCACCCGCTTGGGTGCAGTCTTCGAACGGATTCGGGACTCCGATCGGGCCCATGTGTTCCACCGACATGAGCACCGTAGCGCCGCTAGATGTGTCCACCCTGCATGTCCATACATTAATCAGGTCGATTTCATGTCTAGACCATAGCATGCCCGGTCTGACCCCATGCGTGATCCGATGCCTACCCCAAATGCTTCTCCGCAAAGCCACGCGCATACCCCAGATGCACAGGGTCAATGGGGTCGATCCCGGCATGATGTCTCCGCAACTGCGGGCACTCATATACCGAATATGCGTGCCCCGGATGGTCCGAAGAGCACTTTTCTCGGACTGCCCGCAAAATGAGCACAATGGCTACAAGCGCCGGACAGGGTAACGCACTGTTCCAATGCAGCCACTGTCAACGATCCTTCTTGAGAATTGACCATCTTGCCCGGCATGTCCGCATACGTGCGTATCGGGAAGGCAACCTTGCAACTAGAGGTGGAACTCTGATCTAAAGCCTCTGCAGATACCCGTGAGAAACCATTTGCTTGCTCAGTCTGTGGCAAAGCTTTCGCCCGCCTGTGGGTCACATTCCTAGAGCAAACCGAGATGGTCCCCGGCTGATTGTGGAATTCCAGGGACCTTGTCAAGCGGCACGGATGGCGACATCGATTAGAGTCGGGCGGCCGCAGCGCTCGAGCAGCACACGCGTGTTTGCTCTGTGCTTCATCGAAGCTCCGGTGTGGAGATGAGCGGCCATGTGCAAGATGTGTGAAGAAGGGTGTGCCTTGCGAAGAGTCTGTTGCTGCTCCACGAGGACTGTCCAACGATGACGGCGCTTCGAGTGATGCGGACCTCGACGATGCCCAGGTGTCATGCTCACACCTACAAGACGATCCAATACCGGCGTATACAGATTTCCCAACCACGAGCAGGATAGATGTCCCTTTTTCGGACATCTCTATCCCGGATGTCCCGAGCTTCGATCATATGGTGCTTCAGACCACGACTGTGGACATATCTGATACGCGACCCATGAGCGACCTAAACAACAACCAGTTTCTGGCACCTGTTGAGAAAGAAGTGCGCACTTCAGCTCATCCCGAGCCTTTAGGACTTCAGCATGACGCCTCTCAACCGAAACCGGCCTCGGGCCAGTTCGAGGGGCTTCTGGCTAATGTTTTGTCCACCTCTATGAACGATGCTGAAGCCTCCCAGACTCCAATGACGCCGTCCGGCTCGTACTGGGATTCATTCGAAATGCCTGTTTATGACGCGACGATGTTCAACTTCGATTTTGGGCAGGCTTTCCCGGACATTGGAACACTCTCCAGCGTCGACCCTGAAGCGCAAGGCCGTACGCCAGAGCAGATCATATGCGCAGAGGGTGCAAAAGCTTTCAGCAGCTCCTCAACATGGAATTGGATTCCGAACGCTTCGGATACTGGCGCGGCTGAAGAACCGAACCCAGCAGCCCTCCCTCAGCGACTCAAATGCGTGCCTACGGGATTCACCTCGCAGCTATCTCTAGAGGTCCGTCGCCATTCATTTGGCCCGCATGAGCATTCCAGAGTCCTTGCAATACTCCTTGGCCAGTGCGACAAGAACAACGTCGTGCGCCTTGCAACCTCTTTCCCGTCTCACCACTCCCTTGAGTATCTTTTCCATGTGGGCCTTCAATTCCAGTCGATCGGATCACCGCTGCAGTTCATTCATGCCCCTACATTTGAGCTAAGTTCGACGCATGGAGAACTTATATGCGCTTTAGTAGCTTGTGGGGCCTTCTTGAGCCCAGTGGCTGCAATGCAGTCCCTAGGTTCTGCAATGCCAGAGCTGGTCCATGGTGCTATTCAAGCGAAATGGATCAGAGCGAATTCGTCGAGCCGTGATCTCGACTTGATGCAGGCTTATTCCGTCCTCCAGCACATCATGCTGTGGAGCGGCAGCGAGCGGCGTGTAGAAATTGGAGAGAGCCATCTACAGCCAATCGTCACTATCTTGCGTCGCTCTGGAATGCTCCATTCGGATCATTACAAAGACGTGACTCCTCAGCAGAGCGATACAATAGAGAAACGAGAACAAGATTGGAAGGATTGGGCGCACCAGGAATCCAAAATCCGCACAATTCACGAGATCTTTGTGCTCGGTGTGGCCACCTCCATGTCGCGATTCATCAACCCGATCCTGCCTTGTGCTGAGATGAAATTGCCTCTACCATCTTCAAACAAGCTGTGGAACGCTACTTCTGCTGCAGGATGGCACGAGGAGTGGCTTGCGTTACATAAGGATCAGCCACAAACACGCTCCTCCCTAGCAGATGTCACTCGTAAATTGTTGATAGATCAACCCCGGACTTTAGTGAGTTCAATCGGTCTCTCACCGGAGATTCGATTGCTGCGTGCCTACGGCCTTTGGGACACGATATATAATTGTCAGCAGACCATCAGCTGGTTATCAGAAACATCGTTCCATACGACCGTTCCAGGACTGAGTGCACAAATTGAGGCTACCGTACGTGCCCTCAATGCTTCGGACTCTAATTGTAGTCATGGACGCGATCTTCAGGATCCTTGTGCAACATTAGGAGCTGCGACAACTGGCAGCAATGAACATTTTCAGGACGCCGACCTTCTTCATCATTATCTCAATCTCGGCCTCGCTGCCCCCCTGAAACGCATCTCAGCTTTCGCAGGCAGAGAAGGTGAGCACGAAGCTCGAAGAGTCCTTCCTGCCCTGCAAGAGTGGGTTTCTGGTCGCGATGCACGCCGCTCGCTGTGGCACGCCAGCATGATACTATTTCACGCACGGGATCTCGTTCCTGGGCGTCGACGGAACATCCATGTGCTCCTGATCTTCCATGCGGGGTTGGTATTTTGGACTTATGGGGTGATACTCAACGCCCCTGCACTGAATTGCCGACGGCGTCAAGACAATGGCATCATGCCGCATGCTTATGCCAACAACCGCGCGGAATTCTGCCTGGATGGCACCTTGTCACAAGCTATAGAAAAGTTCATTGCTTGTGGCATCGGTAGCCCTGTCATTACGATCGAGAGAGACAGTTCGCCGAGCGTGATCACCGTCATTGATCATCCTGCAGTATTGCTTGAAGAAGCCTGTTTGTTGTTGGTGAAAGCAGATGGCGGTGATCTACCACACTTCACAAGTGGCGTCGCGCAGTTGATGAGGAATCTTGTACAAGCAACGCAGGCCATCGGTTATGGGTAAGTGGGTGAAGCTAGTCTTTGTATGGGAGTCTCCAAGAAACCGGTATGAGAGCATCTTTTCCCCATCACCTAAGTGAGATTCACATATGGAGTTGTCCAGCTTGGCCCCAAAGCCAAAAAAATGTACGAGAAGCTTTAAACCCGTGACCAAAGAAGTGCTACTCAGTCTGGACTTCTGCTGTGAAAGAAGATACAGACTGCTTGACATGTTCTTTGTGATCAGGTGACGTCGCTGAAGAAGCCGAACGATACTAAAAACCAGACAGTACGTAGGCAGGATCAAATATTTGGAGTAGGATACGATATATGCTGGAAGCTGGATTCTACCAAAGTTTCAATATTGACTGACAGGTCTTGCCCGCACTTAGCGAGACAAGATTGTTTTGAGTACATGTACCAGCTTTCCAGTATTGGCATCTTCCCATGCTGCACACCTCCATGCTACAAAATAGTCTGGTCGTACGAGCACGCAACCGGACTCTGTCACCCCTCGGAGCTTTGCCCAGACGCCATAGCGATCTTCGTGGTCCTGGCGGAAGCCGATTTGATGTACAGCGATTGGAACGCCGCCGAGTGCCTTTGTCGCTATTTCAGCTGCACGCCGCCATTGGTGCCCCCCGATTCCAGTGAGCAAGGTGAAGCCGGTCTTACCAGCAAGATCAATCGTCGATATCGGCTTAGATGGGACTGCGGCGCTCAGCCATGCGTGAGGAAGGCGCGAGCCAGGATATGTGGTCGGCTGATAATGCTCGAGTGGATCCTTTTCAAATGGCGGCGGCCCTTCCTTCTCATCTTCCAAATATATCGCCGTCGAAGAATAGCGCTGATTCATCTCAATGCCGAGACCATGCTCTTCTCGATCAATGAGTCGAAGTAAGTCTCGAAGCTCGTTGCGACGCTGCTGACCCAAGTCAGAGTCCTCTTTCAGTGTATCCAGAGCGGCTTTTCCGGCTTTCGGATCGCTTTCGAAGCAGCCAAGGAGCTGCCATATCTTCATGTGGTTACGGCCTGACGCATTAGACCTACAAGAGTCAGTATCAAGAAGTCAAAAGAGTTGAAGCAATACTGACTGAGTTACGACGTCTTGACCAACAGGCTGTCGCTCGTCATTGTACGATGACAGTAGCTCCTTTCCCGCCCAACCACGTTGAACGTATGCAACTTTCCACGCGAGGTTATGAGCATCCTGTATGCAAGTGTTCGAGCCTAGTCCATGGTTTGGAGGGTGGCGATGGACGGCGTCGCCGAGGCAAAACACATTTCCTTTCGAATAAGAGTTCGCGTATGTCTCATTGATCATCCATGTCGACACGTTCTTGATTTTGACGTCGACTGTGTCATCGCCGATGATCTCTTTGATCCGGGCAATGTATTCCTCTGGCTGCCGAGTGCCCTTTTCTGCCCACGGTTTTGGAGCTAATCCGAATACCCATTCATGCCACGGCTTGACCATACGGACACAAGACAGGAATGCCCAATCAACAGTCTCCCGATCAGGCTGCAGAATCCAATGCAAGTTGCCGACGCGATTCTTCATCAAATGCGCCAAGTCTACTTCGGCGAGAACGTTGACAGCATTACCACCGCCTGGCTTCTCCGTGAATGGGAGCTCCAAAGCTTTAGCAATCCGACTGCGTCCGCCGTCAGCGCCGAAGAGATATTTCGATTTGACGCGATATGTGTGACCGGAGATCACGTCTCGGAGGGTGCTGATGACACCTTCGTCGTTGTCAAGGTGCTCGAACGAGACGTGTTCTGTGTCAAACCGGCAACGGAATCCATTGTGAGTGGCGTATCGGGCAAGAATTGGTTCCAACTGTGACTGTGGCAGATCGATTGGAACAGATGGGCTCGCAAGCTCATAATCGCCCTGCGTGAATGTATTAGTCCCCATTATTCTGTGCTGGTGTGATGTGTGCAACATGCCTTACGCTCGGGTGAATTACCCCATGAGTAAATGCGCGCGTATTCTTCACCCGCCATGGACGCTGACCATGTCGTGTGTGCCATAGATTCACCGCTAGTCCCTACCTCATAGCAGAGACTGTCCAGGCCAATGTCACGGAGGCAGTCTAGAGGCGTTAGCGAGAAAATCACCAAAGGAAGGTTTGTCGCATACCAAGTGCCGCCATGTTGGTGATGTGTGCTCGAGGCGTATCCGCGTGGCCAGGTCGATTGTTGATCATGAGTCCTTTGAGCCCTTTTGTTCACTCAGCAACCAATTCCCTCATCCGTGTTGTCTCTATACTCACCATTCTGCGCCAGGAAACAAGCAAGGGACGCGCCTGCAGGACCCATCCCAACGACGAGAAAATCGACATCAGTGATGTCGGGTTCCGTATTGCCCGTGCCATTGGTAGCCATATCGACTGCTAATATCATGAAATAGCTGAATTCTTACGATTATAGAATGTGTTTACTCAGTGATGAATCTGGCGATGATCATATTATGAATTTATTGGCTGCGAGACCAGGTAATCATTCTGGTGGTTCGGCGTGATCTAGCCTTCGGTACCCCATGGATAGCCCCATGGGGTAGCTTTGTCAGGATATGGGGTCGCTCTCTGGGGTCGCTCATTAAGGATGATCGGTACTGTGGACCGGCAATTTGTTACTCCAAACATGTCACTCGCAATTGTGGGTTTCTGGGTCTTGAGAGGACTGCTTCGCACAGGCCTAGAGGCTATAGGTCGAGTGCCAAGCATGCATACGTCAGCCGTTCAGTCACGGCGTTATTAGAAAGGCTGTTCAACGATGGGGTAATTTTGGATTACACGCAATCGCGATTAGTATCGTCGAGAAGCGTCAAGATATGCAGACCTGATCAGAGCCTTGAAGACTTTCATAATATATGGTGAATCGAAATCATCTACGTAGTCTCATTGGCTCATGTTAGTCTAAGAAATCCCAGACTAACACCTCAGTATTCAGAGGAAGTCGGAATGGATATATCAAAACAGCGCCTCAGCAGATGTGCTGTTACTCGCACTTCATTGATGCAGGAACTTTTGAGCGCATTTATATACTTAAATCTCCAAAGTCCGATGGAACGGAAACAAAGGCTTCCTCATCATGCGTGGGAAGACCACGTGGGTTATTTGATCGAAGGGCTACAGTCCGCTGAAGGACCTCAATATCGCAATACCATTTAAAGGCTGCTGATAAGTGCCGATAGCGGTGCGCACATCATTCATTTGTGGTGAAGAATAATATTTGGTTGCAATGATAACTACTAAGAAGTCAAAACAGTCTCTATAGCATCGTACTTTGCAAAAACATCCCTGCAAGCCGCATGATAGCTTTCCTCGATAACCTTCCGTTTGGCCTCAGATCGAAGCGTCAGAGTGACCGGAAACTCGGGAGGGAACAATGCTAAGCCTTCCCTATAGCCGGCCTCTACGCTGCTGTCTATCACAAAAGGTTTTCCGGTGGCTGGATCGGTGGTAACCTCCATATCAAACGCCCACAGCATCTTCGCTGCGACATGGAAGAGATTTCGTTCGGCAAGATGTATTCCAGGGCACATCCGCCGACCATTGCCTGCGGTAAGAGTCAATTATCAGAAGATAAAGTTGCAGCGAGCGACCAAACTCACCGTACGCATAATGATCACGCTTTTCTGGGTCCGCAATGTTGGCATACTCTGCAGAGAACCCCGTCCATCCGTGGAATCGATCTGGGTCGAATTTGGTAGGATTTGGGTACCGATTCTCGTCTTGATGTATCGACCAAGCGTTCAGGAGGATTGTTGATTTCTTTGGCAGCAGTCTGTCACCAAGCCAGATATCTGTTGAAATTTAGCGCCTGCAGCTCTTGAAACACCCACTTAGATACTGACCTTCAGATAATTCGTGAGGAATTCCGATTCCTCCCAATGGCCGCCATCTCTGAACTTCCTTGATGGTGGCCATCACATACGGCAAGCGAACGAAATCTGGCCCTTCAGGTATGCGATCCGAAGGAATCTCGCGATCAATCTCGGCCTGTGCTTTCTTTTGTTGTTCAGGGTGCAGAACCATTGCTAGAACGAAGTTAGCCAGCACAGTTGCCGAGGTATCGGATCCACCCTTGATCGTCACCCCAGCAAGGTTAGAGATCTGATGGAAAGTGAATTCAAGCTTCTCATTCTGGTCCAGAATCCGATCGACCATGCTGTTGACGGAACCAATCCGTCGTCTTCGATCAATGATCATGTTGTGTAAACCATCATACAAGTCACGCATCGAATCGTGCACAACACGCGCGCGGGACTTCCAGTTGCCAAGGAATCGTTCTGGTACCCAATTTAGGGCCGGTATGATGTCGACGGGTGGGGTGGCCCCGACTCTGTTGACTGCCGTCCAGTCATGCAATAGTTGCTCGAACTTCAGGATGTATTCATTGTGGATCTCGGGCGATCGAATGCCGTAGACTGAACAAGACATCAGTCATAGCCAAGCAAGCATTTTGATGGGAAGAGACTTGCCGATGCATAAAACAAGGCTGTTCGTGTAGCGTTCGATATATCTCCTCCAATGGGTCGAATCCTTCTGGGGCTGGCACATATCGTACAGCATTTGCACAGACTCCGCATGCTGAAGTGGCCCATGCGTATTATTGCACATGGATTCCGTCAAATCGGCATGGATCATCTTGCGCAAGGCACGCCATTTAGGGTTTGCGTCCATCCACAGCAAGTGATCTCCCCCTGTCAATAGCTTTTGGCGAAGCAGACTTGTTGGCCGATTGCTTGAAACAGCGCTCTTCTTGTCAAGAACTTGTTTCACGGCGTCACGGCCAGAGAGAACGATGATGTTGCTCGGCCCAATGGTCAACGAAAAGACATCGCCGTACTTCTTGGCCCAAGCGTCGAATCTGTTTGTGGATCAGCTCGAGTTCGACGAGATGTGACTACCACATCATCCGTACTGGAAAAAGGCTTTGGTCGTGGGTATCTGCAGCAAGTTTCCAAGGAGCGGCACCGTAGGAGGGCCTGATCGCGATTAGCCGTTCGTGTTCATTAATCGACTACTTCACTGGTTTACCGTACCGTCTGGCATATGTCGGCGCCGTTTGCCTATGGTCGAGCAGGCATAGAGGAATGATGCCAATGGAAGAACAACTAACATGAAGTACGACAACATTGTGGTAACGAGTATTGTTGGTCGGAATGATAGTTTGATGTCGTGCACAAGGTTCTGGATTAGAGAAAATTGACCCACAGTCAGTGGAGCAGAGCCATGTCATATATTGCTGCCGCACTGTCCTGGCGACCCCAAGGGAGAGACAAGAGAAGGCCAGCGCTTTGCACACCTGCGCTGTGCGTACAGCCTGTCGAGCCCTGACCAATTGTCTACCTTTCCTGTATACCCCAGCTTTCTCCACTGCGCATCAAAAGCCACGACGGACTACCCCAGCGCCACCGGAACAGTGGTTAACGGAAAATCAACGGCAGTGGAAGACGGCAGGTCCTTTTGACATTACGAGGTCAGTACGGGAGACTTTTAGATACCAAGGTCAGGGATTGATCGGCGATTTCAGTCTGCACAGAAGCAATAGGGTGATGGTGACCGGGCTGTCCTCTGTCCCGCTTCTTGTCTTCCATACAGACTTGAGGCCAGACCAGAACATCGACTTGGTCAAGCACGTCTGCCTCCGCCTCTCCAGACTTCATCAGCTGGCAAGCATACACGATGTCTCGTAGAAGACGTAATTTTTTACAATGCTATGGCATACTGAGAACATGTTGTGATATCAGCCAGGTCTTTTTCGAAGGCACACGCCCAGGGGCGCGTGTGTTGTGAGAGGACCGATACTGACACGTGACGGAGCTCGGTCATCTACTTGCAACCTTATTGCTTGATATGTAAGTCGCCAATGTAGCGCACTTTCCGAGCGAGCGACTTTGCGGTCTGTACTCGAAGGAGAGACAATATCCTGTCGCCTCTCAAGATTGGTACTCGAATCTTCGACGATGAAAGCTCCGAATCACCGAATGCAGCCTCGACAAACAACACGAGTGTCGCGTAATAAATCGCGAACGGTACATGAGGCGCTTCGTGTTGACCGTGTTGCTGGTCTGCGAATACTTCAGTGTTTGTTCTGGAGTCCACTTGCGTTGATGGTAGAAGGTTCTCCGCGGCGGATAATAACTTTTCCGCATGCCAACAGGCAATTTTGCGTTCACGACTTTTTAGCCAAATGTCGATTGCTTTGGGTGTTGCGGCGGTCCGGCTATCGACTTGAGTGGAGTTGAGGTTATTGTAGACCAAGGTCTGCAGGGCAGTGAGACTTGTGTGCAGCATAATGCACATTGCATGGTACAGAGAGAGGTCCGAAAGGCTCTTGCAACTTTCCAAGTGTCGTACTTGCGCACACTTATCAATAGCAAGTTCTACGAAATCCTGTTTGGGAAGACGGCTCGCAAATGTGGGCAGTACGTCATCGCCGCCAAGTTCCCGGGATAGTCGAAGTGCTGGCCATAAGTTAGGCGCAAGCGAAGCTAATGTAGCCAGTGTCGAAGGAAATCCATGGACATGATCACTTCCATTGATGATGCTGGTAGTAGCCAGAAGAGTCTGCGCCAATTTGCTGTCTGGCGTTGCGCAGCGTGCTATGCCGTGCCACATCATCGAAGGCGGTCTCAGCATGATGACGACACGGTAGCAATCCAGAACGTAGAGTACTTCAAGCAATCTGTTATACAGCTGGTCAGTCAAATCATTGAACTCAGATTAGCATGAGTTCGCTATTACTTCGTAGCGCACGTATCTTCCGGTTCAGTAAGATCGCCGCTCAAGGTATGAGCGTACTCTGAAACTGCCTAAATAGAGGTGAGTCTGACATAGATACTCTAAAAGGACACGGCGGTTGACGCACGGTAGTGAGATTGCCTTGGAAGGCTTCGCCTATCTCGTGAGTCCTGTCCTGCCCACTGCACAGCCCATATACTTCCAACAGGATCAACTGTAAGTCACGTCAACTTCTGGTGTTACTATCGTGAAGAGTCTGTTTGATACCGTCGCCGCGACCTCAAGGGCGGATGTACTGCTTCTGGATGTGTAGCTCGAGGAATTGTACTGTTTGACGTCAATAGGTGATTGTAGTGCCGTCTCGCGTACTCACCTCAGCCAGCAGGAGTCGACGAGCATCGTTATACATGACGTTTGCCACGTCGATAGATCCGGAGACCACACTAAACAAGCCACCGACCGCTGCCATTGCAAACACGTATTTGACTGAATGCTTTAGCATTCCAGGCACAACTTCACGATACAGGTCAAATACCTGTGGAACGTGCCGCTTGAAAAGCTCTAGAAAGATCTTGACAGTGTCACTGTCATGGCTGCGAAGGTTAGGCGGCGTAGCGTACCACATCTTCCGGCGTGTGTTGCGTGAGGGCGACACTTGTTGCGACCGCGAGTCAAAAGATTCAGCAACATAGGTTGCAAGTCGCAATGTCGGACTTTCAAGAACGGAAGGCTGTTCTGTTTGCTCAAATAATCCTGGGCCATACAAATTTGTGTCTTCCAGCCAGTCGTACTCGACAGGCTGCGACCATAGTCCATACATATCAAAGACATCGTCGAAGCCTGCGAGAGTGGTGTTATCTTGAAGAGGGAACAAGTCCAGTCCTTCCCCGTTCACATCTGGAAGGTGGACTCCTTGGTTATTTTCGGGTTCTGGGGTTCGCAGTCCAGAGTCTGCTGTTTGCTGTGGAAGCGTTTGATTCAACGCATTGCTATCGCTCACCACCTCTGGAGACGATATGACTGGCACAGACTCTAGGGCGATGACGATCTGGTCCGCATCGCTTTCGAAAGAGCATTGTTGAGACCTCGTGCGGCAAGAGTCACAGGGATTTTGTCCGTCGCAGGCAACTTTTTGTTCACGGCATCTTAGGCAAGCACGTCGCACGCGCTTACGACCACGTTCGTGGCTTTCCGTGGTAGATGCGAGCGTTTCTGAGCAGGACTTCTCGTGCACTGCTCGGACATCTGCCCTCTGGAATGGCCTGTGGCATATACCACACTGATATGGCGTTTCTCCGGTATCTGATTCGGATCAGTCCACACGTCACTGGGGTAGGCCATATAAGCACGCACGTGTTCGGCGGTGTCTAGTGAGATGCTCTGTTCGAGCGAATACCCGGGAGCAGTATTCGCACTGCGGTGGACACTCCGGGTCAGCGACCGGCCTGCATCGTCCTCGGCAGGCTTACTCACCTTCTTTTCCGCTCGGCCCATCTGATTCGTCGTCAAGAATAGAGTAAGGAATTCGGCTGAGATAACGAATCTACCTGGAGGAACTGACAGGGAGTCGTGATGGGGTTTGATCAACCCCATTAGCCGAGATGTTTCACAGGCCAGCCGGCTCTTCCCCACACCATTTCCCACGTGACTTACTGTACCCCAGTCTTTCCGTTGCGTGCGACACCAGCACCACCAGGCCAGACTGTAGCTGTGGTAGGGCGCCTTCGGACGGAGCGTCATCAGACACATCACCTCTAATCTGGGCCAGCCAGCAAAGTCAACGATGGAAGCTACAGCAGCAAGTCTATGGCCTGCTCAGCGACAGCCAGCCCGGTGGGAGGCGGTCGATTCCCACCAGGGACCTCCAGACTCAGTCGTTGAACGCTTCCGGACAGCGTTGATGCATGGCGAGGGTGACACAGTCCGTCGCAACGCTTCCTCTCTGGATCTGGATGCTTGTCTTGCCACGCCCATCGCTGAAACTGACTTGGGCCCACATACGTACCCATTGACACTTCTCTATGGCCTGCAAGCCCTCCCAACTGATGACGAGTTGGCAGTCTTGCGTCGTGGATACTGCGACACGTTTGCATCACATGTATACGTTAGCAAGATCCACGCCGAAGAGATCGTGGCTCGATCAAACCCGCCATATATGCAGCTCACGTTGGCAGTGTCTTGCATTGCCTCGATCTTCTCCGAGTCGCCAACAGAGAAGCAGGATACAGCATACGCCGTGTCTGAACAGCTTTTCCAAGCTGGCTTCCACCTTTGGCTGGCTATGGTGGAAGTCGATGGTCGCGAGACCCGTAGCGCGAGGACAGTCATTGCTGTAGGTCTGAACACGGCCTTCTCGAATGCTGCCCACATACTCAGCATTCAGTAGGCAGCTTTATTATCAACATACGGTATACTTGCATCAGGAAGTATAATCAAGCGAAAGACAGCGGGACTTCTTGGTAACGTAGCGAATGTGGGTATGTAACAATGTAGCGACGATCGCCGCTTACCTTGAACAGATCGTAAGACGAATCCGAATGACCGATGATCCTCCTGCTGAGGAAATCGCATCGAGTACGTCCGAACGACATCCGGCAGGAAAGAGGCAAGTGGAACCAAAACAATCTCGAGTCTTGGTTTCAGCCCAAACTGACTGGTTGCAATAGCGCACTTCTATGTTACATGCTGCTAATTGACATGATTCACGGGTTGCAAAGCAACAACGTGCCGAATTATTCAGTTAGCGAGCTTTCATTTCGCATGCCACAAACAGGCTATCCATTCCAGATGATCAATGACGCGCTGCTTCATGGTCAAGCAATTCCGACGGATCTAGGTCACCGCGAAGATGCTCTAGCATTGTGTATTGTGCTTCTATCCAACATCATGCGAACTCACAAGACTTACCTTGGGCCGTTAGGCGGTCTCATGCGTCCAGACTCGTGGAACCCTTACCGACCGCTCACCTGGAAATCAGAACTTGCGAATGCTGTTGCAGTGTTCAACATCGCGCTCGATCGGTGGGAAAGTCACTTCCTCCAAAAAGCGGACCATGATGTACTCGCCTTACACTATTTTACAAAGCTCTATCTCTTGGTACCGCGCATCGCGGAACTTCCAAGCCTGGCTCGTGGCGGTAAGACTAGTCCAGTGCAATTGGCTGAACAAATCACCATCCCCGACGAAGCACTGGAGATCGCGTGGGACGTTTTCGAGCACGTTGACTTGGCTGTCAAGGTGGAAAGTCACAGATTGTCGATCTGGCTACCCGAAGTTACCTTCTTGTCAGCTCTGACTGTCGGGCACAGCCATTTGAACAAACAGAGGAGGAATGGTGGTCTCCGGTCACTTGTCATGTATCAGAAAACTTTGCTACAACTACCATGGCCATGTTGTACAGAGATGGCAGCAGTGCTGAATGCAGCTGGATAGCGAGACTAATTTTCTTACTCTATTACTCTACTAGTCTAGTAGTCTTTATAGGAACCTTATACTTAACTTAAGTGTTACTGATTATAATACGATTTAATTAGTATACTACTTAGAAGTTTTGCTCCCGAATCGAGCCTGGCCACTTCATTAGTCTTCTAAGCGAGAGCGAGAGCGAGAGCGCGTTTGAGCAGTGCAAACACGCCCACACCGAAGGATTGAGGCTCATGCGAGCATTTAGGCAACAGTATGAGCCAATCGATCGTACGCTCCATACAACAGATGATCGCACGTGCTGTTGCGTGGCTGCTATGGCCGTCTAGAACCAGCGAGGTATAGCAAGTAGTCAAATATGGATATGGGCCGGCAGTTCGGCCTCCATATTTGTCGGCCGTGATATCAGCTCTGTTGCCTCTCTGTACCTCAAGCGAGTAAATGCCAGTTGCTTACGTCCATTACGCGGCATGGAGGCCTCAAAAGTTGAGTCGATTCGACCGTGACCGTGTACGGAGTTAAGAGGCTCGCATCTGGCTTAATGCGTGTACCATCGGCCTTCGGGCGCTACTTTGCGCGAGGCTCTTATATCTTCAGCTTAGCAGCTCAAAGATCCTACGTTCGGGTTTTACACAACGTAAGGACTAATCGAAACCATGCCTGCTCAAGCAAATGTGATGCTCATCGGTGCGTGTGGCTTTGTTGGCGGTACTGTTCTGTCGCGCCTCTTAGCCACTCTCCCAAGCGTACACGTCTCATGTCTTGTTCGCAGACAGGACGCAGTGGCAGAACTCACTTCGAGATACAGCAATGTCACGCCAGTCGTTGACAGAAACCCGTCGTATTCAGTTTTGAGGGCGATGGCAGAAAAGGCTGACCTGATTATCAACGCCAGTGGGGACAACGTACCAACAATATCTGCGTTGATCGACGGTTTGGCGTCGCATGCTTCCAGCACACCCTTTCCCCCACGACTCATCAGTTTGACCGGCCCACGAAGCCTCATCGACCTATCACAGCCGATAACAGGCAACCTCAAGCCCGACAGCCACCCTTGGAGCGACATCCACGATGCTGCTACGATTTTGTCCGTGCCAGAGGACCGCATACATGCCGGTGCAGACCAAGCGATCATCGCGCATAGTATTTCCCGGGGGATGGGAACAATACTCGTCTCGCCAGGGCAATTGTTTGGGCAGGGTGAAGGACTGTTCAAGATCGAAAGCAATTCGGCAGCATACTATGCAGCAACGAAAGCACGTGGGCGCTCCTTCGTCATTGGCGACGGCACTGCGACATGGTCATGGACCTCTGTGCGCGACGTGGGAGACGCAGTCGCATTTCTTGCGGGGATGGCTCTCGAGATCGGAGACTGTAGAGAGAGACAGGTGGGAGTAAATCTTGAAGGGTACTACTTCGTGCAAACTGGGGATTTGAGTATGATGGAACGAGCGCTTGCTGTTAGTGAGCGTCTGGGTCTAGGAGGGGTAGAATCCATCTCTGTTGAAGAGGCAAAGCAGATACATCCATTTGGCCATATCATGTGGGGATGTGGTGAGAGAACGCGAGGGGACAAACTGGCTGAACTTGGATGGAAGCCAAAGCAGACTGATTGGAAAGTTTTGATGGAAGAGAAAGGAGGAGCAAGAGCATAACGTACATGACCGCGAGTTAAACACTGGTGAGAAATGCAATTGAACAACGAAAGGACCTGGTAACACCTTCTGTATCAGAGTACGCCGACATCCGAGGTCACTTTCACCCTTGTGCGGGTTGAGAGGTTGCTGGGCGTTGACCGCCTGTCCTTTCGGCGTTACACTCGCAGACCGTGCCGCGTGCGACTGTGGGTATGACGGCGAGAGAGTGTTGCACTGGCTACTGCTCTATGATGTATATGTCAGGTGCACAAAACACTGTAGGGGGCAGCAGAGGACAGGAATCCCCCTTCGCAACCGTGATGTGTGCTCCGAGTTGATGGATCCTATGCTGTTCTCTGTCGGATGGATTACCAGGAATTGTGCAGGTAGAGAACTGTGGATAGTGTCGACCGCACACAACTCGCAACAAACACCGTAAAATTGAGCAAAGGATAGCCGAATTTTGTGCGTGTGTTTGTCTGAGACGAGACGAATGAGCAGAAGATGTCGTTCCTCGGAGCCGTGCGACTATGAGCTCAACTATTCCTTGCACAGTCGACTGTGTTCAACTGCTAGCTTCAGCTTCACGTCGTCCGAATGCTCTCGTGTGTAGCCTCGACCGGATGTACTCAGGCGACTTCGTTAACAGATCCTCGTACTTGCCAGAAGCCAGAGGGTAGAGGAGATTGTTGTCAGGGTGTTCCATATGTACAGGCATTGAGCCAGGGATGTACGTCATGATTATGTTCACGTCCTGTTCGATCTGGTTGCAGAAGTCGTCCAGTGCCAGATCGTTGACGTCTTCACCGAACGGGTTCTCAATCTCCTTGCCGATGAGGGCGAGGCCGAGAATGATGTAAGCTGCAAACACTGAGCCAGGAATCGTGACCCATCCGAGCTTGTTCACCAGTTGGAACGGTAGGATCAGGATGTAGACCCAGGTTATCTGAGCCAGCGCAATTGAGTAGGCCAGGGGCAACGGAGTGTTGAGTACTCTGTCTGAGCCATTGAGGACGTCGTTGATCTGTGCCAGGCAATTGTAAGCTTGGGTCTGGCATGCAGGAGTCTTGAAAGTCCCGTTGTCGATGATGTGCTTGATGTATTCGCAGATTGTGCCGTGAATCTCCAGGGGTGCATTGCCGAGCGGTTTGTTGGGATTCTTGATCAGCTTGCGTGGATTTGACTCTGCCATGGGCAATCCCAAAAGCATACCGAGTTTCTTCCATGGCGATGGCTCTGTCCATTCCCTGACATCAGCTCGGTGAGCGGTCAAAGACAAGTGTGACACCTGTAGAGCAAAGGGTTCAAGTCAGTACGGTGTCTCAGACATTACACTGGCTCGTGGTCTAGCTTCAAAAGGTCCATACTGCTCGCCCGGCCGCTGAGAGGCCTTCGGGGGTCTGTACCTAGACCGCGAGAGTGGGTTTTATCATCCGTTTACGTACCCTGTGGCGAAGATCCTCGTAGTGAGTGAAAGGCTCGAAGCGCATGCGGTGCTTGAGTGCGATAGCGAGTGACACCAACATGTTGCAGAAGGATATCTTGGCGAGCAAGTCTTCTGTCGCGGATTCCGGTCGCTCATCGGCGTTCAGCCAGATCAGTCTTGCGAAACTAGACATGATGCTGGACAGCTGCGCCCAGTACCTGCGACCTTCACTGTATCGCTCGTATGCGGTTGAGCCACGAAACGAGAGGCATAGACCAACGACAAAACCGAGGACGGTAAGGAGAACCGAATCTATGCCAACTGCGAGCTGTTAGCAAGCACGTTGTTGTGTTGTGAAATGAAGTGAGTGGAGGGGTGAGTATCTCAGTGGCAAATTAATGTGTGAGATCGGCTAGTGCGGTATGCAAACGAAAATAAGTGCTCCAGATCCGAGAGATTAGGCTTAAGACATCATCGTGACCAGCAGATGTCTCAATGTTTGTTGTGGTAGTACTGTTCAACATGTGTGTGGAACAGTCGTGCTTGCCATTGAGAGACGAGAAAAGCCATGAATTGCTTTGCGGGCGTTGCGGAGGTGGATATATGACGAGGTACTCCGGCAGACCTATTGGGGAACATGGCGACTGCAGGAATAAAGTACTTACTGCCTTCATATACAAATTTGGATATAATGGTAACGCAAGAGCTCCAGAGGGATATGAACGTGAGAGGCAGAATCATGGCCGGCACCACGCTGCCACGGATTCTCAGAAAGATTGGCCATCGGGAGTGACGAGTTGTATCATGGGGACCATGCTGCTTTAGGTCAGTGTTCATACTCGATATACAGTCACATTGTTTAGCGTACAAAGTAGACACCGACAGGGTCACTGTCGACAGAGCTTGTCGAATGCCGTCGTTCAAGTGGTATACTGTCTACAAACTTGCGAGTGGAATCCCTGGAGTGTGTGGTCGACGCCATTGTGCTTGCAGCCGATCAGTCAAGGCCGTGAAGAGTGAAAATGTCTCGCAGAACTGCGGGTAGGCCCGGGTAAGAGGTCTTATACTGTGAACATCCGTAGCACTATAGCCAGCGTGCGGCCATACAAGATCTGACGCGGCTCTTCAGCCTCAAAGTTAAAGTAGAGCATGGTCCCAAACGGAACCCCTTAATACAGCACTATACGGTATCTGGTTGCGGCTAAGGCAGTACAGTATAGCTGGCGGTGCGCACACTCCTCGGCGCGAAGATCAAACATCCCCTGCTGCCGATGCCGTCCAATGGCCTCTTTGATCGTCAGGTCTCTGTGAGCGTATGAAATGTACACGGGACTCGCCTCGGGCGACTTCTGCAGCTGAGACGTGAGGCCTGCATGTCCCCTGTGTGATGTTGCAAAACTTCTTCCAACAGAGTGCAGTAGCTCACGAGCCCTGGCCCAACATGAATCGCTTGCCGTAGCCGCCCGACTCCCCACGGATCTGGCCCGATCCATTCGGCGGGTGAGCTAATAAAGCCATTTATTCCCCTTTTGGGTGACGCGCTGTCGATTCTTTACAACACATACAGCACTGGTTCGAAGCTGCCAGCAAGTAGGGACGCAGGCCTTAATCTGGACTTCGCTACACGCTGCAGATCTCCGTCTAGTCATCCGGATGTTTCAAATCTGCTTTCCTATGTGCCCTAAGATGATAATTTGATGTCGGTGTATTTCCCGATGCAGCGCGGCACGTCTTGGATCGCCATTGTCATAGCGTCAATTCTAGAATCGATGTCTAGGCGAGCGTGGACTGTGAAGAGCTTTGGTCATCAAATCATCTCCACTGAATCACATCGAGAAATCCATCTCGCGACGCTCCTGTTCCTTTTACGAGAAATCCTCTAGGTGCCGCGCTCTGCGAAAATATGCCAGCCGCAGAAGCTGAAAGAGTCTGGGGAACAACGAGCACAATAATGGATCTGAGGTTATGCGGTCTACCGCAATGGCCCACGCGCAACTCGAACATGAGCTGACGCTGCGACACGCGGTCAAGATTTGTTTTCGAGAGTTTTGTTGTTTCTGTTTCGCACGGTACCTGGCCATCATCGTGGCAGTCTGGCCTCACCGGTGCCGAGCAATGCGGTCCTCTCGTCGGCTACTACATCGATGACATAACGAGACCGCGTTGGATACAAGAAGACCACACTCGGCTGTTTGGGTGCCGTCACTGGTTTCCCCTTCATCATCTTCTTCGCACCCAATGTCCCTGCTTCATCCTTGGCGAAGCTTGCCTTGGTGTGCTTTGGGTATAATACAGCCGCTGGTAACAAGCTATTCGGCAGAAGTCACTCCGATAGTCATAAAGCCGTCACCAAACCTCTGCTGGGCCCTCGGGCAGCTCATGTCCGCTGGCGTGTTTCTTGGTACACTCTCCCAGCAGGGTGAGTGGACATACCGACTTCCTCCTGTCCTGCGGTGGCTTCGACCTCTTGCAAATGGTATCGCTGTATGGTCTGGTCCAGACAGGTATGACTTTGCAGCTCACTATGCCTACACATCCGATCGATTTGGTACACAGCCTCACTCGGGTGAATGCGAGCACGTGGCCCTTGACGTTACGATGCATAAGTCTGGATCTGAGACATGGCTTGTGGCTCGAATAAGATTGCAACCCCAGACACCCATATCCTATACATGTATAAGTGTGGTCCATAGCATGACACTGATTCGACAGTCAGTATCGAATACATGTAGGCAGCACTCTTGGATAGTTTGACATACACGATGTCACGTATGCAAACTTCAGTCCCACGACAGACCTCGGCGTTTGATGAGTGACAGTGGAGCTATGAGGCTCTCTCCAGGTTTTAGTGCTCGCTTGGACTCGTCGTCGTGGTGGCGGGGACGGGAGATACCAAGCACAGGCGCAGTGACATCCAAGACACCTTATCGTCACCCATTACGCCTTCTTCCTTCCTCTCGCCATACTCGCCGTTCACCGCTGATCATTCCGCCATTTTTGCTCCATCGAACTCTCCCTCTTCCACATCCCACGAACCGGATGCAGTAACCACGAACACCAACGACTCCACCTAAACACCTCGCGGCCTGGTGCCTGCGACGACAACACATACCGTCATGTGGCGGCCGACGACAGCAGTGGCGATCGCGTCACTGCTCTCATTACCCTCAGCACTTGCAGAGATCAGCTTGAACTCCCAGAAGTCCTTCGTTCGCACAGAGAACCTCTTTGCCTCCGATCCCTACCTGTCCATTTACGGCGACCGACCCTCCGATTGCCCTCCTTGTTTCAACTGCAATCTCGACGACTTCACGTGTCTTCAATTCGCCAACTGTACCAAAAGCAGCGGCAAGTGCTCTTGCCCTCCTGGCTTCGGCGGAGACGACTGTAGCCAGCCTCTCTGTGGATCTCTCCCCGAAGGCAAGGACAGGTTACCAAGACAAGGAAAAGAGTGCGAATGCCACGAAGGATGGGAAGGAATAAACTGCAATGTCTGCAAGACCGACGACGCATGCAATGCCATGATGCCGAAAGGAGAAGATGGTGTTTGCTATCGCGAGGGACTGGTCGTGAAGGAGAACTACCAGATGTGCGACATCACAAACCGCAAGATTATGGATCAGCTCAAGGATAAGAAAGCTCAGGCGACGTTCAGTTGCAATGCTGAGCGACACGAGTGTAACTTCCAGTTTTGGGTCGACCAGAGGGAGAGCTTCTACTGTGGCCTGGAGAACTGCGAGTGGAGCGCCGAGGCGACGGACACGAAGAATACTACGAGCTACAAGTGCAAGGATATCAAGTGCGCCTGCATCGCGGACCGCTTCCTCTGCGGAGAAGATGGTAGTGTCGACATCGGTGACTTCTTGGACCAGGAGATCAAGGGCCCAGCTAGCTTCAGCTCCGTGAGCACTGCCAGCGGCTCGCATTCGGCTTTCTCTGAGCCTGCTATGAACGGCTTGATTCAGAACATCTTCGGCGACGAATCGATCACTCTTAACTGTGGCAGTGGAGAGTGTCTGTACAAGACCGAGGTGCCTGGATATGAACGTCCTGTCAAGAAGATCAACACACCCTTGATCGCAGGTGTCATCGCTGGCTGCGGATTGTTCGTCGTTGCTGTCATTCTGATCGTTTTCTTCCTGGCACGCCGCAACTCAAGACGCTATGGACCCATTCAACTCGGCGAGGAGGAAGAAGACGATGCTGCTAAGCTGCTTGCGGACCACAAGCCAGCATCTCTCGCCTTCGAGAATGTCTCTTACCACCTCAAAGGCAGACAGATCCTGTCTGATATTTCCGGTGCGGTTCATCCTGGTGAGCTGATGGCAATCATGGGCGCCTCAGGAGCTGGCAAGACGACCTTCCTCGACTTGCTTGCTCGCAAGAACAAGCGTGGTACTGGTTTCGGTGACTTCTGGGTCAATGGTGAGAAGATCAGCGACGATGACTTTCGAAGCGCCATCGGATTCGTCGATCAGGATGATACAATGCTGCCTACGCTTACTGTGCACGAGACTATCATGGATTCTGCCCTCCTTCGACTTCCAAAGGACATGAGCTGGGCTGTCAAGGCACAAAAGGTCGAGGATGTCGAGAAACAGCTGGGTATCTATCACATCCGTCACCAACTCATCGGCTCCGAGGAAGGCTCTGGACGTGGCATCTCTGGTGGTGAGAAGCGCAGAGTGGGCATTGCTTGCGAACTCGTCACCAGCCCTTCCATCCTTTTCCTGGACGAACCGACTTCCGGTCTTGATGCATACAACGCATTCAACGTCATCGAATGTCTTGTCACTCTTGTCAAATCCTACAACCGTACCGTCGTGTTTACCATCCACCAGCCTCGCTCCAACATTGTTGCTCTGTTTGACCAGCTTGTCTTGCTTGCCCAAGGTCGTACCGTCTACAGCGGACCTTTCTCGAAATGCCAAAGCTATTTCGACAGCATTGGCTACGCCTGTCCTCCTGGTTTTAACATCGCTGACTACTTGGTCGATCTAACTATGCACGCCAGTCGACCTGACAACCCGATACCTGAAGACAGTCACACATATGGTGAAGATCACGATGGTAGGGCCACAGTAGCGAGCTCGACCATGGCAGTGAAGAGTATTCCGAGCATCATCAGCAACCCCAGTATCGAGGAAGGTACTCGACCCAAGAACAAGCAGCGCAAGTCCAGTATTCGTCAACAACAGGAAAGGCAACTATTCAGTCGCAAGAGCACTGATCGCAACACTCCTGCCAGCTTGAGGAGTGATGGCGATAGTATTATCGACAAGGACAACAAGTGGGTCAAGATGGCAAGACAGAATGCCCAGGCATCGTCCATCAATGAAGATGGCCATGACTTGCCTCCGGATGCCGGCAACAACACAAATCTTGACGTCCTCGTCTCGTCGTACGAATCGTCTGATGTCAAGGCCGAATTGCACTCTGACATTGAGTCTGCAATCTCGGATGCCTCTGATCATGATGGCAACCCTCTCCACGCACCCAACGGCAACTCCAATGGTAAAGTTCGCGGCTACCGCAAACCAATGCTGCCCACGCAATTCCTCATCCTCTCCCGTCGTACCTGGCGTAACCTCTACCGCAACCCACAGCTGATGCTGACGCATTACGCCATTGCCATCCTGCTCGCTGTCTTCCTCGGCTTCCTCTTCTACGGCCTGACCGACGACCTGAAGGGCTTCCAGAACCGTCTTGGCTTCTTCTTCTTCCTGCTCGCCCTCTTCGGCTTCTCCACTCTGACTTCGCTGACTACCTTCGCGCCAGAGCGCCTGCTCTTCGTCCGCGAGCGTGCAAAGGGATACTACACCCCTCTTGCATACTACCTAGCCAAAGTCGTCTTCGACATCGTTCCCTTGCGTATCATCCCACCTGCCATCATGGGTTGCATTGTGTACCCAATGACAGGCCTTGTGCCGACCGCCCCCGAATTCGGCAAGTTCATGCTCTTCCTCGTGCTCTTCAACCTGGCAGCGGCGATGATCTGCCTGTTCCTCGGGATCGTCGTCCGCAACCAAGGCGTGGCCAATCTGCTCGGCGTGCTCGTCATGCTCTTCTCCCTGCTCTTCGGCGGCTTCTTGCTCAACCACGAGACTATCCCCAAGGGTCTGCTGTGGCTGCAATCGGTACGTTTCATTCAACTTTCTTCCTTGTTCTCCCCAGTTTCCGAAAATGCAGCGACTAACACTCTATCCCCACAGCTCTCCATCTTCCACTTCGGCTTCGAAGGCCTGATCGTCAACGAAGTCCGGTACCTGTCACTCATCGATAAGAAGTACGGCCTCAACATTGAAGTTCCTGGCAGTGCAATCTTGAGCAGTTTCGGCTTTGATGTGTTGGCCCTTTGGCGTGATGTTGCGGGACTGGGAATCGTGTCGGGCGCGTTCTTCGTGCTTGGGTTTGCGGCTTTGCATTTCTTGCTTGTGGAGAGGAGATGAGCGCAAGGGTAATTTGTGTTGTCGAGATGCGTGAGATAGTGGGTGCTGGGGAGTACTGTTGACAGTCATTGTGTAGATGTAGGATTTTAGAATAAATCTGAGGGCATGTATACGAAGATTTTTTTCTGTTGATCTATCTGTTAAGCTGTGATCGTGTGATCGTCTTTTCGTCTTCAGCGTACACTCTCCTTCGTTCATATCGTACACAGTCCACATGCCACCTCTCAAGTGAATATCCTTCCTATCCTCTCACCAACTCCACCCAACCAAGCGCCTAAACCCACACCACCCTTGAGCGCCAACCTCCCCGTCCCACTCGCACGATTATACCGCCACACCCACCACGCCGCCCAACTTGCCACCGGCAACAACGCCACGCCCACGAACCCCCTTATCAACAGCTCGCCCTGCCTCTGCACGTTCCGGGTCACCTCCGAATACCGCTCATTGGAGAACGAGACCCGCGCGTACTGCGTCGCGAAGCCCGTCCAAGGCGCTTTGTCCGACAGGAACTCCTCGACGCGCTTGCGGAACAGGTACAGCGGCGAGCGCACGCCCGCGTGCATCTCCCAGAAATTCGCGCTCGCGAGGTCGTTGATGGTGTGCGCGTCCGGGACGCGCGCGGCCGAGTACGATTGCAGAGCGGCTTCCGTGTGGGCTTTGCGGGTGCCTTTGCGCTGCGCGATGGCTTCGGCGTCGAGGTGTGCGAACAGCACGCGGACGTCCTCGAGGCCGGCGTTCATGCCTTGACCGTAGAATGGAAGCATGGCGTGGGCGGCGTCGCCGAGGATGACGCCGCCGCCTTGTGGGAAAGCGTGAGGGGAGCATTTGAGGGATATCAGGGGGAGGTGAGGATTTGTGGTGAATTGGGCGTGGAGGGCGGACGCGGCGATGAGGTTGGGGGAGACGCCAGGGAAGTGGTGCTGGAAGAAGGCGAGGATGGAGGCTTCGTCTGAGTGGGTGGTGAGGTAGTCGAAGGTTGCGGCCGGGGCGAAAAGGGTACAGGTGAAGGTTTTGTCGGTGCTGGGGATGGCGATGAACATCTTGTCGTCGCTGGGCCAGATGTGGAGGTGGTTGGGTGAGGTGGCGAAGCCGTCGGCGGCGGATGCGGAGCCTTTGCCTGAGTTGTATTCGCTTGCTTCGTCGGCGGGTGGGATGTTGAACTCGCACCATAGCATGTCGATGTAAGTCTGCGAGTAGTCCATGCGGAGGAATTTCATCATGTGGTAGCGAACGCTACTGTGGGCGCCATCGCAGCCGAGAATGAGATCAAAGTCAATCTCGAATTCCTGCGGTCTTTTGACAGGTTGCCGGTCCTGATCTGCTTGGGCACCGTCCGGAGTTTGCGGTGGTGTCTCTTTTCGCTCGAACCAGGCTTTCCGGGCATTGAAGTCGACTCCCGTTAGCTTGTTGAAGAAGTGCAACTTGACATTAGGTAAGCCTTCCAGTTCGTCGAGCAGGTGTTTGTTCAAGTTCGCGCGATCAACAGCGCGAATGAAGCGACCGTGTACATCGTACTGCTGAGACTCTTCGGTGAGGGTGTCAGAGCTATCTTGGCCATGAATCATTCTGCCGTGCATAGGGATCGTTTCTGAGAGGACAGCGTCCAGAAGCCTGGGTGAGTCTGAGTGGCGCATGGCATTGATGCCGCGTTCGGAGAGAGCCAGATTGATGGATTTTGTGAAGTTGAGTGGTGTTGTTGAGGCATCTCGAAGATCCAAAAAGTGTCAATATTGACCCAGACGCAGCAACACGCGACGCAAACATACCTCCTCGTAGCTCGTACACATCGACCTCGTAGCCACGGCGAGCCGCATAGAGTGCTGCCAACGCACCCACGGGACCTGCACCCACCACGGCACACCTGATTTTGTCGTCGGACATCTCTCTGACTATCGTCTCGTGGAAAATGCTCGAGACCGGTCAAGCCAGCCAAATGTCTTTTTTTCTCTCGTCGTCCAATGGCGAGCTGACGATCAAGTTTTCTGGGGCGAATGGCGTGAGCTTTGTACTTGCAAATGTTGGGAAATTAAGCGAGTCATACTCACAAGTCTAAGTATTCCACAGATTGGTCAAGTGAACGTCTCTGGGTTCTGCTTGGAAATTAGGTGTTGAGTCAATATGTCGTGCTGACTGATCTGGATAAATAAAAAGGTCGATGACGAATCGAAGTCGTCCCAGGCTGTTTACGGGGCGCTGCGGGTCGCGTTCGAGAAGAGTCTAGCGCGAATGCGGATGCGAAACTGAAGTCACGCTTGTTTTATCAGGGGACCGAGGAGGAATCGTCACTGCAGATCCAACCTTTGCAAATGCATAAATGAGACGTCAGCAGCGACAATAATACCAGGAACTACAGATCCGATATCCTACAATCAACATCCAAGTGGAAGATATACACCCACCTCGTCTGGTCATTTGCTCTGGAACAAGGGCGATAGTGACGTTTCTCGACACAACCAAGAAGCGCAACAATTCCTCCTACTTCTTGACCTTTACCCTCTCAATGCTGCCTACTTTATACAACAACCGTGGTCGAGTGGTCCCCATAAATCGACAATCCGATGATAAGAAGTCCTCCGTCTGAAACTCGCTCAACGTTCAACAGCATAAGGTTGCGTCCGCAGCGCTTGCCAAGGATGCCATGCCTCAGTAACACGACTACTTGCTTGGGAAGCGTCAAATCTGCATAGGCATCTCATCAAAGCGCCAGACATCCTTCTACATCCATCTGTGTCTTCTCGCACGCAACTCGTGTTCATTTAGGATTTGAAGCCAGGAAAGCTCGCCATGAGCACTAACAAGTTCAAAGTCAACGGATAAGTCGCTGACTCTTTGAATCTAACTGAGAAATGCGTCTCGTATCTCCTTCAACACGTAGGGCCGCCAAATGCCTAGAATCGCCGAGCATGGCGATGAGTATCGCAGTTCTTGACTTCCTCTCCCCTTTCTCTCACTCACTCCGCAGCTCTCAATCTATTCATCAGTCTCTCGTTTTCGTGGTGTTTTACGACTTCATTTCCTGCCAGATATACATTCGCTGCAAAGTGCAAATCACAGTCTCTACCACAGACACAGCCAAAAGCTCAAGAGCTTTACAATCAGCCACGAAAGAACAGTAATCGCACACCAGGCATGGCGCAACAACCACTAGACGGTTTGTGTAGGTCCAACATTCCATCTGAGCAGCCATGAAAGACGGAATCCTCACACTTATATCCCAGCCGACTGGTGCAGACCCACATCCATCAGCCCGGCATCATGGATCACAGGCTTCTCCGACAACAGCAAGACGTTCTTCTGCGCTATCTCCGGCAGCGAACCTGAGCTGGCCTCCAGGATGAAGCAGCATTGCTGCAAAGGAGCTGTGCAACAATCCGAGGACGGTTGCTACCACTGGTGCGAGCCGCATGCGATCCAGATAGAAGGCTGGGCCACGTGCGTGTACGACAACGTTCATGTCGACGAGCACCGGTTTGGGCAGTCGTGCAATGCAATTGGGCGGTTGGAGGAGAAGAACCATGTTGCTAATGGACTTGAGTTAAGACCTGGTCCGAAACCGTCTAGTGGTGTTGCGCTGAGTGCTAGTTGGAAGTTGGGAGTGCTTCTTGGTATTTTTGGGCTGTTACAGGCTGTATGCTGAGTGATGAGAGGAGACAAGTGGCAGGATCGCTGTGAAGTATTATTGCTCTCAGCCGTTTGCCTGACGGAAGGGACATATCCCAGGGATGAGGCGTGCCTGCCGTGCTTTGCGGCTTTTCACCAAGCTCGTGTAGTCACGCCAGTGACGATCGTCTGCCTGCATTGCCGGAGAGGACTTTCCTACATCTGCATTCTGATAGTAAAATGTCCATTTGCATGTATACATACAATGATGCGCACTTATTCAAGTTTGCCAAACGATTTTACATCTATCGTACAAGTAGATTTGACAACCCTTACCCTAAGAAGTATCATTATCCCCAGCGCCGATCTCCCCAAAGTGCATCTTGGGAAAGTCGACCAAAAAATTGGAGGAGCATCAACACGTCTTCCATCACCACCACCATAATATTTCTTTACTTCTTCAGCGTGTCTCGCTGATCCACTCATTCGACAATGCGAGCCACCACCCTCGCGCGCAATGCCCTGCGCCAGCAGTCCTTGCGCTCCACCTCTCTGCGCTCCTTTGCCTCCTCGGCCTTCCCTTCCACTCGCCTCGCAACGACATCCAAGCTTGCGCCTCGCACAGTACAGCTGCAGACCCGCCGATGGAATGCCACCGCCGCCGCCATCCAGGAGGCTGCAGCCCACGACCCTACCAACCTGACTCAGGACGTCATCGTGGAGAACCTCGATCCCAAGGAGGCCGCCCGTCTGAACAAGGTCAGGAACATCGGTATTGCCGCGCACATTGACTCTGGCAAGACCACCGTCACCGAGCGCGTGCTCTTCTACACCGGTCGTATCAATGATATCCACGAGGTCCGTGGCAAGGATGCCGTTGGCGCAAAGATGGACAGCATGGACTTGGAAAGAGAGAAGGGTATCACCATCCAGTCTGCCGCCACATTCTGCGACTGGATCAAGAAGACTCCGGACCCTGTCACTGGCGAGCTGAAGGACGAGAAATACCACATCAACTTGATCGACACCCCCGGTCACATTGACTTCACCATTGAGGTCGAGCGTGCGCTGCGTGTGCTGGACGGTGCAGTCATGATTCTGTGCGCCGTGTCCGGTGTGCAGTCGCAGACTGTCACTGTTGACCGGCAGATGAAGCGTTACAACGTCCCGCGTGTCAGCTTCGTCAACAAGATGGACCGCGCTGGTGCCAACCCGTGGAAGGCTGTCGAGGGTATCAACCAGAAGCTGAAGATTCCCGCCGCTGCTGTGCAGATCCCCATTGGCACCGAGAATGAGTTCAAGGGTGTTGTTGATATCATCAGGATGAAGGCCATCTACTCTGAAGGAGCAAAGGGCGAGGTTGTCAGAGAGGCCGAGTGCCCAGAAGAGCTGAAGAGTCTTGCTGAGGAAAAGAGAGCGCTTCTCATCGAGACACTGGCGGACGTCGACGACCACATTGCAGAGATCTTCTTGGACGAGCGCACACCTTCCATCGATGAGATCAAGGCCGCCATCCGTCGTGCCACTATCGGCCTCAAGTTCTCTCCTGTCCTCATGGGCTCAGCCCTGGCAGACAAGAGTGTGCAGCCCATGCTTGACGCTGTCATCGACTACCTGCCCAACCCCGCCGAGGTTGAGAACTTGGCCCTTGACCGCAAGCGTGCTGAAACCCCTGTCAAGCTCGTCTCCTACAACTCCCTTCCATTCGTCGGCCTGGCCTTCAAGCTCGAAGAGTCCAACTTCGGCCAACTCACATACATCCGCGTCTACCAGGGCACCCTCAAGAAGGGCTCCAACGTGTTCAACGCGCGCACTGGTCAGAAAGTCAAGGTGCCGCGCATTGTCCGTATGCACTCGAACGAGATGGAGGAAGTGCCTGAAATCGGAGCTGGTGAGATCTGCGCCGTGTTCGGTGTCGACTGCGCATCTGGTGACACCTTCACCGAAGGCGGTCTCGGTTACAGCATGAACTCCATGTTCGTTCCTGATGCCGTCATCTCGCTTTCGATCACACCCAAGAACACCAAGGACACCCCTAACTTCTCAAAGGCCATCTCCCGCTTCCAGCGTGAGGACCCGACTTTCCGCGTGCACAACGACGCTGAGTCTGGTGAGACCATTATCTCCGGTATGGGTGAGCTCCACTTGAGCATCTACGTTGAGCGCATGAAGCGTGAGTACAAGGTTGAGGTTGTCACTGGTCAGCCCCAGGTCGCCTACCGCGAGACTATCCAGTCCCGTGTTGCGTTCGACCACACCCTCAAGAAGCAGACCGGTGGTGCTGGTGACTATGCTCGCGTTGTCGGTTTCCTTGAGCCTACTGGCCAGCTCGGCGAGAACGAGTTCGAGCAGACCATTACTGGTGGTACTATCTCTGAGAAATTCTTGCTTGCTTGCGACAAGGGTTTCAACCAGTCATGCATGACTGGTCCTCTGCTCGGCCACAAGGTCCTTGGTACCTACATGCAAATCAACGATGGTGCCACTCACATGACCGATTCGTCCGAAATGTCATTCAAGAACGCCACACAGCAAGCCTTCCGCAAGGCTTTCCTTGCCGCACAGCCCCAGGTGCTTGAGCCCCTGATGAAGACCGTCATCACCGCGCCCAACGAGTTCCAGGGTAACATTGTCGGTCTCCTGAACAAGCGCAACGCCACTATCAACGATACCGAGATTGGCCCTGAGGACTTCACCCTCACCGCTGACTGCTCGCTCAACAGCATGTTTGGTTTCAGTTCCCAGCTGAGAGCTGCCACTCAGGGCAAGGGCGAGTTCAGCATGGAGTTCTCGCACTACAGCCCTGCGCCAATGCAGTTGCAGAAGGAGCTCGTTGCCAAGCACGAGAAGGAGAGAGCCGAGAAGAACAAGAAGTAGACTGAAGTGTCTTGAAAACGTAATGAGAGCTAGACAGGAGATCTCAGGAGATGCTTGTATGATACAGGACTGACTGGCCTGACGAGCGCACAAAAGAAGAGTTTGGCGCAGGCGTTGCATATTGACGAGCAATCTCGACTCAGGCGCGGTGCAGCGTTCTGTGTATATTATATATCATAGCATGGGTTTCGGCGTTTCTGTGTATAAAAGGAAGCAGAGAGACGATAGAGACGTATATACCGATGTACTTGTATTTGATTGGACTACAACAAGCAGTTATACAGGTCGTGCTTCGGCCAATCGTGGACCTCGTGTTTCATCCCTTGCTTGGAATATAGGCTTAGCTGAGCTCAGACAGTATAGGCAGGCTATCTTTGGTCAGCAGACATAGTACAAAGCGCTTCTTAGGCGCATATCCTGATACATCGTTGCTCTCGTTTCTCACCTCACTACTTTTTCGTCACTCTCCATCCAATGCAAGTAGGCTCAAGGTAGGCCACAAACACGCGGAAGACACGCTGGCTGAGTACAGTATGTCTCGACCACCCCATCCCAAATAGGCTGCAGGTGTCACGAAGCTCGCACCCATTAGCATGTCATCAGCAGTAAGTAGTACTAGAGTGTCTCATCAACAGCATCAATCACACACCAAGCACTCTCCAACCCACCACGACCCGATACCCGCTCGTCTACTAAGCGAAACCGTGCTCGCGAAGCAAGCCAAGCCCTCTGATCTAGTCCCCAAGCCGGTTTCGCGGCAATGCCTTGATTGCGTCTGGTTGCGTCGGAGGCTCAAAAGTGTCCCCACATTTCTGCGTATCCACTTCCATGTTCCTTCGGCCTTTGTACTATTGACAGCACAACACCGCAGACCAGTAGGAGGGGGAAAGACTTGTCCATATCGTTGTCTTGCGTCTGGATCAGGGTTAGCGAGAGGGCGCACGCATACGATGCTTGCGTGAGGACTTCTGGTGCCCACAGGAACTTGCTTATAAGGTCTACTACTACCTCTCTCCATCTAGCTGAAGCCGACTGGACTTGTTTGGTCGCCACTACTTCACGCAGAGCTGGGTTCGCAACCTTTGAATTTATTACTCTGGACGGCTTGATACAGATAATATTCATCCAAACTCTTACCGGACTATCATAAACGCTTGCAGCCATGGCGTTCGGAAGGATTTCCTTCAACAAGACTGCCGCGCTGCTCACTGGCCTGCTCCTCCATGGTATGCAAGAGTCCGCATGATTGCTTTTCCATATAGACATGCTAAAACAATCATAACCAGTCTCCCTCACTACTGCAGAGGCCCCAGACTGGTGCACCAAATCAAACAATAACAGCCTGCACCTCAACATCATGCCCATGGGCGCCTCCCTCGTCTACGGCCTCGAATCCAGCGACGGCAACGGCTTCCGCCTAGGCGTCGAGAAGCTCCTCGAGAACAACGGCTCGACGGTGACCATGCTCGGCACTCAAGAGTCCGGCAACATGCCGCAGAATCACCATGAAGCCTACCTCGCCATCACCATCGACAAGTACGCCGAGAAAGTTGCCAACTCAGGCGCCTACGAAATGAAGCCCAACATCATCCTGCTCAACCTCGGCGTCAACGACTGCTGGTACATGGCCGACGAGAAGCACCCGGAAGACTCCGACCCATCCATCGACGCGCGAACCACAGACGGCAAGTACACCGCGCTGCGCTTCGGCACCCTCCTCTCCAAGCTCAACGCCGCCTTCCCGGAGACCCTCGTGCTCGCTTCCCAGCTCACTTATAACACCAACGAGTGGCAAGACAAGTGCATCCAGGGCTTCAACGCGCACCTGCCGTCCGTCGTCGCCAACGCCACCGCCGCGGGGCAGATCGTCCGCTACGTGGAGATGTACGACGCCGTGCCGCACGACATGTACCAGGAGGACGGCACGCACCCCAACGACGAGGGCTACCAGTTGATGGCGAAGCGGTGGTTCGACGCCGCGCAGACGGCGCTGGGGGAGGTCTGCGGCGGGGAACCTGCTACGAAGACGGGAGAAGGCGAGGAGGATCCTGATTCTTCTGGGACGGCTTCGGCTTCGGCTTCTGCTTCTGGGACTGGGACTGCAGATGGGAATGAGGCGACTTCGAGTTCAAGGCCCTCGCTCACGGTCGACTCGGGAGCGGGTGCTCTGGCGACGGAGGCGGTGTTTTGGCCGGCTTTGCCGTTGGCTGCGTGGGCGTTGATGGGGTGAGATTTTCCTTGCATGGTGAAGAGGAGCGAGAAGGAAGGAAGACTTCTTTGAGATCATGAATTCGCGAGCATCGCAAATCATTTGTGCATTTTTCTTATGGTAGCGAAGAGACGCGAGAAGGGTATCCATAAGCGGATAATGCTAGATAGAAGGGCCAAACAGTCCCTATAATAAGCAGATCATATTTCCATTCGCCTTGCCTGTTCCTTTTCTTCGTGTAAATTCCGTCATCTACAGCATAACAACGCCGACGCCATCCATCTTCGTCTTATCAATCTGGTTATGCTCATCGACACCGCCACCCAGCTTCGGCGTCCTCCAGTTGAAAAGGTAGAAGTTCAGCTTTCCATCGCCAGGCTCGAACTTGTTGTCTTTGAGGAACAGCGGGTTGTCGAGGAGGGTCAGCGCGTTGAAGACGTGGAAGCCGTCCTTTTTGGCGAGGATGAGGGCGTCGTTGACGAGCGAGTCCAGGCGGGTCTTGAGGTCTGCTTGCACTTTGTCGGCGGGGCCGGAGGCGAAGGCGGTTTCCGAGGCGTAGTAGTAGAGGTAGGCGGCGCGGATGGTTTCGGTGGTGGAGGCTTTGAGGACGGTGGACTAGGAGAGGATTGTGTTAGTATCTGCTTGTGGCGGGTGATAAGTTTGGAAAGTGTAGATACATACTGCAAGGAGGTAGTAAGAGATGAAGTCTGTAATCTTGCCGTCTTGCTCGACGACGTAGCTCCACACGACGTCTTTGGCCGCAGCGGAGCAGAGCAGGTGCTCGATCTCGGCGTCTGTGAATTCCTGCTTCAGGTGGAAGCGGTCGAGGTAGCGGACTAGCAGGGCTTTGACGGCGGGCACGTCTTCGGGCTTCATGGGACGGAGACCCTTAGTCACCGTCTTGGAAGGTAGGAAGTACTTGCGCGCTTGCATGGACTCGGTTGAGCGCTGAGGAAGGTGGCTGAATCCAGTCTTGTAAAGGTGAGGCCAGTCGAGGGAGCGGTGGTAGTAGCGGCATGTGGTGACGGGCGTGGGGAGGAGAGTGCCGGCTGTGTAGAGAGCCTGGTAGATGCCATTGCGGTAGCATTGGCGGGTAACTTCCTTGATGAGTACAGGCGCCAGACGCTTGGAGCGAAGCTTGCGGTGGATAGTGAGGAAGTTGATTTCGACGGCGTTCACTTTGCTCTGGCGGATCTTGAGTGAAGCCGGCACGCCTGAGATGAAGGCTACCAGCTTGCCCTTCTTGCCCTCGGCGGCCTTCGCGCGCACACCAATATGCCACTCCTTCTTCCATCCGGGAGGCTGCAGGGCCCACTTGAGGAACTCGACTGAGTAGTTGAAGCGGAAGGAGCCATCGGTGTCCTCGACATAGTGGTTGTACAGCAGATCGTATAATTCCTGAAGCTCGGCCTTCTCTTCGAGATCCACCAGATCCCAAACGAAACCCTCTGGCAACTTCGCAGGCTCAGGCTTCGCGCTGGCCTTGCAGATGTGGTCGGGGAGAATAGGGCCTTCAGGCAGTGTCTTGCCCTCGCTGCCGCCCTCGGTGGTCTGCAAGAGGTTGGGCTCTTGGAACTTTGGGACGGGCTGGGTGTTCCAGAACTTGTAATCCTCCTGCTTCTTGCCCTCGGGCTTGGGGCCTCCTTGACTGAGCGCGAGCTGCTGGAGCAATTGTTGGAAGTCTTGTGGTGTCGCTACTGTCTTCGTCTCGGGTGCTTTGCCCTTGTTGTTGTCTGCGGGCTGGCCGCTGCCTTCGCCGGCCATGGTGAAAGTATCAGGGATGGAGAGGAGATTCAGGTGCTTCTTCGTATGCGGTTTGAGTTGTGGTTCGCTTAGCGGCTTGTCGGAGGAGTAAAATCGGGGTGTTTGTGCTGGACTGAAGCTCTGCGATCAACACACAGTCAAACAGTTTGTGAGTCTCGCGCGTTCAATCAAATCCCCCGCGAATTGGTGGGGCACTCCAGTCAATCGGGATGTTGTCATTAACGCCTCGCCTCACTCTCTCCCTCTCTGTGCATCACGTTCAATCAATCATCACCATATCAACAGGCGATACATGTAGAAGCTTGTCCACAACCATCATTGCAGCAAACATGGAAGCGCCGCCTTTAACGCTTCTTTCTGAAGAAAATGCCACCTGGCATGGTTGACTCGTCATTCACGCCAACGAACATCACCAAGTCAGCTACCTTTCCTCCACAGAGAACACGGACTAATCGAGAAGTACGTGTGTACCTTATTGTTCAATCGACTCTGGTGCCTAAACACATAATCCTCCGCAATGGTGCCTGGATTGCCAAGTCGATCTAGATTTGATCCTTCAGCTATCCTTCCAAATTCGTTCGTAGCCACGCCAAAAACGCAGCAAACCAAGATCATGCGGTGTTCCTGTAGCTTCGCCGTAAGGTTCACAGCTGAACGGAAGACGGAAGACGCCGTAACGCTTGTGCGTGCCACTGCATGAGATACGACATATAAGTCGCTGCGGCCACAGCTAAGGTTGGCAAAGTGTTTGGCTTTTGTCCATCTAGCACAGTCTCCTTGATAAATTCACGCCTCATCACAAGCAAAAGAGCACAGCAATAAATCCCCTCCACCCATCATGCCTCTCACAATCGACCACACAGCCATAGTCGTCCCAGCGGCCAAACTCGACGATGTAGTCAAGTTCCTACTCGCAGCTCTCGAGCCTCTCGGCCTTAAAGAAATGATGCGCCCAATCCCCAACTCCGTAGGTCTGGGCGACCAAACGCCTTTCTTCTGGGTTACCGGCATCGAAGGCGATGCCAAGACCCTGGAACTAGTCATGCAAAGCGAACACACTGCCTTCTCGGCTCATGGTATGTAGCGTTTGGTTCGGGCGGCTTATAAATTTTGCGACTATGTTGCGAAGGTGCTAACGATAAGCGCAGACAACAAGCTCGTCGACAAGTTCTACGAAGCTGCCATCAAAGCCGGCGGCAAAGACAACGGCGCGCCTGGTCCGAGGCCGCAGTATCACCCTGGGTACTATGGCGCTTTCGTGAGAGATCCCGTTTGCGGGATCAACATCGAGGTTGTGAATCACAACATGGGAGTGTATCAGTAAGCTTCGCTCGCGGAAAGTGAATGAAGGTGGTTGGCATGTCGGGTATGTATCGGGTATGTACAGAATGGAAGTGTGATGTCTCTCGACTGCTTCTCATGTGTTCATTTCGGGATAAGACGCTGGCGATGGCCCGCTTGAAGTGTCTGCACAATCGGTTCACGAGCGGTGAAGGCAGATCGAAGACTCTACTGACCATTCGCACGAGTGGCCTGAATGATAGATGCAATGTCGAAATGGTCATGTGCACAGCTCTACGTATAGCCGCCGAAACGGTGCATATGGGTCTTAAGTGGACGAAAGTCGGACAGCTGATTGACGCTCAACATTAAATTTACATTTCTTAGAAAGCGCTCATCATCTTGTGTAGTACTTTCGTCTCTCATTCATCAAGCTCTCCCAGGTCTGCCGGATTTAGACCTTGATCTTGCCGACAAAGTGGTAGTTGGTGCGCGGTACCGACATCCAGGTTGAGATGTCATCGTTAGGAGCACCGGTAACATCCTTGACGTCGACATAGCAGTTGGCGTCGTAGTGGCCCTGCTTGTCGCGGCCGTCGTCGATGGTGGCTTCGGAAGTGCCCTGGGTAGTTGTGACAGTGTACTTAAGCGGCATGCTACAAAAATCGCAGAGTCAGTATGGCGCCTGATCGATCAATTGTGTATGGTCTGGCTTACCATTCAGAGTAGAAGATGACCTCTCCGCACTCTTCAGGCGTCGTCTCGTCGGCACTGCGGTAGAAGAGGCTGTCGCCGTAGCCGTCGCCGGCGCAGAGGTAGAAGCTGCCGAACTTCTCCTCCTTCTTGGCGTCCTTGTTGTCGTAGGTCAGGTGGTGGGGCTTGGTGTCACTGATGTAAATGCTGGTCGAGCCGGTGCCGCAGGTGGACATGACGACGGCGCGACGGCCCTTGGAGTCGGCCTCGCTCTTCTGCGCGATCCTCATCTTGTAGTTGTCGGCAGCCAGCTCCGAGGGTGCGTATTGGCCAGAGGTAGTGGCTCGCGGGTAGAAGTAGAGAGGGAAGGAGTATGGAGCTGCTGGGGTTAGCGACGTATCCTGGCATTGCCACGTTTGGAGGTTACTTACCATGGTCGTTCATCTCGGCACGCTGATTGCACTCTTGGTCGACCAGAGGGCCGGTGGCGGTCTGGTCTCCACCAGTACCACCTAGTTCGAGAGGGGCATTGTGCCAGGTTTCGCGGCTGTTCGAACCGTAGCCCTTGTAGTCCTCCGTGACATTGGCACGGAGGTTGAAGACAGGCCAACGGGCGGTTTGGGCGGCTTGAGCGGCGATGGGCGCCAGGGCGAGAAGAACCTTGGTGTACATTTTGAACGAAGGTGTTGAAGTGTTGGAGACGGTATTGGGTGTGAGTGGTGTTTGACGTGTGTTGGTGGATGATGAGAGTAATTGCCTCGAGAAGTGTATGTGCAGCAGTATATATAAGTATCTAGAGACAGCCCTACCGACACCATGGTGAGGTCCGCATGTAGTTATTTTGGTCTCCGTCCCGCAATCATAGTCATGTGTGGAGCCATGTCGTATACCGTGCAGAACGCAATTGCCCTCATAGTAGGTAGAATACGAAGTCCAGCCGAAGGAAGTAGCACAGATACTAAGTTGTTATAGTGCTCAAGCCAGCCGTGTTGGTGAATAGGCGAGGCCTCAACGCTCTTCAGCTTTGTGTCGTTACGAGATATTGCTTACATGTTCTCCTGGGTGTGAGTTGGAGGCGACGTCCGTCAGCCTCGTGCCCGTGAATGTACAGTATCAAGGTTTACCTACTATCAGACCGCCAGTGCAATGCTCAACTATTAGCACTATTGTAAACAGGGCTATGTTCAGCACGGCCGAGGCTTAGCCGAAGGTGGAATTGCATTACAGCACCGAAGGATCTAGTGTGAAGCCAATAATAGGTCGGACGGCAGAATTCTAGTAGTCCACTCTGCAGGCAGCAGAATAATCCAGGCTCGACCGCGTGATCGTCGATAATCAATTTGATCAGAATTGTCTGTCTCGAGCAAGATACGGTGCTCAAGGCTCAGTGCCCCTCGACGATATGGATACTGCAGACATGATCTGGCTTTTCAGCCATTGGGCGATCAGCTTACTCAATGCGTTCCTCGGAAATTGTCATTTGGTGGGTTGTAGGCCGTAGATATGGAGAACGCATTCGGAGATCAGCGCCCCGAATCCTGATGCATGGTTACACAAAGTGACGCAGCAAAACCAACAGTACAGCACTTGCGCTTAAGTCCGTATACGACTAAGGCACCAGCGCTGTATCAATATCTCTCTATGCTGTCATTATAGGCTTGAGGCAATTCCAGGAGCTTACTAGCCATTGGCATGCCATCTGAATTGCCTATGTATATTGAAATTTAGAGTGCTAGTGCTATCTGCCTTGGAGGCTTAATGATCTTGTCGTTACCATTGAGAGCCCGTACACAAACTTGTGCGCAATAATTGTACCACCGGGGGGTGCGAAATATATGACGCTACGTCACTGAATAGGTGAGATGAAATTGCGGAAACCGTCATATACTTCGCACCCCCCGGAGGGACTCAGTACTATGTCTATTACGTATTGAGGATAGCTTCAACGGCCGTTTCCGTGGCGCTAGAGATCACCTATTGTTTTCTTCCCTGTTGTACAAGTCTGTCTCGCCTGCCACGCGATTCATGCAAACCTGTACAATGACCGGATCTTCCGGGCCAAAGACCGCATCGTCTACTGGAACCGATGCAAAATGACACTTTGCTTGCTGTCCGGACATATTGCGACGTACGAGTTGGCATAGCATAGCATACAGATCGTGAATCTCAGTTTTTAATTGCGTAAGTGAGATTGACATGGAGTCAACGTGTGGAACGACCTGCCAGTTGGAATTGCAATAATGTCTTCAGCTAGATTTTCTTGGGTGGATATCATGTTGGCGCAACCTCTACCCATCAACACCGTTAGTACCGTTGCTCAAACCGCTCAACACCGCCGCAATCTCATCAGCAGAATACCCATACGCGCGGAACAGTGCATTTGACTCCCCCGGGAAGATCTTCCTTGTTTCATCCTCTGGATAGGCTGCGAAGTGCGGATTGACATACTCCCAGCAGACATATCCCTCCCTCGTGACTTCGAAGATCCGACCAAAAGCGCTTTCGCATAGCAGCGTGTTGCCGTTCTCCAAGCGCTGAGCACTCCCCATGAACGGCGTGAAGAAATTGTGCATCTGCGAACGGTCGCGATACTCCCACACGATTTTCTTGGTGTTGCGATCCACCTCGATAGCACGAGTGTATGTGATTGACTCACCGCCGCGGAATGCTCCGTTGTCGAAGATCAGTATGTTGCCGTTCTCGAGCTCTGTCGCATTGTGCTGCTGCGCGAGCACTTCCGGGCCAAGGTTCCAGACGATATCGCCGGTCTCTCGCTCGATGATGATGACTGCCGATACCGAACGCATCGAAGCAAGAATATATCTTGCATCTCGCATCGGGAGCACAGAGTTGATGAGAGGATAGTGCTCGCGCGTGTAGTGCGGCTGCAGTGGGTATTCGTCTCGAGGCAGGTGCTCGCTGACTTTCCATTGCCATGTCAGGTTGCCTTCTGTGTCGACTTCTCGGATCGTGTCGGCGTATGTGATGCCGTCAATTTCCGTGCCCGGGACGCCCCCGACGACTTTTGCGGATTCTTCTTTTGTTAGAGCTTCCAGGCTGGTATATAGGATGCGGCCGTCGCCGTAGTGGTATTGGTCATGGTGGCCGAGGGGATCAACGAATTGTCGGACAATGTTGCTGTGGATGTCGAGCTCGCTCATCACGCCTCCGCCGTATTTGTGGAAGAAAGAGAAAGGGTATGTACCGCCGGCTTCGTCAGACTCTGGTCGGAGAGTGTTGACGGCAAGATTTCCATTTGGAAGTAAGCGGCAGTGTCTTCCAACTCTACCAGGAAGGTTCCATGAGTGTACTTCCTTGCCATTGTTGTCGATGAGCCTGGCTGTTGAGGATGTGAGTGGGCAGAACAGAACGTAGCCTCCGAAAGACTTTGTTTTGTCAACGCCGGTCAAGCCAATCGCTCTGCGCTTGAGTGTGTTCTGCTCCATGTCGTTCTAAAAACGGGGTTCGGAGTTACTGTTGGAAGCAGGGATATGGTAGTTTGTTGAAAGGAATGTCTTCGAATAGAATACGGCGTTGATTCCTTCATAGAGCCATGGAAGGTATTGAAGGACTATATGTTCAGTACAACACGCCGCAGGAGATTGTGCCGTCGGTATTCCGACGGATGGAAACAAGGTCCGGCGGTTGACCGGCGGTATGCCGTAGGCGTACCGTAGGCATGCCGACGGTACATCCAAAAGCAAGCTTCCCCGTCGCAACTCCATCTCGAAAGAACCAACCATACGCGATTTCGATATCAGCACGCCATCAAGGAAAGATATGATGTTCGGACTCGAGAATATGCCCGTCAGGCTTGATATAAAGGCAGCAGAGATAGGTAGGGTGGTAGATGGTCTACAACTGCAGGGCGTTCAAGCAGCATCACAGCGAAGATGACCGCAACGAATAATCATCAGCAGCACACCAACGATGACACAGAAAAGGGAAAGCTGGCGCTGGAGGAGTCCGACAATATATCAGGCCACGATGGAGAGACTACTCACACATCCAGCGCGGTGAGAAGGAGTGTACTCAAGGTCGACTTGTGCATCCTCCCTTTCATCATGCTGTGCTTCTGCTTCCTCCAATTTGATCGAACCAACATCAGTAACGCCCTGACCGACACTCTGCGGACGGACATCAACATCGGAAACGACAACATTAACTTAGCGCAAACACTGTTCACTGTCGGTTTCATCATCACTGAGATTCCCTTTAACATCATCAGCAAGCGTATCGGCCCGGAAAGGCTCTTACCCATCACTATGGTACTCTGGGGCATCGTGACATGGTCTCAGATCTTCGTTAAGAACGCAAGCGGATTGTACGCAGCTCGCTTCTTCGTTGGAGCGCTTGAGGGCGGATATATCCCTGGCTTTGCGCTGTACATTTCTAGATACTACACGAATCGAGAACTCGGTCTGCGTTTTGCGCTATTCTGGGCGTCTAACAGTATCGCTGGAGCTCTCGCTGGTCCTCTGGCTATCGGCTTACTATCTCTGAGAGGTCGAGGTGGTTTGGCTGGGTGGCAGTGGCTCTTTCTCATTGGTAAGTAATGCACTTCGTGGTTTTCTCGGTTGTACCATATTGACTGTCTGCAGAGGGTACCTTGACATGTGTTCTCGGCCTTGCAGCTTATGTCTATCTCCCTCACAATGCGGTAACTCCCAAAGTCTTTTTCGGAAGACGTATCAGAATCTTCAAAGACGACGAAGCATTTATCATTGTAAACCGCGTGACGCGCGACGACCCAAGCAAGGCAGACACACACAAGCGCCGAGTGCTGCCTTCTCACATCCTTGAGACTTTTGCGGACTGGCGAATTTACGGCCATCTCGTCGCTGGGCTACTCTCAATGGTCATGATCGCGCCGATGAACACTTACGCGCCGTCGATTATCAAGAGCCTTGGGTTCACATCGCTACAAGCCAATGGGCTGAATGCTGTGGGCAGCGTTTGTGCACTGATCTGGTCCATCTCTCTGGCCTACAGCAGCGATCGGTCTGCAGAAAGAGGCCTGCACATTGCCACCGGATATCTGTTCGGTGCTGCTGGTCTGCTCTGGCTTGCTCTGGCTCCTACGAGCGTCGGCAAGTGGACTTTGTACGGTATGATTAGTTTATTCCTATGAGTGAGCGGCTTCTGCTGACTCTTTCAGGTGGTGTCGTCTGGACGCAGATGAGCATGGGCTCCGCACAAGCACTTAGCGCCGCGTGGCTTACGGCGAAGATGGAGGACCACAAACGTCCTATAGCGTTGGCTGCGTATGTGATGAACATCCAGCTGGCTAATTTCCCGGGCAATCAACTGTTCCGAGCGCAAGGTATGCGATCTTCATGGGTGATCCCATAGGGTTCCAGTTCGCTGACTTTTGCAGATGCACCCAGATACTCGCGCGGCCTTGTGATTGCAGCGTCGTGTGCTTGTGCTGCTGCTGTTATAATACTTGTTTGGAAGTTGTTGTATCGACTGTTCGACAACGCGAATACGGGCGGGAAAGGTGTGCGAGATATAGCAGCTCGAATGGATAGCTCGATCGCAGGAACATGATCTTTGAGCAACGTGACAAGGGACAGCGCGCCGGCTCGAAGCGTCATGCTCTATCAATGGTGACAATTGTCATTGTTTTTCATTTGGTGTTGATCACGGCGTATCTTCAAAATTTGATCGAAATTCGACTACCAAGACCTAGTCCATTATGATTCGTCCCAACCAGAACACAAGGGAACGCTGACTCGCTCCAATACTCAGTCTGTATGAAAACAGTCTTAGCTGCTCATGTATTCGAGCGGCGTGATATGGCCACTTTTCACCATCTGATGTGCCAACCCTACTAACCCCGACAGGTGATCAATCGTCAGATTTACGTGTATTAGGATATACTGAAGGTGCTGAACTCCGACACACCGCCCAATGAACAGAAGGCTGAATCTTAGCAAATGAGAAGTTGAATCTGCGCCAAACATTCTTGACTCGAGTCTGCAAGTACATATATTTTGTAGACGAGAACGAATACATGTGTACCGTTAGGGTTGATCAAGACGCTAAACCATTCCTAGGCGATAAGACTAGATCACGACATAGATAAGCAGTGGCGGTGCTATCATTGTCCGGGAGAAGATTGCCCCTTGTAATCAACCATTATGAGATGACAGCTAAGTTACAAATGTAAAGACCAGCATGCCGCCTTTGCGCTCGAGTCGAGTGTCCAAAGCATGTACGTTGTGTCGCAAGCAAAAGACACGCTGCTATCCCTCCAACGGCGACGACTCAACATGCTTGCGATGCGAGACCTTGGCACAGACTTGCTCGCTGTCTGGGCCCCTTGGGCTATCAACCATTCGTCAGCAGACAACGTCAACGAATGTTGCACTCGGCTCGAATAAGCAACTTGATCCAGATTTGATCAACGAAAGGTGCATTGTCTCCAAGTGCTAAGCATGCTCGCTCGACTAACGATCGTAGATTCGAACGCCTGGAAAGATCCATTGCAAACCTTGTCGAGAGATTAGACCCAAGAGATCAAAGCGATGATAGATCGTGGAGCCAGACCGAACATCTCTCGGACGAAACAAGTGCTGGGGGCTATCTCGACTCCGCTCCAGTGTTCCAGATCCGTGATGCGGCGACGGAAGTTGGCGTGGGCACACCTGCCATCACCGACGTTTCTCAGTCGCCACAATTCAGTCGAAGGATCACCGACTCGATAGATGCATCGACCGCTGGATCGCTTCTAGAGATGTGAGTTGGTATTATCATTTAGTTTAGGGCGTGAGCTGATGGTCATAGATTCCAAACTCACTATGGAAGATGGATCTTACTCTCACCCGGCGCGTCTTCGGGAGCGCTGTCACCACGTACTGTACAGTCGCCGTTACTACTGTGCAGCATATATCTGATCGCAGTTCGCCACACTACGCAAGATCTTGCTAATGTCCTAGCGCCGAAGCTTTTCCAAGAAGTGAAAACATTGCTGGCAAGCGCTCTTCTTATTACGCCACAAGCCGAAGAATTCTTCCAAGCTGTGATTGTACTCAGTTTGTGGTCCACGACGATCGGGCAGGTACCCTTAAGTATCGATGGCTGGCTCATCACCAGTTACGCTTTGCAACAGGGCCTGGCAAGTCCAGCTTTCGCGGAGACCGCCGGGCAAGCGAGTCGAGTGTCTAGCTCTGCAAAGACGAGTAGGCAGCTTCTATGGATACATTTGTGTCTTGCACATCTGCAGTAAGCACTCCACCATTGAGTTCTCGAACTTTTGCTCACACAAATCTAGTCACTGCGTAGGAACAAGGCGGCCAGCTGCTCTCAGTCAGAAACAAATCCAGCATTTGGTCCGGCCCATTGGTCGCAACAATTTGTCCAACTTCGAAATGCGGATGGTCGCTGAGGTCGAGCTGTACTGGCTGATCTATCAAATGTCTTCAGCTTCACCGAACGGTGTGTCCAGAACAGATCACAGGCTCATCGCGTGGCGGGACGAGCATACGCACCTCTTTGGTATGTGATGTCGCTTCTCCGTACATACATAGAGAAAGTACATTCGCTAATCACAATCATCAGAACAACCAAGATCGCAGTTCCTGCAACTGGGCCTCCACTTCGCCCATCTCTTAGCAGATTGTGAATCCCTAGGGGCATGCAAAGCAGCTGTGAGCGAACAAACCCTGGCGGATGTGATCCAGTCATCTAAGCTCATCATCAACATCTTCCTTGACACAACCGACGAACGCACACGACATCTTACGGACCACGTCTACAATGTAGTCACATTTGCTGCACTCACGCTTTGTCGCATAATGCAGAGCCATCGTGACCAACTACGAGAAGCAGGGCATGATCTTGGCATGATCCACAAGCTGATCGAGGCCATCATAGCTGGTCTAAGCTCCGTAGGTCTGCCATGTCACGCAGCCAGTATGCTTGCTGCCGTTGTTTCAGCAAGATTCGCACGCCTGCAAACCACTTTGGATGGCGTAGGGGCATTTTCCTCTGAAGCTTTTGTTGGAGACCTTTCTGCTTCTTCGGAAGAGTTTGCCGGTATCGAGGACTATACATTCATGTACCCAGACTTTAGCAGGACAGATCTCTTCAATCTCACCATTGACGCGCCTCAATGGGCTTCTTGGACTTGATCATTGGAATAGCTAGAGAAATTGTATTGTTCGAGCGCTTCAACCGCGATGATGTCCGCCACGGTGATGGATAGTTCTCTCCCTGCACTCAGCTGCATCATCCTTCCGAAACGAATACACGCATGAACTCGTGTAACTCCCTCGTCCCGTACGACGGGATCCTCTGCAAATAGCGCGACGAAGCAGCTTGCGGCCCAGCGGCAACGACGATGATGCGCCGTGTAAGATGCGCAAGATCAGAGACGTTGTTCGCTACGCCGAGCCATTTTCTATCGTCATCTGCAAGCCGCTCTAAAGCGTCGCTCCAGAGCTTCTGCCAGGTTTCTAGGGCATGCAGAAGGCTCTTAGACTGTCGTGGAAGATTCATCGAGACCTGAGAGTTGAAAATAATTTGTTGGAAGGCTGTAGTAGATACGAGTCAGTGACCGCATACTTCGAATGGTGGTCAACACGACAGACTGAAGGCGGGGAGGTGGAGAATTACCGCATAGCATGACATGTAGATGGAACAACGGAAGTTTGAGACCTACACTCGGCTCTTGCCAGCAATCGTTCGAGCATAGAGACATCAGCTCTGCTAAAGAACGAGGCCCGGCTTGCCCGGAGCATTCCCGCAGTCTAGGGAATGCTGTCGCATCAGCATCCCAGACCTTCGAATCGCAAGGAAGATCTCCACGCATCTCTAGAATGGAAAATCCTGGGGGTTTATTGCAAGATAAAGTGGCCAAGCAGTCGGCGCAAAATGCCCATGCGACAAGTCGTATCCTCTGCTCATGATTAATAAAAGTCTTCCAGTCCTGATAGGACCCATGCTGAACGTCCATGAATCCAAGGGTCCGCAAGGCAGCTATTAGGGTAGGCAATCGTCTGGCAACTGCCGTGTGTTGCATATCCATATCGCCAGCTGGAAGAGCGTCCAGAGCGTACATAAGGAGTGCAGCTTGACAGAGTTCAATCGAAACAGCAATTTCGAGGTCTGTCGGCGAGCCATAAAGGTGGTTCTCCAGCTGTTGAAAGACATAGGAGTCTGCCAATCGGTAGAAGCTCCGCGCTTGAACCGCATGAGCAGCGCCATTTTCTTCGCCGAAAGAGTAAGCAGCTCCTGTAAGGCAGACCACTAGGAGCAAAGCAAGCGACACGTTTTCCGGCTCGAACGTTGGCCAGTGAATAATTTGATAGCGATAATGTCGCTTTCGACAGAACCTCGTGATGAATTCGCGTGCGTTACGAGCGCTGAAGAACGAGCGGTAAGCGTTTATATCGAATGTCATGGAATGTCCGGCGCTACATTCAACATGGCTAATGAGTTCGGTCTCCAAAGCCTCCAGACGAGCAGACATCGTAATATCCCACGGCTCTGAGAATGTCAAGTTACCCGGATGATGTGAGGGGAACTCTTCTGTTGAAACCGATGTGACACGCGGTTCATTCTCGAACAGCAACAAGACGGAAGAATCCAGGAAGTCTAGTAGGCTTTCATCGGAGTTGAATGATCTCAGTGGTAGACAAGCAGGTCCCAATAGTGCGGCATCTGGTTCCATTCCCACCGTTCTCTCAGTGAGGAAATCCTGTTGGTCATCGGTAGCGTTGAGTAGGAACGAAAGTGGTATTCGATGACCACACCGGTCACTGACATCTCGAATGTCTGTAGATGGTGCAATGGGGGTAGCAGTATTAGTACTGCGTTCGTCAAAGGAGCATGGTAGCATGCGAGGTTTGCAGCGCTCGCAAGGGCCTTCTCTCCGAGGCTTGCAATGCACCTTGACACGTGAACATTGGGCGCAGGATCTTGCTCGCCGGCCGCGCTTCCTGTCGACTAGAGGACGCCCTTCTCGTTGAGGGCAGCGTTTAGTATGTCTTTTCGCCGCGTCGACTCGGGAGAACCAAGCCGAGCAGAACGGACATTCGCGGCCGTCAGTCGCGGTTGCATCCATAGAGTCCATGTCGGTTGTCGGCGGCCAGTACCGATGGTGCTATCCCACTGCTCATCGCGCCCGCTCACACTGGAATCGAGGGGCCAGCGAGTACCTCCGGGGGTATGTCGCAAGACCGCGAAGATGATGCTTGATGGGTCTGCGATGTGGGTCGAGGTGTGAATTTCCCGACGACGGATGAGAAAAACCCTAACCCTCCATCTTTTGGTGTCAATTAACCGACGAAGATGCATACACAAGAGGAATGAGTGTGAAAAGGCCGACGATACCTTTCAGAGACCCAATTGTCTTGTCTAGGTGTGAATAAGCCGACGTGGAATTTGGGCAAGGACGGGATTTATCATCATTTTTCGTTCACAGGTTGTTGACCTTCATCGTTCATTCAAATGAAAGAAGTACCATGGCGTTGATCAACCGTATTGCGAGTAAGACTCTCATGCTGTTCTTCGGGCCTGTACTTTGTAAAAAATGCTAATCAGAGTATCAGGAATAGTCCCATGCCCAGTATGGGGAGTTTACCGCATCTACCAACCAGCACCACAGGTCGTCTTCCAACGCCACATAACAAGCGACGCCCAAGCAGTATCCTACCGGAGACATTCATTGAAGCCATCAAGACCTACTGATGGCTCCTCTACATTGGCTGTCTCCTCTGAGATTAAGCCAATGGGCGTAGCTGAATACACAGTGTGAGCAGCAAACTTGAGTGGAAGGCCACGAACCATCAGACTGATCGAAGCTTCACATCCAGAACAACCATCGACAAGCTCATAGCCTGGGCACGTAACGGTTCCGTCTGGCCTCTCACTTTCGCTTTAGCATGCTGCGGCATCGAGATGATGCATACATCAATGCCACGCTACGACCAAGACCGTCTGGGCATTATTTTCCGCGCATCTCCACGACAGGCGGATGTCATGATCGTGGCTGGGACTGTTGTTAACAAGATGGCGCCCTCTGTCCGATTACTGTACGATCAGATGCCAGATCCAAAGTGGGTGATAAGCATGGGCAGCTGTGCCAACGGAGGAGGATACTACCACTACAGCTACAGTGTCGTACGGGGTGTCGATCGCATCATCCCAGTGGACATCTACATACCAGGCTGTCCTCCGACCGCGGAAGCGCTGCTGTATGGGATCTTCCAGCTACAAAGTAAGATCAGGAGGACCAAAGTTACAAGGATGTGGTATCGGAAGTGATATGGTGATGTCAAGTATCCAAACAATGAGGTGAAGCAATTTGTTTATATTGTAGTAGAAGTAAACAAGTAAACCACTGTCAAAGTTGCGCGTAAAGCGCCCGGTGAAAGCCAAGACTCTTATCGTTGCCCCTGGGTCGCTTATCTATTTACCAGCTGTTAATAGACCACGCCCTTTCCATACGCCTCCCGGTCTTGCAATGCTTTGACCTCGGCCTCTCGTGCCATGAGTACTCCAGCATGTATCACGCGACGGTAGTGTGGTCTTTCCACGTGGGCATGTCCAGCAACCACAAAAACGTAAGTTCGCCTCGAAGATGCCGCTAAAATCCAGATCCGGCAGTGTAAGACTGCGGACTTCTCAAGCGTGCGACTTTTGCCATGGTCGAGGGCTGAGATGTCGTCGGGATGAGGCGTCATCATCCTGTCGTACTTGCGTCGAGTACTCGGTCGACTGTACAACGAATCGCCCGGTACGCAAGAGAGGCAGGCGGCGAGCGCACGCCGTGACTGTGTCAGATGAGAATGCAAACCAACCCTCGGAAGCCACGCATACGGACTTGGACGCCAGAACAACCACAAGGCGCTTGCTTCGAGTGTATTCTGACACCATGTACCAATGCTAGTATGTCAGCGTGTCTCGCGCTCAGCACAGAGCCTGACCAACTTCTAGTTTTCCCTTCCTTTCCGAAACTGACCTCTACACACGATGGGATGAGGACACAGACAGTTTTGAAGGCTCATCGTACATGCTACTGATGTCGTTATGTGCCGTTGGGGCTCAGACGGCTGCTATCGGGGCGGTCTTCGACGAAACGCTGCTTGACGGCTTTGACACGCCTGACAGTGGCAAATACTTCGAGAAAGCTGTTTCACAGATTCCGCGGAGTGTCACGCAATCACAAGATCTCGATAATCTACGATCTTTTGGTCTTCTGGCAGTATATTCGCTGCGAGCCGGTAATCATGGCGACTTGGTCAAGTACCTTGGTATGTGCCATGCATCCATTGCACAGCATAATATCCACAATGAGAGCCTGTGGCCGAAGAACATTTCAGCAAAGGAGACAGACGATCGCCGAAGGCTATTCTGGTGCATTTATCGTCTCGAAGTACATTCTTCATGCGTGCTCGGCCACATCGTGCGGATGCCGGAATCGCAGATATCTGTTTTATATCCTCGAATCACCGCCGAAATGGACATAGAGACTCAGGCATGGACAGCCGGTTGGGACTACATCACTGATCTTTTCAGGCTGCTGGAATATGCCATCTTCAGCTTACGCGGCTGCAAAAGCCGTAGCGCTCTACTGACTGCGCTTTGCGATCGTCCGTCCCCATCCGCTCTTCTCAATAGCCTTTCAGAGCTACGAGACACTAGACCGCAGATTCTCCTCGGCTTGTCTGAGCAGGATGGCCAGTTACAAAGTAATCGTTGCAAGTACATGGAAGTCCAGATCGCCTGTACTGAAACGCTGGTCACCACCATGGCCTTGCTCTATTGCCAATCGCCCACATCCGAAGTGATGGCTGTTGCCGAAAGCTTCATTGTCGAAGTTTCTACAGCGCCGCTTATCATGTTCAAGGTTGCAAGCAGTCAGATTGTGCATCAGCTTCTTGGCGTTGGTCACATGCTTGAGAATGCATCGAGACACAGCGATGAACAATACCGCTTTGGAGCGAAACGCCTCATAACATTCCTACGGGACCTGGTGGAAAATCTGGAACATGATATACCTTCTGCCGCGAAAGCCGGAGAGCGACTTCGAGAGCTAGCAGCGACCGCACTGTGAACCCGCAAATGCTGCTATATACCGAAGCTTGATACCCTCGGAAACCTCAAGCGATCTCTTTCAAGCATGCTTAGGCTACCAGTGCCGTCGTCGAATACTTCTCATAAGCGGGAACAGACCAACGCCGCAAACGCTTGCCATACACTATCATTCCGAAAAAGGTGAAGGTGCACGCAATTGAGATCATCCCAGCAGTGATGAAGCAATTCTGCAGCCCTTGCGTCTGCCACCAAGGTGTGATTGCATAGCTGATGCCGAAGCCAATGGTGTTGCGGATTACCATAATGGATACTGTTGTTTCGCCGGCAATCTCCTTGAAGCAGTCAACGTTGTAGCTGACCGCGATCGAACCACCAGTCACGCATCCGAATGTTAGCATCCCAAGCCCAAAGACCAGGCCAATCCAATGCACGCCGTGATATGCACCAACACCCCAAGTTATTAGGCCAGCAGTCGATATGACGCCCGAGGCGGCCAGGACCCAGAGTCGATGCTCGGCCTCACGGACGCCGTGATTACGCCTCGCAAGTTGGAGCGCAATCCAATCTGCAGCATTGCCGGACCACAACGAAGCGATTGCGGCGCCGACTATGGGACCGGCGTAGACGCACCCGACTTGCGCGGCCGACCAGTTGTACGGTGCGCTTGTGAGGACCGGACTGGCGGTTCCGTTGAGGACATTGTACCATGCAAGGTTGATGCCATATAGAAAGCCGGCCCAAGCGACGGTCGGGAACCGGAAAATCATGATGAGTGGCCGATAAACCATCTTGAGCGCGTCAAGTTTACTCGGCCGTCCTGGCAAGACTCGGAAGAAACTGTACTTGCTCCATTTCGTGGGTAAGAATGGCATTCCAGAGACAGAGCTTGAAGATACGTCCTGTGGCAGCATCGCTCTCACCGTTGGCTCAGCGTTTGCTGTCGGAGAGCATTTCTCGGCGTGCTCTCTGCTTTCAGTGTCTGGCGTGATATCCGCAGTCGAGGAGACACCTGCCATATGCACCCCTTCGATGTTGCGAAAGTAGATGGTCTCCTCCATGAAGAAGAACATCACAACGAAGCAGAAGGCGCAGACGATGGTCCCAAGATGCATAGTCCATCTCCACCCGTATGCATCATTGAACCAGCCTGCGACAAGAGGAGCCAGGAAATTCGATCCGAAGAGTATGAACACGTACAGTCCCATGTATGTGCCACGGTTATGTGCGAAGTACAGATCAAACACAGTCACTTCGCAGAGCGACTCTATTGGCGAAGCGATGATTCCAATGAGTATGCGATGTGCAATCCAATCGCCGCTGGATCTCGAATATGCGGTCCACTCCATCATTGGAATCGTAAGCAGCATGGTGATCAAATATACGCCGCGACGTCCGTATGTCAAAGCTAGAGGTTGCCAGATCAAACAAGCCCATCCAAAGAAGAGGAACATGAGCCCCGTGCCTTGGACCAGACTGGCCGTGGAAATGCCGGTGTCTTGCGTTATGTCGCTGAGGACGGAGTATTGTAGAGAAGTCGCTATGCCTGTACCAAAGACGTAGAGGTATGACATGCAGACTGCAAGCGTCTTCCGACCCTGGCTCCAGTTCAGTGGATCGTTTGGATCATCGCTCGGTCGGGGGATCAATACGACGTCTGAGCGAGAAGCGTCGTGAGGCTTGGTGGAGTCGTGTCCGGTAATATCGATCAGATACTCTGTACCAGGTACAAGGTCGAAGTCTGCTTCAGCAGAAGTACTGGCCATTGAAACGTGTTTTTATAAGAGGTTGTAATCTGAAAATAAGTTCCTGGAACTGCTCTTATGAAGATGAACCACGATTCAAAGCGGCAGTTTTGTGTCATGATATACAAGGCGACGGTCCATGTCTCCGAGATAAAGAGTTGAAGAGGCACATCGAAGGCTTGAACCATGATAAGTAAGTATTGGCTATTGACAGCGGATAGTAAATGAGCAGCATTAAGTTATGTTCATATCGATACGGGTGGCTGTTGTGTCAATTAGCAGCTGTTGATTGTGACAGCGGGGTTTCCATCTCCAGCTGATAAATGGCAACCCTGCACCAATCAGACTTCTTCCTGCAGTACTTTTGGACGATAAGTCACTCTATCGATTGCATTGCTTGGCTACATCATGACCATACTGTACTCATCCATATAACGATGCGGGAAAGGATGCCCAAAGACGATTCCGTATGTTATATTCTCCCACTACCTAGTACTGCGCAAACGAAACGATAGCATAATATGGGCTCTTCGGTCAAGGATCAGGTACTCAAAGAACTCATGTCAACCAAACTTCTGAGGAACTACTAAGCCCCTGTAGACTTTATCCATCGTTGATGCCACTGTTGCAGACCTTGTGTCCGCGCTGTCTGGCGGACATACCAACAGCGTCGAGCTGACTGTGAAGCATCTCCTACGCATCGCAACCTACGATCGCCGTTCAACTTTACTCAACTCTATCCCTGTGATCAACGAGAATGTGTTTGAAGCCGCTCAAGCTTCAGACACCCGGCGTGCTGCAGGTAACGCACACAATCCACTGGACGGCATCCCATGCACGATCAAGGACTCATACAAGATAGAAGGCATGACCGTAGCTTCTGGCTCGCATGCTTTCCAGGACTTGGTAGCGAATGAGGACGCATTCACCGTTCGTATGATCAAGGAAGCTGGCGCTGTCATTCTCGGTCGTACCAATATGCCACCTATGGCCGCCGGCGGTATGCAGCGTGGCGTCTACGGTCGTGCCGAGTCGCCCTACAATGCCGAGTATCTCACTGCTGCCTTCGCTTCCGGGTCCTCCAATGGATCGGCTACCGCTACTTCTGCTAGCTTTGGAGTGTTCGGCATGGGCGAAGAGACCATCTCCTCGGGTCGGTCGCCGGCTTCAAATAATGGCTTGGTGGCATACACGCCGTCCAGAGGTCTCATCTCGATTAGGGGCAATTGGCCACTCTTCCCCACCTGCGACACCGTCGTTCCGCATACACGGACGGTGGAAGACATGTTCGCGCTGCTCAACGTTGTTGTTGCGAAGGACGAGAAGAAGGCCTGTGACTTCTGGCGCGAACAGCCTTACGTCGAACTCCCCGCCGTAGAGAGTGTTCGTCCCAAGTCTTACTTCGACCTTTGCGATCCCAACGCGCTTACTGGAAAGAAGTTTGGCGTCCCGAAAATGTACATTGGGAAGACCGACAGTGCTCCGGATGCAAGGAAAGTCCACACTCGGCCTTCTGTGATCGAGCTCTGGCAGAATGCGGCAAGGATTTTGACCGAGCTTGGTGCACAAGTCGTCGAAGTAGACTTCCCAGTGGTGACCAAATTCGAAAGGCCGACCGGCGAACAACAGGAGCGTGGAGCGAACGAATCGTTTGCCCCTCCTCACCGGAACGACTTCGATTTGAGCCAGCTGATGGCTTACGCATGGGATGATTTTTTGAAAGCCAACGGAGACGCCAATGTGGCCACCAGCCTGGCGCAAGTAAATTCGGCCACCATCTTTCCCCAGCCACCGGGATCAATCCCTGATAGATACGACTCGGCAGATCCACTGGTCAGACATACTGACGTTGTCGCGCACATCACGAATGGCCGTGTGGCAACATACGATACTCCAGGGCTCGGCGATGCTCTGAAGAAGCTCGAGGCGTCTCGCCGATCAGACTTCGAAGACTGGCTCGATCGTCTCGGACTCGATGGTGTAGTCTTCCCATGCAATGGAGACGTCGGCAAAGCAGATTCGGACGTGAACGAAGCTTCTGCAGACGAAGCTTGGCGGAACGGAGTCCTCTTTTCGAATGGCAACTGTGCAATTCGACAGTACGGCATACCCACGATCAGCGTGCCCATGGGCGTGATGAAAGATACGAAGATGCCAGTAAACCTCACATTCACGTCCAAGGCCTACAATGACAGCAGTCTGTTGCGCTACGCGTATGCTTTCGAGAAGAACAGTCAGCTACGCCAGATCCCCTCAAGAACCCCAGACTTGCCAACAGACCGGATTACACTCTCCTCAGAGCCCAGAATGATCGGATCCGCTCCGCCCCGACTTACCGTTGACGAAATCACCGAAACTAAGACTATCAATGGCAGAGGGTTATGTCTGAGCGGCTTGGCCTACGATGATGAGCTTACTGCACTGCGTGTGTATGTCGATGGTGTAGAGCAGGGTGGTGTACAGCTGGCTGGGTCTGAATGGAAGGCAGACGTTGTCGTCACTTCCCAGTGGGAAGGTCGAGAGGAGGAGAGAGGCAGACCAGACCCAAAGAAAGCAATGGTTATCGTCGAGGCAGCAGGAAAGAATGGGAGGTCAAGTGCCAAGTTGTTATTCTTGTAGACATTGTGGTACAGGGTAGAGATGTAGTGTATGTGTGTTAGCCCATATCACTATCCTTCATGACTCATGTCCCGAGAGCGGCGTAAGGGCACTAATAGCCTGCGGCCATGTCGTACTTGGCACTTTCCCTAGATGAGGTGCCTGTGACTGGCTTTGGGACTCTGAAGCATTTCCGCTAGACTCTTGGATCATCTGATGCCTTGACATCGAACAGCGTCCATAATTGGTGGCTCTGAACGACATAATATGACTTTTGTGACCTGGTCGCTCCAGGCGGTGGACTCGCTCCCTTGAGCTAGCCGTAGTGTACAGTATAACTTGCACACCATGAGCTGCTATCGACCTTGATCGCACTAAACTTCTTGCAGAGCCAAGGATGTTCGTTGAGTGATGGTAAGCAAGATGCAAATGCTGTGTGCCAGTTGGAGATCTCAGAGGCGGTATTGCTTGGGATCAGTCACTGGGACGTTGTGGCGCGCCCAGATTCCCTCAATGTGCATGTCTTCCGAGCCACTGTACTCTATTTTAGCATTCCGAGTTCTTCGACACTTTTGCATATGCATGTGGGCTAGACTTACTCGTCTTTCTCTATCACGACCGGTACGTCACCCTCGAAGGCCGGGTTACGGAAGATCACACTGCGCTTCTATGCACTCGTTAGCCTCTAACGGATTTTCAGAGATGGATATGCAATGACTTACAATACCAAGACTCAGATGGATCGCTGCCGGCGATGGCTTGAACTCTTCGGCAGGCTGTCCATTCTCAATCATGCTAACGATGTTCCTCGCCACCACGCCGGCTTGCTGAGCGCCGGGTCTTGCAGCCTTGTGAGATCCAGTGTCGGCGATGTCACCGAGGGAGAAAATATTGGGGAACTTCTCGCTCTTGAGCTGCAATGTGGGCTTTACGAAGATGCAGCCGTTCGCGGGATTCACGAGCGATACGCCCGATGATTCTGCAAGCTGGGCGACCAAACCATTGTTGGGCTTCTGTCCAGTGGCCATAATGACCATGTCTGTCGTCAATTGGTCGCCGTTGGTGAGCTCGAGCTGGACTTTGTCGCCGTTCTCTGGAATTCCGCCGGACGGAACTTTTACTCTGTTGCCGGTAATCAGCCTAGGCAGTAATCGTCAGTGAAATGCCACTCGTGAAAGTTCGAGCAATCAGGACTAGACTCACTTAATTCCAGCATCCTCGAACGACTTGGCGACGATGTTGTGGAGGTCCGAGTGGTACTGCGGCATCACGCGGTCGCGAGATTGCACCACAGTAATTTCTTTCTGTGGGTACCGCTCCTTCAAGTCCAAGGCCATCTGAACACCTACGGCACCGCCACCGACGAGGACGATGGAATGCGCTTTCTGTGCTCTGGCCTGGTGATCTTGCAAGAAAGTGACTGACGGGTTCTTCTCATCACTAGGCATCATAGAAGGCGGCGTGAGGCGCGTGCCTGTCGCTATCACTAGGTAATCGAATGGAATGTGCTGCTGGCCTTCGAACGAGCGGTCGATGTCTACACTGTCTGCCTGCACGCTTGTGACACGAGCGGCTACGACAGCATGGTTGGAGCTGTTGGCGATGTCCTTGAACATTCCGGAGTAGGGAATGAAAGCTTTCTCCTCATGGCCGGGAATGACAGCAAATCGAGGCTTGATGATTGCCGTCAGTAAACGGATCTACAGCTTTTTGAGAGACTCTACCGAGTGAACAAAGCCCTTGTGAGATCGACTTACAAGTGCGAACAGATGATGAAAATGGCTGTGAGGCTCTACCAAGAGCACCTTGATCACTTGTCAGTATATTCACGGTCGCGGTACTACACCATATCTGTGGCTTACTCTGTGGGTTGATGGAACATTGCGTGCCAGCTCTGCAGCCGCACCCTGTGAGGCGGTTTGGTCAGTGTTTCGTTCGACGTTGGTTGAAATCCAAACTTACGCGGCCAACGTATGAAGCCCCAACGACGATGATGTTCTTGAGAGAAGAGGCCATGGTTTGGATATGTGTTGTAAAGGATTGATTGGAAAGCAGGACAAGATCTATGGGTTTATCTGATCTTATTATCAGGACGATCGGAGCAGGCAGTCATACGAGGCCCCCACTCGGCTGCGGGATCGGCGAGGGATAATGTCTTATCCAACCCCACATCTCCCCGTATCCGTTGTCAAGGTTCTGTCCAAGAGGTCGGCTCTCGTGAAGAAGCCATGTCACACTGCATGAGGTCTACAAAGTCAAAGACAGGAAGTAAAAATCCATCGCAAGTGACTCGGTGCGCCACCGGAAGTACAGCGTCTCGGGAATCAGGAATACCTATTGCACGATCAAAATAGCTTTCAGCATTGCAGCGAGAAAGTATTGGAGCCCTTGAACAGCAGTACTCGACCATCAGGAACCTTGGTGGAGCATGCATATGTCCGTTACGCTCTTGTTATAAGCATACGACGTGGTGGGCAATGGTAGGCGCTGAGCCGGCGCTTGTCAGCTCGCACACTTCTACAGGATGAATTCTGGACTCTGAGTCTCGAATAGCTCGAACCGATTGAGAACCGGCACACACATACAACCACCAACATAGATTCGAGCTCACCATCGTGGAAATTTATGCCATACAAGCCTAACCGCTCGAGGGACGAGCACTGTACGCTGGTGGTGCAGTCCCCTGGGTCTGACGACTGCGAGTACGACGTCAAGCGATCTTCCGAGCCACTGGCCGTAGAAGCATTATTCCCAGTGTCTTCGTTAGTCTGCCGAGTTTTGCGTTGCGGAGCGTTCATCTTGTTGGATTGTTCTCGTCCTGCGCCGTCTCCTTCCGTCGCCGACATTACTGGAGCACGATCGAACACCTTGAGCCATCACGCATTTCTGTCGTGCTCATCCTGTGCAATGCCGGTCTTAGTTCGATACCTCGGTTAGATGCTGAAGTCCTGGCTGTAAGCGATTCGCAGCGACATTATTCTGTCAAAATTGAGTATGGTGTCAAAGACTGAGTCTGTGCCTGGTCAGGCGAAGCTCAAATGTGCGTGGCACCGACGCGGTATAAAGCATATTCCGGTGTGGCCAGTGGCTACGAGCAGGTCTATATGAGGGGTTTGATTCATCATGCAGTGACACACTACGAGTTGCCCTGTTAGACTGGTCTATCATCCGGACCTCTTGCTTGATCGAGAATCTCCCTCGCGATCAAGCCTCAGAAGGATCGGCTAAGCTTCATACATCTAAGTCTAACACTAACAAGCACCCGAACCCGTTGCAAGGCCATATTCAGTCTGTCAGGATACGGAGTGCGTCTGCGAGTCTCACGTCCTCCACGAGTGACATGTCGAAGCTTGGCCACAACGCCCACGAGCTGGGGATTCGCACGGAAGAGATCATTGTCGACAAAGCCCAGTCGAAGAGCGCTTTACATCCGCGGGTACGTGTAACGCGATGTATGAGCGAGGCATCTCAGGCCATCTGTCTTCTGTGACCCACGCACTCCTCAAGTGTGATAGATACCCCAGTCAACTCGCGCTGATACTCCGAGTCCCGACGCCGATTGACAATCCATGACGCCCTTCGCGCCAACCTTTCCGTCCCAAGAGAACTTGTCGATGGAAGTGTTGATGAGATCAATGATGTCTTGGTTTCCGACGTACGCGATGTTGGCGGTATTGGACAGCTGTGCACCGAGCGCACATGTGCCGTATTGTACGAGTTGACGTTGAGCTCCAGCTGCCAGTGGCCATGTTCCGCTGCCGGCGATGTTTCTGGTGATTTGCTGACAGTCGCCGATGAGCGGAGACCCGCTTGTGCTCTGGTTGATGAAGCTCGAGTCCCCACAGTCGTTGACTCTGTTTGCTGCCATGAGGGAGACGCCCACGATGCTTTGCTGAGAAAGGGTGAATCCAGATTCCGTCTCATTCCTTTGGGGCGTTGGGAGGCCCTCGCCCAAAGCGACCAATGCGATCAGAGCAAAGAGTTGGATCAGATACATTGTGTAAGGGATGTCCGAGTGTTAATTGACAGTGAAAGATAGAGTAGATAGTGATCAACAGACGATCAACCTCGACATGCAGCAAGTCCCCCATATTTATACAAGTAGTCAAGATGTTCCCATGTTAGCCGATGTTCCAGCAACAAGGGCAACTTCTGTCGCTTCCGGACAAGCCATGAACCTGGTCATCCTTCGCAAGTCGCAAGAGATTTCTAGCACAAAGTAGTAACACCAAGCATTGGTACAAGTCCGAGACTAGGTGGAACCGAGCTTGCTATGATTGGCTGTATGTCTGCAAGCGCGTGCGCTTCCAGCCTAATAAGTAGGCCAGCTGCGCTCAGTCCAATTTACGACTCGTCCTTGTCTTATAGTGCTTCTTCCTTCCTCGCATCCAATATAAAAATACTATGGACGCCTTCAGCCGCTACCATTCTGCCATGTCACTGTCCTTGCCAGCCAGTCAAACGCCCTATCGAGGGACCCCACTTTCGTGCGGGCAATCAACTATAATGGTTGCGTCGGAGCGTCCTTTGCTTTGTCACTTCGTCTCTGAGTCCTGAAATGAGGGCCCGTCCTGACCGCTCGTGTGGAGCGATGCGATCCCAACCGCCTGTGTGTTTGAGTCGCAAGAACGCTTTCCCCAAAGTGCTTTCGACTGCAATCTGCTGCACAGCTGCCCGACTCGCCCATGCTCTCCCGATCTCAGTATACAGAAAACCTTCGAACATACATGTCGACACGTCAGCTCTAGCGCAAAGATTCGGTGCGATATGGCGAGAGACAGAGCGGAGCTGGTTGTCAGCAGAGCGCTGTCTCTGTCCACAAGAATGAGTGCAGCCTGAACGATCGTTCACTATAGATTGCGTCCAGCAAACAGCCCGGCTGATTTGGCCGATTACCAGTGGCGTGAATTTGCATGTGTGCTTCGACTTTGGATGTTAAGAGCAGAGGTCTTGTGATTGACAGTGCCGATGTTGAATGCCATCGTCATTTTTGATGCAGCTATATAAATTGTTTTTGAAGCCCCTCGACATCTATAAACGGTTCTATAGTGTAGAGGTATCACAAGCGCTTGTGGCGCGCTTAACCCGTGTTCGATTCACGGTGGGACCATATCATCTTTTGTTTTTTTTCTTTTTTTGGCACCGCCTACACCTGCAACATATCTCGAGACACCCACGATGTATAAAACTCCAGCATAGTTCTGAGAAGAAACACCATCGTCCTATGTTCGTGCGAGATGGAATCTCGACATTGATATGCTCACAACATATTTTCATTTTTGGGTACTACACAACCACAGATATGGTGCCGGCAAGTCCACCTGCACAACAAAGACGATGCAGGACACACACGAATAACTTGAGCCAATTTTATTTCTTCCATATTAACCTTCCTGCCTGAATCTATCGTTAGAGAAAGAAGGAGAGAACAAGCAGGCCGATCGCATGCGGGTATATGTACATGATAAGTCCAAAAACCGGTCACAGGATATACCGCGCCTCGTTGCCATAAAAGAAACACCCAACCAACCATAGAAGAAACGAAGAAGAGTCGCGAACCGAAGTCAAAAAGAAATAAACCCCAAGAAAAAAAAACTCAGCCGCCAGCGCCAGTGCTAAAACCCCCAAGTGACTACCCCTCCCACCCTAGAAAAAATCAAAAATCAACTGAAAAGGCCTACGTCCCTTCGTGAACACGCTCGGCCATCGTACAGTCTATCCCATAACCCCAACCCAAACCCACAATGATTGTCCGTCCCAAAAGCCCAAAACTCAAACACTCACCTCCCCTGGATCGTCCATGACACCCTCCATCCATCCCCTCCCAGCCGGCAGAACGGCGCCAGAGATCCCCCTCTCGTCGATCGCCATGCCCTCGCCCTCGCCGCGCTCGACGTACTTCTGGCGGTACAAGTCGTCCCAGATGCGCTGGAAATACAAGCGCAGGGTGCGCAGGCCACGAAGGTAGCCTCTGTCGACGTCGTCGGGGAAGTGCGGCGGACAGGGCCGCGTGGACCAGTGCTCGCGGTCTTCGGCCGTGACGCAGTTGGCGAAGTCGACGATCTTGAGCTTGATGTCCATGTACGGCTGGCTGGAGTCCTTGTGATGGCCGTGCTTGTTGTGGGAGCCGTCCTGCGGCGGAGGTCGCATCTTGCCGTGCTCGTCGGCGTCACCGCGGTCGTAGATCATGAGCAAGCTGCTGGCGTACAAGCGGTAAGCAGGCAGGTCACGGATGATGCGCTGCAGGGCGTCGATTTTCTCGAGCACCGCGGGGATGTGCTTGAGGGCCTGCGCGTAGCCGATGCCATCGAAAAAGTAGCGTTTGAGCGCCTCCCTGAATTCGCTGCCGGCTTTGAGGTCACGGCCGAAGTACTTGTCCTCGAAGATGTAGCTTTGCTGTTTTACGTTATAGACCTGCATGCCGCAGACGCGGACGCCAAGCTCGCGGGACGTCGTCGTCTTACATTTGCGGCGCTGGGAGGCTTGCTTCTTTTCGTTGGCTTCGACGCCGTATTGTCGTGTACCCATCTTGAGATCCAGCACGCAGGGTTTCTGCATTCCTGCTGTGAGGTCCTCCAAGAGCAGGAAGTGCTCGACGCGTTCGTCATGTTGTACAAGTGATGCCTTGGGGTTGCGCGGCTCGTAAGCAGCCGCGAGCTCGATAGCAGGCCCCAATCTAGGCGGAGTTGAGTTTGCTCCAGCAGCATCGGTAGGATTCGTCTCAGGTGCATTTTCAGCTCTCGCAGGCTTGGCCAGAGTGCCATCAGCGCAGTTGCTCGTAGCAAGCAAGTCCTTCTTCAAATCGTCCATAGCAAAAACGTCCTCCTCGCCGTCACCACCGTAAGCATCGTCCTCGTGGAACTCCAAATCTCCTCGACCGCCCTCAACATCAATCGGCTTTCTGACCAGACCTCCTCCACTGTGACGCCGCCTGTGGTTCTTCGACTTGCTCTGCACCTGTGCCATGGCCTGCTGCTCCGCCTCTCGAACTTCGGCGCTCCTGCTGAGCCCGCTAGATCGGTCGCGTACGAGGCCTGCCAAATCGCTGACAGATCTGTCGCCGTCGTCCAAACGAATGCGCTGCACATTGCGCATGGCTTGGCGCCTGGTCTGGTCAGTCGCGGCAGCATCTTCTTTCAAAGCTGCAATGTTGGAGGTGCTGAGACTGTTGGAGGCCAAGCTGTCCTTGAGCGACGCCGGCAGCTTCCGCAGAGACCGCGCGTGGCGATGCTTCTCGTGTCGCTCATGGCGATGAATGACGGGTGGCGAGAAGACGTCGCGCAACACCTGCTCCTGAAGCTTTCTATTCACCATCGTGTAGCCCCAACTTTCTGATTGCTGTAGCGGAGGACGTTGCAGGGTGGTAGCCGTGCCGCTGCCCTCACTGTGATTCACAAAGCTGCTTCTGGGAGACGACGAGAATCTGCGTTTGGCATAGTCTGGCGTGAGAGAGCGAGGAGGAACGCGGAACAAGTTGTCAGGAATCAGATGTCGGTTGTTCTCAAACGTCACCTGCGGCACAGCATTTGTAGCCTTTTGCGAGTGCGAGATGATACGCTGCTGAGTCTCTGCTTCAGCTTTCTTTTCTTCCTGCTCTGCAGAATCGCCATTAGGCTCAGAAGCGCTGTGACCATTGACATCCTTCGGATTCTCCTCGGAATCTGCCTGCTTCCGCTTGTCTTTGCGATACGTAACATTCAGCACGCCAATGTATCTGCAATACTATTAGCATCTCAACAAGCTCGCACAGGTGCTACTAGATATTCCGTGCTTCTACTCACCTGGGCATGAACCCCAAAAGTTCCGGATGGCATTTCTCGATAGTCTCGTAAAACATATTCTCTTTACTGTTGAGCTGCTTGCAGACAGCCCTACGAGAGAAGCGATACATCGTTGTATGGCCACCGACTTGATGGCTGAATGGCTTGAGCTCGACAGCATCCATCGCTTCTGGTGGCTGAGCGTGCGAGTGCTTGCGTCTGGCTTGTGCCATTGCTGATTTTGCTGTTGGAGTCGCGGTGGGTGTGATATCCTCATCTTCCGATGCTTGAGAAAGGGAACCGCTTGTTGAGTAGCCGGATTCGTATTCACTGTCGGATTGAATGTTGTCAGTCGATGCAGTCGACTTTGCATGGCTGTCGATGCTATGGTTTGTCGGTTCGCGACAGAGAGAAAGAGCCCCGTCGGCAGTGTCTTCCAACACTATGGTGCATGGAGCATCGTCAACGGTCTGTTGCTGCTTGTCTTTCGAAAGCACGTTTTGTGCCCTGGCTTGCCGGGCCGCTTTCTGAGATTCGTCGGTGGGAGAGTCACCGAGTGCAACACCTTGGTGAGGGAAGTATTGAGCAGACGAGATGTGTTCCCTGTCAGAATCCTCTTCCTCTCTTGCTTTGCGGTTGCGCTCTTGGTGACCTAGACGCTCGCCGTCGTGCCCAGAAAGTGATTTTGGGTACGAGATTTTACGCGCTTTGCCAGGAGCGATGTGGTGGTGGTTGCGAATTTCGTCCAGTAGATCCAATGGCATACGCTGCATCTCTTCGTTATCCTGATGCTTGTTGTCCTGGTCTCCAGAAGGTGCTTGGCCAGATTGGTCATCGACGGGTTGCTGCTTTTGGTTTATGAGATCTTGCAGTTTGTGGGTCACATGCTGTTGATGGGAAGATCCCTCATTCTCTTTGAACAATCCCAGATAATGGGAAGCTTTGCGGCTCCTGACATTGACTGCAGCTACTTCTGGTGGTGGCAATTGTGCATCAATGATCTGATCTTCGCCTAGCTCCGCTCTGCTTTGTCGACGCTGAGACTGAGCAATCGACATTCCTTCCAGCTTGGCTTTTCCAGCCCTCCAAGACCTGTATTGCTGCCTTTCTGCGCTTCCCTCGACATCGTTTGCGAAAGCAACTTTTCCTGGCTTGTTTGTTGGATCTGGCGTGTTTGGTGCGGGCGACTGCGCTTCGCGAGGAGTCGGCACATCGTCCTCCAGAACTTCTGAGTTATCGGTGACTGTAGCATCCAGATCGTGTAGATCGTATAGAGAGCGCCGTTGGTAATTGAGTGGCAAACCAGTCCTGCTGACTGGCCGTTTCATTGTAGCCGACAGCTCCTCCTGCAAAGAGTACGGCGACAACGGCGAAACAGGCGCGTCCTTGTTCAATGCTGACTGTGGGCCCACGAAAGCCTGTCGAGGCATTGGGATCGCCATCTCCGAGTGATCGCTGTGAGTTTGCGCCTCCTGTTCGCGCTCGGCCTTGCGCTCTTTCAGTGTAGGTACTGGTTTGTCTCCTCCAGTGTAGTGTGTCGCGAAGATGCTATCCCGCTCGGAAAGAAGAGGCTCAACTGCATGCTGCAGCTCGCGGCCAGCTTGGACGGCGGCGGACGGGTCGTAAGTAGGGATGTTGTTGGGAGTGGTTCTAGTCCGTCGCTGATCAGACTGAGTGAATCGAGATGGTGACGGAGGCGCTACGGCAGAGCTCGTTTCAACCGGATATCTGGGTACGGGCCGGGAGCCGGTGGACGAGGCATCGTGGTGGTGGCGTGCATCGTGGTCGGCAGGTGGGCTCCCTTTGGCGGGAGGGTGTCGATTCAGATGCGCGGGCACAGTAGTCCCTGAGTGCGCGGCGACGGGTGACATGAGGCTGACATTGAGCCTGGGAGTCGAGCACGCCGGCAGAGCAGAGGGCGGGATTGGTCTCGTCGGAGTCGGCGGGCCAGGGAAATCGCATGCGCTGGGACTGGGTTTGCTGGGTTCGCTGGGTTCGCTGGGCGGACGGTCGCAAGCAGGGCTGTGCGACGCGGGCGTGGACGATTGATGGATTGGGCGGTGATGTTCCAGGGGTGGTGAGGGCAGCGTGGTGGTGGTGTGTGTGGTGTTGCTGGCGGCACGTGTAGGGCGATTGGGCATGAGAGAGTCGAGGGTGTGTGGTGACTTTCTCCGCTGACGCAACGGCTACGGATCCAAGCTCAGCCTTTCCGAAACACTGGGAGGCACTAACACGCTCCAGTACTCCAGTAACCTCAAGAAATGACAAGACTAAGGTAAAGGCCCCTGCCTATCACTCTCGTGTGCCTGGGACCAACCATCCACCAGTCTCCATCAGAAGAAAAACACATGCATCCACGTTGCCAATCCAGAACGCCTCAAATTGTTACTGCTTCAGCCCAACCCTCCACACGTGCCCGTCCATCAACCATCATCATTTTACCCCGATACACCTTCATCAAAGAACACCTCGATGAGCGATTTATTTGCATCGACCAGGTGCAGTTCCTTGCATATCTCACCGACATTATTGCTGCCCTGCCCTGTCCTTTCGTCCGTCGCAATCTCAAGCCAATGGCCGCCGTGGAACGAGCAACGTGAACATGTTTCCCATCCTGCTATCTACGCTGTAGAATGTCGCATACCAGAATCCTCCACTCGGCAGTCGGCGGTGTGATAGCTCGCAAAAATGCTGACACCTCACAAAGCAGCCAGCCGAGGAGCTACACCATGGATCCTTGGACAGCGCATGGATGCCATATAGGACTTCATGCAGCTAGCTGGGTCCTAGCTAGCATTATACTCCGCATCGTGATTCCTGTCTTCTGCCGTGTCGGTCGCTATTATCGTGCGCCTCGTGTAGAAAAGCAGCACCGTGCACTTTCGTCTGGAAGAATTGTTTCGTTTCGAAGACAATACCCCAAGCCACGGGATCTCGAGACGCGCAGCCGCGCCATAGCAATCAACACCCGATAAGGCTGCATAAAGTGGCGTCTGCAGCAGCGGAGCAGCTCCTTCTCGCGTGACGGACGTCCACGTTGAGCGATCGCACCGCGCAGCGTCTTTGCTGATAACGTGCGAACTGCCGTTGAGATCGCCATGCTTATCGTTGGACAGGAAGCATTGTCAACACTTTGTGCAGCCTGACTTTGTACTTTACATTCACGGCATGCCTTTCTCTGATAGTGACTGGCGGTTTTGCGTGCTTGTCAGCATGCACAGCTTGCAAGACTCGGATGGAGCGATGATCTCGTTGTCCCTGCATTATTCTGGCACGACATCGACATGGAATGTTCACTTTGGTTTGGCACGTGGTTGGCTGGCTGCCGCTTTTGCAGCCGGTCAAGATTACATGCATACGCAACTATATTCGAAGCATACATCATATACCTCTACGCAGCCACGCCGTGTGGGGGTGTATGACACGCTTGCTTCGCAAGAGGAGCTATCTCCGCATGTCGATGCAAGACTACAGCGAGTCTGATCATAACGATACCTTATTCACATGTGAAGCTCCGTCCGTCGCACTGCCAGATCTGACTTGCGTACACGTGCAATCAAGCTTGGCTGTTGACAATATATCGCGCTTTTGGGCCTCAGGATTTGCTGTTGAGGCGTGTAGTCGTTGCGATAAGGGCACAAATCGATAGGGACAGGCGCTACTAGGATGTTACTCAGGACATTCGGTCACACTTTAGACGGGAAGAATCCGTTCCTGGCATCATACAATATATAGCAATCATCATCATCATCCGAGGAAGCTCACAAGCGTCGCAAGCATATCCTTCGAATCCTCATCCTCCACACCCTCCAGCTGCTCGCTCAAACTCTCCTTCACCGCCGTCAACGACCCTCCAAGCCCTTCCAGAACAGCCTTCTTCGCGCCCGCCTCCTCCGCCACGAGCCACGCGAGAACAACATCGGCGGTCTGTAGTCCGAACAAGCCGTGGTCCAGGCGGCGGGAGAACCACTCTCCTTCTCGCTCTGCCCAGTCGTCTTCGTCCATCATCCGCCGCTCGAGCTTGATCTCGTCTTCTACTGCTGACAAACGCTTTGCGTATTCTCTTCGCACTTGTAGCAATTTGTTGAGCTTCTCGTAGTCCTTTTCAGTGAACTTGTTTAGCGTTCGGATTCGTGCAGCCGACTCTCCCGGTAGCCAGCGGAGTAATGAAGCGAAAATGCCAAGCAAGTGCTCCATCGTCGCGGGTGTGGGCTTCTTGGAGAAGAGCGAGAAGATATTCTTCAGCCCTCCCGCTTCTACCAATTTGACACTCACGGCCGTGGCGGCTTCGCTGACCTCGTTGCTGCTGCCTCCAATTGCGTGGTCAAGTGCACGCAATGCGCGCTGCTTGCTGAAGCCGCCTTCTTTGAGCATGATAAGCACAAGCTCTACACCTTCTGCTTCGAGGAAAGCTGTCTTGCCCGCCGTTTCGTCCAGTACGCATGTCAGCGCGTCAAAGACGTTCTCGACATATTCTTCCTCTGGTGTGTCTTTCGGGGGATCGCGTTTTCGGTAGTGTGCTAGAATTTGAAGGAAGAGGTCGACGCCTTCGACTTCTTTGGCAAGCATCGTCCGTAGCATTGGCGAGGATTGAAGGAGCACTTGCAGAACCTCGGCGGCGTATTGCTTATTTTGAGACAACGGTGATTCCGGCAGGCGTATACGGTTGCAGAGCCAATTTAGCACAACCTCAGTGCCAATGCGCTCTGCAACGGGTTGCTGGCTGGCCAAAGACTCGAGGACAGAGAGGGAGTGGTACACACCCGAACGGTCGGTTTCGGATGTTTCATCCAGACGGTTCAGGTTGCTCATGAGAAGGGCGAGGAGGTCTGCTTCCAGAAGCGCAGTCGTCAAAGCATCCCATTGTGGCTGCGACGCCTCAACATCCTCATCCAGCAACTCGCTGATAATCTCAATGGCTCCGATCGCGATGTCCGTATTCTCATGCGCCAGCAGCTCCACAAGCCGAGGCGCAGCATTACTCTGCGCAAACTCAGGATATAGCTCCGCGTGCTCTGACAACAAACTCCAGCTCTTGATCTCAGCATCCAAATCCGCTTCCGAGCCCATGAACTTGGTCGGCTCGCTCTCGAACTTGGCCCTCAATTCTGCGTTTTTCGCAATCTTGCGCTCGAAACTTGCGCTCAGCCTCTTCATCCACGCGCTGTCGATCTTCTCTTCTTTGTAGTCCTCTCCATCTTGCTCGTCCAGGTAGTCCAGTGCTTGCGCCGTCTCTCCCGTCACTCCACCGCCAAAGAAACGACCTTCTTCGTCGTCGCCCTCGTCGTCATCGGGCGGTAGAGAAGGTCCAGCTTCCATATCTTCATCGTCGTCAGGTGCATCCTCGACAGAGGCTTTGCCGTTTGTGTGTGGTGATGAGGAGTCGGAGACCTTTGTGGATTTGTACGCTTGCTGCGCGTCGGGCTCCTCGAATTTACGCTTGCCCGAGCCGATGGGCAGGTTCGGCTTCTTGAAGAGGTCGTCGATCGAGGTCATTGTCGTGTGTTTTGCGGGAGGTGTAGCTTTGCGACCAGCAATGGATGCTTTCTCAAGATCGAGCTGTAGCTAAAGACCAATAGACTTTAAGGTGCGGACCGCTAGCGCGCATTTGTCGCGTGGAAGCGGCGTCCGCGCGTTTGGTGGGACGGCCTTCGATGTTTGAAGGAGCACGACAACCTTTCTCAAAAACACCGTCAGCGTCAACATCGAAGATAAATGAACATGGACTCATCAACGGACTCAAGACGCTATGCAAATGAGAACGAGCCCGAGCTCAGCCCACTCGAGCAGGAAGTCTTGGACGAGTATGCAAAACTAGTCGGCAACCTCGACGATGTATGTCAATATCATTTGCTACATCTATCCTTCCCTCTCAAACTTCCGCTGACAACAAAGCAGCTCTCCGGCATCCTAGCAGAACTTGCAGCCAATCCTTCTATCGAGATCCTCGACTCATTGCGTGGCCTGGAACGGAAAACCGCCACAGTATTCACGTTGCTGAAAGCCAGCGTGTACTCCATCGTGTTGCAGCAGGAGATCAGAGATGAAGACGTTGGGTCGCCTCGTTGATGATGGTTTCATCGTAAGCTTCTCTGCTTTGCGAATTTTGCTTCTAATGTTCTGCTAACAATTTGGACATGAAGGCAGGTGACCCTGGCGTTTCTGGTGGTGTTCCTTTGCATTATACCCAATCCTAAAGGCTCTTCTTGTACTCTGGATGCATGCTTTCAAAATGATACGCCGCTTTGCTGTGCATATCTACCAGGCAATGAACTGGACCACCTTCTACCTACTTTGCACCAATTTGTCGCAGCGCCAGGTCCGTCGTCACCAATTTGCAGAACAAAGGTCGAGTAAGCTAGTGACCTCCAGCCCGGCTTTCTCAAGGAACTGGCATCAGATCGAGTTCGGTTCGGCACCTTCCTCCATCGCAGCCAAGCCTTGCTGGATCTTGTCTGCAAAGCTCGTCCCAGCGGAGCCTCTTTGGGCGACCGGCATGCAATGCTATGGAGTCGCTGAGCAGTTTTTCTCATAAGCTTAAGCACAACCTTCAAGCAACTTCAGTCGACCACCAGCAGGTTTTCTCGTTCTTCGAGCCACTGGCGTTGCTGCACTGCGTATCACTTCTAGCTTCTTGTCATATAGAAGAACGCGGTGTAGCCAAGGCCCCAAACTTTACCTTGATGGAGCGACACTACAATGCGTCACCAGGCGGGCCAGGGATCGAGGAACAAAGGATTGCCATCAGATAGAACATGTCAACGAGTCGACTATACTGCACTATAGTGAGATTCTGCAAACAACATCCACCTGCACAACGGAAAATCTTTTTCTTTGGGAAAATTTCATAACACTCAATGCCTAATCGTAATGCCAGATAACAAAATCCCTAATAAACCAAGGAGGTATCTAAAGTTTAGGCGCAGCGCCCGATCTATCCACAAGGCCGACCTGCTTATTGCTACCACCGCAGCATTTATTCAAATCCTTCGACGAGTTGTCCTTGTCGATGCTAGTCGGCGGCACCCAAAGACCGGGGTTCTTCTCGAAGAAATTGCTCGCGCGGAGCATGACGCTCAGCGGCTCGGCCGGCATGAGCGGGAAGTCCTCTGTGCGAGGGAAGTGCGTGATGCCGAACTGCAGCCAGCAGACAATGTCCGTGTTCTCGATGTTGTCGTTGCGCTCGGCCCAGTCGACGACGGTCTCGTTGTGCGGCCAACCGGGCTGGCCGTTCGACTGGCAGACGTAGTTGCCGGCGGGGAAGAGCTCGTCTTCGCGGTATTTGGTGACCCAGAGGGTCTTGCGGGTGAAGCCCGCACGGCGCCAGACGAGACTGCCCGGTCTGCAGAGCAAGCCCGGCGACTCACGACTGATGATCTTGTAGCCGACGGGTTTCTTGCAGGCCGGGTTGAGCTTGTTCGGGTTGATGATGTCCCAGGTGCGGCTGGTTTCGTGGTTGTAATCGCAGGCGCCCTCTTTGCTTGTCTTCAAGAGGGTCTTCTGGCAGTGGAAGGCGTTGCCGTAGAGGTTGCCTGCTTGGCCGACGGGGATGTCGGTGCTTACGGCGTCGTTTTGCACGACAGAGTTGTTTGGTCCGTCGATGGCGGGGTCGACGCGGAGAGAGAACAGGTGCTGGTGGTTGTGGGCGTTGAGTCCCTCAGCGACCTGAGTTCCGTGTGGTGCGGCCTGTTCACCAGGTGCGAGCGGTACAGTGTTGAGGATACCCGTAAGCTTGACCTCAAGCTTGTAGGTGCCATCCAGAGAGAAGATGTGGTAGAAGCCGTACTCGTAGTTGGCGGCGGTGATGATTTGCGAGATGATGAGCTTGCGATCTCTTGCAGACACGACGGTTCCATCACGGTAGTCGGTGTGCTTGTAGAGAAGGCCGTTGTCCTCTTCGTGGATGCAGACAGCGTTGGGCAGTACTGCAGCGAATCCGCGAGCGGTCGACATGACGGCATCAAGGTATTTGATGGCCCCCTTGCAGTCACAGCCTGCCTTCAGAGGGTTGGTCATCAGACCCATGCCATACTCGCCAATGTCGAATGCATGCTTGCGGTGATGAGGGAGATCTGGGTTGCCGTAAGGGACCACCATTTCGGCAACACTCAGGCGGTTGAACATCATGCGGCGTCGCTTCTCGTACATGTCGTCGACAGACACATCAGAGATAACAATTCCTTCACGGTAGTTAAATCCGATATGCATCTTGTAGCCAGCCCAGGAAAGCTCGTTGCCGTTCATGGTGAACGAGACGCCCTTGGGCTGGGTGACATCGATAGGCTTGAGCCTGTCAAAGACATAGCCATCCTTGATGAATTCGGGAAGGAAGTTGTGCGACTTTCGAGGCACAGGCACTCTCTTCCCGTCGACTCTGCGGATGTCGATACGGAGAACTTCTTCCTTCTCGGTGTCGATGACCATGCAGAAATCAAGAGGATGGGCGTACTGGTTGTCATTCGATGACGGACGCCAGTAGGCGAGTCCTTGCTGGAGACGGCGGTCAAAGCCGTAGCGCTCATCGGCTCCTACAGCCCAGCCGTCGAAGTAGACTTCGTCCATGTTGTCGATGCCGATCTCTTTACAGCAGGCAACGACACCAGGGTCGGCACGAGCGACGCGTTCACAGACGTCGAGGTCCTCCAGAGTGAGAATAGGTAGGACATCGTCGAGGGCCCGGGTAGCCATGATGCTCTTTTTCGGCAGGCTGACCAGGATCTCGTTGACCTGAGCTGAGCCATTCAAGAGGACAATCACGAAGGCCCGACGTTCTGGTTTTGGGCCATTGGCATCACGCCAGGCCACGTACTCGGACTTGATGGGATCCTGATGGAATTGTTAATATCTCTGCCACTCGGATTGTAGCATCGAGGGGCTCACCTTTAATGTGATGACATTGAACTTCAGACGCGCGTCTTTGTAGTGCTTCTGAACAATATCTGCGACCTCAATGATTTCGGCCACAGTGAGCTGGTCTGAGTACCAGAGTGTCAGCCTACGCCATCAACATGTCATAAACTATACCATCCACTCACCAAGAGGGTGCTGGACTCGTTCAGTCGGGAGCTCTGCAGCGGCTTCCGGGGTGTAAACCTCGTAGCCGGCAATGATCTCAGTATCGGCAGCCATTGTGAATGATTGAGTGGAATGTTTCTGTGAAGAAGAGCTTGTTGTGCCTGCGGTGCTCAGTGTGATGTTGGAGAAAGTAGGGCAGTGGAAGGATGCTGTCTGGACATTATATACTCGTGAGAACACGCCGCAATGCTACAGCAGTCCAGAGCTGAGACAGCTGTAGGCATAGCCGCATGTACCTGCCGTTTAGGTTAGTCAAACCTAATGTACGAAGCTGTTCCACTGAATGGTGGAAGAGACGCCGAAACAGACATGCAGCGATAGCTGACGCCCGGGTGCGTGGCATCCGCGGGCGCCATCGACACCTTGCACCTCGTGACCGATCTTCAACACGCATGGCAGGTCTGTGCTGACTCGCATCCGTCCCCCGCAGACTCGGAAGCCAAAGCCACGCTTCAAACGCAGAAGCTTACCTTATCGCCTACTAGCCCGGACGAGGAAGTTGTGGAGACCAAGGCGCGATAACCGTCTCTGGCTATCTACATTGCCATTTGCCAACCCTACGCATGCCACATAGCTCGGGCAAGCACGCGGCCAAGCTGCCTGCGTCGCACGATAGCAGAGCATGTAAAGGCCACTCGTCCGCCATCGCTGGTGCCTCTGCGGCAACACGCACCAGACCAAACCGAAATTTCACTCAGATGGACATATCAGCAGCACCCTTCGACGACGGCCCTGGCAGCCGTGAAGAACAGAATGAACACGATGCCGACATTCTCGCTGGCTTGGGCCACTCGCAAGAGCTGTCCCGGCAGTTCAGTTCGTGGAGCATGTTCGCTCTTGCCTTTACTGTCCTAGGTACCTGGTCGACCTTCTCACAGAATTTGTCCGACGGTATCACCAATGGAGGCCCGGTTGCCATTCTCTGGGGATTAGTCCTGGTGACTATTTGCAACCTTTGCGTTGCCGTTTCTCTGGGAGAGCTTACAAGCGCCATGCCCACCGCCATGGGTCAGGCGTACTGGATCTATCGCCTCTGGACCACCCCTGCCGGCCGCTTCTGTTCGTACATGTGCGCTTGGATCAACACCTTTGGATGGTGGACTATCACTGCGTCACAGGCGGCATTTATGTCGGAGTTCATGCTGGCCCTCAAGCTTCTATATGATCCAGAGTGGGCTCCAGCCAGCTACGGCTACGTTAAGTTCTTGATCTACGTGGGGGTGATCCTCTTCTTGACAGTGGTCAACGCCGTAGCCTGTCGCAGAGATCGCATCCTCCCTGGGATCAACAGTGTGGTCGGAATCATGTTCATCCTACTTTTCTTGGTGTTCTGTCTGGCACTTCTCATCTCGGTGGGCATCAAACCAGACTTGAACTTCCAATCTGGTCGTTGGGTCTTCACCTCGTGGATGAATCAGTCAAGCTGGTCTGGTGGAGTCACTTGGTTCATCAGTCTTGTCCAGGCAGCATACGGTTTGACCGCTTTCGACGCCTGTATTCACATGGTCGAAGAGCTTCCCAACCCGGCAAAGTCAGGGCCGCGCATCATCTGGCTTTCAGTCCTGACAGGTGCCGTCACTGGTTTCATTTTCATGGTAGTCTGCTTATTCTGCATGCAAAACTACGATGACATTGTCAACGCCGACTACGCCTTCATCACTCTCTGTCAAAGTGTGCTTGGAATTGACGGTGCCGCTGTCTTGCTAGCGCTTTTCATCATCAACGGTGTCGGACAGAATCTCAGTCTTGCAACCACAGCATCCAGACTGACGTGGAGTTTTGCGCGTGATGGAGGCATTCCCTTCTACCGCTACTTCGCCAAGGTTGACGACAAATGGCGATCTCCAGTCCGCGCAACCTGGGCGCAAGGCGCGATTGCCGCGCTCATTGGGGTGCTCTACCTCTTCGCAGACACTGTGCTCAGCGCCATCCTCAGTGTTAGCACAATCGCGCTGACCATTTCGTACGCGCTTCCGATCGTCGTGCTTCTCATTGTCGGACGCAACAAGCTTCCCGAATCCAGGTGTTTTCACTTAGGAAGATACGGCATGACGTGCAACGTTGTCTCGGTCATTTACTGCAGCATCACGACGGTGTTCTTCTTCTTCCCAGGAAATCCCAACCCAACTGTTGCTGATATGAACTGGGCCATCGCAGTCTTCGGCGTGATGCTCGTCATTGCTATTGGATTCTGGTTCGTCCAGGGACACAGATCATACCTACAAACCGACACAGCGACCTTTGGCGTGGTGAATGGCCAGCTGGACGGACCTGCCAGCCCTTACAAGGCCGACGAGGATACCCACGACGGTACATTGAAGAAGACGTTCTCGGGCCATGTATCATAGCGAACTGTATATTTCTGTACATATTGGTTGAATAATTACCACATATTGCTCATAATTCCCTGCCCTCATTGCCATTCGTAATATTGATACATCTGAACAATCGTGAAACCGTATCGACGCCGCCTGATGCAACTCTTTGGCCGCGTGGAACCTCAAGAGAGTATCTGCAGGCGTACTCACACGCCGAAGACGTAATAACAACACTCGCAGCCCTCGCATTTATCGCGAGAGTATACCATATCCAAAGGATCAACGAGGCTGTGGAGTCGGACCGCCATAGTGCGAAGATAAGCATTAATCAAAACGGCGATCTGATGGACTCCAGCCCCATCGGCTGGACCATCTTAATGCGGCAACTCTGCAGACCAAAGTGATGTGCCAGCCTCCAGGGTCCCTCGAATAGGCAGGAGCGGCGCTCGCCTGATCTCGCGAAGAGAGTTTGGGCGTGGGGAAACACGGGGTAGTGCTATCTGGGATTCTCGGTCCAAGCAACAGCTGTTTCTGGAGTTTGGGTGGATCTCTCCCCGATAAGACAAGGACAAGCGTTTCGCTGACCGAACGATACTACTGCGCTCCAACCCCTTGCATAATCGGCGTGCGCGGCCCCCGATTCCCGAAAGAAGCTCTCGCTCGCTGGTCTCTTTTGGCTGTGTAGAGAGCAGGTCTGTGAATCATCATGCTTATGCCGCGGTTCAGTGAGGCTGTCAGCAGAGTTAAGGTATGCATCCATGAGCGAGCCTCTCGCGTGGCCTTCCCCCATCCTGCGGGCGATGTTGTCGCTAGCACCAAGTGGGCATGTCCTGCCGGCGGAGGTGAGGTAGCTATCGCTCGTTGGTGGTAGCTTCAAGTGGTAGCTATCGTCGCCGGCAGTGGTAGAGACATCTGCTCATATTACCATTGAAACGCATAACTGATCTCGGTCAGCAGTTGCCTGTACAATACTTCCGCCAGTTCGCGACTGCAAACAACACAACCGCACACTCCAATATGTCTTTGTTCAAGAAGATCACTGCGCCGAATGGGCAGAAGTACGAGCAGCCGCTGGGACTGTTCATCAATGGCGAGGTGGTGCCGGCTTCTGGTGGCAAGACTATCGCCTCAATTGATCCTGCGTAAGACTATCGCAATCTGAATATTGCCGTGATATGCTGCTGACCGCACTTCCAGTACCGAAGCTACCATTGCGGAAGTGCATGCCGGCTCAGCGAAAGATGTCGACACTGCTGTCAAGGCGGCTAAGGCAGCTTTGAACAATCCATCCTGGAAACTATTGCCCGGCACGGACAGAGGTATCTTGATGAGCAAGCTCGCAGATCTCATTGAGGCCAACAAAAAAGTGCTGGCTTCGGTCGAGGCTTGGGATAATGGTATGCATCTGATCTGAGCACCTTTATCATGCAGAGCTGACCATATTCTCCAGGCAAACCATACTCTGTGGCGTTGACTGAGGACTTGCCCGAGACCATCAACACATTCCGCTACTACAGCGGCTGGGCAGACAAAATCTTCGGGCAGACTATTGGCACTACACACCAGAAGTTTGCTTACACATTGCGCCAACCTATCGGCGTTGTTGCACAGATCATTCCATGGAACTACGTACGTACCAATAATATGCCCCGAGACGGTCTCCGGCAAATGCTAACACATCACAGCCTCTTTCTATGGCCGCCTGGAAACTCGGACCTGCTCTAGCATGCGGCAACACCATCGTCCTCAAACCCGCTGAGCAGACCCCCCTTAGCGCCCTCATTCTCGCACAATTAATCAAGCAAGCCGGTTTCCCACCCGGCGTCGTCAACGTAGTCAACGGCTACGGCGCCGAAGCAGGCTCAGCCTTAGTCAAGCACCCTCTCGTCGACAAAGTAGCCTTCACCGGCTCCACCGCCACCGCAAGAGGAATCATGGGTCTCGCCGCCAAGACTCTCAAGAACATCACTCTCGAAACAGGCGGCAAATCACCCCTCCTAGTCTTCAACGATGCCGACCTCGAACAAGCCGTAAAATGGGCCCACGCCGGCATCATGTCAAACCAAGGCCAGATCTGCACCGCAACCTCCCGAATCCTCGTCCAGCGCGACATCTACCCCCAGTTCATCGCCAAGTACAAGGAAACCGTCTCGGAAGTCTCCAAGATCGGCTCCCAGTGGGACGAAACCACTTTCCAAGGCCCTCAGATCTCTAAAGCACAGCTCGACCGCATCCTCTCGTACGTCGACAAGGGCAAAGCCGAGGGCGCGACGCTAGCCATCGGCGGCAAAGCCTGCCCGGTCGACGGCAAGGGTTTCTTCGTCCAGCCGACCGTCTTCACAGACGTCAAAGAAGACATGGCGATCTGGCGCGAGGAAGTCTTCGGGCCGTTTGCGGTCATCGGCACGTTCGAGGACGAGAGCGAAGCGATTGCCAGAGCGAACAACAGCGAGTATGGTCTCGGCGCTTCGGTGTTCACGCGCGATATCGAGAAGGCGCATCGCGTTGCGTCGGAGATTGAGGCGGGTATGGTGTGGATCAATTCGAGCCAGGACAGCGATCCGCGCATTCCGTTCGGAGGCGTGAAGCAGAGTGGTATTGGAAGGGAGTTGGGAGAAGCGGGTCTCGAGGCTTACACGCAGATCAAGGCTGTGCATGTCAATCTCGGGTCTAAGCTTTAGTTGAGTGCATGATTTAATGATATGATGTAGATATTGTGTGCATATTTACTCGCTACCACTGACACATGCATAAAAATTGTGTGCAAAAGTCATTATATCGGATCCAAAAGGCTAGGCCAACATTGGCATGTAGTGGATTGAAAGTGATGGTCATATTGATATATTTTAAAAAAGTCTCTATTGATGCACAAACACCTGCCCCGACCGATCCGCGCTCACAATCATCCCAAACGGCCGCTCCAACACCGCAACATCAGTAACAGTATCCAGATGTCCGTCGAGCAACTGCTGCGCCGACGAACGAATCGCCTCGTATCTGGACTTTGCTGTCGGCCCACGTTTCGTAGATCCATTTGCCGAAATTTTGTTTGACTCGACCACATCTACAGCATTGCTGCTGCTGTCAGATAGTTTCTCGCTTATGACTTTGGTATCAAGGCCGAGAGCGCTGAAAGTGTAGGTGGGTTTGTCGTCCGGCGCACCGCCGCTGATCAATCTGCAGCCTTCCAGCCTTTCACAGTCCCAGAAGCGTACCCGGCCATCTGGGCCACCGGTCACGGCAAATGCATACTGTGTCTCAGAGTCATTTGAGATTTGTTGTTGGCCGAAGTAGAGTGAAGACGAGACCGCAGAAGCAGCAGCGGCGGAGTCTGAGATGCTGGAGTCAGTCCGCACAGCATCGGCGACTCTGCTCAGCTGGCTTTCATATCTGTCGTCATCGAGGTTTCGAAGCTCGTAATCGCGTAAGTGAAGCCGATCTCTACTTTCTGAGGTAGCAGGTCGGTAGATCTCGTGGCAGATGACCTTTTCAATGTCCCACACTGTCACTTCACCCCGATTCGTGCCACCTGAGATACACACCCTGTTCCTTCGAGCGGTCTTACGGCTCGGGTGAAGCTGGAGACGTGTGATTGTTGCAGCGCTGGGGAAAGTCCACGATCGAAGCTTGAGCTTGAAACGGAGATCCCACAGATCAAGCACGCCGTGCGATGTACCAGTCAAAAGCCAGTCGTGACGTCGTCCGATGCAAAAACAGGTCAAAGCACCATGCTGTGCCGGGCTGTGGAATTCGTACAGGGGTGTCATCGTACGCATGTCAATGGCCAAAATACGATTGAGACTGGTTGCCAGAACAAGAGTGCTGACGGACTCTCCTCGGTAATGCTCTACCCACACGGCGTGTTCCCCAGCACGGTGTGAAGTAGGAATATGCCACTCACGTAGGCAGCGAAGCTTTCCATAACGAGTCGAACTTCCTGGTTCTGTAGTGATGTCGACTTTGACGGCGTGCACGCTGCCGTCCGAGCCTGTGCAAATGAAAGCATGGGTTGACTCTATGAAGCACAAGCCTGTGACTTTGGCGTTTGGCGCTAGACGATATGTGTTGCGTGAGCGATGGCTGACATTACGTTCGAGGCGTTCACTGTCCCATACTTTGACGGAGCCGTCATCGGAAGCAGTAAGGAAGAAGGTGTGGTCAGGCGCTACAAGTATACGCGAGACTCGTTCAGTGTGCTCGCTCAAGACAGCCATCAGCTTGCCCTGTGGTCGCCAGGGTCCTGGTGTAGTTTGGCTGCTGCTGCTAGGTATCGGGCCACGTTTCGGTAGCTGAATAAGTGGTCCGAACTCCGCGACATCCACAGGATAATTGTCCACGTACAAGGCATCCAGCAGCTTCAGCACTGTTGGGTCGTTGCCATCATAATTGTGGAAAGACTTGCTGCTCTGCATTCGTTCCAGCCCTTGACGTTGTGGCTGCACTGATCCTGCAGAAGGTGAAGGTCGCCGGCTAGGGCTTCTGATGGGGGCCTGCAACCTTCCTGCCGCCGTCGCGCCATCTGTCGAGACCTCAGGAGCAGCTTTGCTGCGAGGATTGTGTCCAGGTAGAAGACCAACACCACTAGTGCGATGACGGAAGGTGCTGTCATTATCCTTGGCCAGTAGATCAAGACCAGAGCTCGGTGATGAAGAAAGGCTGCCTGAATTTCGTTTCTGTAGAGTCGAAATCTTGATTGGTTGTATGCCCAAGTAGTTCGGACTTTTCTGTCCATCCGTTCTGGCCGAGCTTGCATCGTCGCCGGCACTCTCTCTGGCTCGAGAATCGTCTTGCTTGACCGCAGTCGCTGCCTCCTGTAAAGCTTCGGCAATAGATCGATCATGGTCTTGACCACGCACGTGCTCCTCGTAGGTGTTCACATCGTTTTCAAACAAGACCGTGTGTGGTCTGATCTTGTGCCGGGCCAGTAATACGACTTCCTCATATGCAGTGCTTGATTCATTCGAGTCGTTCGCGCGTCCACGGTGTGCCGCTTTCCAGAGATATTCTCTGAAAGCAAGGATTTTCATTTCATCTTCGCTCTGCATGCCGGCGTTTCGCAAGCGACCCAGCCACTGCTCGTCTTCATCGATCTTTTGCATCTTGGTTACGGACTTTAGCCCGAACTCGGCAACTGAGGACACGGGTGGCATGTACGATGTTGTTCGTCCAGACAACTGTCTCGCCTCCTTTGCAGGCTTCCAAAAGGCGCCCTTTTCTGCCCGTGTTGCCCATTGAAGACACATATCTAGGACTGCACGTGGCACAGGCTTCTTCAGGGCGTCTAGCAGTTCTGCCTCATTCATGTTTGCCACCGGGGTTTTGAGATAGGGCGAGACTAAAGGAGTGACCAGAATGCGGATGTCAGCTACAGAAAGGAAGGTCGTCGCCGCCGAGGTAAAATGCGAAGCAGCTTCCCGAATCCAGAGGTTGGGATGCATGGAGAAACGTGCGATGGTGTCGATGAGCTCCCAGGTCTTGGCTCGTTGTAGTAATCCCAGTCCGGCCATGCTCGCAAGCGAGCGAAGTACTTGCTCCACGACCGATTCTTGGGGATCCGAAAGTGCCTGCAGCATCAAAGGTAGAATAAACTCTTCAAGGCTTGCGCCTCCAATGTAGACCGCGACACCAACAATGGTCTTGAAAAAAGCACACTTCAAGATCCAGTCCGGGTCGTTCAGATATGTATTAAGATGGCTCAGGATGACCTCGCTGGCCTTTGATTCTCCAAAGAATACGCAAAGACTTGTGACCGACGAAAGGAAAGCTCGTCGGACAGAATTATCCGGGTCAACAAGAAATATTTTGGTCTGAGCCTCGAACTGCTCTACGAGCTCAAGTCTTGTGGCATCATAAGCATCCAAGGCGAAGAGTCCTGTCCCGTCGTCTTCGGTTCCGGCATTGGCGGAGGGCATTGATCCATCTGCTCTGAGAGCTTGAATCATGTCAAGGAACCGAGCGGCCGTCTCAGACAAACTAGCCAGGCAAGCTGCATATGTGGCGCGCACCATATTGCTGCTGCGAAAGCTTGCACTTTTTGTGAAAGTTTGCAGCCGGGGGAAGATGTACTGAGTGAACAAAAGTGAGTTCACTGGTGAGGCGACCGTGACCAGCGCCAACAGCTGTGTGACAGATCTCAACGCCGCTACCAGGACCATTTCGTTTGTGTCTTCTAGAAGAGGCATGATGTACGGTAGAACGCGGTCAAGTTTGGCCTCATCAGGCAAGCGTTCGGCAAACGCAAGCAAAAGCTCACAGGCGCGGACTCTGGATGTGGCTCTGGCGGTACTGCGTAATGAAGCAGTGACAACGTTCAAGAGAATACACGTGCCGTCGTCGCTCTGTGAAGGTGGTGCTGATACTGCGGGATGTCGCGCATTGGGCAGGTCGACTTGCAACGGGAATAGCGGCTGTAGCTGAGCAGATCCATGCTTGTTGCGACTTTGGTGATCCGGAAGCTTTTCATACGCGAGCGATACAGACAGCATCTCGAAATCATGATAAATACGGTCAATCCGATCATCCGCTTCACCGTTGTTGCTGTTGGGGGCGGTCGAAGCCTTTCTCCCCACGCTTGGGTCCGTGACTTCCTGCGTGAGCGTGTGCAAATGCTGGTAGAAGTAAAGAGGGAAAGCTTTTCCCTTGTACTCGTCGAGATAGTCCTGCGCATGCCAACGCTCTTGGGGGTCAAGACGAATCATGCTGCTGATGAGAGAGCGAACATGTACATCGTCGATCTTGCTCAGGAGTGCAAAGGCCGGATCGTACTCTTTCTTGCGATATTTGAACAACTGGCTGAGCGTGAATGTTGGCGTTTCCGTGAATAGCTCAGCAAGAACGCAGCCCAAGCTGAAGATGTCCATATTCCACTGCACAGCATCACGATCGCTCGGCTGGTGACCTGGTGCAACGAAACGCTCTGGCGCCAGATAGCATGTCCGCCGGGATGTTGTGTCAAAGTAGAATGTGAAGTCTGCTGGATTATCTTCCGGGAGGTAAACAGGTTTAAACGCTGATGAGAAGTCGGTAAGGTACACCCAGCCCCAAGACGTCACCAACACATTTTCGGTCTTGATGTCGCCGTGGAACACACCATGGGCATGACAGTCACGGACAGCACACAGCAGCTGGAAAGCGATCCACTTCTTTTCGATGCCTTCCAGGAAAGGGCGGATACTCATGCGATCATAAAGTGAGCTGTGGATGTATTGTCTGACCAAGATGCCGAAGTTGCTCGTCTCCAGCACCCGTGAGTAGGTTAGCACATTCGGCACGTTCTGGAGCATGCGTCGTTCCTTCCGAAGAGCCGTTGCATATTTGCTGAAAGACACCTTGGCACTCGACTTCATGCATACTTTGGCCACCACGATACCGCTTTTGTGCTGAGCGCGCACTGTCCTGAGGAATCTAGGGCCACCCAGAGCCTTCTCAAAAGCCAGGTCTGCGAGCTCTGGTGTCTCGATGGCGCTTGGGCCTGCAGGCAACGTTGTGAGAGAGTATCCTTGCCCCATTTTGGGTCGATAAGAGCAGTTGGAACGGTGTTGAGAGGCCGGCCTCAGGTGCCAGAATCAGGAAATGAATTCGGCGTCATTTGTCCGTAGATGTGAAGACAACTCCGCGCACTGTGATGACTGCTTCAAAGTCACAGGGTATGTTGATGAGCGATACTGTACGTTCGTCACGCGGCGATGCTTGGGTGTGGATGGCTAGATCGTTGTCGCTGTAAGGCACAGCGCTAATTTCCGGGCCGAATGGCCCGTGCCGGGAGAAGCTAAAGTCCTCTTGCATCATCATTACATCGGAGTTCAGTCCTTGAACACATTTCAGGTCAAGTGTTGCATCGTCGATCATCCTCATTGTGAGACTGGAGATATGTGCACTCAGAATTAAATATTGCTTTGGTATCTAATTTTCAAAATCCTCCAATGCTTCGTACCCAAGTGTGATTCGTAACATTCATGCACGCGCTTCGCTTTAAAGTCAAAGAGTCAATGCTAACATCTTACTGGGGGCCGAAGTTGCCCTTCTTCTTGAGCGCGGCATCCTCCTCCTCGCGGAGCTCCTGGTCGACCTTGGCACCCTTGCTGGGCTCGTTGCCGTGGTTCTTAGCCTGTGGCGTTGTTAGAGATATGCGTGATGCGTCGCAATTTGGAATAGGTAACACATACGGGGAGAGTGGCGTCCTTCTTGCTCTCGGTGACCTCCTGGGGCTCGGGAGTGGGCTCCTTCTCGCGCTTCTCCTCACGCTCGAGCTGGTTGGCGATGGTGCGCTCGTCCTCTGTATCCAGCATTAGCCTTCCATCTCGTGTGACACTGGGTTCAAATCTTGAGACATACTGGAGTCGTTGGCCTTGTGAGAGTTCTCCTTGCCCTCGTGGAAACGGTTGGCCTCCTGCTGGGCGCGGATGGTGGAGTCCTTCTCGGTGCGCTGTACAATGTTAGTTTATTGGACTTGACACCAATCATCATTGGAACTTGAGGATGTTTCGTACCTGGTCACCAGCCTCGTAGGTGCTGCGGGATCCGACGTTAGACATGTTTGAGGGGTTGTGGAGGGTGGTTGGTGTTTAGGTGGTTGTTATGAGATCTTTGAAGAGTAATTGAGATGTTGTTGATATGAATGGAGGGGAAAGAGAGCACAAGACACGCGCAGCAGAACCTTTTGATGTAGTAGTGGGGGTGTCCTTCAATGTGATGTCATCAGATGCCCTCATGTCGATGATCGAGTTCACATCATTGCCCCCACCGCAGTTGGCCCGCCGATCAGGAACCAAGCGCGTTGTGCGCCCAATGCTAAACATTGAATATCGCGAAAGCCTGCTCAACCGATATAGGGAATTCTAGAATCCTCCATCATCACAATTTGTCTGGCAAGCGATGTCATAAGGTGCCCAACACTCCACCTAAGTGTTTCGTATGGTGCCTTGCGAAATCCATCCTTTTGCGCTCGGCCCGTACCTGCATATCTTCTACGAATGCTTCTCGGAAATCACGACATCAGAATATGCGCGAGGTTCGAACAAGATGCAAGGACAGCGGTATTTCACCATTACAGACATGCGGCTGAAGTAGATGCACGGACTCACAGGGCGTGGGATCCGACAGGACTTTACTCTTACCAGACATCTCAGCTACTTCCTTCGGGCTGTGAAGCCCAGACCTGCGGATTGAGAGCGCCGTTGCAGCATGCGGTATAGGACTTTGGTAGCCGAGTCTTGGCTTCATCGCTTGCCATGTATGCGTGCGGCGCAATGAGAGGAAGGTCGAGAAAAACGATGCCTGGCTTTGCATTTCCCAGAGATTCCTGTTCCTCTGTAAAGTCCTCTGTGTGATGCGGACGAAGGCTCTTGCTCCTCATAAAAGTCTCGAGCGTCATGGACTCATGGTCAATAGCGAGGAGCTACGGAAGTGGGCTAACGAATATCGCATTCGTCAGAAGGCTCCGAGTGAAGAGTGGCCTTTGGCACACCAGATGACTTTTGAGCACGTCAGAATCATTTGCCGAACGAATCTGCAGGACTAAAATGCTTGCGCCATAAGAGACTCCAAGGAACTACGGAACCGACACAATGTCAACAAAGCAGTATATCTCTCAAAGAAAGCATTGTCCTCCAGTGAAAGATCAGCCAACGAAAGCGCATGGCGTCACGGTACTGAGAGATTGATAGTGAAGAGGCTATCTCATGAAGTTGCTTGGTGAGTTGGAGTCGGAGTCGGTGTGTCTCTACCGCTTTGTCAGGTACGCCTGGATTGGTGACCCCCATGATGACTTCAGTTGCCGTCGATGCCTGGCCCGTTGTCAGAACATTTATGCCCTGCGGGATTGGGACAGCGCCGGACTTTCATCACGCTCCACAAGCGGCGCCATCCTTGTCTCGGCCTTGAGACAAGGGGATGGGGACGAGCAGCTTCAACATCGGCATGCGCTGTGTCTCTTCCTGTTCGAAAAGTCTCCTCCCTTGTTGGATGGTGTTCCTTTCTCCACGACAATCAAAAAGCTTGCAAGCAGTGAACACCTCTACCACATGATTCTTCACGGGCGACCCTTGAAGGACTCAGGATCCGAAGCTGTCCTTTGGAACTTGTCACTGTCGTACAGACAAAACAGACGACGGCAACAGTACGATATCCCGTGCTAGATCCATGGCCCGACGGGGCACGTATCTCTCTTCCTTGAAAAGCCCCCCACTGGGCGGGTGCACATCTGGGTACACCAGCAGATACTTTTGTCCTTCTTGCGCAAGCAAATGAACTACGAAGACGCCGATGTCGCTCTCAGGGCTTTTCGCAATGAGTCTCGGGCGCTATATCGCGGTCAGCAGAACCTGATGTACGGTGATCCTAATCTGCCTCTGTCTTATGTCCTATTGTCCAAGTTATGGGCGAAAATCTACGGGGAAGGAGATGATTGTTGCGTCCCATGCGAGTAGGCGTGGTTTCTCGTATCAGTCTTGGTCAGCCTGGGTATCTACCTGAGGTACATGGGTTTCATCATATTATCAAATGGCCTACATCGAGTTCATGTGATTTCATTGCATTCATCACTATATCGTTCTACGGTCATGCGAACAAGCAAGTACCCGACGCCAGCCAGATTCCTCATCGCGAGTCGGAAATCGGTGTCGACGGCGAAAACGAGACGCTTACAAGTCTCTCAACCAGAAATCAGCAACAACCATCGACAATGATACCTCTCCTGTCCCACTGATCTTAATCATGACCTCTTGGATAGTTATGAGGCAATTTTGACCGACACAACTGAGATCGTGTCACCCCAACCCCAACCCTAACACGTACAAAAGCATATAATTATGTGATGAACATGTGTTGACGTGGATACATATATTCACTGATCGTTAGACAAGATGCCACAATTTCTATAGAAGCTCCTCATGACATTGGGATCGAATATGCATGAAAGGATCTCAATCAGGATAAGAGAGAGATAGTATTAGGTCACAATCAACGTTTCGTACAGCAGCGATTTGAGCATCGCTCTGCTTGTCCATCATCATTAAGGTCGTGTACATCTTCGGTCCAACAATTCCACGCGAAATCACTCATTTCGCGTGCGCGCTCTGCATGATCACCACCTCAGATGTATTCGGGTCGGAGATAGATATCGGCGCAACTGGCCGGGAGCGGGAGATCGTAGTAGGCCAAGCGGAAGAACAGCTGCGGGACACCTGATTGCAGAAACGACAAGGTCAGCATCAGTCTGTCGAAACTGGAAGGCCTTATTCCTGGCTTACCGTGCCACCAATCACAAACAATCCATCCTCCAAAAGCATCGAGGGCGGGATCGCCTCCAGGAGAGCTGTTCCATTGCAATCCAGTCGAGTTGATGAAGAAGCCCTCGCCATCGCCGCGCGACGAGCCTCCTGCGCCAGCGTCGATGCGAACAGGCTGCCAGCCAGAGTAAGCGGTGTCGGCCAACGCCAGGTTCATGCTCCTACGTTACTTGTCAGTTGGTTTGTTCCACCCAGTATGGGTGATGGGCGTTTTACCAAGGGAATTGAGTTCCAAGGTCGAACTCTTGAACATAGTTCGGGGCCTCAGCGGTGGATGTGTTCGTCGCGTTGAGGAAACCGACCGGTGCAGCAGAGGCGTTCCTGGTGAATGTTGCATCGCCCAAACCGGCACCAGTGTGGTATGAGAAGACGTACTATCCAATCAGCTCAGGCACGTGTAGTGGAGACGGTTCATCACTCACAAGATTCTCAAAGAGGCGCTTGTTCCTCTGATGAGGCTTCAGTTCTGTCTTCAGGCGGTACTCGCCTGTGTCGTTCAAAGCGGCGACAGCCGATGAGGCAATGGTGGCAAGGACCGCGAGAGTTGACAAGCCATACATGATGGTGGAGTGTGTTTGGTAATATGGATGATCTTGTCGTTATTGGTCTGGATGGTTTTATTACCTTGAACTGGAGGTCACAAGGAAGACAAATGTCTGAGGTCGGGATAGATTGTGAGGAAAGTGGGAGTCAACGCAGCAGTGAAGAAAGAACGCACGTCTTGCGATCGACATGACATTATATATCGAAAGAGCAGTAGGTTGCTCCTCCTCCCGGGATACGTAGGACATCGTCACCAGATCCGCAAACACATTCCCGATTGCCTTGGTGTAACGAAGAGGAACCGACGCTTCTAACTTCAGTTCACAGGGATCGTCATCGGAATCGGCAGCGCTGCAACCCGACATCTGCGGCTGCCTCAATGGCATATGTAACCCTGTCAATCTGCTACATGGTGCGACTGGGGTACCTGCCGTGGCCCGTGGGGTTTGAGGTCACACCTTGAGTTTCTCGAGAGTTTCAATCCAACTTGAGTGCATATCAGCAATTCAACTCTGTATCAGAACCTGCGTCTGTCGAAGATCCGGTGACGTGAGGCGAGGGTCCCATTATTATTGCAGATCTCGGGTCATCGAAGGGGTCCGATCATGGACGCTTGTTTTTAGCGCACCATGTGAGATAGAGGTGGAGGAGAAGTGTTGAAACTCTCAGCGGAGGAAGCGGCAGAGTTAGTGATTTACGTCACGTGCCGACGCGCACCGCTTTGTTCGCCCGCGACGTGTAACGATTACCCGTCGCCACGAGCAGATCGAGCTGTCGCAAGACCAATTCATTTACCCACATGCCCACGCCTCTCTGATGGACTCCGCATACGATGTCCCGGACTCGACGGACTGGTTGAACACGCCGCTCGCTCTTCTCTCTCACCTGGAAAGCGCACTTCACTGCCAAATATGCAAGGAGTTCTACGACACGCCTATGATCACATCATGTTCGCACACGTTTTGTTCGCGATGCATACGCACATCGCTATCAGCTGACGGTCGCTGTCCTGCCTGTCGAGCTTCCGATCAGGCGAGCAAGTTGCGCAACAACTGGCAGCTGCAAGAAGTTGTGTCAACATTCTTGGCCGCTCGACCACAAGCCTTGAAGATCGCAAGAGAAGAGCGAGATGAAGCGAACAAAGACAAGAAGTCTGCGAAACGAAAACGAGCAATACCAGACTCCGACAACATAGCTGAGGCAGAAGGAGGAGGCCGGACCACTCGCAGCAAAAGCAGGCGCACTGTCGCATCGCAAAGTTCGCAGCAGGAACTCATTGAAGTGGAGGATTCCGATGAGGATGGAAGCTTTGAGCCAGAGAAACCAAAAGACGACGGTCTGATTGAATGTCCGCTTGGTTGTGGGAAACGCATGAAGCTCGAAGCAGTCGAACCACATCTCGACAGATGCGAGGACGAGAAAGAGGCAGAGAGGAAGGCAAAATCGCGAATAGCCACGGGCGGACTCAACAGCTCGAGAAGTTCACAACGAAACACACCAAGACCACAGGATCGAATATCGGAGCTCAACTATTCTTTATTGAAAGAGACAGCGATGCGCAAGAAGATGGACGAGCTCGGACTCCCAAGTTTTGGCAGCAAACAGCTCATGGTGAGGCGACATACCGAATGGGTCAACTTGTGGAATGCAAATTGCGATTCCAGTAACGCGCGAACCAAGAGGGAGCTTCTTCATGATCTGGACACATGGGAGAGGACACAGGGAGGGAGAGCACCAACAACAAACCAAGGCTATGGAATCATGCGCAAGGATTTCGATGGAAATAGCTGGGCGAACAAAAACAAGGACGATTTCAGCAGACTTATAGCTGATGCTCGTCGGAAGAAGACGACCGCTCCGTCGAATTCGGGAACCGACCAACAAGGAGAGAAACCTGCACTCACACCTGACCGTGAAAAGGGCGAAGAACCTGATCACAGCACAGATTCCTCCGCCCAGGTTTCCGATCAACAAGCAGCTCAAGTGCAGCCAAACATCCACCAAGAGCCCTCTTCACGAAGCAATGGACAGAGTCCTTATACCATGACCACTTCAGAGTATTTCAGGCACAACATGGAGCTGAACTCCGCTCAGCAGGAACGTACACCACCCGCCACTGGCCACGAAACCCCCGTGCTACCAGTACCAATTGGTATCGCTCGCAAGGAAAGCCACGACTATCATGTCAATGAGCACGAGGGGTCCGAGCCATGCGAACTGCCATCGCATGTTGCAACCTCGTCTGTACGCAAAGTGCCAATGTTCTCACTGCCGCAGGAATCTTCGAGAGACCAGTGAGGCTTGCAGTCTGCCACATGCGGTAGGCGCATCTGCTCGGAAGTGGGACGTTGGAGTAAGGCTTAGGATCTGCACTTGTATAGAAGATACCCATAAGGAAGCTGCAAAGAAACCCATTCTGCCCAGGAAATGTTGCCAATTCTGCCAGTTCCATCCGTCGTAGTACTCCCCCCATGCGCGTTCAAAGGCGTCCGGCTTGGATTTCCTCCCACTTGAGCGGAAGAGTGTAGCCTGTATGATGGCACGAGCACGTTCTTTTATTTCAAGGAATCAATCTAAGCAAACTTCCCGTGCTCTTACACAAAGTTATCGGGAGAGTCGGGCTGCAACTATACCTTAGCACTAACGTTAGGTTTAACCTCGTCGTTAGTATTATAGTTCTTCGTAAGTTCAAGGCGTTTTTAATTGCTGCTGACGCTTGCCTACTATTTATAACCTGAAGGTCTCCTAGGATTATATATGATGGTATGAACCTAATAGTATTCTCGTCTCGTAAGAGTCGTAGGTACTTAGAGAAGATTTTATCCTCGAGGTTTATGGTAAGGTAGTAATAATGTACCATAAATAGGAACGACGACGAGGTCAGATACTGCAGAGGTGCAGGTGAATGATTCAGACCCTTGACAGGGAGGAAAGCGATCGAGCATGCCTTATGACGAGAAATGTTTCAGACCAAGGCTTGCCACACCCTGCATGCGCATTCGTTCGAAGTCTATTCCTCACGATCGTATCCAGCATCACCGCGGAAAACCGAGGACGCGTATTCACTACTACCGTAAGTTAGAGGTATAAGGATCACACGAGTAACAGTCCTTTCTTAAAAACCCCATCGACAATCCACGTTCTTCCCTTCGTGGTCATCGTTCAACCAGTGCTCTTACATACTCCACCATCTATCACCCTCGACGTGAATACCCGTCCATCTCATCAAACACCAGCCATATCCAAAACCCTCACGACCAACCGGCGGCACCAAACATGCATTCCCTCGCCCTTCTCGCCTCCGCAACCTCCCTCCTCACCCTGACCTCAGCCCGCATAACCGGCTTCTCAGCGCCCGCGACAGTCGTTCCCGGCGCTCCCATCCAGATCTACCTGCGAGCAGAGAACTACGTCCAGCGCGTGCAGGACGTCGCCGTAGCGTTCGGTATCGCACCCACCGAGCAGCGCTACCGTGGCACGCTCGGCACACTCATGGGAGAGAAGTTCTTGGGTCCTGGTATGTCGTGATCGAGGTTACCTACCTACTTTCGATTGTTAGAGGAGAAGGGAAGAGGGGAAATATGGAGTGTATATGTTGCTGACGCTTGGAAACCGCGAACAGAGAACTCAAACATTATCGGCAACATCACCGCCAACGTGAGCGTTCCCACGGACAGACCGGCGGGCCAGGCGACGATCACGGCGGCGCTGTTCTCGCTGTACGGCGTCTACTTGGGCGGCGACGTGGAGTATTACACGGTGAATGTGACGGTGGGGAACGAGACGTCGAGCGATTACGTGTACTCGCAGTACGAGCCTGTGCAGTCGTCTTCAGTCGTGTAGGAAGGCTTGGAGAGGTTTGTTGAGGTTGAGAATGGAGAGTTGTCTGGGTTTACGCTTTAGAGGGGTTTGGGGGATTCATTGGTTGGGTAGGCTTGAGTGCTATCTATCTATGGTAGGGGATGTCTTGTCCCGCAAGGCTGTCCACTTTGCCAATCGCAGTGTTGAAAGAGATGTGAGAGCCGTTCCAGACGGACTGTCACTTTCGGGCATGCCATTCATGATTCGTATCGTGTCCGCCAAGGAACACACATGTCACCAACGCCAGGATTAAAGGAAAAGGTCCCCAAAGGTGCAAGTAAAGAGAGGTAGCCTCCGACAATCGACACGATCAACAATCAGCGCCTCCGGTGGTACAGCGGACAGCTCGAGCACCACAGACTGTTGCCCGCAGCAAAGTGCTCCACAGCGTCCAAGAACATGACCACCTCGCTGTGCTGCTGTGCCATCACCTCGACCAAGTCCCGCTTTCGATCGAGGAACCTGCGCTCGGCGGCGATGGCAGCGTTCTTCACGACAACCATCGCTTGTGCTTCCGAACACTGCCTCTCCACCATCGAGACGGCGACCGCGTTCTTCAGACGCTTGGCGTTGTCGGCGCTGCAAGAGTCTCGCGGCCAAGCCCAGTAGTCTCGCGTGAGGGCCACGCTCTGCATCGCTGCCGCCACGGCAGGTTCGATGACTTCGAGCTCGGTATCTTTGAGGTAGAGGCCTAGGGCGTAGCGGAGCGTGGACATCCATGGATTGCCAGGGAAGGCGCGAAGGGAGTTGTGTATGGGCCCTTCGAATCCGAGAGGGCTTTCGACGGCGGGAATGGCAGTGGCGGAAGATTCGTGACAATGATGGTACCACGCGGTCAGAACTTCGAGGCCCATGGAACGGTCGGCAGAGAGCAGGTCGTTCAAGACTGGCTTGATATGATCCTCGAAGATGGCGGGGTACTTCGTCTGACGGACAGACCCATTACGGCGACTTTCGGAAGGTTGATGGTGGTCAAGAGTGGCAGGCAATGCTTCTGCGAGGTCACTGGCGAATGGAAGGGTAAAGTTGTCGCAAGAAGCATTCTTGAGTGCCAGCCCGTCATCGGACTCGCTGTACATGGCCACCAGGCTTGCGATGCGAGTCATCAAGCCCAATCTACAGGGAATAGCATCAGGCATGGCGAGAGCAATCCAGTTGCCGCTGATCTTGTTCTCCGTAGAGACGGGGACTCTGACATTGGTCTTGCTGAATTTACGTGCCAGATCGTAACGGAGCTTCTCGAGGGCATTGTCGCAGGCGGGCTCATCTACTGCCCGCTTGACGTTGAGAGTAGTGAAGCAGCTGGTTGCTCTGAGTTCTTGCTTGGGGACTGAGTAGCATTTTCGCCCCTTAGGCAGCGGCTTGGAGAAAGACATCTGGAAATGGATGAGACTGGTCCTGAGATCTTCGTAAGGGCGAAGCACGCGCAATGTGTGGTGGTGATGTTTGGAAGAACCCGACAGGGCCGCGTGCCTCCCTGTATTTTCTGGATTGGTTGAGGACTTGATTGATGCTCGAGTTTGAAGCCGATGGATAAGTGTGGTTCGATCGTGGGAGAGACGATCGAGCAGTTGGGTATCATATATTTCGCGCCAGACGTTCCATGACATCCCATGGAAAGAAAGACGCGAAGAACGAACGGAGTGGAACAGCAGACGAAGGTTATACGCGGCGACAGAATGCCAGCGAGTGACGAAGACGTGGCTGGAGCCTAGCTGTGGAAGCAGAGCACGTGGGCCCGGAGAACATCATTCACCAAAGGTATGATCATACGGCACTGTCTGGCCTGAGGCTCGCTGTGGCAAGGTTTCAGGACTGCAATTTTGGAGTGTGCTTGTTCGGCGAGCCTGTTAGATATATAATATGCTGAGATCTGCGTATCGCATCGATGCGTAAGGGCATATTGGCATCGATCGACATCTCTGAAGAATTGACTGTAGCAAACAGGCCAGTCAGGTAATTAAAGCTTGTAATGCAGCTCCTGCGCCGTTGCGAACTTGTATCGAACATCGCCGCCAAAGATGTGCCTCACCGTGGAGACGCGATTATTCTGCAACCACACAGAGTACGACACAGTATTCATCTGCGACGTCGCAAGGAGCGGCAACCTGGGCAACGGACCCAGCGTGGCAGACTCATGCCCGCATCAAGATTTCATGAGAGTCGAGTCGACTGCCTGCTGCCAAGGATGCCTTGTGGATCTCCTCGAGGATATTCGGGACGACGTCTGCGGAGAATGCAGGGAGATGGTAAGGGTGAGGAGTATGGAATGGGAGCTGTCGAATCTGAGGCGAGATGTCGAGTATGGGCGGTTGATGGAATCGATGTGGCGACTGGATTGATGATGTTATTGCTCATGCTAACAAGGCATGAACCTCACAACTTGGTCGAGGGTTCTTTCCGAGTAGCAGATGTACCGCCAAAGACGTAACCAGTTGCGACAGGGCTGAAGCCAGTGGTTCCTGGTAGAGGGTAGGGTGCTTTTCGCCACGCTTGTGAGAAGAAGACGGGATGGACGACAGCAGGATTGAATGGAGTAGCGGTATGGCTTGATGGCGAACTGAGCTCCGGATGACGGTGCGGCGGCATGGCTTCCATCTGGCTTCGAGGTTGGTTCGTATTCAGTGGACGTGTTTGTTGTTGGTCCATAGGTCTTTGAGAGTTTGGACCGGCGATCTGTGTTGGAGTCAGAAGTTTGCACGAGATGACAGTATGATTTAATTCTTCTTACCTTTGGCCTCGAGGGCTGCAGTGATGAGAACATGATTGCGAAGAGTATCGAAAGTAATGTTAATGAGATGTGGTGGAGGTGAAGTATATTCATTCGCCGTGAAGACGATATGCCTCTCGGGATTCCAGCACCGAGAAGCTCCAACAAACCCCGCGAGCTCCACCTCGTCATCTCCTCCGGCCGAGGGACGTTTGATTATCGATCTCGATCCATCCATGTACCTTATCACTAGCATGTGCTAACGGACATGCATCTACTGCTGCGTGTACATAAACATCCTCACGCAGCATGTTAAGGAGAGCGCTGGTCCGCACCCAGCCATGCCGTACACAAGTCCAATGGCAATCACAACACACTGATAATCCCCGACGATACACATCAACATCAACATCCACCAACCCAATAATCTCCATCCAGAACGGCACCTTCTACAAACATCACCCATCAACCACCACCACCACTACAACCCCAAATCCACCCCTGTTCCCCAACCTCTCCTACACCCTCCCCAACACCACCACCGCCACCAACCAAAACTGGACCGTCATCTCGCCCTCCTCCCTCGCCCGAACAACCTTCCTCCAAATCCTCTCCGGCCAGCACATCGCCCATCCGCCCACCGCCAGGCGCTATCCCGCCCTCTCCTCCGCCAACCTCTCCCTGCAGCATGCAATCAAATACGTCGGCTTCGACGCCGAGCGCGGCAGCAATGTCAGCGGCACCGCCGTCCGCGGCGCATACCTGAGCGCGCGCTACGAGAGCCGGCGCGAAGAGACGGACTTCACAGTGCGGGACTACCTGACGGGGCACACGGAGTTGAATGCGCTGGAGCGCGAGGCCACGGCTGCGGAGAGGGAGGCTTTGAGGGAGGTGACGGAGCAGTTGGAGCTGGGGCGGCTGATGGAGATGCCGGTTGCGAATCTGAGCAATGGGCAGACGCGGCGGGCGCGGATTGCGAGGGCTGTGATGGAGAGCCCGGAGGTGTTGCTGCTTGACGGACCGTTTATGGGGTTGGATCCGAGAACGCTGAAGAGGTTGTCGGGGGTGTTGGGGAGATTGGCTGAGAGGAGGCAGCCTAGGTTGGTAGTTAGTCTGCGGCCAGAGGATGAAGTTCCCGAGTGGATATCTCACATCGTGGTCGTAGACGAGAACCTAAAGGTCATCCACCAAGGCCCCAAGGCCGAAGTCCTCGAAGCCTCCAAAGCCTTCCTCAAAAACAGCATCTCATCAGCACCAGACGCAAGCAACGCCCAACAACGCTCCCGCGATGGCTTTCCCAAACACTCCCCGCCGCTCCCCAAAGGCGAGGCCCTCGTCGAGCTCAACGGCGTGCGCGTCTCCTACGGCCCCAAAACCGTCCTAGGAGACTGGCAGCAACCTGACAAGACCCAACCAGGCCTCTGGTGGTCCCTCCACCGCGGCCAGCGCTGCGGCATCTTCGGCCCAAACGGCAGCGGCAAAACGACCATGCTCTCCCTCATCACATCCGACCACCCGCAGACCTACGGTCTCCCGATCAAACTGTTCGGCCGCTCGCGCCTGCCCACGCCAGGCCAGCCGGGCATCAGCGTGTTCGACCTGCAGCGCAAGATGGGCCACTCGAGTCCCGAAGTGCACGCCTTCTTCCCGAAGACGCTGTCACTGCGCCGCACCCTCGAGTCTGCGTGGGCAGATGCGCCGCTCGCGAAACCGACATTAGACGCAGTGGGCAAGAAGCGCGTCGACGCCACTCTCCGCTGGTTCGCGAACGACTTGCGCCAGCAGCAGCGAGGCTCACACGTCCAAAGCGGCGTGAAGCCCGAGGACGAAGTGGACGTCAGCTGGGCAAAAGACATGCGCTTCGGCGAGCTCTCGTTCTCCGCACAGCGCCTGGCGCTTTTCCTGCGAGCGATCGTGCATCGCCCGCCGCTGATCATTCTCGACGAGGCATTCAGCGGTATTGACGAGGCGGTCCGCGATCGCGCTTTGGCTTTCCTGGCTCACGGCGAGAAGGGCGGTGCTGGTGGCGGTGGCGATGGCGATGGCGTTGTGGAAGGGCTGGGCGAAGAGCAGGCCTTGCTCGTGATCAGCCACGCGAAGGAAGACGTGCCCGGGTGTATTCGCGAGTGGATCTGCTTGCCGGAGCCCGGAGAGCAGAAGGCTCCTAGGATGGGCGAGTTGAACGGGCCGTTGGAGTTGAATCCTGAGGGCTGGGCGGAGATCTGGGGAAGTGATAAGTGATTGTATTGGTGCACAGGACTGTACATATAGACTAAATTCAGTGGTGTATTTTGTAGTGCTTGATGTCCAGTTCGGATTTCCTCACGTGTAGTCCAGAGGTCAACGATCGTGTAAGATCTGTACTTAGCCAATGCTCAACCTGTGTCTACGAGCAGGAGCGCTGCATTTACAAAGCCGGGATTGCCTGAGATCTAATATCACACCTAGAGTCAATCCACGCGACAGCAAGACCAAAAAAGATGTATTCATGACCTTCAATTCCATTCGCTCGCGCGGCGCTCAGTTAGGCCACACACAGCGCATCTATAAGGTATCTGCTCATGGTGCAAGTGCAAGCACAAAAATAAGTAAAGAAGAATTTCCAACGTCATCGTGTAGTCATCCTCCCCATTTCCAAGATGTCCCTTTGTTCGTCTCTTGTCGCTGGGGTCGGGGGACCAGTTGAAGGCGAGGCGAGGCGAGACGCTTAAGCGGCGTCCTCAACGTTGTGAGTCTTGATGGCGGCCTCGAGAGCGACGGGGTTGGCGCCGACGACCTCGCCGACCTGCTTGCCGTCCTTGAAGAGCAGGAAGGTGGGCATGGCGCGCACGCTGTTCTCCTGGGCGACCTCGGGGACCTCGTCGACGTCGATCTTGTAGAAGCGGGCGTTGGTGTAGTTGTTGGAGAACCTGCGGAGAGAGCTTGTCAGTATGTCTGTTTTGTAGTATGGGTGCGTGCGCGTATGTCTGTTTGTGTTCATGTTGTGGCTCTTTGTTTCGTCCTGGGCGGAGGCTTGATTTGTAATCGGGCGGGCTGCGACATGTGTGGGCGCGGAGGAAGAACTCACTTGACGACCTGGGGAGCGATGACCTTGCAGGGACCGCACCAGGTGGCGAAGAAGTCAACGACCATGAGGCCCTTCTCGCCGAGAGCGGCGTCGAAGTCGGCCTTGCTGTGAATCACGTAGAGTCAGTTTTCTGTCTGTTTCGAGCGTAAGGCTGGCGCAAATGCGGACGCGCGCGCGTGTGCCAACGAGACTTACGTGGTGAGGTTGTGGACGCCGGTGGCGGTAGACATTGTAGCGGAGAAGTTGCGTTTGGTTGTGGTGGTGGTGATGTTGTGGTTGAATAGAGTAGAAGAGCGGAAAGTAGCAGTAGTAGTAGTGGCGGATCTGAATGCAGACGTAGGTGGGGTCAGGCTGCGATGGAGCGCTGAGCTTGCTAGAGTGCGTGAAAGGATACGGGAGGCAGACATTGTGGAAGGAGTCTGGGGTCGGGATTATATACAAGTACAATTATGCAATGGGATAATAAATAAGATGATGATGGTGGGGTGGCGAATGCTGTAAGGGGCTGCTTGGAAATGCCTTGATGATTTGATAGATGCCCTCGTTGTGGTGGTGATGCTCGCTGACAATAATGGTTCTGCCTCCTTACAAATCGGTAACTCTCGGGGGTGTTTCGCCGGCACATCTTCAATCAAAACGCTTGCTTGCTTGCTTACCTCAGTCACTACCTTAACGAATCCCTTATCATTTCTAAACAATTGCACAGCCTTGCCATCCTTACAGAACAATCCAGCAACCTCTCTCTTCAACAAGGCTCAGACAAGAGCAACACGCAAGCCCGCCGCCATGCACTCGCCACGCACCATCATCTGCAAGCGGTCCCCTCTCACCGAAGCACCGGTATAATAACACACAAATGACGTGCGAATGGCCGGCCGCACATCACACCGCATCGGGGCCATTCTGAAGAGAGAGGCGACACAACCGTGAAGACTCCACGCCACTGACTAGATCCGTGCAAGTCCGCACGTGCAGAGATGGGCGTCCTCCACGCATCAGTGGCACCACCACTGTCAGCGAGAGAGAGGCTCGCGGTATACCTTATGTATGTAGCTTCACTCACTCCTCCTTCGTACTGGCTCCTCCTCAGTAGTGGCGGGGCTAGCATTACGGGCTTTTGAGGCTAGACTACGAGAGGGGACAGGCAGTGGTGTACCTGAAGAGGTGTATATGCGCATGCGCATGCCACGGTCGAATCCCACCGCTGTGACCACACCCCCACTCCTGGATGGATCGCAGGTACTGTACTGCACTGTGCAGACTATGCATGCATGTAAGCTGTGCGGCCACGGACAGCAGCGTCCTCTGCGTTGCTGGCGTGGTACATGCACAATGATGTACAATAAAATACACGCCGAGGCGCACACGTGCTTTGTATGTATGTACATGTGGCTTGCTCGATTGGGAATGCACATGGCCACGCTTCCCGCGAGAGCAGCACAGAAGTAGTAGTTGCAAAGTAACGTAAGTTCTACATCTGATGAGATGCGAAAGCGACCAATTGACGTGAAAGGGTGTACAGTAGGTAGGTAGGTATTCGATTTACAGGCAAAACACTTCGCGAAGCACAAACCTCCCATCGAAATGGCCAGACTGCACAACCGTCTCATGAAATACATGTAAGTGTCCTTTCCACCACACACGCACACACACACACTCTCTCTCCCAAAATCTATCAAAGTTTTTCTGTACAAAAAGAGTCCATCTCGGGCCACCTCCAGGAGGCTCTGTCTGACACATAGGGTCGACCATCTCGCCCTTGCGGCGTTCTGTATGCCGGGCAAAGGGAACATTACTTCCCCTTCCCTTCTCAAAATAGTACATGTACCTTTTCTGTCTCTCCATCATCCTTTCCCATCGGAAAAAAAAAATTCGTGGGAAATGCACACAGGCAAGGGCTAAAAAAATCCATCGAAAGAAAAGGCCGAATGGGTATAAAACGCATTAGTAAGGAGTTAGAACAAAAAAAGCGGTATGCCGCGAACAGTAGAAAGTTTGAAATATGAGAATGTCGAGTTTGTCGAATGAGAGTTACGAAAAAAGAGAAAAGCAAAAATGCATTGTGGCCGTAAACATCGTGGCCGTGGAAAAGGCGGGTCGAACTTGTTGCTGTTATTGATTTTTTGGGAGATCAACCCATCTTGGAGAGAGACGCGGAGCTTGCTCGCTTCGTCTCGACGGGCGACATGCTCTGGCGTCTTGAAGGTGGGAGGTCGAGGAGTTTTGCGCTGCCAGCAGACACTTTTCTCGCGTGTCCTCGTCCGCCGAAGTGTACAGACGTCGCACGGTGCACTTGTGCTTCAGTGCCTGGAGTCACTGGGTCGAAGTCATCTTCTTTGTTGCCTCCTTCGATGGTGGCAACCTCGCCTGTGGCGTACTCGGCGAATAAGCCCTCTCGTGAGCGTGCGATGGGTTCGCGGTGGACGAGTGTGGGTTTGCGACGCACGCTGCCGTGCATGGTCAAGGGCGCGCTGGCTCCGGAAATGTCCGGTGTTTCATCGTAAATGCTTTCCTCGTCAGCACCAGTGATGGTCGATGTACTGATGGGGCGGCGGCTCTGGCGTTTTTGAGCGTCTGGGTTGGGGTCGCCGCGGGAGATGTATTCAGCATCTTTGTCTTGGCCACCCAAGTCTTCGTAGCTGGCAACGAATTCCTGCGGGCGCCTGCTGAGAGAGCCAATGCTTCGACTCAATTGTGATGAACGCGAACCGCGCTTCAGAGAACCACCACTGGCAAGCCACGAGCCTTCAGAATCAACGGACGCAAGAGAGGCAGACACCAAGCCAGCGCCACGACCACCCGGGCTGATAGGCGTATCAAAACGGGGTGCACCGCGGGCGTCAACATCTGAACTGCGACTGTGACCATTCAAGCGGTCGATAGGTCGTGGCGAAGCCCTACCTCTGTGGGTGGCAGCGATAGCTGCAGCACCAACAGGTAGATCTGGCACGTCCGGAGATTGCACGCGAGAATCTGGCGGCGACACGGGCATCTCAGGCAAGTCTTCCCTAAATTTGCTCTGAGTGCGGGTTGGCGTGCCAGTCTTGTTACGCTGGAAGGGCGAACGATCGCCTCCAACAAGATGTGCTGGGATGGCCCCACGAGACATCGACTCCCGTGAAGTGTTTGTAAATGACATTTCCGAGGGCGGTGCTTGTTTGACTTCCTTCTTGGTTCCGCCACGTCGAAAAAGCGTAGCCCAGCCGCCGGCACGTTTTGACTCGACTGATTGTGGCTCAGAGGTTCTGCGCTCTTCCAAAAGAGCAGGCATACCAGGCGGAGACTCGGGCAGCGATGCAGTCCTCTCTTGTCGCTCGATCGTGTTGGACAGTAATGATGAAGGCGTGGGCGCCCTATTGTAGGATGGTGAGAGTGGCGGGGTTGCCATGAGTGGCGTATGTTGCGAATAACGCACAGCTTGCGCGGTTTCGACGACGGGATCCTCCATAGGAGTCTCGACTGGTGTGAAGGTTCCAGGAGCATCGGCCTGACGCATCTCGGGTTGTTGCTGTTCATGCTCGGGAAGTGGCGAGGGGAGAGGATCGCGGAATGGGTCTTCAGCATTCTGCATTGGCTCATCCGGTTGCTGCTGATTAGTCTCAATTCCGAGCCCAATGACTTCTTCGGGACCAAGGTGAGGTTGCTCTCGAAGCGCAGGATGCACGGCTGTAGGTGGAGCCAATGGTTCACGTGCCCGTCGTTCCTCCTCAACTCGTGATCTCATTTCTTGCTCCCTTCTTGCCTCTTCGGCTTCTTGACGTTTCTTGTTGCTGTTAGATCTGTCCCTTGCAGCTTTTGCTTTGAGCTTGCGATCTAGCTTCTCCTGCTGTTCCCGCTTACGCCTTTCCCTTCGCTTCGCGTCGCGCTCCATAAGCAGCCTGAGGTCACTGGCGTCCATATCGTCGGCTGTCTCTCCGATCCTCTGAGTCCTCTTCTTCAAGGCATCCGCTGATTCCTTCTCTTTTCCTCCGTAGGTGTGACGACTCGGTGGTGGCTGTGCAAAAGGCGAAGGTTGTGGGTATTGGGGTGCGCCGGAAAGTCTGATAGCGGGTCGAGGGCTGAACATGTCGAAAAGTCCGAGTTCCCATCCTCGTTGCTCTGGCACTGTGGACATCGAGTGTAATGACTCTCCATATGGTAGTGAGATGTTGGAATCCTTGAGATTGCTAAAGTTGCGTCTTTTCTTGCTGTCACGGCGGAAGACACCGTCGCCGTGCCTCTTGGGCACATTGATAGGCGCACTCATCCCGCGGATTTCCTCCTCGCGAAGGCGATTGCTGTCCTTGCGCCTTTTGCTGGAGTGACGACGAACAGGTAGTGTATCGTATGCACTGCGTTTGGAGTGGGTAGTTCCAGGTCGTGAGGGTGGCCTTAGATCGGTCCGAGGTACACTGGTCTGTGAAGCGGAATGGTCTCTGAAATTGTAAGGGATCTGCGGGCGTCCGGTATCAATGGGACGCAAGTGAGGTGACTGCTCCAGGTTCCAGCTGACTGGGAGAGCAGTAATATCTTCTTCCACGCTACCTCGGGTTTGGGCAGTGGAGTGGTCAGTGTGCTTTTCGTCGGGCGTAGGAGTCGCGTGACGTTGCAATTGCTGGGGTGCCGGAGTTTCTGCGTCGGCGAGCTTCTCTGTTTGTTGCGATGCGCGGCGTATGCGCTGAGTAATAATAGTGCTCGGACGGCGTGCTGGGGTGGTAAGGTCGTGGTGGTTGTTGATATTATCGTTGCTGCGGTCGGTTGTCGGCGGCGCAGGCGTATCCTTGTTAGGTGGAGCGCTCCGCCGCTTTTTGAAGGGCCACAAGGGCATTGCTTGAGGCGGTAGAAATCGGGTGCTGGATCAATGAGGCAGTCATTCCCGGTTTGGGCAATTGTCTGTCTGCTGTAGGTGGGAAGATGCTGGTGATGGAGAGGAGCTCAGAACGCGGTGGCACAAAGAGCAGCAGCAGCAGCAGCAGTACGAACTTGCACACGGCGCGTGTTCTGGTAGCGCAACGGGCAAGGTGTAATAATAATGACTGGCTGCAGCAATGCAGATGTTGTGAAATTGGAGCGACGCAGTGCACAGTGCGCTCCGTTGGCAGTTCTTGCGCCAGGTGCCCTGGCCTCTGCTCTCTGGGTCTGCGGTCACCGATGACCGTGCGTGCGGATGCGAGTGTGCTGCTTGCAGGGGAGAGCGCCAGTGCCTTGAGAGCTTGAGTGGCTCTCGAGAGGGAGTGGAGTGTGGGCGTGAAAGAGGCGTCGCTTAGCCGGAGCTAAAATCTGCGCCAGGGCTCTGCCTTTGAGGGACAGAGAGAGACACGGGCTGAGAGGAAAGGTGGTTCTCAACGGCGAGAACGGCAACCCGGACTGGCGGTGCTGGGACAATGATATTGTGGATATATGTACGTGGGAGAGATGTGGCTGTAGGGATGCAAGCGAGAAAGCAGCTTGACAAAAAGAGACGGCCATCTACTACTGTATGTATGAACAGGCTCGCAGGGCAGCTGCCAATGATGCATAATATGCACACCCTCTCCGAGCCTCCTTGCGTGCAGGTGACAGGTCGCAGCAAATAATGCAGCCTGCACTCTGGCAGCAGCACAGTGGATTGTATGTGGATAGCTCGCCGGCTGTCAAAATCCTCGCCGTTGCGACTCTAATATATCACAACGCCATGCCCAACGGCCCTGTCCTGGTCGATATCGTGTTTCAAGTGCTCGAAAACGCTCTACCGACCTCGACATCCCTCCGCCGCGCCGGGGGGCCCTTGGGGCGTCATCAACACCCTACGCACCGCTTCGCCCGGAACACGACGCCATCGACGCCAGCAACAGACAGCTCTCGTGTGGCGCCGCCTCCCGTCGAGGCCGTAGAGTGCTTGCAGGCAGGAAAACAGAAAACAAGAACGCCTCTGCCGCCCGACCCCGAGAAGAGACAGAGAAAGGTGTGTGACGAAAGGGACCCGTGACCCTAGCAGCCCAGCAAGTGGAGGCACCTTCAAACTATCGGGTCTACCGAGGTCTGGAACTCTCTTATATCCACTGATCGTCACGAGCCCGGCTCTTGGGCAAATTTGCTGCGAAAAGAGAAAGAGAGACGAGAGCCAAAAGACTACGCAAGCGAGCCGACCTATCTCGAATGAGCATATCCTTCTTCCCAACGTTCTTGACGTCGTCGCCCGTTTAGGAACTTCCATTCATTTCCCATGATCGCCCGCGCATGTAGGTACGCTTCAATATTGGGGGCCTGCAGGCGGCCGTCGGTGCGTGCAGGCAGGATTAACCGCAGAGAGCTTAGGTCTCGGGTCGGGCAACGGCCGCGGCCGGCTGGGCCTCGTGGTCTTGCTGGGTTTTAATCGGTTTTCTGGACCGTTTTGGCTGCGCTTGCCCCCAATCACAACGCTCGCTTGCGCTGCTCAATCTTTGCCTCGACGATGATCGCTGGGCTGGGCTGGCTGGCTGTGTGGGCAAAGCGGCATCTTCGCCAGCCGCGAGAGGCTTTCGCTCTCAGCCAAACAACCTGTCACTTCCAATGATCGCGACCGGCAGGTTGGGTGCCGGGTTTTGCGAGGAGAAGATTGTTTGGTCTGGAATGGATCTTGGCTCGAAGGCTCCAGTGTTCTGGTAAACAAGATGTGGTGCGAGGCACGGAACTCCCGGGTCGAAGCAGCGCGTTCATTGCAGGTGATTGAGTTCTGCATCGTGATTCGCAGAGCGAGTGAAATATCAAATCTGGTCGAAAGCATCAATGAGGAGCCACAGTCGTAATCGTGGAGTCATGATCGCAAGTCTGTTCAAGAGATATGTGGGAATCCGGCGATCAGCGTGTCGCAGCGTGACCATATAGTCGGAGTCACCGTCCGATGTGTTGCTGCTGGTTCCTTTGGGACATGTGAGACGTGTGAACTCTTCTGCCCAAAAAACGGGTCCAATCTCTAATTTAGTCTCGTCAAACCAAAGACAACAACTTCATCGGTTCTATCTCGTTGAGACAAGCAAAGCTTGTAGGCTAAGTGGCTAAGCGCACCATGGCTCGTCTCATTGATAGCGTACATCATGAGATCTTCACAAAATTGCGCATAGCACCGACTAACAAGAGGAGAATACCAACGAGACATCAAAAAGCGCACCATAGTCTTGGATGAACTACTCACGGCTACACGATCGTGAATAACGACAATGGAAGGTAATCCAAGCCGGTATGCACTGCCTCAAGTCCCCTTCGCCCAATCCAGCAAACCCACCAGCTTCTCATCCGCCTCCAACAACACTCTACACTCCTGCACAAACGACTCCTTCTCCCCCATAGCAGCGTGCAAGACCCGCACAGTTTCCTCCATACACTTCTTCACCTCCACAACCTCGCCCACGCCATCCTCCCCACTCTCAACCAAAATCAACCACGCGATCGTCACACCTTTCATGATCTCCATCCTGTGCTCTACCATCCTCGGCCAGGCGTTGAAAATCACAGCTTGCATTGCCTGCAGCGTCGCCATGAGTAAGTCTGTTTGTCGGGCTTTCGCTGCTTGTGTGAGAGTCTCGCTCAGCATGGGTAAGATGTATTGGAGGTGTTTGACGGAGTCGATGCCGAGGTCGTTGAGCAGTGGGACGAGGTTTAGGAATAGCACGCGGGTGATGCCTGGGTACTGGCCGCAGTGCGCGTACGCGTGTAAGATGCCTTTGCGGAGGATTATGTCGAGGGATTTGACGCGGTTTAGGCGGGCGGGGTCTTTTGGTGGTGTAGGTGTTGTGGTAGGGAAGCGAGTGTTGATCAAGGTGAAGAGGGCAGGGTATGTGGCGACGAGAATAGAGATTGAGTCTGGCTCGGGCGTGAGAGATGGGAGATATGTTAGGCAAGGCATGAGAGCGTCTTCGAAGACGGAACCGAGACCGGTGCGTGAGAGGAGAGCGGGCGATGTTGCGCGTAGTAAAGAGTGCAGCAGCTCCGCGCCGAGTCGTTTGTACTGCGTTTCCCAATCATCGACCAGTGTGAGGATAGGTGGGACGAGAAGAGGCCAGACCTGCTCGGTCGATTTTTCCTCAAGGCTATTCACGATCCATTTGAGCAACGCCAACGCAAACTTGTCTTTCTCGCTCTTCCATGGCTTGGTGATGCGCTCGTCTGAGTTCTCCGATGTCATCTTCGCTGGCAGTTCGGACTTCTCCTTCTTGCGGCCCTGCTCGGTGACATTATCCGGTTTGGCCTTTACAAACAACGGACGAATGGTAAGCTTGAGAAAGTGGCTTGCGAGGGCGGAGGTGAGCTCACCATGCTTTTTCACCTCTTCGATCGCCTCACTAGGATCTTTGACGTGAGGGTTGCGTAGTTGCCAGGCCATGACTACGTCGAGAGCATCTTTCATCCAAGGGCCAGGTGGTGTCGCTAAGGCTTTAGCCAATGCCTTGCCGTCGAGGAGAGGCTTCAGGGTGTATGTGTCGAGAATGTCGAAATCGCGAAGGTGCGTGACGAATGTTGTGTACTTGCGTTCAATGGCTGTCTTGTGTTAGGACAAAGTCTTGAACTCGTCGATCATGGAGAGTACTTACCATCGACGTTATCACGGTGGTCTACGAGCTCGACAAGCAACGCATACATAACCTGACTTCTCCATGTTGGCCCCCAACGACGCACAGCCATGCCAAGCGTGTCGCGGGCGGTAAGGTCTTCGCTTCCAGGCTGCTTTTGAGCGCGACGCTTCTGCGTGTCAACGCCATCGACAAGCCTTGTGATTTCATTCAAGTTGCGAACGCATGCTGTGACGATTTCGCAGATTTTGTTCGTCGCTTTGATGCCCTCTCTGGTCACACCTGTAGGAATTGGTGGCGGCGCTTTACGTCCAGGCTCTGGCGCTTCGGCCTGAGGAGCGTCGCGATAGGGAACGACTGCTGTTAGCAACCACGCCAGGTGGCGCTCGTCGGCATCTCTGACCAGCAGTTCAGGCAGATCACTGCCACTATTGAGCAGTGACTTGAGCTCGTCAATCAGAGCAACAGTGCCCTCCTCGTCTGGACGATAATGTTTGGAGTCTTCGACAGTCGGGTCGGAGAAGATTGTGAAGTACAGACCCAGTTCGTACACCAAACGCATGGCATCGTGAGGGTCTGGTCCACGAAGCGCTTTCTCAAGTTCGACACCGACCCGCTCGCGGCTGATTTTCTTGCGCAGAGCCTCTTTGATTTCGGGATCGCTCATGGCTTTAAGTGATTCCGAGTCGATGGTGTAATCCAGTCGGCTTGCGAAACGAATAAGTCTGAGTACACGTAAGGGGTCGTCTTTGAAAGTCTGATAGGGTTCGAGCGGAGTCCTGATGATGCGCTTTGCCATGTCATCGAAGCCTTGGTTGGTGAAGTCCTCGATCTGTTCTGTGTTGATGTTGTAGAAAAGGGCGTTGACGGTTGCATCACGCCTCATTGCATCCTCCTCGGGCGTGCCAAACTCCATCTGTGGGTTCCTGCTGTCATCCGAGTAGGTCTCTTTCCTTAGATTGACAAGATCGATGTCGAGGCCGAGAATTCTCGTGGTCACAGTCTCGAGATGTTTCGACTTCTCCGGATTTGCTTCAATCTTGTGAAGGCCTCCAACAGTTTTTGATTTGTCTGTCGTACCAGCTTTGGCACTTTGCTTCTCTGTAGTGGCGACACCCTCTAGACCGTATTTTTCAGGGTTGCCCGGAATCTCGAGATACTCCTTTAGCCTCAAGCCAAATTGCAATCCAGTCATCTTGTTGATTGCAACATCGATGTCGTGGCTAGGCACACCAAGAAGCTTGTCTCTGACCCAGCCGCCAGTGAAGCGAAGGATGATTGGCTCTTTGGCGAGCTTTTCTGGCAAAGCAACCTGATCCTGTCCGGAGGGTGATGGCAACTGGTCAACATAGCTGGCGACGTCCAGAAGAAGTCGACGAAGAGTCTCTTCAACTTCTGTGAGTTCCAGAGTCTGCGGAGGACCAGCTTCGTCCTCGACTTCTTGGATCATCATGGGACCCATCTTAGCCTTTTTTGAGATGAGCTTTGGTGGCGGGCTTGTGGAGAGTTTGCGTCTTTTGTTTCCTTCAGGCGATGTGATGACGCGGCTAGGAGACATGTACGAGCGGTGTGCTGCGCATTGGAGGGCACTCGCGGGCAGTGAGTATTTGTTCGGCGTTGAATGTTTGCACCTGATGGAAAGTTGTGCGAAACGGTGAGTCAAGATGCGGGTCGGCATTCACTGCGACTTTAGAGCTGAAGTGAAGAGACCTTTTGACGATATGAGTGATTCAAGTCTTGATGAGGTCGCTTTGAAGCAGACTGCCTGTGTGTATATTGTTCACGCTACAGCGATGTATGGGTGCTGTGAAACCTTCGGCTGTCCGCCTGCAAGCAAGCAAGCAAGCGCGGTCCTGAGGCCGCCCGCCCTGTTGCTCGTCAGGGATTCAAGCAAGCAAGCAAGCAAGCAACCTCGATTACAACCATGCCTTGATCCACTCGCACCCGTTACGATCCCCATACATCTAGTGCAGTGCCCAGCCTTTGCTCCTGCATACAAATGCCCAGGATAGTCACAAACCGTAGCCGATTGCCTTGCCGGAGAGCAGCGAGCCCTTCTCATGACACCGACGCCAGATGATCCGCTGCAATCGCCGCAGGACTCCGACTCGGATACCAACCTCCATGTCTCCAAGGGCCAGCGCTCGAAGCCTGCCAGATCGCCTCTTGCGTCCTTGTCAAGCATCCCATACCGTCGCTCCAATGCATCTCTTTCTACGCTCTTCCAGTCGACGACGTCACTGCCTACCGCAACGGGCTCGCCTGGAGCATCTGGCACAGTGACACCCACTGCTGGCCCTCCAAATGGATCCGTGTTCTCGCCAGGCGGCTCTGGTCCCGTGCGACCATCATCACCAGCAATGCCAGGAGGAAACATCAGCGGCGAGACCAAGGATCTCATCTTGCGGGCGTTTGCGCCGCACGTGTCTGTGCTCGCTTCGCAAGACACAGAAGAGTTGATCAGACACAAAGGAATCAATGGAGGACTTCTGGAGCTTCTGCGACCATTTGGTGAGCATGTGCAGGGCAAAGTCACCATCAGAGATAGTGTCGGCGCAAGTCGATCTTGGGACGACTATGCAGTGCGCTTCACAGGTGTGAAGGATGGGTTGGAGAGCCCGCGCATGGTGGATAGAAGGAGCATGGAATCCGCTGGAGATCACACACAAAACGGACCAAACAGGCTATCATCACTGGAGTTCAAGCCTGCTAGGCTACGGTCTGGTGGGGATGTCGCGCAGATTGAGGAGTTGGTAGAGCGCCATCTTACATTCGCCGAGGAGCAATCTGGACCTGTCGAAGCGGACTACCTCAATCACAAGAGCCAGAATCCGATGCCCGATCAACAGTCCGATTCTCCCTTTTACATGCTGTACTTACGACGTCTTCTCTCTGGCATGCCTATGGTTCCGTCAGAGACGATGAGCCACCCTGTCGCAACCGTGATAGCGATCTCATCTCGCTCACCCAACCCGATCGAGGAGCTCAGGACACTTTATGCATCATCCAATACCGGCGAGCACAGATTGCCGCCATGGGTGCTCAACGAATTCTTACGATACTACATCCTTGTACACGATGAAGACTACGACGACATCTCGAAATCAATGGCCCTTTACGATCAAATGAAGCGACACTTTGGCTTGCACTGCCATCTCTTGCGATTACGAAGCGCACAGTGTCTGCCTTCCGACGACGACAGTGTCAAGCTTCCGCATCCGGAGTGGATGTCCGCAGCTGAGGAGCTTGCAGAAATTATCAGGCGGGAGACCAGCGAGGATGACGAAGATCCGACACCCTTCATTTTCGAATCCGATGCGAGTGCAATTCGGTCGTTCGTGCGCGAGATGGTCACACAGTCGCTCATCCCTAGTATGGAACGTGCGTCTGCGCAATGGAACGATCAGGTGGCGTCTAGAAGGCGCGGCATCAGTGGTCGTTTCATGTCGCTGTCGAAGCGTTTCACAACCTTTGGCGGACGCTCGTCGTCTGGGCCGTCTCTGGGAGGTGCTGGCAGTAACTTTGACAGTATACAGGGTCACTATAGGCCCGATGCACCGGAAGCAGTAATGCGAAGACTTGCAGACCACTCCATGATGCTTCGAGACTTCAAGCTCGCTCAAGGCACATATGAGATTTTATGCCAGGATTTCAAGAATGACAAAGCTTGGAGATACTACGCAGGCGCGAATGAGATGGCGGCTGTCAGCACACTCCTAGCTGCTGGAGGTCTCAGCACGAAGACTCGAACGGAAACAGTGGACCAGTATCTGGAGACGGCGTACTACTCGTACATTACCCGTTCAAACGCGCCGTACAATGCGCTCCGAACGCTGATTCTCGGCACCGAACTTTTGAAGCTCCGAGGCGGCAGCGCACTGGATGATTCGGCTCGCTGGCTGGGCAAGATCATGGAAGACCATTTGGTGGGACCTACGGGCTATGCTTTGGTGCTGGAACGTTCGGCGCAATGTTTTGGTGAGAAACCTGGCGTTGTCGGTCTTCGCACGGGAGAGCGGAAGCGCAAGGCTGCATTCTGGCATACACTGGCAGCAGACGCATGGTCAAAACAGGACAAGAACAGTCAAGCCGAAAGCTGCCTCGCTGAAGCTGTTCATCTGTACACTGCCGGCGGCGCCAAAATTGAATTTGGCAACATGCACAACTTCCTTGCCACGCTGCAGACAAGCGTCAAGGCAAACCGTGCCGGACCGCAACACCTCGATCTTACCGACGATACACAGACACTCGTGGAGTCCATGCAACAGCAAGACATCCAGTCCGGCCTGCACTCACCAATGGGCCACCGCAAGAGCATAAGCACGAACACAGCACACTTACCAGTCGTCAACACATCTTTCGATCCTTTGGGAGCTGTGCAGAGCGCGTATGAGGGAGCACCAGCAGAAGCGATGAATTCGGATCAAACAGGATTGGCCAATGCTAGTAGTGAAAAGACGAGAGATGATGGGTTTGAATGATGGAATGGATTCTTCGAAGCGTGATTGGGCATTTAGCGTAGGCGCATGGCGTTCTGATACACGCGATAAGCAGGGATACCATAGCACAGGGCTTGAGAGCGCGGGCTGTATTATAGTGTGTGCATGAGCAGGATGCCGTCATATCGAATCTGGAAAAGAATTACCTTCAGTCTGGAGAGCATATTCTGTAATACCGTCACTAGTGTCATTGATGGCATAACCTTCGCTCGTACAGTAGAGGTAGATGTGGTCATGTGTTCAGTAATTATAAGGTAGCGCCGCACGCCCCTGTTCCCGCGGGCCAGCAGCTCTACCCTGCCTTTGCTTTTGCGAATTGCTGCCACGCACGACCTTCACTACTATCCACTGCACACCCGTCGCAATACCATTCACACATCCGGCACTGCTCAGGAGCAACCATAAAAGACTGTAACAACAGCTGTTTATCGACTGTACAATAATTCCACCACGCGCATCTACCAACGCGTTTGCGACCCACCAAGCAAACAGAGACACCTCCGAAACATACAGACTTAGCGCGTCGCGGTCTATCGCAAAACATTACAACACTTTACGCGCAGTCCATACCAACTTAATCGCACACCACATAATTCGCAATGGCAGCCGAGCGTGTCCTTCCCGAGGACAGGAACCCCATGCTGGTCGAAGAGCGCGCGCCCAGTCGTACGTCCGATCCTTCGATGCGCCCACTACCGCCAGACCTTTCGCTAACCGCGCGCGCGCACTGCAGATGAGATCCTTGTCGAGCGCCGCTGCCTTGGCCAGACCGAACTGAAGGTCAAGCCTGGCCAAATCGGCACTTCCAACGCGACGAAGCCGGACAACCTTGGTGTCCTTGACTATGCGCACCTGCGCGTGCCGCTTCCCAGCGATCTCAGCTCAAGCGGAATCTTTATCAAGGGACCCAACAGGAAATACCCCGAGGCATACTTCTTGATGGTACGGAAATGGGCGCGAAAAAGAAGGGGAAATTCAGGCACTAACACATGAACAGAGGCGATCAAGCGATGGATACATCAGTGCCACCGGCATGTTCAAGGCCGCTTTCCCGTATGCGTCAGTGGACGAGGAGGCCACGGAGAAGGAGTACATCAAGTCGTTCCCTGAGGCATCGAGCGAAGAGGTTGCGGGTAACGTCTGGATCAACCCGGAGCAAGGTAAGCTTCCATCGCGACTTTCACAAGCTTCCTGCAGCGGAGTGCTCACATGACTTCATTCCAGCCCTTAACTTGGCGGATGAATACGGCATCAAGCTCTGGATTGCCGCGCTTCTCGACCCCGAGCCCATCACACACGGAACCAGCGACCCCAAGAAGAGCATTCAATCGCCACCACCTTTCAGCTTGAAGGAGCCTGTCAACGGTCTTGGAAGATCGCCCGAGAAGCCCGACGGTCGCCGCTCCGCTCGCGGTCGCAGCCTGCGCTCCGCCTCGCCTCAGAAGAAGGACCCCTCTACGCGCAAGTTCGCCACACCTCGCAAGACCCGCAAGCCCCGTGGCACTCTCAAGTTCGACGAGGAAGCCGCTGCGATTGCCGAGGAAGCTGCAGAGTCCATTAACGGCGATCTCGCTACTGCCAACGCGCGCCAGTCAACCGAGAACGTCAAGGTCGAAGTTGAGACTGTTATGAAGCCTTCGCCCGAAGGTGACGAGGAGGTTGAGAGCACCAAAGTCAACATTGAGATGCCAGCAGGCCTTCCTGAGCTTCAGCTTCCCAACGACGCACAAGAAATGCTGGCTCAAGCCCGCGCAATGGTGCATGAAGCCGAGAAGATTAACGGACCCAGCTCAAGCTCTGCAAAGGGCAAGAGAAAGGCAGAGGAGATGGTCGAGGACGACGAAGAGGAGCTTGAGCTATTGCCTCCCAAGAGAGTGAAGGCCGTGCAGACCGAGCTGCGCAAGGAGAAGATTAAGAGGAGAGCCATCACTGGCATTGCTGCTGGCTTGGCCTTTGGGTACGTTCCGACATTCAGCTTGATATCCGCAATTCTTACTGACATTTCGAACAGCGCGCTAATTCCGAGCCTCCTGACTGCTTTCCCTTGGGCATAAAGAGAACCCAGCCACGTCACAATAACTTTTTCCATACTTCCAATTCTTCTAGAACAAACCTCGGCCTCCCCAATTTTTTTGATCTTTATTCGGAAGATACCGTTCTTATGTTTCTCTTTGCCCTACCTTGTTTTTGCTAGTAGGGGCTTGTCTTGCGATGCTGTTGGCTTTGCTTTTTGACTGTGTGTTTTGTGCAGAAGGCACGGAAAATACAAATGTTCTGTTGGACAAGGGTGTGTTGTTGGAGGCTGTTCAGGTCTCGAAATAATACAGAGCGAACTGCCATGTACCGTGAAGGTGTTCCATGGTAGAGTGTGTAGAACTAGGAGGAGGAATAATGGAATGTGATATTGAATTATACTGTTTGCTTCCTGGATGTGATGATTTGCCTGACCGCTGTGTGGGTGCTTTCTGGGTTCGTATCAATCGGACCACTATTGATACGACTTGAATCACATCTTGGTATCATTCTCGAAGACCTTTCGATAAGATAACCCGTCGTCATAGCTATCATCACGTCACGTGTGCGAAAGTGGATCTATCCAGTCCTCTTGGCACTTGTCGGTTTTCGCGCGTGCGAGTATCTCGACTTCGGGCGTCCATCTTTCAAAAGAAGAGACCATCAACCATCAGAACGTCGAACACGTTCAAATTACGCGTCAAGCGTCCTATCTGTCGACATGAAGTGAACGACGAACCCACTCGTCTGGCGCTGGCCGTCATGACGCAGGAACAAGACAAAGCCGAGGGAGCAACCCCTCACGTGTTCTCGGTAACCGACGGCTTGCCAACCCCAATTAATGCCGCTCGACCACGCATAGCAGTAACCGGTCTACCGAAGGACGACATATGAATTGTGTGTCTGCGGCTGGAGACTCCGACGCAAAAGCACACGTACACAAGCAAGAATGAGCGGAGCAACAAGGACAATTGCGCCTTGGAGGCAGTGCGCGCGGTCTTTGGGCGTGCAGACAGGACGGAGATGCTTCGCAACTGGTAACAGGTTGCAAGTTAGCTATGGCTTCATTGGGTTGGGCAGGATGGGTGAGTACCTCTTGGCTGTCGGAGGCTTGAAAGGGAGTGTTGTTGCTGACAAGATGTCTTAGGCTTCCCAATGGCTAAGAACCTTGCTGAGAAGATCCACAAGGCCGACACCATGGTCATCAACGACGTGAACGATGCCGCCACTCAGAAATTTATGAGACAGGTCAGCAACAAGAATGTGACGATTGCAAAGACTGTACGAGAAGTTGCAGAGCAAACGGTACGTCGCACCTTGTTCGAGGCAGAGATGAGAAATCAGCTCTTCCCAATCCCTCTCTAATGATGTTAATTGTTCTATCAATGATCCTCAGCGCAATGCTGCATAGTGATTATATATTAACCATCCACAAAATCTGAAGTTCCGAGAGGGAAACACACTGTATATCAAGCATGACGATATATGATCATCACGCTGACAATATACTTTGCAGGAAGTCATCATTACCGTCTTGCCTGAACCTCAACATGTCAAGGCTGTTTACAAGCAAATACTGGACCAGAACAACCTTCTCACAGCAACACCTATCAAGAACAAACGTCTCTTCATCGACTGCAGCACAATCGACCCAATGACCTCAGCAGGCGTAGCCGAACAAGCACACAGCAGCGGCCAGGGTCGCTTTGTCGACGCTCCCATGTCTGGAGGTGTCGTTGGTGCTGCTGCCGGCAAGCTCACATTCATGCTTGGCGCCGAAGAAGACATTGTTTCCCGTGTCACCGAGATCCTTGGCATGATGGGCAAGCGAGTCGTGCACCTTGGTCCTCCCACGAGCGGACTCAAGGGCAAGCTGGCGAACAACTACTTGCTCGCTCTCAACAATATCGCCACTTGCGAGGCGATGAACATGGGCGTGAAGTGGGGACTTGATCCGAAGAAGCTCACGGACATGATCAACACTGCAACTGGGTCCTGCTGGCCTAGCTTAATAAACACGCCACTACCCGGTGTCAACCCGGACACACCCTCTTCGCGTGACTACGAAGGAGGGTTCGGTACTGCGCTCATGCTGAAGGATCTCAAGCTTGCACTTGCGGCAGCTGAGGAGGCTGATGTCTCACCGTACCTTGGCGAGCGGGCACGAGAGCTTTACACTGCCGTGTCTGAGGACAGCAGGTGTAAGGGAAAGGACTTCAGTGTCGTGTATAGGTATCTTGGTGGCAAGGAATGAAAAACCAGTTGCCTCTCGTATACATCCCCTAATCTCAGTGACCTACCGTCGTGTTTCAGAGTCGTGTTTCAATGATGTTCCCGAAGCTCACAATAAACTACACTTCGACATGATCATAACATCCGGACTTTGAACAGTGCACAGGAATTGTGGGTGGATGGTTTTCTGCATGGCCGTTTCTATATCGCTATCTCTGCTCTCCTGGGGATCATCTTGCAGCCATTCGGCGCTTCGTCAGTATATAATTACAATTGATGATCCCGCAGAGATGCCCTTGTCATGATTCCTGCCTTCTCCGTAGGCTTTCCGTTTGGCCAGTCCGAGCCGTTGTGTCCCATAATGTTACACTGAGTTCCTTTGGTCGTGAAGTCGTGATCTCTGCTTTCCCTGGTGCTGTTTGTGGTTCTTTGCACCGTGCAGAGGTAGTGAAAGTACAGTTGTCCCGGTGAGATGGTCTTGAGCTCGATTTCAGGCATCATCGTCCAAGCCATCTCCCTCATCGTCGCTCGCATGATCGGCAGCGCGTGGCGGCGGCGTGAAGTGCGAGCTATCGTCGTCGTTGTCGTCCAGTTCATCCTCATGGGCGAAGATAAACGGCTTGCCACTTTCGTCTTCGCGGACCTGGGTTCGGATTTATTAGCACTAACATTCAGCGAGCTCGAAAAAATCCATCTTTCCATACCTGTCCAAACAGCCGCATCAGCTCATTAATGCTGAGACGCTCTTTCCGCTGACTATCATCTAAAGCCTGGTCTATAGACTGCTGTTTGGAAGCCTGCAGAGCATAGATTGCTTCGTCGATGCTGCCTTTGATGACCAATCTTGCCATGTGCGCTTCCTTCTGCTGGCCAATTCGGAACACTCTACAGAATGCTTGCTGCTCGACCTACAAGTCAAGAAGTCAGTAATATATTTCCGAATTCATGGAATGCAATGCTTACCGATTGGTTCCACCAAGGATCCAGCGAGATCACGCGGTTACTCATGGTCAAATTCAGTCCCAGCCCACCGCACTTGAGAGATGCCAGCAGAATTCGTTTTCCCTTCGTAGGATCACCGAAACTCTTGATCGCCCTGTCGCGAGAGTCATGAGACATGTGTCCAGTATACTTTTCGAAGCCCCAGCCTTCGGTCTGGCATATACGGCCAAGGACGTGAAGCATCGGGATGAACTGCGAGTATACAATGATCTTGACATCTGGATCCTCTTCGATCCAGTTCAAGATCTGCGATTTGACAGCGATGGTCTTTGACGATGGCAAAATTTCGCCATGCATCGTTAACCAACTTTGCAGCTTCGCTTTCTTGCCTTTTCCGGTGATGCTCAAGCCCTCGCCTTCGGTGCTGCCAGTGATAGTGTCGTAGACACCAGAGAACTTCTGGAGCGACTTTTGACACTGTTTAGCGTCCGTATAGTATGAGCCGCATTCGTTGCAGCGGTGGCGATCGAGCGCGCGACGAGCGAAGCTGTGTTGCATGTCATTGAGACAGGAGCAGCAGTAAACGTGAAAGCAGCTCGTGACCATCGGATCCAGTGGCGGCTGTCTGCACCCACAGCATAGGGTACGCGAGGCGATGGCCTCCCATGATTCCGAGTTCAAAAGCTCGTCCAAGTAGCGGTCGAACTTGTATGTTAGTCCATGTTTGCCGCCAACGTCGTGCAAGCCTGCATCATAGCCGGTCCGGTGGTATGGGACAGTCTCTGTCTCGGTAACAATCGTAGCTCCTTCCCTGCCATCAACTCGCGGGGCTCCAACGTTGTCTCTCAACTTCTCGCGCAGGTGTGTAAGCAGGGCTTCAGACTCCTCGGAAAGGTCGTCTGATGCGATCTTGTGAAGCCGCTCGAAATCTTCGCGCTCCAGTAAATCGGTTATAGTGCCTTGCACGAGTAGCACGTGCGATGTGAGCTGCCTCAGCCGCAGAAGCATGGTCCAGATGTGCCCGTACTGCTTATCCAGATCGCCCGCCTTTGAGATGCAATTGATACGCTTGATGAATCGTGACTTCACGATCTCGTAGACATTGCGCTCGACCTCGTTGAAGTCAAGCATGACAATCGTTTCCTTGGGCTGAGGGAGATCCAGGAGTCTGGCATTGAAAAGTGTGTCGAGGTGCGTTCTGCGGATCATGAACTTGCGTAAAAATACGTCCAGTTTCTCCATGCCATCGTCGCTGGAACAGAAGTTCTTACGGAAAAGCTTCATGGAGCCGCATGCGTGGGGTTCTGTTATCTCAGTGGTCAGTATGGCATGATAGTGTAATAGTGGAGGGTATCTTGCCCTTGATGAACTTGAAGAGGCTGTAGAACTCTTCAATCCCGTTGAGCAGAGGAGTGCCAGAAATCGCCCAGTTGTGCTTTGCCGAAAGGGCTCTACAGGCGAGGGAAGTCAAGCTCTTGTGGTTCTTGATAGCCTGGGCCTCGTCCAAAACTACCCTCAGCCATTTGATTTGATGCAAAATCCCTTTGTGTTTCGAAAAGTACTTCTTCCACCACTCGTTCTTTTGTTCAGCAGTCGTATACTCAGCTGGAATCTCAGCTTTAGGGTAGCTTTTCTGCACTTGCGTATAGGTCGTAAGTACAATGTCGCAGTCCATCAGCTCCTCCAGCTCCTGGTTGCTCCTGAGTTGTCCGTGATACTCTTTCACACGACCCACGCCATGTTTACTTTCGTTGTCGGTGTACACTTTCTCTGCGATCTCTCGTCTCCACTGGGATATGAGGGCGGCACTTGCCACGATGAGGGTCGTACGGCACTTCGATGTCTGTAGAGGCTTCCCATTAACAATGTTCGCCAGCATGGTGATTGTTTTGCCCAAGCCCCTAAAGTATTGTTAGCAGTGACTTAGTAACATGGGATTCAGCAAGAACTTGCATCGAATCCGCGAGAATTCCGCCTCTCGGGTCTACTGTTGAGTTCTCTCTGCGCCTCATGAACGCCACGCCAAGGACCTGCGATTACGTTAGCATTGATTTAGAAATCAACAAATGGTGTAAGATATAGGGTTTTAGCTGACCTGGTAATGCTTCAACGATACCCGAACGCCTTTTACGTTCCAGTTGCCATCCTCTGCAGGTGTGACCGCTCCGCGGCCCGTGAAATCCTTCATTGCATCGTCGAGGAATTTCTTGTCCGTCTTTGCAACTGGTCGATATTCTTCGGGAACGCTAGCGATAAGACTCCGGAGGGCCTTATCTTTGCGATTATCATGATCTGGTCCGAATGTTGGCTGGTCGGGGACATCACGCATGCGAGCCGTATCTTCGAAGACATTGCTTCCGAGCATGCTGGCAGTGTTGAGGAGATCAGGCGCAGTGGGCTTGGTCTTGCGGGCCTTCTTGGGAGCCTGTTTTTTGCCTTTGCCCGCGCCTTTCGCCTTGGCCTTGGCCTCGATCTTGCGTCGAGCAGTAGCCAGGATGTCTTCTGCGGACTGAGGAGCAGCGGTCCGATGCTTTTTCGGCTGTGATTTAGATGTTGCCGGGCCTGCTTTTCGCTTGCGGCCACGCTTCTTTGGCTCCCCATCGTCCTCATCCGGCAGGCTTGCAACGCTGGGGCTCATAGGTGGGTCTTCCCCCACTGAAGCGTCATCATCTGAGCGATCGAACGCGTTATCAAGACGTTCTTTGTTCATTCGCGCCTGCTCAGCATCCTTCGCTCTCTCGAATTGGATTTCCTCTTGCCAGGTAAGGGTTCCATCGCGACGCTTTGTTTCAATCTCCCGCTGAAAAGCTCGGAATGTCTCTGCAGGGTCAGGGGTGCCTGGATTACTCTCCGTCACGAAGAGATCCGATCTGCCAACGAGAGGAGTACGCTGCACCGGTCGAGCAGCCTTGCGGTGCTTTTCGGTTGTCTCACGCTGCTTTGCCGCGACCATTGCCTGGAGCCTTTCTCTCTTCGCCTTGAGAGCATCTTTCTCGCTCTCACTGGGTTTGGCAGGCTTCGGTTTAGTAGACAGCATGGAAGGGCCCAGATTGACCGCGTCAGATCCATGCGGCTGCTCTTGGAACGGAGAGCCCAGGGTGCGAGGTTTGGCAGGTGCTGTAATTATCTCTTCGTCGTCTGAGAGTTCATTGATAATCTCACGGGTGTTGAACGGCGGCGCACCATCGGGGTGATCGTGCGGTTCCGCGTTGGTAGGCGGAGAGCCTGGTGGGTTCTCCATGGCTGTTGTCGCCTGGTAGTGCTTGCTGAGGTATGTTGGGATGTGCTATGGTGTGGGATACGTGGTATGATGGGGCTAGAAGGGGGGAAGGAGGTGGTGGATGTTGTTGTAGAGGATGAGAAGGAGAGAGGAAGAATGGGGGTTTAAGTATTTGCTGGTGGTGGTGGTGGTGGTGGTGGCAGTGCTTACAAGTGATAGTGATTCCCGTGGTGAATCTTCAAATGAACCGTCTGAAATGAATATACCCGTCGCAGGTGAAAGCATTTGAGTGACAATGGAGATGAGATGAAAGCTTCGAAGTGAGCTGGACTGAGCGATTCGTACTCGCAATTTCAGCTTCAAGAGCCTCCGCACATGCTAGTATCAGCACCTTCCAACGACTGTACAGAACCTGCTTGCCGGTGAGAGTGTTCTATTTTGATGTACCGTCTCTGTGCGAGAGTTTTGAAGATGCCGTAGTATATGCTGAGTTATAGCTGATGATAAGTCGCCATGTTTCCCACGAGATCGGATGGGCACAATCTGTACAGTGGAGGGGCTATAAAGTAGTCAATCCAGCGCTCGTCCAGGTGTGTCGCCAACCACAGACTTCGTGCTTGTGTGCAACTCCCATGTCGATGCCTACAGGTGGCAGCTAAGGACTCCAACAAAGCGAGCAGAGCAGCAGAGGCCAGGCTATTGTCTACAAGCATCAGTGTAACAGTATTTGAGCGTACAGATCTTGAGACGGCTGTGTATAAGGTACGCGTTTGACCATTCGAGTGATCGACAAGCTGTGGTTACTAAGCAAAGCGTAGACCGAATTATTCTTCCCATTATAACTGTATGGTCAGATGCTAGACGCAGCCAAAACACTAGCGCATTCTAGGATGAACTTCCTTGCGTCGATGCTTATGTGTATGCTGTTTTTGGGTGGCCCCAGCATGGCTCGATCTCCTTGTGTATCTTTCCATCGCATGATGATCGCGCCTTCAAGAGGGACGCAATGGACTTCTCGGTACTGTTGTCACGAAGAGACATGACTTCTCGATGAGAGGCTGTGATCAGGTCCAAGAATCTGGTTGTTGAGGATGATTGTCTTGCTGTCCGTGAAGATCATCCACTGCTCGAAGTTATCGATGTTCGCGCGAGTCATGAAACCCCTCAATAATCCAGATTCCAGAGGAGGGGAAAACGGCGTGTACCAAGGATCAACTCTCCCCTGCGAGAATATGTTTCTCCGGGAACTCCGAGGCAGAGCCCGAGCCTTGGTCATCGCAGGCCGTGTCTTGTGTCAGCAGCCTGAGATCCATGCTGGTAGAGAATAGTTCATGCCCAAATAAGGCCTTGCAACGTCACCCTGCGCCGCCGTGTCTTGCCATATCCCGTCGATCGTACCAAGCGATACGAGGTCGCTACACCACTTCTTGACCTGCGAGCGCAACCGCACGCCTATCTCCGAGGAGATGCTACATCTGTGATAGTTAGCTGCACATGTCCTGAGCAGCATCATGGCGCACCCGGGCGCGGAGGATACCAAGGTCGGCATTGAACTACCGGCATCTTCAGCTTTCCAACCTGCTGCGGTAAAGCCGAAGCAACGGAGTCGGAGGAAGCATACATTGCAAGAGGAGGAGGATGCTTCGAAGAGACGGTGTGTCTCGACGGCATGTGTTGCATGTCGCAAGCGCAAGAGCAAGTGTGACGGAAACCAGCCGAGTTGCGCCGCATGCGCGCAAGTATACAACACGCCTTGTGTATATTCGCCGTGGACAGGTATGGAAGTGGAAGCCGTTACATGAGATGTTGGATGCGACATGTAGCTGACTATTTACGACAGACCAGCGACGCAAAGGCGTGTACAAGCACGATGCGGATGGGCTAAAGACGAAGAACACTACACTTCAAACACTGATCCAAGCCATCCTCAACTGGCCGGAAGAGGACGTGCCTGGACTTGTTAGCGACATCCGCTCTTGCGAAAGCCTGGACGATGTCGCGGAGAAGATTGTCGCTAAAGAGAATGGGGTGAATCCAGAAGATGATGGTGATTCGGCGACATACAATGGCGACTCAGCCGATGGTACGACCTTCGAGTCGCAACTATTCGGAAAGATGGGGGATCTCAGGCTGGACGATAGCGGCTTCAGGCAATACGTTGGCGGCACCTCGACCTTGATCCACACGACGGACCTTCAGAATGACTTGACAACAGACTTGGACGAGTTCGAGCAGCAAGAGAATCCAATCACATCCTGGACGACTGTTACTGATGACCCAGAGCTTGTTCTGCATCTTGTTAATATGTACTTTACGTGGCATTACACGTTCTTCACCACTGTGAGCAGCTCTATCAAGATGAAGTTTTCTACGCCTTGCTGATCATAGTGCAGATGTCCAAGACTCTTTTCTGGAGGGACTTCTCGCGAGGCCGACCATCAGCGAGCACCGTTGGTAAAACATACTACTGTACACCTCTTCTGGTTAATGCAGTTCTTGCACTTGGCTGTCATTTCACTGCCCACCCAGGAGCTCGGGACGACCCAGACGACTCAGCAACTGCCGGAGATCACTTCTTCCGCGAGGCGAAGCGCCTAATTATGGAGAACGATGAGCATGAGAAGCCACGCATGGCCACAGTACAAGCGATGGCATTGATGTCCGTTAGAGAAGCAGGCTGCGGACGGGAAGCTAAGGGCTGGGTGTACAGTGGTATGTCATTCCGGATGGCGAATGACATGGGGCTTAATCTGGACTCTGGCAACATGACTTCCAACAAGCATGCCAACGGAGACGAAGCGGAAGAGGATGTACGCCGAATCACTTTCTGGGGATGTTACCTCTTCGACAAGTGCTGGTCGAATTACCTTGGACGTCTACCGCAACTACCAACAACCATGATCACCGTGCCAAAGCCAGAAGTTTTCCCGGACGAGGATGCCGCTCCTTGGTGTCCTTACACGGACTCTGGTTTTACGCAGGCTAATTCGCAACCCGCGCGTGTCAGAACTGTGGCTCTGCAAATTACGAAGCTCTGTGAGATCAGTAACGATCTTTTACAGAACTTCTACAATCCTTCCGATCTCGCTCGAGCGAAGGGCAAATCTGCCGAACTCAAGAAATTAAGCGATATCCATACACGCCTTGAGAGCTGGCGGCGCGACTTACCAAAGGAACTGGAACCGAAGGAAGGAGGTCTGTCAAGCGTTCTTGTCATGCAGTAAGCATCCCCCACTCCGAGCGGCAATATGATAGCTAACCCTAATCTAGCATGTTCTTCCAATTGCTGTTCATCCATCTTTTCAGGCCATTCCTCAAGTACACCCAGGCGACTTCACCTCTGCCACACACCGTTAGTCCACGAAAGCTTTGCACGCAAGCCGCCGCTATGATCTCGAAGCTTCTGCGCTTATACAAGCGATCTCACGGCCTACGGCAAATATGCAACATCGCAGTGTACATTGCTCACTCAGCTTGTACTATCCACCTCCTCAACCTTCCCGACAAGAACGCACGAAGGGACATCATTCACGGAGTCAAGCACCTAGAGGAAATAGCGGAGGGCTGGCTCGGTGCCAGGCGCACGCTCAGCATACTCGCTGTGCTTGCTCGCAAGTGGAACATCGAGTTGCCTGAGGAAGCCGAGACAGTGCTCGCTCGCACCGATGCAAAGTACGGAAGCTACACTGGAGACATCTCGTCGCCATCTTCCGAGCAGAATCGAGCTATGGGCGTTGTGGTCAACTCCACCCTGCCGGTTGCACCACAAGGATGGCAGAGACAACCGGTATCTCTGCCTGCGCAGAGCGCGTACTATCCCACTGAGCCTACAGCAGCTGTCGATACAATAGCCAGGCCACGGACTAGCGAAACCGTCAAAAACATAGCGTATACGGACGTGGAGCAAGCACGAGGACAACAGTACACGCAGGCAATCCTGAACCAGCAAACAACGCCCAACAGACAACACAGACCATCTCACTCACTGCAGTCTCGGCCCATCGGGAACAGTCCAGCCAATATGTTCGGTGGCGTCGAACAACTGATACGCGAAAGCTCAGACTGGGCATATCGAGATCAAGCCCAGCTCGCGACCGGGTTTGAAAATTGGAACACGACGGATCCTCCTGATCCCTCTGCCAATTGGCTTAGTGGCACCAATGGGGATGGAAATACCTCTTATCCAATACCGCAACAGCAGGTTCAAGCACCCGTGCCCCCCGCCGCCACTGCCGCCCCCGTCGTGCCTCCATACAGCATGTCTAACGGCGGCGCTACCAGCAATGCTGCCAATGCGAACGCCTATGCCATGATGACCTGGATGAACGGAGCGAATCCGTACACAAACATGATGAATTACGACGAGGAGGAATGGTACCGTTGATGCCTGGCTTTACTTTGAGAGGAGACAGTATGGCGTTCTGGCTAGATCTAAGAGGATGGTTTGAGCTCGGGGGTGTAATTACTTGTGATACCCGTTGTATGAAAATATGTAGTTCTACTTTGAGCAGCGCAATACCGGTATTTGATTAGGACATCTCCCTCCACTTGTATTGTGATCTGGAATTCAGATCGGGTCTGACATACGATAGGTAGTCCTCAATTGAACTGATAAGCACGCATTTATTCGTCGAAGACAGCATCAATCACTACTAGGGTTGGAGTTGGGGTGGATTAGTCATCATTTTGCGGTCTTCTGGTCGTCTTCACGGGACGACTGTTGCAATTAGTGTCACTTAGGGGCGCTATGGTGCATAGTGGCACCTTTAGGGGCCGCTTTGGGTGATCAGTTGCCTGCTTATGTCCTCTTGAGCAGGGATATGAATTTTCTGAATCAAATTGATTACAGGCAGAGCAATGCTACCAATTCGCCACGAACTCGTAGGAAGCAACCCGAAGTACATCGCCATCAGGACCCAGCTTTCGTCTTTAGTATTGATCAGTATAGGTCAGAAAGCACGCAACAACGCTGGCTGTGATTTATCCAAGTTGTCTGGCTCTTTGTGTGGTTCACTACTGAGCGTGATTCTTGCCGTCCATGGCATCCGTTATCGATAACGTTGCCGCCGGGCGAGACCAAGGGACGTCACCTGCACCGGCAAACTCCTCAGTCTAGAATGGACCACTAGAAGTTTGCGCTGCTAAGCCACAATGCATTGACGTCTTGGGGGGTTGCTCTACCATTTAGCAAGCCTACCACCATTTTAGCCACCTGCCCATGCCGGACTATGATCGCCCGTAAATGTTCGCGTATTTCGCCGTGGCGAATTGTGATTTCTAAGGCCGTCAACTGCTGACTGTGACGTCGGTTTCGAGTGGTACATGTCCTCACGTGAGCCAGCAAGCACTTCTAGCGAGACCATACACCTATCAGGACGACAGGACTATGGCGGAAACAATGGATGCAGAGGTTGACAGCCAGGTAAGCGCAGCAGTGCATTCCGGCGATGACTGTAGCCGCTAACATTCGCCACCCAGAAAAGTGCCAATCTGGCACGCATCCGGGACAACCAGAGGCGTTCGCGCGCCAGGCGCAAGGACTATCTCAAGGAGCTGGAGACGAAATATCGCAACTGCGAGCAAGTGGGCGTTTCCGCTTCCACCGAGATCCAGGCGGCTGCAAAGGGCGTTGTTGAAGAGAACAGGCGCCTACGTAGCCTGCTAAAGGCCTATGGAGTTTCTGATGCTGAAATCGACGGTGCGAGTGGCAACCAAGGGTCCATTGCTGCAGACACGCTGGAAGCCATGGCGAGTGCGCGCACATCATGTGGACCAGGCGATGGGTGTCAGCCAGCAGCCAACCATAATCATCAGCAGCAGCTACAGCCATCAGCAGCACCATTCGTTCCGTCACAACTGAACTCTCAGCCTGCCACACGGCAGGGCTCTTTTGCTGGATCTCAGTCGGCTGTGTCTACGCCGCAGTATCTAAGCCAACTTCCGAGCCCTGCGGGCAACGTGGAGTACACTCAGACCTCCGGCGCTCTTTGTTGTCCACCGACCCAAGCGCCCATGCACTTCCTTCCCCAGAACTACAGCATGCAAAGTGGTGTACACCCTACGACTATGGGTGGCCACCAAGCCCCTGTAGCAGGCCCAATTGCGCCGCACGCGGATGCGCAATACAATGATTACAGCGGACAGTCATCTTGTCAAATCGCCGCAAACACGATCCGCACTTTCAGTCCGACGGCTGGCTATGAGCTGGAGCAGGAGCTCGGCTGTCGCGCGCCAGGAGAGGACTGTAATGTGCCCAATTCCAGGATCTTCACTGTGATCGATCGGTACACAGTTGGAGCAGGCTGATGTGGCAGTTCCGGTTACTGGAAATCTGAACATCGAGCTTGCTAAATCGACGCGACCAGCAAACCTAGTCGCAAATCTAAGATGATTCATCTGCTGGAACCCTCTACCAGAAACAGATCTCTCATGGCGTGGTAGAAATATGCCATATCTCTCTGGAGTCAGGAAAAGTCTTGAGGACCTACAAGCCAGAGAACCGCGAACGAACATTAACCAAGAAGGAAATGTGCTCATACTTCCGGATCTTCTTCGCGACATGCTGTCATTATGCCCTCGTTCCTCGCGAGCGGTGCGAACCTCCTTGCGAGCAGCCAACTTTCACTGCAGTCATCGAGGAAGGACTTTGCCCGGCGTGTCTGCAACGCATCCGAGAAATGGAAACAATTATGATGCTCGCTATGCTTGAACGCTAGACTGGCGTGTCAGACGTCGACCTGGAAACGCTCTGCGAGACTAGAATTCATTACCTCACTCAAGCCTACTGCGCTGGAAAGTCCGCGGTTAATCTGGATTTCACAAGACATGTGTGGCGATACTATGGTCGACATGGACCTAGACCGAGCTCGCTATGCAAAGGTGTGACAGTGATCAACAAGTTGATTGCCACATCGACTCACTTATTGTCTTGAGGAAACCGAGCCGCGGCACGATCTCGCAAGGACACTGGTTAGCATTTATGATAGCATCGAACAGTTTGCTAGTTCGAGCACAAATATCACTTAATCAGAACCCTTGCACTACACCATCACTCTCCACTCGTTACCGTGCTCGGCTCCAAGCCAACCAATCTTTCATCCACAGACAAACAGAAAAAATGTGCACTCAAGAAATCGTCTGGTGCTCCTGCGGCCACGGCGAGTTCCTCCCAATCGTCAAATGCCCGCAAGCAGAAGCCGTGGGAGTCTGCTTCACGGTGGTACACGGCGATCATCGTGTCGTGCTACCAATGGATTGCTCGTATTGCATCTCTGGCCAATCTGGAAGGGCCGCCCTGAGCACAAACGCCAGACCGCAAGGCGAGCTGGCGGCTTTAATTGAACGAAACAATGCAAACCGGGCTACGAGCGATGGGCTAGAAGATGGAGCGGTGGCAAACACCGATAGTGGTGTAACCTTGGGAGTGGAAGATGTGGCGAGTGCAGATTGGTCGTCGGGGTTTGATCTGGATCCGGAGTTGTGGCAGTATGTTTGAGGGATGAGTGTTTGCTGTTGGTGATCGTATGAATTTATTGCGGTTTATTCACATTAGTGTTAAGCACACCGTAAGCTCGTGATTGATCGAACCTGTATCTGTAGTACATGTCACAAGATTGTCTAGGTGGCGTAACCTGTCGGCCAGGCCAGCTTTTGCTTCGACGTTGTATAACAGACAAGCACGTGACAAGTAAAAGCCACAGTGGAATAGTGTAAAGTATATGGCCAGACCATTCTTGCACAAAACCTGCTGAGCTCTGAAACATACGCACATGTGGTAAGTTGGCTGGCCTGAAAGCCGGATTTATGGGCACTCCACCAAGCTTTTTGGTCAAGACCGCCAAGGGGTGGCAGAAAGTGGGCTTGACGGAGCTTCTATCGAGATCTCTCCTTCTCCGCGCCGCTAGTGATTCCTTCGTTCTTGCTGCAGATGTGCGGTGTTGTTATTTCAGCTCCGTGTAAACACTCGACAGAATCATAGTGCCCGTGATGAAACACGAGAAGGACGTTGTCGGCCGGAAGAACGAAGACCGTGCGATGGGAATAATCTCTACCTGCGGCACGGCACACGTGAGCGAGTTTGCCGGCGGCGATGCGCAATGACAACACATGTAGATCGGCATGCAGGCGGTCTCCCTTTGCCAACGCCCGAAGGTGACGTGCAAAAGTTTGGTGGATGGACATGCTGATGGGCACGCCTTGCCAGCAAAGCAATCCGGCCAGCATCATCGAGCCATGTATCTACATAGCTAACCTGCTTCGCCTGCGCGCGTTATTCATCGTGGCGAGTCCGAACACGCTTGCCCTCCTCTTTCCCCCTAAGCGAAATAATCGAGCACCACTCAAACGTTCGCTCGCGCTTTGACTTCCAAAACGCCACTTACCTACGCTGCGCCACGCTAATCCCCATCTTCGTGTCTTTACTTTGTTGACGGCGCGAAAGGAGGAAGAACCTCGAGCCAACACGCGACTGGGCCGTCTTTGGCAGACTCCTCCCGCCTCCCACTTCTACATACATCATCGTTTGCTGTTGAGTAAACTCACACGCTGCGCCTCATCTGCGCGGCTCAGTCCACAATTATCGCCACACGACCGTGGAAGCGCCTCTCTGGAAGACCGCACCCCTTAAGCTGTTCAGTGTTTACAGCAACTCACAACATCACCACACATTTGCTCCCTTGAAGCCCTCTACGCACCAGAACTCGCATCACACTCATACGTCCCACAGATATTCCACAGCATGCGTGAGTCCCTCAATTGCAATATTTACAGGCTTATTTTTTTTGTTGCGCTGGCGTCATCATTTGCTCATGATTGCTCCACGTCGGAGAAGAAGTAAATACTAACATGTACAGCAGACTCCATCAAGAGTGCCGCAAGACGGCAAGCCTGGTACAACCAGCAGGATGGCGACAACAAAACTTACAATTTCTTTGGCCGCTTCAATGCAAACCCCAGACGACGTTCAGATGAAGAGGATGGTGGAGCTTTGACACACACAATGTCCTCACCTCTCGACCAAAGGCGATCAGCTGATCACAATCCCGAGATGGAAGATTATGGAGGCACCAAGAAGGCTGGCACCTTTCCTGCAGGCCCACCAGGTAACATGCCTCCACGCGCGCAAGAAGTCAGCGAGCCCATGAAGAGTCCCAACGAGAAAGACGAGCATGGTCTAGGAAGCAATTCTAGCGGATCAGCACGACCATCGGAGCCACAACCAGAGAGCATTGTCGACCGATCAGTGGGCACAGACGCTGGACCTAGGAAACGAAAGATGCGGAAGTTCATACCCTTCATGGGAAAGAAGGACGACGAAGACGAGCAAGAACTCCAGCGCGCTGACACTTCCGAGTCGCGCAAAAAGAAGCACCCTAAACTCACAATTGGTTCGCAGATCAAGGCGGTGTTTGGATCCTGGATCAACCTCATGCTGGTCTTTGTCCCTGTTGGTATCGCTTTGCACGAGGTCGAGAGCGTGAGCAGGATCGTGGTGTTCGTCATCAACTTCTTGGCCATCATTCCTCTCGCCGCAATGTTGTCTTTTGCTACTGAGGAATTGGCCCTCTATGTCGGAGAAACCCTTGGTGGATTGCTGAACGCCAGCTTCGGAAACGCCGTGGAACTTATTGTCTCGATTATTGCCCTGGCTCAGAAGAAAATCGTGATCGTCCAGACCAGTCTGGTTGGATCAATGTTGTCAAACCTTCTGCTCGTCCTCGGCATGTGTTTCTTCTTCGGCGGTCTCAGGAGACAGGAACAATTCTTCAACATCACCGTGGCACAGACCGCTTCCTCGCTACTAGCTCTTGCCATTGGCAGTCTGATCATTCCGACTGCATTCCGGATCTTCGCAGAGACGACCACAGGCGTAGCGCCTCTATCACGCGGCACATCCATCCTGCTTCTTGTTACCTATGGATGCTATCTTCTCTTCCAGCTGAGCACGCACGCCACCATGTACAACGAGCCGAGTCAGAAAGTGCCCAAGAATCCGTCTGGAAGGAAGGAGTCTGGCGATGTCCTGCGTGGTATTGCCACCATGGGCGCTGGCACTGCTGCTGCATCCGGCGGCGGTATCAACCAACAACACCTGGTGCAGGAAGAAGAGGAGGAAGAGGAAGTCCCCCAACTGACCAGAATCGGTGCGCTCATCACACTCGCCGCCTCAACAGTTCTGGTCGCGTTCTGCGCAGAATATATGGTCAGCTCGATCGACGCCATTACAGCTGGTGGCAAGGTTTCCGAGGAGTTCGTCGGACTTATCCTGCTCCCAATCGTCGGCAACGCCGCAGAGCACGCCACTGCCGTCACAGTCGCCATCAAGGACAAGATGGATCTCGCCATTGGTGTTGCCGTCGGATCCAGTCTGCAAATCGCGCTTCTCGTCTTGCCTCTCATGGTCGTCATTGGCTGGATCGGTCTTGGCCAACCAGCTGACATGACGCTCAACTTTGATGGTTTCCAGATTGCGGTGCTTTTCATCTCTATCATCCTTGTCAACTATCTCATCCAGGTAAGCGCGTACAACAACCGCATCACAATGCGACTTTACTGACTTCTCCTAGGATGGCAAATCCCATTGGCTCGAGGGAGTGATGTTGATGATGTGCTACCTGATCATTGGTAAGTCTTTCACCGCTTCGTTCCTGGTGTTCTTGAAATGATACTGACTTTTTTTCCAACAGCTATTGCCGCGTGGTTTTACCCTGTCGGCTCCGGCGAGTAAGATCAAGGGCCTTTGCCCAAACATACGTTCGCCCTGGACCTCCGATCATCGACACCTGGCTAAGTTCCCAAAGGAGATCCGGGAGCGGTTCATCTCGTTTTTTTCTTCATTTTCTTCCCACGAGGAGAGGTAGCACAGGACTGCAACCCTTGATTGATCTTACTTGTAGTACCCTGAAGAAAACCTTTTTAACTCTTACTACGATACCTTGTGACATGGCAATGTCGACTTTCTTGGAACGTTACTTTCGCATACATTTCGTAAATCCTTACACATTAAACATGATCCATTTTAGTGCCCATCCGAACGACCGCAATGGCAGCTGACCCGGGGCTCGAGCAATCCCTTCACGAAACATATCCTTTGAAAACATACTAAACGTACACAGTCACAAAAGTGGTCATCGTCACAACATTAACGTTGACTGGCGTAGGTGGTGGCGTCGTAATTGGGTTCGGCCTCTGTCCAGGCGGCGATGGCGATGCAGTGCCGGTCGAGTCTGAATCATCCGCGTTTGTTTCCAAATCGCCGTTCGCAGCCTTGATGATATCCGCCGCCTGCAACGCCGTCAGTCTCTCAATCCAACACACGTCAGCAACACATATATGGAGGAGCAAGGCATACCTTCTCCGCAACCCCATAAACAACAGCCTGCAAATGCGCCGCAGGCACAAGCGGCATCACGCTCGCATCCACCACCCTCAAATTCCTCGTACCATACACCAGCAGCTCCGGATCGACCACCCCTCCGAGTCGCAAAGGCATCATCGCCGCCGTGCCGCTGGGGTGGTACTCCGTCTGGCCCTTCGAGCGGATCCACTGCACCACTTCGTCACTGCTCGCGTCCGCGGGCGGGAACATCTGCTGCGGCGCCAGCTGCGCCATGCTCTCTGTGGCGGTGATGCGCTTGTTGAACGCGATGGCGCGCTGCAGGACCTGGATGTCGACGGGGTTGCTGCCGTAACGGGGGTCGATCAGGGGCGGTGTGAAGGGCTGGGAGGACGTGAGGCGCAGCGTGCCGCGGCTGAGAGGCCGCATTGTGGCGACGGTGAGGTCGCCGTCGTTGGCGTTGATGAGCTCGAAGGCTGCGCGCGAGCTGTCGCGCAGGGCGGCGGAGAGGAGCGAGAGTTGCGCGCTGTAGCCTGCGATGAGGGTGCGGTCGGGAGAGTCGTGTAGGAACATGGAGGGGAGTTGGGCGGCGGCGAGGTTGGCGAGGGCGGCGGCGTCGTGGGTGATTGCTGGGAGGGAGGGGAATGCTACGCCGGCGATGGCGCCTGAGGTGAAGGGACCGGTTCTACTGGTCCAGTAGTCGTTCCAGGCGGTGTTGACGAAGATTTGGTCGTTGTTGAGAGCGGTTGGGTTGGAGGTGTAAGGGTCGTGGTAGGGAGCCCAGCACCATACTTGCATGTGATCTTGCAGGTTGCTTCCTACGCCGGGCAGGTTGACGAGAGTTTGGATGCCGAAGTCGTCGAGTTCTTCGGCTGGTCCGATGCCAGAGAGCATGAGGAGCTGAGGCGTGTGAATTGCTCCTGCGGCTAGGATGACTTCGCGGGTTGCTCGAACAGTCTGTCGTCGACTTTGCGCATCAGAAGCAAACTCGACGCCAGTAGCGGTCAAGGGCGATCCTGATGGTGGACGGTTCTGGCGCTGGAAGAGTCTCAATGATCTTTTGAGCTTCATCCAAGCGGTCCTAAACCGACTTCGCTTCACATAGCCATCACGACGAGGCGGTATGGGTGGCAATGAGGTGATATTCAAAACCGAGCCGTTGCCAAAGATACCACCGATGATTCCGGGAGAAGTTCCTTGACCAAGTGCCAGTTCTTGTACCACCGGAGTCGACGCATCTGGGTTACCATCTGCTCCGTTGAACAAGACCTGCGTCACGGTCTTTTCTGTTGACACCCACAAATTGGGTCTGCTCACAACACTGTCGAAATAGGCTCGGCGAGCAGTATTCCTCGTCTGCGTGACAGGCTCCAGATCGAACGGCAAATAGCTCGCCCCTGCCACGTCTCCAGCATTAGGATCGAAAGCAGTAGGAACGCCAAGCTCATTGAGGGCGCTGAAAAGATTGATCGAAGCATTCCAGGTGTAATTCGGAAAACTGACATTGACCGGGCCAGCATAGCCATGCACGCTCGCATCCTCTCGAGTGGAATATTGCTCTGCGATGGCACTCGACTGGATCGGAGAATAGGTTTCGCTCTTCTTGAAGTACGGCAGCATATCGTCCCAGCTCCATCCAGGATTCCCAAGCTGGACCCAGTCGTCGTAGTCCGCTCTGCCGCCTCGGTTCCAGAGCATGCCATTGAGAAGAGTGCCTCCGCCCAGGGCTCGACCTTGAGGGATGGATCTAGCGTTGCCGTCGAGATACGCCTGCGGGACTGTGGACAAGTTCCAGTCATACCTCCCGCCGATATCATGTCCAATGAACCCAGGTATGTAAACTATGTCTTCACCGACATCCGCAGGACCAGCTTCGAGTAGTAAGACGTTGACATTGGGATTCTCGGAGAGTCTGTTCGCCACCACGAGGCCCGAGGGTCCTCCCCCGACGATGATGTAGTCATATTCTGTGAGTAAGGGTGTGTTCAGGGGAAGTGCGAGCGCGATGCTGAGAAGCCAGGTTGCTGCGCTGAATGTGAAGGCAAGCATACTGTGCAAAATTGCATGGCGTGTAATGCTTTGCAAAGAGTCGACGATGTACATATGTCGGAGTTCAGCTACGCGTGATGGTAAGTGGTCCAGAGCACCCGTGCTACCAGATGCATGGTCCCGTTCGCGATGAGGCGAAAGGTGCTACGCGGTTCGGATCCAGCAGGGCAGGAGAGATGGCGCTTGGGTGCGCGTTTTGACGGGAGAGCAAGAGCGAGGCCAAAGTTCGATGGTGTGCAATTGCGTCGACATATAGTCAACTTTGATGCATGTGAGTTCTCGACGCAATGAAAGTCTGATTGGCAAATGTTAGCATACAGCCTAATGAAAGCAGCAAACAGTTCCCACATACGAATCCGGCAAACGCAACGTGACACGCCCAGCTGTACACTCATGAATAATGAATGCATGTACCCAACCGCCATGCCGTAGCATCTCAGGCAGTCAAAAATAGCATAGAAGAGAAAAAATGGTATCATATCTTGAAATTATATCATATAGTAGTAATGCCTTCCGCCAAAGCACGTGCCCGTCCTGCATGCATGTCACAACAGCCAGCCGTTGTCATGTCGTACCAAAACCCAGGAAACTCATTTCCTGCAGTCCTTCATCACCCCTCAGTTTCCCGTAGGAGTAGAGAAGCGCTTGTCAGACAGCTCGTGCCGCACAGCAGGGTCGTGCGGCGACACACCGTCCATCTCGTGCACCTGGAAGTCCGACGAGATCTTGTCGTCCCTCTTCATGCTGCCGTAGGGATCCAGGAAAGAATGCGAGATTGCGGATTTTGCGACGTCCATGGTCTGCGACGTCATGCGCGAGTCGACGGAGAGGTTTGAGTGTGAGTAATTTGAATGCGAGCGTGTTATGTGTGGTTGTAGATATTGGTGTTGGTGGTGTTGTTGCTGCAGCCGCAGCTGTTGTTGATGTTGATGCACACCAAATTCGTTGTGGTTGTCCGGAAGTTTGTACATCAGCTTAGGACCTGTGTGATTTTGGCGCTCTTTGTGTAGAGCACATAATGCTACAACGAGGAAGAAACCGAGCGGCAGTCCGAGTCCACATCCGAGGCCGGCCATGTCGCTGGAAGTGTAGATTTTGGTGGCGTTTGCAACCGGAGTTGGCGTAAATTCGACGTGCGAGGATATTTTGCTTGGTGCGGCTTCTGATGTTGTAGCACTCGATGGTGATGATGAGCTTGCCACTGCTACAAGTTCGGCAACTTGTGAAGGTCTTAGTACCAGTGAGACATTGCCATGCAGCGTCCACGTGCTATCCTCCGACTCGCAACCATTCGTGTTCAGTCCGCAAGTAAACTTGCTATCTTCACCCTCATCGCTGCAAGCCGTGATCGCTATACCCGCGCCTGGACTCTCTGTATATCAAACAACACCAGTCAGTTCCAAATGCTCACAATCCCCGATCCTTGTCCGAAGCTTCGTCCACCTACCTGTTCTGCAAAATCCAGCGCACGCATCGCTTTCCCAATTCTTATCCGTACAACTCCCTCTGCTCAAGATTCCCCGGCGGAAACATAGCCCATCGTCCATGCATAGAGCGTCCGATCCGCAACATGATGTGTGCCCGCTGCTAGTGGTGCAAGGTGTATCTGGCGAAAGTGTGCCGTCCGGGAAATAACAGCTCTGCGCTGCTGCTGTCGTCGCGACAAGGAAAAGAACGGACGCCTGGATCGCCCGGCGGAGGCTCATAGTGGTAAAGACTGGCATGTCTCCCACGGGAGAACAAGTAAATATATCACAAGAGAACGAAACTGGTCAACAAAAGATTGTGAGCATATGAAGAGCACGAAGCTCGAACAGTGATGCGTAAATAGGCGTGTGCGTTCCACGAAGCAAAGAAAAACCGGGCAGAAATGGTAGAGAGAGAGGTTCAAGATAGTGAAGAAACGGGTTTTACAAAAACCGCTTACAGCATCGTCAGGAAATCCGGCAGCGCAAGACGTCGGGTCCCAACGCGCGCGGTCTCCAGGTCTTGGAAAAGGAGGAGGTGGATAGGCCAGGTCTGGTCAGGTCCAGCTAAAACGTTCAGGACGGCTGCTATAGCGCGCTGGCCTGATCTCTAGCGCTGGCGTGGGCGAGATTGACATGGGCTGCGATTCGAAACGCCAATACACGCCACAGCCGTGCGCGGGAGTGCCGAATGGCGTGAACCCATTGGCCCATCGGCAGGCTTCCTGTCACTTGGATTGCCTGTTTTCAGCGCGAGATGCATATGGCACGCAAGTGTTTGACATATATTGACAGGGATGCTCGCTTGCCCTGCTGCCCGAGTTCCTGGGTTCTCGGACCTGCAGTAGTGCTATCATGACTCTTGCACCCTACTATTGGAGCGAACGTTGGACGGCGGCTCATCGAGCTGGCAACGATTCGCAAATCTTGAAGATAGTGACCAAGGCACGGGACTAGCAAAATGCTCGGTGACCGATCGCTCGTGATGCGTGTCCCTCCCAGCACACTGGCAGAAAAGGGCGGGTGTCCCTGCAGATCTGCCGTGGTGCGAGAGTTAGTTGCGTGCGGCAACCTATAGCGGCCACGATCCGCGATCTCCATGGCAAGCACAGACAAAACGCATTGTTTGCGTTTGATATTAGTTAACCTTTTGTGCGGTATTTGAATTGCGGGCATGGGGTTTTCGATAATGCGTTCGCCTGGTGTGCTAGGCGTGTCGGGTATCGTCATCAGTGTTTGGCTTTGAGAGTATGCCAGTACTATACATGTAACGCATCACCCAGCACTGTAGATGTAACACATGACACCTGACAACGAAGCGATCCTCTGGAGAGTGAATTGACCATGTCGTGCAAGACTCGCAGGGGTCTCTCATAACGCCCGGCCGTGCGCAACGAATTCAACTTCGGCACAAAGACAACTGCCGTTAAAATCTGGATGCAGGATACACGACCACCGTTGATAGAGAAAACTCATACCGTTCGAAGTAGCATTGAAGAAAGATGTTAGAACGATGAACACACTTCAATGTGAATAATATAGTATCATGCTCAATATATCAAGTGAAGTCGAAATTCTACCATAGTCCTAACCGCCATCGCCCAGGCATTATAACACCCACGCAGTCCATGCAATGCTTTGGAGAGCAACTACCGTGTACGGTAGGTGGGGGTATACGTGTCATCCAAAGTGCGTGCATCAAACGCGAACGAGACCCGCAGGCCATGAGATGCAGCACGCAAGCGCCATGCCAACAGATCATATATCGAAGCGTGCGTTTCATCACCCTGCCTGTATACATTTGCCGCTGCTGCGAGTGACTACCACTAGTTCGCTACCCAACCATCCTTTTACCGTTTTTCGATAATGCATATGTACTTCTATCGTCATCTCGTCATGTACACCCCACACGTCCAATTTATTTGCACACCACCAACCCCACTCAAACCTCTCCACCACCCACGACATGCGTGACGACGCAGCCGAAAGGAAAAAAATAAACAACCAACGCCTCACTCCCCGATCAAACGCCACTTACCCCGTCGGCGTCGCCCTTCCCCTCGAATGCGACATGCTGTACGGCGCAAGCACCTTCTTCGCGTTGCAGATCCGCCACGCCAGATTCCGCACATTGCCATCCGCCTGCACGACCTCAGGCGCAAACTCGATGCCGAACATCTGCTGGATGGCGTAGACGACGCGACGGGCGTACTTGCCCTCGCGCTCAAGGGCGGGGCCGAACTGCTCTTGCGCCGAGCGCGGCGCGGTGTCGGGGTCGCGGTCGAAGCAGTTCTGGACGACGGGCAGGACGGCTTGCTCGACGGCGCTGCGCACGATGCCATGCGCGTCAACCTCGACGTCGTCTTCGTCGAAGCGGTCGATGCGGACTTCGAAAGGGTGCGAGATTGCCATGACGTGGTGCTTTTCGGCGTGGTGGTAGCGGAACTCGAAGACGCCTTGCGTCCACCACAGCTTGTCGCCCGAGAACTCCATCTCGCCGGCCATGAAGTCGCGCAGCTCGCCGTCTTTGCGCTCGGAAGCGGAGACTTGCGTGTCTGACACGAGGATGCCTTCGTCTGCGTGGGCAAAGTCGATCTCGCCCGGGTTGGTGGCGACCCATCTGCCCTGAGCTGACACCTTTGTGACTTCGCGTGAAGCGTTGTCGGCGATCATGTAGAGGCCGACCCAGTCTTTCTTGCTGTGGTTGAGCGGTGCTGTCCATTTGACTTTGATCGGCGCTCCGTACTCGACGACCAGACGCTTGAAGCTATCGGTGCGGCTTTGCGGCTTCTGACCAGCCTCACCTTCGCGGCCACTCAGCCTGGGGCTCATAGGGTGCACAGCTGCAGCGGATGTATCGATCTCGAGCGAGTAGTCCGTCAGGTCGAGGCCAGCAAGATCCGGTGCGAGTCTTGTGATACTAATGCGAGCAGGGTAATTGCTGATCAAGGTCTTGGAGTCTCTGACAAAGCTGCTGAAACCAGCAGCCAGCTTAGGTCGAGCAGCATCAATGAACTCCTCAACAAAGTCCAGGGTCTCGTCAAGCACCTTGTCGACGCTGCCCGACCATTTCTGGAGAGGTGGCGGGAGAGAGCGCTGAATGTTCTTCGATACACCGGATGTCTCACGAAGACTCTGGCGATAGAGCTTCTCCATGTGCGGGCGCTCGACGAACTGAATGAAGCAGAGCGTGAGAGTGTGGCTCAACAGCGCCAAGAAGAAGATTGACTTGCTCCAGGTCAAGATAGCCGCGCCCCAGACGCCAGCGAGACCGATGGTGCGCTCAGGGTTGTTCAAGAAGCGATAGATGCCGTCGTAAGTAAGCTTCTGAGGCCCATCGTGGAAGAAGTCGCCAAAGAACCAGCCGAATTCGCCGAGCGACTCGTAGATGCTCGTGGCAGTCCAGATCTGAAGTGCGATGAGGGCAATTCCGATGACGTGACGCAGGATGGTCATGCCGTACGTCCAGTCGGCGGGCAGGGAGTAGAACTTCCAGGTTGCGCAAATGAAGCTCGTGTAGCACATGACCATGCTGAGGTGGTAGATGCCTTTCCATTGACGCCAAGCTTCATCGATGCCTTCGCCGTACTTGACAAAGTGACGAGTCCAGCGCTTCTTGTTTGATTGACGGTCGAGGATGATGCCGAGGCCGATGGAGTACCAGAGACGCCAGGCGATAGCACCGAGCAGGAAGAAGGCCTGCCAAGTGAGGTTCGCAGGCGTGAGGAAAGCGACGCTGTACATGTAAAGCTGTAGGAGTATCACAGACGTGTCTGTGACGCGGAAAAGGTCGACATTTTGAAGGCCAAGCAGATTGTGCCCTTGCAAAGGGCTGGTGCTAGAAGGCTGCGGAGAGGGCTCGTTAACATTACCTACGCTCAATAGGCGAGACTGGTATTGCGGGCGGTCTTGCAATCCAGAGAGCTGGTCGAGTTCGGCGCGTTTGGGCAGTGGCGGTGGCGAGTTGTACGTTTTCTCAATATGCGGGTTCTCGATGAAGGTAAGGAAAGTCAATTGCGCAGCGTGAGCGATGATCGAGATGAACAGGACTTTGTAGCTCGCTGCCATTAAGGAGATTCCATAGTATCCGGCGTAGCCGACAGAGTACATCGGGTGCGGAGCGAGCTCGTACACTCCGTCAAAGGTAAGCTCCTGGTCGATCAAATAAAAGTGGTCACCCCAATACCATGCGAAATCTTTCACCACGCGATGTGCGTCGAGCTTGACCCATAAGTTGAACAGGACGAGAGCAATTCCGCACACCCAGCGCGCGATGGTCATCAGAAAGTTCTCACCCACCGGGCGACCGCCACTGGCAATCGCGAACAGGCAGTACGACACAAAGTCGCTCATCAGAATCAGGTCTACAACGCGACGGAAGAGGAGCCAGGTGTTGTACTCCAGAGGAGCGTCCTCGAACTTGTAGTCCTTTGGAATTTTGGACTCAAACTCCTGCTTGAGGAACTTGTACAGGAAAGGACGGGAGTTTTTGCCGGAGTCAGGGTGTTCGAAGATACCGGAGCGTTTCGCCCAGTTCGTTAGGCGCTTATGGGTAGATTGCTGGTGGAGGAGCCAGCCGATGCCGCCGTTGTAGCATGTGCGCCAGAAGAGGAATATCACGGCAAAGACGGGCACGCGGAGTCGCTCGGGCAGGAAGTACAGGAGGCCGCACAGGTAGGCTAGCACGGTGACAATGGCGATGTCGGAGCCGTTTTTTGGTTGCGTTGGGTCGAAGAGCTGGGACACCATGTCTTCCGTGTGAGGCACGGTGAAGACTGTATCGTCACGGCATCAGTATTGTCAGCTGGAAGAGGGTAGGTGGGAAAAAGCAGGCGAGTGAGCTCCATCGCGTGGGCTTGTTTGGCTTGCTGCTGTATGTATCCTTGCTATCCCACACATGCTCGACTCGACAGCCATTGGAGGAAGAGGGTATGTTGTACGCACCTGTACCATCCGGTGTCCTGCCAAACGTCTTCTTGTCTTTATCATCTTTCTCTTCGCTGGCCTGTTCTTCATTGAGCACTTTCACAGCATCTTGAGCGGCGTTCACGTTGGCGGCCTTGACGGGAGCTTCGGGGTGGTGGGGCAGCCTCTCGCGCAGGCCATCGACGTTGACGCCGAGGCCGCTTTCTCCAGACGGCATAATTGTTGAAGCCGTCGGTTTGCAAGAGTCGTATATCAAGAGAGAAGGGGATCAATCGCGTGGTCAGGTACGTTGAGTGTGGTTTATTGTTGGTAGGAAGAGAGGTACTGTAGGGAAAGAGTGGGAGAGCTCCGCAAGGTCTCGGCAGATGGAAAGTCTTTATTGACGTGTGGTCGGCAGAAGACAGATGTGCATCTTCTGGCTCGCGGTGGGAATGTAGAGGGTCATTCGCTCACTCCAGGGCAAATGGTGGGGCGGGCCAGCACGAGGAGCTTGGGCGTGAAGGGAACTACTGCTTCCTAGCGTTCGTGTGCGTTGTGCGTGTCTTCACTTCACTTCTGCCGGCTTCTATTCTTCCATCATTGCCTGCGATTGGCTTGGAATATCATCATTGAAAACAGCACGGAGCGAGGGCCGGTGCGCAGCGACAAGGTGGCACTTGGCAGCAGCGCGCGTGGGATGACCCGTGGAGAAAAAGGTCAGATCACCTCGCTTGCGGGTATAGGCAGCAGCATTATTTGAGGTGAGGCCATGTGTTCTTCCAATGGCGAGTCTGACTACATATAGTTCATGCATACATTGTATTCATGTATCTATATCATGATGCAGGTTACCTATATCGTCATCATAAAAAGCCGAAACGCCGCGCCGTGAAGCTGCCCTCTGTCTGCAATAACTACCAGTATTGCCGACCGCCCTGCGCAAACAAACTTTTAGAAGGACCAAAAGAAATATACCGTGCACGATGCTTGTCACCACATGCATGGGCACATCACCTGCCCGAAAGGGAGCAGCGAGTGGGACCTCGCGTGCCTCCACTCCCAACCAAGTCCAACCTCACTCTAGGCTCTGAAGTCGAAAATGCCGCTTGAGCTCAACCTCACTCTCAGCCAATACCTCTGAGCCCTGAGGTCCGAGATATCCGTTTTTTTCTACACGCTTTGCGAGCGTAGCTCACCGTCTGCGGACACAGATGCAGAGGATGGCGAAGGTGAGATTCTTGGGCTGGCTTCCTCGTCCTCGTGCTTCTTCTCTCCGCTGAAGACCGACCGTGAAATCCTCACAAAGAAGATGACAACAAGCATGCCGCAAGCCGCCGATGCAGCACCGTAGAAGAAAGCAGCCCGGAAACCCCATAGCGTCGGGTCTTTGCTGCCGCCTGCCACACGATCCGCAGCCGCCTCTTTGACAATAAGCGAAATCGGCAGTGAGAAAGACATCGCCAGGTTAACGAGGGTCGAGGACACGGCTCCCGCAACTCCCTGAAACTTCAGCGGCTGCGAGGAAGACAAGAAGATGGCGGCAATGACGAATGTCAAGTCTATACCAAGCGTGCCGCAAATCATCGAAGGCAGGACTTCTGACCAGTAGTTCAGTGGCACCGGCCCAACTGCAAAGATGAGAGGTGCAGCGATCCATGCGAGGCCAGAGATGAGGAGCAGGATCTTGATCGGCACGATGTGAAGTAGAGAGCTGCCAACTATGCAGAATACTATTCCGCCGATGGCCATGGGTGTGTAATACAGCGACAACATGATGCCCTTGACGCTTTCGGGGTCTGTTGTCGACGAGGGAGAGATGAAACTAACACACTCGTTAGTGAACTGGACCTCACTGGACTCATCGATCACTTACTACTCGGCAGAGATGTACAACCAAACTCCGTATGACCCATAGAAGAAGAGACACGCAACGCAAAGCGCCTTCACGCCTCGCGGTTTGAAGAACTCGAACGGCAGCATAGGGCAGCTCGCATACCAGCCTTCCACCCAGAAGGCAATCGCAAGGCACACAGTGCCGCAGGTCAATGGAACCCAGACGATCCGAAACGCGAAGCCATTGATCTCCGGGTGGTTGGCGTTCGCATATGGCTGGACGGAAAGAGCATACGTGACCAGGATCAGTCCGCCGGTGATTAGAAATGCTCCCAGCCAATCCATCTTCAGGTTCAGACCCTTCCTGTCGGTGCTGTCGTGCGGGACGGAAAGGTACGACGTGATTGCTGTGATGAAGGCTAGCGCCGAGGCAATCCAGGAGTACCACCTGGCCTCCTCAGCTGGCAGGGCGCCTCCAGCCAGGAATCCGATGTAGAGTCCCAGCGGCGCGCAGGCACCGTACAAGCCCAAGACAAGACTCCTCCGCGGTCCTTCTGGATATATGCTGCCGACCAGCGAGAACGTGGACGGAGTGTACGCGGCGATGGAAAGACCCTGCATGGCTCTGGAGATGTTCAGCACTAGACTCGAGCTGATAAAGCCAGGGATCAACGTCCAGATCGTCATCCAGATGAGTCCAAACATGAAAGGTCCGTAGCCGCCGTGCATGTCGGAGATGCGAGCGAAGATCAGCAAGAAGGAGCTCAGGATCAATGTCAGCAAAGCGGCCGGCCAGAAAAGGCCCGTCGCGCCTGCACCTTCGCTGGCCTTTTCACTGAAGAGATTGGGAAGCACGACGGCGAATCCGGAGATCAAGTACTCGGCAAGTAACTGGGTCATTGCGACGGAGAAGCAGAATCCGATTTCTGCTGCAACGTGTCGGAACTTGCTCGCCCGGACAGGGACACCTGATCTAGGATGGAGCTCTGTCGCGGCTGCATTCGGGCTTTCCTCACTCTCCCCACAAGAGGAAGCGACTTCATTCACCGCCGTCGACGGCACCGGGGGTTTCGATTCCCACGTTGTGGCCGTTGGAAGTGGAAGTTGTTGCGCAGAGGCGCGCGATTCTCGCTTCCATGCCTCTCTGTCCTCGCGGTACGTGATAAGCTGGTCGAGACTCGACAATCTTCTGAACGTGAGACTAGGCGCGCGGGTTGGAGCCATGTGTGTGAGTCTCGGTGTTTGTGGCATGCTTCGAGGCAAGGGCGGTAGGATCCATGGATCACCGGAACGCAGAGATGATATGGCGGCAGGAATATCGTCGTCGTCGTCGTCGGTTCGAAGCATTGGGAACCTTGATGCTGGATGACTTCTTGGCCGACATGAGCCCGGTGAGAGCTCGGAGTCGGATACGGCGCGATCGAGAGTATGAAAGGGCTGGGGCGGTATAGTCCATGGATCGTTGGAATGTAGAGATGTTATGCCGGTAGAGTTTTCGTCGTTGTTGGAGTCGATACCAGGCATTGGAAACCTTGATGATGGATGACTTCTTGGCCGAAATTTTCCCGGTGAGATCTGGGCATCAAATATAGCGTCACCGAGAGTATAAAAGAGCACTGGCGGCACGCCGAGATTCACGCCTGAAGGCCTGGTATGATCACGCAATGAAGAGCGGCGTTTGACTGCTTGCTTTGTCGGTGGCGCAGTCAAGGATGCATATGCCGATTGTGCGCTCTTTACGGCTGGAGTCCGGTCTGACGGATTGTGTTCGTATAGAGTTGCTAGAGATGACCGACGCGAAGCGCTGGCTTGTTCTCTCAACGATGCTGCTCTGCTCACACCGCCTTCCAAGGAAGCTTTCACTGGCATGAACACTCGTCGCTCACTGTTCAGTGAAGTGGATCTGGAAATGGTGCCATGTGCATCAAACTGCGTACTGGAACTGGCAGGTGAAAGCTCGGCTGGCGCCGGATATCTCATCACGAGATCTCGATTCACGCTTTGAATCGTTTGCTGCTGTGCAAGCAGCATCGTCAGCTCTGCATCGGCATATGGAGTGCCTCTCTGGGTCTGAGATATCCCGTCGTCGGAGCCTTCGGAAGCTGCTTGCAAGTCGGGAAGCGATATTGGCCTCTGAGGTGAGAACAAGGAACGATCTGTGTGGGACGAGACATCGTGGGCACGAGCTCGATCCATCGCTGGCAAGAATGTTCAAGCTTTGATGACTTCGAAGCATTCGTCTTGGACCAGTCAAGAAGCGTTTGCAGTGGGTGCTCCAGAACGAGTACGACCAAAGTACTGTTCGCGGGCATCGATCGAAAAAGATGTATGGCAGTTCAAAAGCAAAATCGATAAGTCAGCAAAAGGTTGAAAGAAAGGCTCGGGAACACAGGCACCGTCATCGTCTGAGAAGAAAAAAAGTAGACGGAAACAGCATGGAAAGGAACGAAAGCGAGGTTTGGCAGTGACGTTATCTCGCCCTTTTTTTCTCCGCCAAACGAGGTGTCACATTGGCAGGCGGCATGCGAGTCTGGTAGAGTCTTGCTACGTTTGCTCCCAGGGTGGCGGATTTACGAAACTCGCAGGGGTTTCGTATGCGGTAGTCCAGCCGGAGAGCAAACGAGGGAGCGCTTGGTGGTACAGATGTGGAGGGTTTAACGGCTGTCAACGTCGGCCTGCATGAAGGGCGCTGGATGGTGAGGAGGTGGACGGGGATGGTGGAGCAAGGGTGGAACAAACATGCGGCGGTTAAGGTAGGATATATAAGTAGTTGCATTGGATGAATGTGGCTTCGCCGTAAGGCTGCCGTGGTAGTAATAGCTCTCGAGAATCGAGACGTATCGACTTTAGAGTTGGTGAAGGCGTTGCGTAGACCTAGAGCCAGATGCGCCTGCTGACCGTGACTTGCACCATGGCTGCAAGGCGGTGCGAGATACATGTATCCGCCATCGTCCACGTGAAATTGACTTTGAGCCGCTGGGACACTCCCACTGGGTAGGCGGCGGTAGCAGTGTACTGTACACTCGCCGTATAGCCTCGTTCAGCCAGCCACATCAACTAAATCTCCCAATGCGTCCTAGAGCTCTGCCAAAAGCTACCAAGCCACTTGGTACTTTACTTTCGGCGCGTCCATTACAGCTCAGCAACCTCTGGCAAATTGCATACGCCATGCATTGCCAGCGAAGACTCCGTTTCGCAATATAGCCCAACAAGCGAAACGCTGCAGCTGCCAAAGACCGGTACGCGGGATCCGGCGAGGCCAGTTGAGTGCAGCTGTCCCTGCGGGGTGTACTCCATCGATGCATCGCACAAACAAGCGCCTTACCAGGTCCGCGGGTCGAAGCGACTCTGCCTAGAGTAGTTCGAGGACTAGTCAGATGTCGAGAAACAAGAGGTCTTCGAGACATGAACAAGGCCTGACACTCTCACCCCAGTCCCTTCCTGCAAGGAGCGAGAGCGCAGCAGTACACACTTTCCAAGACAACACGTCTCGTCCCACAGCAGAAACACAATCCGCATCGGAGAATAGCGGCTGAACACCTTCGTCACAATGTGTGTTCCCGCGGCACACTACCTGCCCCGTAGCTGCCGCGTGCACATTACGATACAAGCAAAGACTGGCACCGCCTGCCTGCAGGCGGACGGGACAGATTCTGGGGCTGGAGTGTTTCTGGGTGGGTGGCTTTTTTGTGGCGGATCCGGCCTGCATTCCACGATCGGCAGCGCACGTTGTGTGACGCCGCCACGGCAGCGGTTCGCAGCAGCCCCAGCTGCAACCCTATTCTGATGAAGAAGTGGAGCCGGGTCGCTGGTATCACGCTGCTACAAACGGGCTTTGCCTCCATGCGGAACAGGTAGCAAACTGGCAAGTTTGATCGTCTTCACCGTATCCCTGGCCAACCAAAAGATCGACTGCTCACAAGCGAGCAAGTCCGATGGAAGAAAGCTGTGACATTGGACAGGGAGACTTGGAGAACAATATCATTACTGTATATGCATTGGCTAGGTAACCCGCGCTTACCTGAACTACAAGATTCCGAAACTGAACACATCACCTGCCCGCTTCTCCATACGTACAAGTCTCAAATCACTCCTTGCTGGCTCTTGTTTCGGACGAGGTTCGGTTAGACGGCGGCACAGATTCAACCCGTGATGCCTTTGTCAGACGGCTCTCGATCGTCGCTATCGCATTCTCAGAGTACCGACGTCGATGGGGGCTCTTGGGCGCTTCTGCGCCAAGCTTGGCTGGAGAGGAAGGTGCCAGTTCGGGGAGCTCGTCTTTGTCTGAAACCGACGACCTGTGACTCGGCGCCGCGATCCGAGATGGGCTTGTTTCGAGGGCTCTGCTTCCATTGTTGAGACTGGCAGTCATTTCATTAGCGCTCTCATGATAGCCAGAATCTGGAGTTCCGGTCGAAGGCGGTCGTCGTTCTCTAAGCATCGAGAGGTCCCAGTACTGAGGCTCTTCAAGGACCCAATCTGTTCTCTCCTCAAACGGTCCTGCTGTCCAAGGAGTAAGCGGCACCTCGCTTCCAGGAGCAAATACATCAGCAGTCGGCGACAAAGACGAAGAGCCCCATGGCAACTGCGCACCCTGGAAGAAGTGCGGACTGTACGAAGCGATGAGATCGCTGCACTGACGAAGGTAATCGTGAAGAAGCGCTTGCTGCTCCTCTGCGTCCCTGACAGCAGTCTTTGTCGTTGCGCGAGTCCATTCTAGCTTTTTGTTGTCTTTGCGCTTGAGACCTCGATCCTTCCAATCCGATAAACCTCTCTCGGTCCTTTCGAGCTTCTTGTACAATTTGCTCAGCGTGCGGTGCGATGCTGCCAGCTCTGAGGTGTAGAGGCGGTGTTGGTAGTGAAGCAGTGATAGCATGTTTGTCTGGACTGGGAAGAAAGCCATCGTGCACGTTCTTATTTAATGCTCGTACACGATGTTGAGGAGATCTTAGCGCAAGAGGCCGGCTCTGACGCTCAGCAGGGTGGATGTGATGATAAACAGGTGAGCTTGATGGTAGAGTTCTGCAGGATTCGTGATTGCGGGCTTCGTTTTTGAAGAGCCGCCTCTTGCGCTTGGTTTGAGGTTCAATCTACTGAGACAAGGTATAGCTATCTCGGCAGGTTGATAGTCTCAAGCTGGCAGCTTCAATGGATTTCTTTGATGGTTCTGTTTGCCGAGATTATCAGGCGACTGCAAGCGGACAAAGGAAATATTTACCAACACCGTTACTTCGGTACAGAGTGCAATAGGAAGCAGTTTGCTGTACCTACAGCCCTGTCTTAACAGAAAGCGAATCGAGCAGTCAGTATTAATTCATGTATGTAGCAATTAGCAGTGGCTGGCCATCGTGTGCAGCTTGAGCGAGCAAATATGGCTCGATGTCACAGCTCCCTGAAGCGAACAAAGAAAGTTTCCGAACCATGTGGACTAGGAGAGCAACAAAGCGCTGCTGTGCTTGGGGGCATCCGATGACATGTGCTCAGTGCGAGGTCTCGTGACACCGATGTCGCCGCACGTGCTGTGACCATGAAGCACGCCGACTTCTAGCCGCCATCTGTTTCAAAATTGACATCAGATGTTGAATCCACCATGTTCGGCAGCTTCGGCGAATCGCCAGAGTCCAGCCTGATAATGTCAGTCTTGTCAATCGCTCACATGGCTGGAACGTCCGACGCAGACACCTACCTGTTCGGCCGCTCGGCGCACGCTCTCAACCTCGTCAAGGCTGACAGCACGATTGATTTCTGCATATCGAAGCTGCTTCTTCGCTGTTGAGAGAGGTGGCTGTCCGTCAACTGCCTGTTTTTCGGCTGCAAGAGATGATGCTCTACCACGTTTTTCTTTGCCAACATGTGCGCGCGGGTGGTATTGCTCCATGACGTGAATGTACAGATCCTTGCTCACGTTCTCAGCAAGCCAGCGGACAATGTGTTTACCTTCTTCCTCATATCCAGGCATGACCAAGTGCCGTAGTAGGACGCCTTTCTTAGCAATACCATCACTGGTGAAGCAAAGATCTCCGACTTGTTCGTGCATCGCCTTGATGGACTCCATCGCAACGTCGGCATAATTATCCACCTTCAGTAGTCGCTTGGACGTGTCTCCATTCCAGACTTTAAAATCAGGAAGATATACATCAACAAGTCCGTCTAGTAGCTCGATACTGGCCAAAGAGTCGAATGATGAAGTATTGTAGACTATCGGCAGCCTCAGACCGAGCTGCTTCGCGTGCAGAATTGACAGCACCACTTGGGGTACAACGTGCTCTGGTGTTACCAAGTTGATGTTGTGCACATTGCCGACGTCTTGCAGCTTGATGTACCATTCCGCGAGCTCTTCGGGCGAGATGTTGAACCCGTTCTTCTGATGTGCAATATCGTGGTTCTGGCAGAAGACACAACGGAGGTTGCAGCCGCTGAAGAACACACTACCGCTTCCATTGTGTCCTTGTAGGCAAGGCTCCTCTCCAAAATGAGGAGCGACGGTATTGACCACTACATCGGCGCCAACAAGGCATGCTCCCGTCTTCTCGAATCGATTGACGCCACACAGCCGCGGGCAAAGGTTGCAGTTGCGGAGGTGAGCATATGCTGCTGAGCGCTTTTTCGACTCTTGCACCGAAGTGAGGAGTTGGTATCTAGGCGTATAGTCATCGAGAAGGAAGGGTGGAGCAAGGTAGGATCTGAAACGAATGTGTTGCAGATTGTGAGTGTGTTCAATCCGGCCAGCGCGTACGAAACGCCTGGACGCAGCTCGTGCGAGCATATTGTGCCATCAACTGGGACGACGAGCACATCTGCTTATATAGGACCAAATACACGACACTGATTGTTGGTTGCGAGAGAGGTCCCTGAATGTCCTGTTCAGATATCCATCAGATCCATCCATCCAGGCGGGTCATGATTCCGCTGACCTCATCGGTGGCGGGCGCGCAAACCCCGCCGTTATCGCTGGACGATTGCTAAGCGACGAAGATGTTTCTGAATGACTGTCCATATCCTCCTCACCAATAGACAAATTGTTGCGCACTTAGCCAGTGCGACTACAGAATTACTGCAAACATGGCGCCCTCATTAGAAGAACCGATCCAGCCAGTGGACGACGCCCTCGACTCAAACCTCAAGAAAGCGCCTGCACTCGTCGCTCCAGAACCCGAACACTGTCCTGGTCCCGAGTCACAAAACGCAGGCAAAGGAGATGCATGCGCAGGATGCCCTAACCAGGCAATTTGCGCATCTGCGCCAAAAGGACCAGATCCTGACATCCCAGTCATCACGCAGCGTCTGGCTGGCGTCAAGCACAAGATTCTTGTTCTGAGTGGAAAGGGAGGAGTGGGAAAGAGCACGTTCACAACTATGCTAGCACATGCCTTTGCTAGTAATGCAGACAACATGGTGGGAATCATGGATACCGACATTTGCGGGCCTAGCATTCCGAAGATGATGGGAGTGGAGGAGGAAACAATTCATGTCACGAACACTGGATGGGAGCCCGTATGGGTGAGCGACAACCTCGGTGTGATGAGCGTGCAATTCATGCTGCCCAACCGCGACGATGCTGTCATCTGGCGCGGACCAAAGAAGAACGGTCTGATCAAGCAGTTCTTGAAGGATGTGGAATGGGGCGATATGGACTATCTCGTGGTGGACACGCCTCCTGGTACTTCGGACGAGCACTTGTCGGTGACCAGCTTCCTCAAGGAGTCTGGTATTGACGGTGCTGTTCTCGTCACTACACCACAGGAAGTCGCCCTGCTGGACGTGCGAAAAGAGATCGACTTCTGCCGCAAGGCTGGTATCCGGATTCTTGGTCTCGTCGAGAACATGTCTGGCTTTGTCTGCCCGAATTGCACACATCAGTCTGAAATCTTCAGAGCTACAACTGGTGGTGGTCGGCAGTTGGCGAAGGACACAGACATCCCATTCCTTGGTGCTGTCCCATTGGATCCCAGGATTGGTATGAGCTGTGACTTTGGAGAGAGCTTCTTCGACAACTTTGGCGACTCTCCAGCTTGCCAAGCACTGAAGGAGGTCGTGCGTAGGACTGGCGAGTCCATGGGTCTGGACCCGGACAGTGTTCTCCCTGACCATGAGGACGACGAATCCCGTGATCGCCCATGGCACTGAACTCGCATCTCGCCAAATCGAGACCCTATGAGCATCACATGACATTGTATGTGCTCGCAAAGATCTTCACCTTCACGTGAAAGAGGTTCCATCCACGAGCTCAGTGTAACATGAGAGTCGTTTCACCTTCGAAATCCCTCACAGTCACGCATCTCTATACTGCCCGGTTTTTATGTCCGAGCACCCACTGGCACGTTTATTTCGGTTCCACAAAGCCATGAGAAATACGACCACGTATGCCCGTACTAGCTGGACGAGCGTCACGCCTTGCAGCAAGCTGTTGTGCACTGTCTCCTCGAAAAGCTAGTGAAAGAAATCTGGCAATCGCATCGAATGAAGATTTATATGGCACAGCGCCGCGATGTTCCTCCCTTTTTGGGGTCAGTCCACAGAGCAGAAGATACCTTGGCACAGCTTCCACTGGGAAGTACAGCCGATCTTGTTGCCATTTGCGGCTCCGAGGAATGCGGCAGTGCTTGGCAAGTCACAGCCACTACCCTTCCACAATCACGACAACCAACATATAACAGATAAAAGCCCTCTGTACATACAATTTCAGGTAAAACTTTTATCGGGGCGAAGAAATGTCCTGCCTCCAAGCCATAGGCAAAGTCTCACTCTCAATGTCCATACTGATCTCGTCGACGAGGTGTAGCCAAGATAGCCTTTGTTCTTCTGAGTCCGACCTGACTCGACAATAAGGAAGTTCTCGCAACACTAATCTTCAGCATCAAAGGACTTGTGAGTGAAGTTCTTTGTAATCGGATCACGTGTCGAGAAGTGTCCAAGGCTGGGCAATGCTGACAGCGTCGAGGAACAATGAGTATAAGGTCGCTTGCTGGGGCGTTGTTCCCGTTCACTGGCAACACGTTATTGTCTATACCACACCGTTTTCGATCTAAAGAATTATTACGCTCTGTTCTGCTATTCGGGGTTCCTAATTTCGCTGGATTCTGAAATAGCTTATCGCTCACATAACAGCGTAGACATAACAATGATCAGCACAATACTAACCGCAGCTCTCGCTGCAACCACAGCACTCTTCGCTCTCGCCGACGCTGCCGCCTCACCACGCCTTGGTGGCCGAAATTTCCCAGACCCTGCGATCATCCGAGCAGACGATGGCTGGAGAGCGTACGCCACCGAGGTGACGGTTGACGGCAAGAAGGTCTATGTTCCCATGGCATACACTCGGGATTGGAAGAACTGGCAGTTCCGTGGCCAAAAAGACGCAATGCCGAAACTCGCGCCGTGGATAAACAAGAAGCACCCCAGAGTCTGGGCACCAGATGTCGTTGCGCTGCCTGGTGGTAAGTACATTCTCTACTACACCGCGGCTTTGCAGAGCAACGGCGCAATTCATTGTCTCGGCTACGCAACAAGCAAGAACATCGAAGGACCCTTCGTCGACAATTCTGCCCAGCCCTGGATCTGCCCAGTCAAGCAGGGCGGTGCCATCGACATCAGCGGCTTCTACGACATGAAGAAGAACAAACGCTACGTCGTCTACAAGATTGACGGAAACGCCATCGGCCACGGCGGCGAGTGCGGCAACACCGTCGAACCCGTCGTTGAGACTCCAATCCTCATCCAGCAAGTCGACCTGAACAACGGCTTCACCAAGATCGGAACTCCACTCAGGATCTTCAACAACGACGACAGGATAGCTGACGGTCCGTACGTTGAAGCTCCTGCGCTCAATTACATGAGTGGCAAGTATGTTCTGTTTTACTCGCCTCAGTGCTACACGACGCCCAAGTATGCTGTGGCCTACGCCATTGCAGACCAGATCACGGGCCCGTACAAGCGCTCTGGCACGCTGTTCAAGACTGGTGGACCGCTTGGCTTCAAGGCTCCGGGTGGATTGGATGTTGCCGTAAATGGTGATCATGCAGTTTGGCATGCGTATGTGTACCCCTTCCCTCCTGGTGGCTACGAGTCATTTGCTAACATGACCAATAGGAACTACGGCAAAGGTCGCGCGATGTTTACTGGTATCTTGACACTCAAGGATGGCAAGATTACGGCGCAGGTGGATTAGTCTGCTCGATTCATTTGAGGCTTTACCTAATGTCTCTTTTTCCTTTTTGAACAGATTTCGTTTGATGGTTTCCCAAATGAGAGAAGACCAAGACGCATACATAGAATAACAGTGGTGAATATCAGCGGAATCCCGCAGCATCAATAAGACATGCATATGAATTTTTTCAACTCTGATCTCACCTTCCATGTCGTGAAACGCAGTACATAAAACTACCTACATCGGCTGCAGCGCGTACGACCTCACCTCGTACAAACCCTTCGGCATTCCCCTCTGCAGCTCCGTCGCCACAATCTTCAACTTGGCCTCCCTGAAAATCTGCCTGAACTTCTCGTCCGTCCGCGTCACGCTGCTGTCAGTCTCATCGTACACGTCCTCGCCGCGGTGATCATTGCTCAGATTCTCCTTGACCACGATCCAGCCACCTGGGCTCAGCGCCGCCGTCGCACGTTGCAGATACGCGACGAGCTGCGCGTCGGGCAATTGGCCCACGCACCACTGGTTCCAGACCAGATCGTACGTGTGCGCGGGCTGCCACGCTTCGAGGCCGACGTTGACGATCTCGCCGACACCTGCTTCGCCTGCTTTCAGGACGTCGGTGAACTCTCTCACGGGCTCGATCACGTCTACCACTTCGGCGACGTTGCTGAGGAAGCCGGTGGTGATGCGCCCGATGCCGGCGCCGCAGTCTGCTGCTCGCGCGAGCTTGCCGGCAGTCGGTGGGTGGGTTTTCGAGGCCCGGCGCAGTTTGGCGAAGAAATTGCTGCTGCCCTGTAGGTCGATGCGCGAGACTTGTGGGAAGCCGCCGAGGACGCCGTTGACAGTGGGTTCGGTTGATGACCAGTATGCGAGCGCGGTGGCGGTGTCGATGTGAGAGTCCGGGGGAGCGTCGGCGGCGACCATGTTGTGTGTTGTTCTTTCAAGGGGCGGTTCGCTTGAGATGGTATTTCACGGCGTATGCTGATTGGTGTAATGTTCGCAGAATGTCTCTGTTGGCCGTGATAATATGTGTAGGTGAAATGTGTGTGGGGTGGTCAAAGGCGAGGTTGTCAAACTTTCATTCTGGTTGTTTCGTTGAAAGTTGAACTTTCGCCGCAGGGATGATGGCAGGGACGATGGACGATGTGTCTTTCACTTGCATCAGCGATGAATCGCAGGACATATCGATAGGCAGTGATGTGACCCTGGGTGAACTTCTTGCATGCGATTGTGTATGTTTCTACAAATATGTCAAACAATCATCCAAGTCGTATGCAGCTTCCGCAAGTCACGGGCTTCAATGAAATGACAACAACTTCCAATGAGACCGCATAATAGCGCCACAAACACGCATAACCTATATATAATGATCGTACCCGAGCATATATGCTCATGAATTTCACTACGAATTCATCTGAGAGGTGATTGACCAGTTCGCGGGTGTACACGCGACAGGACGATGCAAAAGAAGGGTTAGAGTCTTGGGGTTGGGTTGTCCAAACAAAATTGTTTACATGCATGTTCTTGGACAACGACGACCTTAGACCGAGGATGAAACAACGAAGCTTGGTCCAGGAATGTCAAGATCTCTTCTATCATGTTGAATATTTGTCTAGGGCCCAGTGAGTTTGTAACTTATATAACAAGGTTGTCAGAAATCGGGTAAAGGATAAGGACAAAGTGTCCGGCTAGATCATATTTAGTGTGTTTCTCATCACAGTAGAAATCAACGAGTCGAGCCCTGGCAGGCAAGTCGAAACCAAGCGTGAAATGTGGCCCCCATGAGATCGGCGCTCGTTCGCTTGCAGCTTGGTAACGTCCGTCGATCAGAAAGATCTCCAGCTATAATACACGCACAGGCTTCGTGCAGATCTGACTACCATAGGAAGTTGCATCATATTCCCTGCATAACCATGGCCTTTGCTACCACAGCCACGCTCCCAACATTAATGATATGGTGTCGATCTCTCCTGAGCTGTAGAAAGCACGGCTGCTGTGGACTCTTACGAAGCAGAGCAGCTGTTTCTTAAAGTCCCTTGGTCCTTTCAGACGCAACGATAGACAGAACCTATCACCCGCACTCATTCATTCCGTGGCTGTAGCGACTCACGTCCTCTCAAAACCTAATCAACCTGCCCCCATTTCCAGCTTGGAGTATGATTTGCTCAACTACCTATCATTTGGTCAGTGTGAAGAGGGACCTCGCCGTAACCGCCCAGAAGAGTGCTCAAAGCACCAGCTGTGTCCTAGAGAAGCAAGGCGATGGCGACAACCAGAAATGGGTGGTCGAATACAGCGACGAGGCCAGCAAGGTCGCCATAAAAAGTGTGGCCAACAACGAATACTTACGGATCGATCCAAAGACGAATGCAATCACCACGGGCGAAAGGTACATGTGGATGGCCTGGAACGGCGATGACCCGATCAGTTATCGCTCCGGTGTACTGCAAGCTCTGTCGATCCAGGATAAATACATGTACCTGGAGCATGGTTAATCTAGCACCCATCTCTCGCTGTATGAGAATTTGGTACGGTCTCCTTGAACATCACGGCGCGAGTTCCAAGCTGACAAGACGACACTAGATCAATGACGGAAGACAGCCTGCAACATTCTTCTTCAAATCCACGTCTGTGGACACCACCGAAAAGAAGGTCTTCGGTTACGATCGCAGCCAGGCGGCTGAACAAGAGAAGATGATAAAAGGAATGCAGGTTGGCCAAGAGAAGTTGGAACAGAAAGAGAAGGAGGTACAACGTCGCCAGGAATCGTTGGCCAAGGAAGAGCAAGATCGGGCGTTGACTTTCAACGCGAAGGTCAAAACTCTCGAAGATCGCGATGCAGCACTCACGCAGAAAGACAACGATCGGTCCGCCGAGTGGGACAAGATGATGCAGGACCTGCAAAATCGTCAGAAGGCATTGGCGCAGGCAGAGGAAGAGCGTGCTGCAAGTCTCGAACAGAAAACGAAAGATCTCCAAGCCAGAGAAACGCGGTTGGCGGAAAGGGAAAAACAGGCCGACGCACATCTTGCCGACCACCACAAGTCGGACGAGGATATTCGCAAAGCCCAAATTCAGCAAGAGGTCGATCTGCAAAGAAAGATCGATGAGCTTGAGGCCACTCAAGGGAAAGTCGCTGCTGATCGTGCTGCCTTGCACAAATCGAAAGCCGAATTCGCCGCAAAAGAGAAAGACATGCAGCAAGGTCAGAAAGAACTCGAGGACCAGAGATCAGCTGCTGAGCATGATATGATGGTGGCAAGGATTGCGCTTAAGCAAGAACGCGAGGAGTTTGAGAGCCAGAAAGCATCTGCTGCAAACGAAGTTAAGGCATGCACGCGTAAGCACGCCTCCGATGGCCAGGGTAATTCTGTGAACGATACTGTTATTGGAAAGATGCAGCTCGACAACGTCAAGCTAGAGCAGAGGCTCGAAAAGCTCGAGCAGAAGCTCGCATTGACGAATACTCTAGCCGCGACGGAAATGAAGGAGTCTCTGACCGAGGGCCATGTCAAAACCTCAGCTGCTAAAGGTGCCGGAGCAACAGGATGCGGTCACAAGCACTATAAGCCGCCACGCAAACTCAACAGAAAGCTGATTGGAATGATATACGAATAATTCAATATCTCCAGCAAGTAGGATGTATGCTCAATCATTGCAAGTCACGCACGCCGTCAAGTATAGATAGCTTAAAAAGGAAAACAAAGCATAAAGAAGCGGAACATCCGGGCAGCTACCTGTTAGCAAAAGCTGACAGTCATACCTTAAGGTATGTACTGCGCCAAAAAGCAAAAACATACAACAGGCGGGATTCCCAGATGGTCACCCACTCTAGTACTAGTCGCCCGGTTCAGTGCTTATGTATGGCAGAGCGGACGGGATGCCCAGTTTTCACTGACCTATGGTCGTATGTGCAAGCATATCATTTCAGCATTGTCATGTACCCTGTTGAACAGCTATGATCTCGCATTTGGACGGTGCAATCTTGTCGTTGAAGGCACAGGAGTAGCAGTGACCATCGCTACATCCCTAGTATTTCTAGTAGATTTCGCGGAGAAGTGAGACATTGAAGCGAGTATGTGTTGCAACGCAAGAATATGACCAGTCTGATGTGAAGCTGAGAGATCAAGGTTTCCGAGCAATCATCCGTGTTGCTGGATCGCCTCTTGATCTCGTCTTGCGGATCTTAGGTGAACAGCCGAGAGATCCGCTTGGTCTGAGTTGGCGCCTATCCTTGTTCTGGACAAACCGCTGTATGGTCCATCGGAAGTAAGGTGAGAAGGCATTCGTGTTCACAGTATTATGGACAACGCTCTTGACAACCGTGTATGATCGAGCATGTTGAAGTATAGTGTGGCGCCCCCGGCAAAGGCGTCGCGTCGCGTCACAGTTCTTCCATCCGTGCCCACGGACTCGATTCCGTAGCATAGGGAGAGACACGGTGAAGAAACTTTGAAGTCCGTGGAAAAAGCGTCTTCCAGCCTTACCCGGGACTTCGGACGACGTCGATCGTGGATGGCGTTTGAATACGAGGCCCCAGAGTTCAAAGCGTTCTTCGAGATGTGACCTCACCTGTTAAAGTGCAAGCAACCACAGGTGATATGCGCGCCCTTTGTACTGCTGGCCACTTGTTTCGGCGACAGGGGCCAAGCCGTGGAAGGATCTGTGATGATAACAGGCTATTCCACTCTGCCGCGCCGAGCGCATTTTCAGACTTGCCTCCGGCCGGCCCCGGTTTCAAGTATCAGCATTTCGGCGCAGCTGATGCGACGGACTCCGTCGCAGGACAAGTCTTCAAGCCTCCCACGACATCTCTGCAATGACGCTTTTTGGGGAAAATCGTCGGTTGGCAGAAACCGAAGAGCTAGCCACGCTGCTAAGTGGGTTCAATCTCGCGTGCCTCGCTGACGGCGTGTTGATCGGGAGATGGGTCCCACAGAAGTCAGAGGTCCGCGCTCGAAATATCACAGTCCTGCCAGCATTGGCGCCAATAATCCCAGTCGCCCGACTCTGCCGCCTTGGTGGCTCAGTTCATCTAGCGAGTCACGGCCCACTCTTGGGGGCAACGAGATGGGGAGGCCCTCTCATTCTCAACGGCCACTGCTAGTAGTTTGGTTGCTGCTGCTGCCTCTCTCTAGAAAACGTTTCTGTAGGTCCTAGATCGCAGTCCTGTTCCAGTCCCTTTTGTTGCTTTTGCTTTGCAGCCTATACACGCAACAGCGTTTCGCTTCTTACCACAACCGCATCCAGTCGGCCTTGCTTACAATATCGCCGGCCACGATGCTTTCACTCGTTACTCTTTCCTTTTCACTCCTTCTTAGCTTTGCCACCGCGCAATCCACCCAGGTCACATGGATTGAACCTGGCCCTTCAGCAGGCGCTTTCACCTACGCTGGCTCCGTTGTAGACGCCTGCCCCGGCACCACTGTCCTCGCTCTGCAATGCATGTCTGGATCTGGCAACACTCCCACAGAACTCTGCGGCACCGATGCTCCAGTAAGATTTCACTACAATGCGACAAACCACTTACGAACATACGTACTGACTTACAACCAACAGGCAATGACCATGACCGTCGGCCCCAGCCAAGTTCACTTCCACGGTAGCACCTCCACCACAGGCCTCGACTTCGAAATGGACATGACCTGCGACATCGCCGAGAGCTCCGCCACCTGCACCGACTCCACCAGCTGGTCTGCCGTCGCAACTTCCACCGAATCCGTCGAAACCACCACCCTCAACGTCGCCTCGATGGCTACTTACTCTGCCGAGATCACCGACGGCGCCGACAAGCTGGACAACACCGGCAAATGCAAGGCCTCCACCAAGAAGGCCGGAAAAGACGGCGAGAGCGCTGGTGTCAGATTGACCATCGGCATGGGCCTTTTGGGCGTCACCTCTTTCGTCGGCATGCTGCTGCTCTGATGAAGACGGGCAGCACGCGTTGCGACCAAGAAGTCGCAAATCATTCGAAAACACACAACCCGTTGTAATACGTATGGCATGGATATATTCACGACTTTTTTAGATTCCTATTTCCTTATTTTTGTCCCAACATACATCGATCTCGATCATTGTTGTATATTTAATATTGAGCTATCAAAGTCTCCAGAGCCAACACAAACAGACCTCGAATATCCTTCATCGGAACACCACTCTACAATCGCCAAGGTGAGCGCGCGAGAGGCAACACGAGACGCTCCACTGTTTGAAGAATATGCCATTTCTTACTCCGCGGAACGACTACTAGGCATTGCATGACCAAAATAACAATACAGTACCAGAGGCGAATCCATAAGGTTGCTTCCAGCGCAACTACTGATCCGATTCCAATAGCGTTTCTCTGTCGATCAATTGCCAGCCTTGCTCGCTTGACGCCATATCTCGGCTCCCCGTCTTATCTATCTGCAGACAGGAACATGGAAACATGTGATGACAACATCGGCGCGGAGACAGAATTCAGCCAACTCCTTTCTTGAAGTCCTAGCCCTAACGCTGCGACCAGGCCAAGACGGCTTCGGCCATCGGCGACCCGGCGCTACTGCAGCCCTAGCCAACGGCAGCCGCCCAGGCACAAGGCACATGCCGTCTAGATAACAAGCGAATCGATAGGTCGCGGCGTTGTGCTCAATGTGTAATATCGCTTCAAGGATTTGTATAGGAAACGACCCGAGTAATCGCTTAGATGCATTGCAATTGAGATAGCCATGGGTATTTGCCGCGAGTGATCTTGCTTCCATTGCCTCTCGGCACTGCTCTCTGCCCTTGGGTGATCGGTTCTCTTTCTCTCAAGACATTGCCCAGACCGCAACCCAAAGAATCGACCTCGCAGTCTCAGTCGATGGACTCAGCCGCGTGGCAGTCGCGCTCGAAGTTTCTAATAATGAACACCCAATGTGTCAAAGCCTCGAGCAGACAAAAGAGTCTAGACCGTCTCTGACCTGTCCCATGTAACTGTCCGGAATCCCAGCCGAAACCTCAGCAGCGTTTGGACCTACAAGGCTGTCCCTGACTGCGTCTCCAGAGCTATTTGTCTTTGTGGCAAAGAGTGGATGCAGGCAGCAATTGCCTGGTCTTTCCCATACAACAATCCGTCGTTGTCCATGATCTGCTCGCACATGTCTGGCCCTTGTGCCCTGGAGCACTGTCGGCAGCATTACCGTACACAGCAGCGTCGCGCGTCAACTTAACAAGCTGGTCCGTCGCCAATACAAGCCCTTGGCAATACTCAAAAGGAGATAGCCATTACGTGGCAAACGTAGCTCAAGCTGCAAATCAACGGTCAGACCAGTCAAAGTGAGCGAACCAAGCAAAGCAGTGGTAATCGTATCCGTGCGTTAATATCAACCTTCCATATACATACACATATCATCAAAAAAAAAAAAATTCTTTTGTTCCTCCCGAAAAGACAAATGGCTTTTCCAAAACGGCGACGAGATCAAAGCTTCGTGCGCCCTTCCTCGCTCATCCCTCTCCTCATATTAGGAGATGTTGGACTCTGTGGCCCGACGTTGACTACTCTTGCGGCTCCCCGGAGCGCGGTAGCTGCTGTGCTCATGGCATTGACCGCGACTTGAACGCCTGAACCTGCACCAGCAGCGCTCGAGCCCGAATCAGCTGCGTCGCCACGCTCTCGGCGACCAACACCACTTGCGGAGGGCGCACGAGGGCTGCTGGCTCCTTGCTGGCGCTGTAGCTGCGTTGAAGTGAGCCAGTGGACTTGCCGGTTCATGCCGGCGACTTGGCCGCCCAGGTAAGCGATTTCTTCGCGGTTGCGGAGGTTCTCGTTCAAGATCTGCATGGAATGACGGCCGTCGAGTTCTTGCAGCGCGGTGGAGATGCGAGCCATTTCTTCACGTAAGTTCTCGTGCATTGATAGAAGATGGTGGAGTGGCGAAGTATACGGGCCATCTGCGTTGTTCTGCGCAAACGGCGATGCGAGATCGAAGTCTTGAGTTACTGAGGGCGGTAGATCTGATGGCCGTGGGCCGGGTGCTCCGGGGGCTGGTCTCCTGGGTGGTTCTGCTCTGCTTGTGCTAGCGGACCTTGCCGTGCTTGCTGTTGATGGCACCTCCATTGCTGAGCCTCGGTTCGATGGAGGTATTGGGAAGTCGTAATCATCTGCGGATGCAATTCTGGTACTTGTGGTATCCGATCTGTGGTGCCGTGATGGCAAGATCAGGGTCTCTGTGCTGGCATTATCTGGTGGATTGGTCTGGTTGGCGGAGATGATGTCTTGCATTGCGTTAAACCCAGTCTCCAGAATCTCGAGCTTGCGGTTGATAGTCTTCTGCGCAGACTCCTGCTCATCCATTCTTTGCTTTTGCGCGTCTAGCACAGGTCCGAGTTTTGCAAGCGCGCATCCTCTAGTGTGAATCTCGAGATGTGCCCGTTTGCTCTTGTTCACACATCCCAATGATGCACCGGGACACGGTACACTGACAGCAGGACAGGCATCTCTGCGATGCTGTTCCCTGTCCCGGTGGTGTATGAGTGCACTGCATAAGTCGCAGTTAATCTGTCGATCTGGGCATTGAATCTGCCAGTGACTCTCGAGTTCAGCCTTTGGCATTTCCTGGTTGCAGCTCTCACAGCTGACCGTGTAATGCAAGCATCCTTGCTCGTAGTCCTTCCTCTGAATAGACTGTCCGCATGATGAGTCTTTGCACTCCACCATAGAGTAACCGCAGTAAATGGCAATATGATCCTGCACCTCTCCACGCTTCACCTGAGATTTACAGCCATTTTCGCTTTTCGGACATTTGACCACCAGATCATCCAGAATATTGACCAGAATCTTCGTCGTTGAAGCACGAGGGCCCAGCTTCGCCGGCATCCGACACGTCGGACAGTCTCCCTTCGGACCGAGTGGCGAATGAGGCCACGTTTGACGAATGCACTCACGGCAGAAGCAGTGGTCGCAGTCCATCAGCAGCACCGGATCCACCAGAGGACAGCGGCAAATCGGACACACCAGATTGTCATCGTACGCGGAGACATAGTCCAGCGCTCGCAAGTCCACGGGCGGGTTGAGCTTGCAGTTGCGCGCCTTCTGGGTCAGGTAGTGAGTCTCCTCCATGTTGCGGCGGGCCTCGAGTCTGCGCATGTTGCGGAGGGCGATTTGCGTGGAAATGCTGGCGGTGGTGCCGCCAGAAGGGCTCCTTCGGCCATCCGTATCCGGTAGCGGGGGCGACAGGCTTGTGTGACCGGTGGAGTTGCTGCTGGACACGCTCTGGATGGATTGGGCAGAGGCGTGCGCGCTTGGGCGCGAGGACGAGCGTGAATATGATGACATTGTGCTTTCGACTTCACGATTTGCACGTTGCGGTGCTGTCCTGGTATGTGGCGCAATAGAGAGCGACGGCTCAGCCGGCGGAGTGCCTTAGGAGATCAGTTGAGGGTGAGATAACAAATACCGAGAAGTCGGTACGTCGCTTGACAGTTGCTGTCACTGCAGCAGCTAGGGCTCACGAGGCCTCCTTCAACGACGTGCTGTTGCTGGCTGCTGGTAGCCTCGGGTACGTGTTCCCTTGATCGTACCGTACGCTTGTACAGTATAGTCGGCAGTAATACCACGTGCAAGACCAGAGCGCACGTGCACTTCTTCTTCACGATCTCCAGCGGTTCCTTTCCTCTCAGCGATAGGTATTCAGGGCAGCAAATAGTGAAGTATAGAGGCAGTAGGTGAAACACGGAGGCATGCAGCTCGCCCAAGCAGGGAGAGATAGGATTAGATTTGATCGCTAAGGTTTCAATCCTTCCCCACAATAGCCATCTTTGGCCTGCCCCTTTTTGGACCGTGCCACCATCTAAGTTGGTCGATCTTCAAGTGCCGAAGAAGACTCGCGCTTGAAGAATCAAGTCCGGCCGGCTTCACGGTGGTCAAATATCATTACAAGACATGCAAGAAATGGAGGTCTTTCCAAAACATGATTTCGCATTGATCCAAACTACATCTACAAACTACAGACCACAAGCTGTCGCATCAACATTAATCATTAGAAAAACCACGAAAGCCAACAATCGTGCAAACAAAGGAAATGTCCTGCTGTCGGTGGATGCTCGAAAATGATACCGCATCAAATCAATCGCATGAGACGGCATGTTCAACGTTCAGAATGCTCAATATGCCGAGGATGATGCGATGGAACGCTGGTGCGTGCATGTGGGGTGGTGTCATACTGATGCGTGAGAATGGCGGTTATTGTATCGAGGATCCAGTGCGGGTATGTGTGCAATTGAACATACCATGCAGCTCATACGCTAGAAGTAATGCGCTGAGGCTGGTATGAGAATCGTGCCGTGTAGCCAAATTTGCTCTGGGGAGTATCCTGGAAGTGTAAAGTGGAGAGCTCAAGAGGTTGACAGCAAATGTGCCGCCGGAGGCGAAACTGCTGTGCTGTTGCTGGACGACACCGAGTTTAACGCGCCGGAGATGCAGGACCACTGTTGTCCTCGTCCTTGCTACCGGTCTTCTTCGACGAGCCATGCCAGATGTCCTTCCATCTCTTCTTGTTCGTAGGCGAAGCATCATGATGATCCTTCTTCTCGGAGGACACGCTGATGCCGACCTTGCTGGCGATGTGCTCAAACTTGGCTTTGGCAGGGGAAGGGCTCTTTGTAGGCGAATGTTTCTTGCTGGGACTGTCGGCACCCTTTTTGCTGCGTGTGGGCAGCAGTCTTGGAGAGGTGGTCGGCGACAGGTTTGGAGAAGCAATGGCCGGGCTTCCGGGGCTGGTGGGACCAGACATACCATCAAGCGAGGCGTTGCGATGCTGATGCTGGCAGCCACTGGCCGAAGCATTGTTTGCGTCAGTTGTAGGTGCGCCTGAGATGCCGGTTGTCAGCATGGCATCACTGTCGGCATCAAGGTCCATGGCCGTACCATCATATTGAGACTGAGCAAAGTATCCAGTCGCAAGGTTGGCGGCATGTGCCACCGAGCTCGGCGTCTTCCAATCGAAAGGACTGATCACACGAGGGCCAGCTCCAGGCCAAGGACGGTAGAGGGTTGAGTCAATACTGGTGATGCTGTTCACACGCTCATTCGGGTGCGCGGGGCCACTGACTACACGAGGCTGGGTTGCAATCATAGTCGGGGCTCTGGGAGCCTGTGGGTGATGGTCACCTTGCGCGGAGGGTGCGCCCTTTTGTGTGACTGACCCCTGAACCGAATCACAGCGACCACTGGCCGGCTGCGCCTGGAGATACTGGTGTCCAGCGAGAGAAGAGGCACGCTGTGGGAAAGTTGATTTGTGCGTAGCGAGATCACCATTGTTCTCATGGCGCTTCTGCCAGGCTCCAAGGCGGTATGTCGGCTCTTCTGCATTGGAGCTGTCTGCAGCGGGTGTCATGAGAGCATTTTCGTTCTGTGGAGCGAACACAGCTTGCTTGAGAGAGTCCAGGCTGTTCAAGCTGAGCTCCATGGGGGGTCTTGCAGAGAGGCCACCACTGGTAATTCGGTCGCTTTGTTGAAGAACAGATTGGGTGGGACCAGGGGTGGGACGGCGTGAAGATGGCTTTGCTGGACTTCCATCGGAGATGCCCATAGAAACGGTGGTGACAGGTTGCGACTTGAGCAGCCCAGCACAGTAGCCATCAACAAAGTCGCCGATGCGGTCAAAGCCAACAGGCTTGCGGTACAGACCAGCTTGGTGGCCTTCGATCCAGTCCCGAGATTTGTCAGCGAAGTCCACAGTGCTGTACGGGCTTGCTGTGGTACACAGTTCCTCACGGCATTGGTGATCCGGTCCAGAGGATGAGTCATCCTCGCTTCCATACCGGCTTGGGTGCTCTTCAATGAAGCGGTAGTTGCGCTTGTTCTTCGGGCTCAGGTTGTGCGCCACTCGATCAGGCATCTGCGCAATGTTGAGATATTGCAGCTGATCGTCCCAGGCTGCTCCACCAACTTTGAGGGTCGGGTGTCTCTGCTCGTCGCCATGGGAGCCGCTGATTGGAGTACCCGGGGGCGCTGTTGGAGCTGCGCAGCTCTCTGTCTGTGGAGACGTGTACTTTACGAAAGCACCATCTGGGATGTCCGGGTTCCAGTTCGAGTTGTGGAGATCGCGTTTTGGGGTGATTGGCGACTGCGAACTGGTGTTCATGTCGCAATAGTTCTCGACGTTCTCCTTTTCTTCCGAGTCACTGGCCGGGATCGGATACTCATGCTTGCGCATCGAGTAGTCGCGCGTGTTCCGAGGGAAGAAGTCAGCCGTCCTGACACTAGACACACTGGAGCTGTCGACAACCACCTTCTTCTTTGCCGGGCTAGCTGATCTGTCATTGTCGGTGCTAGATGGAGCCCTCGTCACAGGTTTAGAGGTGTGCATGAAGCCGAGTGGAGTAGGACCTCTTGTGTCAAAAGGTTGATGGGCCGTGCTTTCACGAGGTAGGCCACTCGCCTGACGGATGCCACCGCTTGGCTTGTAGACAGGACTCATCGGATTCAAGATCGATTTCATGTTGGTGATCTGTTTCGTCTCAGGGTCTCTGATGGGTAGAGCACGCGATTGGCGAGGAGACGAGACCTTCACGTCGGAAGCAGAGCTTGAGCCGTCTTGCTGAGGAATTGTGTGTTCAGTGTGCTTGTTGCCATTTGCAACAGGTTGAGATTCCGTCGCCGCGGCAGACGTCACGGTCGGTTCTGGGTAGGCAGAGAAAGGTGCGCCCATGGTACCGTCAAAGGGCGGAGGTGGCATGAAAGCTCCGGAAGGAGGCATTTGGTACGGCAGAGTAGGAAAGGCCGCGCTCGACGCCATCGCGTTGGGCAAAGCGAAAGATGCTCCAGCTTGCAGTGGCGGAAGCTGACCAAATACGGGATTCCCATGGTTCTGCCACGGAGGCTGCACCGATGGTGCACTCACACTGTTGGCCTGACGACTGCGCTGGAGGAAGGGCGGTAGGCGGCCTCTCTGCGGCGACAAGGATTGACGATCACGCATTGCCTTGGGAGACGTCGGTACCTGCGCAACCTGAGGAAGCTCTTTCAAAGACTTCAGGGATTTGCGGACGCGATCCATACCAGTGACCAATTCGCGTCGCTTCGTGAACAGCGCGTCCTTCGCAGTCTTCGCCATTGTGCTACCGTGTAGGACCTCTGTCTTGTCGAGATCCTTGAGCTGTTGCTCGAGCTTGAAGTATTCGAGCTCCAAAGCATTCGTCTGGGCGGCGACAGTTGGCAGTGCAGCAGCAGTGCGTTCACCGCGTGAGTCGTCTGGGTGGATGTCATGGGCCGCGCTTTCCTGAAAGGCAAGAGGCGTGCCGGCAGAAGGACCGCGATGGGTAATGTTGAGGTTGGGCGCTGGCACGTAAAGACGTACTGCGCCATTCTCCTCGTTCAGCGGCAAGATCATGCCATTGACAATCTGGCACAGACGTCCGCTTTCGTCTTGAGCGACGTAGCCATCCTGGGTGGTGCTGATCCATTGCTGTGTCTTGCCGACGTGATTCGGAGCAACCTTGATCAGAGTGCCATTGCTCTTGATAGCGCTGTAGCCAAAGCGCGGGTGGCAAAGAGGAGACTGCTCACTGGGCACTATGCGACCGCCTGCAGTGACCCGGACATGCTGGGGAGAGCCGTGGTGTTTGACCAGAGCTTCAATCTTGGACTTGCGGATCGACGGTGTAGGTGAAGTGCGGTGTCGCCAGGGACCGTATCTCGGAGCTTGCCCATTGTTTGGGATTTCTCCGAGGACTTGAGGCTTGGTGCTGGCAGTCACGGGTGGCGGCGGATCCTGAGTGGTGTCGACGAAGACGGCGATGTTTTCATCGTTGAGCTTGTTTGACGCGAAAGTCGCGCTGTTTGCATGCGTGCGGGAACGGAAAGACCGTGCTGCGAAGGACTTGGACTCGCGCAGGACGTGAACTGGTGATTCATCTTCTGTTAGCGGAGACTCACGCGCATGTTTAGATTTAGGGGATGGAGTCTCGAGGAGCTTCAGCACCCATTCTTTGTGAATGCTGAAACTCGGTTCTCGAGGCAGACTTGACATGGTGAATAAGGAATGGGGTGTGCAATGGCAGTATGGCAGTATGGTATGTTGGTATTGAGTGAAAGTGGGATGTGGGACATGGTTCATTGAACGAGCGCGAGGGGTGAATCGCGCGGTGCCAAGCGCGTTGCCAGCCAGCGGCTCCACCTCAGGCAGAGTTGCAGTGAGGCGAGGACGGGAGGGAGGGACTGCGGGTGCGGAAGAGAAGACGGAGGACTGGCGGAGGGAGAGTTGCAGCACGGTACCTTTGACAAGTTCTGCATCTTCACCATCGTGCTCTTCAATTGCTTCGCGAAGCTTGGGTGCCGAGAAGGATCCACGGAGCTTGTGAAGCTGTTCGGCTGAGTAGACCCGCCTCGTGGTTCTGTCTGCCATCGTCATGACGGAGCAGACGCAAGCGAAGATCACAAGCGGCTGGCGAGTGTAGCGAGGTGTGATACGTCGAGGCACGAGGGCACGGGAGGGAAGCGAATGGGCTTGTACACGTTGTCAGTCAATCGACACTGTATGAACATGCGAAGATTCCAACATACCAGGACAACACAAATCAGTAGCGAGCGGCAGGGAGAACGCTTGTCGCAACGAGTGGTGAACAGACAATTAGCAAGAGTTGGGAATGGTCGGGGTTGCAATGAGAGACGAAACGAGTGTTTGAACGAGAGTGTGGTGGTTGATGGTATGGTGTGATGAAGAGGCTCGATGAGATGGGACGAAGACACAGGGAGCCTTGCAAAGGCAACACCACTGCGCATTGTTATGATGGTTCCTGCTGATGGTCAGATTTATTTCTACTAGCAATGCGAAAGAGCTTCGCGATTGAGTCCACCTTCTGGAAGTCACCCACCCAGCGCTGTCTGACTGGAAAGAGCTGTCCCAGCACAACTCCACTGGATTCAGACGAAATATCTCAAAAGCATGGCCGTCGAATAAGAAATCGTCCGGCATTTCACCAATGCCCTCACGTGTTCCAGTGCATAGGTCGGCTGAGACTCGCCATACGTCGTTGATAGCTGATCGAGCCCTTATCTTCTGCGAAGTCAGCTCGTATTTGTAGCAAATGCAGCACGATGAGACCGGTCGACATTGCAAGCCTATGACATGAACAAAGGGTGTTGTACGCCTGGTTTCTGTGATTCCTGTACCCTCTTTACTGCTGTAGGTTCCTCAGTCCTAAGCGCCGTAGTATACAAATATTTTACACTTTTCTCTCGGGTGGTATAATCGTTCAAAGATGCATTTGCGCCATTCCCATGCAGTCCATTCTCGCCCTCTACTTGTTCTTCGTCTGCTTGTACGTGAAGCGCTTCCTTGTGCTGCTGAGTGTCAGAACGACCCTTCTCTTTTCTTACACAGGTCCGTACGTACGCTGAGAACTCTCCGAGCTTGTGTCCCACCATGTCTTCCGTTATCCGAACATCGTTGTAGATCTTGCCGTTGTGTACTTGGAAAATCAGACCAACAAAGTTGGGCAGAATCGTCGCGCCTCGCGCTTGGGTCTTGATGGGAACCACACGGTCACCAGCCTTTGGCCTGACTATGGGCAAACTGCAGTCGTATTGTTAGGCTATGTTTGTCGGACGAAGAGCGACATGTCATGGTCGAACGTACGGGACGATGTGAGGGCCTGTTTAAGACTATGTCAGCGAGCGATCAGCAAGAGAGCGCATTTGCCAGCCGTACCTTTCCAGACGGAGCGCGCGAACAATGCGCTTGAGGGTCTCATTGCATCTCACTCTTCCGATATACACTTCTCGCAGGCCGGTCGTCGTTCGCTCCAGTGGTAGTCCAGATGCAAGACTGCGGGGCGAGATCTCCTTCGGGAATCCGATGAAGCGCACGTGATCGCGCGTGTTCGCGCCTGCCTGGAGAGCGCCAGAAGCTTGGGCTTGGTGCAGCGAATCAATCACTGCGCCTTCACTGGCTACAAGACCGCGAACGTCTACAGGAAGCGGTGCACCGCCTACATAAAACACGCGACTTTTCCTGTCATGCTGTAACCACGACATCAATTCTGCCGATCCTTGAATCTAGGATTTGCACACCAACATGCCGTCCGCCACTGGTAAGTGTTCGAACGCCACATCAGTGATTGCATTTAGCTAATCTTGACAAGCTGCCGACACAATCCGGGTCCTGGTCTCCACGGACAACCATGTCGGCTACAACGAGCGCGACCCTATCAGGGGCGACGACAGTTGGAAAGCCTTTGACGAGATTATGTGCTTAGCCAAGGAACGGGATGTCGACATGGTTCTTCTGGCCGGCGATCTCTTCCACGAGAACAAACCGTCTCGCAAGTCGATGTACCAGGTCATGCGTAGTCTGAGGCAGAACTGCTATGGTGACAAGCCGTGTGAGATCGAGATGCTGAGCGATGCAAGCGAGCAGTTCGCTGGGTGAGCATTAATTGAAACACCAAATTCTCCAAATGCAATTCACTGACAGCAACAGCGCTTTCAACCATGTCAACTACGAGGACGAGAACATCAATGTCGCCATTCCTGTGTTTTCCATCCATGGAAATCATGACGACCCTTCCGGTGAAGGACATCTGGCTGCCCTCGACATACTACAAATGTCTGGTCTCCTCAACTACTACGGCCGGACGCCAGAATCCGACAACATCCAAGTCAAGCCCGTTCTACTCCAAAAGGGTTCCACAAAGCTCGCACTCTACGGCATGAGCAATGTCAGAGACGAGCGCCTCTTCCGCACATTTCGCGACGGAAACGTGAGATTCTTCCAGCCCAACGTGCACAAGGACGAATGGTTCAACCTTGCAAGCGTGCACCAAAACCATCACGCATACACTGAATCAGGCTATCTTCCCGAAAGTTTCTTGCCCGAGTTCCTTGACCTTATCATCTGGGGTCACGAACACGAGTGTAAGATCGAACCCGAAACGAACACTGAGCGCGGCTTCAAAGTCATACAGCCTGGATCTTCCGTCGCCACATCTCTTTGCCAGCCAGAGACAGTACCCAAGCACGTTACCATCTTGAGCATTACCGGTAAAGAGTTTACGCACGAACCCATCAGATTAAAATCTGTCCGTCCGTTCGTGATGAAGGAAGTCGTGCTTCAAGACGATCGTGAGATGCGTAGAATAGGTCTGCAGGGCGGCGACAACAAAGCTGCGGTGGACCGCTTCTGCATCAAGCACTGTGACGAACTCATCGAGCAAGCGAATGCTGAGTGGCTTGAACTACAGCAGGAAAACGACGATGAGCCGGACGAAGACTTGGTCCCACCGTTGCCTCTCATCCGACTGCGAGTCGAGTACACAGCGCCTGAGGGTGGGAGCTACATCATTGACAATCCGCAGCGATTTTCCGCCAGATACGCCGAAAGAGTCGCCAACACCAACGACGTCATCCAATATCATCGCAAAAAGACCGCTGGCATACGCAAGCCCAAAGAGGCAATCGAAGTACCCGACGCCGAATCCATGGCACAACTCAGCATGGACGCCATCAAGATCGATGAGCTGGTGAAGGAGTTCCTCACGGCACAAAATCTTACCATTCTTCCTCAGAGCGCATTTGGTGACGCCGTGCAACAATTCGTGCAAAAGGACGACAAACACGCTATGGAAGAGTTCATCATGACCACCATGGGTGACCAAGTTGACCATCTGGTTAACAACGATGGCGACATGGAAGATGAGGACGCCATTGCGGAAATGATGGAGGAGCTGAAGAACAGAGTGGAGCAGAAGTTCGAGAAGGGCGATCGTATGGCTAGAAAGCGTATCAATCGCAAGCCTAAACCGGACGGATGGGACTCTGACTTCGACGGCCACTGGGAGGATGATCCGGACTCGGTCATTCGTGATGACCAGGACCAAGATGCGATGGATATTGACGGCGATGAGGACGATGCTGAGAGCGCTGCACCATCTCGCACAACTGCAGCTAGAGGTAGAGGCACACGGGCGCGAGGCCGAGGTGGTCGCACGGCTGCGGCTGGTACGACTCGCAAAACTGCTGCCACGACGAAGAAGCCAGCCGCCAAAGCTCCTGCTAAAGGTCGTGGGAAGAAGAAAGCTGCCACGCCGTCCGATGAAGAAGAGGAAGAAGAGGCGAACGAAGTCATCAATCTGGACGATGATGACGACGAGGAAGGAGGTCTTTTCATGACACAGGAGTCGGTTCCTCCAAAGCGCGCACCCGCGAAAAAGGCGGCCGCCGCTTCAAGCTCGAGCAAGACGACCACAACGAGAAAGGCTGCTCCGTCTCGCCAGACCCAGCTCAGCTTCAACAGTCAAACGCCAGCTGCTAGCAGCCGACCTTCGCGCGCAGCCGGTGCCCGGGCTACTGCTTCTACTCGCAGGCTGCAGGAACCAGACGACGACGAGATCAGTGACGATGATGCTTTCGAGACGCCGCCCGCGACTACAACCAGGAGGCGTTGAACGTAGTTCGTACACATGAAGAGATGAAGAAATGAGATGCAGGGAGGGTTGCGAAGAGCATAGATGGTTATCGCAATTTCCCAGCGCACAAGCGAGTTTTAGCGAACATAAACAGCACAGCCGGCGTAACTATCATCCATTGGTGTATAATTCAGTACACCACTTCCCCAATGGTCTAGTGGCTATGATTTCCGCTTGTCATTAACACCGACAAGTCGCGGGAGACCAGGGTTCGATTCCCTGTTGAGGAGCATCTCATGATATGACAGTTCTTCAATATCACCGTCTTCCGGTGCTGGCTCACCAGCATCGTCCATCATATTTTTTTTCCTTCCTTAATCTTTGTTTTTTTGGTGCAGTCGCATTCTGGATTGCTGCAGCGAGTGGTAGCTGTCGACGCGATCTTTTCAACTCTATGCGGCGTTGATAGCTACCTCGCTTGTCACCAAATTCTTGCAGTATGGTTGGATGGGCGGCTAACGGGTGGCACAGCTGTACAGCTAGGCCTGCCATGCCATCCACGTTGTGAAGGCTGTGAAGACTGAGGATGCAAGACACACTAAAGTCCAGACATAAACGCTGCTGACTTTCTCGAGATGCCGGAACTACCAACAGACATCTTGCGGCTTGTGTTCCAGGAGCTTGTCGGTGATAATGAGACACTCTTGAACATCAGCCTCACTTGCAGCGCCTGGCACTCATTGGCGGTGCCATCAGTCTATCATGCAGTGGACATCAGCTCCCACAACAACGGCCGGCAGCCTCAATTCGAGTGTGAGATGCGACCCCTTGTGTACGCAGACTACGATGGCGAGTTCCGGCCGCGGAATTTGGTCTCACGCCAACGAGCTTTCCTTCGTCTCATGATGAGCAAGCCGCAACTCGCAAGATATGTCAGGTCCTTCACCTGGACACTGATATGGCTGGACTTCGACGAGGCTGAGTTGACAGATATCGATTCTGAGACGTGGGACGTGTTCGGCAGAATGACAAATGTCACGTATTTGGATCTTGCGTCTTTGCATCGCAACGAAGATGACGACTACATTCGCCATAACCCCACCGTGTTGTTCCCCAAGGTTACAGATCTTAGGCTTCTGGGCTGGATGCATCGCGGCCTTGTCAGAGCCATCGTAACGTCTCTTGATCCTGGAAAGCTCGAGAGCTTGAGACTAGACTATCTTGAGGACGAAGGTGCTTTTCCCAATGGCGAGTCTCTTGGAGAAGATTCCGCGGTACGCTTTGCTCACCATGCGCGCGCTGCGGGTCGCGATCGTGGGCCGGATGCTTACAAGGACACAAAAAGCTCTGACATTTATGACGACGACTTGATTCTGCGGCAAGAAACTGGAAAGGCATTCGTCTTCCCAGGTCCGATGTGGTTGCCTCTACATTTGCTTTCGGCACACTCGATGGCCTCACTCTCACGCCTGGAAGTCAAAGTTCCACCATTCAGCATGTACACTGACTTACGGAGCTATCACACATTGTTTCAAAAAGCGGCAGCTTTCGTCGTCAAAATCAGAGAAACGCTGAATTCTCTCGTCATTGTTTTTGGAGAATCATACAACCTGTACAAATCTTCTGATTCTCTTTGTGGAACTGGCCGTACATATAACAAACGCTGCTATCATCCTTGGTGCATCACAATGGCGAGGCATTTCCTCGAACAAATGCTCGCTGCGCTCAACGGAAACGCGTTCCCGTGCCTGGAGGACGTGCGTTTCGAAGGGTTTTCCCTTCTTGTTACCCTGCTCAAGGGAGCCAAACCGCATGAAGTCGCAAGGGCCAATCTTTCTGGGGTCTTCAAGTCGATCGAGGATTGCAGATTCAACGATGCGACCTTCACGGACATCCAGAGCGTGCAAGGTCGGCAGAGCTACCATGGACACGGTGGCATCACTTACGGTGATTGCAGGTTTGAGGAGCTCTTGGCTGGAAGTTGAGTGGTGGAAGCACTAAGCGGCAAGCTGTGTGATTTGTCCCGGCTATCGTAGGTGAGATTGCAATACGAACGGAGATTGCGGGCTCGAGCAGCTACTGAGTGGTAGCTTAGTGGTTGAAGCACTAATCGAAAAGCTATGTGCTTTGTTACTTTCGTGTAAGACGGTTAGCCTGGACATCAATGGGATTGCCGATGTTAGCTTTCCGCTTTCGGTCGTATCACAACTATCTTCTACGAGCTCAAGGTGTTCGTTGCGATCACGCAGAGAATGTGTACGCTAAACGGAGCTACGGCTGGGTTTTCGTTCCATGCCCAATGTTCGTTTCCCAAGAATCCTTGTAAGTGCATGCATAGTTTAGACACAGCATAGCCACACTGTTAAAGCGTGCCTCGCGTAACTATATCCCAAGGGCAGGAAATCCACGAACTTGTCGATCTTTTCTATTTCCGGTGAGTTCCAGGCCCCAGATGCGAGGAGGATTCTTATCAAGATTTCGAACCGAGAAGGATGCTTCCTCCATTGTCGGGATGCCAAACCGAAGGGTGACGGCCGTCGAGTGGCGGCCTGGAGATCGGTGGCTCAAGTTTGTAAGATATGATTACTGTACTATGTACCAGTGGTTGGCTTATTCTCGAGCCTTGTACTTCTTGCCATCTTCCTTTCCCTTTTGTTTCATTGAACATATACGCAATTCCGACTTGTGCTCGAAGCCGTACGTGTGTCGTCGTGGTTGTGATGCTGCGGCCCCACGGCACACTAGCACCACGCGTTGCGCATGCTGACATGTAAGGCCAACCTTCCGATAATCAATATTTCAACCCGAAGGACTGGTTCTAGTAGATTACCTTCCCCGAAATCTGCCTGCCAGCGGAGAATCTTCCAGCCACCGGATACGCTGATTAGCTAACATTTAGCACTATAGACTCGAAAGCAACGATAACGACCATCAAGCACCACGGCAATAGGCAGCGGCATAAAAGCATGATCTTGGCAATACTACGGTCGCCAGTTCGGTCTGCATCACTTGACTCTATGGCATCCTACGTACAATATAGTAATCGACACTAGGCATATTACGAATCATCCCGCCTCCGAGTCAGGATGTTACAATACGGCTTGTTGCCATAGAAGAAGGGTCAGCTTGGACGACGACCTTCTCTTTGTATCTGAGTCAATGGCAAAATATGGCACGCCTTCTCTATCTCGGCCTAGCTATCTTAGTGGGTCCCGCGAGTACGAATCTGTTTCCCACCACCGTTGTCCAAAATTTTTGGCAGTCCTGTAAGAAAAGATCCTCTGTCGCGGTTCGTTGATTAGGGCTGACAGATGCGCACGCACAGCGATCGTGGTCAAAAACTACTTGTACGTGATCGGAGGCGAGCAGTATGATCCAAATCTCGAGCACGGTGTTGCTTTTGGTAAGCCCGAACGATTTTGGGTTTAGTTATCGCTCTGCTGATATGGCGCAGACGAATACGCATACGCCATCGATCTGTCTCAATCCTGGACGAATCATACTTTGGCTCCAGCCAACGTTACTACGAGACCTGCAGGAATTGTTCCTAACAGGCAGCCGCTCTTATTTTATGACACCGAGCATGGCACAGTGAATAGATACGGCGGCTGGCCTTACGAATCGCACATCCAATGGCCTTCCACTGTCTGGTCCTTCACCGCCGGATCAGCCAACATGGACTGGGAGCAAGGACCCAATGCGTCTTCCAAAGGATTATCTGCAGATTCCCCCGGACCGTACGCTGCGGCGCATGCATATTCTGACAAAGCATTTTTCAGTCTCGGTGGGAGCTATGATGGAGACGACGCAGAATCGCCGGATACTGTATTGTCAGGACTTGTCGTTCATGACTTTGCTCAAGGGACGTGGAATAATTACTCCACGGATTCTGGCGACCATACATCGCGCCGCACGCAAGCTCATGCTGTATTTAGCCCCAACTTTGGCCTGGACGGGTTTCTAGTTGTCATAGGTGGTGCAGCTCCATCGACGGCAATTTCGGGCAATTACGAGGGCCGTTCTATGGTGGGCATGTCGGCCATCACACTGTACGACATTGCCAACAAAGCTTGGTTCACTCAGACTGCGACTGGAGATGTCCCGCCAATACGATCAGAGTTTTGTGCGGTCGGGAGCCCATCAGATGATGGCAAGACATTCGAGATGTATGTCTCTAACAGAAATTGTCCTTCCTGCTCAGCGTACTGACCACTTTGTCAGTTTCATCTTTGGCGGCGCCGTCAATCCGGCCTTCGATTGGGCATCACCTGATGATGAAGGCTACAAGGATGTGTACTTACTCTCCTTGCCCGCCTTCCGATGGTTCAAAGCCAATGCCACCGTCGACGTGAGAAGAGCGAGTCATACATGCAGTGTCATTGGTAAGAGACAAATGATCTCAATTGGTGGCAGACTGCCGAGCAGTAGGCGTGCTCTCGGGAAGGAGCCTGACCCCTGGAACAGTGGCATCGGCATCTTTGACATGACCCTGTTGCGTTGGCAAGATCATTACGATGCTGCTGCCGAGAATTACGACTCGCCAGATCCGGTCAAGCACTACTATACCACTAGCTACCAAGAGCCTAGCTGGAGTGATGCTACACTGGCGTCGATTTTCAGTGAGCGCCGCCTCGAAAGACCAAGCATACTTGCAGACTGACTTTGATTGCAGAGTACACCGGCGAACGTGTGTCGAAGGGCGAACATGTATCAAACGAGCCTGATCAGCCCAGCGAGAGGTCTGCAGTAGCCCAAAGTTCCAGTCTTCCAGTCAGTGTAATTGTGGGCGCGAGTGTCGGAGTTGTTTTGGCTATCGCTGTGCTGTGTGGAACGCTTCTGCTTCTCAGGCGACGTGTGCAGAAGATAAGCGGAACAAGGCGACAGCTTTCAGGTTTTCGGAGCGAAGACGAATGGACCTGGGCGCTATCGAAGACGAATGAGCAGCCAAGGGCTTTGATGCTGATGGACTCTCCTCTTTATGAGGTGGACGGCAACAGCAGAGCCGCTGAACTTTCGACGCCGTCCCCTCCTTGTACGAGGGCTGAACTGCCTGGTAAATAATGTCTAAAAAAATTGTAGTACATCAGGTATTCACGAATCGGGGTTGTCGTTGCACTCGTCGGTCTCTTCTCCCGTTTTTGTAGTCTCCGAGTATGCAAAGTTCTAGCACTAATGGCTCTTACTTGGCTGTGTGCTCATATATTTATATACGTACGCTCCTGCTTAAGTCAGAATTGACCGCACCCCAACTCCAACCCTACTCTACATTTCTTGGAGTTTGAAGATCGATGTAGACATTGGATATTGCGTTGCATGTATATTCAGAGGATATGAGTGATCATAAGAAGGGTCACCCTGTATTCTTGAGATCTCTTTTATGTCAAAAATCTACATTTGTGTCGAATTGGGTTGCTCAGCCCGGGGGCTCAGCAAAGCCCATACACATATAACAGAATGAAATCCGCTATCAACATAAACACCACACTGCCAAAACCAAGCCCGAGCCCATAAGCCTATTCTTATACACCGACAAACAATATAAAAAGAGAAATCATGCACATATTCTATTCAGACGCGGAGTCGAGTACGATCATGTACTGGATCAAGTTCAATCATATGCAAATGTCGGATGCATGTATCATCTCACCGGGGCGCAATCAAGGGATGCATCTGCTGCTTTCCCACTAATTGAGCCTGATCAAGAGCAGGCATACTGTTCAAACCTTGAACTTTGTCAAGTATCATTCTTGAAATGACAGACAAATTATAATACATGCCAACGAGAAGTCTGTCGACCAAGTCGAGCGATTTTGAGTGACACACACCACAGGAAGTAACTGTTGCGTCCATTCCAATCGAGATATGGAAGACATTACCCGCAGCCAATCGTTTGGTGCGATCGAACAGTCATTCCGTTACTCCTACGGTGAGCAAAAAAGCAAAAAGAACAGCTGCTCTGATGAGCTTGTGATAGGAATAGCCGAAGGTGGGGCTCGAACCCACGACCTTGAGGTTGATCTCTTTGCTGTTATAAGAGCCACACGCTCTACCAATTGAGCTACCCCGGCAAGGGTGTTATTGATGATGAGGGTGTGGTAGTGCAAAATATGAAAGCTTGGTGCAGGGGTGGGAATTTTCCTGCCTTTTTTCCGGTCAAATTTGGCTGAGAAATGCCGAAGAAGCGGGAATTGCCCTGTGCTTTGAAGACTATCGATAAGCGATCGGTCTCTCGGTGGCGCTACGTCCCTAGATGCTATGCTGAAGCCTATACATCAGCGTCTGATTGTAAGGGCGAGTCTACGAAGAGCATCAGTACAATAGCTTCTCGAATCAATACACTTGGCAGTGGTGTCTTAATACTCAACATACTTGCTTCAATACATCTTCTCAACGGCGCAAGCATACAGGATTAGCGAGGTCTCGGTACCTAAGCTACTCTTGTTTTACAGCAACCGATGACGGCTACCCCTTACGACCATTCGTATAGAAGAGTCGGTCTCGAATGATTACACTGATAGGCTTGCTTAGTCTTAGGATTGCCAGCGAAAGTGGATAATGCTGAGCAATGTCTTCTATCACTACGATGTCAACGCGGCCATGACAGAATACATCCCCTTTCTGATCGCAGCCTTTGAGTTCACTTCAACGACCGCAATGTCGCCAATGGATCGGAGAACGGCGCATATACTATGTCGGACTGACGGAGATGTGATAGATCTGTCAGCGCTAGAGTCATCTCACCCTTATCAATGCCGCTCAGCTGGTGTGCATCTTATTATACGGCATCGCATCGGTGAGCCGTTGATTTACTGTCACTCTAAAATTTATCGTCTGTCACTCTCCTCAGTACAACACTGAACCAAACCTTACGCCCAATCCATTTCTTTGCTTCATCTCTCACACTGTGCTCAAGCCTTTCTACCACCTCAGTGCTGAGCTTCACCTCCTTCACAGCCCCCTGTAAAGTCAAGCCACACCTTTTGGCTGCATTCAAGACTTCCTGCACATAATGTCTGAATCGCAGTTCATCCCTCAATTCGCTTTCGTCACTACCACTTCCGTCAAAGCTATGCTCATCAACGCCAAAGTCCGAATGTACACACGTGATCAACGCCACGCTATCGCGACTCAGCAGCCCCTCAATCCCCTTGAAAAAGATGTCAAGTGGCATACGGTGCATTACCAGAGCGCTCAGAACAAACTCATACATATGCCTGAAGTATTTGAGGCCCGGATGTCCAATTTCGAGGCGTTTCCAGTGATTGGCCTTGCTGAAAGTCACGCTGCTGTTCGTGTTCTGCCACTGCAAATTTCTGCAACGAGCTGTCGCGACCTCGATATTGTCTCCATCACGATCCCAGCCTTCGAGCTGCACTGGAGCACGCCAGTGGCGAGTGAGGCGTGCGAGACTGAGGGTGTTGTGGCCGGTGCCGCAGTCCAGATCCAAGAGGGAAAGCGGTCCTTCAGAGCTCGCATTCTCTTCTGTAGCATCAGTGCTGCTAAATTCGGCAAGTAAAGAGGGCAGCAGGTGGGCGAGCTGCTGCTCGTTGACCGCAGTTAAGATGGCGCTGGCGGTAGCGTGGTTTGGCCTATCGACGGCCTTGGACATTGCTGAACCCATGAGGAACAATGTTGAGGAGTCACCTCATTGTCTGCGCGCAAACAAGAAAACTCTTTTTCACTGGTGACAACTCACTGCAATAGCCTAAGCTAAAGGGTTGTGACTCCATCATCCCCGTTTGCTGCGGTGGGCCGAAGCCACAGTCACTAGCATCTCTTCTCGAAATTTGCCACACGGCGATGTCAACAACCAAAACATAGTCAAGCATTTCGTGTGCACCTTGGACAGCGCGATGTTCATTCAGTCTGGCAAAAATGACAAAAGAACAGAGCTCGAATCTCTCGATTGAACTCCTCACAGTGGGCTCGAACCACTAACCTTCCGGTATGCTATGATGGAGAATCGTATAACAGCCGAACGCGCTACCGGTTGCGCCAGCGAGGATGGTGATTGATGATGTCCAGTTCTGCCTGTTTGAATATATAGTCTATTAAATATCCATGGGAAGCGGAGGAAGGAACTGCACCGCTACAAATCAACCGAAGATGATGCACCTGGTAGAGTGCCAGACGTACTCATTTATCTAATTTGGTCCAGTTAATATTAACAAAAAATATCGCATAGACTTCTTCCTATAAAACAGCAGGCACAAAAGTATTTGCAGAATGAGGCTATGCGTACCTTGCCTCAACTCCGTCTAGCATTGCAATGTTTGCTCATAAGCACATCTTCAGTACTATTCATCTGCCAGACTACTTATGCGATACAAGGCCTTGTGGATCAAAATTTGCCCCGGAACTACGAAGTACTGACTTCTAGCGCTACCCAACTATAAGGTTGATCATCACGGCGAATCCAGTGCAAGAGCAGCAAAAAATGTGTAGATAATACAGCCCAAGAGTAAGCCATACCAGAAACTTTCATAAATCAGCCAGGCTCCACTGATTTGGTGGAAACGACATCGCAGGGAAAGCGATCTTGAGCTCGTCACGCTCTTTTGCTCTCTGTCGCGTTTCTTCTACTACGCTCATCACTTCCGGATAAAAGCGTCTGCTGTGGCGTTCTGCTATGTCAACGTGATCTTCGCTTTCGAAGAGTTGACTCTCCCAGGTCATGTGCTCGCAACCATACCCATAAGTGGCAAAGCTCGACGATGGGTTATGGTTGTGGTCACCATGCATGCACCTTCGCCATGACGCAACATTGAACTTTTTCGCGCAGATCCTCCAACGCCCGTCAAAGGGGCATTGATGTGCAAGAGAGCATTTGGAGGTCGATTCATCCTTGCCGAGTGGGACTGATATGCTATGCAATGGGTCGCCTGCGTAGCCTTCTTGGTTTGTAGGAGAAATGTCCCTCCAGGTAGGAAGAGAGCGAGGCATGGATGCAGCCCGTCGAGCTCTATATGCCGTCCTTCTTTGCTGGCGAGAATTCTCCCGTATAACCATGAGAACAACAGGCCCATGATCGTCCTGGGTACCTGTGATCAGCTCCGTGCGTGCCTCAAAAAGGGCTGTTGCCAAAGGATCACTGGTCGTAGGCTCCACAAGAAAAGGCCTTGACTCTATAGTAAAGGTCTCGAGCTCCCTCCAGCAGGAACCTTCGCGATCATCTTCATCCTCCGGTGTCCAGATGATTGTATCTGGGAGGGGATCGTACGAGTTAGGCCATGACCCTGGCACGTGCGTCCGCTTCTGGCTCCATCGTGTGACATCGACCAATGTCGTTGCATACATCGCCAGACCCAACTCTTCGCTTACTGCAAGCTTTGTGGGACGAAATCGCCGGCGGGTTTTATAGAAATTTCCCATGTGGTACTCCGATGAGCCGAGAACTTGGTTCTCAGTCGCTGCATACTGTACCAAAGATTGGCCGGCGCTTACGAGCATCTCACCCCAATGCCACACTGCCTTCGAGAGACTCCGATGATCCCATCCAGCTCGGCTGTAGGGATCTCTCGTCCCGCCCAGAAAGTACGAGAACGGATCGTATAGCACTCCTTCCGGAAAGACTTCAGCGAAAGCGTGAACATCAGCCCCACTCAGGATAAGCTGGCAAGCCAGTGCTGCATACGATTCCATGTTCTCGTAAGAGGCTGCGTCATTTCTGCACATAGAATAGATCGCTGATGCTCCAAAATGTTCTGCCGCCCAGTGGAGCGCTTGTTTCCCCCATACATTAGCACTTGTGACGATGCGCGCTGAATCGACACCGGTGAGAAGCTCCAAGAAAGACTCCGCTGGCAATCCTCTCAGCTCAATAGCTATTTCGAACCTTTGTGAGAAGGGCAAGGTCTTGAATGGAAGAGACTGCATCGCAAGGACATCTTGCAGGGCACTCTTCGTGAGGGACAGGCCTTCGCGCGTCAATACGTCTGACTCAATCTTTAGATTGACTGAGAGATTGCGAATCGATGCGGAGTCCCCATCGTGTTCGATATCGTCAGGGAATTCGTATACGGGGTACTCGTCCATACCATGTTCTCTTGCAAAGAGGTGGTATAGTGCTTCGATCACATGGCTCATATCTTGCCGCTCAGTAGGTGATAAGCCAAGGTAATAGTGGAAGAAAGGGTCTAGATACGCCTCGAAAGCCGACCGCAAAACCGCGCTATCGTTGAAAAGCGAAGTGTTGTCCAGCAAGAATCTGCAGAGCTCGACATGGCCGTATGTAGCCGCAATCTACAAAGGGTGAGCGATGAAATGAAAAGGCTATCGATGTGATCTGTCTGAGCTTACCTCGAGAAGATTCGCACACGATGCTGCTTCGCCTGCACAATCCTGGAACGACAGGTACCCCGCCTGTAGTAAGTGACGTACAGCTTCAATGTCGCCAGATGCCACAACCTTGAATGTGTATGTTTCCCAGGGTCGCATGTTCTTGTGTTGCAGACAGAGAGCCCAGGTGCCTTCAGAAGCGTACATCCCAAAGTCCCAGACGCTGTCAGAAAACCATCGTGGCAAGGACAGTCGTACTTCGTATATCTTTTTCCGCTTCAATCCTTTGTACAGAGGTCTCTTTGGCCTGGTATGTTGTTGTCCCAGATCGGGCCTGAGCAAAGAAGGCTCCATATCTTTGTGGCCGAGAGCTGTGACGTGTCCAAGAAGTTGTGAATTGCCCGACTCAAGGGTGTCTTGCAGTCTTGACAGCCGCTCACTGTGCAGAGCAGCCATGGCGGCCTGTTGCATGTGCTGTCGCATGTTCCACGACCTTTATTATGCGGTTAGTGGAGCGAATATCTCATACACTTGATACACTCGATCGATGATGACGTACTGGCAGTAGCTCGTATACGCGAGCAACATAGAGCTTTTCGCATGCTCCATCTCTTCCAACAGCTTCCTCACCTCGGGCTCCTTGAAGCCCATGTATAGCTTGCCAGCGAAGCGAGCTCTTGACAGCAGGCGATCAACCTTGTCAACCGCCATTTTTATTTTTGCAACAGCTTGATCGCAAGCCAAGATGCAGCGACCAAGTAATTCGCCGCCGAAGATGTCCGCTTGGCGGTACTGCTCAAACTGTCGGAGCGCCATGGACATGGTTTCCAGATCGAAGCAAAGCTGCCGCACAGTTTCGGGCGCATCGCGACACGAGTCGTAGAATCCTTTGAGCTTCTGCGTACATTCCAGTAATTGCATCGACAGCGAAACAAGACCAGCTCCACTGGCGACGGCGCCAAAGATTTCCGCCATCGTGCTGCCGAGTGTTGGAGATGAAAAACAACTGTAAGGAGCGAGTTAATGTCGGGCGAACGAGCGAAGAGGTGGAAGGTGATGTGCAAGACTGAAGCGAGGCTGAGTCGAGGCGTTGCTGCAATATGCAAAGCTGCCTTGCGGGCAGTGCATGAGTGTGGCGTATAGCTCGGGATCGTCTCAACATATCCGATTGCTCTGGTTGGACCCCCATGAATATGTGGACCAGCACATTCGCGCGATGCAAGATGCGCGCGGATGGAAAGAGACCTTGAAATGCTTCAGTGGTATGAATCGAAAGGTCTGTGTACTTCTGCTTATTGGACCAGCCGGCCTAGTAAGACGCGTCAGTACTTCGAGCAAGTGGAAATGCATTTATATGATCAATAATGTTCCATTCCATTACGCCAAAACCCGCCCACACGACCCAATGCAATGCGATGCATGCAGCCAGAACGCCATACACTTAGATCTACGCCAAACCCATAAATATCCATGAAATCAAACCAAAATTCCCCTCGAAACCCATCCGCCCTTCCCCCTCCAAGCCCAAAACCAGAGCCCACAAGCAACCCAAACACTGACGGCCATCGCCCAGAAAGTAGGCATATAGCACATCATGCCATAGCACATGACATCTCCCGCTCCATCAACGGGTGATCCACCGCCGGCTGCACGCTGATATACGCCGGCAAAAGCCAAGCCCCAAACCGTGGCGCCGATAGCAGGGACAGTCGCCACAATGCCCCAGTTGGTGCCGAAGTTCTCAACGCCCCATACGACGCTGACGACGATGGGTGTCAGTGAGAAGGTCGCGCCGTAGCCGGCGCCGATGCAAGCGGAGACGAGCCAGAAGCGCTCGGCGTGTTCTTGCACGATGCCGGTTGCTAGGAGAATCTGGCCTAGGGAGCAAAGGAGGGCGAATGCGAGGAGGAATGTGACGCGGGAAAGCTGGAAGCGAGAGGGTTCGGAGTCTAGCGGTGGAAGTGAAGCCATGGAGTTTTCGAGGCTGCGGGGACCGCGTCGATGTTGGTGCTGGGGAGCTGTGGGCGCGAGTATGTCGGTGAGGGTGCCCGTTAGAATACGAGCTAGGGTTGAAGTCACGGCAACAATGGAGACGTGAGTTGCTGCACTGGTTGGGTTACCGCCCTCTGGTAAGTCGGAGGGATGGTAGAACGTATCGATGATGGTGCCCAGGTTGTTGATGAATGCTTCTCCTGGACCAGTGACGAGGAAGAAGCCAGCAGCGAGCCACCACATAGTGTGGTCAGCGAGGAAGTATCTTGTTTCAGCGTTAAGAAGCCAATTCTTCTTGCGATATTCTTCTTCTAGTTGTGCCTGGTGTTCGGCAGCCTTGCGCTGGAGTTCGTCGATTTCTTCATCGCTGAGCGAGTGATTGGAGCTCATTGTGCCATAGTGCTCTCCTACAGCACGGCGACGGAAGAACTCACTCTCTTCGAGTAGGCCACTACGCTCAAGCTCGTCAACAGCTTCATCAATGAGCTCCTCCTCGCCAACCACACGGAGAGCAAAGCAACCAATAACGCCAACGACAAAGAAAAGAGATCCCAGGAATACGAAGAAGCGGTACACATCCACGGGCCCTTTGCTTCCATCGGGCAATTCTTCGTAAAGAATTCGACTTCCAATCTGTGACTGCCACATGCCACTCAGCCCAAATGCTGCGATAGGCAAAGCCAACGCGATCCCCTTGTACTTTCCACGTCCAAAGTTCTTCGCGCAAGTTGTAACAGCAGAGAGGTACATGCAACTCGTTCCCATGCCAATAGGGATGAATGCAAGGACCATGATCGCGTATGGCCAGCCATCACCTCCTGCGCTCGCCGGCGGCCCACTGCTGTAGGCAAATGCAGCCAGGATGTATCCGACTCCGAAGAAGACACCAGCGAGCAGAGATGGCGGTCCGGGTCCATATCTATCGCACAACACACCAAACAGCGGCACTGGCAAATACATAGCCAGCTCCGCAGTAATGCTCACGCCATTGACCTGCAACTGGGTGTATCCCAACCTCTTCTGGAAGAGCGGCGCGTAGAGCGAGTAGGCGGTGATGCTGCCGGCGCATAGACAGTTGACTATGGCCCAGGCAAAGGCGAAGTAGCGGGTGGCCTCGCGGGTCATGCGCGAGCGGTCCTTGTCCATGACGCCTTCGACGACCTGTTCGAAAAAGCTGCCTGCGTAGCTGGGCGAGGTGGTGCTTGGACGGGCGGATGGAGAGCGATTGCGGTCATGGTCGGCACGCAGCAGAGGGCGACCGCCTGGTTTGTATTCGAGCTTGTCGATTGTGGCGGTGGGTGTACCACTGCGATGGCTGGCGGGCCGGCTGCTGGAGGAGGGCATGGTGGTGTTGGTGCTGGGTATGTGATAGGATGGTGATGGGTAGGGATCGGTAGGGACGGTGTTTTATATGGAACGCATCGTACGAATAAGATATACTAGAAACACAGGTCTTCCTTAACACATCTCGTGAGACAGCGTGATCTGTTGTCGACAGCAAGGAGTGGGAGTAGGTTGGTGAGTGGGCGAATGATACACCGCCGTGCAGCAGCAGCAGCAGGCAGCACGAGCACGAGACTCAGCGTGACCGTGACGCCGTGACAGATGCAGAAGGAGAGCTCGTCATCTTGCGCGCTTAAGCTCCGCTCCTTCCGTCATCGGCCTGGTCATGCCAACCCTAACCCTGTTCTAGAATGCTGTCTCCGCACGCGACACTGGAGCTAGAACAAATCCACCGGCTCCCGAGGTGTCAGCTCTTCGCACTACTGACATGGCCATTGAAGATGAGCGAACTTCACTCCACTCACTCCCACAATGGCCGCCCAAGCCGCTTCAGAACGTGTGACTGCTTTGCTCGCAACGGCGGATGAGAGCATCTCCGCCGGCAGCTATGCCAAAGCATCCGAGACCTTGAGAGAAGCTTCACACATCGAGCCTCGTAATCCTCAAGTGCAAGAAGCCTGGAAGCTTCTGCAAAGCAAGTCCGTCACCCGTGATGCCGTCGAAAGCATCCGTAACTACATCGGCAGTCAGCAAGAAGAAATAGGCCAAAAGGCTATCCAGGACCTCAAAGAAAGCCAACTTGGATCGCACGAGTCCCTCGAAGCGGTTGGCTTGCTACTCCACTCGGACCCAGGATTGCCACTTTCTGATCAATTGACCTCGACACTTCTCATTGCTCACAGAGAAGCAAGGAAGGTGCTGGCTGATCGCCTTGTCAGCAACCCCACCGATGTCTACAATGAAGTCTATGGCAAAGGCGACGCCACCTTCAGCGCCTTTACCTCTCTTCCGTCAGACGAAACCCTTTGGCCGTCTAAGAAACATCAAGTCGAGGCTCAGAAAGATGTCTTCCGTCTCAACATTGCTACTTTGATCGCCGCTGGCGTCGAATCTCCTGAGAGAGCCATGAAGGCTGTCGCTCGTCAGGTTGCGCTTGCACCGGAGAACGTTGCTGAACTGCTTGATGAAGACACCTTCGATGTCTTACTGTCTTCGCTTGATATCAGACAAGAGCAAAATCTGCGCAGTCAATCGATGCTTGCCATTGCCAAAGTGCTCGAGACCACTGGGGACGAAGGTGCGGAGATTTTCTCGCAATACATTGGCACGAGGGTTGCCAAAGGTACAAATGATGAGCTTATCATGGCCTTCTCCGCTGCATCGGCTGTATTCCCTATGGTGCCTGCTGTCGTATCCAAACTGTTCATGACCGATGGTTTTGTCCAACAACTGGTGCCGAACCTCGAGAAGAACTCAGAGGCCGCTGCTGCTGGCAAAAGGTAAGTCATCGTAAAGATTCATAAGATTTGTAAGGAAAAGTAGAGACTAATGATACCAAGAAAAAGCAACACTCTGGAACAAGCGGCGCTCGAGTTACTCAGTGCGGCCTGCATCAACAAGGCGTGTCGAGAAGCCATTGAGCGTTACTGCTCGCCTTGGCTGAAGGCTCTTGCAGAGGACCGTGCAGGTACTCACAAGGCGCTTGCATCACTGGTGCTCGCTAAGGTATCAAGCGACTCTTCGGACAGTGACATTGCGGACAAGCTCTCAGCACTTGTCTTGAGTGAACCTGATGCAAGCGACCAAGCTATTGAAGGTCTTGCTTACACGTCACTTCAACCTAAGGTGAAAGAAGGGATCGCCTCGAACACAAAGCTTGTGAAATGTCTAGTCACAGCTCTCGAAGAACGCTCGAGTGTGGCGTTCGGCTGCCTGACGACCTTTGGTAACATCACTACCTATAGGCTTCTTCAATCTCAGGAGCAACAAAAGATGGCGGACCTGAAAGCTTACGCCAACAGCTCCAAGCCAGCAGAAAGAGACCCACTAGATGACGATGACAAGGTCACTGCACGCTGTAGGAAATTGCTCGATGCCAATGTTGTGCCCGCACTGGTATCCTGCTGCAAGAACAACCCCTCGCCAGCCATTGTTGCTTTGATTGTACGAATCATGCTTTCTCTTTCCAAGGAACAGAAGCACCGCGCTCAGATGGCCCAGCAAGGTGCTGTGAAGCTCCTACTCCAAATACGCGAGCGCGTTGCAAAAACAGACAAATCTACTCCGGACGCTTCTTCAATCGAGCACTCCGCTTCCCACGCTTTAGCTCGCCTATTGATCTCTGTCAACCCAGCCCATACCTTCAGCACTTCACTCCCGGCGACTTCCGCCGTCTCAGCTCTCATCCAGCTCCTCGATCTCGACCAAGCGAGCGAAGAGCGCAATCTCTTACCCACTTTCGAAGCCCTGCTGGCTCTCACCAATCTAGCGTCCATGGAAGATGAAACGCCACGCAATCTCCTCCTCCGTGCCGCTTGGCCAACATTGGAGAATCAGCTCTTACTTTCCAGCAACGCACTTGTCCAGCGTGCCAGCGTCGAGCTCGTCTGCAACTTGATGGCTTCGCCGGCTGGCGTTGCCAAGTTCGCCGACGGCTCCAAGCAAGCAAGCGGCCGTATGCACATCTTGCTTGCCCTTGCGGACGTCGAAGACTTTGCCACGCGACGCGCAGCCGGTGGTGCTCTCGCTATGCTGACCGAATGGGACGCCGCTGTCAGCGCGGTGTTGGAGAAGGAGCGTGGAGTACGAATCGTGCTTGGCATGTGTAAGGATGAAAGCGAGGAGATCATGCACAGAGGCTTTGTGGTCGTGATGAACATTATCAGTGCACCGGGCGGCGTTGGAGAAAAGGGTTTGGAGAGGGTGAAAGCTGAGGGAGGAGCGGAGGCTGTCAAGGACGGTTTGATGAAGGCGAAGAACGCCGAGGTGCTTGGTGTTGGTGTGCAGGTTTTGAAGAAGTTGGTGTAATTAAGTTGGACTCTCAAGAAACAAAAAAACACAAATCAAAAATGTAAGATTGTTCTATACCATGTACAAAAATCACCACGAACGGCACAAGCACACACGCCACCTGCCTGCTGTCCACTCTATCGCACTCAATGCCCCTCCCCGCCACTCTTCCTGGGATTATAAAAAGTCCCCTCAACCTCCACGATATCATCATCATTCAGCCTCCCAACCTCCACAATCGTCCTCGGCGGGTACCGACTCGGATCCTCACCCCAAAGCTCAACCTGCACTTGATTACACATCGGCCTGTACCTAGACATGTCAGTCGTGTAGACCACAAGGCGCACACAATCAGTCAGCTCCGCTCCCGCCATCGCTGCGAGGTCACACATGTTCTCATAGGCTTGATGAATGCGTGGCAGGCCGGACGGTGCGAGAGTGCTGTTTTGTTGGTATATGCCGCGCATTCCTGGGGTGGGATTGATTAGTATTGGCATCATCGGTGATGCTGTCGTTGAGGGCGGAAGGGCGCACCTGCGATGTAGAGGGTGTCACCGGCTTGGGACATTAGACTCCATGGCCCTGTTGTGTTGAAGAAAGAGGATGGGTTATAAATTTCGACGCCGGCGGGGGAAGTGAAGTTTGGTTGGAGCTGGGCAATGGTCAAAGTGGCGAGAGCCAGCAGGTTCACTAGTCGGAAACGCATCGCTCCGATTATACTCGATGTGTAGCTTGTTCCGTGTGATTTGGGTGTAGAAAGAAAGAGTATTATCATTACAACTATCTACATTTCCAGCTTCACAATCCTGGCACGATCAGCCCTACACGCTAACAATGCACGGACATACGCGCCTGACGTATGACAAGACCACATATGTTGGCATTGGCATGCATGTATGCACGCATCGGAGGCATCGCTGGATGAACTTCAGCCGAAAACTTCCATCATAAAATCGTACTTGATCTTCAAGCCCTTGTCGCGTGCCTTCGCGGTGAGCAAATGGCAGCGGTCCGATAATATTTCACCAACGATGGGCGTGCCACAGTACTGGGAAAGAATGTCAGCGAAAGAATGATAGCAGTTGATGATTTGAAAAGGTGACTTACGAAGACACCAATTTTCTTCTCGGTGATGCCAGCTTCGAGGATGTCTTCGAAATGCCTTTCTAGGATGTCGTCGAAGTCTGGTCTTCCGAAGTGACTGGGCTGTTTCAGTCCAGTCAAGGCCGAATATGGCGCTGCCTGCGTGCGGTAGCTGTCGAGCAGGTAGCGGAAGACGTGGGTGGAGATGTTCTTGCGCTTCGCTGTGATGTGAGTGTTGATGTTGAGTTCTAAGTCGCCGTTATGCGCGAGAGGACGGGCACCGTCGATTGTGCGATTGAGAAGGTCCGAGAACCAAAGCAGGTTGTTCTTCTCTCGCACAGTCCAGTGGAAATCTACCCGCCTGGTAGGGTTGGGATGTTTTCCTGATATTTGTTTCGAGGGAGAACCGGGCATCTCTTCGTCTGGAGTGAAGGTAATGCTACTACCTTCTCGCGCGCGAGAGACGTGGCGACTACCAGGTCTCGAGCCAGGTTGCGAGCCGGGTCTTGAGGTGCTACCGCGAACTCTCGACTGAGCTCTGGACTGACTTCGACTACGGCTGATTGAGAAGGATCGAGAGCGCCTGCGCTCTGCCCAAGGATCTGAGAGTCCCGTGAAGTGATCCTCAAGATCGGCGAGGATGGCAGAGAAGGGAGTAATGCCGATCCCGCCGCCGATGATAATGCTGTGCGAGTAGTCATAGAAGCGCTGTGCTGGGGCTCCAAATGGGCCGTCAATGCCGACGCGGATGTCCTTGTCTTCTGGTAAGTCCTTGAGCGCTGTCGTCCAGTCGCCTTCAAACTTTATGTGTACGTGCAGCACGTCTCCTTTGCAGTATGACACGGTGAAAGGATGCCACTGGAAGAAAGAAATGTCCGGAACCTGAAGGAGAATGTACTGGCCAGCGTTATACTTCCAATCTTTGCCTTTTGGGTGCTTGCATGTGAGAAGTACAGCGTCAGTATCGAGGACCTTCACACGTGCAGGAACTCTCATGAAGCCGCGAAGGAGACGCCAGCTGCGCTCGAAGAGGACCAAAAGTGTCGGGAAGGCCAGCCAGTAGCCCAGCATTGGGTGCTGTAGAAGCATTGCAGTGCCATGCGCACACAGCATGCCGATCATTGGGAACATTAGCAGATGACCAAGCTGGAAGATCTCGTAGCTCTTATTGCGGATGAATGGCATGCTAAACAGCGAGATGATCCAAAAGCAGAGCAATGCCACAATTCCAGTCCAGCCAGGTAGGCTACGTACATAAGATCCGTAGGTGCGAGGTACAGACTCCGGCCCGAGGACACGAGCAACAGCATCTTGCCTTGATGCGCTCGAGCCTTGCACCAGAGTCCCGCTCAGATGTGCGATGGCATGCACAGTTGCAAGAGTGAGTCCAGCAATGCTCATTTTGATATGGAATTCCTGACTCAAGTCCCAGTTGATGAAGCGGCTAATCAAGTAGTTCCGTCTTAGGAAGGTGGAGAAATGTCTGCTCATGCTCAGCAGCATGAAGAACAACACAGGATACAATGCTCCGGCTGCTAACTTTGCAAAACCAACACCTAGCCCGTACGCATCGCGATATCGTTGGCCCAGGAAATATGTGAGGCCTTGCCACAGACTGAAACCGAGTGTCAAAGCTACGACGAATGTCATGAAGAGGATTGTCGGACCATGGACCGCCCAGTATGCGCGGACCCGTCGTCGCATTGGTAGCTCATGCTCCTTTTCCTTGTCTCCTTTGTCTTGTTCATCACTGTCCGTCTGTTTCTGACTAGGGATCCTCAGCCTGCGCACTCGCGCAATGAAGTCCTCCTTGCTGATCTTCGCATCACATGCGGGGAGGAGTTGGCAAAGGAAGGCGTGTAGCCCGTCTCCCTTCCGATCGTGAATCTCATTTTTCTCCAGATCCCGCCTCGATGGATGGGTGATGTGATGTTTTTTGAGATCTGGCGCTAGCTCCTTGTGGACCTCGTGTAGCTTCTTCTCCAGCTCCTCGAAGTCGACGTATCCGTTCTTGTCCTTGTCCAGATCTTGGAAGAACGCTTCGATCTCATCGTCGGTCAAGACTTTGTACTCCTCCGACGCGACTTCAATGCTGGACACATCGTGCGCGCCAGAGTACACTTCTTCTGCAGGGTGAGTGTCGTGTTCTGGCATGCCTGCTATGGCAATGTGCGCAAATGAATGGTGACCTTCCGACAGGCGCGGAACGATGCGAGAGATCGAAAGGAATCAATATACCTACATTTCACAAGCCACGACATCATCGTATCTTGGTATTCATGTACCGGATCCTCTAAGGCTGGCATAGGGTTCAGTATGTCGTGGCGTGCCCAGAGCATGAGCTCTCGGCGGCGCAAACAAAGTTGGAAGTGGCCCGCGGTTGCTGCCCTTGACCAATCACGTGGCACACATCTTGTCTTGATCGTCTCGGCGCCATGGTACTTCGCCGATGCCAGCAACGTGAAACTAAGCACCAAGACATCAGACATCATCGAGGGTGGTCTGGCCGATAAGAATAGTCTGTATCTCGTCTTTCGAACTGATACTCTTATCGCCCAGCACAGTCCACACTTCATCTCCTACCGCCAACCACCATGTCTGGGCGGTCGCAGTCATGGCGCGCCTGACAAGGAGGAATGCTCATAGTGACATTGCCCAGATATATTTTTTGCTAATCCATGCATGTGGTACTGTTATCGCCCAGATACTTCGCCATGGCAAACCAATCAAGGCGGCCGCCTCCGGCAGAACTTCAGCCATTGAGTCCAAGTTGGTGAACTGCAACTCTCAAGAAAAAACGCCAGAACATAGGAATGCATGATGATATCATGACGCAAACCTTCAAGAGCCATCTATCGAAGATAAGAGTACCTTTGAATGGCTGTTCATGCACTTCACGTTCTTATCGCCCTTCACGAAGCCCAAGCTGCGAGCGTAGAGTATGATAAATATCGCTCGAGTCGAAACGATAGGCAGCTCTGAGGAACTTGTACAGAGGAACTCATTGTCAGCTTGGTCCAACATTCGAACACAGGCCACCAGGTTCAGAAGTGATCTATGGAGCTGATCAAAACATGTGCTGTTACACTGCGTCGAAGGGACAAACCTAGGTAGTGAACGCGACGCTTCGATCGATTCTTTGTAATCATATTACCACGCAGAGTAGCTGACGTGGCATACAGTCAAACAAAGCAATTTCTGCAATTGTTTAGTCAAGATTAGTATTTGTGATACACGGAAGTGTCACAGCTTGGAACAATTACTGATCATCGTGGTATCCGAGGCGTGCATGTTGGTGCGACCACCAAAGCGCATATAATGAACGAGCACATCCGGCAAAGGCTGATAATCGAATCTTGTATCGGGAAAGTCGCCGTCACGCAATTACAACACTCCCAGCAAAGCCACACTTGAATCCTTGGTCGCAAAATGCCTCTCTGGTTGATATATCACCCCACCGGCACCTTCGAGGACAATGCCACGAAACAAGCTCTGTCTCGAGACATCACAGCCATGTACACCGACAGAGGTCTTCCGGCGTTTTATGTCGTTGTGAATTTTATCAAGTTGGCTGGCAACGACGTCTACGTTGGCGGCCGTCCTAATACAGAAACTCCTTTCATCCGGATCGTTATCAACCACATCGCGATCACGCAGCCCAATACAGATGAAGCTTATCATCGAGTCACCACCAAAATCAGCCAAATCCTCAAACCGTATGTTGCGGACAAGGGATACGACGAGGAGTTCCATGTCGACGAGACAGAGCGTAGATTGTGGAGAATTCAGGGCATGGATCCACCGCCCTTTGGAAGCGACCAGGAGAGGTTGTGGGCTGCCGCCAACAAAGCTGTTACTCTGACGTGAATAATATCTTGATTCGCTGGAGCGAGCTGTCTTGATGGCGCCACTTCCATGATGATTGGCTTAGCTCCACTTCTCAACGCAGATACTTTACAAAATCATGTCGTTGCAAAACACATATTGAGTAATCTCGGTTCTTGTGCCTGCCTTACATGGCTCTCGGGTGATGTATTGGCAGCATGAGAAGCGACATGGTCATCTCCACAGTCCACACATGCATACGGGACCGGAGCGTTTCAAAAAATGGCACGTTCTCGTCGCTACTGGGCTTATAGAACAAAAACGAAACAGACACATACGAAGACAGGACAAAAATGCATCGGCCGGGAATCGAACCCGGGGCTGGCCGAATCATCTGAGATCTGGAAGACCTCGAATGGCAACGGCCAATTTTACCACTAAACCACCAATGCTTGATGAAGAGCTGTTCAATGATAAACTTTATAAAGCGTGCATCCATGCCGCAACGTGGTCAAATGGAGGCGGAGCGCAAAATGAGGCTGAAAGTGGAATGATAAAATCTTGCAATACGAGGGAATGGGGGATTCGATGAAGTCAGAAAACGGTAATACTTTGTTACTGGCAAAGCGCGTAAAAAAATAAAAAGAAGGAAGCTTTTGCTATTCGCCAAAAAGATGCTCGCTGGAAAGAACAAAAAACCCATCCAAAAGCACGGAACAGGTCGAGAATGACAGAGAGATCTAGAAAACCACTCGCACGCTCCCGCATAACAATGTCTAATTACAGAGAGGCCCGCAAAAAATAGAGAAACCAGAAACAATGATGGGAGTTGCCTTGGGGGCAGGAAATAGGTGTCGCCCAACCCAGGCAGGCGTCTTTACAATCTTAATCTCGATGTTTGTTGATGCTTGATAGTAGGCCGTTGCACCGTGAGAGTCTTGTATGCATGCGCGGCTCTAATGAGAAAGAATTCTTGGAAACGATGCGCATTTCATGCAAAAGAAAAATTGATTGTGAGAATTAATTTGCCCTGCTCGCGATGTTGCAAGTCTAGTGGCCATGTTCGGCGTCCGCCGAGTCGACAGGGCCGGCCTGCTGCTGATGCGAGTGCGTGCGGTGCAGGAACGGGGTGTCGACCTCGACGGGGGCGATGTGTTTTCTGGGAATGAAAGGCAGCTGAACGATACCGAGAACTGCGGCTCCGGCGATAGTGAACCAAGCAGCGCCAGATCCACCTGCACTGTAAACGATGCCGACGAGGGGAGGCGAGATGGTTCTTGCGAGACAGCAGCCGGACATGGCGAGTCCATTGACTTTGCCGAGGACCTGTGGTGATGGCGTGGCGTCCTTGAGCAAGATGAGGGCGGCCGGGTAGATAATGATGCCGACGAAGCTCTGCAGGATAAGAGAAACGTAGATCAGTGCCGAGGTCATGTTTGCGGGTCCGGCAGTGATGAAGGGCAGCATGAGGTAAGGAATCGGGAACAGGATGACCATCCAGACGAAAGACTTCCAGATGCCGACTTTCTCGACGAAGATGGGGAAAATGATAGCTTGGAGGAATAGGCCGACAGCACCGTTGATAGCAAGGAAGACACCGACATCGTGGACAGTCATGCCGAGACCACCCTGCAAGTCAAGATGTTCAACGGCGGCTTTGGGCTCGTCGAGGATCCAAGTGGGCAGCAAGCTGAGGTAAGCCATGGAGTGGAAGGACACAATGACCAAGGCGAGCGTCACCATGATGATAGTATAGTTGAAAGCCTTGCCAGTGTATTCCTCGACAGGGGCACGTCCGGTGGTGCGGCGAGTGTTCTCAGGTCGGCCCATATCGCGACGGATCTTGCTAGCTTCCTCGGGGGCGAACCTGATCGAGTGGACAGTGGCGAAGGAGGATTTGCGGATATCGAAGTGTTGACCAGCAAACGCAGGGAGACCCTCTTCGATGAATGATGGTCTAGGCGCACGGCTAGCCTGCGAGCGGCGACGAAGTGATCCAGCGATGCTAGCTCTGGGACCAAGAAGCGATGCGGTCTCGTCCATGACACTGCCGCTGTCGTCGATGGCGTTGTCGTTGTACACCTCCTTAGGGTTGGTCTCCTCCAGGAAGAAGATTCCTTGAATGATAGCCAGGATGATGATCACGACGGCAACCAGGTTGGGAAGAAGGTATGGGTACTCCTCCCAGAAGCTGCCAGGAGCGAAAAGGCCAGGGTAGAATCGAGCTGGTTGCGCGAGGAATCCACCCATAGCAGATCCAAAGATGCCACCTAGAGTCCAGACGAATGGCTGTACGGCATACGCCTTGGCTGTGAAAATTGTTAGTACGTTGAACGCCACCAGATCTTTTCAATGCATGGTGGCAAAACTTACGTTCGTGTTCAGGCTTCTTGACCATCTCAGCAACCATGGTCTGCATGACCGCAACGTTGCCGTTCAGAGCACCTCCAATGAAACGGGCAAGGAGAGCGACCCAGTAGGTCTTGGCCAAACCAAATACCAAGCTGGAGATGGCGACACCACCGAGTCCAATGAGAACAATAGGCTTGCGACCATACTTATCTGAAAGGGCGCCCCAGCCCATGGCAGTCATTGCTTCGGCGACGGCGTATGCAGAGACCAAGAGACCAGCGTAGAAAGAAGCATCAGTTTCGTCGCCATCGTGGAGATCCTTGACCATGGCATATGTGTAGGCCAGGATAGAGTTGAAGGCTATAGGCTCGGAGAAGCGACATATCGCTGGAATGGCAGTCAGTACGCGTGATTAGTCTTGCCACCATCGAAGACCACTCACCAAGAATTGTGAGTTGGCGGACGGGAAACGCCTCCGGGTCGTCTTTGAGAGAGATCATGGTTGAAGGCCAGCAGTAACAATTAATTTCACTTTATCCAGAAACCCCAGGTCCAGAAAGATATACAGCGCGGGGAAGCAGCAAAGCAAGCAACAGATAAGTGTCCAGACAGAGTAGTAACCAAAAAGCCACGGCGGTCGTTCTTGCGCCCTTCTTCCCCAATTGGCGCGTGATGGGATGGCGAGAGTGGTCCTTTCGCCAGTGGATGTCGAGAGAAGAGGCAGAACAGCACGACGGGATGATGGCGTGTAGAGTGAAATCTCGGTGTGATGCCAACCGTCATATGCCTGCACACACCCTTTCGAGCCTTTCACCCTACCTGCCCACCCACCCGCCGCCCACCCAGAGAATGCGAGCTGGCGGCCCGTTCTCCCGCCAGGTTGCTTCTTGACTTTCTTGACGTGCTCGACCAGCAACGGGGAGGGCGGTTCGCGGAGAAATTCACAGAGAGCGCTAGATCGTAGATCGGCTACAGCGACCCGGTGCAGCACAGACGCCACTCTAATCGCTGCTGAGGCAAGTTGTCTCTCATCTCCCTTTGATGCCATTACCCGTCTTGCTTCTGCCTGCTTGCGCGCGCCTTTGCTTCGACCATTGTACATGCTGTATGTGCTACGCGCTCGATCATGGTACATTATTAAGTAATGCTGTCAATGCACAACATGCTCACACGACTCGCAAAGGTCGTACCCTGCAGCGGTGACGGCCAGCCACAGGCTACATTTCCAAGCACGTTGCATTGCATTACAGCTGCTTGTAACGCAGGGACTCCGGCTTCGATCCGATAGCGTGGACGAGGCGGCCACAATCTGCGGCAATGCAGTGGAGCTTTGGGGGTACAGCTTTCGCTTGGCCGAGATATGTAATCTTGATATGACGGCTTGATGGACAGCTTTCGTCCAAACCGTTGCACGATCTTGTTTCAGATGATGGAGCCCTGCCGGCCTCTGTAGGCTAGTCGAGATGAAATGCGGCTGACCGTTTCCCCGGGAACATAGTGATGGCATTGCTACGAGTTCTCCATACGTGCGCTACGCCTCCGGGACTTGGTCTGTCGGGAGACAGTGGAGAGGGCGTCTGGTGGACTGATAGCGTGGGCTAGCGACCGCACGACTGGGTTGAAAAGTCAGTGCTCCACCGGCGTGAGATATATATACGCGTGGGATGGATATGTGCGTTGGTCGAAAGGGCCAGCAAGTGCATGAGCATGCATGGGCGCTTTCGACAATAACCGGACTAGCCGGTACTATTCATGCTTCTGCGCGAATATTCGCATTTTCACTGAAACGCCTGCCAACAACACGTTTCCATTGCACGAGTCACGACATCGATGCAGCGTCGTACGTGCGCTCATCCTACAGCACTTACTTGAGTCGACTACTGCAGCGAAGCGATGCGACCAGACCCGCAGCGTGCGTGAATGTAATTCAGCCGTACCATGGGGATGATAACGACAGTCGTGAACGGCGAGGTCCGTGTTCATCACATGCAGGCTCGAGGACCGTCTGTACGCTCGCAGACACTCGTGCGTGCCACATGTCTCACGCCAAACGCGAGATCGGGTTTCGTCAGCTGCGAGATGCGAGACAAGACTCGGCATGGGCGCATGCACTAAGCAGATGTGACAGAGAAGGCGTTAGAGATGGGGATATTAGCTCGTGGGTATGCATATAATTGAAGGACATAGAAACACTGTAGGGTCTTGAATGCGGTTGAATAAATTTATCATATCTCGTAAAATCCATAATCCCTACCGGGAAATCATAACACACATGCTGAACTCATACACGCTGCCAAATACACCCCGGCCACGCCACAACACCACGCTTGCCCTTCCAGAACCCGCCTAGAAAGATCCTCAATGCCCTTTCTCCAAGTACGCCTTTGCCAACGTGCCCAAAAGCGGTCCAGCAACAGGCTTCACCTGCTCCCAGCCCTTCTGGCCCTTCTCCAACATCTCCTTAGGCTTCACCTTGGGCAACATGCCTCTCCCTGCGCCTCCCTCACCACCTCTCTCCCTCTCCCTCTCCCGCCTAGACGGTCTTCGCCTGTCATCATAGCTATCATCATAATCATCCTCATAGCGCCTCGAGCGTGGCTTCTCTCTCTCCCTGTCCCTCTCCCTCTCCCTATCGCGCTCACGTTCTCTCTCTTTTCTACGCTCGCGCTCCCGTCTCGACTCCCTGCCATCAGTCCTGTACCCACGCTCCTCCCCACGATCTCCGTGCCTCTTGCTGTGGTGCTCGGATCTGTAGCCGCGGTCGTCATGGTCGCGGTCGCGCTCTCGATCGCGATGTGAGCGCCGGGGCCTCATGGGCGGCGCATCAGACTCCTCCTCGGCATCGTCGTATCGGCTAGGCCTGTGTCTGCGTTCGCGGTCGCGCGGGTCGCCGCCGCGGCTTTTCTCTCGTGAAGCTGGGTCGCGGCGATGGCGGGAGGGTAGAGGGTCGTCGTATGCGTGTCCTGACCTGCGTGGACGAAGGTCGCCGTCGTCGTGTGAGTCGTGGTGTCTGTGTGAGGAGCGGCGAGGACGCGGGTCGTCGTCTTCGGGATCAGGACGGCGCCTGTGTCTGGAGGGAGGTTTTTCGTCGTCGTCTGCGCCGCCTCGCAGGTGTCTGTTCTTGCCAATCGGAGGCGGCGGTACGCTTGAGGTGTCGGGACTCTTTACCGCGGGTGCAGAGCCGCGGTGGTGGCTGCGTCTGGGATGGTCGTCTTCGTCGCTGTCGTCTGCATCGTACCTGTCTCTGTCCCGCGGAGCTCGAGGCTTGCTCCGATAGCTGCTTGGGGGCGGGGCACGATGGCGACGAGAGTCGTAGGGGTCATCCTCGTAAGCAGACATGGGCAATTTATTTTGCTTTGCAGTAGCAGGCAGGGTGTGGAGTTAAGGCACAAAGCAAAAGTGAGGACTAGCAACACCGTGAGGAGTTGATATCGGACAAGGTGGGAGGAAAAGCGGTGTGAGCGATATATGTACTAAGCAATCTACACACCTTACCTGGCCTGCACGTCGTCGAGGCATCCCGTCATACCGTATCTTTACCCGTCCGAAACACGGGCCTCTCGGTCGTCGTTTTGCTCACGACTAATGTAATCTACCCCAGTGCGATCATCAACTGGTCCCTCTGAAAGCTTCTGCACTCAGACGTCATAGCCCCGGCAGTGCAGCGCGCATCATGTGAGCTGTTGTTCCAACCATCCAATTATGAGGCTTTTGGGTCGCAGTGAGACGTGGTGCAACCGGCGTGCCACGTCACAGGCATGACCAGGAGCGCCGAACAGCGTTTACGTAGAGCTAGGAGAGCGAAACAGAAGCAGAAACGCGCAATGACAAAGCTTCTCTGCGGTATAGAAAACTGCATGAAAATCAAGGGTGCAGAAGCGAGAGGGGCACGTAAAACGCCGCACCCGCCACGCCGTCACCTAACAATCAAGAAGACTTGACCCGTCTTGGTCCTCTGCGCTCTCGGCCTCGGTTTCCACAGACGGAGGAGCGTACGACTGCGGTCTCAGCTCCAGCATCGACGCAGGCTTGGAGATCGCACCAGCATCGTCCAATCTTAACGGGTGACTGCCAGCGCGCAAATTAGGCACGCTGCTCACCTTTTCGACTGCTGACGCTGACGTTCGAGCGGGCAGGGCCGGCACCCACGCTGCGTCCAGAGGCAGCGCATGTCGGCGGTTCTCTGCCGTTCTTTGGGCCTCCATGCCGGACCGTCCACCTATAACCCGACTGTCGGATGCGGCAACATGTGCTTCCTGTCTGGCTAGCCATGGTTCTGGACCACGCCATATTCTCTGAGAGCTGTTGTGACGATGTCCGTCAGATGGTCTCGCTGCAGTTTGTGAGGCTGCCTCATCGAAAGGTATGGCGACTGAAGAGCTTTGTTGGTTGTGATGTGTCATTCGTGACACTTGATCAAAGCTGGGTGGACGCTGAGCATGTACATCCTCGTTGCGTCGACCAGAGCGGTCGCTGACCATGCCATCTTTTGCATCTGACTTCCTTCTACGCGCGATCGGACTCGCAGACCCAAACTTGTGCTCTGGCGCAGAGCGAGCACCGTCCTGCCAGAGCGCAGCCCTGTCTTCTTCTTGGGGCAATCTGCTCGAAGTTATTGGCTGTGGTGTCCAGGAAGCTTGTCTGCGGGGGGGTTGTCTTCTGTCGACTGTCTCATCTGTTTCGGCAGAAGGCTGCGACTGCCTCGGTGGTTTTCGTTCTTCCACTTCGAAACGAACATCCTTTGCCTTGTTCCTCTTTGCATCAGCATCCCTTTGCATCGAATCTTCGAGCCGGTGTCTGCGATCCCTTTCGCGCCTGACTTCGCGTTTCAAGTCGTCGATTTCGTCCTGCCGCGCCCTGATGACGGACTTGAGGTTACGTTCGTGCTCTCGACCATACTCTCTCGCCTTTTTAGACTCGGCAAGCGCGACGTTCAGTCGGTCAATCTCAGCGTCCCGTTCATGAAGAATAGACGTTCCTTGAGCAATAACTTGCTCTTGGTGAGAAACAACATCGCTTTTCTCCTGGCAAAAGGCATACAGCTGTTCCAAGTCGTCGTCCCTGTGGCGGACCGCCTCACGAACGTCTGCATCTCGGTTCATTTCACTCCTTTCGAGGGCACGCTCGCACTCGTCCAGTTGCTGATACAGCCTTTGCTCGCTTTGCATCTTTCGCTGCTCCAGCCATTTGAAGCGATAGTTCTCGTCAACGTACTTAGTCATGAAGTGGTGACGCGATTCCTCACAGTGCTTCAGGTCTTGCCTCAGACGTCCGATTGCGTGGTCTCGTGCATCCTGGAGCTCGCGGTTGCACCTTGCCATTGCTTCAAACCCTTTCTGTGCGGCCTCTGCCTCATTCCTCCAGCGTACCAATTGGGACTCAGTTTCAGCAAGGCGATCTTCCAGATTCGTCCTGGTAATCTGAGACGCTTCCTCGGCGGCAGCCCGGCACGTTTTGAGGTGTGCAATGACGGCGTCCTTGCCTTCCAGCCTGGCTTCGAAATCCACAGTTTGCTGTAAGATCGTGTCTTGAACCCAGCCCATCTCGGGTTGCTCGGTATTGATTGCATCGAGTCGCGACGTAGGCAGGTCATGTTGTGATGTATCGTCGAATTTCGGCGTCGCTTCAAACTTGTATACCATAGTGTCATCGTGCAGATCGTGGTTCTGCCCGAGTGTCGTGGAATCGTTGAGAATGTCTGATAAATTGGGTGGTCCCGAGCCTTGGTCGAGCTTGGGAGGACAAATCGCCATGAAAGGCTGTGAGATATCGTCATGCTCTGACCAAGCTACCTCCAGTATTTCTGAGAGTGTTGCCGGTCTGCCGCAGTCATTTTCTTGGGTAGGGTGATCGTGCTCAGGTGTGGCGCACTTGGGCTCAGGCGGATCGGTGGTTTCAGCGACACATGCTTCTTGTGAAGCCGTGAGGTCTTCGATGTTGGTCTCACTGGATGTGGGCGTGTATATTGTTGACCCTTTCAGGCCAGATATGGCCTGCTCCAGTCGGCTAATTTTGTCGTTTGTTTCGCGGCGAGAGTCGAAAACGTCGTCTTGTAGCGCAGCCACCTTCATAGAAAGATTCTCGAATGTGCTGGAGCCTGGTTCATCAGTCTCCAGCTGTCGCTGCGATAGAGCCTCTGTCGTCTGGTCACGCCCATGCTGAAGCAGACTAGCCTGCATGATGTCCAGTCTAGTCCTGACGTCACGCAGTTGAGCGACGAACATATCGTTGTGGACGGCATTAGCAGAAATGTAATTAGACAGCTGTGCCGCACTGAGTGCCGGTGATGGGCTGTTTGCAATGTCAGTAACACAATGCTCGAGCTCGCGAAGCTCTTTCTGGAAGGTTGTCTCGTCCATCGCTGCAACACAGGCTGAGCTCTCACACGGCTTAGAGAGGGTTAAGCAAGGTTGATGCGAGCAGATATAGGAAGCTCTGTGGTGTTAAGCCGAATAAATTGTGACGCTGGCGAGGCAGCAGGAAGGTAGCAATCACACATCAGCCCGACAGGCGGCGGAAGGCTGACGTCTAATGTCTCGGCCTTTGGGTGCTTGGCGGGCTGCCGATCCATGGTTCCTGAGGCGCTCAGAGTGACGCCTCATCATTATCAGCATCCCGTCATCACATGACACGATCTTGATGGCACAATTTATCGAGCACAAGCATCGCAGAGGTTCGGTGTTCTAATACGTGACTACTCTGGCACCTATTTTTGCATTCTGTCCTAGTGGCCAACCTTCTTGAATGAAGTCTGCCTGTACGCCACCCCGCTTTCTCCATGCCACAACAGTCTTGATTGAAGAGCACACGCTAAGCTCACAAGGCAACTGAACACAAGATCACCCTTCACACCTCTTCCTTGTGCGTTTCCTTCTCTTTGGTATCGGGGTTGTCACCCTGTTCAGTCACAGACATACGATCTCCGTACCTCGCCACTGCCATCGAAGCAGCTCGTGCGTTAACACTGCTGTGACGGCGGACTTGGTTCTCCTCATTCTCAATGTACTCGGCAGGACGTTTCGCAGAGGTCGCAACCTACATGTGATGTCAGTTACTGAAGATTGCACCAAAGCTGGATTCACTCACCTTGTCCCTGAACACAAAGATGTTGTCGTGGTCCATGAAGTATCTGTCGATGTCCTCGAGAGTGCGCCCTGCTGTTTCGGGGTAGAAGAGATACACGAGTGGCACAAACGCTCCGTTGAAGACAGTCCAGATGATGTAGAACTTCCAGCCCAGGGAGCTGATGCCGATCGGAGTGATTTCTACCACTATAAAGTTGCCTGGACATGTTATCAGTATCAAGGTCGTCTATTGCTGTTGTATGATGTGCGTACACATCCAGTTCGTCGCAGTACCCAGCGCCGCACCCTTGTTTTTCATTGATAATGAATTGATTTCTACACGTGTTGTTAGCTTTGCGCGTTGCCAATGTTGATGTATATAACGCCCTACCCGCAGGATACAGCCACGGAACGCCCTGTGGTTGTCATTGTCAGATGTTGTACGGATATAGATTTGCCCTGAGGAACATACCTGGAATCCGATGCCGAAGAAGACGTAGTACAAGAAAAAGAACGCAACACTAGCCTTCGCCACTTCGGACTGATGGGCGTAGCCAGGCTTTTCATTGTACCTGATCATTACTGTAATGATCAAATAACAGAAACATTGGCCCGCAGCAGCGTACATGAGCATCTTTCGTCGACCCCAGCGCTCAACGTTGGGAATACCAATGGTTGAGAAAAGCAGATAGCTCACACTGTTGACGGCAGCCAGCAAGCGAGCCATGGTGTTGCTGAACCCAACGGATTCGATCAAAACCGTCGGCAGATAGTATGAGGTGACGTTGATTCCTGCATACCGTCAGTGTTCTGATGCAATTTCTCTGATCTCCCCATCATTTTGACGAACCTGAGAATTGTTGCATGAATTGAGCGCCCATTCCAAGAATGAGGCGGCGCATAGTGCATGTTCCAGCTTGATCGCCCTTCTTGCCTCTGACGAGATCGCGGATGCGGACAGCGTGATCTCTCTCGTAGTCCGCAGCAAACTTGATCTCGCTCAATTGTGTTTGGATGTATGGGTCCTCCCTCTCGGATCCCTCCAGATCTGCCAGGATTTGCTCTGCTTCGTCAAAGCGACCTTTCATAACCAGCCAACGAGGACTCTCAGGTAACCAAGGCACGGTGGCGTACAGGATGACGATGAAAATGAACTGAAGCGCGAGAGGGACGCGCCATGCCACTCCTCCCGGGAGAAAAGAGAAGCCAAATGTAACCCAGTTGGAGAGTGAAAAGCCGGCGATGTTCATGATGAGCTCGATCACAATGAGTTTTCCACGCCATGCAGCTTGTGACGTCTCTGACTGCCATGGCGGTGCAGTCGCTGTGTTCATGCCGTTGCCAATCCCCGCCACGATGCGGCCCACGATCATGTGTGGCACGCCGTATGCTGTACACTGTAGAATCGCGCCGATACTCATGATTGTTGTTCCGATGAGGATAGTCTTCTTCCGTCCGAAATAATCGCCGAAGACGAAAGCAGCGATTGCCCCTACGAAGCAACCGATCTGGGTTATGGGTCAGAAAGTCAAGAGAACGCAGGGGAAGGAGCGCACACATCATAGATGGCCTAGGATGGGAAGTTGCAAGTCAGCTCTTTGTCTCAGGCATTGTTTCGGCGTTGCATCTTTCAGTCTCTTACCGTAACTGTCGATTTCATGTTGACGTTGTTGCGAATGTTGAGTGTATCCAGAAAGTCATCGGTGACGATAACGCCGCCGAACACGCCTTGATCGTAGCCAAACTGGGCATATTGTGTCAGCAAATCGATGAAACCACGAGCATTCAGTATGCTGTACCAGGGTCATGTCAGTCGCACACGCGACCGTAACCCAGAAGGTCAACCATCCTCCTCGAAATCCAAAGTATCGTTCTCCTTTCATTGTGTCGTCAACTGTGGTGCAACAATCTAACAAGAGATGGACCGCAATAGTGTAGCATCAGCATTGACTTTAGACATCAGGGCGCAGAGCTCCTCTTATGAACCCTCGCTCGTCAGGCATCAGGCTCTGCGAAACGGTCTGCCACGCATACGAGTGATCGGCATTCTGATCAGCGAAGTCTATCACAAATGCACGCGACCGATCTCTCATCTCTGCAGCGAAACGCGCACCGGTCATGAGTCGTAGCTGCGTATCTGCAATCAGGAAGCTCTAGCCTCTTGCTTGCCATGCTCGTCACGAGCTACGACATGTTGCTTAGTGTCAGCCGAGACCAATAAGCTTATGATTCTTGAAGGCTCAATGACGCAGGTGGAGTCTTTCGCGTTGTTCTATGGGACGTGCTTTGCTGGTATTCGGTACCCCATGGTGTGGTTTAGCGGGGGTGGGGATATGAAGGAGATGCGCGGTCTCGGTCTCACCTCGCTGTAATATCGACATCGGGCACGCGTTTGTCCTAGGCGTGACGCGCAACGGCTGCACGTTGCACCGGTAATGCGGCCGGGAAATATCTTTTTCGTGTGCTTGAGGTAGCCAACGAAAGCATACATCTAGCCTCATGGGTTGGGCAGATGCACACCGAGTATATCGCTACATGTATACCACGATCGCAACAGAGACTTACGAAACGCAAGCGCTGATCGAAGCTTCGGATGACGAGAGAAGGGAAAGCTTAAATGCCATCGGCACGACATGCGAGACTTTAACGACGCCTCTTTGCGGGGAGACATGGGGTTTGACGGCAAGAAGTCCGAGTTCCATGAAGGATGGATGCACGATGACGACCACCAAGAGCACTTCACATCAGTAGGATTGCAATGTCCGTATCGCGAAGAAAATGGATTTCATGTACATGGTATTTTGAAGAAGCAATCCTCGTAAGTCGTTCCTCATAATCATAATCGTAATCAAGATGGGAGAATTAGGTGTTCGATCCCTGAACAAGCCAACAACGAGTTGTTCACTTTGTTGTTGCCCCAGGCATTCATCTCGGAACTGCAGGCGCAGGAATACCATGTCTTCTCAGCATTGCCCGCAATGCTAAGATCTCGCCCTTCATGTGTGAGACCTCGCCTTCCAAAGATCTCACTTTGCTTGCATTAGCTGCACAACCACTGCATGCATCTCCACCTGCATGTGACCGCACTGCATGCTCGGTGTCCACTCGATCTTCAGATGCGGCCACCACCATAGGGTCTGCAGTTGATAAGCCCCGTAGCTGCTTGACCTTGGCCCATGGATTGCTCGTTCTCCGGCTCACTGCAGCATTTGAAGCGATCTCCTGCAATGCTGTCTTACGGTGTTTGGGTGTTTCTCTGGCTCTTCTGGAATCAAGTCCACCCTTCCTTGGAGACTTTGATGAAGTTCGGGGAAACAGACTTTGGACATCGTCTGATGCCAAACTGAAAGCACCATCAGGCGACACGTGAGATGGCGCTGTCGTGTAGTCATCGGCCGATATTGGAGGACCTGTGTCTTTCAGGCCCGAGACTTGAAGAATCGCAGCAGGAGACCGTGTTGAGGCTTGGGCCGTGCTCACAGTGCCACGGGAGCCCATCCGTGATCGGGACGTTTGACGAGCGACTGGTCTTTCGATTCCATATACTCGCCTGGAAGATTTGTTGCGCTCTTCGTCTGAAGTGATCCAGATATCGTCCTGTTGCTCTTCGCTCCACGAAGGTTCGTCGACTGAATCTGTAGGCCATCGCCCGCCAGATCCGTACACTTGCACACTGCATTGTTTCTCTGGGAGTGGTGGACCAACTACTGTGGCGCTCACAGGTGCAGGTATTTGAGATAGCTCCCTGGGTTCTGTTCTTGAGCTTAGATCTTTTGACGCCTTACCCTTCGTCTTGCCACTTGCGTAAATGCTTGCTGTCCTCGCTCCCATCTGTCGCAGCTCACGCAACAGCTTTGCATTAGCGACGACGCTCGCGTCAACAGTTTCGGTAGTGTCCATCTGATACGTGGGTCGTTTACGTACAGAGGCAGGATTCAATCTGCGTCTTTCAGCTTTGAGCGGCGAACCTCTCGCCGTGCTGTGGTTAGGCCGTAAAGCTGAATTCCGCATGATGCTTGTATGTAATGAATTCGAACTCGTGGCATGGCTGTCAACCTCAGGATGTATAATCGGCGTTTGAGTGAACACCTTTTTTGCCGAGTCAGGCTTTGATTTTGACACGTCTTGGGCGAAAGTCTGACTGGAAATGCGTGGTCTGACACGAGTTGGACTGAAGCTCTGATCTCGATTTGCTCGAGTCTTTTCTGCGATGAAAGGGTTGACTGGGGAGAACAGATCCAGATACTCCCCAGCCTCCGCAGACACCATGTAATGGTTTTGCGTGCTCGGCGTGTGTCGAACTGTGCTATCACCCATGGCTTCGTCTGGGTGTACTGTAAATCGGCGAGTCTGCATAGATGTCGACGCGATGGGGTTCGTTGTTGAAGGCCTAAGCGCTGGATGGACGCTGAGGTGTTTTGGCGTGCTCTTCTTGTGTTTGGAACCCTGTGTTGCCTTCGCCGGGCTCTTGGTGAAAGGTGGCTGTGGATTGGTGACACATTCATCCACAGATATGCCATTTGACACCCCCTTTGGAGAAGCGCCATCCACCCACTCGACACTAATAATTCTCTCTCCATTCGTACCAAGCTCTTTGCGGCCCTGCAGCAACCCGAGCAAATCATACAATCGCACGCTGCCGTCTTGACCTCCGACTGCGATGAGGTGACCAGAAAAGCCAGGCTGTACTGAAGATATGTCCTTTCGTGTGGTAGATATCCCGCGCCCAGCAGGCGGTGATCCAGAAACTGATACACAGGTGAGTGGCGCTTCACAATGCCACGTTCTCAGAACGCTGGCGCCATCTGAAAAGTCAAGAAGCTTACATCGACCGTCGATGCCAACTGTAACGGTCTTGAGCTTGTTACCAGGTAGGAACGCAGCACCGCTGATGGCGCGAGATCGGCCTTCGTCCTTGAAGTGCATCGGCCGATGGAGCTGCTTCTTGCGCCCAATCTCCGCTTTGCCAGCGTGACTCTGATCATTATATTTCCCTTGGGCATTGCCCCTCTTTAGAAGACTTGCATCAAACACTGCCAGAGTTCCATCGTCGAAGGCCAGGAGGAAGATATTAGCTCTCTCTGGGTGGAAAGCTGCAACGGTGATTGCCGATGTTGAGGCCTGCGGCTTCACAAACGTCGCAGCAGAGTTCTTGGTCAAGTCTTTGAGAAAAACAACAGGCGGTGATCCTTGAGCCGAGATCATCAAGTGCCCGGTGGCCGAGCTTGCAAGTGCAACAGCAGGTGAGGCCAGAGTCTGCGGCGGACTCACGAGCTGCTGTGCTTGAGTAGAATAACATTGAATCGCGTTGGTGGTATTAGTCGTGAGGAACAGGCTCTTTGAGTCCTTGGTATACTCCAGATGCCTGACTTCGTCTTCAGGTGCGCTCAAGCCCCAGCTCTTTTCCTTGCCGTGCTGGGTGTCGTGCAGAACGACCACATGCTTGTCGGCGACCGCCAGTATACCCGAGCCATCCTTGCTCTCTGTCGCAGCCGCTATTCCAGATTTACTGCTCTTGAAGATCTCTTGTATGCCGGATGCATCCCAGGACAAAATGCGGGAGGGTGTTGTGATGAGCAGATGCTTGTTGGTGGGAAACGCGAAGTCAGGCTGCGGTATGGGAGAAGGCTGGATCGTCGGAGGGCGAGTTTTACTATATACAGATGGCATTGCTGTGATATTTCATGATGCGTAAGATCCAAATTAGGGTATAGAGTGGGGTTTTGAAGAAACATGCGAGATGATGGCATGATAGAAGCGGCTGCTATTTCTGTTGCCGTTGCTAGGGTAAACAAAACAAGACTTTCTGTAGCGACGTCATCGTAAGAGAGCATGCACACATGCATGTGTTGACTTGGTTCATTTACGCGTGGATATGTATAATTGCAATCCGAAACTTTATATCAGCTTGAAATATATCATGTCGCAATGATATGTGTTCTTTCCAAAACACGCATCTGGATTCTGAATTATAATCTCAATAATGCGCGTAACGCGTTGCAACCAAAGTCAGTTCACTTTCGGTCGCACGCATCACCCTCGCTCTCCCTCCCAAGAAAACATGAACAATCAACCAAAAATGATGTGTGAAGATTGCTTGACTACAATATACACTAACTTCTCATATCCCAGCCCAAGTATTACTCATAAAGCATATTTGAACAACGGCGACTTGTTGCCCAACTTGTCCAACTCTTCATCAGTATACTTCTCCTTGACCTCCTCCTCTGTGATGTTCTCATACTTCTTATTGTGAGACCAGTAGAAGTATTCCAAAGTCAGCGCAGACACAATTCCAGCCGCGGCGAATGCTAGCGACGTCCCAAATCCGGTCGGGTATTGGGGACTTTCGCGCTGCAAGAAGATGAAAGATCCAGGAAGACCGCCCAGATTGCCGATGCAGATCATGAAAGCGATGCCCATGGCTCTCTTTTCTGCGTTAGCCAGATTGTTGATCGTCCATGCGTTGCAGCCCGGCAAAATCGGGTAGACTCCAATGCAGGCGAAGAACACCATGGTATAGCAGAGAGGCACGTTGTTTGCAATGTTGGGAGCGAAGACGAAGAGGACCGAGTAGGCGACGACGAGAATGCTCTGAGAAGCGACTATGAAGGGCATACGCCATGTGACGCGATCTGCAAAGTACGCACTCAATACTGCTGCGATGGCGCCGCAAGTGTATGGCGGAGCGGTGAGAAGCTGAGCTCTCGTGGAGGTGTAGCCCATGTTGCGGATGATCTGCGATCAATATGTCAGCTGCAGTGACGACAGCGTGGAAGTGTCGGAACATACCTGGGGCATCGTAAACTTCAGACCGTAGTTCGGGACAGAGTTGGAAGCAAATACCAACGCTTGGAGATACAATTGCTTGTCACAGAGGACCTGCCAGAGCGTCTTCCAGTGATGCTTCTTATCTTTTTCGCCATCGTGTGTGGTCTTTGCTCCGCGAGAAGAGATGTGCGTGAGCTCCAGAAAACGGGCCTCGTCAGGTTTTAGCCATTTTGCCGTAGCGGGAGAGTCAGGAAGCAGGAAGAAGCAGCTGATGCCGACAACGACGGACAGAATACCTTCGATCAGGAAAATCCAACGCCATCCCTCATAGCCACCAAGGCCTCTCATCTGCGCAATACCAGCGGCAAGCAGTCCTGAGAAGGCCCCGGAGAGCGCTGACGAGAGGTAGAACATGGCCATGCGACTTTGTGTCTTGTGTGGAGGATACCATTGCGATACGATCTAGACATCGCACTTGAATCAGTATAGTGTTGTAGAGGCGGTAATCTCTACTTTTGCTCACCCAGATTGCCCCTGGGAAGAAGCCTGCCCTGCTCTGGCATTAGCTGTGGTCCATCGCTCTCCATAAAAGCAGACTCACTCAAAAACACCAAGAAGGAATCGTGTGGCTAGCAGTCCGCCGAAATTTTGCACGACTCCAGTCAAAGTCATGACGATCCCCCATGACACAACTAGTGTTCCCATGTACCAGCTGGCCTTGTTGAACTTTGCCAGTAGCAGGTTGCTGGGAACCTCACAAAGTACGTATGGAACGAAGAAGACTATAAGGGTAAGGTCAGCTTACGAACGACATTAAATCGAAGAATTTGTAGGGCTGTTGTTCGCGACATCGAGCAGGTAGAGATTACAAGTAAAGACAAGATGTGTTCAGCGGTGTGGACATACTGCAATGGTGTCAGTAGGATTCCAGCTTCACCATAAATGATGTGACCTTACCTTCCTACTACGACGTTGTAGTCTGTCCCTGCCATTCCAAGACTGGCCTCCAACCCCTCAATCTTCGCATTGCCGATGTTGGCCCTGTCAAGGTGGGCTGTTCACATCGCAAGATCATAGTCAGCAATGCGTATGTCATAAGATCCAATCAATTCTCATACCGATCAAATACAAAAGTGCCAGCATGGGAACCAGGCGTCTGTCAACCTTATGATAGATGCGAGCTTGTTCCCTCGCTGGCATGTTATTGAGGAAATCGACGTCTTCGGCCGTCATGCCTGGCTTGATTTGATGTAGCGTTGTCAGCGCCTCTTTGTCCAGCGACACGCTGTCACGGTCCCTGTCCTCGATCATTGCAGTGTCTCGTTTCTCCGCCATCTTGTCAGGAGCGTCTCTCATGGTCGATGTCACACTTGGAATTGTTGTTGAAATTGTTGATGATAAGAATATCGGCTCGGCCCCAGAACAAACTGTGCAACAACACAAGCATGCACGCAGGAGAACAACGAGACCTATAAGTACCTGATCTGCAGAACGCATGCCCACAGAAAAGCCACGTTCTCATGCGACCCATCACGCAGCAAAAGATCTCCACGCAATACTCCGCCGGTCTCATGTGAGATCTGTCGCCGGCGCCGTCGACCGCTCACCTCGGGATTAAAGCCTACTGCAATGCATTGCCGGCGGCTGGGTGTACTGCAGTGGGAAACATGTACACCCAAGACCCAAACCCCGCAAACAACCATCGCCAAGAGCCATGGCGTGGAGGACTTATGGAGTCTTGAAGGAAGGAGGCGTTGCTGGATGACAGCGCCATGCGGTGCCATGCTTCTCTCTTGTGTGCCACGCGAAAGTTTGTACGGTTCTTGTGGCGCTTTGAGAGGCTCTTGGCCCGGTGTAGCTGCTCATACCTCCGTAGTCGCCTGTAATATGTGTCTTGACTCGCGCAAACATTTGTACAGTGTTGTGCCTAGAGTTTCTCCGTCGTAATATAGCATGTTGCAGGCGGCGGCTGCTGCGGATCGGCTCTCGCAACGACAATACCCACAGACGCCGCGACTTCTCGAATATTTAGACAATGCTGCAAGTGCCGTTGTGCTTTGAAGAGTGTCCCGTCGAGCACAAGGTATCAGCCCGAGCAAGCTGCCGGCGAGGAGAAGCTTCAGCTGTTGTCAGGCTCCTCACTTCTTGGCTCGGGCTTTCTATCTTCCGCTGGGGTGCAAATCCCGGTGGTATCCATTCATAGCTTTCTGGCACTGTACTGCGGAAAGGTGGCTCGAGCTGGGGGGCTGAAGCCGGATAACTTAGTGAGAAGACGAAGACTTGAAAGGGACGGAGGATGTTGAGCATATTATGTATATCATACACGAGCGACGCGACCAGCCTGCTTCCGGTTCCACTCTTGGCGTATACAGCCATTTTGGAACGTAACCATCAACGAGCCCACCGTTCTGACGCATGTCTCCTTTGCAAAAGCTCGCAAAGCCATAGGAACCTTGTTGTAGCAACCATGTTGCATGGCTTAAGAGGCCTAAGCGGCCTGGTATTTTCGCAACTGCAAGCATAGTCAGCAAATCTGTCCCGTCGAATCGTTATAAATCACAATCAGAACCACTTACATCCAAAGTCAACGCGCGACTAGAGTTCACGCCTTGATCCCTCATGACACCCACCAGTGTCTCACTCTCCTGGAACAAACCGGCCTTGAGCGAGATGACCACAAACTGCATACCAGGCCCGGCTTTCTCGCGCACGTAGTTCGCGAGCCTCATCGTGTTCGCAACATCTAGCGCTGCGTCGACCTCATCGAGGACAAAGAAGGGACTAGGCGCGTACGTGTGAATGGCGAAGAGCAGTGCCAGAGCAGCCATTGTCTTCTCACCACCAGACAGGTGCTCCATATCGCGGAAACGCTTGCCAGGCGGTGTAGCGTGGTATTTGACGCCCGAGAGATAGGGCTCATCTTCTTCCTCAACATCGAGGTACGCCTGTCCGCCGAGTGGCCATGAGCTGGACTTTGTGAGGTCTTTGTAGACGGGCGCGATCTGTTCTTTGATGTGGTTGAAGGCCTTGTTGAAAAGCTCCATGCGGCGCTGCTGAACCTTCTGGAATTCTTGTTGGGCTTTCTTGTACGATTTGCGAGAGTCGTTGAACTCGCGGTCAACAGCTTGCAGCTTCTCGCTTGTTTGTTCCAGGCGGTCGGCACTGCGCATGTTGGGTGCCATCTTGTCAAGCTCTGACTGGATAGAGGTGATTTTCTCTGCCAGCATGTCCTCAAGTTCTTGTGAATGTGCTTCGGTGAGCTCCTCGTCAAGGTCCTCGAACGAAGGGTGAATGCCGTAGTCATTGATCTTGAGAGCACGCTGGCTGAGGTCTTCGCCATCAATGTCCATTGCGTCCTGGTCTTCATCTTCGAGAATTGCCTCTTCAAGCGGGAGACTGTCAAGCTTGCGACTACCGCGCTCGAGCGGTAGCTCGATGTTCTCGACTTTGCACATTCGCAGAATGCCGTATCTATCACTTGTCGCTCTCGTGACTTCAGCTTCTGAGGCACTGATAGCGTCAATAGTCTTGCTGACATTCTTCGACCTCTTCTTGAGCTCAGCGCGTGCCTCGTTGACTCTTTCGCCGCGCTGATCATATTCGCCTTTCAGCTCTGCTAGCTGTTCGCTCAGCTGCTCAATTTCGGCATTGAGTACGTCAAGCTCGCCACCAATCACTTCCTTCTGCTCCTCAAGCTGTGCGATCAGGTCGCGGTCTCGTTGACTAGCGTTGCTGATAGTCTTGATACGTGCGTCTGTGCTCCTCAAGCGATCTTCTTCGAACTTCAGTTGATTTCTCAATTTTGAGATCTGCGTCTTGAACGACATCTCCTTCTCGCTCGACTCCTGCTGCAGACTACCTTGTTGGCGTTCGTAGTCGCGAATGTTGGCATAGCCAAGACGTTGACAGAAATTGCCGAAGATCTCATCTTCAACCTCTGCGATAGACGTAGTATAGCTTTCAAGCTGGTGGCGAAGACCCTCGAGCCCGCGAGCCTCTTGCTGGTACTTTGGCTGGTCTTGAGAAAGCTGCTTCTGGAAGTGTTCCAACTCGCGGGACTTAGAGCTGATGTTGCTGTCCAAGGCTGTGAGTTCATCTTGTGCGTACTGGAGCTTCTGCTGCAATCCGGACAGCTCAGACTGCAGAGCCTCTTCCTCGATCTGTCGCTTGTGATCGTTGGGCAACGCATCGAGATCAGACTTGAGCTTCTCAACCAAAGTCCTGATGTTCTCGATTTCGGCGTCCTCCCATCTGCGCTTACGTTCGCCGGTGTCTCCACCAGAAATAAGGTTGCCTTTGGTGACACTTCGGCCGTCGAGCGTCACCATTTTGACATCTATGTTGCGGCCCCACTTGAGGTCACGAGCAATATTCCACTCGTCGCAAATCAGCGCATCGCCACAAGCAAAGCTCACAGCACGCTCGAGCGAGCTGTCAAACTCAACAGCGTCAACAGCAAGTCTCGCCCCGCGGCTAAGACTTCTGTAGTTGGCGTTTGGTTGCTTGTGCACGATGGTATCCAGTGGAACGAAGGCCATGGTACCAAAGCGCTGTGACTTGAGATAATCGATGCAGTCCTTTGCTGTTTTCTCGGAGTCGGTCACTACAGCGTCCCACCAACGTCCAAGGACAATGGGGAGAGCAGTCTCATACTTCTTCTGTTTTGGGCGAACAAGTTGATGGACCATTCCTTTCACACCTGGGAAGATGCGCTTCATCTGGGCAACAGTCTCGCGCTGGCGTTGTTCTTTCTTGGACTCCCGCTGCTGGGATTGGCCCTCAGTGAGCTTCACCAATGCCTGCTGGAGCTTCTCCTCTAGTTCTTTCGCCTTCTGGCGGGTCCGAGTACGCTCGCTATTCAGGTTGTTGATGAGGACTTGTTTCGCGCTGAGCTCTTTCTTGGTAGCTTTCACCTGCTGGCTGCGTTCGGACCGTCTCTCTTGCAACAAATTAATGTCCGCTTGAAGAGTGTCGATATTGCTTTGCGCGCGATCCACGTTCGACTTTAAAGAAGCCACGGTCTCTTCGTTCGTCTTTATGTCACGTGTAGTGTTGTCGGCATTGACTTGATCTTCACCGGAGCGCTTGTAGACTTCGCCGCGCAGACCTTGATACTCCTCCAAATCTTCAGCGCTCAGGGCGCGTCCGGTCTGCTGTTGCTGAGCAGTCCACTCAGTCTGCCAACGCGCTTGCGCCTTCTCCGTGGTTGTGAGATCTTTTTTGAGCTTATCCGCTTGAGCTTGTTGAGACTGACGCTCTTTGCGAATCTCCTCGATCTGTCTTTCGTAGGTGTGTAGTTTCTTATTCGAGATGCTGAGCTTCTCATCGATGGGCACAAGCGCGTTTTCCTTCTCCTCAATGTTCTTCTCCCTCCGCTTGACGTCGCGCTCAATCTTGCTGACGTCGCGACCGACCTTGGCCTGGTCTTGTTGAGCTTTGGCGAGCTGGTTCTCGTATTTCTGCACATTGCGCCTGAACTCCTTGAGCTCTTCCTGGTGGCGTTGTATCTCGGCAGTGCTGTCCTCGATGGTGCGTTGGAAATGGTACAGCTTGAATAGAACGCTGGTTACGACTGCTTGGTCCTTTTCTGTGCGCTTCTGCTCGTAAGAATCCAGCTCATCCTTCTGTTGCTGATATGCTTTGATTTCGGTGGTGATGCCGCGACGCAGATCCATCTTCTCTCTTTGTGTAGTTTCGGCCTTCTCTGCCACAGCCTTGAGTCGGTCGTACTCCTTTGAGTATTCCAGTGAGCCACTGATCTGCTCCAACAAGCGCGTGAGGTCTCTAGGCGACTGCGAGGCGACGGCCTCAACATCACCCTGGAATACAAGGAAGTTGCGTGCTTTGATGAGAATGTTCTCAGCTTCCAGCGCGTCGTTGTATGCTTTCGCTTGCACCAATCGGTTGTTGATGCGATACTCGCTCTGACCAGAGGATGTGATGCTGCGCTTCCAACGCTGTTCCTCGCCTGCGTCGTCTTCATACACGGCCATGACCCATGCGGTTTGAGGGTCGTTGCGCTGAGACCTGGTCTGGGTGTCCTGATCATCATCTTCTTCTTCCAGTTCAGCAGCGCCGTTCGCCTGACCCTCGCCATCGTCCTCAACCACGTCGCCATTCGCGTCGATTTTATTGTTCTTCAAGACGCGTCCGCGGTAGACCAGATCTCGGAGATGTGTCGATCGCAAGTGTGAGGATTTGATACCGAGCACGAAAGAGATGGCGTCCATGGAGTTTGACTTGCCAGATCCATTGGGCCCAATGATGGAGGTGAAGTACGAGTCGCCAAACTGCATGACATGGTGGCCTTTGTAAGACTTGAAATTGAAGAGCTCCAGCTGCAGTAGTTTCCCCATGGCGGCGGTGGTTCGCCTCTCGGGCGCTGGATGCGGTGGGTTTAATGTCAAAGGCGACTCTTGTGAGTGCCAACGCGATGTGTGTAGGGTGCAGCACTTTCGAGGTTGGTGGATGTGGATGTTTGGCGATTGGCCCCGCGTTGCGATCAATTCAAGACGACGCGTTCGGCGACGCGAAACAGGCAGAGTGAGCTCGGGCCTCTTCTGCCCGAATTGGCGGAGCGAGGAGGAGCAGTGGCCGCTGTGTTGATCTGCAGGCAGTGTGTGACGTACTGTCGGCCATTCATAGAGCTGTTCCAGGCCACGCCCAGCACTCACCGCGCTTCTGTCCAAAACATTTGCACACACAACACTCTGCCTTACGACTATCTCGCTTCCCGTCTGCCGGCACATGCGCTGCTGGTCATCTGCACTACTTGCCTAATCGTCGCATCCTCTGCAAGCTACTGTAAGCATGCACTTTCCATCCTGTTCGCGCTTTCGAGAATATATCAAAATCAGCTCTATGAGTGTATAGTAGACCACTGACGCATATCATGTCGACAGAACAACAGAAACCTTTGCTGTTTTCTCCATCTCTGCATCGTCCCTTCTACCCCGGTCACGGATCTTCTTACCTCGATTGGATCCCGGAGGAAGAGCAAGAGTTGCGACAGGCCAAGCAAGACGAGTCACTGAGAGGCCAGGAACACATCTCGGAACGATTCCAAAGCCTGGACCAGATGGCGTCGGCGGATGATGAGCCTCAGAAGCCGCTAGGTGGAGGCGCGGCCTCTCAAGAATCCAACGACTATCTAAGTGCCGGCTCGAATTCTGCCTATGGATACAACACACCCGGCACGCCTGGCTTGACACGCACGAGCAGCAACTCCGACTCAGGCGATTACGATTCATATGGAAATGACAACTTCCCGCCTTTGGATCGCCTCACAATGTTCGACGTGTTGGAAAACCTTGCGCTACCTCAACGCCTCGAGAAGATGCAACATACCCTTAGCCAGCAAGCAGAGAAAGTCCGCTCGCAAAGGCGCAAGATCGCTAGTCGCGCGCAGTCAAGCAAGGATGTCATGGTGCAAGAATGGCGGAAGCGCGTGCCCTTGAGTCCCGACGAACAGCTGGAGAAGTATCGCAGGCGTATGCACACTACTGTGGACAAATTAGGCAAGCGATTCAACGACGCGAAGACTGTGACCCTAGGCGAGAAGGTTAGCTTTGTGACGGCTGTCTTGAACATCTTCATATCTGGCTGGCTTATCGGAGCCTGGCCTGAAGTCTTCCATCTCTGGTACACGATTCAACTGGCATACTTCATGCCCATTCGATGGTACAAGTACCACAAGATCGGCTACCATTATTTCCTTGCGGATCTGTGTTACTTTGTGAACCTGCTCATGGTCCTAAGCATATGGTTCTTCCCACAATCCAAGAGACTTTTCATCAGCACGTACTGTTTATGTTTCGGCAACAATGCAGTCGCTATCGTGATGTGGCGGAATAGTCTGGTATTCCACAGTCTGGACAAGGTCACCAGGTATGTTTCCCATCAAGATTTCTGCGATATCCGAGCTAATTTTACGTAGTCTGTTCATCCATATTATGCCTTGCGCTACCCTTCATTGCATTGTTCACCTGCTTCCGCGGGAGATGCTCGAATCTCAGTTCCCTGCCGTCGCTTCGATCAAGTTCTCCCAACCAGGAGATCCTCAACACTACACTCTCGGTGCAATGATCATCTGGGTCACCCTTCCCTACGCCATCTGGCAACTCAGCTATCATTTCCTCATCACTGTGCGCAAGCGCAGCAAGATTGCTGCGGGCAACCCGACCTCCTTTACGTTCCTCCGCAAAAGCTATGCCAAGAACCCTCTGGGCAAGTTTGTCCTCTCTTGCCCGGATAGCCTCCAGGAGCCAGTCTTCATGTGTATCCAGTACATTTATGCACTCCTAACGATGGTGCCGTGTCCGATCTGGTTCTGGTACCGCTGGGCCTCATCGGCGTTCATGATGGTTGTATTCGCATGGGCGAGCTGGAACGGAGCGACTTACTACATCGATGTCTTCGGCCGTCGTATGGAGAAGGAGCTGAATGCTCTGAGGAAGGAAGTGCAGCGCATGACAAGATCGCCTAGCCTTGAGGGCACATCAAACATCGGTTCACCTGTTGGGTCTCCAGCAGGACCATCTGGAAACGACGGGAGCGCTGACGCAACCACCACTGCATTGGATCTTGGACCGCCTGCGAGCCAGAATCAGCATGGAAAGGTGGATTCGAGTAACAAGCCCACAGGCGAAGGCAGCGCAGCGGCTGCGATTGAAAGGCAAACAGTCGGTGGAGAAGATGTAAAGACGAAGTAAGCGGGAATGGAGAATGGATGCATTACGCGGCTGGATGTTGAGATTGTCCCTTTTCTCTTCTGAAGTTGGAAGGACTCGATTCAACGTGGCAAGCGTTGGTTGACATTGGATTTGAAGACATTTTCGCGCCGTTTGGCGCCAGCACTGGCGATGGCGATTGTTATACCCCGAGAGATTGATTTTAGAGTATACCCGCGCAACGAATAATGATAATTTGAGAGTGCAGCGTTAGTGTCAATCTTTGGCAGAAAGAAATCGCCTTCTACCAGACAGACGGAACCCAAGAATATCATCCACTTCCGAATGTACGGCTGAATCGGTGCTGAGATCATTGCACCGGCAGGTGAATTCTTGGCTGCAGGAGCCCGCCCCAAGCAACAAGCAGCTTAGATATCCGACTTTGAGCTCCCGCCATCCACGAGTGCAGACGGGAAATATACAAGAGACATTGCATGCAGCTCAAATCTGTGGCTGACCAAGCATTGCAATGTGTAAGCAGGCCTGCCAAGATTCCACGAGCAGATATGATACCTCTCAACACCAACGGCATACGTTCCAACTCAACATCCAACTGCTAGTGTCCGCTGCCTGAATACCCTAGCAATATGAGCAGCCGAATCGCTTTGATCCTGGGCTCTGGTGCGGGAGTTGGCACTCATATGGCCTGTCGTCTCCAGAGTGAAGGCTTTCGAGTGGCAACAGTATCTCGATCTTTGAGAGACACGAATAATAACGGCGAAAACACCATGGCACTCGAAGGTGATCTCGCCGACCCTACAACAGTGGAGAGGGTTTTTCAAAGAGTGCGTGGAGCTTGGGGCGAGCCGAGTGTTGTCGTCTACAATGGTACGCAATCAAGATCATCACAGCAAGTCATTGTCATGGCCATGCTAACAATGAGCTACAGCGTACGCAGTCACCAGTGGAAAGACCCCAGAGACAGCTCTCGACATTCCGACAGAGGAGTTCGAGCGGCATCTTGCTGTCAACACGACATCCGCCTTCGTCGCAGCGCGAGAAGCCCTGCACGGCTTCAAGAACTTGGGCCAAGGCGCCTTCTTATACACGGGCAACTTCCTCGTCTGGAATCCTGTTCCCAAACTACTGACTTTGGGATTGGGCAAGACAGCGAGCGCACATTTCATCCAAGTCGCTGACTCGGTCTGGCGGGAGAAAGGCATCGAGTATGGATCAGTTGCCACAATCCGTTTCGTTGCGGAAGTCATACTGATATGCTTGTGAAGGTTCTACTTCGTCGATGAGAGAGAGCAAGATGGCACTCCGATGTGGAACGGTGTCAATGCCGATGCGCACGCAGACTTTATCTCGGACTTAGTCAAAGGGGCCGTGAAGGATGTGCCTTGGAAGGCGACGTTTGTCAAAGGACAAGGATACGTCCATTTTGCTGACGATGCTGCGAAGTGAAAACGTCTGCGTACTACCACTAATAAAGGAACACCAAGTCTGAACAATCAATGTTCTACGAAACCAAACCACTCATGATACCAGGTTTGATGCGCTCCAGCTTCTCACTGATCTCTTTCCACACTCGCTGCTGCACTTCTCGCGCATCTTCTGCAGCAGCAATCCCACCTCTTTCTGCGACTTTGCAGCCACTCAAGTATTTTCCACGGGTCTCTGGTCCTTGGCTAGCTGCGTGTGCAAGAGTTCTGCTGCCGTACTCAGCCGTCCGCGCGAAGAGCAATTTGTTGAACCAGAAAATCCAGGCCAACATTCCCATGGCTTCGCGGGACAGCTCACTGCAAGGCATTATTAGGTCAGCTTGCGCTTTCTGGCGATGTTGAGGTGTGACTTACGTGTCACAGAACCCAGGGCTGACATCATTGATGGTCACTTGCAGTTTCGGGTACTGCTCTCCAATGTGCTTGACACAAAGTGTCTGGAGCAGTTTAGTCGTTGGGTAACGTTCAAAAGCATCGATTTCTCGGTGTCTGTTCAGTGTTGCTAGGATTTGGCCTTCCGGAGCGAGTCTCTCAAGGAACTTTGCGCTTTTGTGTGCCCCCGAGGAGGTGATTGAGATGACTGGCGTCACTCTAAACTCGTCTGCCGTGTCCTTCATCTTGGGCAGCATTGCCAGCACCAAGAGGAAGGTCGAGATCACATTGACCGTCAGACTAGACTCGTTGTCTTCCGCAGCGGCGTAATTCATGGGTGCTATAGATGCGTTCGCGATCAGCGCGTCGATCCTCGGGAGCTTCGTCGCTTTGTCGACAAATTCCAGCACGCTGCTGTAGCTCGCCAGATCCAAGTGCCAGACCTGGATCACGTCCTTGCCGCATTTTGTCGTGTTTTCGATGTCTTGCTTGGCTGCCTCGCCTTTCTCCAGACTGCGGACTGCAAGGATCAATGTCTCTGCTCCCAGTCTTGCGATGTGGCGAGCAGCCTCTTTGCCCAAGCCGGTGTTGCTTCCAGTGATGATCACGGTCTTTCCAGCGAAAGATGATGTAGGATAAGGCAGTCTCTGAAAGAGTTGCATGAATAAAGCCATGATAGCTGGTTCGAATTGTGTTCGGGTATCTGTTGCCGATGGAGTTGTCGCATCGTTCGAATTGAGTTCGTCAATGACTACTTATATCTGAGCAGGGACGGCAACGCCGTGTCAAACCAATGCCGACCGCCGATGGACGTAAGTCTCGAGCCATTGGGAATGTTCAATACATCTTACATGCATTCCCTGTGTTCAATGTTCCCTTGGACGAAATAGTCAATACTCGCGAGTCTGACGGAGTTACGAGTCATATCTCCGCCTATTGAAAGGAAGACGGCTCGGCGATTAGAGTTGCAATGCTATCTCCAAAGTCAGGCTTTTCTGCAGACACTTAATTGGTGCTTGAAGGCAAATTTGTTACTAACAATGCCAAAATACCTCGAATATACCTAAGGGGACAAGTGGAAAATAAGACCGGATGAGAAAGACTGGTGCGCAACGAGCCTTTCCAGGCAACAAGTCCCGATATCATGCATAGGATTGCGGAGAGTCGTCATTGGATCATCGATCAAGTGTGCTTGTATTATATACATGTAGTTTCTTGTTAATTTCCGCAAATGTCTGATTGCTTTCGGCCGTTACAATAAGATTGGAGAGTTCTTCTCCGTCTATGCGTCTTTGATGATGGCGACGACAGGACCCGCATAGATCTTCCTTCCAGTGATGAAGTAGTTTGAGAGAGCGATGGCGATCGCAAACGCGAACATGGCAATTGCCCTGCAGATAAAACTTGTTAGGTATACATTGACGCACATCTTGCGTAAAAACATACCAATTGAAGTTCGCGGCCGTGACTTCCGCGAAAAGCGGGAAGAAACTGATTATCGTGGCAAAGGACTGGTAGAGGAAGGCCATGATATTGAGAGGGATCCCGAGTTTGCCAAGCGACCAGCGAGCAGGAGGTAGAGGCTCGCCTAATGTCCTGCGCCAAAGCACACAGCCGATGCTCAGGACATATGTCAGACCAACGGCACCATTGAGAAGGCCCACGATCGAGTTGAAAGCTTGGTCGCCGCCCAGAGCAAGTAGAGCGAGAACTAGGACAAAAAGCATGGATGCGATGATGGCGTTGAGTGGGAGTGGTACGCGATCGACGACAACCAGTTTCGTAAACCATGTTGGGAAGGGTAAGCCACTACAAACAGTCAGTAGAATTCATAGAAGTGCATGTTTGCTGTAATTACCCATCACGAGCGAACGACCACGCCTGGCGAGAAGCAGCTGCAGTCGCATTGATAGTCATGCCTATCAAATTTCAATGTCAGATGTCTGTTTTCCTTGGGCATTGGTTCCAGAGCCTACCAAAGCTGATAATGATAAATGGAATCGTCATGCCAACCGCACCAGCCTTGCTTCCCGTCGCAGCCTCGAAGATGCCGATCCAAGGGTACGCATTTCCGGCACCGAGAATCTGTTCCTCAATGTCCTGGATGACCAGCATATAGGTGATGACTGCCACAAGTCCCATGCAGCCGTTGACAATCGTTGTTCCCAGCATCATGCGTGGCACTGTAACAGAAGCATTCCTGACCTGACCCTTCGTCAGCGATTGCTTTCACTTGTCGTGTGACTCGCTTTCAACATACCTCTTCAGCCATGTGCGCTGCGCTGTCAACACCAACAAATGCGGAGGATGCTGCGAGCTGCCCAACAATACATGCTGCTCCTATAGATCCCCAGCCGCCGTAGTCTGCAAACCCGGGTGCACCGAACACTTCACGGAGAGGTGTTTTCGGAGCAAGAACCCAGAGCGGGATCATCACACAGAAGAACCCGAGCAGGTGAGCAAACAGAACGATTCCTTCGAACATAGGAAGTCGCTTGGCCAAGAATGTGTTGAAGCCAGCAGCGAAGAGTGCGACGGCAATGGTCTAATGAGTGCAGATGTCAGCGGCAACTCAACCAGCATCTCGTAGAAGATGGACTTCGCACTTACAAACAAGCAACTCTGCCACCGCTCTGGTACAAACTCGGGGTTGTACACGGAAGCAGCAATAAAGATTTGCTGTCCAGTCATGTAGGAGGCAGCAGCGATGTAGCCCTGCCAGCCGAGAGCCGCAAGATAACCAGACGAATAGCTCAGTATCTTCTGCATGCCTGGAGGAGCGAATTCCGAGACCCTACCAGATATCAGTATGGCTGTAGCTTGTGGTATCTTGGATTAACTTGCCAGTGATATTGTCCACCTGAGCTGGGTGCCCTGAACAGCGCAGTCTTGGTTAGCGACTTGCAAATATTAAACGTCAATATTTCAGAACCTACATGGAAGCCATCTCCGCGAGCGACGCAGACACAGGAATCGTGAGCATCCAGGTTGCGATGTACAGCCAGACTGTGCCGGATCTGCCTCCGTTGATCAAAGAAAAGGTACAGGTGCTGAAGATTGTTTCCCATGTTGCCATGATCACGCATGTGAGCCCGAGAATCGATACAGAGTGGAATGCACGCTACAGTCCTCAGCTGTCAGTATAAAGTTCGACTCACGTAGCCCCGATCAACCCGTCTCGACGTTACTTGGTCGCGTTGTTGTAGCACACTTGCACTGCCATCTGGAGTCCTGGGAGCATGAGCGACATACCTTGAGCTCCTGCTCTTTTCCAAGGCGCTGCATATCAGCCTTATCATAGAAGCTTCCACTGTTGGATTCATCGCCATCTTCCTTTTCGCGGGAGTTTGGAGGACTGTCGCTCGGCTCACGATGCTCGTGAATTTCCGCTTGCTTCGACATGTTGGTCGTTCGATCTGATATGGCCGTTGATTATGGCTGTTAGGGCGTTGCGAGATGCTACTTGGCAAGAATGGTGAGAGACATAAATATCTGAAGGTTGTGGAGACAGGCCAAGATCTAGGACCACCACCAATCGTAATCAGTGGCAGGGGAAATGCCTTTCACGCTACCGTTTTCGTTGATGGCGACGGATTGTAAAGTATCTCGTAAGGCGCTTCGCTGGGGGCAGATCGATGTCTGTGTATACTTAATCCGCTGTAGTGCAGGGTCATATATACCGATCGAGAGTCAACTCCGAGTTGCGCAATATCGACGAGGGCCATTTCAGCTTCTCGTCTCGATGGCAGTCTAGAGTTAGTGCAATCTCGTTGGTTATGGGAACACACCCTGAATCCGACAGGCATTTCCAATGCGAGATACCGCTGCTTGTGAAGAGTTTCACCGGCGGTTCTAAGTGCACGCCTGGAAGCGGCACTACAGCGGGTAAATACCGTGCTCGCAGCCACGATGCTTGTCATGCAAGATGTTAATGGTGCAGTTGCTTGAACTAACGCGAGAGCCCAATGTCCGGAGAGCACTGCCGCTTCCTAGAGGAAACCTTACAACGAAGAGACGTGAAGCGAGGAGACTTAAGGTTTCTTGGAGGAGCGTGGGGGTACCGTTAGCGGCTCTCGGCACGATTGTTCCTTTAGCACGCGAGTTGAGAAGGATTCGGGTCCACTTTCGACGTGCTATCAGTGTTGCACGCTACCTCCTACCTCCCTGCGCTTTGATGGCCCCATCTCCTTATCCTCAGCCAGGCACGCCGGACAGAGTGTCGCGAGTCGAGTAGACCAATGCGACCTTGGTCAACATACTGGATGACACGTCCAACCACTCAGCAACGTCAGTATGCGTATCCTCTTTTTAGCAAATGCAAGCGCAGTGTTTGAAAGCAAAGAGTTATGCCACGATCCCTGCATTTGCCTGTAACTCCTGCTTCACCGAGTGCAGCTGGATACACTTCGGTCGCTGCGGCGCAGCAATCGCCAAGCGAATGGGTGCACATGGAGCACTATAATGATACGCTAGGAGCCTAGGATCCCATCCTGCATGTGGCCAATTCGTAAGGCAAGCAGCACGCTCACAGCATTCGATCGCCTCGGTACATAGAGGTTCGTCCGTCATACATCTGTTTTAACCCTTTTGCAGCCCAAGGCAGTGAGAGAGTATAGTCCAATGACCTCAGTGATGTATTTCACACCGCCAACCAATAAGCATCGTCTAAAACGACGAATCTCAAACACGCAATGCATTGGGTTTCGAGTCGTAACTGCGGATCTTATCAGTGGCCACACAACGGTCGGAACGCCCTGAAGTATGATCCCGAGAATTGCCCATAGCGATCATTAAAGGGCCCTGGCTCTTCACGCCTTGCGTGTTGGCACGAAACGGTAAGTCGAACTATATTCTTGATAGTCTGCAGCACCCGTGACTACCTCGTGTCGCTTGGGGCATTTGTTTGCCCTTGCGGCTGAGGCTCAGGTGGATAGGATCTGTCGGTTTCGGCCAGTGCCCTATGACTCCATTTGCGAAGCAATCAAGCAAGACGTCTCCAGCTACTCCTTCTCCAAATGTCTCTGCTTGCGAGAGAAGTGATCTCAAGCAATGTTGTGAACGACCAAGATCATGGCGCATATGCGACAATCTCTTCAGCGTTTGCACTGACGACAATCGGCATATTTCTCTGCATCAGATTGCTGATAAGATGGCCGTGGGGGAGCCTTTTTGGGAAAGACGATGTCGCTGTCGCCATTGCTTCGGTCAGCACCCTTGCGGCTTTTACTACTGTAAATCAAACGTTCTGACACTTTTTCAGGTATTTGGCATGGTATACTCAATCGTTGATCTGATGGAAGTTCCTGCTGGCTTGGGCAGGAAGTCTGAAAGCTTGACTGCTAAGGGCTCGCTCTCTGTTCGAAAGGTAAGCGAATTTCGATCATCATGTCTACATATTTGCTCACAATCCACAGATTATCTTCGCCAGTGACATCTTGTATGTTTGGACCCTCTTCTGGAGCAAGCTTGCCGTCTGTTTCCTGGTCAAACGACTTTGTATCGCGCGTCGACACGTAAGGTTGGCCAATGGTTTGACTTGCGCCTCCGCTGGACTGGGCATCGTGTCACTATTCGTGATTGGTATTCGCGAACGTGCAGCAGAACCATGGAGTTTCGCTGTAAGGAGTACAGTAAGCACTGGATACATATCCTTATGTAGTTCTTTGATACTGATGCCTATTGCAGCTCCATCGATGGATCGCCGTCGAGGTCTTCGCTTGCACGATTGACCTTGCCGTTGCATGTATGCCATTCATGCTGGTCTGGGGTCTACAGATGAAAAGAAGTCACAAAGTCTGGGTAGTCCTGGGCTTTACAGTCCGGCTGATGTATGTGGATCCCATTGCGCCGCTAGTAAATTGATATACTGACACCTTCAGCACGATACCACTTGCGGTGTTCCGCCTTGTCAGTCTGTCGGATTCTTTGGCAAGCAATGAGCTGATCTTTGACTATGCTACAACCGAGATCTTCACACAAGGAGAACTGTGTTTCTCAGTCATAGCAGCTACAATACCGTGCCTGCGAATATTCATGCAATCGGCGAACACCGGTCTCTTGGGCAAGACAACATTCGACTCGACTCATGACCGCAGTAGAGCGAGCTACATAAGAAGTCGGTCGGGCAATTTTGGGATATCTTTCCTCTCGCAAGATCAGACGGCCGGCAAGAAGAGAGCGCATAACAGGGCGGATGTGGATACAATCGAGCTGCGTGATCGAATGATCGGGGAGACTCAGACGAGCGCCGTTGCGGCCAGTGATAAGCATTCAGTGGCGAGCGACAGCTCAGAGAGAGCCATCATCGTGAAGCAGACGGTCGATGTAGTGTATGATTAGCGATGCTTGTGCCGAGACGTATGCGTACACAAGACATGTTACCGCGTTGGCGGCTGAGCGAATAATGATGAAACCTGATATATTTTTCGGAATCCAGGCATTTGTTTTTTCAGGGCAACAATTTTGGAGGCTCACTTCAGCACCTGATACCAGGGTCGAGGCCTCGTACACATGATGGCAAGTGTTTGAATGTCTTATGAATGCGTGGAAGAAGCGTGTTGTTTCGTGTAAGAGCAGGGCTTTTGCCCGACTTTTGGCCGAGCCAACGCCGCCATCGAACGTGCCTGACTTTTTTCGCGCCTTGTGCCTCGGAGCACACAGCCCGATCTCTTAAGAATTGTGGTGTTGTAACGATATACGTCTTCATCTTGGACTAACAGCCGAAGGAATATTTGAGGCGCATACTTTGACTCAAGATGGACGCCGCCAACAACAATCTCCCGCCGGCTGAGCCCATCGAGTTGTGGTTCATTGGGCAGCACGAAACCAGCCGGACAACACCAAATGGCCCAAGCAGGGTCTTGGGAGACGCTCAGGATGTTGGCTATGATATGCTGACGGCGCCTATATCTACACCCGATTTCCAATCGAAGGTCGTGGCTCAGGTTGAGCAGCACCTCGAGAAACTCTCCAACTCAGAAGCTCCAGGCGACGTTCCTATGCCTTTGCTCTCGCCGTTCACCCCGAAAGACACCACCCTTACGCCTGATGATAGCAACTCGGCGTTGATTGCGGTGATCAGCTCTTGGATTGACCTTGGTTCATTGGACCCGCTGATTGCTAATGTCAGTCTGCAAGTCTTCAATTTGGAGATGGCGTATGCTGCTTTCTGTGGTATTCAGCACGTGATGATCCACGGTCCCTTGCCAGGCTCCAACATTGTGCAGTATGCTCGTGCAGTGTCGGAGTCACTTGGCATGGGCCCTTACATCCATCTCAATGTTCTGCTACCGATGGTCGGGGAGCTCGAGCACGAGAGTGGAGATGGCACTCATTTGGCCGAACTTGCTAAAGAGCAGGAAATCGCACTTCCTGAAGAGGATGATCCCTCCGAGGACGTCTTCAGCTCTTGGGATACGTGGGATACGCTCAGAACCATGTGCAACTACGACTCTCGTCTTTCAATCGGTAAGCAAAAATTCACATCGTCTTTTTCGTCTTTCATTGTTTTGCTCCTTCTCAGTTCCTTCTTCACAAGCCTGCCCTTGCTACAATAGCTCGAAGTACCTTCAACCAGAACGCTTTGGAGACCTAGAGGAGCATTTGGAAAAGGTAGACACTACTATTCCTGCACAACATGTGGCGAACATAGCTAACTGTATGATATTCTAGCACTTGAAATTCCCCGTCAGCTCCCGCAAAAGACCCTTCAGTCTCGCTGGTACTCCGAGCCAGTGCGAAGCCTAATGTTCCCTCACACAACATTCCTGCGTAACGCGAAGGGCTTCCCGGTGTTGTCGAAGAGCCACCAACAGTATCTGACACAGTTCATGCGTCTTCGCCAGACGCCGTGGATTCTGCTCGGCGACGTCGATCCCATCGAGTCCACAGACAAGGCCCCTGCGCCTGAGCCTACTCCTGCGGAAGCCGCAAGCGCGCAGACATCACAAGACCCCGTGCCTCATCTGCGCTACCTGCGCCACCTGCAGCAGACTCAGCCAGTACGCGCGCCGATCGAGAGGTTCGGACAAGGCTACCAGGACTACATGCAGTCTCCCCTTCAGCCGTTGTCCGACAACTTGGAGAGCGTGACCTACGAAGTCTTTGAGAAGGACCCCATCAAGTACGATTGGTACGAGCGTGCTGTTGCCCTGGCACTGAAAGATCTGTCTGCCAAGGTAGGTGGCAGGGAGATTGTCGTTGCCGTGGTTGGCGCCGGAAGGGGTCCGCTTGTATCGAAGGCACTCATGGCCAGCAAGAGCAGCGGTATCAAGATCAAGGCCTGGGCTGTCGAAAAGAACCAGAACGCATACGTGCATCTCCAACGAAGGAACATCATCGACCCTCTGTGGAACAATAGCGTGACTGTCGTCAAGACCGACATGCGTGCTTGGAAGGGCCCCATCATCGATGGCGAAGTCCGCAAAGTCGACATTCTTGTTTCTGAACTTCTTGGTTCATTTGCAGACAACGAGCTGTCGCCCGAATGTCTGGATGGCGTGCAGCACGTCCTTGACCCTGCGCACGGTGTCAACATCCCGCAAAGCTACAGCGCTCATATGACTCCGATCGCTACGCCTCGCCTTTACAACGATCTGCTTGGTCGTGGTGGCTCAGAGAAGTGGGAAATCCCATACGTCGTGATGTTCCAGCAATTCGACTTCCTCTCTCTAAAGTCAGGCGCAGAGGGAGAGACCCCCGAAGCAGACGTACAGGACGCCTGGGTGTTCTCGCACCCTGCCCCGACTGCTGTCCTTGAGCAGGCTGAGGCCCGTAGGGGAGGTAGCGCCGAGCACGGCGGAGCTGGAGGTGCTGTTGGAGGAGACGGAAGCAACGAGCACAACTCGCGTGCTTGCAAGGTCCACTTCACCGTTCAGAACCGTGGAATCTGCCACGGTCTTGCAGGCTACTTCGAATCCGTCCTCTACGCAAGCGAGAGCGGCGAGAAGGTCGAGCTCAGCACCAACCCCGTCACCATGGAGGCCAAGAGCTGTGACATGATCAGCTGGTTCCCGATCTTCTTCCCCCTTAAGGTGAATTAATATCTTTGTCAGTTAAAGTTGACTTTCGCTAACAATATCACAGACCCCTATCAACATGCCTGACAATGCCGAAGTTGAGGTTAGCATGTGGCGCCAGACCGACGACCGCAAGGTGTGGTACGAATGGGTCGTAGAAGTCTTCATCAGACTTAACGGCAGGAGGACAAGGCTTGCCATGTCGGAGCTGCACTCTAGCCGCAAGAACGGCTGCTTGATGTAGACTGCCAAGGTCGCTCGGCGGACTGCCGCTGGCAATAGAGTAAGGAGCTGCATACAAGCTCGTGGGAGGTGCAGCTTCGCCCACATAGCATAGCTTGGAGCATGAGTGATCGGGTCTTGATCAGAGCCGCGACGGGTTTTGGCTCACTCGCTGAGCATGGGACTTTGGGAACAGGCTTCTCCCCCGCATGTCCCAGACCCTTTGTCTCACGTAGCAGGAATTATATACACGAGAAGCCATCCCCAAGGCATCTAGATCGACCATGGAGCAGTATTCAGGCTCAGATATTGTGTGAAACTGAAAAACTGACCGTCAAACTCCGCATTTAGCTTTCAGTCATGCGATGTGGAGTTCATAAGTTTGCACGCATTACCTACAGCTACCTCCTTGAGATACTCGGAACTACCTGTCTTGTATCTAATTGAGCGTCGAGGTTTGATAGTACCAGCAGGCAGGACCAGATGGCTGGGATGATGAGTGGAACAGTGCAAGAGTTGGTGATCCACTGTGATGTTCCACATGCATGGTAGGGCTGCATGGATGCCACGAGCCCCGATCAACGCGTGTCTTTGCGTCTGTGCTGGCATTCAGCTCTGTATTGGCGCAGTATGGCGATCTGATTGGCTCGACCAGATGAGTGGTAGCGACGATGGCATCCTTTGTGCGGACGACATCGAAGCCAATTTGAACCTCACATTGCTTGCAAGGGCAAGAGTCGTGAGGATGATGACCGCATATACTCATGAATGTTGCTGGGAGGACGACGACGACGACACCTCTCGGCGAAGGGATATCTATCAAGATGCTATAAATACCACCACGTCATAATGCGCAGCTGGCAGGGTACAGCAGTCGAGTACTGTCAGCTTCGCTGAGCGCGCGCCATCCATGGTAAGATCACCTACTCGAAGGATTCCTCCTCCTGCGGTACTCCAGCATCCGGTGCGCAATCTTGCACTCGCGTCTCCTGTCGTGCCACCAGCCAGCATCGTCTGTTGCCTACCTTACCCTTTCATTCCTGCCGCCATCCTCCCACTGTGCTTCCTTCCTCATCCTCATCCTTGCGCCTCGCATCCAACTCCTCCTCCACCTCTGTATACTCCCTTCTCCACCCAGCCGCTGCACCTCCGGCAGCAGCACCCTTATGAACGACGCAATGGGCAAACGCATCGTATACACCAAAATCACTCCCTTGCCGAGTAACATCCCTCGCCAGCTCGCTCTGGACATGCTGAAATCGCATGGCGAGGTCATCTCACTCAACCCGCTCGTCACCGGCCACAAACCGATTCCCGCGCCCCGAGAAGCTGCGGCTGACGAGTTTTTCGCGCAATGGTACGAGATCACCGAGATCATCACCTGGGGCTTCGGCTTGAAGAAGAAGATATCGTTCAAGGGAGTCTTCTACGACCTGCCCAATGGACTTCAAACACACACATATGCGCCGATGGGCGTGGACCTCCGGAATAAGTGGACTGTGAGAGGTAATCAGCCTGGCGAGCCCAAAGAGCCGCGCGAACTGGGCGTGGAGACACCGCTGGAGGGGCTATATTTGCGAGAGGATGTAGAGATTGTCTGCAATGTTGCGCTGTCGGGCTTCGTCAAGAAGGAAATGAAGGCTGCAGCTGGCGTCATGGTTGACCGTATGACGCGCAAGGCTGAGCTTCTGGATGAGGGAGTGTTGCATGCAATGTTTGAAGACGGCAGAATGAAGACAACCAACCCCAATAACGTGCATGGCCAGAGCCAGATCAACGCTTCACATCTTGATACTGGCATGAAGAGTCCTGCGCTGAGCCCTGGTCTGAGTTCGAAAGATGGCTTCGACTACCCGGAGAACAAGTATACAACGTATCGCGACCTTGTCAACAGACGAGAGAGCACTCGCAACAGCCACTATCTACCTGCATATCAACAAGAAGGATATCGGGGACCTGAAGACCACACAAGCCAATCTTATGGTGGGGCAGAGAAGTCAACATACGTCCCAAGCCAGCCAGCTGCTGCGCCAGGTCCTGTCGAAGTCGAAGGCTCGTTCTACCATCCTCAGCAGTCACCCAACCAGCATGCGACTCCGAGCGTACCTACTTTCACCGCAGAACTCGCCGATACCAGCGTACCATCCGGCGATGCAGGAGCCAAGCCAGCGCCGCTCCGACCACACCGTAACAGCAGCCAACAACCAGTTCCATCTCCACAACCAAGTCCAGCTCTCCCACCTCGCCCTACCTCTCAACAAACGGCCACTTCTCCTCAACCTAACGCAGGGCCGCCATACCCTACCAGTCCTACTGGTAGTACCCGCCAACACCAGCACCGCGCTTCGAACGCAAGCTACACGCGCAACGATGCCTCTCAACAGGGTGCCAAACGTGAAAGCGTAGGCAGCAGTCACTATGCTGTAACGAATCCTGATGAAGGCTTCTACAGCCGCAATCCATCACAACGGTCTGCAAGCACCACAGACCAAGGCCTGGCGAACCGCGTGCAAGGTTTGGGTATTGACGAGAGGCAAGAGACGCAAGTCGACCCTTCGCAGTTTGGCGCTACGGCATTGTCGAAGTGCCCAGTGTGTGGCAACTTTGAAGGTGACGAAGCGGCTGTCAATCATCACGTCGAAAAACACTTCTCGTGAGCCTGGTGTAATCTTCACAACGCTTCGATATCGAGATTAATCGGCAACACAAACACACGACGTGCTATCAAGCTCTCACAGGAAACAAAGTCACGATGTAACGATTACGAACTATGGTTGGAGATTTTCTTTTCACGTGGGCGAAATTTTGGTCAGATACCCTTACTAGAGCTTTCCTTGTTCCTCAAATATATTATTTGAACAATCTGTCAATCACGCAAGCATTGCTGACTTACCTCGCACTACCTACCTCCTGACGATTGCCTTGCGCTTGGAGACCTTGAATGCACCCAGGTCATACTCTCCCAACTCTTGCTTGCTGATCTCAGCAGCAGATCTCTCACCTCTATTGTCACTCGAGAAAGCAAAACCTACCGAGCGATCGAAAATCGTTGAAGGGTTCTCCTGCGCCCAAAACGGTGTGTCAAAGAACCTGGCCAGGTCGCTTACCGCAACCCGCCACGCGATGTCTTTCGGCGCAAGCACCGCCCTGTCAGCCTTGCGCATATGCAACGCACTTTGTTGGGCATGGTACTCCCTGACGATCGACGTACAGGGCCATGGCCAAAGAACAAACACACCAACGAGATCGCTCAACTTACCTTTACTTTTGTGATGCACTCTAGTCGCGAATTCGTCCTTCGGTTGTTCATCTGCCCACAGCAGAGAAGTAGAGCCGCCGAACAGCGCCTGTTCCATCGTGAACCCGGCTTCCGCAGTCAGGGCCCCGGCGAAAAATGGCTCCACAGCAAACGCTTTCAGGCGCCCGTCTTTCGCGTTCGTCAGCGCGTGGCAGACTTCGTGCGCGAGTTGCACGGCGAGCGTGAAGCGCCAGACTAGAAGGAGGGGCTTGTCTTGCTTCGATACGGGAGGCTTGGACGCTTTCTCGAGACGCCTGAGCAGTGCGAGGCTGTACTCGATGCGGCTGCGGTGGCCGGGGAGCGTTTCTGTCCTGTGGTCTTGTTTGGGCGCTCTTTTAACGAGAGCCTCAGTCATGGCGTTCGCTGGGGTATGCTTACCTTTCGCCTGGAAAGTCACAAACCCTGCTAAATCATCGAGAGCCTGGTCAATCAGCGCGATGTCATCTTCTGTCATCTCGTCGGCGCTGTCGTCCGGATACTGATATAACGGCTTCCCGGAGCTCGATTTCTCGTCCACGGGGATCATTTTACCGTGCTTGAGAATCGTCCTGAGCATCGGCCGCAGGGACGGGTGTTTGAGCAGGTGCGATGCCAGTCGCACCGAGGGCTCGATGACGCTGTAGTCTTTGACGTTGACGAAGTTAGTATCTCTGAAGACAGGGAGAATGGGGTTGGAGAGATCGCCGAGAGCGGTGGAGGAGAGTGGGCTTTCGGGTTCGACGAACTCACTCTTCAACATGGCGTTGATGAGGTTATCATGCTTCCTTGCTGCCGCTGTTTCGGCGGCGGTCGTTGCCTTTCCATTCGGTTTCTTGGGGGATGGCTTCTTGGGAGTCGGCTTCGGCTTGCTGGTTGAATAAGGCAAAGCCCCACTGGAAATCTTTCTGCTTCTGATGCACGGCATGATAGGCCCACCTACTTTTCTTCTTGCAATCTGTTCTAAAGAGAGATACTTCGAGTACTCCTGGCTGGCCGGCAGCAATGTCGTGGCTTGTGGGAATGGTCGTTACAGGAATATGGAAAGGAACGAGGAGCGAGTCGAGTAAGTCGACGGCGAGCTTCTTTGTTTGACATGGTGAACAATTGGGACGGGATAAGAATAGACTTCGTGGTTTGTGTGCTTTGTTTGGTACATCTTTGTTCGAACTATGGTGTTGTTCGTGTGGGAGAGACAATGGCTGCGTGGGATTGCACGGTGGTCAACCTTAGACGAGAGTCGGATGGTTGTTGTTCCTGCGATAGCAGCACATGATACCAAGTGCCTGGTCGGGCCTTTGGCGCCATTGCAATGTCTTTTGCGTGATCTCGCCTGGTCTCAATGCTTTGATTTGAGTTGAGCTTTCCTGGTTTGTCGAAATGAATAGTCGGTCGTTTTTCGAACACGTGTATGTGGTGTTCCAATATATTCAAGTACTGGGTAGAGCAAACGATACATATATGGACAGCGACTGGGAGCTACACGTACAGAAGTGATTACATCGATGTGTTTTTATATACATACATGTATACATGCATTGGACAAGCAGTCGAGATTGTTTCCCACCCCTAACCCTAGACACAGACGAAAGCTTCTGGAAGGGAAAAAAGTGGGTCCGTCCCCTATCGAAGGAGCAAGCGCGGGAGATGAGGCGAACGCTCGTGTGCTGCTAATCAAGTCGACGCCAGAGTTTTGTGTTTTCCACCACCAACTCCATCGCCCTTTCGCCATCCCTCCTTGTTTCTTCTTTTGCGTGGCGGTTGGCGTTTGTTCCCTCGACAACACTCCTCCTCATCGCTTGTACTATACCACCATCATCATAATAATCACATCCACACCCACATCCTCTCGCTCGCGACTGCGATGATGCTCGCACGCTCTGCTGGACGGAGACATCAGCGTCATACATCCCGACTCCTCGCCTCCTCCTTCGCACAGCTCAATCTCCCCTGGCTCGCCCCAGCACAACTACGATGGAGCGCCTCTCACACAGCATCATCACAGCCTGCGCCTCGTCCTCAGAGGATAGGCGAATCGAAAATATCGCCCCAGGCCAGAGCACAGATCCGGCAGCTGGCCACCTCTGCAGAGCCATTCACAGTACGACATGAAACCACATATCCACCCAATGGCGCCCAGCCATTACAAACTGCATCCCGGGATACAAATGACCAGTGGACCTTCCCATCGGAACCTCCTACGCAAAGCTTGGCGAATCTGCGACCTTACGCCGATCCTATCATTATCAACAACACCACCAAGAGACCCGACGAGCTTATCAAAGTCCACAGCGGCGTGGCAGGAACATCGATGGATTTGTTACAACACCTGTACACGACCTTGCGCGTCGGTCGCATTTCTAGAGCCGAAACCATCATCCAGAGACTGGCCGAGTCCAGTGCACCCGATTCGCCTGAGGTCTTACACGCCCACACCGCATACTTGGAGGAGCTTCTGCGCCACCTTGTGGCCGCCGACTCGGACGCGCGTCCTTCGTATCAGTTGAAGATGCAAAAGTGGTTCGAGGTGGAGATATACAGGAACAACGTACAGCCTGACGAAAAACTGCTTGTTGTCATGATGAGAGCTGCCATTCGTGGATTGCAAGGTTCGCAACGCGACAGAGCAATTCGCAGGTATGCGGAGATGGCAAGTCAGCTTGGTGAAGCAGCGTACGAGGAGGTGCTATATTCGGAGGATTATGACGACAATGAGTATACAATTCTCGGTGCCGCCACCTCACCAGAATACAAAGAGGAGCCTCAGGATACAGAGACAGATAGCGAGGCACAAAGCGTCGTTCCGGAACTCGACATGACCAAGTTCGGCAGACTCAATGCCATACCCATGGATTCTCTCCCGGATATCATCGGAGTGGAACAGAAGGGAGAAGGCTTGAATTCGATCAAGGCAACATTTGCGGAGTTCGCGAAACTCGCAGCCTTGCCAGCAGATGCTCCCATTGAAGCACAGCGTGAGCGCGCATACGAGAGGCAGCGTCGAATGGAAGAGAGATCGGTTGAAGTTGCGGTCGAAAAATGGCGGAAAGAAGACGAGGGACTAAAGAAGATTGGAATCTCCTCGGCGTTGCAGACCAAGCCCATCGGCGCTCTTATGTGGCAGTGGTATCAAGCTCTGTTGCCTGCGCTCGAGGGGGAATTGGCGCTGTGCAAGCAATGTCAGACTGAGAGCAGGAAAGGTTCCATCGTGAACCACAACGATCGAATACTTTACGCACCCTACTTCGAGATCTTGCCAGTTAGCAAGCTGGCTGCGAACACTGTTCTACACTTCATGGGTCTCTTTACTAGGGGCAGAGACAGAGAGCACGGAAAATGGGACGCTGATATCAAACTCGCTCAAATCATCACAGGGCTCGGCAAACAAATTGAGGAGGAATGTGCAATCGAGACCACGAAGCGACAAAAGTCAGAGCAGACACGCAAGCGTACTGCTGAAACCAAACGCCGCGCTACGTTGGCGGAACAGGCCCAAGAGGTCGAACCCACAGAGCTCTCGCAGGTCATACGCATCAAGCCAGATGTGGGCAAAGCTGCTCGTTCGAGGAAGAGAATAAAGCAGAGTCTCGCTTGGCCGCTGGACGTCAAGGCCAAGATGGGCGCAATGCTTGCATCCAAGCTCATTGAGACGGCGCAATTTCCAGTCACAAAAGAGCATCCTCGGACGAAGGAAAAGGTCACGCAGCTGCAGCCGGCGTTTATGCACCGTGTGAGATTTGCAATGGGCAAGAAAGTTGGCATGGTCACCCCGAACCCGGAATTGATTAAGAAAATCGTGAGCCAGCCGCTAGGCGCTCTCCTCGCCAAGCGAATGCCCATGATTGTCAAACCTAGACCGTGGACCGGCTGGAATGAAGGTGGCTATCTCAAGTATTCGACGCCGATCCTGAGACTGCCAATTTCAGACAACAGTGGTAGAGACTATTTCATGGCGGCGGACATGAAGGGCGATGTCAAGCAGGTGTACGCCGGCTTGAACGCTCTGTCCCAGGTTCCTTGGCACATCAACCACGACGTCTTGAAGGTCCAGCTCGAAGCCTGGAATACTGGTGAAAAAATCGCGAACTTCGCGCCTCTCAACCCGAATTTAAACCCGCCCCCAGAGCCTGAGCCTTCGTCGGACCCCACCGCAAGACGCATTTGGTTGGAGGAAGTCCGTGAGCTGGAGAACAAAAGGGTTGGATACCATTCACAACGATGCTTCCAAAACTTCCAGCTCGAGATTGCAAAGACTATGGCCAACGAAACCTTGTATTTCCCTCACAATATGGACTTCAGAGGCCGTGCATACCCTGTGCCTCCGTATCTCAACCATATGGGCGCTGACAACGCGAGAGGTCTGCTGGTGTTTGGCGATGGGAAAGAGCTGGGCGCATCGGGCCTTCGATGGCTGAAGATTCACCTAGCTAACGTCGCTGGATATGACAAGGCAAGCTTGCAGGAGCGTGAAGACTACACTATGGCCCATCTCGACGATATCTACGACTCCGTACGCAACCCCCTCGATGGCCGCCGATGGTGGTTGGAAAGCGAGGATGCATGGCAGACACTCGCAGCGTGTTTCGAACTTACCAAAGCCTTGGACTCTCCGGACCCGACCAAATTCGTTTCGCACCTTCCAACTCATCAGGACGGTACCTGTAACGGTCTTCAGCATTACGCTGCTCTTGGTGGCGACAAGGCCGGTGCCGCCCAAGTCAATCTCGAACCCAGTGATCGACCAGCGGACATCTACACTGCTGTTGCCAACGCTGTAATCGATGAAGTCAACCGCGATTCAGAAGCCGGCAACCCCATTGCAAAGATGTTGCAAGGAAAGATTACACGCAAGGTGGTAAAGCAGCCAGTCATGACCAACGTGTATGGAGTCACATTTTTTGGCGCCAAGGCTCAGGTTAGGAAGCAGCTCATGGAAATTTTCCCTGACCTGCCCCGTCACTCCGAGGTAAACTATGGCAACCTCTCAAACTATGTCGCCACGAAGATTTTCAAATCGCTTGGATCCATGTTCACAGGTGCACAGGCTATCCAAGGATGGCTTGGGGCATGTGCCGATCGCATCTCTACTTGCTTATCGCCAGAACAAGTCGCGCAGCTGACAGCTGAAGTCGATGCAGGCGCAAAGGCCAAGGAGGAGGCAAAGGCGGAGAAGATGGCTAAGAAGAATCAACAGAAAAAGTCAAGGGCCAAGAAGGCTGCTGCGGCCGAAGACGAGGCTTCCAAACAATTGATGTCTGTCCAAACCAAGGCCTCAGCAACAAAAACCATGGCGAACTCAAAGCCGCTTTTCAAGTCGAGTGTAACGTGGACAACTCCTCTCCGCATGCCTGTTGTCCAACCTTACCGCTCAGGAGGCTCTCGGTCGGTCTCCACGAACCTACAGAAGATCGCACTGCAGGAGCCGCAGGTCTGGGATCCCGTCAGCAAGCGCAAGCAACTGCAGGCGTTCCCTCCAAACTTCATTCACTCCCTCGATGCCACCCACATGATGCTCTCCGCGCTCAGGTGCAACGAATTAGGTATGACGTTCGCCAGTATCCACGACTCTTTCTGGACCCACGCATGCGACATCGAGAAGATGAGCGAGGTCCTTCGTGACGCTTTCGTCACCATGCACAGCGAGGACATCGTCGGCAGACTGAACGAGGAGTTCACGACTCGCTACAAGGACCACATGTACTTAGCCACCGTCATCGCTAACAGCAAGGTCGGCCGGCAGATCGAAGCCTTGCGCAAGGACCAGAAAGAAACTCCTGGACAGGCATGCGAGCTTACCCGCGAGAAGCGTCGCCTCGATCTCCTCGCCAGTGATAACCCCAAGGACCGCGCCAAGGGCATGGAAATTGTCACTCCAGGCAGCATCCTAGCAGAGGCCGACGAGTCCTCTTTCGCCTGCGTGCCAGAGATGACCGGCCAAACGCTCGGTGAGATCCCAGACGGCCTAGCCGCCGTCGAAGACATCTCACCCGACGACGAAGACGCTTTCGCGGCCGCCGACGCCGTTTCCGCCGCCGAGCCCGATGCCGCCGAGGACGTTGTCGAGAACTCCTCTGGCGCGAAGGCCGCGGAGAAGCAGGAGAAGAAGCCAAAGAAGTTCGAGAAGAAGCTCTACGTCTGGCTGCCGATGAAGTTCCCCGACGTCCCAGCCAAGGGCGACTTTGACGTCAAGAGACTCAAGTTGAGCAAGTACTTCTTCCACTAGAGAAGTCATGCCATCAGTTTGGGGTCTGGTGAAAAGGAGCTGACACCCCAAACCTTTTGTACATTTGAAAGCAGGCGCCATTTGTTGAAAGGACAAGAAAAATGTTAGATATAGATGAAAAGTAGACAAAAAGCGGAGGGAAGGGCGTTCTTTGATTGCATCTCACGAGAGAAGGGGGGAAGGGAAAACGAAGGAAAGTCTTGTACGAGCATAGCGGATGGTGTTTTTTTATATGGATGGCTGCTTTTCCTTTTCCTGGCAGCAGCCGGTGCAAGACATTCCAGAGGGCCAGGCGTTTTAATGTCGTTGTTGGGTCCAGTTTACCTTCGATGTACAATACTTCTGATTCGCTTTAGACCTACCTACCAAACTCACAAAAATTTTAACTCTTGAATGAACACTTCCATGTTCCTTTTCCACTTTTGACTCGCAGCGAAAGAAGACCATCAAGGTCTGTAGATTACGGCTTTGTGCAATTATCGATTGTCGTGTTCGTACATTCATGTTGAATTAATTAGGTTACAATATGTCAATTAGACGTGAACGACCAACGTCATGTCATCATCAGGGTATCACAAGACCTCCTTCCTCAGATCGTTCACATGAAACCTCTGAACCCTCTGAAGCCGCCTTTTCCTTTCACTTTGTCCGACGCTCCGTCTTCCGTCGTCTTCTTCTCCTTGGGTTTGAGTTTGATATTTTGCGCTCCACCTAAGGTTGTAAAAGTCAGTAAACCCGTTACTCTACCTCGTCAATCCCTCAATTTGGCAGAGCAACTCACCTCGTCCATAATACCTCACTTCACTATTCGGCGTGATCTTATTCTTCTTCGCCGACTGTCCCGACAAGTCGCTGCTCGCGTCGCTGAAGCCGCTCTTCGAGCCGCTCTTCACCGTCCGCTCTTCTTCCTCCATCAGCGGCGCTGTTTGGTTGAAAGTCTGCATGGTGGGCGTGTTAGGGCCGGGCACAGTGCTTCCACGCGATGGGTTGCTCTCTGTACGGTTGACGTTAGGTTTCCAGGATAATCCTCCCGGGTTGGGTGCAGCGGTCTGAGGTGATGGGAGGCTGCCTGCCGTGTGGCTTCGTGGGACGTTGACAGGCGGTTGGAAGCGGCGGTTCAACGGGTCTGAGGCGGGATGTTGGTACTCGCTGTAGGTGTCATAGCCGCTGTCGGCTGCTGTCATTGCGCCTCCGGAGCCGGGTCGATCTGCGTAGGCACCTCCTGTACTTGCGTTGTATTGCTCGTTAGGGTCTGTCTCGTGGAAGAAGGTGTGGCCGTCGCTGTGGCCTTGCATGGCGTCGAGCTGAGATTTGACGGACTGGTATTCGAGTTCTAGATCGGTGAATTTCTCGAGCAATCTCGAATGGGCTTTTTTGAGCTGAGCGAGCTTGGCCTGGCTGTCTGCTACAGCTCGTTGTATGAGCATCTGCGTGTCCTGAGACGGTGCTTGACCGCCCGATCGAAGGCCGGAGCTGTAGTCGTCCGAAGATTCCACGCGTGCTTCGAGCTCAGCTATTCTGCTGGTGTAAGCATGCTTCAGTCGTTCAGAATCCTGCTCCCTACCAGAAAGTTTCATCTGCAACGTCTGCTTTTCGTTCTGCAGTATCTCCATTTCCCTCTTCGCGCGCTCAAACTCGAATTCGCGGTATTCGTACTCGCGCATACGCTGTCCGGCTTCCCTGAGCTGCTCCTGGACATCCTGTAGTTGACTCATGTCTCGTTGAAGCAATTCCAGCTCGTGTGATTTGTTCAGCTCCCGTGCCTCACATGCAACGAGCAATTCTCGGATTTGCTTCACCTCCGTCCGGAGTCGCCTGAGTTCAGCCGCTTCTGCCATCCAAGTCTCTTGCTCTTTCTTCATACTGCGAAGACGATCCAACATGTGAGTTTCCATGTTGTTCGCTTGCTTCCGAGTCAGTGCAGAGTCTTTCAGCGTGGCCTCGCGTGCATTGCGGATATGCTCAAGCTGCTTCTTGAGCGCTCTGTTTGCATTGATGAGGTTGAGTGTTTCGGCCTCGGCAGTAGCATCCTTGACATTTTTCCTGGACAATTGCCCGATGTGCTGCGAATATTGAGCTTTGTGCCATCTCTCGAAGTTGAGGTCATTCTTTAGCAGTGTGATCTCGCGTTGAAGGTAAGCCAGATTGGTCTGTGGCGTCTCCTGTTTCTCCTTAGAGACGCGATTGGATGCACTATTGCCTGGTTCGGGGAAGTCATCGATGCCAAGCGAAGCAGATCTGTTCGCCCCAGTCGATCTGGCGCGAATGCGTAGCCCGTCGTCATCATCAAGACCGTGTGGACTGAGCAGTGGGCTCTCAGGTTCGGTACTTTGTGCTGATAGAGGAGGCATATTGGTCTCCCGCCAGCTGACACCAGAACGCAAGCTCGCCTGGCTAGCCACTGGAGAAATCTGGTTGCTGCCGGGCGCGTGAGAAGTAGTAGGGGCAGTCAACGGTGGGAATGGAGGTAAGGCTGGGAGTTTTGCCGTCGGTGGTGGACCAGGGCTTGCCAGCATGAGTCGTCTATTGTTCAATAGTGCATTACACTCGGCCACGACGTCTGCGGGTTCCAATTTCGACCACTTCGGATCGCTCAGCTCCTCTTCAGGCGTCATGTTGTAGAAGTTCGAGTGCATCAGATGGACCTCTCTGTACTGGTCTGTGCGGCTTCGAATGACTGCCTGGTCCAGGTCAAAATCATCGGCTCCCGGGAAGTTGAGGTTCTTCAGGAATTTGCGTGGCTTGCGTATGTAGCTCATGAAGTTCAGAGGATATAGTCCGTAGAGGTAGGTGAAATAGCTCAGTAATTCCGGTACTGTCGTTTCGACCACGTCTACGTCTGGTCGGAGAACGTCCCAGGAATTGTCTTTCCCAACGGCACCATAGTCATGCTCGTCGTCAGAATCTGCATCAATACGATCGTCGGTGACCAGATCACGTTGCGCATTCGTGCTCAGTGGGCTGAATTTCTCCCAGCATAAGAGGCGACTGTAAATTAGGCACAATCGAGGCAAATGTGCGCCGATTGGGCCAGGTATGTGAGGAAGGAGCATTACCAAGCTGGTCAGTGCGACCGACAAGACTGTGGTAGATGTGTCGTTCATTAGACATTTCAGGATATCCTCAACGAGTGGTGTATCGACAGCCGTGTAGGTGTGAGGGACCTGATGTTTCAAGAAAGTGCCCAATAAATTTAGCGCCTGGAGTCGACAGCTGGCGGTGCGTACCAGATCGTCGATATTGGCGAAGAAGTCCTGTGTTCTCTTCTTGCCAAAAGCAATGAGTACGCTCTCGACTTGTTGAGCGATTTGTGCGTTTTCGGGAGCCACCAGTGCATCGTCTTCGGAGACCTCACGTGTACGGGCGATGTAGATGCCGAAAAGTTCGCCGCAGAGTCGACTGGGCAAGCGGGACTGAGTTTCGTTACCATCCTCATCATCGTGATGAACCATAGAGCCAATGAGGAAATCCTGTGCATCGTCTAGGGCTTGCTTGCGATACCCAGTCGCACTGATGACAGGCTTGATAGCAGTCCGCCACCAGTCCCAGATATCGGCCTCGGCAGTGATGGCGGGTCTGAGTTCCTTGAGCACGCCGCAGAAGGCTCCAGACTTGTGCGGGCTGTCGCCAACATGACGCTCCCAAAAACTTTTCAGTTCTTGGTTCGCTCGTAGTGACTCTTCGTCACTCAGTTCGCCATCGTTTTGGTCGACAAAGTGCTGGAGCATGCGTCTCGCCTCGGGTGGTAGAGACGAGGGCGGCTTGGCAGCGGAAAAATGAGCCTGCAACGCCTTTGTCGCATCCTTGATAGTCCTGCGATCCGACATTATTTCAGCATGAGGTTAAAGGTTCGATTTCGACCCGAAGAATTGGGAAGGCACGCCGCGTATAGCAGGGCTGTTATGGGGCAGGTGAACATGGTATTAGAGTGACGCGGAGGGCTTACCTGACGGCCATGAGTGCAGAGTGGAGCAGCCTCGCTCCAAGTCCCGAGGAAAAATCCTTTTTGGACGAGGCACAGCAAGGCTTGACGGCAGGGCAAACCTTTTGTGGGTGATGCTACAGCTGTCAGAACAGCGAGGCGTGGTTGCTTTTAGCGCCTGCGATGCTCCATGACGGAGATCCGGGGAGAGGTGCGAATTGTGCTGTGCTTTGTGCAATTGGGCGAGATAAGGGAAATTCAGGCAGGCAGGGGCAAGGCAGGGCAGAACAGGCGGCGGAGCATGGCCCAATATGGCGGAAGGGTATAGGTAGGGACAAGCAGGTGAGTGAGAGTGCGAGGGCGACTTGCTTGTTCCTTCGCGTGAGAGAGAGATGTGATGGGATGCGATGCGATGGGACCATGACATGGCATGGCATGATGCCCGCCCGATAAGACGCCCACACTACGCCCGCCGCGGCTTCCCTGCTGCTGCTGCTGCACAAGTCCACGTTCTGTACTGTTTGTGCCTTTTTCCATAATAATAATGGGAATTACCCGCATCCTCTGCTACAACAATACGCCGGCGTATCTGATTGCAGGCCGCCTGTGTCACTCTGCCGCGTTGGCGAAGTCGCAGCCTGCCACAGCGCATTCTTCCTATCTCGAAGCGAGAGGCCTAGATAGTATTCATATTGACTCAATCTGCCATCCAAGGCGCTGAGCCCTGCGCGCACGCACCCGTCTATCAACCTGACACCTGCCCGATGCCGACCAAAGCGCACACTGCGCCATCCTTCGTCTTGACATCGTCCTCTTACCAAGTCTCTGGCCCCCAGCGAGCATCACGGCCGCGCTATCAGGCAACCCACCGTCCCCGGTAGCTACTGCACTGTCGCCGACACCCCCATCTCTTCTCATTCGTCTGCACCTATGCTAGCATATGCTAGCAGCGCTCCCACGCGAGCTCCCAACGCCCGCGATCTGCAAACGTCTGTAGTCCCGGCACATGTATACAGTAGTAGTGTAGCGCTGTGAGTCTGTGCCATGCGAACCGAACCCGTTAGCTGACCACGGCCAGGGCCACCCGTTCACATGCGGATGTCTCACCGGTATCAGTATAAGGAGAGAAGTGACCATGCAGCTCTGTAGATCGCACTGAACAAATCACAACTTAGAGACCTATAATGCGAGATACGATTCGTTCTGTCTCCCGGCACCACGGTTGAGCACTCTGCTGTCAGATTGACGTGCGTTGCTCAGGCCATCATTATTACCTTATTGTACCGGGAGGAGAAGTGTACGCCACAGCTGTCTCAGATTGTTCCCCTTAGGGCTTCGAATCCAGCCTTGTTTTGATATCGCTGTCGTAGAGTGCTACGCAAACAACCCTGAACAGCTTGATGGTTTGGTATCTCGACCCCTGTGCCGTGCCTGCCAAAGGATCAGTACGCATTTGCCGCACGGAACACGCCGCCAAGTGCCCAGGATTGTGGTATCGCAAGTCGGAAGTAATGCTATCGTGTAATTTTAAGCGAGCCGACTTTGCGATTACACCTTCATCCATACCTGAGGACATCTACGTATCTGAGGACTTTGCACCATATAGACCGCCGCCTCATAAGTACTCACATGTATCGCGATTCTCGTAGGTCAAATGGTGAAGTTGCTTCGATCGTGTGGAACGAACTGGCTTTTGCTGTTCACTATCCCATCGAGAGATAGGACAAAAGCCACTACAGACTCTTGTGATCTATTCAGGTCATGGCTACGATGACACGAAGACCTATTCATACGACAAACTCACATGTATATGTGCTGACCTCTTTATATACAATTTTATCATGTTTCTAGTCCACATTCCGACCATCTAAGTCCTCACGAGGGTTGGTGTTAGGGCTAGTCGGGATAGGCTACATTCCATTGTTATGAGCACAATGTCGTGGGACAATCAGCATGGCTGTAAGAGATGGTTTAAAAGATGACTAAATGTGTGAGCGAGTGACGATATGTTTTAAGTTCCAGGTTACAAGCAAAAAGGGCAGTCCTTACCGGAGAATTGCCTCGAAGTCGAAACGTAACATCAAGCTCCATAAGACCAAACCAGCTTCTGGCGACATCCATGAGTTGATAGAGTCTCAGCACCCTATAACTACCAACATTGCAATTTAGTTGTATCGTTCTATTAAAATTATCATATATGTATTCGAACCAACCACATTCTTCATTAGCGAAAAGCCAGACAGCTCCATCATGTATCCGCTCCTACATCCTCACAAGTCATACTCGTTCTAATCATCACCATCATCATTATAGCCAGATACTGCCAATCAACAGGACCCAGGTATACGCAATCACGAGAGCGCCGCGCCAGTACCGCCAGCTACCCAACTTGGTCCTCTGCAGACGCTTCGATGATTCTTTCGGGTACGCGATGCCGGTCTTTGGGTCGCGGTCTAGCAGTTCTTCTCTGTCGGGCACGGTGGGCGGGCAGATGGCGTAGACCTGTCGGGAACAGTCAGTAAGCGGTAAACGTTGCCATGGGCCGACTCGGGAGTGATTCTTACGAATGGTGTCATTGCGGACACTGTAGCTTGCAGCCAGAACAGAGGAGGCCATCCCAGACGGGTGACGAGGTAGATGAGCTTGTCGTGAGTCGTGGTCGCGTTGCCGATGATGTAGGCGCTGCGGATACGTTCCAGACCGTCTGGTAGGAAACAGCGCAGAAGGGTGAGGGTCACACCGGCCACAATTGCAAGGATGAATAGCAGGTGTACCCATGCCAATTGGTGGACGACGACAATCCAGAGTCGGCGAGGCAGGGAAGCACGCTTCTCTTTGGAACGTTCGTTCATGGCCGATGCAATGCTACCGGTGGACGTGAAGCCAGTCTTCCTGCCTCCGAGCTTCTCGGGTAGAACGAATGAGCGCACGTACGCGAGGAAGACATCTGTGGTAGGTCAGTAGCGTTTCTCGCAGGAAATGCTGGTGGAAGTACTTACAAGGCGAAATGAACTGCTCCAAGTCCGTGTCGTACGATGGCAGGCGCACGTCGAATTGCTTGTTGATCCGGCGAGCGATCACTGCCAAGAGGATCTGGTGGATCCAGCGACAGAGCATGTGTACAGACACAAGTCTGATCAGAATCCTGAGCTGTTGCATGTTGGACCACATGATGAAGGGGTAACCACAGAGCAGAGTGAATGGCAGAGCGAGATAGACGAGCGCCAGAGGAGCTTGGACCAGATGCTTAAGGTCGAAACTCATGCCGACAGCCCTCTGTCGCCATGTCAGATGCTTGCCAACGGCGCCAAAGAGACGAAGTTTAAACATGATGGCAGTCTGGACGTGGCCCACGAACTGGAAGATCAGTGTTAGTTTGCATCATATGAATTAGGAAGCAGAGGCACATACCCATCTCGTACGTTGCTTGACATGTGCATTGTAAGACTCGGGCACAGAACCATGCTGCAGAGACTCTGGGATGAAGCATGTCTTCCAGCCCGCGCCCAGCATCTTGGCCGAACAACAGACATCCTCGGAGAGCGATTCGATCGGAAAGCCTCCAATATCTTCTAGAGCCGCACGCCTCATAATATATCCGGAACCTAGGCAGTCTGCATGGCCAAGAGAGTCGTGGATGAGCTCTGTGACACCACTGAATTGATGCATAGTCTGGATGAGAGGGTCATTCGGAGGGCAATCGTAGAAGGTCTAACGCTGAAGTCAGTGATCTGATAGCAGCCACTTATAACTCCTTATTCATACCTGAGGAGGACAAGCCATTGCCATTTTAGGGTCGTTGACCATATGAGGCAAGAGCGCGCGCAGAATGTGTCGTTCAGGGATCATGTCTGCATCGATTCCAACAACGTACTCCGAGGACCTGAAGAATTCCGAGGTATCCTCCAATTCATAAACCGTAGGCGGCAAAGGCTTTGCGATAGGCGTCGGCATTTCGTCTGTGTCGGAGCCAACTAGCGTTGCAGCCGACGACTTCTTCGAGGGAAAAGGAGAAGCTGACATGCCTTCAAAGTAGTTGGTAGCAACTCGCCAAGACTGGTTTGGGAGAGACTTGGAGAACCGCAGTCCATGATTGAGGTTCCCTGCTTTGTAGTCCTTGACTACAGGCTTCTCGCGGGCAGTGTATATCAGTTTTGGGCCAGTGGTCTCCAGACTTTCCACTGCGGCACGCAACTCTGCCGACCGGCCATCATCGCTCAGGAATACACGGTATCGCTCTGCAGGGTAATCGATGTTGCAAGTTGCTCTCACAGTGTCGAGCAAGATGTCAAGATCCTCACCGCAGCACGTGATGATGATATCGACCGTAGGAACATCTTCAGGTCGCTCCCATGAGAGGCTGAGCTGTGGTCGCTTTGGCTGGCGGAACGCGATGCTTCTGAGCAGCACAGGAAGTTGCGTGGGAGCTACAACGTATATAAGGTCAACGTCCATTCAAAGTCAAATTCGAAGTCGAATCTAGATACGCACCAAATATGAGAAACTCGATAGCCAAGAAGAACCAGGCAAGTCCCAAGGCATTGGCGGGTTGAATCGTCTCCTGAGCAATCACAAGGCAGTATATGCGGTAAGCAAAATATGCAGTAAAGGTCAAGACGCTCAGCATTGCCGTAGGTGGCATGAGCATCCAGGCATGATTGTCAAGCCGCATGTTGGTTAAGCTGGATTCTGGAGAGACCAGTTGATGTGAGTCGAAGGCGTCTAGGGCTCATGGCGAAGAGGAAGTACGGGTTTCCCTACACTGTATACATGAGCGGTGTGGATCGGCATCACTATGTTGCGCAGGCCTACGATGGTTTCGCCAAGCGTGTTATGTCTTGCTTATAACGTTCTCCAGGGCATCGCAACGTTTCTTCGGGCTGCCATTGACCGTGCTTCGGCGCGACGTGCCTGTTACACGGCTAAGTTCCTTCTCCGTCATTCATTTGTGGCATACTGCGCTCCAAGGCATGTGTATAGCATTTCGTGTGTGAGCAATGCTTCGAATGATAGTGAGAATATCATGCCAGGCGCGGCAGTAGGATACCTCTGGCATGACCTTCCGCTCCATGGTAGATGCTGTCCTTGTTCAACTAGTTCTGCGCAGAAGCGGAAGCGTTTGCGATGGTCTACATCATCATATGGAACAATCGAAGGTGAAAGTCATGCCATAAGCACTCGAGTCATGGCGATGACAAGCAGAGTGTCTCCCAACTCAGCGACCATCCCGCTGCCCAGCCGGATGAGAGGCATGGAAGCCCTATCTTCTTGGGCGGATGGAGTCTCAGAAGTGAGACAGCAAGTATGTTGATGAGGTGAGATGTCGTCCCCATGGTGAAGCGTGGGGGAAGATCGAGGATGTGGAGGAGAAGGAGCGGTGCGGACGCGGGAGAGATCCGCGAGATTGAGGCGTCGTCAGCCTAGTCCAGCGCAGCCCAGCCCAAGAGGAGGTGAACAACAATTCAGTCTATCGACTCTTGATCTTGATGCATTGTCATGTACATTCTATATACAGCTTACATGAAATTTACACGCGTAGCAGTAACCTTCGCTGGGCGTGTGCAGCCATAGCGCTGGTTAGGCTATGCTATAGGGAACCTGCGCGCTGCTCATAGTAAGCTTGGGTGATACGAGCGAGCTGAATTATTTCCAGCATTCAATTGTTTTGCCCACCCACCATAACGCAACCAAAATCTCTCTTGATACTTCACCACGGCGCCCTTTCGCCGCCGTCTGGTAATGCGCCGCCGGCTTCTACCACTCCTTTTAGGGGCCGGCATCAGCTCTCTGCTTGTCTTCTTCATCTTCTTCCAAGATGTCTCTTGGAGCGTTCTGCCGCAGGCGGTAGGTCTTGGGAACAGTGGTCCATCAAAGGAGGATATCGCGACTGGCAAGAACATCCTGCCAGACTTACGCACCGATACATCAAACACCAAGAAGCCCGATACAGACGAAGACCTTAGCGTGCTCGGCGCACATCTCGAGTCGCCGTACCCTATTGGAAAGACGAAGCCGCCCGGAAGCAACTATACAAGGACCTTAGTACTGGCTAGTACTCAAGAGGAGGATACAACATGGGTTGAGACCGAGCTGGCAGACATGTTGGCACCACAAGGCCAATTAAGCCCCGCCATATACGTTGTTGACAACAAATCGGCACCGTTGCATACTCCGAAAAACAAAGGTCACGAAGTGATGGTATATCTGACCTATATCATCGACTTCTATGACGAGCTCTCTGACATCAGCATTTTTATGCACGCCCACCGTTTCGCATGGCACAATAATCAGCTGCTTGGTACAGACGCTGTTGAAATGATTCGCCGGCTGAGTCCCGAACATGTCACACGGTTAGGGTACATGAACTTGCGCTGCCATTGGGATCCCGGGTGCCCAGACTGGTTGCACCCTGGTGCCATTGAGCCCAACACTGCCAAGAAAGAGGAGCATCTGCTGGCGACTGCCTGGACACAACTGTTCCCTCTCGATCCAGTTCCTACCGTTCTTGCGCAGCCATGTTGCGCTCAATTCGCTGTTAGTCGCGATCGCATCCGTGCGATACCAAAGCAACGTTACGTCTATCTTCGAGACTGGGTGCTTCGCACAGAACTTACCGACTACCTATCCGGACGAGTTTTTGAGTACATCTGGCAATTTATCTTCAGCTCGGCCGCGAAGCATTGTCCATCTATGAACGCATGCTACTGCGACGGATATGGTCTCTGCTTCGGCACATACGATGTCTTCAACGACTTCTTCAAACTGAGATACGAGATGAACGAGTTCAAAGACGAACTACAGGAGTGGTGGCGAAAGTCAGATCGCATCGAGCAGTTGAAGAAACACACTGTTAGCGGCACGAAGCTGCCAGAGGACGCCGAGGTGGACTTTCCCGAGCATGGCAGGGATGCGTGGCTTGAAGCAAAGGTCGCAGAAATACACGCTGAGCTCGTGAGAAGGAAAGCGGCTGCCCTCGAGCGTGGGAAGAACCCAGCAAATCGCGCTATGGATTCTGGTAGGCCGTGGAAGGAGGGCGATGGTTTCTAAGTAAATACCTGTGAACGATACAGTTGGACACATCACCGTGGTTGTCTCGCATGGCAAGACTGCAACATTCGTGAAGTCTGCGGCTCAGATTGGGGGTGACAATAAATGTGAGTCCGAGAACATACGTCTTTGCTCTATCTTGAAGCGTACCTCCGATGCGCTCGGCCGAGCGTGAATCCGTTCGCGCGCAAAGACAATTCTCAAAGCCGTGATCCACTCCAACAAAGCCCACAGTGGAGACTTGATCGCAACACAAGCCTTCTGGGGATGGGGCTGAACTATGCGCCCTCGTGCTCGTGTGACAAACACCACCTCACTTGCCATGAGGACGCTCGTCGATTGGTAATACCTCACCACCACCAACGGTAAAGATGCCGCACGTGTTGATCTGCCATTACGAATGACGCCATCGATTTCACGCGAATACGCGTTGCATGTACCTCGCTTTTGAGTACCTGAGTAAGATTATCTTGGATCAACCACTCCCAGCAGTCAGCGACTAGAGGTATGTTCCTGCAGAGTAAAACGCGAGAGCGAGTGTGGAGTCGCAATTTCGACCTCTTAAGTCCTCAAGCCGTGTTTTGACGAGCTCGCAGATTTCGGTATTCGGCCTATCGAGAGACAGTTGCGTTCGGATTTTACGGGGTCCGAAAACGCGGCTCTAAACTCATTTCAATGCATCATCACCAGGCGCCCAGGGGCGGCATATTAAACGGCTTGGCCATTTTTCATTTTGTGCAATACTGTCGCCCATAGTACAGTACTCTCTTCGACGCGTGCCGTGCGACGCTTTTTGTCACTCCGGCGTGTAACTTGCATCATCTGGCATTCTCCCGAGCTGGTATCGCAACGCAGCTCTTCACGGATTACATTCCATTCGGCCCCCCTTGGCAGAAGCTTGAACGTCGTCATGGCCGCCGAGCCCCATCACCAACAACAGCAGGATACGCCCATATCATCGTTCCCCGACGCCAAGTCCTCGGACGACATGTCGAATGCGACGGACCAAGAGCCCTACGAGAAGACAGCAGATGCAGAAGCGAACATCCCGCAACAAGAACAACAGAAACCCGCGGGCGGGCCACCGGGTGGCCCGCCACCGAATGGAGGAACGACTGCATGGCTGCAGGTCCTTGGCGGTTTCTTCTTGTTCTTCAATACTTGGGTATGTAATATAAATTGTTTGAAAGAGTCGCTGGTTGATGGGCAACATGTCTCTTACTTGCCTACTAGGCTCAAATCAACGTACTAAACACTAACGATACCACAGGGCATCTTGAACACCTTCGGTGTATTCCAAACATACTACGAATCAGGCGACCTCTTCCAGGAGACTTCATCAAATATCTCATGGATCGGATCGATACAGTGAGTTGGTATCGTTGCAGTTTTTAGCGGACTTGTTGCCTAATACATCTTCCAGATCAGTATGCGTCCTCTTAGTTGGCGCTTGCACTGGACCGATCTTTGATCGCGGCTACCTGCGACTGCTCTTGCTAATTGGCAGCTTCGGTGTGGTCTTCGGCTTTATGATGCTTAGTCTTTGCAAGGAGTTCTGGCAAGCTATGCTGGCGCAAGGCTTCTGCATCGGACTCGGCGGCGGCATGCTCTTCGTCCCTTCTGTCGCTATCCTGCCCACTTATTTCAGCACAAAGATCGGTCTCGCCATTGGTCTCGCAGCTGCTGGTAGCAGTATGGGAGGTAAGAAGCTAATCATGGCATGTCACATCATTGCAGTCGCTAATGCCCCAATAGGTATTATCTACCCTATTGTCTTTTACCGCTTGCTACCACAAATCGGCTTCGGTTGGTCTGTTCGAGTTCTCGGGTTCATGGCTTTCGCCACCCTGCTCATTCCCATCTTCGTTATGAAGATGCGCGTGCAGCCGCCCAAGGCTCGCTCTCTGCTCGATAACACCGTGTTCGCCGACGTTCCCTTCATGACATTCGTTGTCGGTGCCATGATCGGATTTATCGGTCTCTACGTCGAGCTTTTCTACATCTCATTCTTCGGCCAAGCAACCGGCTTCACCAACTCATCGATGTCATTCTACCTCGTCCCGATTCTGAACGCCGGATCGGTATTCGGACGCACGCTCCCCAACATCCTGTCAGACAGAATCGGTCCGCTAAACGTCATCATCCCCGGCGCGTTCATCTGCGCTATCCTCGTCTTCTGCAACATGGCCGTCGAGAATCTCGGAGGCATTGTCGTGCAAGCTTTGCTGTTCGGCTTTTTCTCCGGAATTTTCATCGCGCTCCCACCTGTCTGTTTCTTCAGCCTGACCGCGGATAAGACCAAGCTCGGTACCCGTCTAGGCATGGGCTTCGCCGTTATTGCTCTCGGTGTGCTCGCTGGTGGACCTGGTGGTGGAGGTATTCTGCAAGCTGATCCTGAGAACCTGAACTGGACGGGTACGTGGGCCTACAGTGGCGCGACTTTAATTGCAGCCGGAGCTATCTTCTTTGTTGTGCGGTTCTTGAAAGTTGGGACGAAGCTTATGGTGAAGGTTTGAGAGAACCGCCTTCTGATTTGCATATCTTTTTGCATAGCGTTGCTTCCTGTATCACCTAAATAGATGTTGAGTTGTGCCAGGCGAGTACCTTTTATTATACATCGCGTGGTCTTCACCAGATTGCACAAGAACACTGACTGGCTCTGTAAGCCGCAAGCCGCCTATTCGCCGTGGAAGGAAGCGCAAAAGTCCTATTGATGCTCAAGTGCAGCACTAGCCTCCGGAGCCCTGCTGTATATGTTCCGGACCTCCGAATCAAGATACAAGACCTCGTTCATCGATGTCGTTGTATCACGTCTCTCTTCACCATTAAGGTGTTCCCGTGACCGCATTTGGCCAGGTTTGAGCACTGAGACATCCCTTCATACCCCGCTCTCGTGCGAATGATCAGCACCCGGGCTGGACCGAAGTGCGAACTATTTTGACAATTCTCTAGCTTGGTTTGGCCTAGATGAGCTTTTGTTATTCTCTAAATGCTGGTGAGACTCGGGGCGGCCGTGGCAAGCTTTCGCCGACGCGCAGCTTAAGCCCCGGTGAAGTGAAGTATAAGTCGGATGGCGACCCGGAACTCATTTTACCGTACCTATTCTGGTTAGTGTCCATCATGAATACCACACTACCATGTTCAGTCAGAGACTATTAGGATATGATATAAGCCAGTGCGATCTGATTGTGTCGACGCTATCGTCCTTCAATCACGACACCAGTCTTCATTATGGACATCGAATCTAAACAGCAATCCAGCCATGCCGAGAAAGCTTCTCTCGAGAAGGACGAGACTTTTGTTGAAGCTATCGATGCCATTGGGGATGACCACCACGCAGTACTCACCACCATACTAAAAGAGCGACCTATCAAGACGTGGGACAAGAACTCATTGCATTTGTACGCAGTATGCCTGCTAGTATATCTATGCTCAACAATGAATGGTCAGCCAATACTACATTGCAGGCTTTGTCTTCCTTTAACTGATTAAAAACTCGGACAGGCTACGACGGCTCTCTCATGGGATCCATCAACGCTGTACCCAGCTACACCGCTTATTATAATCTCCCACCAGAAGGAAACAGTGGCACAGGACTTGTGTTTGCCATATTTCAAATCGGACAGATGGTCGGAGCCCTATTTTCCTGGGTTGCGGACTGGCATGGACGCCGCTGGCCCATTTTCATTGGGTGCCTAGGCACTTGCCTTGGTGCAGTTGTGACTTCAGTCGCTCCGACCATCCCAGCATTCATCGGCGGTCGTTTCATGCTGTCGTTCTTCTCGACGATTGCGACGGTCGGGGCTCCAATCTACTTGATTGAGATCGCACCGCCTCAGCACCGCGGCACTGTGGCTGGATTGTATAACACTTTGTATTACTTGGTAAGAGAAATTACTCCTAAAACTTCGGGAAGTCCCAATCAAGGCCTTTACTAACAAACTCAGGGATCTATTATTGCAACTAGCGTAGTCTACGGTGCTGAGCGGCACTGGGGCCCAAACGGAAACAATTTAGCTTGGAGACTCTCTCTGTGGCTACAGATTGTCTGTCCTGGGATCGTGACTATATTCATCTGGCTCTGCCCAGAGTCACCACGGTACCTGATGGCCAAGGACCAACCCGAAAGAGCACGGAAGATTCTTGCAAAATTTCATGCAAATGGACAGTCGGACCATCCGCTGGTGGAACTCGAGATGACTGAGATGCGTCAGACTCTACAGCAGACGGGCTTGATGTCTTGGAAGACCTATTTCGACATCCGCGATCTGTTTAAGTCGCGTTCACGCCGGTACAGGATGATGCTGAATATATCCTTCGCATGGTTTGGGCAATTCTCAGGAAACAAGTAAGTCATGGGTCGCGCGTGGAGGCTGCTATATCACGACTATTGCTAACTTTGGCTTGTAGCGTTGTATCTTACTGTATGTGCTCCCAACCCACTGAACAACATGCAGATACCAGTACTGACAAGATCGCAGACCTTCCAAGGCTGGTAGCCTTTGTGGGAGTCACCAACCCTAACACACAGCTGCTACTGAACATCATCTACGCCATTGGTGGCTGGATTCCAGCAATCATCGGCGCTAGACTCCACGACGTTGTCGGCCGCCGTAAGATGCTCATGGGTGCTACGGCTGGAATGGCCGTTTGTCTGGCTATCGCAGCTGGGACCGCCGCCAAATTCGTTAAAAGCGGAAGCCAGCAAGCCTCCGTGGCATCCATCACATTTATCTACATCTTTGGCTCGGTCTTTGCCCTCGGCTTCACCTCGATGCAGCCAATTTACCCCGGAGAAGTGCTCTCAAACGACATGAGAGCTAAGGGAATGGGTGTCTTCCAGCTGACATCTGGATGCGCCGGATTCGTGAACACTTTCGCCGCTCCAGTCGCTCTGAACAAGGTATGTACGAACAGCGTGTTACTTCATGTGGTCTGCTGCTGACACGCGAGCCAGATTGGTTACTGGTTTTACGTCTTCTTTGTGTTCTGGGATGTTTTCGAGCTCGCTTTTATCTATTTCTTCTATGTTGAGACGAAATCCAGAACCTTGGAGGACCTGGATGCCATCTTTGAAGCTCCCAACCCGCGGAAAGCGAGCACGAAGAGACTGGCATCGACGAACATTAATATTGCTCCAGCATGAGGGCCCGAGTTGTTGATTTATAGTGCCAAAAGAAACCTGGTGCCATTTGGGCGATCGCAGCTCAGCTGTTTGCTTACGTCCAATCTCTTGAGCCTTTTGCCTACGCAACAGAGTGTACGAAAAGATAGCAACGCCTTGCGAGCCGCTGGAAGAGTGTGAAAGACTAGGGCTATCAGCTCCAAGCGGATTGTAGGTCTCATGCAGTCAGCTTGCCATTGTTGCGACCCTGTCTTACACGGCTAGCTTTTGGGCGGCTTTGGACACAAGCGAAGGCCCGATACAGTCGATTAGTACTTGGAGATCACATGTACATCTGTTTATACATTGATTCTCAATAGTATCGAGCTTGCGCTTCGACGCAGCTTTACGCGAAGGTATGCTTACTGTAGATCATTGCCGTATGTTCATGATGAGACCTCTGATGCATATGTCTAACAGTGAAAGTTTGCGAGTGAATACCCTTGTAGAAGTCTTGGTAAGAAAAGTGACATGAATGGCATTCTGGTAAAGACTCAAACCACTAACTGAACAACAACATGCTTGTGTCTGACACAAGAGATACGAAACCAACAATCCAACATAGATGGCGCCTGGCCCCGGCCGTCAGTCTCATGTGTGTGCTAGAGTTTAGCAGGGAAGACGAATGGACGTGTCGAGCTGACAATACTCGCTTTAGCTTGCTTTGTGCCCTGGAGCTGTTTGCTGACGTTCGGACGAAGTTCGACATTTGTCACAATATGGGTCGTTTGAACCATGAACTTCGCAGTCTGCTTGACATGATCAGGGAAGAGGTCCTCCCACCTGAACCATCGGTCCCAAGTGCTTTGGTTCTGAGTCGCCTTCCCAATGCTTCCGCCAGGGTTATCGCTGCCAACAAGAAGGTCGAGCCCATACATGACCGTCTGCTTCGTTGTCGTTCTCGTGACGTGTAGTGAAGAGCTGGAATTCGGCGGCGCGGTGATCTGGATGGCCACAGAAGAAGTCTTGGTCGTAGCTTTTGTTGTCTCCGACTCGTTGCCCTTCTGGAGGCTGCCTTCCAACTCAAATCCTTGGTCAAACATTTTGAACTGCGCCTCGAAGGTCACGGTTGATGACCATGAGTCGAGGATTCTTGCAGACTGCGTAGTCTCTTCCTGATAGGTTTCCGTCACCGTCACCGAGTCGGAAGAGGTGTTCGTGACGGGAATTGTTGCGATCTCACAGACGTCTGTCGCCGGCTGGGTGATCTGCTGCATCAGATATGCTTCTCCTGGTGTGTAGATGTATAAACCACGCTCGGCCGAGAAATCGACCCAACCATAATTGTAGTCATTCGCACGGTGCGATCGCTGGACTCCAACAAAATTGTTGCAAGCAAAGGCAGAATCTGTGTTGCCTTGTGCCCACGCATCGGGACATCTCAGCGTATTGTTGCTGGTGGAATTCAGCATGAGTTGGAGGTCCAAACCCATTTTGTTAAGGTCGTCTGTCGTGATGAGTCGACCGGATCGAGGATCGTTGGTATCGAGCTTGAGCTGTGACATGGTGTAATTTGCTGCTGCTCTTTGTGATGTTTTGGAAATGCTTTGGTCGAGACTGGAACCAAGGAGCAGTCCATGCTCTTATAGACAGGTGATCGCAACAGGAAGAGGTTTGCGGTGGGCATTGTGCATGATTCCGTTAGCATCTAGATCGCGAGACGCTCAGCTTGCCTAAGAGGCTTGCATGTCAGCTCAGCCCATATGTGCAATAGAATGATAGGTACTCAGATGGACTTGTCGACATTGATAGCAGGTATCACATGCAATGCATTGGCGTTGATCCGTTTTGAAGCCTACATTAGCATCGTGTTCTCCGGTCGCAATGTGACCCTTTGCCTCATCCCAAGCACGAGTCTACCATTGGTACTTGGGCTCAAGTTGTATGCTCTTGAGGAGCTGTCTCGCAATTGATGGATGCTTATGGTGGCGAGATTGAGCTGTGTGCATGCAGCAAGCCGCGCGGACACAGCACTCAGCCTTGCATCTGCATTGCTGGCAGTGGCGAAAGCCTCGAAGTTAGCAAAGAGTCTGGGTTCAAGATGTGAATTCGCTCTTTTGTAGACTCGCTGCGTCTTTGGCGAGCTGAGGAGCAAAGTGGCTGGCTGCGGTATGGTACATGGGCTTGCGTCACGCAGCCAGCACGTCTCGTGGCAGACATCTCCACACTGTCTTCACTCTTTGTGGCGACTGCACTGAGAATGGCTTGACTCTGGTCATATCTGCCAGAATGGTTGATTTGACTTAACTGAATAATCTACATCTGTATTTTGTTTTTCACCAGGTAGAGTAGGAATGAGGCCAAGAAGAACATTATGTCCCAGTACGAAGTAAGTCCATTACTTGTTGTGATGTCCAAGGCTGGTCATTGCATCTTGTAGCTACCCAGAGCTCAGCCTAGACTCCAACTTTGGAGAAGCTTCAACAAGCTTTGCAAAACATCAGGTGAGTGTGGCGAGACCATGCAAGCGGACAAGATGCAGAGACAAGCCTTCGCGTAAATTGTCAGATGTACTTGACCTTGGCTTACGTGCGCATCTCTGTAAGAGCTTTCATCATTGATCATACCTCGGCTGCTTGTGAAATGTCACTTTTAGGCAGTCTTGTAAGTTGTCAGTACTACAATGCCTGTATGTCAGGTGACAAACACCGTACAGCAGTACCGAGGGGTAAAAGTCTCTCTATGTCTATTTGAGATACCAGCGAGACATGGTAGTCGTGACAAGGCTGAATAAACAGACCACACTTATCGATGCTAATTTGGCAGCTGTTCAGACCACTGTGTACAGACTCATGCGCGGTGACACTGACATCAACTAGACCCATGCATTTGAGATTCCCGAAAAAGAATGATTTGATTCCGCCCAAACGCCATTCATATGATCTTGACCGAATAAAAGGAAAGCAATATGTGCAGGCCTGGTTTCCCGCGAGCGATCTATGTATGTACAAAATGGTCTGGGACTGCAAACAGCCACGAGATACGACCAAAAGGAAATGTTGACGGGATTGAGCTTGTATGCTGAATCCTAAATTGTAAGACAAGGAGATTTTTGACAGAGAATGAGGAATGCGAAATACGAGATTGTGCGAGGCGAGAGCTTAATCGGCTCTATTTTCGCGAAGGAGCGGCGGTTGTTGCAGGCGTAGGAGTGGGTCTGGCTAGTGTTTGCCAGCCGCTTGTTGTGGGAGCCGCTTCTCTGCCGAGCAAATTGCTCAATCCGAGGTCATCGAGGAGGTTGACTGTTTCCAGAGCTTCGAAGCCAGGCAGAGCCTCGCTGGTGACGGAAGAGCTGAAGCCCTCTCCGACGCTCAAGGGGGTGGCAGAGCTTGTTTGGGTGACTACGGTAGTGGCCGGGTTTTGCTTGTTGGCGTTCTCGGCGTAGTAGCTCGCCTGAGCAGCTTTGAGCGATGAGGCTGGCTGGTAAGCATTGAGACTACCAAGCGAGAGCACAACGGAGTGCTTAGCGTCGAGGTCGTATGCATCTGCAGTGAAGTCGACAGCGGAGAACTCGCCGCTTTCTGGGTCGCCATAGCCTTGAGTAGACTCGAAATCGTAACCAAGTTCTTCAAGGAGGGTGACGTTGAAGGCACCCATCATCTCATGGTCTTCATGGATCAGATTGTGGCAGTGGAACTACAGTGGAATTAACAATGCATCTCAGTAGCAATGTCAAGGACATCAGAAGAGTGGCTTACCATGTAAACGCCATTCCAGGGACCATAGTATGCGAGAACGTGGACGACTTCACCTGGCGTGAGGAACACAGTATCCTTCAGGCCAGCGGTCTCATATGGTAGCAATCCTCGGGCACCTCCTGATCGGCTGACGATTTGCATGTTGACCTATCAATTCCCAATCAGCAGTGTCTCATTAGTGGATAAATGCCAGTACGTACCAGATGAAGATGCACTGGGTGAACTCCGGGGCCTCCAGTGTGGCGGAATTCCCACAGCTCGACGGTACCCTGAGGTGGTCTGGCGAGTACTCTCGCATTGGGGTCGCTGAATGCGACACCATTGATAGTCCATGTTGCGTCGCCGCCCATCTGGAAGTTGAAGACTTGGTCGACCTGTGTCTGATTCTGTTTCTTGGGGAATGCAAGGTCGGGGTTGAGGGTGTCTGGGACACGACCGTTGTTGCTGCTGTCGCTAACCTTGTCTCCCACAACAAAGCGCATCACCTTGTCGGTGTTTTCAAAGTCCTCGATCGACGGGTTGCGCATCTTGTTCGCGAATGTTAAGTTCTGGCCGCGGACTCCGGCGAAGTCAACCACGATCTCGTATCTTTCTCCCATGGAGATGGTGAGGTCTCTGGTCGTTACTGGGTGACCGAAGAGGCCAGAATCCGAAGCGATGACTTGGAAATCAAGCCAATTGCCGTCCTCATCAACGATGTACAGGTCGTAAGGGCGGCTGACAGACATGTCATAAATCCTGAAGCGGTACTTGCGAGGCTCGACCTCAAGGTATGGCCACGGCTGCTCGTTGACCTGGATCATCTCGCCGACGAAGTTGAGCTCAATGCCTTCGATAGAGACAAGCTGACCGTTGTCCTGGTATGTCTTGTCTGAGAGTGCGAGCGGGACATCGTACTTGCCGCTGGGCAAGCTTAGGGCGTCCTCCTTGGGGTCATGAACGATATAGACACCAGCTTGGCCTTCATAGGCATTAACAGCGGTCTGACCGTGCAGGTGATCATGATACCATATACTACGAGCACCCTCGTTGTTAGGGTAGTAGTAGTCTTTCCACTGGCCGACTTCGAGGTGGTCTTCGGCCCAGCCATCCCACACCGCATGTGTAGACATACCGTGCAGGTGCATGGAGGCTGAGCGGCTACCATTGTTGAGAATTCTGACGACTGTCTCGTGACCTTCCTCGACCATGAAGGTAGGGCCTGGTACTGTTCCATTGTAGCTGAAGTGTTGTCAGTCTTATGCCACAAATATACCCTATAAATGGAGCGGTCATACCCAGTCAGTGTGGTTGGTCCACGATCCGGGAAAAGCTGGGTGTCGAAGCTCTCAATGGTCATCTCATAGTAATCAATCTGCAAAGTGGAGGGTACTAGTCAGCGGAGTGTCTGAGACACCATGTTGGTATTCATCCTTCGGGTACGTACCGGTACGCCGTTAACGGTTTCAGTAAAGAGGGGTTGAGCGATTTCTGGAATAGGGAGCGGAGCGGCGAAGAGGTAAGGGTATTCTGGGCTTGTTGCTGAGTTGCCTTCGCCTGGCCATTTTGGTCGCCCTGGGACGTTGATGCGATCCACGACAGGTCCCACGACAGGCAGCTTGTTCAGAAGACCTTTGTTCCGGAGACCATTAGAGCGACCGCCAGCTCCACCCAAAAGATTGTTCACTTGTCCTCTCGCGTGTGCGCCCCTTCCCTTGTGCGGGCCAACGGCTTCGGTCGTGGCCGCCAAAGCGAGCGACAACAATGTGCTGTAGAACATTGTGTATTATCAGCACTAGTGCGTGCTTGCTAATGAATGACGATATGAAAATAGCGACTGTGAACGATGAAGAACGGGTTGTAAGTGAGACAATATGAGCAGATAAAACGGGCGAGTAAACGATATAAAAGAACGACTGTGAACCTGAACGTTACCCACCACTCCGGCAGCTACTGTTTGGGCTGAAAGAAACCAAGTCCCACTCGATCCCTAGCTGTCTCCAAAAGTAGTAGTCGCCATAGTTTCCAAGGAGCGCAGCAGGGTTCCGCAGCGACTCATGGCAGGTCCAAGGAAAACCTTCCAATACTTGGCTGCAAGGTGCTCGCTATCAGGGCTCGTGTTAGACCAGCTCTATTATTCTGGGGTGCAGAACTGCGTCTCCACGCCATCCGCGAACGGCGATATGGCTCGTACTATCGATGGCCTAACTGTCAGCATGCCATCTCGGCGCCCTAAGGCGCAGGCGCTTGCAGCCGGCCATGGGCAGCATGAGACTGCTCTCCCAGGCGTCCCGCAATCATAGAAGGCTTATGCTGCTCTTGGCCTGCACGATGTAAGTATAGCACAAAACCGTTTCGTCCCGATGAAGCCGCCGCGCCGGTGAATCAACGTCGATGCTCTTTAGGTGAGGTCATGGAATAGAGGGAGATCTACCGCCCACACTTAGACTGAAACAACCACGCGTTGTCTTGGCTTTCGCGCTACGGACTTTTGGCAAACGCCCCAACGTACCTTGGTACCGAGTTACGGGGTAGAAGGAGAAACGGTTTAGACATGTTTTGCCGTGACGGTATGAACGGCCCTGGCGACTTGCGACTCCTCTGTTGTTGCTTGGAAGAACAGCGCATGATCTGTCTTCAACAGCTCAGCTCTTGATGGAATGCCTGAACCTCGTATAGGTTGATGTACCTCAATCGAGCCCCTCATCTTAGCATCCATCCCCCGGGACGTGCTTTTGGCTATGGATCAACGGCTTAGTGATGGTCGCAGGGTTGATGGCTCCCTGTTCATGCATATGCGCGTGCACTTCACCGTCTGTGCTGCCAGATCGAGCAAAAGCCCATGAGGGCCAGCTTTGCTGACGCCAAAAACTCGGTCTCTTGAGGGCTGTGTAACACAGCTGCGAAACGGTGATGGCGTGCGTAGCTGCACTTGCTGACAGGATCAACCTTGTCCGGTTGGCTGCAGGTGTCATAGACAAAGGTACAACAACTCGGCGCTGATACGAATCGCCCAGGTATGGGCACAAAAGGCTTATCTCCAGATCTCGGCGGGCCACTGTCCCAGTGATCCCGTGCTATTACTTACAATAGGTACATATACGCTAAATGTTTCCCCCGAACACAAATGTCACATGTGATAGCGTAGCCACAAAGATAGATCGTCAGGAGAGTGGCTCCTGTGGCAGAGCATTGAGTGACTCTCGGAGATTTAATGCTTTGCCCTGCCCATGTGCTATTGCTGGTAGCACACAGCCGCCTTATGAGCTGCAGCTTACAGGGCTGAGGTGGCGTACATATGCGCCATGCAGGCTCGACGATCAGCTTCAGCCGCCGAAGCTGAAGTGCAGTACAGAATTGATATTTGCAAGTCTGCATCAATGTCTAGGCGATCTCCTACTGATGAATGTTGGAGCCTGCCTCGGACCACGCCTATACCGGCTATACCGATACCTTTCCAAGCCGACTCTACGCTCAGCTCACGCATTCCACCGCGATGCAACCTGAACAAAGACGAATCGCCTAAGGCGGCGCGTTCGTGTCAGAATTGTATCATCAGAGCACGAAAGCGGGACAGGTCGGTCAATCATCAGCTAATCGACAACTCTACGCGACCATCAAGCAAAGCATCAAGCAAGGATCCCACAAACCTGCATGGCCTCCTGACTTAGGGATCGACCATCACAACCGACACAGTTTGCGCACATGGGCTATGAACTATCAACTTCGCATTCAGCACGTCTTGGTGTCTCCAGACATTCCGGCATAGCATCCTAAAACACGCTACGGACTTTTGCAATAGCGCGTTCTTGGCGACTTTATGAAGAAGTCCGGAATGGCACAGCTCACATACTGACTGCACTCCGACACGCACCCTGGTGTCCCATGTCGCAGCCTTGACGATCCGCGCTGTAGTTCCTCAAAGAAACACTCACCGTTGCAGACGCTGCGAGGGCTATCTCCGGACGCAATCGCTCCGTTGATCTGAATTGGTTCTAACCCTGTTTACCCCAAGGATGGTTCGATGAAATGGGGCACGTAGTCTATCATTTATGATCACGATGAGTGTGTAGATCGCAACCGCTAGTCCATATCATCTAGCTCGCTCTGCGCCTCGTGTTCGCCGACAAGGATGCCGACGACACAGCTTCCCAACATGCCCTCCCAATTGACCCACGGGTGCACTTCCATGAACAGCTTTCCTCCGTCTCTGCCGGCAGCTTTCATCAATTCTGGTTCGCCACCTGGGTGGAACGGCAGGTAGGGAGTGATGTTGTAGACCTTGCCCTGATAACTCGACCAAGCGGGCTTTCCTTTGCGACCAGTCATTGTCTTTAGCTGGGAAGGAGTCACGCGCTGTAGGCTCGGGACGCCTGATAGGTTGCCGTTACGTGCAAGAGCGGCCCAGTCCATCGGGCTGTGACCGGGAGACAGAAGGATTTTGCCTCGTCCGTTGTTAGATGCACCGGCGCGCTGCTGGCTGTTGGCTGGTGGGCCTCGATTTGGTATTAATCCGTTGGCAGGAGCACGGAGAGAAGGAGCTGGATTCCGATTGGGCAGAGGATTTGGTCGGCCTGGAGGAGGCATGAGAGTGCTTGGCTTGGGAGCTGGCGGCGGCATCAACGATGAGGAAGTTGGTCTTGCGGGTGGTAGCATTGATGGCTTAGGCGATGGTGGAGGCGCGAGACTTGATGTAGGTTTAGTGTTGGCATTCTCCCTCTTGAGTGGCGGGACATCGTTGCTATTCGATTCAATGTCCTCGTTATTGCTGAGAGAAAACGAAGGTACTGCCTCTTTTGGCTGGGTTGCGTTGGATTTGGGCGTGGCTTCGTCTAGTTCGATTTCTCCTGGCTCGGACAGTTCAAGCGAGGGAGTGTCTGATTTAATATTGGTTTTGAAGCCATCCCCATCTGGTTCTGATCGCTCTTCTGCAGGTGAGATGCTTTGTGCCTTGGAGCGCCGCAGCCATGGTGGCAAAGCGTTACGTGTCGCCTCTGGATGACGATAAGCCAGAAAGGAGACCGAAACCACCAATATGGCGAGGCTCCAGTATCCCATGCTGTGTGTTGTCCGCAGTCCTGATTTGAAGCTCGACCCCGAAGAATAATAAAGCGTCGACGGTCTGCAGATCCCGAGTGAAGTGAAACGTCGTGTCACAGCTGAGCGAGTTTCCAGAGAAGAAATTCTTTGACGTCTTGCCTCGTCCGATATTAGTCCATAATCCTTCTTGGGTGTTCATGCATTTCTTTCGGTAAGTTGTATTGTTGAACGAGTTGAGGAGTCTCTAATGTTTTGTCATGGCGAGCATAAGGAGTCGCCCTCGTTCACATATTCACATGCGAGATTCCGAAAATGGCAGTCGCCGCACCAAACGTCCGACGTCATGGCTTTCGAGTCGAGACTCTCCCATGTGAATAAACACATTGGAAGATCAAAGATTAACTACTCACAAACACGAACTCTGGAACTCACGCTCCAAACAGATACACCGCAACCTTCAAACCCAACAACAATCACAAAACTATGCTCACCCGCGCCCTCGCCCAACGCGCCCTGCGCCTCGCCTCTCACCCATCAACACGCACATCTCTCCTCCGCCCAAGCAGCACCCTCCTCACACCCACAACCCTCCACTCCGCCCGCTTCGCCTCGCACCTGCACCAACCCTCCATAATCGGCACCCGCAACCTCTCCTCCGCCGGCCCGTCCGCCGCCGACGCGCGCATCGAGGAGATCACCGAGCTGTACGCGACCGCGCAAGACGAGTTCGAAATCGCGATGGAAGAGACGGAGAAGCAGACGGTGTATGCACAGGACGACCGGGACGCTGCGCGCGAGGAATTGGAGAAGGTGCTGGTGGCGTATAGGGCGGCGGTGGACGGCGAGGATCGCGAGTTGGCGGAGGAGGTGAGGAGGAGGATTGGGCATCGGGTTAGGGAGTTGGAGATGGGGGTTAAGAGGATGGAGGAGATGGCTATGGAGCATGATTAAACCTCGAATGGAGAGGGTAGTTTTGAAGTTAGGGAGGTGCTGAATATGCCGCCCTGCCCTTTGGCTATGACCAAGTCGGCTTATCTTGATGGGAAAGCATCTGGAGGAGAACGTCTTTGCATTGAAATGCAGTTGAACAAGCGTTACGTTTCCTGACACCGACACTAGATGGCTTGTCTGCGACTTTCGAAAAGCGGTGTGTAATATAGACGAGAAACAGCAGCGGCGACTGACCGCCTACGTATTGAAAATAAGATATCAAGAGTCGGGATGAACACATGTACACGCCGTAAAACGCCCTTGTCCTGTTCCCACCCATGCAGTATAACAACTCGTCCCGAGCGTGAAACAACTCCTTGATTCGCATCGTTCTTTCCCTTTTACCAGCCGTCGCCGTTCATGCACAGCATGTACCGCATATCCATATTCCAGCATGGTTTCTCCTCCAGTCTCCTTCCTTCACATCCACAACCCAACTACCTCGTCCTCTCAAAGTACCCACTGCTTCCCATCACAGCAACACTCTGGTCCATGACCGTCTCGCCGACCCAAAGGTAGCTGTCGATCCACTTGCGGATACCGGGCGACTCGGTGAGGGTGTCTGATTTGAGGCTAGGGCTGAATGGTTAGGTCAGAACGAATCGCATGGCGAAGTTGGAGGATCGCGCGCAGGATCAGAGAGGTGTGAGGACGTACGTGAGGCCGGTGCTGCGCTTGACGCCGGCGAGGAAGGCGGAGACGAGGACTGCGTCGAAGGCAAAGTGGGTTAGGCGGCCGAGCTGGGTGGTGTTAGTTGAGGTTGGTGAGAGAGTGCGGTGGGGTTGCATACCACCATGTTGGATGTGATGCGATTTGGTTCGGTTGGTTTGGAGTGGGTGGTGTTTTGGTATAGCGGTATGACGCCGATTATTGATTGGTACCTTATGCTACAACTACTGTTGTTGCTGGTGGTGGAGCACGAGACCAGCCGAGCAACGGCTGCCAGCTATGGAGTGCCTGAGGCAGAGAAAGTCTATCGAGGACGAAACAAGGTACGGTAAGCAAACTGGCTAGCACCAACAGACAGACAGCCAGACAGACACCTCGAACAACGCCCACCGGAGATGGAGATGCGAACTCGAAGCCGAACCGACGGGCCGGGTTTCGCAGTAGCGGACGGGGTGTTTTCTATTATGATGATCACGTGTGTCACACCGTCAATGCTTCATGTACGCTGAGTGCATACAGCAACAGACCAGCAGAGCAGCAGCAGAGCAAAAAGCAGCAGCAAAACGAGCAAATGAGCGGACAAAGACCGAAACGAGGCAGCAGGGCGTAGTGGTTGAGATTTGTCGAGTTGTGCCTTATTCAAGCAATTCGAGTGTGGCCGATGGAGGACCGAGAGCAGGCATCGGCGGTTGCTGCGGCGGCCCAACCAAAGCGCGCAGCAGATTTGCTGATGGGCGAGGATGGGCGACGCGCACGAGGGGGCTGCGTTATGCGCGTGGTGTGGTCAGGATGTGCATGCCGGATAATGTTAATCGTTGGCCTTAATCACACCCTTTACGTATCGCCAGAGACACAGCGCGGCAGAGGCAGCGCGGGGGAAAAGGTGGGCTCTGGTGCTGCTGCTGCTGTGATTGCATCCAGGGACCATTGGATTGATTTTGATGGGATTTGATTGATGCATTGATGGGAGATCGATTGATTGAATCAATGGTATGAATCAATTGATTGGAATGCGACAATCATGCAGTCATCATGCACGATGTGTCTCCCAGCAAGGCACCACCAAAAGGACGATCACGCCCGTGGGGTGTTGCTGATGCAGCAGATGCAGCTTGGCTGATTAGCAGGAGGCAGGGCGTTTGGTCTCGTTGAGCAGACAGAAGCTTGAGGCGGGGCCGGCGCTGCGTGGAAGCTGGCTGGCTCGCCCTCAGCGCATAAAAAAAGAAAGAGACACCTCACCGCAACCCTCTCCCACCCCACGGCAACAACACCACCCTCTCCATACTCCCTCCCACTCTCTCCTCCGATACTCACTCACAGAGCAAGAGCTCGTCCAACTTTTCCCTCACACCGCCAGCGTCTCCGCGACCGTGAGTCTCCAAATCCAACGACTGCCCGCCAAATGAGGGGCATCCTCAGCTAATCACTCTTCCACCACAGTACACTCACATACACAATGGCCAGCTCTCTGGACCACCAGGCCTTTGGCCAGACCCGTGCCGAATGGCTCTCCAACCTCAACACCGAGTACAAGCCTCCGCGCGAGTTCAGACGCACCAGCATCATCTGCACCATTGGTATGTCCCGAGCAACCTTCACGGTTAAACAGACGACCAGCATACTTATCTCTTCCTTCGCCAGGTCCCAAGACCAACTCTCCCGAGAAGATGAACATGCTCCGCACCGCCGGCATGAACGTCGTCCGCATGAACTTCTCCCACGGTAGCTACGAGTACCACCAGTCCGTCATCGACAACGCCCGCGAGGCCGAGCGCACCCAGGCTGGCCGTCCCGTTGCCATCGCCCTCGACACCAAGGGCCCTGAGATTCGCACTGGTAACACCCCCAACGATGAGGACATCCCCATCGCTGCCGGCGCCGAGCTCAACATCACCACCGACGAGAAGTACGCCACCGCCTCCGACGCCCAGAACATGTACGTCGACTACAAGAACATCACCAAGGTCATCAAGAAGGGCCGCACAATCTACGTCGACGACGGTGTCCTCGCCTTCGAAGTCCTCGACGTCGTTGACGACAAGACCGTCCGCTGCAAGGCTGTCAACAACGGCAAGATCTCCTCCAAGAAGGGTGTCAACCTTCCCAAGACCGACATTGACCTTCCCGCTCTTTCCGAGAAGGACAAGGCCGATCTCCGTTTCGGTGTCAAGAACAAGGTCGACATGGTCTTTGCCTCATTTATCCGCCGTCCTGAGGACGTCCTCGCCATCCGCGAGGTCCTCGGCGAGGAGGGCAAGGACATCCAGATTATCTCCAAGATCGAGAACCAGCAGGGTGTGAACAACTTCGACGCCATTCTCAAGGAGACTGACGGTGTCATGGTTGCCCGTGGTGACCTCGGTATCGAGATCCCTCCCGCCCAGGTCTTCATCGCCCAGAAGATGATGATCACCAAGTGCAACATTGCCGGCAAGCCCGTCATTACCGCCACCCAGATGCTCGAGAGCATGACCTACAACCCCCGCCCCACTCGTGCTGAGGTTTCCGACGTTGGCAACGCCGTCCTTGACGGTTCCGACTGTGTCATGTTGTCTGGCGAGACCGCCAAGGGCAACTACCCCAGGGAGTCTGTCACCATGATGCACGAGACCTGCCTTCTTGCTGAGGTTGCCATTCCCTACGTCAACGCCTTCAACGAGCTGAGGAGCCTGACTCCTCGCCCCGTCCCCACCACCGAGACCTGCGCCATGGCCGCTGTCTCTGCTTCCCTCGAGCAGAACGCTGGTGCCATTCTCGTTCTTTCCACCTCGTAAGTTTTATGTTCTGATCGGCCATCACAGAATTTCCAGCTAACATCCTCTTAGTGGCAACACCGCCCGTCTTGTCTCCAAGTACCGCCCCGTCTGCCCCATCATCATGGTCACCCGTAACGCCGTCGCCTCGCGCTACTCTCACCTGTACCGCGGTGTCTACCCCTTCCACTACGACGAACAGAAGCCCGACTTCAAGCAGGTTCCCTGGCAGGAGGATGTCGACAAGCGTCTCAAGTGGGGTATCAGCAACGCTCTCAAGCTTGGTGTGCTCCAGCAGGGCGACGCTGTCGTTTGCGTCCAGGGCTGGAGGGGTGGTCTCGGCCACACCAACACTCTCCGCGTCGTGCCTGCGGAGCTTGACCTTGGCCTGTAAGTACAAGAATCGCCAGTCGTCTCTCACGATGTCACACAGAACAAGACAGCTGACAATTGTTGCTCATAGAGACCAGAGCGCCTAAACGAAAAATAGATGCTAGGACAGGAACAAAACACACGAAAGATAGAAGGACATGAGGGATGACGAGAAAAAACATAGCATTTGGGATTTTGTGTCGCATCCCGAGCGAGAGTCCTGTTTGCGAAAAGAGTTGTCATAATGCCGGGGTTTGGGGTTCAAATTTTTTTCCTTTTTGATATGCGGGTCATGGAAAGCTTTTCATTGCAGATGTAGACGGCAAGAGCGCTTCGAATGAGATACCACGTTTTTTTTGTTTTGCAAGACGACTCTCACGTCTGATTCTTTCTTGTTGTTCTGCAGGTTTAACTGACGTACCGGTACTCGCGCACGTCCTGGCGAAGGATCGAAGGATTCTGCATGGCGAGGCGATCCGTTGTGCAGGTGAGACTGGTTTCCACCACCTCTCATTGCCTCATTCTTATCGTCCACAAAACACTGTCTAGTGTCTTTGTAGAGATTGGGAGACGAGTGGACCATGGCGGCCTGCCCGACGCAGAAATATGGGTCTGCTTTACTCGGCCACATGCACGATTGAGCTTTACACCCACCCCTGACATGAAGAAAGAGGCGTGGTCTTTCCCCTCAATGCTCTACTCTCGAGACTGCATTGGGAGTGGACTTGACGAACCGATGGCGAACTGAAAATGTTTTGAAGTACAGACACATACTGCATCGGCTTCTTGGCCAGCTTCCGGAGGATCAAGAGTCGCAATGTTCGCAAGTTTCCACGCACAGCACGGCTTGCGAGATACAGGGCTAGCTACCGATCAGATCGTGCATGCTGCTCCATGATGTTGCATGCCTGCGTCCTCTTGCGGCATCACTGAGAGCCATGCTATGATACTGGAGCCTGGACTATCGCACGTGTTCTAGCGTGTGATAGAGAACAGCGAATAAAGGATCGGCATCGAAAAAATCGAAAGACCTTGGTCTATACCATGGGTGCAAATATGGATGCATACGGGCACATTTCACCGTAGGACTTGTCACTTTTTGGTCGGAACCGTTGGTACCGTTTGCGGCTGCAGCATTAGCCGCTTTCCACAATATGGGTCGAAAAGCATGTAACCGATGGTGCAGCGGCTGATAACAGTCTAGAAAGGCTGCGGCGTGCATGCGACGCTAGTGGCTGCGGACTGTACCACATTCTTTTCAACGTGTCGCATATGCATATGTGGCTCGGCAACGCCGTGCGACCATAGTTCGGTGAGGCTGAGCCGGTGTTCTATCTGGGCGGGCAGTCATGAATGAGTATGTATCATCGCTCCCCGCGGTGGAGAATATCTTGATGATGGTTTCGATCCGTTGATACTCTATCGGAACAACATATAAAGATGACTCGGCTTCCGCATCAAGATCACTTCTCACCCGGGCTATGGGTTGTCGGTCTTGGTACACAATACCCCGAGCATCGTCTTACAGCTCGAGATCTGGAGACATTCGCGGCGCGACACTATGATGTGCAAAGCGAAGGGTGAGATTCAACAATCTCAAAGGACGGCCTAGTATCTTACGTGTGTTTGTAGGCTCATGAAGCTCCTTGCAATCAACAGGAAAACCGGCATCCAGACTCGCGCGGCCGTGTCCGACTACAATCAAGACTTCACCACGAATTCTAACCCGCCGACGATCGTAGACTTGGACGAGCATTTCCGGAGCATTGGTGTTGACCTAGCCACTCGAGCCTGCAAAAAGGCGCTCCATGAGGCTGGCCTCGTCCCAGAGGACATCACTCACACGGTTGCCGTGACTTGTACGAACCAGGGTAGCCCAGGCTACAATCTCCTCGTACACGAGCAACTGGGGCTGCGCCCTGATGTCGACCACACACTTCTGCATGGTGTTGGATGTGCTGGCGGATTGTCGATAATGCGGGTAGCAGCTCAGCTGGCGTTGGCTTCTACCGCAAGAGGAAGGCCTGCCAGAGTGCTCGCCTTTGCTTGCGAGTTGTGCACACCAAACGTGTGGAGTGAACTCGCAGCAGCCGAGAAGAGCTCTGCAGAGGATGTTTGTGTTGCCGGCGCATTGTTCTCGGATGGTGCTGCTGCGTTCGTGCTGACGAACGACATTGGCAAAGGTCGACGCAAAGCAAAGTTCCAGCTGTTCGCTTTCGACAACGCGGTGCTACCGCGTACCATGAGCCACATGAGCTATTTTGTGCATGAATCTGGTAAGTGGCAGTTAACAGCGGGCAAGGTAGCGTCGGTCTGACGTGCGGCCAACAGGACCTCGTGCCATTCTAGACCGAGCGATACCATACTACGCGAGCAAAGCAGTAGGGCGTATGTTCGCCAGATTGGCTCCAGAGTATTCAGCATCCGTTGGCCTCACGTCTCTACAGCCTGCGGATTTCGACTGGGCATTACATCCAGGCGGGATTGCGATCATCGAAGGCGTGAGATCTTCGATGGGCCTGGCGGAAGAGCATCTTCTGGCGACTCACGACATTTATCGCACACGTGGAAACTCTTCTAGCCCTACAGTGCTGATTGTGCTTGATACGTTGCGTTCAATGGGTGGTGGTCGTGAGCACGTCGTTGCGACTTCGTTTGGCCCTGGATTGTCGATAGAGATGGCGATGTTGAAGCGGTGTCGGTAGTAAGACCCATTGGGACAATTATAGTCGAGGCAGTTGTGCATGAATCTAAACGTGGCGCCTACCTACCTTAGCATTTCACTTGTACGATGCTTGGAAGGAAGAACAGAACAGGTGCCCCTCACGTGTGGGGCATGGAAGCCCTGATGAATCCTGCCACCTTGCGTACATAGGTAGCAATCGCCGTCATGTCCGCCCATCGCTTAAACAAACCACGTGCTGGCGTCAACGTTCCAGTGGGCAAAAACGATCGTGCCATGGAACCACGGGCAGAGCAGTCTAGTTCCAAGCGTCCGGCCCCACGAGGCACCGCTGCATACCCGAGAAAACGAGCCGTGACAGCTTGCCAGGTTTGCAGAGCCCGCCGGACAAAATGCGACAATCTCAAGCCATCATGCTCGTTTTGTCTAAAGACCGGCGCGCAATGCATACAGTCGACCGTCGATTTGTCGAGCTTCGATCCCGCAAGCCTCCAGATATTGAGCCGGTTGGACGATTTGGAAAGCTTACTGCGCCAGTCACCTGAAAAATCCACGGACCCAAGCAGTGTTGTCAGTCGCTCTAAGGTCACGATTGGAGAGACTCACGATCGCCCTGCAAGTATACTACCTCCACGCGCGACTGACATACTCGAATGGCCAAATTTCAGGCGGATCTTATCTGGAGAGCACTCAACACCCGATGTCGCACGTGATGTGGCGACTCTGGACAATTGGGCTGATGGCAGCCGCGCAGTGGAAGTCTTGGAGCTTACGCCTTCTCCTATTCTGCTTGAGAACTTTTGGGAGAATGTTCACGTGAAGAATCCCATCTTGGACGAGGTGCGGGTCCGCGATCTGAGAAACAAGATCGCGCTACATGGCTTCGATCAATCCGGAGACTCGTGTCTTCTGCTGCTTCTATGTGCCTTGGGTTCAATTACGAAGGCCTTCAAAGTGGACCAGAGCGTCTCGCCAAGATCTGCGTGCTTCCTCAATGCTAAGACCTATTTCCGGGCGGCTCAGCAGTGCATTGGAACTCTCATGATGCAAGGTGGCTTACGAGCTGCCCAGTGTCTCTTCTTCTCTGGTGTGTTCATGGCGACTGTTTTCGACAAGTGGGCCGCTTGGCGATATTTCAGTCAGAGTCTTGCATGCTGTCAGCAATTCATATCGTCTGCCAAGCATACCACGGTGAGCTCGGGAGACCTGACAAGTGACAGACAGGCTGTGTATTGGTCTGCATGGAAAAGCGAAGTCGAGATGAGAAATCTGATAGATGCAAGTGATTTCCCACTGCCTGATCATCTGACCTATCCTTCGTTCTTTCCAACGCCACCTCCGCCCACAGGCACAGATCCTCTGCACGTGGACATTGGGATCAACGCTAGAAAAAACACCAGCTGGTTCTTCTACCTTTCCGAAATCTCTATGCGACGTTTGTCCACACGAATATCACAAGATCTTCTAGCGCTGTATGGTAAACCTGTCGAGGACATAGAGTCTGTTATACCGCAAAGCACCGAAGATTGGGAAGAGGAGATCGAGCAATGGGTGGCAAGTTTGGATGGAAGCGTCATTCTTTCTGGCGACCCGTCAGACGATGACATCTGCAAATGGATACTTCGCGGACAACTCCTAAACCTGTACGAACAGATTTATTGGCCGCCTCTATTTCAGATCATCTGCGGAAATCGACATCGGGGCTCGCCAATCACTCTTGATGATCTCTATTACTTTGGTAATAAAGCTCTTGTCATCCATGACCAGAGGCTACGTACGAATCGACCAGGTATGTCTCACCGACATCATGGCACAATGTTCATGATCGAGACATGCGCAAGAAGTGCTCTACTATTGCTGTGTGTTGCATTACTGAAGCTCGAGGCTCCTGATGAGGTTGCACGCCTGCACTTACCGGACACCTGGTTAGAGGGTGTCAGGTGTGTTCATGATATGATAATCTATTGGCAATCAGAATACCCAGAGACTGGATCGTGGGCTCAAGCCATCCGAGTCGGACTAGAGCTGTGGAATTCGAGATTGCTTTGAGCATTCGAAGCTTATGCAAATTTGTTATCTTGCGCAGTGGTCATGTGATTCATAAAGAGCCCAATTTCTTAGTCTGCTGGATTCAGCAAGGCCAAACAATCGCTTCTAGCGGCAGGGTTTCGAAGACTCGAGATTCTGTCGAGTGGCGCAAGCCAGTATGTTCTGGCTTCCTTTTGATGAGTTGGATACTGGTAACCCGCTTTGGTAAAGAGCATTAATGATGAGACCGGTGTTACCACAGAAAGTTGACACAGAACTTGTCACTGCATGTCTTCAAGTGTAGTGTGACATTCCGGCGTCCATGGTATCGTATCGTCTACAAGCTATCAACTACTCATCACTCAAGCTGTGGTTTCCCATTTTCCTAGGAGGAACACGTGCAAAGAACATCCGGTCAATCTCCTCAAAGGTACGGCCTTTCAGCTCTGGGACGTACATGAACGCCCAAGCCGTTCCGATCGCACCCAATCCACCGAACACAAAGCCGACCTTGCCCTTGAGGTTTGCCTCGTCGGGGTTCACCAGATATGGGATGGCAAAGTTCATGATGAGACCCATAACAGCTTGGACGGCAGTAGCCCAAGCGACTGTTCGCGCTCTCATGGAAGACGCTGAGGCTTCCCCGAGAATGGCGAATGCCATGGCTCCGATAGTCATGAAGTAAACGAACGCCCAAATCACAGTTATGGCTGCCATAACCCATCGGGCACCTTGCGTAGGAACCAGATCGAGCACTCCGATGAGAAGAAGTAGGCCAGTCAGGGTTACCATACCCCATGTGAAGATCTTGCGTCGGCCGACATTGTTGACGACGAACCAGCTCACAATGTTACCAGCGACACCGCATGCAGTCACACCGACGCCCATGTTGAACGAATCGCTATCCATAAGACCAGCAAGCTGGAAAAAGTATGTCGAGTAGCCCAGGACGAAGATTATTCCGACAAGATGTTGACAGGCGAAAACACCCATGGAGATGAAGGTCCGGATGCGGTGAGTACCGCGGAAGCAGTCTCTCCAGCGCACATCTTCGTGCGCAGACTCTTCCGCTACAGTGATCTGTACAGCTTGTAGCTTCAGCTCAATGTCGGTTTGGCTGCCCCAAAGTTTGACTAGGGAGCGGCGTGCATCGTCGATGTTGCCTTTCTTGACGAGATACCAAGTACTTTCCGGCGCAAATGGAAGGAACACCACCAAGAACACAGCGAATGCCAATTGGAGTGCAAATGGTCCACGGTATGCCCATCGGTCGTCTCTGCCTCCAAAGCCAGCCACAACAGAGTTCGACAGAAGCTGTCCGATAGCGATGCCCAAGTTGACTCCAGCAGTAGCAATACCACGAAGCTGGACCGGTGCGATCTCGCTTGTGCAGAGGGGTGCAATGCTCAAGTAGAAGCCAAGTCCAAAGCCAAGGACGTATTTCGAGAGGAGAAATGCGATCCTTGTATCCGAGACGACTTGACCGACAATGCCTCCAGTACAGAGTATGATGCCGCAGAGAAGTGACATGCGTCGGCCGAATCGGTCAGCGATCCAACTGGCCATGAAACCTCCGATGAGTTGGCCTGGTGTACTGGCGGTGTTGAAGGCAATTTGCCAGGAAGCAGGGAGCACCCACTCGCCCTCGAACTCGTATCTGGAATTATGCATTAGCCTGCTGTCAGTGATGCTAGGCGTTGTCCAGTCACTTACCCAAAGTCACGCCTGAAGGCTGGCACAGAGATCATCGCGCCGTTGACTTGAGCATCAAATCCCCATCCGACTGCTGCCATTGCCCAATAAAAGATCCACCAAGCGAGGCGCGGATGTTTGGTGAAAACATCTCTAACAGTGATCTGCTTCTCCTGCTCGTTGGCAGTATTGGGATCCTCGATGATTTCTTTAGTCTGCATCGTCTCAATGTGCTCCAGGGTGCCCGACTGCTTCTCGGACAGTGTCTCGGCCATGGTCATTCATGGAATGCTGAGCTGTGCGAAGATATTTCTTGTGGTTGTGAAGAGGCAACAACGATGTTTCTCTGAGATAGAATTCAGTATATATCTGCCATCCGGACAGCGGATGAACTCGAGTCTTTATACAAATATCAGTACCTCGAAGCCGGTATATCAACCCGCCACCAGTGACCCGGTACACGCACATACAGCCTGACATGCTTCTTAGGGCTAACAAAAACCCAGCAAGAGCGACACTCCGCGACGATCCCCATGGGTTAGCGCTTTTACGTCTGGGGCGAGAAAGCTTGTTTCTCTCAGTCGCGAGAATGTTGCAAGGCATCTAGATCATGGAGGCCAAGCTCGCCCAGCATCCGAAATGATCCGGGTATGTTGTGGCGTTGACTTCGCGGAGTGTCGCTGTTAACATTTAGCCGTGTGGGTCTTGCATTCCACCGGCCGTTATGGAGCTTCGCGGAGTGTCGCTGATGTTGTATACCAGGCTTGTACTATCCTATGGTGATGGTCTGTACATCAATTAAGGTTGCTTATCATCTAGACATGTTCCTTTATATAAGAGCCCGATGGCGGTCTTTCTGTCAACTGCCGGACCACCCACTTCATCATTCTCAGACGACTCACGACTCACCGCAAACCTGACAACACATCATGTCTCCCTCCGCCGTATCTGAATTCGAGGTCGAGCTCCCGCAATCGAAAAATGCATCGCTTAATGCCCACAGTCTTCTACGTGTCTCCGGTACGCACATCGTTGATCAGACCGGCAAGCAGATTCTTCTGAAGGGCACTGCTCTAGGTGGTCATCTGAACATGGAGAACTTCATTACTGGTTACACAGGCCATGAGCACGAGCATCGTGCTGCTATGGCTCGAGTTTTGGGCAAAGAGAAAGCATCGTATTTCTTCGACCGCTTCCTCCATTACTTTTTCACAGACGCCGATGCAGAGTTCTTTGCGTCACTAGGGCTCAACTGCATACGCGTTCCATTCAACTACAGACATTTCATTGACGACTCCGACCCGACCGTGTTGAAGCTTTCAGGCTTCAAGCTGTTGGACAACATCGTCGAGATCTGCGAGCGACACGGACTTTATGTCATTCTGGACCTTCACAGTGTTCCTGGCGGCCAAAACCAGGATTGGCACTCTGACAGTGGCATTTCCAAGGCTTTGTTTTGGGACTTCAAAGTCTTCCAAGACCAAGCAATTGCGCTTTGGGTCGAAATAGCAAAGCATTACGCGGGCAACCCGGTCATTGCAGGCTACAATCCTCTGAATGAGCCCGCGGATCCCGAGCACACTCGATTGATTGCCTGGTACGAAAGAGCGGAGAAGGCAATTCGCGAAGTCGACCCGGATCACATCCTCTTCTTCGACGGGAACACATACGCCATGGACTTCAGTCGTTTCACGTCCGTACTGCCGAACTCAGTCTACGCTTGCCATGACTACGCTATGCTTAACTTCCCAATTCCCGGGCAAGCACCCTACTCTGGCACCGCTGCGCAAAAGGCTAAGTTGCGTCATCAGTTTGATCGCAAAGCAGAGTTTACTAGGAAGCACGGTGTTCCATTGTGGAACGGAGAGTGGGGTCCAGTCTACTCCGACGAAAGGAAAGATCCTGAAGGCGTTGCGACTAATGAAGCAAGACTTGGTGTTCTTCGCGAGCAACTTGACATCTACCATGAAACCGAGACTTCATGGTCCATATGGTTATACAAAGACATTGGGTACCAGGGTATGGTCTACGCCTCACCCGACTCTCCATACATGAAACTCATCGCACCTTTTGTGGAGAAAAAGCAGGCTCTCGGTCTGGATTTCTGGGGAGTTGTCGACAAGTCACAAGTCGCCTCGACTTACGAGCCGTTTGTCGACGATTTGAGAGCAATGGTACCGGAGCACCTCACAAGCATCATGTATCCTCCCACATGGTCGTTCGATCGACAGGTCGAGCGTTCCGTTAGGGAATGTCTCATGTCGGAGTACCTTGGCCACGAGTTCGCGGAGCTTTTCGAGGGCAAGAGCTATGAAGAGATTGATGAGTTGGCTGCGAGCTTCAAGTTCGAGAACTGTATCAAGCGAGATGGGTTGAACGAAGCTTTGAGAGCGGATGCTAGAAGAAGTAAGGTAAAGCAGGCTTTGTAGTGTCCACGGAGAATTTTATAACAAGCGGGCCAGACAGACCTTGAATACAACATATGTTTCAAGCGACTCCGGAGCGATCAAAGGTCAATTGGATAAGCCAAACCCTTTCGAAATAGCTTATAGAGGCAAAAATGCAAAAACATACAACAGGCGGGATTCCCAGATGGTCACCCACTCTAGTACTAGTCGCCCGGTTCAGTGCTTATGTATGGCAGAGCGGACGGGATGCCCAGTTTTCACTGACCTATGGTCGTATGTGCAGGATAGGATACGCGTGATAATGATATTCTCTTGCAATTTCTGAGTACTCGTAGGCTCTGCGTGGCCGGAGCCATGCTCTTGCTTACCAGCGTCGCGCGGTGAAAAGTATTGCATACAAATCTCATTCAACTGCCATCTTGCGTAAGTGCTATAAAGAGACTAATATACCATAGGGAAACTGATAGGGTCTCACGATTATCGTAGTAGTGTATAGGCCACTACCTCAAGGAACCGATACGAGGACAGATGTTTACAAACACTCTACTTTAAAACATGCAATATACCCATCATATTAGTCGCACTCCACGTTGACGCACCAAGGTGAGAGGCGAAGATGCGAGGACGAGACTGGCAAGAAAATCTCCAAGTATCCTCTGCCAGCGCCTTCCCTGGATGAGGATCAATTAGAACAAATACATTAGCAACAGAACAATTTCCTGTTAACAGGCTTCCAGCGCGCGTGAGAATAGTCAAAAGCGCAATTGGAGGTAGCAATGGGATTTTGTCACCATGTCTATCCTCGACGGCTTCTGCAGACCAGCTCTTTCAACAGCTTGTCTTGCATTAGTCAACGTGTGGAAGTGATATTTCATGAATGAAGAGGGCATCTCAGGTTGCCGCCGAAGCCGAATCTCCTACCCGCCTGGAAAACTGGCCTGCTCTGTACCAAGTAGCAAGAAGAGCTGTACACGCAATCAAAGGTAAGAATTGTGATTGTATTATTTTCTTGAATGGAATGTGGGACAGCACGCCCTGTAAAACCCCAGTTTGAACTCGTCGAGTGTATTCGGGACATCTCCCGTAGCGTCGGCGAGCATCCGAGGAGCACAGCGAAGGCCGCAATAGCCGATCGCTATCAATCTAGCCGACATCGGTTACTGCTGCGGTTCACCACCACCTGTCAACACTTAAACTGTGTGACTTCATGTTGTTTCAGTTCAGACAGTACATTTATCGTGCGATACAATCATAAAGCTACACTCAAAAGCTCGACCCTTTCGACGCCAATAGGGATCGACGGATCAACCTCCATCGACCAACACAATCCCAACAAGAAGCCCCCACCAAACCATCCAACGACCAGAAAACCGGAACTCCAAATGTCGACCAAATCACCTATTCCCGCGTCCGGAATCTGGGCTCCAGCCTTGACCTTCTTCGACCACTCCACTGACACCCTAGACCTTGCCGCCCAAGCGCAATACTTCTCATACCTCTCCAAACACCTCACTGGCCTCGTTATCCTCGGCACCAACGCCGAAACCTTCTTGCTCACCCGCGAAGAACGTGCCTCTCTTCTAAAATGTGCCCGCAAAGCAGTTGGCCCAGACTACCCTCTCATGGCCGGCGTGGGTGGCCACAGCACTAAGCAAGTGCAGGAATTCATTTCTGACGCTGCGGACGCGGGCATGGACTACGTGCTCGTGCTGCCTTGCGCGTACTTTGGCAAGGCCACGACTGCGAAGGTTATTGGCAAGTTCTACGACGAGATAGCGAGGACATCGCCTCTGCCGATCGTGCTGTACAACTTCCCTGGAGTCACGAACGGCGTCGATCTAGACTCGGATGTCATCGCAAACCTGGCCAAGAAGCACCCAGGCAAGGTCACCGGAGTTAAGTTGACGTGTGCAAGCGTGGGAAAGATCACTAGGCTAGCGGCGCAGGTCACCCAGGATGAATTCGCGGTCTTTGGCGGACAGTCTGATTTCCTAATTTCTGGGCTTAGCGTGGGTAGTGCGGGCTGCATTGCGGCGTTTGCGAACGTCTTCCCGAAGGTTGTGATGCATATCTATGACCTTTGGCAGCAGGGCAAAACGCAGGAAGCGCTCAAGCTCCACCAGCAAGCTGCGTTGGCCGAAAGGGCTTGTAAGGGTGGAATTGCTGGCACCAAGTATGCTGCTGCGTTGACGAGCGCTAAGGCGGCGGGTATTGAAGGCGCTGTTGAGAAGTTGGGGCCTAGAGCACCATATGAGCCTATTGGCGAGGCCGAGCAGGCGAGCATCAGAGCCCTGATCGAGGAGTTGAGCAGAGTGGAGGAGTCGTTGTAAAGGGTTGCATATGATTGTAATGACATTAGCCAGGGTGTACCCTTGCTGGCATCCCAACCTCTGAAGTTGATCAATGCTATTTGATGAAGAATGGATACCTATACGTGTCGATTTCTCAAGATGTGGAACCTTGTCTCACACATCACGTCGTGAAACTTCAACGGACTACCACATGTTGATTCAAGGACTATCGACTAGTGAGGATATATACAACCGCCGGCTTGCAAATGGTGACTCAAGGCTTGTATTTGACGTTGGCCCTGAGTTTTGGGCCAAATATGTAGAAAGCCCACGGAATGGGCATCATCGCCAGAGATATGAAACCAAATAGCGAAGTTGCCCACCCGACACCTAGGGCATTGTACATGTATGTTACCCACAAGGGAAACACGCAGCCAACTGTATAACGGGCCAGATTGTTTGCACCCATTGCGGAGGCAGTGTAGCGTGCACCATAGGTATCAGTCAGGTACAGTGTTGCCGCCATAAAGATGAACAGATTGCCACACCCGAAGAAGGCCTCTGCGATGACCGGGCAGATCCAATGGACATTAGATCGCGCAGTCCATGCGAACCAAAACAGTGAGATTGGTATGAAGATACTTCCAACCATGGCGATATACAGCCTGGACTCTGGGTTCACCTTGCCACCTTGGCCATTCTCCTTAGATCTCTGGATCTGCTTCTTCACCAAGGTTTTGTTCAGGATGATGATCGTGGCGCAACCAACGAGACAGCCAACTCCTAGCCCAAGAAATGTGAGGCCACTCTGATCCAGACCAAATCCGTACACATCCCTCATGATCTCTTCGAAGACCGTGAAGAAGGAGTATAACATGGCGAAGTTCATAGCGATATAAATCGTGAAGAGGCCGACGATTGGTTCCGTAAGGCCCATATGTACGGGCCTCGTGAGTTGGACACGCAAGAAGAATTTGATGGACTCGAGCAATGGCTTGCTGTTCTCGGGCAACGCAATGCTTAGTCGCTTTGCTCTGCGGCTCAGGATCTTTGCTTTGTATGTCTCCTGCATGCCAAAAGCTGGCGTCAAGAAGGCCACAGTGAAGAAGAGCAAGACCCACTGAGTCCATCGCCAGCCATAAGCGACAGTGGCATACCCGCCCACTAGCGGTCCAAGTGCGGGACCTAGAAAAGGCGTGGTCACATAGAGTGACATTGGTATAGCTCTCTCGTGGGGTCGCCAGACATCAGCCACGGTAGCGCTGCCAATCGAAAGTCCTGGGCTTCCAAACACACCGGCGAAGAAGCGGCAGACAATGAGACTTGCAATGTTCTTAGAGAATCCAGAGCCAAGAATGAACAGTGCAAATATTGGGATCGAAACCAGGTACACTGCTTTCCGTCCAAGGACCTCGCTACTTGGACCAGCAAGCATGGGACCGACCGCCAAAGCCAAGACGTAAATGCTGTATGGCAGAATGGCAACAATTTGTGATGCGCCCAGATCTCGCATCACGTCTTCTCGCCCGGGCACGTAGATGCTCGATGCCAGCGTGCATACAAGAGCAATTCCGGATGGTATAAAGGTGTGATAGCATCTTTTCCAAAATGGCCAGTTCCAGGGGTTCTCCGGGTCGTCAGGTCCATCCCAATCATTGACTGGCGGATCCCGAACCTCCGCTGTCTTCTCAAGTGCAAGAGACGAGTTCTCGACAGGTCTCTGTTGTTCGACGTCTGGTTCTGGCTGACGGTCGAGGGAGCCTTCAAGCGAAGACTTCCCCGAGTCTTTCGATGACACCGATGACATGATACGGTGGTAAACAGGACGAAGATAGAACCTCACCGGCCGAAAGGAGGAAGAACGTCACATCACCTACCTGTAAGTGCATAAGATCTAGCAGATATGGAGGTCGCGCCACCCTGACACGACGCTCGCGAGCCACTGAGACAAAAAACGCAATCCCGTCTATCTGCGCACCATGCGCGAAAAAACGTTGAAAGCACGGCGCGATTCACGGTCAGAAAGCAGCGCGTCAATATCTGAGATAAGGACTTCTCAGTGGGTCAAATGTATCGAACCTCGGTATTTCGACATCGAGCCTTTCGGAATCGCAAGCACGCGAGGCACAAAAGCAAATGATGTGTTGTGGTGTTTGCGGGAACGGCAACTAAGGGGTGAAAAATTGGGTTCAACGACGGGTGGCCGACGGCTGATCCACAGTGCATGTGCCGACGATCCGGCCAACGGGTCATCCGAAGCCATCACCGTTGTTCGAAACGTCGAAGTGTTTTCTCTGCTAAACGGCCGATCAACGAACTTTACTCCTTTAGGTGCTTGCACAAGCTTTTGTTGGGCGTAAGATTTGAGGAAATGAGCTTGATCTGTTCATAGGGCTGCGGATACATCGTCATAGGAATCTTGACTTTAAGATACGCAGTCTACGTGCGGTGGCGAAACTTTCGTAATGAATGGTATAGTAAGTAGGTCCAGAAAACATGACTGGGCAACGCGCCTGGAGCAGTGCCAAAGAAAGAGTGTTTCGAGAATGAAAATGTGACTAACTCATCCCGAATCAAGATCCCAAAGAAAACATTAATATCGTGGTCGCTGATCTGCATATATCAGGGTCAAAATGAAGGTCACGTAAAAGAGAAGCTCATGCGAAAACTTCGCCCCAGCCATGTTGCTGGTCGCCTTTGTTGCCGTTCTTCCAATAGACGCGAGAATCCTCAAATTCGCCGTCCATCTTCAACTCCATCCACTTCCGAGCGACGCGATCTGCTTTTGTTTGATCTCGGATTTTGAGGTTGAACTTGAAAGGCTTGGGTTTCGCAATAAGGAGGGTGGAGAAGTCCATGGTGGGATCGTTATTGCCGGTGTTTGTGTCTGCCTTGTTCGATGGATTATGAGTCTTCTGCTTGTAGTTTTCCAGGTCAGCGTCGAAGCTTCGGTCCGAACTGGTTGGCGAAGGCGGGCATTCGAACATGCTCTTCACACTGGGCAAACCAGGCCTGCCTGCAAGCTTCGAGGGATTGCCGGGCATGTCTTTGTTCTGGGCATCGCTTCTCTTGTGCATGAAGCTCGTCAGACTGACAGCTGAATCGTTCTTTTGGTGTATGTTGCCACCGCGATCCTTTCCGTCAAGTTGTTGCGAGATCGATTCCTCGTTGGGTGGCGTGTGCGGTCTGATAGCACTTCCTTGGGCTTGCAAGGATTTTTGCTCGGCAACATGCTTCGTGAAGGTCTCGTCGGCCTCTGCCTCTCCTTCGACATCGTCTGTGTCTGCATGCATCGCAAACATCCATGCCATGCTTCCGAGGCCGACGAAAAGGTCAGCTTCAGTCACACCCATACCTTGACATGTGCGGCGACCATAGCCAAACTGACTATAGCCTGTGATGGTAGGGAACTTGTTTAAGGGCTCCTGGTATGTGGGATATTTGGGCTCAAGCCAGCGCATGGGGTTCCAAGCATCCGGCTCATGGAATATCTCAGGATCGCGAGAGATGGACCATTCGAGAGGGTGCATCACAGACCCTGCTGGGATGTGGTAGCCTTCATATACATCATCTTTGACAGATGCGTGAGGAATACCTTTGATGAGAATTAGTATCAAGGTTCGCAGATGCTGTGTCAGAGTACTCACCAGTAGGCACGGGTGGACGCCAGCGAAGAGTCTCTCGGATGAAGGCACGTAGGACAGGCATTTCCGGCATATCACTGAATCTGATCATGCGATCACCAAGGACTCTGTCAACCTCCTCGTGCAGAATCGCTTGGTATTGCGGGTAGTGACAGAGCGCGAGACAAAAGCTTTGCATGGGCGCAGCTACAGTCAAAGCACCTGCGATTCCATGCATGCCCACAGCATATGCCCCTTCGAGATCAGAGTCAAATTTCCAGGCTTTCTTGTTCTCAAGGAAGGTCCGCATCCACGAACCTTTCGGCTGCAGACTTGGTAGAAGAGGGGCAGGTGCGTCAGGGTTCTTCTCAGAGTGTTTGATCTGGTCGCGGACATCGTCCTGCAATATCTCGAAGAACTTTTGCTCCGTACGCCCGCGGCGTAGCTCCCATGCCTTTGATTTAGTCCAACTCTCCGGGAGCGACATGATCAGAGGGAGTTTGTTGGCAAAAGACCCAGTCGGTGAGACACCTATCAAAAGCTCGCGTGCTCTCTGCTTGAGTTCTTCTGCGGCGGTTGCAGTTCCCCATCCAAGACGACAGGTAATGCGAGCGACAAAGGACTCCAGTGCGTGATTGTAGCGAGAAGGTTCGGTCATGACTTCAAACAGCAGACGGATAGACTCCAACTCAGGATACCCATAGTAGTCCTCTTTTGCGGAGGTGTCCATGATCTGCTTCGCAAATTTGCGTTGCCTCGTCCATTTCTCGTTTTTGCTCATGAGTGGGAGGTACTGCCCGCTGTCACGGTTGTCATGCTCTAAAGCTGGTATGAAAGGTCGATCCGAGTAGTTGCCACTTCGTTTCGAAAGAAGTTCGTGAGCGATCTTGTCTCGCGAGATCCAGACATGGTTGGTTCCTGCAAGGTTGACTTGATAGATGGGTCCGAACTCCTCTGACCATTCGTGGAACTTCATCCAGCTATTCTTCTCGGGTAATTCGTGAACATTGCCAAGGAAAGGTAGACCTGTGTTCATATAAGCATCAGTCAACACACCGACACACGGAGACCATGCTCGATACACACCCTTGGGTCCTGGAAGCTTCTGAACGCCAGCTGGTAGCCTGTTCTTTTGTGCAGTTTCGATGTATTTTGCGATAGCAAAGATCCCTAGAACAACAGCGAGTGCTAGGAACGATATGAACGCCATTAGACCAGATTATTGACGGGAAGGTTGGCAAGGATAACAATAGAGCAGTGATGTGGGGTTGAGCCTGAATGAATCAGATAGGAGTAACAAAGAATGTGCAAGTGAACACCGAAGCGGTGGGACTTAATGGTACATAAATATAATGCAAGTGCAAGGAACGTGGCCGCTCTGCAGGACGCCGAGCGAGAAAGATAAGGTGATCAAGGGAATGTCATCAAGTCCAAAGGAACAAGGCTAAAGAACGCCTCCAACTCTTTGTGGAAGAAGATCGTTTCTTGTATGGTCCGCAAGATGCCGATGTCCTTCTAAATCAGGCAGACTGGCGAGCAGATACACGAGCGCGCATTGTTCACTTCCATGTGGGATCCACTTGAGGGTATTTGCGGATGTGGAGTCGACTGGTTGATGCAATAGTCGTTTCGCCCTCAGACGGCCGCTATACAGGCCCGGTAGTTCGGCGGTGAACCGATCGAAGGCTTCATGCCCAGTGAGAGGTTGCGCCCATGGCGACTTGCAGCCGCAAGGAATCGAATCGATTAGGGAGTCCCCAGTCCCAGTATGCGTATGCCATGCTCTCCATGACCATAATCATTTGTCCATGCCCAAGAGAGTACTGCAGATAGAGTCTTGGACACTCTGTCTTGGCGACGCGGTTCAATGAGCGACCTGCTACACGGTAAGACCTCACGTGTAAGTGGGTCAGGGTCGGGACACTACTGGGGGCAATATTCTCCGCTATACAGTCTGCAACACCGTAGTGAACCTATTCGCTTTGGCGAGTCATTCAGAAATGCATGTGCTGAGCTCGCTATCAAAGTCGTCCAGAATCTTTGCTTTTCGACTTCGTCTGATCAGCCGCGACGACGATAGACTTCGAGGTTGACGCATGTATGTGTGTGTTGTTGCCAACAAGCCCAGAGTGTAGAGGTGAAGTGAGCAGACGCCAAGCAGGCTATTACCACGGCCAGTAGGGTTGCATGGAAGAAGGTAAGAAAGTCAGCTTCCCGGCATCAAAAGACGGAGCAGGTTTGATCAGCCGGCACACGCTTGATGCACGTCCGGGATCGTGAGCCGCTCAGAAGAAGGGGGACCGCATGTGGTCCGTACATCAAACTTCGCAGCCATTGACGCAAGCGTGCGCTACGGCAAATATCATGGGGATCCGGCAGGGGCAGAGAGGCGTTTGATCTCGCCGCCACATGGAATTGTGTAAAAAGCCATCAGTATACGTTGTTGGCTTCTGGCTAAAGAAACGGTTGTGTAATCTTTGGTCTCGTGCCGTTGTTACCGACGTGCCCTACCCAAATGGCTTCACAACGTTCAAGCCACGAGAACTATGGGCAGTGTTTTCAACGGCTGAGCACGCACGACACGATCAAAGGATTGCAACATGCGACAGATCTCTAACACCCGAACTTGCGACCCGCCTAGCGGTGTGAGCGTTGAAGATATGAGCAGTTGCATGCAGTACGGATCACAATTGTGCAGACCATCAGGCAGGCCAAGGGCTTCACCTTGGTCTCTCCTGCCCCGGGGCGTCTATCTTCGATTTACAAGCCTAGCTCAACTAACTAGGGCTCACAGACGGCAGGCCATCGATGATCGACTGTTGGGTTTATCGTTGGTACTCCAGATTCTTCACGGCTCGGAAGATCAAGACTGCCACCCAGGTATCTCCTTGGTAGCGTCTCGGCATTTGAGTACAATTGAAGATATACTTCCTATCGGTGTGGGCGGTGACTTGATGCCTACTTGTACACATGTATTCTGTCTCCCTGCATTTCCCTCTTGTGGGGATAATGCTACAGAAGAAGGCACCGCGACCAAGCTTGACTTACATGTGCAGATGCACATGCCTCAACAACGTGGAATGACTGCCTCGTACCATGGATACATCATAGGGTGATCGCATTTACGGATTGAATTTCTAGAGCAAATGGCGAGCTGAATGGCTATCTTGCAAGTGGTAAGATCACACTTCGAAATCCTTGGCTCTGATTGTAGATCGAGAGTCATGCTGGCTATCGTGGGCGTGCTTGGGTCCTACATCTCTTCGAGAAACGTGAATGCAGCGTATGCAGCGTGTGTGTATGTTCAACGAATTGCCGCCAGAACCGCGCCCGGGCCAAAACAGCTCGGTCCGATCATGTCACTTGCCGGATTAGATGACATTGTAAAATGCTGCATCTGGACTTCACGCCAATCGTGAGTCCGGTGTGGAGTTCGCAATAGCATACACGTAGGCATGGTAGAATCTGCTTCGTCTTCAAGTACGAGCAACACGAAGAGGCGAATTCTCTGGAAGGGAAACGGAGCTTCTCTTGTATTGCAGACCGAGCCGTGTGATGCCACTAGTAGGGTCACGTCCTTCCTCTTTCTGAAAGGAGAATCATGGAGGTATCCACTTCCACTGGTTTTGACGTGCGAACTGAACACCCGAGTAACATTCGAACATGGTCCGCGGAATATCGCGTATAGTCCACAGTTAAGCGAGTATAGGGTGAGTTGGCAGCCGCGGAGGTCTCTTCGGCTTTTGTCTGTCACCTATATGTCGGTGTATGTGACGGATGGTTGGCATCTGCGGTTGAGAGATGATATCTGCATAGGATGAGTGCGGCGTCATCAAGAATCCTCTGCGCCTGCAGTCTCCATGTATCACACCACCGCCTTACGACTGCATAGCGATCAATCTCAAACAATGCCCAGGACGATGTCAGCAGCCAAATGATATGGCTTTCGATGTATGATTCTGCCGGCAGATGGGTGCCAGCAACTCGGATGCAAGTTGGGCAGCCGACGCACCCGGGCCTTCGGATCCGTTTTCGAGAACTCCTCGACGAAACCTGCTTGGACTGCTGGGCGGTCAGATTGTTCTCATAGCCAAGAGCAGGATACAGGATACACGTCACCAGAGGAGAGACCAAGGACGGGGCTGTGCCAGGTTTCGAGATGTTCTTGTCAGAGTGTGGTCTCAAGGTGTTGCTTATCAACGGCTGCATATCGACGGCAGGGCTCATCCAGAAACAGTGATTATCAGCGAGCAAATCGCGTTTCCAGAGGCTTTCTAACGACAGCAAGACTCTGCTCGCATGGCTGCGATGATGTCTTCGGGTTTGCGGATTGTTTACCACGAAGATTCATAACGGATAGCGGGCTTGTTCTTCACATACAGGCCACCACCTACAACGAGGGATCGAGTGTCTACACAAACTTGTTTTGTCTCGCCGGGCGATAATATTTGTAAGAGTGAAGTAGTATGTTCCGCAGGAAAGAAATCAACTCTCTTCCTCAAGTTGCTTCTGGCACCAGGAAGCGCAGATCTTCCCCTCACGACCTCGGCAAGATTGGTGGTCGTCGAGGAGAACTCCAACGACTTGCACCATACAATAAGACCAAGCTACATCAACCTGAGCCTCTGGCATTAGATATATATCAGGACATCAAACATGTCTACCTCAATGATTGACGATACTGACCTTGCGCTCGATCGCTACGATGGAAACATCTTCGTTATCACCATGCGCAAAGCGCCAGAGAACCGATTGAACTCCGGCTATTGCCAGAAACTCATCAGAACATTCAACCTCGTGCGAACTACCCTGGGCCAAGACAGTGAAGGGGCTGTGATTACTAGAGGTAACGATGCTAAGTTTTGGTGCACTGTAAGTGAATAATACCGAATGGTTGATGATACCGCCATCCATGGTTCGCCTTGCAATACATTGAAAACGAACCGACACCGACCGTTCAAGCTCACTACTTCGAGGGATCTGACATTCCATCCTAGGGCCTGGAACTGGATGAGTCTGACTCCAATCCTGCTGCCAACAGCTCCGGGTTCTTCCCTTTGCTCGCGACCATCACCGACTTTCCATTCCCGACCATTGCGCTGATCACTGGCCACACTTTTGGTAAGCACAACGCGCAAGAACGTGACATGGGAAGATTGTAGCAACGATCGGAGACACGAGCTGACCAGATTTGTAGTACGTTCCAAGAACCCAATCATACTCGTTCACGTGTCACTCTAACCATTCACTACCTCTCCCCTCGATCAAAAATGACATGCCCACTAACGACTCATCCCCAGGGCGGCGCCTGCCCCCTCGCCCTCTCCCACGACTACCGCATCATGAACTCCCAACGCGGCTACCTCAGCATGCCGCCCATAAACCTCGGCCTGCACTTCCCCGGCATCGGCACCCTCCTCCGCCTCAAACTGTCTCCCAAAGTCGCGCGCAAGATGCTGCTTCAAGCGCACCGCTGGACCGGGCCCGAAGCGCTCGAAGACGGCATCGTGGACTTCGTGGCGGCGCCGGCAGAGATGTTCGACGTGGCGATGGGCGTAGCGAAGCAGTGGGCGCCGAAAGCGAAGATGGGCGTGTATGCGCTACTGAGGAACGAGCTGTATGGGGATGCGGGAAGGGGTTTCAGGGAGATTAGTTATGTTTATGGGCGGAGGACGGATTTGCCTGCGAAGGCGAAGATCTAGATGGGCAGTTGTGGATGTGAGCTTCGTGCATGAGGTTCGCATGTGAGCGTCCCGGTAGCGGCTAGCCCGTCTTTGTATGTGGTAAGAGAAGAGATTCTTGATTTTAAATAACGTGCCCTCGTTCATCTGTGTCTCGTAGCACTAGCATACAATTGAAGTCTTTCATGCTGGTCTGGCCCGTCCTAAAAAGAACGACGGATGGCTCTGCTCTGATGTGTACGACGAATCGTATTCGCACACCATGGCCCACAATCTATAAGAACGAGGACCTTAGCCTGGGCCCTCTCATTCTCCCAGCGAGCGATGCCTGTTACTCACGACACCCAATGCCAAGCCCGTGCAGAGCGAAGCGCGAAAGAAACCCAAAATTCCCAAGCCGTTGTTGCCAGCCTCTATCAATGGCAAAATGCGTGTTTCTATGCAAAAGTAGCGCTCCAAGTTCGAGCTCGATTAGAAAGAGATTAAGACAAGGTGCAACCGAGACACAAGCAGTCGCATATCGATCTCTGAGCTGTCTCGCTCTGCACACTAACAGTGTTCCGACTGCTTGGCCTCGACGATTCACTCGGCCGCAGTAAAGGTGTGCGCTCGTTATGATCCTCAGAGCCAGAGCTGCTCCTCCGGCTCGTGTTCGATGCTTCGTTCGGTCGATCGCTGTGTGATGGTTTCGCAGTGGTTTTGGACCCACCACTCATATTGGTCGCTCGAACCAGTGTGGGGACCATCAGCGGTGTTCGCGGGTTGCCGGCAAATAGCGTAGGCTGCAAGATTATTTCCGGGATGGATGAATGGCTGGCAGGACGAGGAGGGTCCACCACTGTTCCTCGAGGGACCTCAAGTCTTCTTCTTTTATTCAAGGCCTCTATTGCCATGCGCCGCCGAGGATTCGAAGCTCGAGCATGCATTGCGTCAGAGAAACGAACGCGTCTTGCTCTCCGCTTGAAAAATCGTGCCCATCCATTCTCCGTGGAAACAGCAGAAGACTTCTAGTAGCTCTGAGGGAACTGGTTTGCGGGCTGGAGTGGAAGTTAGCAAAGAACGAGGGTAACCGACCATGGTTTCAAAACTTACCGGACTGTTCAACATGCTCTGGCGCTTGTTTCTGCCCTTCTTGATGTGACTCTTGAGCGCACTGCTGTCCAGCGGCTTCAATAGCTCAAACGAGCACAGCAACTCAGCGCTCACGCTCATGACGGCACCCCAGTTGTCAAACTCGCCGCAGTAATTGGGCGCGCTGAAGACTGTGACTAGGATTCTCTCGTTGAAGAACTCGTAGCCGTCTTCAACCACCATGTGTGCTCTGCAGACCAGATCGAAGTCGTGCTTCTGCAAGAACTCCATTATGACTTTCTTGCCGAAGCAGTAACTAACTCCTCGCTCGTTGGCTTCCCAATCAGCCTCCATATCTGCTGGATCGGACCAAAGAAGATCGTTGAGAAGTCCATAGTCAGGAACGTCAGTAGGGCGGGCGATGTTGCGGATGTCATCCATGTGGCTGAGAGACGGACTGAGACCACCGTGAACACAGAAGATCTTGCCTGCTACAATAGCTGCAATTGGCAGCGTGTTGAATGTGTCGACAAAAGTCTTCCATACCTTGACATTACAACGCCTCTTGCATTCGTCGTAGAATCCGTACACACGGGTGACGTTGGCGCACTCGTGGTTACCACGAAGCAGGAAGAAGTTCTTGGGGTAACGAATCTTGTAGCACAAAAGAAGCAGAATGGTTTCCAGACTCTGCTTGCCACGGTCCACGTAATCGCCGAGGAACAGGAAGTTACTGTTAGGTGGGAAACCGCACATCTCGAACATGCGGATAAGATCGGTGTACTGGCCGTGCACATCACCAACGATCTTGACGGGCGGGGAGAGCTCAAGTAATGCAGGCTGCGAGAGGAAGACCTCGCGGGCAGCATTGCACACAGCTGTAATCTCGGCATTCTTGAGACAAACAGTCTTAGTGACCTTTCCAGCGTAACCAGCATCGACCAGGCGTTTGATCATGTCGTCGACATCGGCATCTTTCAACGCTCCAATTTCAGGGTTGTTTGACGACGCACCAGGCTGGTCGAGCTGGTCCATCAGAGAGAGCGCACCTGTGGCGCCCTGCGCGGGTGCAGCAACTGGCTTTTCGGCTTCTTTGAGAATCGAAGGCCCAGGTTCTCTGCCGTGGGTATGGTGCGTGCCGCTTCCAGGCGGCGCATCAGAGACCGCATCCACTTCTCCACTGCGCTGCGCTTCGGCGATGTCGCTGTGCGGGTTCTTGACAGAAGCAGATGTTGTGGGCGATGGCGGAGGCTTTGGTGAATCGTCAGCGTCTACGCTCTCCTTTCGGCTGTCTGGGTCGAGCGAAAGAGCCGAGTTTCGCTTCGATCGCCCGCTGGCTGCCGACTTGACACTCTGTGTATCTGTTCGTTCGTCACCGGACACATCTCCCAGACCTGATGTCGATCCTCGTGGGCTGTCTGCAGACTTGCTGCCAGGGATTTTCGTGCGGAGTGAGTTTCTGAATGATCGCATTGATTCTTTGGTGTCCGATTTGCTGAATGAAGGGTACGAGTCCAGAGCTGGGCCGGGACCAGTGGGTGTTTGTGAGCCCGAGGTACTCTTGCCGTCCTTTGACGGTTGGTTGCCCATTCTGAGTAAATGACACAGTTATCGTACAGCTGATAGTAACTCTCTGTCCAAGCTCTTTGTGGTGTAGTGGTGGCGAGTAGCTCGGTGGCACTTGGTGGTTTGAGGATGCGAGCCCAAGAATAGCTGATAGGCACGTGGTGTGGTCACGAGATGGACGGACCGTTGTGGCGTGGCAGGTGATTGCGTGACTGCCTCTAGTGTGTATACTGCTGAGTCGTGTTTGCTCCCAGAAACGACGAGATAAGGATAAAGGTGTGGTGCACTTGGGGCAGTGGGTGGAAGTGCCGTTTGGAGGTGGTCGGTGGAGGATAGTAAACGGAATGAACCCGAGGATAGTAACGAAAGGGTCGGGTTCAGCGGAGCGGGGTTATAGAGATAGTCGGCGGAGTTTGGTAGAAGAGGGTGGAGCTCCGGAGGGAGTCAGCAGCCTGTCGCACTTTGCTCGTCAGCACGTGGAACCTTGGCGCGCGTACTGGGGCGGCGTGACCAGACAGGGTGATGGATAGGCGGACAGTCAAACGTACAGATTTGCGGCGGAGCGATGGTGGCTGCGAGATGTGGTGGTGGTGGAGCGGTGGTGGAGTGGTGGGAGGGGTGGTGGTGTCTGATATGGCATGGGAGTGAGCGCAGGCTGCCAGTCGTTCGGGCAGGCGCCATGTCGCAGCTTCCAAATGACGCCTGCAGAGGTCTGGGCGCAAGGAAACGGCGCTAGGCCCCACTCGCCAGCCTTGGTACACGTCAAACGGCCTCGCACCACCGCCGATATAAGAGAGACAGAGGGAGCGTGGGCTGCGGCACTTTCGATATATCGCTCATTGCCTTCCGCTATCCAGCATGAAAGGTGCTAGTCTTTTTCCCTTTCGTCCAGCCGTAGTCCCGCTCTGATATATCCCATCCTTCACTTCGCCCCGGTCGACGCCTCCTCAGCCACTGTAAGCGACAATCGCAGCCACAACTATGCGCCACAGCCAAGGCAAACGCGAACGCGTACATGGAACGACGACGGAACACCGGCTCATGCCCAGGCTCACCACCACGCCAAGCCAAGAAACGTGGCTGCTGCATTCCCACACGTGCTCATGCTACCATGGAGAGAACGGTGTGAAGTGCCTCATATCGTGGTCATGCCGATGGTCCAAGACTGGCTCGTGCGATCTGTTCCTGGTCTACCAGCAAGCAAGTCTATCGACACAGTGTACCACAAAGGTTTGGAAATTTACATATCGTGGAGCAAGGAACATAAACAATTCGCACAGGTTGAAGAAGAAAGCACGATAGGTTTCATGGTCCTAAGCCCTTGTTTCCACATTCGTAAAGTAAGCGATGGATCAACTTGTACGGTGTATCATCAGTGCTCTTTGGAGTAGGAAACACGAAGGATCATGCAATCCGAACATCTCGTTCCCTCACTCGATCTAATTCCGCACATCATACGAACTCGAATGGAAGAAATCGCACTGCGCAGACACGTCCAGATCCGGTATCACGCCGATCTGCGTGTAGTTTACATCCATAACCGCAAACTCTGGTGCTGCGCTCCCGTTGATCCCAAGGCGCGGGTTGTAGGCCGGCCAGTACGGTTTATCGGTGGTGTTGGAGTAGGTGTGGGCGTTCGGGTTCATGTCGGTGATGAAGGAGAGGAACCAGTCTTTCATGTACGAGGATATGGTTACGTTGTTCGCATCTGCGATGTTGATCATTATTAGCAAAAAGCAGGTGAAGTCGGGAAGGCGTATATTCTGCTTACTGGGCGAGTCATTGGGCTCGAATATGAAAGGTTTGGTAGCGCCGTGTCGCTGGTTGCCGGCGTTGAAGATCAGCTTGTATGTCGGAACGCCGGCGTCGCTACTGGCGGCAGCCATGTAGTAGGTTGGACAATTGATGATGAAGTCGCCAAATAGTGCTTGGCGCTGCCAGAAAGTGCTGTTGAAGGCTTCGGTCGGATAGAGCTGGTACAGGCGGTCGAAGAAGTGCTGCTTGGCGTAGGGGAACAGTTGCTGGAGGTCTGCGGTTGTGCCCTCGGTGGTTAAGAGGCTCTGGTTGCTGAAGGAGAAGCCTTCATACCCGTCGCGATCTACCAGTAGCGGCACTTTGGTGAAGTGGCCCTGCTTCCATTCGTTGCTGGGTAGGTCTCGGATTACGTCGCCGTCCACGCTTGGGCCATAGTAGAAGTCGCCATAGCCATAAGCTCCAGGTGCTTGGGTTCTGTACGCGTCGATATATGTTTGCTGGGTTGCTGCTCTTAGTGCTTCCTCGTCTAAGCTGCGGAGACACTGTATGTTGTTGCAATTTGCTGCTGCAAGAAGATTGCGGTACTGGCCCTCAAGAATTGTGTTGTTGTGGAATCTGCGATTAGCTTAGCATGCGCTGACCTAGGTAATTGATACGACTTGACTTACGGCTGCCACCAAGGGTATTCAGAAATGACAGCTCTGTACGGCGGGCTTGAGACTCCTCCATACATGATCATTTGATTCATGACTACACACTCGAGTCAGGATAGGCTTTCAAGTTTTGTAAAGAGCGTCTTACCAGATCCGCCCCCAGCACTTAATCCAATGATGGTAACCTTAGAAGGATCGCCACCAAAAGAACGGATGTTTCGCTGAACCCAATCCAGAGCCGATCTTTGATCCAAAAGCCCGGCATTCGCTTGTCCATTCTCACGAACGTCTGCGCTGGACAGGAAGCCATACGCGCCAAGTCGGTACTGGACCGAAACATACACGAACGAGCCGCCTGACGCATTGATCAGTGCTGCCCAGGGATTGGAGCCTGCAGCACCTTTTGTGTATCCGCCACCGTGGATGTTGACGAGTACTGGGAGAGCCGCCGACGTAGGTTTCTCGGGGACATAGACGTCCAAGAACAGACAGTCTTCTTGACCCGTCGCGTTGGCCTGGCCGGACTCGTTGGATGCCAGCTGCCATGCAGGGACACCTTGGACGCAGGATGGGCTCGGGGTTTGTGCATCGATGACCTCGCTTGGGTTGTAGTCGTTGTGCGCTTCGATGTTCTGCGGAGGCTGCCAACGCAGCTGGCCAACAGGAGGTTGAGCGAATCGAATGCCGTAATACACATCGGTGCTGAAGTTGGACCGCAGTGTCGTATTGCCTTTGTACTGAGCGTACCCTAGGTTGACGATCGGGCCGCTGGAGGAGTTGGTTGAGCCCTGCGCAAACACGCTCACAATGAGCAGTGTCCACGCGGCAAGCGAGGTGTTCGAGAAATCCATCTCGCGGTCTTGTTTTTACGTTCAATATTCTGAGGATTCGATCCTGACCATAGCATGGTCAACAGTCCGGAGTGGCTTGCATTTATGTACCTTTCCATAGCGGGGCGATGGGATAGATAGCTGCATGCTCTATGAATTGGAATACGACAGGCTCTCGGCATGGACAGCAAATAACGTCCGTGTTAGACACAAGAGAGGGGCAACTGGCGGAAAAATTGTCCATCTGGCGCGACAGTGCTGTCTCGCGCTATGTTCCACCGAGATCGAATTCAACTTCCAAGGTTCGCAGCTGGCAGTTCCTTTCCAGGTCCGAGGGTCCTGTTGCTACTGAAGCAGTGGCTGTGCCGTCAACAATCACATATTCCCTCAAATGAGATTTTTTATTGCAGAATGGCTCCATGCACTGACAGCGGAGACAGGAAATATACGAAAAGTGCGAACGAAGGGTGACAAGAGAGAACTTGTGCCAAATCGCTGGAAGGAAAGCCCCGCGCGTCGACCTAACCAGCCTGCAGATCAATCACTCGCAGAGCAGATTCGAGGTTGCATCGCGCGATGCTTGCCGGCTAGCCAAAAGTATAAGCACCAACATGAGTGGCGTTATAGTCTGCACCTCACGACCTGTTGGGGATAAGTACAACGCATACAGTGACCGAGTTACTTGTATAATAAGATAATAGATTTTGGATGCCCTGCTAGTTCTAACCCTTCCAAATGCCCCATGCACATGAGGGTGCAGCCGAAGTCGCGACCCTTGGACAAGACCACATCGAGTAACGAGAGTAGAGAAACAGCAAAGCATCGTGGAGCCTGTGTTGAACAGTGCGTCGTGCAAACCTACCACAAGTCGTCCCTTGAGGTTTTCGCTGGCGGCAGACGAAAACGACTAGGGCAGTCATCTAAATTTGTAACTCTTCACCAAGGCAATGACTGTAGGGTCAGCTATCGGCGGGAGCGTCATCGGCACGTATCGTATTCGGCGCGCGCTTGCTCGGCCAACAAGGCATGTATCCGTGCAGAGGTATACATGATTTGTTAGATATGCGAGAAACGCGTAGAAGACCTGCGCCAATGTTAGACAATGTTCGAGACATGGACAAACCTAATTTCGGCCGGGCTTGAAGCTCGCGACCGAAGTGGTGTAGTGATGGCCTGTCGCATTGTGTATCGGACGAAAGTTGTCTGCAGACTGGTCGTCGGGTTCCACAAAACAGGCATCTCGACGAATACTGGGAATGGCGAATACAGGATAGGTGAACGATGAAAGTGCTGTCAAGGTGATCGATGGTGGTGAGGAAGCGAAGCGGGCGGGAATGCCAGTCAGCTGCCTTGGACCGAACGTCAAAGGTTGAGGTGTGGCTGAGCATGGTGAAGTAGTTGTGTGGCGCGCGATAGAGTGGAAGGAAGGGCTGAGTGATCGTTTCTACTGGAGATGCCGAAAAGCCGCAGCTGCAAAAACCGAACCGATAGTCATTCTGGGTGCCCTTCGAGTACGCCGTCTCCGTTGCAATAAAACATGATGTAGTCGCACCAGGGGCAAGGAAGCTGTAGTATTACACTGAGGAAAATAAGTCGCTGCCGTCGTCCTGCTGCAAGAGTCGCAATCTGAAAGCGTCTGCCGTCTGGTTTCCATATGCAAGCCAAGTCACGGAACGCCTGTTTTGTTAGTAGCCGGTGGCTGCAAGACCACAATCGTCAAAGCTACGAATCCTAGTCGTAGCGACGGCGGTCATCGTAGTCGCGAGGAGGTGGGGGAGCGCCACCGGAGGGCGCAGCGTCGTAACCGCTCCTCTCCGGAGGGGGGCCACGAGGAGCCCTGTCGTAGCCGCCGTAGCCTCCACGACGGTCACCACCGCGCTCGCCACCGTAGCGGTCGTCGCGAGAGTAGCGGTCACCACGGTCGTCGTAGCGTCTGCCGTAGCCACGGTCCTGAGAAAGGTTAGTCAAGTTCTGCGGCTGGTTCAAGTGATTTACGTACATCGTAACGGTCGCGAGGGCCACCACGGCGGTCATCGTAGCGCCTGGGAGGTCCGCGGTCCTAAAGAATTAGTCAGCGAGCAGTTCTCAGCAATGCGGTGCATTGTCCGTTGTACTTACGTCGTAGCGGTCTCTGTATCCACCACGAGCCGGGCGGTCGTCACGCTTGGGGGGACCGAAGTATTTGCCGGGGGTAGGGGTTCTCGGGCGGGCGCGCCTCGCCTTCTCAATGCTGAGAGTCCTGCCCTCGTAGACCTCGCCTTGAAGGGCGTCCTTCGCAGCGTCCGCATCCTCGGCAGCGACCATCTTGACGAAACCGAAGCCACGGCTCTCGCGGGTGTGTGGGTCGCGCATAATGTTGCACTTCTCGACTCTGCCATGCTTCTCGAAGAGGACGGTGATCTCTTCCTCGGTCAGGCGCGGGTGAATGCCAGTGACGAAGAGGTTGGAGCCCTCGTTGACCTCGCTGCCGGGCTCACCACCACGGGATGCCTGGCGCTCGCCGCGGTCACGGTCGCCGCCGCCGTTCTGACGCGGAGGAGGAACGTCACTGCAAGATTGTCAGTACATGATGAGTTCACTCGGGCGTCGGGTGTACCTACCGCTCGCCACGGCCGCTGTAGGAGTCGTCGCGAATGCGGGTGTCGCCATCGCGGTCAGCGCCCGGAGAGCGAGAGCGGGAGCGGTCACCGCCGCGGGGGTACTCTGCTGGAATGTTAGTAGCTGTTTCACAAGAAGGGCGGCGCATGTTGGCTGAAGCCGTAGTGAGGATTGATGTTGAATTCACCCTCACTTGCGCGGCTCCAATGATCAGAGCTCGAATTGTTGTATTCGACGAGATCGCCGTAAGAGCGGATGCGACGGTTGCGGTAAAGCGCGTAGGTGTTGGTGTAGGGCATACCGTCATAGGTGCGCGGCTCGTTGTCGTAGGTGTCCATGTCGGCCATGATGGGCGGTGGGTATTAGAGAGATGGGAAAGGAGAGAATAGACACGCGCGCTTGCCGGCGAGTGCAAGAAGAGGACAAGGGTGGATGATGAAAGGAAGAGGCGGTGGTGGTATGTGGTGATGAGGTTGATGGGGACGAGGCTGATGAGCTTTGGTTCTCTCTGAAAGTTGCGGCGCGCGACCGTGCGGCGTTTGCAAGGAGGAAGGAGCGAGGGAGCTTCCCGAGACACGCGCGCCGCGTCGCAACGAGCGTCGTTGCTCATTGGCTGGAACGGAATATCATGTGCATCAAGCACTGACGTGTATTTGGCTTGTGAAAGTGCATACGAGGACACGAGTGAGGGACGGGCATGAGAAGCACTCAGCCGGTGAACATCACAGAACTACTACTTCCAGGTTGTCAAGAATAGGATAGTGCACGTAAAGTATCATCTCTGATCAGAAGCTCGTTTACAACTAAATCATGAAAGTGAGACGGTACGAAAGACACTAGAACCGAAGGCAACCAATTAATCAACGAGATAATATGTCATGAGCTGCGGTACCGAATCTTCCACCCATATTACAGATGATCTACAATATCTTACATATACTGCTGTTGTTCATGATCAACAGATATCTCTCCTCAACTCCTCACCGCATGCGCATCATGATACGTCGAGATCTATGATTGATGGCGCAAAATGGCCAGACTCGTTTAGTCTGGTCACCTTTCGCTTGTCAGCTCGACTGACGAACAGAAAAGTCCGCGGGGTTGCATCTCTGCAAGTATGCAGGGCTCGACTGCAGTATGCAAGCCCTTGACACTGTTGGGCAGGACTTCTTCAGCAGTCTCTTCTTCGAGTCTCTCCTTCGAGTCTGCCCCAAGTCCCTCCCTGTAGACTTTTTCCGCATCATTGTTCCAGCGACCGCACTACAAGCACTGTCTTCGACATGCTGCATTTGTGCTCACATCATGAACCTTGGCCTGCCACCCTTGCCATCACTACCGCCTTCGCTTCTCTCCTTAGCCACTGCATCCTGTTCCGCAGCCTTTGCCGCCTCTCTCGCGGCGACCTTGGCTTCCCTCTTCTTCTTGGCTTCCGCCAGCATGTCTGTCCTCTCAATCTCATTCATCACATCCTCCCACTCCTTCTCCTGATCCGGGTTGCCAGTACCCAACAGCTTCTCCACATCAACATCCTCGCCATCCTTCACGCGCTTAAGTACGTCGCGGAGAATGGCCAGTTTCGCTTCCGTCTTGCGGCTGAAGTTGAGCATTTCCCGCCTGAGCGCAAGAATGTTGATCGCATTTGAGCCAACCAGGATACCAAGCACGATGAAGATGGTTGCAGGATTCCAGGCTTTAGATTTAGGTTGTGTAGGATCGGAAGCATTCTGACCGTCGCGCCTGAGCGCCTTGGGGACGAGAGAGCGCCATAATGAGGGGCTCGCGACTCGAGGCAGATGTGAAGTTCCACTTTGCTTGAAGCTAGATGTTGCAAAAGTCCTGCTTCGTATGGTTTGTTGTCGCGCGCATTGTGAGCAGATGCTCAGCGATTGCCTGAATGTCCTTAGAGACGTCATGTTGTATGGAATGTATGATGTCGCAGTCGCAATATTCGCGAGCGGCGCGATCGAGACAAGGCTAGCAGAGGCTACCTTAGGCTAGAGGATCGGGTGGCCGAAGCTTTTCGGCTCGGATGTCCGGGCTGTTTATTTGTTGACTTTCTGGGCTTCGAGATGATAGGCCCATGCCCTTGCATATTCACGACGTGTATGCGACATGCTTGCATATAGGAACTTTTACTAGGCAAGGGGGATATCAGAGATGGCTACACCGCACGCCCAATCCCAGGCTGTCAAGGCTGCCATTTCGAGCGGCAATGCGACAGCTTCGACGGTTACCACACTTCAAAGCCTTCTCAGCTCAGAGGCGAAGCCAACAACCGTTAAAGCCGCCACCAGCCAGCCCAAGAAGACGACCACTGCGAAGAAAGCAACTACCACAAAGACCGCTGGCTCCAAAGCATCCCAAAATGGAGATGCAGTCGGAGTTCATCAGGATAATGTTCGATCACTTGCGCCAAAAGAGCGTTACACTTTGGCCACCGAAGTCGTAAACATTACTCTCAAAAATCTTACGGAGAGCCTCAGATCTCGACCTAAACAGCAGAACAAATCAGCATCTGTTGCAAACGAGCAACAATCAATTCCGACAACACCAAGGAAGCTGAGTCGAACATCGTCTTCTACGTCGCGAGGCGCGTTGCAACCACGATCTGGAAACTCGACACCCACCTCACAGACGCCCAATGGATCAAAGACATTATCTGGTAAAACCGCCAAGGATGTTGCTACTCTGTCTCAAGGACCCTCACCTCATATTACTGCCACTGGCGAGTGTTCTCGGCTTGCGTTCTCGTTCCTCCGGGCTGCTAATACGAAACAGCTTGGTGTTAAGGAGCTTCCGGCATTTCAATTGGAGAATGGCATGTTGGCGCTGGCTGGTAAGCTACTCGCTCATGGACTAGAGTCATCTGCAGTCAAGGAACTACGCATTGTCAAAACGAGACTAGAAACCATTGGAAATACCAAGGCGTCAGGTCCTCCGGAAAAGCAGACACTGGCAGGCCTGTTGCTGGTCAAAGCTGATATTGCAAAACATCCTGCTACTTTGCCACTCGTCATTACATATCAGAATCTGGTCTTACGGGTGATAGCCTTGTCATCGAAGTCAGCAACGATCGAAGCTTGCGTGGAACACCTCGAATTGTCAGAACCTTTGAACCCTGCGAACCTCATCAGACTACATGGAGATCAGTCAGGCGACAAGGAGAAAGCAGGCAGACTCCTCGAGACTCTTTCCACAACCATACTAGGACTCTGCCCAAGTTTGAGCTCAAAAGCAGACCAGATAGCGACCGAGCGTGAACAGAGCCCCGCGCCAGAGGCTGTCCTTCGCTTGCAGGGCATTGGGCTCCAGGTTCGCAAGCAATGGTGGGAGCTAGTTCAGCACCAACCAGATCTCGAGAAGGAATTGCTGGATCCAGCATCACGATGCGTCAGTGCTTTTGTCAGACGAACGCGAAAACGACGAAGTGTACAGCAAATTTACAGTGCGGCAAGCAAATTTGTTCTCGGCGTTCTCTCTGATACCGAATCGAAAGACTCCAAGGCACTTATTGCGATCGGTCGCACCCTTACTTCCCTGGCCGAAGAATCAGGTCAAACCGAAGAAGCCCAGAAGTGGTCAGCCGCATTGGATAAGCAAAGTCAAAGCCTAGATTCAAATCATGCACAACGAATTTCTGCGACAATTAGGCGCATGTCAACATTGGACTCAAAGTCAGCTTCTGCAGCGCTCCCCGAACTGATCAAGAGCCTGAAGGATACAATTACTGGAAGTCCTTCAGATTATGAATGTCTCCTCAATGATTTGTCAAGGCTGCTTGCCAAGTCACCAACTGGTTGCGGGAGTGACGATGATCTACAACATCTTGGGTCGCTTTCTACTGCGTTTGCGCTGCGATTTGTTCGCTCATACCCTGGCAAGGGACTATCAGCGACTCAGATTATCATTCAACAAGCACTCCGGCAGAACACATCTTCTGACGCTGCGATCGCTTGGGTCAGTCTTGAAGCTGTTCAAGTCCTGGTGGATAGCGGAGCGTTGCAGAATTTCACCCAGGAGCTTATGTCAAGCCCTCCACACGTTGCCTGGTCTTCATCTGCAGCTGCCATTACACTAGGTCGAGCATTACGCTTGCAAATAGTGCGTGCAATGAAAGCCAACTCGGGATCCAAGTCGGGCTTGTTCTTTGACGACGAAAAACTTGGCCCTGTCGAACGGGGCGCCCTGCTTGAATGGCAACTCGGCGTCGCTATTGAATATGCCGCGAAAAGCAGGTACCATGTTGCATCACAAATTCTCATACCGGAATTGCTCCAGAGGCTGGATTCTGTATACTCAGCCTCAGAGCATCCGCTAAAACGAGCCAATGTTGCCGTGCAAGTACTTCGAATTCACGAAGAACTGCCGAGTATCGTAACTCGGCAAGTCGCCGAGAGATGGGAAGCTACTCAGCTCGATAAAGAATCACTGTTTCAGGATCATGGACTCCAGAGTTACGTGGATGACATATCGCTTGCTCTGAAGCTGGCCAAGCTATTCCATTGCGGCAGCCCTTCGAGTCAAAATCTCGCTCACTTACTTTCGACATGGCAAAAATTACTTGATGATGTGACGAGCCCATCCACACTGAGAGATCGTATCTTCGATCCCGCGGCGCTCAGAGTCTCACTGTATTCTTTGGCAACCTATTTCGGCGCATTTGGAGAAGATAAACATCGCTTGTCCACACTTGCGATGATCACCAAGCTGGACGCCACGCAAGAAGACAGAACGACAGACCTGATCGATACTTCTGTCCAACAAGCCCGGCAATGGCTATCGGTCGGCTGCTCAGAAAAGGCAGGCGGAATATTTGCACGCACTGAGAAGCATATGTCATCAAGTGAACTTCCTGTCTTGACCAAGATATTGTGGCACCTTGCATATGCAGAGTATCTGCTGGCTATCGATAATCTGGACAAGTGCAGATGCTCGCTCGAAGCTGCACAAGCTCTTCGCCAGGAGCTGTCACCCAAGGAAATTTCGAGAGACCAGCGAGCTGCGTTCGAGAGAGCGCATGGTGAGGGCTGGCTACTACAATCGAAGTACGACCTAGCAGTCGGTGCACCACATAATTCTCTTGCTGCGGCGAAGCATGCGATGAAGCTTTTCAACAGTACCTGGAGTCGACTTGGAAAGGGCGAAACAAACACGTCAGCGAAATCAGAGGAAGACGAGACAGCCGCATCAGAAGCAGCAGTCGCTGATCTTACTACTGGCGTAAGCAAACTTCAACTCCAGCCCAAGAAACAAGACTTTCAAAAGGAAGCGGCAAGTAAAGAATCCAAGGGAGCCGCTTTTTGGCCACTAGTGCCACTGCTTTGCAGAGCGTTGATGCATCTCTGCGATCTGTATGCTCGCCATGGGCTCTTTTCGGAGGCGAACTACTACAGCGAAAAAGCTGTCGATGTAGCTGAGTCGATGGGTTCCTCTGTTCTTGGGTTTCGTTCACGATGCCACCGCGCGTTATTTTTGTCTTCCGCTGGGAAGATGGAGGATGCAGAACTTTGCTTGGTCACTGCTGAAGGTGTAGACCTTTCGGGCTCACCTTTGGCTACCATTGAGCGGTTGCAAGCACAAGCTGTACTTCGTGCCAAAGATGGAGCACTCGATGAGGCAGGTGCATTCTACGAAGAAGCTGGCCAGCTCGTGTCCGATATGCAGACCGAGGAATGGACACTGAAACTGAGTCGTTTCGATGATCTCGAGAAGGACAAAGTTATAGCAGTAAAGCCTGTCAAAAAAGCTCCAGCTTCAAGTGCGAGAACTGCTCGGTCTACGTCTAGGGTACGCAAGACTGCAGATAAGCCTGCGGCGGCTGCTGCGCCAAAAACATCTTCTCGCTCTGCCAAGAATGCAGCCGTGAATACGACATTCTACATCCTGCAAAAGCTACGTGCTCAGATATTGCTTCAGCAGGCGTTACTAGGTGTGGACTCCAGCAGCAACAAAGAAGCCGTGATGCTGGCTCTTGCTCCTCTCCAGTCAACCGTCACCGGTACGCTGCAACAGCGACAGATTCAATACCGCCAATTGCTGGAGAAGGCAACAGCAATCCTGCAGACGGATATCGCATACAACATCTTATTAGACTCTACGCTCTCAATCCCAGCTTTACTTCGACCGAATGTGGCAGATGGAGCCTCACGGCCAGTATCTCCAGTCAAGAAAACCTCCTCCACGAAAGCCAACACAAGGACAGCACAGCGTAAGACGGCTGCAAAAGCTGATTTCAAGACCGTTCTCCAGGAAGCACGTGGGAGTCTGCTAGCGGGCCACACTTCAGTCTCTCAGCATTGTACCTCAGCAGAAGTATATGTCGAAGGAGGCTACCTTCTCGATGCATCGGTTTTCTGCGCATCCGTTGACGCTACAGCTACTGGTGCGGGTCTGAATTCAGTCCAGACTGGAATGACCCTGGACTTTCCACGCATCAACGCTCTGAATCTTGAGAAAAGCGCAGCTCTCGTAGACGCGAGCCACGAGCTCAAGACAACACCTTTCGAATGGCCATCCATGGTAGCGGAACCCACCAATCCTCAACTCAGTGCCGCCGAGTTTCAAGAAGAGTACATCAACACGATTCCTAAGCCCTGGACTGCCGTGTCTCTGGCTCTAGACGAGTCATGCACTTCTCTGTACGTTGCGCGATACCGAGCTGATCAGACGCCTTTCATCGTGCGCCTGCCGTTCTCCCGTCATCAAGATGAGGAGCTCGGCGATGAAACTTTCGACTACGCAGCAGGAAAAGGGGAATTACAAGAGATCATCCAGCTCTCCAACACTAGCTGCCACAATGGTGGCGACTTGTCGATCAAAGGCGCGAAGAGTAAGTGGTGGAGTGAGCGGGAAGCCCTTGACCGGAGACTCCAGGAATTGCTCATCAACATGGAAGATATGTGGTTCGGCGGCTTCAAGGGAGTGTTCTCGCCTCGTGCCAGACAGCTTGAGCTATTGGCTCGCTTCCGCGCCTCCTTCGAGGCATCTCTGGACCGACACCTACCCTCTCGTCAGGCGTTGAAAGGTCGTGGCGAGAAGTTGGCTCTGGATCACAACGTGCTTGAGCTGTTCGTCAACCTGGGCAGCGACAACGGAGGCACAGTCGATTTGGACGAATCGATTTCAGATCTCCTATATTTCGTAGTGGACATGCTACAGTTCAACGGCGAACGCAACGCTTACGATGAGATCGACTTCGACGAAATGACGGTGGAGGTACTTGATGCATTGAGATCATACCATGACGCTACTGAGGCTGACCGGAACGATGGTCAACACGTTGTTCTCGTTTTGGACAAGCGCTTGCAAGCATTTCCCTGGGAGAACCTGCCATGTCTTGAGCAGATCAGCGTGAGCAGAGTCGGCAGTATGCTATCTTTGCGTGACTGCATTGCTGCCATGCACACCCAGCGCGACGCAGACGGCCGCCACATGATATCGCGCAAATCCGGCGCCTTCATCTTGAACCCGTCCTCAGACCTTACTAGCACCCAGTCCACTTTGGAACCCGCTCTGTCGAAAGCTGCAGCCCTGAAAGGTGCCGACTGGTCATCCATTGTAAACCGTGCGCCCTCTGAAGAAGACTTCAAGTCTACACTTGAGAACTCGGCGTTGACTCTGTACTTTGGACATGGTGCTGGATCACAATACATCCGACCTAGGACTATCAAAAAGCTCGAGAGATGTAGCGAAGTCGTTTGGCTGATGGGTTGTTCTTCAGGCGCTGTCACTGAGTACGGCGAGCTCGAACCGCAAGCAGTGCCTCTCGCGTACCTGAATGCAGGTATGAAGAAGGTACCTTCTTCGTCGTCAAAAGACGAGTCATCGCAGAGTAATAAATGTCTGTCGATTGTTGCAACCCTTTGGGATGTCACCGACAAAGACATCGACCGCTTCTCGCTCACCATTGGCGAGGAATGGGGCTTGTGGCCATCTGCAGCAGAGCCTGCTAAAGCTCCATCCAAGACACCGAAGAAACGGGAGAGGCTTGTTGCGCCTTCTACGCCACCAAGGGCTCCCAAAACACCCAAAACACCAAGAGTTGTGAAGACGCCAGCGGCAGCCAGGACTCCAGCAAGAAGTCGTAGCCGATCCGCGGCAGGAGGTCCGCATGTCCCGACTAGCTTGGCTGGTGCGGTAGCAAGGAGCAGAGATGCCTGCTATCTGCGATATCTGAACGGTGCAGCACCAGTGGTGTACGGCGTGCCCGTGTATCTGGGCGATTGAGGAGGATATCCATTGTTTTCGTTTGTAGCGTCCCAGCGTAGCCTCGGCGGTATTCCATGAAGATCCAACGCACCTCCCGATTACTATGATCTTCCTCCCAATATCTCTTCAACTCGTGACAATTCATCCTTCGACCTCGATCTTCGTGATGTACTTTCCCGGCACAACCACCAGACCCACGAATCGCTTCTTCATGTCTACTTTCACATTTCCGCTCTTGCCAGCTTTCTCGTGTCTCTCGGCTGCGAGCTCGATGTCTGCCGCAGAGGGCGGGCGATACTCGTGTGTCATAGAGAGGATAATGTTGCGCTCTGGATCGGTGCATTTCATCTGCCCCGCGAACATGCGGCCATCGGTGGTGTGCAGGTGGAGCGTGCGGTTGAGGAAGGTTGACAGGTAGGAGGATGCGGTCGCGGAGGCGCTTGAGGCGACTGCAGTAGGTGGATCCATTGTCGTGTGTGTAGTGCTTGGTCGCGTGTAGTCGTACTCAAATAGTGAAATCGAGGTTGAGAACGATGGAAGCTCGAACGAAGTGCGGGGACTTTTGGCTGAGTTTCTGACCAAACCTGACCACACCTGACCACACCAACACGTTGGATACATGACACACTTCACAGGAATTACATACTTCACATTCACACTTGAGATGCACACTTCATATGCATTGAGTTCATTCAGCAGTGAGACTACAGAATCGAGAGGAAACAGAATCAATGGTTTGGACAATTGGTTGTACAATTTGGGGGCTGTGCTTCGTTATTTATGAAAGACGTCTAGGTGAGATATTGCTACACCTGATACTGTATGACTCCATAGTTTCGTGTAACTAAGCACATCGTTGCGTTGTCGTTGAATCGTGGAGTCCTGTTTGTATCTCATCTCGGTGGTCGTGATAGTCCAGTCTGACTTGCAGGCGGTGTTGAGGGCCTCAAGTGGCCAGGGGATGCCAGCAGCATATGACCTGGCGCAAAAGGTCCGTCAAGCACTGCGGTCAGAAATACTGAGCATCTGATTTACGCGCTGCATGTTGGTCTTGTTTGCGTGGATGTCAGGTAGACTTAGGTCTGTATCATGGTGATCGTGCCCGGATCAAGGTACCATCGACGTTAATGACTCTCAATGGGCCATAATTTCTCCAGCAGGAGAAAGAGCACAGGCAACGAAAGCTCACAATGGATCGTCCTGTGTCACTGCACTGCAACCCTTGCCTCCAATATAGTCAAGTGCCGCACTCTCGTCAGCGAAGACATAGGGATATTTCGGGTTGGTAGTCAGATCCCACTCCAATACTTTGCCTGGGTCAATGACCACAACTGTCCTACCCTCTGCAAGCAGTCGGTTGACATCCTCGTGGACAATCCTTCGAGCGATGGAGCTCAAAGAGTAGGCGTCACGGAATGAGAAGACGACAGCACATGCATCCATATGCTGGCCAGATCCAGGGTCATTTGAATCTGGTTCTCCGAGCTCGCGGGCGATAGCTCGCGTGAGGCGTTCAGATCCAGCAAAACGTACTGCACCACGTAACTTGAACACAACAACGTCCTTCTGGCAGTGCTTGTGGTGGGGCTCGTGTTCGCCTGCAACAATCCGGGCAACGGAGGTCTGTACTGTAGCCCTGGCGATTTGGCTGATGTCCATCATGTGAAGGCCCATGTCGCGTGAAAGCTTCTCACAGATCACCACTCCACGAACACTGTTACCGCGTTCGTCAAGCTTGGGTGAAAAGGCGGCGATCCCGACTTGACCGGGCATGGCACCCATAATACCTCCAGCAACACCGCTCTTGGCAGGGAAGCCGACAGTCGTCACCCAATCGCCAGCTGCGTCGTACATACCGCAAGTCGTCATGACAGAAAGCACCTGCCGAACACTCAGCTGAGGAATGATCTCCTCGCCAGTGATTGGGTGCACGCCAGCATTGCAGAGTGTAGCAGCCATGATTGCGAGGTCCTTTACGTTGACGTTGATGGCACACTGGCGGATGTAGCCTTTGACAATCTCTTGTGGATCATCGTGAATCATACCAGCAGCTTTGAGCATGTAGCCAATGGCCATGTTGCGATCGGCGTCCCTAAGCTCGGACTGGTACACCTCTTCGTCCACGTACAATTGTCGTCCAGCTAGCTTCGACAATGACTGCAAGATGCGGTCTGTCCTCTCCTGGACAGTAGCACCCGGGCGTCCAACGAGAGAGTGGGCTGTGATTGCGCCAGCATTAATCATAGGGTTCATGGGTCGATTGGTCTTCTTATCAAGTGACAGTTGGTTGAATCTATCACCCGAAGGCTCTACGCCGATCTTCTCCAGCACCTTTGGAAGACCGGAGTCCTCAATCGCAAGCGCATAGACAAATGCTTTGGATATCGACTAATCAACAATCAGTTTGTGTAAATAGCAGAGTGCCATGTCTCAGTGGTCGAACGCCTCCAGATATGGTCCATGACTCACCTGAATGGAGAATTCCACTTCGTCGTCGCCAGCGGAGTAGACCTTGCCATCGACCATGGCGAGAGCTACGGCCATCTTGGAAGTGTCTGCCTGCGCCAGCTTCTCGATGTAGCCTGCCGGGGCGCCATCCTCATTGGCACGCGCATTGTCGAGCACGACTTTGAGATAGTCGGGGATGGGCGACTTCATGGCTCCAGTGTATAGACGCGATCGCGTGTCGTGTAACGATTTGCGACAATTGGATATCAAGCAGATTTAATGAGCTGGTATCACGGCACTGCTATTGACTCGACTAACAACCGGTTTTTATTGACGCTCCTGAACATTTTTTGCCAAGCAGCATCACTGCTGAGAGAATGACGGAGGACGGTCAACGAGATGCATCCACTAACGGCTCGACGCGTTGAACTATGGGTGCCCAATTTTGCTCCCAAGGAATGAACCTACGTAACGAGAATCACGAAAACGTGCTGGCGCACTTTTCAGCACGGCGTGCCAGGCGTGCACGTGCATATTACCAGGCTGGCGGGCTCGATGAATGTCATGTGATTGATGACGTGGTGCTGTTCAGGTCCGCTACCGCTGTCGCCTTGCGCCAGGTAGTCGGATTCCTTTCCGAGATCGATTGTCGAACACAATCTGCATACCGCTTTGGTCGTTCTTTGAAAGTATCTTGGTGGCAAGAGTTGGTGTACCATCCTTATGCGCATGATGGTAGCAGTTAAACAAATGCTGAACGAACGTGCCGCCTGAACAATATCTCAACGGTAAAAACGAGCGTGTCATAGTCTGGGGGTCGGTGATACCAGTGTACAGCAGACTGTGGGAAATGTGAGCTTAGACAGCATCTCATTGGCAAGTAGGACCATTTCAAGGACAGAAACTGATGGCATCAGCATGCTGAATGTTGAGGAACGAGCTAAGTGTTGGCGGTATCTCCACAGCAGCATGAAGGGCTTCGATTCTGCTACGAATATCAATATCATCACACGCACCATCGCTGTTGCGAGCTCAGCTAACGGCGATGCCCGTGCTTCCACAACTGGGTTCAATAACATGGGGATTCGGGGTGTCTGCCGCACCTTCAAGATATCGATATAGGAGGCAAGGAACGCAAGTTGGCTTTCTGTTGTCCAGATTCAAGCCACCTAGGGCTACGGTGCGGTGATACGATGCGGGCACAACACCAAACTCTAATCTGGACCGGGTGTCAACTACGTGCATCAAGACCTGGCTTCTTCATGGCTGGGACTTCTTGCGGAGCTGTATCTACCGCCTCTGATGTCTAGTATGGAACGCCGTTGAGTTGCATTCACAAATCATCACAATCTGTATTCTTCTGTTAGACTTTACGCCCCACGCGGGTGAGAGATCTCGTGCGCACATGCAGCTAAAGACCTTTCACGGTCGAGACTCCCTGCAGTCAGCTTCAGTCTCACGCACCTCGCTTCTGCGGCTCAACGAGAGGCTCCCCGGCTACAAAGCGTCATCCATTTCAAATTAGGTACATCCCGGCGTTGCCCTTAGTCTCGGTATGTTCGAGCCGAGACGAGATAAACCTCCAGATTGCTGCCGCTGATCGATCCAGGCATTATGACTTGGCAAATACATAAGCAACTTTTGCTCCTCCGTCTTGCAAAAGAGCTGCAGCGCCGAGCAGCATGGCCGAAATCGCCTGGGGACACCCTGTCAATGAACTACATCGGCTATCATACGACAAAGCCCTCATTATCTCCCTTTACTTCCGGAGAGGCCACCAGCCGCATCTTGGAGGAAATTTACACATCGAGACTATACTCTTGGCCCGGCTATCCATTTCAGGGCAATACAGATCGTAGCTACGCTTGCCGTGCACAAAACTCTTGTGTTCAACAATATGCTTTTCCAAGGCCCTTTGTCAACTTGGCAGGACTGCAGATATGAGCTACTTCCTTGCTTGCATATTCTGCGCCACTGCGCTAGGCCCTGCGGCGGTTCTAATCGTCGTGGCGATCGCCCGGGACCTCCTGAGACTGCATTTCATAAACGATACAAAAGCGCTGGGCTTCTGTCTCAATAAGAGTGGTAAGTCGTGTTCAAGGCATGAGGCGACCTTGTTCGAATACCTCTATTTTGAATGACCACACACAGCTGTTGCCTTCTTAGAAAACGATGTGTATACTGCAACGACATACTTTCTTGGCTATCGATATCGATCTGAGAGGCTGGACGAAATGGGCGCTGGAGGCGTCCTGGGCACCTGTGTTGACTGCCTGTAGACTTGTATGTATCTATCGATTCAGCGCTCCAGACTCCTCGATTGTAGTGTTTGAGGCGCTCAAAGCTGGTAAAGCACACCTGTCCATTCGACTCCCTCGTGCATAGCGGCATCTACACTATTGACCTTGGATGACCTTCCAGACACAAGCCATGAGGGATCCTTTTTTATACCGCGGCATCGAGCCCTGAGCCCTACACATTGACCTATCTTTGCAACGCTTCTTAGGTACATGATGGCCTCGTTCGCTATGGAACGAACGTGGCAAGTGGAGCTTTGGTGCCGTCCTGTACTTCGAACGAGATGGTGCGGAACGATTCTCAGCTGCCACGAGAGGTATAAAGACGGATATCTCATCAGATCGTTGCTCTGAAATGACTGCTACAACTTCACATCATATTCTCTAACACTTCATCTCTGGGATTGAAATAGGCTTGCAACATGCGGACATCTGCATGCATTCTCGCAGCGTTTGCTGCTCATCTGACGCTGGCAAAGGATTGGGAGAGCCCAGTCTATAGCCAATTGTATCAGTTCGAGATGCCCATTTCCCCGATCAAACAGCCTCTGAGACAATTCAACTTTCCAAATGCTCCTCCGATCGACTACTTTGAAGTTGAGATCAAGCCATTTGAGCAGCAAATTTACCCAAATCTGGCCAAGACTCGGTTGATTGGCTACGACGGTACGTGATTACCTCGCATCTGAGCATCTCACATTGTCTTTCATCGCAAAAACTTTAGGACTCGCTAGACCGTGGTGTGGCTGTTGTGGTGTGCCCAGCAGCTCCGGAAACCCAATCTGCCATGCTTTCCAGCGAGATACAGCAGGAGTCTCCGGAGCATCTCGTTACCCGATAAAGTCTTCTCATCACATATCGAGATCGAATCAGCCAAATTCGCCACTGAGATGCTGACCCGAGATGATCAGGTCGAGCTCCTGGCCCGACGTTCATGATGCAACGTGGTCGTGAATCGGTCGTCCGATTCATCAATCATGGTGACCTTGCAAACTCGGTCCACCTCCACGGCTCCTACTCAAGAGCACCTTTCGATGGTTGGGCTGAAGACACGACGCTTGTCGGCCAATACAAAGATTACTGTAAGTCTCTCTGCAAATTGCCCATATCCATTCGCTTGGCCATTCTCCCGTCCAACATCACTTGCTGATTCTCACACAAGACTACCCAAATTCTCAGAATGGAAGGACATTATGGTACCATGATCACTCAATTAGTTTAACCGCAGAGAACTCCTATTTTGGTCAGGCTGGGTTCTATTTGATCTGCGATCCCGAAGAGCAGAACATGCCTGGACTCCCTCAAGGTACATACCGCCCTACATCGTCAGACTTGACTTTGCTGTCGGGGAACATAAGTGTCCAGAGCACTGACTCGTATCATCAGGCAAATACGACATTCCAATCTCTCTTACCTCAAAGCGCTACAACCCCGACGGCAGCTTATGGAGTCCTCTAGCCAACGACGAAACCAAGAACTTATTCGGCGATATCATTCACGCCAATGGCCAGCCATGGCCCTTCCTGCGGGTAGAGCCCAGGAAGTATCGACTGCGCTTCCTGAACGCAGCGGTCTCACGTACATTCGAACTATACTTCCAGACTGCCGCAGGCGCAAGAGCAAACATGAAAGTGGTTGGCTCCGACTCCGGTCTCCTTCTAAATCCAGTCGATACAACTCAGCTCGGCACATCGATCGCGGAGCGCTGGGAGGTTGTCTTCGATTTCGCGCCATATAGAAACCAGAACGTCACGCTCAGGAGCAATGCCGACATTGCTGATGTGGATCCTTACCTCCACACCGATAAGGTCATGAGATTCGTCGTTGGTAACACTGTTTCAGACACAAGCATTAACGGCGAACTGCCAGCTAAGCTCCGTGAGGTCGACTTCCCACCAGATCAGAAGACCGTAGCCCATCAATTCGACTTCGAGCGTCAGGGTGGCGAGTGGACTATCAATGGAGTCACATGGGCCGACGGACCTCAGGAACGCGTCCTTGCAAAGCCCAAGCGTGGTGCCGTTGAGAACTGGATTTTGAAGAATGGAGCGGGTGGATGGACACATCCGATCCACATGCATTTAATTGGTAAAGTATCATCACTCTGCATTGAAATAGTGTGTAGCTAACGGTTCATAAAGACTTCCAGATTGTATCTCGTCGAGGTGGAACGCGCAACTCAGTACTGCCTTATGAGAAGGTAGGTCGTGAGACTGGCAACTTTCCTGATGATCACAACTGACTCCTATTCTTTTATTCGATCAGGTCGCTCTCAAAGACGTCGTGTGGCTCAACAAGAATGAGGAAGTGAATGTCATTGCTCGATATGCGCCATGGGATGGTCTATACATGGTAAGCTGTGCACCTCTAAGCCTACTCTAACAGCTCTCCGCGGCCAACACAGCCCATTTCTAACCCAACGCCAGTTCCACTGCCACAACGTCATCCACGAAGACCACGTGAGTCGTCCATTTCAGCCTATCATCCCCAGCTCCTGCTAATTGTTCTCTTCAGGACATGATGGCAGCCTTCAACGTCACCGCCATCTCCGATCTCGGCTACGACGAGAAGACCAGCTTCATAGATCCGATGGAGCCGCGGTATCGACCAAAATCTTTCGCTAAAAGTGACTTCACGTCTAGGACTGGTGACTTCTCCGATGCTGCTATTCAGGCCAAAGTTGCTTTCTTCAACAGTCTCGACGCGTATCGAAACGTCGGAGCTGTGCAGTCGCGGCTTGCTGCGTACTGGAAGACGGCGAGCGCTGACTCTCCAGGCTCGTCGACGTCAGGATCGTCTAGTTCGGCGACTGCGAGTGCGTCTGGTTCGTCGACGACGAGATCGCTTAGTACAGCGACTTCAGGCTCGTCAAGTTCTTCGGTATGTGGCACAGTGGCTTCAAGCACACGAAGTGCGTCACTCACGACCTCTGTCAGGACTTCTTCGGCGGCAACGTCGAGGGCACCGACGGTGGCGGGAAGTGCTTCATCAAGTGCCAGGGCCTCTTCCACTTTGAGATCCACGACGACAACGCGGAGGTGAAGATACGAAGACAAGGACTTCCATGAATTGCCTTCTAGCAATACATAGCAACAATATCGACCATTCGAAAACATTTGATACATGTCACTTGACCGAAAGTTCCAAGAAAAGACATTAGATGGTAGATTGTTTTTCTATTGACGGAATCGAATAATCCCATTGCCTGACTCCCTCAAGGCCGCATGCTGCCCGTGGTATCATCGCTATACGTAGCTCTTCATCCTCCTGAGCTGGATAATGGAAAGGGTAAAAACACGAACAAAAAGGAAATATCGGCGTGTCAGCCAATGTCACTAAGTACTCTCAAAGTCATTCTTCTCGCAGTGCCAGACTAGTAGTAGATCTTCTCCTGGTAGATCGGCGGCTGCTCCTCTTCGTATTGGCCCCAGACGATGTTGTTCTTTTCGTCGAGGTGGGCGCCCTCGTCGGTGATCGGGAGAATCTTGCCGGTGTCGCGGACTGCCTCTCTGCTGACGCCGAGAGGGTCGCGGGGGATCCAGATGATGTCAAGCTCAGAAGTGATAGCCGGATTGTAGTAGGCGTTTTCCTCAACTTCACGGCTATACACGACAGGCTCGGCCTGAGGGACAATGCGACGGAGTGTAGCGTAGTCGGTGTAGATATCCGGGCGCAAGAACTTGGTCAACATGTTGGGGCGCTTGTGGGGAGCAGGAGTCGTAAGAGCAGGGTTGCCTTGGTCATCGAATGTCTCCTGGGCGTTTTCCTGGGCAGCTTCCTTTGCCGCGGCATCACCGTAGTGTCCGTCAGCGATAAGCAGGCGCTCCTCCTCCGCGGCGATCGACTTGGGGAGAGCCTCAAGGTGCGGTGAGATAGCGCTGTTGAGGCTGATGTGGTACAACGCCGTGAAGACGAGCGTAATGATCATGAGAATAAGTGGGCCAAGTGCACCACGGGCATACACATTGACCTCGGGACCAGACTCGCCATTAGCAGGTGCCTGCGAGGGGCCACCACTCGCCATTGCGAACAGGCCAATGAGGCAGACCTCTGCAATGTACAGTCCAACAAAGACCTGCTGCAAAGCGCGAGGGTACACAGCGCCCTTGGTGTCGACATCCATGTTGTAGACGTAGAGCATGTTGTAGCGGTAGGCACAGTAGAAGAAGTACAGGCCGATAGCTGCGAAGAGCAGAACAAGAGGTGCGATAGCAGCGTAGCAGATCGCGATAACCTAGATGTAATCAGCAACGAGAAATATTGAAATCGATCATACAAGGTAACTCACAAACAAGTTCGTGTAGATGGGGAACAGGGTGCCCCAACCAAGACCAGAGAGTGTAATCCAGCGGTTGTACATCTTGCGAGGAGTGTTGTCGAGCAACTTGCCAAGCAGTTTGAAGACGATCAAACCGACAACGCCAAGCAAGACGTTGGCGACGACCGAAAGTCCCTGGAGAATGAAGTACGACAGGTAGAAGGTGCTGGCAGTGGGGATGTTGTTGGCCAAAAGGGACGGGGCACTAGCAGGGTCATCCTTGACAGACTGGACGACAGCAGCAGCAGATGCACCCAGGGTGGCGACCAGGAAGACTTGGATGACCTGGAAAGCGAAGTAGTAGTTTTGCACGGCTAACTCGACTGCAGATCTTGTCGGGCATCCAGAAATCTTAGCGGCGAGGCGCAGAATGATAGGTAGAAGAGCCATGAGGACCGCAAGCAGAATCACAGGCAACAGACCTGTGATGAGACCGAGCAGCTGCTTGGGCAAGTTGTTGATGAAAGACAATGCAGGAATGAGCTCGATGAGCTTGTCAACCTTGCTGATACTGCCGACGAATGCAACGGGAATTGCCCAGAACACGACGAGGGCAACCACGAAAGAGATGACCACGATCTGTCGTATGACGCGCTCCCACCATTTGATGTTCAGGTTGCTCCAGATGATTTCTGTTGGGGTCATTCCAGTGAATCTGGGCTGCATGTGAAGGATGTGGTGGTGGGTCAAGCTTTGGTAAGCGGCTTGGGCCTCGTGTACAGATTCAAACTCAACGAAGGCAGTGCCGAGCAGCTTCGCGTCTCTCTTCTTCTGTGCCGCCTGGAGTTGTGCGACCTTGGGAATGAGCTTCTGCAGCTCACCACGAGACCAGTCGATGGTATCGACCTTCTTGCCAATAAGAGGCTTCAAGCGGTGGACAGGGCGCTCCTTTGGCTGGAGGTAACGAGCGGATACAGATCCAGATTCCGTGTCGGCCATGGCGGCTTCCTCTGAGTTCGATCTCTCGCCACTCTTCGCTGCCTTCTTGTCCGCCTTCAGCTTGTTTCCATAGGCAGTCTTGATAAGCTTGGTCTCGGCAGCCTCGAGCTTCATGTGCGCCTTGTCGCGCTCGCCAACCAACTCCTCAAGCTCCTTGGTATCAGTGGCGAGCCAGACACGACGAACACTTGAGCCAAGCATGTCGCGCAGCTTGCTCTCGTTCATGTAGTCGTCAGGGACCGAAGTGTACATGACAACCTTGGAAGAGAGGCGGCTGGTGTAGTAAGGCGACATGAGGTAAGCCTGGCGCAAATTGATGAAGAAGATGGTCTCCCTGGTGATCATGTAGATGACGAAGCCAAAGAAGATCATGGCACATATAGCATGCGCAAACATCTTGAAGTAGTTGTCGGTGACGTTGGCCATAGTCAAGATCTCAAATTCCGTCTTGACACCACCACCAGTAATGTTGATGGGGAACAGCACGGGGAATGTGATGACACATCCCACCAGGCATGTGACGACGGAGATCTTCAAAAAGCGCAAGTAAAGGTAGCCATCCAGAGAGTGGTGCTGGAGAACGTAGGTGTCGGGGATCTGGTAGAAAGCGGGAATCCAGTTGAACAATCCGTTGGGAAGATCCGGAGTGCGCTCACTAGGACGCAGGGCTCCCAGCATTGCCCTGGGGCGGTAGTTGCGAGGGAACCATTTTCGGAAGAGGCAGAAGAGAAGGAAGAAGACCACGGCGTAGATCAGGACCGGGACGAGGGTGGTGACGACGGAAGAAGCTGATGCTGCTTGCTGGTCCTGCATTTCTGCTTGTTCAGAGCCATCGCCATTCTGTGTGGTGGTGGTAATGTTAGCTCTTGCCAAGGATTGTGTTGCATTGCAATCTAGACATCTCATGGACAGTCCTGCGCAATGAGTGGTATCTTACCTGGCGCGCCCACAAGAGGCGATCGGGTGAAGCCATAGCAGCTAGCTTTGAGGCCCGGAAAGGGTGCTGCTGAAGGTTTGTTTACTGTAGCCGCGGGCTCGGCAGACAGTCGTATGAAGGATGATGCGCGAGCAATGCGCGGTGGTGTTTTGTGTTGCAACGGGCAGAAAGAGTATAATCCTGCCGCGGAGGAGGAGGAGTAATGTTAATGAGGTAACCAGGCTAGCAAAAAGGCGTGGCGTATCCTGGAAGATTGCGTGTGGCCCCAAATGCTCCTGCGCAAGGAGGGAGCGACCAAGGGGACACCCAAACAAAGCACGGACCTGCGCAGTGACGCGATCGACGTTAGTTGACGAGCCGCCGCTCTATTTGCTTTGCTGGACTCGTTCAGGGAAATTGGCGATGGGTACCAGATTTTGCTGTGGATCGCATCGCTGGCACTGATACATATATATATATAATGTTACCATGAGCAGTCTACCAACTACATGTTGTACGCCTCTTCACGACCATGGCCACCACACTACTCACACTAACGTCTGCCACAGTGCGCAGCAACATGATCATGCCACCATCAGTGCTCGCGATCCCAGAATCTAGCCTGCAGGGGACCTGCGCTGTGGAGGATCGTTCAAACGGGGGCATCATCGCACCAGCCACTCCAAAAATCCCTGATACGCCTCGCTAGCCTGCTCTTCGGCCAAAATCCTGGCGTAGCGCGTCGCACTGTGAGCTGAGCGAGCCGCCATCGTGGCGGAGGCACACGCCACCCTGCATCGATCGGTCGAGAACTCGTCGGCCAGCGCGACAGGGCGCCTTTACTGTACTTGCGACATTTGTTTGTCTGCAAACACGCCTGCGCTGTGTGCGACGGAGCTCCCGCCTGGCCAAAGTATGATATACAACCACGCAGAGCAGTGGTGGCTGAGGTGCTGTGCGATTCGCGACGCCGATATTGAGAGAGAGTCTAGCTTGCGATTGCAATTTACCGAGAGCGGTTGCGCGCGCCTCAACGCGTTGCATGTGATTGCTGGAGCTAGAGGCTTGATTCTCCTTGTGTGATATCATTGCAACACACTGCCAATGCTCGATCCCTGCCATAGCTCCAGTAGACGGGACACGAACGATTGGCGTGCGCATCATCTTGGAACCGCACTCGTCATCTCTGCAGTTATCAAGATTTAGAACAACACTTCTTCAAGATCCTGGATGTTGAGCACACCTCTGGTTTCAAACCCTTGAACCCTATCTCCCACGAGGGGTGAACTTTGGTTCAGCGCTTGCGGCATTCCAAACTTAAGTATCAGAGCCGCTGCTAGCTGCTGTCAAACAGAGTTTTGTTTCATATCTGGAAGCGAAGCAGGTAAAGTGCCATGCGCCCACCTATCAAATAATGTTGGAACTTAGGAGATGCTGTAAGAATTACAAGTATAGAACAGCCATGTACTTCTAACCTGTTTCACATGGCATCGATCATCACGAATCACATGCATCACATGCTCTAATGGAGGACTATATCATACTTGAGGACAAAAGACGCAGCAGACTCTCCACAAATGCGGCTGGTAATACAGTAGAGCATCCACAGCGAAACCAGCAAAGCTCCAACCCCTGACGCGTATGAGTCGATTGGCGTACTGTACAAAAAGCAAAAGGATAATTCCGAATCGGGGAATTGAACCCCGGCCTTGTCGGAACTGATGATCATTCGATGATTGAGAGCGACAAATCCTAGCCACTAGACCAATTCGGATGTTGTGTTGAAACCATTGCTGGTTCGATGAGATAGCACGATTTCAATGTGTATATAAAAGCAATTGCTTTTACAACTCTCATGACCGCGTTGGCAACCGCAGATGGGCTCGCGATCCTATGATACCACGAGATGACGGCAAACTTCCATATGTCATTTGCTCAACTTGGTCTCAAAATCGAAGGCGATTGGTGTTAGTCCTGTTACGTTGGATGTGTTCAGACGTAGCAGAGAAAGAAAGCATGCGGCCTAGGAGCCATGGAGATATTGCCTCTGTGGCACTTGACTTAGCTGAGGCAAAAAGTCGTATCTCAGTGGCACGTGTGTCATTTTATTGTCAATTCCTAGTTGAAGTAGCACGTACCCAGTGGAGATACTGCTATCTCACACGCTTGGAAGAGCTAGATTAGCGACGACATCTTACCGGCACACATGTTGTTTCGATGTTATTTTCCATTTGTAGTAGCACATAAGCAACGGAGATACTGACCATATCCCAGGATGAATTTACATGTCAGCAGAGGCATATATCGATTTCTACCGATCCTTGAACAGTCCACTCAAGCTGGGATCCAATCGTTCAGTCTTTTCCAGGTATGGTCGTGGTTTTGATGTTCTAGATCAGCAGGGTGGATCGACGATGTCGCTCAACTCTGATAGGGCTAGAGGAGGAAGGCACAACCTGGCTGTAAGTGAGGTGTCAATTTACCTAGAAGGCGGTCGGAGCAAATCTGATACATCTCGATCGAACAAAAAGTCCAAACTGCCTATCTCTATGGCTCAACGGGAAGGAAATTCAGGTGGGTAACGGTATTACCGTAAAACTTGTGAAGACACAGAAAAAGGCTAACACCAACCCTAACCCGGTTGTTTTCACGCTCTCTTTCTTGTTGCTTGCGAGACTTTAACCGAGTCGTCTGCTCGAGTCTCACTCTTGTGGTAATCGTAGCACGAGATGGCCTATACCTGTAGTATTGTTCAGTCGTTTGGTCATGATAAACATTATGCCTTCGACATTGACCGGTACTCTAAGGTAAACCCATTCAGACCACGGTGTATGTTCAAGATGTCCCATCGCCATGATTATCAGGGGTCTTACAACCAACCTCATCCTTACAGCAGAAAGGGTTCAAATGTATTTCCAGTTCATTTTTAGGTACTCAACAGGACCATGCAATGAAGAGTTGTCCGACATTAACAAGCATCATCACAATATTGAAGCATCGGGGGACCATCCCGACCGTTCCGACGCTGCTCCCAACGGCCGGCGCCGAACGTACATCAACCTGGAGAAATGCACGCTACCAACAGACGGACATCATTTTTGCTGACATCCGTCCTGCCCTTGCGACAAGGGTCTTGATCCTCCGGCTCCAATGCCTCGAAAATCATCCGCGGCCTGACGATTGACAGCTGCTTAATCCCGGCTTGTTCCTGGCGAGCCACAGTTGCTACCACGCTCTTCTCCTACGAAGTGCCGCTCTAAGTCCGCTTCCCTTGTTGTTGTCGACTCTCTGTAGGATGACTGTCATACGATCGTCGCAGCCCGCCTACTGTCGACTCCGAATGTCTCCTGTCGAGGAGCTCGATACGGATCTTGTTCGTTGGTTAGCCATGTGACCACGATCAGCGGTAGTCGTCGACGGCAACAACGCGTTCCACGTCGTTCGTATATATTCCCAAAAACCATGCAGGACCAAATGTGATTCCCTATCATCATCCAAACAATAACCTGCACATGAATCAACCCACTACCCAATCACAACCACTCTTCAAAACAAAGTGCACCACCTGCACCAACCAGAGCTGCAAGTCCCTCAACCGCAAACCAACAAAACCAATGGCTTCCATCCCAGCAGCAGCAGTACGTCGCTCCTCCTCCATCCTCGCCCTTCGCTCCACCGCTCTCAACTGGCAAGATCTCCGCCATACTGACGCCGTATGGCCTGCTAGTCTTCCGCCGCGAAAGCGCCCATCAAAGTCCTCTCCTCTTGGCAACGATTCGCCAGCGTGTTCCGCGAAGCGCACCCCATCGGCCGTGTGCCCAAGTATCTCAAAGCGCACGATCTTCCAGGCGCGGCATACTATTTCAGACGGCTAGGGCGCACGAGCTCGATGTTTGTTCCGCTGATGATTGGATTCTGTAAGTACTGGGTCTGGATGTTGTATACGCAGGGAGGATGGTGCTGATGACATTTGGCAGTTGGCTGGCCGTTCCTGATGAAGGGCATGATCAATTCTAGCAATGGTGTTAAAGCGCATAAGTCAAAGAAAGCAGCCGCGTCGCACAAGATGAGCAGAAAGAGTTCGATCGATTCGGAGGCTTGGAGTCAGAGGGTGCCAGCTTGAGATCGACGAACGATGGATTGAAAGGTGTCTTTGCTATCGAGAGCATTCAGCGACGCATCGGGACGCATGAGGGAAGTTTGATTCGATTTGGAGGGATCATGGGCGGCGTTGGCGGGTAAATTTTCGTTCGTTCTTTGTCATTTCAACTGTAAGCATGTCATCCATTGCTATTGATATGACACAAGCCAAATATAGGGCTATCTGCACTCCCGTTTCTGTCTCCAAAACTTGGTCAAGTTCGAATGAGCTACCATCGCCCCTCGAATATCATGCCGACTGAGATCGCCCTTGATATCAATCGTCGTCATCAGCCTGGTCGACAAGCTCAGACTTGACGGCAATCGTGCCATCCTCATCCTCAGCCTCAGCGACCGGCTTCTTCTTGCCCTTGGTCTTTCCCGGCGTAGCCTTCTTCTTCTTGGTCGGAGAGGAGTCACCCTCATCGTCATCTCCCTTGCCTCCGTCGACTAGAGATAAGTTAGCCATAGTACAGCTATCATAGCAATCCGTATGTTTCCAAGGCTCAACATACCAGCCTTACGCTTGCTCGGAGTTGCCTTCTTCTTTGGCGACGGCTCACCGCGCTGCTCCTTCTCCTCTCCACCGGCGGTGGACATCTTCTGACCGCTGAGGATCTTGTTGTAGAGCGGGCCGAAGCTGTCGCGAGCGGACTTGGCGCCTTTGAGGCCGGCTTTGGCAGCCATGAGCTCGTAGTCGATCTGCGTAGAATGGTTAGTTGACGGAGTAGGGGTATGAATGATGTGGGCAAGGCTTACAACGGGTTTTCCTTTGATGCATTGGAAGGCGATGGTCAGGAGCTCGGTTTCGCGGGCCGTGAAGGCGGTAGACTGTTTGGTCGCCATGGTGTTGTCTGTGGGTTGTGGGTGAAGCTGTGGATGAAGGTGTCGAGTGTGAGTAGGAGTGGGAGCACTGGGGTTTTTTTCTGTGGAAGAGGAGGATGTGGTGGAGGGGGAGGTTGAGTGAGGTCAAGCCGAATTTGCTGGGACAAGTCGCCTTTCACATGCCCACCAACTGAACTGAAACACAAATGACTGATCGAGAGTTCTCAGATATGCTCACCGGGAGAATCGCCAGCGCTATCCCGTGATCCGCTCCTCTCTCACCTGCTTCCCTTCCAGCGTCACCCACCTTCGCTCTTCCTACCCTCAACATATCTCCCCCCAATATCGACTCCGCCTCACTCCCAAACACCCCACCACTGTCAACATGGCTCCCATCGCCCTCGGAACCAAACACCAAGACCTCCTCAAAGCCTACATTCAAGTCTCCAAGACCAGCGGCGCAGACTGGACCACTATCGCCATCAAAGCAGACTACCCGACCTCCAAGTACGCCCGCGACCAATGGGCCCTCGTGAAGAGCAAGCTGCTCGTCACAGACAATGGCGCCCAGATCAATCTCGCCGATCGCCAGGTAGGTCTGCTGAAAGCGACGATCGAGATCATGAAGACTGAGGTAAGATCACCAACCAGAAACCTTGCGCTCTTGATGACACTGTGCTAACTGCCATTTGGACCGACTGGGAGAAGGTTGCCAGTGTCGCCAACGTCAAGACCCCGAAGTACGCGAGGGATCAGTTCGCCATCATCAGGAACAAGCTCTGTGGCGGGAAAGGCAAAAGCGATACTGCTTCACCCAGCAAGACTCCAACCAAACCTAAGGCTGCCAAGGCGACCCAGCCTCGCAAGCGCAAGAGGCGTGAGAGTACGTCTACCCATGATAAAAATGCTCCTCACAACCAGACTAACAGATCGAAACAAACACAGATGAAGACGATGACGCCAGCCAGCCCTCCAGCAGCGCAGACGAGGCGTCCACGCCGAAAGCGAAGAAGAACAACAAGGCCCGCAAGGTCAAGGTCGAGGAGACCGAAGCCGAGGACGAAGGTGGCGAAGAGCCTACGGCGCCCTTTACGCAAGAGCAGCAAGCACATGCTCACGATGTCGACAAGCTCGAGCCGGAGAGCGACGGCCACGAGGAGTCTTTCTTCGAGGCTGAGATGTTCAACATGGGTTGAGGATTTTGTCCACGGCACGGTGAGAGACAGCTGTACTTCAGGATGTCGGGAGAGATGAGGGTGGAAGGTGTATTATCGGAGTTGGATTGATGCGGTGCGGAGCACGGATGGGTATGGCAGCAATGGTTTGTGTATTGATGGTCTGGGTCGAGGTCACTGTTCTGTAGCATAGCAAGCACGAGTTTGAAAGCAATTGTTTCAGCATGCTTGAGAAAGTGCACGCTGTCCACTCGAGGCGATCGTTCTAGTCGTCGATGTCATTTTGTCGTTGTTGTTGCGTTGCATAGCGATCTTGATGCTCTACCTGCCATGATCAGTGGTTCAGCTATCAGCGCATGTCCATGCTCGTACGTATTAACATTAGAGATCCAATGGCACTGCCCGTAGCCCCACAGCAGCCAGCAAGACAATCGTGCTTGGGAGCCGACGATCGAATCCCACCAACACCCTCCTATGCAGACCCACCTCAATAGACTCACCCTCACTTCCGTCCCGCGTTCTGATCGAAATTCATACTGTACCCTCCCGTCTTCGCATCCTGCTCAAACTTGAAATTCTCCGTGCTCAGCCCAAAAGGCTTCAAAAAGCTATTCCCCAACCCCTTCAACTTGCTCATCATCTCCGCCATCTCCTGCTCCTTCGCCTTGTTCAACTTCGGGCCCAGCGCCCGCGCACTCTCCATCACGCTCCTCTTGTCCGTGGGCGCCAGCGAAGCCTCCATGACCGGCGAAAGCAGCACGCGGTAGTCCTCGTCCGCGGCCTGCAAGTTCGCCCAGCCGTCGAGCTCTGTCTTTGCTTTGGCGCGGCGCATGAGCATTTTGACCTGTAGCTTGCGGACTTGCGCGATCGTGTGGCCTGACAAGCGGAGGTTCTCGATTCTTGCCTCGAGTTCCTCGTCAACCTCTTCCACGACCTCGGTCTCTTGCTCCTCTTTCACCACCCCATCTTTGCCCTCCTTCCCCTTTCGCTCCGGCGCTCTGATCACAGGCAACCGCTCCAACCTCTCCAAGCAATCGAGGCCTTTACTCGCAGCGTCGGCGCTCTGTTTCCACTCGCCGAGCTTCAAGTGGCAAGCCGCGATGTTGGAGCGCAGCACGGCGATTTCGTAGTCAAGGTAATTTGGGCAGAGGGCGAGGGCGCGGTCGTAGGTTTGCACGGCGTTTTCGTAGGAGCCGGTGCCGAAAAGGGTGTTTGCAGTGGTTTTTTCGGCGTTGGATTGCGCGAGGAGGGAGGCTTCTTCTTCTGGGGGGAAGCGTTCTGAGGGAGGGTGGACTGGGGAGATAGAGGGTGCGGATCTTGAGGGCGTTGAAGATTTGATGTGTTTCTCGTCTATTGTTGGTTTGGAGGGTGGCGGCGTGCTGGAGGATTGGGTTTGAGGTGTAGGTTTTTGGTCATTTGTCGAGGTGGGTGAGTCTGATTCGAAGGACTTGAACGAGTCGTTGTCTGAAGAAGGATAGTCGTCGTCGACGTCTCCGCCTCGATTGGGAGCCATGATATCCGTGTGTATAATGTGTGCCGTGAGACGAGACAGAAACTAAGGTATACAAAAAGTCCAGAATTAATGTTCGTTCACATGCAATAATCACATGCAAGAAAGGTGAGTGACGTCTTGCGGGGATCGACAGGAAGTTCTGTGCTCAGCCAGCAGCAGCGATCCAATTCACGACCTTCAATTTGTTCCTGGCGATCATTCCCATCTTCTTACAACAACGTTCATGTAATCATCCTCCAGCAACCATGCCAGACCCTTCCGAATCACGATTCGCCTCCTCCACGCATACCGCCGAAGACCTCCTCAAAGAGCAAACCGTCGGCCTGGTGCACTATTCCGATTTCCGCAAGCGACGCGCCGAAGCCCTCGAGCAAAGCGGTGGCAGCGGCGCGAGCACGCCAACGGGAAATGAGAGCCGGTATGTCCTTCGCACGGGGACGTGTAATCGACGGCGCCGTTCCTGTACCAATTGTAGGAAATTCAAACATGAACGGAGACTGACGGACCAAGCACAGTGAGCAGACGCCCAAACCAGCCGGCTTCAAGAAGCGCAAAAAGGGCGTGAAGAAAATCGGGCTATCGTTCGGCGACGAAGACGAAGAAGATGCGTCGGCGCAAGAGCAGAGCGTGAAGCCTAAAGCTCGCGCTGGAGGCGTATCGTCAACAACACCAGCCCAAGACGACGAAGACGAGACCTCCTCCGAACCCGCCGCGATCGTGAAAAAGCGCTTCAAACCCTCCAGCTCCGTCGCAGTGCAAGCGAAAGCGCAGACGAAATCTGCGCTCGCCAAGGAAGCTCTGCTGAAAGAGGCGCTGCGCAAGCAATACTTGGCTACGAATGAGGCTGTGCGCAGCACGGAGTTTGTTTTGCCTTTTGTGTTTTTCGAGGCGAAAGATATGGCAGGAGGGAAGGTGAGGCTGAAGAAGGGCGATTTTGTGTGGTTGTTCCTTGAGCGCGCGAGGAAGGTCGGCATTGAGTTAGGTGAACGAGGAGATGGACCGATGGGTCTTGGTGGAAGGAGGAGGGAGTGGGCGCGCATTGGCGTAGACGACTTGATGCTTGTGGTTGGGGAGATGATGGTGCCTCATGTGAGTGTCTTATTCTTCGGTGTCGAAGCCAGGCCTTCTAATATGTGCAACGAGCTAACGACAGTATCTACAGCATCTCGATTTCCATACTCTCATCCTCAACAAATTCGCCGGCTACAATGGTGTCCTCTTCCCATTCTCCTCGGAGCCGACTGCCGCAACGCCTGCGCACCTCATCCCAGCATCTGATGGCTCCCTGCCACCACCACCGGAGCCCGAAAGCGGTCTCCTGACTGCCGACCAGCTCAAAGACCAACCCGCCGCAATTCCAGACGCCGAGTTGGAAGGATTCGACCTCGACCCGACTATGCTTAAAGTGGTGGATCGTCGGTGGTATGAGAAGAACAAACACATCTACCCCATGAGCGTGTGGGAGGACTTCGACCCAGCGAAGGACTATTCCGAAGGAGGCAAGAAAGACCGTGAAGGAAATGCGTTTTTCTTCTCTTCCAGGTGATTTTGCAGAAAAGCAAGATAGAATATTATTCGTCATCCCGACCAGTTCAGACTCGACCGCTGAGAGCAGCGATCAACACCAAGACCATCAGGACCAGCATGATCGGATTGAAGACGAATAGCACCACGGCTGCTGGGCTCATGAGGCCCATGACGACGTTCGTGGCGCATCGGCTTGCAAAGCGCTCGAGTCTTTTGGCGTAAGTCTGCGCTCGGACCTCGAAGTCTTTCAGCGATGGTGTATCGGCGTCGAGGTACCAGCCCGTGGAGTCTGAGGATACGCGGCGCAACTGGCGAGGTCGGATGCGAGGCGAAGAAGAAGGCGTACTTGTCGGTGTTGTTGAGTGAGTACTTGGGAGTGTTTGGTTTGATCTGACGTGCGACGAGAGGATGGAAAGGGTGGCTGCTGGACGGCCAGTGAGGAATAGAGATGTGGTGTTCATGCTGGCTGGTCGATCTGCTAGGTATTGTCGAGAGTCGTTGGCTGTGACTCGAATTGCTGCAGTGATCAGATTGGATGTCCGGTCGAAGAGGTTTGACAGTCCAGACGGTTGGGGGCAACGATCTGTCCGTGATTAGTCGTACCAAAAGTCCGAGAACGTCTGCAGGAATGAAGAATGCACCCCGCCACTATATAGACATATATCGTGATCCCAACACCGGCACCGTCTTCCCGCACCAAACCAGTGTTCAAGATGCCGCACAACTCCGGTGCCATAGCCGAACAGTCACCTTATCTGCAGTTTGATAAGTCGTCACGTTGGTAGTGCTCACTAGTGGTGAAGAAAAAAGGTAGCAGGCCATCCGTTGCTGAGGAGGCTCAGAACGGGCATGCACTGAATGGTGTTTTGTGATTGGTTGCGCAAGTCTGGCCGTTTCTACCAATCAGTATGCACGGCCCATGGGTGTGTAACGAGGAGACGGCTCGATTACCTTAGCCAGCATACGGAGGAGGCCGTCAGTGAGGGGAAAATGCATGCATGCAGTGCCGCCATGACTTCGCTTGATCTTCGCACTTCACTCTTGTCCTTCTTCCTCTTCTGAACTTTAAATGTGCTCTAGTCGCCGCTCTTGCTGGCCCCACGCCTCGCATTGCGCGTCTCTCATTCATTGATTGATTGATTGAGGGATACTGCTCTTAGGTATGGCCAGGAAGGTACGGTGGCACGCAACAGCAGGGGCTCAGAGGGACACGAGTGCTAGGCAGTTATCGACTTCTGACTATCGTGGGGTCCGGTACGTAATCTGCACTTACACTATGCTATCCATCTATACAGTCTCGTCGTGTTCGCGTGTTGTTTCGGGTGGAGATGGGATTGAATATGTACCTAGGAGGTAGCATTGTTATGACATGTCCCACACTAGCATACCGCCTTGAGGAGTCTCAACAGCTACCCATCGTAATCACTTAATGGAAACACCACTCTAAACCACATACACTCCAGACGGACTTCACCAGCATGGGAATCACCAACACCATCTCGTGCACGGTGCTGTCTCCGCCTCCGCCATCTCCAGACCCCACCAAACTATACAGCCCACCTGACGTCGGCGAGAAATGTTCTGACTCAAGATTGAAGGAAATATTGGGATACTCGATCACAGCGTACAACAGCACAACACCACCCACCAATCCTCTCACCACCAACGTATCTCTCCCCAGACACAACACAAACACACACAATGGCCCCTCCAACCCCGATCCGTGCCTGTCTCTTCGACATGGACGGCCTGATCCTCGACTCCGAAGACCTCTACACCCTCTGCACCAACATCCTGCTCGCCGAATACAACCGCCCCGCCCTCCCCTGGTCCATCAAAGCCCAACTGCAAGGCCGCCCCGGTCCCAGCGCCTCCAAAATCTTCCACGACTGGGCCCAATTGCCCTGCACCCCCGAAGAGTACAACGCCAAAAACGCCGCCCTGCAGCGCAAGCACTTCCCCTCCACCCAGCCCCTGCCGGGCGTCGCAGACCTGCTCGCCCGCCTCGGCGCCGCGCAAGAAGCCGGCAAGGTCGACATCGCGCTCGCCACCTCCTCGCACCGCGCCAACTTCGAGCTCAAGACGAACCACCTGCAGCCGCTGTTCGCGCCCTTCAGGCCCGAGAACCGCGTGCTGGGCGACGACCCGCGCATCCCCAAGGGCCGCGGCAAGCCCGCGCCAGACATCTACCTGCTGGCGCTGGAGACGCTGAACGCGCGCCGCAGATTGCAGGGCGAGAAGCACGACATCTTGCCGCAGGAGTGCCTGGTCTTCGAGGACTCCGTGCCGGGCGTGGAATCTGGACGGCGTGCGGGCATGCAGGTCGTGTGGTGTCCGCACCCGGAGCTGCTAAACGAATATGCTGGACGGGAAGAGCTGGTCCTTGCAGGGCTGATGGGCGAGCACAAGGAGGTTGAGGACGAGGACGCGTTGGGTACTGCGACGCAGGGTGGAGAGGTGCAGAAGGGCAAGGCGCCTGGGGAGGTTGGCGATGGGTGGGCGGTGTTGCTGAAGAGCTTGGAGAATTTCCCTTACAAGAGGTTTGGCATTGAAGCGTAGGGGGGTTTTTTTAAATGGGAGATGAGAGTACGAAAATAAAGATACTGTATAGAATTGCATATACCGAATAGAGTTCGATTTTCATGTTTGACCGAATATTGAACGATTTGTGATCACTCGGGATACATACGGTCGGTTGATCATACTGGATATACTGGACCTTTAGATCTGAAAGGTCCTGTTGACACGGATGGCGATTGCCAACTTGACGCTTCAACAGCCCAACATGTTGGCCGATGGTCACGCAGCCATTGGTCCTCAAAGCAATTTGAACCACCATACCGCGAAGGTGACCGAAGTGGACATCTTGACGTTGGAAAAGCCCCTGCTGAGAACTTTCGTCCGATACCCTCCTTGGTCCAACGGAATTCGCTGCTCCTTCTTGCACCAGTGCCTTCCGCGATACTACAAGAATCGCCACTTGTCAGCTCGCCTGGAGACATTATGGAAGCCAGTCAGCACACTCTGCTATATCAATGACCTCTAAAGTTTCCCCGGCCACCGCGCCCTCTACCTCGTCCACCACCACCGCCACGGCCTCGACCGCGTCCGCCACCAAAGCCACCGCGCCCTCTGTTCCCGCCCATGGCAGGACGCTCGTTCTCATCGGGTCTTGGTCCAGCTTGCATCCTAGCCTGCCTCTCATCCTCCGAGATATCGAAAGGATTAGGAATCTCAAGCATTTGGCAGAACTTCGTAGTCTGCGGGTTCGAGTACTCCTTCAAGCCGCCCGCGTCGCGTTCGTACTGCGGCAAGCGGAAGTTCTGCCCGTCGTAGACTGGCGCAGTCTGCTCGAAGTCGTCGTTGATTCGTAAGTCGATGTTGTTGGTGTCGATCCATGCTAGTGACTCGTCAATCAAAGTAGCGTACTCGCTTGCTGACTTTGCGCGAGGAGTGTTGAACTTGGGATCGCCGAGGAGAAGGGGCTCGTGGATGGCGAAGGCGCGGGTGATCGCTAGCCATTCTTTGTCGTGCTCCAGGCGGAGAGGGCGGAAGAGCTGGGTTTCTTCGCTGCACGGGATTGTCATGAGCTGAAGGAAGTCGCGGTTGGGAATGCACTTGTCGAGCGCGAGGAAGTGCGTTGTTCGGTTTGTGATGTCCGGTGGGATTTCGACAAGTTCAGCTTCCTCTCGTGGACGTTGAAATGCAGCTGGGAGGGCTGCTCGTGCTGCATCTGTGTTGATTGATGGTTGTGAGTTGACTTGTGGCTTCTGATCGCTTGGCACCGGTACTTGTACGCCATCGAGTCCCTGACCAGGAGCGACCGGCGCTACACCATCTATGTCATCTTCAAGCTCGAGGTCGATTTCATCTGCATTGACAGGTACCACGGGCGCGGCATTGCCGTTGGTAGATGCTGGCTTCTCATCAACATCATCGTCCAAGTCAAGGTCAATCTCATCCTCATTCTTTGTCACCGCTGGTGCGATAGCAGTAGGTGTCGCCGCTGACACTCGAGACGGTCCTTGCTTTGCGTCCAGTCCACTCTCATTATGATCAATGATACCAGCAAACTTGCAATGCAAATGCGCACTGAACCACCACCTTGGCTTCAATCGATCCACGACCACTTTCGCGGCGACGCTTCCAAGCTGATTGTTCCTCGCATCCTCTTCCAAGTGACCTTTCTGTCTGAACAGCATCTTCCAATCGCCTTTCCACTCAACCCCACGAGGCCAGTCATGGCTGATTCCAATGTCCACCTGTGTCCGCACCTGCTGCAGCTTCCGTACATCGATCTCCCTCACGTGGTAAATGCTCTTCATATCGCTCTCATTGTACGGAAGCCTCTCGTAATGCGGCTTCCGGTAATTATACGCTTTCCAAATCCCACTCAACCCAGCAATCCGCAACGGCCCCAGTCGCACAACGCTCGCAGCACCCATGTAATAGATGTTCTTCGCAACCCAGCCTCCATAGTACAGCTCGAACAAGTAATTGCTCGCCTCGTGATTCCCGCCCACGAACACGGTGAGGTATGGAGCCTCCCGCGCTCCAGAGTAGTATTCGTGGAAATCGCACATCTCGCGGTACTTGGCCGGCATGGCGACGCAGTTGAGGTCGTAGCCATTGCGCACGGATTGGAAGTCGCCGCCGATGATCAGTAGGTCGACGCCTGGCCAGCCTTTGACCTTGCAGGCTTGTGCGATCGAGGCGTAGATTGCGTGCAAGGTGCCGTGGCCGCAGCCTTCGATAGCGAGGCGCACGCCGTTTTCTTCTTTGAGCTCGATGGTTGTCGCCATGGTTGGTCGGTCTGTCGGATGTGATTGTCTTGTATATCTTAGCGTGTCCACTAAGGGCACGCGCAAATGTTAGGAGTTACATTGTTGGAGGGCGAGTCTTGAGGAAAGCGCAATGGGTCTGAAGGTGAACGTGTCGCGCCAAGCGGAGAACTTCTTGAGCCAGCGTCGCGCGCTCACGTGCTCTTCAATTTTTCTAAGTGAATATCTTCGGAGACGTACATCTCGAGTGCGAAAGGCATGCACTGAAATCGTCCGAAAAGCAGCCAAAATGGTATCAACCGACGTGGGAGCTCGCCTGCGCTTCCTCGAGCAAGCATCCGAGACGCTTGCTGTCACCGCACCGACCGTCTCTTCGTTTATACGAGCTTCTAAGAGAGAAGCAACCGCCCTACACGAGAAGGAGACATCCACTGTAGGAAACGTCTGCAACGCTTGTGGCCAACTCCTTCTAGTTGGATGGTCATGCGAGGTCGTCAGATCTGGCGAACACAGGCAAACTCGACAGCAACGAATCAGTGGCAAGACTTCGACTACCAGATGCGTACAATGTGCTGCCTGTGGAACCGAGAACATAATACAGCATCACAAGAGACTCAAGAACAACGATCCGAAGGTGCCCGAATTGGCCAAGGAAGTGAAGCCCGAGACTGCCCTGCCAGCAAAGCAACCTGAACCTGCAATTCGCCCAGAGCAGACACCCGTTCCATCACCCTTACCGTCCAAGGAGCCAACGCCCGAAGTCACGCAAGCGAAACCAGCCGCACGTAGGAAGGCTCGCGGCAAGAATGCCAGTCTACAGGCTCTACTGGCAAGCAAGAAACCAGAAGCACCGAAACCCTCTGGCTATGGGCTGGATTTCATGGATTTTATGAAGTGAAGCTTGGAATTTATTACGCCGTCTGCAGCAAGTCGTCTGTCATTATCAAGTACGCTTGTCTCGATCACCTCTGGGTTTCTGGTCTTCCTTCACATCGCAAGTTCAGCCTCGGGCCCACATATCGAGGGCTGGACCATGATAGGAGAGCCACACGATGCTCAAGCATCATCACCGGCGCTGTCCCCAGACTCACTCTTGACCGGAGCATCTTCTTCCTCGCTCGCAGCCTTGGTGGCGGCCTTGCCCTTGCGCTTGGCTGGGCTAGCCCTCTTCTTCGTTGGGCTCTCGTCTCCGGCGTTGTCGGTTGCAGCAGCATCTATGCCTGTGTCAGTTCTGAGCCTCACTTTTTTCGATGTGAAGTTGATTTGCGGACTGACCGGTCTTGCGCTTGCGACCACCCGCCTTTTTCTTGCTGGCTGGGGTGACAGGAACAGCGTCTCCATCTTCGGTATACTTAGCAGGAGAGGCGTCGTCCGAGGTGTTCTGTTCGGCAAGGATCTTTGCCAGGAGACGATTGATGTTGGCTCTGGCACTCGGAACGTTGCCGAACCCGGAGATGTTGGCGAATTTCTCCGTGTCGATCTAAGCGTACGCGTCAGTGTTGTTCTGTCGTCTATGGGTAGGCACACGCTGGGTGATCGGTCCGTACCTCGGGCTTCGATTTCATGCAGCGGCAGTAGTTGCAGAGCAACTGTATCTCACGGTCGGAGAGCGCGGAGGAGGAAGATTTCGGCGGCATGATGGTCAGGGCGTGCTTGGTTGACCTGAGTGGTGGAGGAACGATTTTGTTCGGGATCGTTTCTGGTCGTGGTGTGTGTAGCAAGGAATGGGTCCTTGGTTGTTGTTGAAGAGAAGGTGGGGAAGCAGAGCACAAGATTCAAGCAGGGTTGAAGGAAAGTTGAGTGAGGTCAAACGGCCGAGAGAACCGAACTGTGTCACATGGAACGCTGGTCGCTACGCCTCACATCGACTTTGTATGTGAGAGTCTCGCAAATCACATGAAAGTGGGTCTTACGCGACTTTGCAATAGCATGTGCAAATCGAATGTAGCTTGAGTTTGGTTGGGAATTTCGATTACTCTCTCTTACAGCTGAAATGCCGACCTTGTGCCATGGCATCAAATTCAAGCTCAATCTCCTCCTGAAATCTCGCTCTGAAGACGACCAGTGTCCTCCCACTGTAGTACTGATCCACATGCGATCTACGTCAATGAAGCGTGGAATTTCCCACAAGTTCGTCCAAGTATCAGTGGTGTACGCCATGGTTGGTTGCCGCCACCGCTGCTCTTCCTTTGAAAGCTGTTTCTCTCCCTAACTCGCCTGCTGCCTCTCCGACGTTGCCTGGTCAAGTTGATATCCTTGCGCGGCCATACGGTCGGGCGTGAGGCCTACCGCAATCAGCACCCGCAACCAAACCAGCATGCTGCTTCAAGCCCGCAATCAAGTATCAAGACTTCCCCTCCGCTTGCGACGCTGAGCTGGCTGCGACATCATTTCCAACCTCTCGTAAACGTACTCAATCATACCGTAGGCCGCATGCGTAATCGCATGATCTGGTCCGTTGAATCTGCGGGCGTTGTCCACGATCAATTGCAAGTCGTCGACACACGACTGGACCGACGCGTACTCGTTGTTTCTAAGTTTTAGTTCGAGCGTGCCAAGATCCATGGGATGCTTGATGATGTCCGGGTACGTGGGGAGGTTCAGGGCGTCGTGGTTGACCGAACGGAGGAAGTAAGCTGCGTCCTTTTTCTTTTTGGTGTAGCCGATTTGCGTGCGAAGGAAGGCATTTTGTGACTCGGTCATGGCGTCGGTGCTCCATCTTGCTTTGCGCGGCCGTTTGATCACCTCTGGAGTCTGCGCGTTATCTGTGATGCTGGACGAGGCCTCGGGCTTAGCACCACCGAGGTGAGATACGATATCAGTGTCCTCTTGTGTGGCGTCTCTAGTTTTGATGGTGTGATCTTGCGGCGTGATGGTAGGAAGGTTTGGACCAACTTTGATCGTGCTGTTGGGAGACGTGAGGCCTGGAGCCGAGTCGTTGACAGAGCTCAAGCCCAGTAAGCTGTGGATCTGGTCCAAGCAGCCCTGAGCATTATGGATCTCCCTTTGAGCACTTTGGATGCGATCGTGGGCATCCTGAACGCTCTTGCGAAGTTGTTCGGCCTCTTGGCTCGAGAGCGTGATCGAAATGTTGTTTGCTGCCATGTTTTGGCGGAATGTTGAGCAGACTGTGTATTGCTTTGCAGGGCAGCTACAGATGGCTGAGCGGAAACGTGGTTAGAGCGGTAGAAGGAAAGACTGTAAAGACTAAGATTTGAAGCGAAAGGTGGCGCGAGAGTGGGCTCTCGTGGGTTGGCTGGTCAGTCGATAAAGACGGAGTTCGTGTGCGGGCTTTGGAGGTCGCAAACGATGTCTCATCGCAGCACACAGCCGATGGCGAGAATCAAGACATTGAAGTGAATGGGATGCTTTCAAGTACGACCAAACGGAGTTACAAGGGTCTGACAAGGTAATTAACGCATTAGATACTGCACCAACTGGAGACCTCACTCTCATTGGATAATAGGAATTACACAGAAGGCAATGGAGCTGATATACCCATGGCTCCCATTATTCTGTTCTGCAGCCGTGTTACTGCCCTAGCTATTCTGTTACCGCTATCCCAATCACTCGACCGCACTGGTACCACAGAATCGCTAGCATTTGGACTCGATCTTCATAACAAGAAGCTGGCCTCCACTTTTGAACTTCAACCCTCAAGTACCTAGGTAGTACCATCAGCATCGTCACTCAGGGCCTCCTCCTTGACACCTGAGGTGTCCTCATCGCCGTCAGCGCTACCAGTCTCTGTACCAGCGCTCTTCTTTGTCTGCTTCTGCTTAGACGGAGTCTCCTTAGCTTCATCATCACCATCACTGTCAAAGGCGGCTATTCGATCGATCGTCAGCAAAGCGCCATGCATCGCATAAATTGACTAGGGCACAAACCAGCTTTGCGCTTGCGCCCACCGGCTTTCTTGCCAGCCTCAGGCGAGGCGGCAGCGTCCTTGCCCATGACTTTCTTCAGGACCTTTCTGAGGTTGGTGTCGGCGCTGCCCTTCGTGGTGAAGCCGGCGAGGCTGGCGAACTTCTCCATGTCGGTCTTGTCGTTGGCGTTAGTGAGTACTTATGATCAAGTGATGGCAGCGAAGAGTGGTTGATTAGAAATACCTCTGGCTTAGACTTGAGACTCTGGCACATGGCGCAGAGGATGTCGACCTCACGGGCGGTCAGGCCAATGGCGTTGGTGGCCTTGCTGGTCATGATGCTATCTGAATTGTTGTGGATCGGAGGTGATGACGAGTGATTGGAGTTGGAGGTGGAATTGTAAGCAGTGGAAAAGTCAGTAGTAAGAGTGTGTGCTGTTTGCTTGTGAGAAGAGAAGCAACAGACCAAGAGGTCCGTGTTGAAAAGCAAAGTGATCAGCAGTATCGCTCCCTGACACGTGAAGAGTTTATATCGTATATTCACATGCTGTTGATGGTACAAATTTTAATCACAAGCCTGCGCCACCTCAGTTGTACAAGACTCCATCACTGCTGGAGCCGTTCATTCCGCCAAGATTCTTACATCAGCAAGACCATACACCAACAACACCATCTCTTCGTCCTTCGATCATGTAGCCGTCCTTTATCTTGACCCTCTCAATCGCCGAGGCTCTCGGTGAGCCCTCTTCGATATCGACACCTGGTCCACAATCCCACTGTCGGCCCTCTGCCTTATCGTACACCTTGACTACATCTTCACCAGTTGCGCTGACGATGCGGCGAGCATCGAACATCATAGAAGTGACAGGCTGATCGTATGCGAAAGCATCATGGATGCCACCCGTGCGGAGATCCCAGATCTGAAAAAACGAATTAGTTGCAGAAACTGCTGAAAGTGCAAGGAATAACTTACGCGAATGCTGCGATCCTGGCTACCGGTAACCAGATAGACATCATCGAACTGCAGTGCAGTGATGGGCCCAGTGTGTCCAACAAGACTTCGGTGCACCATGCCGCTGCGCAAATCCCACAGCCGTACCATGCCGTCTGCTGTGCCACAAGCAAGTGCAGTCTCGAATACCTGCAATGCTCCAACAAAGTCTGCTTCTGCCGCTGGCACTCTACCAGCCGACGGTCGCCACCAGCTATCGGCACTGCCACTTCCTGATCCAGCAGAAACGACGTTGGTTGGTTGTGCAGCTGCCCACAGGACGTCCAAAGTTTGCACACAGCGGCCGGTCTCCAGGTCCCACTGTCGGAGTGTCTTGTCAGCGCTGCCACTGACGAGTGTGTTGCCTCTGAAGTTGAGAGCTGTGACTTCTCCAATGTGTGACGACAGGGACAAAACTTGACAATCTTGCATGGCGTTGCCGTGTGCGGGAGTGTGATCTAATGGCTCCTCCTCTTTGATACCAAAGAGGTGCTCACCGGTAGCAGATTCTTCCTCGTCGTCGGCGGTAGATGGTCTAGATACCGGTGGCGGAGGGATATAGTCTGCTTGGCTAAGATCCCATAGTTTGATTGAAGCATCCATCGATCCTGTGGCAACCCAGTTGTTGTCGACCTGCAGACAGCGCACGCTACTGAGGTGGCCTTCCAGCATGCCCATGCATCTGCCTGCACTTAGATCCCATACCCGAACAGTGTCATCCAAGGCCGCGGTGACCATAGTTCCGAATGGCGCATCGAAATCCAAAGCAGTGATCATATCGTTGTGAGCCGGGATTTCTCGGATCTTTGAGCCTGGTTCCATGTGTTCGTGCAAGATTGGCATCGAAACCTTTCTTGGGGTCCGGGGCGCTTTTTTGCGTTTCGCTTTGGGCGTCTCTGCTTTAGGTAGCTTCTCATATATTGACTCTGACATGAAAGACGCGTCCATAGCATTTCCACTCTGGGCATCTCCCTCAGCGTGCTCCGGGGTGGTTTCTCCAGGCACAGGTGTTTTCGATTCCAGCGCAACTGTGTCTTCGTACTCTTCCTGCATGATCTCCAGCTTCTCTGCCAATTCGCCAACCTCTTGCTCCAAATCATGTTCTTCTTGCTCGAGTCCAGCCAACCTCTCCAACACCACTTTTCGCATGGTGTTCAAATTTGAGATCTTGGTGTCGATTTCCTTGATTTCACTTGAACACATCGTCTTTCGTATCCCCATCATTTCCAACTTGTGGTCCGATTTCTGCTTTTGCTTCTTGAGCTTCAATAGCTGTGGTGGTCCCTTCTCCTCCTCCGGCGCATCTAATAGCTTTTGCCCCTTCGATCCATGCTTTCCGTGCTTTTTCCGCTTATCAACGATCGGAGTATCGTCCTCCGGCAAGCTCGCCTGGAAACCCTCGAACAAGCTGAAAGGGCTCGAAGTCTCCTTGACGTTCTTCAATAGATCGTCCGGGATGTATGTGATCGCGCGGTGTTCGATCTCGCTGCTGTTGAAATGCGATCGGATGAGCTCTCGAGGGTTCGCTTTGGCGAGGTTGAAAACAGAGCGCTGAATTGCTGGCCTTTGCATGGTTCGGTGCATGTGACCAAGGGCGGAGTGGTAAGAATCATGGTGGCCCGGGTCGGTATTCGTGAAGCTGGAGGATATGAGTTGACTTGCCGTCGCATGCACAGTACGGCCGAGTGCTTCGAGTTGACGGGTCTTTTGAGTTGTATTAGCATGCGAAGAGCGATAGCTATGGATGCGAGATGCTCACATTCACAAAGGACTCGTCCTCGTTGGCAGCCGCTTTCTGAGCGTTCGCCCGCCTGCGAGGCGAAGTGCTCCGTCCGCGGCGATCTGACATGACTGCGGTGGAAGCGATTTGAAAGGATTATTGTGGCATAGTCGGGTATGTTTGTTGCGAGATCAAGCGGGCGGCGATAGTACACAACAAGCAAGTTGCTCGCGGATGTGTCGCGTGGACGTGCGTTCATCAAACGTCTGGATCACAAGCTCAAGCCTCCCGAGGAGCCTCCACAACTGCCGCCAAGGCGAGCACAGTCACTAACGCCGACATCGCCATCAACCGTCACCGTAAAACATAACTGTGAAGCAACAAGAAAAGCAATCTCAGAGGGCCTGATCAATTGTCAAAATCGAGAATTCAGCATGGACACCGCCATTGACATCAACGACCCGGGCAAGGCACTGGACCTGGCCAACATCCGCTTCCAATTGATTAGATTAGAGGATACCGTTCTGTTCCACATCATCGAGCGCGTGCAATTCCCTTACAACAAGACAATTTACGTGCCTGGAGCTATCGAAATCCCCGGCTCAGATTTGAGCTTCTCAGAATGGGTGCTTCGCGAGCAAGAAGTTATGCAGTCCAAGATTCGCCGCTACCAGAGCCCAGACGAGTACCCTTTCTTCCCGGACGCGATGCAAACACCGATCCTCAAGGAGCTGAGGTACCCCAAAATCCTCTGGGACAACGACGTCAATGTCAACGCCGAATTGAAGCGACGCTACGTGAACGACATCTTGCCCGCTGCCTGCGCCAAGTTTGGCCGTGAAGAGCGTGCTGAGGCGCAAGAGAACTACGGCAGTGCAGCGACAGCCGACGTGAACTGCCTCCAAGCGCTGAGCCGTCGTATTCATTTCGGCAAGTTTGTCGCCGAGTCCAAGTTCAAGTCGGACCCCGAAAAGTTCGTTGCTCTGATCAAGGCGCACGACACAAAAGGCATTGACGAAGCGATCACCAATGCAGCAGTCGAGAAGCAAGTGCTGGAGAGACTACGACTGAAGGCCAACACCTACGGTCAAGATCCCAACTTCTCAGGTGAAGGTGGCGAGCACAAAGTCGACGTTGATGCCGTCGTGGCCATGTACAAGGACCATGTCATCCCATTGACGAAGATTGTCGAGGTTGATTACTTGATGCAGAGGCTGAAGGGTACTCAGTGGGAGTGAGCAAGTAGCTTGAGGATGCTGTGGATATCGTCATCTTCATGTGAATGCGGTTGTGAGGATTGGTATGAGAGAAGCCAGGGTATTTGCCTTTGGACGGTTCGGAAATGGGTATACCCAGCTACATGGATGGGATCGGACACGGAATAAAATGGGGTCCAGGAAGACCTTATGTAACAAGATTCAACCAAATTTTTAACACTGTATCCATCGCAACATGTCTTCCCTAACAGTGTAGTATGGCGTTTAATGCTTATGCCTCATACCTAAAATCATCTGCCGCGAAGTTGAATTTGTACTCTCCTGTACTTCTGAGTCGATCGAAGCCTATGTACCTTCTTACTGGACAGAATCATCCTCGATCACACCCGACGATGCATTGGAAGCTCGCATACATCGATCGTTCACCATCGTTATGCTAGTGCTACCTTTTGTACTTTCCAAAGGACCGGGCGTGCAAAGGGTCTTGGCATATATTTGAGAAAGTTTTGGTCCACTTCAAGATCACATAACTCAACAAATATCGGTCTGATCGATATGCACAATGCGTCATTATGAAGCTGAGATGTAGTGCTTTCATTCGGTGTGGCTAGCATTTCCTTTTGATGCCGTGAAAGTCAACAAAAAGAACAAAAGGATACGAGGTCGTACTGGGGTTCGAACCCAGGTCACCGGTAATGTTTTGAAATATAGGTCATTTCAAAAACCAATGTGCTCACCACTACACTATACAACCCACATTTTTTGTATTTAACCTCTCTGCAATATATAAAATACAGTTTTCACTTAATTTTCTTTGTGATTAGAACAGTTTAAAATAACGCTAGCATTATTTTAAACAAGTCCAAACAAGGATCTAACTACCGGTAACTCACAAGTGCTTAAAGAAGCTATCAAGCGTAGTCTGGCCTACTACGCCCTTCTTCCCCTTCTTCACCTTCTTTACCGGCCTCTCACTTGGCTCGAGAGGTACCGCCTTCTCCTCTTTGTCATTAACCCTCTTCTTCTTCTCTTGAATAGCCTAGCGCTAGCTAAGAGGTCCGGTCGGATGTTGCCGCTGAGCCGATTGCTGCTGAGCCGGTTGCTGCATCGCTGCGGCTGTTAGGTATTCACAGAGCTGGTCTGCTAATGTATTAGGATGTTTACAGGAAGAAATATGCGTCTCTTAGCTTACCATAGATGACTTGTAGGGAATCGATTAGTGTATAGAGCGTGCCCGCAATTGCGTGGTTTCTCGGTTCGGTCTCTTCGCCCTTTAGCCTGCTAATGTGTTAACCTATAGAGGCGACCATAACCGATAAGCAAGCTCGGTTCCACACGTTAGCTGAAATGCCTGCTAATAAGGTGGTACCGTCCTGGGAACCTATTTTAGGGATGCTAGATAATTAATCTGTATATATAATATGTTTAGGTTGGGAAATCCATCTCAGTTCCATCTTATCCGACTTGAGACGAAACGCAGCGATAATAGATCTCTATAACATCATAGCAATACATCTGACAGCAAGTATTCCGTATTGACGTAAGACTACATGTACTTATGTAAACAGAATCGCCGTATAAATGCAATCTTGCGTAAAGTCGTATTAGATCATGTTGAGGCATGAATCAGTCAGTATAGCTCGGTCAATGAGCAGCTGGCCCAACCATCGAACCGCGACATTTAAATCACTGAGATTGAAGATTATGGAGATACAGCGTATCCCAGTGCTACTTCTGGACATAGGAGCAATTCTAATATATTTAGTATAGTAATGTACGCACGAGATCGGATTTCGAGAAATTGCGTTCTTTCATTATTTTATGTGGCTTGTCTCGTACTCGTGCCGTGCTTCACAGCGCTGGAAAGTTTCCATATATCACAGAAGCCTCCAAAAGGCGTTACCCAACCGTCGAAGCGACTGCAGGTCTCTTTATGTCGCCACGCACTCCGCACTATGCTTTCGAAGCAGAGCCAGCCGTCGTTGAATCGTCTCATTATTCCACAGCGACAAGCTTACGCGACCTCCTCGATCTTGGGCTTGTCAGCGGCACCGCCCTTGGCCTCCTCCTCCTCGAGCTCGGGCATCTCGTCGTCATCCTCGTCATCATCACCCTCGTCACCCATGCCGCTCATGTCGGGCATGCCGCCCATACCGCCGAGCTTGGAGAAATCGATGCCGCCGAAGCCGCCGTCGCCTCCCATGCCGCCCATGCCCTCCATGCCCTGCATGCCACCCATGCGCGACATGTAGTCGTCATCCTCGGCAATCTCGTCCTGCTCGTCCTCGTCCACCCACTGTGCTTGCGTTAGCATATTATGTTGCTTCCATTAAATATTCCACGAAAACTCACCTTGTCGAAGTCGGTCTTGAGGAAGTGCACCTTCTTGGAATCCTTGAGCAGGCGCGGCCAGAACTCAACCTCAAGGTCCTTCTTCTGCAGCACAAACTCGACGGCGCGGGAAGTGTGGTTGGTCTTGCTGGCGCTGGGGTCGATCTCCTTGTAGAAGTCGAGGCGCACGTGGTAGTTGGCCTTCTTGGACTCGGAGTAGCCGGTGAAGTCGAGGTAGGTGGGCTGCACGTCGAGCTTGATCTTCTGGGGTGAGACGTCGGGGACCATGATTGCGAGGAAGACGTGGTTCTTCTCGGCCTCGGTGGCAGATGAGCGCTGGGCCCAGGTGACTGCAGAATCCAATGTTAGCATCTTTTCTGGGCCATGTCTCTAGGTGGCCTCTTGGGCGAGGTAGGACGCAAACGTACCCTCGGGAATCAGGGCGGCAGTGCCAGCGCCTGCGGCGATTGCGTCGGTAGTGTTCTTAGGTTGCTCCATGATGCGTGATATGTGTGGTGTTGCTGGGGTGTGTTGGTGATGGCGTCGCAGCTCGCGGTTAAGTATCAGGCTGGCTGATTGCTAGTGGAAGCGATGAGAACGCGGTAGAATCCGTGCGTTCAATGCGTAGCTGTGAGACGAGTGGAGTTAGCTATTTCCTCTTTTGGGCAGTTTGATATGTGTTGGAGTATAAGAAAAAATGCAGAGTGCTTACCTCTTGTCAATGTGGAGTGTGTGATTTTTTCCTGTGTACGACAACTACTGATACTGCACTTCTTCATTTTGGTGAGAGAAGGATGAAGCCCCACGTCGGTACGTCAGAGAGAGCCAAGCCATGTCATTCTATCAGTCCCCGACTTCGACTTCCCGCTCTGGAAGGCCTACAGCACATGCGAAACCACTGTAGCAATACTATGAACATACCGCCTTGAACAAACACGACAATCTCTCACATACACCATGGCCGACACCGTCCGCCGCTTTTTCTACGGGCCCTCGCCCGAGGAGCAAGTCAGCCTACCTCACTCTCACCACCCGAAGACCCCACCACTAACAACACCAAACAGAAGCGCAAATGCAACCAGCTCCTCCGCTCCAACACCCGCCGTCTAGACCGCGACATCCAAAACCTCAAAGCTCTCGAAGTCAAAACCCGCAATCTAATTGTGCAAGCTTCGAAACGTGCCCAGCGCAATCCGTCGCAAGCGAAGCAGGCTTCGTCTGAGACACGCATATTCGCCAGGGAATTGCTGCGCGTGCGCAAGCAGGAGCAACGGCTGGCGACGTCGAGAGCCACGCTGCAGAGCGTGGGCATGCAGGTCAATGAGGCGTTCGCTATGCGCAAGATCGAGGGATCGATCAAGAATTCTGTTGGGATCATGAAGGACGTGAACATGCTGGTGAAGCTGCCGGAGTTGACTGGAACGATGCAAGAATTGAGTCAAGAGCTGGTGAAAGCTGGAATCATCGAGGAGATGATGGAGGATTCGTTGCCCAATAACGAGCTTTTGGAAGGAGAAGACGAAGAGGCAGAGTCGGAAGTTGACAAGGTACTTGGAGAGGTGCTGAAGGATAAGGTACAAGCACCTGCTGTACCTGTGGATCAGCCTACACAGCCTGCTATGGAGGAAGACGAGATGGATTCAGAGGAGATGATGGCGCAGATGAGGGGACGTCTGGAGGCACTGAAGAGCTAGTGTTGCCGACTATGGTGGCATTTGTGCTTTTGATTTTAACAGCATGGTGTTTCGGCGTTTTTTTCTAAGATCGGAGAGCATTTGGGAAACCTTTCTGGAGGTTAGGCATACAAATTACAAGACATAGGCGACTAAGGATATTTTTGCAGCACTTTGGCCTTAAGAATCGAATCCCACATCACACTCCCAGTGCACTCTGCATCTCAGGCCAACACACATCCTGAAACTCCAACCACTGTGGATCCGTCTCCATGAAATCGAGGTCGATATCAGGAAAATTTAGGAAGTCCTGCAGAGGCGGATGTTCGATGCTAGCAGGTTGTCCGATCGTTGCATCTCCTCCTGCATCCTCCAAGAGCATGGCCTTCAATGCATCGATATGGGTCGTGAATTCCTTTGCAACGAAGTTGCCGTTCCGTTCCAGCTGATGCAGGAATGAGCAAGCGAGCAAAAAGTCTTCCCGGTCGTTGGCCCAGCCAGTCCCTTGGAGCAGGGCAGAGAGGGCGAGAATAGTCGCCGACGAGAACAGGAATTGAACGTGGAAGTAGTCGAAAGTCAAGAATGTTCCATCAGCCCAGGACCTCTTCAGAAGGTCCATAGACTGGCGCGCATATCGCACACAAGCCGTCGTCAACGAGAGGGCTGGATCGGAGAATGTCTGTACTGCCTCCGAGCTCTGTGTCTGGCGCGGCAAGCTTTGTCGGTACAAATGGAGCAGCACAGGCCGAGTGACTACAATCACGGACTGTATGAAGGCTAGATGCATATATTGCACGTGAGGAGGCAAAGCCTTATCGAAACGCAGGTGGAGGTGCTCGGGTAGTTGCTCCGCCCAGTCTCTCAGCGAACGCACAGCATCTTGTACTCTCTCCGAGAAAGAGGTCTGCTGACGCTTCCACACGTAAAGTGTGTTGACAGCACGAGACAGTATTCTTGAGAGGCGCACACCCATGGCCAGATGTTCGGCATCCCTGAAATCAAGCTCAGAGCCAGGAGGGAGACCAGCCGCGGAAGGAAGGCGTATCTCGACACTCTCGTCGGGTATCGAGGGTGGTACCCCAACTCGGCCACACCAGAGGCGATCAAAACGGTAGGCAGTCCACCAGAGTCTGCATCGGTGTTCTCGCAAGGCTGGGTCTTTTAATTGTGCATCGCTGATCTCGATATGCAGACCAAGGACAAGACACAGTCTGAGTGACTGGCCGGACAGAAGAACAGCAGTGTGTCTACGGTTCATCAGTGCAGCATAGAAGGCCTTTAATTTCCATCAGCAGTGTATTCCAGCAAGCATATTCCAGCCATAAAGAGAGTGCTGGTCAACAAATTGCCACTTACCAACAAAAGGTAAACTTCTACCAAACACAGCCGTGGTCGTTCCATCACCATATGTACAAGCTGCATCGCGCGCGCCCAGTACTTAGATCCAGGGAAAGGCTGATCGGGCAATGTACACCTAGATGAGAAAGCATCGCCAATTGCCATCAGCGCCCAGATACGACTTGCTGTCAGCCAGTGGCAGTTGTCTGGATCCCGCAGCAACTCGTCTACATCTTTGTCGATGCGGCTTCTGCGCACAATGTGCCATGTCTTACAAGCCGTCTCTAGAGCTGTATGAACAAGGAACCGAAGGCGGGATGAGCTAGGCCACTCAGGTGCGGTCTCAGACAGTGATCGCAAGGCATCATCGTTCATATATTGGACGCGAGCGATGTGGCTGACCGGTTCCGACGATGCAGTCTGGCGTAGACGAGTAGCGAAAGCCGCGTCAGCGGTCTCGTTGATGTAGATTGGCAGATCTACCGCCTCGTGAACCATAAACCATGGATGTTCTTCGAGCACAGGATTGCGATCGGCATTGTCCGCTCTCGGAGTAGCATGCGCTGATGCTGCACCAGAGGGTGGTGGAGCAGCAGGTGTGTTGCCTGCAGACACCAGAGCTGAGAGGCGTTTATTCTCTTCGAGCACATTTTCCAGATATCTCTGGCCTACTTTGACTTGTTTGTCCCGTGCTGGATAACAGCATTGGGTATGTAGACCGGCTTGAGAGCATGCTGTACAGGGTGGGCCACTGCCTGAACATTTGACCTTGCGTTTGTGACACTCTCGACACCTTGAGTGAGAGAAGAAGTTAGAGTCTTTTCTTTCGATCCTACTTATCGTCTCAGGTCATCTTTACTCACGCAATCGGCCGTTTCGAAGGTGTTGCAGACATCGCTCGAACAGTTGTGACTGAACGAACCACGGCGAAATGTCGAAGAGCCGACAGGATCCGGAACAGACAGCGCTCTTGGCCGAGCATCTTGCTTCGGCGACGATCACAAAACACCGAGCGACTTCGCAGCGGCACTTCTCACCGCACACCGCACTACAGTCTCGTGGCTCCCATCTAACTCTTGCACTACGACATGCCTTGCATCAGATCAGCGGTACTAGCACACTAGACTTGAGCACCCGTTTAGCAAGCTATCAATGACACTCATCAACCACGATCCTACTTCTCTCTACGGATCCACAATGCCTCTGGGATGCCTATAAATGTGCTAGTCTTTGTGAACTTTTAAACAAGTGCAGTCTATGATATTGCATCAAGAAACACGATACTTGAATGCTCACAACCAACTATCAATCGCAGAACACCCCAGTCTTGGTCTATCATGCAGCCTCCGGCATGCTGTAGGCCACGGCATGTTTGTGCCGTCCGGCCACTCCTGCCGAGCGCAAGACCCACACACATGGCCAAAGAGAAACATCACCGCCGAAAGGTCTCGTCTTCATATATACACTGCTAGCCTCTCTTCTACCTTTCATTCACGAAGAATGTAGATCTCACCACGCTATCTTTACCTCAAACTCTAATAAACAGGGAGCAAGCGAGCGACCATGGAGACTCCTCCACAAGATGCAGAAAAGCAGACGCCACCAACATCAACTTCAGCAATAGTCGATCCCGAAGCCACAGCGCCCGGCTACAGCGCCCCGGTTCTGGTCAAATGGCTGGTCGTCCTCGCGACCAGTTTCGCCGCTTTGACGGCGAGTTTCTCGAGTACGTCTATGTTTTCAGCGGCGCGAGAAATTGCAGAAGAATTCGATACCACTCCCGAGATCATCAATGCCTCCAGTGCCGGTGTGCTGGTCACCATGGGCCTCTCGAATTTCTTCTGGGGCCCGTTGATCCCTCTCTGCGGACGTCTGTACACATGGAACAGCTGCCTTGTGGCATGTCTTGCCTGGACGCTCGCGGCTTCGTTTTCTTCGAATCTTGGCTATTTCATAGCGTTCCGATTGCTTTCCGGCCTTCAAGGAACGTTCTTCCACATCACAGGGCAAGCAATCATCGCCGAATTCTTCCCTCCAGTGAGGAGAGGTAACGCAACCGGAATGTTCCTATGCGGCACAGTGCTAGGTCCTCCACTTGGACCACTAGTCGCAGGTGTGATCACGACATTCACAACCTGGCGGGTGATCTTATGGGTGCAATGCGGCATGATAGGCTTCGCTCTCGGACTATCGTTACTCTTTCTAGGCAAAGGCGGCAAAGACGCAACGATCAAGAACCCGAGACTCGGAGACATCGCCCACGTCTACAACCCTTGGAGGGTACTGAGGATGTTCCGCTACCCCAACGTGATGCTGGCCGATTTCGCCGCCGGTCTTCTCAGCTGGTCGCAATATTCCCTGCTCGCGAGCCCCAGGCACATTCTGGAGTCGCAGTACGGCCTCGACTCACCGCTGACGTCCGGATTGTTCTACCTCGCCCCAGCAGCGGGTTTCCTCGCGGGTACTATTATCGGGGGACGATTCTCAGACCGAACAGTACGCAAATGGATCGCCAGACGCGACGGCCTCCGTCTGCCACAAGACCGCCTGCGGAGCGGGTTCGTCAGCTTGTTCCTCGTCCTCCCAGCCTCATCACTCATATACGGCTGGTGTCTAGATCAGAGAGTTGGCGGCCTGCCGTTGGCAATCGTTTTCTCGTTCATCATAGCCGGTGCGGTACTCGCCGCGTTCGCCGGCCTGAACACATACTGCGCGGAAGTCATGCCGCATGCGAGACAACAAGCCATCGCCAGCAAGTACGTGATTCAATACGCTTTCTCGGCGGCGGCTAGTGGAGCTACGATTCCGTTGGTGGATGCTGTGGGAGTTGGCTGGCAGTGCACTGTTGGGGTTATAATGGCTCTCATGGCCGGAGGCGTGTGTCTTCTCACTGCGAAGTACGGCATTCGGATGGAGACGTGGGTCGATAGGAAGTAACGTTCATGATACCCCCCCATACTACATATAGATATAGAGTAATACGCAATCTTGCTTTACGCTTCTGCTTTCGTTGAGAAGGTGCAACATTGTGGCATTTCGCAATCGATACATACGAGTAGCTACGACATCACAACAGTCCGAATACATCTGCGATGTAATTTGACGATTCCGAGGATGATGACATGCCGACCTTCAAGCAACCACCCACCGCCACTACTATGCTACTGGTCGCTTCTGTCGACTTACGGCATAGCTGAGGTCGCGCTAAGCAATGGTACTCATGGAGGGCGCGTGTGGTCTCTCTTTCTTCAAAGGGATGGACTGTGCTGTGCTGCTTGATCCTGCCAGGCCGTTGCAGCGACCTCTCGTCTCAGCGGGCAGTCGATCTCATCAATTACCCAGCGAGGTCACATGGCAGTCTTTGTCGCTTGAGCGACAACCCTGGAGGAGCCATGCCATCAGAACGTGCAGAGCGTTCGCCTTGCGAGATCATCGAGCTTTTCAGCCAGCAGCAGGAGCAGCAGCAGCAGCAGCTTTTTCGCCACCCTTCCCACCATTCGCGTTGGAAGCACCAGAATTGTTGTTACCACCTCTGCCGCTCCGTCCGCCTCTGTTCCTGAATCCACCTCGTCCTCCTCCTCCGCCGCCACCGCCTCCACCTCCTCCACCATTTCCTGCATTTCCGCTGTTATTGTTATTGTTATTACTGTTATTGTTCTGATTGTTGCTGTTGTTGCCGCCGCCGCCGCCTCCTCCTCCTCCTCCGCCTCCACCTCTATCTTTGAACTCAATAACTTCAACCGCACCTTTGGCCACGGGGACTTTCTTCGCCTGCACAGCCTTCTTCAACCCGTCATGTGTTTTGAAAACTGCAATAGCAGTGCCCTTCCTCGGGTCGATGGTCACATTATTCATCTCGCCAAACTGCGCAAGCGCTTGCTGGATGAGAATCTCGGTCATGCCCTGACTTGGGTTGGCGTGTTTGAGGTATGCTTTGTGTGGACCACCGGGGTTCGAAGACTGCTGTTGCTGTTGCTGCTTAGGCGTTTGCGCTGCGTTCTTCGACTGTGCTGGTGTTTGCTGGTTGTTGTTTGCATTTCTGCCAGTTGCTGCGTTGCCTGTTTGCGCAGGCGAATCGGTAGCCGCTGCTTTGGGCTTGATTCCAAGGTCTTTCTGTAGCATCTTCTTGATGCCTTCGGTGTTGTTACCTCTCTGTCTTTGTCCACGCTGCGCCGCCGGACCGGCCGGCGTGTTGGTCTGTTGCTGTGGCTGTGGTTGAGCAGCTGCCGCCGCCGTTGCCTTCGCATTCTGTTGGCCCGCTCCACGTCTGCCCTTAGCAGGCGTTTGCGCAGCTTTCTGAGACGTAGCATTGGAGGTGGCGTTCGAATTTGCCGCCGAGTTGTTCTGTCCCTGCTTTCCTGAGGCCTGCTTGTTCGCTTTTGCGACCTCCTTCGTAGCCTGTTCGGCCTTCCCTTTGTCGCCCTTCTTGTTTCCCAATGACGCAGCGGGAGTGCTATCCTCACCCTTCGAATCGCCTTTGCCCTTCCTATCAGCCTTCTCAGCCTTGCTCGCCGCCGCCTTGGCCTTATTCGCCTTTCTCTCCCTCAAATCCTCAATTAACGGTGTACTCTTCACCTTCGCCTTCCCACCCTCTTCCTCCTTCTTCTCCGCGCCGGCACTGTCAATCGCCGACGCCTTCGGAATAGGCTGCGTCTCCGCTTCCAAGAACGCCATATACTCCGCGTCCTGATCAATCGTGCCCTGACGATTGTCCGCCCTCGCACGCTGCTTGCCCTGCTGCAGCGGCACGCGCTGATTCATCGCGAAACCCAGCATCGGCGCTCCGCCAGCGCCATTCTTCCACGTGCCCGCCTTGTCCCTGAACGCCACCGCCAGAAACCGCGCCTCAAACTCCCGCACAAACTCCTCTTTGGCGAGGTGCACGTAGCAGCGGCTCAGCTCGGGCATTTTGCTGACGTTCTTGGCCTTGCCCTGCCGGTACTCGCGCCAGTCGACGCGGCCTTTGCCCAGCTTCCATTCGTCGCCGAGGGTTTCCTCGAACTCCGAGAGGGTAAGGCCCGGTGGGAGGCGGCGGATTTCGAGTTTGAGGCGGGCGGCGGGTGGTTTGGGCGCTGGAGGGGCGCGGGCGGACGCTGGGATTGGGAGCACGCCGGAGCCGCCACCACGGTCGGGGTTCTTTTGGAGGACCTTTGGGGGCATTGTGGCGGGATGCCCTGGTTGGGGAGAAAGTTGGTGTGTTTCTTGTCGTGTGACGGTGTGAGTCGAGTGTTTGTTGGAGAGGGTGTGGGAGCGCTTGTTGCCGAAGCGTGGGGCAATTGCTGGAGACGGACTTTGGGAAGGTTCAACGAAAGGATGAAGTGAGGCGAGCAGCGATGGTCGTGACATTTCAACTTCACGTTCTATTCAACGACTGTACTTTTCGATATTCATCTCAGAGAACATGTCACGGGTCACGAACCAACACGTCCAAATCTTGTACAGTACACATTGTTATTTCATTTCATAACGTCATACGTAATTACATCGAAACGATCTTCAGACGCTTCAAAACCCCATTAATCCGTCTCTCAACTCGCTTAACCGAAGAGGGCGTCACCGAGACGAATGCTGACAGTCTTGGTCTGAGTGTAGTTGGCCAACGCGTCCTCGCCGAGCTCGCGACCAATACCGGACTCCTTGTAGCCACCGAAGGGCAGCTGGTGGTGGAGGGTGTTGTAGGTGTTGACCCAGACGGTACCCGCCCTGAGGGCGTTGGAGACCTCGATGGCGGTGTTGAGGTTCTTGGTGTGGACGGCGGCGGCGAGACCGTATGTGCTGGCGTTGCCGAGCTTGATGGCGTCCTCCTTGGTCTTGAACTTGGCGATCGAGCAGACGGGGCCGAAGATCTCCTCTTTCACGATCTTCATGTCCTCTGTGACGTTGGAGAAAATCGTGGGCTCGATGAAGTAGCCCTTGTCACCCTTGCGCTTGCCGCCAGTCTCAACGGTGGCACCGGCGTCCTTGCCAGCCTGGATGTACCTGAATAATGATGTTAGATGCTGTACTGACGGTTGCGACTCTGTAGGGACAAACTCACTCCATGATGCGGTCGAACTGGACCTTGGAAACCTGAGGACCCTGGAAGGTGTCGGCAGCGAAGGGGTCGCCAACAACGTTCTTCTGTGCGCGCTCCTTGAACTTCTGGACGAACTTGTCGTAGATGCTCTCCTGGACGTACACACGGGAACCAGCACAGCAGCACTGGCCATGGTTGAAGAAGATACCGAAGTTGACCCATGAGATGGCGTTGTCAATGTCGGCGTCCTCAAAGACGATGTTGGGTGACTTGCCACCGAGCTCGAGGGTGACCTTCTTCAAGTTGGAGGCGGCAGCAGCCTTGAGGATTGTGCGGCCGACGACGGTGGAACCGGTGAAGGCGACCTTGTCGACATCCATGTGGGAAGAGAGAGCGGCACCAGCAACCTTACCGAAGCCGGAAATGACGTTGATAACACCTGGAGGGAAACCAGCCTCCTTGACGAGTCTGGCAGCGACAAGACCACCAAGAGGAGTCTGCTCGGCAGTCTTCAGGACGACAGTGTTACCGCAAGCAATGGCCGGGCCAATCTTCCATGCCCACATGAGAAGAGGGAAGTTCCAGGGAATGATCTGACCGCAAACTGGAGTGATTGTCAGCATTCGATTGATGGAAAAGAGAGATTTCAGCTCGAGAGTGCCGGAAGTCGATACATACCACCAATGGGCTCCTTCTTGACGTAGTTGAAGGTGTCGGGAGTAGTGTCGACGACCTTGCCGGTAATCTTGTCTGCCCAACCACCGTAGTATCTGAGGCAGCCAACACACATGCTGATGTCAACCTTGGCCATGGAGATGGCCTTGCCGTTGTCGAGCGACTCGACGGAAGCGAGGAGGTCGATGTTCTTCTCGAACAGGTTGGCGAGGTTTGTGAGCAGCTTTCCACGGTTCTCGGGTGTCTCCTGTCTCCATGAGCCCTCGAAGGCCTTGCGGGCGGCGGCAACGGCGATGTCGACATCCTTCTCGGTGGCCTCGTGGACCTGGGTGATCACGCTCTCGTCGGAAGGGTTGATGACATCGAAGGTCTTGCCTTCTTGGCCCTTGACGAACTCGTTGTTGATGAACCTGGGCAGGCAGTCAGCGAAGATGTCCGGCGGTTGCGTGGAGCAATTGAGGGATGTCGGTGGCGATTCTTCGACCTCAGGAGCATTACTTACAGGCCGGTCGGCTGCTCGTACTTGCCGGAGTGCGGCGTCTCGAGCTGGACGGAAGTCATAGTGAAGTGATGTGTCTTGTTTGTTGGGAGTAGCAAACAGGAAGCAATGGCACAACAGAGAGTGTCTTACAGTGGGAGAGGAGAAAGAAATATAGTTAACCCGAGGAGGCGCGGGGTTAATAAGTAGGCGTGAAGGCTACTGCGCAGGTGCAATCCACCTCGATGTCACGGCCCACCGGGGGTTGTGAGATGGCTGGCTCGGACAGCTCGCTGCTCTCCACGTCAATGTGCTCGACGACTCCACTCGGTCGGTTGGTGGTGGAGTCGAGGAGAGTGCGCCGGCTGGGCTAAAGCGCTAAAGCCGTGCAGTCGTGAATGGTCCAGAGGTGGCCCTCGGCCATGGGGAATGGAGCTTAGTGCTGTCGTCGTCGAGTTGGTGCGGGGAAGCTGCGACCCGATGTGGTAATTTGAGTGAGAGGACGGCCATCGTGTGTGTCTCGCTATAGCTGTCCCGCCCATTGCCTTTGGTCCAGAGGCGTCTACTCTTACGCAGCTAACATATCCCCTGCCGTTGCTGACCTGACATGTTTCTGTGTACTGTATCACTGCTGTCTTCGCGCTGTATCAACGCGAGTTGCACCTCACAGCCATCCACAATGCCCAAAGCTATGACGTGCCTCGGCCACCTTTGACGCGAGCACACCGAGGGACAAACAAAATAACAAATAGTGGGGGTCGGTGGTCTGTGTCTCGAATGTGTTTTAATCGCCACCCTTTTCCTCTCCACGAAACGAGAGGGCCTGACCCTGGCGCTTCCAATCCCCGCGAAACAAGCATCGACAGTACGGAAAGGGCATAGTCGGTATAGTGCGGGCAGCGGCTTAGGTAGGTTGGCCAGGGCAACTCCTACCGCAGCCCAGCGATTCTGGAACACACCCCATGCCGAAGATCACTAACCGCATGACAAATGGGACGCAGCAGTGCGGTTACGCTGTATTGAATCCTACTGTACGAGTGTACCTACGCGACTCCTGCCGCGTGGCTGCGAGTTTTCGTCCTGTAGTCTTCACATCCAAGGGGCGCGCATCTGCATCTGCAAGGCTGCTTGGCTTGTTCATGCAGCTTGGGCACTATGATTTGGTTCAAGGGCGCTTCCGGGTCCTTCGAATTGGTGGCGTTCCCTCATCTGCATGCTGTATGTACAACGCCTTCCCTTATGCCCGAGAGCATCTGGTCGACCGGAAGATGGGGATGGGGTCAGGGTCGGAACCGCTCTGGCGTTGTCGTCTCATGAGCTATACCGAAGCGTAAGCTGCAGCGCAAGGATGCTTGTCTGTCAGACGCTAGGCATAAGCAGGGCCTCCCGTTCGCTGCTCAGCAGTAAAGTGTGAGCACGATGTATTATCTGTCGGTACCGCTACAGCGGGGCTCTTCGATCGAATGCAGATGGGACACGATACATTGGTGTTATGCTTGAATTTGGTTATTTCATCATCACAGCTCTCTCGCTTCCGCGCACAGCAACAACTCCTTGATCCCTACCCAGCCAACGCCGTTGTCTCGGCTCCCAGTTCATCGCAGTCTGCTGTGGTATTCTTACAAGCCAACCCAAAGAAAGAAAAAGAAAAAAGTAGCCTGTCGTGCCGGCCTGTCGCCGTCGTGTTTACGTTCCACAGCTCTCATATTCCTGAGCCACTTCGGAACGATACTCGTCCACATCCCGTCTCACTTGACCATCTAGGAGATCTCGTCCATGTTGGCGTCGTCGTTGACGGCCGGGGCAGCCTGGGGGGCAGCCGGGGCAGCAGCGCCGTTGGTCTCGTTACCACCGAAGTAGTCCTGCATCTCAGCATCGAGCTCTTCGGCAGTCTTGGCCTTCGGCTTGCCAGCACGACCAGCCTTCTTCTTGTTGGCACCTGCCTTAGCAGTACCAGCAGCACCGTTGGCGGCACCCTTCTGTCCCTTGGCAGCACCCTTGGTCTTCTCCTGGGCGGCGGTCTTGGGCTTTCTGTAAAAGTTGTTAGTAGGCTTTGGGGCAGTTTCTGGCGCAACGCGGTATACTTACGCAATACGGTCACTGAGACTCTTTGCAACGGCAGCAGCAGGGACGCTCTTGGCACCGACGACAACCTCGATCTAGAGATTGTCAGTTAGTAAATATCCAAAAATTCAGACACAATGGAATGCGTACCTTCATCGCACGGTTGTCAACCTTGACACCGTTCAGCTCGTGCGCGGCTTGAGCAGCACTTCCAGGCTTGGCGAAGACGATAGTGGCAGTGCCACGGCTGCGGCCAGTCGGGCCGTAGGTGAGCATGACCTTCTTGACGGCTCCCACAGATTTGCTGAAGTAGTCCTGAACGAAGTTCCATGTTAGTCGAAATTTATCGTGGTATGGCCTCAAGCCCGATCGCTTCCATCGACGCCCCGCGTAGCCACATCAAAATATTGTTCTATTTCGTCCAACCAGTCGTCTCCAGGAGTACAGCTTGCAAGAGGAAGGCAGAGGCAGCGATTAGTGAGCAGCCAGCAGCAGTACGAGCGGTCATGTGATTCCGAGTCGAAGTGAACACACACTGGTAGGTTCACGACCCGAATCAGGTAACATGTCCAGACTCCTTTTGCAGTCGACGTCGAGGCCGAGTCGCTTGCGAATCACCGCAAGTCCATCACCACGTGACACTCCTCATCTTCGAGCTTTGGCCGTACGGCATCAAGAGCTTGCCACGTGAAGGTGGAGGATATCGCGACGAACGGCCTGCCGTTGGCCCCTTGCCAAGGGTTATAGCCAATTTACTCAGTGTCCCGAGATACTGCGCATGTGCTGGTCTGCTCACTTGTCGTGCTTGCTCTTCATTTCTCACTGCACCAAGAACGCGCGCACGTGGTTGCCAGCCACAGGCGGTTCTGGTCTCTTGCAGGAGGTAATCAGGAACACTCGCTGCTCGCGATAAGCACGCTATGGCAAGCGGCCATGTATCGCGTCGAGCAGGGGTCCTTGTTCTGGCCTCTCAGGGCAGCAGAATTGCGTGATTGAGTCCATGCTCACAAAGGCTACGCGTAGTGTCGCGCAAAACGGTGGGTACGATCGAAAAATGTCGTTGAAAAATCGCATGTTGCTCATCCGGTCCGATTAACATACCTTGATCTGCGACTCGTTCACGTCTTCGGGCTAGGAACTTGTTAGTGGTGCTCGCATTGTATTGTAGCAGTGAAAAACTTACAAGACCGCTGACGATGATCTTGCTCTCGCCAGTTGTAGGGATAGCTGCGGCGGCGGGCGCAGCAGCCTTGGGTCCTCTAGGAGCCTTGGTCTTCTTGGCGACACCGCCAGCTGGGGCGGCGGTGGCCGCGGCGGCCTTGACGGCAGCGGCGCGACGTGGGCCACGACCGCGACCGGCGCGGGTGGTCTTGGTGTCCTTCATGATCTCGTCGAGAGACTGGTCGAGTTTTCCTTGTCCAGACATGGTGATGATTGTGTTGGTAATTTCGGGTGGCTAGTTGATGCTTGTTGCGCGAGGCGAATGCGATCGCTGAGTGAGGCTGATGATTTGCTGTTTGGAAGCAGATATGCGGCTGTGAGCTGCCTGTTGAGTGATGCGGCAGTGAGGTGGCAGTGGCAGTGATCAGTAGTCAGATCAGTGGTGGCACGGTCGAGAAGTTGACGCGCGCAAGAAAGTGGCAGTTGAAGAAAGGGTGTTGATGGTGGCAGCGCGGTGGGTAATGTTGTTGTTGTTGAGTGATGCTGGTGGGAGGAGACGTGGACGCGAAAGGCGGCGCGACAAAGGAGGAGAGGAGGCAGGCTGGCGCAGCTGCAAGCGGCTGCCGCTGAGTGGCCTGTGCATGCGGACCGCTGACTCATCACGTGGCTGGGCCGCTCGACATCTGGAACAGTGAATGCTCAGTCTCTCATTATTGGCATTTCCTTCTTACCTTTAGTGACGCTGCTGCATTTGAAGAATCCAGTGTACCCAGATAGTCACTGATTCATATTTGCGGTACAGTGGCAGACAGACTGTATGCTTTCCTCAGAAGCAGTCTCTCGAACACCCGAATCGCCAATCGGCATACCATTGATGCTTTGTACGATAATACTATGATACTAGTGATCCTTCAGCCCTCCAGTCAGAGCGGCAACATTACATTACCATGTAGATTGATTTAATGTACAGCCTTGCCTTATACATGTCGCCTCATACAGGCACTTCGATTCTAATCACCCTTTCACAACTCATCCTTTCCTTGCGATACGCCAAAAGTATCTCCCGTCTTCAGCCACTCTTCCTCCTCCGGAGTACTCTCTCGACGCAAACAAGCATTACGATGAGGATACCTTCCAAACTTTCTAATTGCGTCAACGTGCGAGTCCTCTGCTTTCCGGCTGCTTTCCAGATACGCATGTGCACCGGTGTCGTCCGCTGGAATTTCCGCCTCCATCTTTGCTGTCATCGAGTACCAAAGTTCATGACTGCTTAAGTCTTCAGAATGCACCAGCGGCATGAAGAGCCACGCCTGCAAAGCCGGACGCTTCATGTAAGCAGGAAATGTGAGTGGGCTGGGATCGAGCTTCATGGAGCTGCGCACGAGAGCGTGGGCTAGACGATCATAGTGTCTGTAGATGAGTGGAAGCGTGGCTTGCGTTCGAAAGGAATTGCGTGTGACCTGGTCGAGCAGGAGTACCAATGAGATTAGTGTATCGGCTGCTTGCTGGGTGGAGTGGCGATTCGCCTCTGCAATCTCGGTAAGGAGAGGGCTGGCTATAGCAGACGCTGATTCGATCTCTTTCTTGTGTGACTCGAACGGCGGGAGCTTGAGATTCTCTGGACCGATAGCGTACAGGGCATGCATGAATGCGTTGCGACAGAACCCATCAACCTGCTCTTTCTCGGCCTGGGTTGCGTCGAGACCCCACCATCTCTTCAGGCTTGCAGGATTGGCGGCAGTGAACTCAGGAGGTAGGTCGGCAAACCAGAATGTGCGTATTCGTGAGTAGAGTGTTTCGTTAAAAATGTTCTTGTCGAGCACAAAAGATGATAAGGGTTGACGCGTTGTCATCGTGGCATACGCGCGAGTGAAGAAGAGTTGGCACGCCAGGCCATTCCGAAAGAGTGATGTGGTCCGCATGCCTGGAAACCCTTTTGAGCGATGGCTCGGATAGGCCTTGTGTCGATCTTCTCTTGGGTTGTGACGTAAGGCTCAATAATATGGTAGATACACGTTCAATAGAGTTCGAGGCATTGACGCTGGAAGGAGCTGCGGATTTGTAAGCTCGTCACACACATAGGGTTGGGGCTGTTAGGGTTGCATATGGATGCAAAGATGAGCACTCTTTTCCTTGTTCTCGTGCCCGATTCGAGGCTCTTGGGATACATTCGGGGTCTATATGGCTCGGTAATGACAGAGGGCTCGCTGCTTATGCTTGTAGAGGCGCAAATTTTATGCTGTGCTGGTTCGGAGCCCTCAACTGCTCAATGTCCGAAGTGAAGTTCACACGACAGGGAATATGATGGGACTTTTCAATTCTATGAATTTTTTTTAACACTACAAGACGACAGTGTGATCACAAGAACTGGTTTAAGGAGAGACTGAACAGCTCATCTATATGACATGCGCTATACTAAAATATAAAATGGAATCAACGCAGAAAGAAGGACGATAGAACGGAAATCGAAGCAAACGCAAAAAAAAGAAACCATGTCTGACCACCCTAAGCCGCCACTACCGCGAGTTGTTTGGCCTCCATTGGCACATAAGGTAGCTCGTCCAAATCCAACAATGCTGCCATACTTCGTCGGATCTGGTCCAGCCTTTCCAACTCCTCCGCTTGACGCTTCGCTCTCGCCACACGCCGAGACTCGAGCTCTTCCACAGCACGTGGGCTCTGCATGATGGCTTTTCTGCGACTCGCCCAACTTGAAGGCTGATTGGGAGCCTCCTCGTGTATTTGCTGCTTTTTGGTAAACGCCGAAGGTGCCGGGACTGCCTTGACAGGGGATCGAGACAGAGCAGAAGAGGCTCTCATTTCCGTCCGAGTGCCTTGATCATTCGTGAGAGGCACAGTGTTATTTCGTGAAGGTGCATATGCACTCCAGCCGTGCTCCAATAATGCGTCCTTGAGCGCACTCGCTTCGTCCTTCGCTTCATCTAGCTCAGCCTGGATCATGGCAACAGAATCGTCGGCGTATCTTTGCCATGCAACATTATCGCTCTGAAGCCTCTCAATCTCCGCTTGCAAGTCCTGTGCGAGGGCCTCTGCTGCTTCTATACGATCTGTGAGATCTGAGTCCGAACCAGCGTTTGCTCTTCGAGTCATGGCCAAAGTTCTGAGTTCACCTTCAAGCTCGTCCTTACGGGATCGTAGCTGCGCACTATCCGATTTGCAAGCAGCAAGTTCGCTCTCGATGTCGGTCAGCTTCTGTAATTGCGTTCGTAGCTCATTGATTTCAGCCTGTAGTTGAATGTTGCTGTCGTCATCAAGCTTCTCACTGGCTCTGTCGGTAAGCTCTTCATCGCCTGCGACCGGTTCCTGCGAGATGACAGTCATGATCGATGCGAACTCCAAAGGTTTCTTTCGACTGTCCAGCTCAAGCTGAGCCTCGTCGATCTTCTGCTCGAGCATCTTCGCAAGCTTCTCCTTCTCAGCACGCATAGCCTCCACCGCTTGTACGGCTGTCTTTTTCTGAGCGTGCATGGCCTTCGCAGCTTCATAGGCTTTCTCTTTCTGAGCGCCCATTTCCCTTGCCTCTTCTACAGCCCGAATGAGAACTTTCTCCGCGTCATTTATATCTTTCTCCTTCTCCTTTATTGTGTTCTCGCGTCTCGCAATCCTGTCATCCAGTTCTCTGATTGCATCGTCGCGTCTACCAACCCTCGCCTGGAAGAACTCTGCATCAAGTCGGTACACGTTGCGTTGATGGCGATATTTGAGCATCTGAAGCCTCATGTACTCTAGCGTGCGCTCGACATCACTCATAGCGTTTGAGATGCTTCTGACCTCCCTGCTGGTCATTCTATTCAGGAGGAAACGCTGCTTGCTAAGTACGGCTGCTGCCTCATCTTTGCCGCTGCTGTCGACGGTGTACTTGAAGTCGCCAGACTTGTCCTGGTTGTACGGATTGCGGTTGGTGTTAAACGACGGATTGTCTAGTTGATCATGCCATTGCCACCAAAGCTCTATGCCTTCTTCGGGTGCAAGACCTGTTAAAAGCTCCGGCCCTTCAAAATCAGGAGATGTTGGATCACGCATATGCGAAGGCGGGAGGTCGGGAACAGAATCAATTACTGCTGTCATCGTGGCATTCTCTTCAGAGCTTTCCAGATCCTGGCCTCGTGCTTCTGGCGAAGTTGCTGCGTCATCTTCCACATCTGGCTCCGGAACGTCTCTCAAGGCATCAAGAGCTCCGACTTTGTCAAGAGCACTGACAGGGCTGAGGGGGCTGACGGCATCGTCGGATGATTTGGGAACAATCGCGTCTCCGGTATCGTGCTGCGGCAAGTCCGCAGTAAAGCTCTCGGCAGAGCCTCTACGAGATCCCGTGACCTCAGCAATCGCATCTGAGACCCAGGACGTGTCCTCTTCGTCCTCTTCAGACCAAACACGTTTGCCGGCAGAAGCGTGCTGTTCAAGAGCCGGTCCCGATGCTTCATGTTCCGACAGCGGAGACACGATATGATCGTCTTCCTCTGCTTCTGGACTCGGCTCCGGTATGACACCCATGCCGGCCGGTAACCCTGTGTTGGAATCGGGGGACACAGGAGGTGAAGTAAGCACGTTCTGCCTTTTACTTGGCCGAAGAGAATATTCGTTCATTTTTGCTCTGAACTGTCCTCTGTCTAGTCCAGTACCTCGGTGCAACGGGGAAACTCGTCCGCTGCGTGGATCCACTCGGTATATGTGGTCTATGTCATCCCCATCTGTGCTACCAGAGATTGCTCGATAGATTGGGTGCGGCCCAACTGGCAACGGAGGGGCTGAATAGTGGTTATCGACGTCGTGCCACTCTTCGGTGTGTTCAAGATTGTCGCCATCGTCGTCTTGCTCCTCAGCCTCATTTCCGTCTTCAGCATCCTCGTCTTCTTCGCTGGAAGAGGATGAGAAGGCCGACCCGGGCTGAGAGCCGACTTCGTGAGCATCCACCGGAGCGTGGTCGATGGTGACATGGAGTGATTCTGAACGATGTTCTACGTCGTCAGTAACGTCCCGATCAAACCCAGCAATGTTCTCATCAGCCAGGTCATCAACTTCTCTTGGCCCTTCAAAGCCATCTTGTTGTGTTTCAGAGGCGTTCGGCGCATTGTCGAAGCTCAGTTCCAATCCAGTCGGGGAAATGTCAGTTTCTCTCAGATCAGCCATTGTATAAAATCGTTCCTTGAACGAGTGTCGAAAGTGTATATCGAGAAAATCCGAGGACCTGCCTCTTGCGTCGGTAGTGAATGCGAAAGGCGTAAATGCGTGTGTCAGCAAACAGACGTGTCAGTGGCTATCAGTCGGGTGGAAAAAGCTGGTCTTGCAATGGTATATTCTACGGCGGTCAACCCAGGATTGTACAACTGAGAAGACATTTCTTTGTTCACCATATGAGTTCTTAGCCTGAACAAGTGCAGTGTCGAGTACGGCGTTTATTTTCTTCATATTGGCGAAGTTGAGAACAAAGAACGATTGCGTGCCAATAAAGCATACAAAGCACTACGGTAAATTAGACCGAGAGGCATCAATCTCATGCTGACAGATTGACTAGCATTGACGGCAGAGGCAAATGTACAATTGCTGCGTGGCATCGTGGGAGCGACTTCTGAGCAGTCTTTGCCGAAGGATGCCAGGAAGCATATGATTCCAGCGCCTTCGACTCTCGTGCTAAACATAGCGCATGCTTACTTGCTCTTTGTTTAGCCGTCAGAAGTGTGCTTTGTTTTACTCCAGGCATGCTCGATCCATGGCGAAGCTGTTGGCCTCGAGGACCGATGGTGCACAGGTATGTCGATACTGGCTCATCCAGTCTTTTTGCTTCGTCGACTCCCTTCCTTCTTCTCCTTCTTGCCAATATTGTCCTTGTATTTCTTGATCTCCTCCTCTGCCTGCGCTTCCTCCTTCTTGTCCTCCTGATCTTTCTTAGCTTTCGTTCTATCCACCGCACCTCGCTTCTCTGCTTCTTGCACCATTTGTTCGCTGTATTCCCAGAGCATCTTTTGCTTCGACTCGTCCAACACATCTGTTCTGATGAAGTCACGTTGCTTGCACTCCTTGATAAGTAGCCCACCGTCTGCGCGGCTGAACTTCTCCTCCATTGCGGCGTATAGGAAAGATTGTGCGCCCATGTCAGGACTCTTCAAGATCAGCCACCAAAGTGGGTATGTAATAAGGTACACAAAGAGACCAAAGAGCGAGCCGCCAGTAAGCCAGCGCCTCATGCCTGGAGTCCGGCAGTAGCCGGGGTCGACAAGCAGGACTTTGATGTTGGCTGGAAAGCCATCGGGTCGCTTGTAGGTGACCAGGTGTTTCTGGAAGGCGAGGGCAAAAGTAACGAGCGCGAGCTTGGACGTAGCATATGCATTGCCGGGCGAGAACTTGGTGGGAGCGACGGCGTCAGTCGCTGCTGCCTTCTTGGGCTTTGCTTTCCCTGCAGTGGACTGAGCTTGCTGTGTGACCTGAAGAAGATCGCCGCCCATGTAGCTGCTACAGTTGCCGAACAAGACTCGGACGTCTCTGTCAGGTGGTTGAGCGCGGAGTGCGGGTGACATTATGCTGAGGAAGTGGAAGTTGGCAAGGTAATTGACTTGCCAGTTGAGCTCTACGCCTTCGCTGGTGCTTTGGAGTCCTTTGCTTGATGGCGTGAGGGTATTGGCACACAGGATAATCATGTCAAGTCTTCTGGGAGGTGCATTGTCGATCCACTTCGTTGCGAAAGTCCGGATGCTGTGAAGAGATTCCAGATCGACTTGCTCGGCGGTAATGAGCTCATTGTTCGTCTCCTGCCGCATATCCTCGATGAAGTCAACCAGGAACGGATCATTGAGTGCGTGTTGGGTAAGGAGCACGATCTGAGTTCCCTTGCTGGCCAAATCGCGGACAGTTGCCTCACCTACGCCACTGGTGCCTCCCTGGTGATACTCAGCCTTTGACCATGCTACATGAACTTATCATACATACTGTCACCAGAGCCACCTTTCCATGCATCGTGCGTTCGCTCTTGTTACTGACGCCTGAGAAGAAGAACTTGGCGGCCCATAGCAGGAACAGCCATGGGAGTGCCTTGAGGAGTGGCCACAGAAATGGCACGGATGAGATGCCATCATTGAAAGCCGTGCGAAGGATGTAGACGGCCATGCTGTATCTTGTAGCTGCAGAGGCAGCTCTTATCAAGAAGGCGAAGTCGTCTGGTGTTGATGTCCAAGGACGATGGCTTTCACATGTCTCCCCTCGATGTCTAAGCAGAGAGTTTGTACCATGACTCGTGCCCGACGTGGGGCAGGCACTCTTCCTCCACCAACGCAAACCAACTCTCTACAGTCTCTCCCAAAATATTCTTTACATCTACACCTGAATCGCACTGGCTGATGAACAACAGTCTGTCTACTCTGTCGCCGCCGCGATGACAGCGGTGGATGACGACGAGGATGAGTATGAGATCCCTCTGCGCGACCAGAGATACTTCGGTGCCGGCTTGAAGCGAAAGCGCGTCCGGTTTGTGCCATCCACCGAACAAACCCAACCGATTGGAAGTGTGAGCCTGCCAACGACGCCAAAGGCATCGTCAGCTGCAGATAGGTACCTCGCAATCGTACTCGGCCAGTCCAACACTGCCGAGCGGGCATCCTCAGCACCCGTCGGAGAGCAGGTAACAGCTGAGCCATCTCAAGCGAAAGAGGCGGATAACTTGAGTGAGGATGCCAGTTCGGAAGCAAAAAAGTCACCGGACGATGCTAGCGCTCTTTACTGCGACCTGTGCCACCGCAACATAGCACCCAACGTCTCTAGGGCACTACATGAGGGCAGCATAGCCCACCAAATCTCGCTTCAACACTCATATCCACCCTCACATGTGGATCGCGAACGCAAAGGTCTTGCTGTGCTACAAGGTCACGGCTGGGACCCGGACAGCAGGCTGGGTCTTGGTGCTAAAGGCGAGGGCATACTACAACCCATCAAAGCCGTGGACAATCCAGACAAGGCGGGCGTGGGAGCCAGACTGGCGCCAGCGATAGTCAGAGAGAAGCCGGTGAAACTCGATGCTGGTAAAGTAAGACGCTTGGAACAGGAAGGGAAGAAAAAGGCCGAGAGGTTGCGCAACTCATTCTACATGAGCGACGATGTGCAAAAGTACCTGGGAGAGATGTGAAAACAATAATAGCATGCTGGCGGATGATGGATGAAGGAATCATTTTGTGATCTCCAGGAAACCGCATGCACCGGGTATATACAACCATGCGCTCTTTGCGAATGATTGAACCTGTGTCGGCGGGTGAAGGGCAACTGATTACTACAATACGCCTTTTGTGCCAGGGCTTTACATCTCCTAAGCACTCCAATGAATTAATTGAAAGAAATTGGGTTCCAATCATTCATGTGTACTTTTCGCTTTATATTCTTGTCGCCTTGCGTTATCGTGAAAAGGTGATGGCGAGCAGCTGGCGACTGCCAAGAAGCACATACGTATGTAGACAATAGGAACGTTCTCCGATGACGATGTTGGCACTACCAGACCACTACCAGACGGGACTTCTTAAGAGAACACGAAACAACGAGTACGTCAAACACACGCGTACACACGGATAAGACGCTTTTGGTCAGTCACATCAATTTATTTGCCGGCCTGGTGAGTTTGGTCCCATGTGCTAGCAGTTCGCGTGGCCACGTATTGCTACGTTGCAACCTGTATACAATATTGAAAATCAACACTGAACCTGGAATTGACAGATCTGGGAACACAGCTTTCTGTTTCCGAGTCATACATTGGAATTTTGATATATACGATTACGGACAGTCGAGATGAGTGTCACCTCATTCGCCCACGAGCATACAGCTCAAATTGCAGCGACCATCGGCCTGGTCACTTTCGCGCTCGCCAAAAACAAGCTCACGCCCGGCGGCATTGTTGTCGCCATCGTGGTCGCAACTGTTCATATGCTGGACCCCTACCCGGTGTTCTTCTGGCTACTGGTCCCATTTTTCCTTCTGGGTGTACTCGTCACCAAGATCGGACATGCTGAAAAAGCACGCCTCACCAAATCTGCGGACGGATCTGCCGGAGGCGAAGGCCCACGTGGTTGGATGCAAGTCGTCGCGAACGGCGGAGTTGCGTCGGTGCTCATCGCATTGCACACCTTCCTGAGTGCGAGCTCTCCGTTCATGTCTCCGCGTTCAGGCATGTGGCCAGGTGTTCATGCTCCTGTTTTGCAAAGGCTGTTGCCTATCGGCATCATGGCGCACTACGGAGCCGTAGCAGCAGACACTTTCGGCTCAGAGTTGGGCATTCTGGCGAAGTCGACTCCTGTGCTGGTTACAGCACCGTGGAAGAAAGTCCCACGTGGTACCAATGGCGGCATCACGATCGAGGGTCTGAGCTACGGACTACTTGCCAGCTTCCTGATTACTTGCATTGCTTACTTTGGTACTTCCGCTATGCCGCCGTACAAGACGATGGATATTCGCACCGCGGCTCTGGTCTGTGGCATGGGTGTGTTTGGGAGCGTCCTGGACTCATTCTTGGGCGCCACAGTGCAAGCGACCGTGACTGACAGAGGAAGTGGCAAAGTCGTTGAGGGACCTGGTGGACAGCGAGTGAAAGTACTCGACGGTGGAAGCCGTGTCCAGCTAGGTAGGGACATCCTCACGAACAATGGCGTGAACCTTGCCATGGCTGCTCTGACGAGCTTGTTCGCCATGGGCGCAGCGTATTTGCTGGACCTGAGCCTGTGAGAGAGCGATGCTTCGGGTAGATAAGCATATTATTGCCGACAACATGATGCCAGAATGTCCGTCCAGGCAGCTAGAGCCGCGGCTTCATGCACAAGTACCCACAAGTAGCCAAGCAATATTCCGCACTCCCTGTTGCCCGCTGTCCGTCACCACATCATCCTCAGTTTGACTCTTTGTCGAACGTTAAGAGTGACGCTTTACCAAGACCTGGCAAGACCCAGCCCCATCTTGGCTCTCCACGCCCTCCGCACGCGGGGACAACTCTATCCACAGCGGATTACTTGCATCGAGCGTAGATCGACATCGCGGAACCCTTGAACGCTGTGCATGTGGGGATTCTGATGATGCTCGTACGTCGGCGGCGAAGGAACAGGCTCGGTTGGTTGTAACTCTATGCGCGAATGCACAGTTTGCACATGGCTTCGGCGATACACGTTGAGAGCCGCGACGATCTACCGTCAATGGCAGTGTTGCCATGTTGCTTGGCTCGCAAGGAGCTAAGGTTAGACCATTATCTTGCCTTGGTATTCAAATAGTGATGTTACCCTCGATCAAACGTCCATGGTCGTGGTTTTCTTGGGCCTGATCACCCACAACGCAAACACTTGAAACGATGGCCACAAAATACTCGCTTGATGAAAAACTAGATAGCTCGGCAGATCATATCGACGATGTTGAGACCCAGCAAGAGCGTGTCACCAGCACACAAGAGAATAATGTAGGTACCACAGAGTAGTTTCTGGATGGCGGACGGATATTGACCTCCAACAGGCACAGCAGGAGCATGTTTTCGACCCAAAGGAGACGAAACGTATTCTCCGCAAGGTTGACTTTCGCTTGATTCCTGTATTGGCAGTGTTGTATCTGCTTGCATTCCTGGACCGTAGGTCTTATCTGCGATTAGACCGATGTGCGTCGACCGATCACTGACCATCAGGCAGGCAGCAACATTGCAAATGCACGCGTAGCAGGGATGAATGCAGAGTTGGAGTTGACTGGACCGCAGTATAACATGGCGCTGACTGTGTAAGTATTGTTATCCTGCGATATCATACCGAAGCTGACAACAACCATAAAGATTCTTCTTCCCCTACGCAATATTTGAAGTGCCCTCGAACGTTGTGCTCAAACTCATGAAACCGAGTGTATGGATCTCGATCTTGATGGTGACTTGGGGCATTGTGAGTGTTGAGGTGTACCGCGTGCAGAGTACAGTCGTGGCTGACACCAGAGTTGTTAGGTCATGACTTTGCAAGGCATTGTCGAGACTTGTACGTTTGATGCTGCTGCCATCCCACCGGCTTCGGGCCTTTGCTGTGAATAGAGACTGACCATACTCTTTCCAGATGAACATCTCATCGTCACCAGGGTGCTTCTCGGGCTATTCGAATCAGGCTTCTTCCCGGCAGCGACCTACCTGCTCACGACATGGTATTGTCGTTTCGAAGTCCAAACGCGCATGGCCGTATTCTTCTCCGCCGCTTCCCTGGCATCTGCATTCTCTGGATTGCTGGCTGCGGCAATCGTCAACATGGACGGAATCGCAGGCTTAGGAGGCTGGCGCTGGATCTTCATCCTAGAAGGCATCGTCACTGTTGTCGTTGGTGCTGTGCTGTACTGGATCTTGCCCGATTCACCCCAGGCGGCTGGCTGGCTGGAGCCCTGGGAGCAGCAGTACCTGATCAACCGTCTTGCGCAGGACTCTGGGACCAAAGGAGGCCGAGTACAAACCTCTGAGAGCTTCCAATGGAGCTACATCGTTTCCGCGTTGACCGACTGGAAGATCTGGCTTGCGGTGATCGTCTATTGGGGCAATTCAATCCCGCTATATGGCTTCACGTACAGCGCGCCGAGCATCATCCTTGGTCTTGGGTACACGAGCGTTGAGGCGCAGCTGTTGACGGTACCTGTGTACTTTGTCGGCGCGTGTGCCACGGTACTATTCGCATGGCTGTCGGACAAACACCAGACTCGCTGGCCGTATATTGTAGGACCGTTCACAATGGCCTCTTGCGCATTCATTGCTCTGCTCGCAATCCCTCACCCACGGTATCCCGGCCTCACTTATGCTTTCCTCTTTGCCATTCCAGCAGGTGTGTATCCTCCCATCATCGGCATCCTGAGCTGGGTCGGCAACAACCTTGCACCCACATGGAAGCGCTCAGTCGGCATGGCTCTGCTCATTTCCATCGGCAATCTCGGCGGTGCGATCGGGTCGAACATCTTCCTGGAAGCGCAAGCTCCGAAGTACTGGCTCGGTTATGGCTTTTGTTTGGGCATCCTACTGGCTGGTATTGTTGCGACGCTTCTGCTGCGGTGGGCTTACGGGTCCCTCAACAGGAAGAGGGATCGAATGACCGAGGCGCAAGTGAGGGAGCAATACAGTGAAGAGGAATTGCTTGCGATGGGCGACAAGTCGCCACTGTATCGCTATGTGGTGTAGATCGGCAGCTGATGGTGTCTGACTTGAAGGAGCAGTCAGTCTTACTCGAGCATACACTGCGCAAAGTTCCACTGCCTTCCGGCCGCTGCCCTGTGTTCCCTCATGGTATTGTGGATGCTGCCAATTGCATGTCGGAAAGCCGCAAGGAGATCTCTGTCGTGAGCGGCGTTGACTGGCCTGGGCAGGAAGTAAGCTTAATCTTTCAGAGACCTTAAAACAGACCGCGTGGTATGCAGGTGTCACCAAAATAGCAGCCATATCGTTCAGCGCTCCTCGTATAAAACAGTAATGGCAATCCCACCTTAATCAACCTCATCAGAAATGATACTTCCATGTCGCCACGCCTTCAAACAAGCCCTTGTTACACGATTCAGTCGACCTGGACTGCAACAATCTCCCAACCTCTTCTCCAGGCGCCTGCATACAGCAAACGAGTCTGATGAAAAAAGTGTGGTGGTTCGCGTCAGCCAGAGGTAGTGCAATACTGGCGACACTAACCGAGGGCATTAGCAAGCTAAGCGGCCCTCGATAGATCCAAAAAGTAGATAATCTTAAAAGTTCCCGTAGGAACGTTTCAGAGATTAAACTGAAAAGAACAGATACTACACTTGATCTAAGCCAAAAGGCAAAGAGAGCTAAAGAAAAGAAGAAAAGTCCAAAATCCAGAGGATCGGACATGAGGGGGTATTTGTATTTGCAAGGAGGAGCTCGGGCACGAGCCTTCTCTTGGCATTCTGCGTCACTGCTAGCGTGCCTAATCGGAAATCAACAAACAAAATCGACCACCTCAGATTGCCATGTCCAAGAGTGAAGCAGGCGAATGAAGCGAACAGCGTGAGATCAGTGAGCTGCGCCCAAATGAGTGAGCCCTCACTTGATTCAACAAATATTTGAATATCAAGTCAAATCATTCGAATGCACACTCCCACCCAACAAGCGATCATGACGAAATGGGTTCGATTGAAACAACGGAGCCATTGAAGGTTCGAAAGCTATACTGAAGTGTTCACAACTTCCTTGAGAACTTCCTATTCTTATTGCAAATTTCAAACACCTCCTAGACTGGTACTATCAGCTGGAGACTGTCACGAGTCATCAATCAATAAGAGAGATCAAGCGTGCAATGTTATGAAGTCCTCTTGAAAGCATTTCACGATGAAGTAAAGAACACCGACTTCTCAGATTCGTAAACTCTATCCGAGTGATGATGAATGAATCATGCTGAATCCACCCACTTCAAACCGAGAATCCCCATTCACCTCATGCATCTCGCATGCTAGCATAGTAAGCTGAAGATCGCCATGAATTGTTACCATGGCAGGGAGATCGGTTATGTGCGAACAACGAAAGTGTATCAACGCTTCCATCATGCCGTAATTAAATTACGTGAACTACAAGGAGCGCGAATTGACCATTGATTTACTCGTGAGTCGTAGCCACCAGATAAACACAAAGCAAGGTACACAATTCAGAATAAACAATACCTCTCGCATTCATACTCGTATTCATAACCTGCGACTCTATCATACAGGACATTGACATCCATCGTCCTTTCCTAGCGCCTTGCAAATGCCTCTCAGGGCCTCAAACCCGGGAGAGACCCTCAATCATGGTTGGCCAAATGCCAGCAAACGCTCAACTCCGCGGCTTTCACCAAGCCGCCGCCCTTTTCCAATGTGTTCTGAACATGAGCGCAGATGGGTATTCAAGCTGGAAAGTCCGCATAAAATGTTCTCCAAACTCCGTGTTGCGCTGAATGGTGGGTGTGGTCGGTTAGTGTCCTGGACACTTTCCTCGGAAAGCTGGTCTTCTGCCTCCCGACCAGCTAGTAAAAGTCGTTCATGGTGGATGTCATGGTTGAGCCTTATGGCGTAGCATGTTTGCACTGTCGATGCCACAGCTTATGCTTGGCGTCGATCATGTCAATAATAATGTGTTTGCTGAGATGCCGTTTCCCATCTCACTCAATGTAGGGCTTGCGATTGCCGCCGACCACCCCAATGCCAAGTGCTCTTAAGCCTGCTGGGTCGTTCGCCTTGATGATTTTGACTGGTGGCAGCAGAGGGTTGTCCGGGCTGACGTGCGCCGCGTCTTTGGCGGCTTGTTCGATGGCTTCCATTTCCTCCTTGCACCCAGCGTGGTCGAATGGACACACAACAATGGGCTGTCGAAGAAGGATGTCGCGGGCTGATGATAGTTTGGCCTGGGGTTCTTGTTAGCGCAGACTTTGAAAGAGAAAGCTACTTGACATACCTTCACTGTGAGATAGTACTCAATCTTGTACAGTGTGCCAGTTGTTGTGAACCCAGAGACTGCATAAGTCGGGAACTCTTTTTTTCCACGCGGTAGAATGCCATCGCTGTCTCTCAGCTCGCGCGCCGGGAACACAAGCCCAAGATTGGTAAAGTAACCTGCTTCAGGCATCCTCACACCAACTGTCTGGTTGTGTTTCGCGAGAACCTTTGTTTTGCGCGAAGGTTCATCGCCCTCGTGATTGTAGATAATCTCCTCCTCTATACCAACAGTGATCGACTGAATGGTGACGCGCTTCGCTTTGCTCATCCAATCAGCATTTGGTGATAGCTTTATGTAGACAGATACTGGATCCAAAGGTCCATAGCTCCATCGCGGTAAGCTGATGCCTAGTGTGACTATGTGATCGGTGGTTCGCTCTGCACTCTCCGGCCTGTTGTACATGCCAAAAGTTGATAATGTGTCGTATCGTGCAATAGGCACAGGGAATGCGTATTTCCTGATGTCGGATCCATTGCGAAGTTCCACGACAAGTTCGTAGAACGTTTCTGCCGTTCGCTTGTCCAGTTGTAAGCTTGCAGGTGGTACTCTTCTAGCCACCTCCTCGCCGCCTCTACCAAATGGTATGAACACCATGAATGGAAGGTCCATCACTAACACAGCTTCTGCGTCTCTGCCAGGAGGGACTTTGTACAAGCACATTTGCCTCCCTACCATGTCGGTGATCTCCCTACGCTGTGAGCTGACTTGCGATCGTATTAACGAGTCAGCCGTCGGGTTGATCATTTCGCGACGCTGGAGGTGGATGGTGACCATGGACACATGGACAGGCGCAGTGACGCCCACACCGGGGCGGATCTCAACCTTTCCTTCCAGTCGAGGCTGAACGAAAGTCAGTACATGACCGCCAAGTGAAACATCCATTTGTATCTATCCTCTCAATGTCTGGACAATTAACATACCAGTGTCGCCGATATGCCGGGGTATCCAACTAGGAAATTGCTGTTCGGGTTTCCCGATACCCTCACGTTGGCTGATGCCATTTGCTCTCAGATCCTCAGCCCGCATTGGGCGCTGCAGCTGTCGTTGGCCACCAGTCCGGCTGGTATTGCCCGGCGGTATGAGGGCGACTGGTCAGGAGCTGTCGCCGAGGCAGGCGAGTTCCACTTGGCGTGTTTTGAATGCGATGCTTTGTGCTTTGTGCTCTTGAAATCAAACAATGACGTGCGTATGGATGCGCGCTGGCGCTTGTGGTCGAGTCCGAGTATGCGACGCAGCGCTGTCCAAGCGCGATGCGGTATGCGGTATAAGGTGGGAGGGTGTTAAGCGCGGGCTGGAGCTGATGTAGGGCTATCCAAGAATCCAGCTCGCTCAGCTGGAAGATGTCGTGGACTCGAGTCGCAGGAGGGCAGTGAGCTTTGCCGTGGCCAGAGAGTCGCAGAAATAGGTCGCAAGTGCTCAGCGCACGGGTATGGATAGGTGGCAGTAGTGTGATCGGTCGGAGCGGCGTAGTCGAGGGTGTAAGATGCGATGTACTCAGCAGAGGCAGGGCAGCAGGGCTGGCGGCGGCCTGACGCGTTGCGTATTCGTGCGTGCTGCTGGTCGAGGGCGGCGGAAGAGGAGCAATAAACGCACCGTGTTGGCCCCGAGGGTGGGTGTGTGTGTGATGCGGTGCTGTACTGTAAGGTAAGGTAATCAATGCGTGTACCTGCGAGTCTGCCTTGCTGCTGCTGCTGCTCCTCTACCTACTAGGTACTCTTGCACTCTTGCACTCTTGCCCTCACTGCTAACTGCTGCTGCTGCTTGCGCCGTGCGTCAGCAGCTCACATCTGCCTCTCTCTCCCCCATCCCCATCCAAGCTCCAGCCACAACCTGCAGCCAGCTCGCCCGCCGCTTGTTGGCCAAGCCGACCAAGGACCCTCGATCGCCGGATATATCCATCATCACCATCATGTACCTGGCAGATCTGCTCTAGACTGTGCTCCTCCCCTCATTTCCCGATCACATACTCCGCTCCGTCACGCAACCCCCGGCTCCCGTTGCGCGACCCCGACGATGTCTGTGACACTCAAGACCACCTCCGGCGACATCAAGCTGGAGCTATTCTGCCAGGCCTGCCCGAAGACTACCTACAATTTTCTGGCCCTGTGCGCGAGCGGCGGCTACGATGGCTCGCCCTTCCACAGGAGTATCGCCAACTTCATGGTCCAGGCAGGCTCTCCCGCCTCAGGCAGCACGAAAGAGAGCAATTCGGTCTACGGAGAAATGTTCGAGGACGAGATCAAAGTCTCGCTCAGACACCATGCGCGTGGCATCCTGAGCATGGCAAACAAAGGTCCTGGAACGAACGGCAGCCAATTTTACATAACATATGCGCCTGCGCCGCATCTGGATGGAAAAAACACTGTATTTGGAAGAGTCTTGGAGGGTTGGGATACTCTGGATGTGATCGAGGCCATTCCAGTGGACAAAAAGAACAGACCACAACAGCCTGTTAAGATTGAGAGTGTGCAGATTCACGCAAACCCGCTGGCAGATGAGAGATGAACGCGCACAAGTGGACTTGATGAATCAACTTTCACTGTCAAAAGTGCCTGCAAGGAGACACTACTGCCACTCTGGATGGCGCCTCTCCGCCGTGCCACAATAGCGAGCAAGATGAGAATTCTTGCTTCCCATTGTTATAGAGGGAAGATATTCCACACAGTGAGCCCATGACCCGCTGCCTCCACCAGGGCAAATGTGTCACTCATGTGGCATAGGGACAATGGTGCCCAAAGCAGGCTCAGGTACAAGTGAAGCTAGCAACGCGTCGAAAACGCTTGCAGTCGGCCAGGGAAGGCTTAGCTATGCCCATGAGCAGCCGCCTTGGATAAGCTGCCTTGGGCACAAAGCAGGGTAGGTCTGCGGTAGTGTATAATACTGGCAATTCACTGAACATTGCCTTTGACCTCATTTGCATTCACTTCCTCTCTATTGCCAAATGACTCATCTGACTTGTTTCTTTCACTTGAGCGTGCGTGTCTGTCAGCAGGACGTCATCACCTTCGCTCCTTCCATCTTTGAACAACCAGTCACTCACCACCCTGCGCGACACAAAAACATCCCGCCCGACGCGTTGATCACAGACAACACCTCGACACCACAACTCTCGTCTTGCATCTTTCCACCAGCACACAAAAACGCGATCCTCCAGCATCACTCTGTTCCATCGTATCGCCACTTCCCTCTAAGCTAAAACAACCTTCAGCACAGATTGCAACAACTCACCGAGACCCCGCTTAGGTGCGCCATCATGTCCGACCTCTGCTACAATTGTGCTACCTGCCACCTCACGGCCGGGCCCTGTCTCCGCGATCTCGTACAGTGCGAGATTTGCTACTCCTGGGGTCACCTCTACATTTTCTGTCCAAGAAGTGTCACCATCAAGGATAGAGCATACAACTACTGGGGTACGTATCGCATGACTTTACAGATGAAATTTTTTTTTGGCTAACTCATCTCTTGCAGCGCTGTGCCACAACTGTGACCAATGGCACCTCCCCAATCCATGTTCGAAGCCCGACCACTTGTGCGGTCAATGTGGTCACAACGGCCACCTGGAGTTCTTTTGCCCTGTCGCACCCACAGACAGGATCGCATATCTGCGCGAGCTACGCAGACTTGAAGCACCTGGTCAGCGACCTGTGAACCATGACCTTCGACTGCCCTTCCAGGGTACCTTCCCGCAAGGTGAGTGTCATCTCGAAATGATGAGCGCCTGCAGATTAGCTAACAATTTACAGAAACCATCACCAAGATCAAGCTCGATGCTGTCAAAGAGGCGTTCAAAATGTTAGATAATGGCTGTGCCCCAAAGCAGGTGCTTGCGTTCATGGTCGGCCCGCCTCGTCCCAGGGAGCCGGTACTATTGCCTCCTGGAAACGAAGGAACAGTGCTCGGACAGCTCCCTGTCGTGGGTCAACAGGCTCGTTTGGCTCCTGCGGCGCAGCTGTCACTGAACCACCCTGCTCAGCCAACTGCTCAACAGATGGCGCACACCAGTACCGGCCAATACGTGCACAACACTGACCACGGACACTATGCCAAGATGCATCAGCGATTCCACCAAGGCGAACTTGCCAAGTCCATCGAGCAGGAGCGACCGATGGACACAATGCCCATGACGGACACTCCTTCGAAGGCGCCTCGCGTCCCGCGTACGATCCTGCCAGCGGCACAGGTGACCACACCCACCATGCAAAACAAGACCCCAAATACACAGATCACTAGACACGAGGCGAATAATGTTGGCCATGAGTTACAAAACAATGAGGCTGAGCAGCAGGTTATGCCTACAATCGAAACGACGGACAAAGTGGCAAAGCCAGGAAAGAAGGAGAAGCCGAAGAAGGTTATCAAGATTGAACGCGAAGGCACGCCAGGTGGAAGCATGTTGAAGCAAGGTCCTCGCTGTGCAAAATGTGTCAAGTCTCACAAGAGATGCACGCACCGTACCCAGCAATCGCCGACACCACAGCCAGGACCTGAAGGATCCTTTGGCGTGTTCAGTGTTGCCGCCAACAACATCCCCGCCAGTGACGACGCCCCCGAAGGCTACACCCCAGCTCCTCAAGCTATCCCGGAACCTTCTTTGACTGAGCATACAGCTATGCCAACGCCGCTCACCACCGGGAAAGCCACTTCCATGAAGCGCAAGCGTTAGAGTTGTTGAGAGACCGCCCTGCAGCGAAGCGTTATCTCAGCCAAGAGCATTGGGAGTGAGTGATAGGCGTTGACGTTGTTTTCGGCGGCGCAAAGCGAGCGATGACTGGCTTTTTTGTGCCAGAAGTACATCATGCCAGCTGGAATTGGCTGGATGGAGTTTAGGAGTTTTTGCTTTTGCTTTTGCTTTGGATTTTGCCTTTAGTGCAACGACCATCGCCCAAGGCTTCCCTTGACATTGCGCTAATACCACTGCGGTGGTTGGCGATCCGTCTCGAAAGTCAAGTGATGGAGATGCAGCGATTTTCACGGTTGGCGTTGATAGCTTGAGATACCCCATGTGCAATGAGTTATGCTTTAAGATCATCACATCTCAATTTGACCGTGGCTTCGGCCTGTGAGCCAGGTTTCCAAAGGATAGAGCTGAGGGTGCTGCTGCTGGCTGGGGTGCTTGTCTCGTTTGCGTGATGTTTGTCGTTTGGCCCTTGGTCTTCATGGATTGTACGTGCTGCTCCACGCTGGCACGAATCCCTTCGTACGGTGCAGAGCCTTCGCCAAAGGTTGCGGCTGCATTGCGTAGAGAGACGAGGAGCTAGTAGGTGTGAGTTTAGTTGAGCTTCTGTTAGATGATGCTGGCGTCTTTTGAGACCTACTATTGACAGGAGCTCGTCGTCTTGTGAAGTGGCCATTTCGTACAATTTGTGAGAAATGGATGTCGCGATACAGGAACTTGGTGATCACGATTGAGAAAAGAATGTGACAATGTCTTAACATGAGCTGTTGTTCTAGTATTTCAAACTATGACTGTTCAGCAAAGGACATTCAGATGCTTAGTGGTGAGGTGTTGCGTTGTGGTTGTGGTTCGAGCACGTGCCTCGAAATTTCAATTGCTGCACCTCGCAGCCTCAAGTGCATGCATGCTAAGCGCCACTCGAACAACGTTGTATAAAACCAGCACACATTTCACGGGTCTTGCATAGCCATGGCCGACGTAGACGAAGATGTGATTCCTAGGACTGGCCCGTCTGCGGACGACATCGACCTCTCCGATGAAACTCAAGATTTTCGTTTCCTCGCCGCCTTATCGTAAGAATGACTGATTGGACCTACACAACAACACCAGCGACTGACAGATCCATAGCGCTGAAGATGCGAAGATTCCCAAGCGCGGTGAGAAGGATTTCGAACCACATGCCACCGCGCTTCAGTCCAACACATTATCTGCTTCGCGGCAAGCAATGCACAATGCACTAGCGTTCCAGCGGATACATCAGCCGAAGCACCACACGATTGCGACGTATCATCCAGAATCAAATATGGCGTATGCCTATAATCCTAAGGGACCTTTGTTCACGAAGATGGGTCAGACGCTACCTTTGAACGAGGACCCACTTGGAAATGAGAGGCGAGGGCAGCGACTATGGCTTCTGCCCGAGGAGGCGTTGTATCTACTCGAGAGAGGCACGCTCGACATCAGGTGGCCAGCAACGGATGAAGAGACTGCTGCTGGCGAGATGGGTCTTCCAATGAGTTTGCAGGGTGGCCACGCTGTGTTCATCGGGGACGAGACATCTCACAGTGGCGCACTCACATATGAGCGCTATTCGGTCTTTTCTGCACTGAAAAGACAAGGCTATACTGTCTTGCGAGCACCAAGCTACAACGGTCCCGGCTTGCCGCTTACTGAGAAGCACTACCCAAGCAGGACATCAGACATAGGCTTCTTACATCCCGGTCGACTTTGGAGAGCTATGTTCTCCACTTCTATCGAAGCAGGCGTGACTTCCGACGAAGATTCGCTGGTATCACCGGGCATGTATCGCAACTACAACGATATTTACCGCCGTCTGGCCATCATCGACTTCCACGACAGCTCTGCTGCACGACAGCCTCCTTCGCCTGAGACTCCAGAGACAGACCCTGCATTCCGCATCACATATCACGTCTACAAGCCTGGCTCAACCACGTACAAGAAGTCTGACCCCGGAGATCCTGACTTCCGCATTGCTGTTGTGAACGGACGCGAGAACCCGGTGCCCACATTGGAGCAACTGAGCTCGCTGCTCGAGACAACACCGTACGACCCGCCGCTCGAAAATGTGCAGTTGTACGGCAAGCTCAGGTGGGGTTACAAGAACGTCATTCTTGCCATTGTCGACCAGGGCGTGACGAGCTACTTGCGCGTCGCGGACACGGTATTCGGAAAGGAAAGGATTTATGAACGAGCGAGCAAGGGCCCCGGCGCGAAGCGAGGAGGCAGAGGCGGTGGCAGAGGTGGTCGAGGAGGACGAGGAGGCGGTGCTGGTCGGGGAAGAGGCAAGTGAGGACCTGATGCCGTCGTACGAGCTCCACTTGCCGCATGGAAGGAGCTGTCACTTTTAAGTACAAGCAGGGCAAGCAGGGCAAGCTTGCAGAAAAGCTGATATATCCTCGTCGCACATGGCCGACTCCGGCATCTGGCCGAATGACTTTGCCTGGGGGCCTGCAGCAATTTTCGAGTTTTGTCTCCACGCGCTGGAAGCTAGGACGAGCAACTACATTTACTGTCATCGCCGATTGATATCGGTCATGCAAGAAGCATATCAGGCCACCACGATAACACCGCAACCATCATGGGTGGCTATTGGTACGGTTGCAGCATTAAGATAGCTGTAGCTATTCAGGGCAGATCACCGACATGCCCACAGCTATTGCGGCGAGTCTTGTCTTCCCTGTTACGGCCTGCTGGTACCGAGGGAAGAAGCAGTTTCACAATTGTAATATAGGGCCAGCACCTTAGCAGTTGCGCATATAGTATACAGTACACGCCAGACTGCATCAGCTCACATCCGCTCCTAGGAATCACCAGGTCAGATGCACGTGTATGCAGGAGTCTCAACCTGCCCTAAACATATTACCAACCGACCATCTGTAGGCGTGTAAAATATGCCTTGATATGCAGGAGATTCGTTGTGTCTTCGGCTGTGCACAACTCCGGATGAGAGATATGCTAGGGCTGACTCTCAATCTTTTCGTTGGCAAGTCCAGTGTTCGCCGATTCTATGGTTCGGCTACGCATCCGTGACAGACGTAGGGTACAACGTGGCGTGAGTCGTTCCCGCTCTTCGGGGAACGATTGCGAAAAGGCGTCATGTTCTGGTATGAGGTACCGTACCGCAGCGGTGGGTCGGTGTCAGCAAGCATAACTCTGTTTGACTCGTGTCTTTGCGCGCTGGACAGGCCCGCGGGACCCATTGACCGCTTTCACGTATAGTGGTTGCAGGTGAACTTTGTGAGAGACGCGTGGAGCTCCGGCGGCGTGTAGGCGTGTGCTTTCTGTGAGAAAGGCGGTGGATGCAATACTTTTCTCACTTGGAGACGCGTCAAGTAATCTTCCAGGCTCATTCCACGTCGTCGTCGTCGTCGTCGTCGGAGATGAACGTCAAAGCATCAATGTGAAAGGATTACAACTCCACCTTTCGCCAAAACCCTGTTCCTTGTCTCTTCTACATGACTCTTATAACCAAGGGCCATGGGTTTCCCACAGATTTGGATCCGGATGTGAACACCGTAACCCTGCCGGCAATCGAAGATGGGTCACACGTCCTTGGCGCTCCCTCACGCGACACCAGGGCACTGGCGCGCATCCGTCCGGAGTCTGAGTCTCGCGGTGAGCACCGTGGAATCGGGAAATCCGCCTGGCTGCTCTCTACTGAAACACGCGAGCTGTTTCGCTGGCATGTACCTCAAAGACTGGCCATCGGACCCCATTCCATTCCTGTTCATGCACTGTGATGGGGTCCGACAACAACAGGCAATTTCCCGTCAGCGCTTTCCCTGGCGCACCTCCTGCCTCCGTCCGCACAGTAGACATGGCAGTAGTGTGGGAGTAGGTCGACGCGAGCCACGTCGTCTCGCTTAGGGCCTTCGGAGGGCATAGAGAATTCCCCGAACAGCTCAGTGTGCTCTGCGTGCTGTGACGACGAATGTCACGAGCAAGTCGGGGCTGCTCGCGGGCCTGCGTGCATACGAGCGTGCTGACCCGGCCGGGCGGTGCACACACTCATGCGCGCACCGCTGATGGCTTGATGATAAGGTGCGGGCTGATAGGTTGACTGTCGCCACCCTGAATGTTGGCACCAGCAAGCCTTGGGCAAATCGTGGAGTGCACTGTACCGCTTCCCGGCTGCAATTGGAGACACCGTTGACATCTCGCTTATACCTGATCGTCGCAACATCAACGCTGCTGTCCGCCAGCTGGGAGGGAGGTCAAGTTTCCCAATCAAGTCGTCAATCTCAGTCAATAACCCAACGGCTCGCGCGCGCCGTCCGTTGCCCAAACCACCCTGGCGCGGAGTCGATCCACAAGGCGCCTCCGATTGGACATGCACGCCAGCGAGGCCAGCTCCACTCGGTGATCATTGGGGCCCTTGGTTGCCCGTGCAGCTACCAGCACCCAAGCACAAGCAAGTCTGCTTTGCCGCCCTTCAGCAGCCTCACAGGCCTAGCTTGCGTCGCCCAGAGCGCCGGTTCTCTGCACCGTCTGTCGGGCTTTATTGCATTGTTGCGCCCCATTACCTGTTCCCTGGAATTTGGGCCTTCATCCCAGACTTACAACTACCGTACAACTCCCTCTACCCTCGCGACTGCTGGATCCGCTTGGGAAGGAAAGGACCTGGCATGCTATAACAACCATGTCTTCGGGAGCGCAGGACGACTCGCCGCAGCAGCCGGCTGCCGAAAGCGCTGCTGGTAGGCGGTCCAGCTTCGGGCGCGCCCTGGATAGATTCAAGACCGTCTTCACACGCAGAGGCTCCAGCAAGGCAGCGCCCGTTGCTGCCCAGCCGAACACACTCACAATACAACCACGGGTGCCTACACCTGCTGTCGAGGATGCTGGCGTCGCTCCAGCACCACCCACACCATCGACCGCGGCCACACATGAAAATGCACTGGAGGTCGACGAGGACGAACTTGCGATAGATGATTTCGACGATACCGAGGAGCCCATCATCCCGGTCGATGCCACCACAAGCCGCCCGGGCATTTCAGAGGAGAAGGCCAAAGTCCTGTTTGAGAAATATGGCCTTCGATACCCGGCAGCCAAGAGATCACAACAGGACCCTCCCAACAAAATCAGACGAGTCGAGAAACCGGTCCGCATTCGGCTACACTGGAGTTGTCATCAATGCAATACTCCTTTTGCTCATGACAAGGTGTGTACTTCCTGTGGACATGGAAGATGCGGTGACTGCAACCGTTCGCCACCACAACGAGTCTTGAGGCTGCTTGAGAAGACCAAACGTGAGAAGGAATCAGATGAGATCCTCGCAAGAGCAGCCAGTGCATCACCAGAGGACGATGCTGTGTCGGGAGCATCAGTGACAATGCGGGCAGAGCAGGTGCCTGCTGAAGAAACACCTGCCCCTCCGCTTCCGCACGTCCAGGAGTCAAAGGTCGAGACAGAGCCCCTGAGGTTCATTTACACTATTCGTTCGAACTCACTCGGAGGTACCGGTGGTATGGAGCTCTACCATATGGCGAAACACAACTTCAATCGTGATGGCCCGAGACCCGCCATACAACGTGTCTTCAAGCAGCCACGACAAAGAGTGCGCTGGACGTGCGATCTTTGCGATTCGATCTTCACCCACCGAGACATATGTTCGAATTGCCAGCACGAAAAGTGCGCGGACTGCATCAGAAGCCCGTATGTACCACGTTCATTAGTGACCAATATTTGGCATCTGCTGACAACGACATGTAGGACCAAAAAGGACAAGTCGATCGACGCATCAGTGCTCCATTCTGTCGAGGCAAGACTTGCTGGACACTCCGCTACATACCAAGCACCTCTTGTCGCCGTGTGAGGTGGCCAATTTCACTCGAGCGATAGCTCAGAAAATCCATGCACATTGGTGTTTATCGCCCACCCTTCTTTCTCGATGATACCACCATGCTTGCATCCCACCAATTTATAAGCGAAACCACGATCAGTGCCAGCAGCAGTAAAGGCACACAGCTTCTTCCTGCCGGCTTGATCTATACATTCTACTCTCGGTCTTTTTTTCTTTGACCGTTCAGCAACAACTACGATTTTTACGAAACTTTGAGCGATGGCGGATGGCATTATTTTGCGCGAAAGTAGTGGGATTTGTACGACGACGGAGATCATCCTTTTCAAAAGCGGGACACTGTTAGATCGTAATGTTTGGAGCATTCTTCATTGGCGAGGATGTAGGATTCTTTTTCGGCGGTTGTTCTAACACCCTTTTCTTCATCATGAACCCTCACAGTGTTAGCTCTGTGGGATGATCTCAATCAGAAGAAGCTTTTTTCAACTCACTTGCATGTGCCGACTTTTCTCCCCTGTCTACTGTGTATGATCGCCTGCTCGTGAAAGGAGAGTCCGCGCACGATCGATCCCTAATTCAATCATTCATTCAGAACAAGGAACCATCCGAGCATCAGTTTCTCAACGTCCGCCACAGGTGCCCGTCCCCAACCCTGAACCTGGTGTACGGAGCGCGTGTTCCTGAATCCTGCCTCTCCTTCCTCTACTCGCTTAAAAACATATCAACGCACCGGCAAGTCGAGTCGAAGACGGCATGCATGCAAGCGGCATGGCATGATGGCCACGCTCCTCACCGTTTACCGTTCCGCAGACAGCCGGCTGGCTCGCTTGCTCGCATACAGACTTTGACACGACTGCCAGACCATCGAGACAGCGTCCCGTCCGTCCAAACACACGCACGTCTGCAGGCGCATGGCTAATGTATGCACATGCAAAGACAAAATAGAAAGGGAGCCCTGCCACGCACGCTGCCTGCCGCCGCCGCAAAACGTTCCCACGCGAGCGAGACAACTGAGGGTCTATGCTGCGCCGTCTCCCGTCAATCGAGAAAAGCTTCGCGGTTCAGGGAGTAGTTAGGCACGGTAGGCGCTTCTCTTCCGGCGATGGCGCTATTGAATGGCGGCCGATGCGTTTCGATGTCGACATGGCTTTGGCTGTTTGTGGAAGTCTAGCCGGCTCGGAGGGTCGGAGGGGCGTTCCGTTCCCCGCCTGTCCTGTCTTGTCTTGTCTAGACATCGTTGGGCGGCTGCATCATCGTATGCACAGCACTCGTGGTATGGCTTTTGTGAAGGGGGGCTGGGCTGGGCTTGGACGCGTGGGTGACACGTGGATTCTGAGGAAGGGGAGAAAGGGTTTTGTGCTACTGCAGGCTGGCTGTGGGTAGGTGGGACTGTGGCATCGCGGTTTCGTGCTGAGGCGTGTGGCGGAACGCAGTTGGGAGAATGTCTCGTGCTTCTTGGCCCGTAGACCATGGGCGAGGCAATTAATACGCTCATTGTTATGATTGATGTGGCTTTGGCCATGATGATGATGCCGTCTGAGATTATGGTTTGGAGGTTCTCGGGCCTTGTCTGCTGGGCTCGGGCTCCATATGCCTACCTACCCGGATCGGACATGCCTTGCACCCTCTGCTGTCTCGGCCCTCAAGGTCTATTCAGATCAAGGAGCCGGCGACCTTCGGGCCCGGGCAGAGCGATCAGTTTCAGTCCTCCGTATGCAAGGTCGGCCCCCACTACTGTCTCTCTGGATGACAAGATGGGACTGACATGCTCTAGGTGTAACGTGTCACAGCATGAGCTATAGGCCGCTCAGCCAGTACACGCTCTGCTCCGCGCATGCACAAAGCCGATAGCATCTGGAAGGTTTCCACCGTTTCCACCTCCCTAATCCCAGCGGACAAGCCTACAGAAAAGGCACTGGTCGCCGTAGATTCTAACGTTCATCATCAACTCGAAACCCACCATGCATACGTCAACAGTATCGGAGCTCTGTCCGGAGTGTTGGTTCAATACATGTAGGAAGGACGCCGATCATCATGTCGTTGATGGTTACACGTGCGTGCAGACTGCTATGACGGTCTCTCGTCTACACAGCAGGCTAAGAATGTATGAGTCTATGACCGGTGCGTGATGCTGCAGGTTGCTTCATTCTCCTCTCCTGCCTTTGCCTTCGGTGCGACGTACTATTGCTAGACAGAGCTCCGTCGTCATGGCTATGCTATACTTGAGTGCGCACTGGATCGGCGCTGGGATCGTCGAAAGCATGTTTGAAAGCTTGAGGAGAGGTGCTCTCATCTTATCGCTTATCTACCACCACCACCATCATCATGAGGGTGACTCGGAGGGTAGTACTGTATGTAGTCGTCGAGGCATAGCAGACACTCACTCTCAGCGACAGTAAGCGGTGTACTACGCTCGCTGGTGCGACCTGCACACGTCTTGTGCCACCAATATGCCAATGTGACCGCCGTTAGCCTTTATCGAAGCACCCGCCAGGGCTTGTTAACCGGCTATCCGGTCATGGCGAGGCAGCCACTTAGGCGTGCGGTCACAAAGCATCAACTTTGCTCCATACCATAGACATGTCGCCTGTCTTGCGCAGTGAAGATGCCATTACTCGTGATATCCGGCCACATGCATATCGAGTCTACAAACTGCGGTGAGCGTGACTGTGAAAAGGCTTGCGGGCCAAGACGAAGCGATTCAGATAACTACCCCACGTGCCGGCCGCGATTGGGTCTGGTCAACCTTAACTTCGTCTTTCTTCAAGAGCTTGTCATCGCTCACCAGCCAACCATCTTCGTCAATTGGAACGTGTGCGAATCTTCGCAACACATCTCTGGCTGCACTCTCTCGCTGCTGCTCAATGGCACTGCAGGCAAAGGCGTTCAACACCCTCGCGTCCGCCCATACAGCGCTCACGCGTATCTAATCACTCCGCGACCGGGTCTCCAGCCGTCGCTTTTTGCTTTGCTCGCTCATTCGCACTGCGCTCTGCATATAACTTTTGAGATCCTTACGTATATTCCTCGTAGCTTCGCTCTGCCTCATACTCGCGGCGAGAAGGCAGGATGAAGTTTGGACAGAATCTTCCACACAATCAAGTCCCGGAATGGGCATCATCGTATATCGACTACAAGGCCTTGAAGCAGATCATCAAGTCAGCCAAAAACGAGACGCGCGCCGGGGAGGATGCGGACTTGGCCAGTACGGTGAGACTGGCACCACCATTGAGGCGGAAAACCTAACCACCACACAGGCTTCTTCTACACTCTTGATCGCCAGCTAGAGGACGTCGACACCTTCTACAATCGCAAATATGCCGAATTCTCCCGACGACTACGATTGCTTTTCGAGCGCTATGGCATGTCGTCCAAGCTGCCGGATGCGATGGACAAAGATGAGATGCAGGATTTGATGGGCACACTGTTGGAGTTGAGAGGACAATATCGCAAGCTGCAATGGTACGGCGAGGTCAACCGGAGAGGCTTTGTAAAGATCACCAAAAAGCTGGACAAGAAGATCGAGACTTCGTCGGCTCAGAGTCGCTACCTCAGCTCGAAAGTCGATCCCAAGCCCTTTGCAACGAACAACAAGTTGACGCAGGACATGCGGGCTATCAACGACTGGCTCTCGGCCCTCAATGAGGCAAGGCCAAAGGACGACAACAGTTCGATCGCTTCGGGCGCATCGGGCTCACTGCACAGAGTCGCATCGCGAAATGCGCTAAAAGTACATCCGGCAACCATCGAGAACCTCGATGTCGCGATTCGTGGCGACGACACTCTCAGCATGTCCGAATTGGTCGACAGCGCGTTGGCAAATGCCACTCCTGCCGCTCACAGGAAGTTTCTCTTGGATCTACTCCAACGAGCGATTTCTTTCCGTGCTTGGAAGTGCATCGCAGCACTTCTCAAGCAGCTTCCATCGATCGACCAGGATGACGAGATCAATAAACGCAACTGCTTGCACCGACTGCTGATAGCGATTGGCCGCTCACGTGCTATGGAGGATTCCAACCCGTCAAATGGCATCACTGACATGGCTAGGGCGCCAGTTTACATCAATGCTGCAGAAGCGCCGATTCGCGGGCCCGATACATTCCAGGTCATCGAACGTGATCCTGCAACATCCCTCGGCAAGGACGACCCTGCGATCAAGGTTTTGACATTTGTCCTGGACCATCTGTCACCCGAGCAGAGGCTGGCTACTCATGCAAAGGATGTCTACGGTCGCATTCCACTACACTACGCTGCGCAATATGGTCTGGTCGCGGCCACCCAGCTGCTTATGAAACACATGCAAGACTGGAATCTTTTTGATGTGACTGGTGGCATCGATTCCGTGGGATGGCAAGATGTCGAGGGCTATGCGCCACTTCATCTTGCTGTCATTGGCGGACATTATAGGACCACAAAGGCACTGCTGCTTGCTGAGGATGAATACGGCGACAACGAAGAGATCACCAAAGCCCGAAAGCAGGTCGAGAAGAGCGGTGCTTCCCTGGAGTTGGCTACTCACAGACGCTATCACAAGATCATCGAACTTCTTGTCGATGCCGGCGTAGACGTGAACTACCGTGATCAACAAGACGAGACTGCGCTTCATATCGCCGCGCGCTTCGGCTACACCGAGTGTGCTGAAATTCTGCTGAAAGCGCCCGGCGTCAACCCTGAAATAGCAGAGAAGACTTTCGGTTGGACGCCGCTTTTCATAGCATGTGTCGACGGCCACCTGCCGGTCGTTGAGCTTTTGCTGGCCGCAGGAGCAAATCCCAGCAAATCTGACGCATCTGGCTGGACGCCTCAGGAACATGCTGCTCTGCGAGGACATATCGATATTGCCAGGAGATTAGCACAGGTCATCCCAGCGCCACAACTGCACGAAGGCCCTGAGTCCGCGACTAAACCAAGCCAGCCCGCCGATGCGACACCTCTTGAAGATCGACGCTCGAACGGCGTGTCCAAGGACGGCAATGGTACTCAAAGGGTTCCTGGGCCCTTGAAAGAGTTCGGTCATCGTTACCTGAAGGACGAATCTATGGTTCTTGTCAGCTTGGGCACCATGGACACTAGGAAAAATCTCCCACCAGTGAGCCTGGAGAGCATTGCCTTGACTGACGTTCACTCAACGCAACTTGATACGGCACTATCAGTCGTCGTCTCTGCACAAGGTGCGACAGGCGAGCCCTCGGTTATTGATTTGCCCATCCAGGAGAACATCAGCACTTCTCCTGTTACCTTCAGCACAAAAGACCCGTCCAAGGTCAAGCTGTACTTCGACCTTGTCCCAACCTACTCAGGCTCCACCAAAAAGGTCATTGGCCGTGGTGTAGCGCTACTTTCGTCCATCAAACAGACCGTTGGCTCCGACCGTATGCTTTTGCAAGGTGATCTCAGCGTACCCATGGTTGCAGCAGACACCCTCGACCTGATCGGAACCATCAATTTCAATTTCCTCGTCATCACACCATTCCAGCACCCTAACATGGCGATCTCGGAAGATCAGACGTATTGGAGAAGTACATCCACTATGGTGATCGGTCACCGTGGACTCGGCAAAAACATGGCATCTAAGACGTCTTTGCAGCTTGGAGAAAACACTATCCAGTCCTTCATCACTGCCGCTAATCTGGGAGCGTCGTATGTCGAATTCGATGTCCAGCTCACGAAAGACCACGTTCCTGTCATCTATCACGACTTCCTAGTTAGTGAGACCGGGGCCGATGTTCCCGTTCACAGCTTGACGCTCGAACAATTCCTCCACGTCAACGAAGGAACGCCTCGTGTTACGTCACGCACACAATCGCCAGCACCTGGCGGTGACAGCAACAGCAGCAGCGGCGACGAGGTAAAACACCGCCCGCAACGCTCATACTCCTTGGGCGGCGCAGACAAGGATCGCCGGACCGACATGCGCGAGCGCATGAAGCACACTCGCGACTTCAAGGCCAAAGGTTTCAAGGGCAATGTCCGCGGCGAATTCATCCAGTCGCCCTTCGCCACTCTCGAGGAGATGTTCCACAAAATTCCCCTAGACGTCGGCTTCAACATCGAAATGAAGTACCCCATGCTCTTCGAGACCGAAGCCGAAGGCATGGACAGCTACGCCGTCGAACTCAACAGCTACGTCGACACCATCCTGCGCCTGGTCTACGACATGAACCAGAAGCGGAACATCATCTTCTCGTCTTTCAACCCGGACGTCTGCCTCTTGCTTTCGTTCAAACAGCCTTCAATTCCAGTCTTGTTCCTCACAGACGCGGGCGCCTCCGAAGTGGGCGATATCCGCGCTTCCTCTGTTCAAGAAGCCGTGCGCTTCGCCAGTCGCTGGAAACTCCTCGGCATCGTCGCTGCCGCCGACCCGCTCGTGCTGTGTCCTCGACTGATCCGCGTGGTGAAGGAGAGCGGGCTCGTGTGCGTGTCGTACGGCTCGCTGAACAACGACATCCACAACAGCAAATTGCAGGCGCAGGAGGGCATCGACGCCGTGATCGTGGATAGCGTGCTCAAGGTGCGCAAAGGATTGACGGATGCGGAGACCATGAGAGCGCAGCAAGGCAATGGTATCTCGACGCTGGGCAATGGCACGGTGGAATTGAAAGTAGGGCAGTGAGATTCGAGATGTATAAAAGAGGAAACGTGGGAACGATAAACAGCTGGGCTGGGCTGGGCTGGGATGCATTTCGCTTTCACACACACATATGGCCGTACCGCGATTTGCGAGTGCGTGCTTGCGCTTCACAGCGAGTGACGACCAATCGAGATAGAAAGATTAGCATTATATGAGATGCGTGATTTTACCATACGCGATGAGACGGAAATTAAGGCACCCTGCTGCGCTGCGTGCATGCTTTTTGTGCGTTCTCTAATACAGCATCGCGCTGGTGCAGTGCGCTGAAGACTCAAGACCATCCACTACTGCCAATCACCGCTGCAGAAAATTATGTGCTCTGCTGCCTGTCTCTCCTCGTCTTCTCAACTACGAATAACACATGCAAAAGGGTATCAATACATTAGTCTCATGCCAAGCAACTTCTCTTCCTCCTTCCTGTTCGTGCTGCATCGAATGATCATCGCTTCGACGGCAACTTTGCTGGCGGCGGTCTCATTACCCGCAGCAGAGAAGGAATGCGATGCTTCTTACTCAAGCCAACTCGGAATGGAGCTGGTGACGAGCTTTTGATGGGCGAGTGCGCAGCTGGGCTGGCTTTGGGCTTCTTCTCAGGAGCCACTTGGGTCTCTGCAGATGGCTGTTTTTCCGGAGATGGAGTGGGTATAACCGTAGCGCTGTTCTGCTTTGCTTGTGTGCTGTCTGCGTCCAAAGGCTCAGTAGACTTCTCTGCGGGCGGTTTGTCTTCTTCTTCGTGACGCTCCGGCTGATCTTTGCTAGCTTCTGCAGCCTTATTCTCGTCTTCGACGGGCACAGAGGCGGCAGACTTTGGCGGACGCCCTCTGCCTCGTTTCTTTGTGGGTTTCTCTGGAGCAGGCTGGGGATTGCCGTCAGCCTCTGCATGGTCATCCTGCTTCGCAGACTTAGCAGTCGGTCCTGCGTCCACTTTGGATGCCGATTTAGGCGGGCGTCCTCTGCCTCGCTTCTTTGGCGGTTCATCTGGCGGCTCATCTGCTTGGTCATCTTGCGATCGAGGATCAAAGGCGAGTTCGTCTTCATCGTCGTCGGGGATCGCAACTTTGCGTGAAGCTTTTCTTTTCACGGGTAAATTCTCTTCTTCGTCCTCGTCGTCCTCGTCTGGGATGACAGCTTTGCCGCTGCGCTTGCGCTTTGCAGGAGAGGCGTCGTTTCTGACATCATTGAGAGCAGACTTTCTCATGGCTTGCTGTTGGCTCAGACTTGGTGATCTCGACTTGCCTGCAAATTCGACGTGGTCCTCGAATATAGTGGTTGCGCTGCGTTTCGATTTTGACGAGATCTTCTTCTTGGGAGCTGGTTTTACAAAAGCAAGATCGTCATCGAGAACGATGGCCTTTTTGTCTTCCGAGGTGGCCTTTCTGGCGCTGTGCGATTCAGCTTCTGCCAGCTCAGCTGCCGGAGTCTCGATCGTCGCTGGCACTTCAACCACGGGAGAAGCCTTAAAGAGTTGAGCAGGTGGTTGACTGAGCGTGTCGTTTGCGATAGATGTGCTAGCTTTTGCGATTGCCGGTTCCGCTCCTTCCATCATCTTGCTCGGATTAGTCTTGCTTTCTGACTGAGGTGATTTGTTGCTGGTCAATTGTGTCTGCGTGTCCGGAAGATTGGCGCTGCTTCCCATCGTTTTCGATCGCTTGCTCTTTGCTGCCTTCTCGGGTATCACTGAGTAGTCGATCGACTCCTCTATTATTGAAGTTGCCCTTCTTCTGCTGGGTCTTGGAACATATCGCTCTTTGGGCAGTCCGACTGCGATATCGTCCGAGTTGAGTGGTTCACTAGATTCTTCCTGCACCTTGCGTTTGCGTCCCCTGCCAGCCTTTTGTGTTTTGTCGCCAGACACCACTTCTGGTTGAGCCATGGATGCAGCGCTGATCTCGACAGGATTGATATGCACTGTCGGACTAGATCGGTGTGGCTCATTGGGATTGCTCGGCGCGACCATCACTGCGGTAGCTGGACCTGGGATGGGACTGTCGCCGGTGGCCGGCATGGAGACGGCATTATACCCGAAGTCTTCGGGCTCTGCAGGCCTGGTCGTCTCGTTTTCCACGCTTGGTTCTGGCGCTATCATATGCTCATCTCTGGCAATATTACTTCTCGCCACCTCCGTCTGCTCGGATGCAGACCACGGGAAAGAAGAGCTTTTTGGCATTTCATCTGACTCTACAAGTTTGATACCGGGAGAACTCGGAGCTCTGACGCTCTTGCTTCGTAATGCTTGCTCAACCATTCGTTCATGTGATGATTCATTGTCTGGGATAGTGCTGCCGCTCTCTTTGAACATTGCAGGCTCGTGGTGGGCGAAGTCGGCGTGGAATGAGCCCGCGGGCAAAGCGCTAGAGTTCTTGACTCCAGAGTGGTCCGAGAAACGTATCGATGGCGAAGTGTTGGGTGCAGTAGCCTCCTGTCCAAACATGTTGGAGAACTGCTCTCGTTGACGTTTGTCTTTTTCAAGCCTTTTCGTCGAAGATCCACCATATGTATTGGTAGTTTTGGCTCGCTTGACAGTCGACATGGGAGGCTCGAGATGTCCACTAGCCGAACTTCTACGTTTATCACGTCTCAATGATGGCGAGATGGTGCCAGGATGTGCGGGATTCCTTTCGCTGGTCTGCCGCTGTTCGCTGGAGTCTCCGCAAAGGGTCCGCTGGGCATCATCTATTTGTCTCTTGAGACGTTCTTGCAGCTCGTCAATGAATACTCAAACAGATGCAAATGTTCATAGACAGTGCTCACCTGTCGATCCCGTGCTCTGATTGAGCGTATCGCGCGTGCCGTCTAAAGCTGGAATCCCCGGGACGGACTCGCCACTCGAGCGGGAGCGACTGTCTACCGAGTCGTCGTACACCACATCATCCTCTTCATCCTCCGAATCGTTCAATATCGGAGGCGGCATCATGCATTGCGAGTTTGAAGTCGTTCCTGGTGTTCTGTCGTTGGTGCTTTTCGCGGTAGAAGCAGCATCAAGAAGGCGCGTTCTAGTTTCGCGCAGCTGATTGGCTGTCAGACGTCGCGTAGGCACGTGACGTCCACACACCTCGCAATTTGACTAAAGCAGACATACACCACAACGCCAGACGGCACTTTTGTACGCTCGTAGCAAACATCGAAGCGTCGCCGGTGTTGAAGAATCCAAGCACATGATGCATCTCAAAATCGTCGACCGAGCGTGACACCAGCAGGGCCAAACCAAGGACAGGCTGTCCACTCACGACACGTGCATTTATCAAATATATCAGAGTAGATTACATTTACAACTCGAGTATGAAGGAAGTAATCCTTGTCATTTCATATACTAAAGTTCAATATCGACACGCCTAAGAAAAACTCCCCAAGTGCCAATAGCAGGCAACAAAGGTGATGATAAGAAGAAGAAGAAGAAGAAGAAAGTGAGCCGTCGCACTCAGTCCGCGACAAACGTCGGCTCGCAATGCTAGGAGAAAAGAAAGAAAACCAATAGTGACCACCGGGATATCTCGAGTTGAAAATGCTCCTCGCTGTAAAATCCTTCCGTGGAAACCACCCAAATCCCCAATGCTGTAAGCCACAGGCGCTCGAACGCTGCATAACAGGGAGAAAAGAGAGAGACGGCCTCGTCTTCCGCGGAGAGACCGTCGATATAAAGACTTGCTTGAAAAGTGTATGCAAGTAAAGTGTTGAAAAGTCGTCTGGTTTATTTCCCAGAGTCATGTCGAGGAGTCTTTGGACTTTGCCTCTAGTTTCGTATCGGGTGAGCGCAGCGACCAGGGCCTCATGGAAAAATCCTTGTGACCAAATGCCGCAAATCACGGCGGCGCTGCGCACTACCCATCTCAATATTTGTTGGATATGTCTAGACAGAGAGAATGTGCTCTCCCTTGCCTTTGTATCTCTGCAGTTCGAGACCAACCTCGCGCATCCTCTCGCAGCCCTTGCCAGGTTTGACCTTGTACTGCTTCTCGCCCTTGGCAGCAGCTTTGGCACACGCTTTTTGATGCATCTTCTCCTTGCGGCGAAGCCTCTTCTTTTCAAGACCCTTCACAATGTCGATGGCACCGCGCTTCTTCAGGGGGGTTTCACCAGCCGTGTCAGATTCGTCCTCAAGATCGTGGGCTTCCAAGCGGTCCATACGGCTGATCTGGAAGCCACCAGTACGAGGCAAGGACGCAGTATGGGTAAGCGGCGCTGGACGAGCACCTAGACCGATTCCGAAAGGACGGACGGTAGGTGGGATTGCTGTAGGTGAAACACGACGAGTGTTGGGTGGAGAAGACATGCCTGCACCCTGATCGTATGAACGCAATCTCTGTGGTGACTGGCCAAAGAGCTTGCGAGTAGGCGCTGTGGCGCTGCGCTTGACTGGCGGAGGTGGCGACCGACAAGTTGAACGTCTCGGAGGTGCCGGAGAGGCACGTCGCGGTGCTGGTGATCTTGCACGTGCAGAAACCCTAGCAGGAGCCGGCGAAGGACGCCTCGGTGCGGGTGATCCTGCGCGGGCCGGTCGCCTCACAGGAGCTGGTGAAGGACGCCTGGGAGCAGGCGAGCCAGCACGGGGTGGCGGTGAGCGGCGTGTGGTACGCTTAGGGGGAGGAGACCGCATTCTGGTGGTCGCAGGCGGCGAACGTTGCACACTCTTGCGACGGGGGTTGAAAGATGGTCTCCTCTCGTTGGCACGCTCGTTGACCGGATCCATATCCCCATGCATGATGGCCTCAGACTCGCTCTCCTCGGGATCCTCGATGTCTTCGTCGTCCTCTTCGTCCATGTCGGGGTCAGATGTCGGGAAGGTTGGATCGATATCCTGGGGCATTGGTCTGTGCTTGGCAGCTTCACGCTCCTTCATCCGCGTGATGTAGGCTTGCTCAAGTGGTCTGTCCTCGTCAAGAGTACCGCAAACAAAATCGGTCGAGTCGGGCAAATCGGGAGTGCCGGGTCGCTGGATGTTCACTGCCTCGGACCTCGAAGATTTATGGTGGCGAGGGTGTCTGCGTTTCGTCTCGGGTGAGATTCCATCTGATCCAGAAGAGTCGATTGAAGATGTAGAGCCGGTCCTGTTGACCTTGAATTGGTTCGTCGTGAGGTGGTCGAAGTGATCCATAGAAGTTGCTGCAGTCGAGCGACCAGCAGGCGTCCACCACTCATTGTCACTATCTTCTTCATCAGAGTCGGACACGGCGAAGCCTTCTTCATTGTCAGAGTGGAAACCATCATCAGAATCGTCCTCTAGCTCGTCGTCATCCAAGTCGTCATCCTCGTCATCCTCGTCCTCGTCATCATCACCTAGGTCGTCGGTGTCGTCCAAGTCATCCTCATCTTCTTCTTGAAGAGCTTCTTCGTCAACCTCTTCGCCGAGTTGACGGATGATGTTTTCCTTTTTGAGAGTATCACTGACTGTCAATCTCGAACGCCAACATGTGGATTCTTGAATCCACTCCTCAGGTTCGTCATCACTGGTGGCAAATTCATGGAAGCGTGTGCCTTCGCCACCAGAGTCGGATCCATTGGAAAGTTTCCGGACTAGCTTCGGTGGTGTGTCGTTCTTAGTCGTGACTGCAGTGTTGGATGGAATACGGAGATTCTTTGGTGAAACGTGAGTAACCGTGCTGTCAGATCCGCGGTGAGACTTCTCAGTAGTAGGCCTGGTCTGCTGGGAAATGCGGCGCTGCGGCGGTGGTGGACTGACAGGACGCTTGCCAGGTGTTGGTTCCGCAGATTTCTTCTCAGCGCCAGCCCGTGCTGGACAGGCAAACTTGATCATGCACTTGCGCTTGGGTGGCGAAGCCGGTTTGTCTTCTTCAGTCGAAGGTGGAGGAGTAGGTGGCGACGTAGGCTTCGCTGCAGCCCTGTTGCCACAAGCGAATGTGATACAACGCTTGCGACCTAGACCTGCTTCGACCGTCTTTTCTGGTAGTCCATCCTTGGCCTTATCCTGAGTAGCAAGGGTATCCAGTCCAACTATACGGGGCTCGTTTGTAATTGACTTCTCAGGAACTGGTAAGCCATTGTGGATCGGACGCAGTGGTGGGCTGGTGGTTGGGCTTGCCACACTTCGGCCATCATCGCTTGTGAGTTCAGCAGTTGAGGTCGTGCTTTGAGTGCTCCAGGCTGAGGCAGCGCTAAGGCCACGAGTGGGTTGAATTTGTTCATCTTCTTCCGTAGAGTTTTCGTTCTCCGAGTTCAGTTGGCGGGTCAAGAGAGATTCGCGGCGCGACGCTTGTAGCAGTTGTGCTCTCGTGTATGTGGGTGCGTGTGAAGTATGCTTCATGGTTTTGCTGAAATAGCTCTGATCATCAGGCGGTTCGTCCACCTCTGCAAGCATCTCTTCAATGTGATCGAGGCCCGCACTCATGGGGACCCTCTGCGACTCGTGTCGGGCATCCATGGTTGTGTGTTTGGTTCCGGTGGAAGGATTTTGCAAAGTTTTTGGTGTTTTGAGCGTGCTGTGGTGGTTGACAGGCGGAGTGTCTGTCGGATAGCACGGTCTTCACTGAAGAGTGCAGTCGTGATATCGTGACCCGAGGGCCTACTATTGCTATAAGAGCAGGGACATGTTGTGTGATATAAGAACGCTGGTGTGAATGCGATCGGTCAAGCTGTGCGGTCCAAGTCGCCGGACTGCGGTGAAAGGGTCAGTCAGAAGACACGAGAGGGAGCGTAGCGCAGGATGGGTAATGTCAGGTCAGGCAAACGGGTACAGGAATAGCAGAGAGTGGTCGGGGCTGTACTGCTTGGACTTGACCTACAAGACACAGGTTGTCCGGGGCGCTGACGATCAGCGTGGCTAAGCCGGTGGCGTTGCTTCTTGGCTGTCTGGCAGTTGATTCAGTAAGCAGGCGAGGCGGGCGGGCAAGCGCGCGTAAGGACCCTGCGACAGGGGACGAAGGAGGCGAGATATGTAGCAGGCAGCAGCAGTGAGGTGAAGTGAAGTGAAGATGGGTATGAGCGACGGCCGGCCACACGGCTGCTGATGAGGAGGAGCAGTGCGCCTCTTTGCGCGCGCACACACAGTAGTAGTTTGGGCCTGGCGTGGGGTGTGCGGTGGGCGGCAGCAGGCCGTGGCAGCTGTAGCGCGAGCGTGCAGTTGGGAGATGAGCGCTTGGGACGCTGGTGCCAGCTCAAATCCGGCGGGATGTGCAAATTCATGCCGCTAGTCGCTTGGAAAAGGCTTGTTCATGCGCCCTCTGCTCCCGGGCGATTCACGGCCGGTGAGAAATAATGGTTAGTTAATGAATGAGCTACACGCCTACCCTGATACGCTCTCGGCGGTTCACTCGTTGGTGTTGCACCCCCGTTTCACCACCGGTTTCCATCAATATTCTGCTGTTCCCGTGGTAGCCTTCATGCATCGCATCTCCTCCCTATGCTTGGCTCTCACCACCATCCCAATGAGAGGCTAGGCTGTTTCTTGTGCTCTTGTCTGGTGTCTGCCAGGCCAGCCTGCGCATGTCCGCATGTCGGCAGTGGTCTACGTCATGCATGCTTGCGGTGAAAACCTGATGTGATCGCGATGGCCGCGCTGCCGGGCCCTGCGAATTGCACCGTGGCCATCGCCCGTCATCTCTCAAGCCTCTCCGAAGCCAATAGAAAGCATACATGTAGTGATGACACCGCTCTCCTCTCCTGCCCGCCAGCAAGCATCTCCCTCTCCCGGCTCCATCCGTGCTCGCAAGGCAATTCACCTCCATTTCCCACGGACTGCTCTGAGATCTGCCGCACGCGTCGTGCCCGCCGCTACTGCACAGCGCAGATGCAGGTTCAGTGCAAGCGTTGCCTCCCCGAGTCAAAAATCCCGCAACCGCTGCGAAGGAGGGAGAAAACCGCTGCAAACCCCCCTGCACTGTGCTCACCGTCCTGCAAGTGCGAGCTCATCTGAGCTTCACACCGACATGCGACAGCTGACTTCGCCGGCTCCACCGCCGTAGCAGCAGTCACATGCGCGTAGTCCAAGGTACTGAGTGGTGCTGTAACATGCGCTGTTGTGGGTATCGCCGGTATCGTCTTGGGAGATGTCGTTGGGCTGCAGAAATTATTCATGGAATCCCAACTTGACAGCGTGGCGATGGGTCCCTCAGTAGTCTCGGCTAGTTGTGCAATTGGTAGCACTCGCAAGGATTTGATAGACCCGGTAGACGTGTCACTACTGGTGTGCTGTCGATGTACTCTCCGCAAAGCGATCGCTGTCCATCGATCTCGCCTCCGTCGTAGCGGTGTCGCGACTGCAACCCCCAAACGCCTCTTTTGGAGCTGAATTGCGCACGAGCGGATGGCCGGTTGCAAAGGTACAGAGTACCAGCAGCGAGGAGTAACGCACCCCTGCCTCCGTATTCTTCCTGCAGCCTGCACATGCTCGTCATCTTGCCGACCGGCACCAATCGCATGAATTCATGCAGGTCGACGGCAAATCATGAGCGCCTCGCATCCGCGCTGCCCTGCGCTGCAAGTGGTATGCCGAACAATCTCCAGAGACCCTGCTGTAAGGACGAAGGACAGCACACATCTGCTGCAGCTCCTCTCAAGGGGAGCTGTTCAAGGTCAGACACACACCGTCGCAACAAGCTCCTCGCAACAAGCTCCCCGCAAGTCAGGTGTTCGCAGCAAACCCCACGCGAAAGGCGCGGTATTAAACAGCGCTGCAGCCGCGCTGCATGTGCCCTCCGATGAGACAGTAGTGCAGACGCAACACACAACAGCCGCGGCCTGTAACAACCCCCACGACTCTCTCTTTACCCCATTTCCCCCATATCGTCGTGCGTCTCAGACGAAGGCTGCCGGCGGGGAAACTATGGGGGTTTCGTGAATGTGTGATACTACTGTACGCAACGACAACGGCGCAGCCGGTAGTTGGCACGCCTGACGCCCGCGAGAGAGTTCATGTTGCCCATGGGGTTGTGGCAAAGCATGTTCGACCTCGCTTTCCCTCTCTTGTGCAGTGCACTGGAAGCTTCTCGAGATGAGGATATCCGCGGTCATGACGTTATTGCATTCGCGTGAAGTCTGTATGTACGTCAACTCGAGTTTGTATTTGTCTGTATCTTGAGGGTACAACAGTATTGCGCAAGCCCGAAGGAAGCCAATCGACTGGGAGAAAGTATGTGAAACCTGCGGTCTGCGTCTACAGTTGTCACTGCGTGACTACGTTGGTGGTTGCGTAGGTATATGTTTGAGTGTTATTGATGATGTACTTTCGTCATGTATCGTACATCATCGACAAAATACGCGCGGCTCGAGAAGTGTGGATGTCGATATGCTGTTGCCTGTAATTCAGCATTATTACGACGTGTGCAGTGGACAACACATGCATTGTAGATCAAAGGCATTACGTTCTGCGTCAGATTGTTAAGATCGACTTCTTTATGCATAACCTATCAATTGCATTGCTGCGAGGCATCGAGAATCTGCTTTTCTGCTCATGTTGATGAGCCCCAACCCCAACCCTGACAATGCTTGCTGTCAAGTTTACGTACACTCACCTAGACTCTGGCTGGCTCCCGATAAGACTCGCAACACGAAAGATGATGTTGTTAGCAGCTAAAGATGGATCAAGATCCTGTAAGGTGTACGTTTGTCAGGTCCATTCCAACCAGAGGCTACGTAAATCTGGTCAATCGTCGAACTATCGCATGTCATATGTAGACTTATCGTGTGCAGCGTGGCGTAGAAATGAGACTGACTCCAGCTGTTCCAACAGCCTCCTCCTTGCTTTCTCTCCAGGCATGCAACTCGTTTCCAAGAAGAACGCGAGCAAATTTCTTGTGCAATGTCATCAATACGCCCATCAACGCAGGATCCGGGTGTCCATTGCAGCTGGTTTATGTCTGCTTAACGCTGAGCTGAATCCAGTCTGGGCTTCATAGCCATCTCTCACTAGGCGCAGCAATGATTCCCTCCCGATATTCAGACCTGCGAGCCAACCCAAGTTGCAATCTTTCGTAATATAAGCCCGGCTAGACGGCTAAAGCACCATTGACGACCCTATAGGCCTGCTCCATTGAGCGTATAGTGCTCCCGATAACGTGGACGACGATCCATCCCTAGTCCACCTCTTCGGTATCAGGAATGCAATATCATCCCGTCCCATGCACGTTGCGCCCAGCAACAACATCGATCAATGAATCCCTGCTCTTCTCTTACCTTGCTCCTCGCCTTCATTTGCCATCATCACAGTCGTTCGTTCTATATCAGCCGGCATCATGGCAGGCGCCACATTCATTTTCGCGTGGTTCGCTTACGCGAGTCTATTCGTATCGCAGGTTCAAGCAGGATGGGAGATGCTTTCAGCCGGCGATATGCCTCGAGATGTCGTCAGACGTCAGTTTCCGCCTAGTCCAGGCGGCCCTAGGATTGTTATCGATGCTGGCTTTGGTATGTATCACATTGACATGATACTACAAGATATACGCCTGCTGACATGGTCGATGTCATAGGGTTTTCATGGTACGGCTCAAATGGCGCATCGTGTTCATGATTGAGCGGTCACACTGAGACCAGCGTATAGGATCGGTTGCTACAGAGAGGTCAACGAGCGGGCCCTCTCTGACAAAGTGTACCCAAGCAACGAGTACAACGTCACGGTCGAATTATGTGCAGAGTTTGGTTCGTTCCCAGCCATCGTCTATCAATGATCAGTGAGCTGACCTGACTATAGTATGTGCTGTTCGCTGCCTTCAATGTGAAGATCATGTAGAACATCCGCGACGATTTACAGAAGCTCTTCATTCGCGCATAATCATTGTGCGAAATGAGTCCAATCCTGTATCCGCTTACTGATCCGTGTGGTTCTCAGTGCTCAGATTACAATTTCTTTGGCGTCGAGTTTGGTCGAGAGTGTGAGCCCTTTGCATGTCTTTACAAATCAATGATCGTCAATACTGACAACGTTGCTTCTCAGGCTATTGTGGTAACAGACTGAACGGCAACTCCAGACAAGTCAACACGGAGTCTTCCCTCCGATGTGACGACCCAGTGTACGCCTGTGCTGGAGACAATACCGAACAATGCGGTGGCTTTGGAACCTTCGGCTTCGTATGTCACTGATACGTAATCGAGCACGTGGAAGCGGATGCTAATTGCCAAAGTACGCCAAAGCCGGTCAAACATCCACGGCCTATGATCCATATGCCACCGGATTCCAATACATCATCGATTCCTACATCTCTCCAAAGTATGGTGACTACATCTACATCGGATGCTATCTCGACACATATGGTGTACTGCTGGAACAACGAGCTCTCACCAATAAGTCCGCGAATTACGGCGTCGGATCGATAGAAAAGTGTGCGGCCTTCTGCGAGGGTTTCAATTACTTTGGCCTGGAGAACGGCAACGAATGTAGGCATTGGAATCTATGTATATCTTCTCGTGGCTGATTGAGAACAGGCTACTGCGGAAACGAGATCTCGAACGGAGCTCAGCAAGCAGACTGTCAAAACGGGTAAACATCGAGATTGGATGAGGATGTGAGCGTTGTGCTGATGATGTGTAGTGAGCCATGTCCATTGTCAAGCGAGACGACTGATGATCGGTCGCAGCCGATCCATGCACTGAAGTATGAGTGATGCCCATAAGATACCAGCTGACCACTCTGGAATGCAGATTGCTTTATTTGTTGCGCAGACGATGTTACGGAACGCTGCGGTGGCTACTTCCGAATGAGCATGTATCAGCTCAACGGACCCCAATTCAGCCCAAAGCCACAACAGTCCGCCTGCACATACAATGGAGTAGCACGTGCTCCTGTAACGCAGATTGTTACAACAGACTCGACTGGAGGAATTACCGAGTATAGTAGCACTGGCCCGACTTACTATGGTATGAGGATCGAATCTAAAGCCAAAAATTTATTAGAGACACTTGGCTGATCTGAACACCTTCCTCTCAGGTCCAATTACCACCGGCAGCACTGTCATTCCGATCACAACCACCGACTCTGCTGGCTCGACCACAGTAATCGAATCAACGGCACCAGTCTGCTATGGCGGAAACTGCAACGCGAACCAACACACTCCCGGAGGCTCAGTCACAACGACGCACATGCCGACTTACTCTCAAGCACTCGAGACACCACTCGTCGTTAGCGGCTGCAACTGGCACGGCTGCTACGACGATGATGGAGGCGACAAAGCTCTGAACCCTCGAGTGCTCGGTGAATCTCGCGATACGATGACCATCGAACTCTGTGTGGGCGAGTGCCTCCGGCTGGGCTACATCTTCGCTGGACTTGAGTACGGATCCGAGTGTTATTGCGGCCCTGAGATTTCGCCGCCGCACGCGCCAGCCTATGGAAATACGTCTACGGAGAACATCATCATTACCTGCTCGAACCCGGAATTCTCTTGTCGGGGAAACAGGGCGCAGATGTGTGGTGGCTTTGCTGCGATTGGTATTTATTCTTGCCCGGCTAACAATCCTGTCACGACGACGGTACGTATTCGTTGTTTTTAAAGAGTCGACTGGGCACTTGCGCTCGTGTCGATTGTGCCCAGCTTTCCAATACACACTGCTCATCTGGGCGATTAGTATTGGCAGAAACGAACACTGACATCTTGGACAGACTTTTACAGCGACTACGACTACTTCGACGTAAGTCCAGAGCTTGGAGCCTCTGTGAGGCCACATGTTTCTAATGAAATCTTACAGATCTTCCTCTGCCTTTGAGACGACGGTTACAACGTAAGTCCTGTTCGGGGATAGAAGCGCGTAAACACTGCGCGAAGATAAATCTGACAGTACTACACCGCAGGACTACGAGCACTACCACGACGTCGACGACCTCAAGCATCAGCACTGAGAGCCTATTGCCATACCCATCACCCACAGGTTGCGCTGGACTGGCGGCACTCGGAGGTGATGGAGCAACTTATGTGACCACCAGCGGAGTCGCATATCAGCTCTACTGCGGTATTGTGCCGCTACCTATTTTCTACAATGCCAGATCCGGCGACGCAAGCATCGTCAACTGTCTGTCGAGCTGTGACTTGGATCCTGATTGCGGAGCCGCATATCTCCTCAATGAGATTTGCTACTACAGCGAAACACCCCAAAGCTACGAAGCAGCGGACGATCCGGAAACGATTCTTGCGATCCGAGCATCATCTCCGGATCCTTACCCCGACCTTCCATCGTCCTCAAGCAGCGAGAGTTCGACAATAAGCTCCAGCTCCAGTAGTGTGGAAGTACCCCCGATTTATCCTGATACAACCACGTGAGTCCGAGATTGAGAGCGCGCGAGTTCTGTGCTAATAACCTCTAAGAACCACCACAACCCAGACCAGCTCCTCAAGCAGCCTAGAGGTTCCTCCGCCTTATTTCGAAACTACTACTACCACGTAAGTCAGCCAAACCGGCTGATTGAGAAATACTAAATTTTCCAAAGGACAACAACTTCGAGCAGCCTGGTTTCTACTACCAGTAGCACTGAATTACCACCGCCGTATTTCGATACGACGACGACTTCGTCTTCATCTTCGCCGATCAGTCAGGTTCAGTTTTCAACCACTGTGACGTCGAGCTCAAGCTCGTCGCTAAGCGCCAGCTCTTCCTCGAGCCCAAGCCCGATTTTGTCACCTAGCCCGAGCCCGTTACCCAGCCCGAGCCCGTCATCCAGCTCAAGCTCATCGTCTGGTCAGTCGTCCAGTCTATCGCCCAGTCTATCGCCCAGCCCGAGCCCATCTCCAAGCTCTAGTTCCAGCGTCAGCTCGTCGTTAAGCAGTCCGATATTCAGCACGACTACTTCATCTTCATCTTCGCCGATCAGTCAGGTTCAGTTCTCAACCACTGTGACGTCAAGCTCAAGCTCCTCGCCAATCGCTAGCTCTTCCTCGAGCCCAAGCCCGATTCCATCACCCAGTCCGAGCCCGTCATCCAGCTCAAGCTTCTCGCCCAGTCCGTCGCCCAGCCCGAGCCCGTCTCCGAGCTCCAGCTCCAGCTCCAGCGTAAGCTCGGAGCCAAGCAGCCCGATATTCAGCACGACTTTGACGCCATCGAGCTCTCCCCTTCTAAGCTCCTCGTTGTCGAGTTCGCAGGCTCCACGAAGCGGCACAATCTCGAGCTCCTCATCGAGCTCCTCATCGAGCAGTCCAAGTCCTAGTTCCAGCACGCCTCTGCCGAGTAGCTCGACCCCCCAGCAAAGTCCGACGTCAAGTGCGCCTCCGATTACTACTCCTGTCGTACCCACCGTCACACAAACCACGACGAAGAACGTGTGCTCCGACTCGGCAATCTGCCATCACAATCCGCCTCCCGCTGTGACGACCACGAAGCGTATTTGCAAACATTCCACAGGATGCCACCACGATGACACTTCTATATCGACACGTTATGGATCGGTCTCAGGAAGCGTCTGCATTAGGCGCACAACGGTCATGCCGATTTAGTGAATCGCGAGCTCCACTTACCGCCGAATCGATACAACGTCCTACCGACAGAGTAGGTGAGCACCACAGCAATAGATGGCGAGGGCGTTTTATTTGCTAGTTCCAGATATTTTCTTTTCGTCACGTTTTATCCGTTGAGATGGCTGTTGGATAGACGTGTGTATTATGTATGCGAACACTCATGGTTGCGCGATGTTCTGGCTCAATCGTATGGCAAATGGTACTTTCTGGACGTACAAACTATTCCGGACTGCGTGATAGGCATTAGTTCGATTCCCATAGCACTTGGAGGACGATGTGCTGTGCATGTAGGCTGGTTTGTCTGTGTTGTCTGAGCCATATGAGCAACAAAAGTCCTGACCAATCATGACAAACAGGTCGATTAGCTCAGTTGGTTAGAGCGTGGTGCTAATAACGCCAAGGCCGTGGGTTCGACCCCCATATTGACCATCATTGTTCTTTTGTCGTGATAGCCTCACTACATTTTTGCATCTTTACTAGCCTATTATATGCGCATGTAACGTGACTTGATGCCCCTCTCGACGTGCAGATGTCAGATTTGGGTTGTGGAGAGATCCGTAGATCTTTGGCTGATCGAACGATTGCTACTGATGCCGAAAGGCCCTCGTGTTTGAAGGCCACGCAAATGTGGTCGTGGAGCTTGTGAAGATCGATGTGCAATCCAAGTACATTTTCCATTATTCGTATCTATGTTCGTTCCGCAATCGATCGGCGTCCCAAGCCTCGAAGTGGTAATTCCAAATCCTCTCAGTCGAAATCAATCCGTTCTCGTCAAAGACGTCTGAGCCTTTGCCTCTCCATTTTGAGCTCCTTGAGCCGATGTGCTGGAACACACTGGGTGTAAGCGCCCATCGTGTGAGCCCTTTTTTATTGGCATACTTCTCAATGAGCTCATCACGAAGGCCACTCTTTTTCTCCTTGAAGTAGTCCAGTAGCGGCGGGACTTGATCCCTTGGGAACAGCAAGGCTTGTGAACAGCAGCCGTAACTATTCATAAGGTGAATGCCAGTCGGGTTGGGGTGTACTGTCAGACGTCCGGCGGCGAAAAACAGTGCTACGCAAGCCGGCGAGTAGACGAAGAGGATTGCGAATATCGTGCGAGGTGTCAGGAACTTTGCTGCCGCTGAATTGCTACGGCGAAGGAACCATAACGCGCTCACAAGGACGATCTCGAAGACAACCGACCAGAACAAGTAGTGTGGCCAGAATTCGCTGTTCCAGCCTTGGATCCTGGTGTTGTAGAACAAGCGCAGGTAGACGCTATTGGTGTATTCAGAGCGACTCTCCATGTCTGCGAGAGCTGCCTTTGTGCGACGGTACCAGCCGTCTGCAGCGATTGTATCGTCTTCAAGCATGAGAATGTATGGTGCTTTCGAATCGAGGCATTTCTGAAGCATGAACGAGTAGTCGAAGAGAGCTTTCTTCATGTGACCATTGGGTGTCTCCTGCAGGCGCATCCGAGCTTTATCGCGTGCTGAGACATTCTCGTATGTTATGATCTCATCAGAGAGGTAGGAGAGCCACGTTTCGTTGTATGCGTAGTGCTTGTACGGATCGATATTGGCGATGAAAGGTATGAGGAGGATGTCGCTACGCTCAGCGTCTGAAAGTCCATCGAGGAGGGAGCCAATAAGAAGGTCGAAGTATTCGGCATCGTCTCTTTGAACCGTTGCGATGCCTACACAGATACTGGGATCTAACGAGGCTTTGACATGGTCTCCATCGTGTCCTGATATCGCGATGAAGTCGCTGGCCTCTTCAATGCGCGTCAGTGAGTATCGTCGTTGATATGCGCGCTTGGCATCGTAGAAGAACGAGGAAGGATCTCGTGATGAGACCACTCGAAGGTATTGGGTAGCAATGCAGTATGCGATCGCGAACACCACGAAGAGCTTGATTTGTGGTGAAGCCGTGTAGGGACGGGCAGAACTAGCAAGAAGCTTCATCGGAGAGTCGACGCGGTCCGATAGCAGGACGAAAAGAATGTAGCATTAGTGTACAGGGCGTAAAGATCAAACAATGGGGAGCAACCCATACAGAAAACGATGAATCGGTAGACACTGGAGGATCAATCACAGCGCCATTATGTCTGAGCCACATACACGAGAATGCTTCACGGTTGCTTCCGAATGCTTGCACAGACGCTGACACTGCGTCTGATGAGCCCCATGCGTAGCTTTCCAGCACCTGTAGAACAACGGTTATTCTGCGCCTAATAGAGTGAGTGGGTCAGGTCGCTGCCAGTGGTTCTCGTAGATCGCAAGGATTAACTTCGTACGCGATTCAAGGTCTCCCTAACGATTGTTTTTGGTTGATTGATAAATTCGTGAAATAGGCTCTGCAAATGCATGCGCTTACATGTTGCCATACAATTGGCCTCGGGCAGGCACCTCCGCACAACATTGTTCAACCATTGATCGCAAGGTTGAATGTAAGACGCGCGGCTCTGCGTGACCTGACTGTCGGGACGTGACCGAAGGATTGGTAGCCTCTGTTAGAGCTTCCTAGCCCACATCAGGCAGCACAGCCCGACATACTTGTTTTGCAAGCAGTCTTCGTTAGCGCTGAATCCTTCGCAAGGCGGCAGTGGCTGTCAAATGGTATCATCATCGGCGAGAGGTTATCAGTGTGATGCCTTGCGCCCCACGAAGATGCTGCCAAGCACCGAGCTTGTCTGATTAAGCCGTCGGTGAACCACTTAGTGCACGCTCGTGGACAAGCTTATGCCAGAATCTCGTGTCCGGGCAAGGTCGTGTCCTATAACTGGTTGTATAGTCGCGCTTTCGCAGACCCACAGGTTCGGAAGATGCTATTTCTAGATCGAACCAGAGAAAGTCCTTGCGCTCTTGCGATCTGAAGATTGCTTCTCAATGGCCTCCGGAGTTTGCCTTCCTTCGTCGCACGCCTTGTTACTTCGGGCTGGGAATAAGCTCGCCGATCCCTGTATGCATTTGAAAATGCTCAAAACACTGGACTGAAGGCAGCGGGACTCGGCAAGCAAGTCTTCACGTGATCATATCGCGAGTGACAATGTCCCCTCGCAGTAGATGCATGTCTCAGCCTCAGGAGGCGTAACGCCGTTCCAGGTCAAGATGCAGGCTTCTCACACCTTTACCGATGGGACTGATTTGTATTCATGGAAAGAGTTCCGCGTAGACCGTGTGCCTGTACAAGGGTTTCAAAGTTTTGAGTGAATCGCGCGAGGTATAGATACATATGTAGATGTACGAAGCTCCATGCGTGACGCGGCTCGGTCAGAGACACAAAGCGAGCGAGCCTGATCATCGTTCGAAATACAGCAGAGCCAAGTCTGAGGTCGTCTGTACTATGAGGTGCTTCTGGCCTGTCTGCTCGCTGTAACATTTCTGTCGAATAGTGTGAGATGGCGTTGGTGCAAGCTGCCTCGAATCTTGCTCTTGGTGGCTGGCTGTTGCACCCCGCCAGCAGCAGGAACGTCCCCTTGGTCGTTCGTACACGCCTCGGTACTGCTAGACCGACACATTGGACCACCATAGGCACGGGCAACCACTGGGCAATCATCGGTGCCCAACACAACTATCTTGATCGTGCAGACTCCCATTGTCGCTCCGCTATGAGCTAGGAACAGCGAATTGAGAGGCAACAGCCTCTACAACAATCCCGATGGCCTCCGCAACGACACACACCAACGTCGGCCATGGAGGCACCACTTCGCAGCCATCATCGCCTCAAGGCTCCAGTCAAGGATCATCAATGAGCCCTCCTACCAGATATACCCCTGATCTGGACTCTGATGATGAGGAGGAACCATACATTCTGGCAGGAGCAGGGGATGGGAACGGCTACGAGATGACAGAGCTGAACACACGTGGGAAAACTAGAGATGCCGAGACTGCGCATGACGCCGAAGACGGACTAGAATCTGACGATGAAGATGGAACTTGGGTGGACAGGACTACTTCTCGGCGGACCAGCGTGCAGTCCTTCGAGCTGTACACACCCGACGAGGAGCGTGCGGTGCGCCGGAAATTGGATACGCATCTTGTGCTATTCGTAGCACTGTAAGTGGGATCCGCAGATTGCCAGAAACTTATGCACAAGAGCTAATCATTTAGTCCAGACTGTATCTCCTAAGTTTCTTGGACAGATCGAACATCGGCAACGCAAAAATCGCCGGCCTCACAGATAATCTCAAGCTTTCCGACAGCCAGTACGAGTGGTTGCTCACCGCCTTCTACATCATGTACATCCTTTTCGAATGGATGACGATAATGTACCAAATAGTCCCCCCGCACATTTACATCTCCATCTGTGTTTGCGCCTGGGGTGTCCTGGCCTCCTTGCAGTCATTGGCAACCAGCTACGCATACTTGCTCGTTCTGCGGGCGCTTCTGGGTATTGGAGAAGCTGCATTCGTCGGCATTCCATTCTACTTGACTTTCTTCTACCGTCGCGAGGAGCTTGCCTTCAGGACTGGATTATTTATCTCCGCGGCACCTCTAGCGACGAGCTTTGCGAGCAGTCTAGCGTGGGCAATCGTGAAGATGGGAGACAAGACTGGAATCGCTAGCTGGAGACTGCTGTTCCTAATCGAAGGATTCCCTGCTGTATTAGTCGCAGTGGTATGCTGGTACTGGTTACCCGATTCCCCGTCAACTGCACGCTGGCTGAATCGCCGCCAGCGCAAGATTGCAACCTTACGACTCAGGAAGGAGACAGATGCTAGCAGTATCTCGACTGGCAAACATTCTTCAGTTCCTCGCCACAAGAAGAAGTTCCAATGGCGCGAAGTGCTCAAGACGATGCTTGACCTGAAGTCCTGGCTAGCAGCTTTTATGTTCTTCTTTTGCAATGTCGCGTTCAGCAGCATGCCCGTATTCCTTCCCACGATCATCAACGCCATGGGCTTCGACCGTCTCTCATCGCAAGGCCTCAGCGCACCGCCGTTCCTTTTCGCGTTTGTGGTGGTCCTCCTTACTGCATGGTTGTCCGACAAGTACAAGAGCCGAAGCGTACCAATGATATTCCACGCGTTGATGGCCATGGGTGGCTATCTAATACTGGTGATCGCTGGTACCACACGCATGCAGAGCCACGCAGTCCGCTACATGGCAGTGTACCCGATCTGCGCTGGTTTTTTCTCAGCTGTGACTATCATCATCACCTGGACTGTGAACAACCAATCTTCAGACGAAGGAAAGGGAACTGGCATGGCGGTGCTGAATATAGTGGGGCAGATGGGCCCGCTGGTAGGCACGAGGCTGTATCCCGATGTCGAAGGGCCGTACTATGTGAAAGGCATGACAGTTTGTGCGGTCGCTATGGGTATGGTCGTGGTTTTGGCATTTGCGTTGAGGGTGGTACTGAGCAGGGAGAACGCGAAGAGGAGAGCCAAAGAGGTTGAGGGCGAGGGTCTGATGGGCGGAGACGCGCAGACAAAGGAATTTATTTACATGATATAGCTACATCAATGTTAACAGTAACGCTGTCCCACTGTACTTTGTTTGTGGTATGCAGGACGGCAATGCCAGACTGCACTACTGCTCAAGTGGAAGGCTGTCGTCAAAGAAAGTCCAGTCCTCGTATAAAGAAGTGTCGGAAGGATCATTGGCATAGCCAGTAATATACTCTGTGCTCTCTTGCCATCCATGTGCAGGGTGTATGTCCAGCACTTCGTCCCCGGCTTCACGGGTGGCAAGGTCTGCAAGGCAGTCCGAAGGATCGTTATTGAATTGATATGACGGACACTTCTTTGATGTAGAATCAATGGATGGTGGTGGTTTGGTCCCTTCAGGATGTGCAAATTCCCGCTGAAGATTGTCTTCACCACCAGGCATCACGGCCCCCTCTGTATCTTCGATCGCTATGAGGGGCATCTGTGGCATCTCAGAAAATGACAAACTTTGGCTGTGGTTTGGTTTAGGAGTGGCTTGTTTTCGGATTGGTTGGTCGAAATGAGGTATCAGACCGGCCACACTCGACGGGGCAAATCTCGGCGTGGCAGGTTGTGAGTCTGGTACTGTTGAGAATAGTGCGCTATCCTGTGCAGCAAAGCCGGTTCGTTGACGCTTCGCTGGAGAGGGCAAAAAATCGCGTTCGTTTCTGCGAAGATCTTGTGCTACCGCAGTAGATGGAGAGCGAGTCCACGGGGCTTTAAGACTGCTGTCTCGTTCCCGTTTTACAATCGTGGGGGTCGCTGATGGTCGACTTGGCGTGTAAGGATAACTTCGAACGTGGTGTGGTATAGGATAATTCTGCAACGTTTCCCAAGGACGGTTGGGAAGAACACCGGGTACATGCCGTTCCAAACGCTCGCGCACGATGTCGCTCAGCTCAACGTGGTTCTGAAGCATGTCATGTACGAGATGCCTCATAATGCTGATGTGCTCTTCTCTGTCCTTTGTGAGTGCCTGAATGGAACGTTTCAGGCTCTCCACCTCTCTTGTGAGTCGTGTGTTGTCGTCTTCGGACGATGTGCCATTATTCTCCATTTGCAAGGCCCCTTGCTCGGTTTTCACGATGGGCAATGATGCTCTAGTACTCCGGGGAGCCTTCCTCTGTCCTGTGTGATCGTGTTTGATGCCTTTTTCAATGTCTGAGAGGAGTCAATAAGCTGTAGCACATATCACGGATATGGTGAAAGCAAACCTTGTTGAGATACCCCAAGGGCATGACACAGATAATTGAACTCAGCCTGCTTCACGTCCCCGCGGGTCTCCTTGCATCGTGCCGTGCGCTCGTGTCGTAAGTTGCCAAGGGGATCGGGAGCGCATTCAGTGAGCACACAAAACTTCCCGTGGCACGTTTTGATGTGAGACGACCAAAGGTGCTCAATCTCTTCGTGGCTTGGGTGAAGCATCTCCGAGTCGCCAGAGCGAAGTGACAAAGGCGCGCTCAGTAACGTCTTGCATTGGTTGTGGTAATAGATGCCGTGGCACTTGGACCTGAGTTTGCGCCTGGTAGAGGGAATTAGTAGTGTCACGGCTACTCGAAAACTCCTTGACTCACTCTAAAGAGGCCATGTTCTCGTCCTTGCCAGAACATCCATTCTTCAATTTCAACGGACAGGGTATCACCGTCCCAGGTTTCCGAAGATCTGAAGCCTGAAGTGCATTACAGTGCACGGGACTAGCATCGACATGACCCGGAGGTACATGGCTGATTTGACGATGAGCAAGCTTCCCCGTGGCGTCAACTTGTTGGTACGTCCCTACTCTGTCGCCTTGGAACTGTGTATCCAAGCCTCGGCGGTCACAGTCCGTCAGATTGTGAGAAAACCAGTCTTTGTCGTAGTGATTAGAGTCCACAAAACAACCATCAACAACACCATACAAGCTGCTTTCCTCTTCCCAGGTGGTGTCCTCGCCTTGCAATTGTGAGCATTGGGGATCGACACGATCTTCGTGCTCATGAAATCGCCTTATACGCCCAAATTTGTTGTTTGATCCCACGTTGTCCTGGCGTATCTCTGCTAGGCTTGGACGATCTGCCTCTGGTCTGGAAACGGCCTTATGAGATTTTCTCATGTGCCGCAGTAGATTATCCTTGCGTGTGAAATCACTTGGGCACGCGGGGGCAGGGCAGAAAAATTTCGTCCCTTCGTGCGTATTTTGGTGGCGTCGAAGATCCTTTGGATACCGATATTTGTGGTCACAAGATGGCTCGGGACATATGTGGAGCTTGTGCTTTTCTTTTTGGTGATGCCTGAATGGTGAGCTTTTGTACTTTTCTCAACGGCGAGTTATCTTATACTCACAACAGTGCACGCCTGGTAGGAAACGATTGACGGCATTCTGGCTGCTCGCAGTGGTGGTCTCCTCCAGATTCCTCCGAGGAGCACGGGACTTCGTCGAATCTACCGATCGGGATACGATTGGAATGTTCCTGCTCTAGTAGTTGATCTGGTGTTTTGAGAGTACCCATGTTCTCCAAGCCTTCATGCAATACCCAGGGAGTAATTGTGTCCTTGGTTGTTTCAAGGATAATACCTTCCCTGTTCACGTGGTCGAGGTTTTGAGATTCGACCATTGCCTTAGTAGAACGGATAACCGGTGATGAGAGTGTTGCGCCATATGCTTCCATGCTTGTGAGTCTAATGTCAGCTTGGGTGGAGGGTGTTGCGTCACGTGCAGCATGTATCAAGACACCTGCGATGTGTTGTTGAGCAAAAGAGAACGACGTGATGTCGTTGGAGATTTGTTGTCATTTTGAGACACCAGCAAAGTGGGAAAGAAGCGATTATAGTAGATTCACTCGTTGTAGATTCACGAGTTGCCAAAGCCTTCGACAATTTGTCGAAGGCGGCTGAGCAGGGCTTGGTTGCTGCGCGCTGACGCCACCTCCTGCATGATTGTCCGTCCAGCCAATACGCGCGCAAGACTGCTTGGCCGTCAGATTGTCGAATTGTTCGCCGTATTTACACAAATTGAAGAGCCTACGGACAGCATATGTTCAATGTGCTAGAGAGCTCCCGACCTGCTTTCGACAAAATGTTAAGCAAAGATGGAATGTCTATCCTTGGTGGCAAGATACGAAGCCGTAGTAGATAAAGAACGACAAGGACTTCTGAGCCAACAGCAAAAGCATAGCTTCAATGACTTCCATAACTTCGCCCCAGTCCTTGGAGCCTTCCACATCTGTTACAGTCAGTCACACTAGGAGCCAACAAACGCATCACTGCAGCCGCGCAAACGATCTCGTCCTTGCTGCCATCGAGAGGATAGATCACACTTATCATCTGGGTACATGCGTCCTCCCTGGCAATGCGAGCGAGAAAATGGTCGGGCTGAAGGTCTGGCTTTCGCTCAATATGGGGAGGTGGCAGGCTATCGGCGCGTATATGTTGTGTAAGAAGTCATATATCGCTATTGGAACGCTCGGGGTAAGTCGTGTTCCGTTGATTGGGCATGAGAAAGCAAAGACTGACACGTCGATAGCCACCCAACGATTTGGAAGCGCAGGTCTTACACGAGACGCAATTCGAAAATCTGGTCAGGAACGAAACTCTTACCCGAGGCTACGCGCGACCGACTTCTCTGGTCGACTCTGCAGACATGTTTGATCGCGTGTTGCCTTCGTTCCGCAAGACGCCAGATGGGAAAGGCTTGTTTTCACGCGAGCGGCATGCGTTGGTGGTAGCGCTGGAGACTGACCTGTGTCGATTGTCGATGCTCCTCATGGTGACGATGCTGCTCGGTACCGCACTTGGTGCAGGCGTTGCGATTGCAGAGAATGATATTGGACTCGGTGCTGAGATGGGCGGAGCAATCTTTGGTTTCGTGGCTGTATTGCAAGTGATGATGGTCATGATGTATAAGTGATACTTGGATTGATCGTCTTCATATACATAGCCACAAGCAATGGAAGAAGTAGATGGGCTATTCTTGTTGGCTTCGAAAGTATCATCCACGTGTGTTTGGTCCCTTGATCGCGGTGGCCAATGACGCCCAACTTGCTCCCTTCCCGCGGCAGTGTCTCCCGAAACAGAAGGCGCGCGCTCAAGCTCTCGCTCTCACTTCATCAAGCCCGACTTTCCAGCAGCCTGAAGCAGCAACGACAACACCACCACCACAACAACAACAACACCCGCACCTGCCTCGTCCCACCGCACCGCAGACCCCGACTTCACCTCTTCCCACCGCGCTCACTCAACTCTCCCATCCACCACAGCATCACAACATCAGCCTTTTGTCCGCAGAATTTCGATATCCCTCCGCACTCAGTAGTGTACCCCTCCGTCGCTTAACCCGTATACCACCTTCACCTGCATTCGTCTTCACCATCAGCCAATTGCCACAGCCTTCCGCTCACTCACTTCGAGTACCCACGACGAGCTCACAGCAGCCGATTAGGCTGGCTGGCGACATACGTCCACCGCCAGCCTGACAGGGTTCGGACGAACACCTTGCGAGACAGCCTCGCTTGACACCTCGCACTTTACCACACCACCATACACCATCCCGCTGCATATCATCAACACCAACAGTCCCAACCGCATACAACATGTCCGTTCGCCGCTACACCATCGACCAGCTGGTCAAGCTGCGCGAGTCGCCGCTGGTGAAGAAGCCGGAGGACCTACCTGCCATTGAGCAGTGGCTAGAGTATCTCTACCTCGACAAAGACTCAAGGGAAAAGCTAAGGATCCCTCACAGTGAGTCGAGCTCGCAACCCCAGGCGCAGCCACAGCAGCCGCCGTCCCAGAAGGACAACGTCACCAAAGACGCAAAGTCCCGAGTCACGAGACCAAGCAACAACGGCGACGCTTCACCCATGGGCAACTTCAGCACGGGTCAGAGGCCGAGTCTGATGCAGACAAGAACCAACGTTTCAAAGAGCGGTGGTATGTATACCTTTGCCAAATTCGAGAAGCACCAAACTGACAACATCCACAGACGACGTCGTGCTCGGACCTCCAAAGACAGCGTTCTCCTCCAGCAGCAGATTCGCTCGCACCAATGCATCCGCCGAAGCAACTGCTGGCAGCGAAGATACCGAGGGCGCGCGTGCCCGCACTTTTGGCGACCGCCAGCAGACTCGCAACTCCAAAACAACCAGCGAAAAGGAAGGCGGCCGCGACTGGACAGCTTTGCGCCAGCCTCGCGGACCGGGCGAGACTGACGAGCAGAAAGAATCCAACGACCGTCTTTCAAAGTTTGGGAGGCGCGATCGCGACCAAGACGGCGAACGTCGCAACGGCGACAAGCAAGACAGTCGATGGGGACAGAGAGAGGAGAGGGGTCAGAGAGATGAACGCCGACAGAACGGCGAGCGACAAGGCGGCTGGCGTGATCGCGAGAGCAACCGTCAAAACAACAGAGGCTGGGACCGTGACCAAGCTGAGAAGGAGCCCGAATGGTTCGACGAGCCGATGAAGAAACAAGAGGAGGACTTGGGCGTTGGCACCGCGCACACTCAAGCAGACTTCCAAAAGTGGAAAGAGATGATGAAGGGCAACAAGGCGACCCCGGCAGAGGAGGTCGCTCCTTCACAACCGCCACCTGTACAATCCACGCCAGCAAAGCAAAGCGCTGCAATGAAACTCGATGGATTCTCGGAGCCCATGTTTGGAGGATTTGGCAACAAGTCCGGCGAAGCTTCTCTGGAAGGCGTTGCCAACACCACGAAGGCAGCACCAACACCTTCCAAAGCCAAGTCGAGCCGATTCGCTTCGGTATTCAAGAAAGACGAGGCTCCTCCAGCGCCTGTGCAGCAGTCCCCAGCACCGCAACAGCCTATACTAGAGGCAGGCCAAGGCCTTAACGAGGACAAGGCTGGCTTCCAACGTATCCTGCAAATGCTTGGCGGCGCAAACATTGGATCACCTCAAGAAGCAGCCGCATCCGGAGGCCCAAGTGAACCGGCATCGCCACAAGTTCGCGGCCCTGCAGGCGGCGCGAAGCAGAAGAGCCGCTTCTTCGACTCAGTTCCCAAAAGCCCTGACGTGAACTCGCCGCAATCGCGATTCCAGTCACCTCGTATTCAGCCTGGTAACAACCTTCCACCCGCCAATCGCAACATGGTCGACGATCCCAATGGTTTCTTTGGTCTTCCCATGTCCCAGAAGGCGCCACAGGAATCGACTGCGCTGCCGTTCCCGCCCAGCAATGTTGTTTCTCCCGAACCTACTCAGCCTTCCAATGGTCAACGCGACTCTTACCCACCACAACATCGTCCTAGCGAGCCTAACGCAAGTGCTCCGCCTTCTCGTGGTCCACCTTCTCGCGGTCCTGCTACTCCTGATGTCGGCATTCAGAACCTTCTCGCAGCTCAACGAGCTCAGAGACCCCACGCGTCAAACAAGGATAGCGAGTTCTTGCTGGGGCTTCTTCAAGGCCAGGGACCCCGTCCGGCATCCCAACAGGCTCGTCCGCACCAAGACTTCAACTTGTGGGTTGGTCAGCCACCTGAGCCTCACGCCCCCAAACCGCGCGCACCTCCACCTCCTGGTCTGATTGATGACCAGCTGCTGCGCAATGCGCCACCAGAGATGTCAAGACCTGAACAACAAGCGATGCAAGGCCAGGATATCGGCCGCAGAACTTCACAACGTGCGCCCACAGGCGCGCCTCCAGGATTTGACGAGCACGCCATGTTTATGCAGCAACAAATGCAGCAGCGCCGTAACTTTCCCGAAGGCCCCCAGCAACCGCAGCAGCCTCCTCCAAACCGTCGCATGGCCGGCCACCCCAGCATGTCTGGTATGATGCCTCCGCAGCAACAGCAACAGCAGCCCCAATTCCCTCCCGACTTCCCCTTCATGCAGTCGCCACCCCACCAGCACCAGGGACCCCCTCAAGGAGGCCCACCTCCTGGTTTTGCGCCCAACATGCGTCACCCACAGGGCTTTGCAAATGTACCCAACATTTTCCAAGCACAGCAGCAGCGTGAGCCTCCTGGATTTGCCGGCATGATGCAGAACCCGATGTCTCCACCCGTTCCGCCTCCAGGATTTGGTGCACCTATGCCGCCAGGTCTCATGGGCATGCGCTCTCCTCCAGACGGCGTGCCTGCTGGCGCTGGTTTCAGGGGTGCTGGCCGTGGTTTCGAAAACTTCGACGGGCAGAGGCGCTAGAATAGCCTTGAGTGGCTGCGCCTTGCCACCCAGATCTTCGTGGTGGCACGAGATTTCCTGTTTGCTAAACCAGCTCGAGCGCAGCACCGGGTGACGAATACTATCGTGATCAAAGATCTCACAGGCTGCGTCACGATCTCCCCACAAACAGATTTTGTGGTCATGTCAATGTCTGGCGGCGGCGATGGAGGAGGGCGGGAGATGAGGATGGACTCCACACTTCCGACAGTGGATGCTGTTGGGAAGGAAAGCGCAGATAATGACACAAATGGGGACTCTACTGGCCCCTCAAACAATGTAATCACACGCTCAAACGGCAACACCAATTCCCAAACTCCCGAACGTCCCAGGCAAGGCTCCCAACTCAGTCCCACTGCCACTGAATTTACTGCTGGCGCGCCAGCCTACCTGCAGCAGTCCCCAATCCTCGTCACCGGATCTGCGGCTCGCGGCAGCATCGACGAAACTCCGATCTCGCCGACTTCAATCCGGGAATCGCAAGACGAGCGTGGAATGCCGCTGACGAGGACTCCTGCACAAATGCCTGCCGTAGTGAATACGGAGGCTCAATCTGCCACAGGCTCGTCCACGTCGATCCCGCAACAGCGGCTACCAAGCGTTTCTCGGACTGCTCAAGACCACCATCTAAGTACGACGGACGCCGCTCGCGCTCTGATGATGCTCGCCGACGTCGACTTGAGCTTGGGACCACAAGGTGTATCTAGCAGAGACTTCGCTGCGGATCCGGTACCAGTCGATCGCTCCTCGGTTTCGCCTCTAAACGAGCCTTTGCTCGACCCGCAAGCACGCAGCATTGCCAGCAGTGATTCTGGTACGAGCATGTTGCGTATGCCACAGCCTGCACGATTTCTCTTGCCTAGCGACTCGTCTACATCTGCAGCTCCAACGCCTTTTCAACAGCCTGTTTATACAGACACACAGCTGCAACACACACTGCAGGTAATACCGAATAGACCAAATATGTACGCGCAGAATGAGCGCAGACCTCGCCCGCTCCACAGACAATCCCATATACATCGACTGCCGACCCGGACACCGCCTGCCCCGTCACCGCTGTCGAATGTCACTCCTGAGCAACGCCGCAGGGCCCGTCATCTGTATACGGAATATCTGTGGCGGGAGCAGGTTTATCTCGATCAGCGGTTGAGAATATTTTTCAGGCCTTCGACGCCCAATTCGATACAGATAAAACGACAGTGGTTCGCAACGCAAGGCGGATGTGAACTTGGGCGACGTCGCTCAATGGATTCGATAGAGATGCATACGCGGTCTAGGATTGCACGTCCCACGCGTACGCGCCGTCAACAAATGGAGTTGTTTGCATGGCAGTCGGCTGAACTTGAAGCTCGCTTGCGTTCGCGTTTCCGAGAATCTCGGCGACGACTACTTGCTCAGCACGCGCAGAATGCGTCGGCTCGACACGCCAGAGAGCTTGAGCGGCGCTTGTCCATCGAATTTGGTGAGATCGACCTGCCCGTTGCTACACCGGGTTACCTGGAGGGACGCTCGCCGGCTTCCTCGGCGCCTTTCAGCCCTCCCGTCATCAACAGCCATCATACGCCCGGCCGTTCACCTCTTTCGAGTGGCGCAAGAGTGCTTGCGATACGGAGACGTTCCGAGTCGTTGAGTCCAGTTGTGCTTGACACTGGTTACACACCTGTCCCCGTGATTGCTGACGGCAGAACGCCCGAGCAGCGCGCACAAGACCCTCTGCCGGATGTTTCCACTTGGGTGCCCGCCTTCAACGGCAACCCTGCAGGTCTTCGTCCACGCCGCTTGACAGATAGCGAGGCCGGCTCGAGTACACCTTTCTGGCCTGATCCGCGCAGTGGAGACGGCGAACTTGTATCTCCTCGTTCACGCTCGCCATTGTTAGGCGAATCTGGACCAAGCAACTGGACGAATACCAGAAATCGCAATGAAGATACTCCTGTGTCCCCCACTTCACGCTCACCAGTGGAAGGTGCGCCAAGGCCGTACTGGTTCTACCACACGCCACCTCCGTGGGCACATTTAGAGAGGAGCGGGAAAAGTCCGGTGAGGACCATAACACCGACTGCAGTGCGCGTACCAGGCGTTGCGACTGTCCCTGTTGCGCCACCTCTGACTACACAGCGGGAGAGGCGGCAAGATGAGCATTGCCGGCTTGTCGATCATGGTTTGAGCGATGGCGAAGGAAGCGATCGGGTGATTGACTCGTCAAGCAGTGAGAGCAGTGGAGCATCTCTTGAACGCTCGGATACAGACAATGAACATGGCGGCGTTTATTTGGTTGACAATTGAACGGCCGGATGGAAGTCTACAGTAGGGACGGTCTTTACGATCAGCATTGTGGCTGTACGGTAGCTATCCTTTACAAGCAATGAAACTCTCTTTCAATTGGTGCCTCCTGCATTCAATCACTCGGACACACATGAACCTGAGATTTGCTTGCATTTCGCATAACTCCGAGATGCCAATGGCAACGCCGGCACCAATCCAGATCCTAACAAACGTCTAGTTGCAACTCTCCCGTCGAAAAATAGCTGCAGGCAACTGTTCATGAGAATACTACAAGTTTACTAAGAGGTATGGTTTCAGCTCTGCATCCGAATAGCGTTCTAAGCTAGTACTAGTGATCCAGATCCACCCAAAATACGAGCTTTTCGGCCAATCACAGCTACATGAATCCTGACGCCTGTCACTACAGAGTCTGAGCGCTAGACAACTGCACCTCGTTGCAGAGTGGAGTTGCCGTCTATTCCTTCGTAGGCTGCAGTAAAAGTTGTTCATGTATAAGAATAGTACTCCACTTGGATAGCACATTGTCTCGAGGTACCATTGCATTGAAATCCCATTGGACTTGCATCCTCCTCAATTACACTCCATCTATTCCGACGCCTATCATCGGACTCACGAGCATAAGCAGACCCATTCCAATTATCCTCAGACAGCGACCGGCTTCCACAATGGATGCTTCACCAAACATGCAAGCTCGCAATGGTCGGCGGGAGCAAGACCGCGCGCTTCGAATCGTCACCATCATGAGTATGATACCAGCTCTCGCCCTCCTCATCGCTTCTGGCGTCGTGTCCCACAACCCCTTGCCCGCCATCGGCCTCATTCCCATGGGAATGTCGTTCCTGGTCGGCTTGACAGCGCTCGGCAGCAAGAAAGAAGACTCCTATGTCAAGCACGCGCTGCCTGGCGCTGATTTCGCCACGGCGACATTCCTCATGGTCATGTTGGTGCTCAGGTACGTGAAATATCCATCTTCACAGTTCAAAAGAACACTTCCAGCCCAGACGCAGTACAAAAGCTAACTCCCGATTCTCAGCTGGGTCAACATGTCCAACAACGACTGGCTCAGCCCCAGCAATGCCATCCTCGGAGCCTACGGCCTTATCCCACTGATGATCAACTTCTGCATCCACACCTACCTCGCCCTGCGCTCCCCCGCCAGCCTATTCCAACGCGCACCCTGCCCAAACTGCAACCACGTCCCGCCTCCCGCTCTGCCGCGCTGGCAGCGCCGTGTCGCACTGCCAGCCGACTCTGGCACAGCGACCCGCCAGCAGCCAGCGAGGTCTCAGAGTGCCGGCCCCGGGCACTCGCGCAGCAGCAAGGAGATTTACGCGCATGAGCCTTTCTTGCACGCTTATGATGCCGATGCGAGGGAGTCGAGCGAATTCCAGACTTCGGGGTTTAATACTCCCAGGCAAAGTGAGGAGACTCTGCGGCAGAGCGAGGAGACTTTGAGGAGTGAGGCTAGAGCGTCGAGGGAAGGGTTGGTCGATAGGAAGGATGTGGGGAGCTTGGTCTGAGTGTGCGGTGGGGTGTGGCTTGTAGAATTGGGGTGATGGGCATTGGTATGTGTGCTGGTCCTCCGTCGTTGAATTTGACGGTTCCGCGTCCAGGAGGAAGAAGAGAGTGGACAAAAGTGCTCTTCGTGGTGCTGTGATCGGGTGTACGGGATTCGGGGAATGGAGCTGTGATGGTTTTAAGCGTGATTTGAACATTTTGAATGGGTATCTACATCGTACAATTTGCACTGCTTCCTCATCGCGCTTATGTGCCTGCTTTGAAAGTGCATTGAACTCCTTCGTCTCCTTCGTATGCCTGTGTCTGCTCTCGTCTTGCGCCGTTTCGTCACGCTCTTATGAGGTGGTCGTCAGCGAAGCCCAGACGATTCCTCCCGAATCATAAAACGCCATATGTTCTTACAGCCGGAAAATAACGGTGGTTTGCCATACGTGAACTTGCTCAATCATCGTCAACCATGATTGTACCGTCGTTGTCGGCAGCGCTGGCCAAGACTTTGATGTCGGCCTCGAGGTCGACGGTGTCTGGTTTGGCGCGCTTTTGTGCAAGCTGCATACCCTCGGCCAGATCGCGCTTACGCTTGGAGCCTTGCGCTGCGTCGTCGAGCACTGTTTGGGTTTGCTCACTGAGGCCGTCGTGGTCTGTGCCATTTGCAACCTGCGTAGCTAGACCAGTGGGAACAGATGCGGCAGAGGGCATAACGTCGTCGATCTTGATATCACCGTTCTTCAGGTCGTTGTTCGTCACTTCTGGCTTGGGCTTCGAAGGGAGGTCTAGGTTGGCAAGATCCAGCTGTAGTTTGCCATGTTCTTCAACGTGAGGGCTAGTGCTGAGTAACAAATCAACACGAGGCTCATCGCTGTCGTCCGTGATGGTAATGAAGCTGTTGCTGTTCAAAGTGACTCCAAGTTCTGTTAGAGGGCGGGGCAGATTGTCGTCGAGGTCGGGCTCGTAGACTACACCAATGGAAGTGCCCACTTGGAAGTCCTCGTAGTTCAACTTCTCTTTAACTTCGTCTACGAGATCTTGCAGCGTCGGGACAGATTCCTTTGGTATTCTCACACGGGCGTAGACCGGAGAGCAAACAGGGCAGCGTGGATTCGGCTGGCCTAGGGGCTGTGAGGTGATAGTGCGTTCCGTGCTTCTTGAGTTGAGAAAGACCATCTTCGATCCACCCAGTGGGGCATCATCTTTGTTTGACAATGTGACGGAAGGAAGACTGTTATTTGCTGTAGGCTTGGCCATACTCTCGGTTCTTCCTGCCTGGCTCTTTAGCACCTTGTACGACAGCATGACAGAAAGACTTGCGGTCAGTGCGTTTGAGGTTGCGATGGCGGGAATGATGTTCCCTGCCATTTGTTTGATTTCCCATTCGCTGTTTTGCGCGATGCCGAAGATGTGTGAGCGAAGGTTGGCGGCTGATGAGACAAAGTCAAGGGTATCCTTGTCGTCCTTGTCGAAGCTCATGTCTTGCTCACCCGCCTGTGCGCGAGTGCTCAAAGTGTCGAGGCTGTAACAAAAGACGGCAAGGTTTTCTTCAACTGACCAGACACGCTGATCTTGTGAGGCCAGGGCTTGGCCTTGCTTAACAAGATCCGTCTCTGCCTTCAGGGTGTCGAACTTGAGAGACTCCGGTGGATTCCTGCTTTGCCACATCTCGCTCATAGACCGTAGACGCTCAATGTCCTCGTAGAAGACCTTGTCAAACACTGCTTGAGCGAACTCACTTGTACCCATCAAGCTTCGGATCTTCTTCAAGGCCTGCGCTTCTTCCCTGAGCTTGACGACCTCCTCGGCATTGTCTGCGTCAGTCACAGCGACATCGGATTCACTCTCACTGGTGCCGAAGAGCTCAGGGAAGAGATATGACTTGGCCCATACAATGCAGTGGATGGGCTGTGATGGTGTAGAGCGGATGGTGCAGATTGGGAAACTCTTTTGCACAGGTTTCGGGTTGCAGTCGTAGCATTCGGTGACGCCTTTCTGTATGGCTTGAACCTGTCCGTTGAAGCCAGTGGTGCCGCTTTCGATCAATGGCACGTTGGCTGCCATGCACATGCGGTTGACGTGCTGCCTAGCTTTTAGGTTGTCGAGCGCATTGAACACGATGTCGAATCCCTGAAAGAAGTCCACGTTGTACTCGCTGTCGAAGATGTCTCCATGGCGGGCGTCAATGTTCACGGTCGGGTTGAATTGACTGGCCGTCTCCTTGGCCACGATCGCCTTGGGCTTCTTGATGTGCTGCTTCCGGAAGAGGAATTGGCGGTTCAGGTTGCTCAGATCGATGGTATCCAGGTCTACCAGCACAATGCCCGGCGCGCGAGACATCAGTGTTGTGACCAGCGATTCATCGTCTTGGTTGTCTCCCGCGCCCAGGTTGGCCTGAGTGTAGCCAGATCCAAAGCCCGCGCAAACCAGATTCTTGAGCAGTTCGCAGCCAATGCCACCTGCGCCGACTACCAGCACTCGACTGTCCTTGACACGCTTGGCGAGTGGCAGGCCCAGCGCCTGGATCATGCCGCGGTCTCTCCTCTGCATTTTGGATGTCGTCGATGCGCGGTGTTTCGCGGAGGTTGACGCTGCTGGTCGACGTTGGCGGTTGACCAGGTTAATGCGCAAATGCGTAGCGCAGATGCGCGGGCTCGTGAAAGTTGTTCTGAGAGCGTGCAAAGAGGCGCACGTGATAAGCGGAGTGATGCTGACTCGGTGGTGCAGCAGCGAAGTGAGGAGGAGGATGAGGCCGGCGGAGTGGCGGCAGGGCGGAGGGTGGTGTCGCAATGCGCGGGTGATTGCGCGTGAGGTGAGGCGAGGCGGTGGTGGGGAGGAGGAGAGGGCGGAGGAGTCGATATATTAATCGCAAGGTGATATTGAGGGCGGAGGGCGACGATCTTCGCGCAGGAGACTTTTCCCTTTGCGCGTGAGTTTCCAGGCTCTCGTCGGACTGAAGTCAACGCGCGTTAAGAGTGACGATCGCATTGAAGCCGTAAGCGAGCCGGCCTCTCTGCGCCATCTCGCGCCTGCGGAGCTCCCGAACGCCCTCGCTTCTTGGCTGACATCGTCACTTCTCCAGCGGCATATTACCGCTTCATAGGTACTTCACTTGCCATTTATTGCACCTCACTTTCCTGTCACGTGCACTTCGCCGTTCTGCACACCTTGAGATACGTTGCAAAGCTCTCAATGTGCCATACCGCAACCGTGATCCAACAATACCTGTCCCATGCACAATCTCGTGACTGTCACAGGCCAATGCCGACAGACCTGCAAGTATAGCAAAAACATTCAACATGGTCACCAATGCCAACACTGAAGATCTCCTATCACTGCTTAGCTAGAAATGTTGACGCGTCGAAGTATGCTGGAGTACGCTCTGCGACTTGGCCATCTCCGACAACACCCTCAGCCACTCAATACCGCTGATTGAGGCCAACAATCCATCTCCGAAGCACCATCGGTATCGCGGCCCAATCCTTCTGTCCAGTCCTGATGAATATGTCGAACCTTCCGCCCTTGCTGTTTTGTCTCACCTGTCAGCAGTTCTGGCAAAAGTGTGACTAACCATGAGGCATGTGCCACGACGCAATCATATATACATTCGCGGATTGCATCGGGCTTGTGGGCATCTCGTGCAAGTCTCATAGCACCGCATTGTTGATCACTCTAGACACGCTCTCGGGTTCCTTCGGGCTCGTTGAGACTGTGTGCCGGTCTCATGGTACCCTCATGTTGGCAAACCGCGGTGGTCAATGACCTGGGTCAGCCGCTGTGTCAACCTGTCTGCCACTCACACATTACCTGCGCTATCTTGCATGCTTCTCGCTTGCACTTACGAAACAAAACCTTGACCCTCCCCAAAACATTTACCGCTCGCTAGCGGAGCCCAATCCATATCTTCCTCGCAGTCAATCCTACCGCTTCAGCTTGCGTCACCCATCTTCGTCCCCAGTGATTTACACCTCGCCGCACCCACGGCAGACAAACCATTACCAACCATCGACCAGCAGTATTTTCATGGACCTTCGGCACAATGTGAACGACAACGATGATTCCAAGCGGCGATCGCCGCCAGTTGAGCAACAGCAGTCCGGTAACAACGGGTTCTTCCCAGAGATTATGAATGCAAGCGACTACCGAACCGATTTCTTTAATGGCTACGACGGCACTGACATAACATACGGCGGCATGCGCTCGAACGCGGAACGAGCAGCGCAGGATATACTGGAGCCTCCAGTATTACAGGGATACAATGATCTCACATCACGAAATGAAGCTTACTCAGGAACCGGATTTGACTATCGTGATCTAAATGATGCAACAGTCAATGGTTATGGAGACTCAAATCCTTACGATAACTTCTTCAACGATCTGGACATGCCCCATGATGGGCAAACAATCTTCGATTTCAGCGCATCAGACAATCTCACCCATCCATTTCCCAATCAAGATCTACCACAATTCGGATCTGGCAATCTTACAGATCATCCCTTCCCTGAGCTCACTTTTAGCAGTCATACGCACGCCACCGGCCCCGCACCCTTGCCAACGCATACCGGCGGGACATTAACAAGTCCGAACATGGACGAGGATGCCACACAGCCAGCCTTGCCACCTACATCCCCTGCCATGGACTTCTCCAGACGTCCTCGGCGACGCAGGCCTGCCTCGATGGATTCTCGCGACACTCCGGAGCCATCTCGGGTCAAGAAACAATGTGCCGGTTGTGAGAAGGCTTTCTACTCATCCAAGGATCCTAATGGGCTCCGCTGCACTCGATGCTACGACAAACATGTGAAACACACGGCCGGTCACACTACTTATGTCTTCGACCCAGAGATGACTATTGATCATGCATGGCGCCGATTATACCCGAACATCGAGCCCCTCGCTCCCGCAGGCGACGATGTGGAGGTAGCAAAGGTGAATGAGCTAGACTACATCCGCCGACTCATCGAAGCTGTTTCAATACCTTACACTAGCGATGGTAGCGGCTCAAAGGAAGATCAACAACGACTCGCTCAGCAATCAAAGATGAATAAGAAGCCTTTCGACAGCACGCAGTATCGTGACGACCTGGTGAACGCGCGGATCCGTTTCCTGTTCCACATTGCCATCAGCTACCATGCTGGCGGCCCATCTCTATACGACCTGGGTGGCGATAACTCTGGGTACGGTGAAGACCGGTCCTTGAAGTTCTCCGAGCGCATCGAGAGGATCATTCAGCTCTTGCGCCTCGACAAGGACATTGCCATGGATGTCATCGAGGGCCGCGGCGTCACAGCACTCGTACACAATCCAAACAAATACCAGCGGCGCAAGCGCGACAACAAGAAATCCAACGATACCAAGCAAGACTTGCAGGAGAAGGGCAAGCAGCTGCACATGCTCGAAGCTTCGGCTTCAGCATCCGCAAGTCCGGCTCCGCCTCCAGAGCCTGCGCTGGACCAGCGCGTCAATCTGCCAACTCACACGCTGGGCGCTCACGGCAACTTTTTTTCTGACACCGGCGCATCGGCTCAGTTTCACCCTTCTTTCTCCGGTCTGAGAATGCCGGGTTTAGGTGGAGGTTTGCCATCTGAGGGGGATGATGGAAACGGCGCCGCCAATGCAGATTTGCGCGACCTGGACGGATACGTGCCTGCTCGATTTGAGGGAGGGCGCATCTAGTGCCTTCTTATATCTTGGCCACTTGTGGCTATCGTTTGTGAACTGTGAACGGGTCTGCGATATTCATCAGCTTTTAGGAGTGGAGCTTGGGCTACTTGTGTGGTCATCAATGCGTTTTTTTTTTTTGGCCATATTGCTTGCATTTTTGGGATGGTATCATCTTGGAGCTTGGTTGCGACATTACAATCAGTACTCCTGTATCTAATGCTCTAAATTTGTCACTGTAGCCTTGCAATGCGTGCCCATGTAGTCAATAGCCATGATAGGTGTAAGTAGGGTTAGGGCTGAGTTTCGATACCGTACAAAAATCGAGTATTGTCGACGCTATGGTTGAGCTGTGATACTAGGAAATGACTGTATGTGAGTTTGATCATATATATCGGTCCTTACATGTTTTTCCATGCCTCGTGGCTTGACCGTAGCGTTGATTTGTCGTTTCACATGCCTTGGGAAGTGAACGTCTACAGCAACACAGTATTGGATGACACCATGGACTAGTCTTCTAGGACAATTGTAGTATTGATCACGTAGCCAAACAGGTACATCTACCACACCGATAAGTTTCGCTGGCCGATATCGCGGACGAAACAATACACAACTCGCACTATGGTCACCAACACCAACCAATCCTCCGCCATCGATCTGGCAGACTCGCACAACAATACAGCGTTTATATTGTGTACAACGGCGCAGGTCAGCATCCATTGGTGTACAACAGTACACCACATCCCCAATGGTCTAGTGGCTATGATTTCCGCTTGTCATTAACACCGACAAGTCGCGGGAGACCAGGGTTCGATTCCCTGTTGAGGAGCATCTCATGATATGACAGTTCTTCAATATCACCAAGTCTTCCGGTGCTGGCTCACCAGCATCGTCAATTTATCTTTTTTTTTTTCTTTGTCTCTGTTTGTCCTGTTGGCATAGTCGGCGAATCCCTTCTGCCGAGGGCTCAAATGCGCTAGAGTGTTGATTGAGCTTGATGTTTCTGGATTCGGTAAAGCTGACGATTGATATGCGCTGACTTGTACTAGCATAGCCTGCTCGAGACGCATGGGACAGATATAGAGAAGCTTGCAGGACTTGTGGATAGGAGTTGGAATGTTCGTTCTGGATATCATCGAGCCCGCCTTGCTTAATTCTACGTACTTACAAACGTCGCTAAAAACCCGAGCACAAAAAGCCGCGAGCACCATCTATACATGCGGGGCAAGCGAGCAGCCAGGTCACGTTTCAATCGTGCGAGAATCGTCAAGCGAGTCATCTACGCTGGCTTCTGCTGAAGCCTCAGCGCCGTTCTCGCCATCGCCATCGCCGGAAGCGGTAATGTCCTTGCGGACGCTTGTGCCGTCTTCGCTTGTTGCTGTGTCGCCTTGTTGAGATGGAGTCTTGGATGATGGCTGGTCGGCGTGTACGCCTGCGGGCAGGAAGGGCGGGCCATCTTCGTCGCTGTCGAGCTGGAAGAGGAAGGTTTCCCATAGTTCGATGAGCTGTTGTTTCTTGTTAGCGATCGATCAAACAAGTCAAGCAGTGATGCAACAAGCATACCTCTTTCTGTGCCTCCACCGCGCTCTCCAAGAAGGTTTCAACACCACTCTTGAAATCCTCAACCTTTTCCCTCTCAAACCGCTCAAGCTCGGTTCGCATCAGGCGACCCATGTCTTCAAACAGCAGTCTGCTCTGGTGCACCCGTCTTTCCGCATCGTTGACATCAGCGTTCATCTGTGCGATACGGTCTTGCTGACTTCGGCCTGCACGTAAGAGTTTCTCCTGCTGCTTCTTCATGTCTTGCAACTTCGTCTCTGCCGAGTGCCATGCATGGAAAGCCTTCTGTCGTTGCTCGAAAGCCTTCTTGACACTGCCCACCAGACGGATATACTCATCGATGACAATACCAAGAGTGAGCATATCCTGCATGGCTTGTCGCGAGTACAATTCGTGGATGCGCGACTGAAGGTCGCCGAGCGCGTCGAGCGGACCAGATAATGAGGGAGATAGTTCGACAGCGGCAAGATTGTGCAAGCTGGTGCTGAAGTCCGCGCAGGAGTCGGCTAGAGCTTTGCGCTGTGCCATGACGGTGTCTGTGGACTTTTGCAGAGCTTTGAGCTGGTTTTCCAGTGCGTCGAGGTAGATGCGTCTATCATGGAACCAGTCGTCGTGCTCAACGAACTTGCCTCCTCCGCCGCCACCCAATCCAATGCTGCTCATCAAACCCTTGGATTCGCCAGCTCCGTGTAGTGGATCTTTGCGGTCGCGGTGCTTGATATCAACATTGAATGAGTCGCTTTCAAGGAAAGTCTTGAGATCGGCATCATGTTGGAGGATCGGGTGGTTTGCGGTCTTGCTGACTTGTCTCTCAAGAGCCATCCGGCGCGATTCGATAAAGTTAGCATCGAAGCGGCCGACGGTCTGCTTCTCGGGAGGTGGAGGGATCACCACACCCGGGTTGTTAGTGTGCAATTGCTCGTATAACCAGAGGAAATCGCGGTAGCGCCGGGTAACGGTGAAGGTGGGATTTGCGTATGCCTTGGATGTAGTCTTGGTGATGACCGAGTAGACGGTGTGACTGCTGGCAGCATTCCCTACTGTGTGTGGGTCGCCGACTGTGATCGAGAAGGTGGGCTTTGCTGCCTGCTCAACAGACATGGACGGCTGCTGCGACCTGGTTCTGTTGTCGAATTGCGGAGGCAAGACAGGCGGAGGCTGTCGTGCGCCATTGTGTGAATGAGTGATATCGTCCTCCGATGTCGACGTGGCGTTTGCGTTTGCTGTCTGCGGCCTTGAGCGTGTCCTGGAAGCCAGCTCTTTCACGGGAGGAGTGGGCGCAGCCGGCTCTTCGACAGGCTCAGCTCCAAGCGGACCTAGCGGGCCCATTGAATCGTCCAGGCTCTCGAGGGTAGTGGACTGCGTGAGGTTGACATGTCGTCGAGGGCCACGCGACTTGGACGGCGCAGGCTTCGCTGAGACGGTCGATGCATTGGTGGAGGGCGCTGGCGCAGTGGCTTCGGGGAGGGAAGGTTGCTCTTGTTCTACGCGGTGCGTCAACACATTGTCCATGATTCTCTTGCATGGTGGCAGATGTCTGTACCGGCCTGCTGTTCGCTGTCTGCTGCTGCCTTGGCGAGGTTATGGCTGGAGCCGGATCGTGAAGGGACGTCTGCGGGTGGAAGTGAGCTTGGGAACAGTTCGGTTGGCAGGATGGCCTGGATGCGCAGTGGTTGACTTACCGTCCCAGGGTGAGCCTCCTTCTTCCATGGCGGCAGTGCTCCAAGGGTTCGTGGTGGTGTCGGGAGTAGGCCGGGCCATGTTGCCTCTCTGTTACGTTTGGCTTCAGCTAACCACTGCGCTTGGCTTGGTTGGCTAGTACCGAGCGCTCCAGCTTGACTGACGTCCTCCTCCAGAGAGACACAGCGGTGCACGTCCCGCCTATTTATTATTCCACCCCGCATCTTCAGCCTCCATCATTGAGCACCTGTCGTCTATGAGGAATGCTACCTGGAATACAGTACATACATGTACAAGTGATCCGCCTGACGTGATCATATGTCGCCACGTACGTACGGGTACTTCACTCCTATTCATACAGTATATACATTAAGTAAGAGGCTCTTGGCCCTGGATATCACAGGCCTTGTCTCCCTGGCCTTGCGCCCATCTAAGGCATCATCGTCTCCCATTTATTGACACCTCACCCAATTGTCCATAACTCCGAGCCATGCTGGTAACGTACCGACATGAATACTTCACGACCGCGACATTTGCAATCCATTCGCACTCGCCAGAGCATCCCATCGCTCCAGAACAGCAGCTTCGAGCTCAGGCTCCTTCTCGGCCTCGTGAAGTTCATTGATGGCCTGCAACACCCTCCTTTGCAGAATAGGATGACCCGCGGAAGCTTTCGCCCACTGTTCCCTCAGCTTCCTCCGACTCTTCTCATCGCGGGCCATGTTCTTGCTAGGCTCGGGAGCGTCGGCTAATTCACCGATTTGGTCGATGGTAGTGCCTTGTTTCCGGAACTGCATCTCAATGCCTTTCATCGTGTATCCAGGAATGCCGAATCCGATCGCTCCAGCTCGGAAGACGACTCCGGTGATTCCTCGACCCACACCCTTGGCGGCTCCCCAAGCAGGCCCTCCTTTGCGAGTCTTGCCGTCCTTGAAACCGCTGACGGGCTGCGTAGCAAGTCCAGTGATGCCGTCATAGAATCCGAAAAGAACTTCCTTGCCAGCAACTTGTAGACCTGATTTAAAGCCTGTGATGGGTGGGTCTCGCACGCGGACCGTCCGATCGTGGAACATCGTCGAAGGTATGTTGTGGAAGCCATTCGCGACTTGATAGAAGAAGTTGACGGGTGCTGTGACACCTTCCACAGCTAGCTCACGGCTGAGTTGAGCGATAGCGCTCGCAGGAGACTGTGGCTTCACAAGTAGTGCTTTTTCGTCTAATTTAGCTTGCTCTCGGGCCTTTCTGGAATACGAAATGCTGCGTTTGCAATCTTGGATGTCGCCCACGCAGTTTGCAGCAGTATCTGCCATCGAGGCGACTGCACCCGACATTGGGCCTGGCGCACCCTCTTCCACGTACCATCGCTTGTGTCGAATCCTGTTGATTGTTAGCAGGCTCTCCTTTCACTCAATCAAGCCAAGAACTTACAACTTGACATCTTGCGGTCGCAGGCGACTATGCTTACAAAGAACCCCCGTAGCATATGCACTGAGCTGCACATTTGTCCGTCTCACTCGCCATACAGCTGTGCGGTCCGGGCAAAGGAAGCATGCGAACCTCTGTGTTGACTGCAAGTTGTGGAATTGCTCTACCGCAGCCGCCACACCATCCTCTTCTTTCATTTTTTCTGACAACTCTTGCGCCTTAGCTTTCATCTCGGGTTTCAGTGCCTCTCGAATGTTTTCGGCGAGCTTATCGGAAGTGAGCTTCTTGTATGGCACAGCCTGAGGCCCTGCGCCGGCGCGATGCACTATGCCTGCCCACCAGAACTGATCTCCAAAGAACGGCACGATCACAGTCGGCTTTCCTAGTTTGAGGCCGATCGCGCACGTTCCTGCACCACCGTGATGAACAACTGCGGATACATGCTGGAAAAGCCAGTCGTGAGGCACGTTGCCGAGGAGGAAGACGTTGTCCGGCACGTCTGTGCCGCCGACATTTGACCATCCTTTCGAGACCAAGGCTCGCACGCCCGCCTTCTTAACAGCTTCGAGAATGAGTTTCGTGAACGAGTCCGGATCATCGACGACAATGGAGCCGAAGCCTATGTAAACTGGTGGTTCGCCCGCATCGAGGAAAGCTTGTAGTTTGTCATCCGGTTTATAGTCTGCCCCGCTTGGGAGAAAGAAGAAGCCACTGACACCAATGTGGGCGCCCCAGTCCTCTGGCTTGGGAATAAGTGCGGGCGACCAGCAGTATGTGTAGGGAACTTTTAGACGTGGGATGAGATTAGTTCCCCAAGTTGGATCAATTGGCTCCAGAAGCAGTGTCCGTCGTCGAAAGCGGTTGATGATGTCTGTCAGTCCTAGCCAGGTAAGCACCTCGATCTGCGCATAGGACATGTAATTCCGCATGCCAGCGTCTGTCCTGCTTGAGTCCATCTGCGCCAATGGATGTGGGAATGCTGTCGTTGGCGACCAAGGCATAGTGAACATGTAGTGTAAAGGAATGGCAAGCCTCTCAGCGATATGCAGACTGGCGTACGTCGGCGGATTCGAGATGATTGCATCAGCTACAAACGGGCGCAGCTGATGCACATCGGGATTCCCTTTTGAATCGTGCTCATCACATGCTTCGGTACACGCTCGCCAGGCACCAACCAGCATTTCTTCCAGCTCTGCTTTGCGCGAACCGACATCGCCGGCTCTGACAGATTCAATCGATGGCAAGACACCAGGGTTCTTCACCATGTACGCCATCAACTGCTCCGGATCGCCACCGATTGAGTAGAAATCAAGCCCATTGTCGCGTACGAGCTCGCGAAAATTGCCATGAGTGCCAATGCGAACGCGATGGCCACTCTCCAGCAGCTTCTTGCCAAGGGCGATGAAAGGTTGCACGTCGCCGCGAGATCCAGTGATCAGAATGGCAATGCTCATGCGCGGCGCGCCTACGAGCGGTTGGAGTCGGTCGCACTTTGTGACCTTGGTGCCGAATGTGATGTTGGCGCGTCTGCTCCTGCGCGTCCGCTCGATGCTAGATTGTACAACATGGAACTGGTCGTGAAGCCGTGAGGAGTCGAGGTTTATTCTTCCATCTTGTTGAATATGCCCGTGAGAGACGCGGGGAGCCATTGCTTATGTCCTGTGCTCGCAAAGTGTCAAGAGAAGCTGAGAATCAGTCGCGTGGATGTACACATGAAGACGAAAGAGACTGAGACACGGGTTACTACCTTGCAGAGAGGCTCATGGGCAAAGTGCTCTCAGAGCAAGCTACGGCCATACCGGAGAGTTTCGCTCGCCATGACCATCAGAGTCTGACGTCGGTGTTTCTACGCACCGTTTAATCGTCCTCAGCGCGCGCTCCAATCGCATGTGCCGGAAGGGCCGGGATGATGAACTTTGCGAGTGCGCGAAGGAAGTGATGTGTTCTCTCTCGCACTGGCAGGGTTTAGCGGCTCACGGACGCCACAATCCAGATCGCCACAAGCGTCCTCGCTCCCACAGTTCCCTTCCTTTCCGAGACCTCGGACGAAACGGTCTTTCAGGTATTCCTGCTGTCAAAATGTGCATATCTACTGCATTTGTGCAGACCAACAATTCCGCGACGGCGAACTGCGAGTCTAGGCTATACGGATCGTCCTGTGTGTCTCGGCCGTACCCATCAGCACCATCTTGCTGCCATTATTGATACTGGGACCAAGCGGTGGGTCTGATCTTTACCAAAAAAATTGCCCGAGCTTCACGAGGCCATCCGAGGTGTCTTGCGAGTCTCGTCGTCCCCTCAACTGATCGACCTCGCAAAGTTCGGGTCTACCAGACCAGACATGAGCACGCCGCAGACGCCATGGCCTACTGGCCTATCAAATGCCCGTTTGTAGTCGAACCTTAGCACCGTGCCCTGACACCACCCAACAAGACGCCTCATGAAAGGGACCTTGCTTTGGTTGACAATGCTTTCCTTCACAGCTTCAATACCATCTGGTGCCGCCGTTGTCCTCTCGTTACACGGCTTTACAATCGCCCACTATGCAAGCAGCTAACCGCGTGCGCAAGGCTTCGGTCTCAGCGGCCACAAGGGTGCTCGAGTATGACCCTCAGCCCTCCATGTGGGTGGCCAGTGGCGCCGCCATTGCCCACGCACCAAACCTCACAGAACTGCGCGAGTCCGACACAGGAGGCGCAAACATCCAATTCGACGCCCACGGCCACAGCAAGCGAGATGCTGGCCCCGAAGAATTACAGAGAAGGAATACCGAGCGACGGATGTCTCTTGGCCCTGCGGCATCACTGAGCCCTTCAAAGCAGCTGTCAGACCCGCTGCAACAGACTATATCAGACACGAGCCCTCCAGCGAAGGAGCCTTGGTCAAAAGCTGTCCTTCACGGCCTTCATGCGTTCTGGAAGTTCTTCATTACTCCTACTGGATTCTGCATCACAATCTACGGCCTCAATGTTGTCGCCTGGGGCGCAATGCTGTTCTTCCTCCTGCTCAAAGCAGCACCAGCTATGAATCACCCTGATGGTGGCGATGCAGACTCGTCACCACGCAAGATTTGGATAGAAATCGACTCTCAGATCCTGAACGCCCTCTTCTGTCTTACAGCTTGGGGTCTTGCACCGTGGCGATTCCGCGATCTATACTGGGTTGCGCGATGGCGCTTTGGCAACCACGATGCGTCTCGACGTGCTATCCGCCGACTTGCAGCCAGGAATGAGGCGTGGTTCAGAATGCGTGAGGAAGATTGTGAGGCTAAAGAGACGTTCCACGATGCGCGTGCGCCGCCGACTGCGTCTTGGAAGCTGGACTTCGTCGTGTGGATGATGGTCTTGAATACACTGTTCCAAGTTGGCATGGCATTTTTCATGTGGCATTGGAACAGGATTGACCGCCCGAGTTGGGGAACTGGAACATTTATTGGTCTTGGATGTGGAGTCAGTCTATTGGCTGGTTTGGTGACATGGTGGGAAGGACGCAAAGTTAAAAAGATCGAGGGGCCAAAGATAAAGGGTGAGACGGAATCTCAGACGTCTGAGGTTGTCTGAGTTAGTATGAAGTAGGAACACAACATATCGTGTACTGCATGTGCCCTGAGAAGGCCAATAAGCATTTTATTCAGACCTTCTCAACTGCTGGAAGAAGCCTCAAAGTCGTGTTGACTGGCTACGTGCGTTCTCTATGGAGGTGGCCTCGGTGCTGGCGTTGTAGGCCTATAATCGCTCATACATTAATTGAATGAATTGGATATAGACTAAATCACGTGCATTCGCGTAGGTAGACTTCAGACGTGCATGCGGACCTGACTCGCGTTGCTACATTTCTCGATGCGCTGCTCTACAGCCAATCGAACACCGCGACAACGACATGTTACAGCTCTTTGTGTTGGGTCCCGCCTTCGGGCTTCCATCAATTGATGCAGAGTGTAACGCAGCGGTGGCACTCTTGCAATCACATTTTAGCGACAACCAAGACGCCTGGGAGATCATCCCAGCTCATGAGCATGAGACGGCCCTCCCTTTCTTGCGCAACAACGGCACGACAATTTACGGCTACAGTGCCATAGCCCAACATGTATCGGATGTTCTTACAACAACACCCAGCAAATTGACAGCTACCCAAGCTGCCGACTCCACTGCCCTGACCTCCTTCATCACGACACATGCGCCAATTCTCCTCTCCATCTCCCTCTACGTCTCTTCAGAGAACTACCGCCTTTCAACGCGACCAGCCTTTACAGCTCTGCTACCATGGCATGCAAACTACATCCTCCCGCCCCGCCGTCGCGCCGCCGCGCGCGCAATGACCGACCATCTCAACATTTCAAGCATCGATGTGGACAGCGTGCACGAAGATAACAATTCGAGCCTGGGAGGAGTAGGCAAGGATCCCAACCAGCAGGGCTTCGAGACACAAGCAAAGGACCGCGCAAGCTTGTTGCTCCCGCGCAAGGACACAGTGAGGAGTCTACTGCAGCGCCCTGAGCACGCGGCGATTTTCAGGCTGCACGCCGTTGCGGAAGAGTTCTTTGCGCCGCTAAGGGACATGATGGGGGATAAGAATGAGTTCCTGCTGGGTACGGAGGAGCCTACGGAGGTGGACTGCTTGGCTTACGGATTCTTGTCGCTCATGCTGTTCCCGGACGTGCCGCAGGCGTGGCTGGCGAAGACGATGAAGGAGAAACATGGCAATCTGGTCAGGTTTGTGGAGAGGATGCAAAAGAAGCTACAATTGGCGACCAAAGTGGAGGACGTGATGGATCTCGCCCATTGCGTGACACAGGAGAATGTCGCAGGAAGGAGGAAGGCCAGGTCAATGAGTCTCCCCTGGAGTCCGCCAGCAAAACCTGCAATTCTGGAGACGGTTCGCAGGATATCGACGGAGCTTGTTCAGCAGATTCCTTACTTCAAGAGCCCGCCTACGGTGCTGCACTTGCACTCCATCCGCCGCTCTCTCTGGAAGGAGCATCTGCCAGCTATCATTCTCGGCACTGTCGCATCTATCGCCCTTGGCAGCTACTACGCCATTCAGACTGGCCTGCTGGTGTGGCCCCATGGCGAGCACACTCAAATCTTTGGCCGCAAGCGATTCGCTGATTACGGCCATTTGGGCGCTGCACTTTCAGGCATTGGTCTCCTGGGCCAGCAGATGGCGCTAGAGCGCCCGCCTCATCAACAAACTGAGCTTGATGTGAGCCCGCTTGAAGTCGATGTGACAGTGAGGGGAGAAGGTGGAGTCTGAAAGGATCTGCCACTCCTGGACACTGATGCTGCCTCGCGGCGATAACAGCAGTTGCCAGAAACGGCATGTGCTTTTCTTGGCTGCTTGTCGAGATATTACGATGTGTGCCGAAGGATCCTCTGTGACGTGTTCTGCCATAGGTTCTGTCGTACACCTGGACCGTGAGACTACGAAGATCGAAAAGCATGTTATCGCAACTCATGCCAATCATACTATTATGACGGCCTGACAGATACCACAGCTTCGCTCGAGCCTGACGACGCTGGTCAAAGAGTGGTTGCAGTTACGACGAGCTCGAGCTATGGTTGGCCTTATTATTACATGCAGGAATGCTCGAGTTGCGTTGCTGACTCAAGACAGCTACTATGCGCCTTTGTATACTTACTCTGTACTTGTACCTCACATTCAACTCTCATCGGAACCTTATCGAGCTGCTGGTCAGCTACACATTGTATTCGATTTCTATTCGGTCAATATCCGTAAGCGTGTTGTCGGACTCGTTCAAATGCGTTATCTCCGGACAGCCGGAAGACATAGTAGACTCGATTAACTGTATAATTCGCGTTCATATCTATTCGATTTGGAGCTGTATCACAACTCTACGCGACTCGCTCGATGCGCTTCTTCAGGTACCACTACGTATACATCAGCGCGCGACACAAATACATATGCAGATGACCTGTCAGAAAGTCATGATTGCGCGTTTCAATCAAAGTATATGATAGTTCGCTGACCAAAAAATTAAGGCCAACATTCAATCTCACGTCGGAACTCGGAACCCAGGATACCAGGTTTGGGTTTTGTCCACGACGACATCTTGTCATCTTCGTGTTTTTTCGCCGTCTGAACAATGATCAGCTATTCGTTTGGACACCCCCAGGCAGTCCCAAGGCTCGCCGTCCTGAGCGGGCCTACAAAACACCGTCCAGACGGCATTTCGATACTCCCCGGTGCAGATTGCCGCTATCCGAGCCAAGACGGCGATTTAAGGGCAGGACCGGGGAGCGCGCGCAAAGCAAAGGTGAGATTATGTACACATAAATTAATAGACCTTCTGCAAGCACCCCACGCCGCTTGTCTTCCGGGGCATCCGCCTTACCAAGCACCGTGCTGCAGGATCTCTCTCGTTTCTGCAAAATACATGCATGCGTGCATGGATGTATGTAGGGTCGCCGATCGCGTTTCACGGCGAAGCCGAGTCGTGATCGGCAATTGTTGGCGATTGGTAAGGTTGCAGTTTGGCAACCTTAATGTTGCATCGGGTAGGGGGTATCGTAGTGTCGGATGCGGGCGCTGAGATGTGTTGTACGCTGGAAGGTGTAGAGAGTACGAAGCAAGTATGGCTAGCGTGGGTAAGTGTGGTCTTGGTAGGTGATCTGTATTCTGACGAGATCGAGGAGTCGGAACTTTATCTAAAAGGAAGAGTGAAGTCGTGGTGCATGCTTCGACTAGAGGTACCTCGCGGTTTCTTAACTCAAAATGAGGTAATACGTTATCCGCTGTGTCGGGTACCGGGAAGTGCTTACTACCCGTCTATACGAACTGTGCAAATGCAGTATCCAGAGCGCTATCTAAACGAACCAGCCAATCAGCATGCATTTCCGAACTCTTGGTAACACACTGCCGCTGAATTGTCAGCATTCATCTAGGCAAACACTCGTGTGCTCGTATTCTGGGCTCAGCTGCTTGATGCCCGGGCACCCACGCGCTTGATTGACTAAGCGGCTTGAGATGTTCGCTGTGGCACATATGCCTGTCTCCACGCCGCCAAGAGAGGCGTGTCAGCAAAGGAAGCAGTGAGACTCTCGGGGTAATCAGCTACTGTGGCATGGGCAAGACGAGATACGAGATTTCTACTGGTCTGTACTGGACGAGATCGATGACATGGACATGTTGCTTGACTTAATACTGGCCATTTAAGTTGTATGCCTGGGCAGCGAGGCACGGCTTGCAGGAGTCAGGCAGTAACAGGACATCGTAAACCTCGTATACACATCGAACGGGAGGAGGCGGCGTTCCCGAGAACAGCAAATTACGTATGATTACAAGCAGGGCAGGCGACCGCGAATTAGCTTTGACGACCGGGAATCGCATAAACCTAATCCAGATAGACTACTCTGCAGAAAAAGTATCCTCGTGCCTGACATGCACCCGGATGACAGACAGCCGCCCTTCCGTGCGTACTCGGAGTTGCTACCGCTGCGCAATTCTGGATGTATGGGTGGTCTGATGTGATCCTTTCGAGCATACACTTCATCTCGACCTTCCACCATATCATACAGACCTGCCTATTGTGGCTGGCTGAGCGAAGGATGAACGTCAATTGCTACCAACACAGTAGTTGCCACTACATCATGCCTCCCAGTCTTGCCACCGCGTTCGCCATCGTCGGACTTCGCCATGCCATGTGGTGTCCTAGAAAGGCAGCTGTACGGCCATTGGCTACAGGGACGCATGGCAAGGCGAGACAAGGCGTGGCCACAGGGAGACAGACGAGCGTTGAGAGTAGACAAGCGGCATAGGGCTGGCGGAATGAGTGTTGACTGGCCCACCATGCGAACTAACACGATCTCGCACGCCTTGCCTCGTCGAGACTGGCACTCCATATCGACGTGCTGCAAGGACCATAGTAATCAATAATTGCCGAGGCCCAGCGCTGAGAAAGCTCGAGGGCAGGGCAACGGCTGAGGCGGACGGTTGTGCTAGTGGAGATTTCAGAGGCGCTTAGACGCTCGCGAGCTTACTACTGCCCATGTAACACCGACCTCTGCTGACAAAGGGCTGTCGTTGGCTTGGATCACCCGGCTCCGTACGTAATGCCACACACCATGCAAACGAGCTCAGGGGGTCCACCGCGACATCCTTCGCCTAATGCTTGCTGTGCTTGCGACACCTGATCATCGAACACCGGCACGCCAGGCGCGCAGCGCGAGCACCGCCGTCTCATCGCACATGTCATGTACCAAGCGTGCACCAAGACTGCCTTTCAACCGCGGCAAGTAATGTGTTGTGTGTGGAGCTATGAACGCTGCTGTCCCGCCGCAAAGGATCCTGCATCCATCGACACGGCTTTCGTCATCTATCTGGGAGGATAATACCGCAGACGAGCGCCCTGTCGGCCTGTGCGGCGCTTCTGCTCATGTTGCATATGTCCCATGCACACCCTAATCCTGTGGCGGTCCACCAGACGTGCATCTCGAGCTTGACAACGCCGCACCCGTACCAAGGTACATCCTGCTGCCAAGCACATTACACGTTCTGCTTCCATTCCTTCAAGCTACCTCATCGGCATCTTCGGTGACCGCATGAGATATTTCGAATCTCTGCTTTGATAGTGCTCTCTTGGTGCGACCTCACACCTCTACCCACGATGGCCGCGGAGCGGTGACATCAGGCTTCGATCTTTAACACATCACCGGAAACAATGGCCGCCGACTCTCCATGGGGCGAAGTGCGTTGGCGCGAACCTCAGGAAAATCCATCTTCAAACGACTCAATCATGGCCACACGAACGCTGCTCGCTGGAAACAGAACTTTCACCACAGAGGGTCGCGCAGAACAACCTGCTCGACTAAAGGAACCCTACCGTCAGACCGAACACGGAGTTCACGCACCACAAGCAAATATATACACTAGAGGCCCCGTAAACAGACTGGACGAAACCAGATTACTTCCGGAATCACGTTACCCATTGGATTATACTCAGAATACTGCTTATGGCCAGCAGAAAACAGCAATGACATCTCGTCTCGGTGGTGTCGATGAAACCAGGACAGGCTCTGTATCAGGCCAAGTCGATCAAAGCCGTCGCACTTCTGAGCTTCTGCCGATTACTGATGCTCGCATATCGGGTGGTGAGTGATACTGTTTCCCACTCTTCGATAACAAAAATTTCCCTACGTTGTTTCTCGGCTTTCGATTTGTGGCGTAGCTAACCAAGCCGTTTAATCATAGACTTTCCCAGCATTGGTGCTTCTAATCGCTTGACGCCGCCGGCTTACCACACCCTACTTCCATCATTCGCTTCCATCAAAGAGTCCGCTGATCGCGATGACCGGCAAATGCCGGCGTTGGAGCTTGCTGTAAAGCAGGAAAGCCAAACGTGCCGCGGATGCGTTGAAAAGAAATCAATAATCGACGACATTGCACACGCAGTCACCAGTCTTGATGAGTTGATTAGCAGGTACGGATCAAGACCCGCCATGAGAGTACGTATATATCAATCCACAGTAGCGTTTCATTCCTAATATCTGTCACAGCGACCCGAAAGACCTCGAGACTCCTCCTTGAGAACTGCACAATGGGTGTTGGATTGTGTGCAAGATGCTAGGGCCACTCTGCGCAGCCTATCGCCCCGTTCTTTGGAACACAATACTCAACGTCAAGCAGATCAGGTAGATTCCGCTATGGCTAGATCGCTCAGCCCTACTGGAGCATCGAAAAGAGGACCAGACGATACTGAAAGCAGCGAACACGACTCGATTAAGCGACAAAGGACTGCATCGTATCAAGATGGTATCATGGAGAGATTCCATGTAGCTGGCAGGCTCGAAGAACAGCGGAGGGCATCCGACTTTTTGCAAAGGACTGAACCTTCCCGCACTTTTTCTCCTACACACTCGGACTCATGGGCAAGTTCTGCGCAACCTCAGCAGCAATCACCTAGCATCTATGGTCGTTCTCTTAGACCGCTTCCTTCACCTTCATCCATGGCAACTGCTCCACAAAAGACGTTCTGGAACGGACCTACTGCACCTCCGGGGAGTTCGCCCACAAGTGTCAACCAGGCTCCGACGTCCATTCATACTGCACCAACATCGGCAGCCGCATCCCAACACATTGCTGAGTTACAACACCAAATCACACTGAAATCTCTCAGTCTGCAAACTTTGCAATCGGAATACACATCCTTGCTTCAGAAATCACAACGTGATCGCTTGAAGAGCCAGACACTTGAGAAGAAGGCCACAGCCGCAGATCAGGAGGTCAACGATTTGACCGCGAGGAACGAGGAGCTAGCCGAGCAAGTGAGGACTTTAGAGACCCAACTGGAGGAATGTGAGAAGAAGCGCGAGACAGAGCGCTCAGATGCTGTGCGCGAGAAGGAACAGTGGGGCCGGATGCTGGAGATGAGCGGCCGGCTACAAGCTAAAAATGCCGATGACCGACAAAAGCTGGTTCACGAAAAGGAAAGCCTACAACAACGACTTCTGATTTACGAGAATGAAGCCGCGCTGAACGCGAAAAGGCGCGCATCGCAGCCGCACAAGGCAGCCTCCCCTGTCAATCAAGATACTGGCAAAGTTGGGACAACTCGCCAAGCAAACGAGGAGTTCAAAGAAGATGCAGCGAGAATTGCGGCTCTGCAGCGCGACAATGAAATATGGCAGAAAAGGACCTACCTACTCCGAAGCGTTCTGGAGCAGATGGAGAATCAGCACACTTCTTTCCTAGAGAAGAGACGCAAGCTTATGGAGCAAGAGATGTCGGGTATTCCTGATGTGATCCAGATGGCGCTGCAAGAAGACAGCGCTTTTGCGAGGCCTGTGGGCTTTGAAGGCGAGAATGCGAGACTTGTACGATATGATCATGCGCAGATGGCCGGGGAAAGGCGCTCGAGTGACTTAACTTCCACGCTTGGTAACGAACTACGTGCAATTCAGCAGACTGCACATGCGAGCGACAAAAGAACCGAGAACGCTCATCTGCCCGCATTGACACCAAAGGAACCCAGCCAGAACATGCAGGCGACATCCAATCAGTCCCTGCAGGACGGCGCAGAATCAAAAGCGACTGTTCGACCAAAGCTACAATCAGTTCCTCTCCCGAAATGGCAGCCTCCAACCAAGCCTTCCGTCCGGACCGAACCTCTTGAAAACAACCAACGAAGGCCTTCTGGCCCAGCAACTCCATTTCCCGGATCAGAATCTATGCCATGGCAAGCCTCCGACACTATGTCAGCCCAAATCTCCCCGCCAATTCGCCAAACATCCTCGCCGCCGCAGAATCCACTCCCTGTTTACAATGTAGAGAAGACGCCCGCGCGTAACTACACTCCACAGTACGCTCCGGCCCCTCATGAATCCAAGGCAGGCTCCGATGGTTCAGATCGGTCCCCATCTGCCACTAAGATGCCGCCACCACCGCGACCGGCGGGTGAAATCGCATCAATGCCGTCTGCATCTTGGAGGCCGTCATGAGTTGAGTAGATGAGTGTAGATGATGTATGCTGATGAGATAGCGTGCTCTGCTTCAGAGGTATGCAGATCACGAATATAATCCATTAATAATCGGAGCTTGGTGCTGTCAGGATCCGCAAAAGCTTTCGTCACTTTTCGAATTTTGGGTAGCCAGAAGTGTAAATGTCATGCGCGTTTGAATGTATCTCCAGACTCTAACCTGCGAACACCACATGGTATAGGTACTGCAAAAGAATGGAGATAAGATTATACGAGTACCTTGGCAGCATACGCACTACTACCTGGACCGACAAAAAAATACGGGGCCTTATCCTTGGGATAACTACCCACATCCCACGCGCAGGCTTACAATCACGGAGATGCTATATTTTCACCACCCAAGAGCTTAATTTACTGTGTCTTTAGCAGCTTGTTCAACATCTCTAAGCACCTTAGCAGTATATGCACAACTGCCTCGAGGCGTCGACAGAAGATCCTAGGACACTGCCCTCGAAATGTCTACTATACCACACGCGCGGATTGATTGCAGCAAAGGTGCTATACTTTCCACCACCTGAAGAAAGTGGGTTCGTGCGGAGGTGAGACGTGTCAGTGAACGATTGACCGTGAGATAGCAGATCATAAAGCGAGAGCAAAGGAGCAACATAAAAGCAACATAGTGAGAACATACTGAACTGCGACATCATGCGGGTTGCCCCACTTTGCACTTCACTTCACTTTCCCACTTCCGCTTCAAATCTCAGACCAAGTGAGACAGCTTCACTTCCGACCACGACACCACCGCAAGGCAGCCACAAACAACATTAGCGCCGACAATGCAGCACCGCAACACCTGCTTGTTAGCCTCCCCAAAGTCGCCATTCGTACCTCTTCAATAGATGAAGAACGCCACATCTAAGCCATCCACATCCATAAAGGCATAAAACCGCCATCCACTCGAGCAAAGACCTACATAACGCCAGCGCCATGCCGTTCACGCACTTCGAATGTGTCCTGTGCTACGAGGATAAATTCGAAGAATGGCCGCGTTGGGTAGGAAAAGGAGGCTCCCGAATCTGCGATGATTGCGCCCGCGACTGTGTGGCACCTCTCTTTCATGCTGCCCTCCAGCATGAATATCAATACCCGCCTATGTGGGGCAAGGAGAAACTGGATTTCCGGACGTTCTCGAACCTTTTCGACGGTGGCTTCCGTGAGGCCTGGCGGGAGAAAGAGAAGGAGTATGCTATGCCGGTAAAGCAACGTTTGTACTGCCATCATCGGGACCATGAGAGTGGCAATGTATGTGGTGGATTTCTCGGCAAGAGAGGCTTCGGATTGGAGCTTTGCAAGCGCTGTCAGTGCTGCACTTGCGGTGAATGCGGGACTAGCAACGGCGATGCGATCAGCATGAGAAACCATGCCTGCAAGAAAGCAACAACAGTCGACGATGTTTTGGCAAAGTTTCATAAAGGACGCCACTATCAAGTTTGCCCTGGCTGCGAGAAAGAGACCTTCCGAGCTGAGGGGTGCAATCACATGACGTGTCGGCCTCCTTGCGGCACTCATTTTTGTTTCATCTGCGGCGACCGCGTTGCAGCTCATCAATCGGGACACTGGCAACGAGGCGGATGCCCTCGCTTCGGCGTGTCTGGGCCGCGACGCATCTGGGACGATCCTGGCGAACACAGCGAAGATGAGGATGACAGACCAGAGGGCGAAGACGGTGACGAAACAGAGGTGTTCGGACTTGCGTGGGATGTAAGGAGAGTGTCTCAACTCGTGGACACTTTTACCAGCGCTGTGGCATTTGAACGCGGCAGACTGATTTTTACACGAGCATTGGCGACGGATGATAGCGACCGCCGCATCGCTTTCTACGAGGACGTGTTGGCCAATTTGGTCATTGTGCGCCAGATGGTGCAGACTCGTTTCAATGTCGACCAGATTCCGCAACAGCTGAGGCAGTTCAACGCGCGACATGAGCGCATTCGCAATACGTATGAGTCGAATCGAACCAATCCAGACTGGCAAACGGGCCCTGCGACGCGACTGTCAGACCTAGGCGACGAGTTTGATGCTTATTTCGTTTTCGCTTTGGAGACTATCACGGACATGACTGTGATAGCTGCTGCGCGCGGAAGGACGCCCTAGGCTTATCGCAGATCAGAAAGAGGCACACTACTGAGCGATTGGGTAATGAGACAAAACTGAAGCACCCCGTCGCCACCCGAGCAGACATGAGTCGCCGTAGGAGGTATATGTATGATCGACACTGTTCATCGGAAGCGAAAGTTTGGTATCGAAAACCTTGTAACGAGATTCGGTATCATACCATGTAGGATTGCCCACCGTATATTTACAATTACATTGATTGTTGCTCCACGTATCGACTCATACTATCGAATTGTGTTTTGCCAGTCTTAATTGTTGTTAGAAGTGCATGTCAAGGTGATGGTAATAGAAGGGAGCTTACCGAGATGAGATAACGGATGTGGCCCTACGTTGATGTCAGTAGCCGTACACTGTTCAGCATCGATTCTTGAAACTCACAAGATCAGTTACATGACGGTGCTGCTCGAACTCGCCTCTTGCAAAGTCAAGCAGCTCTTTCCTGGTCGACGCAGGCGCCTCTGTTGCTTTCGTCAGATGGAAGAACGTGAAATCACGAGTCACTGATCGACTACATACTGTTTGTAGCGCGCACAATATCTCGCCACAGGGCCAGCACTCGCCCTCTCTGCAGGAACTACAGACATGTCAGAAGACCGCAAACGCCCAGACCTTGGTATAGAACAAGGTACCCACATGTTCTAGCGAGAGCGGAGGGCCTTTTTTGCCACGAAGCAGCGACTTGCCCGACGCTATCGTGGCGTAGCGCCTGGCAGGAATTTTCATCCCATCGCGCAGAAACCACATATGGATGGTATGTATACGCCTGCGTGATCCGGGAGGACTGTCACGCGAAGTCAGGAGAAAGGAAGATTGATGGAGAGCGGTTCCCTCGAAGGATGAGAAGATGCGCCGTCTTGCGGACGGGCTTGGGTTCGGCTTGCCGGATTGAGCCTTCCACTTCCAGGCGGCGTTGCCAGCACTTTCGCGCGTACACAACAATCTGCGCGACGGAGTCTCACTCTCCCAACCTTCACGTCATCTTGGGCCCCTTCAACATGCCTAAGCGAAAAGAGGATACACTCGCAGAGGCGAAGACGATATTTGGCGTGAAAAAGGCAAAGGTACAAGCTGTACAAGGCCACAAGATGCCCACAGCTGGACGGAAGGACAAACTTGTGGAAGACATCAATGCTCTGAGTATACAAGACTTTCGTTCTCGCTTTGTTAACGAGGATGCACTGGAGTATCATTCGGGTCGCGCAGACACGCCCAGCACGTTCAACATCTCCCTCGTCGCCGCAGACTGGCTTGCGCCGGGCGAATATAATGCAGCCTTCGGCCTGATCGAAGAGACGAGCAGAGCCGACTACGAAAGCAGCACATTCGGCTGGCATCCTAGAAGAAAGAGAAAGGAAATGCTGGAACCCGAGATGAAATACCTCCTGGTGCGGCGCAAAGGCACGGAACCTACAACCGAGAGAAGGAAGGATTGCGGCGATTTGGACACGAGCGTGCTGGGCTTCTTGAGCTTCATGGTGGATTACGATTCGTCGCCGTCCTTGCCTGTCTTGTACATCTACGAGATTCATCTGGCGGCAACACTTCGTGGTCTCGGCCTCGGCAACCACTTGATGCACGTTGCGGATCTGCTGGCGCAGAACATGGGTCTGGCAAAGGTCATGTTGACATGTTTCCTCTGCAACAAGAAGGCTTACCAGTTCTACGCTGACCATGGCTTTTTGAAAGATGCATGCTCACCGGAAGACCGCAAGACACGCAACAAGGTCGTGGCTGTGGATTATGCGATCTTGAGCAAGGATGCGCAAGCAATCGAAAACATGCCATTATCAAACGAAGAAAAGCATAACGATCCCGATGCGGACCCAATTTGAGACCTGGCTGTTTTAGGCGAGCGATGCAGATATCGGCCTGTGCTTCTTTGCGATTGGACGCCATCTCAGCGTCTGGTTTTACGATTACTGCGTTTCGAGCACGGCGTTTCTGATACCCCTGGCTTAGTCGTTTGACATTGATATACAATTCTCCTTCGACAGCGTTCACGATGTAAAATGCTGACGGTGGAGGTGCCTGCAATAAACTGGATAACACATTGCTAATTGACCGTGCGCCTGCACGTCGCTTCCAATGTCGTTACACCGAGGTTCATGCCGAGTCGACGGCGGATAAACAGCTGCTGGCATGACAGTTACATGCCGTTGATACTAGCCTCCCGTCACCATTGCGCGGGTTATCCTTTTCGATCATATCAATGGACGTCAGAATTTGACTGGATGTCGAAGGTGAACGCGGTGGTATTGATGGTTACACAACCTCACACTCCCAACTCCCAACCTTACCTCGTCCTGCAAGCTCCCAAGATGTCAGAATCAATAGATGCAATAGATAGTCCTTCCATATTAATATAGTGGAGAAATGGGGGATGTGCTCGGGGCCCCGCAAACATTAAGTGTGGAGAATTGACGACTCGATATTAATTTCCCTCCAATAGCATGGCCGAATGGCAGTATGAGTGCACATCACGCTCCAATTACCACGGCATATAGTAGACCGAAGATATGTTTTCAGGTTGTGCTCGCTTAGCATAAGTACTGTGGTGCCCGAGCTGCTAAGACATTATGATCCTCAGGAAAATCTGCTATCAATCTTCAGGATGCAGCTTAACGCATTCTCGCAGCCACTTCTTTGGTTTTTAGTTGGCACCTTGCAGACAGTAGTTGCACAGAATCCTCTCGTTGCAACAGTCAACGGTACATACAAAGGAATCCAACTACCCTCATGGAACCAAGATGCTTTCCTAGGAATACCATTCGCCCAACCACCGATCAAAGACCTACGATGGCGTTGGCCACAGAGCCTTAACGAATCATTCTCAGAAGTCCGCGATGCCACGCAGCAAGGATATAGTTGCATGCAATTCCGCGGCAACTTCAACATGTCCGAGGATTGTTTGAACCTCAACGTCGTTCGACCGACTGGTAACTTCACAGAACCTCTGCCTGTGCTTGTTTGGATCTTTGGTGGTGGTCTGTACACCGGCTCAGTGGCCGACCCGCAATACAATCTCTCCGGTATCGTCAAAGTCAGTCAGGATATGGGTCAGCCTATTGTTGCTGTCGCGATGAACTATCGTCTCAACATGTACGGCTTCTTGCAGACGCCTCAACTTCTTGCTGAGGGGTCGAGCAATGCCGGTCTTCTCGATCAAAGAATGGCGCTTCGATGGATCCAAGAAAATATTGGAGCTTTCGGCGGTGACCCCGATCGTGTCACTGTTTGGGGTGAGAGTGCTGGAGCACAAAGCATCGCATACCAGTTGTTCAGCTACGATGGCCGCGACGATGGCCTCTACAGAGCGGCGATTCTGGAAAGTGGTGGACCTACCGGTGCGCAGGTGCAAAATCTAGCGTACTACAATAGCCCGGTAGAGAACCTTACGCGCACCATCGGCTGCTGGAACGCTACGAACCAGCTCGCATGTCTTCGCGAGCTGAGCCAGGAAAAGCTATTTGCCGCTCAGCCCAGCCAGGTCTGGAACCCATTGATCGATGGTGATTTCCTGACGGCGTACCCAAGCCAGCTGATGCCCAGTGGTAATTTTGTCAAAATCCCTCTGCTCACTGGAGAGAATACAGACGAAGGCATCAACTTCCGACCTGTAACTCCCAAGCCAGACACGGCCAAAGACCTGGAATATGCATTCGCCAGCTGGCGGTCGTACTCACTATCCCCGCCAACGATCCGCCGCCTGCTGGAATTATATCCTGACGATCCATGCAACGCACCACCCCACGCCGTAACAAACTGCTCTCGCTTCGAATCAACCCTCGATCGCGGTGCCCAATGGCGACGAGGTGCTGACATCGGCGGCGACCTCGTCATGATCTCCGGCCGCCGCAAAATGTGCGAGCTGTACGCCAGCGAGCGCGGCGACTCGCAGCCCGTCTATTCCTACCGCTTCGACCAGCGCCTCTGGAACCGCAACATAACCGAAGGCGTGCAGCATTTCGACAACGTTGCGTTCAGCTTCCAAAACATCTCCGGCTTGCTAGGCGCTTCGCCGGCGTATGACTCTCACGCTCGTTTGGCTCGCACGATCGGAGAGGCGTATGTGAGGTTTGTGTATGACTTGGATCCTAATCCAAGGGCCAATGCTAGCAATACTTCGGCTTTGCCAAGATGGCCGAGATATGATCTTGGTCGGCCCGTGAACATGGTGCTGAATGCTTCTGGGAACTACCTTGAGGACGACACTTACCGCAAAGAAGGAATTGCATACATGAACTCGCCGGCTGTTGCGAGGGAGCTGCTTGCTTGAGAATCGTGAAGACCATGGGCCTCTCCAAGCTGGCTATATTCCAGATCGATCAGACAAGGGGGTCAACGAGACGAAAAATATTCGAGCGGTGCGGAAAGTTTTAGGAAGCTTGACGCGTTCCAATCACAGTTTGTGGAGCGATGATGAGGAATGTCATTTTCCAGACCAGCCCAAGTTCACAATTGGGTGCTTGATCCCAATTCGAACTTCACTTCGTCAAATCACACTTCACTTCATGATACAAGCGGCCAGCGAAATCGCCATAATAATTGCTTCAACAGCCGATTGGCTCAATGGTAGAGCGTCCGCCTCCTACTCACAGGGACTAGCGGAAGGCTGTGGGTTCGAGTCCCATGTTGGTTGATTCACTGCCCTCACACGGGGAGTCACATCAAAGCTCGAGGTTAAAGTCCTTGTATTGCCACATTTTTTGTTTATCTGCTCGTCCATTGAATAGAATAGCAAGAGGTAAGGATAAGGGTCGTTTGATTTCCAGAGTCCGTCGTTGTTCAAAATTCCCTTTGAGTTTTTCTTTTCCAATTGTTGTGACGAGATTTTATGTCAAATCGTACGGAACGGAACTCATGCTTGAAGGGCAGGTCATGGCTATGATTTTGCTAATTGATGCTGCGATATGCTAGAATTTTGTGGCCAGGCGTGGGTATCTTGGTCAGGGTGTTGCAAAAATTGGATGTCGTTGAGAACGTGCGAAAATGAGACGTCGGCGTGAATGTCGTTGACTGGAAGCCACTGTCCGTGTGACCATATAACCTTCATCTCCAACGCAACAGTGTGCAGGCGGTTTCAACACCTCGTAGCACGGTAAAGGCCGAGTGTCAAGATGACTAGACATGCTGTTGAACTGACGCCATAAGTTGAAGCACCGCCTGAAGTGGATGTTGTCGACGCTGCAGCGTCTGTCAAAGATGTTTCAGAATCTGCTGTACTGCTGGGTGCTAGTGATCCGGTGGTGATGGGCCAGCCGAACTTGTCTGTCGTAGGTGCTGGAAGAGTCGTGATATCTGCTGCAGCGACGGTCACATCTGCCATAGCCACACCAGATTTGGTGTTCACCCACAAGCACATGGGTGTGTTGCGAGGGATGTAGTCGCCAGTAACAGTTGTAGACTCTCCCGCACTTTCGGATGCGCTGGTGTAGGTCACCTCATAGACGGCAGCATTGGCAGTGTTCGTCGCGGCGAAACTGACCAGTGGCGTTGGCTTGCCATCTGGACATGCCAATTGATTGGTCGGGAAGGGCAGTATACCGCCTTGCTGTGGTCCTTCCTGGATGCAACAGACCAAGGTGTCGAGGTTGATGGTTCTGTTGAGGCTGCTGCCAGAGCTAAAGAGATTATTTTCGGTGTCGACGATGCTGCCAGCACAACATATTGAGGAGTAGTCCGAGGGATTCGCGCCAGAGTCTGCGCACTGGTTTCGGAGGTCGTCCCAGTCGAGGAGGTTTTGGATGCACCACTCTGAAGATATCAGGCCTGAGGGGACGGCGGTGGTGACTGACGAGGACGTGGCTACTTCACGAGGCATTGTGGCGAAGAAGGCTGAACTGCGAGATACAACCCACGATATGTCAAGACCAGAAGGGACTGCGAAGACCAGGGGTGTCGCTCATGATACTTTTATTTTTATAGAGGCCAAAACACAAGGAGCGCCTCCTTGGGGGCGTCGAAGGATCGCTTGGCTGCGGCGAAATCCTCATCTCTCCAAACGGCGCCTCAAGCGGAGAGGTCACGAGATCCTCGTCGTTCTTTGAGGACTGCGCGGAGCGTAGTGGCATGTATATGAGCGACCTGCGGATGAATAGCTCAGTACAATATAAACATACCTTAACCTTAGCGAGATGGACCCACCAGGTCTGCAAGAACAAGAACAAGCTCACAAGCTCATGCGCGATCGGCGACCATGCCGCATGACATCACGGCCATGCGATTTGGCTGGCACTAGTTCCATCAAAGACAAGCAGCCAGCATACTCAATCGTCTTCCGAGCCACCCGTATCCGGACACCTCCCAACCACAAGACCACGACTGTCCGCACACTCATTCGCTTGCTCAATTGCAAGTCCGTCACCTGACCCCCCTACAAAACTCCTTGCCCCGGCCAATGCGCTGAGCTCGCATCTGCAACATGCTCTCAATGCCGCGGGCCATCGCTGGCCAGACGCGTGCCAGCATCGCATCGAACATAGGGCGGCCTGTTCGATCTAGCTTGCCTGCTTTCCAGAAACCTTCAGCACCAGCATCCTCGAGGCTGCTGAACACAGCACTGCCCAGGACAGTTCCCAATGCCCTGAGACGGACGCTACAGACGCCTGGCGCGCGAGTCCAGCTTCGACATGCGTCTGACCTGCCTTCGAAGCTTCCGAAAGCACTGCCTCAAAAATCAAGGATCGTAAGATATGGATACAAAGCATTGGCATCATTGGGCTTCTTCATCGTTATGAGCGGTGGGTTGGTCGTGGCTTTCTTCATCTACGACGCCTTCACCTACGAGAGCAACCCTGAGTCGTTCGATATTTCCGTGTCCGAGTACGCGCTCAACCCGCGCCGCGGTGGACCCAAGAACTTGCCTATTGCTGAATACTATATCGATGATGACGACTCACCTGAAATGGCTGCCCAAAAACACAAGCCAAAACTTGTCATCTTGGGAACGGGTTGGGGAAGTGTGGCACTGCTCAAGCAGTTGTACGCCGGCGAATACCATGTCACAGTTGTCAGCCCGGAGAATCACTTCCTCTTCACACCTATGCTGCCCTCCGCCACCGTTGGAACACTGGAGCTGCGATCACTGGTCGAGCCCGTCCGACGAATCGTTCAGCGAATCAATGGACACTTCATCAAGGCCAACGCAGAAGATGTAGACTTTAGCGAAAAGCTTGTCGAGATTTCATCAATCGGACCCACTGGAGAGAAGGAGCACTTTTACCTGCCATATGACAAGCTGGTAATCGGAGTCGGTTCCACTACCAACCCTCACGGTGTTAAGGGCCTGGAGAACTGCCATTTCTTGAAGGGCATTGGTGATGCACGCAAGATCAGGAACCAGATTATCGCAAACCTCGAACTCGCTTGCTTGCCCACAACTTCAGACGCGGAGAGGAAGCGCCTGCTCTCCTTCGTGGTTTCAGGTGGTGGACCAACTGGTGTCGAATTCGCAGCAGAGCTCTACGACATGCTTAACGAGGATTTGTGCAGGCACTACCCTCGTCTGCTTCGCAATGAAATGTCGGTGCACGTCATCCAATCCCGTGGACACATTCTGAACACTTATGACGAGGCGCTCAGTCGCTTCGCGGAGGCACGATTTGCGCACGACAATGTTGACGTTCAGACGAACGCCAGAGTCAAGGAAGTGAAAGAAGATCGTATCATTTTCACCCAGAAGACTCCTGAAGGCGAGACTGTCACCAAGGAGCTTCCCATGGGATTCTGTCTTTGGTCCACCGGCGTTTCTCAAACCGAATTCTCCCAGAAGCTTGCCAAGAAGCTTGGTGACAACCAGACCAACAAGCACGCCCTCGAAACCGATACCCATCTTCGTCTTTCCGGCGCTCCTCTTGGCGACGTATACGCGATCGGCGACTGCTCAACTGTCCAGAACAACGTGTCTGACCACATTATCACTTTCCTCCGCACCCTCGCATGGGAGAAGGGCAAGGAGCCCGAATCCATGCAGATCACATACTCTGACTGGCGACACGTCGCAAAGCGCGTCCGTACCCGCTTCCCCCAGGCTGGAGACCACCTTCGCCGTCTTGACAAGCTCTTCGAAGCATACGACAAAGATCAGAGCGGTACTCTCGACTTCGGCGAGCTGTCGGAGCTCCTTAAGCAGATTGACAGCAAGCTTACTTCCCTGCCCGCAACCGCCCAGCGCGCCAACCAACAGGGTGTTTACCTCGGCCGCAAGCTGAACAAGCTCGCCCAAGCAGCCCCTGGCCTGGCCCTGAACGACATCTCTGATGGTGATATCGACACGTCAGTGTACAAGGCGTTCACATACACGCACATGGGCTCCCTGGCATACATCGGCAACGCAGCCATCTTCGACTTCAACGGTCTGAACTTCGGCGGTGGCCTACTCGCCGTATACCTGTGGCGCGGTGTCTACTTTGCGCAGAGCGTGAGCCTCAGGACTCGTGTTCTGTTGGCGATGGATTGGGGCAAGAGGACTCTGTTTGGCAGAGGTAAGATTCCCTCATCCATTCTTCCTCCGGGATGTTTTGCTGACTTGAACGACAATAGACATGATGAACTTCTAAACTCGAGGACACTTTCCTCCTCGATTGGGTCATTGCACATACTGGGCGGTCGGAATGTATCTTTCCATTGATAGAGCGAATATAGCGAGGGCGCTACGGTGCTTGACACGTAGACTTGATCAAAATGGTAAAAGAATGTGGAAATTCCACGCATCATAACAATGCCGTAACACTGTTACCTGAGTCGATGGGGCAGATTTATTATGAGCTGGGCCCATGCATTGGAGATTGGAAACGAAATTCTTGAGCTCTACCATCTGGTCTGATAGTGCTGATATCTACATGGTAATATACACTCCCGAATGACATGCTATCTTACATTTGGCAAACATATATTCGTACAAATCGCCTTGGCTGCGTGGCTGGACTGAGGTGCAGGAAAGTGTCCAATTTTCAGTCCTTGCGAACTGCCTGCTCAGGGCTCTGACCCTCTTCCACAGTTGCTGTGGGCGAGACTTCTTGCGTCGCAGCCGGTGGTTGGTTCGAAGGAAGGTCGGCGTCAGTGGTAGTCGCCGGGTTCAGATCCAGAGGATCCTGCTCGGGACTGGCAGCCTTGTCGGATGCAGAAGTGGTTTCGGCGGCGGCGGCAATGCCGGGCTGAAGGTCCTCAGCCGTAGGCTCGGACTCACCGAGATCTTCCAGTGTCTTGTTTTGCACTTCCTTGCGGCCTGCCTCCTCGCCTTCCTGGTGCGCGGTCTCGATAATCACGTCCTCGGACTTGGGAAAATCCTGGCTGTCGTCCTTGGTATGCTCGCTGCGCCAGGCTGCGAATGAAGAGGTCGCCGCTTCGACCTTTTCTGGTTCAGATTCGAGCTCCGCTTCGAGTTCGGCGTCTAGTTCTCCGGGCTCCTCGAAGGGGAATTCTTCTTCGCCACCGAAACGATCGCCGCCAGACGTCAAGGTGGTCTGCTCGGCGAGGATGTCGCTCAAAGGCTCATCGACGTCTTCGGCCTCCATTGCGGACGTATCCTCACCAGAGCTGGAGGCCGCGGCGTCAACGACAGGGCGGCGGATGCCCGCTAGTACGTTCTTTTCCCTCTTCGCCGCGATCTTGCGCCTCTGAGCTTCAGTGAACGAGAACTGAGAGAGCACTTCCTCGATCTTCTCTTCCACCATGGTCTTGACGTGGAAAGCCAGCGCTCGCGTGGTGAACAACCCAGCGAAACGGTAGCTAAGCCACAAGTATGTGACGATACCCTTGTGCAACCGTTCGAGCTCGCGGAGGTACTCTCTGCTTGGACTGGGCTCGGCGTCGAGAACTTCAAGTGGTAGCTGGGGGATGTCGACGAGATTGCCACCGCTCTGCTCTGCAATGATGCGAGCGTAAGCGGGCATGAGCTCGCGCCAGAGATCGGCATCAGTTTGACTGGCGGGAGAGGAACAGATCGTGTTACGGTCGGCGATGGTCAAGCCTTGCACTTGCTCAATCAGATCTGCAATCCAGACTTGGTCTTTGAGGCCGCAAAGATGGAAGCGTTTGTGCATCAAACTCAGCTCATGGAGGCGAGTCAGGATGTATGAGAACGGTGTGCCAGGTGGAAAGTATGAGCTGAAGCGCTCCAAGACCGTGGCAGGCGGGAAGATGCCAGCGGTGCGGATTGGTTCTGGTTCGCTGACCAACGCTGCCTTGACAACAGGGAAATCGAATTTTTCCAGCGTGGTGACTATGCCGTTTTGACTATCCGGAGCCTCAGTCTTGGCTGGCTCCTTGCCTTCTTCGAGTTTGGACTCATCAGACGTCTCTGTAGCCTGCGCAGCGGTGCGGAAGCGACCAGCGCGACCAGCAATCTGTTTGATGTCTGCCACCGAAAGTGTGCGACGTGCAGCGCCGTCGAACTTGTTACTGGCCTCGAAGATGACACGCTTGATAGCAAGATTGAGACCCATTCCGACAGCGTCACTTGCGACAAGGAAGTCGTAATCGTTGTCCGGGTCGTTGAAGAGCCTAGCCTGCTGAGCTCGTGTCTCTGGCGGCAAGCTACCGTACACTGTCGCAACCTTTCTTCCCGTGGCGCGCTCAATTTGTCTTCTCAACGCATGAATACCCATGACCGAGAAACTGACAACGCAGTCACCCTTGCGCAAGTCTTCGATCTTGCCGTTGAGAGACTCATCTGCAATTTTCAGGGGAGACAGACGCGTGTAGTTGTGGATCACGAGTTTCTCGCCGACCGACGCACAAAGCGCCTTGATCAGCGGTACTGTCCGTTCCTCACCGCAGAGGTGAACCTCTCTGGCTCGAACTCCAAGGAGCGCCTGTGTCCACGCCCAGCCACGTTCAGAACTGCCGATCATCTGAATTTCATCAATGACAGCCACATCGAGCGTGGTGTTGAGCATCATCATTTCGACAGTGCAGCTGGTGATGAACTGTTCTGGATCCTCCGAATCCTTCATCTCAGGTACGCGACGTTCTTCTCCTGTGATCAATGCGCAATTCTTGCCCTTCGCCTTCATCCTCGTGTAGACTTCATGCGCAAGCAGTCTCAGCGGACCCGCGTAGACACCTGACTGAGCTTGCTCCAATCGTTGTAGTGCATGGTAAGTCTTGCCTGAATTGGTCGGACCGACGTGCAGGTGTATAGTGCGGTGCATCGCCCGTGTTCCTGGATACCATTCTGTGGGATATCGTAGATCGGCAAGACCCTTCTGGTTCTTGATGTCGGATTCGGTGAAACGGGCGCCTGTGACATGGCTGTAGAAAGAGTATTTTATCCTGGCATCCAGTCCTCGTTGTCCTCTTGTGGAGAACGCCAGCCGCCAGTCTTCAACCAACTTCTCATGTTTGCTGCTGCCGGACTTGCCGCCTCCAAAAAATGGCTTGTCCAGTCTTTCTGCATCCACCCTGGTATCCTTTGTAAATGAATTCCACAGCTTTCCAAAATCTTGCTTCTTGTCGCCCGCCTCGCGTCTCTCTTTAAGATAATACTCCACGATCGGCGCATCTTTCAACTCCTCTTTCATCGCCTGCAGACGCTCCTGCAGCATTTCCGGGAAGTTCTTCTTCCCCCTTCCCGCGCCACCCTTGTCGCGATCGCCCGACTTATTGAATCGCTCTCGTAATGCGCCATCCCTTCTCGAGGTCTTGTCCGTACGCTGACCGCCAGTGTATCTGATTTCGAAGCCCTGGCTTCTTCCATCTTCGCGCCGTCGACGAGAAAAAGAAGCGAGACGGGCTTGTTGCAGGCTCAGGCGCTGGGAGCGGATGGCGCAACGGATGCATCTGCCTGCTGCATTTCCGCGAGCAAGCGAGAGCATGCCACCGACTTGATGATGGTGGTGGGAGGATTAATTAGGAGTAAAGTGGTATGTGTTAGAATGAGAGGAAAGTCGCCCCCCGTGATAAAGTTATTCAAACGAATGCACGTGAAAGCGAAAGTTGTGGAGGAAGAGCCGTTGGAGCAGCTGCACGGTGGACTACACCTACAAGCAGCCCACATCCATACCTTATACCCCGCGGGCGCCTCTAGAGCGACTGCTGCGCCATAACATCCCAGAGACAAGTGACACTCGCATTGTTGTTCACTTACACCCCTCTTGACCTGCGCATGATCCTCGCTCCAGTCACGTGCTCTGCATTCTGGCTGCTATGACCCTCTCATAGGGATATTCTTGCAAGCGATTTCATCCTCGCTCAGCCAACATCGTCGCCCGCCCATCAGCCCACCGCCGCCCACCATGGTCTCGATATTGGATGCTCAGCGGGACAGTGAGTGCCCATACCGGGCCTACTTCTTGCTGTACGACGCTAACGAAAGTGCAGTCATCCTGACCACCATTCGACAGGTGACCCATGGCGACGTCCGTAACCTCAGAGCCCTCCCTTCCTCCCTCGCAGCTCGACCTGACAATATGCTATAGTGGAAAGTGCTGGTTCTCGACAGCGCATCGCGGCGGCTGATCGATAACGTGATCGAAGAAGATGCTATATTGAACGAGAACGTCACAAGTATGCTTGCTCCCAGATAAATTGGATCCCTGTCAGGCCAAAGCGCAACAGCCTGACTGATTCCAGACATTGAACAGATTGAGCACCGCCGGCCCAGTCAACGCGATGTCGACGTCGTCTATATCCTCACTCCACAGGCCCACATTGTGGACTGCGTCATGGCCGACCTGCAAAAGAGAAAGTACCGGAAGACGTTCTTGGTGTGGACTTCCTGTAAGTGGACATTTCATGGGAAAGCTACGAGGCAGGGGTTGACTGTTGGCAATAGTGTTGGAGCCCTCGTTGCGGGACCGCATAGACAAGACACCTATTGCTCGCGAGCAGATCGCCTTGTTCAAAGTTTTGAACGTCGAGTTCTTCCCACGAGAGTCCCACCTGATCACATTCCGAGATCCTTGGAGTTTCTTTACCTTGTACCATCCTGCCTGCAACAACCTAGTAAAGCAGCATTTAGAGGATGTGGCTCAGAAGGTAAGAAAAATGGCCGTTTGTCCCATATCAAGCTCTGACTTTGACAGATCGTTGGCGTGTGTGTTGCTCTCGGTGAATATCCTACGATCCGCTACTACCGACCACGAGCGGCGACACACGAGGCAAGCATACTTTGTTCTCATCTGGCAAGGTTTGTGCAAGATGAGCTTGACCTGTACGCGAAATACCACGAAGACTTCCCTCCTCCGACGTCCAGGCCCAGAGGCACACTTTTCATAACAGATCGGACAATGGATCTGTTCGCACCACTCCTTCACGAGTTCACTTATCAAGCTATGGCCCATGATCTTCTCCCAATCAAGGACGGCGATAAGATCATATACAGAGCAGCTGTCGACACTGGACCAGGCGCAGAGGAGAAAGACATGGAAATCAAGGAAACAGACAAGATCTGGGTTGAAAATCGGCATCGCCACATGAAAGACACGATTGAGAAGCTCATGGGTGATTTCCAAAGGTTCATGGACGATAATCCTAACTTCACCAAGCAAGGAGATAATCCTGCGTCGCTTGGTGCGATCAAAGACATGCTTGCTGGTATGCCACAGTTCCAAGAGATGAAAGCTGCCTATGCACTACATCTGAGCATGGCGCAGGAGAGTATGAATCGCTTTCAAAAGTTCAAATTGCCCGATGTGGCGTCCGTTGAGCAGGTATGGCGTATCGCTTGTGAATTACGACTACCAGCACTTACTGACAACTTATCAGATGCTCGCGACTGGTCTAGACGAGGACTATAAGAAGCCCAAAGGTCTTGCAGACCAGGTGATTCGCATGCTTGACGAAGACGATATCACACCACCAGATCGCCTGCGTCTGCTGATCCTCTATATCCTCTATCGCGACGGCATATTACAAGCCGACCTACGAAAACTACTCGCCCACGCACAGTTGCCAGCCAGCGAAGATAACATTGTTCGCAACTTGGAGCTACTCGGAGCGCGAACATCTAGAGGCCTGAAAGACCCTCGGCCTGGATTTTCACCAATGTTCCCAAAGAAACCTCCCCCAGCTGCAATGCAAGACGAATACGCACTCTCGAGATACGAACCAGTTCTGCAAGAAATGCTAGAAGCAGCATCTGCGAATACTCTTTCACCCGAGATCTTCCCTTACACGAAACCGCCTTTAGACATGGGGAACGATATCGGCCAGGCATCCGCTACATCTTTACGTACCGCTAAACCAACTTGGGCTCGTGGCCGCACCAATGTCTCCATGGAGAACAAGCAACGCTGCATCGTGTTTATCGCTGGTGGCGCAACCTACTCTGAGAGTCGTGCATGTTACGAAATGGGACGCAAAACCGCGCGCGAAGTCTTCCTTGTCACGTCTCATATGCTCACGCCAGCACTGTTCACTCGCCAGGTGGGCGATCTCAGTGCAGATAAGCGACGACTTGGTATACCAGCGGAGCAGCCGAAGCCACAGGCTCCAGCGCACTTGTTCGAGCCAGACGAACAGCCTAAGCCGCCACCAGTCCAGCCTACACAACAGAGGCAGCAGGTTGCACCTCCTACGCAACAGATGGGTGCGATGAACATGGGCGGAACGCCGGGTCGGGCACCGCAGCCTTCGGTGCAGGCAAACAGCTCGGCGAAGCTGACGAAGGAGCCGGAGAAGGAGAAGAAAAAGCATCGATTTTTTGGAAAGAAGGACAAGGACCGCTGAGGAAGGTATAGTACAGTACGCTGGACGCGTGACCAAGTCTGTGTACGCGACGAGGCTGCGGCATGATGCGTCGCCGCACAAAGAATTGTAATGCGGACAGATTACCATACATCGAATCTTCACAAGTTCCAAATCGATGTGCCCGTGCCATTAAACTTCTTAAACCCATCTTACATTTCTTTTGGTCTGGGTTCATACTTCGGAGCAGACTCCGCTGGGGTTCCTTCATGTACCTATGTATTATGACCCTTTGCATCATGGCCGAACAACCGCAGTCCTTAGGCGTTGATAGGATTTTCTACGGGTCGCCGTCATGCATTCCACATGAGTCTGCCTGATTCGCGAAACAGTGCCGAGATATTTCCTGCGCCCTATATCGACCAAACAAGTCCTTTGTCCGTTCCAACTCTTCATCGGCCACTTTTCGACAGGAGCGTCTCGAGTTACCCGTCCGCGCTCCTTCCAAAAACAAGTTTTTTCCGATGTGAGATCGTCAGAAATCGCGCTGGAGAAGGGCAGGCCATGGCGGCCCCGACATGCCCTTGCTCGGTTGCACCAAAGGTATCTCGATCTGCTCGCGGCTTTAGGATTGTATCGTATTATTTGTGCTTTTAAAAGTCGTGTAAATCTTCGTTCTGATCGTGTACGTGTGGTTTTGAGAGAGAGAAGGAATGGCACGCGCTGCTCAGGAAGACTGCTCTGAGAAGTCCGCTTCATCGAGATGTTTGTGCCATCCTCAGCTGCTAACATTTCCAGTGGGATGATCTTCCGTGGACCACCTTGTATCTCTCAGCGAGGGCCTTGGGGGGGTAGGTTTGGGTCGTTTGAGGGTAGGGATGGGTGTGGTAAATCTGGTTGCTGGTAGTTGGGATTGGGCCGTGGCTGGTACTGCAGTTCCGGTCGTGGGTAGGGTGGCATTCTCGAGTCGTAAACATGCATGTTTGGAGCCACCATGCTGCCAGGCATGATTTGGGACCCTGAAGGACCTGGGTAAGGTTGACCGAATGTTTGTGGGAGTCCTTGGTTTCGATCGTAAGGAAGGTCATGCTTGTCGGTCGCAGGATGGGGTGGGATGTAGTGAGGCCCGCTATCATGGCGTCCTGGCGGATAATTCTCAATTGGTGGGAGGAGCATTTCTGTGTCTCGTGTTCTTTGGCGTTGAGATTCGTCGATGCATTCCTCCCAAGGATAAGATCGAGATTCTTGCGAAGTCGATCTGGACGCGGGATCTGTGCCTAGGAGGGCGCTATCGTAGTCACCATGCCGTAGGCGATTCAGCATTTGGACGGACGAGTTGGCATCGGTGCAGCGTAAAGCGTGGATGAGTGATGTATGTGCATGTAGCTCCTCTCGAAGTCGTTGCTGGCTCTCAATCATGGCTTGAGCGCGTGTTTGACCAGGCGGAAGCTCGTACGCGCACGCAAGTCTAGCCTTGACGCAAGGTCTGCAAACGGGTCGAACTTCATCGCACTGAAGTGTGAGGTTAGTGAAAGGGCATCTGGGTAGGTGAAGCTGGAGGATTATCTACTTTGATTTTTCGACGACGACACTGCTGGCAAGCTTGCCTCACTTGCTGTCGCCTTCTCCTGTTTGCAAGGTCTCCATTCGAGACGGCATCGTCTGCGCCGGTATCACCATCGACATCAGGGGTAATGTCGGTTTCGACGTCGTCCATATTGCTTTCACCGCTCATGGTTGGGGAGGGCGCATAAGTAACACCTGCAAATGGACCGAGTGAAGCAGTTCGATTGTGTCGTCGGAGACGAGGGAAGCTGGCTGATCGGCGATCCACAGCCTTTGCTAGGAGACGCCTACCGAATCCTCTTTGAGTTCCAGCGGCTTTCCGGGGCCTCGTCAGAACGGCTATAAGGGCTATTGGGCTCTCAAGAAAATATGGCTGTTGGTCAAAGAGCTGCACAAAGGACCTGGCTCCGCCGTATTGAGTCAATGCGGCATGGGAAAGACGATATGGGCTTGGATTCCTTCACACAACGATAACAAAAGGCGATTGACGGTACGTATACGAACATGACAAAGGTCTCACTGGTCTCGCTTACATGCGTCCCCAGTGCCGCGGTGTCCACCACGGACCCGTACGCAGGATCATCGCGCTTGGCCGATGGAGGTAGCACCCAAAGAGCACTCGGCTCGTGCCCCGATCACCCACGTGCTTCCGAAGGTTTGAAGGAAGGATTGAAGCGAAGATTGTGTGATGTGACTGACCATGGAAGGTGCTTTGCTTGGCCGCTCGTTTATGCGTGAAAATATCGGGCTGGCTCGAGTCAATGTACGCTTATCGCATCGCATCAACAGGTCAAAAGGACGTTCTTTCGAGGCTGTTCCCACAAGGCCTTGTGTAACGGCTTCGGTTCTGCCCGGCGCCACATTACAAGGAATAATTCACGAGCAGCATCAGCCGCGTGCCGAACAGCGAACAATCGTGCATTAATTATGCCCTCATTCTGGACCCTTTCCAAACTTTGAGCTGGCAGGTAACAGTACCTCTGTGCGCGTGATGTCGGTTCTGAATGCCCGGCTAATGATCTGGGCAAGAGTTCGAATGGGGCTCTCCAGTTCCACCAGAAACGCGACTTGCTCAAGTACCTCAACATCTGGTCAGTTCGTTCCCATCCATCAGGTGTGGGTGGGATTATGACAAGCAGCCTTCCAGGAGAATCTCCAGGGTTTGGCACTGTGGTGACAGTGGTGTCAATCTCATTGTGGAGCTTCTGCGGCACATGGAGTGGATAACGCTAGTCTAGTGTCTTGACTAGATTGAGGAGCCGCTCTTTCATCTGGTACTGCATCTCCATGGCAAACCACCTAAGCCGTGTGACTGCGCAACTGTGTGGTGCGCTTCGCTCGCGGGGATGCGGTGGACATAAGCATTCGGAGTCCATTGGATGTACAATCATATGGCGAACAGCGCCATTATCTTTGAGCAGAACATGACACTCTGACGGGCTGAAGAGCCGGGGGCTGACTCGAAGATGTGCCGTCGGTAAAAGTAACCGAAAGCGATGCCGACTGTGGGCATTTCGGAGTCTATCCCGTTGGTGCTCGTAGCGATCGAAATGGATTCGTACGATTGAGCCCGGATCTGCAGAAGCTCAGATCAATTGAAAGTGTCGGCGACGGACAGTCTTCCGCGTAGCTGATCTCGCAGTACAGCGTTAATTAGGCTTGATTAATGCGTCGGTTACAAATGGGAACTCGGATCCTTAGGAACTTGTCGCATGTTGAGCTTTAGGCGTCCAGCACGAAGTGAACAACGAAGGAGTAATCTCCGCATTCATATTCCAAGTCGAACACACCAGATCCACCAGACCGACGCAGTACAAAGACACAGCCTAAGACAGATATGGGCAATGCGCATGGCCAATGAGCCAATATATGACCAGTATCAATGTACGTAGCGACCTGAAGAAGTCTCCGAGGTCGGTACGCCACTTCTTCTTTAGTATGTGCAAAAGGGTCACGTTAGCCGGCCACATACCACTCTCGCCTATATCCAAAACATACAGAGTACGGGTTCCTTGACTCTGAGCCGCAGACCCTAACTAGGGCTTTATCTTCATCTCTACATAAGATGATACATATTCTGCACCGGAGATGCAAGGCGCGATGAGCGCAAATCCTCCGGACAGCTCCCCTGTCAAAGCACATGCCATACGCTGGGATCCAAAAGCGTTGCAATCGTGAGACTTGGGCTTGTGAAAATCGTCCCATCGAAATGCTAGACAGTGGCGAGATCAGACGGGTTCCATGAAGCACGTGAGGTTTCTCGGTTGCTCATTGTGCTTCTGAAGGTAAAGTTCGTCAAAGAGGCGAGTAAGGGTGCCACATGATCCCACATCCTTGGCAAGAGATTGTCGATCGTGGTCGGTACAAAGTCGGCCCATATTGCAGCCCAGCGGCCCCAGCCCATGTTCGGCAATTGCAGAGATCACAGAAGCGGATGTGAGGGCTGAACATAGGGCACAGTCATCGATATACGAGCGACGGTACGAAAGCTGAGCCTGCTGGCGTTCGGTATAATCTTAATTGATCGCCTTCAAAACATTCCCATGCTGAAATGACAGTTTACAGTGCGAGCTCAAGCGACGTCTCATATGTGCGCGCCTAGCACCCTCGTGTCTGCCCTGAGCGATTATGCTTAAAAAAGAGTTATCATCTCATCCATGGGTGCCGGTATACGCGCGTCCATTGTATGTTTCCTGGGAAATTTGACGGTGCAGTATTCTGACTCCCGGTTTGGAGAAGAGCCTGCATCATATTGAGGCTCGGCTTTGTGAGGTACATGCACACGGTCATCATGAACACGACCAAAGGTATCCACGCTATCCATGATGATGGGCCAAAAGGAAATTTCCGAGCTTCTCTCACGAGATAGTCAATTTCCATCCGCGGCTGTATCTAATTTCAATGATTGACAGGTTGCTCGCCAGCTTAGTCAGGCATGCACTTCCTGATCAAAGTGACATAAGCATCCAGCCTTTGAAGCTGACGTCTTTTTTAGGTTGCCGGCACCTGAACCAGCGTACACACCATCAAGGTGGTACGCCTCACGGAGCTCCACTCCGTGTAGAAACAAACGAAATACTTTTGTAAAAGCCAGAGTGATGAGAAAATACCTGAGACATGCAGAAAGCGCGACCGCACATGCTTTTTTCATTCTATTTCCGCCTTTGGCAAGCACGGAGAGATTTCGATCAGTCTGGATTGTATACGCACAGTTCTAACTGTGAAAAGTTATGTACCTGACTCTGACTTCATCACGTCGTTCCCATCACCCACATATTTCCTATACCCTTTTTTCTGTCTTTCGTTCGTGCAGAATATTCTCGTCCGTCCACCGATCTGGCAATACCGTCGTGTGAGCGAATTAGTTCCAGTCTGTGATAGAGAGCTTAAGTCAACGGGATCGGACAACCCAAGTTCGCGAACTCTGGGCCAAGCTTGGTAGCCACGAATGAGAGCGCCTCAACTGTAGGCGTGATGACGCCGTTCAAGTAGCTGGGGATCTGTCCAGTCGCCAACTGATAAAGCAGGCAAGAAGTATCCTTAGCACTGATACCGGCCTCGATCTTGCCATCCTTGATGGCGCCAAAGTTGATAGCATCGAATGTGCCATCGGCAGTGTTTCCACCGAAGAGGACGGGGTTCTCGAGGTACATTTTCAAAATCTCGCTGACAACGTCATTGTTCGAGTATGGAGAAATGCGAGTGGTCCAGTTGTCGGGGATCTTCTCGTGGACGAAGAACGACTCGATGGTTGCATAGTCGGGTTGGTAGCCGTTAGTGCCAGACGGCATGAGCTCGTAAAGGAAGCTGGCAGCTCCGTAAAGCAAAAGGGTCAAGGGACCGAAGAAGAAGTTCGGGTTCTCAGCCTGCACAAACGTCGGGTCAGCCAGGTTCATTTACTTCTATCCATATCGATGGAGAACTTACACGAGACTGCTCGTAGCGCTGCAGACGGTACTTGGATAGACCTTCCCGATTATAATAACCACCAGTTGTCTGAGTCATCATATCGAACAATGTTCTGTTGAAACTGAAGTTATCGCCACCGTGCGTGAAGAAGTCGTTGCGGGTGAGCGATGAGTCTGCCTCAAACTTGTTGTGTCCGTCGAGGCCAGGCTCGCTGCCTGTCAAGAGCGGGTTGACCGACGTACGGGTCGTTGCATCACATCCAATGCTGAGTTTCTCCGTAACGAGGTCTCCGTCGGTAAGAGTGAGTCCAAGCGTGGCAAGCAGGTTGGCTAAATCGTAGCCGACATTGTAAACATTCTGCTGCGCGTCCACCAATTCAGTGAACGTGGTGATACCGTCGTGCGCCAAGAAGTTATGATTGGCGGCAGTATTCAGACCAGGGCAACTTGAATCCATGTCAACCAACGTTCGTAGCATGAATTGGGCAAGGTACATACGGTCCGCGAATATCGTTCTTACCGGGCGCCACGTATTGGTGCGCCGCATCATTAGGATCAGGGACAAGGTAGCCACCCTTGCCTGTTCCCGGGGCGCCGTTCTTCGCTCCAGCGTATGGCCACCTCGAGTCGTAGGCAGCGGCGGGCTTGTGATCAGCGTTGTACGGGCATGACGCAGGACCGCCGGCTCCTTCGCCTACTTGTTGACGGCGATGGTGGCGAGATCCGAGCATGGAAGAGTCCACGCCGGGCACGTCCACAACCCATGGGAAGGCCGAAGCGGAAGTGACAAGAGCTGCAACGATAGCTTGCTTCATAGTGGAAGATGTTGTGTTGAGGGAAAGTGATAATTTGCAAACGCATCGAAACACGCAGCGAACCAGTGCTCTTTTATGTCGTGGTCATAGGCTTGCTAACGGAACAGCGGAAGGTCGAACCGTAATCATGGCGAAGGTAATGATATTCCAGAATCTGCAGATCGTAGCTCAAAACTAGTTACAACGCGGAGTTGTGACCACTATACGTCAAGTTTCGACTACGACAGCAGTGGCGGCTGGTCAGCAGACTCAAGCCGATTGGCATATCTCGATAGCGAAAGCGTATAGTCACGCTGGTATGGGAGATCCAGCAGGAGCAACCGATCAATGGCTGCATCTGTAGTAGCTTCGTCTATGGACCTCCGAGCTAGCAAGAATTAAAGTAGCCTCGGCATGGTCTTGTCCAGGCTTGAGGTGTTGTCTGCCACAACCTGTATGCGGGAGCCCGCCCTCAACCGCGGGATCGTCTTGCGTTTGCTTGTTCTAGAATTAAGGCGAACCATGATGGCGGATCGGCATTGGCAGGATGCACGAGGCCAGGGGTAAAGTATCCCGGTCAATAGACGATGTACCAAAGTGGACTGAAGGAACCTAAAGAACGAGGCATCTTTGCGTAATGCGCTGTCGATCATCAGTTGTGGCGCTCTCCGTAGCCAATGAGCTTTGCGGAGTCAAATTCCATACCGAGGCTTTATACAAATATGTCGAAGTTTATGCACCTTGGGCGTTAGCAACAGCGTGGGGTATCCAGCACATCACCATTTGTGACAAATTGCAGAGCGATGACTGGCTCAGGATAGACATCTACGGTCCGACTACTGAATAGAATTCAAGTCCACGAGCTGTTCCTCCTCGCCTCCGCGGTGTTACGGCAAGCAGGTACAGTACAGTATCACGAAGCTAACAAGACGCTTTAACCGAGACAGGCGCATCGCCCGGTGAAGGGTGCAAGCCACAACGAAGGCGTCCAATACCTTTGGACGGACAAGCCACTCTTGACGACATGCCTAACTCAGCATCGCTCGAAGACCCGATACAAGCCTTTCAGGTTCGCAACCTCGACCGTACCCTTGAGTAGACTTTTGGTTGCCACCAACCTCGCCTTGAACGCGGGAAACAAGGTGTTTTCGATTGCTCGATGCAGCTCGTCCCGTCTCGGTGGGACGGTTTCTCCGTCACTGCCAGATATTCCAGGTAGTGCCTCAGGCGCGTAGTAGCTTGCAAGCTCGCGTAGGAAGCTTTGAAAACACGCGCCTTCATTTTGCCAATCGATATGGGGACCGAGGCGCAAGAGGAAGTTTGGAAGTTTCGCCATCGAAGGCATGTAGCCTTTGACCAATAGCGGGATGCTGAGTAGTTCGCCTTCTTCTGAGATTTCCAGGGCAAAATACTCGGCCAGCATGTCACGTCGAGAGATTAATTGCTCAACCACAGCAGGGATCACTTCGTCCCAATCAAAGTCTGTCGAGTCCGGCTCCTGTGACTCCAACTGCTGGACTCCGACATGCAGGAGCTCGTGCAAATTCAACGGAGTTCCGAACCGGATTGCACCAAAGTTCCCAAAGTCGGTGAGACCAAGCTGATAGAAATACTCCGCCGACACCATACCGTAATCTACCAGGAACAGCTTCACGCCACTTTGAATTGCCGCAATTCGTTTCGTATCATCGACGATGCCAACAAAGGTATGATTGGAGAAGACATCAGTGAGCTCACTATGCATGCACTCGCGTACCGAGGCTCGCAACTCCTTGATCGTGGAAAGTCGACAAATCGTCGCTTCCTTGTCAGTAATCTCGTAGTCTAGGCCATTGGATCCTGCCTCGCGTGAAGGCGATGAGGCCCGCTGGAGCATGGTGGTAATCTTCCTGCTTCTCGCGTCGGTTCGAACCATGTTGTTCTCGTATGTTTTCTGAGTTGTCGGGCGTGAGGCCGAAGGTCGTTTCGAACCAGTAGGCGTAGCAGCCTCGGCATCAGGGATTGAGACATTTCTGCTGATGCTGGGAGTCTTGCCTCCGCTGAGAAGGCTTTGCGTCATGAATGTGCGACTGGTGTCTACATTGCCAAGCTTAGATCTGATCTCGTCGCATACCATCTCCACAATCTCTTCCTCGTTCAAGAAATTGACCTCACGTTTGGTTGGGTGAACGTTGACGTCCACTCTTGCTGGGTCGATCTCGAGACTAAGATAGACAAATGGTTTGCCACCTTTCGGCAAGAAAGCAGAGTACGTCTGCTCTACAGCTTTCTTGATCACTGAGGAGTCGACGGATCGATGGTTGATGAAAAGCAAAAGAGTTGTTCTCTTGCCGTTGTAGTTGGCATTGCTCGCGAGACCTTTCGTTTTGAAACCGTATTGCTCGTTAGCCAGCTCAAAATCGATCAACTCATTGGCAACCGCGCTGTTGTGAACGATTCGAATCCTGTCTTTGATGCTAGCTGCTATGGGTATCGCAATGCCGGCGCCCGATTCGCCGTGCTTCTTGCAAGTGAAAGCCACGCCTTGGCAGTGAACAGCGTATTTGCCTACCTGCTCCACGATCTTCGCATACTCCTCGCTGGCAGACCTGAAAGCTCCACGGCGCGTTGGGACGTTGTAGAAGAGATCTTCGACTTGGATCTGGGTTCCTTGTCGACCCGCGCAGGCTTTTGGATCTGCACTTTGACCAGGTTTCGGTGGTGTCAGTTTACCGGCGGCGTAGTGGGCTTTCCATGCACAGCTTGAGTCTGCGGTCTTGGTGGTGATGCTCAAGTGGGCAATGTGAGATATGCTGGCCAGTGCCTCGCCCCTAAAACCGTACGTTTCGATGGACTGGAGGTCTTCAAATGATTTGAGCTTCGACGTAGTGAAGCGTTCGCACAGGATCGGCATGTCATCTTTGTTGATGCCGCATCCATTGTCAGAAATCTGAAGAAGTTTCAGACCACCGTCTTTGACGAGGATCTCGAGACTGGTAGAGCCTGCATCCACGGCATTCTCAATAAGTTCTTTCAGCGCATGTACTGGCGCGACGATGATCTCGCCGGCTGCGATTTTGTTGACGACATCTTGATGGAGAGCACGAATACGACGAGGACCGTCTGGCTCGTCTGCCTTGCGCTTTGTCCCTCGAGGTGGCGAAGAGAGCCCTGGACTTTGCGACGTGGCGTCCATGATGGGATGATATACTCATGAATGGCGGCAGCCGACGATGAGTGACCAAGGAGTGTCAGACTGGACGCGATGCTGAAAGTGGACGTGCACGTGAACACATGAAGTCAAGCGGGCCCGCCCGAGCGCGCAGCGACTTTTTGGTCGCAACAGCTCGATTGCAGGATGGCAGAGACTCTACCCATCACCTTGCGCGCGACTATCCCATATACCTCTGTTCTCTTTCGCAACACTCCAGACAAACGCGATCATGTCGGACGCTACTTTGTACGAAGAAACTTTCAACATCACCTCCACCATCGCCGACAAGTACGACCGCGTTACCCGCGTTCTCGGCTCTACACACGATGCCTCGACTTCGCTCGCACTTGACGTGAACCACGAGCTGTACCCTCTGTCCAGTGGTGAGACAGTCACCATGGTTCTGGCAACAACACTCAACCTGGACGGTACCAAGGACGAGCGCGGCTGGAGAGAGAAGAAGGGCGAGTCGACGCTCGCGGATATGTACGACTACGTGTGCTACGGAAAGGTCTACCGCTTCGAGGAGGGCGAGGAAGGCAACACCATGTAAGTGTCGCAAAGTTGTGAGCTGACCCAGGTGCAAAGTGCTGACATACCAATAGCAAATGTTACGTCTCCTTCGGTGGACTTCTCATGTGCCTCGACGGACCGCACAAGAAGCTGTCGCCGCTACGCATTGACCACGTCTACATGCTGCTTAAGAAGTAGGACTTGTTGAACATTGGGTAGAAAGGTCAAATGTTGTGGAAAGGCGATCAGAGAATGGAAAAAAGTCAATTTAGCGCGGCGTTGGTGGCATTAAGTCGAAAGACGCTTGTTTGAAATATGCCGGAATGGGTATCACACAAGCCTACGAACTCAAGACTTTGCTTGTTTACAAAGTTGGGAACTCCAGTCTGCGATGCAGCCTGGCGACGATCTCTACGTATCCTTCATCGTCCGAGGTGAGAATTCCGTGTCGAACGAAGAAGTCTAACAACACAACGGCGCAATTCGGCTTGAACTCACCGTCGCGCAGCGCGACTTTGGCCTCGTCGATCGTCATCAGCTCAAAGGCTTCGACTTCGTCGTCGCTGGGTTTTGGTTCGACGTCCTCCGCTAGCTCTAGGTCGTAGATATATTGGACCTCCGGCTGCAGCAGTCTGGTCTCTCCTCCAGCGCGACGGTCTCGGATGTGGAAGTATGTTACTGTGCCCACGGCTTTCACATCCTTGCGAACCAGGTCCTCTGGCAGAGACGCCTCCTCGCCAGCCTCGCGTACTATACATTCGAACGAACTTTCTCCCGTCGCAATGCCTCCTGCAACAGTATTGTCCAGCATTCCGCCGTAGGTCTGCTTCGTAGCCGCCCTCCGAGGCACCCAGAGCTTGAGCTCTCCATCTTTCTTTGTGTAGGCCATCATGTGGCAGCCGTATGTGACTATGCCAAACAGGGCAGATGCAGCTCTTTCGATGCTGAACAGCAAATCGCGATTTGGTCCGTAGACCGGGTACAGTTCGTTCCTCCAGCCTCTCAGGATCTTGAAATGATCGGTAGCACGCATAGCCTCCGCTGTAGCTGCCACAATTCTCGACCTCTCCTCCTCACTCGAACCAGTCGTAAGCGTGAGCGTTCGGTCGTCATCGTTCACGTGCCAGTCGGGCAGACCGCGAAAAGCCTCAGCAACAGAGGGTAAGATGTATCCGAGATCTGCTTCAGGATACTGAGGAACTTTCAGCGCATAGTACGTGTTGATGTGCGCGAGGAACAGCTTGGGGTTGGTGTGGTAGTAAGGGAAGTTGTCACATTCTCCGATCAAGTCGAGATTGCTCTTGGGTCCTGTCGCTTTAGGGTTCGGTTCCGGCAGGATGATCGAGTCGTTTGAGTCCTCGTCGTTGGCTGCAAATGACGACTCCGAAGTCACACTCTGGTCTTGACTGGCAGGCCAAGAGGGCATCCTAGGGAGCTGCTTCGGGAGGAGCTCACGGACTCGCGTGAGGTTGAATGAATCCATAGCGGGACGAATGATAACAGAAATTGCGCGAGCGCGTTTCTTTGGAAAAGTCTATTCGTGAGGAAGGTCAAGTTGAGTTGGTTCGTGAGATTCTCGTTGACATCCCCTCCAATCTCGAAGCTTACTGTCAGTCAGATTCGCTCGGAGCGGGGTGGTGATCTGAATCGCGCCGGAAGTCTGAAGGGCTTTCTAGAAACGACCGAGTCTCGCAAGTGGAATATACGCAGATTCAAAGGTATAGCTATATCAGCTTTGGCAATTCAATACAAGAAACCAAGCCAATATTTCCTAGTTTTCTCTACGATCAGCACGAAAATGTTCGGCCTCATCATTTCCGGCAGGCCTGTGGATGCCGCACCACAAGCCATCACCGAGTCACAATTCGCCTTCAGGATTCCGCCGGTACCCTCGTTCAGCCATATTGTTGTCTTCCTCTTACCGGGCACGCAGCTACCCGACGGAACCGCAGCATCGGTCTACGTGCAAATACCACCATCTCAAGAATTCAAATTTCTCGGCGGCATCGGGCCTGGCAAAGAGAGCGCGATTTTCAAAGTCAGCGGCTTGAAAAATGGCGGCTCAAATGATTTGGATGGCGACGCCATGACTGACGATGCTGGCCAGCCATCTGCAAACACCAACGGCACTGTTCCCGCTGGAGCCGACATAGTCGTTGGCGTCTCAATTGAACCCGCGGCCCAGGTGGAAGCTCAGATGGCATCTCTCAAAGAACCTGCCGGTGTCCCAGCAATGGCTCTGGTCCGCCAACAATCTACCACTGGCGGCAAAGTGACAACAAAGGTTCTCGCGCAAAGAATCATTGGCAACGCATTCAACTTCCTGTCATCTTTCGGCAGCGACACGGTCCCTCTCAAGGCTTTCCAGGACTGGTGGACGAAATTCGAACGGAAGGTGGAGCTCGACCCGAGCTTCTTGGAGCGAGAGCAACAAGGCTGAGCGCTGACAGCGTTTTCCACGGGAATGACGACAAATACCTTGACCCAGGTACCTTGCATCGCTTGCGTGCGTCTATGGGTCCTGCCGAAGATTAAGATTCGCCCTTATAGAGTTGATTCCGCATTGAGCTTGCTGGAAGCCAAACAACTACCACGAGAGCACGGATGTGCTTATCGATGCTGTGCTTCGCTGCTGGGAAGAGGAAGGCAAGAAGAACCGAGTGCAAGCGGATCGAATCGTTAAGCTACAAAAGCTTGCGACGACAGAGCTGACGACGATCATTCTGTAAGGCGCGCAAGTCAAAGATTGCCAGGATGACACTTTGCAGAGACCAGCCGGTATCCGCCGCTCACTGAAGCGACCGAGGCCGTGAGGTTTTCATACGAATGATTGGATGTTGGTGTCGCGCCTCGAAAAAGCGAACGAACATAAGGTAGATCACATGTGTAGGGAACAAATTGTAGAATCAATATTCACGCTAGTCATAGCTCGTTTGTCTCGTCGCCACCACTATATGGTTATCATTATAGGTTGTCCTGCGTATATCCGAGGATGCAGTGTATAGAAGCTACTCAAAGAAGTACTTGAGAATTCCATTCTTGGTCAGCGGCTTGTAGTTGTCATACCTGAACAACGGTTAGTGAAGTGTCATGGTAGCGGTATCACAGAAGTAACTTACGATTGGGTGTAGCCAGGATATTTGCTGAACTGATCTTTATCGATGTTATTCAACTTCGGGCATCCGAGCGAGTCTGACTCAGCATTGATTATGGAGCCGAGCTTGTCCTCGGCAGCATTGGTGTCAGTGAACAGTCCAGACAGTATGTCGGGAGTTCCTTGAATGAGTAGCTGCATGGCGTAGCAGAAGAGATTGTTGCCCTCAAAGAGTGTGCCAGCATTGTAAAGACCTCCTGTGAGGTTGGCAGGATCAATGCCGACGAAGGAGTTGACAGTCCCGGTGTTCCCGCCAATGCTGGCAAACTCTGGGTGCTGATTCCCCATCCTTATTGTGTCGAGTTCAAGATACGCAATGGTGTAGTCATCGAGGACGTTGCGAGTGTACCAATTGTCTGGAATGCGTTCATGGCCACGGTTGTAGACGAAGTTGCCGTCTTCTCCGGTGATTGCAAAAAAGGACTTCAGCACCTCGCCATCGAGTAAACCAGACGGGTATTCTTCACTCTTGTTTGCCATGAAGCGGTAAATGAACGACCACGCAGCAGGAAGGGCGATCACACCAGAAAAGGATGCATTAAAGAAGTACGGGTTGGTGTTGATACTCTCCTGGAAAAATTCATGTCGTAGGTCCGTAAGCAACTGCAAGTCATACTCGTCCTTTGCCTTGCCCGCATCGTAGATTCGCTGGAATCTACTCAAGACAAGGTCGTAATCGTTTCCGTAAACATAAAGATCGCCTCTGGTAGGAGAAGCGTCGCCTTCATACTTGTTGTGCGCGCCGGAGATACCCTGGGGTTGACCAAGAAGATTGAGTGGGATGCTCACGCGGTCGTCAGGTCCACCGATGGACCAGCTGTAGAGATTGCCGTCGAAGACGGAACCGTACACCGCCAGGAATGTGGAAAGATCGATGCCCATGCCGAAGACTTTAATGGTCGGTCAGTGACGGTTTGCTTTATCTTGACGGTCATATTGCTTACCTTTTCCAGTGCTTTCAATGAATTGAGGGATCGTGGCAATACCATTATGAGGCAGATAGCCGTGGTTGGCCATAGCATTCAGACCAGGGCATGGGCCTCGCTGGTCATTGGGTCCTGGGGCTACGAAAGAATACGGGCCGGTAGTATCAACATATTGCGCTTGAGCATCAAAAGGCGGAGTGCTGAAAGGAGTCTGTCTCTTCTCACGATGGCTACTGGCGCCTGCCTTTTCGAGTTGCTGTAGGATGTCTGGGTACGCGGAAGCTAAGCCGGAAAGCGCAAGACAGATGATTGAAGTGGACTTCATCTTGGATAACAGAGAGACTGAATTGGATTACTGAAGGATTCATCTTCAACGAGAGGACCATGAATAACATCTTATACGCTTATCAAAAGACTTCTAGCTTTCTGATAACGGACAACGACGGACATGATGTTATGCTGGTCAAGGAGACGCAAGCAACTTCGTCAACTGGTCGTTGCGCGTTCCAAACCCGGTTGCAAATGGAGAACAGTTCATTGGTCTTTAGCAGGAGGAGGACACTGAACCATCGTGGAGAGTATGAACATTGAGAACCTTTTGGGAAGGATGGTTTGGCAGTGGCGCGTGTCCGAAGGTAAGCAAGCCGTGGCTTGTGATCTGCAGCAAACAAGCCAGACGTGGGATGATCAAGCTTCTGCAACTGCAGCCGCGAACTCTCTCGGACACAGGTCGCTTTTGGAAAGTCTCATCATAGTGCTGTGGTCATGGAGTGGATGCGAACTCTGACTTCGTGAGCGGACATCTAAGCTCGTAAGAGAGACGCCATCTGGAGATGTATCACTTGAGTTGATGTGCCTGATCTCGTAAGTGGCTATCACGGCAGCACAACTCCGTAGTCTACCATCGAGTTTGTTGCCTCGGTCCGGAAGAGGTGGGAAGACAGCAGGGTGGGCAAAGAGCAAGGCTGCTAGATGGTCCTGATAGCTCTTTAGGCGCCCACAAGGCAGTGAGTATGAGGCTTGACAGCATACAGTAATTATGCAGCCGCAGCGTCTGAAAGCACCCACGTGCACGAGTGAGTTTCTGCAACTGTCCTTACAAGACGGCGCGGTCGTGAGTTGGGTGTTGACGACATTCTCTTCCTCTTCCTCCTAGAGATGTTGCTTGCTTCCATTCTCTCTCGGCACACAGACGGAGACGGGTGAGAAGCCTCGATTTGATATAGTGGCGTAAAGTACAGAGTACCTGCCTGGCACGGGTCTGCTGCTTTCGACGTTTGTCGAAGTGGAGTGACATCTGTCCGCCGCCGATCAATCGATGGGTGGAGCTCGAGAAGTTGGCAGATCGGTTGTTGCACCTGACTCGCGACTCTGAAGATGCGGGGAAACGAAAACGAAAACGAAGCTTCGGATGAGCATTAGTGCTTGCGTCGTCAGGCCTGAGTGCGTGGTCGAGCATCTGCAAGACTAATCGCTCATCGGTGCGCCATGGCTCGCTTTCGGTGCTTTGAGATTCAGAACCGTGGACTTGGGAATCGGCAGTACCTGAGGCACACGCCGGGGCTGGGTGACTGTGATCAAATGTACACATACGTGCCACTATAAACGCATGTTGCTCGCTAGCGTGAAATTTGTATCTCGAATCGAGCATCAAAGCTAAGGTAGGCATTCTCTGCGCATTGGGGAAGTCAATACACAGCAAATCTACCGTGCAGCATGTCGAAGCGCGTCAACGAAGCAGAGGACACCAGTCGTCCTCCTAAGCGCGCGAGATCTGAGCAAAATCAGCCCTCGAAACCGGCCGAAGAAATCTGGTCGTCTCGACAGCTACAGGATTTGCTTGCGTTCAGACAGGATGGCCTCCAGGAACTGCGCCACGGCGTGACATCGCTCAAGGTGTTCCTCGACAACATCTTGTACAACCGCGACGATGACAACAGAGGTCGCCACCTCAGCATTCTTCGTGACTTCTTGGACTCCCAGAAACCAAAGGACCCACAGGACACAGACAAGCCATTTTTAACCCAACTGTGGCAGGCCTGGTCTTTTGCTAACCAAAACAACAACGACTACCTTGCATCATCGCTATGTGCCATTTTTGCACTCCTCTTGAAGACTGTTTCTTCGCTACTGGACTTCCGCGAGCTTGGAACACTTCTTTGCCGAACGATTTTGCAGCATCAGCATCTACGTCTTGTCAAGCGTAGCTTAGACGCGCCCAAACACAAGGATTTCCTGGTCTCACCCAGCTTGCGACTTCTTACCGAGCTGACGAGTTTCGATGGTGGTTTATTCGCGAGAGAAGTCTACAAGCGCAGGGAGCAGACCTTCGACCTGACGGCGCTCAGGAAGAACCTTGGTCACTTCAAAACCGAGTAAGTTCCCTCTGTTACCCTACGAGGATCACTTATTGTATCGCCAATGCTGTGATCCAAATTGCTTCAAGTAGTTACACTGGCTAACGAACTGCAGTGTGTCCGAGGAAGAGGCCAAACGCAAGCCTGCGATACGGACCCTCACCGTGCGATACATCTTGACACATTTGAAATACCAACCAGAGGGTGGCAAGATCGATATCTTGAAGCAGCGTCCTCTCTGTGGAGCTCTGTTCCAGTACATTCGCGAGGACCCGGCCGACCTTGTCTTGGAATTGCTCCGCACTACCGAACAAAATGTGTTCAAAGACAAGACTCTTCCGCGTTCCACTAAAGCTGCCCTATTGACCCAACAACATCTCGAACGTGTTACTGAGATCGCATCGCGCTTGGAGACTGACGAGGGAGTCGCAAAGGCGGCTCTCGAATGGCTAAAGGCCGTTTCCACCAACTCGTCTTACGGCGTACTCAGAGCGAGTGGATGGTACCCACCAGGGACGACGAAGGCAGAGCACAATCTCAGTGCCACTGACGGTGCAATTGACCTTGGTATCGATAGTCTGGAATTCTACGAGGACGCAGGAAACTTCCAGGTCCGCAACACGACACTACTTTCCTGGATCCTTACTTTGCGTCCTCAAACGGATGCTAAGGAGCGCGAGATCGTTTTGACATGTTTCAAATCGGCTCCCGAGCTCATACATGCGTACTTCAAGGAAAAGGGCTTCCAGTTGGATCCAAAACTGACTAACACCTGGATCGGCTACGCTTCATTCGTTTTCGAAGTCATTGCACTGGCGGTCCCTGCTACACTGGGCCATACCGAGGAGGGCGGATTTGCGGACATACCGCCTCAAACATCAATAGTGCTGGACAACATCATTCCTAAGCCACTGAGTCAGAAAGTCTTGACGCGCTGCTTGAACCAAAGCAACCCACTCATCACATTCTTTGCGCTCCGTTTGATGGTCATTGCTTTCCAAAAGCTTGCAAAGGTTCAAGCACAGTTCAAACAAGCTGCGTCCTCATCCTCGCATGAAAGACTTTGGGACGAAGCATCAAACCGATTGCAGAATCGCTTCGTCGAGCAATGCCCGAAGATGAAGGACGTTATCAACACTTTCAGACAGACGCCTGATGACCAAGAACACATTCTGCAGCGTGAGGCGGTCACCAAATTGTTGAGTCTGTACTACGAAGTGACCCCAATCCAGGCTCTGGAAGAGCAGTTCGACGTTTCAGGGACTCTTACTGCCGCCTTGACTCGTGAAGAGTCACCTGCAGCTGGCGAAGACGAAGCCAACGCTCTGCGTTCGCTAGAGTTGGAGCATCTTCTCAGCGTTGCTAGACATAGCGTGGGCATGCGTTGGTTCCATACACAAGGTGGACTGAAGTTCTCACCGTTCGTCACTCTTCTCCGACTTCACGCCAAGCATCCCAGCAACAACCTCGTTCGAGGCATGCTTGGAGATGTTCTTGGAGAGCAAGGCTTGCTCAACAAGTCTGCTGATACGGCTGTCCCCTCACCACTGGACGCTCTTGTGGCAAGCCTCTCGCTGAACAACGAGCAGGGCGATGATATCTACACATTCCTCGATGATTGTTTATCGCGAGGTAGCCGCCAGCCCGTGAAGTACCTGGACAGCCTTGAAGAGCAGAAGCGCCAGTTGTCGTCGGATTCTGTTACGCCAAGCTTATTGATTGAGGTCATTCGGGAACAGGCACCTTTCGCAGCCGAGAAGCTGACAGGCGCCGCCCGCGCCGCAGTCATGGCATGGATAGGCCACACTTTGTCTCTGTATGCACTTACAAGTGATGCCGGACCTCTTTTGGACGCTATCGCTGCAAGTGTCGCAAAGCTCGATGGTGTCACGCAACAAGATGCAAGCGCAGATTTGTCCAAGACTCTCGCAGAAATTGCTTTGTCAGGTAGAAAGGAGTCTATTCTTGCAGACGATGACGAGTTCTCACCAGAGGATCAAGATGGCAACCTTCCATTCCAAGCAGTACCTATCGAGTCCCCCAACCACCCCGAGATTTTCAAATGGCAACAAAAGGATCTTGACCTTGCAATCGAGGATGGCGACATTGATGCGCTGATGCTGTGTCTCTGTTCGGAGCACACGGACATTCGTCACCAGGCGCGCGTACAGCTTAGCAACCTGATCGTGAAACTCCAAGCATCTGATCTTGAGACGAAGGATCAATTCCGCATTCTCTTCGGAGAACTCCTCGAGACATACGAGCAGCACTTGGCAGATCACCCTGGCGTGCCACTTCCTTACCTTGTTGGCACTTTTGCTACCCGTACCCTCCACGTCCTGGCGGATCCTACTCATTTCATGTACCCCAAGATCAACCGCTACCTGATGAGAAGCCCGCAGTGGCGCACCGGACGTCTCCCTGGCTACTGGATGGAGAACACTATCCTCAGCCAGCCTGAAGAGGACGACGCCTACTGGAAAGAAGTTCAATGGGTCGCTGACTGGTTGGTGGACGGCTTGCGCACAACTGGTGATCTGGACATGCTCCGTCGCTCCAGCGCTTTCGAGCGTGTGATGGCGTTGTACGGCTCACCAGCGGCTTCGGACAAGCTCGTGAAGAACAAAGTGCTGGAACTCGTCTTCAGAGCGGCTGAGGTGGACGCCAACACCCTTGTCACAAGAACGGGCTGTTTGGCTTGGTTGGATACCATTGGCAGCGGCGGGGTGCAGAAGAAGCTGAAAGAGTTCGTGCTTGAGAAGGCGGACAAGCCACGCCTGAAGGAGTGGGCTGGTGTTGAGGTTGACGGCGTGGCTGTATAGATAATTATGTATCACAAACATCAAGTTCATTTTGTACATTCTTGTGCGCTCTGTCATCGCTGGCTGCTGCTATGTCGTGCTCGCTGGGGTCACGTGCCGAAGATCCGTGAGGTCGAAGACACGGGTACACCCACTAGCGTTGTTTTCCGTGCAGCCAATCAGCATGGGCCGCATGCGCGGCGACGGTAGCAGCACGCAGCCCCCAATATCAAGTTCGAGATGAGGAAGGTGCGAGTTTGTTGTGGTGAAAATGGAAGGTGCGACTCACAAGTGAAGTGAAATCTTGGAATTTCTGGTTTGTGCGGGTTAGGGTTTATAGTGCCGTCTTACACTTTTGTAAGCACATTATCCTCTTTTGTGACAATATCGAGCTGTATTATGCCCGCTCATTGTTATTTTGGTATGTTCACTTGGTTTCACTGCTTTTTCTACGCATTTGGTGGCTTCAGGTGTTCGCAAGCATGTTCCCTTCACGTTTCCTTTGAATCCAGCAGATGAGCTCAACCGACAATCCTCGCATTCTTCAATTCTCATGCAAGAAGAGATGCGCATTCTCTATCATCCCAACAGAATAGCTATTTACGTCTCCTCAATTCAATTGGGAAGACCTTAGCAGGATCCTCGGGCGTTGTTGCCGACCAGCCAATACCAACTAAAGGATTGATGCAACGGCAGCAATACGTATCCCCATCGATGGACATCAGATTCATGGCAGTATCGTTCTTCATTAGACCATGTATCTGAGCTTAAGCACGGCGGATTTCCCACTTGATATCCTTGATGCTCACTTCCTCACCTGCCTTGTCGTCGTAGTCGTACCATTCGCCCTCCGAGAGATCGATGGCGGTGAAAGGAGTGTTGGACTCGACGCCGGTAGCCTTAAAATCACCCTGAGTAGGTAAATTAGCTCTGGATGCAAAATATTCGCTGTCAAGGATAGAATGGACATACTTCCGCCTTGAATTCCACAAACTCAAGACCACGGCAATCCAGGAGCAGGATGTTCTGAGCCTTTGCGGGCTCCTGCTGCGGGTAGGCTTTGGGCGCTTCCATGACGTTTGCGGAGTGTTGTCTCTGTTCTTCCTGTCAGTGTACTGCTCGAGTGTTCTAAAAGGAATAATCGTGTATTGACCTTGCAGTTCTGGCACTTCCACACAAAGTTTGCCTCTCCACGGCTACCTTGCTGCTCATTCATTTCCTAAGACGTACGTCAGTCGCTGGTCGCGGCCGACGACAGATGATATCGATCATACATGACGGTTGACAGTGACCCAGTTCGGGTGGACTTCACGACATGAGGTACATTGCACTTTGAATGTGTAGTGGAAAGGCTCGTCTTCAGTATCCTGGGGCAAGAGGTCGGTGACACTATGTATATCAGTATTACGGCACCCATTATTCATGGCAGCTTGACGTACCCTTCAAGGTCAGCTTTGAGTGCGAGCGCGAGCATCTTTGCAATATTTTGTTCCAATCAACTCTCAGATGTGAAGGACACTGGAGCATTTCCCACTGACGTCGGACAAAAGCTTCCCTCTCGCTGCGGGCTGGAAATGCGGGCGTCGAGCATTCGGCCTTTGATGAGCATACGGGTAGCCTATCTCTTCTCTCCTACCACTTCACATGCAATCCCCTTGCAGTGACTGTACAACTCGCAAGCAACGTCACGCGAAATGTTGCCGCCTAAACCTCAATTCAAGTCCATCAGCACGAGTACTGCGCGCATAAGACGCGCCAAACTAAAGCTCTCCAACACGTGAGCGGACAGGCAGCACCACCACTCGAACACAACAACCGCGTACGGCTTCACCAGTGTACCCACAATGCCTCCTCGCACGCTCCCGTGGCTTGCAGCGCCAAAGACCAAACCTCTCGATCCGCTATCCACATCTTCGCCTGCACCGCCCAAGCGCAAGCGGGCGGCAACACCACCATCCGATCAGGACCTCGTGGACCCGGATCTCAACCCGACCGGTGTGTCTACTCCTCAGCGACGCGCTAAACAGCGCCTCCTCAACCCTGACCGCTCGCCCTCAACTTCGCCTCCTCCCGCTCCGCCTGCGGTTGAGTACATGCGCGAAGGTTATGGCGCCGACGATGCTTGGATGATGGTCGAGGACGAGTTTCTTGCGACTGCGCAACTCTACACACAGCACCTTCACCATGCAGCGTATGCAGAGCAGAAGCGTCGGGCACAGGCGCGCGGAGAGAAAGTGCTCAGAACCTTGGGCAGACCCACAGATGGACGAACCGAGAGGGACGCCATGGCGGTCGAAAGAGAGGAACGAGCAAAAAGCATCCACAAAGCCCTGGGGTTGGACAAGGAAGACGACGAAGGAGATCTGACAGACCCTCTGCTGGGAGCCTTGATGAACGATCACCGACGCATGGGCAGAGCTCTTGAAGGTGTCGGGAAAGTCAAGTCCAAGAGCAGAGCTGCGAATGGGTTTCTCAGGAGTCCTGAAAAGGCCAAACGAACTTTTGTGGTGGAAGATCTGGATGCTGGCGATCGAGCCATGAGCAATGACTATTCCGAAGCCGAAAGCGATGACCTTGATGGACCTGTAGCGCGCCCGAGAAAGCAACATACGGCATCCACCTACGACATCACCTCAAAGCCGAGTGCACCAAAAGCGCATCCGCGTCGAGAGACCGGCATTTCCAAGAAACTGGCTACAGCCAGAAACGAGGAGAGACCTCACGATCGTGCTAAGTTGGATCGTCGCCCTGTGAACAGAAATAATGAAGCAGTCCACGACACTTCACGTTCAATCGTGAGACGTACAGAAGATAGCATCGCCAGCAGATTCACGACCTCTATTGACGACTTCGAGCCACTTCAACCCAGCATCAAGGAAGAAACCCCACCCTACCTGGTCAAGCGCAGGCAGAGGAAGGAAGAAGAAGAGAAGCGCAAGGCAAAGGAGAAGAAAGCTTCAGTCGAGGTTCCAACTTTCATCATTTGATTTTCTCATTTGGCAGCCTTTGCAGTATGCCATCATTACGACTTGATACCCCAAATTTGCTTATGTTGCAGGCGTCCACTGTTAGTCTTTGAACAATAAGAAAGAAAGAAAAAATTTTTACCACTTCTCCAGCATCGGTCTGATATCAACCTCATTAGTAAAGCATCTCTTCGACTGCACATGCAGACTCCAGTACGTCTCAGCAATGTCATCCGCGCCAATCTTGCCCTCTGGCGGCATATCCTTCAACCACTCCTTAGTCCTGGGAATGTCGATGACGCCGTCGATGATGGCGTGAGCAACGTGTACGCCCTGCGGCGCAAACTCCCTCGCGATCGAATTGCTCAGCGCGCGCAGCGCCCACTTGCCGCTGGCGAAGGCGGACATCTGCGCGTTGGCTTTGACGCTTGCTGTGGCGCCGGTGAATATCAGAGTCGGAGGGTATTTTGCGTTTGGGTCGGAAGCGGTTTGAAGGAGGAGGGGGAGGGAGGCTTGGGAGAAGATGAGCGCTCCTTTGCTATTGTGCACGTTCATTAGCATCATGGTACTCGAATAAAACTGCCCGAAAGTATCGAAGCAACGATCGTTGCCACATAATTAAGAAAAGAGAAAGAAACCACAACAACCCGAACGAAAAAGACGATGACTTACGCGCTAACCTCCCAACTCCTTCCAAACTCCTCCACCCCCATCTCCAATAACGGCTTCCTGAAAAAACCCCCGCTCGCATTGAACACCGCCGCCGCACACCCCGCGCCCTTGTACTCCTCCTTGATCTTGGCGAAAGCGCTCTTGACGCTCTCCTCGCTGGAAACATCCGCACTGATGCCAATGGCTTTACCTCCAGAGCTGTTGATCTCTTTGACTAGGGATTCGTAGTTTTCCGGCGAGCGCGCGAGCAGCGCGACGGGATATGCTTTGGCGAAGCGGCGGGCGACGGCGGCGCCTGTGCCTGGACCGACGCCTGCGACTACGGCGAAGGGGGAGGGGGCCATTGTCTCTTGTTCTTGGTGTTTCGTTTGGTAGGGGTTTGTGGTTTTTTGGTAAGATGTTGGTCTCGGGGGAGGAACTGAAAGGAATGGATGGGGGTTTGCAGTCAGTTGATATTTCACTGCGTCGGGTTTACGGGCTGCTTTTGCTTTGCTTAACAATCCGTTTCATTTATAATTGGGGAGCTGGAGCTTGAGCTCCATAAGATGGCGTCAGATCGACAAGACCGAATTGGGCATCATGTTCAGTAATCGTGGGGTAAAGAAGTGGGGTCGATATTGTTGACGACTGCAGATGATTTGAGTTGACGGACTGAGCAGGCCGAGGATGCAACATGGAATTGTAGGGTTGATGGGTGATCACATTGCAAACGGTTGCTCGGGGACATTTACATGGTTGGCAGTAGCTTCCTGCACATGCGCAGACTTGTGAGATCGATTCTGTGTGCGTTGACGCAGGTACAACCACTTTTTGGTTTAGGTAAGATATGCTATATATGTATTTTTGCTAACACGACTTGCCCTCAAGCCATCCATGCGATGGCACCATGCATTTGTTCATATCATGCTGCTTCTTTTGTATCTTCGAACTCCAGACGCCTCGCCAAAGTAATCAACCATTTTAAAACACCAGACGTTCAGATCCTGAGCACACTCGAACGACTGGTGACGCCGTCGAACAGGCAGCAGTTGTCGATTGGAACGTACTGTGCAGTCAGGACCTTGATGATCTCCTGCGCAACCATGCCGCCCACTAGCGAAGCAATATTGTGCAGTTCTTTACCACCAGCTCTCGTCATCTCAACGCAGATCTGCTGGACTTCCGACTTGAGCTCGGAGTACTCTGGGTCTTCGATGCGGGTACTGGCCTCGTTGATCAGGTTGTCGATGATCCTGTGTGCGATGCCTGTGAGCTTGGCAGCATCTGACTCGTAGTCTGCGCCTGGCTTGCCAGGAGCAACCAACGATGATACAGCATCGGCGCTGGTAGAGGGTGTCGAGTGGGTGGCAACGAAGTCGTCAAAGGCGAGGAAAGCAATGTACAAGCCAAGCAGGCTCTCTGGGTTGGTAAGCCGACTGGTCATAGCCTTTGCGGTAAGTCCGAACTTCACATCTGCACCCGCTTGGATGATCTGCAGTGGTCTGCCCCGGGCCAGGTGAATGTGTGCAGCACCCTTGCAGAAGTTCTCGACTTCGCTTGGGTCGATGAACGATTTGTCTCTGCCAGCAGCCTTTTCAAGTTGCTGAACCGATACGAGGACTTCGGCGCAGTCTCGTCGAGCTTTGTCCTTGTAGATCTTTTGGAGAGTGATGTAATCTTTCGAGTGGGCCTTCATGTCAGGAAGTCCTCCAGGAAGTGGCAGCACACCATGCTTGATGTTGAAGTCGTGCACAGCTCTGGCGATGAACCAGAATGATGCCGATGTTGGTGAAAGATTCTGTGTCTCGTCTGCAGCGAAGATTGCACGAACAGACGAAGGCGCCTGTGGAGGGTTTAGAGATTTGAGCACCGCAGCGTATGCTTCCTCGAAGTTCTCCTCGTCTCCGCCATCAGCACGAATCATGTTCCTGACCGCAGTCTTGTCCTTGTACGCCTCTGGGAGCCTTCCATCGTTTTCAGCCTTCCACTTGTTTACGTAGTGCAACAGCAGACAGACGTAGGGTATGTGGCCCTTGTCATGTGCACTCATGGCTTCCACTCCATTTGTCTTTCCCTGTGCAAACTCCTCAAGCTCAGGCCATGGCTTAAGGACACGGAGGTCATCTAATGCAGTCGCATCAGGGTGCGTGTCCACGATTGGGAAGGCTGAAGGAAGCTGGACGGAGAAGTGTGCGTAGAATCCGACCGAATGAAGGTAAACGAGAGGAATGTGCAAAGCGGAGGCGTGCTTCTGAATCAGAGCGAGGTTGGTGGGTTGAATTGGCGCAGCGACGAGGATGAGAGTGTAGGGAGTGAAGACCTTGTCCTTTGCAAGGAAGGTCTCTAGAGGCTGATTGGTGTGTCAGAATGATGTTGCATTGCGTAAGGCGCCTTCTATCCGTCACTCACCTCTTTGATAGCACGGCCTTTGACATCCGGGTTCAGCTCTCCGAGCAGTCGCACAGTCTCCTCGGCGCGGAACTTGCCCAAGCTCTCGTCTTCCAAGAAGAAGTTCACTCCCAAGTCGGCCTCTGTCACGATGGCAGGATCGAGGATAGAGAATTGACCAATGCCAGGGAGGACGAGGTTCTTTAGGGCTTCGATTCCAGTCACGCCAGAGCCATTGTTGACCAGGAGGATGTGTGTTTCTTCCAGTGCTGCCTGGCCACTGGCACCCCAGAGGCGCAATTGGCGGTCGTACTTCTTCTCTTTGGCGGTGGGTAGGTCGTGGAGCGGTGGCGGGGTGGCCGTTCTGTTGGAGGCCATGACTGTGGGTTGGGATGTATGATGGATGCTGAAGGAAGAAGGAAAGGAAAAGATGGTGTTTTGGCGTTTGCCCGCTCGTTCACATGCTCGTCATCAGAGCGATGTCTCGGTGGCTGATGAAGCAGCTCGCAGCCTCAAGTCCCCGCAGATGTGGCGCAAACAACCAACCAACATTGGTGGGGTAAATAATGGAAGAGCCGCTGTCGGTGCTGTGCTGAAGATTGTTGAAGTATGACGATATGTTCACTTACACCTCCATCTGGTAATTCTTCGAGCTCCCTGACTCAGGCCTTAGTCAACCCACATGCGCTTGCAACTGCTCACAGGTAGGTAGGTCGAGAGTGGATATCTGACAGCAACAGTACCCACACCCACCTATACAAAGCTGTACAAAGCTGCCAATGCTAATCCCTCGTCTCCCAGCCTGCCGCATCCCAACACTCCTCCCAACAGCTACTACTACTACAACCCATACCTTCAAGACATACAAACCTCTCTCAATACCCTGGACTAGAGCCCTCTCCACATCGCCCACCATGTCCGCCGACAACTCCATCCCCCCGCCCGCCAAAGAGCTCGACACGATCGAGAGCGCAAAGCGCAAGGCCGCCTTCCGCGCCGTCCAAGACCACTTCCGCAGCGAGTACCGCTTCGTCGGCATCGGCAGCGGCAGCACCATCGTCTACGGCGTCGAGGCCATCAAGCACTTCCTCAAGACCAACCCGCCGCCCCAGGGCCACATGAACTGGTTCGTGCCGACCGGCTGGAACTCGCGCAAGGTCATCGAGGAGGCCGGCCTGGTGCCCATCGCCTTCGACTCCCTGCCCGGCGACGCCATGCTGGACGTCTGCTTCGACGGCGCCGACGAGGTCGACGCCCAGCTCAACTGCATCAAGGGCGGCGGCGCCTGCCTCTTCCAGGAGAAGCTCGTGGCCACGCGCAGCAAGCGCTTCATCTGCATCGCCGACTACCGCAAGCAGCAGTCCCGCCTGCTGACCAACTGGCCCTCGATCCCGATCGAAGTCGCGCCCATCAGCCACGCCTCCGTCCTCCGCGAGCTCGAGATCCTCGGCTCCAAGAGCCCCAAGATCAGAGAGCACTCGCTCGCGAAGACCGGCCCCATCCAGACCGACCAGAGCTTCTACATCATCGACGCGCCCTTCGAGAAGCTGCTGACGCCCGAGGACGTGGCGGCCGGCAAGGACGGGTCTGGCAAGAACGGCAGCTGGGAAGTCTCGGCGCTGGCGGAGCGGATAAAGAAGATCACGGGTGTGCTGGAGGTAGGCTTGTTCTACGGCATGGACGGCGACGAGGCGCAGGCGGCGGGTCTGAAGGGCGGACAGAAGCCCGTTGCGTGCTACTTTGGCACGGCTGACGGTGAAGTGAGCGTGCAGACCAACGGTAAATAGTTGTAAGTCTTGTCGAGTGTTCATAGCCGGTCTATAGAAAGCGAGTGAATTTCAAAATTCCGCATTTCATGTAATTGCGTGTCAAGCACTGTGTTCACATCCCGGTTCGAGGCGATCATATAGTGCGTCGTCGGCAAGGTTGAAGTCCCAGAATACGGGAAGGGCAAAGAGAGTTGCGACAAAGTTGTGAGGTATGATGAAGCTCATCTATGTGTATTCAATAGCTTCAAAACTCAATCCTCGCAGCTGAAGGCCTGAACCAACCCAGGCCAATCATTCCAGGAGGAAAAGTAGCTACCAGGGGAGTAAAACAAAAGCAAAGGGGCGTGATATCTCATGCAGACAACCAGCCAAAGAAAGCAAAAAACAACCGGAACGCCTGCCCAGTGAGGAGAGGGTTTCTAAATAATCAAGGCGAGGTATCCTTTTGGGAGCCTTTCCCTCTTTGCTCAACTGGGTTACTCCTCTTTTTGTTATCCCAAAAGGTGTCTTTCTGTCGAACGCCATCGCTTAATGCCCCCATTTTGTGCATCAAAATTAGAAAGAAGAATCAAAACCAGCCTCTGCTCGTCACTCCATACGGTCCACCTCATCAGCCATGCTGAGAGAAGGACGAACCCGCTTTTGTGTGTACCAACCCCACCCCGACGCTATGCATAATTCTTTTCGTGTTGTGCGTTTCCAGTGCCAGTTTGACCGTGGAATATTCGCTCGTCAATAAAAACCGAATCCATGTTAAGAAAAACGCGACGTGGAAAGAAGAAAGGGGTATCTTTGCTCGTTCGGTCAGACCCGATTTGAAGAGGGTCTGCCGGTCACGCTCCGCTCCGCTCGCTCATTTCAAATGTACAGCGTCCGCAAAGTCTCCAGTGGAGGTGTCTGCGTGACTCCGTTCTGTCGCAACGCAAGTCCAGCAGCAGTAGTGTCATCTGCAACTTCCGGCTCACTTGCTTGCTTGGAGTTTGCTCGCTCACGCTCTTTCCTTGCAGCTTTCTGCGCTTGCTTCTTGATGTCTTTCTTGTCGCGTGCGGAGATGCGGGGTCCAGGCTGGGACTGGGACGTTTTACCGCTTTGCTCCGGTGGCTTGTAGTCGGGAGGGGGTTTGGGAGGGCGGAGTTTTAGGCGTATGGGTGGTCTTGATGGGGCAGTTGTTGTGGATTGTGTGGTTGTGTCGCTGGTTTGTGAGCAACTTGGGAGGGTGGATGCTTCGCTGTCATCACCATTTGAGCTGGCGAAGGAGTCTTGTGAGGCGTCTGCAGTCTCTAGTTGTGACAGAGCGTGCTTGGTCTGACTTGACCGAGGTTTGCTCTTCTTGACCGTTCGACTCGTGCGACGGTCTTGTTTCTTGTTGGGTCCAGTATTTGAATCGTCATCGCTATCCTGATCACGCTCGACGCTTGAGCTCTCTTGTGCAGACGATCCACTGCCATTCTCTTCGGCCTCCATAAGGTTCGACACCGCTGCATCGATGTTACCCTTGGAAGCTTCCAATGCCCGCTTGATCGTAGGCTTGTCCGCAAGGAACGGCAAGCAATTCGACACTACGTCGATCTGCCATGGTTGCACGTAAGGTGTAGCATCCAGCTTCTGCTTTTGTTTGAGCTCTTCCTCTGGGCTCAATACTTTTGGCGTCACTTTTGGCAATCCAACATGTGGTCCGTCCAGGTTGCGGATCGAAGAGTAGTGCTCCCACATGTGATATGCAATGTGTGCGACCGGGCGGTCTGTCTGGTCACCATAGCTACCAGCACCAGACACCATGTACGCAAAGTCCCGCTGGTAGATCTTGACGTCGACACCGAACGCACTGCTAAAGGCGGTGATCTCCATGTTGTCTCCGTAGGTGCCTCCTCTTGCCATGACGTCGAGGTGACCTTCGAACACCTTGTCGATGTCGGCCTCGGATGGGGTGGCTATGTTGGCCGGGCTGTTGAAGGCGCCGGCGTTCTTTCGTTTGGGATTGCGTCGGGTGCCGCCGCCGGGATTGACATCGATGAATTGTTTGTAATAGGCGGCATGATCACGCATGTAACAGATCACTTGGGTACGGATGGCAGCGTGGGAGGATTGGTCGCCGTAGATTTGATCGGAGAGGGCGTTGAACAGGCAGTTGCCTATGGAGGGCAAAAGTTGTTAGCATGTGAACGACAGGGGCGTCTAGGATAGACATGGACGAATAGGCGACGATTGTATATGGTGACGATGGAGACGGGCGGGCATAGCATACCATCGCCGCGAATGTCTGAAGCGTAGAGTCCTAACGCAGACAGGCCTGGGAATTCATTCTCGCCCATGGTTCCACACAAGAGGCTTGGAGGGCGTGGGAGCCTCCTGTGTGTGGAATTGCGGAGCGGCACTGAACAGGATTCTATTAGCAGTCATTTGAGAGACACTGGTGACTGCGGAGTGGCGACGACTAGGATGATGAGGCCATGAGTGAAGGCAGAGGGCAAAAGAGAGAAGGGCCTGGGTGCGGCGAATGGGGAAAATGTAACAAACAGTGAATTGGATGCTAGTCGGGGTAGTTAGGTTTGCAAGCTCTCTGGCCTTGATGACGGCGGGCTTGGACGGGCTGGACGGGCTCAAAAAGCGCGGTCTCGGACGCTAGGAGGCCAGCGATCGGCGGTGGCAGCTGGTCGGAGCTAACTTACATTTGTCTTATTTTTCGGTGCAAAGCCTTTTCGTGAGCTCGCTTTATTGGTTGGAAATGTTTGATTGAAGCTGCGCTGCCTGTGTGTGGGTGAGAGTGAAAGGCGGTGCTTGCAGGCGGGCAGTGAAAGGCGATTGCCAGATTAATTAAGAATGATGATGATGTCCAGACCTGCCTCCTCGAGTTGCTCCAGTCTCCAGTCCGGTGCAGTGCTTGGCTTCCGATTTCTTGTAGTCACCAGAAAAATGGGCGCCGGGAAGGATGGGATGGCATTAAGCTTTGTAGAGCTCCCTGAATTAATGCATCATCTGTCCTGCAGCAGCTCCTCTCCCTCCCGCCTCCTGCTTTGCTTTGCTTTGCTGTCTTGTGCGCAATTAATGCCAACGTGCTCTCGCCCTGCTGTCTGCCAGCCGATCTCACGTGCGGGCTATTGCGTGCAGCAGATCATGGACCTGCAGTGTCAAGGGCGAATGCCCCGTCTCGTGTGCTGCTATTCTTTGCTACATGCCATCATCCGCTCGCGTGCCCACCGGGTCATCTGCGCCGCCGTGCATCGACCAATGAGAGCAACTCGTTTATATGTATGCCTCACAATAAGCGCACCAGCAACACACCCTCCATGCACGTGAAAGCAAGCGGTATGCGCAAGCAGTATTGCTTCGGCTACTCTATATAGCTGGAGTAATGTTTGGAAGCAGTCATCGGTGAACAGCACACACGTTCACGTGCTAATGCTTCCGCCTAGCAAATCCGCTCGTACGATTCAACATAGCATTTTGACGATTGCGCCAAACGTTGTTCACTACACTTGTGTGGACGTCGCAGCCATCATTGCTCAACATTGTAGTCGTATTGCATTTGCCAAAGCACTCCATGTGCTTATCAGGTACAGTCAACGTGACTCCACTGACTCCAAAGCCGCCCCATATCGACTCTCCGCATTTGCCCGCTATCGGCGAGGCCACTTGGGCGAGGGCGGCCAACCTTATCTACATTGGCAGGTGTTCGCGGTGACAGGGCGTGTTGGCCCTCAAGTCACATAAATGCCAACAGCCCCAATCTAATGCATTGAACAATCTGCTCACATAACGTCACTTTCATTGCATACAATCATGCCGTCAAACATTGTTGTCCTTGGGTGGGTATCCTTCCAACACTAATGCTTTCGCGAATGTCAACTAATGCATTGAACCAGCGCTGGCGTCAGTGGCCTCACCACTGCCATGATCCTAGCAAGAGACCATGGCCACAACGTCACCATCGTTGCAAAACACATGCCAGGCGACTACGACATCGAATACGCCAGTCCCTGGGCCGGAGCCAACTCTCTTCCCGTCGGCAAACCAAACTCCACACAACAAACATACGAGACAGTCACATGGCGAGAACTCGAGCGTCTCGCCCGCGATCAACCAGAAACCGGCATCCACTTTCAAAACAACTTCATCTACCGCCGCGAGAAAGACGCAAACAGCCCGATCGGAGACTGGTTCCGCGAACTGGTTAGAGAAGACGCCTGGTTCAAAGATGTCCTTCCGAACTTCAGGATTCTGCCCAAAAATGAACTCCCACCTGGAATGGACGGCGGCACGAACTTCACAACCGTCTGCATCAATACCGCCCTTTATCTCCCCTGGCTCGCCTCCCAGTGCCTCAAACACGGCGCCAAAATCCGTCGAGGCGTCGTCCAGCACGTCGCCGACGCCGCTGACCTGCACCACTCCGGCAAGCGCGCCGATCTAGTCGTCAACGCCACCGGTCTCTCATCGCTCAAGCTAGGCGGCGTCGAAGATACCACCATGTACCCTGCTCGCGGGCAAATTACCATCGTCCGCAACGATCCTGGACTCATGGCCTCGACGTCAGGTACTGATGATGGTGGCGACGAAGCGTTGTACATCATGCACCGGGCTGCCGGTGGCGGAACTGTGCTGGGAGGGTGTCTGCAAGCCGGCAACTGGGAGAGCCAGGTCGATCCTAACTTGGCCACACGGATCATGAAGCGTGCCATTGCTCTGTGTCCGCAGTTGGTGCCTGAGGGCAAGGGTATTGAGGCTCTAGACATTGTGAGGCATGGCGTTGGACTTCGCCCTATGCGCAAAGATGGTATCAGAGTGGAGAGGGAGGTGATCAAGGGTCCGGATGGGAAGAGTGTCCCGGTTGTGCACAACTACGGACATGCTGGCTACGGGTACCAGACTGCTTATGGTTGCTCAGAAGCAGTCGTGAGATTGGTGGACGAGGCGCTGCAGACCAAGGCAAAGCTGTAGGATTTGGGACTATTACCAGGCACGATTTACATTCAGGCAGATACCTGTGGCAATCGAAAGCCAAGTTTCGAACGTACCATGGATTGAACTCGCAACATCTTCCTTTCCATTCGAGTCGTTCAGCGACGCAAAGCAGAGAAGCGAGCAGTGTGGATCCAGTACCGGCCGTTGAGCAATACCATTAGATGATCAGATGTGCGCGATTGGATAGTTTACCAGGAAAGTAAGTCTGACCGTCCCGATATAGCGATCGTGCCTGTAATTGTTGCTGCCTGTTGTTTCGCCGTGGCAAGGCGTCTTTCTACCAATAGCATCTGTAACCGTTGCCTAAACGGCTTACCACACGAGCTCCATATCGTAGGCATCCAGTATTGCAACACCGTCTGCGCACAACCAAGGCTGGAACCTCGCGACCCCTCGTACTGTACGAGGTGAGTTCAGGGCCAGGAGAACCTCAACCCGAAGATGAACTCGGAGAAATGACGACGCTGCCAAGGGTCTCGCGAGTCCAAGCCTCCTCCGCGACCAAGCTCAAGACAGGCAGCTGTAGTTAGCAACGCATCTCCTCTCTCTCTCTCTTTCCGAACAGCTTCGTCGTCGCATCAACAACACTCACACTCGAACTACTTCTCGCACGCCTCAATCGCCCATCATGGACTTCTCTGATGCATTGTCAGTATCACCCGCGCATTGCGACACGTTGCGCCGACGGCTTTCCGGTCCTTAACTCTACGATCGCATACTGACCCTCCTTGCAGCCGCATCGTCAACCTTGTCGCTGGTGCTTTCATGGTGCTAGGTGGAATCGCCCACTTCTTCCCGATTGGAATGTAAGAGGCGCTGCGTCCCAGGAACGAGAGAAAGGCTACACCTGGAGCTGGTGTGTGCCTCGATACGTGGACGAGATGGCTAACGGAGGTTCTTTGCGCGCGTGCAGTACTACGATCATCGTCGGCGTGTACGCAATCATCTTCGGTCTTGGTAAGCGCTGCGAGTTGATTGGAGGAGTAATCACGAATATGGCTAACGCATGACTTACAGCTACTGCTCTTCTCGGTTCGTTGCGACTGCGCTCGAAAGACGACGACTTCGACTGACACTGTCCCTGCAGAGTTCCAGATCCCTCCCCAGGTCGCGAGATATGCCTCCTTCATGTTCAGCTTTATTGGCCGTGGCGTCTGTACGTGAACCCATCCCCAACAACATGCGATCAGAAAGACGAAGAGGAGGATCACACAATGGAAAGAAGAGCCGCGATGATATAATCGGAATCCGATGGGCTTAGGAGGTAATACACAGCTAACAAGCATGCTACAGTCTACTTCTTCGTTGGCTGCATTCTTGCCGGAGAGAAGTTCTTCAACTACATTCCTGCCGCTATCGTCGCATTCATCGGTCTGGCCTACATCGCGCTCGAGTTTGTTCCCTCGATTGAGCCGCCTGCCAACATGAGGTATGTTCCTCTGGTCCCAATAAATGGGAGGACGAGCTTGAAACGGACACTGACAGTTCCCAGGGACGCGGACGCAGGTTGGGGCGCCGAGCAGGTGTAAGCAGCAGTTCCTGCATTCATCGTCACATCGCAGCGGTGCAGGCACGATGTAGGACGAGCGCTGCGTCTATCCGCTGGTATGCGGAAACGCATACAAGTTAGGTGAAGGGCGCAGAAGTTGGGGAGAAACACTTTTTGTATCAAGAACATGAACGAGTGGGAATCGGCATTTTGCAAACCGCATTGAGGTCATGGGAATGAATGTTACGTAGCACGTAGCGTGTATGGATAGAATGAGCAGGGAGCCTTTAGGTCGAGTCGACAATCTATCGTCGAAATCGTTAAGACGTACTTTGTAAGAGCATGTATGTCAAGAACAGCTTATTTCCTTTGAACTGAAGACCAGTATGCGCGTATCGTACATACGATAACATGCGATTGGACATCCCGTCACTTACTTAGCTGCGCACAAAACTGCAAAAGCACGCGCAATAGCAGCTCACTCGATGTCCATAAGGGCGACCACAGCATTGGATCTGTGCATAGAATGGCAAAAAGTGTTGCGACACCCATCATCGTACACATAGATCCCGCCGACAAGACATGTAGTCTGGCACCGCCTTCTCACGACCTGACACTCTCTGCCCGATTGCTCGGCTGAAGAATATGCCAGTAGCTTAGAGCCGCGCGCAGCAATCGTCCGTTACCGAAACGAGTGGGCGACCGACATGAGAATCGAACCAGGCACGTCCCGCCGGATTGGAAAGGGAGCTAGCGATACGTGGGTCCACTTCACTAAGGAAACCATTACAGTTATGAGAATCTACAATTTTGGTGCTCATATACCTTCAATCAAATCTCGTGAAGTTTACACGGCTTGCAGTAGTATGCTGTCTTCAGCACAGCTTGAATGCACTACGACAACAGCTTCAGTCATTGCATACTGGCGCCTTAACGAAAGCGAAATGACACAATTGCACATACAGAATTTGGACACAATGATTTCAATGATGATGAATTTGCAGTGAAAGCTATTCCATACTCTCCACTTGCTACCTGGTTATTCGAAACACCTCTCATGATGAAATGGCCGACCGAAAAAGCAACCAGAAAGCCTTTCAATATGCTTCCCGCTGCCTCTGCTCAATCTCACAGACACCCTATCTAGATCGAAGCTCTTCTACGAGGAAGATCCTCCCGGTCTACCTGCTGCTGGCGCCAGATGTTACGTCTAGCATTCCGTGCGCCAACGAATCGGTCCTCCAACTCTGGGCGCCAGAGAGCACGGCCTGCATCCCGTGCAGCCACGAACTGCCGCACATGCTCAATCAACCTGGGCTTGTGCACAGTGTTGTAGCGCTCGAAGATCTCCATCACAGGCACCGTGAACAGCACAGAGTCCTCTCCGGAGATCTCCAACGCCGCGGCATGAGTCTGGCGCAACTTCGCCTGGAGGATCTCGTCGCGGATGAAAAAATTGGTCGTCTCGATCGCCTGGTCGATTGGGTCTACAAACGATCGCCCGACGAGCGGGTCAGCATTTGCCAAGCCCGCATCTTTCTTCAACCATTCGAAGTTCTGGCGCCACAGACGAAAGAGCTCTTTCATGTCCAATATGGCTTGTGATATCTGGCCGGAAGCATCCTCCGCCCAGAACTGCTCAGAGGCAATTTCCTCGAGGAGTGTTAGGGACTCCTCGGAGTCAAGGTAGAGCTGATCGTCGGCTGCGAATTCGATGTGGGCGTTCTGTAGATTCGGAACTGCTTGTGGTCCCTCGATTGGTATCAACCAGACGGGAAAGCCAGGTCTGGCGACGATGGCTGGCATGTCGAACATCGGATTCGGCGCATCAAGTGCTCCCCATCGCGGGCACGGCTTGCCCTCCGTCCAGTGGTTGCTGTCATGGTCCGCCTCCTTGCCGCAGATGAAGCAGAAGAAAGTGTTGCACGTGCAGGTCATGGCGTTACACCCATCCTTCAGCCCGATCTTGATCTTGCAGGCGGAGTTAGGGCACTCTTGCCACTCTTTTCCCCTCGTCGCCGGGTCGAAAGCTTGCGACTCGCTTTCGAATTTGGTGGCAGCCGTGGTGGTATCGCAAGTGTGGATGGCTGGAGGTGCCAATGCGGTGTCCCGACACTCCATGCACATCCAGTTTTTGCAGCCAGAGCAGCGAGACACACCCTTGGTCTCCACGCTACCCATGAAGGTGTTGCAGAAGTCAGCCTCTGCTTGGCCTGCGGACTTGTACTTGTCAGTGGAGATCTTGTGTTGACAGTACACACGCTTCGGAATCGGAGTCATGTACTCCTTGGCCTTCTCTCGGTACGCAAGGCGGAGCTCATCTGAGAACAGGTCCTCGAAGGACTCGAAAGGTATCTCGATCAAACCCCATCTCGGCGGGAAGTTGATCTCGCACTTCAGGGCGTCTTTGAAGAGAGCAATTATCTCTGGGACACAGTCGGAGCAAACAGAATCGTCGCCAATAGTACGCATGGTGTGTTGCTGTTCAGTTCGGTCCTCGAGGCAGATAGCGCACTCGTACGACGTGAACGGCATGGTTGGAATGATCGTGTTGACGGTTGTGCTTGTAGTCGTGGAAGAAGAGGGAGTGTTGGTCTGATTTGAATTGTATCAGAACGCTCGCTACTTGGATGAACCATCACTGGCAATCCTAAGCTGTCAATATATAAGAATGCTGGAACCGACACTTGATGGCCATTGTCAACCGTGGATGTCTTTGTTCACATAACACTTCATCGTTGGCAGCAGCTGCATTTCACAATGATCTTGTAAAAGTGAAGTTGAAGGTTGCTGTAATGTAAGGGGACGTTTCTAAGAGAGATGGTACAGGGAGAAAAGAACAAAGGACTTTACCCCCTGGACACATGAAAGCCTTTGTCGACATGTACACCAACGAGTCTCTGAGATCTCAGCGTAGTATGAAGCACGAAACGAGAGACAATATTCTGCAGATCCTCCCAACTCGAGTCCGTGTCAGACTCGCTGGACTCGACGTTATCGTTGGCATTCATCATCTCATCCTTGAACTTCTTTTCGAAGAAACATGGGCAGAACCGGCCATGTTGGTCGAAATTTGGAGGGAGTGGGCGATGATGGCTTCCAGTAGATACTCGTCACTGTCGTTGCCATCAATGGCACAAATCTAAGCAAATATTGAACGTTGAGGGACTTCTCGGCTTGTAAATGTCGTCGTCCACGCTAAAGCCATGCTTCGAGACCACCGATTGAACGCCATAAAAGAAGAAGCACACTAGCTCAAGACGTTACAGGACTTGGAGCTGGAAGTTGCAGCCTTGGTGAGCGTATTTGGCCAGCGACTCCTGGCTAGCATTGAGCCGGGTGAGGATTCCTTTTGGTCCTTGCTGGTATTGTCGTACTGAGAACAAGGCGCATGTTTGCTAGCGAGGCATTTGTATTCGTGTTCTGGCTGCTGACGGAAGGGCTTCAATTGGCATGGCTTGCGTGTAGAGTTCTCCTTGTGCATCTCCTGGTGGATACAAAAGCTACACTCACACACAGGTCCATGAATTATGGTTGTTGTACTCTACTGGCGGGACATCTCATTGAAGTCGTGCGAAGATTAGTGTAATGCAGACTACGTTTCGTTAACACGACATGATGCGCGCTCTCAGTGGTAAGCTTGGGTTTCCGAGATCTATGCCCGAGGACGTTTCCACGTCAATAGCTGAGACGGAGCGTTACATTCACTTATCGCATTAGTTGCTCGATAGGCGCAATGTTATCACGACTTCGCCGTGTTAGTGCTAGCATATAGAACTTACATTCTAATCATCAGATACAAGGCTTTGGAATTTTCAAATCGTTGATTCAATTTCAGCTAGGACATCTGACAGCACCGACCTACTCTTCATGCATACACATACGTGTCCTCGAAGTCAACCCTCCTCGTGTGAAGAAGTAACTCATCTTCCGAGCCGTCATCACGCTTCTCGCGCCTTTTGCTTTCAAAGATGCTGCCAACATCATACCGTATACTCTTGCGGCGGCCTGGGGCACGATGGTGAGCTTGGGCATTCCATATGTACCGTGGCGCATGTAGTACAGAATAGCGCTCGAAGACATCGACGAACGCCCTAGCCGGTACGTTAGTGATCACTACAGACACAGGGTAGAACCATGTCAGTGCTTCGTCTCGCGTTGCGAGCATGTCTCTCCTCAGTCGATCGTGACGGATTCGGAAGTTCGAGAATTCTACGGCGTCGCTGACCGCATTGACGGTGGTTGATGGCTTGCGTTCTATCAACTGCAACAAGGCCCAATTTAGATTTTCCTCGAAGGCTTGCAGTGAATCGAAGAAGCTTATTACTTTTTTCGGGGCGTCTTCAAGTGAGCCGAAGATGAATTCTGTCTCGGCAAGGAAGTCGTACTGAAGCAAGATGGCAATCTGGGAATCGTAACGTAGCTGATTCAGTGAGCTTGGGTTTGGACCGGGTTCGTTTAGTGGCGATCCGAAGAATATTCTACTTTGATCTTCAGAGTTGAAGTCATCGTTGATCTGGTACGATTCGTCATTCCAGCTTTCCTCTTCCTCCTCGTCCGAATCAAAATCATATTCCTCATCGTACTCGGCATCCTTATCGCCCGGCTGGCCAAAACGAGGACAAATGTTGAGCCAGTGGTCGGAATCCGCCGAGGCGAAATAGCCACAAATGTAACAGAAGCTCGTCTTGCAGTACACGCATTCGAAGTGATTGCACCCCGTCGACCTCTCGATCACAACCCCGCATGATGAATTAGGACACTTCTGCCATTCCACGCCTCTGGTAAGCTCATCAAGCGTGGGTTGTCCGGCGTTGGCTTGCTGGTTGCCGGCACCGCCAGTGCAGGGGCAATGGAGGTGGTGGTCTTTGCTCCAGGTCCTGCATTTCGGGCACTGAAATTGGTCTGAGGTTTCTGTTGAGCCAAGGAAATTGCCGCACACTTCAAGGCGTCTTCGACCTGCTCGATCTATTGGCCCGAGTGTCAAGTGGCTGCAGTAGACTCTGTTGTGCACCGGAGTCTCGTATTCTCTGACGCGAGCAGGCCATGCTTCTTGGACTTCCGCGGGCACAAATTCTCTGAAGTTGTCTATGTCCAGGACTGTTGGGCCCCATTTTACAGGGTAGTCCAGTTCGCTTTGCAGTGCTGCCGCAAAGCGTGGCGCCACGTCGTCGGCAAGGCATCTCTTGCAGACTTCGCAGCCGTCGATGATACGGACTTGGGAGCGCACTTCTCTTCTGTCTTCGTAGCACAGTTGGCACTGAAAGTTGTAGCGAGCCATCTTGATCAGTGTATCATTTCAGGTCGAAGTGAATCTGGGAGCGCTTCACATCTTGTCGCCAGGACTTATTTTCGGCAATCATGTGCTGTAGGCAACTTTCTTGGCAAAAGGCTTTGTTAGGAAGTTATTTGTTCTCACTTTTTTGCCTCAAACTTCAGTCTGCACTTGTTTCTTTGTCTCACACTTCGAAGGACCAAGTATGGCATTGTAGCGATTTAGCATTTTGACACCCCAATATCGAGCTACGAGGGCTTGAAAGTCGAATTCCAAAGCACCGCTGTCTGGCAAGATTATCAGTGTTCTGGTCTAAAATTGTAAATGCCAATTCCAGCGCAATTCGTAAGACTGGGACTCAACAATGGTATTCTGCGCAGCTTCACCTTGTGCCAGCGTGTTCAAATATGCGAACAAAGAGAATTTGAGACCTTCAGTGTAGAGGATCAGTTGCCAGGCGGAGATCACGCCTAGAGAAAGCGATGTGTCTCAAACAACTTGTTCATGCACAATGCTTGAATCCAGGTTCACAGGCGGCACAGTGGAGTCCGAGACAAAGGTCGTGGGTCAGGTGACGAGCGACACAATTTGATTCGGTCGGGCTTGAGGTTGCTTATGCGAGGAAGCCAACGCAGACAGCCATCATCATCCGAGCCATTTGAAGAACTGAATTACAGAAGGGTGTAAACAGCAGGGGCTGTTTATCCTTCGCAAGAAATGGCGCATTGAAATTTCTGGAGTTCCAGGCTTGCTCGAAGAAACATTATTCGCGCAGGCTGGTGCGATATTTTGGCTACAAGCTTGATCGCGGCATTAATCCATGCAGCGACTAATAAGCTGTGATCATTGCGCGTGGCGTCGTGTAGAACTCACCTGCCACCGGAAGAATGTCATTGACATCGAGATACCCATATGACAGGTATCGTGGCAATCGATGTTGTTGGAAGATTTTGGAACGGCCATCGGGATGCGGCGATCTAGAAGCCCATGCCGGCTGGCTGTATGCGCATGAGCCCATACTTGCATGTTACAATCCCATGGTAGCACATCGCGTGATCGTGCATGCTGATAATGTGTCGCGCGATGATAGTAATCGCGATCAATAATAGAAGCTCGTATGTGCACTCGTGGGCAGCATCAATGGTCAAGCCGAGACTGTAATCACCTCACCTGCGATTTGCGGCTTTTAACAATATTTCCGATCATTGTACAGCGCGAGCTACGTACCACGCTGTCTCGCGATCCGACTGGACAGCTACGTCGCGCTCGCCATGCGGCTCTGCTGTCGTATCGCGATGGTCATGCTCAGGTAACGTTGCAAGATTGAGCCTCAACGATCAGCAGAGATGCGTGAAATAGGTGCGGCATTGGGTGTCCAGTGTGCGGCTCAAGTTGTGAGGCATTTCGTACCACCGCACATGGACTGAAAGCGTGACTTTTCGCACTTGAGGATGCCATCGGCGATGGAGTTGACAGAATGCGCTAGAGTCGGCTGTGGACACCATGTGTCGTCGCAAACAAGCAAGTGGGCGTGAAGTTGACATATGGTCAACAGCTATAGCATCAGCCTTACTCGCGATGCCCAATCGCTCGACATGGCTGGCGCATGCGCTCGATCGTCGGATTTGGCAAGATGTCAGTGGGATTTACCGAGTCATGTATCGCAAGTCTTGTCCAGGCATGCCGACGGCTGGTTGCATGATGTGCCTCGCGTGACATTACCAGCCCCGCCAATCTTTTTCCTCGACATGGAGTATGATATATGTCGAGAGTTAGACATGCACATGAGGAATGGCCTTAATGCGCCCGTAATAAGTCCGATCGCGCACATGTATGACATGCGAGATGCGAGCGGTGTGTGCACAGACAGTAATGCCGACTGTCAGTAGCCGCGTGGAACAGCGTGTCGTCCGGCAGGTTGTTGTCGGATTGGCTGAAGGAGGCTTGGAGAGCGCGGCTACCGCTAGCGTTCAAGCTACAGCTGCATGCACGCGAGAAGCTGGGGGAGGAGGCCAGCGGTGACGGGCTCGTCGGGTAAAATAATAATATGGTGTTGTCTGAGGTGGCAGAGAAGATCTGCACGTCAAGGGTCAAACAAAGGGTTCAAGGTCGGTAGGACTTTGGACTTGGCGAAGATCGATGTGCTGTTGTAAAGTATGCTAGCTAACTAGCATGTGAACAGGGCCCTCAGAAGGCGTCATCTCGCGACGCAACGCAACGCCGTCCGGCCTCCCAGGTGCCCTTTGTGTGCACCGGGGCGTGCGCGCTCGCTGCAGATAAGCGACAGTGTACGATCTGCCAGAGCCTCAGCCGTGGCCACCACATGACTTGCATGGCCTCTGCCTGCACCGCACGCAACGCATCGCATCGCATCTTCTCGGTTGCAGCGGTTGCGGGGTGCTGTTCCTCATCATGGAGGGGTGGTGGGGCGGGGGGTTCCTTCAGTGAGCGAGTCGACAAACACGGACGATGTGAAGTCGTCGAACGATGGTGAGACTTTTCGTCATACCATCTGCACGACGAGGCCGTGATACGGCAGAGAGGGCGACTAGCACGCCTAGGGCCAGCGGCGTGGGGGTGTGCATGAGGCGCGCAGAGCATGAGCCCGTCCGGCACCACCACGACACATCCATACAGCGCCATCCATACTCACGCTGCAGCAACGGCTAGTCTGCTTCACCTCGTAGCCTCTGAGACGGCCGGCTTGGCCATCGCAATCGCGCGCTCGCCGGATTGCGCATTTCGGCACACTGACTTTGCCATGCCCATGAATATGATTGCGATTCAGCACTACTGTATATCCGTATAGGGGCTCAGCGGAGGGTCGTCGGCAATCAGGAGCACAGCACGAATGCGTGCACCACCGAGCTGCCTTCTCTATCATTCACGCCAGCCGCAGCGATTCACGCTCATATCGCGATGGTCACAGCGGCGGCGTGTCGGCGGCGTGATTGGACTGGAGGCGAGTGGATGTGGATTTGGTAGCACCCGGCTGGGTGGAGGAATAGCGCTAGCGAGACGTTAATCTCTCTGACCCCTCCAGTTTTGTGAGAGGGCCGGTGCAAGGACTTCCCAGCCTGTCATCACGGTGAGAGAGACATTATTCCTTTCAGCGGCATATACCTACGCGCATACCAGCCAGCATCGATGAGGCTACTACAGTGCTAGCATAGCATGAGCCGCACTCACCGCTCTCGCCACTGCATCGCTGCCACCAACACCACCACCCACCCGTTCAAGCAGTGCTGCAGCCCTCACCATGCCACCCACTATCGTCTGTCTGATCCCCAGTAGCAGCAGTCGTAACCGTAGTGCCAACGGCAAGGGTCCCCACCCACGCCAAAACTGAGGGCAAGGGCCTAGTCTAGCTTGGGCGCGTGCTACTTGCTGCACCTCCGATTCTTTGCATGAAGCCGATACCATCCATTATTGGCCCGCACTGTTCCTCCCATAGCCAACGTCCACCCCGGCCATCCTGCGCGAGGCCTGTCGTGATATATATCGTCGGCGCCGGCCATCCACAGGCGCGCTTGACCCGCGGCCTCTTCTGCCCTTTCCCAGCTTCGGCTGTGCCATCCATTATTTGCGACATCCAGTCTGGTATTGTAGGGTTGGCTGACGTTGGAGCCAAGTGCTTTGGTTGGAGACCTCGACAACGTGACCCCCAGCGGCTGTCCGTTGCATCCGTTCTGGTAAGCCTCCTTCCACCCAGCCGGCGTGTTGTGCTGTGGTCTCGTGGGCCAGGCACAACAAGAGGGTGTCTGGTCCTGCGTGCTTCCTCCAGCCTTATCGCTCGGATCGGGGCGAATGCGAGGCACAAGCAAAGGCAAAACCAAGAGCCAGTCCTAACTTTGTGCATTTCTAGTTCCAGGAACACTTGCAGAGCGCGCGCGCGGCCCTCCAGGCATCATCTGATGGCTTAGACGCCTCGATTCGCCCCTCGTAGTCACACAGCCAGGCAGCTTGCTGCATCAGCCTGTCACAGGCACTGGTGTCTCACAACGCTCTTCGACTCGCCGACTCTGCTCCATCTCCCTTTCAACGCAGCATCTACGATCTGCGTCCTGCGCTCATGTATGGTTGCGAGTCCTCCGCATTACGATGGACTCGGAGGATGGGCAAGTATTCGTAAAGGCATGTACCTTCGTCGCCGTCCTGCTATGCTATCCAGACACAAGCTAACCGCTGCCCGCTTCACAGAATCTCGCCTACTTTGTACGAACCCACGAAAGAAACCTCGCAAACGCTTTGCAATTGCAGCGACAACGTAACAAGAATGGCCAGGCCCAATCTTCAAAGGCAGCAGCTGCCTCCTCTACCATCACCCTCGCGGACGCACTCTCACGCCCATACCTCTCCTTTACCGTGCAAAATGTCAAGCCGGCAAAGCTTACTCTCACACCACACCACCTCTATTATCTGCTCACCAAGTTCGAAGACTTGGGAGTTGACGTTGGGCCCATGAATGTGCGACTTGAGAACATCCACGCAGATGCCCCGCCTTCCAACTATGTGTCGTTCCTTGGAAACGCGCCCAAAACGAAAGGCCGACAAGCCGATTCCGATTCTCTCAAATCAGTATCTAGCGTGCGCAGTGTCATGTCGAGCATGTCCTCCATGTGGTCCTCCTTCACGCTGTCACATAGCGCGGCAAAGCAAGAGAAGCAAATGGCACAATTCCGCGATGATATCAAGTATCTCTACTCGTGCTTCACGAAGATACCTGCGCTTCGGCTCTCGCCGGACCACAGAGCGCACTTGATCGCCGGCTTCGAAGAGTTCCCTTTTGATGCTGCCGTCCCACTGTTCGCATTCAAGAACCTCGGCGCGCTTGAGATATGTGACCTGGACTTTAGATCTTTCTATGGCTGGGACAGACTCGCTGAGCAGGTCCGCAGTCTGACAGTCCGCCGTGCCAACGTGGACGATCCATTCGACCTATTGTGCAACATTGTGTTAGATGACATGGACAGGCGCCGGAGACGGTCGTCCAGAGCACCCATGCCATCGACTCCGTCTACCACCGGAGTTCCTTGGCCTGCAGCAAGTCCCAAGGCCAAATATGCTGAACTTGCTCGCTCATTCTCCACTCCCAACTCTCCACTCGTCGATCAAAGAAGAGTGTCTCTCGCAGGCAGCCCTCAAAGCGTTAGCTTGGCCAAGGCGGGAACAAGTGATGGGAGGAAGACACCCACCTCGAAGCCAAGACAGCGCAGCACGTCGCCATCAAGACCTGTCAGCTCACGACATGGCTCATTGCAGCGTCCTCATCGTAGCGGAACGCCAAAATTGCGACGTTCTTCTGGAAGCGACAGCTCAAGTACACATGACATGAGCCCTAGGCACAGCACTACCGACCTCCTAGGAACGAGTTATTTGCCTTCTTCCAAGTGGAGGTTCTTGCGTCACCTCAGCCTGGCAGAGAACAGCCTCACCGACATCAGTGTTGCAAGCCTCGCGCCTGTCGCCGGAACACTGCAGTCTCTTGATCTTTCTGGCAATCTTTTCAACACAGTCCCTGAAGCACTTGCATCCCTCACACATCTACGAGCTCTGAACCTGAGCAACTGTATGATCGAAAGATTGAACACGCTCACCCAGAGCCCATTGCCGGCCATAACTACACTCAATCTCCGTTCGAACCGCCTCCAAACACTGTCCGGCATTGAGAAGCTATACTCTCTGGAACGGATCGATGTTCGTGACAACAACATCAAGGATCCAACGGAGCTAGCACGACTCACTGGCATTCCTAACATCATCGACGTGTATGTGGCTAAGAACCACTTCACTCGCACGCACCCGAACTATAGAGTCACGATCTTCAATCTTTTCCGCTCGACGCCTGGACACTCCCAGGACGTGACCATCGACTCGCAAGGTCCAACGTCCCAAGAGAAGAAACAACTCGTGGACAGAGTTCCTGAAAAGGTTGGCGCGCCTGTTGTCAAGCCTGAGCCGGAAGAAGACCGTCCCGTTTCAGGGGCCACACATGACGCATTCATCCCGACTGAAGATACCACGCCGCTACCGCCACCAACCTCACCCCCAGCCGGATATGGCCATCGCCGTCACCAGAGCGACCTCGGTCCCAGACATTCTCAGCGCAAGAAGAAAGCACCGCGCAGGCGCATAGTTGAGCTTTCGCAGGCGGAAGTTCCGCCAATGCCCCAGCTGGATCATCTGGGACCCGAACCAGCTCCAAGCCTCACAGAAATTGCACCGCTACCCGAAAGTGAGCCTGAAGAGCCCACGACACCCGACACGGCACCTGGTGCAACACCATACACTACAGCGCCAACAGCACAGACGCGCAACCCCGCTACCGCCCCAATCAGACCCCACCTCGAAACCTCTTTCAGCACTCCAACCGCCACCCCAAGGATCCACGACCCATCCGATGATGACGATGGAAGTTCCGTGCCACCCTCACCGCAAGATGTCACAGGCAGTACAAGTGGCGCCGGCGGCACAACCGATCTGTACAAACAAAAAATCGAGTCACTAAAGACCGAACTCGGCCCCAATTGGCTGACAGCTCTTAATGACGACCGCTTCAGCGAAGATAGGTCGAGGAACAGGAGTTTCAGCCCGGCGAGCCGGAGTTCGACCGTCAAGCCTGCTGGCGCCCAGAGAGGCGTCAGCGTGGGCGGACGAACTCTGGGATAAAAAAGGCGCATGGAAGGCATTGTTGTTGATGTGTGCGCACACCCAAAAATTGGTGGACAGGAGCTATTTCACTTTTTTTTCCAAGAGAGCTTGCTGCGTTGCATGCATAGCGAGGGCGTTTATTGTTTTGCTTTTTGGATACCACTCTCGCACCCCTCCACTCTGGGCCGTGTATTTGGATTTATTGTTCAGATCGCGGCTTCTTCTCGTTCTTCTAATTCTTTTGCGCGGATGAGAGGCTAGAGCATTGGGCTCGTCACGCATTCGACGAGCGTAGAGGAAAGATCGCTTGTCTGGAGGAGACATGTGTTTCTTGTCGAGATTATGCTTTATACACTTGGGAGCGCTCTGATGTTTGGGATTATAGCGAGGCGTTTACGAAACGGTATATACTTTTTGGTTTTGGTTGTTTGTCGTTTGCTTTTATGAGTTCGTTGTTTATTGTCTTTGTTATTCACGGAGCATTCTTGCTTTTATTTTTTCTTGCATGCGAAAGATCTTGTTGACAGTTTCTGCTCATTTTGATTTAACTTCTTTTCTTTCTCTCTTGGAGATACATATACATTTTTTTGGACGAATATTCTCGAGTGTATGACATATATGCTTACATGTGCAAACCAATATACCTGCCCTGTTCATCGCGCGCCTTTCACTTGGGCATCGTCGGTCTAAGCGGAAACAGGGTTTGCTGGTGAGACATCTGACGCAGTATTGGGATGCCTCATCGACGGATTGAATGCTGCTGATAATTACAATTATTCAATGAATGTGTGGCCATTGACTGTTGTGGACATGGACCTGTCGCCTATTTAAACAGACCGTCAAACCCGTGCTGACGAAGCACCTCGCCTTGAACGCGAGTCTCCACTTGGAGAGATGCTGGAGATGAGGTGGGCAAAAGTGGATAGTTGGGCATGAATGGAAAGATTGATCTCGATCCTAAAAACGGCTTTCTCGCATAGTGGACTCGGATCACATGGGCGCCCCTTCAGGCACGTATGGGAAAAAATACAATATCGAAAGGGCGTGTACGCAATCAGGGGATGGAATGTGAATCTTTGCTTCTTTTCTGAGAGGCTGTGGTTGGCTAGCGCCATAGGGGCGGGATCGTACGGCTGCTGTGCGGTGGGACTCTGTGGACACGAGGGGATTGAGAGGTGGTGAGGTGTGTTGTTTTGGTGGTGATTTATTCAATGTGACCGACGAGAATGGTAGGAAGACTGTGTATATATACCCAAGAATGGAGTGCCGTCAATCCCTTAGCAATCGCATGGGTGAAGCATCAGGTCAGGCAAAAGAGAGGGCGTCGCAGAGCCGAGAGGTGGAAGCCCACGCTAGCCGCCGAACCCGTTCATTAGCGTAACTTCCTCGCTCGCTGAAAGGAAACAAACTGCAACTTCAACCATCACCTCAGATCCGAGCCCACCACACCACCCATCCACCGCACCCAGCTCATCGCCCAAGCGCAGTCTGCACCCAAGCCACCGTTACTACCTCCCCGTCTCAGACACCACTACTTGTCTGACATCGTCAACCCGCCCGCACATCACCGTCCGCACCGGTCAAGCTGACAAGCCCTCAACGCGCGTGCCCCGCCCTATCGCCCTCGAGCGGTGAAAACATCAACAACAGCCTCGCGACAGCCCTTTCGCACCGCAAGCTTCCCATCGCACCGCCTCTCGTCGCGCCGTCACCGCCGCCCGAGCCTTCACAGCGCACCAGCCCGAGCTCCCGGACATCTCAGGGACAAACGGAGGATATACAACCCTTCGGCAAGACAGACTCAGCGCGCTGAGATTTCACCGCGAAGGAGCACAGAGAGAGTATACCGAGACGCTTCAGCTCGTCGGGAACAGCACACGACTGCGACACGAGCAGTCCGCGCTTCAGGAGCCTTTGCGCTCGTTTCTTTGCATTTTCGGTACGTACGGAACTTTCATTCTGTTTGCTTCACTTTGCGAGCTATTCGGGAATTGGGCACGGGTGAAGTGAGCGTTTTTTGGAGCGAACAAGCGGGCGGCAGCAGCAGCAGCAGCAGCAGCAGCAGCAGTTTGGCAATCTGGGCAGTCAGGCGCCAAGTGAAGTACAGTCTGGAGAAAACAGCACGCTCAGCTACGAAAACGCCGCACCAACAGGCTCGGCCATTCTCGAGCTGCTAACTGATGACAAATATTCATTTCGTAAGCAATACTCACTGACTCGAAAATAGTTCTTTAACGGCTTGCCTAGAGGATCAATTGTCGGACGCATAGATTAACGACAGCTTTGCTTCAACCTCTTACTACCCCACAAAAACACCGCCAAAAATGGCCGACCAGAACGATGTCGACCTCGATTCCATCATAGACCGTCTCCTCGAAGTCCGCGGCAGCCGCCCCGGCAAGCAAGTCCAGCTCCTCGAGACTGAGATTCGCTACCTTTGCACTAAGAGTCGCGAGATTTTCATCTCACAGCCTATCCTTCTTGAGCTTGAGGCGCCCATCAAGGTAAGCACTATAAAGCGCGCCCAAGATTTGACAGCTTACTGACTTGGGTTCTAGATCTGCGGTGACATTCACGGCCAGTACTACGACCTCCTCCGTCTCTTCGAGTACGGTGGCTTCCCACCGGAGGCCAACTACCTCTTCCTCGGTGACTACGTCGACCGTGGCAAGCAGTCCCTCGAGACCATCTGCCTTCTCTTGGCCTACAAGATCAAGTACCCCGAGAACTTCTTCATCCTGCGCGGCAACCACGAGTGTGCCTCCATCAACCGCATCTACGGTTTCTACGATGAGTGCAAGAGACGCTACAACATCAAGCTGTGGAAGACATTTACCGACTGCTTCAACTGCCTGCCCATTGCCGCCATCATTGACGAGAAGATCTTCACCATGCACGGTGGCCTGAGCCCCGACCTCAACTCCATGGAGCAGATCAGACGTGTCATGCGCCCCACCGATGTACGTTTCGATCTTCAAAAATCGCTGGAGATGTATCCGACTAACACTTCTGTAGATTCCCGACTGCGGTCTGCTTTGCGATCTTCTCTGGTCCGATCCCGACAAGGACATCACAGGCTGGAGCGAGAACGATCGCGGTGTCTCCTTCACCTTCGGCCCTGACGTCGTCTCCCGCTTCCTTCAAAAACACGACATGGACCTCATCTGTCGTGCCCACCAGGTCGTCGAAGACGGCTACGAGTTCTTCAGCAAACGCCAGCTCGTCACCCTCTTCTCCGCGCCTAACTACTGTGGCGAGTTCGACAACGCAGGTGCGATGATGAGTGTCGACGAGAGCTTGCTGTGCTCGTTCCAGATCCTGAAGCCTGCGGAGAAGAAGCAGAAGTAGGTCTCTACAAACCCAATCCTTCCCGCGGTACACCGAGAGAATCCAAACTAACACGTATGCAGCAGATTCGGCCGTCGCTAAACGAATTCGACAACCCGCTCCACATAGCGTGTAATATCAGCTCATGCACAACCCTTCACCCACACGTTGGCGCATGCGCTTTCCTGGTTCAACCAAAGAGCATCGCTTCATACGACATCGATACGGGAGGGTAATGATGGCGAGAGCCGATGAAAAGAGAAAAGCCGAAACAACCACGAACTTTGCGAACAATTGTACTGAGCCTTTTGCGCGCGGAAACATATGACCTGGGCAATGGCCAGAGAGGAAGTGACGTTGCCAGAAACGACTCTATGATGGAGCCCTTTTTCCCCAAATGCAAGGGTGCCCTTCTTTTCACACATTTGCATGTTGTTCTTCCCTTTCTGTTCTCCTCCATGGCTTGGGGCAAGGGATGGCATGTGTGTGCATGCGTCTAGGGCGCGAGATGGGGCGAGAGAGCGAGCTGGGGTTTTGTGTACGATTTTGTTAGGTGTTCATTTGATGCTTTGTTTTTCCCCCCAACTTGTCGTTCCTTCGTGACTTTACTGACTACATGTGTGCTGCCATTGTGATGATGTGGTTTGAGAAATTTGATGACAATAATTGTGTCGTGCAAGTCTAAAAGTTTCGTGAGAAGTGACTTCACCTAGCACGAACGAAATGAAACATGCATGTCTACCGAGTCCTATGGCTCACTTCGCTCCTCCCGCAGCAAGAGGAGTGAGGTCAGCGAGGTACGCCCATGGTTCTCGGCGCGTGCTCTGTTTGCATCTGAAACGAATCCGTGCCTTGCTTTGACCGCCCCGGGGGCCGGCTTTTTCGTCGTTTGCTAAAAGTGAGTCCCTGCGTTACCACGCGTGTAGCGGCTTCTATCGAGGGCCAATCGCTTAGTAGCGGGTGGCTTGTTGTCGATGGTGTTATGGCTATAACGCGACAGCACCTTACATTATATAGAGCGATAATGAAGAGAGGCAAGCGGCGAGTATTCACACTGGCCGAGGGCTGGGATAGTGGTGATTGAGATGCTTGCCTCGCGCCGCATTGGTCATCTGGCCTGCGGTGGCAGTAGTGAGGTCGCGGAGTGGAGGTGACGGGGTCCCTTGATCTTCCTTTGGGCGCGGCTGCATTTGCCGCTAGTCGTCGAGACGCGTTCAGCGAGCTGCTGGCGGCTGCCGGTCGCGTATGAGGCCGAGGGTGGGTGTTGTTGTTGTGATTGTACCTATTCCATCTTGACTTCACACGTATGTCAAGGACTCGTCTGAACTGCCGAGTGTCACTTCTTCCATTGTGTACTGCTCATTGCACGTGCAAATCACGACAATAACACCAAAACACATCATCATCATCAGGGTCGCCAAGCGAGAGTTTGTCCCTGCTGCGCTGTGCTCCAGCCACGCGCTTCATCGAGGCCCGCCCGGTTGCGCCCTCCCTTCCCGCCGCAAACACCACGACCAACACCATCACCACTACATTCGACAATCATACCGCCGACATTCGCTACCAGCATATTCACTACCGTCCCGCCATTGTTGTCGTCGCCTGCGTTGCGCAATTGTCTCCACCCTGCCCCAGGCGTTACCGGTGCTCCATAAACGGTGGTTGGGTTGCGCGATAACTGAAGCGCTTGGGCATAGCAACGGCATCTCAGGAGCGCGCGCAATTACTTCCTTGGAGTCGGAGGCCAGAGACAATCGTTTCCTATTCTCAACGATCGCGACCGAACTCTCTCACGTATGAGCTGGGCTGCGACATTCGCTTGTTGACCGCGACGATCACGGATCTACACACACGATGGGATCACCCGATGCCGAACCAGCGCCTTTGCCAGGACATTCGAACCACCTCGCTGAAGAAGATGATGTACACACACCTACACCGCTTTCGCCGCCTAGGAGTAAGACGCCACCCACGATCACGGGCAAACGAGTACACAGCCGGGGCCAGAGCACAGGTACAAATGCCATACATCGGAGTGGTAGCGCGCCGGTCAATCCCGCTGCACTGAACAAGGCTCTATTGAAGCAAGTGGAAGATGGAAGACGGAGGGATATCACACCAGCTGGGAGCCCACAACGGAAGCGCCAGAAGACATTCGCTGGCGACCACCGATTCATCCCTAATCGATCGGGACAGGACCTCCAGGCGAGCTACAGTCTGTTGGACGATGAAGGATCACCCGCAACCCCCTCGCGCTCACATAAGAAGGCGGCGTCCACGGAGCTGCATTTTCAGAAAAGGGATGCCAACAGGACTTACTCCTCACTCTTGAGGTCCGAGATGTTTGACAACGAGGTGCCACAAAGCATATCTCAATTGCACGAGGGGTCGATATCACGAGCCAAGACACCCCCAACGAATGGTTCAAAGCTCGCTGGACCAAATCTGACCCCCTCAACGCCACACAAGAACCTCTTTTCTTATGGACCGAACGCACCAAGCTCACTCACACCACGGTCAACATCGAGAAGCGACCGAGGGCCGAACATCAACGCCAGGTCAGAACTTTACAGTCTTTCGCCAGTCAAACACTCTTCGCAAAACATGCTCCTATCACCACGAAAGACTCCTCGAGCGGTCAGCAAGGTTCCTTATAAAGTCCTCGATGCGCCCGAATTGGCAGACGATTTCTACCTTAATTTGGTTGACTGGGGCCCCAACGATGTTTTGGCGGTCGGTCTTGGAGATTGCGTCTACCTCTGGAGTCGAGAATCAGGGCAAGTCGATCAGCTTTGCAAACTTGATGGCGATAGCGTGACAAGTGTTGGCTGGATACAACGTGGCTCACATCTTGCTATCGGCACCTCAAAAGGCCTCTTAATGATTTACGACACTGTCACGAACCGAAAATTACGAACCATGACCGGGCACACAGCACGAATTTCTTCTCTTGCATGGAACGCTCACATTCTTTCAACCGGCTCGCGCGATCGCACAATTCTGCATCGCGACGTTCGCCAAGCGAACCAGTACCTTCGCCGCCTGACTGGACACAAACAGGAGGTCTGCGGTTTGAAATGGAATCAGGAGACAGAGCAATTGGCGTCTGGAGGCAACGACAATAAGATCTTCGTCTGGGATAAAATGGATGAGCGATGGCAACATCGCTGGGGTGAACAGGAAGGCGGCCACAAAGCCGCTGTCAAAGCCATCGCCTGGAGTCCTCACCAGCGTGGTCTCCTTGCCAGTGGCGGCGGAACCGCAGATCGCTGCATCAAATTCTGGAATACCGTTTCCACCGCGCAGAACTCGGCCAATGCTGCGCTCACAACTCCAGGCTTAAATCACGACCTCGACCTGTCCGCTACACCGAATCTTCTCACTTCCAGCACTCCGTCGCCATCAAACCTCACGCCACCTCTGAATCCACATCTCCTCCGCTCTCACGATACAGGCAGCCAAGTCTGCAACCTCCTTTTCAGCACCACCACCTCTGAGCTTGTGAGTACTCACGGTTACTCTCAGCATGCCATCAATATCTGGAAGTATCCAAGCATGTCACAAGTCGTCTCGCTCACAGGACACACTTACCGTGTCTTGTATCTCAGCATGAGCCCTGATGGCGGCACAATCGTCACTGGCGCTGGTGACGAGACGCTGCGATTCTGGGACGTCTTCTCACAAAAGGGAAAGGGCGGCCACATTGGCGGCGGCTTGGGAAAGAGCGGGATTGTGAAGGAGTGGGAGGTGATACGGTGAGTACTGAGATCTGTCTGCATCCTTTGAGCGGCGTTCGCATGGTTGGCATGGGCATGGCGTAACAGGACGGCGGGTGAGGGGGCCTTGGGTCTCGTAGTTTCACAAACTTTTTCTTTGGGAGTCCTGGCATTTCTTTTGGCTCATGGGTTGGGTGGACAATGATGCATATAGCCAGCGTGCGAGCAAACGGATACCTTTCTTTCAAGCAAAGCAAAACTAGGAAGAGCAGAGCGGATTTACTTTGCCTTTCCCCTGGCGTCATTACAACTTATCATCCTGTGGTTGGGCTCTTCGGTGGATGCGCAAGTCTTGTGAGCGTACATCTGCGATGTGTTGGGATGTGCCTCGGCTCCTGTGGCAGCTACTCTGGCTCTTATACCTGATACTCATCGTCGTGGAGTGATATCAGTTCAATTCTCCTCGACGAATTTTCTTTCCAACCGTGTCTCGTGCAAGTTGATGGTCAAGTTCGAATGAGGTTGAAAGGAATCAGGATGAAATCGACTTCCGAGAGCTAATCGAGCCAATTCTCGTTCTACCGTCCAGCAAGATCACAAATGGACTACGTTATAAACCTTGAACAAGACTAGTGCCAGGATACGACGATAGGATGCTATTATATCGTTATATCAATCGCGACTGCCCATGAGGGAGTCTGGTGTTGGGAGGGTTAGGGTTGTTCCGTTAATTTTGTGTCTAAACAGATGTACTGTATGTATGTTTAGCTTCGAACATTGCGTCCGTTCGAGGTCGGTCACAGTTGATCTCATGTACGATGCTTCGTCGGGATAAGAAGAGTATTGTAGGTTGTTTCTTTAGCTTACGTAGTGCTCGTGGTCACTTGGGACACCGGCTGGAGGACGAGAACGATTCCTCTATCCTCTATGAACGCGGAAGGGTTTATAGGCTCGGACTCTGAACGTGAAATGGTTTTACAGATCGTCTACTGGAGCTTTATATGCAAAGATGTACAATTTGAATTCCCTCAACCCCATGTACCGCCACCCGCTCTTCCACCCTTGCGCTGAGCGCTCAGTCGCCAATCGTCTTCGCCCGCGAATCTGTTGTGCAGAGGCTGGATTCTCTCCGCCTTCTTCCGCTTGCTCAAACCACCCTCCTTGCCGGCAACCTTGAAGAACGTCGGCGCCGCCTCGACGAGCCACTTGGGCTCGATCGCGGTGACGTTGTGCATGTACTCGCGCGTCGTCTCGACCAGACTATGGTAGATGACGTGCTCGGCAGCTTTGCCAAACAGCGCAGACGAAGGGTGCAGGTAAACAGGTGTGCCCTCGACAAGCGTCTTGTAGCCTTCTGTGGGATCCTTACGCGCGGAGTTGCGGAAAAAGCCTGAGCAGAGCGCTTGTCGGACTCGAGTGGTGTCGCGGCCGCAGGACAGGACCTTGAGTTTGTGGCGGTCGAGAATCTGCACGAGCTGCTTGCGGACGTCTTCTGCGCGACGCATGGACTTGGGCTGGATGAAGTTCTCGAAGCACCAAGGGTCGGTAGATCCAGCTCTCTTCCAGCCCTGGTAGACGTTAAGCAGCGTCAAGTGGTCGCCTGCAGGGTCGTGGAATTTGGCCTTCTTTTGGTCGGCTTGTTGCTGCTTGTCTTTAGGTCTGTGGAAGACAGTCTGCACGGCAGAAATCATGGCAACGATGGATAGCATCTCATCCGAGCAACCCAGGTCGATGGACATGATCAGAGATTTAGCAAGAGCAGGCTCCATAGGGAAATCAGCCATGCGGCGGCCGAGTCTTGTAAGGAGGCCTTCTTCGTCAAGTGCAGACAATGCGTATAGCTCCTCGAGTGCTGTAAGCATAGTGTTCGTTGGCGGTGGGTCCATGAAGTCGAAGTTGATCAGATCGTTGACGCCCATCGCCTTAAGCATTAGAATCGTGTTTGCCAAATTTTGACGCTGGATTTCAGGAATAGTAGTCGGTAACATCTCACTTTGGAAAGCGGCTTCGGTGTAAAGCCTAAAGCATTTGCCCGGTCCGGTACGACCAGCACGGCCAGCACGCTGTTTGGCTTGCGCTTGAGAAATAGGCGTGACCTGCAACCTGTCCATGCCCAACTTTGCGTCATAAGCAGTCTGCTTGACAAAGCCAGGATCAACGACATAGAATATACCATCGATCGTGATACTGGTTTCTGCGATGTTGGTGGCGATGACAACTTTGCGGGTACCATCTGGCGCTGGGTCGAAGATGCGAGAAGCAATTTCACTGGGCAGCGCACCGTAGATGGGCAAGATCATGAGCTCGGGTACGCTTGGGCCGAGTGCTTTCATGCGCTCGTGGAGGATCTCGCAGCTGGTGTCGATTTCTTCTTTGCCCGTCAAGAACAGCAAAATGTCTCCTGCCGCTTCTGTCAAATGAATTTGCATGATTGTCGTGAGTGCGGCGTCGAGGTAATCGGATTCGGGTTCTCTGCTGTACATGATCTCGACAGGGAAAGTGCGACCAGGGATGGACAAGATGGGGCACTCAAGGAAGTAAGAACTGAACTTCTCCGCGTCGAGTGTCGCAGATGTGATAATGACCTTCAAGTCCGGTCTCTTCTTCAATGTCTTCTTGAGCAGGCCGAAGAGAACATCGGTAGCAATTGTACGCTCGTGGGCCTCATCAAGCATGATAACACTGTATCTGCTGAGTTCAGGGTCCAAGAGAATCTCTCTTTGCATGATACCGTCAGTCATGTATTTGATCCGCGTGCTGCTGCTTGTCTTGTCCTCGAAACGAATGGTGTAGCCGACTTCTTCTCCCACGCGGCAGCCTACTTCGTCTGCAACACGTGCAGCCACGCTCATTGCGGCGACACGGCGTGGCTGAGTGCAACCAATAACACCGTTGTTGGCGAAGCCGTCTTCGGCGAGGTACTGTGTGAGCTGTGTTGTCTTGCCAGAGCCTGTATCTCCAACAACGACCATCAGCTGATACTGATGTACTGCATCGAGGAATTGCTTGCGCATCTTGAAAGCAGGCAAAGACTCGCGTTGCTCCTTCATAGACAACATAGTCTTTTTGCCGAGCTCACCCTTGCCGGTGGCGATCTTCTTCCATTCAGGCAAATCAATCGCAGCACGCTGACCATCTTGCGGTTGGCGAAGATCGGAAGCGAATCTTCGCTCGCTAGGATTGACCATCGGGTCGTTCCATTCTTGACCCAAATCCGTCTTTGCTGCTTCTTTCGCAGCCTTGTCTTGTGCTTCTTGTTGACGCAAGTCTCTACGCTCCTTGGCTAGTACATCACCCTGCATGGCTGCTCGGTTCATACTGCCATCAGGCGCCTTGATGACTCGAATCGGACTGAGTTCCAACGACTGTTTGGTCTGGCCAGCCAAGAATGGTGGCTCTTCTTCACGGACCTCGATATCGACGTCTTCCTCTTCCTCGATTGTCTCGCCGTTCAAAGCAGCGTTATAATCATCGTCTTGCAGATCAGGGTAGTCCGCAGATTTGAGTACGCCAGACGCGATGAGCTGTCGAATCTCCCACCGCTCTGGGCTCGTCATGCGCTTCTTCGGTCGTCTTACAACATTTTGCCCTTCTATGACAGGCACGCCGGCAATGGGGTCGAAAGTACCTTCGCCATTCAAGCCGACTGCATTTGCACCCGTGCCTGCAATTCTTCTGCCAGGTTTCAAATCTTGACCTGTCTGTTGATCCACCTCTGCCATGCTCAGGCTGATGCGTTTGTCTTGGACCTTCATAACTTTCACCTTCACATACTGATCCCGAGAAAGAAGATCGGACGGATGGTTGACCTTGTAGTCTGCAATCGCAGAAACATGTACCAATCCATCTACCTTGCCCTTCACTCCCAATATAGTCACAAAAGCGCCGAAGTCTTTGACGCCTGTGACCCTTCCATCGTAGACTTTGTACTGTATCGGCTCGTTGTCCAGCTCCGGCTCGGGCGTCCTGTCTCTTCTACTGCGCCTCTCTCGGTGTCGTGAGCGTTCCCTGCGATGCTCTCTGTCTCTTTCCCCCCGGCGCTCTTCACGGCGTTCATCGCGACGCTCCCTCTCGCCGGGTCTGTACGATCTTGAACGTCCGAATTCGTCCTGGAAGATGTAGTCGTCGTTTCGTTTCGGTGAGCGCGAACGTGATCGCCGCGAGCGTTTGCGGTCGTGTCGGTCGTGTGTTTCAGCCTGTGCTACTGGGCTCACGCTGCGTTTGCGAGTGTTTGTTGGCTTCTTGTCGCCAGCCATCGACTCCAGCAGCGCGAATGTATCGTCCAGCTCAGCTCCTCCAGCGTCAGGCTCCTCTTCATCCTCGAAAGTTGGCACTTTGTCAGGCATCGACAAGCCTGAGAACTTCTTGCTCTTCTCGTCCTTGCCATGACCATTTGCGCCGTTGTTGAAGTTGTTCGCCTCGTTCTTGTATTTCGGGTGCAGTGTCCTGACCAGGCGGTCGATAGATGTCGTCAGACTTTCTGGGAAGTCGTATTCCTCGAGCGACTTCTTAAACGCTTGCGGCGCATCGCGATGCTTCTCATGCTCGGCAATCACGAACTCGGCGATGGTCGAGTCTGCGACTCCGAGATAATTTTGCAGCTCCGACGAGACCTTGCTTACCAGCGAGAGCCGCTCGAGCTCTTCAAAGTCGTCCATGTTTGGAGGTGGCCGCGCGGTGTGTGATGCGACCAACAAGCCTCTGTCGTCTGCTGCAAGAGTCTCGCGACTTGCTTTCCATTTGTCGCGCTGCCTTCACTTCGCGTGCGGGAAGTGGACCCTAGCACATGCGGTCCGATCCTCGAGCTATGCGATAAGATGAAGCTCCGATAAGATAACGATAATCTTTCGCCTCCCTCATTTTCTACCCCACGTACGTCAAGACAGCGGGCGGGCGCCAGAAAGATTTAGAAGACGGCAGATTTCATGTGAAGATTTCGAGTCATTACTAAGGCATATTGCTCGACTATAACATATACCAGTCTGGATCGGTCGCGAATACAACCCTTCCAATCTGGACCAAAAGCACAAATTAATACAACCATGGCGGCACCACAACAGAACACCCGCCTTACAGGCAACTCACTCGCTAAGGACCTCTTCAAAGACATGGGCGCCCAAGTCGCCAGCATGAACGCAGGACCCGAAGGATCGGAGGACAACGAATCGAAAGTCACAGACGAGGTCGAATCGCTGTGCATGAACTGCCACGAGAACGGCATCACAAGACTGCTCCTTACCAAGATTCCTTTCTTCAAAGAGATTGTCATCATGTCCTTTGCTTGCGAGCACTGCGGACTGCAAAACAACGAGATCCAATCTGCCGGCCAGATCCAGCAAAAGGCCGCCAAGTACGCTTTCAAGGTTGAGAACGAGGCCGATCTCCAGCGTCAGGTCGTCAAGACCGACTTGTGCACTTTCAGGATCGAAGAGCTGGACCTTGAGATCCCGCCTGGCAAGGGCCGTTACACCAATGTGGAGGGCGTGCTCTCTAGCATAAGAGACGATTTGGCGCAACACCAGGATGCGCGCATGGAGCAGATGCCCGAGGTCGGCGCAAAGGTGGCCGAGGTCATTCGAAGTGTTGCGGACATGGTGCTAGGAAACAGATTCCCGTTCACGATCTCTGTGGACGACCCTTCAGGAAACTCATGGTTCGAGCCCAGGCCTGGTGATGCGCCTGGCAAGTGGGCCAAGGCCGAATACAACCGTACGCCAGCACAGAATGCCGCCCTCGGCTTGGGTGACGAGGTCCCCGCTCCTGGACACCAACAGAGCGGCGTCACTGCTCCTGAGACTGAGATCAGACCCGAATATCACGCCGAAGGCCTTGTTGGCGGCGAGTCATTACCTAATGGCGGCGAGAGGCAGGGTAACAATGTCGATGACGAGGACATTGTCGAGAACCAAGTCTACACATTCCCTGCATCCTGCCCTGGTTGCACGCGCCCTTGCGCTACCAACATGAAGATGGTCAACATCCCATACTTCAAGCAAGTCATTGTCATGAGCACTGTGTGCGACGACTGCGGCTACCGATCGAACGAGGTCAAGACTGGTGGCGCCGTTCCTGAGAAGGGCTCCCGCATTACCCTCGACGTCAAGACACCCGAGGATCTCGCCCGTGACGTGCTTAAGAGTGAGTCCGCGGCTCTTTCTTGCCCCGAGCTGCAGCTCCGTGTCGAGCCCGGTACTATGGGTGGCCGCTTCACGACCGTCGAGGGTATCCTCGAGAACATCAAGCGTGACCTGCGCGCGCAGGTGTTCGGTCTGGACGACAACGACAACCCTGTTTCATCAGACAAGGGTGGCGACAGCATGACCTCTGAGTCTCAGCGCACATGGGATGAGTTCTTCGCTAGCGTGGGTGAGGCTATCGCCGGCAAGAGGCAGTTCACTCTGGTCCTTGAGGACCCGCTCGCCGCAAGCTACGTACAGAGTTTCACCGCTCCTGAGCCTGACCCTCAAATCCACATCGAGGAATATGAGAGGACTGAGGAAGAGATGGAGGACCTGGGACTCAAGGACATCAAGACTGAGAACTACGCGCAAGAACAGTAATCGCGCGAATGTGTTTTTTGAGAGCCCTTGTTGGGAGAAAAGTTACTATATAGACGAGTAGAACGAAGCAATGATACCTCAATACAATCATGCAATCACACCTCGAATGTGAGTTGAGCATATTTGCAAGCTGGGTTAGGTTCGTCAACAAACCAGGTTCGACGAGCCTGCTAATCACTCGGTCGCAGCCTAGTGAATCTCTACATGGGTTCAACACAGCGTGTATCAGGTACCAGACATCGTCGAAACAACCTGGAATCGAAATGTTGCGCCTTCCTGTAATTCCACGACCCGCTTTCTGTTCCTTGGGTCTGTTTGTCTCAAATACCCGGAAACAGCAAATGCGCACAACGCTGCACACGGCAGCTCGACGGCACTTGGAGCTTCTCTAACGTCTTGTTCGACGGCGAGGACGGTACTAGCGAGAGGGATCGCGTGGGAAGATCACGGGTCTTGGATAGCTGGTACGCTTGTTCGAATAGCCATGGCTACTGACTAATGGCACGAGAACACGAGGGTCTTAAGATTGTGAAGTAGTCTAAGCGATGTTTGCAAGTGTGCGTCATCAATCGTGTAGAGCGATCGTCGGCGTCAGGTTTTGATTAATTTTGATTGCTATTAGCGTGCTTGTACCAAAAGAGGCAATGACCTCCTTCGCCGATGTATGGCGGGTGCAAAACGTCCGCCTTTAAGCGCAATGTTGTGTTCTGGTCCATCGTGTTTGAAGGCGAATGGTCATCCTGGGATCTGGAAATCACCTGGGGCTGGCCCGACCACGATCATAAGGCTGCATGTCTCCAGTCCAGAACACTCGCTGGCAAGTCCACTATTCGACTCCAGACCGTGTCAGGTCGCTAGCGCATACTGAAACAGCCTAAGCGCTGGTGATTCGTCGGCTCCTGCAGCGGGCCGCACACGCGCGTCTCGAATCTCGCACCTCGCTCTATAGCCGTGGCCAGTAGAAGGCCTGCTTTGGAAATGTATTCACACATTCATCAGCGTTTGCTGCATGGTGCTGCTTTGCCGTTGGGAGCGGGTTCTCCTGCTGTGCAGCCCTGTGGTTGTTGTCTAACGGGCACGAACGGGTATCCACGTTTCACAGTTTGCTCGGAGGCTCTCTGCGACCAGGTGCCACTGTAGCACGGCAGATTGACAGGTGGGCCACGCGTTGATGCTGGGATGATACGCTCAACGGTGATTGCCAATTTACAAAGAGGAGCCAGTCGACTGCTACGCCAGTCTGGGCGGATGGCGTGGTTTGTGTTCGCTGTGCAGTATCAATGTGGCACAGCCAGCGTCGTCGACGACTGACAGCAGTCCAGATTCACATATGCAAGAGTCAATTAGGTTCGAGAAGGCGATCTCGCAGAGTATGGGGAGTCGGCAGCGTCGAGAATCATTGCTTGTTGGCAAGAGGCGCAAAGCCAATCTTCCCTCGCCCTATGCTTCACCCGCATACGTCCCCTACTAGCTGCAGTCAAGAGCAGTGTGTATAGTGCCCAGCCGCGCCTTGTTTCTGGCCTGTGCTGGCTTCACGTTTCAGACCGTTTCCTCAATCCACCTCCACCCTCCGACTCTCTTTATCCGTTCCCTCGTTCGCCTTCATTAAGCTCGCCACCAGCCCTTCGTTCGTGTAGCTGTCGTCCACCCATCCAGCAAACTCACTCTTTCGTGCGTTGTCTTCTTCGTAGCAGCCGCCTTTGACAGGCCGGTCACATGCTCCTCTTCCCTCACACTCACTGAACCCATACGCTCACTACTTGAAAAGCACCGGCTGCTTTCCACCTTCACTTCAACCACCGACTGCTTTACTCCTCACTTCTTTCACCCACAATCCAATCCCATCAACCACAACAATGCTTCGCACGCTCATCCTGCTCGCCGCAACTTTGGCTGTCGTCGCGCTCGCCGCGCCAACTCCGACGTCCCAGCATGCCGCAAAGCGTTGGAACTTAGGTTTCAGCTTCGGCGCTGGTGCTACCACTAGGCACAGCTTCAAATCCTCGACTCGCGGACACCGTGGCCACAGGGACCCGCGCACTGAGCTTTCCCGTGTCTACAGCAAGTTCCACTGGACCATCGAACTGCCCTGGGCCAACGCCGTCTGGGACATTAACTTCCCTTCATCAGATGGATCTGACCAGAGCTACGGCCTTCCGGACACTGGTTCCTCAAGCGGCTCATCGGATGGCTCATACGGCGCTTCGGATGGCAGCTCCTCATCGGACGGCTCATCTTACGGTTCTTCCGATGGTTCGATTGGCAGCTCTCCTTCCGTTGTTCCCGAGCCAGTTCAAACCAGCGCTGCTGTCGACGCATCCGCAGTTGCTTCCGCTACCAGCGCCTACGCTACGGCTGCCGCCTCCGCCACTGCTTCTGCTTCAAGTGACGATGATGGTAGTGGCGAGGTCACTGCCACGCCTGAGGAGAACGAATCTGAATACCTTTCTCCCGTCACCATTGGTGGCCAGAAGCTCAACCTGAACTTCGACACCGGCTCTGCTGATCTGTGAGTGACCAACGTCCAAATGTAATGCTTACAAAGCTGACTTTCTCTAGGTGGGTTTTCAGCACTTCCCTCCCAGCTAGCCAACTTGGTGAACATGCTGCTTTCGACCCTAGCAAGAGCAGCACCTGGAAGGAGCTGGAAGGAGCCTCGTGGGACATCTCCTACGGCGATGGCAGTGGCGCTTCCGGAACCGTTGGCTACGACACTGTCGATGTTGGTGGAGCCACCGCTACCAGCCAAGCAGTTGAACTCGCTACCACCATCTCGAGTGCTTTTGTCGCTGATGAGAACAACGATGGCCTGCTTGGACTCGCTTTCGGCAAGATCAACACCGTCAAGCCGACCAAGCAGAAGTGTTTCTTTGAGAACATCGCCGACCAGCTTGAAGAGCAGCTCTTCACCGCCGACCTCGACGTCGATGCATCCGGAACTTACGAATTCGGCAAGCTCGACAAGAGCAAGTACCAGGGTGAGCTACACACTACCCCTATCGACAACAGCCGCGGCTTCTGGGAGTTCCCTTCCAACTCCTACAGCATCGGCGGTAAGGACGTGCAGAGCTCCACCGGCAGCCCTGCCATCGCCGACACTGGCACTTCGCTCGTCATGGTCGATGACGAAGTCGCCGAGGCTTTCTACAGCCAGATCGAAGGCGCCGAGATGAACTCTCAGGCTGGCGGCTACGTCTATCCCTGTGATGCCGACGTCCCATCCTTTGGCGTGGCTATTGGAGACAACTACATGGCCCACATCAACGGCTCCGATATCGAGTACGCGAAAGTTGGTGGCAACACATGCTTTGGAGGAATCCAGGGCAACAATGGCCAAGGTCTCCAGATCTACGGCGCTGTCCTGCTCAAGCAGTACTTCGCAGTATTCAACTTTGGAGATCTGACCTTCGGCTTGGCGCAGAAGAACGAGGCGGAGGCTGATCAGACACAGGCGGCCTACTGATGCTGAAGGGGTGATGATGAAACCTCTTTCTCTAGCGTTGTAGCTAGCTCTTTTCTCTTCACTCGAGGTTGCAACAGACTAGCGTAGCTGCTCACATGGTGAGCAATCAATGGAATGAAGCTTTCCACATGAAGGCTCTACAATTGCACGAATCGTCTACGTGAGCCTTTGTTGTGCATTGAAAATATATATGGTGCGATTCACGGGATTGGAACCTCTGACGTTGGTGAAGCTTCAGTTAGCTTAAAGCTTAGAAGCGCCAACAATTAATTAATATTTCTTCCTCGACACTAAGTCCTGGCAGTAGCTGCGATTAAACCTCACACCATCGAGAGACTCAACGAGACAGATGCGCATCGGAACTAACGAAAACCCAAGTTTGAAAAAGATTTCATCCTCAACTCAAGCGTGAGAAGCAAGCGATAGGCAAAAATTCATCATACGGTCATTAGGCGTACTGTCCACATTAATTACAGAAGCAACCCCATACCGGGGACCCGACGGCGGGCGCTCGCAATCCATGTCTACTTCGAAGTGTCGACGACGTAGCGGCCTGCAATCTTGCCCTCGTGCATCAGGTCGTACACCTTCTGGAGCTCGGAGAGACCGACGACCTTGTACGGGCACTTGATCAGACCGCGGCGGTAGAAGTCCAGCGCTTCGGCCGTGTCCTTGCGGTTGCCGACGTAGCTGCCCTTGATGGTGACCATCTTGATGACGGACTCGAAGACGGGGGCCTTGAGGTAGGCGCCGGCGGGCAGACCGATGCACACGACTGTGCCGCGAGGGCGGACGTACTGTTTTGCGAAAGTCAGTATTGATTGTACCTATGAGGTGATTCTGAAAGTGGGTAGTCTTACCTCCGCAGCCTGCTGGAACGGCTTCTCGTTTACGGCAACGAGGATGACGGCGTGAGGACCCTGTCCATCTTCGGTCGCCTGCTGCACCTCCTTGATCACGTTCTTGCTAGTGGCGAAATCGACGAATGCTGTCGCGCCCATTTGCTCCATGCACATCTTCCTCTTCTCCTCGCCGGAGTCGATGGCGATCACGTGCAGGCCCATGGCTTTAGCGTATTGCTGGGCAAGAGATCCGAGACCGCCGCCGGCACCGACGATGGCGACGGTCTGGCCGGGCTTAGCGTTTGACTCCTTCAGGCCTTTGTAGACTGTGATACCGGCGCAGAGGACGGGTGCGACTGCGTCGAGAGGGATATCTTTGTGGAGGCGGGCAACGTGGGCTGCTTTGGCGATGGCGTATTGCTGGAAGGTGCCATCGACGGTGTAACCGGAGAGAAGGGCTTTGCCGCAGAGAGGCTCGTCTGGGATGTTGATTAGCACGTCTGTGGCTGGCAATTGAAAGGAAGCAAGGTGTCATTGCAGCGTACCAGATTGCTGGCAGAAATCGCAAGCCAGACAGCTGCCATTAATCCACTTCACACCAGCGTGATCGCCAATCTCGATGTCAGTGACCTGGTCACCCTTCGCCACAACAACACCAGCACCCTCGTGACCACCCACAAGAGGAAGCTTGGTGGGAATGGGCCAGTCTCCATTCACGGCGTGAAGATCAGTGTGACAGACACCGGAGAACTTGATGTTGATGAGGACCTCATCTGGACCTGGTTTTTGGACTGGGATTTCCTTGTATTCAACTGGGCCGCCGGTCTTCTCGATGACCATGGCCATCTGCTTCGAGGGGATGGAAGGAGCCATGCTGGGTGGTGGATTACTGATTGGTGGTTGGTGATGGGTTTTTGCAGAGTTTCTTCGACAATGGAGTTGCAAGAGCTGATGTTTGACGCAAAGATGGGTTTCCGAACGACATCGTGTTGACTTTATAATGTTTGAGACCCTGGACACTTTGATTTCAGGCCCAATACGACCCCACACTGTCCCTCGTTTGAAAGGAGGGGAATGTCTGTAAATCGACCAATGGCTCCCTTGGTCTCGCCCTGCAGCCACAATTCAGACGGCATAGCAATACCATCGTCCGGCTCTAAGGAACCGCCTTACCATCTTGGACTGATGCAAGCTTCAGATCCAATGCAGGAGCTCCAGCATCCTGGTAGATGCGGTAAGAATCGGATCCTGCAGCCGTGCTGTCGTTTTGCAGAAATTTGGCGTGCTTGATGCGTCGGTGTGTTGAATACTCAATTGACCCTTCAGCACCGTGACCACCGAGACAATATATCGTCTTTGTGCTCGAATCCCTGAATGGTCACACAGTAGAGCTCTTCCCAACGGAGTGTTCTCCGCATGCGTATTGAGTTTCCCGGACTCCGTGAGCGGTTTCGAAGTGTACTGTCAACCAAAGCCGAAACAGCGTTATAGGTTCTCGAGTTGCTCGGATCGGTTCCGATTCTTGCTTCGAAGGGTTCCCCGCGCCGTTAAACACCCAAAGCTCCACTTTCCCCATCTTTTGAGCAATAGCTGAACAGCTGACAAGCCTCGAGAGCTCTGCATCTTCCACGCGGCCAGGCCGACGCATTGTGGCTCTCCGTCTACAGCTCCTGAGCTCCCATCTCTACACTTCGAGAAATCATCCGGGCCATACCATCCGGAACCCAAGCGCCAGTGGCTGTGTGGAGGCCGTGACGCCATTGGTTGCGGTCGAGCGCTGATTTGGATAACATGCAGCTGTGCCGTGCACCGCGAATCCTTCGCCTGGACCTGCGTAGTCATGTACTGCAGTACTTGTTGATCTTCATTGGGATCTGGCCCACCTTGATTGTCAGTGGCTATGGTAGGGGCAGAGGCGAGTTCCGCATCTGTTGTTGTGAGGAGGTGACCGTAGCTCAGCTGCTCGACCGCATCAGGCTGCAAAGCGCCACATGCAACACCGTGCTGTAGTATACCGACATGGTGCCGTTCTTACGGTCGAAGGGAACATGTGTGGACGCCTGGGTTCTGCGTCTTACATCTGTGCTTGTTGCGCGGTATGCGACCTTGAGGTGCTCTATTGGCACGCATCTCCTTGGGACGAGCGGAAGGCTTTCGTCTGTTTGTCATTCTGCAGCCTCAAGCAGCGTTCCCAACTGATCGCGATTTGCATTGGTTGAGGATCCTTCGGTCGTCGGAATGTGTTGGCCCCCGTGGGTTCGGTTTGGTTTCCCACGGTCAGTGTGTGAATCGACTGGGAAGTCGAGCAAGTGAGAATGACTTGTCCTTGGGACCCGCGTGAATGAGACGTCTGGGCGTTTGGTGTGCACCTACAGAGGTGGGTTTGGAGCGTCAAGAGACATTCGCCGGTAGAGAACAGGACGTTTTTGTGGAGTGGAACAGAAAGAAGAGCTCGGATGGAGGAGTATTATGGTGAACTCTTCGAGGATAAATGAGGTAGGATGGTGCTGTACCTTGATGGTCGAAATGAAAGCCTACCAGAAGCTCGACATCGCACCTGCCTCATAATCGCGGCAACGAGGAATGAGCTCATGAAGCCCACGCAGAGACCCAAAATCAGAAGCCAGAGTCACTGACCAATAGCATCATATGTCAGAATCCTACATACCACGACATACATTGTACAATTGGCGGCAAAGAACCCGTCTTCGCAGGGAAACATATGCCAGCTTGAGACCTAGCCATATCTACTAGATCCAATGCCGCCAGACCCACGATGCGCAATACCCACGCGCATGCGCACTCATTGCACTTTCTTCGCGTTCGCCTGGCCCTCCATGTAGGATGGCTTGATGACTAGGAAGTAGACCCGCACTGCTATCAACGCCGCCATGGTGGTCATTGAAGACCACAGCGCCTCCGCCTTCAAGCCACTATCTCCTTTGAGATACTGCAATCCTATAGCCGTACCAAGCGCCATCTCAGCGGCTGCGTACATCTGGTACGTGACCTTTCGAATGACCGGAGCCTCAGGAGTATGAGGCACGGCCAGAATCAGGGGTACAGTCAGGCCAGCGACAATGCAGGCGACCCATTGGACTAAAGAGCAGGCTGCGGGTGTAATGTGTTCGGGCGTCTCGACTAGCCAACTGAGGATATAGCCAGGATCAACAAGCATGGGGAAGACCGATGCGAGGTTGACAGTCGCCTCAGTGATGAGAGCATAGCGGAACATTCGGACACCGTTCACAGCCATGGTTGCTTTCTTGTTGCAGTGGTAAGCGTTTGATAGACGCGATTATTGCTGGAATAGTGATGATAAGTGGTGATGTCCCAGGGTACTGTCCAATCTTCCGTAAGTGGCGTACAGCAGGTTGCGAATGCTCGAGATTTTCGCCTTTCCGTCCAGTGACAATGGTGGAGATGAAATGTTTTCCAGAGGTATATGTATGTTGTAAGCAAAGGATGGAGATATCAAAGTGTCATTACGCGAGATAACACGGCCTATTTGAGGTGTGGGGCCTTGGAGCGACTGTCACATGAAGATCACAGAACGTCATCCTCCCATCTGTTTGGTGCCGTCCTTCTGCTTTCGGCTGTCCAGCCACATATTTGTCGTACAATAACACCTATTCTGACTTTTATCATGGACACGACGACACTGCACCTTGCAAGCCCAGAGATTGTCACTACCACGTCTTCTGCAGTTCTGTAGAGCAGACGCTCGACACGCTCCGTTTGCCTCCGCGCCACGTCAACCTTGCAGTAGGCATCCGCTTTGCCCGCCAGCGCATCACACTCGACATCTGAGACACCTCCTAGCCACTGGTCAAACGCAATGCCTTGATACCCAACCTCAGCACTATCACCATCCATCTCGTGACCGCGAAGCAGGCACATTCGACAAGCACCTCGCTTGGTCGCTATGGCTTCCCAACAGGCTGTAAATCAGTATACTCGCCAGATCCTTCATCATACCGAGCCACCACCCCCCGTGAACGCGAGATTCTTCTACACAAGCCCTGTTCCCATAGACGATCCTCTATCCCCGCTGCCTCCACCAGCAAATGCGACGAACGTGCCCGTTAGGCTACCACCAAAACCTTTCTCTCAGCATGACAATGCAGCTCTGGAGAAAGCATGGCTGGAACTGCGGAAGAAGATTTTGAAATACCAGGAGCAGCGTGGCGAAAAGAGCGCACACAAAAGCGAAGAGCGGGCGAGGAAAAGCAGCCAGGATTCAAGGGAAGGTAAGAGGCCTTCTGTGGGCAAACCTGCCACACCGCGTGCAAGATTCCCGAGAACAAGCCTAAGCCAGGTGGACACACCGCTGGACGTGGAGACCGACTCGGATGCCTTCGAAGGACCCTCTTCGGTGCCAGAAGTTGCCCAGTTGGCCGAGAACACAACGACAGGAACGCCTTTTATTAGAGCGCCCTCGAGGAAGAATCTGCATGGCACAGCGGTGCACGATGGAAGTCCTACAAGCATTGATCATCCAGGAAGGCCAAGGATTCGACAGCATGATACATATCAGTGGGACGACCCTACACATTTGCTGGAACGTAGTCCTGCCCCACCCAGTGACCGGAAAGAGGAGACCGGCCCAATTGATAGAGTTGCGGTAGGAGCCTCACGCCTACACCAAGTTGCGATGCCGGACCTGAAAATGGAGCCCATATATTGGGCACCGGTCGGCGATGTTGCTGATGTAGTCAGAGGCACATGGTTCTACAAGGATACAATGCTTCCTGTAGAAACACCCGTGGCGAACATGCTGGAGGCGGGCTATATTGAATTGCAGTGCTGGACCGAGACCTGGAAGGATGAGCTGGCATCTGCCATGGAAGTTGGCGCGGCTGGAGAGATGAAAATCGTGCACAAATTATGGCCGGACAAACTGGTCAGCAGAGCACGATCGGCCTCAGTGAGAAGAGACAGTACGAACAGGCCTGATCCTGTGGGAGGTGAAAACCTCTCGCGAATCGTCGCGGCAAACTTGGCAGAACAGGAGCCCGAGACGCCTGATCAGCAGAGGGCTAAAGCTGTGGACGCGGCCTGTGATATCATTGACATATCGTCCGGACCCGCCGGTGCTGACAACAAAGCGTCTGGCACCAACGCATGGGGAAGTCTTGGGACCGCCCGATCCTTCGATGGCCATGGAGTTATCTACGCCAATGCACATGAAGCCCGGATTCTAAAATCTACTTTATTGCCGTCAACGTACTATGGACGTAGACCATTACAGAACTACATTCGCAAAGGCCACAAACTTGGTGTTCATGTTGTTCGAGGATTTGATCAGGCGGTCTGGGACAGGTTGCATCCACCCAAGATCACAGGTCAGCCAGTTCAAGCTGCTCAGCAAGGTACATCCGCGTCAGGATCAGGCGCCCCGCCAAACCCACGGCGTAAGACAGATCCAGATTTGGGAAAATCTGAAAGAGTAAAGGTCACGGACCTAGTTTTCGTCATACATGGCATCGGTCAAAAGCTCAGCCAAAGAATGGAGTCGTTCCATTTTACACATGCAATCAACGCATTCAGACGCGAAGTCAACGTTGAGATAGGCAGTAAAGATTGCAAATCGAAACTACGTAACGATATGGGTGGCATTATGGTGCTGCCGATCAACTGGAGACATGCTTTGTCCTTCGAGGATGGCGGCTATCGAGAAACGGAAGAGGATCCCGCGCACAATGAGTTCAACCTACTTGACATAACTCCTGATACACTACCCAGTGTACGAGGAATTGTGTCAGACGTCATGCTGGACATTCCATATTACATGTCTCACCACCAGCCCAGGATGATCGCGGCCGTCATCCGAGAAGCGAATCGTGTATACAAATTGTGGTGCTCCAACAATCCTGGATTCTCACAGGAAGGCCGGGTACACATAATCGCGCATTCACTGGGATCGGTCATGGCCGTTGACATACTGTCAAAACAGCCGACTCGCATTCCTGACCATTTATCTGACCCTACAAAGGTTGACCTTGATGTCGCAAACCTGGATCATCTTCTCTTCAATACTCACAACTTGACCTTGTGCGGCTCTCCAGCCGGTTTCTTTTTGTTGCTTCGCAAAGCTCAGCTCCTTCCACGCATTGATTCTGAGTCTGCCATGGCTCAAGAAGACCCTACAGCTCTGACGGACACCATCTGCGGCCGCCAAGGCGAATATGGCTGTATTGCTGTTGAGAACGTCTACAATGTTATCAACGGATACGACCCGGTAGCCTACCGTCTGAACGCCACGGTCGATGCATCATACGCTGCTTCTCTCAAAAAAGTCACCATCCCCTCTGCCAACACGAGTTGGTTTTCAATGTTTGGCGGCAGCACCGATCCTGCCAGACATCGTGCCGCGCAAGCACCGCCGGTCGTCCGCCTGCCTTCAAACGTCGAGCTGGAGACGCACAATTTCACACGTGAAGAGGTCGCGGAGAAGAGAATGCTGCTGCTGAACGACAATGCGCAGATAGACTTCTTCGTTAAGTACGGCGGAGGTCCATTGGAGATTCAATACCTCACCATGCTCGGCGCACACAGTAGCTACTGGACCTTGAGAGACTTTGTGCGATTCATTGTTGTTGAGACTGGAAGGGTGCCCGGCAAGAAAGGTACATTGGTTGGAATGAGAGCCGTGAAAAATAAGCTTGCTCGTGCCTGAGCTGTTGGGAAGTGTGGACGCATCCGTGGAATGATCATGACGGCGCACCTTGTTTCTTTGCTTTATGCGAGTTGGGAATGCATTATACCCAGAAGACCATTTGTTAATAGAACTTTACATATTGTGTTATGCGAGATTAATTACTGCGCTCGTCTGCCCTCGTGCCGACCCACTGCGTTTTCAACTCGCAGACTGAGGCTTCACGTCCATCACACCTCTACCGAACCACTCGCTGATCGTTCCGAATCTCTCACCGCTTCTGCCGAGCGCATCGGCGAACAAGTCATTCCTTGTGGCGCTTTCTTCCTGCGCTCGCTTGATAGCCCTTACCGTCTGATTCTGCTGTGCGCACATAGGACATTCGATCTCTTCTTCCTCTCCAGGGCTGACATTCAGACAACGCTGATGGAAAGAGTGCTTACACATGAAATGCACAGTCGGCAGATCAAGCGGCATGCTACAGCTAGAGCACCTAGTAGCGCTGAAAGACACAGGCTGCGAGTTCAAAGCAGTGATTTCGGCCTGCTTCTGCGTAGTGTCTTTGCGGTACGAGCTGATCAAGCGCTGGTTGGAGGCTATTTCGGCGCGCTCACGCTCGACGGTCGCGGACAGGTACTGCTTTACCAGGCCCATGGTAGCAACAGCATTTTGAGAGAGAGTTTGCACGACCTGGAGAGGTGCCATCAAGTTATCGGTGTCGATCTTTTGCAGCACCGCGGCAACTTCATCACCCGCTTCCAAGAGGATCTCTGGCGAAGAAGTGAAGTAGGCAAGGGCGGCTGGGTACAAGCCAGGTTCTTCTGGGCCATACTTGCGTAGAGCTTTGATGGCGCCCCGAGTGTCACGAGCGGTGGTGTAGGAACGGAACACATCGAAGCGAAGGCCTTGCTTCTCGCTCACGAGAATGGTACCATCGCGGAACTTCTCGAGGTCTGACAGCAGAAGGACATTACTAGTGTCGATATGCGTGTCTTTGGATTCGATCAGAGCCTTTGCCTTCTTCTCGTACTCATCTTTGTCGCCTGCGCCGGAGGTCGAAGCTTTGTGCAAGTATATCTCGAACAGCGTGGTGTTCAGATCGGTCTTGTTTGCAGGCGTTACGTCCTCGTTGGCTATGCATGCTTCAAGGAAGGTAATAAACTGTTCGGGGTGGTCGACGAATGCCGAGAACGCGACGCGAGGTTTCGGCGGCTCGTACTCGATGTAGTCACCTTCTGTGAGAGTTTCTACAACCTGAGATTGACTGCGGGTCGCAATCTGCCCGTTGGACCCCGAAGAAGGTGTCTGGACTGCGCTAGCGTTCATGTATGGCAATGGCAGCAAGGCAGCAAGATTCTGTACTGCGCTTGTCGCCATTGTGCCCAATCGGCCTCCTTCTTGCTCTACTGGTGTTTCTTGCACGATGACGGCGTCTTGCTTGGGTCTGAAGGCGCCGTTGAAATAGTCAATGAACAGCTGTGTCATCTCCTCAGGGCAGTGTTCCAGTAAGACAGTGCCATATTTCATGAAATTGCTGTACGCGTCGGTGGGTTCCAACCGCTGAATATAAGCCACAGCCTCGGCGTACTTCTTCAAATCCTCAATGAGAATATCCACAACCAGGCCGTGCTCGTTGTGTCGCCGTGCCAACACAGCAGCTTGATCGTAGTAGCCAGCTTGTCTACACATCACGATGGCAGTGTCCAGGTCGAAACGCAGCTCACCGGGCTGTTTGATGAAATTTTCAAGCTTCTCAACATCTTTCAGTTTGGCGTAGCAGTTCAGCAGCAGAGTGGTGTGATCAGAAGTCGCTTTGTGGTGCTCATGTAGTTCCTCAAGGTAATCTATCAGATTCTTAATCCGTTGGTTATCAAGGAACTTGCGGATAATTTGTGAAGGTTCCGTGTTGTCGATCGCACGAAGATACTGCTGCATCGCAGTGTCGTAGTCTCCTTTCTGATACAAATGATCGCCAAATTTCCTGAAGATGACGTTCTGCTGGACTTCGGCGGTCTTGTACTTTTGCGCCATACTGATCGCGAGGAAGTACAAGTCGCGAGAATAAAGAATTTCTAGCTTTTGTTGGAAGGACTTTTCATGGTAGCGATACAGCTTTCCATCGACAGTGAGGAGGAAGATGTCACCCCAGACATTGAAGATACTGCTGACTTGGTTGGACAAGGATTCTGAGTGGGCGATGAACTTCAGATCTGTATCAAGGATTGTGAACGAGGTCTGGTTCAAGATCTCATTGGCTTGCGTGCCGCCGAACGCTCTGAGAGACACAGAACGCCCGGTGTTCGGAGGTGAAACTACGAGGACGTAATCTTTGCTCACACCAACAAATTTTTTGGTACCCTCGTAAGCATACGAAGCCGCTTTCCCTCGGGGCCCGTACGTGTAGATCGCATCATCTCTGGCAACAATGATCTCGTTCGTCTGAACATCCAGTGTCATGCAGCCGACGGCGCAACCATGCTCATCAAGGGTGCGTGCAGGTGTCCCTTGACCTTTGCCAGATACCGAGAGGACTGAGATTCTAGAAGTTGTTGCGATATAAAGCGCAGTCGTATTCGCCTCGCGGAATTCGAGTCCGGTAATGGGCTCTTCTGATTCGAAGACAATCCGTTGCTTGGTACCTCGATCGTGGATGAGATCACCACGGACGACCGTCACAGCTCCATTCGCAAAGCCTACGGCAAGCTGGGCGAGATCGCTTGTCACAGCGAGAGCAGATACGGGAAAGTTCTTGCGGCCATTTTGGACAGTCACCGTGCAAAGACACTTCGGGTGGCCAGTCCTCTTTTCAGTTTGATCGAGCGTCCACACTTTTAGCTCTGGTTCGTGGACCAGGTCCTCAGCGATTGATAGTAGGTACGACGTGTCCTCGATATGTTTGATGTGCGAGACATTGGCATCGTGTGCTTTCCACGATCTCGCTGATTTGAACGATTTGTCAAGGCTGTGAATGATTCCGTCCGGTGTGCCTGTGAAGATGTTGTCGGACCCAGCAGCTATGCAGCTTACGCTTGATTGCTGTCTCTGTCAGTAGGCATCTCAGCAGGAGAGCATGTGGTTTATACGAACATCGAGCGCCACTGAGCCCTCTCCACCGGGCAGCCGGACTTGCGAGACATCGAAGAAGCGGAAAGCTTTCCACTGTGAGAGTTAGTCAGCCTGTGTCGTCAAGTGCTACGAAGTATACCATACCGACGTCAAAGCCATGATACTATCAAGCCATCACCTGTGGAGTGTGTTGTGGCCTTGAAGACGGTCTGGTCTGCGGTCTGGCGGACAAGTTGCTGCGTTCATTTGATACTGGTATGCACTCTACGCCAGAGGCGATCGCCAATACAAACAGGCCAGGGCACGTGATCACGCGACGTGACCGAGAGTCTGGGGAAACATCAACATTGATTGACGGACGCCTCAGCTCCCAAGCTGCACACTCGACACACCACGCAGGCAGTCTTGGTCCTCATCTGACCTACGAATCTCAATTGGTACCACGCAGCCGACTGTCAAGCAACACCGAGTTGGGCCTTTCAACACGCTTGCATTTCGGCAATCCGCTCCAATCACGTACACACCAAAAGCACATATCCTTCCCATAGTCCTCCGGGTACCGATCGTCTGGCCTCCGCTGGACCCAGCTCACGCTGCCTCGAGCACATCACAAGCCGTTTGCGCGCGACATGGATTCACTCTGCGAGCCTCATAGCACGGCCTCAACAAGCACATGTGATCACCCATGAGCAGCACTCGGTGTGCGAGAGGGATGCAGGTCCGGAACTTAACCCTAAGCAATTTTCTCGGTTTCACAACAAGTATCGCGGTGCCCTCTTCCATTACCAAAGGAAATGGCAAGCTGCTGGCTTTCTGATTAGCTCTCGGATTCTGGCTACTGGATGTTGCTTGTCCGCAAGGATGCATCAGACGGTTTCTCAGAGATGAAGTGAAAGGCTTGCTGGATTCTGTCCGGTGCCGATCGACGGCAGTCAATCAGCAACTTCATGCGTCGGCTTGGTAAGACCTCTCAGAGGCGCGCGTCGAGGCTTGCTGGCTGGACACTAGCTCTGGTCTGCAATGGATAGCTGAAGAGAATGTCGGCCAATGGAAAGAGTGAGAGACAATGGGCGAGCGATGCCGGGCGGCTACCATGTTGGAGTCTGTCATTTGGATCTTCGATACTGCCTGGAGAACGCGGAAAGGTTCGGCGAGACACTTGGAGCCTGCTATGCCGGATACCCAATGCGATCTGACAAGGCCGCTTTGGCAACGACATCAGCACTTTCAGTAGTGTCTGGGACAACGCAGAGGACCGTGGTGAAAGACTGGTCTGAAACAGATGCAAGAAGAGCATGATACTCGGTGAACGTCAAGCCTACACACAGACGGCTCCCGGCAGTCCTCTTCATGGAACGCCTCGCCGCACTCGTCTGAAGGGTGCTGTGCATCTCGCGAGACGACGGGGCTCACACACAGAAGTAGACTGTCCGGCGCCGTCATATCAATACTGGCATATCATACGCTCCTGCAAACTTGTATTCCGTGCCAGATCCAGCTCTGCCACCAAAGCCAGCTGTTGGACCAGGTGTCGATGCCACTGCCCTCCTTCTCATTTCATCTACAGCATTAGGCTATGGTACGCGTCAAGGCCCTTGTAATCTCCTTACCATCAAAATCCCCGTAACCCAGGTAGCGAAGATGTCCAGCGCATCTTTCACACCCGCTACGCTATCTATCGACAGAAAGCCAGTCATTGTCCACCTCGTCTCTCTGTTCGCCCCTTCTTGAAGCCCGTATCACAGTATCAACGCAGATTCGGTTGGGACTCACAGATTCTCTTATCCGACCAGCCGCGTTAATCATCTCCGTCCACATGGATCGTCCGTTCCAACAAGCAGTCGATCGGAGTGGGTGTCGATTGATGAGCGCCGAACACACAACCAAAAGGCCTGCGCCCGCAATGCCCGGACACGCAGAGCCGCCTCGCGACCTAGCGGGATGAGAAGCGGTTTTTGCTGATGTACTTTGGCCGTTCAAACAATGCCTCTCGAAGCGATGCGGCTCACGCAGAGCGGAGAGATGGAATCAAAGACTTGTCTCAGAGGAGAGTGCTTTCTACACACAGATTGGAGTCGGATGTCTGGATGTCAGCGTGGAAGAAGAGTCTTGCGACGTGTTGTGGTCGGCTGCAGTGAGACGCAATCAGTTCGTCAGGGATGCGGATCGGGGCTGCTCGGCAAGTGTGATGAGACAACATGGTCTTTTGGCCTACGACGGTTCTATGGCAGCTGGAAGCGGCTCTCTACCCACCGAAGGCAGATACGACTCCTCGGATTCTGGTGGAAGTGCGCAATACAAGTTACGGACGTGCATTTCTCGAGTCTTCTATCTTACTTGGCAAACCCCAGGGTGCCGATCGATCGATCAAGGTGTGACATGGAGCACACTCAAACAGCTGGGTAAACGATCGCTGCGGTTGCGGGACCTCTCTCGTGTGAGGCTCAAAGCTTTGGCTTGTCTGCTCTGCCGTTCGCCGGCTGTTTGGGCTGCTTTGTAGAAGCTTCCTAGCTCGCTCTATTGGTCTGGGTGTTGCTTGAGATAAAGATGAGGACGGAACTGCTAAAGTTCGAGCTCATGCGCGCCGAAACTGGTCTTCTGTGGATCGTGGAAGCTTTTGGAATGTGGAAGGGTCGCGGACAGTGAAAATGGGGCTGCAGAGCGCGCGTGGGCGCGCAGCCGTCCTCCAAGCTCGCAAGAGTGAAGAGGGCGGCTAATTACTTTTTTATAAGTCCTCCCCTTGGTGTATCACCCTGACTGAAGATCGCTAACTATGCACAGGTTCCTTCGAATCCACCTTATGCCAGCTGCATCGCAGCGCGTCCAATCATTCCAAAGCACAAAAGCGTGCCGACTAACCACAGTCCGCTGCGAGCATAGGTCCACTTCATGGAAGTCGTGTTGATGTAGTTGATCGTGTACAGTGTGCGCACGATCATCCAGCTCGCAGCGAAGAAGCTTGTTCCAAGGTCACGGCCGGCGTCTCTTTCTGCCAGCAGGCCTGCGAAAATGGCGGCAGCGAACAATGGCATGTTCTCAAGGGCGTTGCGGTGGCAGGACTCGCAGCGTTCGTAGGCGGCGAAATCCTCAGGGCTCAGACGCTGCTTGGTCTTTTCGATCAGGGTGGTGGATTTGGGGTTGCGGTTGTCGTGCTTGCTCGGGTCGCCTTTGGTGGCGATGGAGATGGCGCGCCCATGTGGCCATAAAGCGAGTACATAGTACGCGGGAATGGAGAGAAGGGTGAAGTTGATGGCCATTGTGGTTATTGTGGTTGTTGTTGTTGAGGCCGCGGTTTTGGGTTGCTGTCAAGGGAGGTTCGAGGAGGTATTGTTCGTTGTTGGTGGAATATCTGAGGATTGAGAAGATGCTACAGGTTTCAATGGTAAGGGCGAATGATATTTATCAACTTCCCATGAATTGGCTCTCAATGGTGCAACGCTATGATGTCGCCCTTGTGCGAGTGTGCCGAGGCTTACAGCTTTTTAGTTTGCTCGGAGAGTGCTCCTTCCGTTCCAGTGCAAAGATGTGCAACCTCGCTATTCATATTGGATACCGGCTCTGGTATTTCACACAAGGTATCTTGCGATATTTCTACAAGGCTGTCTCTATCGCTTGAACATCGAAGATCATGCATGCAGTGGAGTCAGCGTGCTGCACGTGCGATGTACCAGGATTTCCCTTCCAATCCACGGACTGGACTCAAGCCACCCGATTAACCTCGCCCGCAGCCCCGCGCACCTTTCGCCAATCACAGAGATGCTTGGATGCTTGCATGCAGCTCTTTCCACTGGTCCAGCATGCAGACTTGCATCCTTCTCACTTCCAGGCCCCGCGTGCATCTCACGCGGCTGAGCAATTGAGTTGGCAGACCTGATGGCGAGAGCTCCAAGGTTTTCATCGCCTAGCTGCATAGCAGGCCTTATGTCTACATGTAGGTCGCGGGCAAGCGCTGCTTGTCCTGCTTTCGATTCCTCCTCATCTCTTTCCTTCCAGTGATCCACGCGGTGGCTGCAGCAATACCCTCTTATCCTGTCGCAAGGCGATCCAACGCTCAGCAGTGATTGGGAGCAGGCAATTCTGCCACCACAGCCATGTCCGCTTCCAGCATCGCCTTGCTGGCCGCCATCCTGTTCGCAGCCTTCTCCTACGGCCAGACTGATACCTACACCGTACTCTCCTCCGTGGTCTTCATCCGATCCGGCGAACGTACTCCCACAAATCTAGGCTTCACCCCATCAGTCCTCACTTCGCTAGGAGCCCAGCAGGCATACTCGGCTGGAACCTTCTTCCGCGACCGCTATGTCTCTACAGCGACGCCGGCATCGAATGACAAGAAGGCGCCGATAAGAAGATTGAGCCCCAATTCGTATGATCCGATGCAGATCTACATCTTGGCTCAGGATACACAGGCGACTGCAGCGACGGCTCAGGCTTTCATGCAAGGGTTTTATCCGCCTTATGTTCTCAATGAGAGCCTGGCATCTATGGTAGATCCTTCGAGCGTTCTTGCTAATGAGTCTTATGTAATGACCACCTAACATACTAGACTTCGAACAGAAGCTAACGGCAACATAGGTCGAGAGCCCTCTGGGCGGATACCAGTATGCGCAGGTTCGAACAGCTGATGAATTCGACCCGGAGTACATTTTCCTTGCCGGTTCGTACGGGTGTCCAGCCTACCGGGCTGCTACGTTCGAATACACAAGGTCGCCTCAATTCAGGGAACTTCAAGCCAGCAGCAAGTCTTTCTACGAGTCTATGAATGGAGGCTTACTTGATGATTTGATCCCGGAAGAAAGCAAGGATTACGTGAACGCCTATGCGATCTATGAGTATCTGAATTACCAGGCTACTCACAACGCTAGTGTCGCGGCAACTCTTGATGATGCGAGAAATCGAGAGAACAATATCACAGATCTCGACCGACTTCGATTCCTGGCTGATGCGCAACAATTCGCGTTCTTGGGTAATCTGACCGCGCGTAACAACCTCAGCACGCCTTCGACAGGTCTGCCAGGCCTTGCAGATGACGCAGAAGGGTCTATCTCCACGATTGCGGGAAACACGCTGCTCGCAAAGATCTTAACGCAATTACAACTCTCCATCGAAACCGCCGGCCGCTATTACAAGCTCTCTCTCCTTGCTGGAGACTTTCAATCACTCCTCTCGCTCTTCGCTGTCACTGGTCTGGCCGATCTGAACAGCAACAAATTTCAGGGCATTCCCGACTTTGCTTCTACGGCCGTCTTTGAGCTCTTCACCTACTCATCAAACATCTCTTTTCCCGCATCGTCAGATGACCTCTGGGTCCGCTTCTACTTCCGCAACGGCACCGGAGAGCAGACTGATCAGCTAGATTACCAGTCCTACCCGCTCTTCTCCCACGGTCCCAGCGAAACCGATATGCGCTGGCGCGATTTCCAGGCAGAAGCCTCGGCGATTGCCATGTCCAGAGTGGGCGACTGGTGCGAAGCATGCGCTGCCACGAACGTCTTCTGCCCAGCTTTCAACGCCACGCTGTTCGCAGCTGCTGAGGGCAATACAAATGGATCTGCCGCATCGTCGCAGAAACACCCTATTAGCCCAGGCGTCAGCGGCGTCCTCGGAGCAGTTGTCGCGCTGATCGCAGCGGGACTGATCTTCGCGTTTGCAATGCTAGTAGGTGGCGTGCGGCTGCACAGGAAGCAGACGCTTCAGGCTGGTGGGTTCCGTGGCGCGGCAAATGTAACGCCAGACCGCGATGTCGAGGTCAGCGGCGGAGGAAAGACTGGCGCTGTGGTTGTAGGACGCAAAGCTCCTGCTGAGCCAGAGGTGGGAGGGACGGTTGTGGGTGGCCATGAGAGGGTTGGAAGCTGGGAGATGAAAGAGCCTCCGAGTCGCTTGCCGCCTGGCAGTGATAGAATGAGGTTTAGTTTCGAGGACGATGGTGATGAGGATTACAGAAGAGCGATTGATCCGTTTGCTGATCCTGTTAGGCCCAAGGAGATCTGAGGGCTGGGACTGGATGACATGCTGTTGCAGAATGCAAGAAGCATTACGACGAATATGATTTCAATTTTAGCACGTACTGTATGTACAAAGGCGGGTTTAATGGACGTTACTTGATTACGAGCGCGTACTCTCGACGCTTCCAATTGAGGTTTTCTAAGAATACGCGCGGTATTGAATGATGAAACGGCAATTGAGTAGTAACAGTCGGTGTGAACACGAAAGCCATAACCCGACGGTGAACATACGTCCGGGCTCCAAAAAACCGCTGGCTGGTTGCGGCTCCACATACTAGACCGTGCGGATCCATGTAATCAAGAACAAAATCATTGGATCAAGAACCTCGTGACCTGCGGAGTAATCTAGTTCTATCCAGACTCTCGAAGAAACTCTGTCGTCACGATCATATTTGGTTTTCATTATTATGATTTTTTCCACTTAGGTAAAATCACAGACAGAAGCCACCCAGCCCAGCCCAGCCAAAGAAATGCAAGACAAAATGACATGACCAAATTGGAGCGAACAGACCACTTTCACATGTCAAGAAAATCTCCCCAGTTCTCCCTAATTTATCCACCGCTTCAGCCAAACGCAGCTCGAAGCGCACCAATTTTGCCTTATCATAGTCGCGATTCGGTCGAGCGGAACTTTTTGGCGCTGAAAGCCGGATGCATCGCGGGTGGGAATGCAACATGATCTGGTACTACCCAAAGATCCATGCTTTTCTGCAAACCTGTAGTAATTCCCCCGAGGTAGCCCGGACCATATGTATATAAGGGAATACGCCCAGCCGCTTCTGTTTCTTTTGACTTTTGATTTCTTGTTATGGTGGTGGATTTGAGCTGAGAGGTCGCGGGAAGGCAATTTTGGATTTTTGGAAGGAAGGGAAGGGGCGACGACCTTTTGCACGACACGAGCAAAGACACGAGGACTTGGAATAATACCCGGAAAAACGACACGGTTTTACTACCACCTTTCTAAACTACGTCTTCTTTCTGGTCTACACGTGTGGAGGGAGGGACGAACTTTTGCACCTAAAGACGAAAACGACACGAGAACTGGGAACGTACCCGGACGGGAAAACGACACTGTACCCTTTAATTTTTTATTATTCGCATTCTGGAATTCCGGGACTTTGGGGACAAACTGGATGCTTTTTTCTTCTTCTGCTTCTTTCAGACGGATATCCCCTTTCGCTGTGGCGCTTGAGAATGACTTCTAAAGCATTTTGAGACGCCAGCCAGCCGACTTGACATGTCGACACCTGATCAACGCTGCTTCATGCATATAATGCCAACTAGCAATGGATTCATGTTTTTCCTTGCCCATCGAGGAGATGGATGAACGGACGAACGATATTACCTCGACTCTTCTGGACCGCGCCCCGGCCTCATGGACCTCGGAAATCCGGACCTTCTTATCGGAAATGTGGACATTGGGTAAATCGGAACCATGTGGACAGGACGACAACAAATATTGAACATGGAAAAAATTATAACATTTCGTATCTGGGCGAGCCCGGCGCGTGGCAAAGCGAAGTGTTTCGTTATCGACGCATGTTTTTGCCACGAGCGCGCATCCGCCCTTCGTACAACGATCGACTTTGGACCGCACTTTAATCTATAAAATCATCATTCGAGAATGAACGAAACATGAATGCACTTCCTGGAATTCCCGGATGTTTTCCCAAACGCCATTGCGATGACATTAGAGACAACCTGGAATAAAGACCGACAGCAACGTCTCAGCGACTCTGGCGAATAATCTATTTGACAGAGTTGGCAGAGACCTCGACACGAGAGGCCTGGCCGGGGGCGGTGCCCTGGCTGAGCTCGGGGAGGAGGTAGGTGATGTCGTCCCAGGGGTGACGGTAGAGACCAGTGCGGAGTCTCTTCTGGTCGAGGAAGTGGGCAATCAGACCAATGGAGCGACCAAGGACGAAAAGACCGTTGAGCACACCCATCTTGAGGTAGTCCTCAGCCTCCTCAGGGGAGAAGGCACCGCAGTTGCGCATGAGGTCAACGAAGCAGACGGCGACGGCACCGTCGACGTTGAGGATGAGGTTGTCCTTCTTGCTGGTGGTGACGGTCTCGACGGCAATGGCGTAGTCGAGGAGCTTGGTGGAGGGGAAGTTGGCCTGGCAGAACTCCTTGACGAGAGAGACACGGAGATCGGGGTTGTTGCGAGACTTGACACGGTGACCGATACCGGGGACTAAAGTCGAGGTTAGCGGAAGCACGATGGTTGTCAAAGGCAAAAAGAGACTTACTGAGCTTGTTCTCCTTCCTCATGGTGTCAACGAAGTCACGGGGAGAAAGACCCTTGTCGTAGGCACGGGTGAACTCCTCAGCGGCGCCGTCAAGAGCACCACCGAAGCGGGAACCGATGGTCAGGAGACCAGAGACGAGAGCAGAGATCAAGTCCTTGCCGGCACGGGTGGTAATGATGGTGTTCATGGCACCAGACACGGCGGGACCGTGATCGGCGGTAAGCATGAGGACCATCTCGAGGAACTTGGCAGCGTAGTCGGGAAGACGGCGGCGGAACCAGAGAAGAGACATGACACCACCGATACCGATGTTGTCCTTGAAGACGTCGGAAATGGGCATGCCGGCGTAAAGGAGCTCCTGTCCACGGTCGTCGGAGATGGTGGAAATGAAGGCAGCAGGCTTACGGATGAGACCAAGCTCCTGGGCCCAGGAGTAGTCAATGGGGATCTTGGGCACAGCAGGCTCGGGCTGGGGCTTGATGCTGCCCTGGGCAACGAGGTCCTTGTAGACCTTGGAGAGGACGGCGGGGAGGTCCTCGAAGGTCTCGGGAACGTGGAAACCGGCCTCACGCATGGTCTGGTTCTTGACAGCGGCGGTCTCGAGCTGGGAGTTGGCGAAAGAACCGGCGTGACCGAACTGAACCTCAGTGGTGAGCATACCGGCAACAGTGCCGATAGCCCAGGCAACAATGGGCTTGGTGATGGTACCGGCCTTGACAGCCTCGATCACACGGTATTCCTCAACACCACCGACCTCACCGAGGAGGACGAGGACCTTGCACTCAGGGTCGGCCTGGTAGCGGAGCATGTGGTCGATGAAAGTGGTACCGGGGTACCTGTCGCCACCGATGGCGACACCCTCGTACACACCATCGGTGGTCTGGGCAATGATGTTGTTGAGCTCGTTGGACATACCGCCGGACTTGGAGACGTAACCGACGGAACCCTTGCGGTAGAGCTTGGAGGCAACGATGTTGTCCATCATGCCACCAGTGTTACCGATCTTGTAAGCACCGGGCTTGATACCACCGACAGTGGCAGGGCCAATGATGGTGACGCCCTTCTTCTGGGCAACGTGGAGGATCTCACGTGCGCGCCTCTCGGGGACACCCTCAGCGATGATGGCAATCGACTTGATCTGGGGGAACTCCATGAGCTCCATGGTGGACTGGTAAACGGAACGGGAAGAAGCGAAGTTGACGACGGTGTCGACATCGGGGTGCTTGGCCATGGCGTTGGCAGTGGACTGGTAGACCGGGAGGAGGGTCTCGGTGGTGCCCCAGTACCTGGACAATTGTCAATTGGCTGCCGAGTAGATGGACTGTGTGGGTTTTGCTTACATCTTGCTGACGAACTGACCACCGAAAGTGTAGATGATACCGGCGACGGAAGGCTGCTTGCGCTTGCAGATGAAGTCGAAGTCAAGCATACCCTGGACGGCCTTGGTCTGCATTCCGCTATGAGACTGTTAGGCTTGTTCTTGCCGAGCATCTCGCAAAACGAAGCTTGAGCTGTGTATGTTTCAAGCTTCGTCTGAGGGAAACTTACTAGACGAAACATCTTGTCTTGGGGTGGAAGAGCTTGTGGTCGGGCTGGGGAGTGAAAGCTCTGCTGGGAGGAGCGAAGCGTGTGATGTTGTCGTTGGCAGAGGAGGCCTCGCCGTTGGGCACAGCAGCGGGAGCCATTGTTGCTGTGTCTATGAAGGGTGGGTTTTACAGTCGGTAGGTGGGAGAGTTTCTGAAGGAGAAGATGGCGGTCAGCTGGTGTGATGGAGAAAGATGCTTCGAGCCGTCGCAGATGCCTTCAACAGGGTCGCGGAGAATGAGGCGATGCGAGAATTGATTTTATCGGGAGAGGAGTGCAAGTGCTGACGAGCAGGCTAATTTTGGAGCTCCTTCGAGGGAGTGAGAGAGCTCTCTCAGCGCGCGCGGCAGAATTTCTCGCGGCGAGGGGCAGGGCTGCGGCGTCGGCGGCGAGCAAGAGGCGGAGATGGACACTTACAGAGAGGGTTGAGTGAGTGTGGGAGGATGCAAGAGGAGGAGGAGGAGGAGGATGTGAGTGTATGGAGGAGAGTGAGGATGGGAAAGAAGATGGAAGAGTGAGACGAGAGTGGGAGAGAGACAACAGAGTCAGTGGTGTCGGTCTGGCAATTCCAATGTTCGGCGATGCTGCTGCCAGCTGGACTACTGGATTCGACTACTGGACCTGCGTCTTACGATCCCTGGACGCCGGCGCGACTGGTTGACCTGCGGGCTTGCTCCCCAATAACGCACTCCCGGCGCTAGTGAGCGCGCAAAAGATCAAGAATGCTGTGAGGAGACCCGCGATGAGACCCGACCCGCCGCGCCTTCCCTGTGCGACGGAGCACCAACGACAGCTGCGCCATGCTGCTGGGCCCTCATCGCTGAGCTCTACTGCGCATGTTGACCATGTTGTTATCTATCAACGCTGCGAGTGGCATGCTGTGTGTCGGGTGAACCTTGCCATACTCACCCCCAAAAATGCTGGGACACTTCCAGACGCCGATCGAGGGGTGTTTCCTGCCAATTACCCCACACTAATGCCACACCAGCAACCATTGGCTTCGAGCAGTGTTTTGCGGTGTGCCCACGGCGTTGTTTTGCAGGCACATCACTGCTGTTTGCCGCACTCGCCGACGACTCGACTCCCTGCTAGCCTGTGTGCCCGTCACTCTATGCATCACATAATCACCGGGTCCGCATTAAGATTGGTGCGGCTGTCTCGCGCAGGATGTACACTAGCAATAATGTGTGATGCTGATGCCGTGATCCCGCTTCGGATCTCCGTCGTCGCGTGCGCGCCAAACACAGGCAGGCACACAGGCAGACAGACAGACAGGCAGAGACAGGCGAGGCACGGCATGGCATGTCTTGCTACACAGCGAGACATTATTATTAGACTGTCGGCCAATTGTTTCGCCCGCGAGTCGTCCTTCCCGGCGCAGGCAGATCAATCCACCCGAATTCGCCGACTCCCAACACGGGTCACCCGCAGAAGCTAAGGTACCAGGGGAGGCTTGTCGAGAAGCGCTGGGGAACGAGCTCAAACACCAACGACCGACCACGCAACCCGCCAGCACCAGCTCACCAACATCCACCTCTCGTCCTTCTTCTCGTCTTCAATACACACAAACACACTCACTCACTCACTATACCAATTGCACCACCGCCAACAGCAACAACTCATACTCCAGGTAAGTTCTATTTTCTTCGTCGACAACCCCACTGTCATCATCGGCACCACCACTTCACGATTTATTCTCCGCGCGCGCCGCCTAAGCCGCATCCTGCCCACGCACACGCTTGCTTGCCCTGCCAAAAAGTTGCCGCACCAGCCCAGGGACACCAGCACCGGCCTCGGACTTTGACACTCGAGAACACGTCTATATCGACCCACGCGACCAATTTGCGTGGCCCCTGCTTGCCTCCAACGTGCCACCAGCGCAGGGCAAAATAGTACGATTCTTGACAAAGTCCGCGAAAAAGCGCTGCTCCCCCAAGAATTCCCGCCGCACCACCTCCCCAAGTCTCAGGCACACCTACGGACTTGCGAGCTGTCAGCAATCCAACCTCAGCTAGCTTTCTCACCGCCCGCCAGCTCCTCCTCCTCCTCCTGCTCCCCTCCTTCGACCATCACTTTCCTCTCACGACCAACCCTTCCATCTGTACATCTCGCCTTTTCATTGCATTCCACTCCCTCTGCCATTGCATCTGCTTACAACCTCCTCCTCCGCAGTCCTCTAAACCCCCACCTCCACATCACACACAATGTCCGCAAAGTCAATCCTCGAGGCCGACGGCAAGGCCATCCTCAACTACCACCTCACCCGCGCGCCTGTGATCAAGCCCACTCCTCTTCCCGCACAAGCAACCCACAACCCTCCCGCGAAGCTCGCTTCCATCACCTTCAAGGATGGTGACAACGTCCAGGGCGTCCTTGACGCCGCCGAGGCCACATTCCCCTTCCTTCTCGCTCCCGGTGCCAAGTTCGTCGCAAAGCCCGATCAGCTCATCAAGAGGAGAGGCAAGTCTGGTCTGCTCAAGCTGAACGCTACCTGGCCCGAGGCCAAGGCGTGGGTTGCAGAGCGCGCAAACAAGCTCCAGAAGGTCGAGCACGTTGAGGGTTACCTGAGGACTTTCCTCGTTGAGCCTTTCGTGCCCCACCCCCAGGAGACTGAGTACTACATCAACATCAACTCCGTCCGTGAGGTGAGTCGCAATGGAAGAGTCATGAAAGCAATTTTGGAATTTCATGGCAATTCACCAAACAACCCATCTGAACCCAGCTAATTCAAAATTCAGGGCGACTGGATTCTCTTCTACCACGAGGGTGGTGTCGAGGTCGGTGATGTTGACGCTAAGGCTGAGAAGCTCTTGATTCCCGTGGACCTCAAGGAGTACCCCAGCAACGAGCAGATCGCCAAGGGCCTCCTCAGCAAGGTGCCCGCCGGTGTCCACAACGTCCTTGTCGACTTCATCTCCCGTCTTTACGCCGTCTACGTCGACTGCCAGTTCACTTACCTCGAGATCAACCCTCTCGTCGTGATTCCCAACAAGGACGTCACCTCTGCCGATGTCCACTTCCTCGATCTTGCCGCCAAGATTGACCAGACTGCCGAGTTCGAGTGCGGTGTCAAGTGGGCCATTGCCCGCTCTCCTGCCGCCCTCGGCATTCCCGCTGGTTCCTCCAAGGACGGCAAGGTCAACGTTGACGCTGGTCCTCCCATGGAGTTCCCTGCACCTTTCGGTCGTGAGATGAGCAAGGAGGAGGCATACATTGCTGAGATGGACGCAAAGACTGGTGCTTCCCTTAAGCTCACCATCCTCAACAGCACCGGTCGTGTTTGGACTCTCGTTGCTGGTGGTGGTGCTTCCGTCGTCTACGCCGACGCTATTGCCTCTGCTGGCTTTGCCTCTGAGCTTGCCAACTACGGCGAGTACTCTGGTGCTCCCACCGAGACCCAGACCTTCCACTACGCCCGCACTGTTCTCGACCTCATGCTCCGCGCACCCATGCACGCTGAGGGCAAGGTCCTCTTCATTGGTGGCGGTATTGCCAACTTCACCAACGTAAGTAATCCGCCGCATGATTTTGCATAATCAATGACTAACAATTTATTCAGGTTGCCTCCACTTTCAAGGGTGTCATCCGCGCTCTTCGCGAGGTCGCTCCTCTCCTCATCGAGCACAACGTTCAGATCTGGGTCCGCCGCGCCGGTCCCAACTACCAGGAGGGTCTCAAGAACATCAAGGCCGTCAGCGTCGAGCTCGGCCTCAACATGCACGTTTTCGGTCCCGAGATGCACGTCTCTGGTATCGTCCCTCTTGCGCTTGTCCCTGGCAAGTACCACGAGGGTATCAAGGAGTTCGAGGGCTAGAGAAAGAGGATGTTTTCACGTTGCACTATAAAGTAGCACTGCATTTGACATGCAGTGGCTGATGAAGAATGTCGGAGTCTCCGGCGCCCATGGCTTTCCTTTCAGCAGCATTACGCATGGCGCGGGGGATACGAGACGGGAGAAAGACCGCGTGCCCCATTGCGCTCTTCTTCTATTTTCTGTTATTAGAAAGCTCGGCACCAAGAATTATGTTAATTATGTCTAAGAAATAGAAACGTTTGTTGAGGTTCTATCATGATTATTTTGCTGCCGTCGCTGCTTCACTTTATATTCTCTTAATTTGGTTGAAGAGTTCAAGAACTTTTACTGAACCAAAGTCCCTGGTGCAGCTCTACTACGGCAATTTCTGAGCCTCGTGTATTTCATGTGCGCAATGCCCGATCTGTAAAACAAATTTGTAGCGGTGTGCCTGTATAATACTACTCCATTATCAAGGTCCTGACTTGTGATTACTTACCATTCGCTGAGAAAGCAAATGCTGTGGATGCCTCAGGCTTCACGCGCTAGTGAGAGGTCGCGCGAGAGCGGCAGCAGCAGCAGCTGTACATTCAAGCGCATAGCATTTGACGGCTACAGCAAAACCGACTTGCGCAACATACCGGCTACAATCAACACTTACCAGCTACACTCGAGATTGGAACATCGCCTCCAGTGCCTGTCGCACACAAAATCACAAATAATACCACAATCATGAGCGTACGCCATTCCCTTCACCACACCCTTCAAAATCTCCCGGTACATTCACGCAGCTAACACTTCTCGCAACCAGTTCGTCCCCATGAACCCGCGGCCCATGCTGCAATCTCTCGTCGACAACGATGTGCGCATCCGCCTCAAGTGGGGCCAGACCGAGTACACAGGCCGCCTCGTCAGCGTCGATTCCTACATGAACATCCAGCTCAGCGGCGCCGTTGAGTACATCGAGGGCAAGAACCAGGGCCAGCTCGGGCAGGTCTTGATCAGGTGCAACAACGTGCTGTGGATCTCGGCGAATAAGGAGGGCAGCAATGGGGATGCGGAGATGGCTGGTTGAGCGATGATGGGAATCATTTCGGCAGGTTTTTCCCACAGACGCGGAGCGAAAGAGCTCCGTGTGGATGTTGGAGCAGCAGCAGGAAGATTTGAAATACGCTCGCGTGAGGTGGTGGTGGTGGTTGGTGCAGGATACGACCCCATGCATGGCGGGTGAGAGGGCGCATTGGACAAAGGAAGGCGAGGTCCTGGATCGGGACCAGGAAGCTCTTCTTCTAACCTCACGATTTTTTTTTACACCCCGAAAACACGCGGCGATGGCTGCGAAAAGAGCGTGGCGTTTCTGGCGCTGGTTGCTATAAAGAACGGGAAGAGCGCGTGCGTGCGGCCATGGTCAGTAGCTCTTGTTATGAAGGAATCAAATGAACAAATTGAAAGTCTTGCTAAATGAGGATATCGAGCTCAGTCTACATCGTGCGAGGGCCGGCCCTGTTTCTAAATGCACGAGAGGAAACAATTGGTCCCGCATTATTGATTCTCCTGTGTCGCGGACAGCGTGAAGAAGGTGCGTGTGTGCGATTGGAAGCCGCGACGGTCGCGCCTGCCGTGGGAGCGCTGACTGAAAACACTTGGGCTTATTGCGACCTCATCTCATCTTCTCGCAGGAGTTTCAGCACATCGCGACCAGCTGATCTCGAGACGCAGGCTGTCGGCATGCGTTGCCGCTCTGGACATCGACCTCAAAAGCATTTCGCAGCGCAGGATGGAGTGGACCACGCAACCCGACACTTTCAGTGCGCAAGACTCGATGCGCACCGAGCTGTCACAACAGACGGTCGCGTCGAGAGACTTGGATCTCGGACGTTGGAGGCCGGCGGCAAGCTATGAGACCTTGACATCAAATGGGGCGATGCACGACGAACTTGTCAGCACGTCACTCGAAGACTCAGGCATGGCAAGTCCGGGATCTTTCTCCAAGGACAACGACTTTGATCCTGTCACCAGTTCAGATGACGAAGATGACGAGCCTGGCCTGGACACACCGCTTGAGTACGCGCGTTTCCATGGATTGTGTCGCGACTATGAGATGGATCATCCACTTTCCAGCGCGTTGATCCCACACCCGCAAAAGAATCTTTCTAGCATCACGGACGATTTAGAAGGCGCGCTTGTCCCAGAAGCCTTGTTAGCTGAAGTGCATGACAGTCTAAATGAGCGCTTGGATATTGACAAGGAGGCCGCGAATTTCCTCGTTTCTATACTGAGAATTTGCAAGCAAGATGAGAGCGGGCAAGTCAGTGTAGACCTTGCACTTCGTAGCCCCGAGCGGCTGAAGCTGGAACTTCCTGTTCTCACAAATGATCACGATATCGACATGGTTACTCTACGACGTAGACATGAAGTCAAGCTGACAAGCAAAGGCATCGAGCCGTTTCAGCTTGATACGGAGAAAGGCGAAAGCCTTGTGTTCTCTTCGGCTGAAGTCAAGGACAAGCAGCGGCTGGATACTGAGCTGCAGAACGAGAAACTTGATGTTGGCAAGGAGACGGTGGAGCTTTTCCGCGAGCTCAGAGATCTCACGAGCAGCGAAGAGGTGGACTATGTGAACGAAGCGTACGGCTCGTACAAGGTAGGCCCCAACTTTGCATTATAGGCTCCGTAGCTGACGTGGTCTAGAAGAGGAGAGCGATTCGCCTGTCACCTCCACTCTTGCCTGTGACGCCTCCATACAGCCCACCAGCGCCTGCACCGGAAACTATGCAAATCGACATGACCTCCACACCGGAGGACCTCATTGCAAAAGATGCTGCTGCCCTTGAGATGGAGCTGTTGAACCATGCTGATTCCACCGCCACACCCACGGAGAAACCTTCGTTTGATACCTAAGAGGTCGCTGCCGCAATTGAATCATACACTGCCGTGCCTTCGTCGAGCTCTCCACTCGCCCGAAAACGGCTTCGAAATCTTCGTGTCGAAGTGCCTCTTACGCCTCAATACCACACAGGGTCAACATCAGAAGAAGAACCAACTTCCAAAAAGGCGAAGAGGGTGCAGTTCGGTCTAGAATTGACTTCTCTGCTTCCAGACCTGCAGCTTGATAGCTCAGACACTCTATCTGGGCTTGCTCGGCAACAAATGAATGATCTTCAAGATATTGTGAAGCGTGGAGCCGAGTCAGTTCAGCAGGAATTGCAGAACGAGCAACTCATCGAAATTGACACGACCATGAGAGTGAAGGTGCCGAAACTTGAGGCTGTACGGATACAATCGCCGTGGGATATCTGTTCAAGCTCAGAGAGCGATGAGCCTCGTGTGCAGACCCGACAGAAGATGATTCACGACATCAGTAAGGAGCTTCTCCAAGACGTACGCAAGTGGGACGGTGTTGCAAAGATTGAACGTTCCCTCCCGTGGGCGCCATTTGCCGCGTACTTGGCCAAAGTCGATTTGGTCGAACAATTTGACGATGGTTCACTGGAGCGATATTTGACCGAGTTGTGTCTCGATGAGGATATGGGTAATGTCGACGTTCATGCGATGATTGCAAGGAGCTCTGAGTCGAGCCCGCTTTCTGGTCATGAGAGTGACGATGAGGAGGTCGAACCAATCGTCATGGAAGAGGAAAAGGTCGATGACGAAATACCAGATGTGAGCAAGTCAGCAAAGGAGGCTCCCACTGATACGCCGCCACGCGTGATACCCGGCCTCTTGGACGTACTACAAGCGAAGCAGCGTGATCTTGCGAGGCACACTGACCCTCATCCTCAAAAATTTGCACTTCAGCAGCCACCAGCCGCCTCTGGATCCAACTCCGGTGGAACGAACATTCTCTTGCAGGACGATGGCATCGCACAATTCATGCAGCTACGAGGGAAGGCAACAGGTGTACAGGGCGCCAATGGGAAAGCGAATAACGTGGTGAATCACAGCACGGCTCAGCCAGCTGCCCAGAACCAAGCACCAGCTGCAATCATGGTCCCAGAAGCAGATCAAAGCCAGGCACGGTCACCTATGACAATCCCAGTACCTGAGATACTGGGCAATCTCAACGCCGCCATCCCTATCATAGTATCCTCGGCCACTATGGGCAATCGTCACCTTCTTCGCCGCATTCAAACTGCGTTACCGAATCTTGAGATCTGCGAGCGAGATGCTGGGATACCTGCAACCATGCCACACAGCAGCAGAGCTCACATAGAAGCGGACTTCACGGTTTCTGCTTCAACCGGCATTGTAACCACGACTCTGCAAAAACTAAAGCAGCGGCCGTTGCCTGGTCAAGTGTCAACCTCGGGCATACGGGACACTATCGCATCAACAGCGGTTCGTTACGAGCGTCTTCTTGTCCTCGTGAGCGAAGGCAACAGTATGCCAACAGAGGAAGGCGCAGTACCGAGGACTCTCGACCAGCTTGACTGCGAGGCTCTGGTTGACCTGACCACCTGGGCGCACTCCTTGGACTCTGATGTGCAACTCTCCTACGTCCCTGGCGGCGAGCAAGAGCTGTCAGGCTGGCTCGTCGCAGCTTTTACTCAACACGGCAACATCGATGGCAGCATGCGCTTGCTCCAGGACGAGACGATGTGGGAGCGCTGGCTTCGAGTCGCGGGTATGAACGCTTATGCTGCACAGGCGGTGCTGGTTCAGCTCAAGATACCAGATGTTGATCAGCCTGGAATCGGCCCAACGGGGATGCAAAAGCGGTTCGGAGTTGCGGCTTTTGTCTCGATGACTGCCGAGGAGCGGGTGGAGCGGTTTGGTGCTGTACTGGGCGGAGAGAGAGTGCTGCGTAGAGTCAGTGAGGCGATCGATGGGGGATGGAGTGCTAAGCAGGGGCAATCATGGGCTTGAGAAGAGGACGTGTGGATGTGTATCTTTTGCTAGTTCTGATCTTCCACGCCTGCTGGTCACGCAGCAGGTTCTCAACACAGCTCGTATGAAATGGTAGCTAATATCGTTCCTCATGGTCGTCTCCAAACTGTTAGGTGTGTCATCTTGTGCCTATGTCGATCGGAGTCTCAACAAGTTTGAGGTATGAATTGTCGAAGTCTGAAACTGCGACCTTTTACCGCCAGGGATCAAACAAAGAGGTCAAGCCTGATGCAAGACAGAACCAGTAAAGTATATGCATACTCCTCGCAAGCACTGAGCTAATATTGCCTTGTACCCGAGGGCAAGATCGTCTCCAAAGGATATTTTTCATACACCAACCCTAACCCTTGAATGCCATCACCTGGGTTCCTTTCCAAGAACGATGGAATTGAAGTCACAGAGAATATGTTAATTGTCAAAAGGAGTTTTATCATATATAGGTGCGCTAATGCTGCTAAGACTTCCAGATGGATAGTGATCTAAGGGTGACCCAACGGTTGAAAAGAAAGGACATGTAGTCGTGACCGACCCTCCTTCTAAGCCTCTTCGACACCCGAGACGACATCGGTATCCACCATTGTACTCTGGGCGAAATGGCTTCTCTTTCTGATTGCCCCGCCAAACTTCCGGAATACCACTGCCACAGCTACGAAAGCTGTTGCGATACCAGCGAGGAGGAAACTCGCTTGACTTGACCCAAGCTTCTTGAACATTCGCCGTCCGACGATAGGGAACACGCCCGATACCAGCGCGCGAAGGAAGCACATCGGTGCGTTTGCGGAGGCTGCGTGTGAGCCATAGACATCGGTCAGGTAGCCGGAGAGCACGGTGTCGAACTCGACGGACGCGAAGCCCACGAACGAGACAGGCGGCATGGATACATAGGGCGGGATGTTGGTGGTGACAGGCGGGATCGTGGCACCGAACCACCAGAGACCGATAGCCAGCAGAGGTGCGGCGACGAGGAAGCCGAAGAGCTTATCTTCGGGCTCTGCAATCTGCCTGCGGAGCTCACGCTGCGTGGATTTGCGAACGTCGTAGAGGCGTGGGAGAAAAGAGCAGAAGACTCCCGCGCCGATGATGAGGAAGACGAGGGCGGAAGTGCTGCGGCTGAGGTGGAAGTCCTCGCTGTAAACGATTGGAATAGCTTCGGCGAACAGATAGATGAGGCTGACAACTACCGCTCCAAGGACCGAGGCAGCAGCGACGATAGGCTCCGTGAAGAGGAGACGGACTGGCAGCCTGAGTGATGTCTGCGTGAACTCCTTTACAGTCGGCAGCGAGGGTGCTTCGATCTGAAAGCCCGTGTAGCCCGTTTGTTTTTCGATCTTCTTGACTTTCTGGCGGAGCACTTGCGAAGGCCTGGACTCCCGCATAGTGAGACACAGCACGGACAGTACGCCGCACACGATACCTGCTATTACGAAGACCCATCTCCTGTTGTTCTTATTAGCATATGCTTACTGGGCATTGGAAAGGTGGCCAGGAAGGTGCATACCAGCCGAGACTAGATTCGCTCACGAAAACAGCAAACATCGGTCCGACAGCCATGGCGAAGATGCCTGCAGCCGCCCATACAGAGATCGCCCAAATCCGGGCTCGGGAATCCCAAATGTTTTCCAGGCTGCCAATAGCGACACATGTAGGCATTGCGGACAGCATTCCACAAAGAAACCGGCCAATGATGATAGTGCTGAGATGAGGAGCGAAGCCGATCAGCAAGCACAAGCCCGCATATAGCGCCGTGGAAGAGACGTAGATGAATTTGCTTCCAAACACTTCAGTAGTCGGAGGGAAGATCAAGCCGCCAAGCGCTTGACCGAGCATGTAGAGTGTTGCCAAGCAGAACATCGAGACATCCAGGGAGACGCCCATGTGAGTGGCGGCTGGCATGGCGACGTTCGAGCCGACATTGCTGATGACTGTCGTCACAAATTCAAGCAAAGATATGATGGCGCTGTCGTAGAGTTTTCGTCGCTGTAGCCATTCGCGTGGGTGAGCAGGGCTAGAAGGTGCGAAGGTGACCAGGCCGTTGTCGTTGATTATCAAATATTCATTTCCCAGTGCCTTGAGCACAGAGCCGGGTATCGTATCGCGGATGTCGGTCTTGGAGAAGTTCATAGGTTTGTCGCTTTGCAAAGTGGTGGTGCTACGGTCTCCTGCCTCGAATGAATGGAAAGAGCAGACATCGGCTTCCTTCTGCGGCTCTTGGAACATGGTTGCGACTGTTTAAAGAAGCAGAATAGATCATAAAATGACAAAGGTCTTATGAAAATGAAATTCTCAATCGAAGAGCTGAATAGAAAGCGCCTGCAGAAACACTGTACTTACAGCCAAAAGATTTATCGGAGTTGCTGCCATGTACTGCGAACCTATTACCTTTAAGTTTCCCAGTCGAACCCATGGTGGATATCTTCAGAATGAATTCTGACCGCTCAGACGGCGACGAAAATGGTCCAATTCTCGTTGAGCAGTGTTACGCGTACAACGTACCCATATACTGATCTATCACCATGTTACGGAGTGACGCGATGCAGAGTAGCCCATCATGATTGGGGCAAAGTGATTGCCACGGAGTAAAGGACAACGGACGATCTCTGTTCGAAACGTAACGGGAACGATGTTGACTCTCAGGAAGTTCATGCATCTCCGGTTCGTGTGTGCCTCGGACCAAACATCACACGTATGAGGGCCTTGCGCCGTAGACGCCACGTGAGACTGCTCCAGCTATAGCGATGTCGTGACCGTAGTCGAATGAGACAGCTTCGATGCAGCACATTGCTGTTGAAGTAGGGGGTTGGAGCCATAAGAACGGATCCGAGATGTGCCGTGTGGGTCGAGACATGGAGACATGTTATGCCGTCAGCTTGAGCATGTGAAGCTAGAACAGCAGAATCGGGCCCTATACCACAGGGTAAGAGCCATCACCGAGAGCAATGCGGACTGACACAGGAGCATTTGCACCGCGCACCATGACACGTATCGCGTCCAGTGTCTATGTCGTATACTCGCTCGACTCGTTGCTGAAAGACTGTCCAGTACGTTGAATTAGCCATCCATCCAGGGGTCCAAATCTTTTCTTCTAGAGGAGACGTGTTCGTGGAAAGTTTCCGAGAAACACTCGAGTGTTCGGTCGCATGGAATGAGGCATTATCAGTCGCCACCTAGCCAGTCATCCGTGATTGGGGAGATCTTTTGGACGCCTCATAGAGCCGCACGTCGCGCTGGTCCGCTGGACAGACAGCTGAGTTTTTCGAAAACACAAGAGAAGACAAGTTCCCCGTTTGTGTTAAGTATAACGTACAGAATGCCCCTTCACACACTCTGCACGAACGTGTTATGTTCCTGCGATTAGCTTCGTCGTTCCACGAAAGCCTGTTCCCCGCGAGCACATGCAATCATGCAGCTGAGCGGATTGCCACATTGCGCGCCACTTGAAGGGTTTGTCGTATGGCTGTCTTCCATGAGTGTGGCAAGCAATGTATGCTTTCTGACACGATTCATCAGATATCAAGAGTTACCACAAGCTGACTAGACGAGGAAAACAAGGGGTGGCCAAAGCTCGGTGCCTGATCGCGATCCCTGCATAACTCGTCACTCACCCGTCCTCCTTGCTCCGTGCTCCCGGCTCCCGGCATCGTGATCTGCGCGGGCACACTGAGCCTCATGGTAAAGTCAACGACATCCTGTATACTACTTTCGGCATGGGCGCCACAGCAACCTAGCAGCGATATCTTTTCACTCATTTCCTATTATACTGGAAAAAGTCCTCGATTCAATGGACCTTACACGTTCTATTCCGCGGTTCCTGACATTTTAGCCATCTCTGACATCACATCCGGATGGTTTTTCCCGTGCCGTCTGAGAGTGGAGCGACTTGACGTACCGTTCGTTCGACGGTGCTCCTATTGGCGTACCTTGGTCAGCAATCGAGAGGCTTGTGCCTGAAGATCGTGATTATAAGACGCGCCTCTCAACGTGGATACGGCTTCTTCAAACCGACCGTTTCCTGTCGACGCGAGAAGTAATGGGTCTCTCCAGCCAAAAATATCAACATGTGCCGTCTCTACGGCTGCTGGCTAACTGCTTCAGGTGATATGAGTGGAATAAAGACATCGGATGCTCACGTCCTCCGCTGAACCTCTCCGCTGGTGTGCACATAGCGCGAACGGATACGACCGCAACGTGGATCTCAAACCCTTTGCTAAGATGTAGTTGCGTGGACATGGCATGGCGCATCCTCGGTGCGTTGGCTCTCCGAGGTTCATAGCAACCCCTGGTGTCGATACTTGAGATCATAATGCACTTTTCTTCCTCTTTCATCTGTTCGTATTGTGCTCCTCCATCCATCAGTCCTGGGGACAACTGCTAGAAAACGCGATCATGGAAGGACCGAACGCAACTCGGCCACAAGCCACAGTATGCCAAGTCACAGATTAGATATGTGGGCGATCGACTGACATCTCCAAAGGAAGAAGCCAGAGCCGAAGGACTTCCTACTCCAGATCAAATTGCCCATGGGTCAGCAGCTCGTGAAAATGCTCCCCCTCCCCAAATCGTCGTGGACACTGGATCCGAAGCGCCAGTTGCCAATATGAGACGTCGGAGTACGCAACACACTGCGAGGTCTCGCAGAAGTCACCTTAGCGATGGCCGCACAGTTGGCCGCAGTACAGCTCGCCAGACCAAGTTCAGTCTAGCTGGCGCGGGCGATACTCCTCAACTCAGAACAGCACACGAGCCATTCGTCTCACCTGGATATGCAGACCTTAACCCGGAGTACGATCAACCACATCATGCAAAGCCAGTCTGGGGATTGGCTAAAGCGATGCCTCGTATCGTGAGGCCCGGCATGATACCTACTCGCGAAGAAGTTGTGGACGCAGCTTTAAAACCCGAATTGCCTGCGGAGAATAGCAACAAAGTCGGAGTGGATGTTGATCCTAATGAGCTCGAAGCTGGCAGAATGGATGCAAGCCTTGATCCCACACGTGTGGCAGCGCAGGTCAAAGACGCGAGAAAACAGAGAGAAAACAACTTCCTCAATTACGTCAAGACGGGTGTCAGGACCAAGACTGTTGCATCGAAGATGGCGAGGTCATCTTCGAGGTTGTCAAGGTCTTCTTCGCGCAGGGAGAGATGGGCAGAGCAAGTTCGCGAAGAACGACGGCAATCCCAGGCACCTGCACCGGAACATCTGCCAACAACATACGAAGAAGAGGAACCCGAATCAGAGGAGGAGGACGACGGTCATCGGCACAACAAGACCCGTCCGAATGACGGACTCCCCCAATACAGTGCTACTGCTGGACCTTCTGGCCCTGACGACCATGCATCTGTCACCACAGTCGACCCCGAAGAAGGCGAATTTGATGAAGATGAGAAGTTCCCCGAGGAGGTAGAGCCGCTGTTGGAGGGACTCATGGAAGATGAGGTGTTCAACAACCACACATCTTGGTCTGTTTGGCGTACCGAGTACCGCGAAGGTTTAGCTGAGATGCTCGGTGTCATTGTCCAGCTAACTCTCGGATGTTCTGCCAATCTTTCTGTTCTGGCTGCAGGTAACGGCAATCCGAATACTTTGAACTGGGCCTGGGGCTTTGCAACAATGATTGCCATCTACGTGTCTGGTGGTATTTCGGGTGCTCATCTTAATCCTACGATCACCGTGACGCTATGGTTCTATCGTGGCTTCCCCAAACGCAAGATGCCGGAGTTCTTTGCTGCACAGTTCCTCGGTGCATTTATAGCTCCGTTCATCGCATACGGTGTCTACTATGCTGCGATTCAGAACTACATTGCGGCTAACGGTGACGCTGGTGTCATCGGTAGCTTCGTTACCAGCCCAGGACAAGATTACGTCGGAACGGCCACTGCTTTTTTCAACGAGTTCGTTGGAACTGTCTTTTTAGTGGTCACTATAATGGCGTTGGGTGACGACCAGAATGCCCCACCTGGCGCTGGTATGAACTCGTTCATTGTTGGTCTGGTCATTACTGCTTTGACTTTTGCCTTCTCCTTCAACACTGGCATGGCTCTCAACCCAGTTCGAGACTTCGGCCCTCGCCTCGCTCTGCTCTGCCTGGGATACGGCGGTCAGCTATTTACCGATCCGTTTTGGTTCTATGGGCCATTCGCCGCGTCTCTACTCGGCGCGTTTGTTGGAGCAGGACTCTACGACTTTGCGATCTTTACTGGCGGAGGTAAGTTTTTAGTAGCGAGCCCAAACTGTTGGTCCAAGAGTCTTGCTAACACATACTCACAGAATCACCAATCAATTACCCGTGGGGCCGTACTAAGCGTGCTGCGATCAAGAGCAAGAACAAGTGGGCTACAAAGCTGCACTTGAAAAAGAAGGAGAAAGAGGAGTCATAGAGAGGGATTTATCCTAGGTCAATTTGGCTAGACACAATAGACGTTAAACCTCGACAATGTACGGCATTCAATCACCATAGTGAACTGTGTTTGTGTTCGTCTTTTGGAATATGTTTGCTATCTCCGTTGGTTGTCGAGGTTGTGTAAAACGCGTGGGTTTCAGGCATCACATTTGATGCCTGACAGCCGGACAGATCCGCCACGTCGCTCTATGTGAGTTGAGGTACACAACCAACGGAGGTACATTGCCAATGGCAGAAATAATTCAGACTATCTGTACATGTCTGTGTGCAATAAAAAGTAAATTCGTGCGAGCAGGCGTATGTTTTCCCCAACAAGACCTATAACTCCACGCCAATCATGACAAAAAGCGAAAGAAATAAGAAAATCTATATTCCACCCGGACTGTTGCTTGCTTCGGGCGAGGTTGAATGCCAAATAATTATGAGCTCTTCCTCTGGCTGCTGCTCGGGCTTCTCCCGTTCTGAGACATGGTTGCTGGCGACATCATTACTGGCGACGGTTGAGTGAGCGACACGGGGCGAAGAGCCCATTTGCCGCTCTTGGGATCCCAGCCCATTTCTTGGTCGACGCCGGCGACTCCGACGTAGCCTGCAGTGTTGCCCATTTCTTCGTCTTGATAGTAGGGCATGACTTCGATGCCGTCTTCTCCGAGACCTGCTGTGACGTCCTCGCGCGAGATACCACCCCATGACACACGGCTGGCAGCTCCCACGCTGCTGCGGCGGCTGTTTCCACCGGTTGCCCACGAGACGCGCGAGCCACGCACGGAGTTGAAGCCCGAGGTCTGCGAGCCGGTGAGGTGGCGTGTGGAATCGCGGTTGCCGAGCTGAGGCTTCTCGTTGCCAGCCTCGCCAGCAAAGACGAAGCCACTGCCGTAAGAGTAAGGACCCTTGGCGCCGTTGGGGATGATGAAGCGTTTGTCGATGCGTACTGCTAGCCAGAACCAGACCATGAAGAGCTCGAGGCTGAAGTTGAAGGCGTAGAAGGATCCGCGGGAGAAGTACCAGGGACCATCAACAGGAGCGCCGTCGAGCATGTTCGGGATAGGTGGAAGCCATGTGGTGCCAGCACGGTAGGCGGCGCCGGTGGTCAAGATGCAAGCTGAGAAGATGATGATGATAATTTTGGCTGTGATGGAGCCTTGTCCGAACTTGTCGAGAGTCTGGGTCATCTTGATCTTAGGGTGCTGACGAACCAGGGTCGAGATGATGACAACTGGGATAGGCAAGAATGCAATGATTGCATAGAAGGTCGCACCGTAAATCTGAATGTCGCGTACAGCGACGCCAATTGTATGATCTAGCGAGTAGAACTCCATAATCACGCCAGCAATCAGAGCGAGGACAGTGGCGACCATGATACCCAAGATGATGGGCAGTGCGATGCTGAAAGGTTTTGACCATCCAAAGTGAGGGTGTTGTGCGCGCACGAGACGCTGTGTAAAGAAGAGATTGGCGATGAATAACAGGATGACACCGGCATACACGAAGATCATCGCAGCCATGCCAACACGGATATTGTGCGGGTGGGCAGCCCATGCCATTCGTAGAGATGTCGCAAGTACGCGGGTCACGCAGAAACCTGATCGATATCAGTATCCTTTGACTTCTATGATCAAGAAGTATGCCACCATACCGAATATCATGCCATTTATTCCGAACTTCTTGCCATGACGTCCATTGTATTTCAGAAGAAACATGTGGCCAGCACCGCCCAAGAGGAAGAACAACAGAAAGACTGCGTTAATTGGGACATCTGGAAGTATTGAGGGCACTTGGCCCAGAGCTTGTGAGGTTGGTCGATAGGGCGGGGATTCTGGTTGTGGAGGTCCTTGCTATGATCGCAAAGGTCATATTAGCTATTGTATCCTCTCACTCATGTAAAGACGTGTGAACCTACTCCTCCAGATGGTACGGAAGACATGATGCAAGGCCTGGAAGGTTAGTTGACTCGATGGGTAGGCAGCACACGCCGAGTTGGGATGCAGGTCGAACAACAGACGGGAAGAAGGCGATGCAGTAGGCCAAGCAAAACAGGGCAGACCTCACGGGTATGTAAAGCAAGACGGTGTCACAGATGAGCAAAGAACGCGCAGTCTAACACACACGGCAGGCAGGCATCGGTGGTAGGGGTGTCCGTGATGCGACCTGGTTTAGGACGCACGACCAACGTGGACGCAGCACAGCATGGCTCGCATGGCCCCATCCGAGCTCAGCTCTATTCCTGCAGTGCGCAGACGAGATAAGCGTGTGGTGGCGCAATGGTTCACGGTTGATATAGCAGCAGTGGAGTATACCCAAACTCTCATCCAGCTGGCCGTTGGGGAGCCGCTGCGAATTGTCCACAAGCATCCTCCGCTAAACCCAGAAGGGCCTGCTTTCGGCGTAGGGCAGCAGATCACCAGAGTCAATGACGACCATTCACCACAAACAAACACCAAGCATCTCTGCCGTGTCGGTGAACGGCGTCTACAGGCTGCGTCCCAGGCCTCCTCTCATCTATACGGCAAGTCAGCGTAATCTCACCTTTTCACTACAATGGTGTAAATTTGCCGCTCGAAGATTGCCTGCTTGACGAGAGCAATACTATAAGATTCGTTGTTATCGTTTTTATCGTTGCCAGCCTGCGTGTCTCGCCTGCCACAATGCCAGCCTCTGCACGCCATCCTAAACGCTGTCTCACAATGCCGGCAGGCCGATCGTGGTCACAGCGCACAGAAGCTCAGGCACTTTTATGTACCGAATTGGTGCCACCTCCACAAGATATGGAAACCTTCCCCTTAGGAGCGCCTGAAAGACTCCTTTCGCAAATCTCTGGAGGCTGGCAAGCTTGAGAGATCAGCAAGCTACCTCGTCTGACCGAGACTACAGATATCGAGTTGAGATTGCGAGATAGGAAGCAGATGAGGTTTATCTTGACGTTTGAGAGACTCATGCATGTCTGCCGTTCCTACAGCGTCTTTGACGCATTCGTCGTAGATCGGCGTACTCTCCGGTAGGCCTTCCGAAGACAACGCAGAACACCAACGTCGTCAATTCCCCGGTTGAACCAAACTTCTGCAAGCCCGCATCCAGCTTCTTCTAAGAGGAAAGGAAATCTTACAGTTCACCGATTCACAGCGTCATCCGCTCAGTGGCTCACAGTTGGGGCCTCCTTGCATCTGCAGAGTTCCGTATATTCCCTGCATGGACCTGCTTCCTTGCAGACTTGGGTCGCACATGAAGCACAGAGACTTGGGGCGATGAACTCATCACATCTTCGGACTTCCGCTCGCCCAATTTCCTCACAACCGCTGACATCGTCCTTGGATCGACCCAAGTCGAGAATTGCACGGCATGATGCTACTTTGCCGGCGACCTCTTCTATTGGTGTATCGACGGACACGATATTCCTGTTGGCAGATAAATCTACGATGGATGTTGAAACACCCGAAGTGGGCTGAAGATTACCCTGAGTCTGTGTCTTGGTGGGACGGGATCGAGTCCGATGCATGTTTATTCATTGCTTGGCCTTGCAGGGCTGCGAAGGTTCGGAGTTATGTTCTGACTTGTATATGTCGCGATTCTCCCGCTCGTCTGTGCAGTGAGTGTATCTTGCTAGTATCTTCTCACTGCCGTATCCGAGCATCTAGTACCGAACCCAGGCTTCGGTCGTCCATCTTCAGACTTGTAAGCATGCACACGTGCCCTGCTCGGATCATCGTGACATTGTACTGATGGCCAGACCAGAACCACGACCGACTCAGCCTTGACCACATCATACGACCTTGCCTACCAACGCAAACACAGCCTCATCTACGATCATGCCTCGTGTCTCAGAAGGCCAGCTCATGCCCAACTCATGGCGATGGAAAGACCTCCGCGCGTGGTACAGTGACCACTTCAGCTCCAAGTCATCTTGGGGCAAGGTGTAATACGACAACTTCACGTTATGTACCCGCCCATGAACATGGTCATCACCAACACGAATTCGGATACCGTGCAACGATTCTCAATGTTATACACGATGCATTGAGACAACGAAGGAAACGACAAGAGAAAACTACATTACTGCTTCGTTACCGCAAGTGTACCGATCGCACATGAACACGTGTTCCCGATGCGCCTTACTTGCAGCGCAAGCACTGTCCAGAGACGAATGTGATACATGGACCACAGCACATGTATCACAGAGTATGCACACTTCGAAGGATTTGGAGCAGGGACAGAAAGTGATGGTGGCATATGAAGGGCATCGATCGGGCAATTTTCGCTATTTCTCTCCTTTGTCTTGCGAAAGAGTATTTTGCGGTTTTTTCGTATGTCTGGGCTTTGAATAAATATATGTGCTTTCCAAGAACAACGTAATAAGAATGTTGCTACGATAACTTATCATATACCAATCGTGACAAGATTGCGGGGTCTCATGGCGCGACCCGATCGTGACCTTGCCCTACGTACGCCCTACGACAGGACAGCAACACAACATTGTCAATCATCTCGTTCCGGCTGGCAAAGTGAATTGTATCACTGTTGGCGACGCAGTATATTCTCACCTTCGTATCCTTCATCGCAAAAACTCAACTCCATTCGTCGAGAGTTCTTCATCATAGAAGATTATCATCAGGCATCCCTAACACCATCCGTTATGGGTTCGATCGACTCTATCACGCGGGCGTATGCATCAGCAGAAGAAGCCTACATCTCTCGCAACCCAGCTTCTCAAGCTATCTACAAATCCGCGATTGACTGTCTCCCAGGTGGCAACACCCGGACGGTCCTCTATTACGCCCCATTCCCACTGTCTATCAGTCACGCCAACGGAGCGCAACTACACGATGCCGATGGCCATGCCTACATCGACATGCTGGGCGAGTACACCGCAGGCCTTTACGGCCACTCAGAGCCCACGATCACCGCCGCAATCAAAACAGCAGTCGACAGAGGCCTCAGTTTCGGCTCTCAGCACGAAGACGAAGTCCGTCTCGCAGAAGCAGTCAAAGCCCGCTTCCCTGCCATCGATCTCCTGCGCTTCACAAACTCCGGCACGGAAGCCACTCTCATGGCTCTGTCTGCCGCGAAGGTCTTCACTGGTCGCAAGAAGATTTTAGTTTTCAGTGGTGGCTACCATGGCGGAGCTTTTAGCTTCAAAGGCGGCGAGAGCAGCCCTGTCAACGCACCGCACGAGTACCTGATCGCGAGGTACAACTCGCTAGAATCAGTGCGTGAGCTGGTGGAACGCGCCGAGAATCGTGATGACTTGGCCGCCATTATCGTCGAGCCAATGATCGGATCTGGAGGCGCTATTCCTGGTGATCGCTCATTTTTAGAGGGCTTGGGGGATATCGCTAACGAACGGGGCGCCGTTCTTATCTACGACGAAGTGATGACTTCTCGATTGTACGGCGGCAGCGGAGTCCAATCGCAGATGACAGAGAAGTACAGGCCCGATCTTACGACGCTGGGCAAGTGGATTGGGGGCGGCATGTCATTCGGTGCCTTCGGCGGAAGAAGGGAAATCATGGAGCTTTTCGATCCACGAAAGAAAGGCTCCCTCGCCCACGCTGGCACGTTTAACAATAACGTCCTCACCATGGCGGCTGGACGCGTAGGAATGGAGAAGGTATTCACGCCGGGGCGCGCGCAACAACTTCACGAGAGAGGGGGAAAGCTGCGAAAAGAACTCCAAGCTGTCAGTGAGGGCTCGTTGATGAAGTGGACCGGGCTTGGATCCATCCTCAATGTCACGTTCACAACCACGCCCGTCGAAGCGATCAAGTGCCCAGAAGATTTTGGCAAACCGCTCACTGAGCTCGGAGATCTACTGCATCTATACCTGCTTGAGCGAGGCTTTTATATTGCAAGGCGTGGCTTCATTGCGCTTAGCCTAGCGTTGACAGATGATGATCTGGCCAAGTTTATACTTGCCGTGCGTGACTTCCTGAAGCAGCATGAGCATTTGGTCACTGTATAGTCTCTGTAAAGCAGCGAGCAACTACGAAAACGGCATTAATGACCAGCCGCAAGAAAGCCTTCATGATTAGTGAGCCGCAACCAAAGACGGAGACCACGTTTGCACACGGCGATAGTCAGACATCCCGCAGTGTTTCCAAATGATATCCTGCATTCTTCAAACCCCAAAGACTACCAAGCTCTCGTTCAAGAGACGTATATACACTTTTGTTCGAGCTCGTCTCTGTGCCCGTTCGTCAACACCCTCTGCGGGCCCACTGCCAATCACACTGCTTCTCCTGCTGCTCAATAAAAGGATTGTGTCGTTCAGTCGTATAACCTCCCCAAGTTCGCCAGAATGCATCGCAGTCGCAAATTACAAGAAAGACAATCAACGCCAGGATTCGAGGGTTGCGCAGCTTGTACGATGTTCACTGCCAGCTCTCGTCCATAGCCCCCCAAATGGCGGGCGTGCAATTTACGCGCTCACGCTGGTTTCCCATGCAATCTTTGCTTCTCGTCACCTGGCTTCTCCTACGTTGCCTTGCTGGTGATGCGCTTCATCACCATCGTGGTGTAGCGTCACGCTGTTGAACTCCTCGAACGGATCTGCAATTTCTCCACCAGGCGTGGCCAGCCCGGAATCCAGTGGCACGCCCTTCATTTTGCTCGCGTTGATGCCGAAGCCCTTGTTCGCGCCACTGCTGTTGCCACCAATGTCGACACTATGTGACTCCTTGACGTTGCGGAAGTTAAGAGTGTCGATGCCGCGGCCTTGATTGGGAATGATTGGTGGCTTAGAGTGACGCAAGAGAGCCCATGAAGTGCTGCGGAAGAAGGGGTGGTTCTTCACATCTGAAGCTCCAGCGCGTGAACCAAGACGGCGTAGCTCATCTTTAATAAGAAGTTTGCGGATGAGCGATTTGCAGAGACTAGTGAATGTTCGGTTAGCGCGGGCCATGCGAGTGAAAGGGATATGAAGAGACCTTACTTGGAAATGTTTGGTGATCCGTTTCCTTCTGGGAAGGGCACCTCGTCTCTCAGAATGTTCGCAAATGTCGCGTTACGGTTCTTACCCTTGAAAGGCGTGGTTCCGAAAAGCATCTCGTAGATCAAGATACCTAATGTCCACCAATCCACTGCGCTTGTGTGTCCGCATCCCTTAATCACTTCGGGTGCAATGTATTCTTCGGTTCCAACGAATGAGTTTGTGCGGAAATTGTTGATGCACGATTTGGTGTCAATCGTGGGCAAGTTGTTGTTGTTCGGATTCGAGCTGATACCGCCGGATGAGCGGGAGTTTGCGTACATCATTGTCGGGGCTCCACCGGGATCGGACTGTTTTGACAAATCGAAGTCAGAAAGCATGATGTGACCGGACTGGTGGAGGAGAATGTCTGTTCGCAATTGTTAGCAAGTACTTCCATCAGAGTGCTGCAGCATGGACTTACTCTCTGGCTTCAGGTCGCGGTAGATGAAGCCCATCAGATGCAGATATTCCAAAGCAGCTGTCACTTCAGCAGCATAAAATCGCGCCGCATCTTCGTCAACGCACTTGTTCGGTCTAGTCTGCAAGGCGCGGAAGAACTCGCCACCACTGCAGTACTCCATGCAGAGATAAAGCGAATCGTCTGACTGGAACGAATGGTATAGGGTAACGATGAACGGATGGTTGCTTGTGGCGAGGATTTCCTGTTCAGCGAGAGCTCTCTTAATCTTGTTTCGCTTGATCATTTCCTTTTTGGAGAGCACTAGAAGGTGTCAGCAGATTTCGTTACTGGTGATTTCCAATGGAGCTTACCCTTCATAGCGTACAGCCTGCTGCTCTTCTTTTCTCGCACCAGATACACCTTTCCAACATCGCCCTTTCCAATGAGTTTTATCTTGTCGAAACTTGAGGGTCCAACTTCTACACTCCGCACCTTGATGCTGTTGCTGCTGTATGTACGGCGGAATGCGACGTTTTCGCGGATCTTGCCAGGGCTGGGTACGCCGTCGACTCCAGGAATAGGAACCAGATCGCCTGGCATTGTTTCGACCATGGAGAGGGCACTGCTGTTGCCGTGTACACCAAGGCCGTTCATCTTTGGCTTCTCCAAATCTGAAGTGGGTGGCCGGCTATCATCGCTTCCACCGCTCTTCTTCTTGGATTTGCTGCTGAAAAGCCCTTGCGCGTTGGGTGCACTTGCAACTCTTCGCAGTTTCCTGGCCAATTCTTCCTTTCCAGTGACAGCGGCCGGGGCTCCTAGATTGGAGTCTCCTGTCTTGTGGGGATTGTTGGGCGTATCGGGAGGCGAAGGCGGGACGCTGCTTTCGTTGTGATGTCGTAACGCCGGTGGACCTTGATGCTGGAAATAAGGATTCGCTTGTGCAGTCGGGCTCATGCTCTCATCCAGTGGGTTGCCCTCCGAGGCGACAGTGGTACTCCTGCCGCGAGTGAGGTGTGGGATAAACCTGCTGTGCCGCAAGCTGGTCTTGTTGTGCTGCGACTGCGGGGTGCTAGTGCCATCGTGGCCTCGCTCAATGCTGGCGGTCTCGGAATTGGCGGCGCTGGCGTCCCTCGACAGGCTGTTGATGCGGAAGAAGTTCTTGATCTTCTGGCCGGCGGTGTTGTTGACTTTGGCGTTGGGGCTCAATGTCTGGCCAGAGAAGCTGCGCTGCTTCTCGCTGGAGTGCGGCATGCTGGCGTCGTGGGTGGCCGTGAGGCCCGTCATGGGCAGTGTTTGGCGGGTTCAGTGGGTGTGTTGTATGGTGCGATGTTGCTGAGTAATGGCCGAAGGCGGCGTAGAGACAGTCGTGGACGATCTTCCTGGCGGCGGGCTGCTGCGGCGTGGGCGGTGCTCGCTGATCAGAGCCGCGGGCTGTGTATGGCTGAGCGAGTGCAAGCAAGCAAGTTCGGGGTTGGCCTGGCCGCTCAGAGCGTCGATGTCATCGCTTCTAGACACTCACGGACACACTTTCCGCGGGCGATCAGCGTCCAAGGTCTCTAGGCCGGGCGGGTGCAGCGGAGGCGAGGGCGGAGAAGGTGTGGTCGGCGGTGGTGAGGGCGGTGGTGGGAAATGATAAGAGGACGAGAAGATGCAAAGGCGCGAGGGAAACAATCGGGCAGGTGGTTGGTAATGATGGGCGGCGAGGGCTTCTGCTCTGCTCGCTTGCTGCGAGGCCGTGCCGGCAGCTGCTCGTGCTGTGGTCTAGTATGGACGGTCCCCACTTACGCGCGCCCGCAAGTAACGGTAACTCCAAGGTCCATCAAGTCTCGACCCAGACCGCTTCACGTGCTATCCCCTGGTTCACTACTGTCTTCCGCCTATACGTTTGTCTCGAATTTGTCACTCTTCACTTGCCCCGTCATGCTGTGTACTGCGTACTGCAACCCAAATCAAGTCCGAATGCTTCGATCATGCCTTACGTGAGCAACACGGCCGTCAGAGCCAAAGATCGCCGCGCCACAACAGCATAAGCAAGGGTTATTTCCTGCATGGAAGAGCGTCTTGTCACGTTTCTCAGGCGTTCAAACTTCGAGCACGTGCTTGAATTATTACTATTACGAACTCCTGAGAATAACCAGAACATGAAAGCTATATCAGCGCCGGCTGTTTTATTTATGTGAAACAAGTCCGTCATGCCCTGCATAGTAGGCCGCCCCGCAGGAAGTAGAAAGTATGGTGTTCCCGATTGGAGGTATTCGCAGATTCACTCAAGAATTAACTCACACATGAAGCACGTGCGGCGAAACAGCCTTGTTCGTCAGGCGGACACCATCTATCAAAGTTATATTCGTTGTTCGTGATATACACTGATGAGAAAAGTTGCGGACTTTCTAGCCCTGGGTATGCGGTATAGAGGCAAGAGAATCAGACCGTCCAGACCTTCAAGCTGTTGTCGGGACGTCTCGTATCGTCATCTTCATCTTCATCGTCGAAGCGTCTTTGACCAGAGCACGTAGCCATGACAGCACCACCAGGGTGCCAAATAGTGCTTGTGATCGAATCACCATGCATCCCTTCCAGCTCGCCGTTCGGCTGTTGCAACCCCTCGAGCAGCCCAGGGTTGTGCCACATGCGTACAACGCCGTCCATACCTCCAGCCCAAACCTCTAGGCCCGTCTGCGTTGGTACAGTCGAGAAGCCCAATCGCTGTGTCGTGAGGGCTTTGCGACCGGCTAGCCAGGCAAGCCGTTTGTGCCTATTTCGAACATCGTACACATGAATGCCGTCGCTTTGTCTCTCGCCGACTAGGAGGTAGGTGCCGTCGGGCGTCCACGCGAGGGAAGTGATACCAGTGCCACTGTACGTCGTCGCTCCCGGTTCGTCTTGCGTGGGTGCCACCGAGAAAGCAGTTTCGCAAGGGCCGTGTCCGGAGGATGAGAAGAAGCCGACTGTGCGATTTGCACTGCCCGCTGCAAGCAAACCGTCGCTGGAAAGGTCAAGAGACATGATCAGGCTGCCATCACGCATGCTGGTAGTTGCCATCTTTGGATCTTTGGGCTTCGTGATATGCTTTGCGATGGGGCCTTCGCTTATGCGTGACGTGTCGAAGATGGAGACGGCACCATGTGAGCCCGCGACGAAGTGACTTCCGTCTGGGTGAAACGCTAGGCTGTTGGGAGCAATGTATGCCTCTGTCTTTGTGTGGACGTATGGATACGTCGCATGTGTGAAAGACGAGTCCATGGCGTTGGTCAAGCGAAGTGGCTGATCCACAGGTGCGGATAGCACCAGTGTGGTTGAGAGGTCTTGTAAGCTGAAGCCTGGATATAATGCGTAGCTCTGCACATTAGTGGGCGATGTAAGTACTGAATAAGGAGTAAGGTGATGAGGATGTTTGCTCTCATCCAAAAGATCTTGAGGTAGCACAAATGTGCGAAGACAGCCATCGCTGTTGTGGGACACAATGGTTGTTCCATCTGGACTGAACTGTGCCTCCTTGAAAAAATTGTTCGTATACTTGCAGTTTTTGTCTTCTCGTGGCGAATTGTGATCTATTGGAACATCCGAGAATGACGAGCCAGTACTGCCTATGCACAAAGGTGTCAATTCTGGTGGCCCGCCGTTGTCTGCCGGCCCATGCTGATCTGATGGGGACAGGGTCAGGTGTTCAGTCATGGCAGTGTTATCGTAGTGACAACTTTGAGCACTCAGTTGCGATATAATGTGAAGTGAGGTGGGTTCGGGAGGAAGGGTCTTGGGTGTAACCAAGTTAGCTTGGCTAGAAGATGGTAGAAGAAAGCTGCTTTCTCTTTCTCCAGCCTCGGAAGCTCAAGCTGGCTGGTCTGAGCGGCATCGCGGGCTTCCAGACTGTAAGAAATTCCGCGGGTTAAGGAGTTCCATCATTCGATACACCTCCATCTCGCCTATACCAATCCAATAATAATCCACCGATTCTTCATCAATAAACCCCCAACACATCCGCAATCATGGTACGCCTACACAAACCTGCATCGACCGCCAACCTCTAGTCTAACAACAATGCTTTCTACCAGTCCATGCTCAAGAACATCAAGTCCCTTGCACCTCTTCTCGACCGCGTCCTCGTGCAGCGCATGAAGGCCGAGACCAAGACCTCCACTGGCATCTTCCTCCCCGACAGCGCCGTCAAGGAGCTCAATGAGGGCAAGGTCCTCGCCGTCGGCCCCGGCCTCCACGACAAGGATGGCAAGCGCATTCCTCTCGGCGTCCAGGCCGGCGACAAGGTCCTGATTCCTCAGTTCGGTGGCAGCCCCATCAAGGTCGGCGAGGAGGAGTACACACTGTTCAGGGACCACGAGTACGTTGCGCTCAGCCATCAACAACCATTGACCTGGATGGGAAAAGCTAACGAGGCGTCACAGGCTCCTGGCCAAGATCAACGAGTAAGATGGCGGAAAAGAATTGTACGATACAAAAGAACGCGATGTTATACCAGGCATAATCTCAGGCGCGCAGTCGGCAGGGGAGTTCAATTTCGAAGGGTACCGGTACACCGCAAAAGAAGACGCTTGTCCTGTAACATTTTACCCCAATTGTACTTAACAAAATTTTGTGTATACACCTTCCTCTCTTCGAACAAGCATGATCTGAGACGGCAATCTCTGAGTCATTAGCGCACAATGCTACTGCAAGCCGGGGAGTACTTTCGCTGGAGCTGCTATCAAGAAAGAAGCAGGCAGACAACAGGCCGCTGAGAAGTGCTCTTGCCACGTCTCATCCGCGTTGCAAACATTGACGCTCAGTTCGTCTGGACGAACCTTTACGTGTACAACAACCCATTATTGACCCGGCGAAACCGCCAAACAAACCAAGAAACGCGCATCACCAGAAGATACGAATTCATCACGCACTCCCAGATTACCCGCACGATGTATAACTTTTCTCTGGCACTTCTCTTTATCGCAATCTCGGCATACTACGTCGACTCGATGAATACCAGGCACGCCGTCATTATACTCTACCTCCTGGTGGCAAATGTGGCCGAGCCTTTCCGCACATTCGCACGCTACATCAAGCTCGATTGCTTCACGCATACATGCTGGATAAGCATGATGCTCTGCTGGCTATTTGATCATTATGATGTTGACTTGGCGACCTTCCTCGTGTTCACCTGCTGGGAGTTTATAGATTTCCATTTGTTGAGGTTTCTGGGGTTAGAACCGGAAAATAACGACATCGTCTACATTGGTCTATATCCCATCTTTGCGACTCTATATCGTAAGGCAAGAGGCCTGCTTCGTCCGCTGGACTGACTGATGTGGCAACCGCGCTCATTCGCTGAAGCAGTCTACTTTGACCACCTGGGGTTCTGGACGCACAATTTGTCTGCGACTCTGCTGGTCTCGCATTCGAAGAATTCTGCTTACAAATTCGGCGCTGGATGGGGGATGTGTTCATATGGCAGAGCCACCTCGAGAGCTACGACGCCAACACCGCAATCACGCCGAAAAGTTCCTGACTTTCGCAAGCTCTATCATGCGTAAGATTTTCTTCCACCGAGTGTGACCAGCCAGTTTTCGACATGTGCTGACATTGGGAACGCCAGAAATGGAGGGTGACTAGTATCCTCGCGAAGAACGTCTCGACCTCATCGAAGAGACAGTTCACACGTTCGGTCACTCAGATATGTACGTGCTTCATTCGATGGCATTGGTCTTTGCACAAATCTGTTGCAGGTTGGTCGCTTGCTTTAGCGATGCTGCACCTGGACACTGGAGCGTGTTTCAAGGCTTGGAAGGTACTTCGGTCGCATGGCTGTTTGTTCTGTTTGCATAGCCGAACTCTATTCCAGGGTCGCGCCGTTTAGACTATGCTCGGGCAGCGAAGGAAATCAATGACCTCTTTCCCAGAAGCCCAGGATGTCGCAAACGCTACATTGATTTTCTCATGTTCTCAAATGAAGACTTGCGTATACAGAAGTGTGGGATCATCTGATCGTTTCTGAAGGCTGACACTCGACTCTTTGGTACATTTCCATATCCGCTTAATCGCATGGCTGGCCGTCTGTGGCGTTTCTCAACAGACCATGCAGCTGCTGATATGGTCAACTCTGGTCTCGACTGGTCTAGTAATATTGGGCGCGGGTATCATAGTCCGTAGTCCAGATCATCGGGAAATGTTTTTTTTTTTTTTGACTTTCACTTAAGGTGTGCAGTATCTGATGGTCTTTGAGCCGATGATATCCTTATGTTAGATTGTGCAAGGCCTCCAGGTATTTTATCTGCGGCACATTTCTGTCCGGGATGGTCCGTATTCGTGGGCCAAGTTTATGCATCTCTGCGGATCTTCAGCGCAGAAGGATTGCTGTTCGTACGCGGTCACGCAGTCAATCTCTACTCGTGGTGTTTGTGTAACGAGCACCCGAATTCTCGGATGACATATCCTATCGCTTATCAGCATCGGAAGGCTATGCGGCGAATGCACGTTCGGAAGGCTATCTCCTCTCTATCACAGCTATCTCTTCATCCACGCACCCTGGTCCCGCACCAAGCATGATGATCAAGGTTTCAACCTCAAGCAGGCTAAGGTCTAGATCGACGACTCTTAGCGCGCACCTTAGACAGCCAAAAGGCGGGCACTCATCCGGGGTATGATGGGGCGTGTGTCAACGGCTCTGAACTTACACTCCGCCGCTGCAGGAAGGGTTGATCGTTACGTATGTACTCAGATTGAAGGTGAGGCACGTGTGTGAAGGCCCGAGTGCAACGCCGATTGCTACTACATAAGGCTCGAATGGCTCCCCCGTTGGAGTCGTGTCTGCTTCACAGTTCGAACTCGTTCGTTCTATCGTGGGTTTACCTTTTGTTTGCCAACGTCGCTCTGCATTCGATCGATCTCGTTACAATGGCGGAAAAAGACGATAAGTGGCTGGACCACCTCCACCCGACCTACACGCAACAAGACGGCGAGATCGTAGAGCGCCGCTTCAGCGCAAGTGGCAGACGCATTAGCATCACTGATGCCGTCTTTGGTGATATTCAAGAAGGTGGTCCAAATGTGAGTCGCACGGCGAAGCGTTGCGTGAAACATCAGATGGCATGCTGACGAGTTCTTTTTGATAGTACCGAGATGCAAGTTCACAATCCCTAATGCCCATTAAGCACCAATCCTTATACCGAACGTAGGTTGGCTGGATGGGAACATCGATTCTCATGATGAAAACGCAAATCGGACTCGGCGTGCTCTCGATCCCGTTGGTCTTCGATACCTTGGGAATGATACCGGGAATCATCGTTCTGCTAGCGATTGCTATTATCACAACCTGGGTACGTGGACACAGGCGCAACGTACACATCGTTTAGCCATACTGATGCTGCTCTGAAAAGTCGGACTACATCGTTGGTGTGTTCAAACTTAACCACCCAGAAGTATACGGTATCGACGATGTCGGAAAGATGATCTTCGGCAAGCCTGGACAGATCGTATTGTAAGTCTGGTGCTTGATCCCAGCAACGTGGACTCATATTGATATTACCACAGCGGAACCGCTTTCGTTCTATACTGGATATTTGTAGCAGGAGCTGGTATGCTAGGCATCTCGATCGCTCTGAACTCTCTCTCAACCCACGGGACATGCACGGCCGTCTTCGTCGCAGTCGCTGCTGTCGCAGGCTTCGCTCTCGCCAGCATTCAGACACTCGGTAAGATCAGCTGGCTCGCATGGGTCGGACTTGCAGGCATTCTCTCCGCGATCTTTACCCTCACAATTGCGGTTGGTGTTCAAGATCGCCCTGCTTCTGCGCCGAGAGATGGCCCCTTTGTGAGCGATTACCACATCGTCAATAACTCTGGCTTCTCGGCATCGATCTCGGCTTGCTCTTCGCTGGTATTTGCGTTTGCTGGTACTCCCGCTGTATGTTGGTATCTTTGCTATCACTGATCCAATGCTGACCACGAATAGTTCTTCTCTATCGTTTCGGAGATGCGTGATCCCAAGAAGTACACTCGGTCTCTGATCGTGTGTCAATCCACAGTTACGATCACCTATATTGTAATTGGCATCGTGGTCTACTACTTCTGTGGCTCGTTTGTAGCTTCCCCGGCTCTGGGATCTGCTGGTGTGACCATGAAGAAGATCTGCTATGGTCTGGCACTACCTGGACTCCTGGTCACCGTGACCATTGTCTCACACGTAGGCACCTCCTGTATACACAATGATTAGCAAGGACTGACCCTCTACAGCTCCCAGCAAAATACCTATTCATTCGACTTCTACGAGGCTCCTCACATCTCACGAACAACTCTTTCACCCACTGGGCTGTCTGGCTCGGATGCACCGGCGGATGCATCATAACCTCATACGTGATTGCGAGCGCAATCCCAGTCTTCGGAGGTCTTGTATCTCTCATTGGTGCACTACTGGGCACTCTTATGTCCTTCCAGCCTATGGGTTTCATGTGGCTATACGACAACTGGAGCCGCCCGGAGAAGGGCATCAAGTGGCAGCTGATGGTGGCCTGGAGTGTGTTCGTCATTGTCATCGGTACATTCCTTATGGTTGGAGGCACGTATGGTAGTGTTGTGGAGATTATGAACGCGTACAAGGAATCTGGAGGGTCGGCAGCATGGACTTGCGCGGACAACTCGAACTCGGTAGCTGCTGGCTAGGAGTTCTGACGTTGAAAAGTTGGCATTATCTGAAGAGCCGCACTAGATGTGGGATCTTTAGTAGAGTCGAATACGCAGGCTCATTGAAATCATGCAGATTTGTATCGACAACACTGTTCGTCTGGCTATGCCCATCCATGATTTCCCTCCATGGTAACTCACTGCTCAGCAAGCACTACGACTTATTAACATCATGCGAGCTTGTCTCAAGCAACGACCGTGGCATTGTAGGTACAAAGTTAGCACCATTATGCTTGTCCTACTTTCTCCAGATGCTCGAGTGTGCCTTAAGTGCCACTCTGGCATTGACCGTCGTTGCTGTGAACACGCATGCCACGCTGGCCTTTCTCGTGCATGGGTCCAAGCGACGGAGAAGAAGAAACTCCGCCATGTGAGCAGTGGAGCGGATGAGCACATCCGCGCGACTTCAATGCACAGAGTTTGACTCCGCCTGGGGTTTGCGGAGACAGAGTTTGTGCGTCGTGCGGCGCCGCACGGCCCATTATAGACAGTGGAGCCTTCTGCCATGCCACCGGTGCTGCAAGCCATCTCGATCTTGTCCTTCACACGGCGCCCTCTGCTGCCTGCGATTAACATGCCGATATGGGAGTCTGGGTCAGTCTGAAGAAGGACCGAATAGGATATCAACGCAACTGGTATCTTCATGTGGTGATTTATGCAGATAAGGAAGGCCCGCTCATCACAGCCCCTGGCCTGCGGCACTTCCAAGCTCTAGGAACAAGGCTCCACAATGTTGAAAGTAGGCGACGTCTTCCGATCAGAGATACCGTGCAGTTAACCGAACCCTCGGAGCATCTGGATGGGATCGGGACATGAACCGGTAGTATAGAATGCTACCTCACGCAGGAGTAACACCATGCAGCTGCCGCCCGGAAGCGCATCCGAAATCATCTGATAAGCTGACATACTCCGAGCTGACGAATGGAATAGCCTCGAGCCGACGATCAACATGCTCGGAAGCACATGATTGTGTATGGCTTCCGGCGTGCTTGCACTATGAATTACGTCCTGGATGCTAATGATGTTGGGGTTGATACAGCATATGCACTAAATATCCTATCCATTCGTCAGAATCATGAGTGCTCGTACATCCATGTCGAGCTCAATTGCTACAGAGGCTACCTTGCCTGGCACAAGATACAAGGATGCGGCGACGAGAGTAGTAGTCGATGCTGCGACGGCTATGACCGCCGCTGTGACTGTGTCTCCAATCGTGGCGACGGTGGACAAGTGAGTCGATAGGATCAATTGCAACAAAGTGCACCGACGCTGACATCTATATTGGAAGAGCTGTCGTGGAGAGTGCCACAAGACATGAGCCTCTGATCAAAGCAATGCGATCGTCTTTCGTGTCAATACTGGGGCGACCTTATCAGTTCTTCACCAACCCAGCGTTCCGGCCGATGTTATTATTATACGGTGGAACTTATCTCGCCGCGAATACTTCCGACACTTTCCATTCAGTCGCAGAAGACCTCCCAGCACAGCACACAGAGAGCAATATGACAAAACTCTGCGCCGTTACAGTCGTCAACCTAGGCTTATCACTGTACAAAGACGCCCAGTTCGCGAAAAACTTTGGACCTCCTTCTGCGCTCGCGATCCCGCTTGTCAGCTATATCCCTTTCGTTATCCGAGACTGTGTAACGCTGTCAGCTTCATTCTATGTTCCGGCGAAGTTGGCGCCTTCGATACCTGAAGCGTGCGATCGCTACATGAGTCGAACATCTCTGGCACAGTTGACAGCTCCCGCGTTGAGTCAATGGGTCGCCACGCCTTTGCATCTACTGGCACTGGATCTGCACGCCCGTCGTGCCCGTCTACCCGCAGCGGACCGAATAAAAACTGTGGCTCAGCTATGGCCATCTTCCTCGACAGCTCGTATGTGCAGGGTCATCCCAGCGTATGGCTTTGGCGCTGTTGTGAACAACAAGATGCGAGCGTATTTGATGAAGCATCTTGGGTGATGGCACGGTGCGCTTATCCTTTCCGTTCTACTTTCGTGCCTGAGACACCGCCTGCCTGCTGCTTTTCTTGCCACTTCCTCTGCTCAGCTAGCATCTCATCTTCCTCAGTATCCCCGGTTGATACGCCACCAGTAGCAGTGGCTTTCTCCGCCGCACGCTCCACGGCAGCACTGCTCGGCGTCTCAGTAGCCAGTTTCGCCTCTTCTTCCCAGGCCTTCTTCTCAATCTCGTCGTACTCCTCTCTTCGGTCAATCCACCGCTCCTGCACATCTCGGACTTCCATCTTTCCGGCCCAATGATCACTCATTGCTTGCGCCCAAACGCTGGCCTCGTCATCGAGAGTACGGCCAGTCTCGTCTGTGCCGCGCGCACCTGCAAGCACCCAACCGTTGGCTCTATCAATAGCGCGAACGAAGCTGGCCATACTGGCACGGTCTTCTACTGCGAGCGTCTCAAATCCGACGAGACCGAAATCTTCGACAAGCTGGATCAGTGCATCATTGAGCTTGTCGAATTTGGCATTTGCGCTGGGGCCCTGCTCCATTGCAAGTGCTGGTATGAGGTAGTTCAGATCCTGAACTTCGGTGTAGAAGTCCAGGTTGAAAGGCAGGTCGTCGCCACCGACTGCTTTGAGGTTGTCGAGCTTTGTTAACACATTGACTGGCGTTCGTTAGCTATATCGAGTTGGAAGCGTATCAAGGGTATCATACCAATGGGGTAGGGCAGATGAAGCATTCCTCTGACACAAAGAATCAGACTGCTCAAGTACAGTGATGGTCGAGTGACAACTACTGAGTCCAGACATTGAATGATCGTAATCTATAAAAGTTGTCAGTAAGCACCAAATCAATGAATCAAGCACATCACTCACTCGATAGCCAAGCTTCTCAAGCCGTTGCAGAATGCGTGGTAGTGACATATGATGAGTAGTTAGTTCCGGCTGGCCTGGAGGATCTAGCACGATAGTATCCTCTACAGTCTTGTGTTAGTGAAAGACTTTGGTTGTCTTCGAGTTTCTGAAAGCCTACCGCATTGCTCCAGCTGTTGTTCTAGCCAGTCGAAGTTCGTCTCGACTTCTTCCATAGCCCACAAGACACCACCATTGGGACCGAGTTGCTCACGCTCCATGACTTCATCGACGTCGACTAGGTCTCTCACGTCGAATGCAGCTTCATCTTGGTAAGGTACGTTGTCGTTTGCTGGGTCGAGGTTCGCCACGCTGCACGGTCTGTTGATCGCATTCATGAACTGACAGACGGGTCAGCGAACACACCTACCTTATTGCCGGAGTATACATACCTGTTTGAGACCGTTACATAATGTACTCTTTCCACTGCCTGGTGGGCCCACAGGCATAAGAATTACACGCATCGTGCTTGAAGTGAAGGCTTTGTGATAGTCGCCAAGTCACGTCGCTCAGTGATTTATTGTTTTGTTCGACTCTCAATCAGCAAAATCCTGGCTTTTCTTCCGCTCTTTGCTTTTCCGATTTTATGGGATGCAATTCTGATGTGTTGATGTTCTGTTGTTCGTCTTCAATTGATTTCTGTGGCCTTCTTTAGCGAGCCTTTACTGGTCGCCCTGAGGCTGCAATCTTACCGCGACTTCTGTCATCTGCCTGTCCCACGACTTTAATTTTCAATGATCTGCCTTCACAACAATGACAATGCGACAGCAACAGTGACCACTGAGCCAAATCATCACATTGCACAAAAACGATCGCAAACATGAGCGCGCAATACGAGCTGGACTCCCCGCCATCCGACGCGATTTCGAGCCTCCAATTCTCCTCGGAAGGTACCAAGCTACTTGTTGGATCATGGGACCGGACACTATCAGTCTACCAGCGCAGTGAGGACGGCTCAGCACCCTTTGTGTTAGAGAAGAGGGTGCAATGTCGCGCGCCTGTGCTGGACGTCTGCTGGGGTGCCAATGAAGCGATCGCATACTTCGTTGGTCTGGATCATGACGTGCGACGAGTGGATCTTAGCAACGACGAGCAGACAGTGCTCAGCACACACGAGAAACCGAGCAACAAAGTGGCGTTCAACGGGAAACATGGCCTTCTGCTGAGCACCGGCTGGGATGACGTCCTCCACATACACAACATTGCGGTCGCCGAAGGAAAGTCATTCGTACGCGTGCGCCTGGCCTCGAAGCCGTTTGCCATGTCCCTGACAGAAGACCGCGCCATAATCGCCATGGCCGAAAGGAAGATGTCAATCTACGATCTGCTCGCCCTGAAAATGGTTACGGAGCAAACATCAGATGCCCACACCGGCGGAGACAGCGAGCTCGGAGAGGTCGAGGCACACGAAATGACACCATGGCAGACGCGCGAAAGCAATCTCAAATTCATGACAAGAGCAGTTGCCGCTATGCCAGATGGCACAGGCTTTGCAACAAGCAGTATCGAGGGTCGTGTCGCGGTGGAATGGTTTGAAGCAGACAAAGCAGCGGACACCTACGCCTTCAAATGCCACAGACAAACAGCTATGCAGCCCGGAGAAGATGGGACGGAAATTGAGGTGGATATTGTCTACCCAGTCAATGCGCTGGCATTCAACAAGGTGCATGGCACCTTTGCGACTGGTGGAGGCGACGGCGTCATCGCTTTCTGGGACGCGCAGACCAAGAGGCGTGTCAGGCAGTACCAAAAGCTGGCAGCCTCGGTCGCGGCTTTGGACTTCTCTGCTGATGGAAAATACCTGGCCATTGGCGTCAGCCCTGGATTCGAGGATGGCAGCGAAGATAGTGAGACTGACCAATCTATGGTCAAAGTGGTTGTGAGGGAACTTTCCGAGAACGAAGCCAAGGGCAAGGCGGCAAAATGAGTCGAATTGATGAACATTCGAACTTCTGGCACGATTAGGTTTCTCACGGCATGCCTGTTGGAGCATGGCGGTCTGACGATTAGCGCGGCGTTATTATGACTACGAAACGAATCAAATGTATGTATAAAGTTTTCACTCACAAATTCACGTTTGTCTCTACAGCCTCATGGCTTCTCCATCGCATGTAAGTGTTGAAAGGCGACAGATGTCACCGAAAAACTAATGAGAAAGGAATGCAGATATTCTAGCGGTTTTGATATCAAGGCCTTCATGCATGGGTGCGTAATGATGCTCATTGCCATTGAGAAGCCACGCGCCTACTTTCGAAGACTTGCTTTATGTTTGACTCGCAATCCTGGAGCGATTCACTCCCGTGATCTAACATCGTTGATCGGTGTCTCTTAGCGAGCCCAGTGGGTCTGTATGCTTCCTATAAAGGACGTTTCCGGCGAATTCGCACCAAAAGTTGGTATAGGGTCTTTGTTACATCTCGTCAACCATCTTGGCCAACACGCTCAAGCACAACAACAAAGGCAAGACGTCACGTTCATCGCATCCGTGGCGCTACGCCACCGCAAACGTGGACCTTTGACGAGCAGTGTTGACAACACAAGAGTCACCCTGTCAGTCATTCCCGGTTTGCTCAAACGTGCTCATCTTGTGTGACAGCAAGCATTCGCCCATCATGCAACTGTTGGGCATATTTTGTGCTGCCTTGGCTTCCGTGGCCATTGGCACTTCAGCTTCCCCTATTAAACAAAACGAGCATGGCGCGACGAAATACCCCCAAGTCCTCGAGGACTCCAGCAACGCATTGCACTCTGCTCATGGGGAGTTCCACCCAGTTTCTCCTCCACCGAAAGTAGCCTCGCCTCGCTCAGATCGCGATGCTGAATTCTCTATGAGTGGCAACATAGACCGCAGGTTTGATACTATATCTCCACCACCAAAGGTGCTGCCACCGCGCTCAGATAATGAGAAGTTCTCAATGAGTGGAGTCTTGCCGCCTCCCAAAGCCGCGTTTTCGAATGATGGCAGACTGCCAACTGTCCACGCTCGCAAAGATGGCTTTGTGACAATTTCGCCGCCCCCTAAGACCGCTGCAGACGCTTCAGCAATCAACGCTCGCAACACAACACTCGAGCACTTCGATGTCAACTCGCCGCTTCCAAAAACTCGACCTTCGGACACGAAGCTTGGCCGCCGCGCAAACATCTGGACAAGTGGCTTCATTGGCAATGTCATCAACATATGGACAGGCAAAAGTCCGACTACTCCCACAGGCTCTGGATCAGGTTCCAGCTCAGGCGGCTTAACCTCCTACCAGCAAAATGGCCCCTCAAAATATGGTACCGCTGAGATGGAGACCTTGCCAAAGTACTACGGCGGTGGTAGCCAGACTCCTTGGGGCGGCATCACAACCACAAATGCCAACCCTTACAAGTCATGCCCGTTGACAGGAGCTACCAGGTCTTACGACTTCACGATAGCTGAGTGCGATATCCGACCTGATGGTGTTGAGACCAAGAAGGCTGTCTGCGTCAACGGACAATTCCCTGGACCACTCATCGAAGCAAACTACGGAGATATGATTCGGGTCAAGGTCACCAACAAGCTCCACGACGAAGGGACATCTATGCACTGGCATGGCTTTCTTCAAACAGGTATGAACCAGATGGACGGCGTCCCAGGAGTAACACAATGTCCAATTGCTCCGGGTGATACCATGACATATGAGTTTAGAGCTGAGCTTTACGGAAGCGCGTGGTAAGTCCAGAACCTTCTCTCCCGTGCTTCGCTTTTCTGACAGAAAGTTTAGGTATCACACTCACTATTCCGCTCAATACGCCGGAGGTGCGGTTGGTCCCATGGTGATCTACGGGCCTACCAACAAAGCTTACGACATCGACGTTGGGCCCGTGATGCTGAGCGACTGGTACCGCAACGACTACATGACCAACATTCGTGGTCTGATGAGACCAGTATCGCAAGGAGGACCGATAAACCCTCTGACCAACAGTAACCTCATCAACGGAAAGATGCGCTTCCCATGTGAAAAGACAACTCTATCATGTACGACTGCAGACTACAGTGTGTTCAAGTTCACCTCGGGCAAGAACCATCTCCTACGACTGATCAATACTGGCTCCAATGCTGTGCAGAAGTTCGCCATCGATGGACACACGATGCAAGTAATAGCGAACGACTTCATGCCCGTCGAGCCGTACAACACTAGCATGATCGCATTGGGCGTTGGCCAGAGAGCTGATGTCATTGTCTATGGCTCTGGAAAATCCGGAGATAAGGTCTGGATGCGATCAAACATCGTTGGATGCTCTGTCAATGACGGTCTGTTGACGGAAGCTCTTGGAGCGATCTACTATCAAGAGGCTGACATGAAGACGCTACCGACTGCTGCTCCTAACCAAGGCCCAGCTGCAGAGACCAGTCCTCGTTTCTGTGGTAATGATCCCCTCACTGTCACCGTGCCTGCGTTCCCGTTGAAGGCCAGCACCCCAGGGATCACGAAAGACCTCGATATTAGGATGAAGAACAACGGAACTCACATGCTTCTGAACTTTGGCGACAACTCATTCCGTGCGAACTTCAACGATCCAATTCTCCAACGGGCGCTCGTTGGAATTAACAGCAACTACGAGAAACAAAGAAACGTGTGGAACGTTGGACCCGCAAAGACGATGAGAGCGGTCATCTCCAACTACGACAATGCACCGCATCCGGTAAGTACTTCGTTGCCACTTGTTTTCCCGCATGTAAATATGCAGATGGGAAATTCTGAAATGACATATTCGCATGTCATGGGCCTGTATCAAGCCCAGACTAATCACTCTCTAGATCCATTTGCATGGTCACAACATGCAGATCCTCAACAGTGGCTTTGGTAAAGCCGACGTAGATACCATCGTCCGCCCTGAGAACCCTCAAAGGCGCGATGTGATGATTATGCCTCCCGGTACTGAGGATCGCCCAAGCTACCTTGCCATACAATGGGACGCTGATAACCCTGGTGTTTGGTAAGCTTGATTCTCCTGGAGCTCACGTTCGTTGTCTAAAGCAAGGCTAACACTCATGAAGGCCTCTCCACTGTCACTTTTCCTGGCACTCATCCCTCGGCCTCGCCATCAACGTGCTGGAAACACCTAGTGTTATTTCCAAGGTCATGGGCTTGACCGCAAGTGGACCCATGGCGCAGACGTGTCGTGCTTGGAATTCTTTCACGAAGACGCAAAAGTCGCTTTTGACGGGTATTGATTCTGGCATGTAGAGTTCGACTTTTCTTCGGGTGCATTCGCCATAAGTATAATTTTCCTAATTGAAGTCTTCTTCTGTGCTCTTCAAGCGGTGCTCACGATACTACTGCCGAACGTGCATATAATTGCTCACTTACTTGGCCAAAATTTAATAGATGCGGTTTTACCGCAAATCAGTGAATCCAAAGACATCGGCGTACTCGCTCATGCCGGCAACGTGTAACATCCTTTGACGACAGTGCCACTCGGAAGAGATATCAGGTACAGGCTCCCAAGTAAGAAGGCAGAATGCTAGTAGTACATTCGAATAAGCAATCATCAACTCCATCCCTCGCTCGCTAACAAAGCTAATTATGTCAAAAGCAGTACACCAAAAACGCCTACAGCGCCGCGATTCCCTTTCTCAGCACTTCCAAGCTGCTCTCGGTGATCTTCGAATCTTCATCGTCGTTGCCATCACCGCCTTTCAACAACCAGCTGATGTCGCTCAGCATACCAAGAGGCAGCCAAGTACTCTCTTTCGCGCGTTCCAGGCTCTCTTTGATGCGACCGGTGTGCTCCCAGCTCTTCGCGGCCTCCTCGGCCCGGGTGATGACTTTGTCCGGGATGCCACACATGGCCGCGCAATGCATACCGTAGCTTCCCTCGGCAACACCGGGCTCAAGCTTGTACAAGAAAGTCACTTCTCGGACATCAGGCTCAACGCGGACAGCCATGCGCTTCGTGGCAACCTCTGGGTGGTGCATGAACTCTGTCGCAAGGGAATGATAGTGTGTGGCAAAGTAGCCCAGCGAACCGATGTGCGTGGCGACATGATGCAGAACAGCTTGCGCAACGGCAACACCATCGTAGCTGCTTGTTCCACGGCCCAACTCGTCAAGAATGACGAGTGAGCGTGGTGTGGCTTCGGAGAGGATTTTCTTCGTCTCGGACAACTCAACCATAAAGGTACTTTGACCAGCAAAGATGTTGTCGTGAGCACCGAGACGTGACATAATGCGATCGACTGGGGTCATGCGAGCCGCTTCGCAGGGCACATAGCAGCCAACTTGCGCAAGGATCACCGCAACGCAAGTCATACGCAGAATGGTACTTTTACCAGCGGCGTTGGCACCCGTGAGCAGGTCCATCGAAGGTGACTCGCCTCCGAGCACAATGTTATTTGGGATGAAGGTAGTGGTAGTCTCGATACACGGATGGCGAAGCTCCGTGAATTCTAGCACGCTGCGGGCATTCTCGTCCTCGATGAACTCTGGTCTGCAGGACGGCACACCAAGTGCTGTAGACGCCTTGGCCAAGGAGATAAGGCAATCGAGTTGAGCAACAATCTTCACAGCAGCCAGCCACACAGCATAATCGGTGTCAAAGCGTGCGAAAAAGCGACCCGAAAGTTGCTTCACAGTCTGAGCATGCATCTCATGTGCCTCTTTGAGGTCCTGGACCAGCCCCTCGAGCTCAGGCGAGTACCAGCGCTTGCACTGCTTGGTGGCCGACACCTGCTTCCAATTCTTGGGGATAGTACCCTTCACCTTGATTGGCACCTCAAGCTGGTAGATTTCTTTTCCGTTGTCAGTATATTTGATTGCGGAAGAACCAAGCTCTTTGCGATACTGATTGAGCAGCTTGTCCATGGACTTCAGGATGTTGTCGATACGTTCTTGACTCTCATCAAAGTCTTCTTCTACACCAGGCTGCGGGATGAACAAGCCTTCCTCCTTGGCCTTAGTTCTGTCAAAAGCATCGGCCCAATGGTGTAGCGCACCTGCCAAATCCGGCATTGCAGAGATGAGCTGTCCCAAGACACCCTCGCCTGAGCCAAAAGACCCAAGCATGGACATGGTGTACTCAATCTGCTCAAAGCCTTCAAGGATCTTGACAAAGTCCTGTGGCTTACATCGACCGGCATGCACACGAGAAATGAGACGCTCGAGATCGGGCAACCGTGCTAACGATGCTGTGAAACGGTCCATGATCGTACCGTCAGCGTTCAATGCATCGATTGCATCAAAGCGTTGGTTGATCTTCTTTGGATCAGCGAGCGGGTGGCATACCCATTGACGAAGCATACGCTTGCCAAATGGACTGATGCAACGATTGAGCATAGTGAATAGGGTGCCATCAGTACTACCATCAAAGGTGTTTGCGAAGATTTCGAGATTGATCAAGCTCTGGCCATCGAGCACCAGACTGGAGGCCTTTCGAATAGGATCGTACCAGTTGAAGTTGCCAAGGGTGATGAGATCGCGTTCGATCATGAGAGTTTTCAGATACCAGATCAGAGCTCCCAGAGCAGAAAACACACCTTCTTTGTCTTTTGCCTCCCGTAAGACGACAGGCCACGAGTCGATGCTATCCTCGGCAGACTTGTCAAAGTAGCCTTCACCATCGATGGTCATCCGAGTCCTGTCAGCTGTCAGGAACTCCTTGTCAGGTTTGAGGTAGTTCCAGAGGGTCGTTGGAGGAGTGTTATTTTTCAGAATCCGAAGTGCCTTCGCCGATACACAACTCTTCTCCAGCAAGATCTCGCCAGGCCTCGTCTGCGCCACAAATGTCTCAAATCTTGTCATATCGGCATCGTCAACAAAGTCTGTGAGGTGGAACTGCGCTGTTGCGGTGTCCACGAACGCAATACCGAAACACGGCTTGCCATCTTTTTCTGTTTCTTTGATGGCTGCACAGTAAGTCGCCATGTCGTCCTGCAACATTCCGCCATCGACCAATGTACCAGAAGTAAGTACTGTGGACAGTTCTCTGCGGATGACCTTTTCCTCTTTCTTGCCCTTTGCGTCGCCTCGCTCGCGCATGTCTTTGCCCAGAGCGGTCTCCATCTGGTCGACACGTGCGATCTTGTATCCTTTTGCAACAAATTGGTTTGCCCAGTGATCAAGGCTGGCTTCTGGCACACCGACCATACGCATGTTGACGCGATCTGTGAGCTTGAGATCAAAGAGCTGGTGTCCGATGGTCGCGTCTCTCTCGTACAACTCGTAGAATTTGCCCTTCTTGAAGAAGACAATGGTGTCCCAGAACTTCTGCTTGATTTCCCAATACTGCTTCTCGAATGGTGAGAACTTGCTCCAGGCGAGTGGTGGGATGAAGAGGGTCCTGGGATCGTAATCAGGATGGTCGGTCGGGTTGCGGTCCGCATCAAGGATGTGCGCCAGCCATGGGTAACGATTTTCTGGCTCGGTGACATGCGCCTTCTGTTTCTTCGGGGGAGCCGATGAAGTGTTCTTCTTCGCTGTGACTGGCTTCCGTGGCTCATCAGATGGCGGCGCATTTGGATCGAACTTCCACTGCTGGGCGGTAGATGTTGCAGGTATCTCTTCACTGTCCTCCCTCATGGGTGAAGGTGGTTTAATCGACGCCTTGCGAGAGGATGAGGCTGAAGACTTCTTGGTCGGACGAGGCGTCGCTTCTTCTTCTTCGTCGTCGTCTGGGGCAATGAAGTCGTCCATGTCTATTGGTTTGCTCGGGTCAGCCTGCGGGGCGCGGGTGATGCGTTGCTGCGTAGAAAGGTGTATGCTGGAGAATACTGCTACAAGATCGTAACTGTTTCTCAGCTGTATAGGGGAAAGGAGTGTAACATACCGTCATCTTCCTCCAGCGCGGCTTGAGTGGCCGCATCCAAGCCAAACTCATCGTCTGAATCTTCCTTGACAGCGATTCGCCTCCTCTTAGCTGCTCTGCCATTACCAGAGAGCGGTTTGAAAACATCGTCCTCGTCATCGTCCGACTCAACGTAGTTCACCTTCTTCTTTGCTTTGCGGGTCGGGCTTGATTGTAATGTATCTGGAATTTCTGTTCAGCACGTCAGCTAAAGCCCAGTCAATGAATCCACTTCGGCTCTCACCATTCTCCTTGTTGCGGCCATTGCTCGCTGACTCTGGTTGCGATGAATCTAGTGCTGGATGTGGACTGGAAGACGGTGCTGGCAGACTGCTTGGAACAGGCGTGGAATTGGTGCTTGACTCTTGCTCCTTGAGAACAGTGTTGAATGAAGGTGCTTTGACTTGTGCTGCAAGGCTCGACGGAGCTGGGCCTGGAGTTCTCTTGAAGAAGCCGGCGATGCTCTGTTGTTTGCCGCCTGACTTTTGTGTAGAGCTTCCGGTCTTTTTAGGTGCCGTACGAGGCGTAGCAATCTCATTGCCCTCTATACCACGCGCCATTGCGTATAGATGGATGTGTTTTGGTGGCCGAAAACAACGACAAGAATGACAATGCGAGATGGATGGCAAGACGAATGTCTCACGTTGGCGTTAAGTGGAAAGTCGAGGAGACGCGTTGCACTCGGGGTCGCGCGTCCAGCTCGTGATCCAGGCAAGATTGCGGTCTAGCTTCAAAGTCCACGCGCCTCGCACTGCCGCTGACATGTCGACTCGGAGTTTGAAATCTGGTTCTCAAGGCAGGGTCCAGCCGACTTCGGCGAAACCACGGGCTCAATCTTTCGAGGTGAATCGTCATGCGGTCCACTCCACTACTGCTGCGACTCGACGGAAGCAGACATGAACTTGTGATGTGTCAATGTTGATATCGCGCGCTTTTCGACGTGCGACCTCACCTCTACACAAGCACATCGCCCGGTATAGCAACATGGCCCGCGATTACAATGCCGCCGTCGCCGCGCTCAACACGTTGCAGAGTAATTTCTCCATCGTGGATGCGATAAGGAAATCTGGCAAGGGCATGAACCAGAATGCCATCCCAGAGATGATCGAATGGGTCAAGAAAACAGGATATGAGGTGTGAGTTGTGCTTCTTTCATCGCTATCTCGTCGCTAATTCGTTGCCAGCCTGCCGAGTTCGATCAACTGAACCCCATTCACATAGCTGGAACCAAGGGCAAAGGCAGTACTTCGTCCTTTGTTTCCTCTATATTGGCCCAGTACTTGCCCGCAAAGGCTAGCATACACGCCGAACGCTTGCCATCTAGCGTTGGATTGTACACCAGTCCACACCTTCGTTTTGTCAGAGAGCGCATTCAGATCAACAATCAGCCTTTGTCAGAAGAGGTGTTCGCCAAGTACTTCTTCGAGGTCTGGGATCGTCTGGAAGAATCTGCTGCCAGAGCTGGTCACCAGGACCCGAAGAGCACCGAGACGAAGCCCGTGTACTTCCGCTTCTTGACTCTGATGGCCCTTCACGCCTACATGCAGGAGAAGGTCGGAACCGCAGTGCTCGAGTGCGGCATCGGTGGCGAATACGACAGCACTAATATCCTGGTCAAGCCATCTGCCACTGGTGTGACAAGCTTGGGTATTGATCACACCGCAATGCTTGGCGACACCATTGAAAGCATCGCTTGGCACAAGGCTGGTGTCTTCAAAGAAGGAGTCCCGGCGTTTACCGCACCACAGCCGGAATCTGCTCTCAAAGTATTGCACGAACGCGCCCAGGAGAGGAAGACAGAGCTTGTCGAGGTGCCTCAGTACACTGCCCTTGACCAGATCAAACTAGGTCTGCACGGTGAGTTCCAGAAGATCAATGCTTCGGTTGCTATTGCCATTTGTGCGTCGCACCTACAGAAGCTGGGCTACTCTGGTCTGCCTGATCCTCGTGACAAGGATGCTTCCCTACCAGCTGAATTCATCGCTGGCCTTGAACAAGTCCACCTTGGCGGGCGCTGCGAGGTGAGACCAGATGCACTTCGACAAGGCTTGACGTGGTATGTCGACGGCGGCCACACGCTCGAAAGTATTGAAATGGCTGCGACTTGGTTCGCAAGCACAGCAGCTCAATCTCAAAGCGACGCACAGAGGAAGACCCGCATTCTCATCTTCAACCAACAAACACGCGATGCCGCCTCTTTGGCGCGCAAGCTTCATGACACACTCGCATCAGCGCTCAACGACAAACATCCCTTCAAGCATGCAATCTTCTGTACCAACACGACTTATAAGGATGCTGGCTTCAAGGCCGATCTTGTGTCCATAAATACGAACAAGAGCGATGTCGACACGCTGAAGGTTCAAAAGGAGCTAGCAGGCTCGTGGGACAGCATTGATCCGGATGCAAGCGTCCACGTCCTGTCGACCATCGAAGAGGCTATCTCGAAAGCACGAGAGCTAGCACCTGAGGATCAAGTCGAGGTACTCGTCACTGGTAGCTTGCACCTTGTTGGCGGTGTGATCGAAGTTTTGGAGAGCGAGGGCGAGTCAACCAAATAAACTGTACATTATCTTCCAGAAATCGCAAGGATTCAACTCCATTTACGCCTCGCCTCGCTTCAAAATTTTGACATCCAAGCCATGCTGTACCACGAAGAATGTAGAATGATACTTCAGATCCTCTTGCGGCCTGAGCAACTCAAGATCGTAGTCTCGGAACAAGAGCGGCAGAGTCTTGTTCATCTCAAGCAAAGCCAGGTTCTTCCCGATACCTAGAAGTAAGCCGCGTTAGCATGGCAGCTCCAAAGGTGAACACGCCACAATGGGTTGAATTGACTCACAGATGTGGCTGCCTCCGCCAAATTGGAACATGTAGCGCTCCATGTTCTTCGCATCGCCTTCCAGCCACCGTTCCGGTCTGAACACCTTTGGATCCGCGCCGAAGATCTCCTCGCTCCGGTGCAAGACCCACCCATTGACGGCGACTCTGGTGCCGCCTGGGAATTTCTTACCACCTATCTCGGCTCCCTCAGGTGGTACTAGACGTGTCATGTTCAGACCCACTGCGGGTCTGATACGCATTGCTTCCTTGAGACACGCCTGGAAGTAGGGCAATGCCTGTGCCTCGTTCCATTGAGGGAATTGACTAAGGTTTCCGGAAGCTGTTGCACGGTCTAACTCGTCTTTGAGTTGTGCGTAGATCGTTGGCTCGCGCAGAACATGGTGGCAGAAGGATTGCATAGTTGAAGCGGTGGAGTCTGATCCGGCAAAGCTGAAACAAGATCAGTATGTGCATTGAGTTTCACTTGTTTGGAGTACTCACATCGCACCATGAGCGATGGCGAAAACATCACCCTCTTTGAACTTGTCCGGCGTCTTCTCATTTGCGGTCATGAGCTGACTCAGGAGATCTTTCCGATCGATGACTTTCTCACCGGATTTCTTTCTCTTCTCCAGTTCTTCGAGCGCCATTCGTGTGATCAACGACTTACTCGGGTCCATACCAGGCAAATACTTTGTGACCGGGTTTCTCCTGAAAGCAAAGTCCCACTCTGGGATTTGCCCAATGATACCATCGTACCATTGTACATCATCGATAGTCTTAATCGCGCCTTCAAGATCGCTGCCACTCTCCAGGAACCCAAATTTTCTTGAAAAAGCAACCTCTCCAAGTACATCGAATGCGAAGTAGTGCTATGGATCAGCTGTCAGTAGAGAAACCTTGTGGGTTCAATTTTCGAAGGACCTACCAGCCAGTCACCCAAATCGCAGGTCTGCTCCGGCGACCTGCACTTCTGATCCAATCTATTCACGAGCAATTTTTGAGTGTCTTCAATATATCCACTCAGCCCTTGCATCGCCGCCATGGAATACGCGTTGGAAGCATAACGCTTTTTCAATCCATGTGCATGCTCATTCGTTTCGGTGAATATGTCTGGGTTCTCTGCGGGCGGAAAGACGCTGTAAAAATCGGTCTTATAGTAGCCCCTCCCCGCTTGTAGCACCTCGCGAGCAGCATACGGAGATGAAAACGACAACTCATTTGGTGCAATTCGGACGATCGGGCCTGCATATCACCATCAGTGGTGTACTATGATAGACACTTCGGACATGCAAACCATATTTCTCATGAAGCTCGATGTGATCTGTCTCGGTCTTCCCATTGTAAGTGCTCCACACCTTCCATGCCCGACTCCCAGAAGCCAACAACGGGCCAGGATATTGTCTCAGAGGCGAAGCATAACGATAGTAGACAAAGCGGAAGATAAGAACTGCAGGTAAAAGCAGCAACCAATACGCTCGTATGAACTTGACTGCCTGAACAACAGGCCCATCTTGAACTTCAACAGCAATGACAGCCATCTCGCGCGCGGCAGACCAGTGATCAAGGAAAACAAACAGCACGAAAAGAAAACAGTGTTACCTTTGGGCAACATAAATGCTGACGGTGTGCCATATGAGTATAACAACTGCCGATGCCAATCTCTCGGCTCCAGTGACGGAATATCTTCAGGAGAGCCGCAACGTCCATCGGCAACATCACCTTCCCACGCTCAAACGGAGGGGCTGAGACTCGACCAGCCGTGCGAGCCGTGCTATGGCGCTTCGTGACAAACGCCACGCGTGTCGTCGGCAGTTGTTCGACCTTGGGGAACGTGGAGAAGGTGCCACTTGGTGTGCAGATCACTCGTATAAACCTAAGGAAATCCTGCAGGACATCTCTTGGTATGGTCGATAACTGCCACTACACTATGGGTAGGGCTTTTCCAGTAATTGATGGACTTGCGTTCTGAAGATTGTGTGAGTGTACGGGAGACTTCAAAGATGGAGTTGCGTCCATTCAATTCAGTTCAATTCGTGGTTGGCGGTTGCAGACTTGTGTCCGATCTTTTCATGCTTTGACAAAGCACAGCAACTCGATTATGAACGACTGAACCAAAGAAACGGTGTAGAACACTGGCACATGGTAAATATTGCAATTTTCTTGAAACGTACAAAGAAAACATATATGATTACGCGCAAGATACGTTGAATCAGGACACTTTTCCCATACGTGAACTTATATCTCGGCCGAGACCCGGACATGCACACACAGCTGTCTTCAGCAGCTTCAATAATGTTCCACTCCATTGCACACCTGTGCTATACTATACACCTAAAAAGGACTACAATCAGAGTAAAAGAGCAGCCAATCATTTCAGGGCTCTTCATCGAAAAGTTACAACACCATGACTTTCTGGAGCAAGATCCGATGTTTGATAAAATATTGCATCTACTTCTCCATCTTCTGCACCTTCGCGTCAGTGCTATCATTTTCCCTATACATCGGACCAACCCTCTACAAAGAATACAAGCTCGACTCGCCATGGGACCCTGCATCACCCTCGGTCCAAGCCACCTTCGATCGCATACTACGACCTAATCAATTTAATGTCTACCAACTCACAAGTTACAACTACAAATCATTGCTACGCCTCAGCGACGACCTCGACTGGATGCGCAAAGACTTACGCCACGCTTGGATCTACATCACCGGCGATGAGACGTGCGAGTCACGCGAAGACTGCGAGCGATTCGATGCCGCTTTCGACGAAGTGACTCCGGCCTACTATCTGAACCCACCAGCTGCCAACGCCTCGATTTACACTTTGGACTGCGACATATCGCCTTTCCTCTGCAAAGCGTGGGCTGTCACGCCACCTGCCTTGATTCGCATGGAGAGTCTTGGGTTCCCCCATTGCAAAATTGTCAGTGACCCTATGCCACGTCTGAGGTGTCCTTACGGCGCTCGTTACATTCCACTACCCACCAACAAGGGACTAGTACGTATGCTGGGATCGTACAGGCCGATAGACGACATCCCCGATGAGAAGTGGCAACTACGATCGCTCTTCGAGTCGACATGTGCGCATGAGGTCTACATCATCCAGCGCCTGTTGGACTACGTTGGAAACGGAGGCGAGCCGATGGATGCGTCGGAGGACTTTGGGTACTTCATCACAGTGTTGCCTGTAGCAGAAATGTACGGACAGCTGTTTTCATGGTGGCTCGGTGAAGGGCACCGGACTGGCACTGAGGATGCTGGGGAGTTGTAAAGCACGGGCAAACGCAGCGGAGGGCTCCTGATCATTGGCAGCCTGAAATTAAATATGCTATCTATAAATGTCAAGAAAAATATTTGGCAATTTGCCGAGACTACTCGCGTCTCTTCTTGCCCTCTTCAAGGTAGCCGGTATCTGTGCGACCGTTGCCGAGGAATGGGCCAACTACGGGGTCCTTGTGTGCCTTGTTAAGGACATCATCGTACACCTCGATGGCCCATGGTGGGGTGTTGAGCTTCGGCCAGTTGACCTACAAAGCATTAGCGATCTCACACGATCATATAGCAAAAGCAGGAGCGACTTACGTATAATGAACCATGTCCCAGAATGAACTTGGCGGAGTAGCTAGCAACACCGAGGCAGACAAAAGTGAAGATTCTGAGCGGCCACACTGTTGCATCGGGCAGGCGGTGGGTGCCCAAGCTGACAGCAACAAAGAAGACGCACATGCCCAAGATGTAGGGCATTGACTGTACTGCGATGGGACGACGGTCTGCAAAGTGTTGCACTCCCATCGGTGCGGTGTCCGGTTTGTAAGCACCAAGGAACAAATCGAAGCTATCCTGACGAGGACCATCGGCAAAGTTGTTTGAGAAGTAACGAGTCACACTGCGGTTGAAGTCCTGGAGTGCGCCGGCCTTGGTCCTGTTGCCAGTGCGGGTGAAGTCAGTCTTCAGTGCACCGGTGCCAGAGTATGTCTTGGACACAATATCTGCGTTGTCGGCCCACTTGTTGCGGAAGAGGTTCTCGAAGGAAGCATCATCTTGAGCGGTCTCCCCCGGACGAAGCATGCCCAAATCGATGAGCATGCGTGTCAAGGTCCATCGACCAAGCATTGACTGCACGACGTTGGTACGGTCAAGACAATCCATGCAGTTGGTTCGTACAACAGCTGTCTGCTTTGAGCGCACATCAACACCACCCGTGGGCATGTCAATGCCGTGGAAATAGCCACCGGCCACCAGACCATCCTTCAAGTGGTCGAGAAGGAGCTGCGCGCGATGCCACTTCAAGCCCTTCGTCTCGTTGTGGAAGTCGAAGTAGACGTAGTGCAGGTGATCGTACCAGCCCCTGGGATGCTCGGGCTCGATGACCTTTGCTTTCTCGGAAGTTCTGCGGTCAGACTCTTGCTCGATATCAGAGTCTGTTTGCAAGAGCTTGACCATCTTCTCGTATGCTTCCTTCACAGGCTGCTCGCGTCCTTTCTGGTTGACAAGGTTGACCATGTAGTTCTCGCCGTACAATTTGATCTGCTCATCGAAGTGCTTTTTGGCCGCAGGCAATGCAGTCTCCACACTACGGATCTGCAGCTTGGGCGTGTACTTCAATGTGTTGATCTCTGCCCAGTACAAAGGCACGCTACCTCGCGTCTGCACATACGACAAGACCTGAGTCTCAGATCCTCCCACCGGCTTGCTGCCAAATCCTGGGCCGCTGGCAGAGCTTCCCAGACCGCCCGAAGCAGCATCATTCAGAATGATGGTCTGCTCCGTTTCGTTGAAGTTAGCAACATGACCCTCCTCGTCGATACCTCGGGTCATGTATCTAGTGCCAGTCCTGTGCCTTGACCTCCTGGTGATGAGGATGAAGGTCAGGCCGTTTCCTTTGATCGATGTGTTGGTAATACGAAGCATGCCGTACATCACTGGAAGAATGTACGGGTCAATGGCAGGCTGTGCGCCAGAGGTGATCCTGCCTGAAGCTTTGCCTGACCTGAAATCGATCATCGATGCATTGATGAACTTGTTCCAGTAGAAACGGTCATCGGCCCTCTCCCACATGGGCACACTCGGGTTGATCTCAGTCTGCCTCTGGAAGCTGTTGGTAAGGTCAAATGTGTACGAGAAATACATTGGACCATTCTTGAGAAGGGTCTTGAGATAGGTCAGGTAAGTGTCCTCATCCGGGTCGTGCACCTGGCGCTCGCGAAGTGGCAAGAATTCTGTGGCGGTCACTTGGTAGATCTGGTGGCCCTTGATCCTTCCTACAGGCGAGGCCTTGGCAATTGTGATGATGTAGCTGTCTGTTACCTTTGTCAGCCCGTACCAATGTTTATCTCTGACTTTCAACCCTACCAAGCTTGAGATGGATAATGCCCAAAATGCCGGGAATGTTGGACACTCGGTGCCCACCAGTGATCTTGCTATCGCTGAGTCTAATGTCTCCAGTTGGGCGATCAACCACCAGTGTCGGCGCGTCCGGTGAAGAAGGCGAAGAGAAAGCATAGTACGACGGGGAAGCGTGTACGTTGATATCCCTGAAGGGAAGTGTCGCACTCATCTTGGCTGAAGAAGGGAGACTGTGCTTGCAGTTTCGTGCTCTACTCGACAAAGCGACGTTTCCAGTCTCACAACAATTAGGCTTCCAGGAGAAAATGAATGATGCGCTACGTATCGCGGTGGCTGATGCTGGCCTGCAGGCGGCGCACGTGAAGTCGAACAAGGGACTGAGGTTGCGTCACCGTGCCAAGGCAGAGGTCAGGTCAGGCGGTTCATCCCGGAGGCTGGCTTGCTTGCTTGCCTGGCGGCCCTGCGATGGACAGCGCTATCATTCAAGGCGGCGGCATTACTACATAGCCAGATACCAACCACAACAACCACCCTCCGCAGACCCTGCTTGTACAACACCTGCCGACTTCACCACCACGCGCGATCTCACTTCAATCGTAATACACGCATTCCTCGCCTTCACAGAGCAAACGCCGACATCCGCCTCCAGGTCCAACCATGGCCCAACGCATGCAACAAGGTGGTCGCCCCGGCGGCGCGCGGTTCGCACAGTTCAAGCTCGTACTCCTGGGTTAGTTGCGACTTTCTGTTGGGTCTTCACGGCACGGTATACTGACAAGTCAAAGGTGAATCCGCTGTGGGAAAGAGTTCGCTCGTGCTCCGCTTTGTGAAGGTGCGATAAAGACCAACTTGCGTGTATCGAGGCCGCCATACTGACCCGCTAGTTAGGATCAATTCGATGATTACAGAGAGTCCACTATCGGCGCCGCTTTCCTCACACAAACCCTCGCCCTGGATGACCAAACGACCGTCAAGTTCGAGATCTGGGACACAGCTGGACAAGAGCGCTACAAGTCACTGGCACCCATGTACTACAGAAATGCGAACTGCGCTGTAGTTGTATACGATATCACACAGGCTGTAAGGAGCACATACACCATGAAACGCGGGACGTGCGCTGACGAGATAACATAGGCCTCACTAGACAAGGCGAAGGCCTGGGTGAAGGAGCTTCAACGTCAAGCCAACGAGAACATTGTCATCGCACTCGCAGGAAACAAAGCCGATCTCGTCGCTGAACAACCCGACAAGCGTGCCGTACCCGTTGCCGATGCTGAGGCATACGCCAGAGAGGCTAATCTGCTCTTCTTCGAGACCTCCGCAAAGACCTCAGAGAACGTGAAGGAGTTGTTCACCGCAATCGCAAAGAAGCTGCCGATCGAGCAGGCTAGCCAGAGGGGCATGCGTGGCGCCGGAGGCAGACCAGGCGGTGTCGATCTTGGCAGGAGAGAGGACGCAGGCACCGCAGGCGGCGCTGGTGGGTGCCAGTGTTAGACGATCTATGAACATCCTCGACGCAACGTTCGAGTCTGCAGTAGAGGGCTTAGCGGCGACAGAAGCGCCCTATTTTCTTTGTTTTTTACAATATGGACCAGCGATACCAAGCCGTGAGCATTTTCCTTTCCGCTTTCCGGTGCTTGGACAGGGAGGCGCGGGCAGAGCTCGTTTTTGACTGCTACAGAACACGTATTATAATTTTCACGAGCATGAGCAAAGACTCAGGTGTAGTCTGATTGATATAATATTGACGCTCATCAGACCTCGTGCCGAGGCTCAGTCACATGCATGGCAGATTTTCGAGTGATCACCATCCACTGAAACGCCAGCCATGAGACATGATCCGCGAATCATGTCTTGCGCACACAGAATCCCCATTGAATATTCCGTGTTCCTACTAAGTTCTATTGTGAGTTTGACATGTAATCAAGTCAGTTAATTGATGTTCTTGACATCGCCTCGTCGAGTTCACACGATTGAGAGAACGGCACGTCCTGACTGCGTCTGCCGATACGTACTCAACAAATGCACAACTATAAAGCCAACCCTCCGTTCATCACCACTATAGTTAGTACATATCAACACACATACGCGTCTTAACATGCAATGCCATATGCGAGATTTATCTGGCCACTCTCGATAGGGCTGTAAGGGTTAGGGTCGTGTCGTCCGCAAGATGCTCTAGTACATCTTTTTGATGCATCCAGTCATTCCATCGGTAAATGTAAGACTTTACGGCACATCAATCAGATAACCTAGTCTGGATGTATATGTACACGTATGCTGGAAGGATTCCAACACGATCGCGGCGGCTGCGTATGGCAGCAAGACGGTCTTGCTGATGTAATATGATGATATCTAATGAACGTCATGATGTTCGCGTTGTCCGGCACCGAACGATTGAAATCGCGAGTTCGTGCTCTCAGCGCATGCACTTTTTCATGTCCATAAACTGATACGACAGCAACATGGCCGGACGAGACGGCAATATACAACTGCACACAGCCAGCCAGCTGTTCGACAAAAATGTATTGCGCTCGGACGCGATGGGACTCGCAAGGAGTACACTTTTGCCCTCACTGGGAGTGCACGGCGGGCTGAGTCTCATCGCTTATGGTGTAGCGAGAGCTTCCAACAGAGTCGAGCTCAAAGATTATCTCTGGCCAACGGGCATGGTGCTCAACGCCTGGTGGGTGGCAATCGGTCGACACATGGTCTCTCATCCACACATCAGCATTGGACAAGCGTGGTCCAGGCTAAGCTATCAGCAAATCGCTCTCCTCGGTGCCGCAACAGCGTGGTCCGGCCGTCTGACTTATCGAATCATCAGCCGTAGTCTCCGGAGAGGCACAGATGACCCGCGCTACACGGACGTCAAGACGGAACCTGGATTCTGGAACAAAGCGCCTTTCGCCATCTTCCTTCCTGAAGCCGTCTTCCAAGCCTTGATCACACTACCGCTGGTAATGCCTTTGAGCGATGATCATATCTCTGGCCTGTATGGTGCCTCTTCAGATTGGGCCACTTGGTTCCGCCTTGGTGCAGCTGGAATCTTCGCAAGTGGGCTCACTATGGAAACGCTTGCCGACAAGCAGATCGAGAACCACAAACGCCAGACTGAAGAGCGCGGCAAGAGCAAGATCCTACGGTCCGGCGTATGGTCGATCGTCAGACATCCAAACTATCTGGGCGATGCACTCTGCCATCTTGCCTTCCCTTTGTGGAATTTCGGCTCTGGCTTATTCAGCCCGTGGCAGATGCTAGGACCGATTGCAAACTACCTGTTCCTTCGCGGAATTGGAGGTGACAAGTAAGCTCGAACTTCGATGTCATATACTGTTTCCCTCAATTGCTGACAAACAGCAGGCAAAATGAAGAATATCAAAAGGAGCGTTACTCAAAAGATGACCCCAACAAGTACCTCGAATTCCAAGAGTACCGCAGACAGAAAAACAGCTTCTGGCCAGGCTTCTCCGAGCTTGTCAACCCTTGGTTACTAGTCTGTATTGGAAGTGGCGCAGCTGTTGCTGGTGTTGAGTACTGGCTCGAGACTCAACGCCATGCTCTGTGAAGACGTCAATAGCATGCAAGATCAAAAGGGATCGCAGCTGTTCTGGTTACAAACTCACGGCCAGCATATCTTGTTCATATTTCGAAAAGAGATATTGCAACTGAGGAGATAAAGAGCTGCAACTGCCCACAAAAGGGAATGCGTTTCAATGTATCATAAATCCGTTGGATTGCAAAGAGCGACTCAATCTGCCACAAAATCCAGAATTCTCAAACGACTGTCCTCGAAGGTATTCCAATAGCACCTCCAGAGATAGAGACCAATGCCTGCAAATCATGGTTATCGCCGCAGCTACTCGAGGCGATTCTGTAACATACACGCGAACAACCTTCATGTCTGTGTGGGAACGGCTCTGATAAAAGAGCCTGTAGCGTAGTAAGTAGTAGCAGTAGCTGCATGCAAGCCTCGCTTTGCCAGAGGACAAATAACTTGGCTACCAAATCCGCAGGTGTTGTTGGGTACTTGCACGCAAGAAGAGCCGTCTCCATAGATAACAGTGCAGAATGAGCTCGTTGTCGTTGCCGGTTGAGTCGTAGTCGGTGTCTCGCTCGAAGTGGAGTCTGAGGAAGTTGGCGATGTCTCTGTGGTTGTGGGTTTCAGTGTCATGGTCGTCATTGAGGTTTCCGATGATGGCGACGAGCATGAGAGATCGGGTAAGTCGTCCTGACGTTTCACTTTTGCTGGTGCGCCGCAGCCAGTGAGAGAATCGCCTGGGTGTCTGTTCCCTGCAAGTGGATTAGTTGGTTATTGTCCGATGAAATGCAGAGCACGACTCCTCAATGATCGTGGTCTACGTCAGAAGACAGAGGACTTACATGCAACCACAACTGATCCAGGTGCAGGGCCAGCATAGCCAAGATTCGGTGGTACCGGATTGTTGTTACGCTGTATCCTCGCGCTAAGGACGAAGAACTGCTTCATCGCGCGTGCAACACTACCTTGTGGCCAATTCGCGTCAAGCTCGGGAAGCGAGAAGAAGTAAGCTGCCATCCCTGCCACAGCAGGTGCAGCAAGCGAAGTTCCGTTCAGCATTGTAGTCGAAGTGTCGCTGTCGGTGCTCGCGACCAATACCAACCGGGCAGCTGCGTAGACAGTAATTGAACCCCCGGTACCGAGATCTGGATTGCTGTTTGTGAACAGAGAACCATCGCGCTCCACACCAGCGACAGTGATCAGGGCATTGTCGGTCGTACCAAGGTTCTGCGGCGTGACCATAGCAATACTAGTAGGTGCGTCGTTACCCGTGGGAATCGTGACCACAATGTCGTTCTCTGCAGCGAAGGGAATGACCCTGTCCATGATGAGCTCATGGAGAGTTGGCAGTGGACCTCCTCGGGCAAAACCTGTAGTTGAAGTCAGTACTGCTCAATGTGTGCCATCTGCTGGTGGTGAACTATACCATAACTCATGTTGATCACGAATTTGCCAGCATCTCCACTATTCCTCCGAGATATGACATCGTTGATAGCGTAGTCCCATGCGTCGCGAAGCGCTGCCGAGGTCACACCTCGGAGCTGGTTTATTCCTACTCCAGCTTGGGCGGCGGCATTCCTGAACTTGATTATGACCATATTGGCTTGAGAAGCGACACCCTGAGAAATGCCTCCAGCCACAGAGGCAACTGCAGTACCATGTCCGTTGTAATCCGTCATGTCTTCAGGTGACAGTGTGTCTTGATCGCTGACGAAAGGTGAAGCCGAGAGAGTAAATGCGTTCGGAACCACATAGTCGTCTACGGTGCGACCTGTCGCTGCGAAATCCTGGAGGGCGGTTAGTGGACTGGGATGGATGATTTAGGTATGGAGCCTCTTACTTCGTGGGTTGACCTGTAACCTGTGTCAATGATATAGATTGTCTGACCTATACCCAGCTGAGCGTCGAACTCATAGTCCGGCCACATCGCCGTGTCCATCAAAGCTCTCGGCGCAGAAAGTATTCCTAAGTGGTAATCACTTCCAACTCTGGGCGAGCTCTCACGCTTCGTAACACGAGGCTTTCTGGTGGCAGCAATGCCAGCTTCACCATCCTCTTCGGTGATCTGGCCAACAATGTCGACTATCGAGTTCATCTGTACCATGTCTGCCTGGTCTGAGGTCAAGTTTTTCGTGACGTACGACTGCCATGGTATGTTGTCGTAGGCGATGACGTTGCCTTGGCCCTGGTCGGGCAGAGTTTTGATGAACGCGTCAAAGTCGGCACGAGCAGTGTTGCGCTTCGTACTGATTAGCCATGTCGTAGGAGTTGGTGTACCACTTGACGAAGAAGACGATGTCGTCGACTGAGTCGTGCTCGAGGCTTGTGTTGTATCCGTTAGAGCGGCCGTGGTCTCTGCATTTGTCGTACTTCCAGCTCCTGTTGTTGCAGTTGCACCGCCGCCAGAGCCACCAGCACCGCCAGCACCACCACCGGCACCGCCCCCCGCTGCACCACCGTCGTCGGAAGAAGTCGACGTAGCCGTAGCCGTATCTCCAGCGTCTGTTCCAGAAGTTTGAGTGGTCGACGTGATAGCACCATCAGAACTCTGAGTAGCCATGGTGCCAGTAACAGATGCCGTCACCGTGCTAGCGACGGTAGTCACAGAGATGGTACCGACTCCAGTCTGCAAATTGGCACACTCCGCAAGAAGTGTACAAAAGGCACCGCCGCAGACGAAAGATTCTGTACCGCAGCAGTCCAAGGGCACCGCGAACGAATCCCCTGCCGAAAGTGTATCAACGCCAGGGTTTGCGTCCGTCAGGCAAGTGGCGTTGAGGAAGTCATCGGCTGCGACTTGGCTGAGAGAATTTGCTGAGATAGCTATGTCTTGTCCGCAAACAAAGCTGAAAAGCAGTACAGCTGCAGCTGTTGCTCGAAGGAGCTGGTGGGGCATTTGAGCTACTGTAGCACAGAAAGCTCAAGATCCGAAAACTTAGAAATTAAAAAATGATGAGGGAAGCGAAGAAAGGGCTCTTTTGGTCTAGGTGAATGCTGGAATGGTTTGATGGACTGGATTATAACTTGCCTGTGATGTCTGAACATACTTATAGAGTTATGTCTCTGACGGACCTACCAAATTGACGTGCCAGATCCCATGTTGTCAGGACGAGTTGGCTGTTGGTGTTTGAACACGCACACTCCAACATGAGGATCGGTTTCCATGTTGCTCAGGAATATGAAACCTGACTGCTTTGACCGCCGGCTATAGCTGACTGTAAGCATGGAAGGAATCGGGGCGGTTTCAAACCACTAATGTTTCTATTAAGAGAAATAGAGGCGTCTGGTGTACGAGCGTTTCTGGGCGTGGAAGCCTGCAGGAGTTCAGGAATACTCAATTGGCCCCAGAACTTGTTCTGCTGCTTGCGACATTCGACTAGTATACACGTCCAACGACTCGAGTCGGGTGAAAGATGATTTGACGATCTTTCTCGTTGTAGGTCGCCTTGTGAATCGTGTCTTGATGGTTCACGGGGTGTTGTTCCATCACGCCACGCGGTCGCAAAGTGGGTATGTGCTGTCGTCTTTTTAGCGTGTGCCAGTGAAGCTAAGTAAATGCGATGGATCGCTCGCTGTAAGACCGCGAAGCCAGTATGTAATTGAATGGACGGTCGGAAGAAGGATGTGTTGTAGACGCGACACAACGGCGCGTGGTCTGCGCAAGCTGTGGTTGTGTGGGACGCTGACGAAATCCGCTGCAGTTCAGCTGGTTTCAGAATGCCAACAACAGCAGCCGTAGGGGTCACCAACATCGTGTTTTCACCCATCTAAACATGCAGTGAGTGATTTGATATTATTGTGAGTATACTTCCCTTACATGCAATGGGCTCCGCTGAGCGAAAGCATACCTCGCAGTTTTGTCGTTGTCAACCACTGATGCGGTCGCGAGTCCCAGACTCACGCCTAAGCTGTTGCAGATACCTCCACGAACCGCTCATACCTTGCTGGAGACCCTACCACTCGTGAATAATCTGGATGCATTCCTCCATCATCATGAGCCCATCTCGAACCTCGTTTGTCCCTTCCAACGTCACATACTCGCCTGGGCTCACGCCTACCCAGATGTATTCTTCTCCTTCATCCTCGAGATCCCAGCCCCGGGCTTGACATGGCAAGTTGAAACCGATCAGATCTCCGTTGAGGTGCAACTCAATGAGGCTGAGGTACTCGATCCTCGAACAACCTTGCAATCTGCCCAAGAAGCCTATGATGTCCTCCAAGCTTCCGTCCTCCAGATAAACAAACCCCAGTGAGAGTCCAACCAACATGTTGCTGTGTTTGAGGACGAATTGAGAGAAATTTTTCAGACTCACCTTACACTCGGAAAGATTCAAATGTTGAAGAGCGGGAAGCACGGAGCCTTTAGAAAAGAGATCCAATGCGAAGCGGCTCATCTCACTGGCTTGGAAGTCGAGGGAGAGAGCTTTCAAGAAAGGCAAGCTGTCAAGGCATTCGTATAGCTGCTGACCGATCAAGTTACCACTGTGATACTGAGTCAGTCGAAGCGCAACATGGCGCTAATACACCAGACTTACACTGCTTCTTCCGAGCCGAATTCATGGACAAAAACAAGCTGTAGCGACTTAAGTTGAAGTAAAGCCTGCTTAGAAGTGACGAGGCCGATAGCGCTAGTTAGTCCCGTCATCAATTTTGTATCATCCAGTGGATGCATTGAAATCCGCTTGGGAGCCAGTCCTGCTCGGGCAACGAGGGACATCACAAAATTGAACGTCGAGCTGATGTCACAGACGAACCCTACCAAACCGGTCCTTGACGACCTTGACCTGGGTCTTGGTGCAGGGAGATCCAGATTATTCCAATTATTGCCAGCGCTCGCTGACAAGTTCCAATGGCAGTCTGTAAACTCCAATATCTTGACGTTCTTGGTGGCAAGCAATGCTGCGAGAAGGGCCTCCTCGTGACTGATGAGCGCAGCAGAAACAAGCTGGTAATCTCCATCTCGCCCGGGAAATTCAAGGTCATCATCTGAAGGGTGAGGCGCATTGCGCTGCTGGACTACACGCCGTGCGTCGTGTTCGGCCGTGCCATCATCGGCGCAGCAGATAACAATGTGCTCGATGGATTTCGCGAGATCTGGGACCTTGGATATCGCACAGAATTTCTGATTCTGAATGCTTGCGTCCTTGGGTTTCCAGATGACTACAGTTCTGAAGTATGTAAGCCGGAAAGGGCGGCGAATGGCTGCCTCAATGGAGCGACAAGACAGGCGAAGAGCTGACAGGTGGGCTGGGTCATTGCAGTCAAGCATGTGTTGTGCGATATTCTCCAGGAGCTCAGGAGGGAGGTCCACAAGACCAGGCATTTTGTTTCCACCTGTTATGGTGTTGCGGCGAAGACTGCGATGAATCGGTGATATGATTTGTAGGGGAGGGTAAAGCGTAAATTGTGTGTGGTGTTTTGAAGCAAGCTCAGCAATTCAAGCGCAAGTCAAGCGCAAGCCAAGCTCACGCACGAGCACGAGGCCAAATGCATCCGAGTTAGAAAAGCTTGAGTGAAGGTGCTTCAGCAAGGCATGCACGCTTGCATCGGACGAGTTGTGCCTGTATAAAGTGAAGCCAGAGAGCGAGTGTCCTCACTTCACGTTGACCACTATTCGAATGGGTAGCTCGATCTTGGCGCGCAGAATGAGAGGACCGCAGTCGTGAATCAAGACTTACTAATACAAATTTTTGACTTTCGCTGGCTAAGTATCTGCTTCAAACCAGCCTCTAGGTTTTTCGTGACGCCCAATATGGTTCAAATCATTCGCTGTTCCCCCCCAGGCCCAGAGCATGCCTCTGCAACCTTATCAAACAGATACCCAACGCCTCAAAATGAAAGTAATGCACGTCGTGGCTCCCAACTAATCGTACCTGGGGCCATCGTCACCACCTGGTGTCTCAGCGGAATACGGCGCGGGTGTCTCTGGGAAGCCGCTACCCTTGTACGCACCAGGCGTGGGCTGGTCACCATATGCGCCAGGAGTAGGCGCGGAATTAAAACCGGGAGTAGGAGCGTCAAGACCGCCGCCGTAGCCGGGCGTTCTGCCACCGCTAGGCTGGTGGGCGGGAGTGCGGCCGCCGCTGGGATTCCAGGTTGATTGCTGTGAGGATTGTTAGTTCATGTGCATCTACGGTGAGCAGAACATGTCAACTTACGCCACCGCCCCACGCGCTTCCTCCACCGCCATAACTTGTACCGCCGCCGTAGCTGGTGCCGCCACCATAACTTGTCTGGCCTCCATAGGATGTGGCACCGCCGAAACCGCCGGAGCCACCGTAAGAGGTACCTCCACCGTAAGCTGGAGTGCGAGCGCCAGCGTCCTGCTTCCACGCGGGTGTTCTGCTGCCGCCACCCATCGCGTATGAGGGAGTGCGGCCACCGCCAGGGATGCCTCCGAAACCGCGACCAGGAGTCTGTCCACCACCTGTGCGCATCGCACCAGGCGGCATTCCCGGTGGACGTGATCCACCACCACCAGTAGCCTTACCGTCTCCAATGGTGACACCAGTATTGGGGTCAACAATGACCAGCTTGTCTCTTGAGATGAAAGCTTTGTTCTTCTTTGCGTGCAGCTCGACAGTAGCGGTTTCAGCAGTGCAGTCTTTGACAATGCCAATCATACCCTTCGATGGGCCGAGCTTGACACGAACAGTCTTGCCAATCAATCTGTCGCGTCCCTTCTGCACAGGCGGAGGCATGGCTGGTGCACCTGCTCCTGGAATGCCCTTCTTCATCGCTGGGTTCATGCCAGTGAGGTCTCCGCCAGGCTGGTTGGATCGTCCGCCCTTGGCAGCGACTGTCATGATGTTGGCGCTGCGAGCGACCCAGACACCAGCGTTGTCTTGACGCTCGCGGTTGCGGGAGAAGACAAAGTTGCGGTGCAAGTGCATCACATGGCCAACCTTCTGTTCGCCACCGAATTCCTTAATTTGGTCGTCGTGCTTGATCTCATTTCCATCACGATCAGTAGCAATAGCGTTCTGGCGACGTTCGATCTTGGTGGAAATGTTGCTGGGAAGCATCTGTCGCACTGAGCCGTTTTGGTCAAGGACACGAACGCTCTCGCGATCGACTTTGACAACGCAACCGACCGTAGACGCGTCGATTTGCACCAGATCGAAAAGCGAGTAAGGTGTGGTGCCAATTGTTCCGCCAGAGTCTGATGCCTCGCGAAGATCCTTGCTGAAGACGATGATTTCTTGCTGATTAGAGTCGGTCAAAATGGTCACCTTGTCATCCCTAATCCGGACAACCATTCCGACCTCATCCTGGAATTTGCTGCCACCGATGACCTTGACGTGGTCACCCTCCTGAAACTTCTTCCGCAGATCTTGTACGGGCGCTTCGATCTGCTGGCCACGTAGAGGACCTTCCATGACACGAATCGTTACCAGATCGCTGTAAACGTTGACTGCGCGACCACCGACACCCTTTTGCTCACCACGGAACAGCTCGACATGGTCGCCAGGTTGGAAAACTGCGCCAGCGTTGGATTTGAGAGTTGCTGCAAGAGCCGTGAGATCCAGACCCTCACCACCTTCGTCGGTGCTTGCTGTGAACTTAGTGACTTCCTCTAGGGTAGGGTTCACGCCTTCTGTCACCAGGTTGTTGATCTTCTCAGTCGAGATAAGGAATCCATTGATGTACTCCTTTCCTTGGAAGGTATAAGCATTGTTACTCAGGCCTTGGTGTCTTTGCAGGTAGCGACCCTGTCTCTTTCTGGCCTCGGTCTCACTGAAAAGCCTTGGAGGCGGGCGAGACTGCGCTACAGGGCGTTTGCGTTTGTTGTCCATGCCGGGTGCGGCGTTGGCATCTTCGGTCAAACCGTAATCCAGACGCGGGACAAGCTTGACAGTCATGTTGACGTTGTTGGCCTCAACATCGTCAATTTGTCCCAAATCTCCAGCGTAAAGGCCACGCTTCATGCGCACATACATGCCAGGCTCCAGCTGGCGCGTCTTCTTGATGCGAAGTAGGTCGGGCATTTCTTCGAGGGGCAGCATCATCGGCTTGGTGCCAAAGAAGATGTGTGTGATGTTCTCCAGAGCTGGCATAATGTCCTCCTGACGTCGTGCTTCCACGTACAAGTTGCCGCTCATGGCACCCTCTCTGAAGAATGCTGAGATGATTCTGACTGGATCGCGTGTGTTGGCTCGCTCGAAGATGCGATGTGTGATATTGACAACGATTTCGCGCTCCTTTCCTGGTCTGCACTTCAAGCGCCAGATACGAGGGTCCTCGATCGTAGGCATTAGTAGCCTCTGGTCTGTGATAGCGGTTCCTCCGCCGCCTGCGCGGCCCTGACGACCGTATCTCTCCTTCAGTCTCGCAGCTTCCTCTTCTGCATCCATGTGCATTTGCATGTCACGTTGGCGATCGAGCTCACGGTGTTTGCGGTCATCGCGATCAGCGCCGACTGGTAACTCTTGCAGATCATCGGGGTGCATCTCGTCTCCAGGAAGGTCATCATCCTCCTCGGGCTCTTCTTCGTCCTCCTCGTCGACTTCGGCCTCAACGTCGATGAATTGGTTTCGCCTCTGCTTGCGCCTGCGCTTACGCGAGGGCTGACCCTGTTGTTCGTTAGTATCCCGATTATATTATCCCAAATACGCATTCTCTCACCTCCACATCGTCATCCTCGTCCTCTTCATCGTCTTCTTCTTCCTCATCATCTTCTTCATCTTGCTCCTCGCCGCCCTCTTCATCGTCCTCGCCCTCCTCCTCGGCAACCTCGTTCACAGCCGCGGAACGTGAGCGTTGCGCGGGCTCGTCATCATCGTCGTCGTCGTCCGCGTTTGCTCTTGGCTTAGCATCACGCTCGTCATCTGAGTCTCTCTCGGGCTCCGGGTTGAAATCCTCCTCAGATTCGTCGCCCAGGTCCTGGTTCAAAAAGTCCGCCGTAGACATGATGGAGTGTGGCTCGTGATTATGCCAATCGGCGCGCGAAAATGGGGCTCAAGTATGCGCAGCGGCTGTTTCAAGGCGGGATCAAGCGGATTATGATGTGAGGTGCAGAGTAAAAGATTGAAATGAAAGGGATGATGTATTGTTGGCGGCATTGATTGAAGCTCCTCAGCTAGGAATGTACGCGGTCGTCATCAGCCAAGGCAACTTAGCCGACGATTTCACGTGCGCGCGCTTTCAGCGTTCACTGCTCGGGACAAAGAATTGAGTCTCGCAAGTTTAGGTGCCTACTATGTAAGCAACGCAAACTCCATTCACTACCAATTGAGATACTACAGAATCACGTCTATCGCACAGGCAAACTGGACGACTCTCCCACCGCAGCATATACAGCTCCCTCGCAAGCAAACCATTGTCCCATGACTTGCGGGTCGCCAAACGGCATGATCTGACTGGCGATCATGCCGGCAACGCCCTTCTCGCGATCGCACCACCAGAACAAGTTGGCGATGCCAGCCCACCAGCCTGTGTTCCTGCCCCGTCCGGTCACTCCGGGTTCGTGTGTGATGAACATGCTAAGGCCCCATCCCTGAGGTGGGTTACCTAAGAAGATCGTTGTCAGCTTTGCTTCTCGCCACCACTTTCGTCGGGGGGCTAGTCAGTCAGCTTACCTTCCTGTGGATACATTTCTGGAGCTGGATTGGACATCTCGGCTTTGGCTGCAGTCAGACCCTCCCGTGCAAAGTCGGGATGCTGTGGAATCTGGTTCTCCCACATGAGTTTCACGGTCTCCGGCTTGAGGATCTGGGCTCCGTTCTTGGGACTCTTGCCGTCGTTGAGTAGTGCTGCAAGTACTTGCACATACTGTGACGGCTGGGCGTAGCCACCTGCACCACCACTGTTGAACAGCTTTTCCTGCTCCTCCTTCGTCTCCGCGTAGAGTGGCTCACGGAGGATGTGGTCACGCTCCTCACACTTGCTAGGGTCATTGGGCCAGCGCTGGTGCATGCTCGCAAGTTTCTTCTTCATCTCAGGCGTGGGGAGCATGGTGATGTTCTTGAGACCGAGTGGCTGAACGATGCCATTCTGGATCAGAGTGTTCAATCTCTCTCCAGTGGCGCGCTCGAGTACAATGCCGGCCCAGTCGATGTTGATGCCGTACTCCCACTTCTCACCAGGCTGATTGACCAAGGGCTGTTTGATGATATCGCGTATATCGGAGTGAAAGACGTCGAAGCCCACGGGACGACCATAGTCTCTCAACTTTGGGTTGAAGCTGCGTTGTTCCCGTCAGTGAGAGATCTTTTGCGAAGTGAGTGCCACTTACAATTCGTAGCCAAAGCCTGCCGTGTGGGACAACAGCATCCTCAGCGTTATCTCTTTCTTCTTGTCAACCAGCTTGCCATCATCCTGCAAAACCTGAACTTTCTTCAACTCAGGGCACAGCTTGTAGACCTGCTCATGGTCGTCCAGACTCAACTTGCCTTGCTCAACCGCTTGCAGACACGCAATAGTGGCGAGAATCTTGGTGCAGGACGCAATCCAGAATATCGAGTCGAGAGTCATGTCCTCCTTGGAATTGAGTCCAGTCTTTCCAGAAGCATGAGCGGCAATCTCGTCTCCGTTCTTGTCTACGGCGACGAAGACCAGACCGGCAACACCGGTAGACTTGTCCCCAGTCACACTGTCCAGCGACTTCTGGACAGCTTCTTGCGCCTTAGCGTTGACCATGTTCGCTGTTCTCGACCTCAGAAATTAGGATGTAGATATTCAATTAATTCGGCGTGAATTGAGACTTATAAAGGTCCTCACGTACATGACAAACAGACAGTCCAACACTACACGTAGCAACGCCTGTTTATACTTGTACGCGCATATAGCTCCGCAGCTCCCTCGGGCTCTCACTCCCAGCCCCACCTTTCATTCGGATGTCAGATCATCGAACCCCGCATCAATCAACTCCTTCCACCCTTTGAGTTCACGGCCTGCTGCCCACCTTGGACAGTATTACAATAAGCTAGGGCCTGGAACGACCGGACCAGATGCAATAAAGTCATGTTGGCTGAAGAACGCAAAGGGTCCTGCCGCGCCGTGGGATGAACGTCTGTTCCATGGAGGTAGCTGGAAAACCCGAGGGCCATACAATTTGCAAGGCCTACAGTACTTACATGGCATGACATTAGCCCCACTGGGAGTAGCAGGGTCATATGAGTAGCCTGGTCAATCAGGAGACAAAGTCCTTCCATGGATATGCTGACTGCAGTGTGCATCCCCTTCCCTCGCAGCGCTATCCAAACGCCAATTTTTGTTTCTGCACGCGATCGTCACTGAATCGACATTCTGCGTGGCTTGAACACACAAGTAGCAGTTTTTAACACTCTCAGTGGCCTGGTGTATTGCAGTAGCGCTACCGTAAGACCCTTTCGAAGTAGACTACGCGCCGAAGTACGCTGCCGAGAAAGGAGATTGTGCTCTGATTTTCTATTCACATGCAAGCCAAGCCGACCGTCATCTATCACACGTAACATTGATTCCACAGTCCACCGGAACGAGCGAAGCCCAGACTTTTGACGAAAGCGCTCAACTTACACCGGCCCAGCCTATCTCCACCGCACTGCTTCAGATCTTGCACACGGTCGTTGACGATGACACGCACAAGCTCTTCGGGCTCCCCGCGACACTGCAGCTTCTCGAAGTATGCTCTTGAAGCGAAGGGTGCGGTCCACGCCGCGCTGTAGCCGCCTGCGTCTTCGGCTTCAACAATCGTGTTGTTAGGGAGAGGCGCAGTGTTGTTGTATAGACCCATTGCAGAGAAGATGGCGGTCATGTCGTTGTCGTGTGAAAAGTCGGCGTACAGCTTGTGGCCGAGCGGGAATGTCACGTTGCTGCTGTCGAGAGTGCTGTTCGTGGAAGTGTGGTCGTCGACAGGCTGGCTCGTCAAGCGAGCAATGAGCTCGTTAGTGAAACCTACACCTTGACTTGGTCCGAGTGGATTTCCATGGGAATAGCCGTAGTACTTGTTAAGAGTCTGCTGGTTGTTAGAAATGTATGTGCATGCTCAGATTGGATGAACGTACTTCGTAGTAGTTGTACTGATGCCACTCCTCCTCGCTGAACAGCGAGCAGAAAGGACTAACAGCTCCAGTATCTGAAGCGACTGTGTTGAATGGGCAGAGGTCCATCAGGTAAACAGTCTGTACGATCGTCAAGTTCGCTCCAGGGAGCTCGCTATTAATACGATCGCGGATAGGAGCAGCAAAGATGTTCGCCCATTCTTTCTGAGCTGCCTCTGCAATCTCGCCGTACCAGCCATCTTCAAAGTCGGTACAAATCTCGTGGTTCAGGGTGTTGTTCACACCCACAGACTCGGGGATCTCCAGGATTTCGTACGGGTACACACTGTCCCCGCGAGGCCTGGCGTGTCTGTCGACCAACTTTGCAGCATGGTAGCCCTGCGTCCAGTTCCGTGCAGACTCGACCACTCGAGACTGACCTGAAGATCGTAGGAATGGAGTGTACTTCGAAGCAAGAGCTTCATAGCGCTCGTAGAACTTGACACCAGAATTGACCATCTGCTGTTGACCGAAGAGTGTGAGCTCATCGGCACCTAAAGTGTACTCATAGTCGGCAAGGAAGGCATAGTCGCCGGTAAAAGTCTTGACGTTGGATTTGAGCTGCTGGACCACGGATTTGTATAGCTTGGTCTTGGACTCCTGTATTGGCAGATTAGATATGCAGCTCTAACTAGTGCGTGAACTACAAGAGACTCACAGTAGGATCACGCGCTCCATGTCTGGACAAGACTTGAGCAAACGTGACGCTGCAACCGCGTGGGATGTCTGCAGAGATCTCGGAAGGCACAGAGTAAAACGGAGAGTACTGGCCCCAGTAATGCGAAATTTCAGGCTCACACTGATAGCCTTGAGAAATAGAGTCGCAGGATTTCGAATGTTGAGGACGAGATGCTGAGCTGCGTGAAACCTGGTATTAGCTCATCAATGATTCTCCAATATGAAAAGTCGATTGGCCGCTCACCCAAGACCCAAGATCCCGGCCAGTGCAGCCAAGGTTCCAATCATCATGAGGAAAGCAATGTGCTTCTTCGTCCAGATGTTGGTGCTCCGTGGTGTTGCTGGGGCATCGCCGTCGTGAGGTTGGCCGATAGGGGCATATTTATGCTGCTGCTGCCCTCGCAGGCGACGGAAGAGCGCATTCATCCAAAGAACACGTGGGCTAGTGTTGGGGTCGATAACATGCTAGACTAGTCCCACTGATCTTCTCTAGTAGAGTGCCTACACGGTAGGGCTGGTTATTACGATGCTTTTTGATATGCACGCCGAGTTGAAGTTGGGAAGTCGCGGGAATTGGGACTTGGGGTGTGGAGAGATGAACGCCAATCAGTCGGGCCACGTGCTTGCACGACAATTGCATTCACCAGGTTCACGCACGCATCCCTGACTGCCACTAATTGCCTACCAAATGCGCTAGAAGGAGAAGCAAAGAGCTTCGAAGGCTAAGGCGATATGAAGCCAAGCATATTGGAAGTGCAGTGAAGACGATCGATCGAGCACGTGCAAAACTAAAGATGGCTTGACATTTCCCTTATTCAAAAGATGCGACGAAAGTATGCTTCTTAGTAATAACGTAATACTATATATGAGAAGCTCGAATGAGGTATGAAAGCAACGCTGCGCCAAAACGCTTGATATGTAGAGAGGGAACGCAAAGAAACTGATCAACAATGCTCCATCATCGCTCCCGGGCTTCGTTGCCCTCATCTACTGTCGGAGGGAAATCGGGGGCTGGCGCCCTGGGCTCTATGGGTGTCGCTTCTGCAATGCGAATGCTGGGTAGCCGGCCAATCTCTGGGAGCAGAGGAGCACCTGTGGCAGACAGTGGGCGCAGTGTTTCAGATTGTTGGGATCGCTCGCGCTGGAAGCCCGGGATTTGTCGGTCCACAGGCGAGGTATACGGCGGCGCTTCTTCGAAGCCTTCCTCGTATGCTGGTGGTTGATATAATGGTATCCTGGACTCGCCCAGATCGGCTGTGTCCAGGCTTAGAGGTCCAGCACTGCTGCCCGCTCGACTGTGGTTGTCGGCAGACTCGCGTGTAGCTGATGCGCTTCGCGAGTGGGTTTGGTTCATGTTGACCACCTCGAAATCGCTACCGGAGCGTCCAAAGGGTGGCAGGTCGCCTTCGTTGTCGGACACATCGGACATGGCTGACGTGGCTGAGCTGCCAGAACGACCCCTTCTGTGGACGCTCAATGAATCACCAGTGATGGGCCTGGTGCTTTCTGACATGCTTGCTGCAGAGTCTAGGAGCGGCCGGTTGTCGGAGTCTGTCGAGTTTGCGCGGATCCTGGTACCATCGTGTCGTGCAACACCCAAATCGCCGTATGCGACTGCACTGACCCTGCGCTCTCGCGATGCTGCACGGTGTTCTGCGATCATAGCAGCTGCTCCAGAGGATGCGCGCTGCTGCGCTCTCCAGAGGCTCTCCTGTCTCATGGCCGCGAGTGTGGTGTAGTCCTCCCGTCGTCTGGCGTCTCTCCTAGCTTCACGTCTCTGCTCGCGCTCCTCAATCTCCCTCCGCCGCTGTACTCTGATCTGATACAAACTCTCCATCTCTTCTTCTCTTCTGGCCTCCTCCTCTTCTGCAGTCTCAGACGCTTCCACCACGGTATCGATTCCTCCGCGCTCGCCTTCTCGCGCCAAGATACGTTCGTTTTCTCTCACAGATTTCGAGTATGCAGGTAGCGTCATGACCGAGCGCACACTCGTGTTACGTTCGACCGTTCCCTCATTTGCGCCTCCATTCTGCTCCACATCCCCAAGATTCGCGCTTTGCCTTGAGCTTCGGCTGTGTAGGGTGGGCGCATAGCTAGTATCTTCTTGCAGTCGTGACGAGTAATTCCCCTTGCTTCCAGTGAGACCGACGGGGTGCCAGTTCCTCCACTTGTTCTTCAAGTATTGGGTGGGAATGAATCTAGGATTGTCCTGTCGTACGCGTATCGATTTGAGGACTAGGTATGATAGGAATATGACGGAGACAGCTATTGCTATGGACACGACGACCTTTTACCAAGTCAGCTACAAGTCTAGTAGACACATTCAGCGGATCTCTTACAGCTGTGACCGTGGTTATGTTCCCACTACCGCCGCTCTGACTCTGACGCGCAACGAGGACACCGTGAGATGCCTCAGCGGGCAACAGCATTGCAACGACCGCTATGCGCCGTGGTTTTGGAACAGATTCATTTGCTGCAAAGGGCAAGCACAGACGGTCCAGGCAGGTGGATAGGAGTGTCTTCGTGCAACAACGAGGACCCAAGCTGATGTTCTGACAGGCAGGATGGGTGTTGGCGAGTCGGCGAGGGCTATGCTGCTAGCTGACGCGGCTGTGTAGGTAGGGTGTCCGCGGCAGGATGCTGACAGGTTGGATGGCGGTATTACTGTATCGTCTAGTGGGAGCTCCAGGCAGATCTAGGGTAAGGCAGAGAACACTGGCAGGGTTTTCCTAGAGCATCGACAAAGAATGCAAGACAACGACGGTTCCAGCGGTTGAGGGGACTCTGGGGGAAAGCAATGCGACCTGAGTCGAGACATGGGCGACGCTGGGCGATCGTGTGGCTGAAGCATCAACATGAAGCTTGCCGCCCACGCCATACTAAAGATAGACCGCCTGCGCCACGACCGCTGTGCCAACTTGATTGCCTTGCAGACCCTGTCCCAGTCCCAGTCCTTCCAACTTTTGACCGTGCCAATCTGCAGACCGCCATGGAAGACATGTATAATACACCAGCGATATCATTGCACGGCCGAGGGATGGCTCAGTGCGTGGTTTAAGCCGCGTACGCATATCGTTGACATCACCTTTACGCTGGCCTCATCGGTGACAACACACTTCAATGTTCAATATCGGCCTACAAATGTGCATTTCATGTGACATTCATGTGGAGCGTGTGGCTCAAGAAGCGCGGCAAGGGGCTTTGAAGCCTTACCTTACAGACTTTAGCAAGTATCGTCGCCACAAAGCGAATTCAAGCACACCGGAAAACCCTGGCAAAAATGAGAGTGAACTTCGGGACCTGTCAGTGGTTTGTGGCCGCTAATGCTGGGGAACGGAATCTCCATGAGGCGGCATATCTTCGTGAAGTGCTATATTACTAGTCGACATGTCAACCCAATATGATAGTATGGAGCGATCTGCACAGTCATGATCGTTCGTAACTCATTGCATTATCTATATACACGCAAACTATGTGCAAAAGATTCCGTCATTACACAAGCCTCCAAAGTCTAGTTGATTTGAATGCACAGCTTGCCGAAGTGCTTCTGGTCCCACATGTACTGATAGGCCTCCTTGGTCTGGTCCAGAGTGAAAACCTTCTCGTCGACGACAGGCTTGATGTCGTTCGCCTCGATGGCACGGTTCATCTCCTCGAACTGCTGCCTGCTTCCCACCAGGACACCGCGCACAGTGCAGATGTTGTTGAGGCACTCGAGGAAAGTTGGCTGCTGCTCACCCTTGGCACCGCCGAGGAAACCGATGATTGAGATCACACCGTCGAAGGAAATGGCTTTGAGGGACTGGGTCATGGTGTTGGGACCGCCAACTTCGAGAATGTGTTGCACACCACGGCCGCCGGGTGTGAGCTTCTTGGCTTCCTCGCCCCAGTTGGAGACTTCCTTGTAGTTGATGACGTGGTCGGCGCCCAAATCCTTGAGCTTTTTGCCCTTCTCGGCAGACGAGGTGGTGGCAATGACCTTTGCGCCAGCGGCCTTGGCAAACTGGACAGCGAACATGCTGACACCGCCAGTACCCTGGGTGAGGACCCAATCACCAGGCTTCAGGCTGCGACCCTCGAGGCCGTACAAGCCGTTCCAAGCAGTGAGACCAGCGCAAGTCAAGGTGCTGCCCTGCAAAAAGTCGAGGTTGGAAGGCATGGCAACGAGACCTTGCTCGCTGTAGGCACCATACTGCTGGAGAGCACCATCAATGGTGCCGCCAACGCCGGTTGTAACGGTCTGGTAGTCCAGCGATCCAGCGAGATGGCCTTGGTTGAACAGAGTGAGCACCTTGTCGCCCTTCTTGAACCGGGTCACGCCAGAACCGACAGCCTCGACAACACCGGCTCCGTCAGATGCAGGAACGACACCAGTACGGAGAGCGAACGGGTAGAAGCCCTTCACGATGGCGAGATCGCGGTAGTTGAGTGAGGCACCGTGGACTGATGATCGTCGTTAGCTACTTGAGATCGCAGGAATAATAAACACTGATCATGGCCGAGAACATACACTTGACAAGAACGTCGTTCTCGCCGACCTTGGGCACAGGAGCATCAGTGGCGAGCTTCAGGCCATCGAAGCCATTAAGCTCAGCGACGGTCCACTGTTTCTGAGTCGAAGGCATGTTGTCTACTAGCAAGAGAAGCGAGATAAATGCTTGAGAGGGAAAGAGAGATATTGATATGTATCCAGTAAATAGCAACAAGAGCAAAGTGTAATCTAGAAAGGTGTAAACATTATACCTTCCCGCATTTATGAAGCCATCACGGTTGCAAGGATGTGACGTGTAGCCCTGGCCTGGCCTTCCACAGGATTAATAAGCCAGACGCTGGCAAATTGCAGAGAACGCGACCTCGGGTATGACTGTGGGCCACTGGCCTTCTGATGGGCCCGCCAATATTCGATGGAGATGGAGATGACGTTCAGGATGATGGAAACCCTCGAGAGTGTCTGCTCGGCAGTGCTCGACCACTGCCGAAATCCCATGACAGAGGGCAGCGGCCGAGTTTCGGGATGGAAGCTTCACATGCTTTCCCTGCCACTGTGTCGAGTGTTGTTGATTAGCAATCTCTAGTGCTATAGCATCCAATTCTAGTTTGTCAGATTTATCGTCCGCTCACCAAAAGACCCATCGAATTGCCATTGCAAAGACTCAGACCGAGATCACCACCGTTTTTTGATAGCAAGGGACACGATTGGAACTAGATGGCAACGAAGACTCAATTGGAACGGACAGTAGACGCTTACAAGTTCATTTCAGTACATTCATTCTGGTTTATGTCTCAGTCTTTTCGAGTCCCACAATGCAAGAGTATCAACCTGCCCCTTCTACCATGAATTTGATGAAGAAGAGGACTAAAAGTATGCATGCAAGAAAGCCGGCGTTGCATGGCCGCCAGGACCATTGCTTATAGAAGTGAACAGTGAACATCGTAGTACTCACCAAAAGAGAATGGTCCGAATCAGGCGCTGACTTCAGCTACGCTGCACTGGCTAGTTCCCTGGGACCATCCCAATAGCCTGTTGGCAATGTCGCTGCAGTAGCAGGCGGTGGCACCTCCACGACCCAGGCTGCCGCTCGCGTCCAGAGAGCCGGAATTGTACATGCGAGCAGCGCGGTAGTACTTCTGAGCTGCCTCACCGGTAGCCTTCGCCAGTAGCTGCTGTAGACCTTCGCCCTCGCCGCCTCGGGTGCCCGCAACGCCATCCTCGACCATCTGGTGAATCTCACTCTCTGGGCAAGGGATTTGCAGGCCTGTGCCGTCGTTGCAGGAGCCGGTACCCTGGTTTGACTGGAATAGTCCAGGATTGGCATGTGCATTGCTCGTGGTGCGCACGCGGACACAGCCAAGGGACTCCTGCTGCATCACCACATAGATGAAAGCCTTGTCAACCTGGGTTTGGGCAGAGAGGTCTTCGATAGCGGCCTTGACATCAGCAAGCTCTTGCTCGGTGTTGTCAGTGTTGCTGCCAAGGCTCCATGCATTGGAGCACGAATGGTTCATGATGTCTTGGTTGATCTCCCACAGAGTCTCAAAGGGGAGCCATTGATCTTGACTTGGCCAGCCGGCGGCCTCGGAACCATCACCTGTAAAGGTCTTGATGTATGTTCCACCCTGGCTTTGAGCACCGCCGCCACCAGAGGTCGCAGTGGGTGTGGCACTACCATAAGTAGTGGTCGAAGATGTGCTCTCAGTGGGCGTAGGAGGCGAGGAAGGAGGGCCCGACGAAGAAGAAGCAGACGTGATTGGCTCGCTAGAAGCTGGAGTCGAGGCTGGCGGTGAGTATACAGAAGAAGTCGACTGCGATGGTTCGAATGAAGTGGTCTCTGCGACAGTGCTCGAAGATGTAGTTGTTGACGCCTGAGTGCCAGATTGCACGGAAGAAGCAGAGGTTGCGGTATCGGATGCAGACGGCTGAGGCGGTGTCACGGAGCCAGTCGGCGAGGACGGTGGACCATACCCTCCAGGAATGTATACGGGTGACTGAGATGCGGGATCAGCCTCGGGGGAAGATCTGGAACCGCATTCACCGAAGCCAGACTGGCAGCCGGTACCGCAGTGCTCCTCGGCATTGCCGCACCAACCGTTGGGACTGTACGCCAGAGGGCATTAGCAAGGGCTTCGTGGTCCTCAACGCCATTCCACTCGACTTACCCGCAGCAGAACCCAGCTCGGCAGGTTGCGCCGCCCCAGGTTCCGCATGACCCGTCGTAGGAGTCCCAGCGCCCAGAGATCGAGCCAGGACGAGCACCGTGAGCTCGGAGACCATGAGCATGATCGCGAAGAACATGAGGAACCGCCGCAGCAAGCGCTACGAGCGCCAGGATGGAGATCTGATACTTGTCAGAAAAGCCGACCAGGCGGGTGGCGGCACTACTCACCAAGAGAGAACGCATTTTGGTGGCTTTTCAGTGTCTTGGTGGTTTGTAAGGACTGATTCGTGTGGAAGGGAGTGACGCAGTTGGAGAACCGTGAGTGCTCTTTAAGAAGTGACGTGGAAGGTTGGTGACCGTTGTGGCGGGTAAAGGAGTGGTGGTCAATTGGCAAGGGCAGTTTTGAATGAGTGCAATGTCAACTTAGTCACTGAGCGGGCACAGAGAGGATTGAATGAGCGCAAAGTTCGATGAGTGAAAGGAAGGTTGCATGTGTGGACCCACTCGCACACAAACAGTACAAACGGTGGCAGCAAATTGTGTCAAGAGAGAAGGAAGGAGCGATGGAGGCAACGTCTGTATCAACGAAACGCGATCACCCTTATATATTCCTTTTCCAGCACGTCACTAGTACCATATGCTTCGCGTTCTGTGATGGGGTATACTTTCTGTACCTGCGTGACCGGATCAGTTTGAGGATACACTTGATTGCGCCGTCCGTTTGACATTTTTGTGTAACCTGCGGTTCTCCACATCGATTGGACGCCGGTTTTCAAAGCTGTCGAGCGGGAGAGTGCAGGAAGAACGCCACATGCGCAGAACGTACCTGTCGACTCAAACTCTTTCGCTAGATCGTACAGCAAGAAATCCAGAAGTACCGCGTTCACTTCGGCCTCAGGGTGGTCCTGGACGATCTGCCGTCGGATCATTTCCACTGCCCAGATGCTACAGCCACGAAGTTGCAGTTCCCAGCTTTCACCAGCCTTCAACTCCTCCATCCGACGGAGACGGCTCTCCAGTGGCGGAGAGAACGTGATAACGCCGAGGTTGTACAACATCTGGGGAACCCGGTAATCTAAACAAATACAGGTGTCACTATTACCCGACGTGCAGAAATTTGGTTCAACAAGGGAGGACTAACCTGCGAACATAGTGATGTGTTCGATGTCGTAGAACTCCCCATAGCCTGTGCCATTGAAAGCGGCCCACAAGTCGGCTACGAAGATTTGTGCACGCTTCAAGAAGCGTACCTTGCGCCCGTCGAATCGTCCTTCGTCTTGGAAGCAAGGGAAGTGTTTGGCTAGGAGGTTCACCAGCTTCCCGGCCGAGTGGTCTGCTTCCTCTATGAGGCGCACAACACTCATGTCGGGCCGCGTCTGGGCCTCGGCCGGTTTCACGTCAAGCTGCTCCGTAAGGGGTTCGGTGGCATCCTGCGTGTTTGTTACTGTGTCTTTGATCTCAGCAACATCTGGCGGACACGTGCTAGTATCATCCATGTTGGAAGATGCCGGCGTTAGTGCTCCGCCGAGAGAGCTCCCGACCAGCGAGGTGGAACTCGTGAGGTTGCTTTCCACAGGTGTGCCAAGACTTGCATCGGGCGACACCTGACCAGCACCCTGCTCTCGTGTGTCGTCGGCCGCCGTCTCCATGTGATCATTGCCAGAGTCATCATCACTGTCCTCGTCGTCAACATCATTATTGCCACCGAAGTCCTGTCTCAGTCAGCTCGTCATGTACCTCGTCCTGTTGACAATTTGGAACCGTACTTTTCGAAGGACTTGGGATGCTTCCTGTAACACCGCAATCCTTTGTGCTAATAGCGGAGCTACTTCGTCCGTCGCACTTCTGAACACGTGCTCCGCCTTCTCACTAAAATCATCATTGCCCCAGAATCGTGGCGTAGTGATCGGGATACCTTCATCGAGTGCACGCCTCAAACAAGCCACCAAGCTGTTGTAGCCTGTCCATCGCTTGCCCTGATACTCAACCTGATAACGTTCTTCAGCTGACTTCTCTGACCAGAATGAGAAATTCAATAAGTCCATAGTGAAGACGAAGTTCACCAGACCGATCTCGTTGACATCGACCCCGAGCTTGGGATGCAATTCGTGCTCGCTCCATGTTTGCGTGGAGTATTTACGCTCACGCATGGCTTTGTACAGGTGATTGGCCGCATCACGTGTGCCGTACATCGAGATTGCCACATCAATGGCATTGTAAGCGACGTGCTCGGCATCTTTGAGGACGCCTAGTAGGGGGTCAGTAAAACTGCGACGATGCCACGAAGACTGAAAATGTCACACGATTTGATAATCGAGGAATAGCATAGCAGATTGTACAGAGCAGATAACCGTGACAAAGAATGTATGTGCCTTACCTGTATTGCTAGATACACCATCCTGGGCTTTGTTCGAGAAACCCAAACTTTCTCTCAGGAGAGCAATCAACTCGTGGTCAACGTCCGGATCGTCCATTGTCTGCAAACGCTGTACACGGCAGCCGCCGGGTCAATGGTCAATCTGTATGCAGGTACCGAATCGATGGACTTTGTGTAATGGGCGAAGCGAGCGAATGATGGTGTCGCGAAGGGGGTGAAGGATGCGTGTGGCTTGTGAAGGATCTTGGCGGCGTGGAAGAGTTCACGCTTGCCCGCAGTGACAGCGACGACATGTCCTTTCCTCCGTAACTGACCTTCCTCTCGCGACATCAACTCAATCATTAATATTCGTATAGTGGACGCTGCCATGCAGCCAAAGATGACATCCGAAAGTCCTCATGGCGCCATGTCGCAAAATCCGGAATCCGCGAACAATATTGAAGCCTCCCGGGGGACTTCTCAATTCATGCGCGGCGGTCGTCAGTGCTGTGTACGTGCCGTGCAGCACGACATACCAAAAAGCAAACACGCATTGCTGTACATGTCAAGAACCGAGGGTTTGCAAACTACCACAAAGATGTGCAAGGCCGACATACTTCCGCAAAAGCAACTTGTTATTCCGCTAGCAGGACTGAATTAATGCATCGTGCGTCAACAAGACTTGTGCATAGTAGGAAGAGGTCCTGATCTTACGCGATGCTTCTGAAAAATAACTGAATGTCCTGTTGGTATATCCCTCGCTGGAAGTGTGACCATACTATGGTTGCCGTAGATCCCATAAGAGCTGATACTCTGATCGGGGTAGGATACATGGGGACAGTAAATTTGCCCTCGCGCATACAGCAAACCTCACGCGTTGATGTAGGTGCTGCAATGTCGTGATACCGCATATTACGATTCGATTGTCATACGGTTGTCCCATGCCCCGCAAGCAAAACGATTCGCTTGACAGAGCCTTATAATATACCGCCATCGCCGGGAGCAGAGACCATTCCAGGAGTCATCTCAGAGACTCTTCTAACAGTAATCTCGCAGGCTCTCGGCTTTCGACATATATACCAAGGTACTTAAATTCCTGGAACCTGGAACCTGTTGGCCATTGATTAACATGCGCTCGAGATGCTTGATGTGTCGTAGTATAATTCGACGGCTATATATCGAGGACCCTATACAGATACAGACGACGTCAGCAAGAATGCATACCGTCTGGCCTCGACAACCGCTCCTGATGGCTATAGCGACCTCGTCGCCGCTTCACGGTCTTCGACAGCGTATGTCAGCCCACAATGGGCCTCTGTTCGCTGTGGGCCTTTGTCTGTCATTGTACTGATAGCTTTCCTACTACCAGAGACAAAGGGTGTCGGGCGACCATAGCTTTCACAACAACTTCACACTCCCTCTGCACCGCGCTGATCGCGTCCTGCGACCCGCGCTTCTACAACACCGCTTCACTGTTCACAATGAGGTTGTCAAAAGTTACTATGCCATTCAAGCTTCGTCATGAATGTGAAGGAAGCCCTTGTTGCCTCTCGCGACGCGCGGGACAACACCTTGGTGTCGTCGGACGCGACTCGCGCTCGCGGTTCACATGGCACCACGTAAATACCACTACTCATACCAGGCCCACCAGTCCTTCTGGCTTGTCACGCACCACTATCCCTCTCTCTCTACGCAAAGGTTCATCGCCATCCTTTTCTTACAATCAGAGAGCACCATACGCATTACAATTCACACCATATACATCACAATCCGACCACGTCCTACCATCATGTCTGGGCAGGACAACTCCCACTCTGGATTCGACCAGCAGTTCGGCCCTGACCCCTTCACAACCTGGGCTGATTTTTTCGGGACTCCGCCTGAGGAAATCGAGGGCTACGAATTCATGCGCGATGTAGATGTCCAGGACCACGATAACACTCTTCCCACATTTCCCGTTCAGGGAATTTCCACCTTGCATGAAACGGCAATCAACGGTGCTGGACCTGTCAATGGTGACATCAACCCGTCCCAATTTTCGGACCTACCGATGTTTGAATCACCGCCAGCTCACACCTTTGATGCTGAGCCGATGCCCAACATGCCGCTGGTCAACGCAGACCAGACAATTGACCAACCATTCCACACAACGCCGCCAGCTCAGGCCATCAATGCTCAGCCAATGTCTAACACGCTCCTTGCCGATGCGGGAGGTTTTTCCCCAATCGACTTTGGTCTCGACATCAACAACAACAACAACAACAACCCTGGTCTGATCAACAACACTGCTTCAGCGGACCAGTACATCTGGCCAAAGCCATACCCGTTGTATGAATCGTTGTCCTCGCAATACCCGTCCACACCCACATCCATGCCGACCGTCACAGCTCCTCCAGGCCACTACCCTGTTCCGATCCAAAAGGAGGAGTGGCCAGTCTTGGAGCGTACTCTGTTCCAGAGTGGTCAAGCCATGGAGCCTTCCAATGGAGCAAACAGCGGCGGTCTTCCACACCTGGCTGCACCTCCAGCGCTGAGAAAGCTCGCTCCCAAGCCGGCATCCGATGTTGGAGCCACAACTCTGACGGCCCAGGACGCCAATGACGATGTCAAGCTTATGCCGCCGCCGGTTGTTCCCGTGAGGAAGGAGACCAAGACCCAGCCACCTGCCCCGAAGAAGAAGCCGAAAAAGCCCACGACTTCCAAGGCAAAGCAGACTGCCGTCAAAAAGCCCATCGACGACAGCCAGCTTCTCGTCGAGACACTCGAAGAGGCCAAGGTAATTGCCATCAAGCGCATTCAGCTGGAAGTTGTCGACGACGACCGCGACGCCGTTGCCGCTCACCCTGAAGTTTGGGTCCCCAAGATTGCCAAAGCACTTGAAGCCGACTTCAGAGAGCATGCAGAGGGCCACGAGAGGCTGACCGAAGCAGGCCGGGCGGAGTTCACGCGCTGGCAGGTTGAGCACGAGAACAAGGCCTGGGGCATTCTCTCTGCTAAGGAAGAAAACATGTCCAAGTTTGCTCAGGCCTGCGCGATGATCTTCTACAAGAAGGTCTTGGAGGCTCACGAGCTTGGATTGGAGGACGTTGGCAAAACCATTTCGAACGGCGGTGCTGAGATTACGATCAAATGCTCCGAGCGCATCAACGCTGCCATCACTGCCATCGAGGACTATGCTATTGTCAAGTATGACTTGCTCAGGCAGGACCGTCTGGAGGGCTTGCTTGCGAGCCCCTCTGGATTCTATTCACGCAAGGTCGAAAATATGTGCGTTAATTATAAGAAGAAGAAGAACGCTGAGCAAGTGAGGACTGAGACCAACGGGAAGGTCTCGCGGGCTGCGCCCAAGGTCAAGACTCAGGGCAAGAGGAAGCGCAAGACTCCTTCGCCTCCCACCAGCGAAGATGAGAGCGAGGAAGATGACGTTGAGATGGGTGAGGGCGACGAGGAGTTCGTGCAGCCCACCAAGCGCAGCAAGCGTAACTGAATGGCTGCTACTGAGTTTGCGGAATGACTTTTTCTTTTAGTGCAACGAGAAGATGGCATGCATAATCGGCGTTTGGGGTCTTTTTCTTTGGCATTGAAAGTGCTTTTAGCGAAGCATGCATATACGACAGGAGTCACACCGGGGTTGATCAGCGAAATCGCTTTTGCATATGAGCAGGACATTATACCCACGGCCGGCATACCAGGCCTCGTCTGCTTTTAGTTTACGAATAACCAGAATGGCATGATTGAAAACAAAACATAATTCGTGCATATCTCCCTCTGAAGCCCGTGTATGAGCGGCTTCAGTTTCCATCGCTGTTTTCTAACCAGAGTGAACTCCAATGAGATTTCCTGTCAAAACCCTCCGTGTTTCGTCTGTCTTAACCCAAATCAAAATCGTTCGTCCAGCTACAGCTATGAAAGAAGAGGTAGAGCATAGTCCCACCACCCAACCAATCGCCACATCCCAAATTACGGCAGAACGACCATACACTTGTGTCCCCTCGGCGATACCAAGAAGAAATTCTCCATCTCCATCGACGCGTCCGTCGTCTTGGGAGCTAGCTTCGCACCCCTACACTGCCGGAAGAACTCAGCGCTCGCCAGCCGCAATTCCATGTACGCTAGGTGAATACCGAGACAGACGCGCGAGCCTGCCCCGAGGGGGTGGAAAGCTTTCTTCGCGGCTGGGCTGACTTCGTCGTTTAGCCAGCGGGATGGGAGGAATCTGGAAAAAATGTGTTAGCGCTCTGAGATACAGGACGAGGTCCAAGGGGTAATCGGAGCTTACTCTAGCGGGCGAGGGAAGAGTGCAGGATCGCGGTGGAAGGTGTATGCTTGTGTCGTAACCGTCGACCCGGCTGGGATGAATTGCTCGTTGATCGTAACACCGCCGGGAGGAACTGATCGAGGCAAACCTGAAGGCGCTGCGCCGTACAACCGCAGCGTCTCTTCGATTACTGCGTTCAGCATTGGCAGTTTCTCGAGGTCCGTATCTCCATAATCTTTGTCCAATGCAGCGACTTCTGCCTCTAGTGCTTTCTGCAGCTTAGGTTGAGACAAGACCGCCCAGACTAGGTATGTCAACGTCGTCGATGTGGTGTCAGTGCCGGCAACGATCAGACCAGATGCTTCGAGGTGGACATCGTCCATTGATAGCTTTTCGCCAGCCTCAGCTTCCGCAGCAATATTAGAGAAGATATTGCTGGAAGTCTCGCTGGCTTTGATACTGTCGAGATATTTCCTGCCATGCTCATAGAGGACGTCGTTCGGGCAGAATATATCTTGTATTGTCCGATTAGGAACGAATCGAAGCACTTTGCCCAGAGCAGTAACGATGGGAAATTCGACACCGACACCTCTCACGGTGATCCTAGTAGTGATCGAATGCATGATTTCGGAGACCTCAGCAAACATGATCAGTATCACTCGACATCGAAATACCCTGACTCTAAGTTCAGACTCACCGTTCCCCGAGACAAATTATCAAAATCAAGCCCAAACATCAATCTCCCTGCAACATCCATCGTCATGAAACTCCACCACAGTAGCACATCCAGCTTTCCCTCGTCTCCAGCCGCAGTCTCCTTCATCCTGCGCACCGCGAACCGCGTCATGTCCCTCACAGTATCATGCCAATGTTGCAGCAAGAACGTTCGGCTGAAAGGCCTCGCAAAGAGCTTCCGGCGCGCAGCATGCTCCCTCGGATCAGTCATAGTGAACAGGATTCCCTTGTCCGGCTGCGCAGTAAACTCGTTGTACCATTCCGTTTTGCGGAAACCGCTGCCGATGCGGTGGATGGTGGCGAGACCTTCCGGGTCGCTGACGGCGACTTCATCAGGGGAGATACGCACGACGCTACCGTATCTGGCGTGCAAGTCATGGACGTAGAACGCTCTACGACCGGTCACGATGGCGAGCTTGAGAGGGAGCCTGGTGAAGCGAGAGTGCCATGGTCCAGGGAGAGAGTGCAGCGGGTTTCTGAAGCCTTGGTAGAGAAGCTGTCGATAGATCAGGAATACGTTGCTATTGATACGAGAGTAGGTAACTTACTGTAAGTAGTACTGCTGCCAGGCAGGTAACGGCGATGATCGTAGGGTCATGGAGCGTAAAAGGCATTGCGGTCAAAGATCAACATACAGTGTTCCAGCAAAGTTAGTGCGTCTCGACGAGACTAGACTTCGCTTCGAGATGCGATACATCACAATATATACAGCTGCATCGTCGTCTCCGGAGAGCGGAGCTTTTGGTGTCCGAGGGAATAATGTATTATGCAGTAGTGTAGTACAGTCGAGACACGAACCACACCCACTGCCCCACCCCAAGCGTCATGAGGGACCTAACCAACTCCGGGGATTCGGGGATTGGACCATCACGCAGACTTGGACCAGCTTTCTGTGAGTGTTAGTAGTGGAAGACGTGGGCCGAGAAAAGCACCTCGAACAAGTACCTCCTACATGGTCGTATCTCCCCCCACATTTCCGTGCCATTTAAGCTCGGAGTCGGGCGTTAAAGTTTACCGAAATGCCCTAATGTGTGGTGTTTGGTACGTGACGACGAAACTTGTATGGACGCTACGAAGTGATTAGCGCTCGATTGTCTGCACGAAGAAGGCGCGGATCCCCGCGCGTGAAGGTAAGAAGAAGAAGAAAGGTTTTCGACTGTCTTGAACGAGATCGCGAGATGGTGTGGTGATAAAGCTCTATGTGCTATGTTCTACTTCATCATAAGCTCTTCCAAAAAAGTACACGGCTTACAATCAGTCTCCAACCGTCCATCTCATCAGTACATAATCGTCCACAGGCCGCCAAACGTCTTTACCTTGAGCCCAGGCAAAACAATCCAAGTGTAGTTATACGTATGGCTGGTCGCTGGTCTTTCGATTTGCATCGAACCACAGATATGCAACGAAGATCTGTACGAGACAGTGCTGCGAATGATCGCATGGAAAATCTGGCGTTGTATTGTGTCGGCGACACCCCTTCGATTCTTTACCGCAATCCTTGCAGACCGATTGAATGTTTCAAGAGTCTTCGAGTATGTGAGACTGTTCTCGCGATGAGCCTTCTTCGTTCACACACGTCAAAAAGCATACTCATGTGCAGAATTGCACACGCTGCGACCACGGCTTTGATGCTCACTTCCTCTTATTCGCGTTTCCGTTGACCTGCTTCGAAGAGCTGTGCCCTTCAGCATGCGAGTGATCGTGATCGTGGTCATGATCATGGCCATGCTCGTCCAAATCCTCAGCCTTGCCGGCAATGAACTCGTCCGCAAACGGAACACCCTCCTTTTCCGCAGTGAATCGCACAGTAACCCTCCGCACACCCTTGACATTTGCCGAAATCTGCTCCCGCATAGCCTCCTTGATAGCATCCAGCTGCCCAACAGTGTAGTGGCTCGGCGCATAGACATCGACATCAACGAGGAAGTTCTGACCGCTCTTGATGCCCTGCACGCCTCTGATGTCCGCCTCCCCACTGCTCTGGGCCTGCAGAGCAGTTGCTGCTGCCTTTTCCACGTTTTCTTTGACTTCCTCGTCCATGGCGACGTCCGCAAGCTCCAACATTGCTGACTTGGTGTTGCCCCATCCAGCCTGAACGATCATACCGCTGATCGCCAGACCGCCTACGGGATCTAGCCAGGCCGCACTGGTCAGGAAATGGCTCGCAGAAATGGTCAACAATGCAACGAAAGCCGTGAGACTGTCCACGCGGTGATGATAAGCGTTGCTCGCCAGCACGGAGCTGCGCTTTTGGTTCGCGATCTTCATCGTTGCCCGGTATAGCCACTCTTTGATAATAATGCTGCCGCCAGCCAGCCAGGCGGCATTGATGTTCGGGCCGAAGTGTTCAGCGCCGTGACTGTGCGAGTGTCCGTGGCCAAAGATCTCAAAGTGCGAGAGAATATGTGCGATTTCGGGGAAGAACTGCTGGCTCAGGGCCATGAGAGCTTGGAGGCCGATCATGATGCCGCCGGAGAGCAGGAGGCCGGAGACAGCGAGGGCGCCGAGGGATTCGATCTTGCCGTAGCCGGTTGGGAAGCGAGATGTTGCGGGTTTGAGGGAGTAGGAGATTGTTGCGAGGGTCATGATGTCGGAGACCAAGTCTGTGAGGGCATGTAGGGCGTCTGCTGTGAGTCTGTTTGGTAAACATCCGTGGTTAGCTAGTCTTCCCTTCTAGTTTATCCATTGTCCATTGTCAAGGGGCGTCTTACGCTTGTGAATTGAAGATGTATCCTCCCGCGCCCTTAGCAACTGCCATACCCAAATTTACATACAACCCGACTCTTGTAATCCTAACACCGGGGTCGCTTTTATTGGCGCTCGTAAGGAAAGTCGTATCATGGTGGTGGTGATGTCCTCCATGTCCGTGTCCATGTGAATGCGCCCTCACTTGTTGCTTTGAGCCTGCCATATTTGCAGCAGGAGGGGAGTAAGTCGGGTTGCGAGCTCGGTGGGCAATGTTAGACCACTGCAGAGGGGACCTTAATGGCGCGGCTGCTTGGCTTTGTTGATGCTGTTGTTGTCCTCGAGGGTTGGCTGGCGAAGCGGTAAGGAGCACACGTGACTGTCCGGCGACGGCTTTTCGTCTGAAGAATGAAGAAGGAAGGAGCGATGCAGGGTGAAGTGAAGAAGAAGAGAGAGTAGCAGTATTACATAGCGCGCGGGCAGAGCATGGGCGCGTGTGTGTCGGCAGCCGCATCAGCAGTGGTAGCAGCAAAGGGAGAGAGGGCGGAGTCCAACGGCGGCGCAGTCAACTCGGCCACGTATATAGTACAGTAGTCGCAAAGGCGCGCGGACAATAACAGGTAAAATAATAATAGAGCAAATCTGGTAATGGAGACGCGCAACTGCAGGGATCACCAGCATTACTTGCCCTGCAATAATTGTCTCTGTTTCCGACAGCGGCACCATGCAACGGCGGGTTGTGGCTAGGGTTGATGATGACGTGCGCGTTCTCGCATTGGCCACGACATACGTATGTCGTCGACGAATATTTCACTGGCAATACGTACGTGTGAATGCGGTCAGTAGGGCAAAGCACACGAATAGCAGAGTGCACGAGAAAAGACTACATGTCCAGCATGGACTCTGACAGAAGCATGCGAGTAACGTGGAAGAAAATGGTCATCCAGAATTCACTCAAGATGATTTCACATGATCAGATGGGAGGTAAGCATTTCACTAGTGTTCTCAGAAAATAAGCGTTTCAATCATAAATCTCGTTCGTTCCTTCGTTCCCAGCCCATATTCCAATCCATAGTGAGAGTTCAAGAAAAGAGATGCCTTATGTAAAGGCCAAATCCCAAAGTGAGAGGATAGCAGATTGAGTTGCGGCAGAGTCCTGGCCTCCTCGCCTACCAGAGCACCCCGGCCAGATGCATCTAGATGCCCGGTAGAACGCCGTCGCTGTAAGTACTGCCAAACAAAAGCAAAGAGAGAATCAAAAAATAATGTGTCGGTCAAATATGTTGGTCTAGAAGCAGAATACGATGCTCTGTGCATCTGCTGTGTTGTTGTCGCGCTGCACCTCGCGAGCCTTTTGTCTGCTCACGGGCGTGGTCGCAGCAGGAGTAGTAGACGGCTCGACCATGCCTTTCGCGGAGCCCGATGAGCTGGATTTTACAAGGTCGAGATGTGCCAGCCCACCGGCCTGCTCGCTGCGTTCTTCCAACGGCGTGATGATGTCTTCGTGCGAAGAAGAAGTCTCGGAAAATACCGAAGATGGAGCATTGGAGGATGGAGTATCGTGTGAAAGGCAGAGCACAGTGTCTGTGTCGTTCTGCTGGATTGCAGCAGCTGCCGTGACCTCATCCTCTTTGCGCTGCTGCTCTTTCTCAAAGTCGTGTGCCTGGTAAGTCGGCGGCTGCAGACGCCAATCTTCTAGGCGCTCCTCGCGCCAGTTAATTCGCATGCGCTTGCCATTGCAGATGACAATGTCGCTAGCGCGCACTGCGTCCGACAACAGAAGCGGTGCGCAGCGTCTTACGTAACGGCGAATTTGAACAGCGGTGCGTAAATGTGGTGGCTGCCACTTGCCGTCAGGGCTGAAGTTTGATGGTGCTGTCTCGTAGGTAGTTTGTGAAGCTGAGACTGTGGATGATGCGGTTGTAGTCCGAGAATAAACTGGACGGTCACCATTGGAATCCGGTGACAATGATGCGGATGTCGTGGTTTGTGTGAGCGTATTACTTTCAGTGAAGTCTTCCCGAATGGCAGATAAGTCAAGCTCGTCGTCTTCTCTGGTGGGCGAGCCCAAAGGCGTGGCAGGTGTCGATGCAGTTGGAGAGGACGCTGAGTTCTGTTCCGTAGTGTCCTGGGCGAATGAAGGATACATCTGCTGCAGAATGCGTTCCTGTTCAGCTATGACGGCCGCGCTGTTAATGTCGGTAGCTGTTTGCGTATTGGGTCTCCTTCTGCGTCGAGGGACTGTGCACTGCTTCGAGATATTGCGCTCATCAATGGCAGGCGCGAGATCGATACCTGCGCCGATCTCGTGCACCATCTCGAGAATTTTGTCCTCAGACTTGTGCGCCAGCAAAATTTGGTCTGTCTCGACACGCAGTCTCATAATAAATTGCTCTTCGGCACGGAATAGTTGTGGGTCTTTCTTGAAAGCTTTGTGCCTGGCTGCGCTCGGAATTAGATGGGCGAGCTTGCTGTTCGGAGCAAGAACTGTGTGGCAAACGTCTGGCGCCAACCCAATCTCTGCATGTTGAAGTGTGTACGATCGCAAGAGTCTGCTTGGTCGACCGTCCTTGACACGGTGAAAGTTGAGCATCGTTCCTCGAACTTCAACCCAGATGTCTCTCCACTCGCTCATGGAGACCATGTGTAGTGGGCTAACAGACTCCATGTTGACCAGCATCCTTAAACCTGCAGACACCGTGCAAGTGTACTGCGGAAGGGCTTCCTTGCCAGCAGCGATGTCTCGTGCTGTCACTGCCTTCTGTCGTGAAGCGGTGGCATAGCTCGGTGGGTCATCCTGTGCCGGTGTGCATGTGGTCTGGAATGTGTTGAAGTAGCTTTGTGCTCTGCGAGGAATCCTCGTGGTTGCCATCTGCGCAACACTCGCCACGTGGGCCTCTTGTCGTGCGGCTTGTTGTTCTGATTGAGTGCTGCCACTCCTACCCGTAACCGTCATAGCCAAGGAGCTCAGTGTCTCGCCTTCGCCTTCCATGTTACGCATCTGTAAGTAGTGTCGGGGTTGACGTTGCGCAAGGTGCAACTTGTGCAACTGTTGCAACCTTCTCGCGATCTCGTCTCTGCCAGCTTCGACTTCGGCTTCTGTCGGCATGATAAGAAAGTGGGTTAATGAATCCTCGAAACTAGTCGCTTAGTGCTGTATCGAATGCAACGCCAGCAATGCGTGCTGATCGCAAACGGCGCCGGTGCAAGTGTGGGGAAGGCGCGTGGTGTTGTTCCAGAAAGCCGGGTGCTAAGCCCTAACTAAATGGGGTGCATTGCCATGTGACAGGCAGGTAGTTGTTCGCAGATGCGGTCCAGCAGTGTGCGTAGTATGTATTGGAGCAGTCGACGACAAGCAGAAGTGTGAGTTGGATGTTGCTCAAGCAAAATGCAAACAGGTCCAGAACCCCTGCAGGTGGGCACGCAGGGCAGAAGATGGGGAAAACGAGGCGCGGATTATTGCGCGAAATCCAGATCTCGCTTTTGGGGGCGAGGCGGGCCGGAGTGCAGCAGCAGCGCAGGTGTTCTACGCCTCCTCTCTGCTTTCAGAGTGCTAGGCGGGCTTGGAAGAGATAGGCTGCGCGGCGGCTTCTCGCGTGGTCAAAAGAGGCGTGGCAGGCGTAGTGCAAGCGGAGGTTTATATTGAGTTGGTGTAATGCTCGGGTCCGCAGTGGGTAATGCCGGGCGATAAGTAAAAGTCGAAAGTGGTTTGGGAAGGTAGTCCAATCCGCCGGTGTCTGTTGGCGGGGCGCGGCTCGTAATATTGCAGACAAAGAAAGAAGGGATAATAATCGACAAAGGTGTCGACGGGGTTAATTGCTGCTCAGTCCTGACAATCAAACGGTCTGGTGACAAGGAGCAGGTGGTGAGAGACAAGCACAGCACAGCGCCTTGCGGGCTTGCCTGGCTGGATGGTGCCGGTGGTATAGGTGCGCTCAATGTGCACCGTGTGTCAAGGGTTCACTGCTCGACCGGCATGTGCCAGTCGCCCTACACAGCAAGGCCGCCTCCCAAGATGCACCAGGCCACGCGGGCATGCGGGCCTAGATCGGAACTGGTACCAAGGGCCTCTTTAAGCGAGGAGCTGTCTCAGCGCTGAGTGTTAAAGTGGCGTAGCCGTTCGGGGGTCTGGGCCGGAGGAGGATTGGGTGCGGTGCTTGGCGGAGAGAGAGGGAAGAGTGGGAGTGGCCTGTGTTTTATTGAAAGATATGTTGGATGATTTCCTCGTGATTGTGTTTGCGACAGGCCAAGTTTTTCGTACGTATCGCTGGCAGAAGCCTCGTGGGCGCAAACGATATCACTGCGAGGGTAAGTAGAGCGCGGTGAGCATTAAATGCCGCTGATGGACAACAACAAGCACTTCCGCAAGCGACTGGGCAAACGTGGGATCGCGTTTTCCTGGGCACCCAGCGTGTTGGCGCAGCAGAACGGCAAAGGAATGGGCGTGGCAGCACCGGAGCGTGTACGCCTTTTGGCAGCAGGCAAGAGACATGCCTCTGCACACTGCGCAGTCATGCACGCATCAAACCCTCCATTCCCCCTCCCGGTAGTGCTGCTGTCCCCGCCTTGCCACCATCACACCGTAGACTGCTTTTAGTTGTGATATTCCATGACCAGCTGATCCACCGCATCAGACACTTTGACCTCTCCAAGGATCCCCGTCCCCCAGAGAAAAAGCGCTTTTTCCCGTCTCTCTCCACACGACCCCGGCAATTTCCACACTCCATTGCGGAGTGCGCCGCCGGAAGCCGGGAATGCACGTGAGAAACAAGCAGACTGCGCCGTGGCTCGCTCGTCTGTGTGTCTTCACTGGAACAGCGGAAGAGAGATAAGAAAAGATTCTAGGTTCGCGAATGTCTCTGGTTTCCTACACTTGGTTTCTGCCCTTGGAAAGTGGTGATTGAAACCTCACGGATGATGGAGAAATCAAAAAGGCGGTCTCGTGCTGAGCCGCACCAACAGGAACACTTGGCTATCCTTGCTCTCGCCGGCCGTGCTCTAGGCGGGAAAGGGTTTGTGCAGGGACGAGCCCTCCGAGCTTGGAACACGTTGTTTTACGTCAAGAAAAGCAGGGCAGACGTGTGCCAGCAGAGCGACAAGGAGCACGTGCAAGTCTTATTATGGAGTTTGCCCAAGGTTATTCTGTCATAGAAGGCATTGGCACGGTCCTTGCAACTTGATGGCCGATTCTCGCAAATGAATGAGGTGGCTGAGAACTACGCTTGAAAGATTGAAGGTTTGCATTTCGGGCCTCAACCGTACAGTATGCTATCATCGCGATCTTCCATCGACACGGTACTAAAGTAGCGTACACAATCCGCCTCCTCATCATTCTTGCATTCAACACGTGCTAAGCAGGCTGATTGTGAACAAGCAAGCTCAAACACTGCTATCCAGTAGACTCCGGTCCAACCAGAATCGCATCGCGCCTGGCGCCCGGCGTCTGACCATTGAGCATAGCCGTGAATAAGATCATCCCCAATTTCGCAGGGTGAATGTCCGGCCATTATTGTCCATCTCAGCGCAGTATAGACGGAGACCGTGGACTGATCTCTCCGGTTGCGTGGTTCCGCTACGCTGCTTGCCAACTAGTCCCATACAATTGCTCCCATCATAAGTAAAGCTCTCACAATAAAATTTTTTGAGGGAGAGTAAGAAGGGGTATAGTCCAACGCCTTAATCGGAGCCAAATTAAAATCGCTGTTGGTTCCCCTGGTCCTAAGCAGGTTGAATCACCAGGGGATATTGCGCAACGCGTGAGTGGTATGTCGAATCAAATTGACGACAATGGCATGGCATGATCAGACCGCAGCCACCATGAGTCCCGTATTGGTACGACGTCTGCGTGTCTTGCCCTGGCCCTCAGTACGCTGGTTGAGAACGTCGCGCAGGACGTCGTCGTCGCGATCTTTATCCACGTGGTGAACGCGGACATGTCTGTCACAAAGTCAGCTACCAGGCCACATTTCGAGATCTCTACGGTTCTCATAGCTGGGTCGGCGACATACCGCTGCAGATTATCCGGTCGCGGGTATCTGTGCTCGCGGTCCGGGCAGAAAGGGCAGACATAGCCTGGACTGTTGTGCACCAAGCCGTGGCGAATCATCTCATTCTTGCGTTTGAATCCCTTGCCGCCTTCGGAGCGAGAACAGCCTGCGACTGGGCAGTAGTGTGGTCTGCTTTGGCTGTGCACATTCTTGTGAGAGCTAAAAATATGTCAGCAGGATCGTACAACGCTCATTAAGAGCTGCTTGCAACGCACTTTAGCAAATATTGAGTCTGGAAAGTTCCAGCTGTGCAATTTGGGACGTCACATTTGTACGGTCCGGGTATCATGATTGGAGGCGGTTGGATTGGTTGCGCATGCATGCCTGGAGGGGGAGGTAGCATAGGGCGAGGGGTGTGTTCCATGATGTCGATGGGAGTCGTATGATTAGTGCTGTATCCCTCTGTGCCAGAGCTTGGATAGCCGCCATAGCTGTCGCCGCTGGAAGACCCTGTAGGCAGTCTGAGCATAACTGGCGGCACGCCTTCTGTCATAGACGTACGGCGGTGGCTATACGCTCCATATGGCGAGTATAGTGGTGGAGATGCGTATTGGCTGTCCCCTCCTACTGTACTCGTGGGAGAACGGCCATTTACTAGCGCTGGATAGTAGGCTTGTGGCGAAGTATGTATACTTGCCGGATATGCGTGGCTCGAGAGGACTGGCGACTGTGACATGGCCGATCCGAAAGACTGGCTATGATGATGCGAGAAGCCTTGTTGTTGACGCGGAATCTCTTGAGTCGCAGCCTCTGCAAGCTCTGTGAGTGAGCTTGTGATTTGGTGAATCGATGGTAATCTCTCGGCTTTGGGGGAGCTGGTGGACGGCGATGGAGGCACGAATGGAGCAAGGTTTTCGCCATGAACGTCTGCGGCCGGGATGACGTGCTTTGATAGTGTAGGCGATGTACTGATCGAGTCTCTCCTCGGTTGAGATTGAGAAATGGCTACTTTGGGCTCTGTTATTCTAATCTTGAGTGGTGACTCAAGCCCAACCCGTGCCGGTGGAGTTTCTCTCGCTGCCATCAGAACATCAGCTTGCGTCGAGTCCGTCCTTGGCCGTGTTGCCAAATCTCGTGGAAGTGAGGCTGAGCTCGACGAGTCTCTGTCCGGCGGCTGGGAGATAGCACTAAGATCTACAGCAGAATCGACTGAGGTCTTCAGGCCTTTTTCATCTTCCTTCGTACCTTCGCGCGGTAGATCAGGTGCAACAGCTGTTCCATCAACCGGTGGCGGTTCATCGGACTGGTCTGCCATGGTTTTGCCGTCAATCATGATCTGATGTTCGCTTGATCGAGCCGCGCTCAAGTGGGTGCGTAGTGGGAACGGCGAGTCAAATAGAACAGGGAGTCCAGGGTCCTCTTTGTCGTCTCGCGGCGAAGAGGCCCTTGATGTTGCCGAATTGCTTTCAGATGTCTCTCGGTAGTGCGGGATGATTTCTTGGAGTCCTTCGTTTTTGGGTAGTCCGTCCTGGTCTCCGTAATACTCACTCTCTGGCATCCGGGGGATGACAGGAGGTGAGATGAACGGCTCTCGTGTGGCGAATGCCAACAGCGCAACGATGTATTTCAGTCGTTGACAAGAGAGCAATTAAACAGTAGTGGTGTGACGACAGCGCGTCTATGTACATTGATCGAAGATCATTCGCAGCGCGTCAGCGTATGGATGCTGTCACTCATGTACGTGAGGCTGATGATGCGTTCAATCTCGCTGTGTTGATAGAAGGGCTTTGACCCTGCGCAAGTGTTAGTCAGGAGCGTCAACAAGCCCTCTTCGCAAGACCACGCCCAGTATGTATCTATACGCCCGACAATGCGCAAAATGACATGGCCGGAGTGCATACTCAACGCGCTTCTCTGAGACCTCACTAGCTGGCAGTCCATGGAGAGGCTGCAGGCATCGACCGACATGCAAGCAGGAGATACTATGACAAGGCTGATCGACCAAGATATGGAAGTGTTAACATACCAGAACATATCCCGAGCCTCGAGGCGGCTCCAACCAGGCCGAAACCAGGCTTCGCAACAACGGCCGAGGTGCGAGCGCGTATGGCTCGAAGCTCGCTTGCCAGGCGACTGAGTGAGATCTGCTCAAAGACGGCGAGCAGACAGGCAATTGACAACCAGCGTGGTGTGTGGTGCAATGCTCACAGCAAACACCCAAGCAAAGGACGGTGCAGCACGACGGCGACAACAGGGTGGTCGAGTCCGCCGGCGAGAGCAGGCTGGCTGCTCCAAGGTCGATCCCAAGGTCTTTGCCTAGTTGAGCCTCTGCCGATCACAAACAAGTCTGTCCAGGCGTTGGCGGGTGGTGTCACGCCACGAAGGGAACCTTCGCAATGCCGCCGTTTGCGTGAGGGGAAAATGACGTTGTTGAAGCAGAGCGCGAACAGACTCGACAGGCTACGGTTTGAGGCTCTGGAATGTAAGGCGGATCGCAGCGGACTGGTAGACCTCCACGGCAATCGCAGATGGCAATAATCTCGATGGCTACGACGACATCGATGCTCAGTTAACTATGCGCCCCCGGCGACTCCTCACGCCCTCCGCTCCCCTCATTTCAACTCTCCCCGCCTTCCATCCTGCGCGTGCGCGCCTCAATCCTCACACACAGCTCCAGGCTCCGTGTCAGCCGCGAGGCGTCTGCTCGGTGCCCGGTGCTCAAACCTGGTTGGTCTCTGTGATTAGCCGCAAGCGTGGGAGCCGCAGCGACCTTGAGCCTCTCAGCTGTGTCCGTGTTACCTGTCCGAGCTATCGAGCATGTGTCTGCTGACGCTCCAGCAGATACGACGTTGGAGAGGATCTCGATTTCTTCCGCCTATATAGGAGAGCATGGGTGTGAGCACTTTCTGTCCTATAACAATGCATCTTTGTGGAGATACCATGCGCACTGTAGGCGTCAAATGACAGCAAAGGCTGTGTGGTATTATTGATGCGGCAGTTGATGTGGGCCCGGTAGAGAGCTCTCGGCGGGATGCATCCAGGACAGGGATCGCGCTATGCTTCCTGACATCGGCTCCACATCGACATGGTGCTGCGAACCATACGTTGCACACGGTATGCGTTGTCGCACACAAAGCTGGAATGTTGTCACATCGTACCAGTTGGATGTGCAATTTCAAGGGTGCAGCTTTTGCGGACTTACTTTAGTGGTTTGTGGGGTGGCAGCTCGCTATTATGATAGGAAGAAAGGAACGTGTTGCAAGACAAAGAGCAGCGGTCTTGCAGACGAATAATATGGGTTTACGCATGTTCACAGACCTGTCGTTTACATGCGAGATTGAATCAAAGATCTCGAATCCTCTACATTCATAGTCATCTAAAAAGAATATTGAATTTGATATGTCCACAGTGCACTACGTCACTAATGCTGACCTCATCGATGTCTCAACTCTCCACCCAACCTCCTGTGCAATTGGCCGGAGATCTGGAATGTCTGATTGTAGCATTATACCAGTGAGATTCAAATCTGGCGCATGACAATTAATGGCTGAGCTGCTCGCACCTATCAAAGAATAAGCTTATCGGATGCTTCGCTTATTCCGGAGCCTGGTTCGCCTTGGGCATACAACAAACACGAGTGCTGTCGCAAGACAGGTGGCTTGGCTCGAGACACGGCAATACGGTACGAGAGGGCGACCAAAGGCTACAGAGATGAAGCGAAAAGACCCACCATCAGAATTGAAGTCTCCTGCGAAGAAGCCTAAGCCTCAAGTACCAGTTCCAGAATATCACGCGACCCCTTCGATCAAGGAAGAGGATGGCAGTATACAATGGCCTGCTCCGAAAATCCAAATGGAAAAAGCGAGAGGTATCATACTCGATTGGTGAGTCCATCGAAATATCACGATATTACATATTTTACCTGACAATCGATCAGCGCAAAGTCAGACAAAAAGACATTGATTGTGCCAGACAAGGACGCAGACGGCCTATCTTCTGGAGCTATCCTACGCCACACTTTGATACTCCTTGGTCTTCGAGAGGAACTGATTGACGTGCATTTGTTGAGTAAAGGCAACACGGTCCACAGCCCTTCTGAGCGCGCTCTGATAGAAGCCTATCACCCGGCCTACATATTCGTCCTCGATCAAGGCAGCCGTCAGAGCGCCCCACTTGTTTCTGATCCCGATGTCTGCTCGCTTGTCATCGATCACCATTATGCCACTCCAGCTGATTTCCCTAAACGGTCAATGCATGTGACAGCTTGCATGTCTCCGCCAGTGGCCACTTCGTCTCTCCTCACATATCTGCTATGTCTACCTCTGCATCCATCAGTCCACTCCATCACCGCCTGGCTTGCCATAGTCGGCACCCACGGCGATCTTGGCACAACTCTCAAATGGCTGCCTCCGTTCCCGGATATGGCTGAACCTCTAAAGCGTTACAAGAAGAAGGTCCTGAACGACGTAGTCTCCTACGTAAACGCTCCCCGCCGGACCGCCACGTACGACGTACGTTCTGCCTGGGACGCATTGGCAACTACATCCGAGCCCGCCAGCGTCCTCACCAACCCGCGATTGCTTGCGGCTCGACAAGAAGTCAACGCCGAAGTCGAGCGCTGCACGCACGCTGCGCCCAAATTCTCCGCCGATGGCAAAGTGGCCGTCTTCCGCATCCGCAGCGAAGCTCAAGTCCATCCGGTCATCGCGACACGGTGGGCCGGGCATCTCAAAAGCAATGCTCTTGAGATCGTGCTGGTAGCCAACGAAGGCTACTTGCCGGGAAAAGTCAATTTCTCGTGCCGGATAGCACGCTGTGCGAGAGGGAGAGAGGAGCAAGTCGACATCATCCAGAGCTTACGAGCTTATGCTAGTTTGCCTGATAAGGATCATGTGATGGAAGGTGAAATTAGCAAGCCACTACTTTTAGAACGCGTTGGGGACGATTTTGCGCGAGGTCATGTCCAAGCCTCCGGTGGTATTGTCAACACGGAGGACTTCGAAGAGCTCATGAGATTGATGCAAGTCGGCGTCAAACCCACGAAGAAAGAAGGAGAGAAAAGCAGCCCGGCCAAGAAGAAAGCAAGCATCGACCCGGGGCAAAAGAACACGTTGGCTGGCTATTTTGGTAAGGCTAGCTCGAAAGCTGAGGGTACGAAATAACATGTGCACTATGCACTTGCCAAGGACAGGCCCTGCCGCTTGGCAAAATCTCCTTCGATCACTACTCGACCTTTTGCTGCTCGGTTGTTTTCAATGAGGAAGCATTAGAGCTCGAACCGCTGGACGTGCCGCCATTGGGGTTGAGAGCATGGAACGAGAAGTCGATCTCACCGACCAACGTCCGCACGTGTCTGACAAGGGGTCAGTATTGCTCTCTCACGGTGAAAAGCGCTTTGAACTTACTTGGCCAGCTTCTCAAGATCTGCTGTAACAGAGCCGCCGCAAATTTGCAGCACAGCAAACGCACTGTACTCAGGCTCACCTATGTGTCTCACACTCAGGATATTCTTGTCGATCGACTCCAATCTTCGCACGAAAGCGTATGGCTGCGGCATTTCGAGGTAGGGCGGCAATGCCTGGCCGTTACTGAGGCTCGAGGAAAGAAGAGAGAGGACCGAAGTGATCTGGTTCGATGTGGTATGAGCGTCGGTCACTAAACGGCGGAAGTCATTGGACCAGGTTGTATGGTCTGATGCAGGTTTGTCGTTGAGGGATAGTGTTGATGAGGCGTATGCCATCAATGCTTGGTAGTTGAGTATGCGTTGAACGCATTCGATGAGTCTAATATTGTACTTGTTAGCACACTGTTCCGTAACTTCAGTTTGTTTGACTGTTGGCATGCATACCCTTCATATTCTTCTTTCGGGAATTTGCCACCAACTCTGACCTGGAATCTAGAGAACGCAGAGTTCGTCCTCATATCATTAAGAAGTAACAAAAGCTTTCCGAAGACCGTCAGGCGCGCTTTCTGCAAGTTGTACGCATGAGTTCCCTTTTTATTGATGTTGCCTTCCACGCCCCTAACGCGTGACTGAACGATTTCGTGCACCAGTGAAGAGAAATTTGCGAGCATATAGAGCGAGGCTCCGAGATCTCGGCGCAGCTCGGAGCCTTCGGAAACGGGATAGGGGAAGATTGTCCAGATCCAGGCAACAAATAGACCACCAGCGACAGTTGCCAGTCGGTATGGTGCTAGGAGATACGTTGGGTACGCAGGCTGGCCGTTGGACTCGGATGCAGCAACACCCAGTACTTGAACCTGCAGCTCGTAGCCGATGATGAGAACGGTACTGACGACAGATAGCAAGGCTGAAGAGGAAGTCAGTCTTCGAAGCCAGAGAGACGATGTAGTGTGCTACTCACCAACAACAACGAACTTGGGGAATTTGAGCAGAGCGTAGAAGCCAATGAGCATCCAGACCCAGAGGAAAACAAGAACACCTGCTGCGTGTCCTACCACGATGTACCAGATCACGTACGAAGCGACCATCGCCTGTGCAAGAAGATTAGCAGCTGCGCTCCATGTACTGCAAATCACTAAACTTACAATTGCTGTTCCAATGACACGAAGGGCAAAGTTAAAAGTACTCTGGCCAGCCAGTCTTGACATAGAGATAGCGATCATAATCATGCTCCAGAGCAAGCGCTGCTCTTGGAAAAATCTCTGTGTGTCATGTAGATAATTGATGATAGCAATGCTCATACTCGCGCATGTAACACGGAAAGCAAAAGCGGACGAGTCAGATCTGAAGAAGTCGGGGATCTTGCGGATCTTGTCTCCAATCTTCTCGCTCATGTTGCGAGGCGGGAGGTGCTCTGGGTCAATTCGTTTGCTGAACGCGGCGCCCATGTATAGTGTCTGCATGGCGCTGTCCTCCATATCCGTCAAGTACTCGCTGCTTTTTGCCATATCTTCACGCCCAAAGGTGGCGCGTAGCCACTTATATAAGGCCCTGGATCCTGGGAAGATGAATTTACTGTGGTTGAGCTTGCCATCTTGCTTTACCTTGTCAGCAAAAAGGACCATATCGAGAGTAGCTGTACCAGCTCTGTAGAGCATGTATTCCATGTGAAGGACAAAGAACAACTGGTTCCGTAGCTTGTCGGGCACAGCTTCATCTTCCATGTCCTGAGTCTCTTGCAATTTGTAAGATTCGTTGAAGAAATTGTCCGGGATCTTGATCCCCTTCTGATGGCACCACTGCTCCAGAGTTGTCTGCTTCGACAGATGGAACGAGTCGATCTTTTCTTTCAGAACGGCTGCAAAGCCGGAAGTTCCTGGAAGTGCAGATTTTCCAGCTTGCGTTTCTTCGTCATCAGTTTTCTTCTTTTTGGGAACTTTTGTAAGTTCAAGGGTGATCATGATATGCTTGAACCCGGCTCCAATGGCTTCCTTGATGTCCTCGAATGGTCCATGAAGCGTCTTCATCATCATGTGGAGGGTCTCCACTTGTTCGTTTCGCAGCTCGTTTTCTTCGGCATTCAGATCCAAGCTGCTCCAACGGTGCTTTTCTGCATGTCTGCGCAGTATGTCAATGCTGGTGCTAAGACCTAATACCGGAATGAAGATCAGCCTCAGCTGTTTCCACATGAGGGTAATATCCTTGGAACTCAGTTTGCCGATGGCGGGCTCTCTTTTGGCGGGAGTGATGTCGGCATTAAGTTTGGTATGCAGTTCCATGAGTTTGTTAAAAGTCGCCCTCATTGCCTCTGCGGCTGGTGTGTCGAGCGGTCCGTTGTCAGGGTTAGGTTTGCCCTTCTTAGAATTGGCCTTCTCATTGTCAAGTTGTTTCTTGTGCACAGCCACAGGATCAATTGTCTCCAAGCTTTCCATGTAAGCAGTCTGAGACTTGAGCATACCATCAAGGCACCTGGTAGCGGAACAGTCAGTCAGAGCTCCAAATTATATTGCGAGTATTTTGGGCTTACATCAAATAGCCTGTCATTTCCTTGAACACCACCATTCTCGAGCTCAAAGGAAAGATGACGAAGTGCACCGCAGTAGAAAGTCCAAATCCGGTCAAGAATGCCTCTATCAGCCGTTCCATGAAGCTGATGCAATATGTCATAGTTGGGAATGTAGGGCCGTAAGACATAGACACAATAGCAAAAATCGAGTAGATGATGACCGGGAACTGGAATTGGGGCCGCGCCGCTCTGAGATAGTTGACGAGGTAGATTTGAACCATGAACCAGATAGCACACACCGCAGATGCAGACGAGTTATAGCCAGTGGGAGGCGCGCCTGGAGGAGTAGTGTTGATGCGAGCTTGGGTCGCCGTGTAAAGCGCTAAGAGGTTCACAGCAGCTCCTAGACAGACTCCTAGGACGTTGAGCAACATAGTCTGTATGAACTTGCCTCGCGGCATGATCGGGAAGCCAAGGATGGTCATGATGGCTATCAGGTAGCCCAGGGTCGTGTAGTGTGCAGCTACCGCTGGCGATTGGTACATTGCGAGAGCAATGGTGGGCGCGACAGAGCCTTTGAACATCATCATGCAGGTGGGGACGTCCAGGCCGATCTTCGTCCATATTTGCTTGACTTTCGATGGCTGCAGTTTGCTTGGAGTTTTCGGTGGCGTTGACTGGCGACTCTCTGCTGGACTGTCGGCCGCCTTGGTGTTGTCATCCTGACTGCTGCCGGCATGAGATTGTTGTTGTTCCATGTTTCCTGACGCCACAGCGGGCCTTCGTTGGCGCGTTGGAACCTAACGCCAAGTGCGCAACGAGTGGTGTATGCAGTTGCACGCGTGAATCCGCCCCGAGACTGCGGACTCTATATCCCTGAATTGATGGAAATCGTGAGCACCAGCTGAAAGCACCAGCTGAAAAGACATTGCGATGGATGGAGTACGAGCCGTTGGATCTGTAAGGTTTGCACTAGAGAGCTTCGGTGGCTTGTGCAGGCCGTTGTGTCAAATTAAGTCATCTTGCATAAACATAGGAGGACGTTCTATCTTCCGCGTAAGATACCAATGGTCAATGGCTAGACAGTAGATGCACTTCATGAGCCCATATGCTCCATACTGCGAGTATTAAGTGGCCAACATGCACGAGGAGATTTGCAGTATATTAATCTTCTGATAAAACTGGAGTTGAAGCCACGCGGAAGAGCCGGCATTCTCCCATCACCAACGTGCATGAAGGATCAAATTCGCCTTGACGCGCGAGGAATATCTTATTGAGCAGCGCCAATAAAGTTATTACATGGCTCTGTATATCATTATAGTGCAGGCTGGCCGGTCGTCTAGGCGTCGAAAGGGTAAGCGTGATCTTCAAACTCGAGTGAAGCGTACAAATACACGTGATTCGATAAAGAACACCCAACCCTACTAACCCTGATGTAGTAGGTGCACTATGGATACAGGCATATGCAGATGTATGTTCATAGGAATCCCATATATAGCAGGTGCGATCGCTTGGACATGGTGACTTTGCAAAAGATGTTGCCATTAGATCAGCTGCTTCCCCAACCCTCGATATTGACAACGCAAGGCTCGCCTCCTGAGCGCACAATGCACCAGACAACATCCTCGTCACTATCATTCACTTCCTGATGTTCTGCGTATGCTCTGCAACGTGCAAGTACTGATGTCAGCGGAACCATTCTCTGTATTTTATGCGCCACCAAGGACCTACGGTATCAGTGCGTAGTCACCTGGACTCAAGTTCTGCCTCTTGTTTCCACCTTCACTGACGATCGTACCATGCCCGGAAAAGGAGAAGACGACAGTATCCTGTTCGCCATGATGATGAACCGCCGAGGCAGTATGTGGTTTGGCAATCATGCGAGAGGCGCAAATGTTTGGAGTCAGACCGACCAGCGCATTTGCTCTTTGCATACCCTCTGTCTGTCCACCAGAAACCTCGAGGGCCGAGCTCTCCTTCACGACGACTGGATTCTGTTGTCGCATAACTGTTCTTCTCTGCGGACCTGTACCTGGTGGTGTTTGTGAAGAAAGGGCATAGCTACAAAAAGTGCCGGCCATTGCCTGATATGCTACATCTGGTAAGGCCCCCCGTGGAGATACGCAATATGGAGAAGTTGGAAGATAGCAATTGACCTTACAAGCTTCAGAGGTGCAGAACATGTGACGATGAGCCTGACGTAGTGGCCACGTGCACACATTCGACAATCCGTTACGAGACATGTGGCAGATTGCTTTAAGAATTTAGCTTTGGTAGTTTGGCATCGCCAATGATAATATGGTGTTTAATATGCAGTCGCAGATGCCTTCAAACCGACGTGTCTAGCAATAGTGTGCTCTACCAAGCAAGAAGATCAATCACCAGCCTGCGGACTCGACTGGAATGGTGCTTACGCCCGACCCCAGCTTTTTCTTTTCCACATGATCCACATATGAATGCACGATCCACTATGCACGATCCACGTACGTGACCAGCCGAGGAACCTCGGCGTTTTGTAGCCATGAAACATACAAACACACCAATGACGGAGGCCGAGTTAGCAAGCAAATGTCCGCAGATGTCAGATGACCCTCGAAGGGAGCCGCTCTCCTTGGCCTGCAAAGGCTGGCCGACGGCTGAGATCATCCCATCATCCCGCACGCGCACATGCTCGGCGGGAGACAGCCAGCGCTTTCACATGTCAGCCTCGCGGCCAGTGAATGTGAGCCAGGGATTAGTAGCGCCGTCTTTTCCTCCTCCGTTTCCCTATTCCTTCTCCATTCTCCTCCACGCCCACCTTCTTCCCCACAACAACACACACCATGTCTAAATCATTCTCGACTAGCGACGTTGCGTCGCACAACAAGGCTGACAACCTGTGGATCATCGTGGACCAGGATGTCTACGATTTGACCAAATTCCAGGATGAGCACCCTGGCGGAAAGAAGAGTAAGGAAGATGGCACTCGGTCCTTAGAATAACACTGACTTCGATGTAGTCCTCCAGCGTGTTGCTGGCAAAGACGCTAGCAAGCAGTTCTGGAAGTATCACAACGAGTCCATCCTGAAGAAATACCAGAAGCAACTGCAAGTCGGCTCTCTCGATTCAAAGCCCAAGGCTGCCGCTCCTCCTTCACCACCAGCTACCCCTCCTGCGGAAAAGAAAGAGAAGGTTGTACCAAAAGCAGAATCTGGCACTGTCGCGCCAATGCCTGGCCCAGCCGCACAGGAAGAGGCCGAAGCCATGGACTCATTCGGTGACATGATTCCCTATGCGGACCCTTCGTGGTACCACAGCTACCACACCCCATACTTCAACCAGACTCACGCGGATCTTCGCGCCGAGATCCGTCAATGGATGGAGGACGAGATCATGCCCAATGTGACTGAGTGGGATGAGGCGAAGAAGGTTCCAGACAGTGTGTACAAGACGATGGGCGAGCGTGGCTGGCTTGCAGGTCTTCTTGGAGTTCACCCATACCCTACACACCTCGTGAAGAAGGCACCCGGCAGTGTTCCTCCAGAGAAGTGGGATCTTTTCCACGAGCTGCTGATCACGGACGAGCTGTCCAGGTCGGGCTCTGGCGGCTTTGTCTGGAACATCCTTGGTGGCTTCGGTATCGGTTGCCCGCCTGTCTACAAGCATGGAAAGAAGGCCCTCAAGGAGCGCATCCTTCCTGGCATCCTTAGTGGCGACAAGCGCATCTGTTTGGCTATCACCGAGCCCGATGCCGGCTCAGATGTTGCAAACTTGACTTGCGAGGCTAAGCTGAGCGAGGATGGCAAGCACTACATCGTCAATGGTGAGAAGAAGTGGATCACTAACGGTATTTGGTAAGTTTGAAAATCCACCTATTACTCTTACAATATCTGACATATTCAAGGTCCGATTACTTCACCACTGCGGTCCGCACCGGCGAGCAGGGCATGAACGGTATTTCCGTTCTACTTATCGAGCGTAGCTTCGGCGGTGTCAGTACTCGCCGTATGGATTGCCAGGGTGTCTGGTCCAGCGGTACAACCTATATTACCTTTGAAGACGTCAAGGTTCCAGTGGAGAACCTGATCGGCAAGGAGAACCAAGGCTTCAAGGTCATCATGACCAACTTCAACCACGAGCGCATCGGCATAATCATCCAGGCTGTCCGCTTCTCTCGCGTGTGCTACGAGGAGAGTGTGAAGTACGCCAACAAGCGCCGCACATTCGGCCAGAAGCTGATCAATCACGCCGTGATCCGCATGAAGCTGGCGCAGATGGCGCGTCAAATCGAGGCCACATACTCATGGCTTGAGAGCTTGATCTACCAATGCCAGATGATGAGCGATACCGAGGCTATGTTGAAGCTTGGTGGCGCGATTGCTGGTTGCAAGGCGCAGGCCACATTGACCTTCGAGTTCTGCGCACGTGAGGCCTCGCAGATCTTTGGTGGTCTGAGTTACTCCCGCGGTGGACAAGGTGCAAAGGTCGAGCGTCTATACCGTGATGTCAGGGCATACGCCATTCCTGGTGGCTCAGAAGTAAGTATTCAGTCTTTCCAGCACCTGTAATCGAGTGCAATAAAGCTAACGAACTCGCAGGAAATCATGCTTGACCTAAGCATGAGGCAGTCGCTTCGTGTACACAAGGCACTGGGAATGAAGCTATAGGATACCCAAATTACAGTAACGAGAGAGCAAGAGCGGCATTCACGCATGTTCAGACATAGCGGTTTGCAATGTGATAATTCAACAAAATTTACATCCACTTCGTACATGCAATTTGGAAATTCCATAATCTCGAGAGAATGATAACACGGAAGATCGGATACCGAGACTAAGTGCTTACAGAAGCAATGACCCAAGACTCATACACGACTATTGGCTAATCAGCCGCACAGACCCACTTTTGATATGCCTGTCTGTACCGAATCAGGTAGGTGGATGTCGGATATGAGATACGTACTTTCAATTTATGTAGCCGAGTGCGGACAGCACGCAGTGTATATCGGTAGATCATTGGAAACTCTGCCTCACGCCCTCCAACTGCCAACACTGTGCTTGTCTATTGACGAGAAAAGAATATCTTCAACATGGCATACAACTTTCACGATGACTGGACCTACGTTGAGGACGATACGCTAAGCAGAGAAGCAACCTACCGACAAACCTCCTCCCGAGATGAGATATACGCCGTGACCGCCGACCTCTTGATACCCGGGCGCGGAGCTCCCATTGAGAATGCTGGCATTGTCGTCTCAGGCACGAAGATCAAGCAAGTCTGCCTCATCAAAGATCTCGTCAAATCGTTCGGCCACCTCGAGACTACTCACGTCAAAATCCTCATGCCAGGCATGTGGGACTGCCACGTCCACCTGATGGGAGAACACAAAGTGTCCAGCGACGCCTTCATCGATGCCTGGAAGAATCCCGTCCTCGCAGGCGCTCGCTCGGCAAGAGATGTCATGCTTCTGCTAGACGCTGGCTTCACGTCTGTTAGGGAAATGGCTGGGTATGGCCTACAGCTTGACCAAGCAATCCGAGAGGGCTCATTGGTGGGACCGAAGATTTACAGCTCAAATTGTATCATCAGCACCACAGGCGGGCATGCGGACTTCCATGACACGCCATTAGACTGGTGTCAAGATATGCAGAAGCACGGCGCACCGTTCTGTGTGGCCGATGGGCCAGATGAGTGCATGAAAGCTGTGCGGTTGCAGCTTCGTGCTGGTGCGGATGTCATCAAGATTTGTGGATCGGGCGGTGTGGGAAGCGAGCGAGACAATCCCGTCGACCAGCAGTTCACATCTGCCGAGATGGAGGCGATGGTCGAGGTTGCCACACAAGCTCAACGTATCGTCGGAGCGCACTGCCATGGCAAGGCAGGCATCATCGCAGCGCTGAATGCCGGCGTCAAGACCATCGAGCATGGAAGCTACCTCGACGAAGAAGCAGCAGATTTGATGAAGCAGAAAGACGCAATCCTAGTGTCGACGCGCTTGATCGTCGAGAATGGTCTGAAGCTGAAAGACTTCTTCTCTCCCTCCGGCTATGCCAAACTAGAAGCTGTCGCCAAAGCCCAAGAGAAAGCCATGAAGATCGCGGTCAGGAAAGGCGTCAAGATGGCCATAGGTACCGACACTGGCGTCAGTATGCCTGGATCTATCGCGACGCAAGGCTTGAATGGCAAAGAACTTGTCTATCATGTGCGAGCGGGCATGTCGCCTCTACAGGCGATCGAGGCAGCAACCGCGAATGGCCCACTCACGCTGGGCCCGAGAGGACCCAAGGCTGGAATATTGAAGGAAGGATACGACGCTGACTTCATCGCTCTCGACGAGAATCCTTTGGAAGATATCAAAGTTATCGTTGGCGGGAAGCATGTTACACATGTATGGCGTCAAGGCGTGTGTTACAAGTCGCCAGGGCATCCTGTAAGTATAATTTAGAACGAATGGCTGCGTACCACGAAGCATCCGAATTCAGTTCCTTTACGAAAGACCACTGGCATGTCACGCATGTTCGAGTTTAATACGTAGATGTAACATCTTGGTGAAGCTCATCGTACCATGTCCCGTTGCCCTGGCGGAGGATATCCAATCAGCCCAACGCTTTTTCAGTGTCGCACCAAACCATCCATAGATCTAGAGGATTGTTTGGCTCATGACAATAGTGTGTGCGCCGACCATAAATTCTCCTTGAAAGTGAATGTTGATTGCGAGTACCCCTCGAATCCTTCAGAATTGCCCGCCTTTAGGCAACGATGATCAGTGGGTGGGTCTTTGCGCTTGCCTGCAGTTTGTGACACTTTCAATGTTGCCTGTTCAGTCGATGCAGCAACGTCCAGTCATATTCCCGCGGCTTGAATACCCTGGCGCTGTTATCTCTCATTAAGCTCAGTCTTAGCATGCTTGGGAGTCTTTTAACGTCATGTGTGCCTCTTGCTGACTCCTATATGTAGGCTCCAGCAGGACAAGCACGCACGCATAAATAAATGACCTGCTAGTCATAGATCAAGTCTTTCCCAATAATTCTTGATACCTCTTGACAAAATCTATGACAATGTCTCTACCTCACCCCAACTCGGCGTCCTTGGAATTCCCTAAACCTCAATCAAAAAAAGACTCTAACTGTGCTGAAACGATTGCATGGCTGAGGAACAGCATCGCCACCATCTACTCAGCAGGAAGGGCAGCATCATTGCAAGACTTTCCCCCGACCCTCGCTCGCAGCGCCTACCTGGACATCTATTCGACGGTGCATAGCTTTTGCATGGATGCGAAACAAAGACACCCAGCCGGAGGGCCTCTCACTGGCGAAGACCTGTATCGCGGCCTCGAAGATGATATTAAGACGCATTGCTCGGAGGTGCAGGCTCTCTTGATGGCTCAAAGACACAGCGACGACGCTGATGGTGCTCGTCAAATTATCGGCGAGTACCTGGCTCATTGGAAAATGCTCGCCCGCCTAGCGGCTCTAGTCAAAAACCTGATGCAGCCGCTGGAGAGGGATTGGATTGCCAGAAGTATCGACGAGAGGCGCAAGGGGATTTTATTCATCATGAAACTCCATATCGTCGTGTGGAAGCAAGAGATACTCGGAGCCAGAATTGAGTCTACCGAGGCCGCCTGTAGATCGAAGCTAGAGAAGGCTATGAAGAAACTACAGGCACAAGGTGAAGACTACAGTGAGAGTGATAAGGATCTGGTGGAGAGATTCGTGGCGTCACTCAAGAGCCTTGGCATAGAACCAGGAAAGTAGTGCTGAACGTATTGACCATGGCATCGATTGCAGACACTTTCTCTTTTTTCGATCCAAGCTATGCCACCTCTCTCTGCATGTTCTGGGCAGCGACCTTCACCTCTACGTGGCAGAGACCGTTGTCGTTCCGCGCGGCCGTAAATGATACCACCTTTGTATCCCGTCTCACATCACATTGAACGGCCTTCTCATTGCACCTTGATGAAATTGTCCGCTCATGCAGCAATCACAATAAGGTGATGCTGACCTGTCTGAGCTAGAGAGCCGACCAAGTGAAGGAGTCATTACACAGACGATATATACACGATTATACGTGGTCATTGCTGAGTATGCGACATTGATCCGAGCTTCTTAACCAACGAACTCATTACCAATAGTGACGGTCGTATTCTTCGGCCAGACCTTACTAATCTTCATGCCAACGAGGAAGTGTCCCGGCTTGTCACTAGAAGCCACCGTCTCAGAAGCCACGAAAACGCTGTTCTGCAAGACCGAGTACTTCTCAGATCCACCATAGAAGCTGGGCGTCCACACTGCAAGTCGAGTCAGCCACCATGCAAGGAAGCATTCCACTTCATCGACAAACCTGAATATGAGTAGCCGTAAGGGATAGACAAGTTCAAGTTCTGATCGGATGTGAAGATCTCAACGGCCTTAGACGACGCATGGTCGACACCGCTGATCCTGAAGAGAAATGGTGCATCGCCGTTATCTGGATGAACGGCTCCAACACAAGCAGGGCGGGCGACGCCATCAGAAGGATCTTGTGTGAGGTAATCTCCGGCGTACTTCACAGAGCCATTGAATTGTGGCTCGAAGCCTGGCTCGGAGGCCAGCTGTCCTGCGGTGATTGGGCCCAGCAGTTGTGTACCGCCCGAGCTGAGGTTGCCCAGGACTTCGACTTGCTTCACCTCGAGCTGGAAGTGTGTTAGCCTTGGCTTCGCATCAAGCCTGGAGTGAAAGTGAAACATGCCCATAAGTACATTGCGGGAGTCGTGTACAGGAAGGACTCTGATGGCTGAACAGTGGCAGTACACTCCCTAGCATGAGCAAAAGGAGTGCTCATGGCCGAGGAGGGCAACAAAAAAGCTAAGAGTAGGTCCATCGTGAAGTCGATGAGAAATCTTGCAGGCGAGAAAAGGGATCACTGCATCTGTTGATCAAAGTCAACAATAGATGGCATGCACTCTCTTATAGAATTCGCAGATCCCTCGCTTGAGCAAGCAATATCCACGCATGGATGGAAGATGATCTGTCAGAAATGAGTAAATATGGCGATCAATAAGCAAAACGCAATGTTCGGACGACGATACCCAGAAGGCTTGTCGATCTTTCCATCTTGCAGCTGTTCATGTTTGCGGCAATTGATATTGTAGGCGTCGAAACCACACAATACATCAACAACGTATTGGCAGTGTAGGGCTGAGGTACATAAGTTAAGCGAGCCTATTCAATGCACTATACCGCAAAGCTTAGGTCGCTTGACCTTAGCTTGAGCGGAGCTGAATACCACTTCTGGAGCTACATGCAAGATTCGGAGCTTACATACGCCGGTGAACATGCGATGGCTGTCAATGTCAGCAGGGTGGTCCAAATATTTGGTTCATCGTGATTTGCAAGCCTCGAAATATGCACGGCTCCAATTCGATCGACAATGCGCTAAGACTAGATGGTGCCGTCGTATCTTGTAGTTTGAAAATGGCAATATTTCCACTGCTTTAGTCAGTTCTTAGTGGCACTGAGACCACGGACGTTAGAGAGTACCACATCTTGCTCTTAGGGGATGTATATATGATTCCCAGAAGCAGCCGATACTCATCAGTTCCAGTTGATTGCTACACATTCACCACTACAGTCCAACTTACCGTCATGTTTACTGCCATCGTCTTACTCCTCTTTACGTTGGGCGCAGTCACAGCGGCACTACCTCTCTTTCCAGCTACAAGCAACCCCGTCGCCACCCTGTGGACATTCCCAAACGAAACATGGATCGAGAACCTTGCAGTCCGATCCAATGGTAATGTGTTGTGCACGTCACTCAATCGTGCTGCCATCTACCAAGTCGATCCGTTCAAGCATGTTGCCGAGACGCTACATCAGTTCGCGGGTACTGATGGCTGCCTTGGAATCGCTGAGACTGCAAGCGATGTTTTCGTCGTTGTGACGGCAAATGTCAGTCTGGAGACTAATACTGCTTGGCCAGGTAGTGCAAAGATCTGGCGCGTAGACGCTGGGGCATGGGAGCTGGTCAGTATCAGTCTATTCCCTGCCGTAACCAGAAGCTCATACACAGCTGCAGGTGCTACCCGAGCCTGTATCATTGATCGCAAATCTGCCCGATGTTGCTTTACCTGACGGTGTTGCCACTCTGCCATACAATCCGAGCATTGTGCTTGTGGCTGACGCTGCAAAGGGTGTCATCTGGCGGGTCAACATGGCCACTGGAGATTATGCTGTGGCAATCAATGATACAACCTTCAAGCCGACAGATGATGTGCCCCTAGGAGTCAATGGGATCCACATCCTGAACAGCGAAATGTACTTCACCAACCTCGCCACCAATGCAGTCGGCAAGGTGACCATCTTGCCAGACGGTAGCGCTGTCGGTACCACCCAGATTTTGACGACCAAAGCGCTGGCAGCCGACGACTTTGCGTTATCTAATGATGGTATTGTATATGCAGCGGGAGCCAACACGCTATGGCAAGTCTCAGCGGACGGACATACAGCTGCATTCGTCGGTGATCCGAACAGTACGGTGCTTCAAGGCATCACATCCGCGAGGTTCGGTCGGACCGCAGTGGACAAGGATGTTTTGTATCTGTCGACGCAAGGCGGGCTACTCGAGGATCCGCCTGGATCGGAAGTACATGGAGGACAGCTCCTGGCGGTGAATATCAACGTGTTTGGTTCTCATCTCGGCGAAGACTGATGGATGCATCCGGTAGCTGAGCTTCGAGAGCAACATGGCAGTGTCGCGTCAATGGTTTTGAGCAACCAGGTCAACGTTCGGTATGTGTACAGCCAAAGCTTGACGTACGTACAAGATGTGCCCTTGTTTAATGCTACGTCATTTCGAAACTTTCTTGAGCCTTTGGCGTCGCAGTCCCCGATGCTCTGCACAAAACACATAACGCAAAAACAAGAAATCCGAGTGGGCGGTTCGTCGCCAATGGCTAGCGACAGCAAGCCGTCTCGCTTGTGTTGAGACTGTCTATCTCCTGCAGTAGCTGCGAGGCCTAGGTCCGAAAGAGACGCGATCTGCCATGTGGAGCTCAATACCGGGTTGTGCAGTGTAACATGACGTTGCTGGGACGCAAATCGCCCCGATCGCCCGTGAATGCGATGAACAATGTCGTTGGACAGCACCACTAATGCTGATAGATAGATGGAAGTGAAGGGTTGTAGGTGAATCGATATCAAGTGAAATTTACTGTAAATATTGATATAGCAGTGAAGGTTTCATATAGAGAGTTAATATGTGATAGGCCAGAGTGAGTGCAGGTGAAAGTGAGTGGCTGGTGGAGGCGGAGGCGGCAGGCAGCTCAGCTTCTGCGCTGTCGCGAAAACGCGTTGTCTCATCAACGTCCAGAACAAAATCCGCCGCTGACGTGAACAACCGCCGTTTCTCTGCTCCTCCAAGCTCACCATTACCTGCCACCAGACACTTTGCTTGCTGCTACAGCACACCACCGACAATTCACACGCACACTGCACCCGATCATACCGACGCATCTGTCTGCAACAGCACCTACCCGCCCATCGCCTCGACGCGACACACTTTTCCACTGCTATTGGCAGTGCCATAGCTCAACCCACCACCAAACACAACCACCATGCCGCCCAAGCGCTCCAAGAAGGCCGAGAGCTCCAGCCAGCCGGCACCAGAGGCCCAGAAGCCTACTCGCACCTCTGGCAGGAAGAGGAGAGCCAGCGATGCCTCCAGCGTGCAGTCTGAGCGACCCGCCAGCAGCCAGGGCCCAATGACTTCAACACCAGCAAAGAAGCGCAAGACCAGGAAGGCCACCGCTGCCTCAGAGGAGCCCGAGACCATCATTGAGGAAGAAGTGACCGTGAGTGAAGCTCCACAGGCCGTCGTCTACCCGACGCTTGAGACTGTGAATGAAGTTGAGCCTGCCACTGCCGGCGCTTCAAATGATGTTGAGATGGATGAAGTCACGCACACTGAATCACGACATGTGCACTTCGGCTCCGACGACGTCTCCGAGAAGACGACTGCCACACACAAGACTCCTCATACCAAGATGGCGATTAAGCGTCGCACCACCGAATCACCCACCAACGGCGCCGCCGCCGCTTCCAAGCGCTACCGCACCATTACCCACCGTACTTCCCTCCCAGCCAATCTGTCCGAGGAGCACGAGGAGCCAATTCACGTTGTGCAAGAGCACCGTTTCATTTCTCTTCGTGAAGCACTGGACGAGCGCATCAAGCGCTACTCACGCCGTAGCAAGACTGGTGAGGTTTCAGTCGAGCTTGACGATCTCAACTCCCCCAGCTACAGCCAGAAGGAGCTTGAGAAGCTCAGGATTGAGACCGCAGAGAAGGAGAAGAGGATCAATGAGCTTGTTCTCGAGCTCGAGTCCCAGAGACTGCTCGGTATCGACGCCAACTACGACTCCAAGGTCGAGCAGGACAAACTCCATGCTGTGGAAGTCGAACTTGAGGTTCTGCGAAAGCAGATTCTCCTCAATCGTGCTCGTGGCCACCTCGACGATCACCCTGACGAGAACATGATGGTGATCGAAAGCCAACAAGAGACCGCATACCCCCGACTGCCTCGCGAGCTACGTAGACCTTCGACACCAAACAAGAGGTCCACACTTTCCACTGAGCTAAGACCTTCGGGTGGTGAGCTACTCTTGGCCACACCCGGCCACAGGCAATGGGAAGAGGAGCGCCGCCGCTTCCAGGACTCCATCTTGGCCCTCAGCAGGGAAGCCAACGAGGCCACAACGAACCTGCAGATCCTCAGCATTGAGCTCAAATCGCTCGGCTTCTCCGTTGGCGACGAGGTTGACGATCTGACCGTCGTGCAGAGCATCCGCGACTCTTTCGAACACATTCGCGAGCGCCTCGATGTCGTTCTCCCGGGTACTGTGCCTGAAGGCGCTTCCAATGCAGAGATCCTTGACCTTCTTATGGCCAACGTGAAGGAGTTCGCCGACCTGCTTCGCATCCGTGATAGAGAGATGCAAGAGCAGATTGCTCTTTCAACTGATCTTCGCATTCAGATCGACAAGCTCCTTGATCACCTTGCTACATCCGAGATCCGCATCCAAACTCTTAAGCAGCGATGGCGCGAGCTGGACGAGGGCTCCGAGCGCAAGGAACGCGAGCTTGAGGACCTTGAGGCGGAGATTGAGTCTGCAGAGGAAGAGAACAATGCGTTGCAAGATGCCTTGAAGGCGAGTGTGCAGCGCGAAAGGGCACTTGAGAAGGAGAACACAAACCTCCAGCAAAGCATTCAAAAGCTGACTGTCTCCCTGCAAAACTACCGCGATGAAGAGACCAGGCTGCAAAACATCATCACTAAGATGGAGGAAACACACGCAGCGGTGATCACCAAGATGAACACGGAACGCGAGGCCGTTGTCTTAGACATGCAGACTCGCATCGATGCCGAGGCCGCTCTGCGTGGCGAGGCGGAGAGGGAGTCAGAGGCAAGACATGCCACGATCACTGGCCTTGAAGCTCGCATCCTGGCAATCGAGACGGAACGCGACGCCCTACACATCGAATTCCAGAAAGCTCAAGCAGACTTGACGGCTGAGCGTCTTGTTCGCGAACAAGCTGAGACCGAGGCTGCGCAGAAGGATGATGATGTGGCCGGCCTTGAAACCCGTGTCAATACTCTAGAGACCGAGCTGGACAACTTGTCCATCGAGCTTGATGAGCTTCGCACCCTGAACGAAGCCGAGCGTCGTCAGCGCGAGGCAGCCGAGACTGAACTCGACGACCGCAATGCCGAGATCGAGGACCTCAACAAGAAACTGCACGACCGCGGAACTGAGGCCAACGGCTTGCGCCAGAAGTTGTTCGAAGTGCAGCAGCTCAACACAACCACAATTCAGGGTCTTGAGCAAGCTGCTGCGGAGCGTGATGCACAGTACCAGGAGGACATTGCTGCAGAGGTTGAGAGGCGCGAGGATGCCGAAGAGGTTACTCGTGTTCGCGATGCCACGATCTTGGAATTGCAAGAGAGCTTGGCTCAGACGGAAAAGGCCATGGCCGAGTTGCTTGCCCAACGTGATGCCCGCATTTCTGAGCTCGAGACTGAAGTCGCCGAGCAGGATGCCACCATTGCTCGCCTGCAGGACGATCTACGTGATCTCCAGTCTCAATTCAGCGACCAGACTACCAAGGACCAGGGCCGCCGCGAGGAGCTCGAAGCATCAATTGTTTCCCTACAGGATACTATCACCGGCTACGAAAACAGCATCCAGAACATGGAGCGCGAAGCCCTCCAGGCGGTTGACCTCCACAACTCTGAAATCGAAGACCGCAACGCAGCCATTGCTTCGCTCAACCACAATGTCGCCGATCTCCAAGGCAAGATCACTGATCTCGAGAGGGAGAAGAAGGGCCTCGAGGACCGCGTCAACGCCGAAGCCGAGGCAATGCTGGAATTGTCGGCCGAAAAGGAAGACGAAATCGACGCACTCAAGGCAACTATCCTCGACAAACAGAACAAGATTCTTGTCGTTGAGGAGAAGGCCGTCGAAGCCGACAGGCGCTGGCAGGAGGTCCTTGATGCCCGCGACGAGGAGCTCAGATTGATGCGTGCTGAGGCCGAGACCAACACTACCACCACTGAGGAGATCACCATGCAACGTGACAGCCTCAAGCAGCAATTCCAGGCATACATTCGCCGCTCTGGCGACGTCATCAACAACCTTCAAGCCGCGCTGGAGCGTGCTCGCGCCACAGTCGCGAGCGAGGGTGACGCTCTCAAGAAAGAGGGCGGCTCACTTCTTGAGGAGCTGGAAGGCATGGACGAGATCACTGAGCTCGTCTCCGCAAAGAAGACGGTGCACCACACCTCGTCCCAATCCAGTGCCAGCAAGAAGGGTGTCTCAAAGGGCAACAAGAAGACCTCCAAGAGGATCTACGACTCTGGATTTGGCGTCGCCAGCGACGAGTTTGAAGGCGAGAGCATGGCCAACTGAGCAGGATCACATTGGTATAGAATGAGCGACGCGAGACATGGGACGGAGTTTTGCTTTTGATGGGATTGACTGTGTTTTCTTGCAGCCACTGGGATGTCATGTCATGTGATGCGACTCGACATTGCGAGCGTTGAAACATGTACATTGTGTTTTCCTTTTGTATTTCGTGCAGGGTTTCTATTGTCTTTATGAGCATGAAGGACGACTTGGAAGGCCATCAAATTGATGTGCAAATAAGACGTAGGTAATTATTAGGATGTCATTACCAGGAAAATGCAAGCATAACAACAAAATTTTAATCGGGTAGTATTTCTCATAAGATGATTCCGCTGATAGTGTACAGTCCCATTGTAACTCAACATAGTCTTACAAACTACTCGGCAAACAAAATCATCGCTTTCCGTAACATCTACACCGACCTGCCCGACGTACTACCACACCCGTCAAATCTCTTGAGTTGCCATATCAACACCAACACAACCGACCGTTCGACAAGCAAGCTCAACCTTCGTCCGATCATCTGGACCCATAGAGCTTCCCCGTGAGAGGAGGGCAGGAACCCTCGTTCGGATCGATGATATAGAAGAAGCCCTCGTGGTTCTGCTCGCTGCCCCGGCTGCACGCGCTCGCCTCGGTGTTGAGCGCTTTCATGCACATGTCGTACGTCATCGTCACCTCCTCCTCGCCAGACAGGTTCTGGAACTTCCAGTAGATGTGGTTGGTGCCGCCGACCGGCGGGCCACCGCACTCCGGGTCGCAGCCAGAACCGCACAGCGCCGCCGCGAGCTCGCCGCCGCGGCCGCCGGCTCCCACGCCCGAGCAGCCGTCGGAGCAGTCGTCGTAGCAGGTGGTGTCGGGCGCGATGGTGATGGCCCATTCGGTGCAGAACTGCGTGTAGGCTTTGGGGTGGAGTTTCATGCCGTCCATTTTCTGGCATTGGGTGTTGATGTCGTTGAAGACTTCGCCCATGATTTCTTGGCCTTTGCCGCCGTGGAGTCCGTTGAAGGCGAGGCCGCTGTCGGCGTAGCAGCCTAGGGCGTTGATGCTGGGAGCGAGGGCCAGGAGGGCGAGGGTGCTCGTCAGGAAGGTCTTCATGATGGGCATCTTGGGGTCGTTGGGGTTGTTCGGAATGGTTTGGTTGGGTTTAGCTCGAGGTGTGTAGTAGTGGGAAGACTTCTTGACGATCTGTTGGAATTTTGGGGTTGATTGAATGTATTGGTTGCTGTTGCTGGAAAGTAGAGATGGAGGTGTTGTTGTATGGAAATATTCATTCTCCTGGGTCTATCGAGTGTGTTTTATATAAATGTTACTTAAGGCCCGGAGTGTCTGTTCACAGCCAAAGCAGCTTCATCACAACCTATTTTTGATATTGTCAGCCTTACATCCAGCCCTAAGCACGCTGTGACCCGTAGATAGCCCTGTCTGTCGTTTAAAGCGAGATTAGCTGCTGCGCAATCTCGTGTTGTGCAGTAATAGGATCAACCAAAAGTCTTGGCTGGCATACCGGAGCTAACCACATCGTCAGCTCCGGACGTAAAATCATCTATAGCCACGCATTATTGTGCGACTGCAGTCGACAGAAATAGAGCTTGACTGGTCGCGCAGTCGTGGTGAGAAACGTCTGGAGGGCCGAAGGATACGGATCTCACAGTCCTGATATGGTAAGCGAGATGAACGTCGCCTTTGGTCGAACGAAACGCTGGAAGGGCTTTGAGTTCCCGTAGTCTCATAGAACGCTGGAATCGATTGATTTGTAGACTGCTCGACATTTGAGTACTCGTTGTGTGGTTCATGTTGGATTCGCGTAGAATCCAGGTTTCCTGATCTGCAGAGTATTATCGCCCCAGCTCGGAAGACCTTTGTCACGAAAGACTCCCACAGCTACTTATAACTTTCACTTCCTGGCTTGCACGGTCAGACTTTGCCGGCTACTTGCGACTCCCGGTCTCAAACGCGTATGTGGAACAATTGCATTGCTTTGGTGGTAAGTCCGTCTATCATTTGTCGTTGATGGTATCCAGTCGTCATGTTTAGCAGCGCGCCATAATCGAAATGACAAGAACGTGCTGTTATCATCGTTCTATCCCAAGCTCCTTCAAAATCGCCTCATTATGCTGCCCGACTTCCGGCACCGCATCCATCCTCGCCTTCACTCCATCTCCCATCCCAGGAGGCAGCAGTGCCGGCACTCTCCCAGCAGGCGTATCGACTTCCGTCCAGCGCCCGCGCGCTCTTAACTGCGGGTGATTCCAAACCCCTTGCATGTCATTCACCGAAGCATTAGCAATAGCCGCATCGTCCAACCTCTCAATGACCTGCGCAGCGGAAAGCTGAGAGAATACGCGATCGATCTCCGCTTTCAGCTCCGCGCGGTTCTTCGTTCTGGAAGAGTTCGTCGCGAAGCGAGAGTCTGTGGCGAGGGCAGCGTTGCCGAGGACTTTGGTGCAGAAATTCGCGAACTCGCGCTCGTTCTGCACGCCCAGCATCACGGAGCCTCCTTGGCCGCATTCGAAGGGCCCGTACGGGTAGATCGTGGCGTGGGCGGCTCCGGAGGGCGTGGGAGCGGGTGCGTTGTCGAAAGTGTAGTACAACGGGAAGCTCATCCACTCGGCCATGCTCTCCAGCATCGAAATGTCGATCTTGCTTCCCTTGCCTGTCTTGCCGCGTTGCATGAGCGCGGCGAGAATGTTGGTGTAAGCGTACATGCCCGCCGAGATGTCAGCGATGGAGATGCCGACTTTGGCGGGTTCGGTGCCCGTTCCCGTGACTGCTAGCATGCCGGCTTCGCTTTGGATGAGCAGGTCGTAGGCTTTCTTGTCGCGGTAGGGGCCATCTTGTCCGTAGCCGGAAATGTCACAAACGATCAGCGAAGGCATTTTCGCACTCAGCTTCTCGTACGAAAGACCAAGTCGATCCGCCGCTCCAGGCGCTAGGTTCTCGACTAAGACGTCTGCGCGCTCGAGCAGTTTCATCAGGACGGCATGGTCTTCTGGGACTTTCACGTCGAGCGCTAGGCTCTCTTTCGAGCGGTTCGTCCAGACGAAGTGAGAGGCTAAGCCTTTGACGCGAGAGTCGTAGCCGCGAGCGAAATCTCCAACGCCAGGTCTTTCGATTTTAATTACTCGTGCGCCTAGGTCTGCAAGTTGACGAGTGCAGAAGGGAGCAGCGATTGCTTGTTCTAGACTGACGACTGTGATGCCGTCTAGTGGACGGGCTTGTTTCGCTGTGGCTTGTTGTGTGATCTTGGTACAAGTGAAAGACCGGGAAAGCATGCGAGGTTGCGATTTAGATGGATGCGATAGGCCGATTGGTCTCCTTGTATAGCATGAAGCGATGTGAGATCGAATAGCAATGCCGGGCTCGGCATATCCAGCTGTCGCCAAATGCCTGAGTGGAAGCATCCTGAACAAGGGCCCTGGATGCAATGAATAAGTAATTAGTCTGCCTCTCGAGTTAATCTATCACTTGAAACCATCAAACATAAAGAAGCGTCTGTCATGAAGAACGGTCGTCGAAACATCTCTCTGAAGTTGAGAAGCAATGCCCGATCTCGGTTATTGGTTGGCCCGGCCATTCGTTATACCCGGGGAGTCGAACTCTCCACGGATCGCCAACAACCGTGGCATCCCGAGTAAGGATACCCTGCCGCTCTCTACGAAGAACGAAGCATAATATATTGAGAACCGGCGTTTGCTGACTGTAGATCAAGAAACCGACGGCGGGTGATAAGAGTCGACATTGAACGATGTAGTCACTGTTAACAGCAAAAGGTGATTGATTGTTTGTGTCTCGGACTTCGGCACACGCAAGTCGAGTGCGGAGGACTTGTGAAGCCAGGAGAGCGCGCAGACGTGCCTCTGCACTGTAAAGATCTCCAACACTACTTCATGCGCTTCGGGTAATTTATCTGCTGAAGCCATCCTTAAGTGCTCCTCCATATTGGTATGAGACGAGTATGAATTGTTTTCAAATCCTCGCCTGCACTACGACAAATTCATTCGATTTCCAAGGAGAAAAAAGTAACAATTTTCTCGTCAAAAAAGGTACTTGCTTACGTGGGAATATATTCTTCGGAAACAAACAACAACGCAAGGCCAATAGTAGCAAACCAACAAAATTATCGCTCTCGCACTTCGTAAGCGAGGTTCAAAAAGAAAACCCCAACGCTGGCACCCTTGCAGCCGTTTCAAATTCCAATAACGCCAGGCATGTGATTTCCTTCCCCCTTCTTCTGAGCTGTCACCACACCAACAGATGATGCATTGGCCGCGTGTCTCGCCTCCCGCCCGTTCCTTTCGAGTATGTTGAATCAGGCGGTCTGCCAGCGTAGTTCTTCAATGCCTCATGGTTGGTGACCCTCAGTGAATTGGCAAGATAAACATGCATTTTTTTCAGTTCACCTCGACCTCCAGCGCCTTCTCGGAATTCGACATGGACTTCTTCCTCTGTGAGAAAGTCGCATCTTGGCCGGTCATGCGCCTGCCGAGCGCGCGCTCTAGTTTGGCGCCGAGGGCGAGTTTGCTGACTTCTTCGCTCTTGTTGCCGCTCATGACATAGCGCTGCTTGTCGAGGCGCGCGTCTTGCATGCGTTCGAAGCCGGCGCTCCATGATTTGATGTCGGCGGTCTTGGGATCGGCGTTGCTGGCCAGGGTGCTGGTGCTGCCGGCGGAGGTTTGTTGAGCGTACATGTTGGAGTGTGAGGGTTGTGGTGTGGAGCGGGAGTGTGAGGTTGTGTCTGTGGGAGCGAGCGAGGGTTGGAGGGAGGGTGCGCCGGAGTAGGTGCTGAAGCGGGCGGGCTTGGAAGTCTGCAAGACAGAAGAGTGTTAATGGGAGAGGATGGGCAGGGAGGGGCTGCGGTATAGGATCACCATGGTATAGTATAAGCGGACTGGGTTATGGGCGGCAACGGAGATCAGGGTTGGTGCGTGAGTCTATGCACGGCGGATAAGCTTTGGGCACGTGGAAGCCATGCGGTGGGTTCGGGCAGGCATGTACGTACGGTGGCGAGGGTGGGCGGGAGTTCGCAGGCGTGCAGAGTCAGGTCGTGTTTGAAGGGGAGGCGAGTGAGATTTCTTGCTTGCAGCGGTAGTTGCGTGCAGACGGGCGACGCAGCAGAGCGACAGCAGGTGGGTGGGAATGGTGGTGATAGGGTTCGGCGTGGTGAAACGGAAGATTCGCTGGCGGTTTCAGGTGGGATGTGACGTCGTACCAAAGCGGTTCGTGTGCGACGGGGGGAGGGATGGGGAGTGGAGCGGAGCGGAGGGGTGTGAGGATCGCTGGAGGGATGGAGGACGTTGAGTAGAGTAGTGGTGGTGAGTATGTAGGAGGAATAGAAAGCAGAAAAGAGTGCAGTAGCCGGGGTGTAGAGGGAGAGGTGAGAGTTGCAGTAGTGGCGGTGACAGGGTAGCGAGTCGTCTGGCTGTCTACTGACTGTTGCGAGAGTGCGTGTAAGCGCTTTTCCTCAGCACATGTGGGAGACATGACCCTCCCTCTATACCAGCAGCCGAGCAAGTCCACGCCGGTCGCACGCACAAGTCTCTGCCATCTCCCTTTGTTGATGGTGGTGTCTCGCGTCGCCTTGCCTCATGGTTTAGTAAGGTACTCCACGCCCAGATCAATCACGCCCAGGCCAGACTCCTTCCTTCCTCCTCCCCGCCCAATCGCCAGGCTTCATCCTCGCCGCCCCCAATCCACATTTCCCTCGCTCCATGTGTTTTCCACGTGGCAGTGTGCCGCCGCCGCCGCCGCCGCCGCCATCGCCATCCAAACTTTGGAAGCGAGCCACTCTTACACCTGCTGTGCCTACACTACACATGCACCCGTCTCGCCACATACTCGCACACGCATAAGCATGCATGCATGCAGCCATCCGGACATGCCGCATTTGCCCTACCGAGAACGCCTTACACAAGAACAAAGAAACAAACATCACCCATCCTTGCCTCGTCGGCCTGTGCTTCCCTTGCCCGAACGAATGGCCTCCACGCGGCACGCATACATGCATGCATCCATGCAGAACAGAACACGCGCAGCTTCACGTGCATTTCAGTGCTCCCTGGCCAAGACTTCTCACCATCATCGTCGCCACGCGCTACCATCGTGGTTTGGCTGCGATCGTCATTTGTTCTGACTACGATTCTTCTGTGAGAAGATCAACGAGCACAAACAAACAAAGCCCAAACGCCATCTTTGCCCTATGAAGTACGGTAACCCTACAAACCACGCTATACTGACATCCCAGCAATAATCACAGGAGGTAGAGCCGTACTACCCGCCTCGACTCCAAAAACAAAGAAAAATTGGGTGGCCTCGACCAGCACGGCCTGGAAACTATAGCTTTGAGGTAATAATAAGCATGCAGCTCAGCTCCGATTTAGCTCATCCCTGTCGATGCCTGAGCAATCATGGACCATGGACCATAGTCTATGGTTTTTCTTTGTCTCCGTAGTCTAGCTGCGGGTGGCGGCCGCGGCCGCGGCCGACGTGTATGCATCGGAGAAGACCTACTCCGTTTCTCTTCGTGGCTGCTTGTGTGGCATTCCACTGTCTGCAGCGGTGGAACGTGTTCGGCCGCTCTCCCCATCGATGGTGACTGTGCCGCCATTAGATATATCCTGGGTTTCGGGTCCGGTACTACTGTTACGCCTACAACTCCATGTGCACTCACGCCCCCGAGTTAACACCATCACCGGGCATGCCTGTCACCATTCTGGACTGTGGTATGCTTCCCTTCAATTCACTGTTAGAAGCTACTGGTATATTCCTCTGATTTCCTCAAATCCTTCCCAAATGAAAACGCCCAAAACCATACCATCGTTGCCCATGACCCATTCGTCTCTCATGTCTCAATATTAAAGTCCTCATCTCACTTCCAAACCTACAATCCAACCCACCCCTCCCACCACGCCCTCTGAGCAGAAGGCGCAGGGACAGCAACAGGCGTCGCGCCCATACCGCTCATTCCACCACTCCCGCCAAACCACTCCTGTACCTCCGCCCAGTTCCTCAACACCCACCACGCCACAGCACCCACGAACCCACAACCCCCAGCAACCCTCAGCACAAACCAGCTTTGGCGCCTGAAAAGATGACCTAGAGACAGAATTCCCAAAGGATCGATGACAGCGATTTCCCCGCCTAGCTTGCCACGCGAGGGCCGCTGCGAGATGTCTGCAGCTCTCTCCTCACTTTTGGCAATCAAAGCCTTCTCGTCGCCGCCGCCTGTGCCTTCGTGCTCTAGGTGCCATTCCGCCGGCTGCTGGACGGTGTACAAAGTGTCGTAGCGTTTGCGCTCGTTGGCCAGACTACGCTGCAGGTCCTGCGCCCACTTCGCCAAGCGGATTTGGCGGAAGGGCTCGGTGCCTGTGGTTTGCGAATCGTGTTGTGCGAGAGCGTGGGCGGACGTGCCGATCTTGGCTTGGTGCTGGTATGAGAAGTCCGAGGCGGCGGAGGGAGAAGCAGAGCGGTAGTAGCTGGAGGTTGTGTAAGGCACCAGGACTTTGCTTTGTTCGGAGAGGAAGGACTCGGCGCCTGTCGCGATGTTTGGGCTGCTGATTGGGGAGACTGGTGGGAATGATACTGGTGCTCGAAGGATGCTCTGCTTTGATAGATCGATGCGGGTCCCAAGGTGCTGCTTTCTCCAGTGGAGGAACTTCTTGGCGGACGAGTGGCGCATGCGAGCAATGTTGGAAGCGCTCATGAAGCGGTCGAGGAAGTAAGTCAGATCGCTTGGGACAAGAGGTTGTAAGTAATCGGACGCCATGAGCAAGCTGGCATCCATGTTATCAGCGTCATCTGCCATCGCTGATGAGATTGCGAATGGCTCGAGCCTGGAGTGACCCGGCGTTGCATCGAAGACAGGAAATCCTGCCGCCTCTGCACTTATGTCAACCATAGAGTACCAATCGGCATTGATACCGCTAAGAACGCTGCGGATCTTCTCCCTGTGAGCTTGCAAATCCTGTGCATTGCTACTGTCCGCGCGCGCAATCAACGGGACAAGATTGGTCCGAGTTGCCAGCTCCCGAACGAACGCATGCTCGGACTCGGTGATCGGTTCGCGGCCAGGCTCAAAGAGGTAGAGGACAGCGTCGACGAAGGTTCCTCCCTCGCCACTGAACAAATTCAATAGCTGGTTGTCGCTCATGTTATCCGTCTGAGCGTTTTCCAGCAGTAGTGACTGGATCTCCTGCAATACGCGCTCCCTTGACTTTTCGCTACTTGTGCCTGGTGTGTCGATGAAGCAGATATTGCGCTCAAGTATGCCCTCGCCAAAGCTCTTCCTTCGCCATAGGCCGCGGCTGCTCTCCATGTCTGACCACCATAGAGGGTATGGTCTTGTAGACGCTTGTATCTCAACGAAGTCCTCTGTAGGCTCGTGATTCGTGCCTATTGATGTCTGTATCGATTGATTGGGTGTGGTCTGAGCGACAGGGTCCACGTGTACGATGTCTTCGCAACTGCGAACAATTCCTTTGATGAGACTCGTCTTGCCAACACCGCTATGCCCGACAACCATGACCTTTAGCCGGCCCATTGTCCGTCCTCTGGCAGTGAAAGGCCTCCGGGCGGGCATGGAGATGCTGGGCATGACTAGTTGAGGCTCGCGTTCCTGGGCAAGGTCGAGCTCGGAGACTTTATCGTCATCGTCGCCGTTTGAGGATTGAATTGCTTGGCTGTTTGTCTCCCAGGCCACACTTGATTCTTCATCGCTCAACCGGAAGGACTGTACCGATTCCGAGCGTGGCGTCGTAGGCATGCCTGAGTCAGGGTTGGGACTAAGCTTGAATGGCGTCGAAGGGTGGTTGAGACTTAATGACGAGTTCGATGCCCTTCGAAGGTGTGACCGGAATGGAGAGTCGGAAGAGCGGAGAGATATGGGTGATGCAGCAGAAGAGCCAGCGGTGGAAGGTAGCTCGGAAGACACATCCCGGCAATGAGTCCGTATAACCCGCGGATGGGGAGGGTAGCTCACTTTCCTCTTCTTCACAGCAGTAGGGCTTGTTGGGCGTGACGACAAGTCTACGCTCTGTTCTGTGCCATCACGATGGGACCATGTCGTGCTGTCCGAGTACAGGCTCTCGCTGATCGCCTCCTCGAGACTCTGTACACCGTAGTTGCTGTCTCTCATGGAGCTCGAGGCCATAGAAGGTGGAGCTCGAGTCTCTCGTGTGTCTTGCGGCATCTTTCGGCCTCGCGTCTGAGTGTTCTTTTCCATGTCACGCTCGCTACGCAGGAAGAAGGTGGTCGGCCCGGACGGACCTGGGTTCGAGGTAGGTGGTGGATTGAAGGCTGATCTCTTGGATTTCAGCGTGCGGGTATTGTGTGATGAGTACATATTGATCGCAGGGTAGGTATCGGGGTTTGTGGTGGGTCGTCCGAGGCGATCGACAATACGGTATCAGAAGGCGGGTTACATTGACCGTAGAAGATGTGTTGCCTAGGCACGACCACGGGATTTGGAAAGTCGATATCTGGATATCTCCGCAAGCGCCCAAGTATAGGGCGATGGCAGTGCAGAATGCAGGAGTGCGATAGCAAGCGCAGGCAAGTCGGTGTCTGGGTAGGAGGATGCGCTGGCGGCGGTGGGCTGTTGATGGAGCCCCTCCTTCCGTGCACGCTGGGGAATGTGGAGCGTGTTATCGGTGACGGCGTCAGGCTAAGCCGCACGATAGTGAACCCTGAAGATTCCACTGAAACGCCCGCGAGTCTTGCCCGGTGGTGGACGGCGATGTGCGAGCTGGAGGCTGTAGCAGTGGGTGTTGGTCGGAGAAGATACACAATAATTGTTGCTGACAACAGTGATAGAGACGCCAAGGAAGGAAGAGTACGTGGCGCATCTACTGTACATCGATATCGAATCCGCCGGGCGGCCTTCGTCAGCAGCCAGGCCAATTAGAGTGCACTTGCTGCTGCCTCGTGACCCAATCACCGGCGCTCCGGCTATTTGAGGCAGACATGCACGCGTGCGCAGCAGCCTATCTCCGCCGAACACTCACAAAACGAGATTACATATTGTTGTAGAAGCCCACTGTTCGCATTGACAATGATACATAGATTGTGGCAGTCACGGGATTGATGCTTCACTTACATGCGCGGGCAGTGCCTGCCCTCTCTCGACATCTCCGCATATCGCGGAAGGTCGGCCGATGGATTTTGAGGAAAGCCGTCAAGCAGTTGCCGTTGCTGTTGACCATCATAAACACCACCTCCCAATAGACCATGCTACGGTGAGCCCAGCCTGAGTATGCTCCGCTTCTCTCCCTCTCGCATACTTCGGGCAACACAGCAAGCCTCGCGCCCAGATTGGGGCAAGACTTTGAATCTCCCGCGATCTTCTTTCCCAGCCCGCCCCAGCGCTGCTCAATTGGATTCCTACCGCGCGAAATGTGCCGATGATCTGTACCATTGGCAGCGTGAGTCGCGAGATGATGCGTCAGACGACAAATTTGTCCTGCACGATGGCCCTCCCTACGCGAACGGCGCCGTCCATGCTGGCCACGCCCTGAATAAGATCCTCAAGGACATCATTGTACGCTCGAAACTAGGGGGTGGAAAGGGTGTGAACTACAGGCCGGGATGGGATTGTCACGGTCTGCCCATCGAGCTCAAAGCACTGCAGGCCCAGCAGGAGAAGAGCAAGGGCACAGGCGAAGCTGCGGCGCCCAGCATGTCACCTTTGAAGATCAGGCGCAAGGCAAGCCAACTGGCCGGCCGCACCATTGAAGAGCAAATGAAGGAATTCCGCGGCTGGGGCGTCATGGGCGATTGGGATAACCCATACAAGACCATGGACCGCGACTTCGAGATCAGGCAGTTGGGCGTGTTCAGGGAGATGGTTAAGAAGGGTAAGGCAGAATCGCGTGAGCGTAGCACTGCAGATAGCACAAGTATTGATTGGTGTTGTAGGTCTCATTTTCCGCGATCATCGCCCTGTTCATTGGTCGCCGTCTTCTCGCACGGCTCTAGCTGAGGCTGAACTGGAGTATGATGACCAGCACGCTTGCACGGCTGCGTTCGTCAAGATGCCGTTTGTGTCGCTTCCGGCTGCCCTCAAAGCGAAAGGTGTATCGTCGAACAATGCAAATGCGTTGATCTGGACCACCACGCCATGGACCTTGCCCGCAAACAAGGCTATCGCCTTCAATCGCGATATTGAGTATACTGTCGTGCGCATTCGGCAGCCCGGCAATGACCAGGCATTGCAAGACGAGTATCTACTTGCCAAAGACAGGATCGAGCACGTCCTATCTTTCCTCCCGGAAGGTACCACAGTTGAATCTGTCGTCGACAGCATCTACGGTTCCGAGCTGGAGGATGAACATGCTTCTTGCTCCAACATGTTCCAACACAACGAGCACAGATCTCGCTTCATCTCGGCAGACTTTGTCACTGCCACGTCTGGTACGGGCCTTGTTCACATGGCTCCTGGACATGGTATGGAAGATTACCAGGTCTGCCAGAAGTATGGTATCGGGCCCGCTTTCGCTCCTGTGGACGATGAAGGACGTTTCACTGCTGAAGCATTCCCTGTGCACACGACAGTCGCCGAAAGCGTCGCAGGCAGTTCAGAGTCCCTGTCTTTGACAGGTCTGTTTGCTGAGAAAGAAGGAGCGCGTAAGGTGCTGGATATTATCAAGAATAGGGGCGATGGCAATAACCTTCTCCTCGTTGCGCACAAGTTTACTCACAAGAACCCTATCGACTGGCGGACAAAGCAACCCGTCATCACTCGTGCGACTGCACAGTGGTTTGCAGATGTATCTCTCATCAAAGACCGAGCACTCGCTGCAATCGAGGATGTCAAATTCGTCCCTGAGACTGGCCGCAACCGTCTGAAGGCTTTCATCGAAGGCCGAAGTCAATGGTGTATCTCCCGTCAGCGTGCCTGGGGCGTTCCAATCCCTGCTCTATACCACGTCGAGACTGGAGAAGCTTGCATCACTGACGATAGCATAAACCACATCATCTCGGTCATACGAGAACGCGGAACTGATCCATGGTTCTCGGACGCTGCTGATGACCCAGTCTGGATCCACTCCAGCTTAGAGCCTGGCAAATGGATTCGTGGCAGGGACACCATGGATGTGTGGTTCGATTCTGGCACAACATGGACCTCTCTAGCACCCCGAAGCCAAGGCAAATCTGTGGCCGACGTCTGCGTGGAGGGCTCTGATCAACATCGCGGCTGGTTCCAGAGCTCACTGCTCACTGCAATTGCGACACAGGACCCTAACAGCAAGCCCGTAGCGCCGTACAGCACTTTGCTGACCCATGGGTTTATTCTCGATGGTGAGGGACGAAAGATGAGCAAGTCCATCGGCAACACCATCTCCCCTGCAGAGATTGTGTCCGGATCACTGCTGCTGCAAAAGCCAAAGGCGAAGCCAGGTAAAAATGGCAAGGTCGCTGCCGAGCCCGCAAAAAGCAAGAAAAAGCAAGACAGTCTTGGCCCAGATCTACTTCGCCTGTGGGTAGCTTCTTCAGACTACACCAAAGACGTGCCCATTTCGCAACAAGGACTTTTGGGCATTCAGCAGTCTCTCCAGAAATACCGCGTTACTATGAAGTTCCTCTGCGGTGTCCTACAGGACTACCATTCCGACTTGAACACTGATACTGAAGGCTCAACGCCAATGCCGTTCGCTGCTAAGATCGTCCTGCACCAGCTATCCCGCACCAGTGAAGCCGTCTTCGAAGCTTACAACAATTACCGTTTCCACGAAGGCGTGCGCGAGATCAGCTCATTTGTCAACGCAGACTTGAGCGCTTTCTACTTTGAGATCGCGAAGGACTTGCTTTACACCGGCACCGCAGCACAACGCTCCCAAGCGCAGCAAGTCCTTCACACCATCATGCGCGAGATGCTCCACTGGCTATCTCCGATCACGCCGCACCTCGTGCAGGAACTGTCCGAGCATCTCCCCGAGTCTTTGGCAACTGCGCTCGATCCGTTCCGCCAGGCGTGGTCGCAGCCTTACGCAGCTCCCGCCGAAGCTCAGTCTTCGGAGTCGCGCTCTGCGTTCAAGTCCTTCGAACATCTCAGTCGAGCGGTCAAACTTGCGCAGGAACAGGCTCGCTCGGCGGGCAAACTAGGCAGCGGTCTCGCATGCCGCGTTGTGGTCGTAGGCCGGCAAGACAACAGCCAGACCGCCGCAGGTCTAGCCAAAGACTTTGCTCAGATTGAACCTGAGCTAGCTTCTCTACTGGTGGTCAGCGAAGCGCAGATTGAGTGGGCGCAGGATCCCACGAGGCTCGAAATTCGCTCGGAGCCTGAGGGAGAGGCGTGGCGCTTCGAGGCTCCCGTGGAACTCCGTGGCGCTGATGGCGAAGACGTGCTCGTGGCGAAGGTGCAGGTGTTGCCGCCTCTTATGAGCAAGTGCGTGCGTTGCTGGCAGTATACCGCACAGAACGACGAGACGCCTTGCGGAAGGTGCCAGATGGCCTTGGCCGAAAAGGGCATCGCTGTGTGAGTGGGACGAGCCACGGGAGCCCTCGCCAAAGACTTCTCATCTCGATCAAAACACCCCTGTAATTGTATCTCTACTGTATAGCACCCTGTAAAAAACATCCAACCCCTCCAACATCCCAACATTGCAACCAACCCAAACCATAACCAGAATCGACTCTCTCACAGCTTCGCCTCGCCTCCCTCCCTCTCCACCCCCCTAAACCTCTTGAACGACTCCAAACACCCCGGATTCGCCACCGTCGCACTCGCCTCCACATCCTGCCCGCTGATAATCTGCTTCACAGCGACTTCCACTTTCTTCCCATTGATCGTGACCGGCACCTCGGGAACCTCGAAAATAAACCGCGGGACGTGGCGCGCGCTGAGACCTTCGCGGATAGCGGTTTTGAGCTGGGCACGCAGCGCGGGCGTGAGAGAGGCCGTGCTTTTGGAGGGCACGACGAAGAGGAAGACGGATTCGTCGGGGTCGTGAGGGCGGCGACGGCCGACGCAGAGGGTGTTGGAGAAGAGGGTGTTGAAGGGGGGCGATTCGACGATGGCGTAGATTTCGCTACTGCCGAAGCGGATGCCGGAGGGGTCTTTGAATGAGTTAGTTATGATAGCTTGTTAGGTTTGATTATCCCGGGTCAAGAAGAGATGCTGAAGACTTACTAAGAACGCCATCGCTGCGGCCATGCATGGTGAAGCCTCCAGTGTGAGGATTGCGCGACAGCCAGTCGTGCTGTGCCCAGACGTCGATATTGTCGAAGCGCTCGAAGTAGCTGGACTTGTATTTGCGATTTCCCGTGTCGCCCCAGAAGAAGCACGGCATGCTCGGGAAGGGTTTGCGGATGATCATCTCGCCCGCCTCACCAGAGTCGTAGATCGAGGCGCCGGTCGTGGAGTCGACGATATCGACGTCCATACCCAAGGCACGGATTTGCATTTCGCCGGCGTAGATGGGCCCGGCCGGGTCGAGTGCTATGAGCGATGTGGCGGTGTCTGTGCCGCCGGCGGTGTTGCAGATTTGGACGCTAGGTGGGAAGCAGCGGTAGAACCAGCGGTATTGCTCTGGTGAGAGGGTGGCGCCGGTGGTGTACACTGTCTTCAGGCTTGAGAGGTTGAATTCTTGCTTGGGGACACACTTTGACATCTCGACTTCGAGGAGGTATCTGGGCGAGCTACCAAAGAAGGTCACTTTGAACTTCTCCACGATGCGAAGGAGTTGTTTCGCATCTGGATACAACGGGCTGCCGTTGTAGCAGATCGTTGCGGCGCCGATGGAAAAGTGACCGCACATGATGTAAAAGACCACCCAAGACGTCGAGGAGTACTGCATAATCACGTCCGCCGGTGTGAGCGAATTATGCAGGATGGAGATCTTTCTTGTCTGTATGCATAAGCCGTGGCGGTGCACGATACATTTGGGAGCCCCGGTCGTGCCAGAAGAGTAGCAGATCATGAGTGGGTCGTTGAAAGAGACGCGTGTGAACGTGAGCTGATCGTCCTGGTTGGCTCGTTGGAGGAAGTCGTGAGTCGTTGGGTATCTTAACGACTGGCTCACGATTGGGACCACAAAAGTCGCCGGTACTGGCTTGAGCCTAGACAAGATCTGATCAAGCTTGTCGAGAGTCGAGACAGTCTTGCCTTTGTACACAGCGTCGCCATCAACGAACAAGATGCTCGGAGTCACTTGCTGCAATCGAGAAACACATCCTTCCAAGCCTAGGTCCGGACTGATGCATGTGAAGATAGCTCCGATGGCAGCAGTAGCGTGGAACAATACCATAGCAAAATTGGAAGTAGCGACCAAGGCTCCAACTCTGTCTCCTTTCTTGATTCCAGACCGTCGTAAAGCGCTCGCTGTCAGCCGAACGCTGTCTCGAAACTCCTGCCAGGTCACGTACTCCGCCTCGTCAAGACTCTGTCCTTCGCGAAGTCCGATTAAAGCGGTAGCATTGGGGTCAGGGTTTGCGAACATCGCATTCTCTGCGTAATTGATTTCAAGTCCTTCGAAAAACGGTGGATTGGAGCTCATGGGCGCGTTGCCATCGTAAGCTTGTTTGATCGAAGGCGGCAGAGACGGCACGAGTTTTAGGTACTTGTACAAGTCTATCCAGAAGTCCTGCGGTTTCTCATTGCTCCATCGGATCAATCCTTGCGAGTCTTTTATATTCAAGCGAAAAGACTTGTTAACATGGTTCCGGTATTCGTCCATAGCTGTAATGCTTGTCTTTCGATTCGCTTGTTGTGGTGTCCATAGTAGCTCAGGGTTGCTGTTACCGTTGGAGGGTGCCATTTTTGTTAAGGCCAATGGATGAACTGTCTTTTCCCAAATTTATTGTTTCTTGGTCATTGCACCATGTTTGATTAATGTATATATGTAAATTATCAAGGCCGCCGCCGCCATCGGCGGGGAAAGTGTAACCTTCGCCGAGGTAGAGACTTTGGGCTATCTACCAGACCTCACATAGGAGTAACACCGAGTTCACTCATGGACCAAGCCCTCGTACTGTTGCCGACGACACACCCGACGCTGCAGGTTGTTGTTCGATGTATTGTAGCGGTATCGGCAAGTTTTTGTTGAAGATGCACTCACTCTGAATCAGTAGTGAAGCAGCACTTTTGTAGAAGTGGGCATAGATGCAACCAGTTCACATCTTGTCACGATATTTAGATATACAATGAAGCCTTCTCATTCTATCTGTCACTGAGGTGCCCCGATGTTTTGTGGACGTGTGCCTTTTGCACGATTCCATTTCTTAGTCAAGTGAACGCTGATCAAATGGCAGAAGGCGGTTGTCCCCCGTTGCCATATACATATACATATACATATACATATACATATACATATACAGTATCGCCGTTCGTATACACATGTCGACTGTTCCGATGGATACACACATACAGTGCCTCCGACCTATAACGTCCGAAAATTACCCAGTCGCACTTGTACCGTCACCCTGCTGAGCCATAGCCTTCTTCAGCGCCTCCCTCTCCTCGCGAACATTAACGCTCCTCCTGCGGATCTTCTCTCCATCGCCAAACACGACCGGCACAAGCTCTTTCTTGTTCACCTTGCCCATAGCATTTCGCTTGATCGAATCAACGACCGCAAGATCCTGTGGGATCTTATAAGCAACAAGCTTATCCTTCAGTGCACGTCTCATGTCCATCGCACCCCATGGCTTTCCATTTCGTCCGCCCGTCTTGCCCTCTTCGGACAGTACGACAACAGCGGCAACCTTCTGGCCCCAAGCCTCAGAAGGTAGGCCGACGACTGCGCACTCGCTGATCTGTGGTAGAGATAGGAGTTCGCGTTCGATTTCGAGAGCTGACACCTTCTCGCCACCGGTCTTGATGATGTCCGCGCTGCGCCTGCCCTGGATGAAGTAGGCGGGTCCTTGCGCCCATGAGCCGGATTTACCTTCACCAGCGCCAGGCACGTTACGGCGGACGGCGATGTCGCCAGTCTTGAACCAGCCGTCTTCTGTGAACTCTTTCTCTGTGGCAGCGCGGTTGCGCCAGTATTCTTTGAAAATGGTAGGACCACGAAGCTGGATCTCTCCTTGTCTTTCTTTGCCTGTCGCGGGGTCTGTTTCTTCGCCGAGTGGGATAGTCGTGGTGGTGCCGTTTGTGTCGTCGGTCTCGACCAGACGTGCCTCCACGAAAGGCAAAGGCCAACCAACGGACCCATCGATACGATCGGCGTCATCAAGACCACACGAGAGCGCCATACCCACCTCAGTCATACCGTATCGCTCGAGTAGTACGTTACCGCCAGAAAGCTCCGTCCAGCCGTCGCGGGTTGGTTTTGGTAGAGCGGCAGATCCAGAGATGTTCAAGCGAAGGTGTTTGCGAGATACAGCCTCTGTTGCGGCTTCCTTCAGCTCTGGAGAAAGCGCTGGATATGTCTGTAGCATGCGTGCCCAGATGGTTGGGACCACTGTGAAGAATGAAATAGGCGGCTTGGTGTCGTGTGTGGTACCGTTAGAGGTGCCATTGGTGCCATTTGACTGCAAGAATGGTGCAGCAAAGCGTTTCCAAACATTGTCCACGTTGAACGGGAACATGAACTCGATGCTGCTACCGGCAAGCAAAGGCGTAAGAAGGGCGTTCACCGTGCCGTGAATGTGGTGCAGCGGTAGGACGTGCAGCAGGCGGTCGGCAGGGGTGTACTTCCACGCCTCGAGCAGACTGTGTGCCTGTGCAGTCAAAGTGGCTTCGGAGAGCATCACACCCTTGGGTCTCGCAGTTGTACCAGATGTGAACAGCATCATGCCACCAGCAGCCGCATTGGGCATCCCAGTGAGTTCGACATCGAAGTTGTCCTCGCAGCCCTTCTCCAGCTTGTCCAACTGAGTAAATACTGGAGTGTTTTCCAATCCCTCTTTCAACACCTCTTTCGCCTGGTTCGCATACTTGGCCGACGAAAGCAGCGCAAGCGCACCACTGTGGTCCAGGATATATCTCAACTCTGACGCAGGAAACGAAGGTGCCAATGGCACCGCAATGGCATTGGAAGCTAGGGCAGCAAGGAGCGTGACTGGAGAAAATAACTTAGCTTCTGAAGCTGGAGCAGTACCGAGGAATTGGTATGATTTCCCAAAGAGCTATGCGCACCTACATAGTCGTAGCCGTTCTCTACCATGAACGCAATGCGCTCGCCGGCGATTCCGCTCTCATCTTTGCCCGTCTCTTGCAGCAATCGCTCTTTGGCGCGCGACACATCGCGCAGCAGGGAGCCGTAGGAGAAGGCAACGCCGGAGTCGAAGTTTACGACGGCGGTGGAAGAGGGATCGTGTTTGCGAATGGCCTCGAAGAACGCCGAGCGCTGGAGCGCAGCTGCCATTGCCGAAGAATTGCAGGAGAAGGCACGTGAGTAGCGCTGTGTGAGTGAATGGGTGGCTGCCGGGGATGAAGTGGCAGTGGTGGTGGGATAGCAGGCCTTGTGTCTGGGCAAAGAGCGAAGGCAGGCGGTTACAGAGCGGTGGGAGAGCATTGTAGAAAAGGGAAGGAGGGTCGGATTGGACGACACGGCATGCCAGTCCAGCTGAGCAGCGGCAGTTGAGATGGAGTGGGTTGCCTTCGGGAAATGGATTGATTGAATGATTCGTGAACTAGCTATGCATTAGTTATCGCCTTTGGCGGCGTCTGATAGCGGCTGGAGTTGCCGAGATCGGACTCCGACACAAGCACCCCCATTGGGAAATGGAGGAAACAACAACACGAGAATACACGTATGTAATGCTGACGTCGAGTATCATCTGTGTAGCTGGAATAATCTACGTAATATGTACTGTACTTGTTAAGCCCTCGAACTTGGCCGGAGCTAACGAAGATGAGCAGAAGAAGGTCCCCTGCTGAGTTCGCGCGACTCTACAGACCCCAAGATTACCAAGACCCATGGGTAAATCCCAACAATGCTAGGGCTGACCAGGATGATATGTAGTTCCCATCCTGTCCGAATACTGGGTTGCAGGGTTGTGTAAGTCAGCACGATCACGAAGCGTGTTGCAAGTATGTAAGATCCACTCCGGACTTCAGTAACACCGATGGCAAGGGCACGACTCGGTCCAATCGGCACAAAAGAAAGCCCTTTGTTCTGTCCCACGGCAGATATTTAAGGATCATTAAAAGGTGAGGTTTCATTGATAAAATTATAGGTGGTATTGCCCAATTTCAGGCCTAATGTACGAAACCAAGATGATAAAAAATCTGGAGCCAACATTGCTGCTCGTGCTCCATTCATTCGTAGCGGACGATAAAAACCGCACTCCATCAGCCTCTCGGGGTATCCTAGTGCATGAAAAAGCACTAAATTCTGTTCGTGACGAAAAGAGAAGACGGTTTAAACCTCAGCGCGAGCTGCGCTGTTGTCGACCTTGTTGCGCTTCTCACGGCCCTTGTCAGACCATGGGAAGTGAGCGACGGGGATGAGGAAGAAGGAGTTGCTGGGGTCAGCAATACCAGCGAGGGCGTTGTACCTGAAGTTTTGTTAGTGCAAGTGTTGATGATATTGGCTTTCAGGACTAGACATACCAAGCAGTGAAAGCCGCGAGAATACCAAAGGCACCACCAGCTCTCAGGAGACCAGTGTGGGGCGCACCACCGCTGTGCAGCAGGTATGCGAGGCCGAGGAACAGGAATGCCAGGTCAAGGGTGAAGAAGAGTGTGAAGAAGGCGACAGTCGAGCGGAGAGTGCAGATCAGCAACAAGAAGGTGAAGATGAACCAACCCATGAGGTAAAGTCCGAAGGAGTCAAGGAAAGGTGTGGCTGATTCTGCCTCCAGAGTCGACATGATCTCGAAGCCACCGGGCGTCAGAATGATGGCTGTGCCAATCCAGAAACCACCGTATGAGGACAGAGCGGTGGCACCAAAGGTGTTGCCCAGCGCAATTTCCCTATAATTTGTCAGGTCTGCTATTTACCTGGGACATTGTTATGCATCTGTTACTTACCACATGCCGGCGAGGAGCTGAACGAGGCCTCCGTACGCAAAAGCAGCGCCAACAACAATGTTGGGCTCGGAAAGACCGCGAGTGCCCAGGTTAACCAATGACAAGACGAAAGTAGTCAACGCGAAAGCGCTGAGACCAAGAGGAGCCGGGTTGGCGAACTTGCTGCTTGGCGGCTTGTAAAGACCGGGCTGGAAGTCACCACCGAAGGCAGGAAGACGGACAGAGTCGCCAGTGTTGATGTGAGCGAGCGGGTTGCCGCCATAGTCGTAAGGCTTGCGCTGCTTCACAGGAACTTGGGGCTGACCAGTGGCGTGGTCGAAGTGGTCGCTGTTTCCATTGACCGGAGACTCCATCGACTCCTTTGTAATATCATGCTGCTGTTGCGGTGTCGCCATCTTTGCGATATGATTTTCTTCACGTGAAGTATGAAGAGGTCGTGATGTAGAGGGAAAGGTCGGATGGGTTGCGGTGGTGTTGTAGTAGACACTGCCAAGGGTGGTAACCGTTGAATCAACAAACACAGGCAAACAACAACGGGTGAGGTCTGGCTGGTAAGAATAATCTCCTAAACACAAAAGAGCTCTCGCGCGTGGGCTGGACTGGCGCTATATACCTTTGGCGTCTCGCACTGACTGCAAGCTCACCTCCGTCAGCCGAGCATCTACAACACGGGGTGTGTGTGGGGAGATGCTCGATGCTCCAATCTCTGGAGACCATCAGGGACCTTGTGGAGACGGACCAAAGGAGGACGATCAGCACCGTCTGGCGGTCGGTTCGGCAGGTATCAAAGTTATTGACTAAACGTCCTAAAGTGGCTCGAGAGTGGCCCGGGGAAGCAGACGGTTGTCACACGCATGTCGGCCGCACGCCGCATCTTCCGGCCATGGCACACATAGCCTAGCACTCTGATACAAATCACTGCTGGGATGCAGACAGGCATGGGCAGGAATAGGATGCCACCCGCATCCTAGCGTGATGGGGCACTTTCCTCGCGTGCAGGGCAGCGTGGAGCGAGGTCAGCACGGCACTCTCTGCAAGACCTGCAAGGGTTGTATGTAGACAGGTATCTGCGCCGCCTTGTCAGCCCAGCAATATCTCCGCAAGAGAGTGCTTGGAGAGATGGAGATCGCTCGAGAGGAATGACGAGCATCAATGACGCGCTGTGGTCAATCATGTTCCGTTGTCGGCATCTCATCAGCATGCCAAATCGACATCGTAGGACTGATGTCACAGAAGAGCTTATAGCAGCCACTGAGTAACGCGCCAAGTCTGCCTGGATTGCTTGTCTCGACCGTGTGCTCAGACGGACCAACGCTCGCGCTATGCAGCTCTCCGCAATCAAACAATAGAACGAAACAGTCGCATGCAAGCGCGCCAGCATGCTGGGTTGCGGCAGAAGAGGTAGTCAATCCGGTGCGCAAACAAATCCTTCCGTCCACTGCGACACAACACTATACCGCCCGTCTTGTCTGTGCAGCACAGCGACTTGTTCACTTTGGCGACGCCGTTGAGGCCCCGGCTCCGTGCCCTACCAGCCCTTGCAATGATCCGCCAATGCCGTAGAGGCGAATAGCCAGTCGAGCCAGTGAGGTACAGTAGCCTTAGGCTCTGAACCAGTCACCTGCAAGTCGGCTTTCTGCTCACCCGTCTCTGTCGAACCGAGGTGCCTCATTTATTGATTTATAATTATCATTTGATGAGAGCCGGGGCGGGATGGCCTTGTTGCGTGCGGAGATGAAAGTCCGACGTTGGCTTGCATTGCGTACACCATTTCGATTCATCATTTCGCTGTGTAGAGGGCCATCTCGTCTGCGCCATGTTTAACGATTTGTCCGTACAGAAGGCGACGATTGCCCCCGGTGCGTTGGCCCGTCGGTGGAAAGGATAAATTAGTGGGCGAAGTGTGGAGTCGGGAAAGAGCAGCGTTTGTTTACTGTGGAGAGCACCCACAAGATGGCGCCTGGTGTCGTGCTCGGCCTCTCGGCTCCTTCTCGCAAGCGATGCTCTTCTGCTCTTCACGCCCCATAACTTCAAAGCACATCTTGCACGTCCCCTTCCACGGCCATGCGCAATCTCGTTGGAGCCTCTCTGCGACTGGACCCAACGTAGAACGCGCACGAATGGGCCCGCCCGTGGACCTTCTCTCCTCTCTCTCACACACTCCAAACATGCTCGACGCGCACATCTCGAATCCTTCCACGCTTCAGCTTCGGTGGCTTGACGGCTTAATCGCTTTTTCCGCCATATCATTTGACGCCACCGGCGGTCAAGCAACAGCCTCAAGTCTTTGCTGTGCTTGTCCCCTCGCTTCTGCAGCCTGCAGACGCCTTCAATATATGAGAGTTTGCCCGTGTGCTCCAGCGGCTAATGTCGTGAGACGCCCATGCCAGTGCTGCTCAACGTACCTCCAGTGTTACATTTACATGCGGCCTGTGAATTCAGCCTCGTCCAATATTAGCCGGCTCTTACACCCCTTAGATCCTCCTGCAAGGTGCTATCGTTAGTCCAAGCATGCATGCATTTACGCTTTCTGTGTCACTGTATGCACTGTACATTATTTTGCGCTCGTGCTCATTACACGGTTCGGGCGAAAGCTTGTTTGGATCTTGCAATTACTCCGTCGGGGTCCAATACTACATATTCACTACTGCAGTCTACTATGCGCCCCATCAAACCCTGCATGAGCAGCGTGTTGTAAACAAACCTTGATGGATTCAGCACCGCTTGAGCTCGAAGACGAGGGACACGCCAACGTGGTTTGCGGTGATTGGTGCAGTACTGAAAGTTGCTATGCTTATACATTTTGTCGGTACCAGGTGTCTCGAGCGAACCATGTATTGCGTTACAAACAAAAGCGGAGAGCAGCAGCTGAGAAGAAGACTTATCCGTTAGGCCCCTCGTCTGGCAGGTCATCCGCAGTGCTCGGTCGAGACTTTGAACATGCATTATCAACGTACAGTTCTTGCGCCCAAGTTTATGTACGGACTCTCAATGGTAAAGGAAAAATTATTGACTCTCTGAGACTGATAGTACTAGCGCTCTAGGCTTTGAAATACAGAGGCGACGTGGATAGTATCTCAACGGCTAGCATACTCCTAACATGACCTAAAGCCTATAACGATACCATAGAGCGATATCGATAAGGCGCGAGAGTTTGAGTCGTACACAAACTTGAGCGTAAGTGCTGTACCACGATAGCATCATGACTGATTTCTACGTACTGCCTGGCTAATGTGCGCTCACACCACCGTCCGCCTCCCATACCGCGCCGTTGACGATCTCCGCGGCATCTGAACACAAGAAGAGAGCAATGTTGGCCATCTTGTTCACGTCGCAGAACACCTCGCCCTTCATGTCTGGATCTAGTTGTGGCACATACGTCAGCAGTGAAGCAAAGAGGGACATATGAGGCATTGACATACAGTACTTCATCAACAATCCTACGCCCTCCATGTTGATCCCGCCCGTCCCAAGACTTGCGGTCATGTTGGTAGCCATTGCACCCGCAGCAATGACATTGCAGCGGATGCCTTTGGAGCCATAGAACGCGCCTGTGTTCTTGGTCAGGCCGACCAAGCCGTGCTTGCTTGCAGTGTACGCGGCGCCTGCGGCGAGAATCAGTATGGGCTCGCGAATGCGCAGATTTGACTAGAGTTCTCTCTGCTGACATACCCGAAGTGCCACCTCTGGTTCCTGCGATCGAGGCGATGTTGACGATGCTGCCCTTTTTGCCTTCTTTCAGCCACTGCTTGATGGCGCGGCCACTCACTATGGCTGGAGCAGTCAGGTTCAAGGCGATGACATTGTCCCACATCTTCCTGTCCTGGAAAATGAAGGTCACAAGTCAGCTTGTTGGTCATATATCGGTACCGTGGACTACGGTTTCGCGCTCTTACCATCTCAGCCACCGCATCAAACCTATCAATTCGACCAGCACAGTTGATCACGAAATCAAGCCCACCAAACATCTTCTCGCCTTGTGAAAAGACCTGTTCGACGCTTTCATCCTTAGTGATGTCTGCTTGCACTGCAAGTGTACACTCCGGATACGCTGCGGACACCTTCTCCTTGAAATCGGCAATCAGCTCTGCGTTGATGTCGCAGACAACGACGTTCGCTCCCGCTAGTAGGAAGGCCTCAGCTATAGCACGGCCGAGACCACCACAGCCGCCGGTCACCAATGCAGTCTTCTGAATGAATGATTGTTGGCTCATGATGACTGTCTGTCGAATTGGGGAGCTGATAGTTGAATGGTGAGGTTTGGATATTAGTAGGCGAAGTTCACCAGTGATATGCTGAGAACTAGCGTTGTACAGGCAAGATGATTCCGACGGAGAAGAACACAATGGTACGATACCAAGTACGACGACTTGTTCGCTCGTCAGGGATCATCTAAATTTCGCGCGAGTGGAGGCGCTAAATGTTGATGGCTTCGAAAATGATTCAAGACTTCTCAGTACAAGTCCTTTCGATCTCTACTACCACGCGTCCATGGACCGGCAGCAAGATATAAAGGACTTTGATGGCTATCGTGGATACACAACCAAAAGAATCTCCATGACAAGGGAGTTGTCAGCTCGTAGCCTCGTACACGTCTCGTATATCAGGGCTAGAGCACGGACAGGGATTCCCCGCGATAGTGGAGCCGGTGATTGAGAGAGCTCCAGGATAGCTCTAGCTGTTCGTCATGCCGCGGTTGCATAGATACGGTAGCGAGTACATCTCATGTTGTACTTGACGACTCTACAGCAGTTCAGTCTTGAATCTCAACACATCATTGCGCCCTACTACTGTTCTGTACCGTAACTGTCCAACTGTTTTATCAACTGCCTGCCTACCAGCGAGCCCCAGCCTCCTTCACCGTTGCATTGGCATCACATCACATCACAAGCGAAACCTTGAGTTCTCCAGGCAGCAGCAGCTACATCTCCTCAGACCGCAAGGTCGACTACCTTACTCTACTCAGCACAACTTGCATACCTTTGTCTAGCATATATCATTCTTCGCCATGACCGGCGGCGGGAAACAGCCCGAGCAGAACCACACCGCTCGTACCTACTTTGACCACTCTTCCGCCCAACGCATCAACACCGACGCTGTTATAGTCGACTCCCTCCGCAGTGAATACCCGTCGCTACACCTCACAATCGTCCCACAGACGTCCTGCAACCTCATCACATTCGCCAGCTCCGGCAATGGAGGCCTCGCCTCGATCGACAACGAGAAGGACCGCTTGAGATGGAGCAGCTATGTGCCACCAGCCACTCGCTTGCACGGCGACGAGGGTGGGCTGGCGGAGTCTGTCAAGTTTGGCAAATTTCTCCTGGATTGGGAAGGGAAAGAATACGTCGTCTTCGTCGCTAATGGTCGCGACGGAACGTCTGCATACCCTAGCGTCACCCACCAGTACGTTCTCGCTCCTTCTGTGCAAGCAACTGATCGTTTGTTGCTGGCGGCGGGCAAGTGGACCAACGAGCTGCATGGCGAGGTTTGGGTGTTCGATGGAGGATACTGGCAGAAGAGTGCGGAGCTATGGGACAGCGTTTCAAAAGCAAGCTGGGACGACGTAATCTTGGACAAGGACATGAAAGACGCTATTCGCGGCGATGTAAACCACTTCTTCGACAGTCGCGAGACATACGAGAATCTCAAGATCCCGTGGAAGCGCGGAATTATCTACTACGGTCCTCCGGGTAAGTCCACGCACAGAGTAGGCACTCCATCAACGTCCCTAACATAAACACAGGCAACGGCAAGACAATCTCCATCAAAGCAACCATGCACGCCCTCTACGAGCGCAAAGCCCCGATCCCTACCCTCTACGTCCGCAGTCTTAGCTCCTTCGGCGGTCCAGAATACTCGATCAACTCAATCTTCAGCCTCGCCCGCCGCACCGCACCCTGCTACCTCGTCTTCGAAGACCTCGATTCGATCGTACAGGACAACGTACGCTCGTACTTCCTCAACGAAGTCGACGGCATCAAGCGCAACGATGGCATCCTGATGCTCGGGTCAACGAACCACCTCGACCGCCTGGACCCCGGCATCTCCAAGCGCCCGTCGCGCTTCGACAGGAAGTACCTCTTCCCGAACCCCAACGAGCCGCAGCGCGTGGCGTACGCGCAGTACTGGCAGAAGAAGCTGGAGAGCAACAAGGATGTCGATTTCCCGGATGCGCTTTGCGGGGCTATTGCGAGCATTACGGATGGGTTCTCGTTTGCTTATATTCAGGAAGCTATGGTGGCAAGTTTGTTAGCGATTGCGGCGAGGAGCGGCAGTGACCACAAGGGCGAGGACGGGTCGAGTGGCGATGACGATTTGGACAAGCTGGTGTTATGGCGAGAGATCAAGAAGCAGGTGAAGATCTTGAGGGATGAGATTGGAGATGAGGACGACCAGGCTGGTGATGCGCTGCCGATACGAAAGCTTGTGCTGTGAGAGGTCTTTTGTGTATTGCGAAACAACGGCATATTGTCATTGCATACAGTTCTTGCGCTTAAGTTTGTGTACGGACTCTCGATGGTAAAGGCAAGATTGTCGACACTCTCTAAGGCTAATAGTACTAGCGCTCTGGGTTTTGAGATACAGAAGTGACGCGAACGGTATCTCAACGGCTAGCATACTCCTAACTTGACCTAAAGCCTAAAATAATAGCCTAGAGCGATATCGACAAAGCGCTAGAGCTTAGTTAGTCGTACACAAACTTGAGCGTAAGTGCTGTATACCCTCTATCGACGGTAGTTGCTCCGCACAACCTTTTGTTCCGCAGAATCAAAGCTTGAGGTCGTTCTTTGGGAACAGTGCATGTTCTGATCCGGACGATGAAGCCCGGGATCAGCTCTAGGCTGCAAACGCAACTGGTTCACGCGCTCGATCTGGTTCTCAAGGCAGGCATTCAGGAACACTGAAGATGGACTCGTGTCGTAAAAAATCAATACGTGAAGCAACAAAGTAATGTACATGGAACCAAATGCGTGCGTTCAAACCGCAAACCAATACAGAGACTCCGTACCCCAATAGAATGAAACAGCCGAGCCCTCAAAGCAAGAACTCCCAAAGGAAGATGGCAATAAATCACAAGAAGACTGGTGGCAAGCATCATCATCTAAAACGCCTGTTCTGGCCGTCGCGGTCGTAATTCGTTGCTTCAAAGTGGCTCGTGCCGGGACTGGTTGGCTCCTCCGGCGAAAGGACAGATTGGATGCTCAAGCGTTGCTGTGTTTCTGGCGAGTAGCGCTGCAAAGCATAAGCCGAACTCCCGTATGAGATGGCCCCAAGGCTCGAAGAGGCAGGCGCTCTCGCAACAGCACCGTCACCGTGAGCTTTCCCGGCTCTAGACACAGGTAGCGGTGGCTGGTATTGGGGTAGCGGAAGCGGCAGGCTCCTTGAGCGCAAATGCTCTTGGTGCAAACGCTCTTGTTGTCGACTGTAGGATTCGGACCAGGAGGCACTGGCGCCGTGTCTGCTGGATGCTGAGACAGGAGCGATATCGCCAATTTCGTCTGTGGCCTCCATATCAGGCTCGGAACCGGAACACAGCACAATGCCGGAGTCGCTGTTGTGGTCTGAAATACCTCGGTCTTCGACGCAATAGGCCTGGGCGTGGTGGTCGGCCGAGGCTTTGCGCTGCGCAGTGCGAGCAGTGGTTTGGAGGAGCTTGACGCCTTTCTCCATACACTGAGATTGGGTGTTAGTCGTAAGCCGGAATGCTCTCGTTCAGCTTGGACTTACTTTGGCTTCCACGACGTTCCAACGTTCGCCGAGACGAGCAGCAAGTATCTCCCACATTTCTTTCCTGCAGGCAAGATACTCCTGAGCGAGCAATTCGAGTTTCTGGTTGTCCCAGTCGTCGACATGTCGACGCTCGATCAATCGCTCGTGTCTTTTACGGCAGGCGTTTGCCGTCTTGTTGGGAAAGTTCCTACTGGCGATTGGCTGCCAGTTGAGGCCCGATGCACGGGCACGTAGAAGTATCTCATCGTCAGATGTGGACCAGATGGCAGCATTGCGTTGAGATGCGGCGTTGGGTTGCGGGTAGGGGGCGGTTGTGGATGCTGTAGAGTATGACATGGTGGGTCTTGCCTCTTTTGGCATGATCGGTAGGTTGTTGAGATAGGGCATGTATGGCAGTGATCGTGAAAGTCGTTTATAGCAGACCGTTGCAGTCGTCAAGTGACACCGGTGTATTCGTAAAAGGAGAAGTACGCTTTCCAGGCGTCACTGTGCGTCAAGCACAGAGTAAAGAGGGACGGAAGGGAATTCGAATTATCGATTAGAAGGAGGATAGGACGCCGAGTACCAGACTGAGACGAGACGAGACGAAGGAAAGACTCAAAGGAAACAAGGAAATAAGGAAAGAGAGAGTGAAGTAAAAGAAACGGAGCGGTCTTGTGTTGATGGCCTTTGTTGTTTCGCCTTACGGTGGCAAGATGGCCATCTTATACAAGCCAGACGGCCTTCTTCAGACCAGTTCCTGGCGCCAAAATCCGGTGAAGTGAATATGTACGGTACCTGTTTCAGGGTGCGATCCTCAGGCGCCAAAGGACTCTGAAACGAGCAAAGAGAGGTTTCGCTTCAACAGATTTTGAAGCTGCTATTCCGAGCTGGGCGTCTGTATGTGCCCTGAAACATCATGTTAGCCTTGGGGCCGGCGCTACTCCATACCGACCATATAGCGCGGCCAGGTAGGTCGCTCAATGGCCTCTTGACGGCGGGTACCTGAGTGGAGGAACGTCATTGTTAGCGAGATAAAGGTCTGACCTGCAGACCGCGGCTAACTGGACTATTATAGGATGTGCGGCGACTGTTCAGTGAAGCGGTCGCGAATGTGGATGTCGTGAGGCGCGCGCGAGATCCTTGGGCGGCTAATTGAGCGCCCAAAATGGTATAGCTATTCTTGGACCATGCAGAAGCGATGAAGATGCATGAGGAGGGAAGTCGCCAGCAAAAATGGTCTCCAGAAGATGGACATGCGTGTTACAGACGGAGGTTGCCGCAAATATGGTGGTTTCTTAAAGGACACCAGTAGTTCGACATACTCACCAGTGGCATGGTACCACCTTGAGTCAAGCCGGATGGATCTGCTCGCTACTTGGGCATGTTTTTGAAGACCCTTTAGATTTCATGGCTGGCAAGAGCATGCCTTTGGATCACCATCATTTGCTATAGCATGTACGCGTGAAGACTTGTGAAGGTCAACATTGAATCAGTTGTTCTTCATCCACGAGGACTGCATCGCCAAGCTTCAAGACTACACCGCATTGGGCAGTGTGTTGTTTTAGCTTGCGACTTCGTGCCGAACACTTGCACCTACGCGCCAACACAAGCTATCGAGCAACATCCAGCATGGCCGCCGCAGACCAGCCCATGGAAGATGCGCAGGTTCAAGAGCAAGATCGCTCGCCTTCGCCCGCGCCGCCACCGCCTGTAGCCACCGCGCCCGGTCCACGCGCAACAGCCCTCCAGAAGCTGTATGCCGATGCGATCGCGCACGTGTTAAAGACGTGCAGCTACAACAACTTCGCCTCATGCTTCCCTACACCTGCGAAGGAAGTGCCTGGTAGCATCAAGCACCTCCATGAGCAATTCAATGATCGGCTGGGCTCCAATATGCGCACCAACTTCGAGGATATCCTCACAGAGCGCAATGTGGTGCCCAGTCTCAACGAGCTGGATGCCCTGATCGAAGACGCGAAGAAGCGCAAAACGAAAGCGGAGGAAGAGGCAAATGGACAGCCTGTGCAAGCTCCAATTCCGTAAGATGGCTTCCTATATTCCGTCGGTTTGATTACTACTAACTTCATGCTTCTACAGACCGCACGCGCTGCCTGCGCAACAGCTATACCTTTCACACCTGGCGCCCTCTCTATCACAACAATCACAATCGCTTCAACTGCGCCAGGATGCACTACAAGCTGAGAATGCAGAGATCCTGCAAAGAGTGCTGCAACAGAGGAAGGAGATTGAGAGTATAATGAAGGGCCTTGAGAATGTCGTCGCGGATCTTGATCAATCAGCTGCGGCACTCAAACCGGAAGACGTCGAGGAGCTTGTCAGTGAAGCTCGTGAGGTGGATGAGGACATCCGAATGACTGTATGAGTGCTGGGCAATGTGCTATGCGAAAACGAAACTGGTATGGTTGGGTGTTGGACTATGGCGTTGTGTTTTGTGATACCCCGAAGGTGGCTCTCTTGTCTTTACTCAGCAACACAAATCGATACAATATCTGACACAGCCGATGATCTTAAATCTATCCTGCGTCTTGCGCTGAACCTTCTTCACATGCCCTTGATGCGCTAATTAGTGATATCATGTTCCACAGCCTCGGCCGGCCCGTGTGGTCCAGCGCGCTTCATCTCCGATAGATTGCCAAACACGTCTCCCTCTCGAAGTACCTACACAATACCTATCACGCGATCAAAATATTGAGTACTCACACATCATGGCAAGCCAACCGCAAAAGTAAGCGCTTCTCTGATTTGTATCGTAAACCCTCATCACTAACCTCTCTCGCGCAACAGCGTCTGGCAAAGCCGCTCCAAGCAACAGGCAGCCTCAAGAACACCACAAAACCGCTCCAACACCGCATCGCCCTCGCCCGCCCAGCAATCGCAAACAAACCAGCCTCAGACCAAGCCAGCTCAGCAACCAGGCAACTTCTGGGCGCAACGCACTAGCCAAAGCCGCGAGTCTAGCAATGGGCGAACAAACAAAGAGAGCGCTGCGCCAAAGCCTACTGTCCCGGCCTTCAATGCGGCCGAAGTGAGGACTTTCCTGGCTAGGGATGCGCACGCTGGATATGCGACGTACAAGGTGCAAGAGGCGCAAGGCGCTGCGAAGGGTGGCGCTTGGGGTGCGAGCAAGGGTGAGTCGTAGCGGCGTGCGCCTTCTGAAGGATTGGCGAGCTGATATTGGGATGCAGCGAACAACCAGTCGTTTTTTGGACAGCTGGCGAAGCAGGTCGCTACCATGGAAGGAGGCGGCTGAGAGTTCATGCCTTGCGGTGTTGACTTTGAAGAACGGATTGAGACATGCTGCGCTTGATTGAAGAGTGCTGTATAGCTCAAGGCAGGTGGAAGAATGACCATCGTAGGAGCGACAAGTCTCGGCCAAGAGTGGAATACATGAGAAATTGGGCACGAGGAACGGCGACGACATCATGGTACGACATAGGAGGCTGGACACTCCTGGGAATGAGAGACACGGCTTGCAATGCTCACAATAGTTGGGTACATCCGTCTCATATCACAGCTTTGTGCACGATGCATCAAGCACAAGAAGGAATGGACCCACTGTCGTCGCAGGCGCTTGTAGAATAGAGAACACTTGACTGCAGTCCAAATCGGATCATTCAATTACTTCATAACGTTACTCGTTCGTTTCCTTTTCATTCAATGCATAATCAGTGCACAACCGCACCATCGCCATGCTCGTTTGCAAAGATCGCAACGCCCTTCTCTCTGACGTCGCCCTCGCCTTGGGCACCAACAACGAGCTTCTCCATCTTCTCGAAGCCCTTAACAGCCTCACCATACTTCTCGAACACACCCTTCTTGTAGCCGTCAGCAATGCGCTTCACAAACTTCTCCTCGTCCCAGCGGCTACCGATCAAGTCCTCAAAGGTCTGACCCTCCGACCTCTCACACGCCCACACCGACTTGTACGCCGAGCCGAGCGCGCATGCGTTGCCGCCGATATCGAGCTTGTACACGCCCTCAGTGGATCCGAGGACTTCGCCGCAGAGCTGAGCAATGGCCGGGTTGGCGCTGCCGCCGCCGACGAGGTAGACTCTCTTCGGCTGTGGCGGGAGCATGGCACCGGTAGCCTGGTCCGGCTCTGGCTTGAGCAAGTTCTGCGAGCGAAGGCGCAGAGAGAGCATTTGCGACTCGACGATGTTGCGAGCGTCATCTGGAGAAGGGTCGGCAGGGAGCTCTTTGAGCTCGCCAGTCTCAGGCTTGTAGCCGTATCGCCACTGGCCGGCGCGAACGTTGGGGACGATTTCTGGCCTGGGGAAGTAGAGGCCGAGACGCATGTCGGAGGCATCGTCGTTTTGCGAGAGAGGTGCGGTGGAGAGCGCAGTGTCGTTGAATGTGTCCCAGTTTGTTGGGTGGGTTGCTGATGAGTTGAGGGAGTCGCGGATGTGCTCACGCGCAAGGCCGCCGTTCTTGTAGCACAGCATGAACATGTAGAGGCCCGCGGTGGTCGGGTGGTTCATGAAGTGGTAGGCAGGGTCAGGCTTGTAGGCCGGTGTGCTCATCAAGAAGGTCGTGCTCGTGCCCAATGAGACCATGGCATCGGAAGGTCGCAGTGGCAGGGCAAGAATAGTCGAAGGGTTGTCACCAGTGAACGCAATGACTCCAGTGTCTTTGCTGAAGCCAAAGCGGTTGACGAAGTACTCGCTGATATTGCCAAAGATCTTGCCACCATCCTCGTGGACGTGGCCAAGCTTCTGCTTCAGGTCTGCTGCGCCATCTTTGCCACCAGCGGTCAGAGCCAGCAAATCATCGTGCCAGTCGCCCTTATTGATATCCCACAAGTTCATGCCAGTGACATCGCTGATGTCGATAGGTGCCACTTTACCCAGGAACACCGAAGCCAAGAAGGAAGACACTAGTGAGATGCGCGAAACATTGGCGTAGTGTTCCGGATACTTAGTCTTGAAACGCATGATCTGAGGACCGCTGAATCTCTGATCACTTTGTTAGCTTACTCCCCGAAATCTAGACACTGCTATACATACGTGATGGGCCTTGCTACCAGTGACCTGCGCAAGAGTCTCGGGGTTCTTCAGCTGCACGTCGAACTTGTCACACTGCTTCTGTGTGCTAGCATCTTGCCAATTGGGGCTGTGAGGGTGCGCAAAAGCGCTCTTCTGCTCGTTCGACAGCTGCTCCAAAAGTGTCTTGTTCGAATCGAGGCTTGACAGAAGGCTCTCTGCCTCCTTCGACCAGAAGACAGTTCCGTGCTGCATACCGGCACCAGACAGACCCTTGATCTTGCTGAAGTTCACGCCCTCGTCCTTGAGACGCTGGAGAACTAGATCGACAGCTTCAAGCCACATGGCTGTGGGCGCGAAGACCTCGCCTTCGCTCGGGTTTGTGAGCACACCTTTGGTGATGCCATACTTTGAGCCAAAGTCGGCGTCGAAGTCAACCTTTGCCTCGTGCTGGTGCTTCAAGTCGGAGTTGACGACAATGCCTAGTGGCTGTTAGCTTCAGATTGATTGTCAGAGGCCACATAGATCTAACACTTCAATTGCTGGGTCGAGAGGTCAAACCCCTAAATTGGCTTATCTTAGCATAATACAGACACATATGACCATGTTTCCACTGCCTACCATGTACAAGTTGTCGTTGCTCGCCATCGTGATAGTTTGTGTGAGGCGACTCAATGCTTGAAGAAAGTTGTGGCAAATGCTAGAGAGGAATGGCAGAACAGTCGTGCAGTAGCAAACAGCAGAATATTCGTCATATCTAACACATATCCCCAACAAATTCATAGACGTCTCCCAAAGGCTGATTTTAGGCGTGACGTCTGCGTGGATCCCGACTACGGACGACTAGGAGCTCGAGTCCGCCAGAGCACGGATGGGCACGGATGGTTCTGCTCCAATTATCCCGACTGAACGGCTCCACCATCTTTGTCTTCCCGGCTAAAGGCTTGGGCGAGACGTTTGCATATCACGTGTCTGGATGTGAGCCTCGACCAGACAAGTGTTGTGAGCATGTATGAGAGCGAATACTCGCTTGCAACGCTTTCAGCATTTTGGCTATAAAGCAGAGTCTGTGCCCCCTTCTATGATGGCGTCTTATGCCCCTGTTGTGGCTAGACCTTGGGCTTTCAGGATCAAGAGTCATTGCCAGGCCAGACTCTTCAATGATGCGTTACACCGACGAGAGCAGGACACTGCGCACCCGAATCTGCGAGTTTTGCCTTGCAGAAAGTTCTTGCAACGCCTTCAAAACTCTCTGAAAGGCCTCCATTGTCAGTTGGAAGGCCGGCGTCCGACGATAGGCCCTTACTGATTGTAGCCCTGACACACCGCACCCAAGCTCCCGGACATCTTGCATAATGGAGCATGAACAAGCTGCTATATGATGTGCAGGCTTGAACACACTGCAAAGGGCACTCTCGAGAGCAAGCGACCGACGTGTGGAAGGGCCTTGTCGGCCAGGCTGACAGAAGGTATTTAGTGCTACCGACGTCTCAAAGGTACCCCCCTTCCTTCGTTACTCTGAGCCCATTCTTCGTATCTACACTGCCACAACTACCTGCCTCAAGTAGGCTGGTTGCCAAGAACATCCATATGGAAACACAAGAGACCAAGGCCTGCCCCCGCAACGGCTCCGCTTGACAGACAGGTCAACATCCACAATATTGCAATACTCAACGCGATACGTTGCGATGGTTAGTGCCGAACAAGTTAGACGAACGGCGAGTGAGACTGTATATAACAGAAGATCCAAATGTCTGGCCTCCGCTTCTCTACATGCATCTGCAAGAACCCTACCAAACTCTGGCAAGGTCGTCGCCAAGCTGTCTGCTATCAAAGTCCAAGTATCTTACCTGCTTGGGTGCCACTGGCCAAGAGTTGTTTATCAGCTTCACAGTTCATACCACCTACGATTTTCTGCATTTTGAGCGGCTCGAATGGATACGCCGAAGTCTTGGATCTCGAGAGACTCATCAGCTCTCCCAATCACGCATATTGGCGCGGCAACTTCCCCAACCCACGGGATGTCACCACTCATATTTAAAAGGCACACATATCCCACGAATCTGAGCTCTCCAGATCTCATAGCTTGAGTATCCAACACATCATCAAGCCCATTAGACTTTCTTCACCATGGTTTATGTCCGCTCGATTGCGGCTCTGTGCTCTACGCTGATAGGCGTGAGCAGAGCCGCTGGCCAAGGTTCCGCTGCGGATTATGCTGATGGTACAGTCCATGCTCGTATCATGGGTATCAAGATGGTATAGCTTCGTTGTTCAGCACAGAAGGAATCTCAACTAATGTCTGGAACAGGCTCAATGGGAGGCAGAACTCGAGGCTGGCATGATGGACAGCTCACGATACCCTGAGCTGGGCTACACGCCTTGCGAGAACGGCTTTGCAGCTGCCATTCCTGGTGACACCAACAACACCTTCAGATGCAACAACGTAAGGGATCTTGGATGATAGTATGGATGAATGCGAGGCTGACATGCTGTCAAAGATCGACCTTTACCACTTCCTCTCTCACGCTGATCTTGGCAGTAACCATGCTCGCGGATCATCAAGCTGGGGTTGGACATCCGAAGATGGCCGCGAGTTCGTTGCCATTGGCCAATACGATGGCACTGCTTTCGCTGAGATTAGCTCCGAGGGTAAGCTAATCTACCTTGGCCGTCTACCTCAGTACGACGACGAAGGCTCCAACTGGAGGGAGATCAGAATTCTTCGCGACTATGCTGTCGTTGGCTCCGAAGCCATTCACCACGGTGTCCAGATCTTTGACATGAAGAAATTGCTGGCCTTAGACCCGGCAGCTACTCCCACGAACTTCACGCAGGCTGATCTCACCGGACACTGGGACGAACTGCCTGTGGGCCGTACTCACAACATCGTTGTCAATGAGGAGCTCAACTACGCCATTGCAGTTGGATCAGTGGGTGGCAATGCGACTATCAGGGTCAGAGGCGACCTTCCATGCCGCGGTGGATTGATCTACCTAAATATGACAGACCCGACTAACCCCTGGAGCCCTGGTTGCGCGGCAGGTGACGGCTACGTTCACGATGCAGAATGTCTGGTCTACAGAGGTCCTGACAAGAGATACGAAGGTCGTGACATCTGCTACGGATACAACGAGGATACTATTACGATCTACGACGTTACGGACAAGGTTGGCAACACCACCAACATCATTTCAATCACAACCTTCCCGGGAGCTGAGTACATCCACCAAGGTGCTGTCAACGATGTTATGAACCAGGAGTACCTGTTCATGGACGACGAGTTCGACGAGCGTGACGCCAAGGTTGGACCAATGACACAGGGCCTACCTACCACTCACATCTTCGACATTCGCGATCTTGAGCACCCAGTATACACTGGCAACTACGCCGGCAAGACTCGTTCTATCGACCACAATCAATATGTTGTCGATGGATACCTCTACCAATCCAACTACGGCAACGGTCTCAACGTCGTCGACATCTCCACCGTCAAAGAAGACCCCACTGGCGCGGGCATGTGCGAGGCTGGCTTCTTCGATGTGTACCCCGAAGATGACGAGAACGAGGGTGGTGGAACTGTTGCCTTCCTTGGATCCTGGTCCTCCTACGCCAACTTCAAGTCAGGCTTTATCTTCGTGCACACCATCGAGCGTGGTTCGTTCGTGGTGAAGATGACCAGCAAGGAGTGCCCGAGCCCTCCTAAGTGCAAGAAGCCCGATAGCTGCCTCAAGTCTCTGCAGAAGCATGGCGAGGAGAGCGAGGAGTTCTGCGGTAACTTCCTTGTCAGGCAGAACGACGACAAGAGCCTTGTGCCCGACTATGCTAAGAAGTCTTGCGGTGGAAAGGCCAAGGGCAAGGGCAAGGACAAGGACAAGCCCAAAGGAAAGAAGAACGACTTGATTGCAAACGTCAGCAGCGCTTGCGCCTGCATGCCGACCACCACGGTGCCGGAGCTTCCCAGAACTACAAGCCGACCTGCACCACCGACTGTGCTGCCTCCCAAGGCTTAAGTGGTAGATATGAAAGGATAAAAAGTTTGTCTTTAAATTGGATCATGTCAGTAAATGCTGGCGTGAATTGATGGCAGTCGAAACTGTACGGTTTTCTGATGCTTAGTGCACTACAGTAGTACCATCAAGCGTAGACGAACCTCCGCTCACCTTTGCCACTGAGATGCTATCTAGGTCGCATGTTCAACAACTTCCAAACTAGTAATATCGAGCATGAACGACAATCTGCAATTGCCAGCCCTATGCAACGTCACATGACCATTGGTCCAACGTGTAAAAAATTAGATCCGAGCTCCCGCGCTAATCATGGTGTTTGTCAACAGCACTACAAAGCAGCAGCAAAACGAGAGAGACAGTGGCGAAACATACACGAGAGCCTTTCATGATCACGCTAATACGAGATAGTGAAATGGAATTCTTACCATTTGTCTTTCTCTGAGAAAGGCCATGCAACAGCACGCATAACAGTAGCGGCCCAGACACACCTCGGATAACTACGATTGATCTTTGTATTTGTTATGTTTGCGCCTACACAATCAACTATCAAACAAGTATCCAACTTAACTTAGCCCAGCACTCCAATTGTCAATTGTCAATTGTTGACAATGAGGTCACTGAGCTGCATAAGCACAAAGGGGCAGCGTCAGTCGCTGTAGGAACTGTCTCAAACAACAACACATGACTACTATTGTTGGCACTCATCACCAATTACAAGAGCGCTCGCATAAAGCGTCAACAACTGCCATCTGCCATTGAATGCCGCCAACAACGTCTCTTTAAAAACGAGTGGTATCTCCTGATCCTTGCTGACTTTTCCAGCAACTACCAAGCCAGAGCACGATGACCGACTTCACTCTCTCAACCCTCGATAGAGGTGCACCACGCACCTACATCTGCTACGCTCTGACCTTCGCATGTAACGCCAACCAGTCCGACGCTACTATCGAAAAGCTCCAGAAAGCTACAAAGAGGCTCGTCAGTGAGATACCGATGCTCGCAGGGAGACTCACGACGAATGACCAAAGGAATCCGACCATCACGGTTACACTCCAGGAAGTAAATGACTTCAAAGCAACCATCGCTCGCCCGCAGATCGATGACCAAAATTACGCATTCGTCCGCGGCCACGGTTTTGCGCCGAGATACATCTCCAGCGTCGGTTACACACCTCTCGCAGACGATCTTATCGGAGACACAAACGTCTGCTGCACCATACAAGCAAACATGATCGACGGCGGGCTGGTCTTGGTCATCTACTTACATCACGCGGTCGCCGATATCGAGGGTGTGGCTACGATCATTCGCTTGATGTCCGAAGGCCTTCCCGCACGTGAGCTGAGCGAAGAGTCCTTGGAGCTGGAAGGGACGACGGTATCTCAGGCTCGCGCTCGTTTGTCGAGCGGAACCGGGATTGGCGCCTTTCTTGCATCGGCGCGCGACATAGAACGACGCCAGCAACTGAGCGCACATCAAGCAGGCTCGCAAGGCGATCGCGATACACCAGCCGGTGGGGGCGTCAGTCTTGGTGCCAATGCAGCTTCCACTCGTGCTGCCATCCTCCGCTTCAGGCTCGATGTGATCAACGCGACCACCGAGATGATCAACAAGCGCCGCTTGATCAGAAGTCCAGACACAACAGACATGATCACACCGCGCGATGTCCTGATTACCATCCTGTGGCGAGCCTTCGTCCGCGCTCGCTGGGCGAACGGCACGCAGATCAATTCGCACTCCTCGGTCGCATTCCCCGTCGACATCCGCCCCCACCAAGTCCCGCCACTCGAGCCTCACTGGATGGGCAACGCAGAAGCCACAGCCGTCGCAATCGACAATGCGGATTTGCTCAGAGGAGGCTATGATCTATCTTACATCGAGCTCGCTGCCAACGTCGTCCACGAGTCAGCCAAACTGGTCTCCTCAGACGTCCGTACACGCTCTCGCATTGAAATGATTAACGAGAGCACGAGCGCCGCAGCTCCGCCGGAGACCCAACTGATCGTTCACGACTGGACACCTGTGCCTAAGATGCTGGATCAGGAGATGGATCTTGGCTTGGGGCTTGGGCCGCCGGAGGCTATTAGGAGAATTGGACGGAGCTTCGGCACGAATGAGATGGTGCTGTTGCCAGAGGACCTCCAGAGTCAGGCGTGGGACGTCCAGGTTGAAGTACGCGGTGGATGCATGACCGGCATCACAGGGGATGAAGGGCTGGGTCGGTTCTTGCGGAGTGTGGCTTTGTAGTCGATGGGAATGACCTGAACGAGGTGTTGTTGTTGCTGGGGGTCACCATGTGCAAGTTTGGGAGGTTGATGCTGATATACGCCATAACTGGGTATATGGCATGGTGAATGATGGGGTGCGGTGTCGGTGCCTGCGGAGTGTGGCTCAGCACCTTTGAGGGTACCTTTGACGTTGGACACTGGCAAGTGGGCTATTTCGGGGCGGTATTTGCGTTAGATCGCCTTGCTGGGTTGCATCTGACCTTGTTCCAGTGTTTGATCTTTTCCATGAAACATCGGGCTCTTCTCTTAACCCTCACACTCGACATTCAGAGTGACCATCCCAAGTTCAAAGCTGCACCTTGAAAGTGTGAAGTCCATGACAACGGCTCAAGCCAGCCACAACCAACACATGCGCCCAATGAGACCAGTTGGAACGAGGCGACAAGTCTGACAGGACAATGAGATGCCTTGACTAAGTTATTTCGTTATATATCGCTCGTCAAAGTAAGCATTCATGGATCGAAGTGCTGGGAGACAAATTTACGACCACCCCAACTCTAACCCTAGGTCTAGGACTATCTCGATTGGCTCATTTCTCAATATTATCACATACATTAATCGAATCTGGCAGTCTTGAAGACTGCATTTTACGGCCAAATATACTACACAAGAACTCGAAAACGGCATCCGCTCCTGTCATAAATAGGCACTGAACAATATACCACCCGTATCATACGTAGATTTATGGCAGCTTGCTGCAGCGGAGAGCCGTAGCCCTGCCGTGCATTAATACCTTGGGCTCTTCAATTGATTCATTTTTCGGAGACGATCTCGTATAGATACATTTCGATTCATGAAACTCTGCGTGCTGATGTAGTCAGGTATGGCAATGGTTAGGCATGTCTCGGAAATTTGAGTGGCTGGTATGCTCAGCCTGAATACCGAAGAAGCGACGCCTGCCGATTGGAACAACGAACGCAATCGTCGCAGACTCCGCCGGCCACCTACAACATTCTGATCACGATCAGGAATCACATCCCAGGCTACAGTATGTAGATCGTGAGGGTCACGCCAGACCATCAAGCCTCACGTGGGGGATCCCACAGCAGCACAGCATTGACCGATGCCACCACACCTGCTACTAGGCGTTATTTGAACGCTCTCTGCCCTCTGTCATGCAGCACCCCAACCCATCACGCGGCCAGCAAGCGAACGTCGAAACGCCATATTTCGTATGCAATATAAACCGCTTGCGCCGCAGCCAAGCGTGCAGGCGTGATTCGTGAAGAGGCACCGAGTTCGCAGGAGGGCCAATGGTGGTGGCAGTGTGCCTGAGACCTCCAGAGAGGGGGAAGTCACGCTTCATGTAGGCGGTCAGATTGATCGTTTAAGATCAGCACAGCTTCGTTGTCAGGAGTTAGTCTGTCAGAGGATGAGGCAGTTCGTGGGCCCGGATCTCTCTTGCGATTCGCGCGTGTCGGTTAACGGCAGGCCGATTGGGAAGCTTGCGTTCCTTGTTTTCAAATATCGGCTGGCAGCCTATGACGCCGACAATCATCATCGCCATCTGACGAAGCGTGCGGTTCCGGACTCCGGCGTCGCCCGCGAATGCGAATGTTGCAGATGCCCACAACCTGTGGATTTCGCGATGGCCAGACTTCGATGCTGGGCGCCGGCCTTGACGGGAAGAAGGGACACTGAAGGGTACGATGGGAGGAGTGGTACATGTCTACCTGTCGGTGGATGCGAGATCGTCGGACGCTGGCGACAGAAGCTCTCGATGGCATCCCTGCAGGCAGTTGTTTTCTTTGCGGGGAAAGGTAGGAGCTTAGCTTGAGCACAGGCGTGGCGTCGAGTGAATCTGAAGCTGCATCTGGCACATCTGGAACATTTGCCTGTGCGAGGACGTCATTAGGGCGAGCGAGAGAATGGCGCTGCTAGGAGTTGTATGAGCGACAGAAGCATGCCTGCAGTGCTAGAGTAGTCGACGGAAGAGACAGGAATGCCTGCGCCAATGGACTGAGCCTCGTGACGGGTTACCAGTGCCAGCATCATCGTCTTCATCAAGGTCGCGCACAGCCTGGCAGTAGATGTCACTGTTAGATGCTATTTCCCGCCAGCCACTGATGCTTTGATGCCGCGCGCGCTAGCACGTACGCCCCTGCGATCCTGCGCGCATCGCGATCGTGATGTCGCCAGCAACCAGCACATGCTCTGGTGCGACTCCCCGCTCGCTCAGCTAGGCGCCAGTGCCAGTGCGCAACCGCCGTGCCATGCCATGCCTACCCTACCTTACTCTTCTACCACCACTTGTACCTGCTCTTCTTCCCTTTCTCCATCCACAACCACCAACAACACCACCAACCAGTCAGCTAGCCATCACACTACGCTGCCTTCATCATGATTGTCGACCCTGTTCAGGCCTTTGCCACGGCCACCTCGGACCTGCTGGCTTCCAGCTCCGTCGCTCCTCTGCCCACCGTCGTGCCCTCGCTCCCCGAGTATGAGAAGGCCACCGACACTGGCAACAGGACCCTCTGGTACGTGAACACCTGAAAGCTGCAATGAAACCGAGTGGAGCTCGAAGCAGCGTCGCCGATGGACATGCCGACAGCTCCGGAGCGTTGGCATAGCTATAGTCTATCACGACGTGAGCTTCATACGAGCCGATTCGCAGCGACCATCACCTCCAATCCATGCGAAATAAGCTAACACCCATCCCAGGGTTGTCACTGTTGTCATGGCCGTCTCCATGCTCGTCTTCTCCATCATGGCCTGGAACATCCCGCAGGTAAATGCCTCGTTCTCTCCCTTGAACCCGAACTACCACTAACACATACCCTAGTCCAAGCGTCTGTACCACATCCTGACCACCTTCATTGTCACCTTCGCCGCTCTGTCTTACTTCGCCATGGCCAGCGGCCACGGCATCGGCTACCACCACACCACCGAGGAGCAGCACCACAAGCACGTTCCCTCCACCCAGCACGACATCTACCGCCAGGTCTACTGGGCCCGTTACGTTGACTGGACCGTCACCACTCCTCTTCTGCTCCTCGACCTTGCGCTGCTCGCTGGTCTTCCCGGTGCCAACATCCTGATCGCCATTGTTGCAGACATCATCATGGTTCTCACTGGTCTCTTCGCTTCCTTCGGCTCTGAGCAGACCGCCCAGAAGTGGGGCTGGTACACCATTGCCTGCATTGCCTACCTCGTCGTTGTCTGGCAGCTCGTCTACCACGGCCGCAACGCTGCTGCCGCCAAGGGTGGAAAGGTTGGCAACTTCTTCGCTGCCATTGGTGGCTTTACCCTCATCATCTGGACTGTCTACCCCATGTAAGTTTGCCTTGAGTAAAAACGATCACAACCAACCACTAACACCATTCTCAGTGTCTGGGGTATCGCTGATGGCTCCCGCACCGCCACCGTTGACCAGGAGATCATCGCCTACGCCGTCCTTGACATCCTCGCCAAGCCCATCTTCGGTGCCTGGCTCCTCTTTACCCACCAGAGCATCCCCGAGACCAACATTGAGATCGGCGGCTTCTGGAGCGAGGGCCTCGGCAACCAGGGCGCCATCCGCGTTGGCGACGACGACGAGGGTGCCTAAATGTATCGCCTAGGCGTACGCAGCACAACCTGATGCACTATTAGGTGCAGATGAAGGCTTGAGATCCATCGGATCAGAATGAACGTGGAGGTGATGAGTTGTGGAAGGAGTGATCCTGAAATGATTGGAATGACCTGAAGCTCTATGAGAGATAGCAAGATATCCTTCGAGCGATTGACGTGCGAGCTTCGTTTCTCTCCAGTGGGAACGAGTTGGTACGATTTGTAAATGCTACAGGCACTTAATGCATAATGCGAGTGTGTCGAACTTGATTATCATATCCTACCCTGCTTGTCTTCATCCTCCATACCGTTTCGTGCATGATGTTGAATGAGTCAATACATCAAGGTAGCCAGCCCCCAGTTTGTGCGAGGACAACTCGCAGGACTGTGCATGAGATTGCGTCACATCCTCAAGTGTACTAACAGGCATATGTACCAAAATCCAGATGCTATGCAGACCAAATCAGATCTTTGACAGCATCTATGCTTGAAGCCTCAACCCTCCTTAAGACTCACTGCAATGTGTAACGAGCATGGGTTGTCGTGTTACGCGGCGGCATGCGTGCTTTCGTCTCGTCAGCCTCAGCACGTTCCACATCGTCCCCGCACATGCACATGGGGTAACAGGCAGGGTTCGAGCTTGCCTTGCTTGTGATCAGCATCTCTGAAGCTGAAGCACCTCCACGACCAGCCAGCCCCTCTCCATCGTCTGCGAGTACCTAGGTACCAAGCGAGCTCTGCGAATAAGCAAAAGAGACAGTAGATCCCCTGTTCGCATTTGAATCAGCTCTAGCCGCACGTCTGCCTCACCTAAACGTTTCACCTCACAACATCCGAGACCAAACAGAATCACTCTTGGAGCTTGCGTGTACTTACATACCTCAGCGAGCTAGCTAAGGTACCTTAGCAACCGCGATCGCATCTTCACCGCTGCTTGCACGCGAACCGCCCTCCAAGCCCACCTTACCTGAGCTTCCAGACCTCTTTCTTCACGCAACAAAGCAACAAACTTCGACTCCTCAGAACATTGGCAGCAAACACCCCAACTACCCAAAACATAACAACTCTCCACAACCACACAGACCCTTGAACACCAGAACCATGGCCGAGCGCACCCCTTCCATCACCTCTCCCTCTCTCTCCGAGGGCGTCGACATCTCGCCCATCTCCACCACCGACCGTCGCAATAGTCTTGAGAAGCACTTGCAGACTCGCCCTGACGAACAAGACCTCAAGAACCGTCACATTCTGCTTGATACAAACACTGCGCCTGCCCTGCAAGCCAGACAGCAGGAGCTCGAGAGGCAGCGTGCGACGGACAATTTGAAGAAGGGCTTGGAGAAGAGACCCGAGAGGGGAGAGCTGGTTGAACGTAAGTGTCATCTCTCTTTGTTGCATAATCGGTTTACTTATATTTATGTTGCTGCCGTTCGCGAGGAACATGGCCATCTTTCTATTCAGCCGCTTCCTGCTCACATTACTGTTTCACGCTTTGTCGTATGAACGCATTGGTCGTCACTACATCCGCGATGGCATCTTGGCACTCCAAGATCTCTTCTCTGAACTACGTCACGCCACTAAGACCACTGCACTGACACAAGTACAGGCAACATCCTGCCCGACAGCACGGCCGCTCCGTCACTCCAGGGCCACCAAAGAGATTTGGAGAAGCATATGAGGGCCGACAGCCTCGACAACAAGCTTCAGAATCGGCCAAAACCGGACGAGCTTGTCAACAAAGGCATCCTGCACAGCCCTATCGAAGAGTCCTAAAGAACCGGCTCGGCGATATATGGGGTTTCTTTAAGGTAACAGTTGGAGGGTGTCCACGGCGCGTGCACGCAGAGGAGGCGGGGGGTTGTGGAGGAGCAGCCATACCCGATGAAATGACGATGGGGAGGTCTGGAGGTCTCGATGCCGGACCGATTAAGAAACATTTATCAAAAGCCGTGGTTGTTTGCCGTGCACGACGTGATCACTTGCAAGTAGTCTGAGAGTAATTGGTATTGAAGTTCTTGGCTCTTGCTTGCTTGCTTGAGCTTTCTTCCACCTCGCCACGTGAGCCGCGCTGCCTGCCTGTCTAGGTAAGGTAACATCCAAATTCCAACTTCATGTCACAATTGCACGCTGCACAAGTCATCAGCCTGTCTTGCAAAGCGCAAAAACTTGCGCCGCCACGATTGCCATTGCGGACGCACTATTACATGAAATATTGCTAATTAATGCCAGCAACAAGGGCCGCTGTCCACCTCATCCGCGGTCACGGCACCTGCGATTGGCCACAGGGCCAGACCATTTACCCTACATTTCCCGACCTCCGCCTTTCAAGAGATTGATTGTCCACGGGGTAATTCTCCGCAGTACTGCCATCACCTTGCCATGCGGTGCAACAGTCCCTCGTGGTCCCGACAGCTCTCCACTCGGCCTAATTGACAGCGAAAGATGCCGTAGCCAGGCGTTCTTTAGCCGTCGTACGGCGAGTATAAGTGTTCACGTCGCCGCACTCTTCAAAGACGACGCTTTTTGCCGCCTGCTTCTCTCTTTCGGCTCTCCTACCCACACATGCGGCTCTGCCACGTGAGCTGGCGCCCGCTGACGCCCGGGGCATTGTCGGTTCGGCCTCTCTCGGACTTTCTCGCTCGCCAGGCCAACGATTTTTCGCTGCCAATGTGCGCTGCTAGCCGCACTCGCCATCGACCCATCCGCCATGGGGTGAGACGCGCTGGGCCTCACTGGAAAAATTCGCTTTCTCTCGCTTACTTGGACATCGCGTAACGGAAACAAGGCTCGTCTTTTTTCTTCTCCCGCCATGTTTCAACAACATGCGGCAGCGCCTGGACAGCCCTGCTGCGCAGTGCCTGAGGCTTGCGCACGAAGTACTCCACGCACCGTACCGTGAAGACGCGTGCAAGAGTGCAGATCGGCGCATGGCAGAAGACAGGCAAAGCGGCGCCGCAGACACGTGACTCGGCTGGACGTCACCATTTGCGTGCTCTGCGCCTCACCGCCAGCGGCACCGGACGCACGATCTGCATTCGATCTTTCGACGGGCTGCTTCTAGCGCGAACGCGCACGTCAACCTTCGAGTCGGCCCGAAATGGAAGCACGCTAAAGCTTCTATAGGGCTGAAGACCCTCGCCATTGCGCACGGGAAGCGGCGGCCAACAGAAAATAGAGTACGCTGGCGCCCTCTAGACATGCGCTTGTGCCTCTGGGTGGCATGGGTTACTCGTCATCGCCGGTTATCGGTGGCTCTTCCGCGCTGTTTACTGCGCCTTCCTCGCGCTCGTGGGCGGCCTGGCAGCCCCAACGAGATACGCGCAGAGTTTCGTTGTGTTCCTGGCGACATGCGAGATCTGAAATCCAAACCGTAAGGTGGGCCTATGCGTTGGGAGGCCATCACGGCCACCCAATCTAACGCCCCGTTTCCTTTCCACACCTCTCTCACTGTTGCTGTTGCTGTCGCCGTTGCTCGCTGCAAGCCACATCCCCAATCTCCTCTGTCTGGCCACTTCTCTGAACCGCGAATTACATACTCTCTTCACCCTGCTCCCTGCCTTCTTCCCTGCCGATTCTAGCCCTTACTCACCTTCTCGAAACTGACGCTGGCGCTGCGCTTGCGCGAGCTTCACATACCTGCATTCCGTACCGCACGGACTGCGACGATCTTTGCCGGCGTCCAACCGCATGGCTAAAATGTTACTGTCCAACCTATCGTCAGGACCTCTCGAGGTTCCATCACCCAGAGGCATACGACGCTCGCCGACGACCATGCCTGAGTCATCCACATCTACCACACCACCGATCATCAAACGAGCTTGTGACGCCTGCCACCGAAGAAAGGTCAAGTGCATTGGCGACGGGTCCCGACCTTGCAAGAACTGCAACTCTGCTGGCCTGACATGCACCTATAACGCGATCCCACAGAAGAAGGGCCCTAAAGGAAGCCGGGCTAAGGTCATCTCTGAACTCCGCGAGAACCAGCGACAGTCTCAGCTCGCTGCCGCTCAACAGCATGGCTTCGAAGAAGCACCTCACTCCCCGGCGTACCTTCGCAAGGCTGGACTATTATCAATGGAGATGATCACAGCTTGCGTGGATTACTTCTTCGCCAACATGTACCCCACACAGCCTATCCTCCACAGACAAAAGGTCGGAGAGACCATTGGCCAAATGGAGCAAAGTGTCGAGGCATACTGTCTCGTCGTATCACTCTGCGCATATATGATGATCCAGCCAAACATGAACTTGCCGGCTGGCGCGTTCCACGATCTGGAGATCCAACCCCAGCCCAGTCTGGAGCTCGGCCAATTATTACTGCAAGAAACCCTCAGGGTCCGTAAGGGGTATGACTACGTCGAGACGCCTACCATCTGGACAGTGATCACCTCATTCTTCCTATTCGGCAGCTACTTCTGCCTCGACAAGCACAACACGGCGTGGTTCCACATCAGAGAAGCCACGACACTTGCACAAATTATGGGCATGCACGAAGAGTCTCACTACACATTAAGTACAGACATCATCGAGGAGTCGCGTAAGCGCCGTCTGTATTGGCTCCTGTTCGTGACTGAACGTGCTTATGCACTCCAACAGCACCGTCCTTTGACGCTGCAGGCTACCATTAATCCGCCCAGACTGGATGAGGACCCCACAGAGACTGTCGAGCTCAGCGGATTCATTCACCTTGTCAACCTCTTCAGGCCATTTGACGACACTTTTGTCGGTCTCTGGAACAAGGCAAGGACTGGTTGTACAACAGAGTGGCTCGCCAGACTGCAGCAACAACTCTCCGAAGCTCTACCCATTTATCTACAAAGCACAGAAAGTCAAGCCGTGGATCTTCGGTGCTCACAACAATGGCTACGTACGATGGTCTGGCAGCTTTCTATCAGCCACGGCTACCTGTCGTCGGCCGCTAACGACAACGCGATGAGCTTCAGGTACCCGATTGAAATCTCAAGGGATCTGGTCACAGCTACTTCCGGTTTCTCGCAACAGTCGATGGAAGTTCACGGCATTGGTCTTATCGAGAAGCTTTTTGATGTGGCTTGCACACTTACAGACGTCATGTCTTGCGTGCCATATGAACAGCACACATTTGAGTACGGTCCGCGTGACTACCTCAATCAACTCATGAACCTCATTTCCAGCCTCCGTGGCGGCCAACAGCGCTACATGCCTCTCTTGCTTGCCAAGGTCAATGAAGCCATGCCCCAAATGCCGACGCACGGATACTCGATTCCCATGGGCCCGCCTTCGCGTCTCGGCATGGATGACTTGTACGACAGCGGTAGCCAAGGCCACGCCCACAGCAGTACAGCAAGCACACCTTTCGGTAGCCCACCAGTCAGCTCTGCGGCTGCCAGCATGGTTGGCTTCGCACAGGATCACTCCTACCCACCCGTCAGCTCCGGCTACACCGAGATGCCGCCAGCTTCGGCGCCTATGGCCATGTACCAACATGATCTTCCTTCGGCTGCCCTCAGAGGTTACCCAACATCGAACCCTATACAGAAATACGATGGCACTGGTTGAAACTTCATGAGGGATCTGATGAATACAAAGAAGAGTTTGAGCTGTCTGGAGAGCGAAGCTTGAGAGGAACTTTCAGCGCCGCTGGCGAGGCAATCAGCGCCTCGCAGTGTGCAGTTCCATCGAGCAAGAGTGGTCGTCTAGCTGCATGAAATGTCTGCAGCTTCATCAACATGTCGGCCTGCTGTTCAAGCCTCTGTCAGGCACAGACACATGCACCGTATAGGTTAGAGGTCTGGAGACCCGATGGAAATCTTCAAAGAAGCTTCGGCCACGAACAGCGAAATCGCACTGCCGCGTCACTGTGGTGTCGACTTGTTCCAGTATAGATTATGAAATGAAATGAAACTACGCTCAATGACAGGATTTGCCATCCCGTTGTCTCCACATCGTGTGATCATTGATGCTGCCTGTGAATGATGATGACTTTCTTTTCATGCTTTGCAGCTGAGTAGTTTCTGTGTCTATGATAGCGTCTATTTTACATCTTAAGCGCGGAGCATCGCGGGTACATAGAGGATCAATCATATCAGATCGAAATCTACGCAGGTATAATTGGAAAGATCATCGCCTGCCTCTGAGTTCTGACTACTGCTCCTGCAGGATGAGCCGCGGTTCTCGGCTTGGCCCGACAGCTGACGTCGAAGCAGCGAGTGCTGACATTTGATGCTCACGACAATATTGATATACGTGATACAATCCCTTCGTGATATTTGTGGAACCAGCATATTTACAAGCTACCTCGCCTCTACCACTGCATCGAGGAGAAACATTTTCCTGGCCTTTCTTGATTATTGCTATCTCCGGCCCTGCACAGAGACGCGTTCAGTAGCAATTTCCCTCGCACGCTCATCAATCGACTTCACTCAATCACTACATTCACAAAGACCAATCAGAAATGTCGGACATCACGATCGAAGAAGGCTGGATGAGTCTTCCAGACGGCAACAAGCTCTACACCAAGACCACTCACCCCGCCACCTCGACTCCCATCAAAGCCCGCCTAGCTTTCATCCACGGCTTCTCTGAGCACATTGGTTTCTACGACCCGTTCTTCCGCATCCTCGCCGGCCGCGGAATCGCAGTGTATGCATTCGATCAGCGCGGCTGGGGCAAAAGCGTGCTCGAGAAGCGCCACCGTGGTCTTACAGGCGCCACACCGCAGGTTCTGGACGATATCACGGAATTCCTGCGCACGATCCCTAGCAGTCCTCCTGCGCCTCTGTTCCTGATGGGACACAGCATGGGTGGTGCTGAGGTGCTAACGTACGCTGCCCAAGGCCCACCTATGACCAGTGAAATCCGAGGCTTCCTCGCTGAAGCGCCGTTCGTGGCGCTGCACCCTAAGAGCCGCCCGTGGAAGTCCACAGTCGTTCTGGGAAGACTGGCTGGTAAGCTGTTGCCTCGCTGGCAGATGATCAACAAGCTCGATGTCAATCTGCTCAGTCACGATCCGGAGCACGTGAGGCGCGTCGAAGCGGACGAGATGTGCCACAACACCGGCACGCTCGAGGGTTTGGCGGGCATGCTGGACCGCGCGGCTATGCTGGAGGATGGTCGCGTGGTGATCAAGGAGGGTGCCGGTGAGGGTGGCAAGACCAGGCTATGGATCGGCCATGGCACTGCGGATGGGATTTGCGATTTCGAGGCCACGCAGAGGATGTTCTCGCGGGTGGAGGCGGAAGACAGGGAGATGAGGGCTTACGAGGGATTGTACCACCAGCTGCACGCTGAGGCTGGGGAAGACAAGATTAAGTATGCCGAGGATGTTGTTAAGTGGATTCTGGACCGCAGTGGGCCATTGGATAGCGAGAGGTCGAAGTTGTAAGGTAGTTATTTTTGAGATTTATGGTAATGAACTCTGGGGTGATGCTTTTAAAACCGCGAGTATCTCCGTTTGGTGAGGCATAGTGAAAACAGTATTACAAAGGTCTACTGATCATGGACACAGCTCTTGGGAATGATTTGGATTCTTCGGTGCTTCCATGAAACGATGAGGGGGGTTTGATGGTGATTACTGATCTGCATCAAGCCTGGACCAAAAAGCAGTGGTGCGCTTCTGTATCGTGCGTTGTCTAGAGATTGCTCATCAATGGTCAGCAAAGCTCGGTAAGTTGTCAGATTACTCACTGCAGAAATGGAGTCGTTACATAAATGGCTCCTCACGGAGACCATTACAGCGTACTTGAAAATATCAGAAAATCCAGCAGAAACAACCCATGGCGACGACAACACCCACAGTCTTCGTCATCGGAGGCACCGGCGCTCAAGGCATCCCGGTGATCCAAGGCCTACTCCATGATAACGCCTACAAGATCCGCGTCCTCACTCGCGATCCAACTTCAGCCCGCAGCAAAACCCTCAAAGCATTGGGAGACGTCGAACTCGTCAAAGGCACTTTCGCCAACGAAGAAACTCTCCACCAAGGCTTCCGAGGTTGTGAGTATGCGTTTGTGAACATCGATGGCTTCAATTCCGGCGAAAAGACTGAACTATACTGGGCCATCCGCGCTTACGAGATTGCGTTGGAAGAAGGCATTAAATTCTTCGTGTATGGGAATTTGGACTACGCGTACAAGAAATCTGGCTACGATCCGAGATGCCGTGCTGGACACTACGATGGCAAGGGCAGAATTGGTGAATGGATCCTGCAGCAGACCAAGACTAACGGGCACCGTATGGGTGCTGCATTGTTTACGACTGGGCCATACATCGAAATGGCTATCAGCGCTGGGACCATCATGACCCCCACCATTGAGGAAGGTGTTGTGGTCTGGAAAGTACCTCTGGGAGACGGAGCCGTAGCACATGTCGCTCTCGACGACTGTGCTCATTATGTCCGCTGGCTCTTCGACCATCAGGACGAGTCCAACGGCATGGATCTCGAAGTTGCCATCGACCATATGACATACCGCGAGGTCGCAGCAGCTTTCACGAAAGTGACGGGCAAGCCTGCGAAATGTGTTGACCTGTCCCTCGAAGACTACTGGAAGTACGGACCGGTCGCGAGTGTACCTCGTGGGATGCCGGCGGGTTACAACGCGACAGCTGACGATCCGGCAACGATGAGTTTCCGTGACAATTTCACTGGGTTCTGGAATATATGGAGGTTGTCTGGTGGGAATCGAGGCGTCGTCAAGAGGGATTATGAACTTTTGGACCGGATTCATCCGAATAGGATAAGATCGGCCGAGCAATGGTTCCGTCTTGAGGATGACAAGGGAAGAAAGACAGGGCGTGGTGGCGTCTGGGAACAGGTGCAAGATCTGCAACCTGTTCTGAAAATCAGCGAAGATGGCAGAAAGGGTTTGCTCTGATGGCGAATCACGAGCGTATTCCATGTGTTTGCATAAAGAGTGGCAACTGATGTTGCTCTGTTGGTCAACATACGGTCTTTATCTTGAACGAGAACCCTCTATACGAAGATAGAATGTGGCTTCGTCTTCTCACAAGTGTGTTGCAATATCCATTCGTTATACAGTGTTTGAAGTACAATAGTGTCGTGGGTATCCTGTCATAAATCGTGGATCATAAGCTTACCGCCATTATCGGCATCAGTCATCCACAACGACGACCGTCTCATTAAACATAAGGTCGTCATCGTCACCATCATCCTCAACAACCACCTCGTTCTCATCTTCGTCGCTATCGTCGATGACAATGACTTGTTGCGGCCTAAGAGTCGGTACTCTTGGTGCCTCTGCCTCAGTAGCCTTCAAAGATGCCAATTGTCTTTGCGCCGCCTGTATGGCCCTCTCCTTCTGCATCCTCACCCGCTCCTGCCTCGCCAACTCCCTCTTTTTCAAATGACCTTTCAAATCTCCATGTGCCAGCTCCGCAAACGCCTCCACATCGTCCTTGAGGAACATCGTGGTTAGAACTCCCGCGCTAAAATATGTCCCGTACCTCAGCATCGGCAGCCCCGGGTGCAGAGTCAGAAGCTTCTTGGCGTGATGCTGACTCGGCAGCAGTTGGTGCTCCTTGAGGTTGTACTTCTTAATCGCCTCAGTCTTTGTGATCTTGTCCGGCCATTGCTCACGGTCGCATGTACGGCAGCAGCGCAATCCATTCATGAGGATCGCCGAGCGGGAGGATTTTTTGCCGCAGAATGCGCAGTTCTTGCTGCTCCATTGCAGCAACTCACGGAGTGGTCGCTGGCGCGCTGCAGCTTGTGGAGTCTTGTAGTCTTTGTACTTCGTTAAAGCGCGGTATTGGTGGAGAAAGTGGTGGGCCCAATTGTTTGTATGCTGGTGCAGAGTTTTGCTGGTAGAGGCGAGGTTGAGGAGATCGGTGGAGATTGTTGCGGCACTTGGGTTCGAGGAGTAAGCCTTGTCGGGGATATGGGTTGCAAACAGATATGAGGCGATTTGCTGAGTGACTTCTGGGGGAAGAGGAGTGAAGTGATCGCGCGTGCGGTCGTGATCGCAGTTGTTAGTGCCTGGTTGGGTGGTAAGGTCGATACTAGCCATACTGGGCCACACTGCCACCCTGTTATGCTAGGGTAGCGGGATACAGAGTATGTTGCGGCATGAATAGTTGCTGCGTGTGAAGGTGTCCTTGATCATGGAGAGTTGCTGTATCCTCCATTCGATCGAGCATCTAGCTTGGCGCCTGGACCCTGTCGCTGTCACATGCCAGACCAGCCTTCACATATGCAGCAATGCAGCAATAAATAGTACCTTCACGTAGGCATGACTTCATTCCCAGTGGATAATTGTTGATTTGTATCATGCTTCCAAAGTATAGCACAGTAGAATTTATAACGATACGGCAGATCAAATAACGAGTCATTTGCGCGCTGCTTGCAATCCCAAAATCGAGACTGAATAATATCAGACCGCTACATAAAGTACAAACAATGCTGTGCATGCTCAAAGCTGATAAGCTACAACTCTTCTCAACCAAGCAAGCGAGCAGCCTCAGCTTCAAGGTCGTCCATGGTCTCGATTTCCCTGCGGCCTTGCGGTTCTTCCTCCGGCATGTCGCGCTGGAACCATTTCTTCTGCTTCTTTCTGGGTTGCTCATCTTCAGACTCGCTAGCACCCTCCTGCTCAGAGGCGGAAGCAGCATCTGCCAGGAAGTTGGCCATGGCGTCCTCACCATCATCGTCGAATTCCATACCCTCGCCAGCATCCTCCTCATCCGAACCTTCGGCCTCAGCACGCTCCCTTTCCCTGCGCTTCTCCTTCTTTGCCCTCCTCTTCTCCTTGACCAACTGCTTGTCGTCGACATCGGCTGCCTTGACTCTCTCGGCTTCTTCTTCCAAGAACTTGCGACGCTGGTCTTCTGCCTCGCCGCGAGCGCGGAAGTCTTTCTCGTCCTCGAGCTCGTAAAGCTGGTGCGCGTTGCCGTCTTCATCGAAGACGAGTTTCTGTCCGGCACCTTTGAGCTTGAGCAGTTGCTTCTTCGATTTGAGCATCTTCTCGCGTCTCTTCGAGTCCAGCACAAGCCCTTCTTTCGCGCCCGGGATGTGGATAGTCTTGGCGTATTCTTCAGTCTCTTGCGGAGTGGCATCCGAATCAGAGTCACCGTCGGCAGGAATGCGCCTCTTGACATCGAATAGGTCGTCATCGGATTGCTGCTCGCCATCGAGCTTGCCGGCGTCGACGTCTGATCCGTCCTCGTCGTTGTGGCGGATCTTGGCGTAGTGGTCTGCGAGAATATCTTGGTTCTGGCGCTGGAACATGCGATCGTACTTTGTGCGGACTCCGTTGTTCTTGTCTTTGGGCTTGTCCTTTGCATCTTTCTCGTCGCCGCTGGCTTCCTCGGACTCTGAGTCCGACACAGCAGCCTGTCTTGATGCGTTCTTGCGCCTCTTGACTTCGTCTGCATCGGCCTTGAGGAACTTGATTTTGGGTGCACCAGGCAGACCAAGACTGGCAGCGTACTCTTCCAGAGGGTACTTCTCCAGCTTGAAGATGTCCTTGTCTTTTTGCACGTGCAGACTTCGGACGTATGAAGCGAAAGCTTTCTGACCAAGGTATTTCAGTTGAGGGTCCTGGAAGGACATTGACTGTAGCTGGTTCTTGATACTGGCTTGCTTCTTCTCGCGAACATTGATGCGCTCGATGGGCACCTTCTTCGCTTCGAGCCGTTCAAGCATGCCTTCCTCTTCACTAGGGTCGAGGAAAAGGACGGCTCGGCCTTCTTTGTCATATCGTGCTGTACGCCCCACACGGTGGATGTATGTGTCTGCATCCTCTGGGCAGTCTACTTGCACGACCCAATCCACAGCAGGGAAGTCAAGACCACGCGCTGCTACATCGGTAGCGAACAGACAACTGTGTTGGGCGTTTGTGAACTTTTGTGTGATCTCGAGGCGCGCGGTCTGCTTCTGCCTTCCGTAGAGATGCAGCAGTGGGATACCAGGTTGCATGTGGCGGAACGCTTCGTACACAAAGCGAACTTGCTTGCCGGAAGACAGGAAGACAATGATCTTGGCCTTCTTGGTGTTTTGAATGAAAGACCATAATGTATCCAGCTTTTTCGGTAGTGGTGTAAGAACATAGTTTTGCTGCAGCTTCTTGGGAGTGGCTACAGTAGCAGCCTCGTGGACCGAGATGTACTCGGGGTCGCGCAATGACAGTCTTGCTAGATCCGACACACGCTTGGTCTGTGTCGCACTGAACAGCATTGTTTGTCTGTCTCTTGGTAGGTAGTCGACAATGGCGTCCACGTCCTTTTGGAAACCCATATCCAGAATGCGATCCGCCTCGTCCAGCACCAGCATCTGAAGCATGTCCACATTGAATGCGGCCGTTTGACTGAGATGCTGCAGGATCCTTCCAGGTGTACAGACCACAATGTTCATTCTCGTAAGCGCGTCCTGCTCTTCCCTCAAGCCCTTGCCACCAATAATCAAACCCGCCGCGAATAAATGTCCTTTGCGACCAAGCAGGCGCAGCACATCAAAGATCTGAATCGCCAGTTCTCTTGTAGGTGAAATAATCATAGCACCGAGGCCAGCGTCCGGCCCAATGCATTGTGTGCGATACAGGTTCTCCAACACGGGAATAAGGAAAGCCAGAGTCTTGCCGCTACCAGTTCTTGCTGCTCCCAAGATGTCGGAGCCTTTCAGCGCGACTGGAATAGCCTTCTTTTGGATGTCCGTCAAGGTGGTGAAGTGTGTTGCGGAAAGTCCATCGCGAGTCTCTTTGCTCAGAGGAAGATCGTCAAATGTGTTGATTGGAGCCTTTGGGTCAAGCTCTTCGATGGCCTTTTGCAAAGTCTCGAGGTCGACCTCGTTGCGCTTTCGCTTGAGGCCGCGTGTTTGCTTCTTGACCTTGGTCGGGCGCGTGCGACCAGTGATATGAGGCGCCATGATGGTGTGGAGGGCCGATTAGGTGTTCGTGTAGCAAAACTCCAGCGCCGTACGCTCTTCCGTCCAAATCTTGAACTTTTGCCCTCTGAGAAATGCTTCACAAGCCGATCTTGTTAGCGCGGCAAGTGGGACCGAAGCTCCAACGGCCCGCCTCCACACCCTGCGTCGCAGGAGATTAGATAAGCTGAGGCTCTTCATTTGAAGGTCGAGTTGAGCTCACTACCTTACCTTCCTTCGTCCTTCCTCCAGCTTCACCACCCAAAAATTAAAGAAACGCCGCAGCTCACAGCAAACGACCATGGCAGAGCCACAGCGGGATCTCGACAAGCTGCGCGCTGAGCAGGAGAAAGACAATGCCGACATCCTCGATGAGCTCGAGAAAGAGTCAAAAGCCTTTGACAAGGTAGGTAGACCTCACATTGCATATTGTCGCATTATCCTTTCGAACCAAACTCATGTCCTCTAGGACACAGAAATCGAGCGTATCCTAGGCGCATTCCGCGCCAATGCCTACGACGTGCTCGACCTACAACCTGGTGTACCCGATGAAGACATCAAGAAGACCTATCGCAAAAAGTCGCTTCTGATCCACCCCGACAAGACCTCGAACCCGCGCGCGCCCGATGCTTTCGATCGTCTCGCCGGCGCTCATCAGACTCTGCTCGACGAGACAAAACGTGGCCACCTGGACGAGGCGATCGCAGACGCTCGTATGCTGCTTATCCGCGAGCGCAAGCTCACCAAAGACTCGGAGGAAGTGAAGGATCCGGATCGCGAGTTCATGCGCGCTTGGAAAGAGAAAGTCAAGTACGTACTTGCGGATAACGAGATGAGGCGCGCGAGGCAGGCGAAGGCCGCGATGAGGGACGAGGGCCGCCAGCAGCGAAAGGAGGAAGAGGAGATGGCTGAGCGGAAGCGCAAGAGGGAACACGCACAAGACTGGGAGAAGACGAGAGATGATAGGATTGGCAATTGGAGGGACTTCCAGAAGAAGGAAGAGGCAAAGAAGACCAAGAAAAAGAAGATGAAGGTGCTTGGTTGAAAGGGCTGCGAGGAGTGTTTGACGAAGACGATGGCATGATTATTATGTTTCCCTGAGATTGCGCTGTTGCGCGTGTAGGGTTTAGCAAGGCGTTGGGTGGGTGGGAGTTGTAAGATTGTTCTCTGTTTTGCGTGCAGCGTTGCAACGGATATGACAAGAAAACAAGTATGTATCTTCATCAACCAGCACTTGTGGTCTAGCGGTTACGATTCTCGCTTAGGGCTGTCGAAAGACATCAAATGCGAGAGGTCCCAGGTTCGAGTCCTGGCAAGTGCCCGTTCTTTTGCCTTTTTTTGATACTGTTTTCGACGAATCTCGCAGCACTATAATCTCCGTGTGTGGGGAACCAGTGGCGTCGACAGCGACATCTACCAAATAAGCGTGAACGAATCATTGAGCTGTGAGTGAACAGAGAGACTCTGATCAGGAAGCAACATTGACACCCTACGTCGAAACAAACCCAATCAGCTTAAGCCTTCAGCATCTCTGGTGCCGTGCAATCTCATCAGTTTGCCAGACATGAACTTAGAGAGACGTCGTCTCACCCTCGCCTTAAATCACTGCCCTTTCTTTCGACTCGAGCGTCCCATATTCTTCTTCCTCTCCCTTCCTCAGCTTGTTGATACGGGCCCGCAAGCTTCTCATTCATAATTTCCAGCCAGGAAGACGAAAAGGTCTCGCGCAAAGATCTCTATGACAAGGGCACTTACGCACCGGAAAGACCGTCATATGCGGCGGATTGTCTCGCAAGATTCATCGTCGCCATGGGTGGTGCGCTCTTCCTCTTGGTACCGATGTATATCATGGTCTTGCGGTAGAAAGCGATAAAAAAATCCAATCACGACGACCGTTGCGGTGGTGCTGTTCGCGCTTGTTGCTCGATCCCGCTCAAGTCGGCCAGTAACCACTGCCATCGACCCAATTCCAGATCCACCATGGTTCAGTCGAGGAAGCGAGCGTAGATAATTGTCAATTTGTACTTGGCTGTTGAAGGCAATGCGGTATGATCACCAACAACCATGACCTCGAAGTGAAGAGTTCATTGCAGAAGGTGAGGTTGGGTATGGCGAGTCGTGGACCCGAGATGATGGCCGATCGAAATCGGAGGGCTTGCTGCCCCCTGCCAACCCGACCAAGGACTCTCTCGAACCTGAAGCTCCAGCGATTGTTTCAGGTCTTCATGTTTCTTTTCTTGCGTTTCGAAGACTGTGTTCTTGAACCCTGAAATACATACTGCTGCTCCGTCATCATACTGCAAATGATATGACATCCTCATGTCTCCCTCCATGCCTCCCATCGGCATCAGACGGGCTGCATATTGCACGCATTCAATATCGCTTGATCGCCAGCATCCGAGCGTCAACACGGCGTCACCGAGTCGGCAGGATCCCTGTCCGCTGCAGCGATCCAGCGGGCGGCGTCGTCGTGTCTCGTCTGTGTCGTCCTTGGGCTGATGACGGCGACTCAGAAACCGGGAAGTCCTGCTATCTATAGCCTGTCACGGCATGACTGCACATGCCGCCATCTGTGTATTCGCCTGAAGAAGAAAGGCGTATGGCGCGGTATTATTGTTGCATGCCGCTGTATCCTGCTCCGGCGTGCACTAGCCTCGTTCCGCTCCGTCTTTGTTGCGCCTCCACTCCCACCGTCTCGTCGCATTCGGCTACTTTAGCCGACCTCTCGCAGCCTCGCTCCAGCGCCCCGGCACCCTACTGCACATCGCGACAACCGTCTTTACTCTTTCAGCCTCTCCAAGGCGTACGCAGTACGTGGCAGGCCATAGTCTAGCCGTCACAACGACCCAGAAGCCTCGCAGCCAAGACTCTGCTTCGGGCGACCTTTGCGACCACTCCCTCTCCCTTCCCTTCTCCCGGGAAGTCGAGCCGGACAAGGCCCTCTTAGCCAATCTCCTAGCAAACCGGATCGACGACCAATAGATCGCTGTAGACCACGACCACCCTACCAACACCCATGCTTTACGATCTCAAAAGGAACTACGGCGATCCGCGCAGGGGCGCATAACCTGGCCTGCGCGCCCACCATTGCCCACCCTGGCTACCCACGAAAATCAGTCTGCCTATGCGCAGCCTGATCTTACTCCAACATATGCCTACCCATTGACTCCCAGCACCTCTGGAGCGCCAACTGTTTACCATCCCAACACAGACCCCGACCCTCCGATCTCACAAAAGCGCAAGACCCCACCGCACCACACGAGCACAAAGTCGAACAAGAAAGTCAAAAGAGTCGGGCCAAAATCGGATGCCACGGCTGATCTGATGCATGCCGGCGATGGCGACAACAGTGGTGAGAGCAGCAAGCCGAAGCGTGTGCGAACGGGCTGCCTTACCTGCCGTGAGCGCCACCTGAAGTGCGACGAAGCATGGCCTCATTGCCAGAACTGTCGCAAAAGTAATCGCGAATGCAAACGAGGAATCAAGCTCAATTTTATCGATACCTGGTGTGACCGCCCACCGCAAATAGTAACGTTATATGGCACAAAGGACTGGCGAGTGGAATTCTTGGATGAATCTCGCGAAATCGCGGACGAATACACTGGAGGCACCCATGTATATCCTCCACTGACACAGTCCGTGCCAACGGCCTTGTCGCGCGATCGTCCACGAGAGACTGCTTCTTATACACGTGCTGCACAACCTGCCACAGCGACCGCTCCGCCACAAGCGCTACCTCCCATTCATGGTATCTTGCCAGATGCGACATATATGGATCCCACTCCGTCTCAGTCGATCGACATTGGAGGCATGTTTGATGTTTCGCGCCAGGATTCCATGCAACATCACATGCAGCCTGCCACCACAGCTACGACTCAACACTCATCGTATGCACCAAATATGCAGGACACCACGATGTCGGCACCGCTGAACAATTACTCCTCTGTGGATCATAGCGCGAGCGGAGATAGCAACGAGAGACGCGAGTATCTTGATTCAGCAGAGGAGACGCTTTTCATGCAAGTGTTTGTGGAAGAGGTGGGAGTCTGGATGGATGCCATGGACCCCTTGAAACACTTCTCGCGCCTGCTGCCATCACACTCGCTTTCGGAGCCTATGCTGTTGCACGCGTTCTTGGCATGTGGTGCGAGACATCTCACACTCATCAATTCTGCATACTCGGACGAGAAAGCACTACACTACTACGACACAGCTACCAGCTATCTTTTGAAGGCACTTCAGAACCCAAATCGAGACACAGTCATCTGCGCGACTACTGCTGTTATCCTCAATGTGTATGAGGTTATGTCCGAGCGAGCATTGCAGCGAATGAACCACATTGCTGGAGCCAGAGCGCTCATCAAAGAGTGTGGCTGGAACGCTAAAGCCACTGGCATTGGAGCAGCGTGTTTCTGGTTAAATGTTGGCTTGGAAGTTCTGAGCTGTTTACACTTCAACTGGCAGGTTGCTTGGGATCCGGATGATTGGCAAATTGACATGAACTTGAGCCATGAGACACACAATGGGAGGGAGGAGACCTGGACTCACCGCATGCTCTACATCATTGCCAAGGTCTGCAACTTCAGGTCGACTATGCCCAGGTCGATAGAGCCAAACCAGAGAGATGAGCAAATTCGAGCCCAGCATCGATACGAACAATGGACCCGCCTAAAAGGAATGGCCGATGCATGGAATCAGGGCATCCCCAAGACTATGCAGCCGATGGCTCTTGTGAGTCCTTATAATACTGGGACAAAGTCTTGCTTCCCCGAAGTCTGGCTCATCAAGCGAACGGCTATTGTTGCGCGACTTTTTTACCACACGGCAATGTTATTGCTGTCGCAAATCAATCCTTACTGCAGTGTTGCAGCCCCTGGTGAGATGGCTGACATGCAGACTACACACGCACAAATGATTTGCGGCATTGCTGCTCATGTCAAAGATCGGTAAGCACAACACTTTCGTACTGGTCGAAACAATCTACTCACCATATCTGCAGCGGCGTTGCCTCCATAGCCATTCGTTCTCTCGCACATGCAGGCGAAGTCATCACCGACCGAAACCAGCAAGAAGAAGTCATTCGAATTTTCGAGAAAATCAACAAAGAGACGGGATGGCGCATCGGCTTCGTTTACAAGGAGCTCAAAGAAAAATGGGGCTGGGCAGAGCAACCAACACCTGAACAGCTTGCGCAGACTCATACTGCCGCACAGCAGCAAAAGGAGCGACAGGAACAGCAACAGCAGCAGCAAATGCAGCAAGCTCATGCGGCCCAACAACAGCAACATCATCACCACCAGAATATGCAGCAGCAACATCAGCAGCAGCAGAGCATGCAGCTCCAGCAAGGCTTCGTATTTAACTCCCAGAATATGGGGCAGAACATGTCGTTGCCTGCTGTGCAGCTCACACCCCCTCATCAAAACACACCTCACACTTCACAACACCAACAACATTCACAATCTCAACAACAGCAGCAGCCACCAGGCGGCGCAGGAAAACAGAACAGAAAGATCCCCTCGGGCATCCTAAATCCAATGTACGCCAAAGCAGACTTCAACCTACCGCAGCATCCCTACCAAGATGTCTATGTCGCACCAAGTTCTGGGTATGGGCATCCTCAGGGAGGAGTTTGGTGGAGTTAGCAGGGCCGAAGGGGAAACACTTTTCAGGGTTCCGGAGATATTTCGTATGTTTTGGATGTCGGACCCAAAAAAAATCTCGTGGCTTTCGTATGTCAATTAGCGACGGAGTTTCGGTGGAAGGAGTCGTTTCCAGCTATCAGAGTCTCGACGGCGAGACAGATACCCGTGTCTGGTCTAATTTTCCTTTGCGGTAGAGGGTATTAATGAGTACATATCGTGTTATGGTCGTCCGCGTATAGGCTATTTCTGCTGTAAAACTGCTCAGTCGAGCGATGCGACATGTGAACTATTGCCTCCACTGGAAGTGAGCAGAGACGTTTCATATGTATGCGTACGTATTCACACATTTATCTGATCGTCGTCATTCGTCATGCCTCGGTAAGTTGACGATGGTTTGAGTTTGGGTTTGGACGAACGTCTGGGGCAGCAAGTCAAGGGTTTCAGAGGAGAGGAGTGGCACCACATCTGCCGACCTTGTTGATGCTAATCAATTGCAGTCTGTATCCGTAGCAGACGGACATTCACGTTATAAACTAGAGCCTCCACCGAAACCGAACTAGGTTCGCTTGGGGCGCATCACTGCACAGCCAAACAACACGGCGCAAGCAATGCTATAATGGTCTGACGAACATCACCACTCTCAAGGAGACACCAAAACCATGACGAAGCAAGACAACGATAACCCTGCTACCCCAGCAGTGGTAGAAACAGATCCATACCCAGCCGACCTCTCCCTCCAAGGCGACACTCTCACCCTTCACCCACCTAGCGTCTTTGCATCATCGCCCGAAGAGCATGAACTCCTGGAGCCTTATTCGCGCTTTAGAAGGGAGCCCATTAACGCTCTGGCAGAACTGGGTCAGCACATTTCGGGCACAGGATGGCGCAGCTACGACAAGATTGTTGGGCGCGAGATCTTCTATCCAGGTTTTTCAGAGAGTATAAAGAATATGGTCATGAGACAGCCGAAGTTGAAGGGCAAGATTGGAGAGCTGGCGGCGAAGAGAGTAGAGGCTGAGATGCTGGAGGGAAGGTTTGGACCACTGGGTTTGGAGGGCGAGCAAGAGGAGTGGAAGAATAAGAGAAAGGCGCGGCGCAGCGAGTTGGAGGGACAATTGAGCAGTGTGGCAGAGCAGTGGACAGACGGCATGATCTGCAAGATGGACTCGAGATATTTCATCCGCGGAGCGTACTACCTGGCCACGCAACTCCTGACCAGAGCCTACCACCAAGGAATTCATATCAACAGCGCAGAAGTTTTGCGACTACGGCGAGTGGCAGAAGAGGCTGCGGAGAAGGGCCAGAGCATCATATTCTTACCTTGTCATCGTTCACATGTGGATTATGTCAGCCTGCAAGTCATTTGCTATAGGCTGGGTCTGGCACTCCCGACGGTCGTTGCAGGCGACAACTTGAACTTCCCTGGCGTCGGATACTTCTTGCAACATGCTGGTGCGATGTGGATCAGAAGAAGCTTCGGTGACGACCAACTGTATCAGACGCTAGTGCAGTCATATATCGACACGCTTTTACAGAATGGCCACAACTTGGAATGTTTCATCGAAGGCGGTCGGTCAAGAACGGGCAAACTTTTGCAACCTAAATTCGGCATCCTGAGTTTCGTGCTGGACAGTGTGCTTACCGGTAGTGTCGAGGACTGCATAATATGTCCAGTCAGCACTCAATACGACAAAGTCATCGAAGTAGACTCGTACGTCTCCGAGCTTCTTGGTCAGCCAAAAACGAAAGAGGGTCTCAAGAGTTTCCTCTCTGCCACCAATGTTCTTTCGCTCAAGCTTGGTCGCGTCGACATGCGCTTCCACGAGCCGTGGAGCTTGCGAGGCTTCATCACCGAACAAAACACTCGACTAACCAAACAACCATCAGAGATCCAGACTTACGATGCTAATCGCCGCCGGCGCTTACTGACGACACTCGGATTCCGGGTACTAAAGGAGATCAACGACGTCAGCGTCGTGATGCCTACTGCGCTTGTAGGGACCATTTTGCTCACACTTCGTGGTCGCGGTGTCGGGAAGAGCGAGCTTGTTCGCCGCGTGAACTGGCTCAGCGATCGAGTACGCGCTCAAAACGGCCGCCTGGCGCATTTCTCTACCAACAATACGGCGGCAGTCGTGGACCGTGCCCTTGAGGTGTTAGGACCAAAACTCGTGGGCCGAGTCGAGGGCTTGCCTGAGGAAACATACTTCGCGGAAGACCGCTTCCAACTCAGCTTCTACCGCAACATGACTATCCATCTGTTTGTGTCTCAAGCCCTGGTCTGCGCGGCGCTGTACCTCAAGGTCAAGCTCGGCGTTAGTAAAGATACGCAAAGGACCAGCTATGCTTCGCTGAGAGAGTACGTCCTGTTCCTTTCGCAGCTCTTCAGAGCAGAGTTCATCTTCGACACCAGACCTCTAGACGAGAATCTGAGGGACACGCTCAAGCAGCTTGAAACGGACAAAGTCATCCTAACTTCCAAGGGCGATAATGACACTGACATCAGCTCAGTCGAGCTACACCCAACCGAACGTTCGACAGGAAGAGAGAATTTCGACTTCTACTGCTTCCTTATCTGGCCGTACATCGAAGCAGCGTGGCTCGGTGCTGTGTCGTTGCACATGCTCACACCGCCACGCCCAGTCTCGGAAAATGAATACTGGGTTGACTTCAAGAAAGCCCAAGATCTTGCTCAAGTGCTAGGGAAAACTCTCTACCACCAAGGAGATCTGAGCTACTACGAAGCTGTCAACAAGGAGATGCTCCGCAATGCTTTTGCACGTCAAGAAGAAGAAGGCATCATGGTCGTGTCACGAGCGAAAGACAGCAGGGAGCAGCCCAAGGTGCGGCTGGCGGCTGCTTGGCTCCCTCAGAGGGACAAAGATGGGAATCTCAAGGCCGAAGGGAGGTTGTGGGACCTCTGTGAGCGGATATCGCAGGGCAGAAGGGAGGGCAAGAATCGTAGAGATGGGGCTACTGTGAAGACGAGGGTTCTGAGACTTGCTGATCTCGTTGGCAAGGAGCTCTGGGAAGGCGGCGCTGATGACAAAACTGGTTTCGCAAGTGGTAAGGCTTTGACTGGCAAGGCGAAGTTGTAAGAGCTCCAGCTGGGTATCGATGCGTTCATTGATGAGATTCCAGCAGCTGTACATGGATACATCGCATAATGCAGAGCGATCATGTTACCAGGATTAATAAAAGTGATGTGCAAATCGACGTCGACATGAAAAGGTAGGCATACAAGGCCTCTCAGCATTTCAGTAGGTTGATCATGAGATTATACAATTGGTACATACTATTGGCATCACATGTAATCGCTAGCCCGTGCACGTCCTCCCCGACCACCACCCATCAAGCCACGACGTGAAGGGTGGATGTTCTCCAGAGAGTCGTCAACAGCTGGTTTGGCCACGGGTGCCGCACGTGGCGGAGACCCTTCCACGGAGCTAGAGTTCCTGCGACGCGAAGGCAGTGACCTTTCGCCGCGGGGCGGAGGCGATCTACTGTCACGGCGACGGCGAGGCGGAGAGCGCGAAGGAGAGCGAGAGTCGTATGACGCAGACCTTGCGCGACGGCGAGGTGGTGAGCGAGAACGGCTGAGACTGCGATTCCGTACTGGCGAGGGTGAACCACGTCCGTTTCTTCTACGTGGTGGTGACGGTGAGCGTGAATAACTTGGAGATCGTACGCGGCGGGGCGGAGGAGAGCGAGATGCTGAGTAGCTTCTGGTTCGTTTCCGTCGTGGAGGCGAGCGTGACCGCGAAGCTGAAGGCGAACGTGTGTAACTCCTTCCCCTCGTGCGACGTGGTGGCGTGCGTGAACGGGAGCGTGACAAGGAGCGAGAAGGCGAACGGTCAACACTTCGCGCTCTGCTGCGTCGAGGTGCAGATTGAGAGCGCGAACGTGACCTTGAACGAGATGAATAGCTGGAGTAGCTGCTGTAGCTCGACCGACTGTCGCTGCGACCGCGAGAGCTGCGTGAAGGACTCCTTGCAGGTGGCAGAGGTGCTGACGCTGGTTTGGGAATATTCTTGAGCCATTCACGCATACCCTCGGTGAGAGCACCCATTCCGATAGCTGTGAAGAAGTTGATGCTGAAACGAGTGTTCTTCGGATCATCTGTAGGGAAAATGCCCGTGAGTGCAGGCTGAAGCTCATCAGCCTTGAGGCGGTCGGTCAACTGTTTCATACCGATGCCTTGGGCCAGATCCTCAACGAAGATCTTGATGAAGATACGTGAAGATGATGTGGTTTCCTCCTCGTTCAGGTGGATGTTGTGAAGGACATGCCAGCCAATAGCGTCGCTCGACACCAGGTGCCCGAAGAACTGAGCGATAATGCGCAGCCTGTTGGTCTCGTATCTGTGGATGGTGTCGTAATACTTGGCGAACATGTTCTCAAACAGCTCCCTCCAAAGTCTGTTAAGTTTGCAGAAGCGTTCGCCGATGAGACCAAAGAACTTGTTGTAAGTACGCTCCTGGCTGCAGCACTCAATAATCATGCTAGGCAACTCGTCTTCACGGCCAGCCGGAAGATTGATGCGCATGAGCTTGTGACAAGCTTCCTCGAAGCCGCCAGATGACATGATCGTCAAGTAAATGGAGCGGCGAAGGTTGACAAGGTCTGTGTTCGACTGGTCCTTGATTTCCATCGCCTTTTCAGCATCGTCCTCGCTGGCGTCGGAGTCACTTGCATCATCATCCTCATCTCCGTCCTCCTCGTCCTCGCTGCCAGACTCTTCACCCAAGACTTCAGCCTTGAACTTCCTGTACATTTCTTCATTCGCTTCCCACTCCGCATCGAACTTGAAGATGTTCGTTCCCTCTTCGGTGTTCAAAGTATCCTCCAGACTCGGCGAATGTGTGATTTGATCTTCCTCTTCCACAAGGTCCAGCTCTTCTTTCAGCGCAGGGTTGTTCTTGTATTTGTCTTTCCTGATTTGGAATAGCACTTCAATCATGTACTGCACTCTCTTGTCAATATCCGCCTCGTGGAGGATACTCCTGAACTGATCGTAGACGGCAAGGGCAATCTGAGGGTTCATCTCCTCCATGTGCTGGCCAACTTCCTTCGTCAAGCCAACTGCGATCTCCACACTGTCGTCCGTAGGCTTGTGCAGAAGCAATAGCAATATTTGAGCAGCAAGCATTTCGTGAGCTACTTGCTGGTTGATCAGATGCGCGATGAAGGCAGTACTGGTCTGACAAACACTCTTGTCGTTGCGCTTGAAGGCCTTTCGGAATTGTGTGATGAGTCTGTTGATCAGAAGCTCGCCGACCTTTGGCAGTTTGGTATTCACAATCGCTACCATGGCCGCGTAGATTGGCGTGAAAGGCAAACTGGCAGCCTGCGCTTTCATGATACTCCTGCAGAACAAGCCACGTCCACGGATCAAGTTCTCATTGAACAACTCTGGCACGATGTGCTTGATGTTCGATACGTTGACTTTGTTGATCAATCCGTTGATACTTTTCTTCAAGGCTTCCCAAGCCATGCGCTGGTATTCCTTCGAGGTCTTATCGGTGATTTGTGCCTGGAGTGCCCTCAGGCGCGCGGGAGGAATATATGTTCCACCAGATCGCATAGTCAGCAGCTTCTCATATTCTGCTTTTGCTGCGGCCTGCTTCTCCTCTGCGGTCAAAGCCTTCTCAGGTGCCGCCTCTTCACGGTTCCGGTCCTCAAGTTGGCGTTTCCGCTCGTGTGCTCGTTCTCTGTCGACATCGCGCGGAAGGGGTTCTCGGCGGCGCGGAGGCGAGCGCGATCGCGAGTATGATCGTCGACGGAGCGGTGGCGCTTCACGGCGTGGTGATGGAGAGCGCGAGGGCGGCGCACGCTTGCGAGAGTTGCTGTCTGGCGCCGTGAGCTCTCCATCGGCGGAAGGAGAACGCGCCACGGGCTCTGCGACGGTGGCCATGTCAGACTCGGCACTCATACCTCCATCCGCTCCAGTGTGTGTATTGGTTGTTGGTGGAAGGTCGCCTAAAAGCTGACGTTGCTGAGTCGAGAGAAGTGAGAGAGCGCTAACGTTAATGCTGTCGCAAGTTTGGCTCTGGAGTCGACTTTGGCTGTGTCGCGTGAAGGCAGAAAGTTGGAGGCGGGAACTTCCGAACTTCGTCACTTCTCGGAAAAGACTGCATGTGAATGCAGAGACCGAGTCTAGAATGAAGTCTATATATTGCAAACGCCTCGCAATTAACGATACAATAAGAATCACATGCTGCGACTGGTTCCTATACCATCTCACAAGCTGTGCTTTGCCAGACATTTCGCTTCATCCACGCGCTACCTTGCAGCGATGAACCGGCAAAATCGCCAACAACGGCCTCCTCGCCAGCAGCAAGGTGGACGTCAAACGCGCACGCCACGAGACTACAATCCTAACGTGCCAACCATACAACAAGTAACACGAGGGGCTGCTGTATCCATCGTACTCAAAGAAGACCAGCCCACTGGACGCGAAGTTCAAGGCGTGGTGCAAGATCTGTTAACGAGAGGCAACCACCCTCGTGGCATCAAAGTTCGATTGAACGACGGCCGCGTTGGTCGAGTGCAGAGAATGGCAAACGATCAAACGCTTTCGCAGCAAAATCCAGCTCAACAACAACAACAACCGGCTGGATTCGTCGTTAGGAGAGAAGGGCGACAAGCCCCAACCTACACGGACATTCGCAATGACGAATATCCGTCGCTACCGCCACCACGTACGCTATTCGATTTCATGCCTGAGACTGAAACCGGATCTAGGAGTGCAGAAGTCGCGGAAGTGCAGTCTGAGCCTGTAATTTTCTCATCTGCGACGGCCAAGTGTCCAATCTGCGGGATCTTCGAAGGCGATGAGGCCGCCGTTACACATCACGTGGAAGGCCATGTTGCGTGATTTAGCAGTCGTATAGAAACACGGGCGTGCCTGGAGGACGCTATGAACTAGCCTTCTCCGTCAACACGTCGATCAAACCTGTGGAGTCCGCTTTCTGCATATATCCGCCACCCGTGCAGTGTGGCGTTTGTCCCACATCAGCTTGGCTCTGGCGGTGCGTTCGTACCACGGAAGGCTGCGAGCTGCCCTGCACTCTGATCTGTCGCATACGACTGGTCTGTCACGACTTTGCACGATAGCATACCGCACCATCACCAACGGCTCGGTAGACATCAAGGCCTGACAGATGTCCGGTGTTAGCGTAACGCCAGATCCAGACCCAAGCACGTCTTACGGTTGGCTCGCATTAAGCCTCAGGGCCAAACGAGCTCGCCGCGCTGGCCACAGAAGCTCACGCAACCAGCCGTGCACAACCACTTCCGCCCAACAGCAGCATCGATCACTTGCATGTGCAAGTCTTTTCCTGTTACAGGTCGCCATCAGTATGGCAGCGTCTACTTGATATTCTTCAATGGTCCTGCGTGACTGATCGACAGCAACCTCCGCTGGATCGTGGTTGGCGTCAGGTCACAGTGACTCTAACATACGAAGATCTCCACCCCGTCGTTCTGCAAACGACTGCAATCCAATCGCAGCATAGCGGCCGCACTTTGACAGTTCCGCCTGTGCACCTTATCCCGCTGTCAAGGGCTGTCATGGAAAGGAAGCTTGCAGTTCCCCGTTCCTGTTGCCACTGTGCTTGAAGCCCGACTGGCTCGAATGGTCCCTGACGTTCATCTGTGCGGCCTGCCGACCATCATATTGCTGCAGAATATCCGATCACCTGGTTCGTCCGGCTCAGTATCCATGTAGTTTATGCAGGCGTATCACAGAATGCTACAAGTATCATAGCTTGAGCACCCAGAGCTGCGAATACCGCACACCTAGTCCCTGCAAGAGGTGGACATGCCGCGATGGAGAGCTCAGGGAGGACCGCGCACGCTGTCAACACCAACCTGCTGGTGGCAGCGATCGTGTCTGGCCCTAAAGCACGTTTCACTCCTCGAGCGGAGGGCTCCTCTGATCCCGAGCATAGCTTCCGCATGCTCAAACGCCTGACATTGATTTCTCGGTCACTCTATGTTGACGAGTGAGACGCGGTCACAAAGGGCAGGCTGGGAAGCCTTCAAGAAACACGGTCTCGCACGGCTTCTCGACGTTCCTTTCAGGTGGTTGTGTGATTGGTTTTTGCTTTTGTTCTCTGGTGGCCTCCGACTTTGTTGTCTCGTGTATCGCAGTCTGTTTAATGCAACGTAAGTGAGCTGCCTCTATCCTGCCCATTTGCCGCAAGCTCAATCCGATAGTGCTGACCGCTCCAATGCGCAGGGTGTTTATCAAGGTGGAAGTTGACATTGTCTGCAACAGTCCGCGACAACATCTGCAATCGAGATCAGCAACGTTCTGCCAGCCGCAAGAGCCGTCGACACCGCTACAAAAGCAGACCTCACTTCCCAAATTCTAGTGTGGAGTGCTGCAGAAAAGCTCTCACCGCTCGTGGGGTTCGCTCGTCTAGCCGCAGTCGGCCTGCATCGCTCCTTCCACTTCTAGGTCTTGGCCGCAACAGTTCACATCGCAGTCGCCATCCAGACGGAACCTGACGCAAAGACAAGGCAGCCTGCATCCTACACCAGGAAACTTCGACATCATGCAGATGCATCACTACTGCCACGCACACTGCGCTTGCGCTACTCGTCAGCAGCAGATGAGTGCCCTCAGTCTGAGGCAGCAGCAGCAGCAGCGAGGAGCTCCATATCAAACTCACCCTCGCGCTCCTGGTGGTCGGCCTTTGCCACCCCAATACCAACCAATCGATCGGCGCTCGACTGTTACCCACCTACAAGCGCACCAGCAGAACCTTACCGTTCCTCACATCAGGCCCATCTACTACACAATGTCTCGTCAAGCAAATGCAGGCGGCGCCTCCACTCAAGGACTGCAGCGTGAGCGCGAGGCAGGCCGATCATACACGCCGGCATTGGCAACGCCGAACCCGCTCGCACATCCGCATGCTGGGCACTCCTTCCAAGGTCAGTCGTTCTTCACTGACGAGTACTTCAACTATCGTGCCGAGGAGGCGATGTTGTACAACCCTCGACAAGACGTTCAACCGCAGGAGACCATTCGCCGACCCGTGGGATCTCTCGACCTGTCGTGTGCACCGACGTCTTTGCCCTCGATGGCGAACAATGTGACCGCAAACCAAGCAGTGGCCCCTCGCGTTGAAGTCCCCATAATGCCGCTCGTGCACACAAATGTCGATACCAAGATGTTTGAACCCGTCGAGCCTGAACATTGGCAAAGAGCTTCACTCGACTTCAGTGGTGGCAACGACCACGATGCTTTTGCAACGTCGCCCAGCTCGACTGCCGACACTAGCTTTGGCCCGCACACTCCACACGACAACAGCGGCTTCCCGGAAGCGACTTTGCGTCGCATGTCCCATGATCTGAGCTCGAGCTTCGACAGCAGCGGAACGGACATGTTTGAGGAGCAGGGCTCTGACATGAAGTTTCCCTCCTTCGGGTCTGCCAGCAGTACTCAGTTCGTAAGTCAGACTGGTGACTACGCAGGCCTGCCTTTCCCAGGAGGCAGCTTTGGAGGGATCAGGGATCTCCCGTTGAACGAGGGACCCTTCCGTGACATCGACGGGCTCCCTCCAATCTTTCCGAACATTGCTCCGACTACCGAAGAGCACGACAGTAGTGCTATCGACTGCACTGCTCCCAAGACCAAGCGACGTCGTTCCAGCGAGAAGGAGCGCGAGACTGTCTTGCGAGAGAGGCGAGATCAGTATCTTCTTGACAGACGCGAAGAAGGCTACACATACAAGGACATCAAAGTCATGGGTAACTTCTCCGAAGCCGAGTCCACCTTGCGTGGCCGCGTCCGCGTCCTCACCAAGGACAGATCCGAGCGCGTCAGGAGGCCTGTGTGGACCGAGGGCGACGTAGGTGGACCTTCATGCTGACTATCGTGGATGATGCTGATTGTAAACCAACAGATTCGGCTCCTTCGCCGTGGCGTCGCTCACGCCAAGAAGCTCCGCACAGAAGGAGCATACAACCGCAGTCGTAGCAGCAAGCTTCCATGGAAGTACATCGCCCAGTACATGGAAGAACACGGCAGCAGCTACAGCTTTGCTCCGGCGACTTGCGCCAAAAAGTGGGACGAGTTGAGGTAAGCGCTTTTTTTTTGTTTTCTGGATTGAATATGGCAGTGGCAGCAGCAGCAGCAGGAGCGGTGGCGAAGGCGGCAGTAGGTTAGCATCATGGACGGCACAAGACTTGGGGTCCTCACGGACTAGGTAATTCAAATTGGTTTTCTGCGTGGTGTACAAGCTTCCCAGCTCCAATAATATCTTCGCAATCCCTGTGCCTGCTGGTGTTACCATGCACATTTATTGGAGACACACTCCATCGCTGTTTGACTTCTAGAGCATCTCAATACCATTTCCACCCCCAAAGCTGATGGTAGTATCTGGTTAAGCTCATTATCAAGAAACCTCCCCTCGATCGTGTCACCAGGAGATGCCGTATGAGCTTCTAACGAACAGCGGCAAATACCTTACTACCGTCAATCAGATGACGATACTGCGAATCGTATTACCTGACAACCCACATCAAGGAAGCTATGGTTTCTCTGTGTCCTTTGTTGTTGGAGGAAGTGACTACCAAGTATCTCAAGATGTGGTGCAATGATCGGCAGCGCGATGATTATACATGTAGTGTATTTATGTAGTACCAAAATTTGTGGCTGAAATCTAGATTTCGTGCAAAGGTTTGCGTTCATGGAAGTGGCTGGCGCATCACGACTCCAGCTCTAAGCTACTCTCTCCTATCATTCTTACTCATGGCTGACCGCTTTATTTACAGCTGATGCTCAAGACATAACAAGCTTTAGCTACAGATCAATTGTATTATGTACTGCATACGGTACACTATACTGCTTTTTCATCTTGCGTTCTGGTTGATGGCCGCTACGAAGGATTTCGTGCCTACAGGGATAATCTCGCTTCTCATTCTCGCCTAAAAACGCACGGGGAGCGCAGCATGGCACCGCAAATAGACAAGCGGTTGTTCATCGGCAACGCTACCTAGGTACACTACTGTGATGTACAGCACAGTATGCTACAGACCGCGTCTCGGTGCTCCCGCATCGTGGTCTATCTTTTGACTCCCTGTTAGGTCTTTTGCAGCCGTCTCACTGCATCATAGGGCATTTTCACAGTGGCCCGGCACAAGGCTACAGACCCACTTCCGCCATTATAACCAATGCCCGGAACTCCTACTAGTCGGGCTTGTGATTCCTGTCGCAAACGTCGGAAGAGGGTATGTGTTGAGCTCAATTCATGCCCGTCACTACTTCGCGCAGGTCTTGCTCATTCTATCACAGTGCGACCAGGTTCAACCTACATGTTCAAGATGCCAAAAACTTGGCATACCTTGTGTTGGCGGCGGCCTGCAGCGCTTTATCTTCAAGACGCACGATATGAGCAAGTTGGTCAAGTCTAGTCGACCGGATTTAGCAATCTCACAAATGCCGAGCAGCCCTGCAATGGCAGTGAGCATGTCACTCGTCAACAAGATCCAGAACCGGCATCTGAAATTCGAGATTAATTGGGCGCATGGCTCATTCTTAGATGAAGTCCCACGGAGGCTTAGCCACAGTCAAGCCCTAGCTGCCGCTACGGAAGCATTTATGCTGTCGGTACCATGTGCAGATGTCACTCTTACCCTGTCACGGCGGAGATTACGAAGCTATACATCTGCCCTACATGCTACACGGCTCGCGCTCTCCCACCCTGTCGAGGCGTACTCACTCAATACGCTATGCGCAGTGTACCTCTTGTGGATATGTCAGGTATGTAGACATTCAGTAGTCGAACTGCGTTTGCAGAATGTTAATTTCACATGTCATAGAGCTGGATGGACACACCAGAGCATACGGGTATTCATCCTCTGGGCCTAGCTTTGCTGCTCAATCAACCTCTCCGTTTCAATTCATTGAACTCATTTGACAGAGGATTGGTGTACTCAGCATGTACGGTCGTTGTACGTACAGTCACACCATACTAACCTCCAGCTTTGAAGCGCGCTAATTATTCGCGAGCAGACCTCAGAGAAGATAATCCTCGGTACAATGAACATTGTTGAGAGCAGCCCATGTTGGAGTTTCTTCAGAAAGGTGAATGCTCAGAGTTCTACACTACATATCACTTCGCCGGCCGGAGAACCCTTGGATTTGACGCAAAAGCTATCCCGGCTACTTTCAGCGCTTGCATACTTCTTACGGTCGGAGCAGACGCTATCGGAAGTTTGGAAGATGTACAACATTTGCGCGACTGTCGTCGCAGATCTGAGCTTGCAAGTCAAGCAGGCGGATGTTATGGCATCGCGTGGACCGCCAGCTGATTCCCACGGCGCTGTCAGCTCAAGATGCGAAGGACCTGCACATGTCATAGTTGCCAGTCAAAGTATGCGCGGCTTCAAATTCGCATTGACGCTTACGCTCATCATGAATGGTGTTCTGAGCACACATCACCCCGATTGCGAGGATCTCGCACGCTTCAGAAGCCAATTCACCGACGAGGCAGTTCCACCATCTGCGCAAGCAGGACAGCTCATGCCAATGGGTGCTGGCTTTGTGGGCATGTTCCTCGATCATGTATGGGCAATGGAGGCTGGCGCTACAGACGCTCCTGCAGCATGGGATATCTATGGAAAAGGGTTTGCCAACGAGCGGTCGACCGCATTCTCTAAGAGACTTGAGCAGACATTAGAGTCTCTGCTATAGTGACGACAGTTCGAGTCGGATTGATGTTACTGCCACTGGCCATGCTCCACCGCTGTATATAACAGTCATAGAGGCATAAATACTGTCGAGGATTATTCAATTTTATACATTTGCGACGAATGGTTGGTTGTATGATATACATCACGGCAAATAGCTTTATGGACGCCCCGTCCAAATTGATGCAACCGGATTTGGTGGCATGTGCAAACATATACAATTTGGAAAAAAATGCGATCTGGCTTGATGATAGTCAGCAGCTGATATGCTGATACTCTTGGCGAGGGACAATGAATTCCTCTGAGAGCCAATGATCAAAAATATCGCATAACCGTACACAAACTTGCGCCCAAATATCCTTATGGCAAACATTGGTGTCGGACCCTATTCGTCTCCGTAAGCAAGGATCTAGCCTAACTGCTTTTGTTCAGATACGCCGCTGTACAGTCCCTAGCCACGAACTTGGCGTCAGCTCTTGCCATTCTTGTGGCTTTCTATGATTTTCATCTCTTGTGCATCCACGCGAAGGATCAGAAGAGCATCCATCGGAGGCTGAGTAGCAGTAACTTCGTCGACAGCCACGCGATCGGCACGCATTGCCCTAGCACCTTCGCTCGATGGGACCTGTTTGAGTCTGTACCATGGAGCATGACGTGAATCTGCCCTTTCACATGTTCTCCAGCAAATACAAATATGGCTGAGTGGAAGGCATTAGATGCCGGCCGTTCACTTTCAAGTATCTCGCCCGTTCTCAAGGCAATCCTGTCGATACAGCATGCCGAGTCTATCATCGTTTTTGGGCCACCCCAAGCCTGTACAAGCACCATGTCTCCACTTCTACGGTCCAGATTCTCGAAACAACTTCACAGCCATCGGTTCAAACGGTCAACTATTAGCGCACTTCTCTGTGGCCAACAATATGATCTGGCGCATGTCGCAGAATGCACAACAGATCTGCACCTTTAAACTTTCCTCGCTATCTGGAACCACAACACTCCAGTTTCACGGACAAGAGATCAAAGTCAAACAAAGCTGGGAGGGAATGCGGTACGGAAAAGACATCAAAACTTCGGCAGGGATGTGGAAATGGCGGCCAGGGAGTGGTAGTTGTGAGGAATTAACAGACGGACGTGGAGTCCTTCTCGCTCGCGGCAAGCTCCCAGGGACACTGAGCAAGAAGTCCTATCCTTTGGAGGTGTTTGTGCCTGGAGATGTCTTTACGTTGGACCTGATTTTTGCAACCTGGGTTGCCATGTTGGATTGCCATGATGCAGAAGGAAAAGAGGGTGAAGCTGTTGCGGAAGTCGTAGGGGCTGTTTTGGGAGCATGAAAGGGAACAGTGGTGATAGCTCTGATTTCATCGCAATAGATCTCCAATGTATCACTACCTACTTTGTCTGCTCGTCACTGACAATATAGAGCACAGCCTCGAAAGTTGACGAACGCTTGCGGTATATCTGGTACGAGGTGCGTAGCTCGCAGAACGGCTGACAGCCAATCATACTTTGGCTTACTTCTCGAGGCCCGCCAAAAATCACATGCGAGCCTCCACATGAAAGTTCTAAGTGAAGTCAATACTTTTTGTCTTTGTCAATGCTACCATTTCGCCAGTGCGCATTCCGGATTCCGACTTTTCTACGGTCGCCTCACATATCGGCAATCATGGCCCAAAAACGCGCATTCAACGAGGGCAAGCGCCACTTCAAAAAGAGCAAGAAGCAGAAGACTTCCACCGTCAGCGATGGATCGAACGAGCAAGTCCTGCTGGCAGATGTGAGGCAACTGCTGAAGTCCACAACTCTGGATGAATCGGAGAAGACCGAGCCTCAGGAGCAGACCGAGATCGATGTCGACATTACCATGCTCTCCTCCACCGGAGACGGACTGGCTCACAAGGATGGTTCGGTAATCGTTGTGCCCTTCGCAGTCCCTGGTGACACTGTGACTGCCAAAGTCTACAAGAACAACCCGGATCAGAACTACGCCCTTGCAGACTTCGTGAAGGTGGTCAAGGCTGGAGAGCACAGGACTGAGACTCCGGGTTGCGGGTACTTCACCAAATGCTCCGGCTGTCAATTCCAGCACATGCCATACGCATACCAGCTTGAACATAAACGGACGATTGTCGAGAGAGCGTATCAGAACTTTTCGAACCTTCCAGCATCTTCAGTTCCGACTGTGGGTGACACAGTTGGCTCGCCTCTGATCTACGGATACAGAACCAAGTTGACACCTCACTTCGATGGCCCCCCGATCAGGAGAAAGGAGCTGAAGACTATCAGGAGCAATGGTCAAAAGGTGGATTGGGCGGAGGTACCAAACATAGGGTTCATGTTGAAAGGCACACGAAAGACAATGGACATCGAGGATTGCCCTATTGGAACGGATGCTGTGAGGTTAGGAAACAAGAGGGAGCGAAAGAGAGTTACGGAGAACATCGGCCAGTACTCACGCGGTGCCACACTTTTGCTGCGCGAGAACACCGTAAAAGTGGAGAAAGACAAGGCACAATCAGAAGGAGGCGCAGAGCAAAGCAAGACCGAGGAAGACACGATTATCGAGGACCACGGCGACTATACCTTCCGCAAGACTTGCATCACCGACCAAAAGGCTATCTCAACAGAGTACATTGATGGATACCGTCTTGACAACCCAGCCGGAGCCTTCTTCCAGAACAACAACTCTATTCTCCCTCTTGTGACCAAATACATCCGCGAAAACATCCTTGGACCTGACGCTGCCAACTCACCAATCAAGAACATGATCGACGCATACTGTGGCTCTGGTTTCTTCTCAATCACCCTCTCATCCATGTTCAAGCAATCTGTGGGTATCGACGTCAGCCAACAGTCAATCGACTTTGCCAGTAAGAATGCCAGCCTCAACAACCTTTCAGAAGATTCCGTCCGCTTCATCGCAGGTGACGCCAGCAAACTTTTCGACGCATTCGACAGGGCCAAGTTCCCTGCTGATGAAACGGCCGTGGTCATCGACCCATCCAGGAAGGGATGCGATGAGAGCTTCATCTCGCAACTGATGGACTATGGTCCCAAGAGGCTTTGCTACGTCAGCTGCAATGTTCACACGCAGGCTAGAGATGTTGGCTGGCTGGTTGGTGGACTCGGAAAGAGAGCAGGCATGTACGAGATCGAGAGCGTCAGAGGCTTCGACTTCTTCCCGCAGACAAGTCACGTAGAGGGTGTGGCGTTCTTGAGGAGAGTGGAGAAGACCGATGCTGCGCAGCCTGCAGGTATTGTTGAGGGCGAGGATGCCCCTGTACCAGCGCCCCAGGAGAGCGTAGTCTCCGAGCTTCCGGGATCCACAGGCGAAAGTGCATCTGTTGAGGTTGCAAAGCAGAGCTAGAGCCACAATCTTGAGCAATGTCACATAGACTGGTGTATCATACTTCTGAACGAATCGTACATCTGTCATATCTCCAAACAGCAAGAAAGCACTTCTTATGCTTGCCCTTGGTCGTTGGTCGGCCCAAATTCCAGGTTATCCTTTGGCGTTTGTATCGGGAAGAAGTTGTACAAGTCGGTTGTCAGGACGTCAAAGTCAAGAAGAGACATTGGGTCTGCCGTCGATCCTGCATCAAGCGACGCTGTCGAATCTTCCGGTGTGACAAATTGTTGCTGAGACTGATAGACCGCTGGAGCCTGACTTTGTCGGTCGCTGAGGTAGATGAAGTCGTTCGCGAGTGACGTGAACGTCGTCTCATGGGATGATGGCACTTGTGCATTGCTGCGGCCGTCTGAGGTAGCTTGAGCTGCCGACAAAAGTACACTCGTATGATCTGTGTTGGGCCCAGGGGCATTTGCGGGGCGGTGCGCCACGGCATGTTCGACTGCACCAATCATTCGGCTGATCGAAGTGCGCTACAGAGAGAAAGGTCCTAGTTAGCACGATGTCTTCAGACGTTGCATCGGCTCGTAGTCTAGCTCCAAGCTGCGTACTCCCTGTCCTACCGCTGAGAGGCAAGTACAGAGTTTAAACCTAGGCGGCAAAACTGGGTTGTGTGCTTCGTTCACGTACCGCATTAAGGATTGGCTCGGCATCGACCATTTGCCTCAAGCAGCTCAACCCGGTCTGGATAAACTCCAGATTGTAGGCAAGTTTAGTAGGATGCCACAAGCTGTCGTAGAGCAGAACAGCACAGCTTGATTCAATGAAGAACGCAGTATACCTAGATTCCTATTCATGTGTCAGTCATGTCAGCTACATGAAGTTGCATCAGAGATGTTAGGGAAACGCACTCTACACGTTATGGAGGCGTTCTGTTGATTGCTGATGAACACAAGAGAATCTTGAGCTGCGTCTGTGGCCTTTCTGCATGCCGCTCTCAGCCACATCAGGCCTTGCTTCTGCTGACTAGATGCCATAGCCACGAGAAATGGCCTGAATGTCAACAAGACAGCATGATAGTACACTGAGAAAGATTCAGCTGGCTTGCACAAAAAATGGCGATGAGTTTTGATTTTTACCATTATGGAGATGGAGTGCCGGCACTTCACCATACTGTTTCACTCGCTCGTCCACGTCCATGGCCGCGATTCCGGCGCGCTCAGCGAATTGCCGTAATTGGGAATAGGTACGTTCTGCAGCGACATACAGCAATTGCAGAGATTCCGATTTGCGCAAGTACATTTCTTCGGCATTCAGCTCCGCAATGTGAGCGATCTCGCAAAATCCTGTAAGCGCGGGAGACCCATCGGGAAACTGACAAGTGATGTCGGCGAATTTCAATGAGCCGGATCTTCCCATGGACAAACATTGCCATCTATTGTGGTCAGCCTCCGAATTTATGCGGTAGAATGTGGAAATATAGTACCTTTCGTGAAAGTAAAGACACCATATGGTAGAACGACGCTTTTGCAATTCTTCGTTGCTATGTCTTGCACGGCTACCCTCCCTATTCAAACCCATCGCGAAGGCTCTTCTAGTAGCAGTGCCAAGTTGTAGGTAGGCGGAGTTAGGGCGCCCCATGTTGATCTGATAGTCTGAAAGCAAGATAGATACCTGTATCATTGCAAGTGTCACTGCTTCGTCGAAGGCCGCCACGATCACTTTCGTCTGTTCATAAAGCACTTCCGCCAGGTCTGTAGCATTGGCGCACAAAGCGCCATTAGCTAAGGCGGCTAGAACTAGTCCTGCTTCCTGTGATCGGAGTGCTGTAGGATTGTCTTCTCTGTAGAGATCACGTAACATTCGATTCAGCTCAGCCTCTGTGAACATAGGAAGCAGGTGCAAGCTAGTGCCTTTGAATTTCTCCATGAAGATAGTGGCTTGTGCAGCAGACACGATCTCCGTGGGCTGACGTGGTCGTGCAGGGTGACCTGTTCCAAGTGTCGAAGGCGTTCCAAAGAAAATGGATCGCTGGACGAACATGTCAAGCCCGGCGCTACCCTCATGGTCATCGTATCCCTCCGGTAGTCGTTTGAGTCCGTTAAGGACGCCTTTGTGCAATTGCTGTTGAAAGGCAAAATTGGAGGAAGGCCCGTAAAAGAGTTGAACACATTCACCAGCATTCGGGCCTTGCTGCGTATGCGTTGCCGTGATTCCGCGGTAGACTTCTGGATCGGTCGGTTGATAGTCTCTCGGTGTCAGTGGGCTCTTTAAGTTGGCGCTGTGTGCTTCGATCGTAGTATTGGCCTGGTCGTTGGTCCTAGAGACCCTCTGTCTTGCTGAAGCCCGATCTCGCGCTTTGGCTCGATACAAACAATGCGCTGGATGTTGCTGACAAAGACCGCAAGGCTGCTCCCCATTGCATTTGATCTTGCGACGGCGACACGGCTCGCACGCTTTCGAGATCTTGGTGCCGATGCGTTCCATATTTCCCCTCTCCACCGGGCATCGTTCGTTGAGACGGTGATGGAAGATGGGAGCTCAGATGGAAACTGAGAAGGAGCAAGTCCGCGAGGCCGTCTTCCGTAGCGCTAGGCTATATTCCCATAGTTTGTTTCTTAGCTGTGATCATCTGCACATCTTCTGCCTCGATGTGCTAGTCGTCGTATCTCCGAAAATCTACTTGCCATCAATATATTGTCTGAAGCGATAGATATGCCCAAGAGACAGTGTGCCGATGATTTTCACGATAATTTAGACGCGAAATCCTTCCTCGCTTTCGAAAGACAGTAAACAAAGTTGAGTAAAACGGCAATTGATCTCCGAGATCAGGTCTGCCGCCCGACTTTCCCCGCGAGAACTATCTGCCAATTCTGCGCAACGTAGAGCGAGTAGAGCAACCGCACGATCGTTCCGCCTGATCATCTCACAGGACACTCAACATATTTCAAAGCTCAAGACATGACCAGTTGTAGGAGGTAAGGGCTACGGGGTTTGACTGCTTGCAAGAGATACCGGAGTGTGTTTTCCACATGTGCCCTAACAGCAGATGCCAGTCTGCCTCAAATCTCTGCGGCAGTCACAGGCATCAGCTCACCCAGCTCTGACGGGACCGGCACAACAGGAGATAAAATGCTATCTGTGCTTTACCACGATTCCACTGGCTGTTTCGGTCTGACTGGCCGCCCTGCCCAATGATACCTCCTATACTTCCCAGTCTGGTCTCCACTTGTTAACTCGGATATCAGGAAATACAGATTGGCACAGATAATTCCGCAACCCATTTTTTCCGGAGCAGGACAGAGGCATCTCGACGTCTCTGTGGTTGATGATAGAATCCTTTAGCTTCTGGAATTGTCAAGCATTGACAGCTTCAGGAAATATTTGCGCCGTTTATCCGCATGACTAAATGCCCATAGGTTAGGACCACATGTATTTATTCCGTTTCTGTCTTGGATTCAAGCTTTTGTCCGCACTATATTCACTTCACTGCCAGGTGGTACTTTGACATGACAGAACCGATACAGAAACGCCTGACTGTCACGTTCAAGGACGTGGCAGTCCAGGTTGCGAGCCTGGGAGAAGACTATGGTTCGACTGTGGCATCTGTGGTCACTGACCTTATCCCCTCATTCGGCAAGACAAGGCCTGAGCCAAGGGTGAGTTATCCTTTGTTGTGTCTCTGATGACCGATGGAAAGCTAATCGTGAGCAACAGTACATCCTACAAGGAATATCGGGCCAAGTGCGCCCTGGCGAAATGGTGTGTCCCGTCCCATCCTCTCCACAGATGAACCTCAAGTCCTTACACGTTTCCCTTAGATGTTGGTGCTTGGTAGACCTGGATCAGGTACTACTAGCCTGCTCAAGATCCTCTCCAATACCCGCGGAGAGTTTCAGGGCGTATTCGGAGACGTCTTCTATGGTAGTGCAAGCGCACGTGAAGCCAAGCAGTTCAGACATCAGATTGTGATGAACACAGAAGAGGACCTACATTTTCCTACCCTGACGGTTTCGGAGACCATGCAATTTGCAACGTCCTCAAAGCTTCCTGGAACGAGACCTGACGACCTTAGTGAAAGCAAGGCTTACACATCATACAAGGCGGACTCCATCCTAAATTCACTATCGATTGCGCATACTGCTCAGACGGTCGTTGGAGATGAGTTCCTGCGTGGGGTCTCGGGAGGTGAACGCAAACGAGTATCTCTTGCGGAAGTACTTACATCGACTGCGCCCGTTCAATGTTGGGATAATTCGACACGAGGCCTGGATGCAAGCAATGCACTGGATTTTGCCAAAGTGTTACGGAAGTCAGCACTCGAAGAACAAAAGACTATCATTGCGACTCTCTACCAGGCAGGTAACGGCATCTACAACCAGTTCGATAAAGTACTGGTCCTTGCAGAAGGTCATCAAATCTACTATGGTCCACGCCACGAGGCCAAGGCCTACTTCGAGGACATGGGCTTTATATGCACACCAGGAGCCAACATAGCCGACTTCCTCACATCCGTATCCGTGCCCACGGAGAGGCAGATTGCTCCAGGTTTCGAGAATCAAGTCCCACATTCCGCAGAGGAGTTTGCAGCACGATTCAGGGCGAGTGACGCCTTCCAGCGCAACTCCAAGACTGCGATCCCGATCACCGACGCATCTTTAGCACAGGAGATTGAAGAGCTCAGACATGTGCGAACCCTTGAGAAGAACAGGTCATTGTCTTCCTGGTTCTCACGGAAAGAGAGCCCGTATCATGTCTCCCTCGGACGCCAGATCGTAGCTTGCACAAAGCGACAGTTTCAGGTCATCTGGGGTGATCGCTTGACTCTGGTACTCAACATTAGCTCTGCGCTCATCATGTCACTAGTCACGGCCTCGCTGTTCTACAACCTGCAAAACGACAGCTCATCAATATTTCCACGACCCGGAGCTTTGTTCTTCCCGATGATGCTGTTTGGTCTCAACGCCATGTCGGAAGTCAATGCATCCTTTCTCGGCCGACCAATTGTGTCCAGGCACAAGCGCCTCGCATTCACTCGCCCTTCAGCGTACGCTGTTGCCAACGCCATCACCGATATCCCTGTTGTCTTGGTAACAGTAAGCTTGTTCGAAATCGTGTACTACTTCATGGTAGGCTTCCAGCATGATGCTGGAAAGTTCTTTACACAGTGGATCATCCTTGTGGTTATAAGTCTATGCTATTTGTCCTTCTTTCGAACGATCGGAGCTTGGTGTCGACACTTTGGCATTGCTGCCCAAATTTCTGGAGTTTGCATCATGGGCATGATGGTATATGCTGGATACCTTATCCCCGTTCCAGAGATGCATGACTGGTTCAGGTACGAGATTGGAAGCACCGGAACATAGACAGTATCGAAGACAATGAGCTGACACAAATTCTTTGATATTTAGGTGGATTGCCTACATAAACCCGGCGAGCTACTGTCTACAAGCTCTGATTGCATCCGAAATGGGCAATCGAGAGCTTGCGTGCATTGCGCCACAGTATGTTCCGTTTGGACCATCATACACTGACAACAGCTTCCGCAGCTGCACGATCCCAGGTAGTCTTCCCGGAGACGACTTTATCGATGGCGAGTCCTACGTGTTGTCTCAATACGATGCGTCGGTTCACACGGTGTGGCGTAACTTCGGCATTATTGTTGCATTCTGGATATTCTGGGCGATCATGGCAGCCGTTGGATTCGAGATCAATCTTGCCTCTGGTACTGGCGCGAAAGTACTTTACGACCGAAGCAGTCGCCGGAAGGAGCTCGTTGCGGAACGTGACCCCGAGAAGACTGTCGGTAGTAGCTCCAGCAGCACCTCTGACTCCAAAGGAGATGTTTCTATCGGAGAGACTACCTTCACATTCGAGAACATCGACTATTTCGTTCACCACGAAGGCAAGGAGAAGCAATTGCTACAATCTGTTTCCGGCTACGTGAAGCCAGGTCAATTGGTTGCGCTCATGGGTAGCTCTGGCGCTGGCAAGACAACATTGATGGACGTACTGGCTCAAAGGAAAGATAGTGGCCGGATTGAAGGAAGTATTATGGTAAGTGCAGCCCTCAGTTGTTGCAACATATGTATGGAAATTGCTAACTCGCATCACAGGTCAACGGACACCCTCAAGGCATCTCTTTCCAGCGCACCACTGGTTACTGTGAACAAAACGATGTTCACGAGCCAACATCGACGGTGCTGGAATCTCTTCTGTTCTCTGCTCGATTGCGCCAAGGCCATGACATACCTGACGAAGAGAAAGTTCGTTATGTTTACAGCATTATGGATCTTTTGGAATTGACAAGTCTACAACATGCGATCGTTGGAAGTGAGTCATTGTTTCGATTATCAGTTCATTGCTTGGGGTAATCACTGACAATTTCCAGGTCCCGGCCTCGGATTATCGATCGAACAACGTAAAAGACTGACGCTCGCAACTGAGCTGGTTGCGAAACCATCTTTGCTGTTCCTGGACGAACCCACCTCTGGTCTTGACGGGCAGTCTGCGTTTGAGATCTGTAGATTCATGCGCAGACTCGCAGCATCTGGACAAACAATTATCTGCACGATCCATCAGCCATCCGCTGCCTTGTTTGAGGCATTCGACGTCTTGATATTGTTGGCCAAGGGTGGACGGACCACCTACTTCGGAGAGACTGGTCGCGACTCTGCCACCCTGCTAGACTACTTCGCTCGCCACGGCGCACCGTGTCCAGAAGATGCGAACCCTGCGGAGCACATCGTTGACGTTATACAAGGCCGCCAGAGCGATGGAACTGATTGGCCTGAACAATGGCTCGCCTCTCCGGAGTATCAGCACATGATGAACGAACTCCATCAGATCAACATTGACCAAGCCAAGGATGTCAAAGCCACAACAGTCGAGGACGAGGACACCGCAGACTTCGCCTCACCGATTAAATATCAGATAACTTTGGTGACGAAACGTCGACTCATCGCATTGTGGCGCAACCCCGACTACATCTGGAACAAGATCGGAGTCCACGTGACCAACAGTCTCTTTGCCGGCTTTACGTTCTGGAAGCTCGGCGATGGCACCCACGACCTACAATTCCGCATGATGTCTGTCTTCAACTTCGTATTCGTTGCGCCTGGCTGCATCAACCAGCTCCAGCCACTCTTCATCCAGAACCGGGACATCTTCGAATCAAGAGAAAAGAAGAGCAAGACCTACCACTGGCTCGCGTTTGTTTCCGCACAAGTCATCTCCGAGATCCCTGTGCTCATCATTTGCGCCACGCTGTTCTTCGTTTGTTGGTACTTCTCTTCTGGATTCCCAGTCAAGGCGAGTGCGTCCGGGCAGGTGTACCTGCAAATGATCTTCTACGAATTTCTCTACACATCGATCGGACAAGCGATCGCCGCGTACAGCCCAAATTCCTACTTCGCTGCGCTCGCGAATCCTATCATCCTCGGAGCTTTCCTGATCAATTTCTGCGGCGTTGTGGTGCCGTATGCGCAGATTCAAGCCTTCTGGCGCTACTGGGTAAGTCAAAATCAGACCGCACTACCCCAATATCTTCAACATTTTTACTAACGTGATGCTTTGTAGATGTACTACCTCGATCCTTTCACCTACCTAATCGGCGGCCTCCTTGAGCCAGTCGTCTACGATGTTCAAGTCCAGTGCAGGCCAGACGAGCTCACACAGATTCCCCTGCCCTCGAGCACAACGTGTGGAGAATACATGGCGGACTTCTTGAGTTCGAATGCCGGCTACATCATCGATCCGAAGAACAGCACTGCGTGTGAGTACTGCGCTTACACCACAGGTGCGGATTACCTCAGGACGATGAACATCAATGAAAGATACTACGGGTGGAGAGATGTCGGCATCACGGCTCTGTTCTGCGTTTCCAGCTATGCCTTGGTGTTCGGCATGATGAAGCTGCGGAGCAAAGCTACGAAGACTGCTGGCTAGTGACTTCGAATTTGATAGACACATACACAATAGAAGCTGCAACATTCCTCATGTATAGATAGACACTCCTAATAACATTTAGTCATACAAAGCTCACTTCGAAAGGAGTTGAAACAAGCAAACTTGTGAAGACAGCGCAAACACACGATGAAAGGGAGTGTTCTCTCGGCGGAGCGATCTCAAGACACGCATGGCATCTTCACAGCATTGTGATGACAGGGAGTGATTCGCAACCTCACACAAAACCTACTGTGTAGCGTCTGTGGTGTTTTCTAGCTTTTGATGAGCATCATATGGGCGGGAGAAGTCGACGACGAATATGAGATCCTCGGAACAATCAAGATTGAACATGGAATCACTGGCTAACATTGTCCACCCTTTGTTGGCAAGAGACAAGTTCGCGAAAAGTGTCAACTATGCCAAAGTCTTTCTGCAACCAGCAAGGCTAGCATCCCGTATGCTGGCCACTCCACAGGCACAGCATTACTTCCTGGCTCTCATAACGAAGAGCAAACATGTGTCCTCACTCCGTGGTACTGCGAAAGAACTTCGGCGCAGAGTTTGGTCGGACAAGGATATCGGCAAGCTGGAAGATCTCGATCGTCAGTGTGTCGATACATGGCTACGAAGAGTCGCGGACACGATCGCTTACTCTGTTCGGGCGTGCGACAATGGCGCGTTGGCAGAGATCAAGAAGATCCCATACGATTCATCGAAGATCGACCTTGGTCGTTGTGTCATCTGCATCAGTCGCAAGGAGCATTACGACCCGCTACGCGGCGAACTGCCTCCCACCGAGAGGCTTATCCGCCAATTTAACTTGGCCATCGCACTGCTGCACGAGTTAGCGCACGCCGTATCATACGCCATCACCGCGAGAGAAGACGAAGACTTCTTCGAAGATGCGATCGTCGCCGAAGCAGGCTTTGAATTCGAGGCGCGGCTGTTCGGTGCTTGTCCCAGTTACTCTGTCAATGCGCCAAAGCTGGTGCAGTGGTTTCCCTGGCCAAGTCGCGTTCTGTTGGGAGGGGAGGGCGAGGTCGAAAGTTACGATCTTGCAGACTTGTGCAGCAGTCCAAGGAAGCTCGAAGATGGCGTCCCGATATCCAGGGTCAGTGTACGGTTCATGAAGGATTTATTCCAGGACCAGTTCTGGGAGAATGTGATGGAGGGACCGGGAGGTGCAGCAGCGCTTCTTGCTCCAGAGATTCGCAAAAGCGCTCCAAGAATGAAGAGTGTTCGAGATCTGTTGGCGATAGCAGATGAGCAGAAGGCTAGCCGGAAGAAGCGAAGGTACAGAACGAGGCGCCGAAGTGTCAGATCGCATAGTTGCGCCTGCCATCGGCTTCGTTCTCGCTGCAGGTGCCTTCACCACTGAGAGAAGGTGGTAAGGAGGAAGTTACATTGAGGTTCTCTCATCCTCATCGTGATCAATCGACAGACACTGAAACATCTACGCATCTCACTGGCTTCGCATCCCTACATCACCCACGCTTAGGTATCCGGCATCACAATACTCTTGACATGGCTGCCAGTACCAATAGCACATCATCTCCCAATGGCACCGCACGACCCGAGGGCGCCTCACGTGCAGCGCCTCAGCCACTACCCACGCTCGATGAGATCCACCGCGCTATTCCGCTCAATGGCATCAAGATTAGCGACTTCACAGAACTATTCAGAGCCAGGATGCCCGCAGAAGAGAGCTTCCGAACGCTTTTGCTCCTCGCCAACGCCGTCGCACGTTTCGACTGCAACATGATGATGATGTGGCCCAAATCCAGGCCCACAGAGGAGGAGGTTCGCGCTGCAATCAAACAGAATAGCATTCTCTTTGAAGAGTTCGTGGAGCTCTTCGGCTGGAACGAGCTGTCGGAGGAGAAACGGAAGGACGTATCCCTTTGCCTCGACCAGATCGCTATGCCGGACACGGCTACTCGGACCATCAGACTCCGAGGCAGCTTGACCGCAGAAGAGATGATAGCCGCCATCCCTGACGAAGGTATCACCAAGCCTGAGCTGGAATTGAAGATCAAGGAGCTCCGAAACCCCACTCCAGGGGAGTTCTGGAAGGCCATGAAGATTTTATCGGAAGTGGCTGTATGGGATGTTTTCACCGAGAAGATATTCAAACGCGACACCACTGCATGATGCTGTGGGCTGACATGCCGCACTCGACTGGATATTGGTACTTGGCCGGGGAGATATACAAATCTGGCTTCACAAATACTGGCGAGATGGAGCACAAACGAGCGTTAGGGGACATTGGCTGCTATCATCGTGTTCCTCCTTGACTATGATGTCATAGCGAGAGCTCAGACAGAAACACAAGGCCGGCGGTAGGGCGCACAGGAGAGTGAGGGTGGAAAAGTCAAGCTTGTTGGTGGTGTCTCGGCGGGCAATCTTGTAGAGTTTGCCTTAGTCACGACTACAACAAGGAAGAAGGGCAGCGGGAGCCGGCGTTGCCGTAGGAGCGCGAGGGTTGACTTTCCATTGTCTAGAACGGGCGTGCAGGTGGAGCCCTGGAGATCCTTATGTTATAGAGACACGCGACAGTCGACGCAGGCTGGAGGGATGGAATGCCTGGTGTAGAACAGGCCAGGACAACTGCAGTCTCCCAGCAACACGGGTTTTAATTGAACCCCATCTCGAATCCTTGCCTCACATCGTGCACATCTGCCATTACGCACTCAGAGCACTGACAACAAAGCCGCCATGAACACGGCAGATCAGCGTTTCCCGAGGCTCTTAGTGCGCCCAATCCGCGGTAGGCAGTGCATGACGTAGCCATGGCACGGACAGCAATCGTGCATGCACATGCATCAACGTCCTTTCAAATCCCGCCGCCTCCCTCGTCGCACCCACAACAACAACGCAATAATCCATATACCCCCCGTCTACCCTCTTTACTCCAGAATCCACCCAACTTCACCCTAACACACCCATTCCATCACACCCACCAACACCGCCATCATGCACCGCACCTACTCCATGCGCCAGTCGCGCGCCCCCACCGCTTCGCAGATCCAGAACCCACCGCCTCCCTCTGCCACCACCAAGAGTGGCAGGTTTTTTGGCAAGGCCAACATTGGTATGCAGCCTCATATGCGCTGAACCTCTCATTTCTACATGAGCTAATTGTGACATCCACAGGCCACAACTTCCGCAAGTCCGTTCACCCCGGTGCCTTCGGCCCCGACCTTGCGAAGAAGCTCTCCCAGCTCGTGAAGATGGAGAAGAACGTCATGCGTTCCATGGAGCTCGTCGGTCGTGAGCGTATGGAGGTCGCTGTAAGCTTCCTAACCGTTTCCCATCCCGTGAAGCACCGCTGACAAAACACAAAGCAACAACTCTCCCTTTGGGGTGAGGGTCTCGATGATGACGTCTCCGATGTCACCGACAAGCTCGGTGTGCTCATCTACGAGATTGGTGAGCTCGAGGACCAGTTCGTCGACCGCTACGACCAGTACCGTGTCACCATCAAGAGCATTCGCAACATTGAGGCTTCCGTCCAGCCCAGCAGAGATCGTAAGCCGAAACGTCTCTTTTAAGCGATTGAAACAACCACTTACAATGACCACAGGCAAGCAGAAGATCACCGACCAGATCGCTCAGCTCAAGTACAAGGAGCCCAACAGCCCCAAGATTGTTGTTCTTGAGCAGGAGCTTGTCCGCGCTGAGGCCGAGTCTCTCGTCGCTGAGGCTCAGCTCTCCAACATCACCCGTGAGAAGCTGAAGGCTGCTTTCACCTACCAGTTCGACGCTCTCCGTGAGCACAGCGAGAAGATGGCCATCATTGCTGGCTACGGCAAGCACCTCCTCGAGCTCGTCGACGACACCCCTGTCACTCCCGGCGAGACCCGCCAGGCCTACGACGGCTACGAGACCTCAAAGGCCGTCATCCAAGACTGCGAGGATGCTCTCACCAACTGGGTCGAGCAGAACGCTGCCGTCAGCTCCAAGCTCTCCACCCGCTCTCGCACTCTTTCCCAGCGTCGCGCACCCCGCAACACCGGTGAGAGCCACGACCTCTCCGGCCAGGACCAGCCCCTCGGTGACCGCGAGTCTGGCCTCTGGATCCCCGCCAGCCAGCACCAGGCTCACGAGTACGAGGATGAAGATGATGAGGTAGCTACCTCAACTGTCGATGGCGAGACCCGCGGCCGTGAGGAACGCATCGCCGCATAAGCGGTCGGTCCGTCTCATCGACTCGCAAGACACTTTATGATGGGAGGAGCAGTATACCCGGGCTATGTTGGGGCGGATATTACGAGGACACGTCGAAGACATGGTGATTGATTTGCTATCTTTTTTCCCTGGTTGGTTGGCTTAATAGTAACGTTCCCAGCTAGTTCTTTGTTGGATTAATTGTAACGCCGAATAATGTCTTCTAAATCTGTGGTCCTCCCGTTTCAGACCAATCAAGATCATGCGGTCACGATGCGCCTGCATCTTAGGCACTGTTGGCCATACTGTGATAAGAGACGCCAATAGAAAATGCATGGTCAGCGCAGCTGCATGTACTGCTATGTCATATGGTACGACAGCCTCATCACACTGGACGTCCGATACTGATGCAATACGTGTAGCGCTCGCCCATGATCGTGCCAACATACAGGTGGCGTACAATGCCAGCTGCTGATGGGCGTGACGGCCGGGCTGCATCAACCCTGCAGGTCGCCAGCAAAAGCACGAGGCTGAAGCCAGCTGCTCTTCAGCTTTGGTGACCCATATTACTCCTCAGATATCACTCGACGGCATCTTTCGATTAACGCTTCAAGCGCTTCGTCAATATGTCGGACACGGACCCACTGGCTAACGCCCAGCAGCAGAGAACGTCGACCAGTCCCCAGACTACTGGTAACACAGCACAGCCAGGTGAACAGGTATCTCCGCCAGCAGAGGATGTCGTGCCGCTGTTCGACATCATCGAAAATTGTCTGGAGGAGTTTCCCGCGCTGCGAAAGATCATGCCATCTCGGCACGCGACAGCGTGTTTGATGTCAGGTGCAGGACAAGAGTCTGTAGAAGACTCATCGGGATATTCGGAGAATATGATACGCCACTACATTGATCGTTTCGTTCAAAAAGGTCACGCTGTTCTGATCATTGAAGACATCGATGCAGAGTGGGACCAGGCGCTGGCTGCACGATTTCCCGGATCGCTCGACGTGAGGTTCCTGGCGCAACACGTACTTCGCCAGGGCGAATTGCGAGCCACTTACGATTCTCATGAATCCCTGCGCGACGAATATACGACATTGGTCAGTCGGGTCGATGCAGAGATATCGCGAAGGCTTTCGGGAACTGCTGTTCATCGTGACAATCGCTCCCGGCACATTGATGGGCAAATTTCCAGACCCATCGTCAAAGTTGGACCAGTTCACCAGACCACCCCAAAAGCAAACGGGTACCGCAAGGAAGTGCTCAGAAAGTAGGCGAATGAACCCACCCGGCCTGTGATAATTCACTGATAGCTTACAGTCTCGGGGATGCCCAAAAAGTGTCCAAGACAAGCACTCGCCTCTCGCACTGTCATGTACACGAGAATCTCAGTAGGTCTAGAAATCGACATGTTACAAACGGCGGCACTGATCGTGATCGTTAGCCCTTTTCCTCGTTGATGCGGGACCGCAATCGGTTGGTACCCTGCGATTCCGTCACGATTTAGAGCTTTGGCCTTCTGATGCCTCTGGTCACGTCGTCCCCATGAGCTTCGTGAAGAGTTTGTTCAAATACTACACTATCGACTCTGTCTTCGCTGACCTCGAGGTTCGCTTCCTCGAATTCATCTTGTCGGCTGCGGCGTATCGAGCTCTAGTGCCCACATTGGAGTTGAAACTTGTGGAGTGGCGGCAAAGAGCCGCCCAAGTTGACAATGAGCGGGCATTCTCAATGTTGACAGATCTTCGTCGTTATTTTACCATCGCTCATCAGAGCATGGCAAGGACCAGCAGCTCAAGCGTCGACGTTATGCTCTCTTTTGAGGACTTAGTTCGGCTGTCGTCTGCGGAACACACGCAAACGTCGGCGCAGAATACCACATTTGGCTCTAAGGATGCAGCACCAGAGGGTGTTCCTGTGACAGGCTCACGGAATCCGAAAGCAGCCGAGTTTACCAAGCTCTCTGAAACTTTCAGTGAGCTTGACGCCAGGCTTCGCGCTATCACAGCAGATTTAAACGACGACATTCAAATCGTGATCGGCTCTGTGCAGATCCAAGATGCCAAAGCCATGAAGCGACAGGCCGACTTGACAATGCAGCTCACGGAGACGACCATGCGCCAGACCGAGGTCTCGATCCGACAGACGCGGTGGACAGTCGCTTTGGCCATTCTCGCGGCGTTCTACCTTCCCATGACTCTTGTCACTGGTATCTATGGGATGAACATCAAAGAGACCAGCGGGGACAAGGGTCCGAATTGGTGGTGGGTGGTCGTGACCTGGGCTATAACCATGGGCATCACTGTGGGCTGCGTTGGTCGTTACGCGCTGGTGGAATGGCAGTGGTATCGCCACGGAATGCAAGCAACGAAAGTGGCAGCCAAAGGAGGCCCGCCAGACGACATGCCTCGTGATAAGGATCATGGCATGGTCGGATCTACAAGCGATGAGGCAGAGGATACGGGATGTTTGTCGATCACACGACGAAAACATTTGTGGCGGAAGCTCCCCCAGATTCCACAGCGCAACGGTACAAGGCCTACTGTCTGATAATGCTCTGTCTGCCTCGAATCAATTAAGGGGTTAATAGCTGGTCGCGCTAAATGCTCGACTCGGATTCTAGATACAATTGCACGCTTCTTGCACTTGCAAGGATCACCAGGTCCTTTGATCACTTCCAAACGCTTCTGAATCTGGCTGCAACCTTATCGCTTGCTTGGTGGCAGCTCGCAGCTCTCTCTCGATCATCTTGCCCTCCGACGTGTTCCAGCATTGCAAACCCAGACACACAATGCTCGCGATGAAGCTCAAGATCGCAGTGAAGGCCAGAAAGATCTCCAGACCCGAGTCCTCGTCAAGTTCCAACAAGACGAGCAGGGCGATGGTAGCGACCATGACTGAGACAGCAATGATGGTGACGGTGTCTGAAGCAGATAGACCAGTCAGCATGCTAAAACCTTCAGGCGTTCCTGCGAACTTGTGGCGCTGCAGAAGAACTTACGCAGCGGGTACCTAGTGATGAGTCTCTTCTCTTTTTTCACGCCTATCTTCACCTCGCGGTACAAAATCCATCCGTACTCGCACCCGAAGAGATCAAGATACATGACCGCACCGTACTGGCGCAATTCCATTCCGCTGCCGATCGTCCAGGGAGCAATGACACGATTTGCCTCGTCTGCTTTCAGGCCACGCTTGGTAACGAGAAGGCCCGCGAGGTTTTCGCGGATCTCAGCCGGCTTCGCATCGAGGCCGGGAACTGTACTCGGCGGTTTGGGAAAGATGAAGTCAACCACGCGCCAGAAATAAGTTTTAGCGGCATTCGGCCGAGATGGCTTCTCGGTGCGAGGGGGTAGTGGGAGGGTCTCTTCGTCCATCGGACGTTGGTTATAGAACGCGGCTTGGGGTCGTCGCAGGGCCATTGGTGAGTAGTTGCGTTTGGTAAACGAGTGTATGAGTGTGTTTGAGGAGATTGTAGAAACGCAGCGATCGCGACACTGGAGCCAGTACTTCTATATGGGCCGAGCAGGGCCACGAAGGTGCTTGGGGCAGGGTCTTTGCTCGATGACCATTTTGCAGTTGTTTGTTGAGCGTTCGTCGAAGTGCAATTCCTTGCTCTTTGATCAATGACCAACACCTTCAGCGACACATTAGCCGGGTGTTCCCTGGAGCTTATAACTAAGGTAGAGATATGCATAGCTGAGAGATCAGCAGCTGTAAATGCTAAAATAATAAAATGGAACCATGGGACTGTTGCAGCACCGGAACGACACGGATGTTCAGAACAAGCTCTGCATTTACCTGAATACTCAGCAGACTGAATGCTCGTATTTACATGTGTCGTAAAGGCTTTGTAAGTGTCTATGTCTCCATTCTATAAACACTATGAGCAATAGAAAAAACATGCCCATCATTCAAGGAAATACACCGTGGGTATATTGCTCTTCGAGAGCACAATTGTATAGAAGAAGAAAAGAAACCAACAAAAGAAAATCCTAAGCCGTTCCATAAAGCATCGCATCATCCATGAGAACTATTGCTTACCCCTAAATTGTGGCAAGATCATCAATGTGCAAGACTCCGTCGCTCCAAGAATAGCAAATCATCACCGAAACACCTGCCATCGGTTCATCACAGCCGGACGCTGTGGCTTTGACTCTCCGTGGTATCTCTTCTCGGATTGTCCGGGCGACCGCTCAATTGACTCGCGATGTGTCCATCGAGAGCGCTGATGCTAGCACCATTGGCAGCGCTACGTTTCGTCATGCTCTGTGCTCGGGATGAGCTTGGGCTGTGTTGCCCCGCGTGTAAGCTGAATTGCGAAACAGATGGAGGGTATTCTCGCGAAGAGGTCAGCGGACCTGTCAGAGACGAATTAGAGGTCTTGCGCCGCACGCCGTCCGGACTGTTGCGCGAGTTTGCGTTGCTGCCAAGATTGGCAAAGTAGTTCGCGCTGTTGGGCGCGCTGGCTCCATTGCCAGCGCCGCGACGCTGCGTATCGGCGTCGTAGGCATTGAGGTGCCGGCGCTCATTGCTGGATCGGCGAGTTCCATCGTAGTCATTAGCAATGCCACCGATGTTGGTCGCAACGGGTGGTGCGGTGCGGAAGCGACGATTCGCGCTGATGCTTTCACGGCTGCCTTCCTCGTCGATCAGGACAACCATCCAGACACCCACAGCCCCAGTGTGGCCCAATAGCGGCGTGCAGTGGATCCAGCGAGGACGTCCCTCGCCCTCGCCATCCTCGTCCGGGCGTGCAAGCCAGCGAATCTTGGCAGTAACACCACGGCCCTCGCCCAGTGCTGCAGCCAAATCGGCACGCACACGGGGGGAACCGCCGATGCGGTGTAGGAAGGGAGACTGCAATATTCCAGGAACACGGAGCGATGGTGAGGTGAACAGAATTCTCAAAGATGGTGCAGGGCGGATGAGCAGGTACTGTTGCGAATGTCAGTCATCTGGCCTTTTTTGTAATTTCGAGATTGGCGAACTTACGTTCTGGTACACACCCGCAAGTCGGCCGTTGATGCGCTCCTTTTCCGCCTGAGGAACACCGGGCGCAACCTGCTCCTTCTGCTTGTCCAGGATCTCCTGGGTCGGATCCGACAGCATCAAGCGAGGCCGCTGAGCACTACCGCCCTTGATGCTATCCGAATCAGAGTCATCGACGTACTCCCGATGCATGCTGCCACCAAAGCGGCGTACGGTGTCGAGCTCGGTGCCATTGAACATCTCAGAAAGCTCCTGGAATTCATCTTTCTTGTTCTTTTTCACACTCTTTGTGCTGTTCTTCCGTTCGTACTCATCATCGACCAACTTAGCCAGTCCTGGCAGCTCGCTGCACGATTTTAGAAGGCCACTCACATCCACCTGCGCACCGATGAAGTAGCGGACAGTACCCCTGCTATCCATGAGAGGTGCGATCATCAGTAAGTTCATGAAGGGACTTCCATCTCTTCTATAGTTGACGAAGACCTCGGATTGCTCCTTGCCAGCCGCACACGCCTCTGCGAGTCGACGTGTAGAGTTCATATCCGTCTTTGGTCCCTGGAGAAAGCGGCAGTTGCGTCCGATAGAGTAGTTCAGACCATACTGAGTTGTTCGGGTGAATTCTTCCGAGGCAAATACGATAGGATTGTCTGCTCTCGACGGATCGCTGAGACAGAAGACTTCCGCAAGGCCCTCACTTGATTCTCTCAAATGCGGCGCCAACGTGCCTGTGATGCGCCTCGAAATGCTGGTAGAGACGACTTGTATCCAAGTGTAGGTGATGTATGCCGGCAGATCTTCTCTTACCAAAACCTCAAAGGCTTTGTTTGCCTTCTCTTCGAGGGCGGTGTTGTCGGTCTCTTTCACAGAATCCCTCGTAAAATCGCATGATGAGATGGGCTCGAGTGCTTCAGCGACAGCATTGGCGTATTTGATCGCGCGAAGGGCTTTCAAAGCATCGAGGTAGTAAATAAGCAACGGTATGCTTTGTGGTCTGTGCGAGTTAAGGAAGCCAGTAAACTTGTGCAACAGCTTCGGATTCGCGAAGATGGCACTGAGGTGCTCACTGGAAAATAGCTGCAAAGCCTGTCTCTCTAGCGCGTACACGCCAACATTTTCGGCTGCCTGTGGTGGCTCGAAAAGGTCGAATGATCGCGGATCGTCTTCCATCAGAGGCTCCAATGCTTGAACATCGCTGCCGTCTGGGCCCTTGGTCTGCAAAGGAGGAAGTGTATGAATGGATGTCGCAGATGTGTCGATCGAATCTTTGGAGTCGCGGCTACTCCGGTCGCCTACTCCGAAATTGGGATCACTCATGGTGTCTGGCGTTGTTGGTTCTGAGATTGAGAATGAATCTCTACCCGTTTCAGGTTGCTTTGCAGTACCGGGCATGCAATGTAAAATCTTGTCTATGCTGGTAGACTTGGTGGTGTCGTTGTTGACGGGTGTACTGCTGCTTGGGGAAAGTCAACAATGCGGATCGCCGAGGAGTTCCAGGGATCAAAATAGCATACCTAGTCCTGACCGGAATACGAATGCTGTTTCGGGTCCAGGTTTTGGGAATCTTTCCGGTGTCAACGTCGGCGGTCGCGGATGAGTTTGATCGCCTCGGAGGCGATGAGCTTGCGTGATACTGCGGTGCGGATGCGTTCGCAGGCGACAGTGGACGAGAGGAAGTGGACGACTGCGACGGCTGGTGTTTGTGTTTAATGTCTTGAACAGCCGACTTGTGCGGTGAGCCGGGAGGTGAAGTCAAACAGTAGTCGTCGAGGGGTTGTTTGGTACTACCAGAAGCTGGGCTGCGTCGTTCCTGAGGACGGGATCCAGAAGGATTATTATTACTACCCTGATCTGCGGCAGCGCGAATCTCTCGTCGGCCACTTGCGGTCTGATGCGGGTACTGAAGAAAGGTAGCGTCAGTTCTGTTGCACTTTGACTTTATGCCAATGGGCTGATGAAGAAAGAGGTCTGGTGAGTGACGATTGCATGCTACCACGCGATCGTTTAAGGCCAGCAGCGTTCGGGAACAAGTGATTGGCCGTTTTCTCGACAATGCTCTGAGACATCATACGCGAGGCCTGAAGGTTAGCCAATAGCGAGAAGCTCGGGCCACTGACGTAGATATCGTGCTTCGATCGTGGGAGATCGCAGATCCGAAAACTTTGGGTCCCCTCAATGCGGCGGCGTATCCTCGTAAGGGTGCTCGCATCGACAGACTACGTACATCGATGCGCTCAATGGTGGTCACGCATCATTGTTGTCGATTCCTTTGGGAATAATAGGGGGCAGGGTAGTGGGGGGCATAACAAATAGTCAACATACCAGTCGGTACACAGGGCCCATGGTGCCAGACGGCTGTTCGGTGCCAGACGGCGTTTCCGCGAGGAAAGCTGCCAGATCGTCTTCGACGAAGGCTGCTTCTGCTTCAGAGCTCTGAAAGGAGCGCCTTACAGATAGTTGTTGCGCATCCGACCTTGGGCCAGCCTGACCGAGGGAGACGGCCGAGTCGCGTTTGAGGAGTAGTGAAGGCTGTCGTTGAAGGTTGTTGCTGCTAGCAGGGCTTCGGGCTGCAGCAGCAATGTTGTTGCAGATTTCTTGACGAGACATTGAGGTTAAGATCAAGGGCTGGGGCACTACTTGAAAGGCGACTGAGGCCTGCTTTCGGTGCATGCAGAGCCGTGAGTGAAGCACGACCTAGTGACTTCATGCACCTATATGTTCACCTATAAGGCTATACCAGACTGTATGATATTATTGAGTGATCCAACACGGTCGACTTGCCACGGGCCGAAATGCAGGTCAAGGGGACTTCTGGGACGGGGCTCCAGGGCAAGCTGCCGATCGGGCTGGGTCGTTTGTGGACGAGGATGGTTTAGGCTTTTGCTACGGTAGCTCTCGGATGGCTTGTACCGTACATGGACGGAACGATGAAAAAAGCGTTGGACAAAGTCTGCGGTGCCAACAAGGCATGCCCACATGGCGCGATAGCCCAGATATACAGCGTCCCCTGATCATCGCGTGCGGCGGAGGCTCTCACTCCATTGCGTTGTTTCGGTTGGCCACCGGCGAGGCCATGCGTGCTTGCCGCCACCCAAATCGTTGGCAGCGGCAGCAAGACAGCGCATGCGACTAGACCCTGTTAATGTACACGAAGACCAATGGGAGCGGGAGCCGGGCATCTGGTGGAGCTCTTGGGGTGCAGCTTAGGGAGTTGAGGAGATGGCTCCGCAAACGGCGGCGTCGGTGCGAGGCTGCCTACTGCTGCTGCTGCATCGGCCTGTCTTCCGCTGGAACCTGCTGCTTCATGTGCATGTGCACTGTGAAGTCGTCGCGCTGCTGCGAGCGCGACGATGCTGCTTGAGGTGCAAGGATGCGGTAGATACGTGTAACAAGAAAAGACGTTATGCAGCAGGAACTGTTGTCGTCCATTTCCCCCACGCGTCCAACTCGCTTACGAGGCAAATCGGATTGTCGCAGGGGTACTGAGATCAGATTCGACAGATTTGACACGATGCTCAGGGCAGTGGCATGACACACCTGCAATCCGCTCGATCCAGTGCACGCCTTATCTCAAAGCAGTCCCTCCATGCATTCGAAGCAGCACAACAGGTTCACCTTGACATGGCGCTAGATCCTGCCCGTCCTCCACCCATCGACACGACGCCAACCACCCGGAACGCCGATGCATGATCCTGCAGCAGCCGCGAACTACTTTCGCTATCCTGAACGCTTGATCGCACTACTGCACCGCGGCATAGGGATACCAAGGATCAGTGACACCCAACCCCAGGGCTAAGCTGGGGCGAGTCTGACTTCTCGAGTATCTGGACTATCGCGTGGACCCAGATAGTCCACGCGATCGTCCCTCAACAGATGAGAGATATTTAAACATGCCGAATCATGCAGTATGTAATAGCTAGCATGGGTACGAAACCGATACCGTTGGGTTGGTACGGGCGAAGCCAGCTTGCGCAAGAGAATTTTCCTTAACATTCTCAAAATGGTAACGCACATAGATTGCCGTCACTAAAAGACCACCCTTGTGCTCCCTGGCTCCGCCTCCAGAGCAACATGTAGAAAGTGATCTGTCAAATCGGAGCAACCCACCGAGGTCAGTGGATACGTGGATGCGATTTTCCCTGTCGCTCTGGCTTCCGCGCATACTCTAGACTCCAGACGAAGGGGGACAGTTCACCCGCTTTTCATTTCCGCACTCACGACGTAGATGATGCGGAGACGAGCTTGGAGAAAGATGGACTCACGCAATCGAAGGATGCGTGTCCGTTCCTTGGTCTCTTCGTTGCGAAGCACGATTGTCGGTCGTGCGATCGACACGCCGGCTATGCTACCAACGCCTAGGGCGTACCCGGCCACCTGACATCCTGAGACGAGAAACAAAGTATACTGCGATAACCATTGTAGGCAACTGCCCAGTAGCAGGAAGATTAGTCTAAAGTTAAGAAAGCGTACCTGATGGAGGGCGCGAGGGGGCGGAACTTTCGGACCCTGTGTTGGCGCCTGGCAGATCCCTACTCTCTTCTTGATATTGAGAGCAGTGTTATAGCTCCACCTCGGCACAGCGTACCTCTTCATGTCTCTTCTCAATTAATCAATTTCAACACATGGCGTGCTCCTAGCGGAGACGACTTGTGCTCTCTCGGAAAGCTGACAACGCACCTAGAATAGACGGTGGATGTCCCGACCAGGTCTACGGGATTGGGGCCCACAGGCCGGTCTTTGGGTAAAAAAACGGGCTATATAACATCGGTTATATAGATGTGAGTGGAGATACTACTTCCTCCGTTATGCAAGATCGCTACCAGCTAGTGATTCTACTTTTCGATACCTTACTTCTGGTTCTGATAGCGTGGCGAGAACGTTCATTAGCTTGTTGAGTCGGGCCAAATTCATTGAGCATCTTCTTTGATTGTAGGAGAGGAGGCGGACATGCTCGGCGGTTTGAGTGGCCCTCGTCGAGCTTTTCGGCTTCCTTTTGCTTCGAAGAGTGTCGCTGCTGTTGGGACCATACCATGGAGTGAGGTGTGAGTGCTTGACTAAGCATCGCATTCCCTGGCACTTTTTGGCCAGCCCATGTCGTTCCAAATGCCCGGTTCCTTGTACTTTTCTCTCACCTCTGCTTGTTACATGTGTGACTTCGATAACCAATTGTCACAAGTAACAACAACGGATATTGCTACCATAACCCTGCCAGGGAAATAAGTATGACATTGTCATCGATGATTCCAGCGCCTTTGGAACACTCAACAATGATCGTACTGGTGACACAATTGACTACTGTGCATGTAAATTTGACCCCGAAACGTAACCCCAAACCCTAACGTCCACGATATCGTACCTCCCACGTGTGGAACGACAACACCTTTCCTTCAACTTTACCACATATACATGTGTGAGGTTGAAGTACGCACTCCAACAAACGTGATCGACAGAAGATTTTGAGAGCGTCAGATATCACACCCTGCAATCCTGCCTCAGATCTGACCACAGTCACGATGGCTTGATAGTGGATTCTCGACGTACGTCATACTGCGAGAACTACATCCTTAGATGTAAACCTTCTTTGCGAAAATGTGCCTGATAGATCGTGGTTCTCTGTGCGACATATCGCATGGAAAATGTTTTTTGTCACATTCTAATGCCGGCTACATCTTCAGCTCTTGGCGGCGAGCTCGCCTGGCTCTTCCTCAGCGCTCTGGTCGTTTGCGCACTGGCTTTCGTTTATGGTTGGATCCGCAGTTGGCTTTTCTCCGGATCTGCAGTCGAAACCCTGCTCCTCCTCTTTGGACCTTTGCTGCAGACGGTGGTACCACCTTGGGTGCCTCCCCTCTGCTTGAACGCCATTTACGCTGTAGCGTCGACATCGTGGCTGCTTCATATCGTCTTCGCGGTTCTCTGCTGGCCTCTTGTCGCGGCTACGTCGATCGCCCAATATGTCTTGATCTCAAGCTTCACCAGGGCGAAACTCCGATGGCTGCTTCATCAGATGCACTTCTACCGGGATAAGGTGGCTTTCTTCAGTTTTCCGGTGCTGATCATCGATGCCGATATCAGTGGCTTTGTAGCCGTCCAGGGAGTCACAGCATCCCTGCTGAACCTGAGTGTTGAGTTCCACTCGATTGACATCGGTATGCACGCATTCAAGCTCACGATCACTGACCATACACTTGCTCTCTTTCCAAATTTTGTACGAAGCCCAGGCTGACGGGTGTGCAGGTTTGAACGTTGGGCAAGGTCACGAGATCCACGCCCATACAGACTCTTTGGAAATCAAGTTGTTCCGCCGTATTTCCATCAGCGAGATCTTTGCGGCGCACAAATGTCCCGAAGATGAGAAAGAACCTCCATGCGAAGTGGACGGCGATCGACACCATTTGTCCAACGAGAATCTTATCGTGAAAGACAACATTCGCCACGAAGCTAGCGTCAAGCAGCACCAAGATGGAGATAAGACTGATGTCAAAATTCCCGTCCCTAAATCGACAAAAGACTGGACTCAGAGCACAGCTTTAGGTGATGAGGATGCCGAGCTCCGATACACTCATATCTTGAAAGAGATTCGCACTGGCGGAGGCCTGTATCGAATGCACGAGCATTTGCGAAACGTCGATCGCGAGGAGGAGTATACAGATATTGAACTTCGTGCTATGCTATGCACCGAACTACGAAGGACTGGACTGTCTCCCTCGCAGCATTCTAGACGGATCACGACTTCCAAATTGGCAACTCTCTTTCCTGAGCCTAATGTATTTGAGTACGTGCCGTCCGCTATGAGAGCACTCTTGTGGCTAGCGAGCCATACTCACCCAATCGATTGCCCTTCAATCTCTGTCGCCGGATCTGGCCACTGGCTGAACAGCATGCTTTCGCATTTCATATTCCGTCGTCATTCCACAGACGACGAACGCATCCGCGAGCTCGAACGCGAGATATCAGAGTGGCTGTCTGTTGGAGAGTATTGCATAGACCTTGCGAATATGACAGCCTTGGGCCAAGTGCCTTTGCGCTCAGTATACAACATCAAGGCCGAGATGCGATCCACCAATATTGCGGTATCGCGGATCGACGTGGAAGATAACAGCAGCGCACAAATGGCTTCGCTAGCTGGCGTTGACGGCACTTTTGTCATCCCGACCTGCTTGCTACCTAATCACTCTCACCTGGTCCCACCGGAGCCCTCCGCACTAGAAGTTTTCGAAGCGACAGAGAAGAAGCAGAAGAAGCAGAAGGAAGTCGAGAAGCTTGATCAGGACAATTCCGAGACGGCTCCAGATGCCACTACCACAGACGCAGATATTGTTAAGCAGCTGTCAAGCGAAGATGAAAGAGTGGCCGAAGCAGAGACCGTGGATATCGATGCATTGGGTATTCTCATGAGTATCCGCGCCACCCTTCCAGCGCATTTCGACGAGTCGTGCCTCAGCTTCGCCGCCACTCTATCGAAAGCTGCGCAAATGATGGACATCGAGGAGTCAATCGTTGACCCTCCCACACCTATGTTCGAGGAGAATTTCGATCCCACCGAAAATTTTCGCGACAAGTTCTCGAGGAGGAGCAAACGATTCGGATCCGCCATCAAACATCCGTTGCAGACCGCTCACGGCGCTTTCCATCGGGAAATGAGGAAAGCCACTGTCATGACGGTAAATGGTGCATGGTTTGCAAAATGGACGAACAAGATTCTTGAGCAATTGGCCTGGCTTAATGGTGACGTGGGCTACACTTTCGAAATTCCTGTTTCGCTCCAGCCGTATCGGTAGTTCGTTCCCTCATCAAAACATGATAAACTCCAGCAACCTTGAACTATAGCTCTCCTCAAACTCCATTCTTCGCCACCACTCTTCCCTTTTCTTGCCAGAGCAAATGTTCAAAGCTTCTGCATAGCGACAACGTCGCTGCTCTGAACAAAGTCTTGCAACTCTTCGATCTGTTCTTGCAGCTCGGTGACTGAGACCTTCTCGTCCTCAACAACCAAATTGATCCTTAGCTTTTCGACGCCGTAGCCAATTGGCATGAGGCTCGAAGTACCCCAGACAAGCCCATCAGCCTCGATGCCGCGCACGGCGCTCTCGAGGTCGGGCATGACCGTCGTGTCATCTGCACACTCTGATCAGCAACGGAAAGCATTGGAAGATCTCGGCGTGCTTGCGGAGAAGATATACCCCAAGGCTTAATATCAAGAGTCACCATGGATTTAGCAGCAGGCTTCGGCTCGCGGGACTGCATTGTCGGGTTCTCAGTGCTTGTTCCCTCTGGGTTGGTAGACATGACGGAAGCCTGTTTAGATGTTCGATCAGACAAGCTCATATTTGATCAGCTGGGCCTTGCTCGGCTTCGGCCTTACCACTTAGTTTAATGTGTTGGTATCAAGAAAGTTTTCGGTGTTGACAATCAAGGATGCGATGGCCTCAGGTCGGGAGTAGGTCCTCACGCCAGTTCATTCCATTTTAAATACTTTTTCACCCTGTTACTGTCTTGTCGCATAGTTCGAATCATCTTCTGTTCCACGCACGCATGACTCAACAATATCTTACATTGCTTCTCCGTCGGTCTGTGTTCCGTCGCATATTCATGTCTGGAGTCACAGGCGTAAGCTGAAGGATCAAATGCGATGCACAATCGCTAGGGACTTGGCCAATCACCGTCGTGAAATCGTACAGATGGCGGAAACCGAACGTGATGCAGCATTATGCACAAAACTGCACAAGGTATCTTTTGTCGTGTTGTAATTATCATGGAAGCAGAGCCAGCGGTTCCTGTGTCCAACGCCTGATTGAGACTTGCTTGGGAATGCTATTTTATGTATTTACTGGTCGTACGCTGTCATAAGACCCAACAGAAAACATGCACAACACCGGTGCGTATATTCGCGCTATGCGATAAAGTTACGTTGCTCAAATTGGATGCTTCGCTGCCAATATGTCCTGTTCTGGACAAAATCCATCCCACAAAGTATACGAGACCCAAAACCAAACTCGCATCAACACCGGGAAATCCGACCCTAAAGCATAACACCAATTACTGAACCCAATTGTGTAATACCAAACCCCCCGCTGATCAACTGGAGTGATAGCGTTCACATATGCAAACGTAAAAGCAAGCTCAGTTCCATCCGATGATGCCTTCACCAAGTACAGTCTGCTCTCTCACGAAAGAAACCCGTCGACCAATGATACCGTCGCCGCCAACGCCCAAGTCCAGGCTGTGTTCCAGACTGAAAGCGTGACCGTTGCATGCCATTTGAGGGACCGCGAAGCGATGAAGTACAGATGCCTCTGCAAGGCTGCCACTTGCGAGGTCGCCGTCACGGCTGCGAAACATATCAGACACATCGTCACAACATGTCAGGATCAAGATATGGAGCTTACTGTATCACGAAGTAACTGCCTGGAAGCCCAGCGTCGAGTCCTTCGAAAGTTGCTGTCGTGTGCGTGTTCTCTGTTCCGGCGGCGAGTCTAAGGGAAAGCTCTCGCTTGAGCTGTGGTCGGTGTGAGGAGCATCTGGGTTGAAGAACGACGATGGTACCGCCCTGGCTAGCTCTGCTTGATGCGCCGTTGCACATTGTCGAATGTTGTGTTCTGTGATACGTAACGCAAGGAGATTCCTAAGTGCTTTTTGGGGCTGCAATCAGATATTGGTAATTTGCACGGCTTAATAGTTCGAATCAGTAGTATGATGCAGTAAGTTTCCTGGGGCAGTCTGTATTGTGTCCATTCAGGTGCCTGACATCGATAATATAAGGTAAACCGTGATGGTTGTCACGTGACAACGCTTTGTTGCGCGTCGAGCGTGAATGAGCAAGTTTGCTTCTCAGCCGTCTCAGACATAGCTAGAACAGTTTTAGAGGGAAACAAGGCCGACCTCGTGATGTGTGGTTCGCGGCTCGATTGTCAACACAGCAATCTAGATTTGCGCCACATGATCTGGCTCTTCAGCATGCGGCTGGCTGTCTTCACAGTCCAGGGTCGCACATCGGATCTGGACGCTCCCAGTCTTGGTTTCCAGCTTCACCTTCACCTTCAGGTGCTGTCGGCGTGGGACTCGAAACGCCAGCAGCTGCTTGTACTGACCGCATGCGACTGCAGGTGTTGGTAGTACGAAGATGTCGTACAGCAGTCGCTGGAAGCGCATCGATGCACCGATGGATGCACGCAAGCCTGTTGGAGGGCCGACGATGCCAAGCCCTTCTATGGCGCATTCCTCCGTTGAGACACCACAGTATGCTCTAATGAAACTCATTCACGAGATATCTCACACCTGGCCACGTAGCGACACTATAGGAGATGATTTCACCTTACGATTATTATCAAAACAAACGACGGACACAGCGGCTTTGATATGAAAGTGGAGTAAATTTAGAAGAAAGCCACCCAAAGGGCAGAAATAAGATACAGTAGTATTTACGAACATTGCAAACCTTGAATAACTGTCAGTGATGTTCAGTTGCTGCTTGCAATATTGTGAAGAACGCGACAGAGCTTGCGTAGTCAGAAAAGCCGTTTTAACGCACGCCCATCCGCCGGCGCTGTGCCATACCATCCAAAACGAACAGCATGGTCCAGCGCTCGGAAGCTCCATTATACGACGTGACAAGCACATCGTTTTAATTGTAACTCCACAAGCGATCCTCCCATCGAAGCGCAAGCGCCAAGATGGTACGCTATCCGAAGGGGAACTCGGCAGATTAGGCTACCCAAGGGTTCGTGGAATGGATAGACTAGGTGTCATCCTCAAGCATAGGGAAGAGTATAGGAGAAGCTTACCCTGTGAATTGGCGTAAAAGATGGGCTCGATGTGTTTCAAATATCTGTTTGTTCTTCAAGGCAAGTCAGTTATTGGTCATAACAAGCAGTGATTGAATAGTGAAGGTAGCTTTGTCCGGATCAGACAGGTAAGCTTTGGTAGGGGTTATCCACATGTTTGCTTTCGGTAGCAGAACTGAATATTTATACACTCATCACAGAAGGAGTTGGAGTTGTGAAGAAAGGTTGTGAACGTACCATTAGTAGTGTAGCAGACAAGTCGTCGTGCTGATCCAAGATGAGACGAAACCAAATCAGCCACCCTGTTGAAGAGAGCCTCTGGTTGATTCGCTAAAGAACGTATGCCACATATTCAAATCATCTGCATGCTTGTTAGCACACTGTGCAGAAGTGTAAAGCAGAACGGTGAAATGCTTTGCGTTGGCGAAGGAGATCAGATGGTGATGCATGTTTTGTTCGTGGCTCATAAAAGGTCGCCGGAACAGAAGTGATAGACTTCATCGTATGAAGCCTTGGGATATGCGTGGGTGTAATTAGTGTAACGTACCTGATAGAATGGAAGACCGCTGCGATGCTCGTCATCTGGCTGCAGCGGTCTGGTGTTGCGTGGCCGAGAAAGCACATATTCATGCTTTCGGGCGAGCCACGCGGGAATTCTCCCTGTCGGAAGAAGTCATCAACTGGCCACACGCCGCCACCACATAACTTATGTGTGTAGCAGGATGGCCAGAGTGCCTTTGTATCTCGTGGTCTGAGGACGGGTAGTGAGAAGTCTCGGTCAAAGTCGCAAAGCTGGAATAAGTCTTCTTCGAAAGGACGCTAAGACCATTCTTGGCACCTCCGCCTCGCCGCGGACTTCTGAGGGTCGGGCGAGCATCGAAGAACGTCTGGAGAGCAGCCAGAGGGCTAGCAGACGAGAACGACGAGGGTGCGCTTTCGCCTCAGGATCTGGAATACCACCACAAAAAACGATTGATATCACATCATGGCAGCGACCATTGCTGCTGAGACCGCATTGGCGGCGCCCTTCAAGGTGGGCATGAAAGAGGTCTACCTGTACGTCCATCTCCTGCAACTCAGAATACCTTCATGCGTCCAAGTACTAATTGCTATAAAAGGCCCAACTTCCACATCACGCTCCACCGCACACCCAGACAACCGCCAAACTTCGCCAGCTTCACCGTGCCCCTCTGGTTCAGCAAATTGGATATGCGCGACTACCTCTTCCACGCCTACAACGTGCGCATCAACGGATGCCGCTCATACGTCAAGCTGCAGCGCGTCACCCAGGGCAAGCCCCTCAAAGTCGGAACCGAAGACTACTCGAGACCGCAATACAAGAGGTGGCACAGGCCTCCGAGCATCAAGAGGATGACCGTGGAATTGGAGCGTCCGTTTGTTTGGCCTGAGCCTTTGGAGGACATGTCGCAATTCAACCAGGACCAAGTGCAAAAGTACAATGACGAGACAAAGGCGTTTCAAGAGAAGATGGCTCCCACGGGAGATACTATCATCAACGAGGAGAGGAGAGTCTCGATGAGGGAGCAAGCCAAGGCGCTGCTTGAGGGCAAGGCGAAGTGGAAGCCGGTAGATCAAAAGTTCTCGAGGCAGAGCAGGTGAAAGGGACTTGCAGGGCACAGCGCGGCGTTAAGGCATTGAGGGAAGTATATCCCGTATCAGGGTTTTTGTACATTACATGTAAGCTATGCAGCTATGGCATTGAACGTTATCAGCAGCGATGTGTGACATCAAGCAAAAAAAAATCAAGCTTCCACTGTCGACTGTCGACCCTCCATCCCTGGAAATCCTCAAGTCACGTCTCACACGCTGGAAGGGTTCGGGACGATGTCAGGCAAGACATGGCTCCAGAACTCATCGTACCGACGGTCGGTGTACACAGACTCACAGTAGCCGCAATCTTCGCGGTTGCGTCCAGGGATATCGCCGCACTATTCACACAACCCTACGTTGTGGTAGCAGTAGTGCTTGGTAAATCCAAACCGGCTCCTAACGCCGTTTTCCAGCTCGTCAGGGGCGAGACTACGCAACTTGTTGAGTCCTAGTACATTGTCAGCTGAATTGCAGAAACATGTCAATTTCACAACGTACGCTTCTGGTGTCGTTTGGCCACTTTGCCTGTGGATGTTTCCAGCTCTCGCTCGTGGTACTCAATGATGAATTTCCTCACTCGCCTGGTCCTGACCCTTTGCTGACGCGCAGCCCTCTCGGCTATTTTCAGGCTCATATGCTTGGTCCAGTCACCATGGACTAGATCTGCGATGCGTCTGAGATCTTTTGGGCGGAAGTAGAAGACGGTGATGGTCTTGAAGACAGGAAAGCCGAGTGCTTTGTATTCGGAACCGTAAGGGATGGCAGGCAGATCGGTGAATTTCGCACGCGGCCCGGGTTTGCGTGACTTCATCAGCATGTAATCTCGAAGGTCATAAGTCTTCAGGGCGTCAGTGAGTGTCTGTAATATTCTAGTCAGCGATCAAGCTCAGCGGCTAACGAACAAGGATGGCAAACCATAAACGGCCCATTGACGCTCTGCTCGCAATCGCTGCAAATCGAAACAGCGTTGGCGAACTTCCCTGGCGTATCAGCGTGCTTCAGACAGACAGCGCACTTCGATTGCAACGTCCGACAAAGCTTGATGCGGTGGACCTCGCGAGGTTCTTCCTTTGGTTGGTTGGCAATTCTCGACGACCGACGCAGACGACTCTCTCGCTCCTCTCTTCCCTTCTCATGTTCCTCCATGTTCGCCATCACCCTCTGGAGCAATTCAGGGTTGCCGCGCCAGTAGTGGACGTAATACGGAACAGAGAGTGCCTTATGGTTCATGGTGAGGAATTTGTGAGCGAACCCCTCGGTAGCATGGTAGAACAGCTGCGACATGGCCGACATCGAGATGAGAACATGACAATGGGTCTTGTGATTGCCCTCCCTCATCTTCACGCCACGCTCAGGGTCATGGTCCAGGATCAGAAAGGAGAGAATGTTGTCAATGATCTCAACCGGAGCTTTGCTGATGAAGTCCAGTGAAGGATCGACGTCGCCATTGAAAGCGTTTGGAAGGTCGTCCTTGTAGCGAGGCCAAGTTGGAAGCACCTCTACGCCCTCTTCGTCACTGGACGTGATCTCCTCACTGGACTCGGAAGACTGGACTTGCTTGGATCTAGTGTTGTAGCGAGGTGCTGGTGGCGACTGGTCTGATACGATCTTCTTGGGTTGCGTTGGAGTTTGCTTTTTCTTGTTGGCCTGCTTTTTCGGGATGGCAATGGGTTCGATTTCTTCATCGAAAGCATCACCGTAGATTGGCTGAGATGCACGTGTGGACCTCATGCTGCGATGGAGTGGCGGTGCTGTATGTTCAGTGGATGGGGATTGCCCTTTCGGCATGGCGAGTGCTCGGGTGTGTGCCATGCTGATGCTGACGGGCGGTTACATGTATGTCGGGTTTCATGAGCGTGTCGAGAGGAACAAGAGTCCAAGTCTGGAGTCGCGAGCCGATTAAACCTTTAGGCAGCCAGTCGCGTGGTGGTCGAGGGAAGGCGCGCGAAGCTCGACACCGCCCAACTTCACTGAGCTCGAGACAGCGCAAGACAAGAACATATGGCTGCAATTCATCTAGGCTGGGGTTTACCGGTCAAGAGCCGAACATATTCTCAATCAGGTTGTATTACTGCAGCCAAGAAAGCTCTCATCGGTAATATACTTGTATAACCTATTGAGGTACATATAGATGGCTGTGAATCCTGATGCGAACCGGAGGAGGGATACGACGGGGATATTCTACACCAGGGTACAAACCCTAGTGACTAGACATGTCAACATATCAACATGAGTACATGTACATGTACATCTACAGATATACATGTGGAAGATACTCCAATTTATTATCTCAATAGCTTCTGAAAGCCTCACCAGATGACGCTAGGTCTTATCCGGTCCGTCAGGGCAGCTGTCAGGAGTGGATCAATCGGTCAAGACTCTATTGCATGTACCGTCCCTTTAGTCAAGCGAAAAGAGAGTGAGACGTGAAAGTAATTTCAATGTTTGCCCACAATATCTGGGTATCTAAGCTGCTACTTTATCGCTGATCCCACCCCGTTTTATTCTTCTAACCGTAAATGCATGAAAATAAAGCTCTACTCGAACTCAATGGTCGCAGGCGGCTTGCTGCTGACCTCGTAAACAACGCGTGCAACACCCTGGACCTCGTTGCCGATCCTGTTGACAACCCTCTTGAGCCACTCGCCGTCGAAGACGAAAGAGTCGGCAGTCATGAAGTCGGATGTGGAGACTGCGCGGAGCGCGACAATGTAACCGTGGAGTCTCTGGTCACCGACGACACCGACGGCCTTGCCCTCCATGAGCGCGGCGAAAGCCTGTGCGATCTTGTTGTAGAGACCAGCGGCGCGAATCTCAGAGATGAAGATGGCATCTGCCTCCTGCACGATGCGAACCTTCTCCGGAGTGACGGCACCAATGATGCGGATGGCAATACCGGGGCCGGGGAAGGGGTGGCGCCAGACGAGGTCGTGCGGGATGCCAAGGTTGGTGCCCATGGCGCGGACCTCGTCCTTGAAGAGCTCGCGGAGAGGCTCAATGAGCTTAAGAGACATCTTCTCGGGGAGACCTCCAACGTTGTGGTGGGTCTTAATGGTAGCACTGGGGCCCTTGAAAGAGATAGACTCGATCACATCAGGGTAGAGGGTTCCCTGGAGGAACCACTCAATCTCTCCAGCCTGGGGTGTGTTGTGTGCCGCTGCGGTAAGCTCGTTGGCCTTCTCTTGGAAGCAGTCGATGAAAGTGTTGCCAATGATCTTGCGCTTCTTCTCGGGGTCAGAGACACCGTCGAGGAGCTTGAGGAAACGGTCGGCAGCGTTGACGACGTGAAGCTGAATGCCCAGACCCTCGGTGAGTGTCTTGTGGACCTGCTCGGCCTCGCCGCCACGAAGAACACCGTTGTCAACCAGCACAGCGTGGAAGCGGTCACCAATGGCCTCCTTCATGAGCTTGGCCGCAACAGTGGAGTCAACACCACCGCTGACGGCACCAATGACCTGACCCTTGTCGCCGACGAGAGCCCTAATTCTCGCAATCTCCTTGTCCACGAACGCATCCATTGTCCAGTTGGCCTGAGCCTTGCAAATGTGGATGGCGAAGTTCTTGATCAAGAGCGTGCCCTTGGGCGTGTGAGTCACCTCGGGGTGGAACTGAATGCCGTAGTAAGGCTTCTCGGAGTGTGCAACACCGGCGAAAGGAGCGTTGGAGGTCTGTGCGATCGTAGTGAACTGATCAGGCAGCTTCGAGAGCTTGTCGCCGTGGGACATCCAGACCTCGAAGTCCTGTCCGAGGCCCTTGAACAGCTCATCGACGTGGTCGGACATGTTGGTGTGAGGCACAAGCTCCAGCTGAGCGCGTCCGTATTCCCTCTTGTCGCCAGCAGCGACGTTCTTGCCGTGAATCCATGCAAGCTCTTGCATACCATAGCAGATACCGAGAATCGGCACGTTCAGGTCGAAGACGGCGGGGTCGACGTGGGGGGCATCGTCGGCGTAGACGCTGTAGGGACCGCCAGAGAGGATGACACCCTTAGGCTTCCAGGTCAACTCAGAGATCTTCTGAGTGCATGGGAGCATCTCAGAGTAGACATTGATCTCGCGCAGGCGACGGGTGATCAGGTGGGTGTACTGGGAGCCAAAGTCGAGCACCAGGATGGTGTCGAAGAGCGAGTGAGGCGGAGGCGGCGCCTCGTTGGCCTTAGCATCGGTGGAAGACATTGTGAAGTGTTTGAATGTGTATTGGTAGGCTCCAATGAGCAGATTAATGTGGTTCTACATCATCGAGAGCAACGAAAGAAGAGTCGGAAGCGGGCAGCAACGACTAACTTTGTAGACGACTCAGTCGAGAAAATTCTTATCTTATCGCGATTTTAGCGCGAAAGTTGCCTCGTACCGAAGTACAAGCTTGAGTTTGGGCGTGAAGACGTCGAAATATTACCTTACTGAATTGAATAATAAAATATCACGTTTGAAGGCTTCAAACGGGCAACCACTCAGCAAAGCGATACTTCAATCATACACAGTAAACAAAGTACGCAAAAATGGGCAAGCGCAAGTCCACCGCAGAGGACAAGGCCGGCGAGATGGATGTCGACGGCGACTCCAGCGACGATGTAGGTGACTTCATTCAAAAAATAATCTTGACATGTTATCGTATAACAAGAAACCATGGAGCTAACATAACTCCGTAGAACGCATCTATGATCGATGTCGACTTCGAATGGTTCTCCCCCTCCGAAGCAGTCGACTTCCACGGCCTCAAAAACCTGCTCAAGCAACTGTTCGACGTCGACAACCAGCTCTTCGACCTCTCCGAGCTGACAAACATGATCCTCGAGCAGCCCGCGCTAGGCTCCTGTGTGAAGACCGAAGGCGAAGAATCAGACCCATTCGCCTTCCTCTCCGTCCTCAACATGCACGAGCACCGCGAGAAGAACGTCATCAAGCAGCTCACCTCCTACTTCCTCGCCAAAGCCACTGCAGACCCGGCCCTCGGCCAGCTCAAGAGCCTGCTATCGCCCGATTCGAAAGCGCAGGTCGGTCTCGTGCTCTGCGAGCGCTTCATCAACATGCCCCACCAGATCGTGCCGCCACTCTACACCATGCTGCAGGACGAGCTGGCCGAGGCGATCAAGGAGAAAGAGCCCTACGAGTTCACCCACTACCTCATCATCTCCAAGTGCTACACCGAAGTCGCCTCGAAGCTGGACGTCGAGGACAACCCTCCTGCGAAGAAGTCCAAGGCTGCCAATGCCAAGTCAGAGGTCTTCTACTTCCACCCCGAGGACGAGATGTGGCAAAAGCACGCCGCGGCGCATGCTGGTTTCGATTACAACCTGGTTGGCGCTGACGGCGCGAGTGATTCCAAGCGTGCTTTCCAGGAGTTGGGTATTAGGCCGCAGGGCAATGCTATTTTGATCGAGGCGAGCAAGTTTGGACAGGCTGTCAAGGCCGTTGGAGATTATCTCAGCGGTTGATCGGCTGCTTAGTATGAATGTAGCTAATTATGAATATCCCATGATTGGAATTTGAGATGATAAAATGTGGTGTGCCTGATATGAATAAGCAGAACGGTTTAGTTTCACCTCTGGTCCAATTGCCATAATGTAGAACTTGACGATACAGGTACAGCTCAAGTTTATCAGAAACGCTAGTAAAATGGTTTGTAACTGTACAATGCACCGTGCAGTCTGCCGTGGCAGAGACACAGCAACCCTCATCTCTCGACCTCTAAATCTTTTCTCTCCCTCCTTCCACCCTCATATTATACCGCAAGTCCGCTTAACCGATGACAAGGTTGGTCTCCTCAGCAAAGTCGTACTCGGGCACCTCCAGATTGAGAGGCGCAGGGCCCTTCCTGATACGGCCGGAAATGTCGTAGTGAGAACCGTGGCAAGGGCAGAACCAGCCACCGAAGTCACCGGCCTCACCGATGGGCACACAACCCAGGTGAGTGCACACACCAATCATGACGAGCCATTCGGGCTTCTTGACGCGCTCGCTGTCCTGTTGCGGGTCGCGGAGAGACTCCCACTTGGTCTCCTCGGCCTCCTGGATCTCGTCGGCGGTACGGTGGCGGATGAAGACGGGCTTGCCGCGCCACTTGATGATAACGTTCTTGCCCTCGGGGATGGTAGCGAGGTCGACCTCAACCTTGGCCTGGGCCAGGACATCGGCGGAAGCGGACATGTTGACCAGGAAGTCTGCATATTGTCAGTATCGCTGCGATTGTCCCTCCAATGCTGTGACGATCTCTTCCAGTCGCGGCATTTTGTGCCCATTGAGACATACCCTGGACAGTGTTCTTCGCACCCAGTGCGCTCAAACCACCGAAAGCGCCGACCATGAAGTACTGGAAGACCTTGTTGCTGGTCTCATTGCCGGAGCGGTACTTCTTGAAGCTGGGGATGACTGTGGTGTCCTTCTTTCCGCTGGTGCCGCGGGTGAAGGGCGAGTTGAACTCGGCGTGCGAGGTCGAGGCGTCGGCGCGGGTGCGCCTCTGCTGCTGCACGGCGAGGGGTGCGCGGGCGGCGGGGAGGGTCTGGCGAGAAGCCTGGCGGGCGACCACAGTGGAGAGGCGAGTAGGGATAGACATGGCGGCGGCGTCAATGGGTGTGTGTGTCGACGATTGGGCTGGTACAAGGAGGACGTTGATGCGTCTTTGCTACAGCGCTCAATCCAATCCTCCTTCGGGTCCAGCCGGCGGCAACGCTGACTGGGTGGCCGCTGATTGGCTGTTCGCCACCGCGCGAGCAATTCAACTACGCAACCACGATGTCTTCAATGAACAAATCTACCAAACAAATAAAAAACTGAGACAGCTTCAATGGTGTTGTAGATCCACCTGAATTCAGTCGCAGTCCCTCATTCAAAATGCCCAAACAGACTCGCCTCAACTTTTCCAAACAATCAACAACAGCATTCAGGCGACGCAAGCGCAACTCGGACGACGAAACCGACGAACAAAATGAAAGACCACCTCAGCGCCTGAAAACTACAGGTCCTTCCAATGGGCCACTGGAAAATGCAGAAGCAGATGAACTGCCGCCAGCTCAAAAGTCCCGTCGCACAACTAAGAAACCATCACCTGAAGTCGAGTCGTCGCCATCCAGACCCATCAACCAAAGTAAGACCACACCTCACATCAGCCTAACTTACCAAAAAGCCTCCCTCTTCGACTCACCTGCCTCATCTCTCCTCTGCCACGCGACCAACGCCCAAGGCTCCTGGGGTGCTGGCATCGCAGCAGCTTTCAAGAAAAACTACCCAGCGGCATTCAAGCTCTACGCAGCGCACTGCTCGAAATGGAATGGCAGTTCCCTCCTCGGAACAACCCTCCTCATACCACCCCAGCAGAAAACTCCTTTGAAAGCAGAGCGTGAAGCACGGCACTGGATCGCCTGCCTCTTCACGAGCGAGAAGAAAGGCAAAGGCAAAGGCAGCAAGGAGAGCATTTTGGCCGCGACGGGAGAGGCGATTGAGGATTTGGTGAGGAAGGTCAAGGATGTGAACGAGACTGGCGATGACAAGGCGAAGTCTAAGTCTGGATCAGGCGATGAGGATCGCATCGCTGAGGTCCGCATGTGCAAGATCAACTCGGGATTGTTCGGGGTGCCGTGGGAGGCGACGAGCGAGGTTATCGAGGCTGTTGAGATTGGCGAGGGGGATGTTGAAGAGATTGCGGTGTATTCCATGGATTGAGGATGAGAACCTGAAGTTGTGGTCTCTGGACTGGAGTGAAGTGAGCGTGAGTTGCAAGGACGGAGGTTTGGTGCTCTTGGTTTTTCGTTTCTCGTGTTTGAAGTGCGTGGTGCACGATGCAGAATCATTGGTTTCGGCGACTTGAGTCGGCCGCAGATGGATCAACAGGACATTTTGATACCCACGTTTTGGTTATGCGAAGTATGATATTGGCACTTTTGTTTTCCTTTTTACTTCAATGAAGACACACCGCCTGGTTGAATTTTGCTCAGTAACAATGCTCTCCAAATTTCATTCTTCGTAGCAAGTGTGAGGACATGGTAGTACTGGCTTGATTGGCTAAGACGACCGTGAGAACGGAAACGGGATCTGTCGCAATTTGTCTCAACGAGATTCATTTCAATCGCTATACAAAACAGGGGGAAAAGCTCATTGCGAAAATGAAAGAACAATATCGGCATCATGTTGTAGCCTCCACAAAGAGGACACAAAACATCAGACCATGATCGCAGATTTTTGGGGGCCCGAGCAATGTTCATCAAGCCTCGCCTAGCCATAACTCCTCGAATGGCCTTCTCGTCGTTCCTTTCATTCATCCCAGTCATCACGATGAAGAGGTCACTAAACGACGCTACTTCTCTTCTTCAACCTAGCAATTCGACATCCAAACCGATGGCCCTCATGAACAAGTTGACATCGCCTAGACGCTTCCTGCTCATGTCTTCAGGCAATGACTTGCTGACGGCGACCGTCTCCATGACACGCTCCTTGACGCCAAAAACGAGTCTCTGCTGCTGATCGGGGCTGGCGCCGACACCCATAGCGGCAAGGAATTGCCATACGTAGATGTCGTCGGCGGCGGCCACGCTAGTATCGGTGGGGAACACATAAGGCAACAGCGGCTCGACAGTGTCGAACAGGCGTGAGTACAGATCTGTCCATTGAGCGATGTCTTCCATCTGCTCGCTCGTCGGCTGTTGCGAGGTGGTGAGGGACTGCTTGACGAGCTCGGCACGCGAGATGAGCATTGTGAGAATTGAGACTCCGGTCTTTGTGCGCACTGCGGCGAGGATGTTGACGCGGTCAAGGACAAGGCCGAGAAGACCAATGATGATGTTGAGAGGTGCCTCGTTGACGTAGCTGAAGAGGGGAGGCATGACGGCTTGTGCGAAGAGCTCAACTTCTTCCTTGACACGTGCCGGAATTGGGGTGTTGTCCGGAGGCGGGTAGGCGTCACGGACAACGTCGAGGACATCCAGATGGATGATGACAAGTGTGAGCATAGTAAGGCGCTGTTGTTCATCGAGATGGCGGAAAACACGAGGGATGGCCTTCTTGCCTTTGCCGTGCGACAGAATTTGAATGAATGGGTGTGGCGCAGAGTGGCTATTGCTTGTTAGTAATGTTCAGTAACATCGTCGCAGCACAACTTACTTGGGTTGAATGGGCTCCATGACCTTGAGTGCAGCCCACAGCTGCTGGTTAAGCTCTGCCATATCGCTTCTCCACCTCATGTGGCCCTCGATGACCTCTGGAGGGCTCTCCTCGTTCGGCGGAGGAGGTAGTCTCCTTTCATGGTCTTCAGTCTGCATAAGAGTGCTGTAAACTTTCTCGATGCTCCTGAGGGTAGCCTTGCGGTCGGCAACCGAGACAGGCTTACGCGGCTTCGCATCGCTCTCCACGCGCTTGATGTTAAGCAGCGGCCTTGGCGTCTTGCTGTTAGAAAACGCGATCTTGCCGAGAGAGCCTTCCATGACTAGCGACTTATTCTTGGGACGAGCCTTTGCAGCCTCGACGGCACGAGCGACTTGCTGCTCCATACGCTGTACGTGGTTATCGCCGCCTCTGGGGTGATGTCTACTACGTCCATAGCCATAGCGGCTTCCGGTCTGGAAAAGATAAGTCTGCGCGAACTGGTTGAGTGGCTGGCCAGGTCCGCTTCTTGGTGGGCCGCGAATCTGAGCGTAGACCTGGTAGTAGAAGTCCTCAGCCAGTTGATCCTCGCTTCCAGGCTCGTTGTCGATGCCGCCAGTGGCGGTGAGGAGTTGCTGAAGCTGGATACGAGTGATAAAGTTCTTGTCCTGGGGAGTCATCAAGCCGTTGTTCTTGCTGAGCAGGAAGATCTTGTGGTTGCGCTTGGCCCGCTTGGCCTCCTCAGCCAAGTAGACTTCACGATCCTGGGAGCTCATCTGCATCATTTGTTGGGCTTGGGTGATTGGCGGACCGGAGTAAGAGGGATCTCTAGCATGTGCAGGCGGAGCGCGAGGACCACGAGCAGCCTGAACGGGAGGTGCACCCATCGGTCCTTGAGGCTGAGGCGGCTGCTGGAATTGCATCTGCTGCGGCGGGCCCTGGAAGTTACGGAAGTCCTGCTGTTGATGTTGCTGTTGCTGGCGAGGAGGCTGAGGCGACTGCCTCTGGAGGATTTGAGGACCACGAAGGTTGTACTCAGGACCCTGAGCACCAGGCGAAGGGCCTTGGGGCGGTGGTCTCTGGAAGCCAGGAGGACCAGACTGCTGTTGCTGCTGAGGTTGCGGCGACAGACCCGGAGGTGGGCCGCTAACTCCCAGCATAGCTCTCAAGCCCTGGCTCTGCGATTCCATGTCGTTGACGGGCGGCATTGCCTGAGGCTGAGGCTGAGCCTGCGATCGCATCATAGCTTCCACCTCCTCCAGGGTCATCATCTTGCGCGAAGCTGCGAGGGATTCATGTTGCTGTTGCTGCTGATACTGCTGCTGCTGGTATTGCTGCTGCTGGTATTGCTGCTGCTGTTGAGCCTGCTGCTGTTGAGCGGGCTTCTTGGCCACAGATGCGCCCCAGATGGATGCATCTGCCTCAAGCTTGGGCAGGTAGTCCGGCTGCTTGTAGGCTTCGTATCCGGTGCGCTTGGGCTTCTGCTGCATTGCCTGCTGCATGGGCATACGGGCGTGATGCAACGTCTGCTCTTCCATGAGGGTCTCGCGGATCTTCGCAGTCTCGCCAGCAAAGTCGAAGTCCCTGCCAGCCTGGCGGGTGGCAGGCATACTGGAGCCAAAGGTATCATCGTTGAAGGTGTCTCCGGTCTCTTCCAATTGGTTTCCCAAGCCGTCGTAGGTCTGCTCGAAATCTAGCGCGTCATCGTCCTCTGCGGCGTCGCCCAGGCCAGCGAAAGGATCATGCTGCTCGAAGACACCACGCGAACCTCGCTGGTCGCGCGGCAGGGTGGTCTCGAAGCCAAAGAATGACATTGTTGGCTGTGGTGCCAAGTGATGGTGGTGTTGACGGGACGGATGAGCTGTCGGTCGGTGGTGGTGATGCTACGCCGCAGCAGTGGAAGCTCCCGCGCCCGCTTTCGAATTCGCGGCGGCAGGCAGGAAAGCGATGACGCTCGCTGGCCGGGGGAGACAAAATCATACCTTATGAATTCAACGACAGCAATCACGATAACAACTTGATGTGACCTACGCACAGGGTTGGCGATATGGTGATCACTAGTTTGACTCGCTTATGATGCTGCCAGCTGCTGTTATCAATTGAAGCGTCAATTTAATGGAATGTATGTTGGAGTGAAAGCATAAAAGTATGACTGACCATTGGCAGAAGGTCACGTGTCAGGATCTCATTCAGGTAAAATCGAGGCTCGTGAGTTTGGATTAAGGTACGCGTTTCACGAGCAAGGAGATTTCGAAGGATCATTGACATGGATGTTGACAATCACTCAGCATGGAGAAGGGCTGTTCATGTGCTGGTCTGCCAGTGGCTCGGTGTGACGTTTACAAGTATACATACACATGCGAGACATGATAGCGTACGTATACAATTTCATGGTCATGTAAATAAAGACACGAGATTGCGAGATTTGAGGCTCTGGCCTCTGGGAGTCGGATGCGATTCAAGGCGGGTGTTTGCAGGTCAGCCAGTCAGGTCCCTTGCTTGCGCCTGCTGGTCCGGGGAGAGAGTTGCGTGAGGCTGTCTAGCGCTGCAAGTACGAAAGCCCCCAGGGTCGTATTGCGTGGCTCAATCTTACTGATGCCAGCCATGTGCAGGAGTACGGCCACCATTCACTACCGACGCCTTCGCCATCTTCCTGCTCTTCCTCTTCCTCCTCCACTACCGGCCCAGTCGCTCCTTTGATCGTCAGCCCTACCGTCAATCGTCAATCCCCGTTTGACGACGATCACCACCGACAATCCACCCTGAGGCAACGGCTCGTCCTCCGACACACGCGACCTTCGTCCATACGTAGCGACAGGGAGCGCGCATCCCTTGGGAAGACTGCGCACCAGCGCACCTCAACACACATCGACACAGACACCATGACCGGCTCCACGCGCTACTTGCGCTACATCGTCTTTGCCTTCGTGGCTCTGATCGTCATCTTCTTCATTTCCTCCTCCTCACAACAAGTCCCCGACTATGAGACCGCAAAGAGCATGTTCAAGGGCCAGGGCTGGTCCCAGACCTCACCGGACACCCCGGCTGCTGCTGGAGAGAAGGAGAAAGAGGCACCAGTAGCCGTGACACCACCGACAGCCGAACTGCCCGAAGCTGCTGGCGAGCCTGCTAAGGCGCCGCAGGGATCATCAGACACCGCAACAACTCCCAACCCATTCGCTTCTTCCTCGCCCAAGCTTGCGACCGGCCCTCCTGGTGAGCGCATGAACGCAACCTTTGTCACTCTCGCCCGCAACAGTGATGTCTGGGAGATCGCCCGCTCTATCCGCCAGGTCGAGGATCGCTTCAACCGTGGCTACAACTACGACTGGGTCTTCCTCAACGATGCCGAATTCGATGACACTTTCAAGAAGGTCACTTCCGCGTTGACTTCGGGTAAGACCAAGTACGGCAAGATTGACAGCGAACACTGGGGCTTCCCCGACTTCATCGATCAGGAGCGCGCACGCAAGGTTCGCGAGGACATGCACGAGCGCAAGATCATTTACGGCGACTCCATCTCCTACCGCCACATGTGCCGCTACGAGTCTGGCTTCTTCTTCCGCCACCCCTTGCTCATGGACTACGAGTGGTACTGGCGCGTGGAGCCTTCCATTGAGCTGTTCTGTGACATTGCCTATGATCCCTTCAAATACATGCGCGACCACAAGAAAAAGTACTCTTTCGTGCTGTCTCTGTACGAGTACGTTGAGACTATTCCCACTCTCTGGGACAGTGTCAAGGGCTTCATCAAGGCTCACCCGGAGCACATTGTCGAGGGCAACAGCATGGGCTTCTTGAGCGACGACAACGGAGAAACCTACAACCACTGCCACTTCTGGTCCAACTTCGAGATCGGCAACCTTGACTGGCTGCGTAGCCCTGCTTACATTGACTACTTTAACCACCTCGACAAGGATGGTGGCTTCTTCTACGAGCGCTGGGGTGACGCTCCTGTCCACTCCATCGCCGCCGGCTTGATGCTGAAGAAGGAAGAAATTCACTTCTTCAATGACATCGCCTACTACCACGTGCCTTTCACCCACTGCCCGACTGGCGAGCAGACCCGCCTCGACCTCAAGTGCCACTGCAACCCCAAAGATAACTTCGACTGGAATGGCTACAGCTGCACATCGCGCTTCTACGAGGTCAACGGCATGCAAAAACCCGCTGGCTTTGAGAAGGAGCAGTGACTTGCTGGTCGCCGCCTTATCCCGATCAAGTGGTCTACAGCCGTGATGCTGACCCTCCTCGCGCTCGTGTCCCTGGTGGCGTGCGTGCTAGGCTTACGCCCATGCCTCAAGTTCTGGGTACGATTTGCAACGAGGAAGAACGCCCGCTTTGCTTGAGAAAAGTGCTTGATCTAGACGTAAGGCCGGCATTGAATTGTTGGAACTAGAGATTTTGAACTATGCCTTTTTTTCCTTCATGTCATGAGTACCCGGGGCGTTTTTCTTTGAGCGACGGTGGGAGTGGCCTTGTGACTTTGAGACGGGTTTCTTGCGGTCGAAAGCAGAAGATTTTACTTGCTTGCTTGCTGACTCTTGTCGTCATATGGGATATTGCTAAGATAAAGGAAGAATTTTTTTCGCGTTCCTGATGATTAATTTCACGTCCACGTTTCCAGCCGCTTGTTATCGAGATTTGCCTGCTGCCAGAAGAAAAGTGAAGTGATACTAAACCAACAGTTCTTCCTCATCATTACCATAATTCTATGTTGCACCTTCGGTCCAACTTGACCTTACTTCGCTGCCGAGCACGTCTTTCCGCTGTGTCAGTCAATCTGTCACCGATTCTCTCTCGTCCATTCGCACCGACGCGCAAGCACAGGCGTGATCACCTTACTCGTGGCTTTCGGGCTTCAACGCGATCGAACAGGGACGTACGCCGGCTCTGATCGTTTTTGTGTTGCAATATGAACACGCTTGGAGATCTTTCCGCCGCACGGAACGCGACATCTCGTTGTCGAGCGGTCAACTCGCGTGTGGCCTTCATGGCTCGAGACAACGATCTTCCCTTTTGACGCGATTTCAGCTCACTTGAGTGTGTTGTCACGCATCGGAAGCTCATCAACTCGCTCATGTCCCCTCTTTTTCTGCGCTGTTTGTCCGTTTGATGGGTCGTGGCAGACATGGACATATCGAGCGCTAATCAGCTGATAATGAGAAAATGGCCGGTCACGGTTCACCCCAACCCGAACGCTCTGAGGTATCGGAGTGGACAATTGGGTTCGGAGACTCAGTATAACACTTTTCGACACTCATTAGTATGTTCTCTCGCGATGTCTCATGGATGTGACAAGCACAATCAATGGCTCCATGTATGTTCGATTTATGAAGGCGTGGTGTTCGTAAGACGTCTTTGGCCCATAACAAGCAATGTCGACCGCGGAGACTCTTTCCGAGTCTGGTACATCTGTCTTTATCAAACGTCGATCGCTGAACAGCACACAAGCATGGAGCAAGAAAGAGTCCATCAGACTATAGGTAGTTGGCAATCTCCTATCACAGGACCTGTCACAGAAGCAATGTGAAAGTAAGCCATCCGAACGCATACATTAAAGGGACTATACTACAAACCTAGTACACTGGCTCAGGCACGCCAGGACAGTGATGCCCCGATGCTTGCGTTGTTTGTCGAGGTATGTGATGAGGATCCATTCGCACATTTCCTAACACTCACAGCCAAGGATGTCGCGGTTGTGACTTACAACACATATGGGATATCATCACCACAAGAGTGTGAAGAAACATGTGAGTAGGGTAAGCTTACCAGCCCGTCGCCCAGTCAACCCCATTGCTGCAAGCAGATGCTCGCGCAGAGGCTTCGCACATCAATGTTCGACGATCTTGACGGGCGTGGTGATGTGATGATACGTTCAGAGTATTCCTGGAGAGTCCAGTTTGTGCCACATGGCTTCCAGGGGCGCAGGGTCGATATCGATCTTCCATTGTTCCTGCCTCTCTTTCCTGTTCACTATAGTGAACCACACAGATTATATGGGTTCTCTCGCGAGATGTCACCACTGAACTTGTGGTCGCTGGACTCGGAGGATTCCCAGTCGGGTTCTCACGCCCAACAGATTCTGTTCACCAGCGGCAGTCAACAACGCGCGCTGTAAGCAGATGCTCGCGCCAGAGATCCCGCACAGCAGCGTTTGACAGCTCGGCGTCGACGTAGCGATGATGTGATGACAAGTTTAGTTATCGACCGCCAGCCTCGAGCGCCTGACTCCGTGCCGGCGACTCCCAAAGCGCCAAAAGGCGCGCAGGACTGAGGTCAAACCTTCCACTATTCGCCCGGCTCTTTCGTGAACTTTTCGAGTATCTTGCCGTAGCATGTCGTTTGATCGTTTTGTTCCAACATTTCCATCAAGTTTCGTCCGATAGTCAGAGCTCGTGGCCGCCGATTGAAAGGCCTCTGTCGACGTGTAGCGTGGGTTGAATTTCTACCTGGCGTATCATGCGCGAGCTTTTGGTCATGTTACTGCTTACCTTTCCAGCGCGAGGTGGGTGATTTCGAATCGTCAAATCGGATAGTAGGCGTTGGAGTTTTTCGATCGTGACGTTCTCGGGACCGTGGGCTGTTGAAGGTATTACCTCAAGAAGGCTTCAGGGTGTGAAAGGGTTTTGGCGGGCATTTCGATCGCAGGTTCGTGTATGTGTTATCCTTTCTTCTTGCGCTTTGCTTTTCTTTATCTCTTTCGTATTGTATCCATGACGATGCAAACATGTCTCATTCTCTCGCGTTCCAATGTCGTGGTGTTGTGTCGTGAGGCATGCTAAGCTGTTGATGTTACCAGTCGAAGGGCCAACCTCCCACTGCTGGGAGAAACTGCAAATTGCAATACCGTCCAGAGTTGTGCTCTTCAGCTACAATACACGGGAAATAAGAGTTACGGCTAACCTACTCGTCCTTCGCGTGCTGGACAGACAAGGGACATACTGACAAGCATCTTACCACCAGCCGACTCATCGTGCTGCACAACGAGCAAAACATGTATACCAACTCGAGCTCCGTCTCGGAAGGAACAACATCCGCAACAAGCACACAAATCACATGTGAACACGAGAATATTGCAAAGCCAGCCCTCAGCCCCGAACTCTGCTCACCTCCCTCCCCTTCCCAAGCCCTCATTGTTCGGGCCATAGCACGACAGCCTCCGACACCGCAAGCTTCAAACATCGTTCGAGACCTCATCTGCTGTACATAATTAGGGGAGGAACAAAGCCCTACAGGGGCGAATGAAGGTCTCATCACAATCAAGTTAACCTGCAGGCTGCAGCTCAGGGGCCCTGTGGGAAGACGCAAACGCAAACGCAGACGCAGACGCAAGCGAGCGCGTCGCCGGGTGACCACTACGAGAGAGTCCACCACTGACCATCTCGCAAGACGTCTGTCCCGCTCGAGGGAGGGCTTTGCTTGCTTTTGCCTGCGTGCCTGCCCGGTGGCTTGTGGAAACGAGCTGATCAGCAGGCTGACTGCATGCACGAGAAGAGGTACTCGGGTTGAAGGCCTGATGGGGTTGGTGAGCCCGAGCCGTTATCGATCGAACAATGCAACACGAGAACAGCGTGAACAATCGACAATGGACATGCATGCATGATTGTGTTTGTACCGTACCGTGGCGATGGCCCCAATCGTGGACGGACACGGCTCGAACTGATGCGCGTGTCTTGGAGCGGACGGGGGAAATCTGATGCTGTGCCCTTGGAACGGTGGCCTCCCCGGTTGGGGTTTCGACTCATAGCGACCCGCCATGGCCGCATCGTCTCCCGCTTTTCTTCTACGTGATGAGATGATCGCGAGGCTGGGCCATGTTGTCTGTGACCGTCCCATCTTGCGGCAGTATATCTGAGATTGGATGTTTGGAACATACCAAGGGTTGCAGTCGCACATAGTTTCTCTGTAGTGTTACCTTCCGTCCCAGTCGCTGCATAGCACGTAAAAGAGCGTGCTTCAGTGGGTACGTGTGTTCGTCAGAAATCAACGAGCACATATGCACTCACCGATAAGTGCGTGGCCCACCGTAGGGTGGTGCTTTGATTGAGGGCTGAGTATAATCGACATTCGCAATCACGCTTCAACTGCTAGACCCAGCAACATCACGAACACAATGGTGAAGCTGTTGATGAAAGCAAATCAACGACCATCACTCTCTGCGTTCGACAAGAATAGATGTTGTTTTTTGCTCCATCCATTCGTACTCAAATCATATCTCGCTGATCTGACGGGCTCCAGCAGCGGAAAGAGCCCGCTGGTCTCGGCCTCGACGACCAGCCCTAAAATGGCCCAGGAGGCCAATATGCATCGAAGCACTTCGGGCTCGAACGCGAAAACTCGATGTGGAACCCGAACCAGGAGGTCCTCGTCGCTTAGACAAATGCTCTTACAATGATACTACTCATACTACCTCCGAGGTAGGGAAAGGAGCAAGCAGAGATTGCTTGTCGTACCCCTGTCCTACGTTGCAGCGAGAGCAAACGAAGTAGGGCAGCATCGTCAAGACCTCCGGAGAAAGTGAGGAAATGGTCCGCGAAGGATCTGGACGCTAAGGACCAACGGCATACATCTGCTCCATCTCGGCCCAATGATGAACCGAATGAAGTCGTATTGGTTATGTACCTGTCATGGGTGTGCAACGGCCTGGCGCTTGGGGACGCTCAGAGCGGCAGGACGGTAATGATCCGCACACCGCGATGCTCGATACTTTGTCTGCAGACAGCCAAGGTAAATAGCTGTTTGGTGGCGGTGAAGATTGTTTCTATTGCAGCCCGATCCACTGTCAGGGCTCGTACATATGATGAGCTGGCGTCTGGGCGTGTATGCTTGAACCGTATTCTGTGAGGCTCGGATGTACCAAGGTAGTCCACAGGCTAGTCCATCAAACAAGCGATGGACCTCGAGTCGCGCTCATGATGAGTTTCTAATGTCAGCCCGGTGTGCACCCGTCGATATCGGGCCAGGACGATGCACTGGTATGAGGGCAAAGTGGAATGCTTGGTGTAAGAGATGTCTCCATATGGCTTCTTCCGCTTGTGAGGGCTGTCTCGTCTCGAGGTCGTGACATTCGTCAGCTACACAATACGATCAAGTCAGTGCGCAAATGTTAGCGTGCATAATGTTTGAGTAAGTCCGACAACGGACAGACTTTGTGCGCCGAGCCCTGAAGAATGAAGAAATACGCCCTACTAGCATGCCAAATTATTGTCAGAGATGAGGATGGCGTGCTTCGTCGAGTCGCTCCGCAAACAGGACGCCAAAGTGGCGTATGCACGGCGGAAGTATGTGCTAAAAGCCACGATCAGCTTGATGATTAAGAAGGCCCTAAGTGGCCTGAGTCAATTAAGTTCTGGACCAGGGTGGAGGGAACGTGACATAATCCACTTGAACGGCTTGTGATTAGATATGTCAAGGGTCTTGTTGCAACGTCTCGTTCGACGTAAAACACTTGGAGCGATCTTGGGTCGTAGTCAAATGGGGCACATGCACATGATGCAGCATGTGTATGCACAGATAACTCCGGCCGTGGACGGAGGCAGTGGGTTTCCACCTATGCGGTGTCGACTGCGTTGGAGCAAGCTGGATGCTTGCCAGCCATTGAGAGTTTCATGCGCGGAAGTCGTCAGCCTTCCGGTTGGAGCAAGAAGAGAAGATCAACAGTGATGACACACGTGCCGCTCGGTCTGGGCTCGTCTGCTGCAGGCAGTATGTCGCAACACGTGATTTTGACTTTTCGTTCTCGCGAAGCCAAGAGTCAACAAAACTATTAGTGCTGCGGATCGACGGCGATGAATCTCCTCGGTATGCTGTTGTGCATGATGAGTGATCTTGCGTTTCGAAGTCAAACGGAGAATTGGGCGTCCGTCCGCGATAGCAGCGATGCACAATCCGTCCGACAGCACCAACGTATGCGCTACGGTACATCAAGATCGCGGCTTGCACGATCAAGGGACAAGAGATAGGGCTGCCTGTGCTGCTGCGGCAGCGAGTAAGTACCGTGCCGTCGCGTGGCTGTGACTTGCGTTGCGGATTGTGCGACGGGGAGATGGAGTAGATCTTGTGCACCGTCATTTCTGTAGTAGGCAATTCTCTCCGTCGGGCGCTCCGGGCGAGTGCAGCAGAAGCAGAGGTGGAGAAACCAGCGATGATTCTCCAGGCCAAAACGACCGAGGCACGGAGGGTGACGGGGAACGAGGACGCGGCGCTAGTGATTGTGCCCGTGGAGTTGGGAGAGATTGTGTGGCACTGCTGTGATTGAGTTCTCTGGCGAGCCAGCTGTCGACATGCTCAAGAGCGTGCTGTTGCTGCGATGGAGAATGACAGTGGCCAGACTTCGTACCTAGGTGTAGCTTAGATAATAATACTAAGGATAATACTTGTCCCTACGGCCTGCCCAATTGGAATAAGGGTATGAGAAGGGTAGCAGTGATTGGTGGTGTTGCACAGAGTGAGCGAAAACGGAAATGCTCGCCTGGGACTCGCGTGGTGGATCCTGAAGGATCATGTCGGTAGCGGAAGCTTTCCACGCTTGACGTGCATGGGCGGCGGCGACGCTCAGCAGATCCTGGTGGTGATGACGGCGGGACGTTTCGCGTGTCGCTCACTTCTGGAAGAGCTGCGCAGAGGAGGGACAAGGGCAAGGGCAGGGGGAGGTGAAGGACCGAGCGAGGGCGCATGCGAGAGGAGGGCACGGAGCGCTTCCCCGGTCGAGCGCCGTCTGCCACGCCACGACGCACAGCCTGATCGGGCAGATCAGAATGGCAGGCAGGCTGGCTGGCTGGCACGCTAGGCGATGTGACGGACAGCAACGGGGAGGCTGTGAGGCGTGGCATGGCAGGATGGTCCTGGATGGATGACCATCGTGAACTAACTACTGTGGGCCTCATCTTCGCCGGAACTTCATCCGTTCCCTCGCTCCTGGGCGACAATCAACCTCTAGCCTTGTTGTAAGTGCACGCGCAGCGCAAAGGTTCAAGGTTGCAGTGGTGGCAGACCGAGTCCCACTTGCTTGGAGCAGACAGTGCCGCTTGTTACGGTTACGGGTGGGCTGATGCAGAGTTATGGAGTGATGCTGCATGCGCCATGTGCGCCTTCGCTTCCAGAAACTCAGCTAGCGCCGGTAGTTCGCGCGACAAAGTCAAGACTTTTCCTCGCTTGCGCACCAGCCTGTCCTTGGTGTCGTCGTCCTCGTCGTCCCGCCCTGCCCTGCCCTGCGCCCATCATGATCATCTGCCTGCCCGGGGCCGATCGCGCAGTCTTTGGACCAGTGACATGCAGGCCCAGCAGGGGCAGTCGGACATGCCCACAAATCTCAGTACAGTACCTTCCTAATCGTAATGTGACTATGTGGCATTGTGCTCCAATACGACCGTTGGCACCATCAATGGACGTTGGCGAGGACGTTGATGTGCCCAATGCATGCCTTAGTTGGTGCACTGTTTGCTGTCATCAAACCAGCGAGCGGGGATCTTATCAATCTGCCATTCATCACCGCCGGCCGCTCACTAGCTGAACTAAGTTGCCTACTAGCAGCTACTGTAACCAGCTAAAACCACGAGCAGGATGAGCTTTCTCACGGACTTCCGCGCCGGTGGCTTTTGACACTGGCGTCTCTCACCGCACGCGGCCGCTGACTGACTGACTTTGTGCCCTGCTGCTGCTGATGTGCCGCCGAATACGCTTTGCTTGCCATCCATCCCCCGGCAGCTCCTCGGTCGGCGTTTCGCGCTTTCTCTGTCCAGGCAGCGTGCACGTCAGGTCGACGTTGTTCCTGCGTGATCTCTCTCTGCTCGTCGGTCGAGTCCCAGAATTGGCTTACGCGCGGCATACCGACGTGGAGACACGCACACCCTTCCCTCTGTCTGAACTGCACCGGCGTCTTCCGCACCACGGCAGATCCTTCTGGGGGTCAACTAGCGATGAACGGTGAGGCAGTCCGTGACGGGCCCGTGCAAGCCAGCCAGCGTTTCCTGACTAGAGGCCTCGCTCTCTTTTGCGCATGGTAGAGCATGTGAGGCGGCTACGGAGGCGACAAGAGCGTCTCGCGATGGTTAGTAGTAGCTTTTCGCTCCCTCCGTCCGCACTGTGGTAGTCGATTAGTCAATTAGTTAGTTATTCCGTCGTTCGCACGCATGGCGCTCGAGTCTTCCCTGCTCTTCACCACCATTACCATCACCACTACAGTACACATCATCGCCGCTATCGTACGTACCACATTTGCCGCCGCCCTCTCGCCGGCTGTTGCTACTGTACGTGCCGTCTTCACACGTGCGATCCTCCACATCCTGCCCTGCCCTCGCGCCCTGTCCGGCGCCTTGCTAGGTGATGTACTAGCTACCCAACTACTACCCGTAATCCCGCCTCGAAAAAGTGCAATCCAAATCCTGGGCTCCAACCCTCGGAATCCGGATCGAGCCCTCACAAACCCAGCCTCGAGCCCTTACCCGCCAGCGCTCGCTTCCGCTGCCCTACCTCTTTGGGTCAATACGGCATTGACAGCGAGCACCTGCCTGCGCTCGACGGCGGAATCTTAGGGTTGCTTTCGTCTGTTCTTCCACACTTCTGACCCGTACGATGAGTGAGTCTGCCAACATCACAACCTCTGCCCTTCTTTAGGGCTGCTCTGCAGGTACAGCGGCAGGCTCGCTGATGATGTTATTGTATCCAGCAACGCTGCAATCCTATGCCATGCCCGGCCACCCGCCGACCCAAGACGACCGCTCTGGCAACAAGAGGCGAAGAATCGATGCCGTGGCAGCCGCTCACCTCTATCCGACCGCCTCTGCCACCTACGCCCAACCGCATCTTAACTACAGCACGCCGCAACATCATGTGCCCTCGTACACCGATGGCAGCCACTACGTTGCGCGGCAGCCTCAGCCAAACCCCGTCGCCACGCCCTATTCGGGCGCACCTAACACCCAACACCAGCAGCAACAGCAACAGCCAGCACAATGGTCCCAGAGCTACAATCCTACGCCTCAGGGCTACGTAGCAAACTACCACGACCCAAGGTCCATCCAGCAGCCTTACTACTATGGTCAGACTGATCCGTCGGTGTACAACTCACCTTGGCCACCGACCCAGCAGGATGCACAAACGGGTGTGCACACGCCCGCCATGCTGGCAACCAGTCAATCTCATTCGATGCCGTACGCTCAGCCATCGCACTCACCCGCCGACAGCCAGCAGCAATCGTACGACTCCGGACCGTCGCCGTCGTACCCATCGAGCCTCCAGTCCTTCGACGTCAACAACTTCGGAATGGCACACGAGTTGCAATCACAACAAAGTCGACAAGCAAGGAAGAGTCCTTCAAATATGTATTTCGAGGATGCTAGCATGCACTTGAAGATGCAAAGCCTTCCAATCCTCGACAGCCTGGTAAGTTGATTGCGTTTTGTTACTCCGCGCTCGAGATTGCAAAGCAGCGATATGACCTGTGTGCGCTCCAATAATTCGAAAGCAGTCAATTCCGTTCCTCGGATGAAAACAAAAACTACGAGTTCACGGATTGATGGCACGCATCAACACACCGTCATCGTCTGCGAATGTTCACGTGGACGGGTTCGACCATATTTGCAATCTCGAGCACGACTGTGGATGAAACCCCACACCGAGGACCTTGATCTGACTCTATCGCAGGCAACACAATTAATTATCACCATCGCCAAATATTCACACTCGCAAATCCAAGATCTGATGCGAAATTCGGACGACGAAGACAGCCAGGCTTACAACACTCTCAAGAATTTGTTCGACCAGACTCGCAAGGTGTACGCCCGAGATACGGCCTTTATCGATGCAATTGCGATACAGTTGTTCCAGCCAACACAACAGGAGATTGTGCGCAAGGCCAACATTGCCACATTCATCTCATCGATACTTGGAGCTCACGACGTTTCGTTCTTCCATCTCAATGAGTACTTCCTCGAAACATTCGTTCCTCTAGGCCATCGCCTGCTCAAGTGGCAGGGTGCCGTATTCCTGGAGCTAAAGACGCAAGCCTACATTTCCGCACTGATGAACAGCGACACAGCACCAGATCGCATGCTTGATGATTTGTTCCCTCACGACCTCGACGCTCAAATACTGACACGACACCCGGACGCACCCAGCCTTTCTCCTTCAGAACAAGATTTCATCGACCGCTGCCGATCACGGCGATCATACCTCTTGGTTGATCCATCACAACACGATGCCTTTGGCCAGCTTGCCAAGAGATACCAGTGGGCCGACTTCGTCCGCGAGTTCGCTGCAAGCGTCAACAAGAACGTCGACAGCATCATCAGCACCCCATCTCGCGCTCACCAACAACTCCTCACCAGCAAAGTACCGAACAACGATCGCAAGAGCCAACCACTTCAAGACAACCTCACAATACTGTCTTCCCAACCGCCCAATCGAACATCCCCACCGCTGTCCGCCCACGGCGCAAGACAGTCCCCTCTCCCCGCTGCAAAGCTCAGCGGCGGTCAAGCACCGACATCCTCACCATCTGCCTCGAACACCCGCCAGCCCTGGACGAAGCCAGAAGAGGACGCACTTCTCGCCGGACTTGACCGCGTCAGCGGCCCACACTGGTCGCAGATCCTCGCACTCTACGGCCGCGGCGGTTCCGTCAGCGAAGTCTTGAAAGATCGGAATCAAGTGCAACTCAAGGACAAGGCGCGCAACTTGAAGCTCTGGTATCTAAAGACCGGCAGAGAGGTGCCTGAATGCTTGCGCGGCGTCACAGGCGAACTGAGGAAAAGAGGTGGAGCTCGTGCCCGCGCGGCGCTGGCAGCAGAGGAGGAAGCGGCATCGTCTTGAGGGCGATGTTCAGGATTTTACGATGTCAAGGATGGAAAGAATTCAATATGGTGTTGTCGCATCGCATCATCAGCGAGGGCGAAAGGAGGACGGCTGTGCCGTATTACATCATCTGTTCGCTGTTGTCAGTTGCTGGACAAAGCTGCAGTGAGGGTGAGGGAGAGGGAGGTGGGCGGTTTCACATTGAATCCGTCTCACGTTTTTGGAAAGGAGGAGGAGCATTTCAACAACTTTCCGCATCTAGACGCGGCGTCTGGCGGTCTCGGTACGTCGACATGCGAGACTCACGCGGAGCCATTATTTATCTCGTATTTTCTTGTTCATACTATTCTTCTGATATCTTTCAAGCATCCAAGAGCCTTTGTTCATATCCAAGTTCACCCATTCATGTGTTCCCTTTCCTCTTGTTTCCCTTTCCAACGGGCGATAGATTATCTCACAAATGTGAATAGAAACACTTCGAGCTTCGCAATTCCTCTCTTTCCCAACAAGTCACTCGACAATCTTATCTCGTGCACCGTTTTCCTCGATTCGATTCCCAATTGCTCTTGTCCCATCCTCATCATCAATCATCCCACGTGCGGCAGCCCCAGCAACCCAAACCCTTGTCCGTTCGTTCGTCCAGAATCCCCGACCCTACCTTTTCTTTGATCCTTATGCTTTTCTTGTTCTTCTTCAAATGCCCGTCGGCGAACCTTTTTGAAACTAACGTGGCGCATCGATCGCAAAACACTTTCGAAGCTCCCGCTTCAAAGCAACACAACTCCACGGGACGGAGAATTGCGCCGTATCGCATGCGTTTGCGAAAACGAGGAAAAAGGCCTCGGATGCGAAATCGTCAGGGGTTGGTGGTTGGAAACGAAGTTATTAGCCATGTAAAGCATCGGCACCTACCTTTGTCGAAAAAGTAAAGGGCTGGATGGATGGATAGACAGGGTCCTCCTCGATCCCCTTGTTTGTTCGTCGGTCGACTCGTCGCGAAAGCTAATCGTATGTCGGAAGGTACGGAGATGTAAGATGTAAGCAGAGGAGGGCCAGAGCGCATGGCCGGAGAGTTTTGTGGGATCGACGAAAGGTACCAGTGTTCGCGGGCTGGTGATTTGTTGGTCTGCCCGGGCAGTACTTATCTTATTTACGGAGGCTTTGTTGATAGACGCATTCGACAGATTTGATGGAAGCGTCGATCGCTTGATGCTTGACTGCTTTCATTCGACGCCGTTTTTGTGAGGGCGGTACCCGCTGGGGAAGAGTGCGGCATCCGATTCGCAAGAGAGTGCGTTACCCGAGTCTCGCTGGTCTTCGAGAGACTGAGTTGACTCTCTCCATTATTGATCGTCGACCAGCTCGCAGCGTTGAATATGCTCGGGGATTGTGCTATGCACGCGCGCGTGATGGCATTTGGAAATGTGCAGAAATGCACGCCTCCAATCGATGCATTGATTCGATGGTGGCCGGTTGCGTTTCCTTCTCGCCGTATAGTTTCGATAGAACGAGACTATGTGGGACTGGGACACGCATAAATTTCAGGACACAGTTGCCTAGACTAGGCGGTGGCATCTTTCTGCCGCGGAAAGTTGTCATCCGAATGCATGCGACATCTCATGACCGACGATCTAGCACATATCTAGCACCCATCGTATTCGGCCGCAGAGACCGACGTCGGGATCGTCGGCGAGACATGTGAGGGTAAGGCGAACCGATGAACTCGGAATGCCGATCAGACGATACTGTTATAGCTCTTATAGGCGGAGGACTGCTGGTTCGTTGTTGGTCGTTGGTGTATGACTCGCTCCGATGATGCGAAGACATGAGCACGCTCCATCCTCAGGGATTTCTACGCGACTTCTCGATGATTGAAGATCAATCGACAAGGCAGTCGTACTTGCTTGTACGTACGCGCCTTGATAAGCATGATTCGCTTCATCTGCGTAGTGACACAACTATAGCGTCAAAGGATTATGATGTTTGGCGCCTTCAAAGCAATACATTTCAGAAGTTCAATGATTGTTCTGTAAGCGTCAGTGTCGATCTTCGCCGATTGTTTAGCTCATTTGACCACGGAGAGTGAGGACAGTGAGTTGATAATACCGGCGATGCATCACTTCACTCTGCTTCATACATGAAGCTTACCTGTAGACATCGACTCGAAACTCATGTTTCTTTGAGTCTTAAGCTGCAAGGCTTGCAGACGTCACTCAGAACCGCATAGATAAGGTCGTCACATATGTTCGCCACGAGCAAACAGCGTTTCCTTACCTTGACGGTAAAGTCACATACGAAGATGCTTTTTTTCCCTCAACCGGGAAAGCCAAGACGGCTTTGGGGGTGTCGAAAACTTTTCATTCTCAACGCTGCTATTTTCCGTTCAGAGCGCCGAAGAAAGCAATGCTCGAGCTCCGACTGGGAGCCGGCCGTAATCCCTCCATAACCCCCTTGTTAACCTTGATGCCACAGAACAGCAAAGCATTTAAGCCTTGGTGCGCTTCTCCTTGGCGGCCTCACGGCCCTTGGCGATGCGCTCGAGGATGGCCTCGCGGTCCTTGTCCATGTGGAGCTTGGTGACCTCGACCTTGGAGGCGGCGATGCCAATGGGGACGCTCTGGCCGTTGGTCTTCTCGCGGGTGACGCGCTCGATGTGAATCACGTACTTGAGGCGGTAGCAGGCGGTGATCTTGCCCTCACGGCCCTTGTTGCTGCCGCGCTTGATGACAACCTCGTCGTCCTTGCGGAGAGGGATGGAGCGGACGTTGTACTTCTCACGGAGCTCTGGGTGGTATGTTAGATTTTGTTCGTGAGACTTGAAATTTTGAAGACTCTGGACATACCCTTGGAGAGAGGAGCGCTCATGATAACGCGGCGCACGCTGGAGGGGGCATTGAAGTGCTCCTTGCGCGACTTGCGGCGCGAGCTGTGAAGGTGGGAGTTGATCTTGGTCATCGTGCCGGTATTGTGGACGTCGGGGGGTTGATGGGTCGGTGTCGTCGTTGTCGCCGGGTCGTCTAGAGAAGTTCGAGCTCAGCCTTCAAAGTTGCTTCTCAATTTGCAGGAGCGCAAAGTGTGGACCGGAGTTTCGCCGACTCGCTTCGGCTTGGCGAGGGTGTTCGCGAGTGGGGCGCCGGGACAGGTACGGCTCGAGAGCAGCTTAAAGTTAATGGTCGTAAGTTTGAATATGGTGACGGGTGCTCGGGAATCTGCATTGATGTTGATTGAGGCACGACGGAGCTCGTTGCAATGGAGGAAAACATATACAATAGTTGCATGTCATAGGATGTTTTTCGAGTGACCTAGAATCGATTTGATGCAATATCTAGATTTATAGATCGGCGTCATTGTTAAAGGCCTCCGTCAACCCGCGAGCCAAAAGTGCTCGACCCCAGCTCGGCTGATTGAAGCGCGCAACGCGACTGCATGTGAATGCGACCATTTAACTAAACACATCGACTAGTTCTCTGCCGGACGACTCGCCCCGGCTTGTGTAAAATGGCGACGCGCAGACCAAAACACGACACTGTGTCCTGAGAAAACAAATGCCGCGAATCTAGGATGCGCTCCAGCGACACCGCGACAGATTGAGGTCGATAACCTCTCACGAACCGCTCGCCGGGTATTGCGAATCACGATCGCACCGCGATGGCACCTGGATATGGCCAGTACAACAATTACTACGATCCTGTAGGAAGCCAAGCGAACCAAAACCAGGGATACGCCTACCAGAACCAGAGCGCAGCCACCTCGTCGTCGCAGCCCACCACTGCCGCCGCATATGCTGCACCTCAATACCCGAGCTATGGCGCCGCATCGTATAACAGTTCCCAGCAGTATGGATCGGCAACAGGTGGACAGCAGGATGATGGAAGGAGGAACTCGGGCGCAACGTCTGCTGCGATTGGGGCACGGGCAGGTGGAGTGAACGGGCATGACACCCAAGCATCTGCGAGTCGGTCGAATACTACACAGCAACAAGAGACTGGAGTTGGGAGCTGGGGCAATCCAAATTATTCGGCTTCATACAATCCGAGCTTGCAGCCGCCGAGTCGCACTCAGACCAGCGCTTCGCCACAATACGGTGCCTCCAACGCCGCGCCTGCCTCGTCTTTCGGTCGGCTGAGCTATACCGCTCCATCACAACAAGTTCAAAGCGGCTCTACAACATACAACCAGCAAAGCTATGGCCAGCAAAGTGCTACACAGAACTACGCTGGAACTTCCGACACCTCTCGCCAGGCGTACAGCGCAACCCAGCACCATCAGGCTTCTACTGAACCCTCACGCTATGCTAGCCCTATGCATGCGGTTCAAGCTCAACAGCAGCAGCAACAGCAGCAGTCGCGTGCGGGCCATAGCAAGCAGCCTTCGCGGTCATCGAATCAACATCCATCTCCGGTGACCAGTACACGTGCTCCACTACATCTCAACGATAATAAACAGACGAGTGCTTCAGCCGAGCCCGCGAACACTACCGTTGATCCATCTCAGGTTTACGATTTCCGGGCAGAAAGAGAAAAGAAGGCCAAGGCAGAGGCTGAGAAGCGTCGCAAGATGGAAGAGATCGAGGCGGCGAAGAAAGCCGAGGAAGCACGTATTGCAGAAGAGAAAAGGAAGGCAGACGAGGCTGTTCGACAAGCTGCGGAGGCGAAGCGTCAAGCAGAGGAGGTGAAGCGTCAGGCAGAGGAGATGCGGATCAATGAGGAAAGACGCCGTGCAGAGCAAGCAAAGCGTAAGGCTGATGAGAAGACGGCAGCAGTGAAAGCTGCAGCAAAGGCAGAAGCAGAAAGGAAGAAAGAAGAACAGCGCAAAGCTAGTGAAAGCAAAAATGCTGCAAGCACTCTGGCCTCTCTTGCCACAAGCAGCAATGTCCTGGAACCCAGCAGTGCTGTACCACCACCACCGCCGATTAACGATGAAGAAGCAGAAATGCGAGCTATGTTTCAGAAGATGCGAGAATTCAACTCCAAGAACCCTTCTATGCTTGCAAAGCTATGGGAAGAAGAGCGCCGAACACATGCGGCGCAGTCTCAATCACCGCAGCCATCAAATGCTGCTCAGTCTGCTCCGAAGCCTAGCGTCCCTAAAAAGGGTCCGTCGAGTACACCCTTATCTGGAGGTACTGCCACGCCGGCTCAGTTGAATGTCTCACGCAGCTCGAATGCAACCGCGCCGGCATCTGCGGCTACTGCCGCCACTGGACCAATGATTCCCGCAAGAGCATCCGAAGCAAATGTTGCCCAGAAAAACGCATCGCAGGCAAACACTCATTTGTGGCCACCAGGAAAGAAAGGGCTACTAGCTGAGATTGCAGCTCGTTGGCTTCACAGCATGAATCCGCAGAGGGTTATCACCACAACTGAGATCTTGGAACGTCTAGATATGAACCCAAACTACGTACAGCTTTGCGAGTCACTAGAAGCGATGGGGCTTCGTTTTGAACGAGCTGCATTCGCGCGAGAACTGCTCCGCGGGATTCCGCCAGCTGGCACAACAAACCAGACATCCCCCAAGGCGGCTGAAGCTGCAATCATGTCTGCTAACGGCACTGTAGCAGAGGCTACTGGAGTAGTCGCAGCACCTGCTGTCGACAATCCCAAACCAAAACGCTCAAGGGCTACCAAGGCTGAGATGGAACAACGACGCTCGTTGGGTTTAGTCAAAGGCATCAACAAGCATGTGAAGAAGGGCACCCAAAGCTCAAACAATGGGATGGTGGATTACGAGATGCCCTCGTTCTCAGTACCGGGGGATGCTCCGCCTGGTGAATACGTGTCACACATGCCAGAGGCAACAGCGATGAGCTCCACTCAGCCCTTTGGCATGAGTCCTCCTCAGTTCTCTGTGCGTGACGATCACAGTCGGCAGCCTTCCTTATCGCTTCAGCCCGAGCGACGATCAGTGTCTGGAGTGCAGCAAGGCAAACCGACGCCTGTCGGATCTGCTCAACCCGTGCAGGAGGTGAAGCCTCCGTCGCCTGCACGTCCACCAGCAGACAAAGAGGAAGCCGCACGTAAGCGTGGCTTCGGCGATCTTGTCGATTTGACTGCAGATGACTCGGATGACGGAGATCTGCCCCCGATGAAAATGATGAAAGCTTCTCAAGGTCCACTCCCAGGTGGCTATCAAAAGCAGCACGCAAATGTCCAGCGCCCTCAGCAACCGCACCAGCCTAATCATCAATATAACCAACAGCAATCGCACCCAGCTGGCTCTTTTGACAGATTCAGAAACCCACCGTCTGCAGTCCCAAGCCCGCAAAATGCAGGATCTCCTTTCTCAGTCCCTGGCATTTCAACGGCTCAGACACTGTATATGCAGCCAAATGGTAGTTTCGGGAAAGCACCTACTGCTGTTATGTCAGCAGGGACAGGTCCTATGCCTGGGCCTGCCACGCCGACTTTGGCCAAGCCACCCACTGTCCCTAATCCTGCACCGCAGCCGCCAAAACGCAAAGGCCCGACAAATGAGCAGCTACAACATGAGCGTATTAGGGGAAGGATGGTTGTCGAGCCGATCATGCGCGATCGTGTGGCTCGTAGATCGACGTACGACAGCCGTACAATCGCGCGCGATATTTTACTCGCGACGGGACGTCATCCCGACATGCGACCTCTCAACAGTCATCTGAATGCTATGCAAAAGTTGCTTGGTGACCGGGGTGGCATGCTGGACCAGTCTGGCAACAAGAGCGATCTTGCAACGATCAAATGGGACATCATCGACCCGAGCCCTCCCAGGAAAGCAGGCATGCCTGCCAAAAGTCAAAATGACGATAAAGACGCTGCAGACGCCAACGATGTTAAACATTCACCTGAAGTTGCTGGTGATGGTGAGGACGCAGACGATGAAGAAGACGAGACGAGGCCTGCATCGCAAGTTGCACGTGAAGGTGAAGGGTCAACGCGGGGGTCGGCGTTCGACTTACGCGCTAGCGTCGACGCGAACATGAAACCACTCAAGATTCCCAAGAAGCGCGGTCGCCCGCCACGCACAAGTGCACCCACTGCAGGTTCCTTCACCAGTATCAACAGCCCGATGGAATCAACACCAAGAGCACTCAGCGGTACGCCTCGTCAGATTTCTACTCAGCCGCAGTCCACTCCTCCGATGGCACCTACAGGTACACCTGTTGGATACGCAGCTTTCCGACAGTATGATCAGGACGGAAAAGAAATCAAGAAAAAGGGTCGACCCGTTGGATGGCGCAAGAGCATTCACTCGCGAGAGGCCCAAGGACTTACTCCTAAAAAGTCTTTGAGCGCAAAACCAAAGCCCTCAGCGCCTCGCGCTGAAATTCAACTGCAGGAGCCAAAGTACCAAGTCTACCAATGCCAATGGCTCGACTGTGACGCTCAGTTACACTCGCTCGAGGTCCTCAAAAAGCATGTGACAAAGGTGCACGGTCATCCTGACGTCGAAGGCGAGTACCGCTGCAAGTGGCGAGGCTGCAACTTGAACACCGAAGCCTCAACGCCATTCAAAGACATCTCAGGGTGGCTCGCACATATCGACAGAGATCATCTGCAGGCTGTGGCGTGGAAGCTAGGGGACGGGCCGCGTGGCGGACTGTCTGGTGAGTAGCGAAGTGATGGTCGATGCCTTTCACTTCGCTGACGATGGCTAATATCAACACCATCATCCAGAACATCCAGACTCTGATCTATCTGAGGCATACTTGAGCGATTCACGTGGTCGCTCAGTCACTCCCATCATTCGACCAATGTCGAACATCGGCTTAGCTGAATCCGCGAGTCAAAGTATGCCTGCTCGTCTCGGGCGACCCCCTGCCGGCACGAGTAAAGACGAGCGCAATGCTCAACGGGAGCTACAGGAATTGAAGGAGAGGAAAAAGGCCGTTGGGCCAAGCCTCGAAAAGACAGGTGTTCGTCTTGCAAACGAGAAGCGTAGGATGGGCTTCCTCGACGACGAGAACTTTGAGGACATCGTGGAGAGCGAGGGCGAGGGTCCCGAAGATGAATGACCGGCGATGAAACCACAAACAGCAAACCTCAAATAGTTCAATAACGTGTAAAGTGCAAATACCAAGATGTATTGCCAATCCCAAGCAGCTCGTTGGAAAGCAACGTGTCTATCCGCGCTTTGTTGCGTACTGAACACCATCATGTCTGTCTTTCCTCAAGCAAATCTTTATAACCCCGATCTGCCGATCGTGAAACGCCTTGTAACTCCTCGCTCAAACGCCCGTTCCAAAGTTGACATGTCCCCTTTCCCCTGCTTTATGCTTTCGAGAGTACGGTATGCGACGCAACTGCTCATCGCGCTTTGGCGGGAAGCGCATCGGCCTTGCGCTGTGCGCTCAGATCCTCGCCGGCATCTTTGGCGTTGATCTCGAGGAAGTGGTAGAGGACGATCAGTAGCACGGCGGCGCTGCCGAGGAAGACGGCGAGGGAGTAGAGTTGGGCGTCGGAGATCATGGTTGCTGGTTGTTGAGGAGATGGATCTGGATTGTTTATCCTGAGCAATGAAATTTTAGGATTTATTTCTTGGAAATTTAGCTGGAAGGTGAGAGGGCGACTTACTTTTGGGATGGTCCGTTGGGGGAAGCGACTGTGGCGGTTGCGATTGTTTGTCTTGTTATATCGAGCTTTATAGTCGATTCCAATGGTTGCCAGCTATCAGCGAGCTGGCCTTCGGCTCGGCTTCTCAAGTAGTGGATGCCTCAGGGTTGGAACGTCAGATGCAGAAGTCTGCGCACGGCTGGTTTTGTCTGTCGTACAACCGAGTCATGATATAGCATGGTATGTATATGGAAGCTACAATTACTAATAGAAGAGATATCTCTGACTGCATGAACCATGCTCTTCACTCAGTTATCTCTCATTTCATTAGTGTTTGTTGCACATGGTATCATAGATAAACGACCAAGAGCGTACGTAGACTCGTGCTCACTTCCTTCCACGCTGCCAAGTCGCTCGTCCCCGCTTGCTGCGTCACTGCGGACTTCAAAGAAATTGAACTTGCCCAAGACGCCCTCACTTACCGAAGCCTTAGTCGCGTGACTTACTTAGCAGTGATCAGCGAGGATCACATGGAGAGCTTTCCCTCACCTGCAATTTGAGCAACATCTACATTTCAGTCACGACTTTCCCTTTACGAAGGACTGGTCCATTGCATAACACAGCCGCGGGGCGCCACTACGACACTCGAAACCGGAGAAACAAAAGAAATCGCCCAATATGCCTCCGAAAAAGCAGGACAATGCGCCGAAGAAGGTGAAGCCTTCAGCCGAAGACAAGATGTTCGGCATGAAGAACAAGAAGGGTGGCGCTGCGCAAAAGCAGCTGCAGCAGTTGAAGGCCATGTCGAAGGCATCGATGAACGATGCGGAAAAGAAGAAGGATGCTGAGAAGCAGCAGCGTGAGAAGGAGAAGCTTGCTTCCGAGCAGGCGAAGAGGGAGGCCGCGGAGCTCTTCAAGCCTGTGCAGACGCAGAAGGTTCCCTTTGGTGTGGACCCAAAGACAGTTCTATGTCAGTTCTTCAAGAAGGGCCACTGCGAGAAGGGAAGGAAGTGCAAGTTCAGTCACGACTTGAACGTGGAGCGCAAGGGCGAGAAGAAGAGTTTGTACACAGACACGCGCGAGGAGGACGCAGAGGCAGCAAAGCAAAAGGATCAGATGGAGGACTGGGACGAGGAGAAGCTGCGACAGGTCGTGCTGAGCAAGCACGGAAACCCAAAGACTACCACAGACAAGGTGTGCAAATACTTCGTCGAGGCGGTCGAGAACGCAAAGTACGGCTGGTTCTGGACATGTCCGAACGGCGGCGACAAGTGCATGTACAAACACTCTCTGCCACCGGGCTTCGTGCTCAAGACCAAGGAGCAGCGTGCGGCCGAGAAGGCGCTGCACGACAAGAGCCCTCTCAACACCCTCACGCTCGAGGATTTCCTGGAGTCAGAGCGTCACAAGCTTACTGGCACGCTCACCCCCGTGACCCCAGAAACATTTGCCAAGTGGAAGAAGGAGCGTTTAGACAAGAAGGCTGCCGAGGAGCAAGCCAAGGCCGCGAAGGAAGCAACTGGCAAGGCGCTCTTCGACAAGGGCGGCTGGGAAGGCAGCGACGACGAGAGCGAAGACGAAGGCGACAACCCCGACGAATTCAACATTGCCGCTCTCATGAAGGAGACCGAGGACAACAGGGCGAAGAAAGAGGAAGAGAGACTATTGTCTCTGCACGGCGGAGAGATCCCTACTTACTAAAATGCACTGACGAAGGGTTATTGTTATAGAGCTAGGTCATCTGCATCATGTGAAACACGATTTTGTTCAACTACCATTTCGAGTGTTTCGTCTTCTCATCCCTCTCAGGTATGGCGTGGCTTTTCTGGTCTGTCGCGATTTCTAGTGCCTATCAGGAGGTCTTGAATAGTGTCAACTAATACCCGAATCGGAACTGGTGCGGATCACTATACACCATCTCGATCGATCCATTGACATTTGTCAACTTGCAGCGAAAAGAGGTTGTTTAACACTTCACTATTCGTTTCTGGTCACTCACGAAAGGATGGGTTGTGTCAAGAACCCCATCTCTCTCTTTGTAATTTGGAGAGCACAATGGGCCGAGTTTGCAGCAGCTATCCTTTCGTTATACTAGTCGCGCCCCGGCAAAACTTATAAGAGCGTTTGGGTTTCGAGCCCCACTACACAAATAGGGCAGCAAGTGAAGTGCCCAATGTCACATGACATGACGTCTGCGGTCCCTCCTCACGTCAAACCGCGCGATTCGTGGGAGCGCTTCAGGGTTTCCTAACCAACCACCCGCATGCAACGATGTCATCTAACATCTACAAACCTCCGCCTACTGCACCAAGCACGAGCCTCATCTTCCAAAGGTCTTTTCGACATTCATCCTTCCAGTCGCAAACTACTAGGCGCGTTGCAACTGACAGCATCACCACATAAACCAGTACCAATACACCAACACATTCATCATTAGCATACACCATCACATCATGCCGCCCAAGCGCCGCACCACCGACCGAACCAGTTCTGCCTCCCGCCAACAAAGCACACTCTCCTTCAATGGAAAATCTGGCCGAGTCACCAAGGCCTCACAACAGCACCAGCAGCATGGCAAGGATCTAGACAAGAAGAAAGAACTCCTCTTCGACGAGGCAGTCAGTCGCACAGATGGGCCCAAAGACGACGACGACGTTGTCGAGCTTGCGACGAAGCCGACCACCGCAGACAAAGCCATTGAACAACAAGCTGAGGTTGAGACTCGCGCGCTGGAGCAAGCTGCCGCAGTGAAGTCTGAGGAGGGTCTCACAGGAGGTTCCAAGACGGAAGATGTTCTCGGAGGTCGTGCGCAGACCAGCGATGTAGGCGCCGTCGGTGGCCCAGTGGGCTCTGGCTGGGTCGGCGACGAGGAGATGCGCGCACGCAAGATCACAGAGACGCAGATCAAGAAGTTCTGGCGGGAGAAGGAGAGTGACCGTCTGGTGCCGCGTGTGCATCAGGAGGACCTGGGAGTGCACGAGCGGGTCTTGAGGTTGTGGGATATCAGCGGCGAGTACGGGGTAAGTTCTCAGATGTTTGAATTCGATTGTTTGTTTTCAATTGCTAATCTTTCTACAAACAGCCATGTATCGGCATTGCTCGACTGAAGCGCTGGAAGCGCGCGAACGTGCTAGGCTTGAAGCCTCCGATCGAAGTCCTGGCTGTTCTGCTGCGAGAGATGGATGGTGCCGATGGTGCGAAGGTGCAGAGGGCGTACGTTGACTCTCTGATGAGCTCGCGATTTGTTGAGACCTAGAGTCATGGTCGATTAACAGTGATTATATCTGCTTATTGCGTGGATTACTGGCGGCAATGGTCGCATGTTCTCCGAGTGTACCGAATGCAAGGGCTACGGACACATGAATGCTTGGGTATAGCGTGGCGTACGGCGTCAGCTTCACCGGATATCACAGCACCGGTACATGATAGCTTGAGTGTATTCGTTTCATAAATGTCAGAAACGCTTTATTCCGGCTACGTTGAGTGCATGTGCAGCTGATCTGGTCTTTCAGATCACTATGACAATCGGACAAAACCATCTCCGCCAACCCATTGTCCGCTGGTGTTGTACGGTAACCTAACAGGCTTCGTGAGATATCATATCGGTATTGAGCATGGTTATCGTGATTCCTTAGACCTCCATCAGATCTACCTTTGATGGTAACTCATTCCTGATTCATCATGCTACTGAGGATATTGCTTTCCTGGCAGGTGGCTGTACATCCGAGCGCCATTGAGATTCGTTCAGCTAGGTACATCGGGTGCCCTCCCCTGCTTGAGTGGCAAAAAGATTCGAGTCCATAGCTCGCTGGCCTCGCCGACAGTGTAGGAGAGCTCGACGTCTGCCATGCCAGAGTTCTCATCGCCACCCATGGTCTCCAGCTGCGAGATCACGTTGTCCAAAGCGATCGCTTTGCCCACTGCTTGCGTAGCTGTTGGATCAAGGTTGACGTGGACAACGTGGATGTGGAAGTGGTAGTATGTCGGTTGGTCTAGATGGCTGTCAGCATATTTCCATTATAGCCACGAGTAGTCATAATGCACATACAGTGAATGTAGAATTTCAACATGTCGTTCTCTACACCTTCGTAGAGACCCTCGACTGCTTTTGTGAGAGTGCTACGAAGGTGTCTGAGCCAGGTGACATCTTTCTTCTTCAGATCTCGCACGCTCCAGATGTCTCGTCTCTCAACCAGGGCGAGCAAGTGGAGGCCACCGATAGTGGTGCGGTCCCAGTTGAGGTCGGGCAGTAGGAGGAAATCGTCTTTGGCCTCCGCTTCCTTTGATCGATAGAGCACGTTCTCTTGCTCCTTCCTCCCCTCGAGGATGTTGAAGACCCAGTTCAATTTGCCTTCTTCGCGATACTGTTGCATGTACGGTCGAACATACTTGGTGTAGATCTCAGGCGTCTCCAGCACGACGCGAGACTGCTGGAACGAGTATTTCCTGATGTGGCTGTCTTTGCAAGGGTAGATCAGATTGATCTTGAGATCTGGGGGCGTCGGTTGATCGAGGGTTCCGTCAGGGAGTGAGTTGGCCATATACCAGTGGTAAATGTCGTTGGCGCCGAGGTTGTTGACGTGAGTAACCAGGCGAGAAAAGGACGACAGGTAGGATTCGTCATTGGTGAATGCTGCTCTTTCGGCGAGAAGAAGAGCTGGTTCGCCACTGATTGTTCCTTGCAGCACTGCTCTTCTGCCACCTTGGTCTTGGTTGAGCAGCTTTTGAAATTTGAAGCGAGTGATTAGCCCGTTGGCTGATGTGTTTGTTTCGGCCATGATTTTTGATTACGTGCAATGCTGGTGTCTTGTTGAGCGAAGTGCAGACTTGTAATACGTTTCAATGGTCGATGGTCAAGAGGTTGTGTTACTGCATAATTCAACTGCATCGACTAAGGCCCACGTTTCGGATGACGGAAGAGTGCCCGTGCTTTTTATGAAGTGAAATTAAGACAGGGTTTGAAGAGTGATGCGCCTGACGGCGCGAAGGCAAAAGCGCCGCCGGATGCCGCGCATCAAGCCTTCCTCGACTTGCTGCTCTGCTCCCTGCTCTCTTCAGGCTGCAACACCCACGAGGCTCGACATTATACACAACACATTCTCCGCAGAATACAACAACACAAACCGAAACACGCCTGGTCTGCTGTCCATATACGAGCCACCGCGCGACTGCCCAGCATGGTGCTTCCCTCGCTCTTCCGCGTTCCTAAGCCAAAGGTCAGTCAGCCCGCCTCTGTCGCATACACAATACTTCCTTTCCATGCGCGCCCACACTAACCACCACCCAGTCTGTCCTAGGCTTCATCTCCCTCCGCTCAGCCACCGAACTCATCTTCCTCACCCTCCTCTTCAACAAGGTCACCGGCCTCTATGGAATCCTCGCGCTGTTTACCGGCTTCGAGCTCAACGCGCTTCAGCTCAGCCACTACATCTACTCTCTCATAATCCTCGGCCTGATCTCATGGCTCTTCTCCGCCATCAGGCAGCCTGAGCAGCCGCTCAAAGTCGTCGGTCTGGCCTTCATTCTTATCATCGACTCCGTCATCAACGCCATCTACACCAGCATGTTCGGCGCTAGCTGGTTCATCGTGCTCGCACAGCACCTTAATGACGGCAAAGTTGACACCGGCGTACCCGGCGCAGGCACAATCGATGAGACCTCTGGCTTCACAAGCCCCGAGCACAACGTCACCAACGTCGAGGTTATCGCTACTCCTGCTGAGGGCGCCAAGCCGGGCCAGGTCGCTACAGCATACAGTGAAGAGGGCGTCACGCTCGCCGGTGCAGTCTTCGAGTCTGGCTCCATGGCTTCGATCACCGTCATTGCGCTGCTCTGGATTCTTCGTGTCTACTTCTGCCTAGTTGTGCTGTCTTACGCACGCGGCGTCGTGCGCTCCTACGTTCTCACAACTTCGACTGGCTACACACACACTGAAGATCCCACAATGGCCGAGAACCCCTTCCGCGAGGGACGTGAAGAAGGTGAGGGCTGGAAGGGCAAGGTTGGTCGCACTCTGCTCCAGTTCCCTACCAAGAAGTACTGGCTCGGTCGCGAGGAGAACGAGGGCGAGAATGAGTGGGTTCGTTCGACCAGTGGACGTTTCAATGGCAGGAAGGATCTTCGCATCAAGGTTCCTGAGCCAGGTGTTGGCGAGAGGGAACGCCGCGCAAGGAGTGGCACTGGCCCGCCTCCTCCTCCCAAGAACGTGAAGGCACCACAGTAATTCTGCTGGGAGCCTTTAATTGGTCTATGGAGTACTACTTACTGAATGTGATGGGGACGGGATCTGGGAACTTGGCTAGAGACGCTTACGAGCGTAGAGCGCCTCACGATTGATTGACACAAGCATAATGTACAGCCAGCGTATAATATCTGCATGACTTTAATAAAAATACACATATCATCAAGCAGTCTTCTTGTAAGGTTGGTCGATTTGCTCTATTCATTAAACCGTATGCACACATGCGAGAAAGTGTAACCTCCGTATATGAGCTTCGGGAATGGGTCAGAGGGAACACAGCCACCCTCCGTCCTTCCATGCTCTTTTGTCGTCTTGAAACGGATTTCCAATTACAAACAAATAAGAAAACGCCGCGCTCATGCCCGTACCCCAAAATTTGCTCACAGTCGAACAGCCGCCTTTTTTGCAATGCTTGTGCCTGTTGTGCCCTGTGTTCCTCAAAGACTCCACCGCGTCCGTCGTCGCCCGGCCTGGCTGGCGCCTGTACAATAGTAGGCCAGAGAGTCCCGCAGTTCGGACTCACATGCACATAGTGATACATGCGTCCTCTCCAATCTGAAAAGCGCTATGCTTGCTCAATTATCGAATCTCTAGCATTGGCAGCCGCCTTCGCTTTCAGGCTTGGGCTGGTTCACGTTCACGTCGATTGCTACAAGAAATCGTCAGTACAACAAGCTCATCCCTCCCGGTCTTCAACAAGACAGGAATGACTTACTCTGGTTCGCCGCCTGCTGTCCCTCACCCTCCATACCAGGCAGCGCCTGTGCTATCCGCTTGAAAAGCACCTTGACATTGTGCCCCACCTTCGCGCTCGTCTCGACAAACAAGCAGCCCAGCCTCTTCGCCTCGGCCTCGCCATCCTCAGCTTTGACCTCGCGCTTCTCGCTCAGATCCGTCTTGTTGCCCACGAGCACAATGATCACGTCGCTCCCCCGCTCGCCGCGAACGTCGTCGACCCACTTGCGCGTCTGCTGGAAGCTCTTCTGCGAGGTGATGTCGTAGACGACGACGGCGACGCTGCTGTCGCGGATGTACGAGGGGATCAGCGAGCGGAAGCGCTCCTGGCCGGCGGTGTCCCACAGCTGCAGGCGCACGGTGCGGTCCTCGAGGTACATTGTTTTGCTGAGGAAGTCGATGCCGATGGTGGCTTGGTAGGTGCTGTCGAAGGAGTCGTACATGAAGCGCGTGATCAGGGAGGTTTTGCCGACGGATTGCTCGCCCAGGAAGACCAGCTTGAACTTCTTGAGCGGGTTGGTGTAGGAGCCTACGGTTTGCGACATGGCTGGTGTATGTGGTGGATGTATGGATGGGTGGATGGGTGGGGTGTTGGGGTGTTGGTTTGTGTTTGTTGCCAGATGCGAGGAGCGATGTGAGTTGTGTGAGAGGAGGTGATGGAGGTGTAGCGGCCAAGAGGTAGGGTGTGAATGGCGAGTAGTGTATGTTTATGGGAGAGTGCTGGCGGGGAATGGAGTATAGTTATTATTGAATAATGGACCAGAGACTAAGGAGAGCGGTTCGAGACGTCGACCCATAGCCATCTGGGGTCAACTGGCTTCGCTTCGCTTGACCTGACTTCGCCTCGCCGATCGAGGCTGAGCTTCTTACCCCCGAACTTTAGCTTGCGGTTAGATCCGCACGCCTATCGCCTTCGCTCAAGTCGCAAGTAAAACTTCTGGGCCCTTTGCTTGCGCTTGCGAGGGTCTGAAGAATTATTTCCCAGCACATACACAAACCCGCCATACATTGAAACACAAAAATGGCGGAACCCACCAAAACCGCTCCGGCGACGCACAAGCAGCCTTCAAGAAAAGGCAAAAAGGCATGGCGCAAGAACGTCGATGTCACAGAGGTCCAGCAGGGTCTGGCCGATGCTAGGGACGAAGTTATCAGCGGTGGTATTATCTCTGAGAAGCCCGCCGACGAGCTGTTCTCCGTGGACATTGCCGGCGATGAACATGTCGCCCGCAAGCAGAAGAGCCAAAAGCAGCTCAAGGCCGACGAGATTGTTGCCCAGCGCTCCGCCGTTCCTGGACTCGAGAAGCGCAAGAGAAAGGCTACCGGACCTGTTGTCGGCGAGGCCAGCGGCAAGAAGTCAAAGGACAAGAACTACATTTCAAACTACGAATTGAAGAAGATCAGGAAGGCTGCCGACACAACGACTGGCGTGGAAGTTATGGAAGCACCTGTGGAGCACGATCCTTGGGCCGCCCCCAAGCCGTCCAAGCATGTCCAGCTCGATTTCCTCGACGAACACGACCTCCACTTGAAGCCCAAGGTTGAGCCCAAGTCTCTGCGCCAGGCGCCTGTGTCTCTCTCAGCCAGCGGCAAGGCTTTCCCTGCCGTCACCAAGCCCGAAGGCGGCAAGTCATACAACCCTCTGGTCGGCGAATGGCAAGAACTATTGGAACGCGAAGGCGCAGCAGCCGTCGAGAAAGAAAAGGCCCGTCTGCTTGCGGAGGCCGCAGAACAGGCTAAGGAGGAACGTCTGGAGCTGGAAGCAAAGAAGGTTGAAGCAGCCGAGCGCGAGCAAGTTGCGACCGACTATGAGAGTGAGTGGGAGGGCATTCAAAGCGAAGGCGAGACACAGAACTACAGCTCAAAGCCGAAGAGGAGAAAGACTATCCCTGAGCGCAACAAGATCAAGGCGAGGAAAGAGCGTGAGCAGAGAGAGAAGTGGGAGCAGAAACAGAAGGAGAGGGCAGAGCAAGAAGCGCGAATCAAGGAGATCGCAAAGGAGATGTCAGAGAGGGACCGCGGCAGGAAGAACCTCGCCAAGAAGGTCGTCCACCACTCTTCAGACGAATCAGACGATGGCGAGGAGAGGCTTGCGCGCAGACGTTTCGGCAAAGTGGCGATGCCCTCTGCGCCTTTGGAGGTCCAGCTGCCAGACGAGCTCGAAGACTCCCTTCGCAGACTCAAGCCTCAGGGCAACTTGCTCACAGATCGGTACCGCAACATGCTGCTGAACGGCAAGGTCGAGGTGCGCAAGCGTCTGGGCCAGCAAAAGCAGCCCAAGACCGAGCGTTACGAGAAATGGAGCTACAAGGACTGGAAGCTCAAATAGATTTCCCAGGCAGTTTTCATTGGCGAGGCGTAATACATCGTGGTATACCAGCATGCCTTTTTCGCTGGCACATTAATTCCGATTCAATCTTTCAGCCGTGCTTCATGTGTACTTCAACATATTCGATCCCGCTCTTTAGGAATGCCATATGATCCCGAAAAGTGTGAGTCTATATGAGGCATGTCTTTTCTAACATCCCCGACGTCATGTCAATGACGTTGCCACGAAAGCAAACGCCTCCCAGCGGGACAGCCATTCGGATTAGCATCAGCACTCGGCAGAACCGCGAAACTCATCTATCAACCTCTCCATCCTCTCCTGCCCAGCAAAAGCAGCCTTCGAGGCTCTCCTAGCCAAAGCAACAAGCTGCATCCGACTGAGCTCAAACGCCGTAGCAGCAATCAGATACTCATTCGACAAGGCACTCTCAAACACCCCTACATCATCCGTGCTCAATGCCACAGGACACTCCGTCGCCAACCATTCGCCGAAATGGTGCGCTTCGAACCCGCCCTGCGTCATCTCCGCCAGCACATTGCACGACAGGCAGAGCTCCAGGCCCAGCTTGCGCTCTCTGATGGTGGCTTTCAGGTCTGCGGGAATGTTGATCGCGTGACCGAGGCGGTCGGGCGACCAGGAGAGGAGGGTTGTGAGTTCGGCTGAGGTGCTTGAGGCAAGCACTTCGGCGAAGTGGACGGTGGTGTTGAGGCCTAGGGTTTTGGCGCGGAGGAAGGAGGGGGTGAAGATGGAGACGTCGCCTTTGGTTGGGTTGCCGCAGAGGTCGATCGCGAGGACGCGTGGGGCTTCGAGGGGTGCTTTTGGCAGCGGCGATGGCGCTGATGCATGTTCTGCAGCGATGGAAACGATTTCGTCGGCTTCTGAGGCTGACATTGTACGGTCGATGCAGAGGATGAGGTGCACTTCGATCAGATCTGCGCCATTGGCTCCGGAGGCAAGCTGTGCTTTGTGGTTTCGTGTCAGGGCTTCGAGCACGATTTGGACGTACTCTGCTCTCGAGATGCCGGCATTGGGGATATTACGCGGTGTCGTCCGGAGCTCCAGGTATCTCACGCCATCGTGCTGGAAATCCTCGACGACCGAGCGCGTGGCGTAAGCTATGCTCTCGCGATCATTGACGAGGTTGTAGATGTAGTCGTTGAAGATCTGGAAAAATGACAGGATTGTTGGGAATGTGCCAGCTGGCTTCAGTGCTATTGCTGGATCAGGGAGAGTACTTTCGCCATCGTTCAAGTTGGCTTTTTTCTGTTGCCAGATTGTGTGAAGGATTGCTCTTGAGATGCTTCCAGACAGATGGGCGTGAAGCTCGACTTTTGGGAGAGCTTGGGTGAATGTCTGGTTTACCGGAAGACCATCTGGGGTTCCTTTTGAGTCCATATCTGAGGTTTATTGAACGCAACGGTATGAGGTCGTGTTCTTTCACTATCAATACAAGTTCGTTTGCCTTTTGATGAGTCGAACCTAATATGTTGGTTGCGAGGACTTTATGAAGAAGGCCATGGCGACACATAACCAACCGCAAACCCTTGCCGATCCAGCAGCCCAACCTGTTCCAATGGCCGTGCACGTGACGACTCGCTCCTGCCACAACAGGCGGCCATCATCGTAGTAAACGTATACAGTGCTCGACCACGGTGCTTGAACTCACATACGCTCGGAAAGAAAGTTGCCCTCACGTTGCGAGAATGCATGAGGGCTAGACACTGCCAGGTCCTGAAGGTTCGGTTGTCCCGAACCATGTGAATCCTTCCGTTGAGGCTGAGGCTGTGATGTTGCGATGGCTCTTTCATGGTCTTTCCCGATATACACACTACAATCATTGTCTACGATATTTCTTCATCCAATTCATTAACAGGTAACGATGGCTTCCATCGATGCATCCGTCTCTGCCCGCGATAACGCGCTTGCGAGGGTGAGCGCGGGACATCTGCACCAGTGTCTATGGCTGCCTGAAACACAGAACCACCCTCGTCTGCGAGTGACCTTCGCCACTACGAGCAACTTTGAAAATGAAAGCCTACCAGCAATTCTGTTCATCCCGCCCATGTTTGGCAGTCGATGGTTTGTGCTCGAGATGGACAAACTTGCCCGCGACTCTGGCGTGCGAGTGGTGTTCCCTGACAGGTATTACTCCTACGTGCTACTAGTATTAGTATCGACGATGGTTCATAGATCTGACATGTAGTATAGACCTGGCATGGGCGGCTCTACGCCTGTATCGCTAGACATTAGAGTGCAGGTCTGGCTCGAGACAGTGCCCGCGCTGCTTCGCAAGGTCAAGGTCCAGCATGTTAGCATAGTCACGCATAGCGCAGGAGGAGTGTACACTCTCAATACGCTGGCCAAGCTGCACTCTATCCTCGATCCCAAAGCACCATATGTTGCTCTACTAGGTTCGTGAAACACGGACGCCGGGATCTCCAAAGGTATCAACTGACATATTCTCAGCCCCGTGGGTCCCAGCTGCTTCCTCAAACGTCACGCTGATGAACCTGGCCTCCAAGATCCCATCTCCTGTGATCGATCAGCTATCCAGCTTACAAAGCTTCGTGATGTCCAGGGTTGCGCCTACGCTGTCGTTCTCGGGCGGCTTGATCTCTTCGTCTGCTGCGCTTCTCGGTTCGAAACCCGACGAAGACGCTGAGATCAAGGTCGGCTCAGATAAAGATGCCGCTGAGAAGTATGGTGTTGATATTGAAACGGCCAAGCTAATCAGCTCGAACGCCGTGAAATTCCACCTTGCGGAAGACACGACCGCCGGCAATGAGGAGGCGAAGCTTTGTTTGATGAAAGGTGGAAGTGCATCCTGGGGCGTGTTGGCTGACTATGAAGATTGCGTGCGGTCTATCGCCGACGAGGTGGTTGCGAGCAGTGATGGTGGGCAAATTGGAAGGCTGAGAGTGGATGCTTTCTTTGCAGCTTCAGATTCTTTGATCGGAAAAGGTGGCCAGGAGTACTTCGAAAAGTGTTGGCGGCGAGAAAGCATGGCTGGGAAAGTCGACTTTGACAGTCAGACTTGCGAGGGTACTGACCATGATTCTGTGCTCGTCGACTTCAGGCTGGGGCCGCTCAAGAAAGTGTTTGACAGGATCGCGGCTAACAGCGTGAGAACTTGATGGTGCTAGTTCTCTCGAGGGCATCACGAGCGCCCAGGTGACCGTATTTGAAGTGTCAATCAATTCATGAGTCAATGTCCTACAAAAGCATCAAGACGCACAAAAGACCATTCTGATTCTTGACTATTGATTGAAATCACAAGTTTACCCTCCACTTACATAAATCAGGCGACCCAATCTCCCTATTCAGACTCAGTGTCGCGCTCTCTGGTCTGTGTGCCCACCTTCTCGTCCAGTACCTTAGGCTCGTTTGCACCAGGCGCGGACACACTGCCGCCCTTGATGACGTCTTCCAAACCAACCTCACGAGCAATTTCGCGCATGCGCTCAGTGTCAGCAGCGGCGGCGCCGGCCGAGCCGAAGAGGATATCCATCTCTTCCAACGACAGGCCTTTGGTCTCTGGGAAGAAGAAGTAAATGAAAGCAGCGCCACCGAAGGTCAGGAGTCCGAAGAAGATGTACTATCGAATGCGTCAGCTTGGTCCCGGTAACCTGTCCATGCTTCACGGCCACACATACCGTTCCATATCTCAGGTGTTCGAGCATGTCTGGTGTGACTTGGCCGATGATGAAGTTGTTCATCCAATTAGAAGAAGCTGTAATGTGTCAGCTCAAGATCCATCTGATTTATGAGCAATTATAGGCACTTACCTCCCAATGCGATACCATAAGGACGCTGCGAAAGCGGCCAGATCTCAGCAATAATAATCCAAGCGCATGGGCCCCAGCTGTAGCCAAAGTGGACCACAAATAGCCAGACCATCACCACAGCTGCCCATCCAGCACCCTTGTGAGTCTCCCACTGGTTTTCATTCTTGGCGAAAATGACTGCGATGATGATGTGACAAGTGGCCATGCCAATCGCACCAACAATCAGGATAGGCTTGCGGCCGAGTTTGTCCACGTAAGCTACGGCTGGCATGGTTGCAAACCACATGACGATGCCGACAACGCCACTTGCGAGGAGAGAAGTGGTGTTTCCGGAAAGACCTAAACCCTTGAAAATCTGCTTTGTGTTAGCTTGTCTTCATGATGGAGTAAGGAAGTTGTCTTCCGAGGCATACCTGAGGAGCATAGTACAAGACGGCGTTGATGCCCTGAAAGAGGTTTGTCAGCGTTCTGGGTTATATGGAATTATTTGCACAGGTGTAAGCCTCTTACAGTCCACTGCTGGAAGAACATAGTAACGGTAGCCAGAGCGACGCGACGCAACATGGCCCTCGACTTGAAGAGCGAAGCAACAGCTACAAATTGCAGCTTAACGGTAGACCAAGCCGAGCCATCGGACAGATGCGGGAAGTGTTCGGCTACCGAGCGCTTCTCGAACATCGATTGAGCCTTGATCTCCAGGAACTCAAGCTCGATCAGGTCGTGGTCTTCCGAAAGGTTGCGGAGGCTGGCGAGAGTCTTGCGAGCCTCAGCTTCGCGGTTGTGGTGGACGAGCCATCTGGGTGAAAACGGCTATGCCTATGTCAGCAGATGCTTGAAGACCACGGACGAGGACAGTGTTACCATGAAAATCATGCCAACGAAGAGAATCAGGGCGGGGAACAGCTGCAGGCACAGTGGGATCAACCATGCAGCATCGGACTGAGTCTCACCGGTGCCAGCAATGTAGTTCGTGCCTGGTTCACACTATATCAGCGTCGGCATGCTATGAAACAGAGATCATATCAGGTTCACCGTAATCGATCCAGAAGGCGATCATGATACCAGTAGTGATGGCCATCTGTTGCATGCCGACCATAGCTCCACGAACTTCTGGAGGCGAGCATTCCGCATTATACATGGGGACAATCATTGACAGTGATCCCACACCCATTCCTGTAACGGATCAGTACACGTTTTGAGTATAATCATAGATCGAAGAAGCATACCCGTGATGAAGCGACCTCCGAGGATCGAGTTGTGACCTGTGCCGGTCACCGCCGTAGTCTGGATGATAACACCAAGTATAAAGATACCAGTGTTGACCAATATGGCATATTTACGGGAGATGATCTCGGCAAGGAAACCAGAGTAGATTGTTCCAAGCCATGCACCGAGCTCGAGGATTGACACGAGCCAACCCATCTTCGACGCGTCCTCAACGTAATCGCCCATATGTCTTTCGAATGCCTTCATTACTAACACGCCTCCGAAAACTCCCTGGTTGTAGCCGTAGAGGAGACTGTGGCTGATCAGTTGACCGTATCACACACGATGAGATTCGCGCGAAAGACTTACCCGCCGATGCATGCGAAGCAAGCAATACCAAAGACTTTGCCGTTTCTTACGATGGCCATGGGGCCAGCGGCACCCTGAAGCTCCTGACGGCGCAACAGGGCGGCCTGGTCGAACATGGATGCAGTGCCGGTAGGCGCCATGGTGAATAGCTCGTGCTCGCACTTATTGTAATAGATGCAAGAATGCTCTCCCGTCAAAGGAAGAGATGGATGCTGCGTACAGCAAAAACAGAGCTCACTCTACTGTCGACTGCAGGACAGCCGCGCTGTATATAACTTAAGTGTTACATGCCACCGATGTACCCATGCGGAGCACCCTCGCAATACCCCATGGGACATACCACACCATGGGGTAAACGGTAAGGCTCACGCAAGCTATGGCTCGAGGCGTCTGCACGTGTCAAGATAAGCATACGGCTAATATTAAGCAGTCCAATAGCAAATGCTTGGGCAAATTGAAGGAAGGACTGTAGCGTTGTATCTGACAACCTCCTCCTCTGGCTGGTCGAGGCCCAGGTTGCACAGCTTACATTGGTGGCGTCGACTTCAGCTGCAAGGCCATGATCCCATTGGTTGCGGACGCGACTAGTGACTTCTCGGACAGAGATATATCATTGTAATTTTGCGGTCAAGCAATGCGGCGAGGGCCACCAAACCGAGACTATAATGCCTCAGAGGTAGATGTGTCGGTCCGCAAATCGAGATTCAAGATCTGGCGTGTTCGTGCTGTGATAGCTGGACGTGACAAAGAAGATGAAGGAGGTAGTTGTATAATCAGAGTAATAGGCTGTCCACTTACTCGCGGCTACAGAAGCCTCACATCCATCGTAGCCGCCGGCGCTTGTGGCTCACATGGTCTGTCGCTTGGTTCTGCAAGGTTTCTGCAAGGTATACAGCCATGGGATTTCGGGCAGCTGGGAAGTATTAATGCTCTTTGACACATGATATACTTCTATGCGAGCATGCGCTAGAGGAACAATCTTCTGCTCTCATGTCGCCAAGTCTGCATGGGCAAGACAGTCTCCACGAGCGTCCAGTTTTCATCAATTCGCGAGGTGACAGGAACTTGCGCAAGGAACAAAGTCACGCGGCCACACACCTGACAAATGCGCAACGGGGACTTTTTCAACAAGTCGTCTCGCTCGTGTAAGCTGATGATCTGCCGTAGCTTGGGTTGCGAACGCGTGAGGCTTGGAGCTGTAGAGTTACACGATGAACAATTCAGGCTAAAGGAGAAAACACTTTCGTCTGCCAGCCACTGCGGAGAGATCCACACCTTTGTCCAGCACCCCGCAAGTCGCTGTGCAAACCCACCAGCCGCTTTTTGCCTGAATCCATCGAGGATGCACAAGCATGGCGGGCCTTGGCGAAGCCTACACATCCGTGTCTTGAGTCGTCTTGGTCGGTATCCGGCACATCCGTCGTGGGTCGTCATCGTCAACAACGAACCGCTCGTACCACCAACCAGTCCATCGTCGCCAAAGCCTCCAGGAACCATTTGGCGTACAGAAATATGGACTGAGCACGCTGAAGACGCAGTATGACTCTGTCGACAGGCCTTCGACGGCACACGAACAATAAGTGGAATCGCCGTGGAGAGTTCTGTGGAGAGGGGACTTCTCCATCGATCTCCGCATCAACCATGGAGATGAACCTGTCTTCCTCCGATCCAACCTCTTTGCCCTGCCACAATGCTCCACGAACTCTGCCGATCGTTACTTCATCAATCTCAACCTTGCAGCGTATCCGGTTGACTTCCCGGTGGGTTTCCCACAAGTCCATACCAAGAGCCTCATTCCACGAGGCCAATGCCGCTAGCTGGTCCACTTGTACCTTGTACGAGCATCATACACTTCGTCTTCGCATGGTATGGAGTCGCATTCCGCGTCTGCGCACCATAGTGGGTTGTGGAGCATCTCAGGTTAAATGTTTAGAGTGACGACACTCCTGTGAGAAATATCTCGGCGGCCGTCACAACTTTGTCGCGATGGTACATAAGGTAGGAGTAGCTGCACATGTTTCTTTCTCTGATACCTCACCAAACCTAAGCTACAATGTCTGCAGCTCTGGGACTTCAGATTCTTTTGGTGGCTCTCGCCGGCCAGGCGTCAGCCCAGTCTGCGGCAGACCGAGCAGCTCGATACTTCCCTGACTGCATCAGTGGACCACTCAGAAACAACACCGTCTGCGACACAACCGCAGACCCTTTGACTAGGGCGACTGCTCTCGTGCGGGCCATGACTTTGGAAGAGAAGTTCGCCAACACCGACCAGAACCAGCCTGGCGCTCCCCGTCTTGGACTTCCTCCTTACATCTGGTGGAACGAGGCACTTCACGGAATTGCAGAGCAGAACGGCGTGCAGTTTGAAGAGGAGGGCGAGTGGAGCCACGCAACATCATTCCCTCAGCCTATCTTGACTGGTGCGGCTTTCGACGATGATTTGGTCCACCAGATCGCAACCGTGATCTCGACAGAGTTCCGTGCGTTTGGCAACAACCTTAAGTCGGGATTGCAGGCATGGACACCCAACATCAACCCCTTCAGGGATCCCAGATGGGGAAGAGGCCAGGAAACCCCCGGCGAGGATCCTTTCCATCTGAGCAGCTACGTCAAGAACTTGATTGATGGTCTGCAAGGTGGTGAGGATGTGGAGATTAAGCGCATGGGTGCAACTTGCAAGCATTTCGCTGGATACGATCTTGAGTCGTGGAACGGCAACCACCGCCACCAGTTCGACGCCCAGATTGGATCTCGCGATCTAGTGGAGTACTACATGCCTCCGTTCCAGCAGTGCGCCAGAGACTCCAACGCTTTCAGCTTCATGTGCACTTACAATGAGCTGAACGGACGCCCAACTTGCGCCGACCCTTGGCTTCTCAACGATGTGCTTCGTGAGCACTGGGACTGGACCGACGAGCAGCAGACTGTTGTCAGCGACTGCGGAGCTATCCAGAACATCTACTACCCTCACCGCTATAATGACACCCGCGAGAAGGTCGTTGCAGAGGCACTTACCGCTGGTACCGACTACGACTGCGGAACATACTACTCCACTTATCTCCCTGGCGCGTACGAGCAAGGTCTCATCCAAGAGTCTGACCTCGACCTGTCTCTCGTTCGCCAGTATGCATCTCTCGTGCGTCTGGGCTACTTCAACGGTCCCAACTCCACCTACCGTAGCCTCGGTTGGGAAAATGTGAACACAGACGAGGCCCAGCAGCTGGCTCTCCGTGCTGCCGAGGAGGGCATTGTCCTCCTCAAGAACGATGGTCTTCTCCCTATGCAGATCGGTAGCAACATGTCCATCGCTGTTGTTGGAGATTGGGCCAACGCTACTGAGCAGATGCAAGGAAACTACTACGGTGTCGCTCCTTACCTTCACGGCCCTGCGTACGCTGCCAACCAAACCGGTGCCAACGTTACCATTGTCAACCAACCCGGTGGAGGCAAGAACAACCCCACGACTGACAACCTTAAGCCCCTCTGGACAGCTGCTGAAGCGAACGACGTGATCATCTACCTTGGAGGTATTGACAACGACGTTGAGGCTGAGGACAAGGATCGTCACGACATCGCTTGGTCAGGCAACCAGATCGACATCATCGAGCGTCTTGCCGAATACGGCAAGCCCATGATTGTTGTGCAGATGGGCACCATGTTGGACGACTCTCCCATCGTTAACAACCCGAACATCTCTGCTCTCTTGTGGGCTGGCTACCCTGGCCAGGACGGTGGTGTCGCCATCTTCAACATCATCCAAGGTCTGACCGCGCCCGCTGGCCGACTCCCCGTAACTCAGTACCCAGCTCGCTACGTTGGCGAGGTTCCCATGACCGACATGACTCTCCGCCCCAACGAGACCACCGGCCATCCCGGCCGCACTTACATGTGGTACGAGGGCGAGCCAGTATTCGAGTTCGGCTACGGTCTTCACTACACAAACTTCTCCGTCTCCTTCGACAGCGACAGCGCTCCCGCCTCCTATGGCAGCAACTCTTCCAACTCCAGCTCTGCCTCCACCTACTCCATCCAGGACCTGACCGGTAACTGCGGCGAGCGCTATCCCGACCTCTGCCCCTTCGAGACCCTTGATGTCACTGTTGAGAACACCGGCAGCGTCGCTTCCGACTACGTCGTCCTCGGCTACCTCACTGGCCAATTCGGCCCCCAGCCCTACCCCAAGAAGCAGCTGAAAGCCTACTCTCGCGTCCACGACGTCGCCGGTGGCTCGTCCGCGCGCGCGTCCCTCGAGCTCAAGCTCGGCAGTCTCGGCCGTGTGGCTGACAACGGAGACATGACTCTGTTCCCCGGCGACTACGCGCTCGTGATCGACAACGACGCAAAAGCCACTTTCAACTTCACGCTGACTGGCGAGGAGGTCATCCTCGACCACTGGCCGCAGCCGCCGCCTGTTAATGAGAAGACCGAGACTTACTGGGTTGGTGGATACCCTGGTACTGGTGTCAAGAACCAGACTAGCTGGGCTCAGATTCCGTTGTGAAGGGGTTATGACAGTGATACATGATGGGGGACACATATAGATGGGAAGGACCTGCTTTTTGGTAAAGCTGGTTGGTACATGAAAACCATTAATCAAGTTTAATTTTTATATGAATTTGTCAACGACCATTCTCGATATCAATACCCCCTCAAGTTGTGTAAAGTCTAGTCATGGCATTATGCTGGCGGGAAGATGAAACTCTGCTGCAGGTCGCTGCGGTATGTACAGGGTTGAATATTTGACAATTGTGCTCTATTTGTCATCAAAAACAAGTTAGTCTTTCAGACGTGCTCGCCAAATGCTCTCGCAACAGCAATGGCGACAGTGGAATAAGTCATGATCCTATTGTGTCCTGCATCACTTGTCAGTAGGAAAACAAGAGCGTCAAAATTGGTGAGATAACTAACCGCCATGCTCCACAATCTGCACCTTGACTCTCGGCTTGGTCTCTGCCGTCACGTCCAAGAGCAAGCCCTCTTCGCCAGCGACGTACGAACTTGCCGCGTCGTGCCCGAATATCTCTGCGCAGATCATTTCCGTCTGGTGATATGAGATATCCATGTCGGTCTTTGCGTGGATGAGTTGGAGTGTGCCCATTTCTCGCCCACCATCCGGATTATGTTGACTTGTTGGGGATCTCAGGAGATCTGGCCGAGATGAGAAGGCGTGATAGTAGGCAGCCAGACGGTTTGCAGTGGGCCATTTGTCTGTCATGCAGCTCGTAAGAGCAGCGCCTACGCTAGGGAATGGTCGAAGTGGGAGAAGGATGGGGACAAGACCACCGAGGCGATACGTAAGTAGCAGTGACGGCAGAGAGCTGAAAGGTGCTACCAAGATGACACCGGCGAAGGCAATGGACTCGGGGATTTGTTGTTCATTGTTGAGCAGTGGTGAGGATTCATCGTGGCTATCTGGGATCAGATTGTTTGATGGGTCGATGAAGTTTAGCGCAACAGCGCTTGAGACTGCTGTTCCTAGACTTTGGCCGAGGATGACAATGTTCTCCGGTGGGATTCTGGCTGTTTTTAGAACCCAATTGACGAGAGAGGTACCGTCCGCAATCAGACCTGCTTCGGTGGGAGAACCTGTGGAATGTCCGAAGCCGCGATAGTCGATGGTCACTACATGGGTGTTGGGTTGCAGGGCCAGGTTGCGGTAGGTATCTGTTCGCCAGCCTTGGGCGACATGACCAGCGTTGCCATGGACTTCTTCGCCGTGGCGTTGTCAGCAATGTTTCCAGCGGGATAATTAAATGGAGAGGAAGCTCACAATTGATAACAACGCGGGCAGGTGTTGAAGTTGACGATAGTAGCTCGAACGGTAAGGTCTTTGTGAAGTCCTCAACAGGACCTTGAGGACGCTCGACTGCACTCAGTGATTCTGCATTGCGAATGTAGGCATCTACCGGAAGCACATGCCATGCGTAGAGTGTCTGAAAATCTGGTGTTTTGATCGTGAATGGCGTCACCTGACCCTTTGCAAAACCAAACTGTTCAGCATCATGGACGTCTTGCCAAAAGAGGGTGTTTATCTTATGGGCATAAAGAGCACTACAGATCGTATGAGTATGATGATTGTTGCAGCACGGGCAGAGGAGAGCATTACAATCGTTGCAGGGGAGGCGTCAACAGCGCACCAATGATGATGGCATAAACGCCAGCAGCGACAGCGCATGCAGTAGCGGTCTTACTCAGTACCGAAGAAGCCGAAGGCATAACTGCATCTGTTAGCACAGTTGATCACGGGAGTAGAGATCTACTGATGCGTCTAACGACAAGACACCCCACATACCTCAGAATAGCATGGGAATATCGGTTTGCTGATGCTCTTCCCGGCCGCCTGGACGAACATGGACAACCACCAGGGCCATACGCCAAGAGAACTGGGGAAAGTGCACGCGACTCACGCATCCAAGCCACTGCATACGTACACGAAGCGTGAGAAACAGATTCAACGAACATGTGGCATTGTTACAAGAACATCAACGGCTTATTCTCAGCGCCATCAGATTCGGTATTACGGTGATGGACAGACTTCCCCTGTACTCAGGTCACCGGCGCACAAGAGACAAGACAAGCCGCCGATATTTTTTATTCCTCTTGCTGTGCCTGCCGGTTGCATGCCGACGGACTACCGCTTTTGGACTATCCGAGCCTCGTGGACCTCACTTGTCTGGTCTGGCCCAGACTTCCCCAAGTCTTTCCCCGCCCTCAGCATGGACAATTGTGCTCTTCCATTGCTTCTTCTGGCCGCCGTTCCTGCATTTCTGCCCACGCGACATGTCTGCCGTACTCGTTCCGCCCGTTGTACCCCAGAATCCAGACCTCCAGTCTCAGTATACCATTCGTGTCAGGGCCTCCAAACCGGATGAACCTTTTGAGCCATTCCCACTAGCCGCTTTGCGCCTCGCGGTGGCGGCTGTAACTGCCTTTCGGCTTCCGGTGCAGTACGGCAGTATTCCTGTGAGCCACGGCTTGCGCGGATTGGTTTAGAGCTTGGAGCTTCCTGGCTCAGAGATGAGGTACAAGTATGCGGTATTCCATTTCTTCCCAAACTTTCATTTCCCATCTCCTGTGACCTTTGACTCTTATCCATTCCAGCAATCGGTCTCGAATCTACCACAAAAAGACCCCTACACAGAGCTTCTAGCACATTACATCAGAGAGGACTCTCGGAGCTCGAATAGCTCTTACACACCTTAACAGCATTCGTCCCACGCCAATTCACAATGGCAACTTTCATGCGATCTGCGCCTCGCGCGCTGCGTCAGCTTCGCACTCCTCGAATTGCCAACAAGACCGCTCCGTTGACCTCGATCCGCACCGATATGCACGACCACCGCGATCCTCCTAAGGGCAACCCCATCGTCTCTGACCGTTCCCCTCCAGACCCACCTCAAGAGGAGGCCGCTGCGCTGAAAGACAACTACAAGTCTGGCTCTTACCTAGGCACTACTAAGCGTTTGCCCGAATTCAATCTGAACGACAAAGTGGTGCTTGTCACGGGCGCTGCAAGAGGCTTGGGTCTTGTGCAAGCCGAGGCATTGCTTGAGGCTGGTGCAACAGTGTATGCACTTGACAGGCTGCCAGAGCCCAGTGCGGACTTTTACAGAGTGCAGCAACGAGCTGCTGAGGAGCTTGGTGAGTTTTCATTTGTTCTAATTGTCTCAATGGATTTTGACTTATACGCGGCGCAGGCAACACCCTCCACTACCGCCAGATCGACGTCCGAGACGTGCAGGGCCTCAACACAGTTGTCAAGAGCATTAGTGATGCACAAGGTAGACTGGATGGTCTGATAGCCGCAGCTGGTATCCAGCAGGAGACTCCTGCTCTCGATTACACCCAGGCGGATGCAAACATGATGTTCGAGGTCAACGTTACTGGTAAGTGGGCTTGACATCGGGCTTTCCAAATCGTAGGTGCTAATTGGAATGTACAGGTGTATTCATGACCGCCCAAGCCGTGGCAAAAGAGATGATCCGCTGGGGCAACGGCGGTAGCATCGCCATGATTGCATCCATGAGCGGCTCAGTCGCTAACCGCGTAAGTCAAACAATTCAGCATTCAATCTTTATGGCATCCCCCTAACATTCTCTACCAGGGCCTCATCTGCCCTGCCTACAACGCCTCCAAAGCCGCCGTCCTCCAGCTGGGCCGCAACCTTGCTTCCGAATGGGGCTGCTATGGCATTCGCGTAAACACAATTTCTCCCGGCTACATCACGACTGCCATGGTGGAGGCTTTGTTCGAGAAGTACCCCGAGCGCAGGCGCGACTGGCCGACGCAGAACATGCTGGGCAAGCTGAGTGTGCCCGAGGAATACAGAGGTGCGGCCGTCTTCTGCATCAGCGATGCGAGCAGCTTCATGACTGGAAGTGATCTGAAGATTGATGGTGGACACACTGCGTGGTGAGAGTGGCATTTGGGACTTTTGTTCGGTACGCGAATGGAGCGTTCTAAGCGGCTTGCTTTTTTTGCGGAAGCGTTATTTTTGAACGGTTGCGAGCTTTTACCTAATAGACGTGCGAGATTTTGTAGTGCTTGATATGGATTTAGTTGCTACCGAGACAGAAACTAAGTTAGGGCATCGTATGACGACGTCGGTGATGGGCATAGTACAATGCATGGTGATGCCCCTGTGTTGCAGATAGTCTTACATCCTTTTGCCTGTGGCGATTCTCCTAGAATAGGGTGTTTGATGCCGAGACTGAGCAGCATGCAATTGCGCCGTGCTCTATCCAAAGTTGCAGTCCCGGAGCGAGATGCCACGAACGTGTTCCTCCCTAACATGTCGTGCACTTTGATGTAGGCTAGTGTAACATTCGCCGTCCGTTCCATGGCCGTCGTGATCACTCGTTGGAGCTTTGGTAGAGAGCTGACATCGAAGATGTGGTGGCATGATTGTCAGCCGTGGCAGAACAACGCCATGTCGATTGATTTCTCCAATCGTGATTCGGTCCTGAGATCCTGCATGCAAAAATCTTCCGTGGATCTTTAGGCGAGATCATGACTGAACACCAGTATTGGTCCAGTATAAGTCTCAGCAGCCTTTCGGTTCGGCGTGATTGCACAGCTTCCTGGCGATCGCGAACGAAGGCCTGCTAGGAATGCAAACGGCGCTGACATGCCATGTTCAGGACCACGGTATTGCATCTCGTTCGTAGAAAGCGCTGTCCAAAGCCGTCTCATTTCGCAGCATCCACAACTCCCACGCCCTCGCCGACGACTTCTACCGCCGGTGCAGCAGCTCCATCACCATCCTCACTCTGCGCTCTTGCAGTATGCTTCTTCTGCTCCACGCCCAGGAACTGCCGCTGGAAGAGGACCCAGCTCGTGACAAGGAAAATTGGCACCGCGCAGATGATCGCTATCACGCGGCGCGAGGCAGGCTTGTAGCGTGGGTCGAGGACGCCTTCGCGGGCGACTCGCAGAGACGCTTCGGCGCCGCGCGCTGGGTCGAGAGGTTCGCGGTAGAGGAAGTCGCGGACTGGCTCTACAGGAGGTTCGGTCGTGGATTCGGGGGCGGGCGGTGGTGCTGGCTTGGGAGCTTTTGGAGGTAGCGGACCGGTTCTGAAGGGTTTGGCGGGCGGTGGTGCTGTTGCGTAGGTGCGGATAGGCGCTGGGATACGTAGGCGACGGAGCATTGTGAAGATATTTGTGGGTGTGTAGACGCTGGTTGAAGGCAGCATTGGATATGTTTGTAGGTCTTTAGAGACGTTGCCGCTGCCGATCGGAGGGCTTCACGGAGGTCGTGGCACTTCCAATGTCGCCTGTAATTACTTTATTCTTACCTTAAGTTACACTACATTCTTTTTGTACAAACTTGAAGCCTATGTTCTCTAATCCAAAATCTTTCCACTTAACAGTCTGCGTTCCAGAGCCATTCGAACGCTCCAAGTTGATACAGCACTGGTGTTAGCAAGTCATGTGTTTCACGCAACTCTTTGGAACTGGACCCAGCCTGTGACATATTTCGAATATTCACCATGACGAGATTCCCAACCATACAGCGATTATGGATTACCAAAACTCGACCGTATCTCCCAACCCGGCTTCATCTCTTTGCCACTGCAAGGTGCCGATTGGAATTCCCGCTTGAACATTCCAGGCGAAGCAACCAATATCAGGCTTATCCAACGCGCCTTCGGAGTCACGACCATAGAGCCATCAAGGAATACCTGGCTGTATCGGACAACCACCCTGCAGTTGCTGGGTTTCTTTCCTCTGTAGCGTTCGTGCACGGGATCACTGGTCACAAGTTCACTGATCGCTACCTGCTCCTTCAAGCCCTTTATGGCGTCCCGGTGTCGGAACATCCGCACCAAAGACTCGCGTTGCTCGGCGATACCTTGCTCCAATACATTCTCAAAGATGACTGGTTTCGACTGAACCTGCCTACAAGTAAGCCTCGTATCGTTTGAACCGCATGCACTCGCCATTATTGACCGTGGTTCTTCTATAGGACGTGCCGGTGAAATAGTAAGTCAGGTGGCGACTAACGCCAACCTGGCTGATGTAGCCAAAGAGACTGGACTAGTGAGACACATGAGCTTTCTCGATCCCAAAATTAAAGAAAGGACCAACGACCATATTTTGGGGACAATAGTGGAGGCCCTTTTGGGCGCCATACACGAGGACTCTGGCAAGGACATGGAGGCAGTGAGGCGTGCTATGCATCTAATGGGACTGTCGCTTCCCAAATGGTACATGGCAAAATCTCTATCAAATCAACCTGAGTCGAAGAAGGCCCGAGCTGACCTGGACCAACATGACTTGCAAGGGGTCCAATCTGAACTGGATCAGCCTGACTTGCACCAGGACAGGTCTCCATCGGATCGCATTGTAGCTCAAAACAAATGGTCTCTCAAACCGCCTAGCAGACGAGAAAGAAAAAGACGACGAGAACTCCGTCACACACCTCACGACAAAGTTCACCGGGGTCTGTCTGAGCACAATGACTTGGATGAAGGAAGTCTCGGTCATCGATATCAGATTGCAGAGGAGCAAGCCACGAGCGATGAAGATCTCGAGGCGCTGGATGCGGCTCCAGAAAGGCTCTACGACATGGACACAGACGCAGAGATCTGCGAAGACTACGGTACAGAACATGCCGTTCTCGAAGACGCCGACTCAAATCAGACACATCTCGGAGATGAAGACGCAGATCAGACTGGTCTTGAGACTTCAGCAACGCACCAAGGAAGCATTGAGCCTACAGACGCTGGGTTCACCAGCAGCAGCTGGCGGCAACTGATGCGACGTAGTGGCGACTCTCAAAGGAAGCTCGAGACTGCGCCACGACAAGGAAGAGCCAAGCCAACAGCTCCTGACTTCGACAGAGCTATGGAAGCGATAATGTTGGAAGAAAGCGATGGCTTCCCAATTGAGCACGAGCTTGTAGGTGAAAGCGAATGGCCTGTCCGCCATGGGTGGTACCCTCAACATTGCCAAATCACACTCGACGTCGCCACGTCGAAAGAACCCAATGACAAGGAAGCAGCAGCTTGTAAGCCTGATCGACAGCTGTCCACCTCCTCACTCGACGTGGCACCACCCGGACTTCCACACACAACTACGAAAGTAGCTGCTGCTGAGCTCAATCCACCCCTGGCCGCCCTTACACTCGACGACATTGCACTGCCACACCCACATACAACGAAGGAAGTAGCAGCTTACGAGCCCGATCGACTGCGTCTGATTGTCGCACCTTGAGAGCTCGACCAACTGACGGCTGCTCTCTGATACATGTACCATCGCATACTACGCCCTGCCTGTTCCGGTTGCAATAGTTCTACGCAGTGGCACGGCAAGCCTTGTAGGATTAGATCGCGGATGTAACTAGAAGTTTTTCTCTTCTGCGCTCTCATAACTATGTAAAGTGGCCCGAAACGCCATGAATTACGCCTCTTATCGCATCCCTAGCGACCCCTATGTGGTAACATGCTTCGACGAAGCCACCGTCCAGTCTTTGGAGACATGAATAACCGCGGGTTGGTCCGTCGTCAACTTGCGGTCTGAGGAGCCGTCGTCGTAGTTACAAGTTTCTTCGTCCTTGTCGTCCTAATGGATCAGTCTCAGCTCGAGATACAGAAGTGTGGCACAGGCAGAGTCGACTTACAAGTTCAATCCATGCTGTGTGATTATTTCTTTGACCTGGCTCACTTACTGCCAACGGGTCGCTTTGGTAAGACTTGTAAGCGGCCTGACCATTGCTCAGGCTGTTCTGGGACGTCTTTTGCTTAGTCCTCCAGCGGAGGTAGAAGGGTCGCAGCATTGGAATGTTGACGCAGAGGCCCGCGAGCATCAGTTCGATGCTGCATAGCATGAACGTCGTGAGGGAAGTTCCGGTAAGGTTGCCAATCAGATCGATTTCGAAGATCAGCCAGAAGCGGACGATGCCAATAACGACACAACTGCTCATGTCAGCTAGTGTTTGCTTTCAAGAGCATCTGCCGTGACTTACGCGGCGCCGAGCGCAAAGCAGGAGAGAACGGCCATTTTTTCCGTCTTGCGCATCTGGAGCTTCCAAACTGATCTGACAGGAAGGGCGAAGATGATGACATCAGTCAGCACGTTCGTCATGATAACGCACTTGAGGACAAGCATTTGGTCCATACAACGGCCAATACGCACCAGCGTCCACTGCTGTTGGACGGGGTTGCACAGGAAGATGAAAATGAAGGTGAAGACGAGTCCCCATACGGCGACGATTGCGATGGCAGCGAGAATCCAGTTCCGAATATGAAGCGCGAAGACTCGCATGTAGAGGAAAAGCTGACTGAGTTTGAGCGCAACCAGGGTCCAGAGATAAACCAGTGTGAATGCAAATGTCATCTGGCGGCTGTTTAGAAAATGCGAGGATAGCGAGTACCGGGTACTCTTACCTGCATGATGTATGGCATGTTTGCAACCACTGGGTCAATCAGTGTGGATCCTCAGAGGAACATAACAGGAAAGCTCACATTTGGGATATGCATCCAACGTCGGATCAAAGTCCACACCGACGCCAGCCGTGAATACTGATGTAATGTCAGATTGAATCTTTTGTTCAAATGGCTTTACTTGGACGTACCAGCAGCACCCATGCCTATCGTTGTGACCGAAAGTGTCTGAAGCAATCAGCAACGCAATTCCCACGCTATCGTGTTGTTATAAGGACATACCAAGGCGACGCATGATAGCACGTCGTCTAGACCGATGCCAGCGCCTTGTACTCGACCCAGGATACGGAAGACGACAACCACTGCGAAGGTGACCCATAAGACTGCGATCGCAATGAGCGAGTCCCGAGCCGCCCTCGTCATGCCGACATATTCGGCTTGCGCCATGATAGATGTTACCTGGAGGTGCAGGAGGGGCGTGAAAGGGTTAATGCAAGACTGTGGACAGCGTTCGAGTCGTGGGGAGAGGGGGTCAATAATAACGCTTTGAATAATCAGTCTGCACACGGTCAATGCTATTATGGTTTAAGGTTGCATCGCGGAATCACCTCCCCAATACAAGGAATACCAAAACGCCTCTGGCGATCGCGTATCCGTTCGCCCAGACTCGCCAGAACTCGAACCAGCAGTGGACGGAGTTGCGTGCCAGGGTGGGCCATGTGTCAAGTCTCAGGTCTTAGGTGTGAGAGAGTAGTGCGAAGCGCAAGGCTATTATTCGGTGTTACCCCCGTGAAGGCGCAGAAGTGTTCTTTCATCCTGGTCTGTCAGAACGCATTTTGACTAGTCTGAAGAGATCGTCTCAACGGGCCTGCTTTGCAGCGTCTCGAATGAATGATGTCTTGCTTGGATCAGGCTTGAGGTGTCTGGCTGGTTAACTTAATCGGCCTTCAGGTGATCGAGAACCTTCAGATGTAACTTTGAGCTCATCATACCAGGCTCACCGGGGTATGCCCTCCGTATTCTCCAAGCCAATCTTAGGCACGTGTCAAGTCGAAGGAACCGACATGGTGTACTGTACCGACATGGGCTAAGTCGACAGCTCCTCCCGTGACGACAGGGGCGCAACAAATCACAGAAAGCGCGGAGAAAAATCCCGAAGTCTTTTTCCGCTTGGGCATGATGCGCTGGAATGCTCGAGCAAGTCGCAGGTGTCGTCTCGGCGAACATGGGTGCCACTAAAATATATTGTATCACCGTTAGTCGAGGGTCCGTTGCAGCCGTTAGCCCAAGGCGAGAGGACGATGAAAACTGGCTCCACTTCGGCACTTGCCCCCGGCGGGTGCTTGCTGGCGTTGGGCAGTCGACATGGCGATCTGTTCACCCCTCTACGACTCCACTCCTCCTCCATTCGTATCTTCACAACGCATGTGCCATCTACGGAGTAACTTCGCAGGGAACACCTCCGACACCGCCACGCGATTTGACATGAAGCGTGCTATTGCGACAGGCATTGATTGCCCGTCCACTCCAGCCACTCCATGGTGTTATCGCGTGTCCGCTAACGAGTCAAGAACACTAAGATGAGATACACCTATATAGGCAAGGTAGGTTGGTCAGACCGTTTCGCTTACTTTGCATTCGTGTTGGTCGCTTCCTGAGCCCAAGTCGTCGTCATCCAATCAAAATGGCGGTGCTCTCTGTCCCTTGGACCGGTATCGTGTATCTGGGATTACTCTGGGTATTGTACAGAGTTGCTATTGCACTGTACAACATTTCCCCCTTCCATCCGTTAGCCCAGTTCCCCGGTCCAAAAGTCGCTGCAGCATCATATTTATATGAAGCATACTACGACTGGTGGTGTGTTGGCCGTTATGGCAAGGTTATCGCCCGCATGCACGAGCTTTATGGTATGTTTTCAGGGCTTCCGCTGGCGATCTTGGTCTGTACCGCCTGTGACAGGATATGATCTGACCTTTTTGCAGGTCCCGTGGTCAGAATCAACCCTGATGAACTGCATTGCTCGGACCCCCACTTCACGGACGAGATCTACGCTGGCCCTGGACGTATTCGAGATAAATGGCAACATCAATTGAACACTGGTGGCGCTGGGCCTGTCTCTGTGACTGGATTCTCTACTGTCAACCATGAAGTCCACAGGATGCGCAAGGGCGCGCTGTCCAAATTCTTCTCTCGCCAGCAGATGCTTAAGCTTGAGGGCGAAGTGGAAGAGTTTGCGCAGATGACCGCCAACAAGATGCTGCGATTCGCCGGAAAAGAGCCCTTCGACGTCAAGGAGGCATTCAATTGCTTTACCGCTGATGTTATGTCGCAGTACGCCTTCGGCGAACCGATGGGCTTCCTGGCTCAGGAAGGCTGGGAGCCCAACTTCGCGACGTGGGTAAAGTCTTTCTTCCGCAGCGCTTACATGATGAGACATAATGCTCTTGGCCGAAAGATGGCGCAAGTTCTCCCTCTCTTGGCCGACTACATGGGCGAAGATATCAAAGCAGTGATGCACCAGATGAATGTCGTTATTCCTCAGTACATCCAAGCTGCTCTCGATCACCCCGAAAACGGCAGAGTCTTCACCGACTTGATGGAATCCAAATCTTTGCCCGAATCAGAGAAGTCGATGTACCGTCTCTCTGGCGAAGGCTTCAACTTCTTACTCGCCGGGACCGAAACCACAGCTGTACGTGCTTTTATTGCAACACATACAGATTTTGCCTCTTGGGAACATCTTGCTGACCAAAACAGGCCACTCTTACCGTTATCACCTACTGGCTCCTTGCTCAACCCAAGCTCTACGCCCGTTTGATGGAAGACTTGCAAGATGTTGACCCTTCTAACCTCAAGTGGGTCGAGCTCGAGAAGAAGCCGTATCTCTGGGCTGTCGTCCACGAGTCATTGCGCATGATGCCCGGTGTCTCGCACAGGTCAGCAAGAATTGCCCGCGAAGAGGATCTGGTCTACAAGAGCCAAGACGGCAAGACCGAATTCTTCATCCCAAGAGGCACTCCGATCGGCATGACTTCGATGATCAACCACTGGAACACTGAGTTCTTCCCCAATCCTGACGAGTTCATCCCAGAAAGATGGCTCGTCGATGGCCTGCCGAACTACAAATTGCAGAAGACCCTGCTTGCGTTCGGTAAGGGAAGCCGTTCTTGCATTGGCGAAAAGTAAGAAACTTCCCTTCCGCGATATTTCCTCAATAGTGACCCTATGCTGACAACTATTCTTCAATCCAGCCTTGCATACTGCGAAGTCTACATCATGGCTGCACTCGTTGCTCTGCGCATCATTCCTCGCGCTCGCCTGTTCGAAACTACCGTCGAGGACATCTCCTATGACCACGACTTGATTGTGGTACAGACGAAGAAGGGTTCTATCTCTGTCAAAATCCAGATCGACTAGAGTCCTTTCTTGGGGTCCAGCTTTTGTAAAGGACAATTGATAGGCTTATACGGATTGAAATCAGCCAATGAAAACTTTGATATGCAAATTTTCGAACTTCCGCACTCTTGTGTTCGGTCTTGACTTTTTGAGTGTATTATATATCGAATAGAATGGCCGAATACACGTCAGCTTGATGTGGGATTTGTCGGATCGTTCTATTGTAAGGAGAGTGAGCAGAAGTGGTACCTTGTTGTCAAGATCATAAGCTCATTCCGCTCCACCTCTGTGGTGGCTTTCCAGCATTTTTACACTACGCTCAAATTAGACTTGGCTGATAATGCTTTATGGTAAGCAGACAACAATCTGCCTGCAGTCGTTTATCTTGAACCTAACGATGCTCATGCCTGGCGCTCTTGTGCATTGTCAGGCTCGTGTTCAGCATCTTGTAAGCGGGCATCGTTGGCAACTCTATTGCTGTCTCCCTCCAGTTTAGTGTGCAGAAATAGCGTGAGTAAGCCGACGTCGTACGCAGCCTTCAAAGCTCCAGCAAAGACAAAAGCAATCCAAAAGCGTCCGCTCTCGGCCAGCGAACCTGTAAGGAATGGCCCAGAGCTCTGGCTCATCGTCTTGACCGTATTCACAATACCCATCACGGCGGTACGTTCGCCAGGCAGCACGACTGCAGAGAGAAACGCACTCCTAGGAGCCTGGTCCATGGCGTTCAGGCTTGCTCGCGAGACGAGAAGTGTGATGGTCAACCAGAGCGACGTTGGCAATGGCATGAGCGAGAGAAAGATGGCGCTTGGCAGGTGGGTGAACACCATCGTTTTGACGAAGCCAATGCGCTTCGCGATTGCTGAAGCAAAGAGGTTGCCGATGCTCGAGACGAATTGCGCAGACGCGATGATGCTTCCCAGCTGACCTTCGGGCAAGTTGAACTTTCTCGAGAGAAAGAATGCGACCAGCGAGTTGGGACACATGCCACTGGCAAGTGAGTCGAAAAAGAACAGGGAACAGAGCTTCAGCAGTGTCTGTCGTGACTTCGGGGATATACTGGAAATCGACGATGACTTTCTTGGCGGTGTCGTGGATTGACTTGTGTCAGGGAGGAAGGACTCTGTCTCCTCTGATTGAGCTTGTTCAGATGGTCTCTCAGCCGGCACGGGTCGGACTTCGCATTTGGAGCTCAATAAAGACGTCAGTGCTGCCTTGACGAGGCCAGCCGCTGCATATACCCAGAATATGAATCGGAATGAGGCTCCCTCGCTCCAGCCAGCTGTTTGTAAGGCTTGCGTAATCCATCCGCCGGCCAGAAAGCCGCCAGCGCCACCGAGAGTCCCGAACACAACGTGGAAAGCGAAGATGTCTGATCTGGTCTTCGCATCCGATAAATGGGCAAGGGTCGACTCCTCGATGGCCTTGAAGGGTCCGATCTCATTTCCGCTGGGGCTGATCACACCGACGACTGCGACGAGCAGAAGCAACCAGTAGTTCGTAGCGGTGGCAAAGACAACCCCAGAGACCGTCATGAGCATACCACCAACCACTAGAATCTTTCTTCTGCCCAGGGAGTCCGCGACCAGCGTGAGCAGTAGGCTGAGACCGACATCTCCAATGAGGGTGAGGGTCATGAACAAGCCGATTTTGGTATCGGAGAATCCTAGCTCAGCGAAGTAGAGCGCAAGTACAAGCGTGCTTGAGCCGTATGCGAACATCCGGATGCCGCGAGTTAGAAGTAAGACGTGAACGTCTCTTGACGCGTGTACCAGTGTTGAGATGCCCACCTCATTTTTGGCCCGTTGCAGAAATCGGTGCAGCATCATTTTGTTTGGTGTTGGACACCGAGAAAGTCTAGGAAGGGAACTGCCATTGACATCTATATATCAGCGATGTTACGACAGTGATTCATGGCTGGGGTGTCCGCAGTTTCCGATAGCGGCGCTACTATACAGCATGTGCGTAACTGCCCGTTTGCTCAACGGCGAAGTTGGCTCCTAAAGAAGCTTTCGGCGTTTCCGGAGTTAAGTCTGCGATGTCGTCCAACAAGAGCCACAGTCGATGTTCTTGACCGAGACAGATGTTGCTTCGATGGTAGCAACTCAGTAACCCTCTCCAGTGCGCTATGAGTTGCATTGTGCCACTAGCAATGGCAACAGCACGGGAGGCCCGGCTAATTCAGCGAGGAACGGATAAGTCCTCTCACGCTGTAGGTGATTTTGTCAAAGGTATTATCATATGATCTTCCGCGAGCTGCTACCAAGCAAATAGATCAATGGTATGATATCACGAAGCAATCAAATTTACACGTGCTGCTGCCTGCGGGGCCAGACACATCTGAGAGAAAATGCAATCCATCGAAGAAGAAGACATGGTGCCCACACGAGGCACCTTGTTCGTTGATTCATAACTACATATGCCAATTCATGCTTCACTTCCATTGTATTCGCTTCATTTCACGTGCCAATTGCCGCCTTTGCCACTGCCGCTGCCGCTTCATTCACTTACCCAAAATCGTGCAGGGGGCAGGGAAAAGGGGTAACTTACTGATCACTTTCTTCGTTTCTGCTGTTCTTGCGCGAGAACGGCGCGCGAAGCACGCCGTCCACGAACGACTTCTTCGACTTCTTCTTCTCACTCCCGACGGTGCTGGCCTTGCTGGCCTTGCTCGCCTTGCGAGATCCTTCAGCGCGAGCCATCTCCTCGATTTGGTCTTGTGCAGTAAGATGTGTGTACATCTCATCCTTATGCATGTTGAATGTACTGCCCGGTTCCCTCTCTGCGGCCGGGAGCGCAAAGCCAGGCATGACTGCGCGCTGATGAAGCGGCGTACTTCCTCCGGCGGAGACGTAGCGCTGCTGGGTTAGGTTCTGACGAGGGATCGGCGTTACCTGGTCGTGCTGGCCAAAAGGAGCCGAGCTAGTCGGCAAGGTATTCGAACGGGGGGCCAGAAAAAGATCCGATGACGATTTAGTGGGCGAAGTGGAGGGGCGAGCCCGAGGAACTTGAGTTCTGGCTTTCAGCATTGAGAGGCTGTCTTCTGTCGGCTTCTCGTCACCATAGATTTGCTCGGGTTCCGGAGTTGGCGGGAGCGGACGAGTGTCATCGAAGGCAGGGAAGCTCTGCATGCCGCCATCGCTAGATAGTTTGAAGCTCTGGTTGTGCGCAAGCCCATCGAAACTTGGGTGGATGTATGAAGTGGGCTGGGTCTCGGGCGATGTGCGCTCTTGCGTGCTGGGTTTCGTGTTCATAGAGGCCTTTGCGACACGTCCGCTCTCTTCAATCTCCGGCTCGGCCCAGTCATCATTGCCAGGTATGGCTGGCGGTAGAGGCTTGCGTGAGACATGAGGTGTGGTGAAGGCGTGATACTGCGGCTCGAGAGTTGGTGGAGAAGTGGCTGAGCTTCCGGCGCGAGGCTTTGTCGCTTCCTGTGGATAGCGCTGGCCAGAATGATCGCGATAGAGGTCAGTTGGAGCAGGCGTCTTATCTACAACGTAGGCAAGATTGCTTGGTTTGTGAACTAGACGACCACGCGGCGGAAGTGGGCGCTCTGTACCACTGTTTTGCGAGCTGGAGTCTGCGTGAGAATCTGCCAGGTTGGGAAGAACCTGTTTCGGGCGAACGGGCGTGTTTGTACGAGTCGAGCCGCCCGAAGACTCGCTTTGAGGTCCAGCAAAAGCTATATCGTTCTTTTTCTTTAGTACTTCGAGTTCTTCGCGGCGAGCATGCGCGGCGTCCCATGCGCTGAGCAATTCGGGCACTTTCTGGGCGTTGGTGCGGACAGCCACTTTCACTTCAGTCGCATGCCTCTCGGCGAGCCATCTTACGATCTGTATGGGGTCCATCGAGGCGACGTCATGAAGACCTTTGTGTCTCATCATGCTGTAGAGGGTTGGAATTTCGCCATTGGCGACAAATGCGGCGCGCTGCTGGACCGCATAGTCGAGCGCTGTGGTCAACTGAGACCCCATGATCTTTTCCCAGCAGGTCTCGAGTAGGTGCGCAAACTCCACTACGGAGAACGGGTCGTTCTGCGCGCGACATCTGGGTCCGTAGTAATGCAGGATCTCGAGGCCTCGCTCGAATTTTGCGCCAAAGCGAAGCTTCAGGTCGTCGTAAAGGTAGCGGATCTCGGCGATGAGGGCATAGAAAAGACCATCCCAGTAGGCGAGGGGAAGCGGTTCGTAATTGTGCAGGTCTGGGAGGTTGCACTCATTGTGTTCCTCCGGATCGTCAGGTTTGATCTCTCTGAACCACGGCGGCATTGCGGCATATTGCTCCAACGGGGCGTTTTTGGGGTCACCCTCTGGATACTGAGCAAAGGAGCTGCTCCTCGGTGCCACAATTCGATGGACGGCGCACAGAAACCAGGCCACAGGGGTTTCGCCGGTGCGAATCTATGCATTCGGTCAGTAGCTTCCAGTCCAGATAGCCTCTCAATGGTGCTTACCCTAAGGCGGTAGTCCGGAATGAGCTTCATTTGCTCATGCAGGAGTGTTGCGACTCGTGAGAGGTCGCATTGGACCTTCTCGTCGGTGTAAGGTTTCGCTGCGCCGCTGAGCATGGCACTGCGCATTATGTTCATGTCTTCTCCATTGAGGAGGCCGAAGAGGGACGTGGGCTCCATTTTGTGATGTGTAGTGTGAGGGAGGGAGAAATTGGGTGGTTTGGGAGGCTTTTGAGGCAAGCTCAAGTGAAGTGGGGGCGATTGAGGTGAGGTTAAAATCGAGGTGGCTGGGCTTCTGCAGTTCACACGCTCTCACCGGCGCGAGCGACTTTGTATGGGAAGAACGTTAAAGGTAGCAGCTCATCGGCTAAGGAGATCACTAAAGTAAAATGCAGCGCTCTGAATGGTAGCGACAGGCGTTTCTCCCAAGGCACTGTCAAAGAGTACCTCACCAGTTACGGAGATCACCAAACCAAAGAGCAATTGCCAAACCAAGCAAATCAACGCTTTCAATGGGAGCGACTGATTTTCTTATCGAGGCTTTGTCAGGTAGCACCTCACCAGTTGCGGAGATAATCAAACCAAGAAGTACTCACCAACCCTAGAAAACAACGCTCTCAATGGTAGCGGTCGAAATCCCTGTCAAGGCTCTGTCAGGTAGCAGCCAACCAGTCACGGAGATCGCTGAATGAAAACGCAAGACTCTCAGTGGACGCCAATGACATTGATGTCGGGGCTGATACAGATAATAGCTCACAGGTTGCGGAGATCGTCAATCCAAGAAACGGTGCTCTCGATGGATACACTAGGCGTTTATGTCAAGGCTCTGTCAGATATTAGCTGACTTGTTATGGAGATAACCAGATCTGAATCCAGCGCTCTCGCTGGCGACGGTGGGCAATTATGCTGGTACCTTGTCCGATAGTAGCTCACCATCTACGGGAATCGTCAAACATGCATCCAGCGCTCTCAATGGTGAGCGATCGAATCTGTGAACACAGCTCACTGGTCGTGGGGAGCGCAGCATGCGAGATGTGCCTTTCCCGGGAAGTGGGGCAATCTATGTCGACAATATCGTCGATAGCAGCGCTCAGAGTACTAAAATAGACATCTGTGAAAGATGTGAAATAGCCGCTCTCACTGGGCAACATTTTCTTCTCTGTCAACAGTGTCTTGGATGACAGCTCACCATCCGTAGGGAACGCAACATCGAACCTAATGGAGTCTAGAGCCCTTTATGTCAATAGTGTCCTGGATAGTAGCGCCTCGGTCGCGAGAAATGATAACTCGGAAAGGTGCTCGTTCGTCGTGTGCTGGACGTATTCCCGTGGTCAATCTACATAGCAACATGTTGTTCGACAAGAAGAGTAGATGAGAAGGGGTCCGCTCTCGGCGGAAGATAATATAGCATTTCAATGGTGGCTGGCGTATGATCGCGCGTAGCTGGCGGATTTATGCGAGAAGGCCTACTCTCATCAGCAGCAGAAGTCGTGTATATCGAAAGCGTCTCAGGTAGAGCCTCTTCAAAACAATAGAAGATAGCAGATTGATCTTTGATCTCGCTGACAGTTGTATAGTGATATCTGAAAACAAAGTCTGCGACAAATGCCCAGCAGTGTTCCGGGGGAGTGGCAATAACTGAGAGCAAACACCGCGGTAGCTGCAATCCGTTCCTTTATGTGGCATCTGATTTATTAGCTCGTGTCTTGGAGATACACACACAGAATAAAAATGCTCTCGATGGCAATCAAGTGTGTGTGCGTGGGCGGGTAGGTGATGATAGAGTTAATGGAAACGCCGAGGGGGATTGAGACGCGAAGTGAGGTTCAATTTCTGCCTGAGGCATTTTCACAACTGCTACCAAACACCATTTCGACAGAGAACAAACATACCTATCGTACACAATATCTTACACAATATCTTACAGCGATTCGTGTCAACAAAGACGGCACATAACATGCGCGTAATTTAGCCCTGGTGCTTCTTCTTGAACACACCCAAGAAACCGCCACCAACCACACGCTCGCCAACCTTAGGTCTGCAGACCATCGCCCACTTGCCCTCGTCAGGAGTCTGACTGGGGCTCGCATCCGGTAATACGACACTCTCAGCTTGGTCTTGCTCTGCATCGCGGCTTTCAGCATCACTGCTGACCTCAAGATCCTCGCCGCCAATGGCGACAGGCTCGGGTGCACTCTCGACCTTCTGTGGGCGAGGTTTGACAGGTCTTACATCCCATTCCCTTCCTCCCGATCCGCCGTTTACTCCTAGCTCAATGACCCTATCGAGGTCCAGCGGAATGCCTTCCCGCTTGATCTTCAGTGCACACTCGTTGATCTGAGTAATGCTAGGGTTGAACACGATCAATGTGCCGTCCACTTTTACCGCTTTGGCAACATTATCGATGTGGGTGTCGGCGTTGGGGAGATCCAGGAATGCATGAGAAAGGAATGGCTCGTCGTTACGAACAGAGAGCGCAGAGATGACCCAGTCGCTGACAGACCCGGTGTGGAAATCGATGTTGTGCAAATACTGGCCATGGCGGAAGGCAGCGATTGTCTGACGCGCGTGGGCTGAGTACTGCGATGCGACATCGATTGTGTGGAGGATAGCCTGGCGACGCTCTTTATACTCAGCAATCTTGGCTTCTGTTGTCTCAGGATCTTCCTCCGGGACAGCTTTGGGTGTAGGCGGGTTGCCAGCGTGGATAGCACGACTCAGATGAATCGTCAAACCGCCATGTCCTGTGCCAGCTTCTAAGATCTCTAGCTTCCCTTCGCCAGCTCTTTCCGCATCATAGACCTCGGGATGTAGATCCAGCAGGCTCACAATCAAGTTGGCGTCTGCGGGGTATATAGGTGTGACCAGTCTCCTGCTGAAACGGACATATTCATCCATCGTCGCTTCATGTATCCTGAAATCGTATCCATCCTTGCCCGACTTTGGCGGCGCCGTGCGCACCAGCTCACGGACACGCTTGCCGATGATGTCGTCTTGCTGGATGACGCCTTTATGTGTTTCAATTCTCTTCCCATGCTTCAGCGGTCCGCGCAGGGCAGGTGAGGCAGTGCGATCTTTGGTCGGGCGAAGGACGACATGGTCACCAACAGCAAAGGGCCGGGAATCTGCGTAGGTACGGCGGCATGGCGTGCGCAACAGCCTAGGGAATTGGCTGGCGCGGTGGGAAACGTGCCATGGGAAGCCCATGTAGATTGTCGAGCCAGTGATCGGGTCACGCGACTATAGCAGGAAGCATGTGGTGTGCGAATAAAATGGCCAGGCTCTCTTATATTTGTCGATCATCGCATCCTTCCCCAGGCTTGACCAAGGGCCCTGACTTTCACAAGGAGTGTGGAGCTTGCAGGAGGCTGAACCCTGCTCGCGTGCATCGTGTTCGCATGCCCAGTCGCCAAATAACACAACTACTCGCCGCGTCTCCCCGTGTCTTCTCACTAGACGAGCATGGCGTGTTTTGTCTCAGAAGAGACTATTTCCCCTAGCCCACCTTGAAGCGAAACCAGATTTCCCAAGATCGTCACTTTCTTGAACGACTTCCACAGCGAGCGAGTCTCGAGCCACCACAATGGCTAAACGGATTGTAAGCAGGTAATCCTTTTGTAAATACACCATACTCTAGCTAATCATTCCCAAGACACGAGCTCTTACGCAGGTGTGCGCCTTCATTGCCGTAGTTTGCCTGCTCGTCTTCATCGCCGACTCCCGCTATCGCGTACTACCCTCGAGCATACACTCCGCTCTTCCTACACACCACGTCGGCTTCGTCATAACAGACATCACGATCGCGTACTGCTCTACGATAAACCCACTATCGACTTGCCGTCTGGACGCGAACAAATGGCATCGCGTTGAGAAGGATCTCTACTTGAACTCAGGATGGGTCAAGAGTGCATGGGTCCACGTGCAGCGAAAGAAGGAGGAGGAGCTCACATCCGAAGACAGGATCATCGTTGGCGTTAAGATCGGTCGCTTGGATCCCGGAGTTGGAGAGAAGGGACAGCAGGGCGAGAAGTGGGAAAGCCGGCCTGGAGGAATCTGGATTCTGAGGAGCAACCGCAGGCATGAAAGTGATTCGGACAAGGCTGTGACGAGTGTCGATGTGCTGTTTGGCTCGGATGCTGTTGATCCCAGGCCAGGCTGGACGCTGGCGCGAACACCGCTGCTGACCGAAGCGGACAAGAATCTGCTAACACCACGCCTGTCAACACGGCACGGACAGCCTCATCCGGATCATAAGGAGGTGGTGCCCCGTGTGCGTAAAGACGGCAAGTTCAAGATCCTGCAAGTCTCAGATGCGCATTTGGCTACGGGTACAGGTGTTTGCAGAGATGCGATCGATGCCTCAGGGAATGTCGTACCCGCGCAGAGCTGTGAAGCAGACACTCGCACTCTGGACTTCATTGAGAAGGTGCTGGACTCTGAGAAACCGGATCTCGTTGTCCTTTCGGGCGACCAAGTAGAGGGACCTCTGGCGCCCGATACACAGAGTGTCATCTTCAAGATCACTGCGCCTTTGATTGAGCGCTCGATCCCCTATGCCGCCATATTCGGCAATCACGATGACGAAGGTGGCCATCTCTCCCGTGAGGCTCAGATGTCTCTTATGCAGACTCTACCTTACAGCTTGTCACATGCGGGTCCAGAGCAGGTTGACGGTGTAGGCAACTACTACGTCGAGGTCCTCGCAGCCTCAAGTCACCACAGTGCTATCACAATCTACCTGCTTGACACGCACAGCCTCACACCCGACGAGAAAAACTATCGCGGCTATGACTGGCTGAAGGACTCCCAGATCAACTGGTTCAAGACCACTGCCGAAGGCCTCAAAGCCGCCCACAAGAAGTATTCACACATTCACCTCGACCTGGCATTCATCCACATTCCATTGCCAGAGTACAGAGAGAAGAACCTCATCATTAAAGGCGGCTCATGGAAAGAAGGCGTCACAGCACCAACTTTTAACTCACACTTCTACGACGCATTAGCAGAAGCAGGCGTAGTCGCCGTCGGCTGCGGTCACGACCACGTCAACGACTACTGTGCTCTTCGCCCAGCTCCCGAGAATGCGGCACGCGACGCAGAGGCCGAGCCTCAGACTTCCCACAACGATAACAGGCCTGCCCTGGGACCTTGGATGTGCTACGCCGGCGGCTCTGGCTTTGGAGGCTACGCTGGCTACGGCGGCTTCCACCGTCGCGTACGAGTTTGGGAGGTCGACACCAATTCTGGACGTGTGGTGACGTGGAAGCGCGTCGAGTGCTGTGGCGCGGATACTGAGAAGCGGATCGACGAGCTTATGATTGTTGATGGTGGACGGGTGGTAGAAGGTTCATGAAAGACTGGCGACTGAAAAGGGATTGTGCTTGCGAGCGAGGAGTTAAGGTGTATGTGACATTTGGTATCACAGGGTTCGGGTGCTAAATTAGAGACATGATCATCACGTCCATGGATCGCTAATGCCATCATGGTTTCCCGGTACTACTTGTAGATTCAATGGTCGTGTGTCCAAGAAAGCACGCCTCCACAACATCGGATATTCTACAAGGTCGTCGCAAGGTGAGATTGTCGAAGTAATACTGTGGCTGATGCTTGGCTCTATAAATGGGCCAGCACGTTTGCATGATCGCATCCTTCGACGCCGCCTCCGATCCTACGACTCCTCGCTTGTCGAAGCGAACGAAGCTAGTGCGCGATTCGCCTTTAAGCGACATTCTCGGCTGTACACATGTACCAGACCTTCACACCGTACTTGGGCACAGAACCACAGCATCAAGTACTCTGCATGCAGGAAGAACAAGTCGGGCGCCTGGTTATACGTACCGACTAGCTGCTGCATGGAAGCCAAACCTGGCCAATAACACAGGCATTCCGGCTCTTCGAGGATCGGCACCTTAACGCAGGATTCCCTCAAGGATGAACAACGCAGACGAAGGAACGATCATAACGACTGTGCGCCGCAATGGCCAGCTCATGTCATGCGAACCGTGCCGTCGGTCTAGGAAGCGGTGCGATCATGGGCTGCCGCGGTGTATGAGGTGTCGGAACCGTGGGAAGGCTGCTGAGGCGATGTGCCACTACCATCCTGCTCCCATGACACGGGCTGGCAAGAATGGTACTGCAAGGCTGTCTGCGAGAAGATCACTAGCGCCTGTATCGAGCGTTTCAAGCGAGCATCATACACAGTGAGTTCAACAAGACCGTCGGCGTTGATAGCCCTCCGGGAATCTGGGGTTATGGTGGTATATACCGGGTTGTCACGCTGCTCATTGACTGACACGTACTCGTCTAGATCTTGTGGCTCATCGTCCGCTGACAGTCGACGCGAGAGTATTGACAAAGGCACAAGTATTGTGGGCATGAACAATATGCCATCGCCACCGCTCGAGCTACCTGCGAACAATTCCACATCGAAGCGAACATACACGGCCATAACTCGCACGGGCGTTGCGTCGCCAGCTTTCACGGCAAGCCCAGATCTACTGGCAGAGGGCACAAAGGTCCTCCAAACCCTTCTTGACTCGCCTACAGCATTGCCACTGGTAACAGAACTGTGGTATGCAGAATGGGGCGACGATGCTTGCCAAGGAGCTCTCGTCAAAGCATCATGGCAAGCCGTAGTAGAGACACTACTGCCTAGACTGCGTATCGACTCCTCAGCGCCAGCTATCTCTAAAATTTGTGCCAGCATGTTCAAACACACATCACAGCCGCTACGATGGCCTTCCTCGCCAGCCAACGGTGCACTCGTGCAAGCATTCTCGGACGAGGGCGTGCGTTGGGAGACTCTAGGCCTATATTTCGCGCTCATTGGCGCAGTTCTGGGACGTATGAAAGAAGGTCCCGAAAGTGTCCTGTTCGCCTCGGAGAAGTGGGGACCAGATCGCAGATACGCAATGCAGCGGATGTTGGACTCTTGCTTGCAGTGCTACTGCATTTGTGAGCGTATGGGTCAGGTCAACGATCTCACAGTCTGGCATCTAAACCTAGCGACTATGTTGACGACGTGGTGTTACGGTGACGACTCATACCAGGCCTGGCGCTTGATGGGCGATCTGGCATCGGCTGTGGTTGCTCTGGGCTACCATGACACGACTCAGGACGATCCTCATGTTCCTTTTTATCTACAACAGTTCCGAAAACGAGCTCTGGCGGGTGCTCACGAGCTTGATAAAGGTCTAGCGACTTTCGTTGGTCGGCCGCCCCATCTCAGCAGGCGTTATATTGGCCTTGATCCGCCATTAGATTTACCAAGCTCTGTGATTATGGGTCCACCTGAAGGACTCGCGGCTGCCATAGCCAAGCTCGACAGCAACGGGTGGAATACAGAAGGACGTGTGTATCCAATCACCCGAACGAGGGCTGTAGCCATGCTCATTGGCATCCGGGAAGAGGCACTTGAGCTCTCTCTCAGACCACGGAATGGCGATGTGAACCGGCGATCGCGGTGTGTAACCTCATCGTGCTATCATCGCGTCAACATACTCTTTGCTTATACTTACACATAGGACACTGCTAGCCAGATCAGCAGCAACATGGTCATCTTTTCCACCCCATACCAAGTATGAGCCTTCCGTATGGGCTCGCCACTCGTCCCAAGATGCCATGATGCTGCTCATGCTTCGCCTCGAAGCCCTTTACACCGATTTCATCCTACACAAACTAGTGATGAGCCAGGATCCCAGCTTTCGTGGCAGGATGATCGAGACTTCACATCTAATACTGAGCCTAGTCCTGTCAGCTCTGAACCAGAGAATCGCGCTTGCCCAACACAGAATCGATCTTGAATGGACAGTAAGCAGAGAAGACACCCATGCCGAAGCCCTTTTGGTAATTGACCCACTGATATCGCAACGCAGGTAGTCTTCTACGCCATGCCATGCGCCAGCGTACTCATCCTCGAACTCCTGCGCCAGATGGATCATCCACAGCAACACATCCCAATCCGGCGTTCGACGCTAATACAAGATCTGAGCGTACTGATCTCTTGCTGCGATTGGCTGACCGCGCCCGGCCAGCAGAATTACAGCCTGTGCAAACGCGCGCAGTCAATCTTTTCGCGTAGCATGGACCGAATCCTCAATGCACCCACAACGCCTTCTGCGGCTCAACAGAACCAGCATATGCTAGTTTGCGAGCCAGAGTGGAAGGCCTGGCTTGAGGTTTGCAATGTTCAGGCGGATCCTTGGTTGGATATTGTCGCCGATGATGCGCAAGGTTGTTCTGATGAATCCCAGTGCGATGGTACAAATAGCCAAATCTGATCACGTGTGAAATCGCTTGTGATGCGAAGATATATGTACATTATGATACAATGGATCGCCTCCCGACCTGCCTTCTGGGCTCTATTTTTTTATCCTCGACCACAGCTGGCATCAAAGCGTAGTGACAAGCCTGTTCCTGTTCATGCTGATGTGTCCCGTCAAACAAGTCCTCAAACAGCGTTTTGTTCTGCAGTCCCAGTCTCCTAAACAATATCAACCTCCTTCCTCTCCCTCCCCTGCTCATTGACAAGTCCCAACACCCCCGGCACGCCCAGCCTCGCGACGACCCCCTCCTTCAACCCCATCTTCCTCTCGATCAGCCCCGGCTTCATCCCCTGCACATCCCGCATAGTGAGAACCTGCCTCATCTCAAACCCATCCAAAAACTCCCTGCCCTTCGCTCCCGGTCCGCGCCCAGCCCTCTCTTCCACCTCCGCCTTAGCCTGCAGTCGCGCGCGCGCGTGCAGCACCGCGATGGCGGGGTTCTTGCGCGGGTCTGGGACGACGCCGGAGTTTGACGTTGGTTGGCCGAAGGCAGACGAGGGTGAGAGGGTGGGGTTGGGTTGAACGGGGCCTAGGGAGCGGAGAGAGCGGGCGAAGTCTGGGTCTGAGGCGTCGAGGTTGATGGCTTCGGAGCGGGAAGCTGAGGCGTGGGGTTGGGGTTTGACGGTTGGGCCGGCGGAGGATTCGGGGGCTGGGGGAGGGGGTGGAGGGGCGTTTGTTCGTGGTTGTGGTGCTGGTGTTGGTGTTTGTGTGGTTGTTGTGGGTGGGCGTGGGCCTTTGGGGCCTTTGGGGTATTGGCGGGCTGCTGCGCCTGCTGCTTTTGATCCGGAGGCGCCCATGATATCTGAATGTGTTGGAAGTGGTCGGTTGGAGGTATTTGTCGTCGAGGGAACGTCCCAGTCAAGATGTGTATTGTGTCGCAAGGTGGATGATGATGATGATGGTTTGATGCTCAATGCGCGCCCAAAAAGTTCCAGGAATCATGAAGTCATCCTCGGCTTTTGCTGCTGCTGGAGCTTCAAGCTCAAAGGTCAGCATCACATTTGCCACGAAACATCAATGTCCACTGCAGTCGAATACTGCCTTTCAATTGTAATGATAAGAAGATTTCATCCAGGCATCAGGACCACCATGCAACACATCGACGCAAGGTACAAGTCAACGGCGAATTTCGGGGCAAAACTCCCCCCATCACCTTCTCTCATGATCATTACCACGATGCTACTCAGTCTAGTCTAAGCGATTCCGAGCCCAACTCTTGCGCCGTCGGCCATACCCTCAGACCTGCCTCTTTCGCGCATTCTCCTTCCCTCCATCAATCCTCTCAATCCCCTCTTCTGTAGTCCGACCACCGCGCTCAAAGCTCCACTCCAAACCTCCTTGTCGCGATCGCCTCTTCCAGTCAGACTTCTGGCACTCATGCTGGCGTCGCTCTCGCTCATACTGTCCGTGGCACTGCTGGGGACTTCCTCTTCATCAGTCTCTTCTGTGAGAGATTCACCGGGACGCAGTGTGTTGCGTGTGTTCCTGCCATTGGCCACGTCGGTATCAATGCGCAGGTTCGTGCTTGAGCGTCCGAATCCGTTGACCGTCAACGAGTCTGCATTGGCAAGACTGGCGCCGCGGAGGGGAATGATGCTTTCCCTAACCCGGCCGTTGGGAGAAGTGAACTGTACACCATCCCCTCCGCCAGCGCCCATGGCAGCTGCGTTGAAGATTGCGGCTGCATTGCGGCCGTCAAGTGACTCATGCAGTCTTTGTACCACTGCCTCCAATAGACCGTCAATCTTGTATGGGCGCGCGAGTTGCAACAACGAGCAATAGATCTGGGGAGTTGCCAAAACTGATGGCGGAGATGGCAGAGTCCCTGTGTATAGGTAGTGCAGCATTGCTTGCAGTGTGGGCGCAGTATGAGGCAGATAGAGCAGTCTTGGTCGTGATGGCGGTGGCATAAGACGCACATCTGGCACATCAGACTCGGTGTTGTTGTTTGGTTGCTGAGCATTAGAACCTGAGTTGCTCCCCGGCGTGATTGTCAAAATTGAGTTGCGCTGACCGTGGCCGGATGTACCACCTCGTAATGTCGAAGCATCGCCATCACCTGAAGCACCGACCAGGGATTCCCGAAGTAGATGCGTGAAGTAAGGTCCCCATCTTCGGGAAATTAGGCGCGAATTGACTGCTATCCGCGTTCCATCGATCGCCAGAAAGTCCATGTCTGCTAGCTCTCGTAGTGCCATAGATTGCACTCCCAAGGCTTCAGCTCCTGTAGGTAGTTGACGACCTGCTAGAGCAAGATCGTTCGGCAATTGAGGCGCTGCGGCGCTTGCGGACATGTATGCAGAGTTCGGCTCTGCAGTCCTTGGGTTATCGTAAAGTCCGAAAGACTCCAGTTCGACCAAACAGATATTTGAGAAGTTGATGCGACGGTTGTTGTAGTCGTCAACGAGACTGCGCTTCCTGTTGCCCAGGATCACGAAAGAGTTTCGTCGGCTCCAAAGAACACCTCTGTTCCAGCTGCCTTGGCTGAAAATACTGCCGCTAGCATCAATGCGGCTCCATGAGAGTGTACGCAAATCAAGTGCCCAGAGGGCGTATTCCTGCTTGGAAGAAGTCAAGAATGTGCCTGAAACGACAAAGTGGTTGTCAATGACACCTCCATTGGGGAAACGTAGTCCAGGTGGAGAGACTTCAGTCCACATTGCCTTCTCTGTCAGCGTGCCGTCTGTCAGTCGGACCTGGAGTTCTAGTTTCACATCCAAGAAGTTGTAGTTGGAGTAAATAAGCATAGGAGCACCGGATCCAATGCTTGCTGACTCATCTTCATCGTCTGCATCAGAGTCGGCATGAGGTCCAGCACCAATTTGATCTGCAGTCATAGTAGTAAGCGGAGCTACCACGCTGCGGTAGGCGCCACAACTCCTACCCATACCAGTCGTGCCTGTCCACTTCAAGCTGCGCAAGTTGAACACGCTGATCTGCTCGATGTAGTGGTTTGCGCTGTCTTGACCTCCGACGACTACCATTTCTGCGCCACCAGTACCGTCTAGTGAAACGCCGAGTGTACCTTGATTGGGGGTGGTGCCAGGTACATTGTGATGAACAGCTGACAAGGGTGCGTTTGCAGAACCGAAAAATGCTCCGGAGGGCAAGATGGCTGTGCAGTGTGCATAGCGGCCCTGCGGCGAGTCTGAAGTCGCGACTTTCGTCCACACGCGCGTCGGGGCGTCATAGATATGAATGTCCGACATGACCACGACCTCAGCTTGCGCGTCTCCGCCACTTTCGCTGCCTGGAGCAGGTGACATGCCGCCATAGCAGACAAGTTTCGTGTCACCTAGTGCGCACACACTGTGGAAGTAACGGGGTTTGGGAACGTCACCCTTGGTCTCCAGCTTCGTCCAGTGGCGCCGAATCAGGTCCAGCTCGTATAGATTGGAAGTAAGTTGAGGCTTGGCACGGGACAATCGTCGGCCTCCGAAGACGTAAAGCTTGTCTCCAAGGATTGTGGTGGTGGCACCGACAAGAGGATGAGGCTCCTTACCTGTTGTTCGGTGTACATTGCAAACCAGGCCTGACAGGTTGGAGTTCGAGGCTGGTGTCTGTATGGGAGGCGAGTTCAGTCCGCCGAGTGATTGGCCACCCATAGAGGAGCCATAGCCATGCGAGGGCCGCTGCGACTCGTCATGTGTTGATTCGGCTTCAGAAGCAGATTCATACTCTGCTCTCATGCCAACCAAGCTCGACTGGCTACTGTGTGCGCTTGAAAGGTAAGCACTCGAGCCTTTGTTGGACAGGCTGGTGTAAAGCCCAGTGGGCGAGGGTTCGGATTGTTGTGAGTCCATATTGCTGCTGATTTGGCTGATAGCTGGTGAAGGGACTGATAGATCTGGTGGCGACAGAGGAACAACGTCTGCAAGAGTGTCGACGAACGTGGATTTCGTCAAGCTGAGACGAGGAGGTATGTTCGATCGTTTGATAACAGGCTGTGCCCAATCCGGGATTTTTATCTCGACATGCCTCGGCCTTTCGCGGAAGGAGTCGACTGAGGTGTTGCGGACGGTGACACCGTAACCCGTGTACTCAGCGAAGTTCGGCTGCGGTGAATCAGAAGCCGAAGATACAAAAGTGGAGAAGGAGCCGCTTCTTGTTTCGTTCACAGGGCTTTGCCTGCCAAAAGAGTGGTAATCAGGTATCACAATGGGAATGTGCTTTGGTCGAGTGGTGCTCTGGCCACGAGGTGATGTTGGTGGTAGCTCGAAGGCGGCAAGAGGCGGTGTCGAACAAGGCGTCGGGGTAAAAGAAGGTCGACGTTCTGCGTATGCCTCTGGAGGCGAGTTCTTTGTTGGGCTAGGTTCACGCGTGCGGCTCTTTGCCGAGAAGGGCTTGACCTTCTTTGCGATCTTCGGTCGCTTGGGCGAGATCGACTCAGCAGCGGCAGTAGCTTCAGGTTTCTTCAGGGCAGAGTGCTCCTTGGGATTCCTGAAATTCGACCAGAAGGGCTGTGTGTCGGAGGGAGGGCTGTGCGCTAGAGAACCTAGAGGAGATGCCATCTTCGGTCAGCAAGAGAGCCTATCTGTCACGTCATGGTAATAATAATAGTATAGCAATAAGGCCCCACGATATAGGAGCAGATCAGTAGGGGGAAGGTTGTGTGGCCCTGGGAGGAGAAGAGCGGACGGACGAGCTAACTTTTGAGTGTCAAGGAAAGGTATATCTCGAAGTGGTGTATACAGCACCTCCACTCGTTCGCCAGAAAGCCAGGATCAGTTGCCACAGCGGATATTGGGTTTCGGAAAGGAACACGCCATACGCAAGCACAGATGCCAGCATTGGGAGAGCGCTGGGTTTTTGCAGTCGAGGCGGTGGCAGACGGATGCAACTATCCTGCGGGCAGCCAGGCAGTCGGGGCCATGGGGAGAGTGCGCGGTGCAGCGCGGCCTGCTGTCCGGGGCCGGCAGAGGCAGGACATAAGGGATTAAGGGCGCCACGTATAGAGAGCCTTACCTTAAGCAGAGGGGGCTTGCAGCGGGTAGTGAGGCGTGCAAGGCGGATATGCTGCAGCACCGGGTCCGCGGAGGAGTCGAAGGTTGGGGGTAGTGGACGTAGTGCGTGATATGTGTGAAGTGAGTGAGAGGTGTGCTTCGCTGTGCGGTGCGGTGCGGTGCACGGCGCTGGATTCTGCCTCCTCGCCAGCCTGCAAGCGTAGCTTTTCGCCGACCTGAGCTTGCCAAGCCGTCTCGCGTGTTGATTGGCACGCCCGTCTGCAGTCGCGCGCATTCTTCTCGTCCTGTCACGGCAACAAAACACCAGGCAAGTCGCCTTCTTCACACGCGCGCAGACACACACCAACATGGCCGGCTATGTGCAGTCGTTAGGTCGTCGGGGGCACGCGCGACGCTGTTTGCCAGGGATCCGACTCCAGCGCGCCGACCGTTTGGCTTTGACAGCTGGACGGACTGTGTATGCAAGATGATGAAACGGAGGATGCGCAACTAGTCTGCAATCGGCCAGGGAAATGTTTCAGGACTGCTTTTTTTGGGAATTATTTTGAGGTGGCAGATTTCACAATTTATCTCGAAATGGTCGGAAGGACATGTATTATGGATGTCATCTGTTATTTTCTCATTTATCATATCCAAATGCTACGCTCATAACTTTCGTGTGCCTCAACCAGTGACCGAGCGGCCCCATTCGGCCTCCCATGTCTCCCGGAACGTGTATTCGCCCAGTCAAGCAGATGCAGAGGTCTCCTCCTTGGGGAGAGGAGTGAAGCGGAGGTAGGGCTTGACAATGTTCATCTTGGGGAAGAGCTTCTCGGCCTCCTCGCCCTTGACGGAGGGGTGGACAATGACATCGTCACCTGTAGATCTTGTTAATTACTGCACATATAAAAGTCGCCTCATCCGCAGGACACTTACCAGGAACCCAGTTGATAGGGGTGGTGACGCGGTGCTTGTCGCCAGTCTGGAGAGAGTCGACAATGCGCAGAACCTCGGCGGTGTTACGGCCAGTGCTGGCGGGGTAAGAGAGGATGGTGCGGATGGTCTTCTTGGGGTCGATGACGAAGACAGAGCGGATGGTGAAAGCAATGCCCTTGGAGTCAACGTTGGTGGCATCCTGGTGGTCGATCCTGTTGACATCATTAGCTTGAGCTCTTTCGATTGCTCACCACCTTCAATCTCCACACTTACATGTCGTAGGCAAGAGCGACCTTCCTCTCCTTGTCGCCAATGATGGGGAAGCGCAGCTTGGAGCCGGAGATCTCATCAATGTCCTTGATCCAGCCGCCGTGGCTCTCAACAGTGTTTGCGCTCAAGCCGATGAGCTTGACGCCCCTCTTGGTGAACTCGGGCTCGAGCTTAGCGAAGGCACCGAGCTCGGTGGTGCAGACGGGGGTGTAGTCCTCGGGGTGGGAGAAGAGGACGACCCAGCCATCGCCAATGAACTCGTGGAAGTCAATGGGGCCACCAGTGGTCTCAGCCTTGAAGTTGGGCGCGACGCTGCCGAGGCGGAGGGGCTCAGGACGGTCAGTCATTTTGGTGGTTTTGTTTGTTGTGAGGGTGGGTGACTGTTCAGAGGACTTGGTCAGTTGCTGGCAACGCAGAGTGAGCAGTAGTGGGGTACCCTTACAGTGTGAAGATATCCTTGTGCTATAATGCAGGTAGATCAAGAATTACAAAGCAGAAGGGGGCGATCTCAAAGAAATATACGTGTTGGACAACAAAAGGGTTCAACAATCTGCCCCACCATCAGAGCAGTCGCCGATGGCGTGCGAGGGCGTGCTCCCCTCACTTGTCCTAGCAAGGGAAAGCAGCAGAATGACGCCTAACTTGGCGGCCAGCCACGGCAAAGTAATTTAAATAAGTCATGGTCACGTGAAATCTTACTGTTCTTTGCTTCAGAGTCTATTCGCACGTCGTGTCATCACTACTACATGTATGTATGGCGAGCCAGTCTGCTTGCGCCCTGCGAGAGACTCGCATCAGTGCATCCAAACAAATGGTCAACAATTGGACCCCGCTCTACAGTACTCGAGCTCGCCGAGAACCGCCGCCAAGAATGATTCATTGCCGATATCGCTCTGCGCACTCTGAAGGCAGACTAAGCAGCGCCACAGATTGCTGAGGATAATCATTCTTCTCCTACGCGTGGTCAACAGGAAAATCATACAAGGGAACAGCTACGGTGATGCAACCCGGACATATCGCTTATTGATATAATTGTTTAGAACATGTCATCGGCAAACGCGTTGAAGGACGTGCGAGATCCTCCAACAGGGCAGGACTCCACCCACGCGTGCCCTCCAAAAACGACGAATGATGATGCGTCAACTCATGCCGCCCGGAACTTCTCTGCCGTGTCTGCAGTTCAGCCAAGCTCCAAAAAGTGCTTTACCGCGGCTGCCCTCCATGGTGAATAGTCATTGCGTTGACTCTCAGCTCGCAGCTGTCTTTCTCTCCCAACAATACCAGCTGACTTTTGCAGAAGGGCGCGTGTGGAGTTGACATGTCCCCAGAGAAATGCTGACGAAAGACCGGCTCTATCGCGGTCAGGAACGGGGAAGCCAAAGCCATACCGGACCGGACCCACTCGATATCTGTTGACTCGTGCGTCGCGAAACGAAGGTAGAAGAAAAATAATGTACATGTGCGAACGCCACTATCGGTTATAATATTATTTTGTTGTCGACGGTCCTCCTTTGCTACTGCTCTCAAGACTGTCTACTCTATCAACATGGCGGAACCCGAAGTGCAGTTGCCACCTGCGCCAGAGAACGAATTGAACCACAGCCATAATCCCGACATCCAGCTGGACGAGAGCGAAAAGCATCCCAAGAGAGAATCTACTTCCAGTAGTCTCGCAAGACTTTCAAGCCGGGACGAGATTGTAAATCACTACTTGACATTCGAAACCAATTTGCCCTCGCCGGCATACCTATCACAACCAGACTACCCACATTCAAGTCAGGCATCCTCACCAGCGCAATGTCCGAACCTGGACAAATACACATCACCATTCCTCTGGAGCTCTCAGCGCAAAACGATAATCACATATCTCTCATGTGCAGCCACGGCAGTCACAGCCTATGCCGCCGGCTCTTACTCTTCTGGAAGCGCCCAGATGCAGGAACAATGGAATGTGTCTGAAACGGCCATTGCAGTCGGCATTACGACCTTCACCTGTGGATTCGGTATCGCTCCCATGGTCCTTGCACCATTCTCTGAGATCAACGGCAGACGCCCGATCTTTGTCGTTACGGGAACGCTCTTCGTTATTTTCCAGCTCATCTGTGCTCTTACTCCTACATTCGCTGGCATGCTGATCAGTCGATTCCTGGTCGGGTGCTGCAGTAGTACGTTCAGCACGATGGTTGGCGGTGTGGTTTCCGATATCTATCATGCAAAAGAGCGCAACACCGCGATGGCTTTGTTCTCAGGAGCCGCACTTTTTGGCACTGGACTAGGACCAATCATAAGTGGTGTCGTTGCATATCACACAACGTGGCGCTGGATCTTTTACCTGCAAGTCATCACCTGCGGCACGATGATGGTATTCATCTTGTTCTTCTTCAAGGAAACTCGCGGATCGGTACTTCTCAGCAAGAAAGCGAAAGCTCTGAACAAGTGGATCGCTCAGCTGGAGTCCGAAGGTCACTATGGATTTATGATGCCACTCGCAAAAAGCAACAAGGCTGGCCCGATCACCGCACCTCAAAGAATCCGCTGGAAAGTCAAGAGCGACGAAGAACGTACATCTCTTGGAAGAATGATTGGCATCAGCTTGTACCGACCCTTCCACCTATTGTTCACAGAATCTGTCGTATTTTTCTTCAGTCTCTGGATATCTTTCAGCTGGGCTGTTCTTTACCTCACGTTCTCCGCTATTCCGTTGGTCTTCAGAACTAGCCACAACTTCAACCTGGAACAAAACGGCGCAGTTTTCACCGCGATCTCAGCCGCTGCGATAATAAGTACTGGCATAAGCGTTGCGCAAGAACACATCGCCCGCACATATTTCACCGGAAAACAGCGCGCCATCTTCGATGGCCCCGAAGGCCGTCTCTACTTCGCCTGCATTCAGAGTGCACTCCTACCCGTGGGTTGCTTCTGGTTCGGCTGGACCTCTTTCCCGACGAACCACTGGATCCTCCCTGCTCTCGGCATCGGCTGCGCAACAATGGGCATCTTCAGCATTTATCTCGCCGTCTTCAACTACCTCGCCGACACGTACCATCGCTACGCCAGCTCAGCGCTCGCCGCTCAGAGCTTCTGCCGCAACATTCTGGCCGGCGCGTTCCCATTGTTCACGCCGCAGATGTTCAAAGCGATGACTTTCCAAGGCGCTGGCAGCTTTCTGGGAGGAATGGGCGCTTTGCTTACAATTGTGCCTTGGGTGCTGGTCTTTTATGGACCGCGCATCAGAGCGAGGAGCAAGTTTGCGAGCGAGATTATGGATTGAGAATCATTAATAGATTATAGATGAAAAGACGTCGAATAATATCGGTCCACCAATATTAGCAAATCTGATTGAATTTACGCATTGTTCCTTTACAGACAAACCCTTCACCACTCCTCCATCGCTCAAAAACCACTGCCAGTCTGGCATCAATGCAGTCCACCCGACATATAATGCCCGCTATTGTCGCTTTCCTCCGAAGACTCTAAAGTGCCCGAGCAAGTCGCCGACGCAGATCGATCTCTAATACTACTCGATTGAGAAGGGAACAACGCGCGTACTTCTGCATCACTCACAGCAGGTAAGTCCCAGGCCGACGGGTACTTGATGCGCGGCTTCGCAGGGCTGAACGTGCTCCTCACGGCGTCAGCGGCGCCGGTGGCGAGGCTGGCTACGCGCTTGAGGATGCCGTCGTTCTTGTGCTGCGCTTGTCGGCTTTCTTGTAGGCCTGACGAGGGAATTTTAGTAAAATGATGATGGGACAACGAACGGCTGACAATTTCTTACCTCGCGCAAGATCCTCCTCGATCTGACGACTAATCTCCCGCTCCATGAAAGGCGTCTCTCCGAACGGGAAGTACGGCGGCATGCGCCTGTGCCAGATCTCGGGCGCCGGCAGCGTTTCATGGAACGGATTGGGCTTGTTCAGGCTTTCGATCATTGGCGGGTTTGTGGGCGAGATGATGTTGCCGCGACCGCGCTCGTTGGGATGAGGAAGTCTGGATGGCTGGCTTGTCGGCCTGCGTCTGCGTGGCGAGGACTCCTTGATGGGAGATTGGCTTCGGGCTCTGGTGGCTGTTGGTGCTGATGCGGCTTTGGCTTTGGCTGGAGAGGCGGATCTGACTCTCTTGGATGGGGATGGGCTCTTGTTGGAGAGTGAGGCGGCTCTTTTACCTGGTGATCTTTTCGCGGGCTTCTTGCTCTGTGGTGCTGGTGGAGAGTCAGCGTGTTGATTTCGATCGACTTGTTCCTGTGGCGGTTCACCTGGTTCATCTTCATCATCGTCGCCCGTTGGCTGATAGAGGCTATCTTTCCTCGCAGGACTCTTTGAAGCGCCTCTCGTCCGACCTGGAGCCGTTGCTTGTGAGGCATCCGCCTTCGAGGGGCTTTTGGACCTCGTCTTTGCGATCTTCAGCGGAACAGGTGAAGCTTCTTTCGCCTTGGCAGGACTTCTTGCCCTCGTGTTGAGTTTCCCAACAGGTGCTGGAGACTTACTCGCCTGGCGTGTGGGCGCTTTCGCTGGACTCTTCGATCGACTCTTGCGGCCGGTGTCAGCTGGCTGGATGTGGACTACCTCTGCTGGGCTGCGGGACCTTGTGCTAGGTCTCCCAAAAGGAGCAGGCGACTTGCTTGCCGTGCGTGTTGCTGCTTTCTTTGGGCTTTGGCTGCGAGCACGAACGGGCCTGCTGACCGACGCTTCACGCTCGCGTTTGGTAGGGCTTTTGGCGGGACTCCTTGATCGAGATGCTGCACGACTGGATGGCTTGGCCACTCGTCCAGCAGCCACTTGGTCACGTCGTTGTTGAATGTACTCCTCATGGGTCAACCCCGAGGCTTTGAATTCTTCTCTCCGCTTATCCATTCGATCCTGCGTTTCCTGAGCTTCTACAAGATCCTGGGCTGTGACTTTAATCGCAGGCATCGATTCGCGAGGAATTTCCACGCGGCTGGTAGGAAGATTGTAAGCATCGACGACTCCAGCGTTCGTCAAGCCTGAGCGCAGCGCTACGGCGAAAACGCCCATGCGCATGCCGTCCTTCAAGCAATCGTCCAGTCCGGTACCCAGGAGGCTGCGCATGTTCTTCTTGACTTTGCGATACAGTGGCCTCAACAGCCGCGTCTGCTCATCATCGCTTGCGCGAGCATTGCCGTCGAGCTCGGCCTTGTGCTCGAGCAACATCCTGTAGCAGCGGACAATTGTTCTCTGGTCGAAGGTATCCGCTGTTTCTAGACGGTCAATGATGTCGTCCTGGGCCACATACCGAGCGAAGACATGAGAGATGAATCCGGTGGAATCCTCAAACTGTCGTGTCAAGCTGGACGATGCTGCCTTTTTCGCGTTCGTTGGCGTCGACTTGGCTGGCGACTTTTTGGCTGACGCAACCTTCTTCCCAGGTGATGACTCTTTTGCTGGCGTCGTCGCTTTCACACTCTTCTTTGGTGAGGCTTTCTTCGCCGGCGTCGTGGCTTTGGAAGGCGAAGCCTTCTTCGCAACCCTTCCAGTCTGCACGCGATCTGCCGCAGCCTCCTGTGCCTTCGCAGAGGGCACTGTCTTCCTTGGTGAGCTTCTTGTCGTTCGCTCAGGAGTGGCCGTCTTGGACTTTGCGGGTTTCGCTGGTGATGCCTTGGTAGATTTGGCTGGTGAGGCCTTGCGGCCGGCTTTCGCGGGCGTGCCGTCTGCGCGTGATTTCGCCATGGCTGAAATTATTTGAAGTAATCACTGTATCTCTGCTGGACGAAGAACGCAGAGCTCTAAAGGGATTGGAAGTGTGAGAAAGTAAACAATGGGAACGCGACAATGTTTTGCAGCGCAATCAAACATCGGAATGCAGCATGCATCCAGATTGGGCTCCGCCACACCTACGAGAGCAAACAATAGACAAAAAGAAAAATCGCACCGTACATTCTCCTTCAGTTTACACTTAGAATAAATGTATTCCGTTGAGAGTGCGTCTGGAAGGCATGACACAAGACCGTCACATGCAAAAGTTTTTGGTGGCAAATGGATGTCAAATTCCCTGATGATTCTCTCTGTATGCCTGTAAAATAGCGCCGCGAGAAGAAATACATGGAAGGCGAGAGGTTCGCAAACTCACTCGGTCAGCCTGCCAGGGCTGCGTTCGCATGCTCTTCATTCTTCTTCTTCGCCGCGCGGATATTCCTGCACGCGTTCGTGTTCCCGATAAAAGTGCAAAGTCGTGATATCTATGTCTATGCCTCGTTTCCAGCGAGGTCAGCTGCCGTTCCCTTTCCTCGTCTCTGCCACTGCCGCTCGCCGCTCGCGGCTGGTCTTGACAGTGTCATGGACGCTCAAATCGACACCCACGCCAGTAGAGACTTTTCTACTGGCCGTACATGCCCCTGCCGAGAGCTTCGTTAATGCCCCTCACGTTCCAGTAGAAAGGCCTGATCTCCTTGATGGTGCCAGCGTCACGGTCGACCTTGATCCACTGGATGAGCGGACCCAGGACCTCCTCGCCAGACTTGCGGACACGCATTCTGAGGGTGGATGTGACGACGACCTCGTTGCCGTTGTGGAGGACTTGGCGCTCGGAGACTTCCATGCGGTCGAAGCAGGTGGCCATGGCCTCACTCCAGGTGCGGAAACCGGCGTGACCCTGGTACTCGCCACCGTAGGGCATATCGGGAGACTGGTGGACAAGGACTTCAGGGGAGAGAGTGTCTTCAAGGTCGCCAAAGTCACGCTTCTCGGCGGGCGAAGCCATGTAGCGACGCTCAGCGGTGTAAAAGCGAGTAAGAATCTCCTCTGCGGTGCGGGCGTTGTGGCTGGCAGTCCTGGTGAGAGAAGGCCTGGGAGCCAAGTTGTTGGTGGTAGACATGATGACGGTGAATGAGGCGAAAAAGTAGTTGTGTTGAGTTGGAGTGAGCAGCCGGGCTTTGCAGGGAGGATGGAGCGGTTGATAAAGGCGATGGAGAACGAAAGTGCTGTTGATGGAATATCCAGATGTTGTTTGAGGAAACGGAGCTCCTTTTCCCTTTACCCAAGCAAGAGCGTGAAGGCCGTCAAATCATCGGTCGGCAGCTTTCGCGCCTGATGCGCGCCGGGCCCACATTGTCCACTTTGACGGTGCAAAAGTGGAAACGCTGGCCTCACCAACGTGCACACCAATGGTAGCCCGGCGTGCCAGCGTCATCGCGCCTCCAATCGGACGCTGCCGAGCAGACGTGTGTTAGCGCAGTCAGACGTCACAGACTTGTGAAGGGTAAAAGGGCCGTCCGGCTACCTGAAATAAGGGAGGTAAGGTAGGGTTTGAGCCCTTCCAGTTGCCGTTGATGTGAAGCTTTCAGCTGCGAATTTGGGTGGGCCGAGACATCTCCAGCGCGGATGTGCCTCGTGAGGCTGAGAGGATTCCTTAGGATCAGCGTTTCCCCTTCAGGATTGCTTCGAATCTGCTTCCAAACTGCTTCACGTCTGGCTCCCAAGGGGTCTGCTACCATGCATCTTGAAACCTCGGGCTATCGGAATCGACGACGGGCAGACAGGCAGGTCATGTGGCCCCGCGTTGATCAGAGCAGCGAAATGAGGGCGGTGGATATAAAACACGCGATAGCGTCGTATAGCTCTTAAATGCCCGCAAAATCCCCACGGTCAGCAACGGCGACTGTGCCTAGTGGTGTGACCCTCGATGCATGTGCACCGCATGCGCGGAGATTGGTCCTTTCTACACGGAGCGCTATTGACTGGATTTATCCTCGGATGCGAAGTATCATGCGGATGACCTCCAATTGTCCAAAGCTCGAGAGGTAGCTCATTGCTGTAATATAGGAGATATATCCGTGATATCAAGAGCTCGGACGATGATTTGCCGAGTCGGGCAATCCTATAGGGCAATCGTGCTTACTTCCGTGTGGAGGGAATGAAGCTCGCCTGGCTGATAATACGGAACATCGTTGAAAGATCCATGAAGTAATTACTGAGAAGAAAAAACCTCAATGATGGAGGGTGAACAGCACAGGTTCAGATGGACAGTCTCGTGGCAGACGTCGGTCTCCTGCCATCAACACTGGGACCACTTGAAACTAATTACAAGAGCTACTGAACTTGCAAAAGGAAACAGCAGCACTGTGCACCTCAACGTAAGATGCTGTAGAAATGGCAAAAGGATGAGTGCCCTAAGACGGAGTTGAACCGGCGACCTCGTCATTACTAGTGACGCGCTCTACCAACTGAGCTATCAGGGCTGAGTCGAATGGATTGCTCTATTCGATGGAGACGTGAACGGGAAATGCTGTATTGTACCTTAGTTAAGCATGCAGCGCAAGGGGAAGCGAACAACATGGTAAGGGAAGAATTGTCAGTGCCCAGAAGGTGTAAATCCAAGGTCCAAGCGAGCATATGTCGGATATAGTAGCGCTCTAGCGAGCTCCATTTTGTTTCTATCCAGATGTTTTCCATGTGTATTGTATCTTCTTTCGCATCGTGAATACCGTTCGTTTGTTGGCACCAGTGCCATTAGAGTCGATGCCCAAATTACGCCTTTAAGAAAGGGTATCCCTCCCATACCAAGATCTGACCCGTGAACAAAAACAAAAGAAACACCAAGAGACCTCCACGTAGCCTGGATAATGGCCACCTACGCAGAAGTCGCCTCGACACTCTGCGCCAGACTCTCCCTCAATGCGTTGCACACGTCGTCGAAGCCGCTGACGACATCTTGACACTCGCTCTTGCACCACTTGTCTTTGATTTTGCCTTCCCAAGGACTTCTTGACAGTTCTTCCCTTGCGGCTTCGCACCTTTCGCGCTCTCGTCTCAAGTCGGTCACCATTGTTTGCGTTGTCCGCAGATGCCGTGATGCTGCGTTCGTAGTCTGCTTGCCCATTTGTAGAGTGTCCGTCAGCCCTGCAAGAGCCTGGATCGTTGACTCTGTTTCGCGGCCCAACTTTTGCAACCCCAACAAGGGAGCGGTGTCGGGTCTTGGCAACGACGCCAGCAGGGCCTCGATCAGTGGCAGCGATTCTTCAACAGAGTCGAGATTCAGCGGTGTGGAGAATATGAATGGCGAATACAAGCTCGCACTCAGCGTTTGCAGTGCTTTCGTCTCTTTTCCCAGATGAGTCGACATACTATTTGTACTTGTGTTCAGTCGTTGCGCGCCAGACTCCAGAGCAGATTGGTTCCCCAAGTCTTGCATCTGCAAGATTGCACGCGGGATGAGAGGATCTGCTGTTGCGTCCGAGTATTGCGCCATGCGATGTATAGCACTAATGCCGTCTTCCAGCTCAGGAGACAATCGCTCCTCCAAATCGTCTTCCTCGTTCTCATCCGGCGGTTTGTCACTGAATGGCTTGCTGAAGTTGCGGACGTGTTTGGGCGAGCTGCGTTTTGAGTTGTAGGACACATCTATGCCTGAGTCGCGAGCGCCTTCGGCTGTGTCATCCTGTGCTTGTGATTCGTGCTGTTTGTCGGCGCTCTCGAGCGCGTCTTCGGTGTTGCCCTCATCGTATTCTTCTTCATCTGACAGGAAGTCTAGCTCGTCTGCCAGGTTGCCCATGCCACCTCCTCCGGCGCCATCCGCTGGCGTTGCTGAGCGTCCCGAGTAGTTGGATGCGACTGAAGAGCGGTGTCGCGAGCGTGGAGTCACGGGGCTTCGGTCGTGGATGCTGGAGAAGCTGGAGTTGCGCCTCCTGAGCTGCTCGCGGTAGGAATTTGTGGGCGATGTGTCTATTGGTGTGATGAAGTCCCGTATGGGCGAGAGAGGCGGAGAGGTCGCCATGTTCTGCGGTGAAATGAGTGGTTGATGTGGTGTTTGCAGTGTGAGTCCCAGCCAGTCGGTCAAGTGTGGAGGAGGGAGAGGACGAAGTGGGATGTTGACTTTCAGTGCTTCGTCATCCGTGGTGATGGAGTGTCGCGAGGCAGGCAGGCAGGCAGGCTTGGAACAGGTGTCGAGTGGATGGAATGCAATGGACGTGGGTATATCAGTGGTGTATTATTTGTTGACGGTGGCTTTTGCGTGGGCAACGAGCTATCGGGCTTTCAAGCAGCAAGTTCCTGCATTGAATATGGGCAGCGTGCAGGGTTCAGGGCATGGGAATGGGCGATGGACGCGGAGCACTTGCGACCCAGGCGCGTCTATGCCAGGCACATTTAACTCTCGGCACCGTCAGGCGGAGTCTTAAGACAGACAACACATCATCCCAAGACAAGACTGCGTCACGAGGATCATACTGCCCAATATGCTGCCAGCTTCACGTATCCATTGGTACCCAACGTTTATTCTCAGCCTCCCCGAATTATTACGTGTGTCTGCACGTCTTCACCATCTGAACCTTGGTTGTGCAGCTCCAATAGCCTAGATCGGCAGTCATTATGCATTCATTCCATGGGTATTAGTAGTGTGAGCCTATAAAACATACTAAATCATAGGGGAGAAGTGCATGTATTTCAAATGCTTGAGACGAAACAAGAGCTCTGGCGATATCTGTGATTGAGATGCGTGTTCTGTGGTCATGCATGAGCTTTCATGTGTAGCGGATATAACGACTTCTACAGGATTCATGTACAATCGTGGAAAATCGGGACTTATCGGCAATAGTTAGCAATGAACTATAGCTCGACACCGAGCTTTGCTATTGTAACACTCATGCCCACAATGACAACGTGGAATATGGTCGTAGTATATATTTACAATCACATGTAGCAAAGCCGCAGCTCGACAAATTGGGGCACAAAGGGTTAGGGTTAGTCTGTACATTTTCGACCGAATTGTACATCTCCTTTTAGTAAGCACTTCCTATCGGCTATGATTGACAAATTGGCTTCCACTCAACGATGAGGTACCGTACTAGTCTTCGTGAGTGATACAAATAAGTCGTAGATCAAGTTCGGTGTCAATACTTCAACAAGCATCGATGACTAAGGTCACAAGGCAGCAAGAGTGCAGTCTTGCTCTATGCCTGACGTCTACAGATGTCATAGTGAACGTTGAAGCAAGGATCTCGTCAAACAAGCGAGATCAAAAAGGCTGTTGACGACACGATGGATACTCCAACGCAAACGACTCCTCAGTATTTATATAAAATATACAAAACGGAGCTCTTCCTTGACAAGTACACCGTCCTCAAGCACCTTGCAACGGCCATCGCTTGTCCCTACTCAGGTGAGCACGATGGCGACCGCACTTCATTTCAACTAGAAACCACCTCCACGAGGTCTCAACAAAAGATATGTGACTGACAAAAAGCAAAAGATATGTGCAGTGGTTGTTTGCTTTCGGTTTTAGTGAGCGTGGGCGTGGGAGACGCACAGTCAAGTGAAAAGCGCAAAGTTACCAAACAGGCAAAATATGTCAATATAGCCGTACCAAGCAGGCTCGTGAACATTCCTATCAACGACTTCTTGCGTAGAGATGACCGATCACCCTTATAGCATAGCTTATAGATCTTTTCAAGCGTGGAAACGGCTAAAAGAGCAAAAGTTCAAACCAGACGGTTCAAGATGGACTAGGATAGACTAGGATGGTCAAAAATACATGCATCGGCCGGGAATCGAACCCGGGGCTGGCCGAATCATCTGAGGTCGGAAGACCTCGAATGGCAACGGCCAATTTTACCACTAAACCACCAATGCTGGTTGTTGTAATCGCTGTGATCTTATCAATTCATATAATCTTTTTCAATGGCCCTTTGGCGGAGATGGAAACGGCAAGGTTGATTTCAGGAAGGTAACGCTCGGAGTGTTGGATACAGTACGAGTTAGAAGAAAGAGTGCCCTAAGAGCCGTTTCAACACCCGACATATCGATACCTTTCGACACAACGACTCGCAGCAGAGCTACATGTGTTGGAATGCAACCCCAACGCGGTTCCAGTCTGTTCCGAGGCGTCTGAGTTGAGCGCAGTCGTCCTCGGAATGCGGGCGTCGTAGCTCAATTACCCCTGCCCACATCAGGGCAGTTGAGCGGGCTGTGTTCGTACAGCGTAAGGTACCATTTGCAAGAGGGATGCTGCTTGTCGCTATAGAGCCAGACTTCGGTCGAGTCGTCGGTCCTGCCGCTGTTGACGTTGAGGTATTTCCCCGAGTTGGCCACGGGGGAAATCCTGCATGCATCAGCCAAGTGTTCGTGAAGTTGGGAGAACGCTGTCTCCATCTCAGGACCTACCAGTATTGGCCGCTACCATTCCTAAGTGGGATGATCTGCAGAAGTCGGTGGTCAGTAGGATGAAATAGAAGACTCTCGTACGGGAGTATCGTACGCTCCAACGAGTGCGGTCGTTTGAGGGGCTCATGACCTCGCCCGTGAGCAGCTTGCCGTCTGGCGTGCCCTCTGGGTAGGTCATGAAAGTGCCACTGTTATTGTTCATGATGTGGTATTCGTGCTTGCCGGTCTTGCCAATTCCAGCGTAGGAGATAGCGAAAACATCATTCTTGTTCACATCATTGTTCCTGGAGCTGGTTTCAGTGATATATTGAAGACAGGGTGGCGCAGGGTACAGACCACATGTAAACGCGAGTACCATTGGCTGAGCTGCCACCTGAGAACGACACGCGAGAGGTCCGCTTGATGGCTGACTCAATGCGGTACAGCGCGGGTCCGTTCCAATCAGACATGTTGAAAGGCGTTGATTGATATGTTTTGGAAAAGCAATTTGACGGAGAGATGGCTTCGAATGAAGATGAGATGCTGTACGGTTGAGAACGAGAAGCAGCGCACTCACAGATATATATATAAGCTCTTGTATCAAGTCGAGGCGGTCACTTCGCTTCGATGCACCTCGTCAATGTGATGGCATGAAGCACGTTTCATACGTAAGAGAGTCGATCATATGCATCTTCAAGAATAGTCAGCTCATCAACCCAATAACGCATGATACGTTTTGGACCCTCGACATGCATTAGAGACCAGTTTGCATTAAGATTGTCGAGTTATGTGTCAGCATATTGTGGTAGACCAGTGGCAAGTCGAATTGTCCTTGAGGTATCTGTGTGCGTTGCGTGACGCTCAGAAGCTATTGCATTAAAAGACATGCGCAACAGTGTGCACGTATGTTGGGGGTAAGCCGGGTCTGCAGTGGTCGATCAACCTGCAACGGACGACTGATCCAATGGAGAATTGAGCAACACAGCTGTCTCTAAAATGTCGAATGATGTTCATTGCCCATAGACGTTTAGCAGCTGGAACGGATTTCTCATACTCAATGGGCACTTGTTCCACTGTCATGAGAGTGCCACGCCGTTACATGTACGCAGATCCGCTGGCGGACGCACCAGGTGTGCTTTGGCGTGCAAGCAAAGGAGTTTAGCATTGGTAAGGCGCCACCGCACACTGACCCCTCGTTTATTTTTGCATATGGTAGATCGATAGCTCAAGCTTCGCGTCGTTGTGAAACGTTGATGCTACACGTGAGTACGTCTGGGGAGCTGAACCCCACTTGGCTTCCAGATGGAGTGGCTGCATTGTTTCGATGCATGTCTCAACGCGTACGACGCTACCAAGTGAGCCATGATATCTCCCAATCTATATGTACGGTCGAGCGGTTGGGTCGGGCGCACTGGCTGACTTGAGAGAAGAAATACAGCGCAAAGAGAATTGAGACCCAGATCTGACGAGACGATTGAGTACATGCAGGCCAGCAGAAGGGCTGAGCTCGATACCGATAGTCTTCACAATTGCATGGCCATCGTACCACAGCTCAGGTGCAGGAGTGAGGTAGTCGAGCTAGAGAGGTACAGTAGCCGGGCGGGAGGGATGGCACGCCAGGGCCGAGATCGGACCGCTGAGAGCGCGACTTCCTAATGGAGAAGGCTGTGGCAGAGCAACAAGCAAGCTAGAGGCAGACCAGTCGACATGTGACAATTGACATCAGGGCCAATCTCATGGCGAGCCCAACAATTGCACGGCTAAGCCAGAGCCGGCCATACATCTGCAGGCAATGTGTGTCGCAAGCCAGTAGACTGCGCCGCCAATTCTGCGCCGGCAGGGTGTTGCGACGAGACACCAAAGACGAGACCAATGGCAATGTGCTCGAGTTGCTGGAGGCTCGAGGCTACGTCAAAGAGATAGCGGGGTCAGCAATGCAATACCTTATTCCATACATCTGCTAAGCTGTCTTACTTACGCCTGCATAGTGACCGTAATGTCCTCAACAAAGTCCTCCAAACGAAGCAAGTCGGCGTCTACGCCGGCATCGATCCCACGGCGCCATCACTCCACCTAGGGCATCTCCTTCCTATAATGGTACTATTCTGGCTATACAACCACGGCCACCATGCTGTATCTCTTGTCGGTGGCGCGACAGCCCGCGTCGGCGACCCCAGTGGCCGCCTGACCTCTCGCGAACGGACACAGACTTCGGTACAAGAAGCGAACTTCCAGGCGCTGTACAAAGAAGTAGGGAGGGTGTGGAAGAATGCTGCCATCTACGGTGATCGCCACGGGTACAAGGCTAAGCCGACTTGGAAGAAGTCGCTGCTGGACAATGCAGACTGGTTGCTGAAGCTCAATGTTGTGAGCTTCCTCCAAATGCTGGGCACCGGAATGCGCGTTGGAACCATGCTGGGTCGGGACACGTACGTAAGTCCTTCGCGCGAGCGCAAGATGACTCTGTCTGCATCACTGACATACATGATGACTACAGAGTTAAGAACAAGATGGAGAAGGGTGATGGCATGTCTTTTGCCGAATTCTCTTACCCACTTCTTCAAGGCTGGGACTGGTGGCACATGTATGCCAACCACGACGTACAGCTGCAGGTCGGCGGCAGCGACCAGTACGGCAACATCATCGCAGGCATGGATGCCATCAAGCACATCTCACAGATCAGCCCCGAATCCCTGGAAGGCAAAGGTCTTCTGGATGAGAGCGGAAAGCTGAAGAATGAGGTCATGCCCATGGGAATCACAGTGCCATTACTCACTACCGCGAGCGGAGAGAAATTCGGAAAGAGTGCAGGCAACGCCATCTGGCTGGACGCCAACCTCACTTCGCCATTCGATCTATACGGCTTCCTCCTCCGCTCCTCCGACGCGGACGTAGCGCGCTACTTGTCGCTCTTCACATTCGTGCCCCTCTCCACCATTGCGGAGACCATGACCGCTCACGCCGCCGACCCAGGAAAGCGGCTTGCCCAGCATCTGCTTGCGAGCGAAGTCCTCGAACTCGTGCACGGTCGTGAAGTCGCGGTACTCACGCGTGAGCAACACCAGGCAATGCGCAACCCAAGCCTCACATCGCAAAGCCAGCTTCAAGGCGAACGTACTGTCTTGCCTAGATCGCTAGTCGCTAGGGCGCCGTTCACGCGCATTTTGTGGCATGCCGGCATCACAGGAACGAAATCTGAGGCAGCGCGACTGATCAAGAGCGGAGGTGTGTACGTTGCTGAAAGCGTCAGTGGTGCCGAAGCACAATCCTCGGAATCCAAGTTCGCCCCAATCAAGAACCAGAAGCCCGAAGATCTAGAAAGCTTCCACCGCGATGGCCTGATCGTCCTGCGGACGGGAAAATGGAAAGTCAGGGTCGTCGAAGTCGTCGATGACGAAAAGTTTGACGACAGCTTGGATGGCAGCCAAGTGCCTCCAGGTTGGGAAGAGTGGAAGGCGTCGGGACGAGCTTAAGCATTGTCTCCGTCGGGCTTCACCACTCCAATCACCACCATATTGTAAGATATGTGTAGATTTGTAAGATTTGTTATACTGTGTTTTTGTCTGTCTGTAGATAATATAGAGGGTGTTCGTAAACCCCATCTCTGCGATGTCCAATTGTGTTGTCTAAAAGCACATTCCTGTAAAAGTTGCGTATCAGAAGAAACACGGTCCCTCCATGTCGCATCTGCTCCATCTCTGGTACCGAACGCCGAGCTCAACAGACCGAGAGAAATTCCTCACATATGATTTGAGCCTTTCAAAGAAGTAAACTGATGGCAACGACACTGTTCGTCACCGTAGCCGTGCTAAACAATGCGCATTAGGGTCATCGTAGGCATCGCTTCGTGCAAGAAAACGGAAAAAAAAGTTGTAAGACCGCGACTTTACTGTCGTCCCGGCGGCTTCAGGCCTTTCAAGCCAGTACTCGTGCTCCTCTTTCGTCGTGCCAGCAGCGAAAATCGCTGCTTTCGCCCGTCTTCAGCACCGCCAGCTGCGCCTCCCGCTTCCGGCGTTGACTTAGTTGTCGACGTTGCGCTTGCAGCTCGCATTTCTGCATTCTTGTTGGGGTGGAAGATGCGCTTGTACATTGCTTCTGGACTGCTGGGTCGCCTAGGAGGAAGAGCGGGTGCTGCACTGTGTATTGAACTCGTGGTCGATTGGGCGGGAGAAGCTGGTGTCATGGCGAATGTGGCTGCGTGCGTCAGGATTGGGGAGCTCGGCCGTGGAGAAGGGGAAGTTGAGAAGTTGAAAGCCTTTGAGGCGATGGACGGAGTGACAGGCTGCGATATTGACCCGTATGGCCAATTTGGTATTCCGAGTCCTGGGCGATCCGGCCAGGTACTGCTCTGTCCAGGTCTGCGGAATCGATGTTGGTGCAAGTCTTCAGCTTCTGACTCATCGGTGTCCGAGAATTGAGGCGAAGAGGAAGTGAAGTCTGGGATGAGAGAGGGAGAGCGAGATAGGTGGGTTCCATCTTCTGAAGAACTTCGAGGGCTGCGATCGCCGGCGAGATGTAATTGGAAAGATGGAGCGAGCGGCTTTGATCCTGTGAGGATCATACTCTCAGTGGCGCGTTGACTTATTCCTGCGCTGGACCGACGTCGGCGACCTCGCTGTTGGAATTTCTCCGCTGTGGACTGCTTGCGCATGGCACTGAGTCGGAGATTGACTTGCGAATCACTGAAGTGTACGCGCTCGCGAGCATCCCGGATAGACCTGTCAATGGCTTGCTCGACGGCTGTGCGTCGCTGGATGCGGTCGAGCTCAGGCCAAGTTGCCTTCTCGCCCTTTTCCATCGCATCAACCATGAATTGTGGCGTTGGGTTGCTGAGGATTGCAAAGCTGAGGCTTGTCTCTGGCAAAATGGTGATATCGCCCGTGTAGGTTTGCTCGAGGATAGAGCTACCTATGTGGGTGAGCTTCTTAAGGGCCGGAATAGGAAACTCAGATAGCTGTCGGAGGCGGTAGACGACTTCTGTTCGCGCTATCTCCGTCAGAGCGTCTGCCCAGCTGCGCTGTGAAGGATGCACTTCGGCGGCTGTATGGCCCTTGCGAATGAACGGAACAACGTGAGGGTTGACTTGTGAAACAATGAAGTGGTTGACGTCCATCATCGCCCGGAGACGACCTAGAGGGATATCGTGGCTGACAGAACCATCGATGAAGTACATGTCCTCGCCGCCAAATCGCTGTATCGCCAATGTACGTGGGTTCCGTTCGTATAGAGGTGCAGGCCGATAGATGAAAGGGACAGAGCAGGACGCGGCAACCGCGGATCGGATGAGCACGTTCGGAGCGGTAATGTAGTTGAGAAGAAGTGGCTCTTCCTTGGCGCTTTCATGAGACACAGCAATGGACAGGATCCGTTGTGTGCGGTTGTAAGCGTCCATGAAAGTCATGTCTTTGACGTGGCTCTGCATGACGTTCTCCAGATTCTTGATGTCGTATAGGGAGCCCTTGGTGAATAACCTGTACATCATGCTGCTCCACCTTGCCTGGTCCTCGCCTTTCGTGAAGACTTCGAGATCGTTGCAGAACTCACCAAGCAGGGTAGGAATCTCTTCGTCTGTCTTGGTGCACACTACAGCGGCGACAATGCTTCCAGCAGAAGCACCTGAAATCACGCGAGGTAGCACATCGGCTTCGAACATGGCCTTGACCACGCCAATGTGCATCATGCCCATCGTCCCACCTCCTGAAAGCAAGAGAGCTGTCCTTCCATAAGCCTGTCTGGTCTCCACGACGAGCTTTTGCACCTCCAATGCTTCGTGGCCATGTCTTTCTCGCGCGGCCAATCGCGTAGCGCTCTCGATCGTGTCCACAGCGGTCCTGACATATTTCTCGATCAACTTCTTTGTGCCGATGCGACAGTGGTCGTACAGTTTTGGGTTTCCAATCCCTGCGACATCTCTACCCAACTCTGTCCGTATCACACGAAGCATGCGCGCCAGATCTTCGTTATCTCTCGCAGATTCTAAATTTTGCAGCTTGCGCTTCAAGTCTTCATGGTCGTAATGTTCGTCCTCATCTTCCGCCTTCCACTCGTCGCAACCATCCAGCTTGTCCAACTCTTTGGCTGCTTGGAGCCATTCTCCGTGCGCTTTCGCGGCTTGTAGTCTGTCGATCTGGATTGAACGTGTCTGTTCCTCCAGTGCCAGCTTAATCTGCTCTTCCGAGAACTCGTTCGTATATCCTCCGACATTGAGAGAAGCGATGGTCTCTGTAATGTTTTGCACAGTGTCCAGAGACTCCCGCACCAGCTTGTTCAAGGGCTGAAGAAGCGACGCATATCCGCCGACATCCTTGCCACTCCTCCGTTTCTTAACCGGCCTTCCTCCATCGTCCCAAGCGACCTGGCCATGTCCGAAGACGTCCAATCCAACAGGCGTCCTGAAGTCGTACAAGCGGTCCATGCAGAAGCGAGTATCGGATCCATGCGCTCAAGCGCGCTAGTGCTGCGTGTATGCGCGTGTAGAGATCGGTCGTCCGAAGGGTGTATTTCTCTGTTGCGTCGTGGCGACAGCAGGCGGCATTGGCGGGGATATTATATTGTCAAAGAAACCGCCTTTAATTTTAAAAAGGCAGCAGGCGCTGCCTGCCTTGACAACACACGACACCCCAGGATTCACCGCCGAACGGTGACGCTGCGGTCACGCGTGGGCCGGCGAAACCGGTAGTTTCACACTAGGACGGGGAAGCAAATACCACTCTCGATCTACTAAGACGACTAGACCGCGTCGGCAGTGGGCGATATCGGGTATGGACGTGTGAAGACTTGACTTGACGTCTTTGTGGCGGGGCGGGCTGAACCCAACTGAACGGGAGAACGATGGCAGAATGCTGGCTGTTCGTCAAGGCAACATGAGAGCAAGACGAGACCAGACGGCATGTTGTACTTCTTACTCTACTACTATTACTTGGGCACAACAGGCACGTGTCATGACTCCTGCTATTGAGCGAGCATGTGAAGGGGTGTCACACGCCCAGCAGTCTCAGTCATGCAGGGCTGAGAAAAACTGCTGCGACAACAGATAAGGTACCACTCCGGGCAGCAAAACAGCAGACAAAACATGTGATGCAGGTGACCCAAAGATGACGCAAGCTGGCAAGGAATTCTTGACTCGAGGCGGTATGCATGCATGCGGCCAGTACATAGTAATGTAGGTACACCCGGAAGGCAACGCAAAGCGCGGGAGACATCGTCTCGATCGTGAGATCGTGGAATCGTCAAAGCACTACCATCGTATAGTAGCTCGAGAGTAGGCAGCCAAACGGCGAGCCCGAACTCATCCGGCCATTTCATCTTACCCTTCCACGCAGCCCCCCTTCATCCGAAGGGCTGCACGCAGGCAGGCTGCTTACCTCCAGAATGCCATCTGACCCAAAGCGCGGGATGCAATAGCAACAGCACATACCCAAACCGTCAATCGCAGTGCGTAGCAGCTGATCCCGCCTGCCTGGCCCCACGCGTGACACTGCGCCCGGGGCTGCAAAATGTACACACGCGAGCCTATAGCAGGCTCCGCCCGCGAGCACAATCATGTGCTGGCCCCTTGCAGGTCGGGCCGTTCTGCTGCGAGTTGCCGAGCTTGCGATGCGAAATATTGGCATGTGAAATATGTACCTATGCTGGCACTCGCACCGCTGGCTTTTGTTTCATATGCGGTTTCAGACTGGACGCGGGATGTTGCGTTGTTGTTGAGAGCACAAGAAGTGTTTGTGGGATATGCAGTGATGTTGCATTTCTTGGTGGTGGGCAAGAATTACATGTGATAATGGACGTGAGAATTGACGGGCGACAGTGCCGTCTACCCGACCAAAGTATGAACAAATTAGTGACGTTTATTTGGAATATGATATCATGTATTCGTTAACAGAAAGGAGTAACGCCCGCCTGATCGTCTTCAAATCATTCTAAAGGTCATTCTGGTCCTCTTGCCAAAACCACAAGCAAACTGGCCCGCAGATTCGCTCCCAGCACTTTCTCAGCGGCGATTCCCAGACATGCAGGGCCACTTCCGGAACTGTTGACATTGCCTCTGCCCAGGACGATGATGTCTCCACCATTCTTCGGATTCTGAGAGACCTCGGTCTTTGCACGCTCGACAAATGCGTCCAGCACAGAAGTTACCGAAGTCGATTCGAAGATGACGCGGTCGGCAAGATCTTCAGGAAGGGAGTTGCGCATTGTACTGAAGAAGGCCGCATCTGATTCCAGAGATTCTTGAGGGCTGACAGCTTCTTTGCTACCAGCTGTGACGGCGACTTGCTCAACACCACTTTCGCCACCGGAGGAGCTCGGCGGTACACTCGACGTGAGGTGTACAATCGTGGCAGTCACTTCTGGATTTTCTGCGAGTTGGAGGACGAGGCGAAGTGCAGCACGACCATCATGACCACCGAGGAAGGGGAAGAAGATGTGGTGGCTGCGGTCCAGAGCTGGAAGAGTCTGGTACTCGCTATGTCTCCGCAGACTCAAGCGACTTGCCGACCGGCTGAGAGTGGACGGCCGGTTGTTGTTTAGCGTTCCGCTGAAGCCTTTGTTGATGAAGACAGCGGTATTGCATGTCGAGGTCGTGAGCGTGCTGGAGATGAACTGAGTGTAAGCATCGTTGGAGAATTTGTCCCTGACGCTGTCGTTGGAGATGGTCTGAGTTTCTGTCAGACCACCTGTCTCACTCCATGGTAGGAGCAGGAGATCTGAAGATTCATCCGTCGCCTTGTTGACAAGAACATCTGGGTAAGAGCTGACAGGTGAGATAGTGACCTCGCCCGAGACGGCCAGGTTGTAAATCTGACCGAGAACCCGGAAGGCATTGAGGACAGGGTCGAAGAGCGAGTATTCGTCGACCTCCGACACTTTCATGACTGTAGAGCTACGCTCGGTCAATTCAACCAGTCGAATGCCGTGTACTTGCAGCGGCTTCTTCCTGGTGTAATCGCCTTGGACAGTCACGTTCTCCTCCGCCTCAGCTGTTATCGCAGATCTTCCTAGCGAAGGATGTGATCTCTTCACATTGTCGCTTGATTTGCCGCTGAGCAGAGAGACGAATGCAAGCAGCGTCGGCATGTTATCAAAGCGCAGGTAGACCATCAAGCTCTTCACCTTGTTTGATTGCAACTTGGCTCTGACCACATCAGTGTCCCCGTCGCTGCCGTCGAGCGGTTTGCCAGTGTCCCAATCAATCTCGCCTCGCTTCCATGCTTCGAGCTTCCTCTGGTACCACGGCGGATAAAGCGCAGCAGTAAGTGGCGTGGTAGCAAAGGTCGTAATCAGAGCCATGACAACGAAGATCGTAAAGGTTCTTGTGCTAAGGATCTTAGCCTGCAGTCCGATGTTGAGGACGATGAGTTCGACCAGACCCTTGCAAGACATAAGCGATCCGATGGTGAATGACTCTCGCCATACCATACCAGTCAATCGAGCGGCCAGTGATGCGCCAATGAATTTGGCAGAGAAAGCGACAACAGTCACGCCGATGGTGTAACCCCAAGTGATACCATTGTCGAGCAGACCGACGTTGGTGTTCAGTCCCGAGAGCGCGAAATAGAGCGGTAGGAACAACGCGCTGATGAGATCCTCAATCTTTTCCGTTACCTTGATCGCGAAACCACCCTCGTGTGGACAAATAAGGCCGGCCATGAAGGCACCGAAAATTGCGTGCACACCGATGACGCCAGTGAAGAAGGAAGAGCCGAGCGCAATCATCAGAGTCAGCACAATGATGCCCTGGGAAGGACCGTCCGTCAATGCATTCTGGCGCCTCAGCACCCATAGGAACGCTGGGCGTACGGCAAAGAACAAGAACATGGAGTATGCAACACATGTCAAGAGGACATAAAGCGCAGTTAGGCCGCTTCCTGCATTGACAAGTGCAACACAAAGTGCGAGTAGGATCCAGCCCACAACATCGTTGCCAACTCCAGCTGACAAAACGATGATACCGACCGGCGTTGAGAGTAGCTTGAGCTCTGTCAGGATACGACAGAGAACGGGGAAAGCCTGACGAATATTAGTGCGATGCAAAAGAGGCAGAATACTGTACTTACTGTAATGGCCATCGCAACACCGATGAAGAGTAAGTATACACCAAAATCGATGTGAACAGTGTCTGGCTCGTCAGAAAACTCCTGATAAAGACCCCAAGCAATAGCACAGCCAAGTCCAAAAGGTAGTGCCATGCCAGCCAGACCAACACTGACTGCTGACCTCCAGTTGCTGATCAAGTATCGCATATCGACTTCCAGGCCTACCAGGAACAGAAATAGGACAAGTCCAAGATTGGCGATCAGGTTCAAATTGGGGATCGAGGCCGTCGGGAAGATGGCATCAGAAAATCCAGGAATGCGGCCCATCACCGAAGGGCCAAGTAGGATACCACCAATGACTTCTGCAATAACGCGAGGCTGGCGGATGCGCGAGAGAGGCCAATGGAGCAATCGGCAGAAAGTGATGATGATGCTGGCCTACGATGGCACAAGACATGTTAGAGCCGGAGTGCTTGCCTGTGACATTATCGGAGAATGTTTTACCTGGATGATAAATAAGATGATGGGGTTCTTCGAGTCGTAAACAGATGGATCTTCGCCTTCCAAGATACCACCTTGAGGCCTTGCACGCAATGTACTGGAAGGGCTGGCCGCGCTCGAGGCGCTGACCACGCTGGTCACCACTTGCGTGACAGTCGACATTGCTGTAGTGTAGAGAAGATTGGCCTCCCAGGCTGAGTGTGCCGGCTTTCAGCCTTTGATCATGCTCCCACGAACGCGCTGCAACCAAGGGATATATATACTTGAGAGCGAGCAGCGAGTATGTATAGGTGTCGTGTGAAAAGATGCTCACGACATCCAAGACTGCCCAGAGTCGTGTCAAGCCTAACACGCGCACACGGCTGGCGGCGGGGAGGCTGAGGATGAGCAGAGCAGGCGAAAGTGTGGGATTGTACCCTGCGTCTGATGACCCGGCGCCAGCAGAACGCCAGCAAAGAACCACCCCATGGGCGCGAGCACGGGTGCTGTGGTCGTGGAAGGTCTAGATCTCGGCATTCCAGTGGCGTTGGCTGGATGATGACAATAGAAATGTCTTCATTTTGATATTAAGAGAATCGCCTTCACGTGTGTCTTCCAATCTTCATTGTACCCAGTCTCGCCAGTGTCAATCTGACATGCCATCAATTATGGCATGTCAGTGCTGCTTTGCCTCGACACCGTCGAAGTCTGTGAAGGTCGGGTGGCGTTAGGGTTGTAGGAGCTGAAGCAGCTGTCAATCTTGGCGTTTGCGTGGTTTCTGAAGTCGAACACAACACCCTGAAGGGCACATGATGTTCGCTGACTATTGCACCACCACACTCCCATTGTTTTGCCATGTGCCTCGCATCACATGCTCAACCGCACTGTCATAATCCATACGCCTTGCATGGGGCTAGAGATCATGGGTGTACACCGCTGCTATGGCTCTAATTTCGTCGACTCATGCTTCGTATCGCTTTGATGCTGTGCCGCCGCACGCCATAGGTGCTTGCCTGTATACCACCGTATCTGCATACCGCCTCTTCATGATAAGGCCTATCGATATCTCCTTATCTGCTTGTGGCTTCGCTGGTCAAGCCGTCCCGTTATAGTCAACAGGCCAGCTTGGCAAAATATCCAGCACCCTCACGTCAACCTATATCCTTCAAATCGGATTACAGGTTATCATTTCGAAGACCAACCCCTAGTCGCTAATCGGTGTAGACGTCAAATATGTGCTATATAAATTTGCTGACTTGCCTCTACTCCATCGATCAAGCAATTGATCACTGGGGATATGGTCTAGTGGTATGACATCTTCTTAGCATCGAGCTTCACAGCTCTTGTTAAGTGGAGAAGGTTCTGGGTTCGATTCCCAGTTTCTCCATCATTCTCATCATATAGTTGAGTTGATCTTTTGCTCCTGGTCGACCGGGAACGACTTTTGCCCCCGGCGCTCTTAGCTGGTGTTCAAACGATGACCCTTGCACATGAGGGTCAAAAAGGTACGGAGGTACAGCTGCGGCACCTTGATAGACGATCGTTACACCAGGACAATTACTCTATCCTTCCGTGCTGCATACAGTCTTTATTCGGACGACGCTTTTGCTCTTCCCAAGCTGTGGTTCCTTTCATTCACCTTTGCTCTTACAGATCGATCGGTTTTGATAAGAATAAACGTTGCTAACAAAGCCAGCCTGCCTTTCTTAATGTGGATGTAGTGATCGACAGACTGAACTCTTACTCATTATATGGTCCGGCCATAGATGGCAAATCAAAAGCAATCCTTTCAACTCATCACTGGCCAGCATTGCAGCTTCTGCGTCATCATATATCTTTGCTACTTGGCCAAGAAGGTTTACCATATGTCTCTCAGATGGTGCGAATATCTATCTGTGCACTGTGGTGGTTGGGTTTCAAATCCGAAGGCTGCAGTCCAATCCGCGGCAACACAGCACTCTTTCGGCGGACCAAGCTCTCTGGAAAGTAATTCGTAGCGCGTTGACATCACACAGCTATGGCAGTCCACCTCAGTTTGTCAGCAGTCCGCATAGCCCTAACATACCAGGCGCTTGCGGTCGTCGAACGTGGTTAAGCTCGATCTTGGTGGCCTTTACCGTTGCCCCACTTGTTGTGCAGATCACTGGAAGGCAGAATAGCATATAATCGAGATGGGAGCCATCAGGACTATGGAACATTTTCCACAGACAATCTTAATAACAGAAATCGCCATATCCTACGATCCTCTCACTATAACGCAGAATGGACCTCCGTGGGAAGAATGTAGTTTTGGTTAGAGCTTTCCTGAGAGACGATTGTGACAAAGTACGAATTGAGATTGACTAAACATTTCCTACAGACTGGTGCGTCAATGGGCATTGGCGAAGCCATCGCAGAATCACTTTCTCGTGAGGGTGCGAATGTCGCCTTACTTTCAAGATCAGAGGCAAGTCACGAGCGGAATCAAAGTATTTCTAAACCGACACTACTGACCGGCTACGACAGGAAAAATTGACTGCGATCGCTAAGAGACTGAGCAGTCAAGATACTGGAAGCCGATGCGTATATCGCACAGCAGATGTGGGCGACTATGGCTCAATCGACAAAGCGATCGAGTCCATCGTCGAAGAACTGGGCATGATTGACGTTCTAATCAACAATGTATGTCACCAACTTCGGACTGACGGTATTCTATTCGGAGGGCTGTGCTCATGTATACAGGCCGGACTAGCACTAGGCGCTCCAGCAGCATTCCCTGACCTCAACATCAACGACATCCTCACAATGAACAGCACAAACGTGAACGGCATGATGCTCGCAACTTACTCGACTCTAAATCGTGCCATGAAGAAAGCTTCGGGTGGCGAAGGCACCATCTTGAATATAACTTCGGTAACGGCCCTCGAGGTCCCGCCTTTCGCAGGAGAATCTGTCTATCACGCGAACAAGGCCGCTCAGGAAGCTTTCACAAATGCGCTTCGAAACGAACTTGTGGGCACGAATATTCGTGTTCTAGCACTAAGGTGGGTAACTCAAGGTGACATTTGAGATAATGGCTGACCTGAGCTTTCCCTTTCAGGCCTGGATGCGTGGCGACGAACTTCCATTCGCTGAGGGTCAATCACGACAAGGAGAAATACGACAAATTCTTCGAAGGCTACACGTGAGTGATCTATCCGATCTATGATCCAAGGGTCTAGCTAACAGTAGTGTCAGTCCTCTAGAGTCCAAAGACATTGCCGATGCCGCAATCTATATGCTGAAGCAACCAGTTCACATTTCGGTCAAGGCGATGGACGTGGTGCCGACAGGTAAGATACTTCGCCAATACCAAAGCTTATGGTCGCTTACACTCGCTACAGCGCAGCGTAGTCTGACAACGTTCGATCGTCAGTGGGATGAGCGTAATGGGAATTGAGCTGGCCGCAGACTGTTGATCAAATTGAGCTGAAGCACGAAGCACGAACGATGATGTTTGGATTTTCCGACCAAGTCGGGAGGGAAAAGAAATGCGCGAAATTTAATCTACGCCGACCAGATCTGAGGATCGAATCGAAGACGCAAGAGAATAGCCAACTCAACTTGAGCGAGAGACTGCTGGAGAAAATATCGAGCCTACATCGATGAAGCTTACATTGTGTCGACTCGAATGTCTGACCGTGCTCTATCCAATATTCATCTTATGAGTGTGCTTGACAACATCGGTTCCGCGCCTCGCTGCTCCACAACTTCACTAACATGTTATGCTGACCGAGGATGCACGTGCTACCCTGTTAAGCCGAGCGCAGCAAACGACTGGACTTCTCTTGAACTACAGCTTCTGAATAATCACTATACTACATACGTCTGAGACTTCTACATGTCTCCAACAACACTGCTTACCTGTCTTCAATCCACGTACCAACAAAACCATACGGCATTGGCTTCCTTTCGATGGAGTCGCCTCTAGTAATGCCAACAACCAGCGTCAGTCGCCATCGTCCGTTCACACAGAAACAAGTCAGAGCTGACAACAAACACTCTACTGCCCTACTGCTTACGAGTCACGACACACGATTCTCAGAGCCTCATTGGCTTACCGAAGGAGCTGCGCGACGAGATCCTCTGGCTAGCGGTGCAGGACGATGCAGATTCGGGAGAGACGCCGAGCTTATATCTCGACCAAGTCCGACCACAAGAGCTCTCACCCAAGTCTCGCGCATTGTTCGTGCCGAAGTGGCAGACATCTACTGGTCTCGGACAAAGTTTCAACTGTTTCACTACAGTACACACAGCCTGATCAGGAATAAAACCCACGAGGATCATTGCGGCTTTTTCCGATTCCAATCATGGATTCATGGCTCAGCACTTGGGGCATGCTTGCCGTACCACACGTTCGTCTACTATACATCGAATTGTCTTTCCATTCGGGTAGACGTGACATACAGCTCAAAAGTTATGCAAGGCCTTCCATCAATGTATGGACAGGCAACGGCTTCGGAGCGGAAGAGGGTCTGAAAGCATTCGTCACAGCTGTACTGTTCCCACATGACTGCACGACAATGACTCCCGAGAGGTTGGAGAAGGTATGTGAAGTTTTCTACGAGGTTGGCCGCATCATCTCCAACACGGAGGGCTGCTTCCTGGACCAATGGCTGCGTAGATCGCGCGGAGCGGATGGATCAGAACAGGGCGAAAGTGGCCGACTTGTTGAGCTTAGACAGGTGAGGAGCCAAGGCTATATATCGCATGAGATGAGGAACTCACCACAGATTTTAGGCTCGGGTATCAAGACGAATGCAGTCATTTGGAGGGATGGCCTACCTGTAGATCTACTTGACCTACCGGGCGCGATTCCTATCAATCTCGACAGCGCGTAAACATGCGGCAGATGATGTTGAGGAGGACGATCAGGCTGGAGTATCATACTTGATCAGTAAAGCGTAGCTATACTAAGCAAAAGATTCTGTAGCACAAGATCATGGCTTAGAAGCATTTCCACGTACAAACACGGGCTGCTTATGATAGCCTGATGGTGTAAGCGAGACTGGCCAATGCCGGAGGAAACCAACGACCTTGCGATATTTCGCGAAATGAACTCACTCACTTTCACTTTGTACCACAAATACGATTTAGCCATTCACAAGCCCTCAATCCCTAGACACACTGTCACATGTCGGATCTTGAATTAGACAATTCCCACTTTCACAGAGTTGAGCAATCCCTTCGCTCGCTCACTCACTCACTCAGGCAGAATCCTCGCAACGACCTTGTGACCTTGCACTCGTCCAAGTGATAGTTCACACGTTGTTTCCCTTCTCGCTATTCATAAGCTCAACCAACTCAGGGTACCTCTTACCTTCCGAAACAGAACATCTCAAACTTTTCCATTGCTGCCCAGAACGCCTTACCACTAAAATACTGAGCTGATAACAAACGCCAGCCACATTGAACCCTCCAACCAACCTTCCAAAACAAAAACCTCAAAATGGCGAAAGCAACTGAGAATCATACAAACTCGGCACTCACCAACCTCTGCAGCAACACACCCGGATCAAGCTATGAAGCCAAACCCCACGACTCGCGCACCAGCACGCAACAGCCATTCAGGTTCTTGGACCTCCCACCGGAACTGCGCGACATCATCTACACCTTCGCATTACACCCCGACACGAAAGCGCCACAAAATGGAAAACCCCCAAAAAAGCCACAACTCATCGCAGGCTTATCGGGGTCTCCGGCAGCCCTCGCTCTCAGTCAAGTCTGCCGCATCGTCCGCCGGGAGTCCATGAAAGCCTACTACTCCAAGACCACATTCGTAATCCGAGATCTCCCAGACTCGGTGGCCAACGTCTTGCATGGAATCTGCGACTTTAGCGCACGCTCTGCTCCGCCAGCGCCTGCACCGCTGGACTTATGGGCGCGGACATGGGGTGTGCTTGGAGCGCAGCACATTCGCTCGCTTTACATCCGTCCTCTAGAGGGCTCGGTGCAGATTTCCATGGCAGACATTGCCAATCCGGTCTCTTTCGACGAGGCAGCATGTGCCAACCTCAGTGCGTCTGCGCGCGAGTCCGCTGTATTGAAAGCATTCCGCGGTCGTGACCGGAAAACGCCAGCGGCCAGGAAGATCGAAAAGTTCCTTGACGAAGTAGGAAACGAATGGCACGCTGCCCGGAGAAGGGAGGCGCTGGCCGAGTTATCTGAGAGGCTCCCGGGACAAGTATGTAAACGCAATCTGCAGAGATTAGAAGAGGCTTTGGCTGACATGTGCACTAGTGTGTTTGCTCTTGACAGTATCATCCCGAGAATCTGTCAACTTGACAAGAGGATTCTCAGTGAGTGCGAACGGAGACGAGGCTTTGACGGTGTAGCGAGGTCATGTTGGTCTGAGGTCCAGTATACCCATAGTACTGGATGGTGAAGCATACAAGTAACGTGTATCTATATCTTCTTCTATCGAAGCTTTGAAGTCACATGAGCAGAATAGCAGCGTTCACAACAATAAACAAAAAGTTAGGGATGAGAATCGCAGCTTGCACGGTAGCAAGTCACAGGTCCAGACGAATGGCGTAACAGGTACCTCTGCGATCGCCATCTAGTAGTAGCTACCTTATCAATCTCGATTTCAAAGATCTGCAGACGGGTCAGGCTTGAAGCAAACATACTTTTATGCCAGACCCACACTAGTCCGTTGATCGACATTCTCAGCAAGGGGATTTGTAAAGCGTGTTCGCAACCTGAAATGCCGGGAAAGGTGATCAGGCGGGCTTCGTGCAGCCGAGACACAATGCGTTGTTCGCAGCGTGATGGTGGCAACCACTTTAGGCAGTGGCTGTTCCCTGCATTTTCTTTTTCTCGAGCCTCACGCAATGTCAACATCTCGATGTTCTTGATTTTTTCGTTCGCGATGATGTGAGAGGGACGGCGGGGAACGGAAGGAAATGGGCGCGTGCCCATGAGGCTCTGCTCTCGAAACCCACTTGGCTAGCGTGCGGATGCGGAGAGACCCCAGAAAAAGCGTTGAGGGACAAACATCGAATTAGCACCTTCGCAGCGCCTGGCCATGCGACGAGGGATTGTTGGCGACGCGGCACCGATGTCATGGTGCGTTAGGCCAGGCGCGTCTGCCCTCACACCCTCTTTCTTAGGTGATGTTGTCCTGTGGGAAAATGGCGATTGTGAGGAGTGAAGGACGGAATGTCGTTTGACTCGTTTCTGATGCGGATCGGGTGATGGTGGTAGCTAGCGTCGATTTATCGAGTGGATAGAGGAGAGCTAAGCTGGTGAATCCTGGGGTGTGGATATGGATGGAGGGGCATGCCAGTAGTAGCATGTGGCAGCTTACAGCTCTGCCTTTTCCTCGAATTCCTGGTACCTTTTGACAGCCGTCGGGACATCGACGATATGTGTCAGATGCACGCCGATGTTGTGCGACATAGGCGAGATTGGCTACTACTGTCATGGATAGAAATACCTTCTAGATACCTTGCCACTCCAACATTCTACACCGGCAGCTGTCTCGCGTGTCGAGAGGAAAGCTGACGGCCAGCTCCACGGTTGGCGCAGTAGCAACGAGGTACGTGTGGAGCGGTACCGTAGGCCAGATGCGCCGGTGGTCGGGAGTTGGATCCGAGTGAAACTCAATGCGGCGTCTAGGTGCGACCATTGGGACGCAGTCATGGCTGTGTTGGTGCTGATGCGTGTCCGAGGACAGGGAGCCTTCTTGCAGAGTGAAACATTCGCTTGTGTGCCGAGTGTCAGGTCGAGGAGGAGTGTGAGAGGCAAAGTGATGGGCATGCACAGATGGAGATAGGCTCTCAGTAGTAGGCTCGAAGGAGACTGGCGCAAGAGTGAGAGAGGACGGGAAGATGCGATGCTCTGATGGTTTGGCGCAATGCGGGGAACCTTGCTCCTTGCCATGGTCGGGCGCAGGGTGCCTTCCCTTCCGCACGACATGGCTGCAGCGCTAATGGCGACCTTATCGTCGCCGCCGCAATAATAATACACCCAGCTATCCCAGCGCCCGTCCCACCCGCCTCGACCCAGACCACACTCTTCATCATACTCCTCCGTCTCATCGTCCGCTACAGACACACCACGCGTGCTTGTTTGGACTCCCCGCCTGCATCATCACCCTCCCGCCGCGTCATGTAAACACGCCCAAATCTACCATCCGCATTCCACGAGTCTCAGCCGCCACTGCTGCTGCGCTCCCAACTTCACCTCGTCTACCAACTGATAACGAGCCTGCTGCCCTCGCGACATCCTCGTGCATCTCTTCCCGCCCTCGATCATCCACGTGCATACTCTCCACAACTCCATCTCGCGGCCAATTGATCTCGCAGCGAACATCAGCATCAGCGTCTCCAATCCCCACCCACGTCTCCACACGTCGCCCACACCCATCTAATGGCGACCATTCTCGCCCGTCCCGCGCCGCTGCCCGGTCGAAACACCCCTCCGCCTGGCCATCTGAACATCAACACTTCACAGCGAGGCACGCTGCCTGCCGTCCCGAACAAACACATCCCATATTGCTCGCCAGGCCCCCAGCCGACGCCACGCCAGCTTGATACCCCACCAGCTTCCCCACCAACCGCCACACAGCTCCTCGAGACCACCTCCCTCTTGCACCCGCCTGCTGCATACAAAAAGCTGAGCAAAGAGCCAGTCTTGTATAATATCTCCGCCGCGGCCCTGGTACAGGCTCTCGATCACATCGCCACCCAGCCGCTGCCATCGACGAAGCAGGTCTTCCCATGGCTGCACGGACTACACGCAGACAACCAATTGCAACTTGCATTCTTCATCGCGCGCAAGAAATCGCTTCGTCGCACTCCCAAATGCATTCGTGGCATAACTGTCGTCAAAGCTGGTGGCGACCTGTCCCACAGCAAATTGAAGGGTGCAGTGGCGCCAGATGAAATCCTCCAATGCCAGATTGGCGAGATGGAGAATGACGATGGTGACTTTTTGGAAATTGATCCTCGGGAAGGATTCAGTGTAAGAAATTTCCAGATCCAGGCTTGTAAGATGGCGACTGTAAGTGATATTGTGGTTTACGGTGACAATAAAACGCCGAGGACAGAGGTGGAGGCCCTAGCCAAGAGAATCTCAAGAGCGCAGGCGCTTTGGCAGAAAAAGATTGGAGGCTCTCATGAGCACGATGAACGACCTTTCAACACATTTGTTGTTACTGGTAAGTGGTGAGAAATTGTAAGCGTTGGGATTTGTCTCTAACAATGGACAGATCCATACACCAACATCGAGACCGACTACCCAGAGATCGTGGCGTTGGATTCTGAAGGCTGTATGACAGGGAAGGTTATGGACTTCTTCCACTGGGAGCGCTTGGAGATGTGCTCCATGACCAAGCCTTCACAAATCTCACACAACATCTGGATGGGACCCACGCCAGATCCCAACTTGCAGCACTTCGCAGATCTTCGTGGCGAGAACGAGCCAGAATTTGATGTAATGATCGAAGCGAGCGACTTGGCCCAGATTCCCGATGCGAAAGCGTTCAAGCTTTTGGATGATATTCTGGACGGCAAAATCCGATCTGATCTTACCGACCTTGCCATTCCGCAACTGGAGTTCCCAGGCTCTGGTGCGATCATGCCTCCAACGTGGTCCCACTCGGAGGTTGATGGGCTAGTAGAGATCTGCGCATGGATGTATCGACAGGCCCACGGCAAATACGACGACCGAGTCCGACGAGACAGCAAGCTGTCGCTTGACGATGACGGTGACAGCGATATGCACGACGGCAGCTCGTCTGGACGTAAGATTCTGATCCATTGCACTGATGGGTACACAGAGTCATCATTGCTGGCACTTGCATATTATATGTATGCTGAGTATGTACCCGTCCACGATGCATGGCTTCAACTGCACAAAGACAAGAAGCGCAACTTCTTCGCTTATGGCTCCGACGTCGCTCTGCTAAGAGCTATTCAGCCTAGGTTGCTGCAATGCTCGCCCAAGCACAATGGAGACATCAAATCGCTGTGTCCATCCTCGCCACTCTGGCTAGAGAAGATGGATGGCAGTCTTCCGAGCCGTGTTTTGCCATACATGTACCTAGGGAATCTAGGTCATGCTGACAACCCAGAGATGCTGCGCGAGTTGGGCATCGGGCAGATATTGAGTGTCGGTGAGCCTATCAGCTGGGATGCAGACATCATGTCATGGCCAAGGGAAAATCTGCTGTACGTCGACAAGGTACAGGACAACGGTGTTGATCCTTTGACTGAGGAATTCGGTCGATGTCTGGAGTTCATTGGTGAGTGTCCTGCTTCCAACGCAAACTTACACTGTAGCTGACCACAATGACTTTTAGAACGCGGTCGCCGAAACGGTACCGCAACACTGGTACACTGTCGCGTGGGCGTCTCGCGCTCCGCAACCATCTGCATCGCCGAAGTGATGAATGAGCTTGGCTTGACCTTCCCTCGTGCATACTGCTTCGTTCGTGCGCGCAGATTGAACGTCATCATTCAGCCTCACCTAAGATTTTCGTAAGTGAACTTAGCCTTTGCGCTACTGGGGTGAACCTGATTGCTGACTCACCGCCTCTACAGCTACGAACTTCTCAAATGGGAAGAATTCCAATGCCAGCGCCGTGGCCGACCGCTCCGCCGCGAAATGGAATGGGCGACGATTGCGCGCGAAATCGCAGCGATGAACAAGCCTTACTCAAGGCAGAGTTGAGCAGTTGCATACTATGCAGCTTATATGCCTGACGTGGTCTCTGACCAACAAGACCATGTCAGATGTGTTGATGTGAAATGATCTACGACCGAGAACCTCCGAGGACAGGCACCTCTGACGGCTTCTTTTCCTCTTTCTGTCTTGTTACTTCATGAACTGGCGTTTGGGTTCTGGAAGGATATTGTACCTGGATACGACGGATGTTCCTCATTCATCCCCTTGGCCACCTTTCTTGCAAGGCATGACTTCTGACGAATGCAATGACGGATGGATTCATGGATCGCAAAAGAGCGGAAAGCAGTTACCGGGAAAAGACGGGATCAACGGTGACGGCTTTTGGGCTCTGGGATCCAATGGAAATGCATGAGAGTCTTGCTTTCTGCTCTTTTTGGCTCAGCATGACAGTACCTACTTTGCTCCTTTTTCTTAATTATAAAGGTATTTGGGGAAAACCACAAAGAGTGATTCGTCGTCACTCAGGCGTCTTGTGATTCATTGTTCTTTGCCCTTCGAACGGTTCTTCGTGCAAATCCTGCGCCTTAGGCAAGCAAGGAATGATATTTGGGCTAGCTTTCGAGTAAGTGTAGTCACGCCAAAGTGGTATTCGTGGTGTATGTGTGCGCAAAGCCGCTATTTATTTCCTTTTCCGGATCGGACGTTCATTTACCGAGCGCTCCAATTTAAACTTTGCCCTGCGCACGCCTTGCTTGCTTCTCACGTGGGTTTCCACTGCGGCTTCGGCGATTGCAAGGTGCCATTTGGGTTATCACGGTTATCTTATCGGCCGCGGCTCTGGCTGTTTCGCGGTTGATGGAGGATAGTGGGGATGGGTGCCCATGACATAAGGGCGCAAAGGGCGTGGACTAGTTATCTATCGACATTTCGGAGGAGATGAGGAAGGGATTTGGTAATCGTTATTGTTGCGCGTGACTGTTGTGTTCTCTTCTTATATACACACTATACATTCTACACCCGGCGCAAGCAAGCGTTTTCAACACGAGTACAAGCCCTCCGAAGAAACAGACGAAGCTACTACCTTGTTGTTCTCTTGCATATTTATGCTTGTGTACACGACGACCATGTCTTCTCCCACCTCATCCCCTCTCCGCGTTGCGGTCCTCGAGTGCGATACGCCTATCGGCCGAACGAAGGAGAAGTATGGCGGTTACGGGAACTTGTTCAAAGAGCTGCTGCACAACGGCGTCAAGGAAGTGCGTGAGAAAGATGGTGTCGAGGTCCCGGAGTTGGACGTGCGCAAGTACGATGTGGTGAATGAAGAGTTGTACCCGAGTCTGGAAGACGTGGATGCTGTGCTGCTAAGTGGGAGTCGTGAGTTCTACGTTCTTCTGTGGATTTGATGGGAGAGAGACAGCAGGCTGATGCGATGATCAATTAGGACACAACTCTTTCGACAACGAAGTTTGGATCGTGAAGCTGGTGGAGTTTGTCAAGAAGGTGCTTGCGCAAGATCGCGTGCGGTTGATCGGTGTGTGCTTTGGACATCAAATTATTGGGCGAGCGCTGGAGCAGAAGGTTGGGAGGAGTGATCGTGGGTGGGAAGTCAGTGTTACTCCCATGCAGTTGACGGCGAAGGGCAAGGAGTTGTTCGGGGTGGAAGAGCTGGTAAGTCATCGATATACATGCACTCGTTGTACACCAAGTCACCTTGACCACACCACTGACGTGCCGACCTCAACCAGGCCATCCACCAGATGCACCAAGACGTCGTCTACACCTGGCCGCCCTCCGTCGAGCACCTTGGCCACTCGCCGCGCTGCGATGTGCAGGGCATGTACGAGAAGAAGCGCCTGATCACGGTGCAGGGCCACCCAGAGTTCAACGGAGATGTTGTGTCTGAGTTGCTGGACAACAGGCACGACAGGGGGGTTTTCGACGACAGCCTGTACAAGGATGGTATGGACAGGGTGAGGAAACATCACGATGGTGTTGCCGTGTCGGCTGCTTTCATTCGGTTTATGCTGGAGCAATGATGGGATGAGATGGGATCAGATGGGAGTGGTTGGGTATCTTCGTAAATGTTGATACCATCTAATAATGCATTGCATCATGGCTGAAGGATGCATCGCTGCGAACAAATAAAATCTCTCCATGTCACTTTTCCAGACTTTGTGGAAAAGGCAAAATGCAGGCAGTTTCGCTGTAAAGATAGCGTGGTATCAGAGTGAGATCGTTGTCTTCGCCCTGAAAGACCAGACCAATCGTGTTCGAATGTTCCTCTCCAGGGCTGGGGCTGGCCACGCAAGCTTTAATGTTGATCCCGCGCTGTAACTCTGTTGCACCACCACTCGCCATTCGATCTTCTCCCCATCCCCACCCTTGCGTCGCAAACATCTACAAACCGCTCGACAAGCATGCCCTGCTCGCCGCGCCTCAATCCACTACATTTACTATAGGAGGGTCTCCTCAACAGCTCTGCATCACCGACAATGGGCAAGCACAGCTACGGCGTAATCCTCGACGCTGGTTCGTCGGGTACTCGCGTCTACGTCTACAGATGGAAGACTGCCGAAAATGCGCGCGCCTCAGCCTCCGCCGCAGAACTCCAGCGCCTACCCGAGATCAAGACCAAGAAGAAATGGCGCAAGAAGGTTCATCCTGGTGTGTCGACATTCGGTGAGAAGCCCGAGGAAGTAGGCCCTGAACACCTGGCCGAGCTGGTCGACTTTGCGCTGGAGATTGTGCCGCCAGAAGAGGTGGAGAACACGCCGATATTCTTGCTGGCGACGGCTGGTATGCGTTTGTTGCCAGAACATCAGAGAGCGGCAGTGTTGGACAACATCTGTGGGTACTTCCAGGAGAACACCAAGTTTCAGCTGCCGGATTGTGGGCTGCATGTGCAAGTCATACCTGGAGAGACTGAGGGACTGTACGGCTGGATTGCTGCGAACTACCTGCTAGGAGGATTCGATGCGCCGGAGGACCATGCGCACGGTAATGGACACCATACGTATGGATTCCTTGATATGGGCGGCGCATCTGCGCAGATCGCCTTCGCGCCGAATGCGACCGAGTCGGAGAAGCATGCGGAGGATCTGAAGCTGTTGCGCTTGCGGAAAGTGAACGGCGAGAATCTGGTGCACAAGGTGTTCGTGACAACATGGTTAGGGTTTGGCGCGAACGAGGCAAGGAGACGATATGTTGAGGGTCTACTGGAATCGTACCCGGATAGCAAGGAACTGCCGGATCCATGTCTGCCCGTGGGTTTGTTGGTAACAACTTCTGGAGAAGAGCTGTACTCCGACTCACCTGCGCTCACTGGAAAGGAGCCACATCTGATTGGAACTGGCAAGTTCCCAGAATGCCTGAAGCGAACCTATCCTCTTTTGGAGAAAGATGTACCTTGCGAGGACGAGCCTTGTCTAATCAATGGTATACACACGCCTGCGATCGATTTCAAAGTCAACCACTTTGTCGGAGTTTCCGAGTACTGGCATACAACACATGAGATCTTTGCGATGGCGCACAAGGATAAAGCATATGATTTCAAAACATATCAAAAGCAAGTGACCGAGTTTTGCTCACGCGACTGGGACGACATAGGGGATGATATCATGGATGAGAAGTGGGGCAAGAAGGTGGACGAGAAGACAGTGGAAGAAGTGTGTTTTAAAGCAAGCTGGCTGATCAATATGCTACACGACGGCATCGGTGTACCTCGTGTTGGGCTGGAGACTGGCAAGGAAATCACAGATGGTTCCTCCAACACTACACACTCAATCATCGACGGCGCAAAGGATCGTGGCTTCCTCGACCCTTTCCAGGCCATCGATAAAGTAGACGGAACTGAAGTAAGCTGGACACTGGGCAAAATGGTATTGTACGCCTCTTCGCAAATGCCACCAGCCGAGGAAAAGGCATTCGCAGTAGGCTTCGGAAGCAACGCTCCTGGTGTCGACATCCCTGCGGATTTCCAATATCCTTCCAGCAAGCTACCCATCCTCGGCAACGACACTTCCGCAGACGATGTTTCATCGCAAGACTGGCATGATCGTCTATTGAACAGTTCATACTCACGTCGTGCACCTGGCATCCTAATCTTCCTCGTCATCCTCGCCCTCGCCGCCTACCTCCTCTGCGGTCGTGACCGCCGTGCATCTCTAGCCTCGAAGTTCCTCGGCCGCAGTCCTGGAAGCAAGAGGCCCAAACCAGGCTTCTCCCTCAGCAACAAGCTCTTCGGCACTTCCTCCGGCCCATCCTACGAGCGTGTCCTCGAAGCTGGCGCCGACGACTCCGATGATGATGGATTCGAGCTGCGTGCCATGTCCGACGATGCCAATCGCCCATCTGACACAATCGACCCGCCTCGCACCGGCCGCACATCTGGCTGGGCGACACCAGCGAACCGAAGTCTCTCGCCAGATTTCTCCCGCGGCAGTCCGAAGCACAAATCTTACTTTGATGGGCCCGGAGCTGCTGCCGGCTCCGCTTCAAATGGTTTGGGCATTACTGCTTTTGAGCGTGGAGGTCTGGTGGTGCGGACTGAGAGCAAGGAGAAGCTGCATACTGGCGCCGGTGGAGGCAGCGCGAGCCGCAGCCGAACACCAGGGAGTGCGAGGACTCCGGTGCCTACACCTTTGAAGCCGGGAGTATACTGGTAGGATATTAATTTTGTGTTCTCTTTACATTTTTGAATTTCTGGATCGAGGGCAAGCGACGGCGCTGGATGGAGTTTTTTTCTTTTGGTGCATGTTGATTTGTGAGACTAGAAATCACATTTTTTTTTTTGCGCGCTTGCTGTACGATCAATACATGTATTCCATACGAGCTACAATAGCATACATGAACGCAAAAATGATAACGCGGTCTGAAGTTTTGATCCCGGAAGCACAATGATTTCACTTTTGGGAAAGACTTTCTTCTCACAGCATACCCATGCGAAAGTGGAAAGGTCAGTCTCCTCGCTTCGAATTGTACACGCTCGATTCGTTGTATTTATGATTTTCATGTGTACAGATATGCTTTCCACCAAGATCAAAGGACCTCTTCTCTCGCTCCCTCCTTACACGCAAAAGAAAAAACAAGGTTACACCTCTGGGATATCATCATAATGCTGAAAGGTATGAACAACACAAAACAGGAATTGGAAGAAAGAAAAAACAATGCAGATCTATGTATAAAGTAGCATTGGGGATATTACACTTTCCCAAGCTTGATGTTGCAGATGTGCTATGTCGTGTCGGCATTTTGTTTCAAATTGATGCTGATGCACTTAGAGCGCGAAAAGAGCCATGCCAACAAGACCGACAACAGCAGCGCCGTTGGCGACCATGATCTTGCCAGCCGCGCTGTCGGCGGTCGAGCTCGCAGAGCTGGAGTCCTGGGTCTGCGATGGGGTAGACGACGAGGCGTCAGAGTCGGAGGCGTTGCTGCTAGCGCTGGGAGTGCTGGAGGGCTCGCCGGTGCTGAGGGGCTTCCTATCGCTGCCCTCAGCGGGGTAGATCTCCAGACCGCTGACTTCGCCGCCGCTGGTAGCGTAGACGGGGAGATCGACAGTGGTCTTGGTGACGGGAATGATGGAGCCCTTGGGCGCGTTGGAGACACCGGAGGAGATCAGGTCCTCAACACCATCGGGGACGGAGGGCAGGTCGAAGTCCTTGCTGATGCCGTTGTCGCCGATGAGGTCGGCGTTGCACTTGGGTGCTTTGAGGTTGGTAGCGGTGGTGTTGTGGTTTTGGATCAGGGTCATGTTGAGCTTGCCGTACTTGTCCGCCAGAGCGTCGTAGTCGCCGCGCAGGTGCACGGTGCCGTTGGAGTAGGCGTCGACGATGCCGTAGTTGTTGTCTTCCTGGGTCCACTCAAAGATCAAACCGCCAGACATGACGGTCATCTTCTCGCCGTAGAGGACGGGCACTTCGTCGAAGGTACGGGGCTGGACCTCGTTGCAGCCGTACTCGGAGAAGAAAACGGGGATGGTGCTGTTGCTGAACATCTCAACGAGCTTGTCGTAGCCAGAGGTCTCGAAGGTGGCTTCGGAGCCACACCAAGAGTAGGAGTTCAGGCCGAGGAAGTCGGAGCGCGAAAGATCCTCGTTACCCTTGTTTGAGTTGTCGCAAGAGAGATAGGCCCAGGTGTCTTCCAGGATTGGGCGGACGTCAGCGGCAGAGTAACCGACCGGAATGGTGCGGTTGGCGTGTTGGGCGATGTAGGACTTCATCTCACGAGTGAGAGCGCGGATGTAGGGAGGGTTCTTCTCGCCGGTGTCGATAGCGTCCATGATCTCGTTGCCGGAGAAGAAAGCGAGGGTGTTGGGGTAGTTCTTGAATGCCTCGATCATGGTGAAGACGTGCTCGAGGTAAGCCTTGGTGTAGGTCGAGCCAGGGTTCGAGCGGTCGATGTGCTGTCCTTCGTTGGGAGAGTTGACGTCGAGAACGACGTAGATGCCGACGGAGTTGAAGATGGACATGCACTCATCGTGGTTGAGGGTGGGGTTGAGGTTGTACGAACGGATGGTGTTAACACCGATGTTCTATGGGTTGAGCGTCAGTTATGCGCTCTTTCCAATTGAAGTTGCGACTGCACATACCTGCATCAGTGCGGCATCGCGAAGACAGCGGGTGGCGTTTGTGAGAGGGTCGCCAATGCTGAAGTCAGCGCCCTGGCCTCCTTCCTGGTAGTCGACACCAAGGACCATGAAACGCTTGTTGGTGACCGAGTCAATGAAGTCCTGGCCTTGGACGACAATTGGGTTGGAAGCAGCGACAGAAGTCGCAAGCGCGCCGAGAGTGGCGAGGTTGCTGGTGAACTGGGTCTGAGGTTAGCTGTACAGTCCGATTGAATGGCTTGTGAGGTGCAACACTTACCGACTTCATCTTGAATCGTGCACTGAGGATCAATTATTAGGTAGAGATGTTGTTTGCGCGTGAGCGATATAATTTTGTAGCGAATGTGGCGGGCGACCTTTGGTCTGCTCTGGTGGATAACGAGTGGCGTTCACAGCACAGCTGGAAATAGGACGGGAAGAAGAGAAGTTGGGTATCACGCGCGACTGGGTGAGAGAGGGAGGAAGAGGCGCCACTCGGAGACGGAGAGTACAGTAGTATGTGAGCTCACTACTGAGGTCAACAGTCGAGGGTAGTGGCAGTCCGTTTGCTGATGAGCTCCACTATCTATGTACTAGTCGCGGGAACGAGCTGGCGCCGCGGACGCAACAAGAGCCGGACCAACGCCTTCTCCAGCGACTCAGCGATACAGAGGCGCATATTGGGCCACAATCTACAGAGCAAACGCCCAGCAATCATGGCGTATCCGAGACGAACCCTTACGCTGTTCGCTTCTTGGTCGGTCGCTTGGAAGGAAATTAAGCTCTGCGTTTCACCAACTTCTGGGGGAAATTGCCGTGATGCAATCGCAGGAGCTGCCCGTGCTTGTGCACGTCTCTTCGTTTGACGGTTTGACCACTTCCGCACCACTGATTCAGGTGCCTTGGAGATCTGTCGCTGTGCAGAATCAGGTGCTATAATGATATTGCAGTCCATGCCATAAGAGAAGATATCATTCTCTTCGCATTCGACCGAGCTCCAAATGCACTATGCCAACCTACGAGGAACCGGATACGATGATACGGCTCGGAGCTCGCGCCACTTCCTTGTTATCTGCACTGCTTGCAGTAACGCCAAGATTGCGCCGGCAACCATCGACGTACCGAGATTTGGTCGAGCACAAGTTTCGGCTTGCACAGCCGTCAGCACGCCTTTCTTGGTACGACTCGCTGTGCTCAAGACCATGGAGAGTGCGATGTTCATGATCATGTGTCGCCGTAGCACCAGCACAGGCGCAACCGCAAACATGATCATACATGAACATCTTCGACGACCGGACCGGAGAATGAGTCCGGTATCTATGCGTGTAACATGCGGCTCCCCGGTTCCACCATGTTTTAAGCGAGTAAATAATGCAAGATCTTGACGTGATGCAGGGAAGTCAAATCAAGATGTGGAGAATGTGCATGGATTGTGCTTATTCCCTCCTCTAATCCTCAATGTCAAACGCCTCGGTATTTGGTATTATTGTCACCGGTAGTGGTTGGTGGAACTGATTCTGATTGTCAGGATCAGGGTACTTAATCTAAAGGATTAATGTGAGGCCGTCTGGAAAAGTTTGAACATGAGCAGACGCTTGATGAAGAATTTGCATGTCTCCGAGAAGAAACACAGCACAACAGGATAAAGCAAGAAGAGCACGTACGATGGTTGACTGTTTGGATCTGCAAAAGAAAATGCAAAAGAACATTGCCTTCTATGAGAATCGAACTCATATCTGAGGATATCTACAGCTTTGCTGAAGTCATAAGTGAATATGAGACCTCTGTTCTAACCGTTAAACTAAGAGGGCGAATTCGAGCTGTTTTAGGCTTGATTCGTGGGGGCTGGAGGTGTCTCCTTGCTAATATACCTTACAACTATCTCATTTTGCACGCACAAGATGGAAACAATGCATGCTAATCAGATCTGCATCGTAGCTATTCATGACTGAAATTCATATATCTGTGACTAAGAAAGTATTGCAGTCTTTGTCTAGCGCTCGTACCCGCTAGGTCTTAGATGGGACTTACATACATCTGGATATGCATGCGATACGATACATTCGTTCCTCGTCCTTCCATACGATAGAAAAGTAGCGAGATAAATCCAACGGAAGTTTAGCGACGCTGTCTGCGTGCACTTTTCTATGTAATGGGGTTAGCAATTTGTAGTCCACGATGCATTTTTACCATTCTCTGCACTTTCCACATAACACGAAGTCTATGTGTTTCGAGCCGTTGGCTTGCAAACATCGCAAAAATGCGCATACTTCCTTCTACACATCAGGATCCGCGCCAACAGAAGTACGATATATCCCTCATGCCAGGAAGGGTACACTTCATTGGTTTTGAGAAAATTCCATTGCAATTGTGCCCGCTATACCGAATCTTGATCAGCTTGCACAAACCCAACCCTAACCCCAAGCTTTGATGCATCACTTGAATCGACTCCATGTACAAAAGCTATTTCCTAGGCGCACATGTACCCAACCAGGGCCTCGGATGGTTACAGGCATACACTCTAATGACCGAATGGTTTGCACGATCAATGAGCGATTATCAATTTAAATCCACCCTTGTGCATGTCAGATCCCATCGATCGAGGGACGTTTTCATGCGAGCTGCAATCAAACAAAAACACATACACTGTTTGATACTGCATCCCTCGCGTGACAAGCGTACACTATTGGCAGAATCAAGAACAGTATCCATACGGATTGTAGAGAGTGCATCATCAGACGGGGCAGTCATCTCACTACAAAAGAGTATTTATCAATAGTATTGCCATGTTTCGATACAGATTCGATCATAGCAATGTCATTCGACCTTCAGCAATTGCCAGATCGAAATTGCTGGCTGGACATATACATACATAGATCATGAGCTGCATGGAAAACGGCCTCCTTGATGCTCTCAGGACAAACGACCAAAAAGCAAAAAGAACAGCTGCTCTGATGAGCTTATGATAGGAATAGCCGAAGGTGGGGCTCGAACCCACGACCTTGAGGTTGATCTCTTTGCTGTCATAAGAGCCACACGCTCTACCAATTGAGCTACCCCGGCAAGGGTGTTATTGATGGTGAAGGCGTAGTGGTACAGTTCATGTAGCTTTGTTGCACGAGTGGGCCTTTTCCCTGATTTTTTTCCGCTTAGAACGGGCTAGGGACGGCCAAAAGACGCCAAAAGACGCCGAATCAGCGGGGACTTACGCTAGTGTTATCGATAGCTGATAGCCGTGTCTGATAATCAGATTTCCAGGCCAGAACGCAACGGGCTGTCACCCAAGCATATAACGAGCCTGGGATGAGTCGACGTATGAGGCGTAGAGAGTCATGACGGAGTCTGACCACGCCAGAACGATCGAAACGAGCCTGTGCTAGAGGACAGCATTCTTCAAGCCGGAAGAATTCACAGACAAATGCGTGCCTTCCCGATAGGGAAGAAAGCCGGCTTCCGAGTAGAATTGACGCTTCGGCGGTGACCAAAACTGCGTTCTCATAGCCTTCGATATTTTGCTGCAACTGCAATGATGAACACGAGAGCATGCAATTCTTGCGTTCTCGTACAGTACTAATATTCAATATCCGTTTGTTCCGACGTCTGCTACGCCTCCCTCACGTGCTGTACACGTACCTCTACCAGAGTATTTGATTCTCACGAAAACGAGCTCGCGTGTACGTGCATATACCTGCATGACACCATCTGTACCGTCCCTCGCGTACCTTACCTACCGCACAGCCCCCCGTGTCCCGTACAGAAATGCCCCTCACCTCCAAGCAAAAAACCCGAGAACCCGAGCAGACCTTCCGTATCTTCCACGGAGACTTCAATAAACCAGCTACATTTAGAAGTAGAGACTCTCGCTCTCTTTGGTAGAGGCCCTGCCGAGGTAACCTTAACAGTACTATTCGCTGCGTCGGACCGCGAGAGCTTCGATGTATTCTGGACTTCTTTCTTGGTCATGCACAATGACACGATTCCGCTGCGTGCCGCGCTTGCGCGGATGATGCTGTGCCTGGGTGTGATCTTGTGATCGTACGAGGTATGCGGGTTTGCATGCATACGTGCACACTGTGGGTATAAGAAAGCGGTCAGGTGCGGCGTGTCTCGGTTCTCTTGGTTCATATAAGCACTCTGAGATACCCTGTGTCGCTTGGTTCGACGGGTCAACTTTACACTTGCAACAAGCAAAAAAACCGAACCACTCACTTCTCGCTATACCCTGGACCCACTTTTCTACGACACCAAGCACTCCAACCAGCAATTCTATCCTACCTGCGAAGATGCTGCCCTTGATACCAGTCATGGTCCTAGCGTACGCTGCTCTTTACATCTTCACCTGAGCATGAGTCGTTCAAAATAAAAGTAAAAATAAAAAAAATATACCGACTTCGCAAAACGAAAACAACACTGCTTTCGCATCCCCTCCTACAGATGTAGCGAGAGAAACATGCAGAACCTCCCACATGCGAATGCAATGCCTCGGATGCGAATCACCCACAGCGCACTGCGATAGCCATGAATTTTGGCCAACTAGGGGTGTAGTCCCTTGCGAAAACCTGCCCACCAGTGAGACATCTGCATTGCTCGAGATGTGTCGAATGATCAAACTGTCACTTGGCGACTTTCAATGGGCTTGGGATGCGGAGAAAGGCTGACGAGAACGAAACGAGCAGGACTGCGTGGACAAAACAGGAGATGCCCAGCAGCCCATGGGAACAGGAGCATGGGAAATCAGGCCCTGGGTGCAACGATGTATCAGTGTGTCTGGATTTCATCGAGTGGAATCACGGTAGCCGTCAAAGGTTTGCGCGGAGGGATCTGGATTCATTAATGATCATGGTGACGATACTTTGGCTTGATGTGCAGTAACATTAGCTAGTATGGTCAGTGCGAAGAGATTTCAACGACTAGTTGCACTCTCATTCACAGCTGTGTGCGATGATGGCAGCATGAACAGCGCTTATGGAACGAAGTTATGGTAGAGAAAAGGTCGGCATAGGTATCAGTATGAGCGTTGGCTTATTAATTGCTCGAATTACATCCAAGCTTCTCGTCACATCATGTTCGTGAATTAGTCCTGGGCGTTCTTGCTGTCCTTCTTGTCCTTCTTGAAAGCAGCGTCGACGAGCTTGCCGAAGTTCTGCAAATTGTGTTAGCTCTGTGCCAGATGATGTTTCTGTAACAAGGTTGGAAAAGACTTACAGGAGTACCCCAGCCAGTGACAGCGTCCCAGCCCTTCTGAGCAGGGAAACCAGAGGTCTCGCAACCGTAAGACGAACCGATGGTGATGTCGGTGAAAGTCTTGTACGCCTTGCTGTAGAGCCAGGGGTTCAGGAAACCGAGAGGCTTCTTGCCCTTGGCGAGCAGAGCGTCGTTGACGAGAGCGATGACAGCGGCGAAGTTGGGGCTGGAGGCGGAAGTGCCACCGACGGTCCTGACGGAACCGGCCCAGACGATCACATCGTGGTTACCCTGAGCAGCGACATCGGGGTAGGCGCGACCGGTCTTGTTGTAGAGACCATCAAACTGGCCGTGAAGGCTCTTCACGTACTTGTTGACGGTCTTCTGCTGGTAGTCGGGCGCGGGGAAGTAGTTGCTGAAGCCAGCACCAGAAGCGAAGCGCTCGACAGCAGTCTCCGGGTTGAAGTTGGCGGTACCGCCGACGGAGGTGACCCAAGGGCAGCTGGTAGGGAAGTTGGGGAGGAACTCGGTGGTGTTCTTGCCGTCGTTGCTCTTGCAGGTTCCGTCCGCGCCGACACCAGCGTCACCAGAAGACACGAAGTATGAGATACCGCGGGCACCGAGCTGAGCGAAGCCGGAGCAAACACGCCTGGCGTAGGCCTCGGGGATGGTCTGCTCATCGTCACCGTAAGAGCTGCTGAAGACGTAGGGCAGCTTGTCCTGAGCGAGGACGTGGTTAAGGAAGGCCAGGTAGGGCTCGTTGGTGTCAGTGGGAGTGCTGAGACTGGGTTTGAACGGAGGCGAGCCACCAGTGTTGTAGGCAATCATGGGAGTAGGGTAGCCGACACCGAGAACGAGCTGGGCGTCGAGGTTACCCTCAACGTCAATACCATCTTCCCTGACCTTGGTAAGGTTAGGGCCTTGGTAGTTGGAGCCATTGTCGATGATCTCGAACTTGAACTCGTTGGCAGCCTGGGCAGCTTCCGGGCGGAACTCCTTCAGGAATTGGTAGGCATCATCGCGACGGCTAGTCTCGTTGAGGTAGTTGTTGATGCCGATGCTGTTCTTGTCGGCGGCCTGAGCCTTGTAGTCGATAGTACCGTAAAGAGTACGGAGACAGTCGAGGGTGGTGAAGCTGACGTTGCAGAAGCTGGGGTCGGTGATGTTTCCCTTGCCGCCGTACTTGGCCTTGCCGGTGGTCTCCCACCAGGATTGAACACCAGCTGACTCCTGGTCCAGAACTGGGCCAGAGACCTTGTGCTCGACAGCAGCCCTGGGCTTGAAGAATGATGTGGTGGGCTGGACGACATCGATGTGCTCGTGCAGGTGGACAGGAAGCGACCACTCGGGTGTACGTGAGACGGAGTGTCCGTCAAGGTGCTCGTACTTGAAGTACTTTGTCTGAAGAAGCTCCTCTGCCTTCTCGATGGGGACAACAATTGAGATCCAATCCTTGGCAGGAGAGTAGTCAATGTCCTCGATACCGTGAGCAGCGAGCCATTCGTGGACCTGCTTGACGCTGGCATCCTCGGGACGGACGATGTCTGCGATCTCAGCGGCAGTGAGGTGCTGGCCGTAGCGCTCGTGGTCAGGGTCGGAGACCTCAAGAAGGTGACGCTCGACGAGACCCTCGTTGCGCTGCTTCAAACCGATTTGAAGGTTGATCGACTCCCTCTTGTTGGCGGGACCGGTGGCCTTCCAGGAACGAGGAACGGGGTGGGTTTCCTTGACCTGGTAGTTGGCAGACTCGACGGTAGGAAGGGCATCTGCACCGAGCAGAGCGCCAAGTGCGCCCAGCGAGATAGTGAGGGTACGGACTGCCATTGTAACTCAACAAGGTCGTTGCTAAGGGATAATGGAATGGAGATGCTGGACAAGGACACACGAGCAAGGGACTCGAGCGGCGAGCATCGAATTATTTATTTGTTATTGTAGATCGCAAGCGAAGCTCGCAAAGCTCGCGGGTCAAGCTTCGCCAGGCACAGTCGGCATGCTTGAGTGGTTGCAAGCACTCGTTAGCCGCATGGTACTCGTTAGCCGCATAGTAGCGTTGCATGTACACAAGAGGGTCTTCGGCTCTCCGGCCGAATGGGGAAGGTCAGTGAGGATTGTTATCGCGTGATCGCCACCAGAGCAGGGTGCCTTATTGTATGCAGACTTCACACTCTATCTTTTAAGAGGACATAACTTAAATGATCCCAGTGTCGATCGCCTCGCCTACAGGCGCACTGCTCGGCAACATGTCCGTTCTGGCAGTGGCGAACATACTAGGTATCTTTCTACTTTCTTGTTCGTCACGTCTTTATGTCTGAATAATTACATCGGCGGAAAGATAAGCATAAGCCCGCCGCTGTCGCACGGCTTGGCTGGATGCTTGCATATCGCGTGGCGCCGGCCAAGTGGGGCTACGAGAGATCGTCATATAATACGCTACCGAGGCTCGACTTACACCTTCCAACAAAGGATAGACAAAATGACGAGCAATGTGACCTTCCGACCTTCCCCTTCCAAATGCCACACGAGCCTACCGCTGGGTCGCCTGTCAACATTTTAGCCTCGCCCGGCTCAATCGACAAAAGGCTCTGCTCTACGAATCGAAGACTGGTGCATATGCAGGAACGCCCAGCATTTTGAGCTCTCGGACAACTTTTTTGGTCAGCTTCTTGTTACTGATGAAGAACAAGGCTTCTGCTTCCGTCGCGATGTACAGCGTGTGCGCCATGTTCACCACGTCAGGTCTCGCTTGTCCTTTCAATTGCGTATCCCAGATCACAGCTTGCGGATCTTGCTCCAGCACGCGATGCATGATCTTCTCCCCAAAAGTGCTCCGAGGACTGGAAGCAAACCAGAGGAACCGAATCTGAGTCCTTGGCGCATGTCCGAACAGCGCCAAACAAGGCCCGACACCGCTCCCAGTCGCCATAACCACCACTCGTTTGAAGACTTTTGCCATGTACAGTGTGCCCGTCATATGACAGCCGCGCATGTAATAGAAACCAGCTGGGTGGTTGACAGTTTTTGCTGTCCAGTCGCCAGCTTTTGACACGATGCAAGAAGCTGCTCCTCCCTCTGTACCGGCCGTGTCAGAGATGGCTGCGAAGCTGTGCCATTCGTGGAGTGGCGCGTCGGAAATAGAAACTCCATGGAGAGGTGGTACCATTTCTTTCGGCGAAAAGTACAGTCGTATCGCGCGATCGGAGAGACGTTCTACCTTGATGACCGGCACCTTGCGAAGTAACAACCAAGGATATATGACATGGATGCTGACAATGACCAGAAGCCAGAAGGCTGGCGTCTTAGCAAGCGCATTCGCTAATTTCATACCAGCAGAAGAGCTTGCTTCGGATCGCACGAATAAAACCAAAATTGGCCAGAAGATGAGGGTACAGGACCATCCTCCGAGACGATGCGCATTTTCGAAGAGATTGTGATGCCGATCACGTATTTTCGGAAGAGCTAGGACGGTGATGATGACAAGAATGGCCAACAAGGCATAACACAGCGAAAGCAACACAACGTCTTGTTGTCGGCCTTGAAAATAATCTCTTGTCAAGATGGACACGAAAGCAATATGCCACCCGATGGCACACACAGCTCCGCCGGTATGCACTCCGCCGTTTTCATAAATCTTCGCAAGTCGCCTGCGAAGCCAAAGTGGCGCGGTATGTGGAATGCTCCAACACGTTCTGAAAAGAATGTTCCTGATGTAGTCTTGTCGTATGAGAACAGCGGCTGTCAGGTTGGCGACCGCAGCCGTGGCCACTGTTGCGGGTGGCAGTCCAGAATCGCTGGCCACTATGAACGCAATTGCAATGAAATTGATGATGCAGATCAATGTCAGTAGCTGGCGATAAACCGTAAACACGACTATACGCAAGAAGTGGTACAATTGTCGAGGTCGGCTCCAAGGCGCACTAGGTTCTTCGCCTCGTCTGTTTGCGCATGCCGCTTCGATATCCTGGCGCGCCTCATCGGCAGGAGAAGCAATTCCAATGGTGAACGACTTGGACGAGCGCTCAGACAAGTCAAGCGATACCTCCGAAGCAGTCGCATATTCATTGTAGTCCTTCATGGAGACGCTGAAATCCACGGTTGCAGTCGTCGCAGTCATTGCGCTTCATTGATGAAGGATTCTGACCAAATTTCCAGCGCTAGCACAACTGGAATGTAGCTACATAACAGTAACTGGAACCTACGGAGGTCGCAATCTCAGAACACAAGCGCTTCTCTGGCTCATGCGCGTAGCTCTCATCGGTTACTGCCATCTAGCTATGACTTTGACCATACTGGTGCTGATTGCGCATCCGTGCAGGAGCTTGGGCGCTTGGTGGTGCGCTGGGTGCCATAGAGCGAGCACCATGCTGACTATGCTTCACTGCGACGGATTGAAGCACATCATCGTACTGTCCATCGACAGAGTATTAATATCATAAGCGATGACATTGCATACGAAGATTCTTCAGCCTGCCACTCGGCGTTGTTTTCGAAGCGAGGAAGGTGACTTGTGGCGCGATGAAATTTTGATCGTGATTGGGTGAAAACACTTGTGTTTTCAAGATCGAATTAAAGCCTCGTAAATATGAGAACCTTTTTGGCAACAAGTCTTTTATCACAGATTGTTGTGCTGGATGTTAGATAATAGTGCTGAGCTCAAGGTAATGCGCTAGATTCGATGTGTGGCGATCTCAAGAGGCTTTTCAAGATGCTATCTACAGGCGTAATTTTTGACACGGCTGGGTCTACCATTAGGATGAGACTAGAGCATGGTCCTTTATTCAAAATTTAGTATATTGGTACGACCAGATGCGGATGTAGAGATGAGCACGTTTGCCATTGGGATGGGATACAGCCGATCGAGCGACCGCTGCTCCTGTAGATGCGAACCCACGCGCCAATGATGGAGATCGCAGCGGAGAAGTGCGTCCTGTCCCTCAATGAAAACATTACCATCTTAATTTCCCATCTCCCAGAGTGCAAATGTTTTGAAAATCCATGGACTGCCGGAACGGTCTCGGCTACGCGGAGTAATGTCAGAGGCCAAAGTTTTGCTTCCTGTGATGCCGCTTCGAAATCAACGACGTCATCTGCTCTCCAACGTGCAATGATCGCGCATCGCATCGAACGCGTTGGTAACGCTGTGACGGCATCTATTGGTCTCGCTACCTTAAGCGCCACGGAAGTAGTCTTTTGGCCTCCCCTTGGAATGATTCCTGAGCTTCCACTGGAAACTCGTACTGATTAACAAGGGGAGCATGTCGACGAATCTTACGGACAGGAAGCCTGAGGAAATCGCTGAGGGGGATGCTGAGAGGCGAAACGAGGCAGAGAGCGATAAGTCGACTGGGAATGATGATCGAGATGCTGCGGCTCAAGATGGTGGCGATCAGGAGAAGCAGCAGACGGGACCATCCACGTACGTGTTTGCGATGCACCATCAAAACATTGTAGCTGACATCGGCAACAGGGTTGGATTCTGGGACTGGCGACTGAACCATGTGCGCAAGGAGGCGTTTCTGAAATGGACATTCACAACTGCTTTCCTGATGGCGTTCATCCTTGGCTGTCTGTCAATATACTGGGGCGCGTTCCTGAAAATTGATGCAAACCTGCAATCGCTTCGTGTATACGTCGTGGATTTCGACGGCAGAGTCGCTCCATACGACAATGCAGATCTCGAGCCGGTCGTGGGCCCTATGATAGTGCAGCTGGCACAGCAGATGGTGGCAAGCCCAACGCCTAACCTTGGATTTACACCCATGCAACCATCGGACTTCAACAACGATCCTTTGCTCGTACGCGAAGCGGTCTACAATTGGGACGCATGGGCAGCGATCATCATAAATCCAAACGCAACCGCATTGCTGTACTCTGCAGTCCAAAATGGCAACGCCAGCTACGACCCCATGGGCGCCTGTCAATTGGTCTATCAGCAGGCGCGCGATGACACTAATTGGTCGTCCTACCTCTTCCCTCATATCTCGCAGCTCATCACGCAAGCCACAGCGATGGTCGGCCAGCAGTGGACAAATCGAATTTTACAACAAGCCACATCGAACCAAACACTCCAGCAGAACTTGGTCCAGGCCCCTCAGGCTTTGAGTCCGGCTATTGGCTTCAGCATGTACAACCTGCGGCCATTCTATCCTTATGTGGGAATCCCGGCTCAATCGATCGGACTGATCTACTTGATCATCGTGTCGTTCTTCTCCTTCTCATTCTACCTGCCGATCCACTTCAAATACCTCAAGCCCGACGAAGGCCACCCGACTCTCAAGTTCTACCAGCTTATACTGTGGAGATGGTGTGCGACTATATCGGCTTATTTTATGCTATCGCTGGCCTACTCTCTCATCTCGTTGGCTTTTATGATGAACTTTGGTGCGAAAGTGCCTCACACTGGCGACCCAACACAAGTCACACCCACCGTTGATGGATACAAGAACGCCAATGCTTATGGGCACGGAACATTTCCTGTCTATTGGATGCTAAACTTTTTCGGTCCGTATTTACATGATCTATTGCATTCAATTGCAGTGGCTAATAGATTTACAGGTATGATCGCACTCGGCCTTGCTTGCGAGAACGTTGCCATGATCGTCGGACAACCATGGACAGGCTTATGGCTTATCTTCTGGGTCATCACAAACGTAGCGACCTCCTTCTACGACATCGAACTAGGTACGCGCATCGCAATATCTGGCAGACATACCATCTTTGCTAATGCACAATCGCAGCACCCGGCTTCTACCACTTCGGATACGGTTGGCCGCTTCACTACGTTGTGGAGGGAAGCCGTCAGATCTTGTTTGATCTACATTCAAGGATAGGTCTCGACTTTGGAGTCTTGATTGCTTGGGGTGCTGTGAACACGTTGTTGTTCCCGTTCGCATGCTACTTTATGCGTTGGAAGTCGAAGCATCATGTGCACGAATACTACAAATAGACTGCTCGAGCACATGGAGAGATTTCGTGCAGCGATAGTAATAAAGAAGAATTTTCGTCTGCACTTTGTGTCAATGGCTCATATCGTAGTTCATTTTGCTGACAGTCCGATACATGACGCGGAGAGCACGAATTTTAAGAGTCTCCACGGCAGACGTCGGATCACTCCTCTTTGTTGCAATATGAAGCATGAAATTTACGTGCGAGCGCGAAAACATGGTTTCATATGTCTTCATGGCATTTCACGGGCATCGTTTCTGCTTGACCCCAAGCTACTGATGCCATATCCGCAGCTGCGATACCAGCAGCTGAGCGCTGCCATCAGTGCCAACCCGACCCGACATCATGGTATGAGATGACAGCACTGCTTCATCCAAACGCTACCCATTTTAGAATTATTTCCTACGGTTTATGGATGTCCGTCTTATGCTTCTGCAACATTTGACGCCAGATCACGGGATCACGCGCGGTCGCTGCCTGGCTCACTTGAGGAAGGCGCGATGAAGGCGATGAGCTTTCGTCCTTCATCTCTCTTCCTTCGCACTCGCGTTCTTACTCTCGCCCGCAACAACAACCAAAAAAACCTCCTCACGCACCCCACCACTCCACCACGAACAATGGTTGGCGGTAAGAAGGCCAAGCGTGGCGGCACCGCCAAACAGAGACAAGCCATGAACGCTTCGCCGCCTGTTCAGCGCAACACGGCGTTTATCGAGACCGCGAGCGCTTCTGAGGGTGTCTTTCCGCGCGAGGTTCGCAACCAAATCTACCGCTATCTCCTGCTGGGTCGCAATGTCAAGGAGCAGCGCAACAGCGAACTCTGGAATGACAAAGGCCCGGCCTACCATTATCGCTTCAAGGTCAACGTTCTTCGCGCCAACAAAGCCGTCTATGCGGAAGGTGAGCGCAAACACCCTCTCAGACCCTCAAGGCTCTCTACTGACCTACTCTGAACAGCAAGAAAAGTCCTGTATGGCGAGAACACATTTGTTGTCTTGTCCACCAAGGAGCATGAAATATGCTATCGTTTCAAGTTACACGCCATTCCAGTTGTCTCTGAGGACTTCTCTGCTGTTGACAGCTTCTCTGAACACAGCCTCTACGTGAGACTTGAAGGCCCTCACCGAGCCAGTCCTGCAGGTCCGGAGTGCAACTGCGAGTATTGTGGTGCACCGCCGCCCGAGAAACGTAGGCTCCTACTTTCCGACGACCTGCCTGCGTTCATCCGAATCTGCCGAATTCTCAACCACATGGACCCAAACCCGACCTTTGTGAGTGAAATCCACAAGCCCGGATGATCACAGAAGACTTGCTGATACCTAATCTTCTCTTTCCACAGAAGCTGATCGACGCTCCACGTGACGGTACATTCAGCTACCGACGTCTGTGCGAGAAGCGTAAGCCTTCAACCACCATGATCCGGTTCCAGAACAACACATATGGCTCAACCACTCCAAGCTTCGTCGAAGACTCCCTCACGCAATTCCGCAAGGTTGCTGGAGATCGTCAAGTGGAAATCATTGCGCCAAGTCACCCATGGCTCGCTACAGAGTGCAAAGAGTCAATGATGCCCAAGGTCGTATGGGGCTATGCCATAGCTTGGGATCTGGTCGAGGTCGCGCGTGAGCTCAAGGTGGCGGCGGACGAGGTAAGCCACAAGAACGCAGGTGTTGGTGCTCGGAGAAACATGCTAAGCGCCTGAGTAGATGATCAAGAGCTGCTCCTCCGAGCGCACTTGGGCAGACAAACTTGCGATGAAGCTCTACGAGGGAATCTTGATTCTGCTGGGCAACTCCATGATCTTCCGTCGACTCGGAGCTGAAGGTCTTGCGCTCACGTACAAGGACAAGTACTGCAAAAGCGACACGGATACCTGCTTCTGCCTCGACTGGATCGAGTCCTGGACATTGCTCAACCTTGACTTGGCTGTCGCGTCCATCGTGCTCAACCTCTTCTCTGGAACCGATGAGACTGCCTCCTCTCACATGCTTGACGCCTGGAAGTTCATGCTCAAGAGCTCCCGCGTGCCTGACGAAACTTCCGCGCGTGCGCACCACGTAATGGCCTTTGTTCAAGCCAAGGTCGGTAATTGCAGGGGTGCGCTTGAATCCCTGAAGAAAGCCGAGACTCACAGAGAGATGGCTGGGCTTGAACCAGATGCAGGCTTGAAGCAAGACATTGCAAAGCAGGTCAAGCACATGAAGGTCTGCAAACCGGTAGGTTGAAGGCGAATTCCTAGAAATTGCAGCAAGATCGTTACTAACGCTCGCACAGAATCATCGCGATAAGGACGATCGGATCTGCCTTTGCTGCTCTAGCTTTGCCGGCCAGGCTTGCGAGGCCAAAGACTCAGTCTTTGACGGCGCCAAACCGGCAGGAATCTTTGCCTGGGTAAGGAGTGCTTGATCAATTGTGGCAATTTTGACACTTTGCTAACCGATGCAATTCGAATTGTAGCAAGACTTCGACCATCAGCTGACGGAGGACAACCTCAAGGCTATGGCACTTACGCGCAAGGACGTCCCGCCGCGTGTTCACGCGGAAGCTGATGCACCCCTTGATCCTAGCGAGCAGCTGGAGGCAATGGATCTGAGCACCTAGCTCGGATGGGACAGCAAGAACGCCTGGGGAGACGAGCACTCAGAAGAGGTGTGGTTTTGGTCGACCGTGTGGCGAATATGATTGCTCATGGTGGGAAAAGTCTCAGCGGTGGATTTGTTGATGAAGAAAGAGATGGCTTTTCGCTTCGCATCGTCTCAGTGACTGTGCTTTGCTTGCTGTGAGACGCATCCCAGAGCCAATGTATTTTAGAGCGAGCAATCAAACATAGCGAAGTCATGCGCTTACTGCGCCGTCCGCAATGCTCACACGCATTCGAGCGCAAAAGCTCAAAGGCCTCCGGAGGGACGTCTCACCAGCAGACTGTGTTCGTGCAGATGCATGCTTGACAGTAGCAGTGCGAGTACTGCCGAGAGGCTCTTAGCGATCGCGCTCCGGTATCCGTTGCTGGCGGCAAGAGCATCAGGAAACAACGGAGAACATGGGCAGACTTATGGATAGCAAGGAAACCTGTGACCAGGCTGGGCTGTTGAGGGGACCTGATTGTCCGCCGTTCTCATACGACAATATATTGTCAATTAAGCTACTGCAAAAAAAGCTAATTCGCCCAGAAGGAAAGAAAAAGAAGGGGGGAAAAAGGGGGACGCAAAGGGTATCTCTTAACTCGCGCTTCTTTGGCCTCGCTCGCCTGCCCTGCCCTGAAATTTGGAATGTTTATCGGCCGTTGATCGCATCTCTCTTATCTCGAATCCTGCTCTCGACTTGCTCTTTTTGCACCAACAAGTCTTTTTGTCTACGCGTTCCTGCGCTTCTCCTCTCACCGCCGCTGGTTCCAATGATCGTTCTCCGGCGGCCGCCCATTATCTGCATGCGCTATTCTGTACCCGCCCATAGGAACCGATGTATGCGATAGTTTGTCGACTTCTATGCCACTGTCTCTGTCCCCTCCCTCGCTGCCTTCGAAGCTGTTGCCGCTTAGACTGGACCACACGTCGAGAAAGCCCCTGGCATGCATGTCGGCGCCTTGCAGAGTATCATCTTCGAGCTCGGTGTCCGGCACTGAGTCGTCGCGATGATCGTCTCTGTAGTCATCGTGGTCGTCGTCGTGATCATCGTCGTGGTCGGTGAGAATGCGTCCACCGAGTCTGATGTCGCTGACGCGGACGTTATATTGTAACGCCCTCTTGCCTTCGTTGATCATCTCTTCGGTGGCGTACATGCATCGCTTCAAACTTTGATTCATCATCTGACTTTGTACGAGCAGCTCCTTGTGCTTCGAAATGTCGGCTCGCAGCCTCAATTCGTCTTTGGCGAGACGTGCTTCTTGCTTGCTTTCGCGCGCGCCTGGCGACAGAGGTTCACCTCCAGAAGTGATACTCTCGGTCTCGTCGTCATCGTCTTCGCTGAACTCGTCTTCGATGTCGTGCAGTCCGGTGGGACTGAAGTCAAAGTCTTCGTCGTCTTCATTCTCTTCTCCCAAGACCGACAATCCTTCCGACAACCTTGCCGTGCGCTCATGTGGTGCGAAGCCGAATTTGCCGGCTCTTGACAGCCTTCTGAATCGCTTGAGCTCAGCTTTTTGCCTGCGCACTTCCCTCTCGAGGCTAGAATTGATGGCCAGGAGAGAGCTGTTGGAAATTTCAAGATCCAGGACTTTCCGTTCGCGTCGAGCGTCGGCAGCTAGTTCCGAGACGCTCTTCGATGGACTCATGGGCCCTTCATTCTGAGCACTGGCTCCAACGTCGTCGCCATGCTCCAGTGAGGCACCAATAGACGGCATTTCAGCTGATTGTCTGCCTATCTTGGGGAAGTCCGAGACGCTCGCCTCCTTAGATAGCGGCGATGATGCATTTGCACTGGGGTCCAGAGTTGTTGCCGACCGTCGACGCGAATGAATAGAGCTGCCTGAATCTATCGACGATAAACTTGTTGATTTGCGATGCGATGCCGAATAGGGCTTGAGCTCCAGGCTCACACGTCGCGGCTCATTTGGGCTTTGTTGCTCAGGGATTGGTCGAGACGTTGGGATCGGCGAAGGTCGAAGTCCGAATATTTGCGAAGCACCTCTCCTGTACGACAGATGAATATTTTCTTTGCTCGGTGAAGGTGCTCTTGGTTCATTTATCGGAGGGAGCGGCGCAAAGAATGGTGATGAAGACATGGACACGGTGCTCAGCGTTGGAGAAAGCAATGCTGGAGGGCTCGTAATCGGTTCAGGATCGCTGTCTTGTTGCGGCCAAGGGTTCGAATATCTCTTCAAGGGCGTTGTTGCTGGTGGCGACTTAGCTGCAGCCAGCTGTGCTTCGCGCGAGCCATCCGCATGGAAGAAGACGGATGGTTTCTTGGGTTCCGGTTTTCTGACAGTGGGTTCCTGCTTTGCAGCATCGCTTGCATGGAAGAAACGACTGTCGACGCCATCGACCTGCGAGTGGCCTGAGTCGTTCTGTCCAGATGATCGTACCAGTGACGGTGCGCCTCTCAATGAGCCACCTTCACTCACTATACTCCGTGCTTGACCTACTCTTGGTCTACTTTGAGCTCCGGCACCGATGCCCAAGCCGACTGAATGGCCGGTTCTTTCTTTTGCACCATTGGGTGCTGCCACCACCGGCCTTCCTCTTACGTTGTTCGGCGACACGCCTGACGATGCCGAGACATTGCTCGGGCTCGTCGCGCGTGTGGTTCGGACGTATGCGCGCGGCGTAGGCCCTGCATTCCGATCTCCATCTTTGTTGTTGTTGTTGGCGGCGGTGTCTGCGACTCTTACTTGCGGAAGCCGTGGACGCGGTGTGGTAGTCGGTGCAGCCGCTCGAATAGTCGGCGTGCGTCCGGCGGTCGTTGGAGGTGTTGCATTGGCGGCCACACGTGGAGTGAGAGGTGCTCCAGATCGCCTGGCAGCCAATGTAGGCAGAGTAGGCTTGCCAGGCGGTGGACGCCCCTGGGCGTTGCGGTCTGATGACATTCCTGGCCTGTGAGGCTACCGTGGCGAATACATAGAGGGTTGGTCGGACGGAGCAGAGCGACGGCGGGTGGTACGAGCAGATGGGAACGGTGTATCTGGCGTGTTTCAAACGGCGAGGGGTATTGGTTGTTGTTCTTGGGTCGTGAAGAAGACCCTGGACGAGTCTAATTTGAAATGGCAGGCAGCTCGTAGCCGGATGTGATCATGGCAACGGGCGAGGATCAGCGCAGTTGGTGATTAGAGAGCGCAGAGTGCCGAGGCGGTGCAGAGTGTGGTGGTGGTGGTGGTGTTACCTATTATTGGCGGTGATGTTGTCGGCGTCCACCTTTGCCAGTCTGTGCATGCTGCTTCGGGAGCACAAGCAGCCAAACCCCGGCCACTGAGGCGCTCGGCGATGATGTCGCCCTGTGTCGCTTCGAGACCTTGTGCTTTATGCAGGGCTGTCCATGCAGCGCTAGTAAATTGACACTTCGCTAGTCCCGTGACTTTCGTGATCCTTTCGCGTTCACCACTTCTTCCATCTTCGCGTGCGTCATGTGTTCTGCTGCCCGTAAGACTACACTGGACTCTCTGCGCACACGACACACCATCTAGATGCACTTATGTGATTAGAGAGGCATGGCTATCATATCGAAATGCCGCGACACAACGAAGACCTCGCCGCCGAAGCGCAGGCAGCGAGAGACGACGCCACCGAGCTTCCTGATGCCAGCCAGCACCACTCCCTGAAGTACCATCTCCTTGGGCCCTCGCTCACCAAGTCTGGTCAAGATGGAGTCGACCAGAAGAAAGTGTCCGAGATCATCTACAACGCGTCGAAAGGCAGCAGGTACTTCAACAATGAAGAGAACAAGGATAAAAACCTCACAATCAAGATCAACCGCATCCTGGCGAAGAAACGTGAGCTTGAACGAGTGGAAGCAGCAGGAGGCTTGCAGAGGGATCTCAAGAGGGCGGACGAGTACATTGCAGAGCTGGAACTCGGACGCGACCTCAGTCAGGTATTGGTACACGTGGATTGCGACGCATTTTATGCAGCCGTAGAGGAGCTCGACAGGCCGGAGTTGAAAGATGTGCCATTTGCTGTGGGAAAAGGTGTTCTGACCACCTGCAACTACCATGCGCGAAAATTTGGATGCCGTAGTGGTATGGCTGGTTTCATTGCCGATCAGCTCTGTCCAGGCCTGATCCACGTTCCGCTGAACTTCGAAAAATATACGGCCAAGGCCAAGGAGATTAGAGCAGTGCTCGAGATATACGATCCACGCTATCAGGCTGCCAGTCTTGACGAGGCATATTTGAACATTACAGAATACTGCAAAAAACACGACTTGACGCCTGACGAGGCTGTCAGCCAACTAAGAGCACGAGTAGCAGAAGAGAGCAAGATCACTGTCTCCGCGGGTATTGCTGCAAATGCCAAAATCGCCAAGATTTGCAGCAACAAGAACAAACCCAATGGACAGTACCGGGTTCCTTCGGACCGTGCGAGTATCCTGGCTTTCATGCGCGATCTGCCAACAAGGAAGGTCAACGGCATTGGACGAGTCTTCGAACGAGAGCTGGACGCTATAGGCGTCAAGACTTGCGGAGATATTTATGCGCATCGACAATCTCTCCGTGCTCTCTTTGGCGACAAGGCTTTTGAGTTCCTCATGAGCGTATACCTTGGCCTTGGAAGAACAGATGTCAGACCAGCCGAAGAATTCGAGCGCAAGAGTGTCGGCACAGAGAGCACATTTCACGACATGTCCGACCCACAGGAGCTTCGCCAGAAGCTACGCTGGATAGCGGAAGAGCTAGAAAAGGATCTTGAGAGGACTCAGTTTAAAGGCAGGACCCTGGTCTTAAAGGTCAAGCTGCATTCGTACGAAGTGTATACGCGACAGTTTCAGCCGCCGAAGGCTGTGCACAAGGCGGACGATCTGTACCACTTTGGACTACAGATGTTCCAGAAGATCGAGAAAGAGATTCCAAAGCTCTCGCTACGACTCATGGGTCTGCGATGCACGCATCTTGTGTCCACGAAGAAGGGCGATGTAGACTTTTTCGGTCGTGCAAGACAGCCAGCGGGTGACTCGCGGGACAACCCAGAGGGTACCAAATCCGCCAAAATCGCTCTGGACGAAGACGGCTGGCAGAAATGGCCAGATGAGGAGTTTGAGACTGCGGCACAGCAAGAACGGCAGGACGATCTGGATGAGCTGGAAAGGCTCTCGCAGCAACAAGAGCAAGACGAAGCCGCAGGTTTGATTCCTGAGGACGGAGAAGAACGCAAAGCTTTCGAGGCCCGCAAACACGACAATGGCTTCGCGTGGCGGCTTCTGCTCGAAGAAGAACGGGCGAAGGCAGAGGAGGAAGAGCGAGCAAAGAAGCCACCGTTGCAGCAGTGGAACTGTCCGATCTGCGGCCACCCTCAAACAGCCGAGGAGAAGTCGTTCAACGAGCACATTGATGGTTGTCTGTCGAGGCAAACTATCAAAGAGATTGTTCAGACGGCCGAACCATCACCTCCTAGCAGGGTGAGTAGCCCTATCCCAGCGAGCGGGAACAAGAAGCGTGGAAGACCGCGTGGCGGCGGCAACAGCGGTCAGAATTCAATTGAACCGAAAAGGCCCAAGAAAGCATTTTTTGCATGAATTACGATAGCTATGAACAACACGAATTTGTACACATGAATCCCGTTGAGGAACACTCGCGAATAGCACCCCCTTCTCATAGCTTGGACACGAAGCCACTCGTGTCAATCTTCGCTAAATACTCTTTGGTGATCTCCTTGACGTTGACAACACCCGCAAGGCCCATGCATAGCCTGAACTCGTCACTGAGGATGCGCAGCATGAGCTTGACACCTTCCTCGCCCTTGTAAGCAAGACCCCACAGGACAGGTCTTCCGACCCAGACGAAATCAGCACCCAACGCCAGAGCTTTGAACACATCTGTTCCGTGGCGGACTCCGCCATCAACATGCACAGGGATTTTGCCCTGCACAGCTTCAACGACTTCTGGTAGCGCATCCAGAGTCGCCAATGCACCATTGAGCTGCCTTCCGCCATGGTTTGATACCACCACGCCATCTACGCCGTGGTGCACTGACAGTAGCGCGTCTTCTCCCGTCGCGATACCCTTGACCCAGACTTCCATCTCAGGCTTGCACACTTCCTTCAACCACGCAATGTCTTTCTCCCAGTTCAGCGTTGGGTTCGCGGCGTGGGAGTGGAATGTCACAGGACCCGAAGGCTGGACCCATTTGCCATTCTCCATACGGCCGGGTTTAGATCTATTCGGACCAGGCTCACGCTTAGGCGTGTTCTCCTCCCCATCGACGACCTCGTCCTGCAGCGCTGGCTCCTGGTCTTGCGCGAAATTGGCGACCTTGAAATGCGGCGGCAGCTTGAACTGATTACGCAGCTCGAGGTTCCTCCGGCCTAGGAACGGCGTGTCGACCGTGAGGAAGACGGCTTTGAAACCCGCCTTCTTCGCGCGGTTGATGAGCTTGATGCTGTGGTCGCGGTCTTCGAACAGGTACAGCTGTAGCACGTTCGGGTTGTCTTGGCTCGCTTCGGCGACTTCTTCCAGCGTCTTGGTCGCGAATGATGACAGGCCCATCGCGATGTTCATCTCGCGGCAAGCGTTGGCGGTACCGGTCTCGCCGTCCGAGTGTGCAAGGCATTGCATCGCTGTCGGGGCTACGCCGAAGGGAACGCGGTTCTGGTGGCCGAAGATGCGTACGCTAGGGTCGACGGCAGAGACGTCTCGTAGGACGCGAGGGCGGATGCGGTATTTGTTGTAGGCAGTGAGGTTCTCGCGCAATGTGCTGCCGGAGTCTGCGCCTTCGTTGTAGTAGTCTCTGGTCTGCTTGTCCATTTTGTCGTGAGCTATGCGCTCGAGCTCGGCGATGGTGAGACAGTTGAGGTCGACATTGGCGTTGTTGGCGGAAGCCATGACTGTGATTATAGATCTTGGTTTCCGTCTTCACCTGTTCTTTGGCAGTCCCCAATGGCTTTTGAAGGCGATCTTGCTTTGCCACTTCGCCTTTCGACTTGATGTACTTAGACCCGTTTGTACAGTAGGAGACAGATACCTCAAGTCCAAAGAAGTATAAAGCCAAGTGCGCCAATCTGGTAGAAGATCGCAATAAATATGAAATGGTATATGGCAGCACTTGTGAGCAGGAACTGATGTTTTGATAGAGATTAGGTCTGATGATCTTCATCCGAGGATGATCAATGACGATATCGGAGCATTCTAACATCGATGATTTGTTGGCCATATGTCTGCATTTCACCGAGGAAGTGGACGAAGCCTTTGGCGATATTTTGAAGCACGATAGTCATTCTTGTTGACTGGAATCACAATGAATGGGAGTGACTGACCATAATGAAATGACTGATCCAAAATCCTCCATGGTGTGTTACAAAAGTAGCGGGCTGCTACTCAAGTATTCGGATGAAAGCATCGTCCCTGTGATACGAATGCAAACATATGCTCAGGGCCCGCAATGCAAGCCTTGGTTCTTCGTGTGGGGCTTCCCACGGCTATGGTCCGGTATAGCTGCCGGGCGAATGGCACTGACGTTCCCTGACGGGTCAAAAACAATTACTGATGCTCTAGCTACTAGATTGCAACGACCATGATTTGTATGCGGCATGGGATGCTCGCACTTCTGAGGAACATAGTTCACGTCGCAACAGAGCTTCAGCTATAACAACAAAGAGCATTTCAGTGGCGCAGCATACTCTCCAGCCTTACCTCCGTATGACAAGCAGTTCTCTTCCTGCATACGAGCTTCGATACCGAAAACGTCGCATCGCAGAGCAGGTGAGAGCACTTGATGAATATTGCGCTGCTTCGTCGCATCAAGACTATGCATGTGATGTCATTCTTTAGCCTCGAATGGAAAGGAAGGCTTCTCTTGTTGGAACTACCGACTGACCAGTTGGGGCTAGGTTTGACTCAAACTAGCTGACAGGCGAGCCTTTGAGAACGATGGAAGAATTTTGAGGTTGCCAGTGTGTCTTGAGGCCTGTTAAAATACAAAGATGAAAGAAGCATGACTCGCAACTATCAGCCAGATCTGACCGAACCGAACCGAACCGGATAACCCATCGAGCCGGACATGGGACTAAGTACTAATTTCGGGGTTTGTTGTACCGACGAACGCTGTACCAAGATTGTTTCCCATGGGGTATACATGTATCCGGGGTTGCTTCTTGTGGAGACATTCATTCCCGGCCATTCATGCCGGTTGAGATGGCGGCGCTTTCCAAGCCCATGCCAAGCATACCTTTAGCGACAATGCCACGTGAATACCTGGCAGAAGAAATGATCTTGTGGGGTCATGGCGGAGTATACCGCAGTTTTTGCGGGTAGTCTTCGAGTGTCAGTGCAACATAAAAAGGGCTGCGTATCTGCTTACTCTGCCAGGATCCATCTCTTCAAGGCTGGATCTCATGATCACTTGATCTCGCCATGGTTTGTTTCCGTTTACGACAAGCTGCCTTGTGTAGCGCCTTGACCGTACCCGCGGTCTTTGGACTTGCCATTGATGGCACCACACCAACAGACTTACACAACACCACGGCACATCTACCGTACCGCGACCCGTCGCTTTGCATTGAAGCTCGAGTCGATGACCTGTTGAGTCGTATGACAATCGAGGAGAAGGCCGGTCAACTGTTTCACTTTATCATCTTCTCAGGGCCGAACGGAACGCTGGCTCCGGCGAACCCGGAGATGAACAGTACAGACTTTGTTGTGGGAACCCAACTACTGTCCCACTTCAACTTTGCCAGTCAGATCGAAGACCCTGTAGAGGCTGCTGAGTGGCATAACCGAATCCAGAAGCGTGCACTGGAGACCAGATTGGGTATACCGATTACGATTTCGACTGATCCTCGTCATGCCTTCACCCAAGACGTTCGCACGGGCTTCAGCGCCGGTGGCTTCTCGCAGTGGCCAGAGACCTTGGGCCTCGCAGCCATCCGTGATCCCGATCTGGTCCAGCGATTCGCTGAGATTGCCCGCGAAGAATACCTTGCAGTCGGCTTTCGTGCTGCATTGCACCCTCAAGTCGATCTGGCTACGGAGCCTCGCTGGCCACGAAACAGGAACGGCTTCGGAGAGGATGCCAATCTTACGGCTGAGATGTTGACTGCCTACATCAAAGGCTTCCAGGGAGAGCAATTCGGTAGGACCTCCGTCTCCACGGTAACTAAGCATTTCCCCGGTGCTGGACCGGCGCAAAATGGCAAGGATGCCCACTTCGCCATCGGGATGAACACAACGTACCCTACGAAGAACCTTGATTACCATCTCATCCCCTTCAGGGCTGCGATTAAAGCTGGTGCACGGCAGATGATGCCTTACTATAGCCGACCAGTTGGTCTCGAGGAATACGAGTCAGTCGGCTTCTCTTACAACAAGCCTATCGTTACAGGTCTGCTCAGGCAGACACTCGGCTTTGAAGGTGTCGTACTCACCGATTGGGGTCTAGTCACTGACACGACTGTTGCTGGCAAGCCGTGGGACGCCAAAGCATGGGGCGTCGGTGAATTAAGTGAGGTCGAGCGCGTGGCCAGGATCCTTGATGCAGGCTGCGATCAGCTGGGGGGTGAGGCTCGCCCTGAGCTTGTCGTCGAGCTAGTCAAGACTGGCATGGTATCAGAGGCGAGGCTGGACTTATCAGTCCGCAAACTTCTCAGGGAGAAATTCATCCTCGGCCTTTTCGACAACCCCTTCGTGCAGCCCGAAGAAGCCGCGAAGACAGTTGGCAACGCCTACTTCCGCCGCATCGGCCTGGAGGCACAAAAGCACTCGTACACTCTCCTCAAGAACAGCGAGGACGTCTTGCCTCTGCGCAGCGTCCCATCGAACACCAAGTTCTACGTGGAAGGCTTCAACGCGTCCTTCATCGAAGCTCGGGGCTTCAGTGCAGTGCAGACGCCCGAAGAAGCAGACTACGCCTTGCTGCGCCTCAACGCACCAATTGCACCTTCGGACCCAATCGAAGTAGGCACTGATCTCCAGTCCGGCAGCCTAGAATACACGAAGGAAGAAAAATCAAGGCAAGCCAAGATCTACAGTGCTGTTGCGACTATAGTCGACATCAACTTCAACCGCCCTGCTGCAGTCCCAGAGGTCGCAAATGGTGCAGCTGCGCTGTTCGCGACATATGGCAGCAGCACCGAGGCGTTCCTGGATGTTGTATTCGGCAAGGATGGCGCGGAGCCTCTAGGCCAGCTGCCATTCGACCTACCGAGAAGTGACGAGGCTGTAGCAGCAAGTTTGGAGGACCAACCCTTCGATACGAAGGATGCCCTGTTCAAGTTCGGTCATGGTCTGAGGTATCAGTCTTGCTGTGATAGTGTCTGAGCAACGAGGCATTGGAGGCATTAGTATTAGACACGCAGTAATGAAGAAATCATGTACAACCAGCTCAGCAGGTTAAGACAGAGATTAATGAGAGCATCACGGGTGATGCGACCATCATCATGAGTCAGTGGAGGGAGGCGAACATCTAGAGTTTTCAATCTCGACGTGATTATGCTGCTGCATTTAGATCCCGACATAAGAAGATTGGTGTCTGCTAAGGTAGTGAGACAACGGCGCGCAAACTTCACAGACCTGCTCAGATAGTAAGTCTCATGGCAAATTTTTGCCAGTCCATCGTACCATAATAATGGCTCGATGTGAGCGGCTGATGTGTTATACTTTGGTAAAATTGCTGACAAATATATTACATAATCCTCTCTATGGCTGGCGTCTTGCGTTGGGCCCGGCGCTCGCATACAGCCACGCCGGCAGATGGCAGAGCCATATAGAGTATCGGAGAGTCCTCGGGGTGCGCAATCATCCCCCTTGTGATTAGACGTTATCATCTCGTCGGCATTATGGACGAATTGATGGTGCTGCCATCGGCCACTGCTTCAAGCTTCCCGTGCTGTCCTCACAGAGATGACCACTCAGCGCTCCAGCATTTGCCGCAGATAGCAGCAATAGACTTCTTCCGGATATTTTCAATGCTCGTCGCTAAATCGTCGTTGGTTAAGAGCGCCGCTGCCCGTTGCTGCTGTGGAAATGGCATACTTACACTTGCAATCACACTTGACTCTCACCGATACCCATCAGCACACCAGAGCTCATACCGGCAACTCCAGCTATATTGGCACTTGTAACCAAGCGAGCATTTGTGATCTGCTTATAAGGGATCTATCAGGATACCAGAACTCATATCGGCGTCTCCAAGCATATCAGCATAACCAACACCGCAACAATGTCCATCCCCTGGATGCACGGATGCGACGTCATCGTGGGAAACTGGGACGAAGATCTGGGTCGCGGCCGAAGAATACAGCGCGCACACCCCTGGGTAAAGAGACAAGACTCTTTGACGGAGCTCTGCGAGTTCGCCAACATGGCTTACGATGCGCTCGAAGCAGCCGAGCGCAAGTCCTCTCTCCTGGAATGGTTGGAGGCCAGCGCCGCATCTCCGGGGGACAGCGCGCCCATCACGAGCGCATCTCAGACCAGCCCATCCGAACACAGCGTAGACACGCCGCCTACGGACTACTCGATCCTGGAACACCACGAGCCCAGGATGGGTTATGCTGGATGGAAGGAGTTCAGCGGCAGATCGAGGGCTCCGAGCCCATGGGTTGGCGGGCGCTGGGCAGATCAACCTGCGACTCCAGGCCGTATCCGTAGATTCGTGCGGAAGGCCAAGGGCTCTCTCACGGCATGCAGGTTGGGAAGAGTGATTTCGCAACCCGTTCAGCTCGCAAAAGAAACTCGCCGTTTGATCTTGTCGAAAAAGTGAAGCGGCATGTGTTGCGACGTGGGGGTTAACATGAACCTTTGGGGAGGTATGGGAAGCTCGACATGATTCCAGATCCTGCTGAAAGATCCATGTATAATAGGCGTTGGGCGTTTTGCATGTTTTGCGACATGAGGGATTTGTCTGCTTACTGTTATCAAATTTTCACGACGATGGGAGGGGCTTTTCAGAAGGTTGTTGCGAGTGCATGGCATAAGAGGGGATGGCGTTATAGGAGCAGGGATTATGCATTTTCAGTCAGCATGGGTATCCGTTACAACCATAAATTGTCTCGTTCTTCAATAGCCTGAATGCTCGGTATGAAGAACCGCAGTAAGCTTGCCATCCCAGTCAATATGGCAAGGTCCCTACCTGTCTTCCTATATTATCAGCTGAGCTCTCACAAACATGCATGACAGCAACAGCAAGCAATATTGACAACCAGTATACCGTGAAGCAGCAGGCGTGCGTGCTGAGTCCTGCAGTCAGCATCAATCTCCGCCAGTGCCTGAATCTCCACGTCCACATGCCGAAAACAGATGAGTCGTGACATATTATGTTGGGAGCTGTATCAACTGCTGCAGACCTCGGAACACAGACATGCACCCCCTATTGGCTGCCGGGTGTCAATTTCGCGGTACAATCTGCATGACGGCGCAGACAACTTGCCACGTGGATGTACAGCAGTCGTCCGTATTTTGGTCTTGACAGCCAGGATTCTCATCGCCGGACGCCCGGTATCCAGAGGCTGGTTGGCCACGCACTTGCAATATCGCAGTATCATCACTTTATTGTTCCTGTGAATGAGTGAGAGGATCCTTCATTGCAAGCGATATTGCTTACGCCCAGCGATCGACTGGCTCCCGACCAAGCGACGGCTATCGGGCAATCTGGCAATCAAGCGTGTTTCACGCCAGGTCTGGCCCAGTTCACCAAGCAGACTGGAGGATAGCGGCGTAAGTAATAAGGCAGGCATGTGGAGATTTGGCGTAACAACAATTCGGATGCAGACAGCCGAAAGACGACGATGGATCTGCTGTGGTCCTGTGGATCGTTCGAGGCGAGTGGTCGCTTGCGTTTGCACTCCCGGTTTGCGGTCTAGCGCCAGGGGCACGGTTGGTGTTTGAAGTTGAGGCGACAGGGCCCAGATGCGAATCAGTTTAAGAGGTGGAGCTGGGCTGACAGGGCTTTGGGGAGCCAAGCGAGCGTCCACTACCGCTTTCTGTCCTGCGGGCGTCTGCCATTGATGTCGCCCTGGACCACGGCAGCCAATGAGTGCAAGATAACGCATAGCACTCGTCGATGGTGGCTTGCCTGAACGCTGCCACTATTGCGTTTGTCGCTGCCGTTGGTACGGTGGTGGCACCGGGGAGCCGGCGGCAGGGCGCTGACAGAATGGCTACAGTGCGCCTCATGTGCGTGTGCGCGTGTGCTTTTGCATGTGTGCGTTTGTCCAGGCTGGCAGGCAGGCAGTCCGGCCGTGTGTGGAGGTTTGTTTGATACCCTGGTGTCTGTCGAGGTCCTTGCACGCTCCAGAATAATCTTCCATCCCAACCAGTGTGCTGCGGTCGTCGACGTGCATTGTGCCACTGCGGGTTCAAGAGATCGCGTCGCCTACTCTACGCAGTGGATCGCAATTAACTTTAACTTGCAGTAACAACAGAACTTTGTTCGGATTCTCTCTTTCCTGCTTGTCGATTGATCCTGCTGTCTCTTTCGGGGCGTTGTTGACCTGTTGACCAGTCCAAACCATACCTTACTTTCTAATACACCTTTTCATCTGAGTGGCGCTGGCAGCACTTGAGATGCTTGTGCCTTGTTGAACAATTGTACGATGGAGCAACACTATCAGGTACGACCCAACCTCAGCACTTAAGACACAGCCTCTGGTCCTACATGGCACTGATCAGCTCGTGTGATGTGACAATCTGCACATCACAATGTCGTTCCCACCAGACCATACAGAGTGTATATGGCATGAAGAATCACGAAAACTAACACCTTCACAGCACAACACCCCACAACGGCTATCAGCCCTATATCAATACCACAACGCCCCAGAGCTAGCACCAGTCTCTGGCCTCGAGTACGACGACACCATCCACGATGCGTCCTCCGACAAGTACCCTGTAGTTCACCATCGGCACTATGAATCCACGATCATCGGCAAAGTCTACGACACCAATGACCGACCTCCAAGAATCATCTTCGGCATGAAAGTCCGAACATTCCTCTTGGTTGCCGCGATCATGCTTCTGTTGATCGTGGGCGCTGCGGTCGGTGGCGCGCTGGGAGGCGCCAGGCGCGAGAACCATGTGCAGCCAGATTACTCGCCGGCGAACATCGAGACGAACAGTGGTAGCAACTCTGCTTCCAGGTATGCACAGTTCGAAACCTTCATACAAAAGTCTGAAATTCACTGACAATATCCTGCACAGTTCAACGCCCACCTCCGCCATGTCGTCCAGCTCATCCGACTACCAACCCACAATACCAACATACACGCCGCTCGACGCCTGCCCGGACGCAAACAACACCCTCTACACATCCTCGCAAGCGGACCGCGCGAGCGACTCGAAAGCTGAGAAGACAGCCGGCCTGACCTTCACCAGATACTGCGACGTCGCATCGCCCTTGGATGGAAATGGAAACGCGAAAGCTTCCATGCTCTCGGAAGCCTTTGTGTACAGTCTCGACGACTGCATCGAGCTCTGCGCGTCGCTGAACTACTGGGCAGACGAAGCCAAGTGTACCGTGGCGGCGTACGACGTGAAAGGCAGTCGACCTGGGAATTGCTGGGTGGGCAGCGCAGAAGGCGTGGCGGGCGTTGGCGATCTGGAAGAGAAAGACGGGGTTGCTGTTGCGTTGGTGCTCAGCGCGTAGGGATATACGATATTATGTTTTTCATGTGTACAATAGATGGCTCGAATATACAGGACTATTATTCCCCAGACACAATAAACCTTGCCATGTTTCCTTGCTTTAAAATTTCTCACACTCGACATCTCAAGTCGCCTTCGACTTAGCAGCGACATATCTCGCCACCTCTTCTTTTGCATCGAAGATATGCGCCGGGTACACTGGCTGTCCGAATAACCCCGATAGCCATTTTGCCTTCGTCATGCCAAAGTAGAAGGCATACACTAGGGCGGTTGTTGTCCAGGACCAAGGTCTCTGCGGCTCCTTGATCGCTAAGCCTTTCGCTTTGAGCTCGGCTGTATGCTCCGCCCGGATGTCGAAAAGGCCTTGGATGCTCATTTCGATCGCTTTGTCTTCGGTGTGGGTTTTTGTGAGATGTGCAAGAAGCAGTGCCAGGGTTTGTCCGTCTTCGAGTGCTTGCGAGCCGCCCTGTCGTTGATTGATCAGCTGCTGGCGTTTTATATTATTGATATAGTGGAAATGATAATGGAAACGAGACTATCATTCACGGAGGATTGGAGCATACTGTGGATTTATTAGCACGGTACATCACAGGTAAGTGAACCAAACCACCAACCTTGACCAGTCGCAGGTGTCATCGCATGCGCAGCGTCTCCAACAAGCACACATCGATCGCGACCCCAGCGCGAAAGATCAGGCATATAAAATATCGGATAGATGTTGTCAATATCCGCCCTGTCCAAGCATCGCGCGATCATGGGATCTCCCCATCCAGAGTGCCGCCTGCGAAGCTCTCGCGTGACAGCTTCCATGTCTGGCTTCTGCCCACGCTCGGGTAAATCGGTATCGTAGAACGAGAAGTAGATCAGCTTGTTTGGCGAAGACTGCGAGAGACCGCCGTAGCCGAATGTTCCTGCGCTGCCATGGATGAAGACGACTCGGGGGTCGTCGAGATAGCTCTGCGATAGAGGTTCGTCGAGGTCGAGGACGCCGCCTACGGCGCAGTTACCACTGTGAATTGTCGTCAGAAAACACGGCCGGTGGATGAGAGGCCGACACTCACAGATACTTCGGTCGATACTCTTCTGCCTCCCCGAACAAAGCCTTCCTCAACGGGCTTCTGATACCGTCTGCACCAACTATGAGGTCAGCAGTCTCTTCGCCGCCGTCACTGAATCGAATCGTAGGCTTGACGCCGTCTTCGATCGTAACGTTAGAAACAGTGCGATACTGAACGATCCCCTCCGGCAGCGCTCCCACAAGACATTCGATAAGCAACGGCCTCGAAATAAGATGCGCATCCAAATCCTCATGGCCAAGCACCCAATCGCTCGCACTCTTCCACATGAAGCCCCTACATGGCAGACCAGTGGCGTACACACGCTCTGCTAACTGCGGGTCCAGAGCCCGGAGGACTCTGAAAGCGTTCGCTTGCAGACTTATCGCCGCTCCTTGGTTCTTCTTGTTCTGTCGAATGTCGGAGTGGTCGTGCCAACTGTACTCAATCTCGCCTGCGGGTTTGAGCCGAGCTTCGTCGTAGACTTTCACTTCTAGAGCGTCGCCGAGTAGGGGTCTGAGGTATTTGCGTAGGGAGATGGCGGTCCCTAGGCCAGAGATGCCGGCGCCTATGATGACGATTTTCATCTTTGTGATACGTATTGTTAAAGGCGAGAACAAACGGTCGATAATTGCACTTCGCACGGATACCACAGCAGGTCTTTATCAATCAAGAAAACATCGGTGACATGGCGACAGCCGGCTCCGAGAGTCGAATCTTGGATCGCCGTCGTCGTCGCGTGCCATGGAAAACCTACATCCTCCATCCTTCGACGACCCACGCGGAATGCGTCACCGCTCAGCTCTCGGCGAGGAACTCGTTGTGCCGGGAACAACTGAAGAATCAAGTTCCGAGCAGTGATTCGATCGCTAACATGGCAGTGTAGGCGTGAAGCAAGTGGCCAAGCATGTTCTTGCGACGATCGAGATCAGAGTTTCCACCCTGCGGCGAGAGCCGATGCTTGAATGGCTACATGCAATGGCGAAAGCTCACGCAGGCATGTAATGAACGTATGTTACGACCACTGCATGTGATGCCCTCAATATGGGTTGTTGTTGCAGTTTTCGATTTTATACTCTCAACAACGCCTATAGTAGATTTTGCGTACGAATGGATTTACATAAGATAATTTCAGCGGTCTTACATCAGCCGCGTTCGGAGCTAAAATGAGACAATGTGTATTGATCGAAAGGATGTCTGTCAGAGCACAACAATGCTGTGGAGAATATCTCCATGAGTGGGTATAGTAGTTCTAAATACACTTCGTCCCTCGTTGCCGCCCAGGGACCCTAGTGATGCCCTCGTCCCAATGGTGAGAGATACGTGAATGTCGTTCGGTCGTGAGTGAGAAGTCTGAAATGTGATATGCACAGCCGAGCGCCCTGTCCGATTTCCCGCACGCCTGCCTCATGTCCAAAAGAAAGGGCGTCCATTCTTGATATTGTGTTTTTGTTTTTCGTGATTTTCCAAATCCTTTCGATGCATCGTTCAAACGTGGTATGCGCGTCTCCTCGAGTGGCTTCTGCCTGAGCTGCGAGGGCGGTATTCACTCTCGGTGTAGCGAGAGCGGCTGCCGCCACGACTGCGGCTGGCAGAGCGGCGGTGGCCGTGACGAGAGGTGTGGTACTCGCGCTTGACCACGACGCGGTCATCGTTGCGGTGGTTGCGGTGAACGAGGAGAGCGAGGAGCTGTGAGGTGAATTGTTAGCGAGATTTCTCCTAGCGCGCATTAAGTTATTGAAGACTTACGAATGTGACGAAGAAAGTGAGAGTCAGGATAATGGCAAGCGCCCAGCTGGCCTTGAGCATAGCGCAAGTCTTGTTGATGTTCGCTGCCCAAGGGCTGTTGCTTTGTCGCCCGTAGTACCCAAATGGACCGAGATTGACGTACAAGCTGCCAGCTGAGAAGTTGGAGCAGTTCTCATTTGCGATACCACGCATCGTGACGATACCTCCGATCAGCGCGCCAACGAAGCCGAGATCGATGAGCGCAACGAAAAAGGCATCGTGGCGCGCTCTCAAATAATTGAATAATGTTGCGAACGTCCATGCCAGGGCTAACACCGATACTATGAAGAGCACGAGGATGAAGTTGGGTGTGAGTTGGTTGGACTCGACGTAGCCGTGGACGAACCAGGATAGCATGCCCACCACGGGGATGAGGAGGATGATCTGGAAGATCCTCCAGGAGATGAAGAGGAAGCCGGAGACAGCCATGGCTTGTGGTGTTGATAGCGGCTTGAGGTAGTTGGTTGGTGAAGGTAGTGTGGGCTGAAGAATTGCCTTTCTACGGAGTGTATTGTGAGGTGATCAAGGTCTCGAATCGGCTCAGTCAGGTCAGGTTGAGTCCCAAGTGAAGGATCGGAGCGACAGGATGCAGTGCGACGGTCCAGATGCAGTGGACGCTCGACGGACAGCTGCTTGGCTCAGTCGCGTGGGAGGACGAAGCAAAGAGAGGGATGTTGTGCAGACGAGGCTGGAGCAAGTGCAACAATGGTGAGTGATGTCTCGGAGGACTCGACAAGGACCTCTGCTGCTGCTGCTTCTACCCGGGCGGGTATGTGCCTTATGTACACAGGCAGGCTGGGTTGGCGGTTGGTGTACGATGACGTCTGCGGTCAGCAAGCGATAGAATGCTGGATGCAGGCGAGCGCGCAGAAACAGGAAGTCAAGAGAGGAACAACGCAACAAACCAGGCAGGCAGGAAGGTGGAGTGCGGTATACGGGGAGAGGAACGGGTTGCGCCCTGATTATATTCTCCGAAACATTATCACTGCGAACAATTGCGCGCGTGCGAAAAGGCGATGGCGGGGGAGAGGCTGGCGAAGTCGCGTTGCGCTGGAAAGCACTTTATGCTAGCCTTGACGCTCGGACGCCATACCACGCGCGCACTGTCTCTCTAACAGACAGACCAGGGTCGCGCCAACTTTCTACCACCCCTCTGCGCCGCTTACTTTTCTTCAACGCCCAGACTAGCAGACGTCACTGTCAGGCACAGGGCTGCATGACTTTGGACCAATGCCCCTAGTCTGAGAAAATTGCCCGAGCAGTGCTGGGAAGGATCAGTACTAGTTCAGCTTCGTCCACCTCCATCTCGGCAAAGAGGAATTTGAGCTCCGACAGCAATGATCCTGCGACCTATAAGATCAACGCAGCACAGACTACACGACGATGTCTTCAGACGGCGATGACGACGGCCCTCAATCGCCCTCAGCGTTCGTGGAGGCACCATCTTCGCAATCAGTGATTGTAGATGCTGAACCCTTCACGTCACAATCGAAACTTAGAAAGGCAAACGAATTCGACCAAGACAGTTCTGAAGAAGAGCGTGAAAATCGCTTCAATGGCCCTGCTAGTACTTGGCGTGACTACACTGCCGATGAACGTGCTCTGGTAGCATCTCTCGACCAGGAGCGAGCAAGTGACTTGAGCATTCATCTTTACAATGCCCATGCATTGAAGTCTCGCCTATACGATCGCGGGTCTGCAGAAGCATCCAAGCCATGGCACAGCAAGTACCACTGGATAAAACCTGACGAGGACGGCAGTACTCCATGGCACCCCGATCCGAACTGGACAGCTTGGCCGTTGCACGCAGATGATGTACCCAGGAAGTCCGAAGGCTTCGGCAAAGATGCGCTGAGGGACGACACTACGGATGGGACTATCAAAATGCCTGTTTCATGGAGAGCCGGCGCTGACCTGGACGATGAAGTACTGGCGCTAATGCTGCGCAAGGCGAAAGAACGCTTCAATCTACGATTCAAGATGCAAGGCGACTCAACAGCGCGACAGCCGTCAACAACGAGATCTCCCTCGCAAACACGCTCCAGCCCACCCGTAGAATCCCGCCGCTCAAGTGTGGCAAGCGATGTGCCTTCGCACGAGTCTGAGAATGAGATTGAGGCCACCGAAACAGAGGAAATTACTTCGCCAGAGTTCATGATGGACGATGATGAAGCCAAAAAGTTGCTTGGACAGAGCTCCCGCCATGTTCTTACAAATTTCGACAATCTGTTGATGGGACTGCACAGGAGCCGTCAATATCATACATCAGGGTCTACTGCACAAAAAAACCCCGCAAACTCTCGACCTGCAAAGCGCAAGCGTCGATCGACTACCAATGAGGACCCATCACGATTTGCTCTGGAAGACGACGCTGAAGATCAAGAACGAGCACCTGGCCGAGACTACACGAAACATCCATCCGGAAAGAATCCGCTCTATCCACGCGACTGGACCGAAGTTCTTGGTGTCGCATCGCTGACAGGCTGGAATCAATCAGTCGTTGACCGTGCAGCAAAAAGGTGTTCTGCCTTGTTCGGCGAGCGGGTACCTTTTAGGACAATGCCGGAAACAGCTGCTGGAAAAGCTGAAGACAAATTGACAAATTACACGCCTGAGATGATACCTGACTTTGATGTTGTTGACGACGTTGAGGAGCAAGAAATTCTGGACGGAGAAAGCGAAGTCGGCTTCAGGTGTCCGGAGGATTCATGTCCCCAGCATCATCGTCTGTACGAAAAGCGATTCATGATACGCCAGCATCTCAAGCGAGTGCATAAATATGGCCAGGAAGCGCTTGATGCATACGACCAGACTTGTGCTGTTCAGGATGCCAAAACCTCCGTTGAACAGTTGGCGACTGATGTGGAAAATAATAACGAAGACGTACGTGACAGTGAGCAAACTGAGTTCATTGCAGCGGTAAGAGAAGACGGGTATATGAAGCCGGTGGAAGTGCACTGGGGGCGAGGCACGGATGTCCAAGACAGGAAGAGGAGGGGTGAGGCCAGGTCATGAGGCATGGAAGTGGAAAAAGGGCAGGGTGAGTGAAGATTAGGACGTGTGAGATGTGAGTCTGTTTCCCCAGCAATTTTTGACCTGTCACATGTATGCAAGCACTTTGACGCCACTCACCTCGCCCGTCCGTGCACACATGAGTTCATCTGCATCACTGTGTAACTCACTGAAGCGCGGTTGCCTGTCAATGCCTGTTGATGCATGCACATGACAGCACGTCGAGTCGTAGACTCTTTTCTGGTCGCACATTTGACATTTTGACAATCACATTGCGACAACACACTCCCACATCCACTCCACATCTTCCAGACTTTGTCCACATCTTCTCTTACCCACCCACAGCAACACCTTGACATCCCAAGAAAATCCCCGTCAAGTATGTTCCCGTTCCTCCCTTCTAGACACACCGACTAATTCGTCCCAGCATGGCACCCGTCGTCGATCCCAAGAACACCCTGACCGACCGTGAGCGCGAGCTCATGGCTCTCGCCTGGCTCTGCTTCAGCGAGAAGCCCAAAGTACGCACCGCCCACGGCCTGCACGAGCTCACCCAGGAAATTATTTCATCCTACTAACCCACACCGACAGCCCGACTACAAGAAACTCGCCGCGCTCGCCGGCATGTCCAACCCGGTCTCAGCTTCCAACGCCTGGTCCAAGATCCAGAAGAAAATCACCGCCCAGGTCGGCGACGTCTCTGCCGACGGCACGCCGGAGGCTCAGACTCCCAAGGCTACGCCGGCGAAGAAGCGTGCTGCTGCTAAGGCTGTCGACGGCGAGTCGCCGGTTAAGAAGACCAAGACGCCGAGCAAGGCTACGAAGGTCAAGCACGAGCCTGTCGATGAGGATGAGACAGAGGAGGAGCAGAGTTTCTTCTAAGGTATGTTGTGTCAGAGCTGTGTCGAGGAGGATGCTATTTTCTCGGGCGGCATGGTGACTTCACTTGGACCTGGATGCTTTCTTTGGGTACATGCTTGGAGATTGCGAAGTAGTGTTGCAAAAGGCTCTCGGTGATTGAGACGTTGCGTACAGATGGTGTGTATGTACAACTCAGACAATGACTTTCCTGCTTGCGACATGCACGCCACTGGCTCGAACATTCTGTTTGTCACATGCTCCTGCTCCTCCCTTCCCACGGCACGTGAAAAGTGAAGCGCGTAGCCCGTTCACTCGGTCCCGCCAGGCGTCTTAAATACTTCTTCCCTCCCCAACCTCTGGACTCTCTCTCTCTCTCACCAACATCACACCACGCCACTGCCATCCCCCATCATCGCGTACATCACCACATATCCACTGAAGCGTGTACTTACACAACAATCTCAGACCCACAGCTAGGCTCCTCAACTCACGAACACCCGAGAACGGTCGCAATCATGCCGCCGAAATCCTCCACCGGCTCCGTCACGCTCTCCGACCGCGAGCACCAGGCCCTCATCGCCGCTCTCAAGCACAACAAGAACGCCATCGAAATCGACTACAACGGCTATGCCGCGGCTCTCGGCCTGGGCAGCGCAGCCAGCGGCAGGACCAATTGGTTCAACTTGAGGAAGAAGTTCGGCATCACTGCTGGTGAGAGATATTCGTGCTCGTTTGCTAGCTTAATTAGGATTTTTTTTGGCTAACTGTTTCTCTCCGTGGCATAGAATCCAAGGGCTCTGACGGTGCTACCACTAAGAAGCGCAAGGCTCCTACTGCCGAGGCTGAGGACGACGAGGACGATGACGCTGGCGAGGATGAGGAGGAGGCGCAGGTCCCGAAGACTCCGAAGAAGAAGACCACCAAGGCGGCCAAGGAGAAGAAGGGCAAGAAGGCTGCCGCCGCTGCTGCCGCTGAGGTCGAGGACGACGAGGCCGAAGAGGTCGCAGAGGCCCCGAAGAAGAAGGCCAAGGCGACTAAGGGGGCGAAGAAGGGCAAGAAGGCTGCTCGCAAGGACGAGGATGACGATGATGAGTAGAGCGGACTGGATCGGACTCTCAATGGCTGTCGCCTGCCTGCGGTCACAGAGGGGATTTCGTTCGCTCTTGTCGACGTGTCTCTCGGCGAGATGAGTTGTTGTTCTTGGAGACAAAGAGTTGCGAGAAGTTGAGCTGGTTTTCGGCATAGCGCGAATCGCTTGTTGATCATCGTAGTACAGCACCTGTACCACCGTCAGCAAGAATGAAGAGCTTTTGCACCTGAATGCTTCCATTGTGTTCGGCTCGGATGCAGTCTCAATATCTTGTACTACTTCAATCCGCCAAATCAATGCACAAAGACCTCCAAGCTAACCTCATTGCTCCACCCGGCCTCCTCGCCCATCTCCTTCCAAGCCCTCTCAACATCCACCTCCAAAACCTTCCCACAAACATCATTGATCTTGACACACCCAACAGGCACCGGTCTTCCATGAATCATCACCATGAAGTCATCTTCCACGCGTCTCGCTTCCAGATCCGAAACGTACAGGCCTAGAACACCAAGCGCTTTGAGCGAGACCCAAGTCCGCAGCCTCCCATTGTCTTCGACGTAGACGTCGCTGCCGCTGATCGCTGCTGAGCCTGTCATTTTGCCGAGAAGACCCATCACTGCTACGGAGAGCGGTTTGCCGCGCACGGTGAATGATCGGAGAGGGTAGGCGGTCAAGATCTCCCAGCTACGAGAGTCGAGCTCGAGACCGACCATGTTTGCTGTCGGACTACTGCTACTGATACTAGCGTCGCTTCGATGCATGGGCTTGGAGATCTCGCCGGTTGTGAAAGCCGAAACGACGTAGGAGCCTTGCTCTGTGCCTGGGAAGGCATCGAGATGCACAAATTCGCTTAGGGGTTGCGTAGAAACGTTGAAGATGCCCAAGATACCAGTGCCAGTGTGCGCGCCACCCACGTACGTGGAGATTTTTAGCAGAGCAGCGGCCGAGTATTCGTTGTAAGGGTCTGTAGCTTTGCCTACGAGGTGAGGACGTAGGATGACAGTTTTGCCGCCTGTGGTGGGCGCTGTGATTTGGTTGAGGAGAGCCAGATCGTGGTTTCCTGGCGTGTCGGTAAAGTAGATGGGCCCGCCAGACACAGCGCGGGCAGCTGCATGGAAGCCGGCCCAGGGGTGGGAAGTTTGGAACATGTCCCAGTCAGGGAGGACGTTCAGGTGCTGCGTTAGTAAGCTGTTGTGAGCGTTGCAGAAGATGTGCCAGGGATGTGAGGCATCTATCTCGGGGAAGAAGTCATCACTGTTGATAGTGTTAGTGATCGTAATTGAACAGGGTTGGGACAATAAGTCCTGCAAACGTACCTGTTACGGACTAGAAGCCGCGGCTTGTTTCGAGGCAGCTGGCTATGGAAGAGAATCTCAGGAGATTGGGACATGCAGCTGATAGCACGAGAGGAGAAGTGTCGCAAATGAGCAATTGTCCAGGCATCCTGATATTGGGTGATCATGGAGCGGCGGTCAGGAGCATGTAGGAGCATGCTGAGGAAGAATTGGGCATCCGTTTTGGCGCTGTCGATTCCCACGCTGGCGAGGAACGCGTAGAAGTCATTGTACATGCGCTGGCTATCTTCAGGCGCGACAACTGTGAATTTGCCGCCAGCGACACCTGGCTCTTTCTCTACCTCGATGGTCTTGTAGTTGTCGGCGATCCAGCTTTTGGGGCTCACACCGCCCCAGTAACCTAGGATGGCGTGCCATACTGCGATGTGGTTCACGTTCGGATGGCGTTGTCGTATCTCCGTGGTAAGCGTTTTCAAACCATTTGGGAAACCTTCCTTATTGGCCTCGAAGTCAGTCCATGCCCGTTGAAATTGTGTCTCTCCGGAGGACAACGACTGCCAATTATCATCGATAATGAGGTTTGTAATGTTAATGTTCTCTTTGGACAAAGTGTCTAGCGCTTGAGATACTTTATCGGCCGTGAGGTTCTGGCCTAGGCCATTCCAGGTGCACTGTCATTTTGAGCAACCGGGTTAGCAAGAGGTACTAGAAATGGAAACCCGTCGCATGGTCAGAACTCACATATGATAGACCATCATACCACTCTTCCAGCCATTCAGGACGGACTTTTTCCTGGGTAAGAGCGTCGATGTCCTTTTGTGCGGCAACGGAACCGTGATCAGCGATCACCTTACGAGCATGGTACATGACAGCGGCGTTCGCGACTTCGAAGCTCTCAGCAACAGCCACCAACACTCTGCTAGTGCCATCTTCTTCTCGATCGTTACGGCCCTTTATGATGAGATTACCCTCTTCATCGTTGAAAAATGCTGTCGTCACATCCTGGACGCCGCTAATGGCCAAACAAACAACGTGCATCCCGTCAGTGCGGAGGAACGACACAAGCACGCCATCTTTATCCAGCTTCAAAGAAGTCTTGCCCTGTCTGGGTGCCAGCCAAGGGCTCCACAGTCTGACGAGACTGAACCATCGACTGAGCTGGGAAGCCTTTCCAATTTGGTGGTGACTCCAGCCAGAGTCTTGTGCTTTGGCTGGATCAACAGGGCATGTCAGTGAGTACAAGAGGGTATCATCAGTCTCTGGTCTCTCGTTCTTGACCTGGATGTCTGAACTAAGTCCCGCGAAAAAGTGCTTCAAGTCGTGTTGGGCATTGTGCTCGAATTGCTTTCCTTGGTAGTGGAGCTCGCCATCTGCAATTCCAGTCGATTCTTTGACCCATTGCCAGCCTCTCTCTGTGGCCATCTGAAATTTGATGGTGAAGCTTATAGACCGGGCTTCCTTGGGCACACCTTTCAGCTCGCCTTCGAACCAGTAGCGTGAAACGCGATGATCCAAGTGCTGGCCAACCAGCAATACGTCTTCATAGTCCCTGGTAGGGTTGAGAGCCAGCTCAGACCAGTCATAGTGTCCCTTGTGGTTGTGGTAAACGCAGAGCTGAGGATTGTCTTCGCTGATCAGACTGGGACTGGTTGTCTCAAGAAGCACAGCGAATTTGACACTCGTGCTCTCTTTCGCGACTTGGGTGACCTGGGCGAGAGGCGGTATACATGTAATTCGGACGTCTGCGCCATCATCGCCCTTGCTCGGGTAGAAGGCGGGCTTTCTTTGAGGTGGCAATTGCTCAGGAAGAAGATCTGTCATTTCTGATACCGGGACAGGAGGGTAGACTCGTTGGCCGGTGTTGGTGTCACAGTCTGTATCGTGTTAGACGGAGATGTTGCTTGTATCACTCTACTGTTTACGCAGTCATGGTAGAGCACACATACAGCCGAAGGAGATGCCTTTCTGTTTAGCTCGTTTGATGACCATTTGGGTGCTGGAAGATGGTGGAAAAGAGGAAATGCAGGATGGAGACGGTGTAGAAAGATGGAAACGGAACCTACAGGACAGCGCTTCTGCAAGACAGCAGCGCGCGTACACATCACTACCTTACTACTCAAGACTCTCTCGAGCGATCGATCGTCGCGCAGGCGTCACCTGCATGCAAGATGCGCCTTCTTGGACCCTCATGAGCTCAGCTCCGAAAGAGGAAAGGCTCCGACTGCCGGTTGCCGAAGCGAATGGAGCTTTTCTCAGTCGCCGACGATCACTTTTTGCATGCGCCAGAGCCAACAACACCTGTGCACTCTTGCACTGCACCGCAATGTTCGAGAATATCTGCTCCCTGCCGCTGTCTGGCGAGCTCTTCGCCCAGGCAGTGCACCCTTCCGAGCCATTGATCGCCATCGGCCTCAGCAGCGGCCATGTCTCGACATTGAAGCTTCCGCCTCTGGATGAGGATGGAGTACCGCAGAATTCAACAGGCAGGAGAGGCAGCAATGGCACAGACATGGTCGAGACCGCGTGGCGCACCAGGAGACACCAGGGCAGCTGTCGCAACGTCACATACAGCATCGACGGCAGCCAGCTTTACTCCGCTGGCACTGACGGTCTCGTCAAGGCCGCCGACAGCGAGACTGGACGGGTTACTGGCAAAATCGCCATTCCTACCGCTAGTGGAGAGATCGATGCGCCGACCGTGATCCACGCTCTCAGTCCGCAGACGTTCCTCCTCTCTACCGACTCTGGCGCTCTCCACCTCTTCGATTTGCGCGACCCGGCACCTTCCCTCCCGATCGTCGACAACAAGACTGCCTTCACAACTGGCAGACCTTCCGCTACCCACTACCCGCACAGCGACTACATCTCCTCGCTATCCCCACTCGCCCCGTCAGCCGAATCAACATCCGGCTACAGCAAACAATGGATTTCCACTGGCGGCACCACTCTTGCCTTGACCGATCTTCGTCGCGGCGTCCTCGTCAAGAGTGAGGACCAAGAGGAGATCCTGCTTTCTTCGCTCTACATGACGAACCTACCGGCAAGGAAGAGCAGAGGCTCCACACATGAGAAGGCTATTGTTGGAGGAGGAGATGGCGTGATCACACTCTGGGAGAAGGGACAATGGGACGACCAGGACGAGAGAATCACTGTCAGCCGTGAGAAGGAGACATTGGATTGCATGACCGAGATTCCAAGCGGCATTGGCGGCTTCGGCAAGAAAGTGGCCGTCGGCCTTGGAGATGGCAAGGTCAGATTTGTCACCCTTGGACAAAAGAAGGTCATTGGCGAAGTGATTCACGATGAGGTTGAGGGTGTCATTGGATTGGACTTCGACGTCGGCGGAAGGATGATCAGTGGTGGTGGCTCTATCATCAAGGTGTGGCAGGAGCCATTGGCTACCCAGGGCGAAGATGATGAGGACGAAGAAGCAGACAGCGACGACGATGTCGAGGGCGGTGCTGCGTCAAAGCGCCCTGCCGCCAACTCCGACGATGATGACAGTGACGCTGGAGGAGCGGCATACGAGAGCAGCGACGACGAGGGAAAATCGTCCAAGCGAAAGAAGAGGAAGAGGGGCAAGGGACCTGAGAAAGGTGCCAGCTTCACCTTCTCTGGCCTGGATTGAACGTGTTGATTGTACTATTTGCGATGATACCCATTGGGGTGGTAGGTAGGTTTGCTAGAACAAAGTGCTACATTACCATCTACTTTTTGTGTTCAGGGACTACGGTCTGGTTTCATTCACTCTGGATATTCTTGGCAGCACGTGCCCTCTTGTACGACATTACAAGGCGCGTTAAAGGGATTTGTGGTCGCACTCTCTGCTTGTGTTGGCGCAAACACTACGATCTACGTGGCTGTTGAACTCTTAAATCAAACGCGCCGTCGAATGCACTCTATTCAACCACCACCAAACCCAAAGCGCAATGTCATCACCTACCCTTACGAGTGATACCGACATGCCAGCCAAGCACCCCATATTGAGCGATTCTCTAGCAAGCACAAAAGCCTTGGGCATTCCCGAGCTTCTACAGATCATCCTTCAAGAAGTCCCTGTCGTATATCTGACAGCTCTACGCCGCGTGGCTCGCACATGGAATCACATGGTCTCCGAGCTCAATCACATCAACCCTGTCAGTATCGGCCACGGTGATGAGGACTGTACGTGCTTAGGCGCAGATGCCTGCACACACATGCCTCATTACGCAAGCAATATCGCTATCAGGGGCAATCCGGTCTTCAAATACATCCACATTTATCGCGGAGCTGCCAGGGAACACGACGGCGGAGAGACGACTTCGAACACACAGCGTCACTACCGCGGACTCCAGCTCAAGTCTTGGAGCGACACCTCGGACCTGGACACAAACGCGCACCACTTTCTCACAGATCCGCCTATCACCCTAATAACAGTCGGTGATTCCAGGCTCGGAGTCTCACTACTGGTGCCCATGGGTATCCGAGTGGGTGATCTACGAGACGTTCTCGCCAAGTTGGTCGATACAAACAGTGGTTATGCTAAGCCCAGCCCTGCAAGGCCCATTGCTTGGTATGCATGTACCTCTGATATCGTCCGAAGGACTAATGACACAAGCAATGGCGAGGGTGACTGCGACGATGGAGACGACTTCGCAGTGGGGATGCTGACTCTGTCCCTTGCTACCTGAAAAGCATCACTCCGGGAAGAGACTATAGTGACGTGCATAAGCAAGCAGTCACTCGAGAAAACAACCCGCCGCCTTCATCAGAGTTTCGGACCTTTCCTCAACCGCGTGCTATCTACCCTCGTACCCTCATCATCTTGCTCTGCAACTTGCAAATTTGGAAACGAAGCTGGCATGATCCGCCGTGGAGAGGTTCCAGGAACGCAAGAATACTTCCCGAAATCACGAATCCCCTCATGGTCGCGCAAAAAGTCTTCGTCCAGGAAACACTGGCCAGTCACATCCTCGGGTGGCGATTCCAGCATGGCAAGGATCGCGTCGGAAAAGATTGTTGGTTTGCGCAGATCGCTTTTGTCGGCTCTGTGGGATTCGGTTGCTGCGGATTCAATGGCCTAGACGAGACATTTAGCGAAATTTTGATGGCATTGGAAGAAATATATGCTTACGGCTGCTGGCCAAATGCTAGAAATCGACATTCCGTCCCTACCTTCTCTTTTCCAATCCATCGATAGTCCAATGGTCAATACACTCATCCCGACTTTACCCATGGCATACGCGGTCTTGCCACGGAAGAAGCGGCTGTAAAGCGGAGGACTAACAACGATAATCCGGCCTGTTCCATTCTCACACAGGTGAGGGAGACACGCCTGCACACAACCGTAAAGTCCCTCGGGATTGACCTGCTGCATCAGCTGGAAGCGTTTCATCGGCGTGTTGGCTACGCTCGACCACCAGATGGCTCCGCTATTGTACACTAGCACATCTAAACGGCCGTACTTTGCGATTGTGCCTTCTACTAGTTTCTGGACGCTCGCGAAATCTCGTACGTCGACTGGTATTGCTGTCGCTTTGCCACCGGCTTCGGTGATCTCGCGGGCTACCGTGTTGATTGTGGATGCTGGAGAGTTCGGATCGGGTGGGAAGGGAGAGCATGTTGTGGCGTCTGATGTCGTTTTCGCTGCTACAACGACTGCAGGTCGTATTGATTAGCATATAAATGTCGTAAATTCGTGGAGCCCGAGCATATCTAACCAGCGTATCCAGCTTTGGCGAGATCGGTGGCTACTTGTCTCCCAATACCGCGTGACGATCCAACGACCAGAGCGACTTCTCCTTGATGGTCGTATTTGTGCATAATCATTCAATCAGTGACCTTAGTCTTGTCTCTGATGGCTCTTCAAATTATGCGGTTTGGTAGTGTCTAGGTCTGTATATATCAACACACATTCAAGCCGAGGCTGGTGAGGACGACGTTTCACAGGCTCAGTAATCACAAAGTCACATCATGGTGTTCGTGCGTAAGGGCTCCAAAGCATAGGCAGCTGGAATCTGGACGTGCATTACCATCCCATTTCGCGGATCTTTCTTGTCCGTGCCACAATCAATTGTCATTCCCGTGACATGCGGTGAGTGGTCGGCGCCTTGGTCGTTTCGGCGATAGGGATCATGAGTCGGTTGTGGTTGTGCGCGGGGTCGTCTCTCGCTTGGGCTGATTTTATAACGACATCTTGAGACGTGCGACTATGGGGTTTGATTGGCTGCTCGAATGAAGTCCCCGAATTTGTGTAGTATGTCGAAGGGAGATGTACAGCATGAGAGGAGAGAGAGCAGCCCAGTCCCTAGACGAGAATTGTGCTGACATGATCAGATACTTGCCGTATCTTGCCGGTCAGTGTATGATTTATCGTTCCTGTCTAGCCCTTTCTTTTTGTTGCGAAAACGAGCGCGAGCTGAAGTGCCCCAATAAGATGACGTTCTAAACGGGACCCTTCGGATCAAGCGACGATGTGAAGACGAGAGGGAGGTGGGGCATCGTGCATTGCCTCCGGTAGCCACCACGTATTTAATAGCCTCACATTTCTCACAGCACCGTGAAACCTCATATCCTCATCAACCATTCAACACAACTAAACACTGTGAGTGAAGCATACATACGTTCAGACCGAAGCCCTGCTAACAGTTAACACAGCTCAATCACCACACAACCGCAAAAATGGGCGCCACTACCACCGGTAAACTACAACAAGCCTTACTTCCACTGCTTGAATTGATGCTAACAGATCACGTAGTCATCTACGAGAAGGGTACCGACTTCAAGATGGACTACTACCTCAAGACTCACATGCCCCTCGTTCAGGAGAAGTGGGGACCTTCCGGCCTCAAGTCCTGGAAGGTATGCCATGCCGCGCAACCGCGGCGCGATCCCTGCTCAGGTCCAGATGCTGACAGAAACTACAAAGGTCCTCAAGTTCGGAGACGACTCTCCCTACACTGTCCAGGCTACCCTCGAATGGGGCAGCTTGGACGACTTCAAGAAAGCCGCAAGCGACCAGGACGCCCTCAATGCCATCATGGGCGATGTTAAGAACTTCGCCAACACCACCCCGAAGCTCATGACTGGCGAGATCGTTGCCTCGCAGTAAACGTGGACGTTATGAGCTTACTTTTCAAGAGCATAGCATCATGTAGATGACCTTCACTAGCAATGAATGAAGCCACGGCCTACTCATGTCTACCGCTCAGCTTCCTTTCAGACCCAGCCACTGCTGCATTGACCGGTGTGCACCTTGATGGTCAGAACACTTTATAGCTTAGCGATATCTTGTGGCACAGGCCCTACGAAGCTATCATCAACTTCACGCCAGACACTATCCTTGCTTTCATCAGTCGCGAGTAATGGCGCCGCTAGCCCCCTGCGAAGTAACTTCGATCAGCAACTGTCTTGCATGATTTCACGAAGGCTTTGCTTACCAGATGTTCTGATACTCGGGTCTCTCCTCGACCCTCTGCATAGCCCCTGCATCTCGATATCTCACGTAAACCAACACCTCCCGCGCGGCTTTCTTCCTAGTAAATAGCGCAAAAGTAAGCACTCCCGAATCGCTCCCTCGACACCATCCTGCAAACTCGCCCAGCCCTTTGACAACAGCATTCTTCTCGCCACTCCCAGCACAAGTCATCTGGTGAACCCTCACGACAACCCCATCACCACCCATCGCCCTCCCTTGCGATCTTGCAAGGAATCCAGCAGCCAAATACCACGCCACCATCGTCTCCTTTTTGTCGCATAGTTGTTCGTCTCTCACCAACTTCTCGAAGGGCTGGAAGAACGTCGTGTCATTGAGCTGGTCCTGCAATGCCGCTTTGGATGTGTATATCTCCACGCCAGTGACGATGAGGCCATCGTGTGCGGTGCTAGCTGAGGCGAGAGGGGTGAAGTAAGACCAAGCTATGCAGCGAGTTGAAGGTAGGAGGTAGAACCCACGGGCACCTTGTTGCAAGCTGGCGAGGAGGGTGGCTTGTTTGGGTGAGGATGCTGGGTGCATGGTGATGAATAGAGCTATGTGGTCGTCCATTGTGGTGATCGGTATATTTTGTGTGGATTCTCTAGAGACCGACCTGTGGACGGCTTGGTGGTTTCGTCTGAAGTGGCGGCGCTATAACGTGGTGAAATTGTTATGACGTTCGGATGTGGCTTGCGTGACTTCTCCTCCCAGCCATTACAATCAAAATACTTGTCTTTCAATGGCTTTGGCACGTCTGTTGCAATAGTCGTTCAAGACTTGTGTTTTTGTGAAGAGAGCTCGAAGCGGGGCAATGCGAGCCGCCGACCGAGGTGTAGAAACAACGAGCGAAGTGTGCTATTCAAAGCATTCAGGCTTTTTATACTCAATACATACATTCCGGGTCGTAGACAACAATTTAGATTCATTCAATTTCATACCATCCGCACTGCATCACGGTTTGGTGGTGGGACTCATGCTCTGCCGTTTCCAAGTCGCCGGAGGATAGCACTGGTATCCTCCGTGAGGACGATCATCAACAGGTTGCTTCTCGCGCAGTGAATACGCCGATGGTGGCCTGTTCGCCTCCAAGTCTTTGATCGAGTCTTCGCATTCTGAAGAACTTGTTCCAATCTCTTTGTCCTGTCCGCTGTATGCCGAAGACTCGGTCACGAGATTCTCTTCGCTCACATTCGTGAGGTGGTCAGTCTTGCCTGCCGTAACACTGGACAAAGGTATAGCCACACTTCCACGGCTGGAATCAGAGCTTTCGTCGGGTAGTCTCTTGCTCTCGCGGCGCGAGTTTTGGCGACTGTCACTCCGAGCCGAGAACGCACGAAGTGGGTTGGTGAGGTATGTCCGGAAGAACACACGAAGTGCAGGTGCACTGGCGCAGATAAGTGACAGCTGTGTCTCGAGCTGAGCCCAAACTAGGACATCGTAACCGTCCCATGTAAGATCGATGCTGTGGCCGACCTTTTCGAGGTAGTACGTTCGCACTGAGCCTGCTGCAACGGCAATCAAGCCCAGAGAAAATATGATGTTCAATGCAATCTTCTGACGTCGCGGTGCGTCGAATTTTCGAAGCATGATGCAAGGCAGCAGGACCGAGTAGAGATCGCTTGCAATGCTCATGCCTCCAGAGAGGACATTGGTGTATTGCGACTCGATGCAATGGAAATCTTCATCATAGTATGGATTGAACGATTTCCAGTATGCCGCTGTTGGAGAGCACGAGAAGATGAGCATAAAAATGAAAACGAGAGAGTACACTGCAGTCACGGCGATCGCGACGAGGATGGCGTACTTCCAACGCTTGTTGTAGGTGCCCTTGGTCATTCGTCGATAGAAGAGGAGGATTGAGCATTTGGTGAAGCCCGTCGAAGCGAGATATGTAACTTCCGCACACCAGCCCATCATGGCTAGTGGCACGAAGTTAGTCATAGGGACGTCCCATGTGTGAGTTCCAGATCCGTATCTCTCGGTGCTTAAAAGAGTGAACGCCGTGAACGCTATCGAGCCCAACCACCCTGGAAGGAGAAGAGCCTTTATAATTGTCAGCTGAGTTGAGTTGGGAGTCACGTAGGAAGTATGCCACATACGTCGTCAAGACCAAGTGGTCCAGCCTGCTTCCTCGCGCGCAGCCAAAGCCTCAAGATGACCGCTAGCGAGGATGCTGCTTGGAGTGTACCAGCATATCCCGGCATCCAAGACCGACGGACTGGGTCGATGTAGTTGGGCGCTGGAAATGTCAAATAGACACTAGGATCCGGGCGGTGCAGGTTTCCTGACATGATTGCGGACGGCTCGAAGTGAGACAGATAGCGATGTGACACATCCCGTCCCAATTGCAATGGGCAACACGATGTTATAAGGTACACAATCATCGAGACACCATGCAAGGGTCTGTCAAGATGACGAAGACTCCCCCCACGCCGTACCACACTGATGAGTATGAACAGGTAGCACGAGTCATCGCCGAAGTGCCAGATTTCAATTCGATGCAGTGACACCTGCCAAAGATGAAGACGCAGTGGTGCAGCCGACACGAAAGCGCCATATCGCCGGTACTGAAGTGGCAACCTGCATTCTGCCGTTGTCTAAACGCCTGCAAGGACCAGGGTGGTTGCACAAACGCCCCTTCCCCGGTGCAGCTAGTAGTAAATTATCCCTGCAGGTCGAGGTATACCGGTCCCAAAGCGGACGGACTCCATTACACGCAACACGCCGTGGCAGGACCTGCATTCGGCATTGAGTGTCTCGACTGTGGATCTGTCAAATCTCTTGCGCTGCAGATCGGGCGTGCGCTGCAGGTCGGGTGCGATGCCACGGATGCCGGCGTACGATCAGAGGATTTTGACAGGTGGTTGGGTCCGCTTTTGACAGGCATTGCGGATCGTTCGCCGCGCGTGGAACCGGCCGATTCTTCAGCAGCTGCAGTCATGGCTGAAACTGAGCCCTGGACATGTTGCGTGATGGTTAATTGGTACTTTCTTATGCTTTCTCGCGTGCATGATTGCTATTGCAATCTCACGTTGAGGGCAATTGCGAGATCAAGGAGGTGCGCGGCTGAATTCTGGCCTCGAAGAGTGGGGAGCCCTGAAAGAACCTTGGTCCTGGGACCCAATACACCAACGCATTCATGCACCCAACTACTACTGTACCGCCTTTGGAAGAAGTCGCAAAAAAGACTCGATCATGCCTTGAAGTGCAGCCAACTAGTAGGAGAGGGGCTCAACGGCAGATATAGCATTGGTTCGTCTCGGCCCGCCCTTGTGTAGACCTGCATGCCTGAATCCCGACTCAGGAAAGATAAACGGGTGCATTGCATGTTCCCAGCTCCCACTCGATCGGTATCAGGGCGAGATCCATCTGCCGATACGATGCAGCTATCATCTTGCGCGTTCCGATGTATCGAAGCGCTTGCATGAGCAGAGATCTGCTTTGAGGGAATACTTTACTGGGTGCTTACTTATCGTCGGACAACTCCGTTTTCGTAAGTCAGGGCTTATTATACATGGGTAGGCGTTAGTCAACCATGCTATGCTATGTATTGACCGGCCTTGTCATCTCCACTCGACGTACGGAATCCTCTTCCGATGACACTGCAAGGTTGTTAACAAGGGAGGTATACATTCAGTCATTCCAACTGGTAGTCTAATGCTGCTACCAATCCACGCCATCCCACGCTCTTGACCCATCTCACGGGGAGGACACCCCGATCTTGCTCGTTCTAGAGCCATCAAGTCGTCTGCAAATCGATTTCGACCGCTTCAACCACTCATCTCGGGCACCATTGCAGCTATCACTTCCTCTTTTCAGCTTTCAGCGCCGCAAGCTCCTCCCGCAGTGCTTCAATGGCCATACTGTCCGGCTCCCGTTTCCTTCTCACGGCCTCATCGACACTCGCTTGCCAGCAAGTGTTGAACAATTCGGAGCCCTTCCCGAGCGCCTCCTGCTTCCACTTGGCTGCCTCGTTCTTGTAGGCCTCAACTTGCTGTACCAAGACTACCTTCTCGTTAAGCGCGAGCTGCGTGCGAACGCCATTCAACTGGCCTCGCCGGTACGCCTCGGAGATTTCCGATTCGTGTGCGCGCTTCTCGTTGGCGAGAGTGATGACCTGCTGTCTGAGACGAGAGCTATCCTCTGTCAACTGCAGGCTCAGGTCGCGAACTTGGCGCTCCAGGTTGTCGTTGCTCTTGCGCATGGCTTCCAGGAGACGGTAGTTGCGGTTTGAGTCTTTCTCGAGCTTGTCACGCTCCAGACCAAGCTTCTTGATTGTGCTCTTGTGCTGGCTGAGTTCATCTTCCAATGATGCTTGGGCGGTGCGCATGCTCTTGAGGCTAGGTGCAGTAGGTTCACGGTCGTTGTCTGCGGCAGTGCCGTTGCCACTTTTCTTGGTCTCCGTCTCGTGATCGCAATCGCCATCGCCATGTACGAGGCTTTTGGTCGTAATGTCGGAATGCTGTTCGGCGAGACCCTCGGTTGCGACATTTGTAGTTTGAGCCGTATCCGAAGCCGCCACCGGCATCGCATCATCAGCCATATCTGCTCAGTCGTGATCCAGGATATATGGTGAATCTTTGGTGGTCTTTTGTCGATGTCACAGCTACTGTATTCACTGATTTTCGGGCTAAGGTGCTCTGATACGGTGTATGAATTTGTCTCTGTGCACGCAAGAAGTGAGACAAATAGTTTGCCACGGCTTGTCGCGGTACAGTGTAAGAGCGTTTGCTTTCTGCAAACGCGGACGAGAAGTGACTGTTTCAACATACACTCGGAGCTAGTGAATGGTACCTGCACCATGTTGCGGCGCCGATCAAAGTGCAAAGTCAGGCATCTGCTCATGTCTATATCTGTGGGAATTCTATGCAGCCATCAGTAGGTCAGTCTAGACAGCACGCAAAATGCGTTTGGCAACATTGTTCGTTGAAGGGGCCATCTGGGAGTTAAAGTGAGGCTTGCTGGGCCATAGCCTGGATAGTCACGGCTCATTCTTGATTTGATTGCCTTTGTATCATGGAGTTTTCTCTGTGGTAGTATCGCGTTCAACAGGCGAGGTGTTGAACATGGCTGCCATTGAGAGACTAGTACCATCAAGCCATGGCCTAGTATATATACTCTTTATGCTGATCCCTTCAGCAACGGTCTCTGTATTGCGATGAGACCCACGAAGAAGAGGTGAATATTTCACCGCTATGCTGGGTTTCCTCTAGTGCTATCTACACTAATCACCCTACTATCATTTCGTTAGCTGTTGGGAGTGTATAGATGTATCATTGCTGTAACTGTTTCTTGACCGTACTCGTATCGGGAACAGTCTCAAAGTCCACGACGTTTGCCGCAGAGAAAATTGGAAGCTTCTGTTGAATCATTCTCCCTCGATAGTGATCTCAGCACTCCAGATCTCATAAACCACACCCGCTTGCCACGGAGAGATTGCAAACATCTGACAAAGACTGTTGTTTCTCGGTGGTAATCTCAGTACCAATAGTCCTATCAATCAAGCATCCTCACTATAGAAAGATTGTATCGATCTCCTTAGTGTGAAACTCTAGCGATAATGATATCATTACCTCTAGACTATCGATCTTCGATGCTTACTTGGGAGATGATATATAGATCTCTTTGTGTGAGGTGTTAAACTGAAGGTGTTATCATCAAGCGACTTTCGAATCTTGGCTATGTCACTATCGAGATCAGCGATACTCCATTTTGTATCCTGTGAGTGCGGTGATAATGTTATCAAAGCCTACAGGTGAATAATTGGTGATAGCTGCCATAGAGAGACAATGAATCACTCCATAAGTGTAACTATCCTATTATGGTACTGCTATTGATCACAGGCTGAAAATATATTGTGGTCGCTATTGAGAAACAGCATAGCCCTCTATTGGCTTATCCATTCTGACCTGGAAAGGCTATCATCTTCTAGCTGAGGTTCATTCGCCTTTTCCACTGAAAAAGATGTACCATCCCATCAGTGCAGTGATCTCTATATGGTAATATCATCGATGATATGCAAAGAATGATGCATGCGCACCACTGAAATTGCTAGCGTTTTTCACTGATATGGTGATCTTCAGGTGGTGTTATCGTCAGATGTCGGCAGAGAAGGAGTGTTGGTACCCAGTGAAGAATGGGACCTTTTCTCACTGGCGTAGTGATCTCCATACGATATGACTGTCAACAATAGGCGGATGATGAGGCGTAGTACCCACTGAAGAACAAAATACCATCTTACCGGTATGAAAATTTTGATGTGGTGTTATCATTAGCGATAGGTAGATCATAGGACTTAGTCCCCGCTGAGAAGATCACAGCATCTCTCTAGCATGCTGATTTCGATATGCTAGTATCATATATGACAGTTAGCGTACAAGTAATAGTTGCTAGTGAAAAGAAGCTTGTATTTCACTAGTTCGACTATTCTAATATGTTACTATCATTAATGTTAGACTTACGATTACGTATAGGCACCAATGAAGAAGGAGAGAACATCTCACTAGTGCGGCTATCGCAATGTGCTAGTACTATCAATATTATACTTATAACAGAGTAAAGGTACCAATGAATAAGTACAGAATATCTCACTAGCATTGATATCTCAATGTGCTAGTATCATCGATGTTATACTCATAAAGAGACATACTTCTCCACTGAGGAACAATGTTGCTCTTCAGTGGTGTAGCTATTCTCATATGCTAATATAATCGATGTTGAACTCAAGACAATGTATGCTCCCCCACTGAAGAATGATGTTGCTTTTCAACGGCGTGGCTATTCTAATTTGCTAATACAATCGATGCCAGACTCATGAAAAGGCATGCTCCCCCACTGAAGAACAATGTTGCTCTTCAGTGGTGTGGCAATTTTTTTGTGCCCAAAAAGCATGGTGTCCATTGAAGAACAATGCAATATCTCACTGGCGTAGCGAATTCAATATGCTATTACCATCATCTCTGAACACATAACAGCAAAATTGGATAGAAGTGAAGCCAGGGTTTACAGCTATCCCACTACCCCGCCACGCGCGCTCCCGCCGCTAATGCAAGGTCCCGTGGCGCGCCAGCCGTCAACAATCAATTAATTGTCGCGCTTCTCGTTCCTCTCTCACCACAACCACAACCACAACACCAACAACATGGCCACACCTGGCCGCACCACGCGTTCTCGGTCTCGCCAGACCACACCACAGCCTCTCCCGGCTGTGGATGTGCGTTCTTCGCGTGCGTACGGCTCTCGCGGGAGAGCCCAGCTCAACAATCAACTTGCCGGCGAGGGCATGACCCTCGCCGAGGGCTTCACCACTGCTCGCGCCGGTGTCGCGACCGTCCCGGAGGAACCCGAGGACGACGACGAAGAGCTGCGATCGCAGCAACCAATGTCCCGCCAGGGGACGTACGTGGGCACTGACGCCCAGTACGAGAGCCCTGCGCACTCTCAGAGGCACGACAGCATGCCTCCGCTATCCCCTCGCCGTGTCGCGCCGCACGCCAACGACAACGCCCCTGGAAACCCCTGGGCTCTCTCTGTCTTGCTCTTTGCCGTCCCGCGCTACCTCTGGCGCAACCTCTGGGCTGTTCTCCTCGGTGCGCTCCTCCTGGGCACAATCGCCCACATCAGGCTGCCTGGAGATGCTGCAGCACGCCGTGACGAGTTCTTCCGCGGCCTGAAGATCGCAGTCGGCGTCCCTGGGTACGACCAGCCGCCCTCTCACCTCGAGCGTCTCTGGATGTACGTCCGCTACAAGTCTTTCGAGCTCGACGAAATCAAGAACATGCCGCCGGTCAAGGAACCTCTCATTCAATCAATGATCAATGTCCGATTCCGTACTCTACTCGAAGAGCTCCAAGGCAATGCAACTGGACTCGAAGGCAACCATACTGCCCTAGCTGAGAGAGTTTCGACCATGGAGGAGTTCCTACCGCCCAGAATGGTTGTCGATGTCATTAACGGCAAGATGATCATCAGTGACGACTTCTGGCATGCTCTAAACGACAAGATGAGCGGCAGTTCCGATTTCTTCGATGCATTCGTTGCAGCCAACGAGGAGTCTGCCAGCAAGCTTGCTAAGGCTGCTTTTGACGTCAACCTGGAAGAAGCCCTGAGGAGCAAGCGTGTTCTTGACCGCGATGCTCTGATGGAAGCACTGACCCAGAACGGCATAGAGCTTGAAAAGCGCGTGTCTTCTATGATTCAGGCCGGTACTGCTGAAGCGGTCAGCGCTGCTCGCGAGATCGCTGCTCAAGTGGCAAGAGAAATTGCCGAAAATACACCATCTGACCTACGGGCTCAACTCAGCGTCCTTGCCAAGTCGAACATGCTTCAAAACACCTACGACGCAATGCACTCGATCAACTGGTTTTCCCCGAAGATGGGCGCCATCGTCGTCCCACGCCACACCTCTCCGACCGCTAAAAGGCCCCTCGAGGTAGAAAATCGTGGATGGTTTGCCAGATCACTGAAACGTGTCGCACCTCCACCCGTCGCGGCATTGATGCCATGGGAAGAGACCGGCGACTGCTGGTGCGCTTCGAAGACTGAAAATATGGGCAAATTACAGTTGGCGGTCCTCACCGAGCACAAGATCATGCCAGAGCAGTTGATCATCGAGCACATCCCACAGAATGCAGAACTGGACAGAGGCTGTACTCCACAGTCTTGGCAGCTGTGGGCTGAAATGTACGACAAGGAAGAAGCCGAGGAATTGAAAGACAAGATCCGCAGATTTTACTCGCACTACTACGGTTGCAGCCAGGAAGACTCGCCACCAAGCGAAAGCTCGATCTGCATCGCCGAGGGTACTTATGATCGCAGAAAGGAGAATTGGGTGCAATCCTTCAGGATGCTCTTCTGGACTCATCACTCGGAGGCGAGAGTGGAGACTGGCAAATTCTACTTCCGCGTGCTCTCGAATTATGGCTCTTCTCAAACCTGCCTCTACCGAGTCCGCTTGACTGCATACGACATCCATCTGGCCGCCGACCTCACGGAGAGTCTCTCGGAGAACCGCCCGGAGAAAGGGTTCGTTTTGGGGAGTGGATCTTGAAGTTATGAATTTGTTCTTTTGGCGTTGGGCGCGAAGCTCGTGGAATGGACACTGACTGTCCTTGGATGATACCCCTGCATAAGCGAGCGAGAATTCGGGTTTTATGGCATTGCATGGTTTGAAGAAAAGTCGAAGGGACATACCGACTTGGGATACCCACCTCATATGAGCGAAACACGATGTCACAGTCTTTTTGGCTGACTGACGGTAATTCAATGCGATGGCGGTTCAAACTCAAGGCCTTCATTAGCATGGCTTTGATGGATTAATTACGCCTTCAAAGAATCAAAGATCATTCTGAACCAGACAGTAACGCACCTCACATCCCAATGCTTTTCATTTTCGTGTAAACGTCTATCATATCTACCAGTAGAACCTCCATAACATCCACCTAAACTCACAAGGCATGAGCTTACTTCGCAGCACCGTTGGCCTGCACGGGAGCAACGCCAGCCTTGCCATCCTTGTAGTCCTGGAAGCCCTGCTTCGCTGCGTCGTGTACGGTGCGCTCGCCGGCGACGATCTGCTTGACGGTGGCGAGAATGCTGCTCCAGTCCTCGAAGACGGTGAAAGGCACGTTCTCGCGCGCGCAGTAGGTGATGAGGTCTGTTGGAAGTCAGTAAAGTGCAACATAGAATGCCAGGGAATCGTTCTGCTCACCGTGGCCCTTCTTGGCGAAGAGGAGATCGGTCTCGCGTGCAGCGGAGAGGTCAGAGACACCGTCGCCAGCGTAGAAGAGAGTCGGGCGCTTATCGGCGGGGAGCTGGGCGTAGGGGCGGAGAGTGAGGGACTTGTCGTGGCCGAAGCCGCTGTGGAAAGAAACGTCAGAGAAAAGAGCTCGTAGACCTATGGATGGTGAACCGACTCACCTGTCGTCGTGGTACTGGATCTGCCAGCCGCCCTCCTGGTCGATAGTCTTGTCGCCACGGGGTACGGCCTCATTGCAGATGATGTCGATCTTATCGCAGTCGGGGCCGACAAGCTTCTGCAGAATGCCACGAATAACGGGAGTCATGCCGGAGGAGACAACGACAGTGGGGATGTTGTTCGCAAGCGCCCACTGGAAGTACTCGTTGAAGTGCGGGTCGAGGGTGATGTTCTCAACGAGGTAGTCGACACACTCTGGGAAAGGGCGGGTGATGGAGTCCATCATCTCGCGGAATGAATCCCTGGACAGGACTGTGTTAATATTTCTTGTGCATGGAGCGTTTTGGTTGTAGAGGTTATAATCTACCTGAAGGTCTTCCTGCCCTCGAGGACATCCTTGTTGCCCTTCTTGCGCAACTCGGCACCGAAACCAATGTTGTCAGTCTGTCCTAGTTAGTCAATTTGATTACTGTGATTATAACATGTCAAGAAGCACGCAAACTCACCATGAAATCATTGCTGTCCTTCAATGTGATGGTACCATCGAAATCGGTGAAGAAGATGAACTTGGGGTCCTTGAAGGGGAATCTGAGCGCCTTGAGGTCGATGGTGGCCATTGTGAATAACTTGAGAGAGATATAGGTGTGTGATGTGTATGTTCTTTTGGTGTAAAAATGTATGTCTATCTGCACAAAAAGACGAAAAGGAGATATCTCTGTGACTGTATACCACACTTCAGTACCCCACGTGGCGGGACCAAAAAGTTGTGAACCCTCGCTTCTCGCTCCTCGGGCGTGAGGCTCTGCTCGCTGACGTCTGTCTCAACTCTCAACGGACCTCCGATCATGCAGGGACAGGAACATCTTGGCGTGCCTTAGGTTTGTCTGTCTCCGCAAGTCGCTCGTCGTTCGGCTGGAGCTCGAGCTTCTGCTGGCTGTTGGCTTGTCTCTGCTTCCAGTTAAGCCGAGGGCGTTCGCTTTCATCTGTTCATTTGTGTGTACTTGCATTTTGTCTCTTTTTCACTTCCCTTGCACTGTCTGTAGCATGAACTCGGCGGCGCGGTATAGCGCGCTCCTGGCGAAAAATGTACAGAAGCCGCTCTTCGCAGCGCTGAGTGGGGCGCCGACAAGTACTGCTGTAAGAATAGGTGGATCATGTCAATCGAGGTTCAAGAAGAACCAGCCGAGCAGAAGGTCGTATACACAATGGGTGCTCTGTCAAGGCGTGCCGGGGAGGACATTTTCGACAACTGCTAGGCACTGGGACGCTGGCAACAAAGATGCGAAAGAGCAGCCTTCGTCGACTGAGACCATTCACCTTCAACCACCACCAAGCGAGGAGAAGCCAATACTTCCAGAACAGGCTGAGCCTGTATCGCAGCAAACTCAATCCGAACAAGCCGAGCCCATCGTACAACAAACTCAGCCAGAGCAAGATGCGACGCCTACACCTACAGCACCCACAAGCGAACCTTCAGACGAACCTCAAAGCAACACTCTCCCGCGCCATGCTGCCGCCGACCAACCACTCTCAACTCCAGCATCCCGCTCTGAATCGCTCCCCTCAGCCTTCGCCCACCGCCGAACAGAGATCTCCCGCCGCATGTCTCACATGATGGACAACCTCCTCACCAAAGCCACAGCGGCCTCCCAGCAAATCAACACCTACACCGGCACCGACTTCAGCGGCATCGAAGCGCTCCGGACGGAGATCGTGGCTCAGGAAAAGCAGGTCAAATTGAGGCACGCGGCAGTGAACACGCAGAAGGACAGACACATGGAAGCACACGTCAAGCAAGCGAGCAGTCAGAAGGAAATTGTCAGTCTGCTTGAGAGGAAGAGCAGCTGGTCACCTAGCGATCTTGAACGGTATATGACGCTTGTACGCTCGGAGCATCTGGACGAGCAGGCTGTCCAGAAAGCCAAAGAGGACTTGGCAGAAGCGGAGCGAGACCTCGAAGATGGACGGGCGATGCTGGAGAAGCTGGAGCGCAAGCAATACCACGAAGAACAAATCTGGAGCGACACGATCCGCAGGAACAGTACTTGGGTGACCATTGGTCTTATGGGAGTGAACATCTTCTTGCTGTTGGCGCAGATTATCTTCTTCGAGCCTTACCGCAGGAGGAAGATTGTGAGGGAAATGAAGGCGGCTTTGGATGAAAGAAGCATTGTTGGCCCAGGCCTTGTCCAGGCTGCTGCTGCGCCTGAGGTCGTAGCACAGACCGAGGTTGTGGAACAGCCCAAGGAGTTGCCTGCTGAGGTGATCGAGACCGAAGCAAAGGTCGAGCCGGTGGTCCTGGTTGAGGAGCCGGCGGACACGAAAATGCCAGTGGAAGCTATGCCAGAGGCGGTCGAGCAAACGCCCGTCATTGCCGACGAAGCCGTACTGAACGCCAATGTTATACCCAGCGAGGTTCCCACAGAGTCAATTTGGAAGCAGCTCGAGCAAGCCAAATCATGGGAACAACGGCTTGAGATCTCGAAAGCAGCCGTCCTCGACCTGTTCAGCGATCGCGACGTCCAACTCAAGCAAGTCGACCTCACGACCATTGCACTGCAAAGCGCTGCGAGCGGCATTGCCACCGTAGGCCTGCTGTTCCTCCTTTTACGACCCAACTAAATGTAGCCATATTAAAAATTACCTGTAGAATTAAATCATCGAGCCAGCCTCACACGAGAGCGCGCAAAACTTCCTATTCATTGAAACTCGCCAAACTCGCCATCGTCAAAGCCAAGCTCCGCCGCAGACTTTCCGTGCGTGACATCGACCGAAGGCTGCGAGAAGCCAGACGAAGCAGCGGGAGGAGGCGGCGCAATAGAGAACAACGCCTGTCCATCATCCCGCTCAACCTTCTTCTCCCCATCGCCGCCTTCCCTCCGTCCCTTCCCGCCAACTTGAATGTGGATCTTCTCGCCCTCTTTCAAGCTGAAATCCCTCAGCACATCACTCGTCTCAGCCTTCGGCTTCTCCCACCCAAGCACCTTGCGCGCCTCCCTCAGTGCAATGCCAAAATCGAAAGCGTCGCTGCGGTCCTCAAAGCCCAAGCCCAGCGTAGCCTTCATGCCTCCCTCTCCCACAACCCTCACGGCAAAGAAGCGTGAGGAGTCGAGCGCCGACTGCACAACGGCTTCGGAGGTGTACGGGCTCGCGGCGAAGAGTTCGCCTGTCTTGGGGTCTTCGAGGTTGATAGTGACGGAGAGCGAGTCGCGGCCGGAGGCTCTCGTGGAAGGCGTTGAGGTCTCGAAGATGCGCATGCGGGCTGTGAAGATTTGCTGGGCGGTTGGGTTGGGTGGTGCTGTCCAGGGACCGGCGTTGAAGCCGCGGGTGGAGGTTAGAGGTGGGATTGCGTAGATGTGGACGGAGGGGGTGGTGAAGAGGAGGCGTTGCATTGGTTCGGCCATTGTGTGGGTGGTCTTTCGTATGAGAGATTGAGATGGTGTAAGGTTTTGCTCAAGTATGGATATTGTTGATCACTGACGTCCAGATTTGGAAGGCGCAGGTTGTAAGTGAATGCATGTATTATGATACCTCAATGATAGCGAGGGGGGAATATGATGCTTTTAGTCTCAAAGCTCAAGCCACCTGCAGGAAGCAAGCAAGATCGGGGGACCCTCATTTGAAAGATCGTCAGAGTGCCCCGCAGCGAATGATTTTGGTCCTCTCTCAGAAATTGTTATCAGATCCTCTCAAGGTGATTCAGGCCCGCTACTGCACCACCACATCGAAAGATCTCAACACCTCACGCTCACTGGCACATACAAACACACCTACAAAATCAGCTAAAATGTCCATTTTCGACACCCCCGTCCCCACCGACCCTACGGTCCTCGCCCTCCGCAACGTCGTCACATCCGAGTCCTCTCCTCTGGCCGCTCGTTTCCGCGCCCTCTTCTCGCTGAAGCACCTCGCCGCCCTTTCGCCGCCCACAGACCAGTCTATTCCTGCCATTGAAGCAATCGCCGCAGCCCTCGTGTCACCTTCCGCGCTCTTGAAGCACGAGCTCGCATACTGCCTGGGCCAGAGCGGCAAGCCTGAGGCTGTGCGCTACCTGGAGGCATGTGTTGAGGATCGTGCTGAGGATGACATGTGCAGACACGAGGCGGCCGAGGCCCTTGGTGCGCTTGGCTTTGATGGCAGTCTGGGTCTGTTGAAGGCTAGGAGGGACGACAAGGAGGAGGTGCAGGTTGTGAGGGAGACGGCTGAGTTGGCTGTTGAGAGGATTGAGTGGGCTGCTAGCGATGCCGGCAAGGCGGAGAAGCTGAGAGCAAGGTATGTGATCTATGAACTGGGTTGGAAAGGAATACATGGCAGAGCTGACTTGCATGATAGTGATTTCGCATCCGTCGACCCTGCACCACCTCTTGCACAGACCGCAGAGGCACCCTCCATCCCAGAGTTCGAGAAGACTCTCCTCGACACATCTCTCCCACTTTTCCAACGCTACAGAGCAATGTTCGCCCTTCGCGACCTTGCTTCGCCTCCCGACCTTCCCACCGCCGTCCCTGCCGTGCACGCTCTCGCCCGTGGCATGTACGACCCATCTGCTCTGTTCCGTCACGAGATCGCATTCGTCTTTGGCCAATTGTGCCACCCTGCATCCGTCCCCAGCCTGATCGAGACCCTCAGCAACACCAAGGAAGAGAGCATGGTGCGCCACGAAGCCGCCGAGGCGCTGGGCAGCTTGGGCGAAGAGGAGGGTGTCGAGGATGTGCTCAAGAAGTTCCTTAACGACCCCAAGCAGGTTGTCAAGGACAGCATTGTCGTCGCGCTAGACATGGCCGAGTTCGAGCGCAATGGTGAGCTGCAGTATGCCAGCATCCCGGTTACCGAGACAGCTGCTGCGGCCGCGTAAAATGGATCCCGCAAGCTGCATGATCAGGGAAAAAAGGCGTTGGTTGGCGTTTTCGGGTCGCAGCGCAAGCGCGAAGCAGAGTGTTTCATCAATTCATGACATTAGATCTCAACAAAAAATCTTAAAGATCCTCCTAAGCAGCATTAAATAGTCGCAATCTCTTCCGCTCAGTTGTTCTCGTTCCACTTGTGCGAGCACTTGGGGCACGTATAGAAAACTGTGCTACCTTCGTCGGCGGATCGCAGTTGCTGGGTGTAGTAGCGTGTCTGAGGGTTGCCGCACTTTTCACATGGGTGGTCGATGATGGCGTCGGTCTGGATCTCGCCCTCGTCGTATTCTTGCACGTCGGAGCGTAGGCGCGTGCGGAGGGATGAAGGGAAGGCGGTGGGCTTGGAGGCTGTGGAGATGGTCTTGCTCGAGGTGTCTGTGAAGTATGCATTAGTATTTATTCCAGCCAATTTGGTGATTTTTTTTTCTGTCTATACACACCCTTGTTCTGCGCGCCGCAGACTTCGCAGGTCAGGTAAGTTTTACGGCTGGTGTTGGTTTCCAAGAGGTTGCCGCAGTCGGTGCAGAAGACGAGAGATCCAATGGCGGCCATGTTTGCAGTACGAGTCTGATCACGTGCAAAGTTGTGGTGTGTGAATATGTTGGCTTGTGATATTTGCTTTGCGAAGTCGAGGCTCTGCTTTGGCTGCTGCTGCATCACCTGGAAAAATGGCAGCTTCACTTTGCGCGCAGAGCCTCCAAACGGCGGCAGACTTCTGGGGAAGGCAGGCGGCGGGCCGAGCCTAGGCAGCAGCGACGATCGCCGACGCGCCCGACGAGACGAATGTGAAAGTGAAAGTGATGGCGGACGCGGAGATCAAACGCTTGACAACATCGACAAACGCCGTGCTGGCCACCACTCGGCTGCCTGCACCCACGCGAATATGCCACACGTACACTAGCCGTCTGTCACTGGAGCAATCATACCGCCGCACCTAATTAATTTCGCCAATACCGCTGCCGAGCCTGCGCCGCCATCAAACGCCGTAGTCGATCCGCTCCATCGAATGCGCCGGACAATGCTGTATGCGACACACATTCATTGAGGGACTGTCAAAGACGATAGAGCGAGGAGACGGGACGCCGCTGCGACCATGCAGCATTCACACCACGCCAACGGGCATGTGCCTCCCACAAATGGCACTTCGTCACAAGCAAGTCTCCAAGGCGATCACGGATGGCTGCGAACGCCCACAGTAGCAGAGGCTTTGCCCTTCACTCCTTTCAGCTCCATTGTACCATTCAATCCCGGTAAGACATTATGCGCTCCCCGACACGTGCTGCCGAACAATCACATGCTAGCCTGTTGCGACCAAATGAATCTAGCTAACACCTCGTGCAGAAGTTATTCCCCCACCACGTGCAACGCCTTTTTACAACGCCAACTACGGTCTCGGAGACCATCAAAATTCACGCCGTGTCTTGGAGAGACTGAGTGCCGGAGCCACAAGTGCAGAAGACGCTTCCAAGCGCTGTCAGCAAACGATAAGAGATGTGCGCAAGCTACTCGATGCGGAGAGCCTGACAAGATACCACTTCAAGAAGCCACGCCATACACAACCAAGCAACTCCGCGAACGGTCACGCCCAACTCCCATCGCCCGCGCTGAGTCCGTTCGCAAAGATGGTTTTGGAGACGACGCATGTTTCATACCGCTACCTTACTCCGGAGTCACCAGGGACGCAGCCCGCTTTGTCAGTGAATGGCAAGAAGTCGAGCAAACCCATTGCACAAAAAGAAGTGTCAACGCCGCAATCCACAGTCAAAGCAGTAATCACTCAGCAACATGATTTGCAGCCTCCTCCTGCTGCCTCGCAGAAAGAATACAACGTCCAACCATCGAGCCAAGTCCTTCAAGCCGTGGTACCGCGAGCTCTGTCGGCCTCCGAACTCGCTGGTGTACAATACATTCGACACAACAGTGTACAAACTTCAGGAAGGCCCCACGTCATGGCCGGCAATGGAGCTCGAACTGTCAGCATTGATCAGCGTCAGAAAGGTGACACTGCGGTCGTGGCTCTGCAAAGTCTCCTCCACGAGATATTCTCAGCAGATGATGTCTTCGATGCAGACGCCTCGCACCACTCGCGATATCTGACGGCGATTGATACCGATGATGGTCGTGTGTCCATGCTTCAACCCACTGCGCAAGCGACGCTCGACGAAGCTATTGTTGCAGTCGAGAAATGCACGCGTCTCGACGGCATCCCTGTTGAAGACGTGATAAGGATCCAAAAGTTGAACGAGAGAGCAGTGTCATCTGCCAGCAACTTACAGCTGGGCATTGGCAGCGACTGGTCTCCCGACGATGAACAATTCTGGCTTCACAAAGTGGAGCAAGCTTCCTTCGGACTCCTTGCAGCGCGAACCATGCTCCGTGTTATGAACACAGGCCGTCAGGAGAAGGAGCTGCAATCTGAAGATCATGTGCGCATTGTCTTGGACTTGCTCAAGACAGTCATTGACACTGCCATCGTCCCGATCGTTGAAGAACGTTCTTTCCTCGGCGAAAAGGTTCGAGGTGGCGACAGACCACAACAGAGTCCAAAATTCGTCTTTGCCACCAATCACCGTGCATCATTGAAACCTCTCCTGGGAGGCGTTAACAAGTCTTTTCGACTTCTCGCCAAATTCTTGTCGCGCGTGGATGTTGACGAAAGCGCAATCTCTAGCATCGTCTACATGTGCAAGACTCTCATCTTCGCTGAGAACGCTGCTACAGACAAAGAGTCGGTCTTTGGGACTCAACCATTCGAATTGACCCGCAAGTACGCTATGGACGTTCTTGGGAGGATCTTCACGAGATATCCTGATCAACGGCGATTTGTCATCGATGAGGTACTGACCTCGCTTGAGAAGCTTCCTGCTACCAAGCAGAGTGCCAGGCAATACCGCACGCAGGATAACAAGTCAATCCAGCTCGTTTCTGCGCTCCTGATGCGTTTTGTACAGACGAGCGCTATGCAGGACAGTACTGCGCTGCTCCTGCAGAGCAAAGCCGAAGCAGGCGAGGAGGAAGACGCAGAGGGCTCTGATGAGGACATGTCAGATGCAGAGTCTGACGAGGAGAGCAATCGGCGATTGTCCGCCTCCAATAATCGTGGCACGTCGAAGGATCTTGCAGCAGTGATTCTACCTCTGCGTGACGCAGCTCTCGGCAACGCACGCTACATAGTGGGCGTTCTTATTGCACGGGCGTCCAAAACGGCCAAGAACTCTGACGAGCCTTACCGCAAGTTGATGGACATCTTCACGGAAGATTTCTTGGCCGTACTGGGAACAAGCGATTGGCCAGCCGCCGAACTTCTGCTGCGATCGATGTTGATAAGGATCATAACCCTTGCTGAGGATCCAAAGCAGCCAGTGCCTGCCAGAAACCTGGGTTTCGAGCTGATGGGCACTATGGGCTCCAGCATCTTGGCCTTGCAGCTCCAAGCTCGCAGTGCGTGCAGAAACGTTGACGTCGACGAATCGCCTCTTGTCAATGCTATGGTCGCAAGTTTCAAGAATGCAGAGGCGAATAACAAAGATGTCGACACACATAATCTGCTTGGCTTCAACGGCCCGTATCGATTTGTACTGGAGTATCTGAGAGCGCGGGACAATAACAATGACGCGCAGCTACAGACAGCCAAGGGCTTCTTGCTCGTACAGTGGGCAGATGAGCTCTGCAGCGCTCGTGCTGCATCCGTTGATTCAGACAACAGTGATATCTCAGACCAGTCAAGAGATCTCAAAGACAAGCTCCGCAACATGATCGTTGATCCGCAGTGGCTGGAGGAGAACTATGAGTTCCAGACGCCGTCCACAGCAACAGGCAAATTCGCTTCGCTGATCGTTACGACCAACCTTGCATTCTGCAAAGGCTTCCCACGTCTATTCAGCGCTTTGGTCAACGCACTCACGGATGACCATACTCAAGTCAAGAGCCGAGCCATTAGAAGTATCCTCACCGTTGTGGAGAGGGATCCTGATGCTCTCGCAAGGAACATTCCGCTACTTAGCAAGATCGTGGCGAGCATGGAAGACAAATCGTCCCTGGTACGCGATGCTGCTTTGGGTCTCATTCAAAGATTCCTCACTCTCCGACCGGAGTTGGCGGGCCGCGTACAGCATTTCATCCAAAAGCGCACAGCAGATCAGACTCCTGGCATTCGCAAGAAGGCATATAAGGTACTGAAAGACCTCTACCTGGCGAACGATGGCCCTGTCAAGTCAAGCCTGCAGGTTGATTCACAACTCGGTGTACGTGCAGGTGTGGCGAATACCCTCATTGAGGGCATGGAAGACGCCGAAGACAGCGTCCTTGAGCTTGTTCGCACAATTCTGGAAGAGCTGTGGTTCTCGCCTTTTCATGGACTTTCTTTGCAAGGCGACAACGCTGTTCAAACAAAGCTGAAGTACCGCTTGCAAGCGCAGTTACTGACTCGTTGTGTTTCGCACGGCAAAGCGGGAGGTAGAGAAGTGCAAGTTTGCGCGCGTATGGAGTCTCTCGTCCGCGACGTTCTGACAAAGTCCAAGTCTGCGCCTGACAATGAGCGCGTGTGCAAGATGATTATCGAAGTTCTGTTCGATGGCATTATTGATCCGGCAGACATCCCTGGGTCGCCGTCACCCGATCTCATCCTCATGACTCTCGCAATATTCGCCAAAGCATGCCCGTCGCTCATGGATGCGGCTCAACTCGAGCGCCTGGAGCCTTACACCAACAATTTAAGCCAACATGACGATCTTGACGTCTACCGCTCGGTCTTGACTATCTTGCGGCACGCTATGCCTCACGTGAAGAACCTCAGTCAGGACGTTCTGAGACAGCTCCAAAACTCTCTGATGAAGAGCGTCACCGGAATGCCACGACCTGAGCTACCTGCAGTAGCGGCCTGTCTGTGGACGATCACGAGCGAGCTTGGAAACTTGGAGCGCATGTCGAATTTGATGGTATCTGCTCTCGGAAACCTTCGGACGATGGGTCGCAAGGATCTCACTGCCGACCCTGCAATTGCCAAGCGTGTTGTGAGACTGATGGGTATCGTTGGCCAGTTCGGTAACGTCTGCGACCTCGAGTCGCAGCTTGCCACCTTCCAAGAGAAGCTTCCTGAGGCGAAGTCGAAAAGCGTTGCTGGGCTGGCTATCGAAGTCATATATCCATTTACCACCCCTCAGCAACCGCTCAATGTGAGAGAGGCCGCCATGGATGCTATTTGCTCCATCGCTCAACGCTGGCCAAAGATGTTCTTGCGTAAGGACGTTGGGGTTGCCTTCAATAAGATCCTGCAAGAAAAGGTTCACTCACTTGAAGAGATCTTTGTGTCCGGTCTCGAGGGATTCTTCGCCTCGCTGACCATGCCGACTGAGTCTCAGCAAGAGGATGCGGCTGCACCAGTCACCGGCAGAGAGCGCTTGGCGAAGACTTACATTGCCACAGAGCAAGATGGTGCTTCGTCTGAGCTGGCGCAGAAATTCCTTAAAGATATCATCCGCATTGCAGAGTCTTCGGCCGACAACTTAGCTCTTACGGCGACCAAACTGATTGCTAGTATCCTTCAGCAAGGTCTGCCTCATCCGAAGGAATGCGGTCCGACTCTGGTTGCACTCGAGACATCTCCAAACGCCATGATCGCTCAAGTGGCTTGGAAAGAGCATCGTGCGATGCACCAGAAGCACGAAACCACCATCGAGAAAGAGTATGTGCGATCGATTCAGAGGTCTCTCACATACCAGCAGAATGTGGTTGGGGATACGACGGGATTCACGGGCTCTGCTCCCCCGAAACCCAAGCTGCACTACTTCTGGGATGTGCTTAAGGCTGGCAAACTCAAGGTCAGACAAAAGTTCTTGGCCAACATTGTGCAAAAGTTGGAGTTTGAGCCAGCAAGATTGGACATCCGCACCAACAATCTTCCCGAGCTGATGCTCGCGCGATATGTCTGCGAGAACCTAGCTTTCCTCGAGTACGACCGGACCGACGACCTGTTAAAGGTATTGTTTGCGCTAGAGAAGATGTTTGCTAGCGTGGGCACCCCTGTAGCTCAATCGATTGAGAGCGAGATCCTCAAACTCAACATCCCGTCTACGGTGGCACCTGATCCCATGGCTATCGGGACCATGCTTGGAGAGACTGCAAGTGCTCCTGTTGACCCAACTCGACTCAAAGCTCTGGCGCTATCTTCGCAGATCTTGCTCATCGTCTCCGAAACACGTTCTTACATCCTCCGCCTCTGGCTCCTTCAGAAGGTCGCCCGCAACGTCAAAGCAGCTGTCAAGGAAAACAGCAAAGCACCGTCTCGCGCCACCAACGCTCCGGCTCTCACAGATGCCTATATCAGAACCATCGCTACACTCATGCAGCCTGCTGTCACAACGGAGGAGCAGCGCACTCGCTGCGAGCAATTCGTCGAAGCCATGAACATCGACAGTGAGGCCAAGATTCCGTCAGATGACGAGGATGATATTGCCCTTGGTGGAGCAGATGCTAGTGGTAGTGAGGGCAGGAGTGCTACACCGCCTGGTGGGAAGAGGAAGAGGAAGTCGAGTGGAAGCATGCAGACCACGCCAAGGAAGAGAGGCAGGCCACGCAAGTCCAGTGTCTCGAAAAATGGGGATGATGACGATGAAGGGGAATGGATTTGATGGCCTACTTGTGGAGGGCTTGACTGTGCTCTTCATTATCTTTAGCGATGGCGCTGGTGGTTGCTTCTGAGAGAGTAAACGTGAGGCCGAATGGCTGTATTGCTTGGTCGTTGCTGAGGCCGATGGCCGCGAGTACTGCAAATGTACAACACAACAAGTTGCGTTCAAGCGCGAGTAACATAATAAACTGCTCCTTATCATTGTACAACCCCTTCTCCATCTTGGTGCCCCGTGTTATACTCCTTGTATACACCTAATCTTGAGACTATTCGTGCGCACGGGCCACTAGAACTTCCTGAACCTCGACCTTCAAGACTCCCGAACCTGTACCAATTACGCCCGCCTACTTCCCACCTCACAACACCCGCAACAATGGCCTCCAAACTCTTCGCCTCCTTCCTGCGCCTCCCTGCGACGACCCGCACCCTCTTCGCCACCCCTACCGCCCTCCCTACCACCGCCATCCTCGCCCGCCGCTCCTTCACCACCACACCCGCCTTCAATGCAACCTACAACCAAGTCCTGCGCGGTTGCAGAACCGAGCAGCGCGCGCGCAAGCCTACATCTCCCGCGCTCGTCGACCGGCCGGAGATGAAGGGCGTGTGTTTGCGCGTGGGCACCACGAAGCCCAAGAAGCCCAACTCGGGCGAGAGGAAGGTCGCGAGGGTGAGGTTGAGCAGCGGGAAGGTCATTACGGCGTATATTCCTGGTGAAGGTATGTGTTTTTTGGTCTTGTGATGGGGCCAGAGGGATATGGGAGAGAGAGAGTAAGATGTGCTGACGTTGGGGTTTTTTTTGCGATTTAGGACACAATGTGCAGCAGCATTCGGTTGTGCTGGTGCGTGGAGGCAGAAGTCAGGATTGTCCTGGTGTTAAGTACCATTTGGTCAGAGGCGCTTTTGATTTGGTGAGTACATTTCAGTGGGAGGAGGATCTCAAGTCGTCGAGTGACTGCTAATGGGGATTGTGTAGGGTGGTGTTGGCAACCGTGTCACGGCACGCTCAAAGTACGGCACGAAGAAGCCTAAGATTGACGCTTGAGGAGGTCCTGAGAGGCGAATACTGTAAGAGTCTGGGATGAAAGAGCACAAAAGTGGCTTCGGGCGGCAGGAGTGCCTCCACTGCTGTACACTTGGGAGCCTCGACGAGTCAGTTCCCGCGGCGGAGCATAAAAGATATGTACGCCGGACAGATGGCTAGACCTGTTGCCCGAACAGACACAAGGTTACTAGGCACGATCGAGGGCGGACATGCATTGATCTCCGGTGCTCGGAGGAAGAGAGATGTATCATACACATGTATTTATATACAACAACGACTGGTTTTGGATGAGATCAGTACTGGAATACCCACTTCATGCGGATCCACGTCCCTCGATATTTGAGTTCCTCGAGGCCTTGGCCGATTATTGCTATGGTAAGAATCAAGCATTATTGTACTCTCAAACCTCATCGTACGAATTCCAAAAACACAGGTTCAAGATCGTCAACCTATCTCGACCTAACACATTAGGCTTGCGTTTCGTCGTGCAAGTGGCCAGCATCCATATGTTTATCATCATTAACCATTACTTTATGTCGCTTCACGCGTTAGACTGCAACAGCAACTGCATTGATATCGAGCGCAGTACTATATATGACCGATGAGAGTTACAACAACCTTCATTACATTGCAAAATAGCGATGCAGCTGTTCAGAAATGGTTTCGATCTTATCACCTGCCAGATTTACAAGTCCAGCCTGTAGTGTTTGTCAGTGATGGCTGTAAAAGACGGTAATTATTGGCATCCTCGGTTCCCCGAGATTCTTGGATAAACATCCGCATACAGTGAGGATGTTCGTAGCAGATAGAAACAAGGATACAGGATCCTGTCAAGCCTGTACAAGAAAGACAATGATTTCGCTTTGCGCTGTCCGATTAGGAAGGGCCAGTCGAGCGCACCTTCCAAACATCGCGATAATCTTTTAACAACGACCATGTATCGACCTATTTTTCTCGGTGCTTGTAGTGAGAGTTAAGGGTGGTCAAATGAAATGAAAAAGAAAAAGAAAAAGAATTGTAGCTGAGAATGGTTTCGATCCATTGCCCTCCGGGTTATGAGCCCGGCCTGTGAAATGTGTCAGTGATAATTCGAAAGAGAGAGATTATTGGTGAATTCTTACGCGCTTCCGCTGCGCCACTCAGCTTGTGCAAGCTTGGTGCTGCTCGATGATCAAAGCGATGGCAACAAAATATATATTGCTTTGATAGAATGCCAGGCGATTAGCACAGCTATGGGCGCACATCGCGAGAATCTACCGGATGACATCGCTAGTTTGGATGTCAGAAATTAATTACTATAGCAATAGCACCCCAATACTGACAACATGTCGATAAACTCGAGAATTTATGTTACGAAAAGACGGAGTCAATGATCGAGAGATGGGGATCGAAAGATCGAGGCGCCGAGTATCAGGCTCGTCTCTCAAAATCTGTTATTTGTAACGCTGTACGCGTGTACTCAGGTTCATACAGTACACACTTCTAAGCCAGCTTCCCCGGCGCAAAAGGATGACCAGCGCTGAGGCCTCCGTCAACCGCCCAAGCTTGCCCGTTGACATAGCTTGCGCTATCGCTGCCCAAGAAGGCCGCCACGCGCGCGATCTCGTCAGCGATACCTCCTCTGGCCAAAGGGTTGAGTTGCCCGATCTTCCTCTCGGTGCCCCTCTTCCTTGCTGCTTCGTATACTGCAGACGTCATGCCAGTCTCAATTAGCCCAGGACATACTGCGTTGCATCGAATGCCAGTGCCGGTGAATTGGTATGCGGCGGTTTGCATGATGCTGATGACGGCTGCTTTCGAGGCTGAGTAGTCTGTTGTGCCGGCGTTGGATCGTAGGCCGGCGACTGAGGCGGTGGCGATGATACTGCCGCAAGGGTAGGGCTTGGAGTCAGATGTCTTGAGCATGCCGCGACCAGCATGCTTTGCTGCCAGGAAGACGCTATGAAGCATGTCAGCACGTGAAGAACCACGAATACCGTACAAGTGGCAAGGGCTCACTTACCTCAACGCGTTCGTGCGCATGGTCTTCATGAAGTTGTCCGCGCTGGCGTCCAGGATCCGCTCCCCGCCAGCTATGATGCCAGCGTTGGCGAAGAAGATGTCGAGGCGTCCATACTTCTCGAGAACGTCGTCTACGAGCTTCTTCACGTCGGCTTCGTCGCCAGCATCGATCTTGCGAGCGTGCACTTTCACCCCGGGGTACAGACTCTCGATCTCTCGTGCATGAATGTCTAGCAAGTCGGTCCTGTAGTCACAGATGTAAACCGCGGTGGCACCGTTGCGAGCAAATTGGTGCGAAGTTGCTCGGCCAATGCCATTTGGTGAGTTTGCTCCTGTGACGATCACGACCTTGTCCTTTACGCTCCTTTGAGGCCGTTAGTATTTTAGATGCAACAAAAACTTGTACTCAGACAACCTACGCGCCGATGGTATCAGTTGCAATGGTAGGGATATTTGGGACGCCTTCGAAAGACCCGAGATCGGCGGGGTTTCTGGGTTTTGCGAGCTGTTCGCTCAAGGCATTTACGCGTGCTTTGGAGTTGATAGACATGATTGATGAAGTATTATATTCCTATGGGAAGATGTAATCGATAATCGTCGGATGCATGTACGTTGACCACTTGGTCTCCACGACTGGACGTCTCTCAAGACCCGAGGATGATGTCGCTGGCCGTTTCTCCACTGTACCGAGGCAGGCACCTTTTGGGCTGAGCTGACACAAAACGCTATTGATGCCTCCAGGTACGCTGTATGTGACATGAAATGCACGTATACAGAGATGGTTCTGATACAACCATCGCTGCTAGCTATCGCTTGTGCTGTAGCTTGCACATACTGTGACGATGATAGTGGTTGGGTAAGCATTGGTCCCTTGGTCTAGAGACACCGGATGAACAGCGAAACCCACTTACACCAGGACCATCCGCACGACCTCATTAGAATAAATTAACCTCCGCAACAAAAAAGGATCGTCCCCAGCAGCAAGACGACATCACCGATCTGGAGACGGTGTAGTGTATGGATACATGACACGGTCCTGCTGGAAAGATATATAGGACGCCTAGTGCCAGACTTCGCATAGTCCAGAGGTGGTTGGTGTGCCTGTGCATCGCGCAATAACAACAACAGCGTCATCGGCACGATAACTCCACGCATGGAATGGTCGATGCCTTTACTTCTTCCGATGCAGTAGTATGGCTGCCCTACGACGCTCTCTACTAGCAGCAAGGTCTGGAATATAGAAAGTCTGTAGCGGTGGTTGGCTGTCAACCGACGAGTCATCTACCAAGCTATCACTGCTGTACCTCATGTACTTTGCATGTCACGAGTGGAAGCAAATTCGCACTTCTCCCAAAAGTGTATCGCTCGATGGTGGCTGGCAGTATACTTCTGTAGTGTCGATTCCATACCCCGGAAATTGCGGCATCTTCGCTTTCTGCACAGAGGCAGCCATGCCTCGTCGCAAGTCGTGTATCGTGTGCGCACTATGCAAGGTAGTCTTTATCAGCACTTCTCGATCTGCTTCCTAACTTCCCGGTCCTTGGGATCGTCACAGTCGTCGCAGCCACACTCGTCCCTCAAAAATTGGAAATATGGTATCGCGACGACGTCAGCCTTGCGCGGCTCCATCAATTATAGCAACAGTGGGCAGGCCGACCGAACCGATAGCAAAGTGTGTGTCTGCAGGTACAATACGGCAGCCAAGCAAGCACGACGCCACCAACTCAATAACACTGCTAGCATAATTAATATACTGCTATACTGTCATGTAGGCGCGGAGGCAGTTGGGTCCGCATACGCGTCCGCGTCACCTGATGTGCCTCTGAGTCTTCACAACATTAGAGGTTCCGCACTCCTGCGCTGGCTTCAAAGTCATTTCGGGTCCAGTACCACAGTTCGTGTCCACCGCATATTGGCAGAGCCGAATGCGGACATCAGGAACAGTCCACTAAGACACCGCCCGGACGAGGCCCGGCTGGCAACATGTGCGCTGCAAGGGCGGCACAAGACGGACAGCGACGATCTCACACTAGGCAGCCCGAAAAAATTCCTCCGCATGTTCTTATGCAGGCCTGGAACACTCGCCCCCCTTCGTTCCGTAGACGTTCCACCGTTCCATTTCCATCCGCGGCTCTCGAGCGGTCATCGCCCACAGCGACATCCGCTGTGCCACGCAGAGCCAACCACGTGTGCAGTACCGCTTACACAGCCACCCGCGATCCTGCCGCCTGGGTGGTGTTGCGAGATGTTGGCGATGCCAGGACAAGCCTGTAGTGGTGGTCAAGAACGCACGTCGGCATGCGCGTCGAAATATACCCGTCGATCGCCGCAATAATGCGACAGCTCGCTCGAGGAAAGCTCGCAAGTCGAGCCGAACAAAAAGCGGCCATCGGGGCGCTCGCTTCAAAGGTTAGACTCCACGCGGCGCCGGACCCTGTGGGTTTCCTGCCTCTGACGTGGTGAGGGTTTGCACGAACGAATGAAGGGTTTGTGTACATGACCCTCTCTGCTCGCCCGCCTGCCTACTTGCGTGTCGCTGCAGCGATCGTCCATATCATCTACCTCTGCCGTCCCGTGTGTCGTTGGAACGTGTTTCGTCTCCTTCCTCCGCCATTCGTCCCCTGTCTCGCCCTGTCAAGCAGTCAAAAAGAAATATCATCGTTCAGCTCGATCGATCGATTGCTTCAACCCTGTACACCAACCCGCCATACCACAAGCCGAGCACGAGACCAAATAAATAGCGGCCATCATCACGACCATGGCCGGCTCCAAATTTGTCGAGATTCTCGACACCACTCCGGCACCTTTCTCTCAAGCCAATGTCGACCTGCAAGCAACGATAGATGAATCGCGCCGCCGCTCCGCCTCATCCGGCAGCATTTCTAGCTCAAACGAAAGCGTCCAATCGCCGACCTCGCCAACTTCGCCAACAACAACTGCACAGCCGATGAAGATGCGCCTACGAGCCCTCTCATTGCGCAGGCCCAAGAAGACGTGAGCTGCTTTCCGGGCTTGATTTTCAAATTTTAAGAACGACGCCTAGTTACGCTGGTTGCTTCATGCATTTATGATCACGAGTTTTCACGATGTAAACGACACGAGTCAACGAGCAAGCACGACACCCCTTCGAAGGACCTTGAGTCTGACATGCCAGCATGTTATTGACACAGTCATTGCAAGTCGTTGTCAGGGTCAGTTGCCTGGGAGCTACTCCTTCCAATTATCTTGGACCAAGACTCAAATCTTTGCACTTGTGGGTGACATATCCACGGAGCCGCATCACCGCTTCGAGCTGGCACGCGGTGGGGGGAGACTTCACGGGAGTCCGGAAAGCACTGGAGTCGAGGACAGGTATGCTCATTGCAATCTTGCTTGGGGCGGAAGGTGGCGAGGGGGTGGCAAAAGTGTGCTGCGAAGTCGCTTCTTGGGAGAGGCGATTCCTCGCACGTACGGAGGGACGTCGGGGCGGTTAGAATGTGCTATGCGTTCCGCATCATCATCAACATCGTTTTTGCTCTAAAGTGTGGTCATCAAGCATGAGAATACCTCTCTGACAGCCTTCACCCACCATCTACACTTCCTCACCGCAACTTTTACAAGAAAAACTTGGCTTTAGCGGCCCAATTATCCACAAATGTCAAAGCGCTATAGGACTCCAAGTATAGTGGTAGGTCCACCATCAAGCACTTGCTTCGAAATACGATGGCAAGGCACATGTCTGCACTGGCATTCAATAGTCAAACGTCGTGCTTTGCCACAGCCAGGATCGTCAATTATGAGAAACGAGGCCGCGCATGCAGCCAAGTGGCATCTGATATCTCTCGCGTACCATGTTCCTTGTCTGGACGTCGCCGTGCTTGTTGCCAGTTCTACAGATAGGTGGATAAGTATAGCAAATCTACAAAGACGTACTACTTTTTTGCTCACCTGTAATGTGCGGGTTAGGGTTGGGGATCGTTGGTTTATCTTGTTCTACGCAATTACAGCGATGTAGCTTGTAGCAGCTTGTTTTGCGAGTTGATTGACGGACAGATATATCATACGCTCGAGGCTAGGTATCGTGCATTGCGTCACATGGCTTCTTCGTTGAGGACGGTCGTGGTGGTCATGGTTGCTGCAGAAGTCGTGCAAGATGCAATGGAGGCATGAACAGGAACGGCTTCACGAAACATCATAATACTTGTTCGAAGAGCGTTAGTCCATATCATTTGGCAGATTGCAGAAGTCTTCAAGTATAGCAGTCCACCGTCGAAAATTTGTGTGCAACTACGAGCCTTCTGATATATTGAAATGATTATCCTGCGCATGGTATATACCACAATGCCAGAGTCTTGGAATGGAGTGCCGTCTCGCTGCGGGGCTTCCGCCATCTCGCTGTGCCATCACCTCATCACATACTTCGAAAGTATATGATTATCGCACAATAGACCAGGTGCTACACGGAAATGCGATCAAGACAACCATGGCCTCTCGCGTCAACTCTGCCTCAGACCTCGCGTTTCTGAACGAGCCTTACCATCCCATCTACAGCCCTTTCGCGGCAAAGCCAGTGCTCGTCCATCAGTAAGAAGCCGTAGCACAAATACCATGAACGCGACATCGTCGAGCTAACAATTCCATCAGACGCAATACTTACGCCAATCATGTCTTCACCGAGCGGCCGCTGCTAGGCCCCTTGCTCTTCGATAACAACGACTCTGATGCTCGGGACCACTGCGCCGCAGAACGCAGTACGTGCTGCCCCATCTCATCTCATCTCAAGATAGAAGGATATTATAAAAGATAAAAAGGAACAAATCAGCTCCACAATTTCTAACCCAAACCTCGCATAAAAACAGCCTTCCTCTCCTGGCTCCGCCTCGCGACCTACATGTCCATCGTCGCCGTCGCCATCCTCATCTCCTTCCACCTCAAAGCCGAAGCCTCGCCGCTGGAGAAGCGGATCGCGCTGCCGTTCGGGCTGGTCTTCTGGTGTCTGGCAATTGCGTGTCTCGCGGCGGGGCTGAACAATTACATCAAGACCGTCTCGCGGTATTCGAGAAGGCAGGCCTTGGTGCAGAGTGGGACGGGGACGCAGCTGGTAAGTCTGAAGAGGCTTTTTTTTTTGTTCTAGCTTTGCTCTGCACCAGATATGCTGACGAAGCGGTGATCCATTCAGGTATTCACGGTGGTGGCGACGGCGATTGTTGCTGCTTGTGTGCTGTTTCTGTCGACGAATGCTCGGGACAACGAATCACGATAGTGGCGGGAGACCTGTTTTGGTTGGGCTTACAATTTCTGTTTCTTGTACAATGCAATGGTATCTCGATTGTCCGACCGCAGGTTCTTGCGGGTTTAGTGGAGAATTTGTCTATCTCTACTTCCTGCGCTGAGGCCTGGCGTTCTTCTCTTTCTTCTTCTGCTCTTCCCTCCTGATCTTGCGCACGTCGTCCACGCTCTTGATCTCGGACTTGCCCTTGCCCTCCGCGAATCTGCCGCGCCTTGCCTCCTTCGCAGCCTCGACTCTCTTCTTGCGCACGTCGTAATCGTCTCTGTATTTGTCTGCGGCCTTGGGTGCCTTGTCCTGCTTGTGCTTGTACCTCTTGCCATCGACGTTGCCGCCGGCAAAGTGTTGAGAATTGCCCTTCTCCATCTCACCAACACGCGGCACATGAGTGACCCTGTTTGCCTTCTTCCATGCGTCGAAGCGTCCAGACTTGAACGAGGCAGCGATCTTCTGCCCACTCTCGCCTGTGATGTAGCGCGCGCCCTTGCTGCCGTCGACATCGTTGGCGCGAGACACGTACTTCTTGTTCTTCTTGTCCCAGCGCATGCTGTTGATCTTGTTTGCCGTGGCGAATGCCTTGTCGTCGTCGTTCGCAAGGTCCATGGTTGCGTTGGCGGCGTCAGTGACGAAGTTGGAATTGACATTGACACCGCCAGAGTTTACACCATAACCGCGGTCTTCTGCCACGTTGATGGTGGTGGGGTTGTATGACATGAAGTGTTCCGAGTCTTGCCATTTGTTGGCCTTCTTGCCCCCAGGCAGAGTTTCTGGTTGTGTGAAAGTGAGTTCGAGCTCGCCGTCTGAGGCTTCCTCCATATCGGCTCCGCCAGGCTGGGTGAGGACCAATTCATCATCGTCAGAGTCCTCATCATTGCCGCGGTCGATCTTCGCAGGCGCAGCGTCTGCTGCCTCTGCCGCCGCCTCCTCTGCTTTCTTAGCCTTGATCTTCTCTCTCGCTGCGACCTGGTTTCGTCGTTTTTGCATGATCTCGGACATTTCGGTCGCTGCCGCTCCACGCTTGCCGACCTCGAAGACAGTCTCTTGAGGCTTAAAACTGCTTACGCGGGCAAGCATGTCCAGGCGCGCCTGCTCATCGTCTGCTTTTTCATCCTCTTCGAACATAAGATTGCTGCCCTTCGCGGCTTCTGTTGCTGAAAGGGCAAGGGTCTTCGCTCTTTTGACACTTTCCGCAGACGCGGAGTTTCTGGTGCGTAGGTATTGCTTCTCACCCTTACCAGCAACGTCTCTCATCAAGCTAAGATCGCTGTCTTGATCGATGACCCTGGATGCCTCTTCCATGTATCGCTCGAGCTTGTCACGAACAAGAGTGCCAACGACAATTGCATCCTTGAACATGCCTTCTTCTGGCTGTGCGCGACCAATCAAAAGCTTGCGACCGAGGAATAATTGCAGATCGACAAGATATGGCATATCGTGCTGACTGATCAAGCTGTAAGCCCAACCAGACTCGCCAGCACGGGCAGTTCTACCAACTCTGTGAATGAAGACCTTTGGCTGTGGAGGGAAGTCGTAGTTGATAACGTTGGCGAGTACAGGAATATCAAGACCACGTGCCGCAACGTCAGTGACGACAAGGATATTGGTCATGCCTGTTCGGAACTCGTCGGTTTGCATCTTACGAGCAGTCTGATCTAGTGCGCCGTAGACGAACGATGTCGCGTATCCCATATTCTTCAGATAGGCGGCAAGGTATTCGACGTGGTGTTTGGTGCATGCAAAGATAACTGTCGAATGCTTCGTCGGCATAGTCTTAGGTCCTGGACCATCCCGCTTTCGTTTCTTGTTGTCAACGCCGCTCTTTGCTTTGATCATCGCCTCGGTGTCTCCAGTCGGCATCTTGATAACCTCTTGGAGGATGTACAAAAGCGAAGCCTCCTTCTCTCCCTTTTTCACTGTGAAGAAAGCACTTTGAAGACCAGGTGCAATCTTACTCTCAGCATCCAGACGCACCAGCTTAGGATCCTGCAGACCAGCGCGAGCGAATTCCACCAGCGATTTTGGAAGGGTGGCGGAGAAGAGCAATGTCTGGCGTGTTGTTGGGAGAGAGTGCATAATCTCAGTCAATTGCGCGGCGAAACCCATTTCGAAAAGACGATCAGCTTCGTCAAAGACTACGTATTTGACACTAGACAGTTCCAGTCCCATTTCGACCTTCAAGTGCTCAAATCGACCGGGAGTGGCGATAATGATATCCGGGTTGGAGGCCATGCTGCTGAACTGATCTTCCAAGCTGTCACCACCAACAAGTAAAGTAGACCTGAGGTCTGTGCCTCTGCCCATCTCTTTGACAACCTTGAGAGTCTGTAGGGCCAACTCTCTGGACGGCGAAAGAACGATAGCCCGGGCGCCAACTTTCGCAGAATGCGACTTGAGCTTTTCGATCATGGGGATAACGAAAGCTGCGGTTTTTCCAGATCCAGTCCTAGCCATACCGACAACATCCTGGCCATCCATGATAAGAGGTACCGTCTTGCGCTGAATCGGCGTGGGCACATTGAAACCTTTCCTTGTAATAGCCTTGAGCAGGACGGCGTTCAGGCCCATACTCTGGAATGCGCCTGCCTTCTTCGCAACCTTGTTCTCGCTCTTTCGGTTGGCCTTGACCTGCGTCGCGGCGATGAAAGCCTCGTCCTCATCCTCGGTATCCTCGAAAGCGTCCACTACGTTGTCGGTCTTTCTCTTCTTGTTCTTCGGTTGCTCTGATGCGGGCTGGATCTCCTCCTCGGAGTCGCTGTCGAATACGTCGCCGGTGAACAAATTCTTCGAGATGTCGACCTCGGCGTCCGACATGGCCGGCGACGCTGCTCTCCCCATTCTCGGCATGATTGTATTAATGCGAAGTATAACACTTCGATCTTGCTTTGCTGAGCGCCTCCAGCGAACTTCCCTGGGACTTTCTCTAAAATTTGGCCGGCAAAGCTGCCTCGCTCAGTCCAATTCCGAGCCGAGCTGAAAGTCTAACTGAAGAAAGTCTAAGTGTTCGCGCGTCGCGCGTCTTCTTGCGCTTTGCCCCGCATCATTTGGTTGAAGACGCAGTATCTCTTGACAATACCACTTGCGGAACTTCACCAACGTATCAGAGACCGAAACTACCTATCTGCATAATCTTCCACAGCCATGGGTATGTTATGCTCGATTCCTATCTAGTTCCACCTTAACTGACCGCTTCAGATTACAACAACCAGTACAGCACAACTTCCTACGGCCAGACCGGCGGCATGAACGGCGGTGGCTTCATGCCAGGTAGTCAAGGCGACTCTGGCTCTGGCAAGAAATCATACGGCAAAGATACTCTCCGCCCAGTCACCATCAAACAGCTACTCGACGCCTACCACCCCAACCCAGATGCCGAACACTTCATGATCGACGATGGCGAGACATCTCAAGTCACCTTTGTCGGACAAGTACGAAACATCAGCCAGCAAACAACAAATGTCACATACAAGCTGGATGATGGAACTGGCACCATCGAGGTGAAGGTCTGGGTGGACATGGACGCCATGAATGAGGAGGGCGGAAGCAAGCCAAAGGTGGCCGAGCAGGGCTATGCTCGCGTGTACGGAAGGCTGAAGGCATTTGGAAACAAGCGACACGTCGGCGCGAACGTCATTCGTCCTATCGAGGACCTGAATGAGGTCCAGTACCACCTGCTCGAGGCTACGGTAGTACACCTTCACTTCGTTCGCGGACCTCCAGAGTCTTTGCAGAAGGGAGGCGCAAACGGAGCGGCGAACGGCGCTGGACAGCAAGATGGTGGTTATGGTGGCGGAGACCGCTCGATGCCCAGCCACATGTCTCCCTCAGCCAGGAAGGTCTTCGCGTGTGTGAAGAACACGCCTCAGACGAACGAGGGACTGCACATGCAAGACATTGCCACCAGGATCAACATGGATGTCAACGAGGTGCTCAAGGCGGGTGATGAGCTACAGGGTCTTGGTCTGATCTACACCACGGTCGACGACCACACCTGGGCAGTGCTCGAGGTGTGAGGAAATTCTGGGTACAGGGAAAAATGATACGGTGTCTCGGTCACCAGAATGCTGCAAGCATGAGAGTGGAAAGTGAGACACTCAAAGCACAAGCTTTGAGCGAGACGTCTTGCAATCACTGGGCGCTCGAATGTGCAGAGCCACATCGAAGCAAGCAAGGGATGGGAGAGCTGTCACAGTGGAGCGGGACCCTTTGTACTACTCGAACGTGGCAGCCCCGGGCTGTATACTATCATGAAATGCTGAAATGACAATTATGCAAAAGCGACTGAGTGGATATGACATTGCCTTAGCGGCTCGTATTGCAAAGTATTATTATCGCAATTGTCGAGTGCGAATACGGGAAGTGGCTTACGCAGGAGATGTGGCTGACGAGAGATCAGCCGGGGTTTCGTCTCCTTGGTCCATCATCATCTGAAACAGACAGGGATGGCGTTGCGTTTGCATCTTGACGGGCTCCTGCAACACAAAAGGGTGGGAGAAGTAGAGATGTATAGCAGCACCGTCTCCTTGTAGTACGAGACTGTCGACACGTAGGGCACAATAGAATAATGTGAAACAGCGAAGCATCGAAACAAGGGTAATAAATCAGCAAGAAATCATCAGAGTTCCAACTCTAAATTGTCGCCGCGTCTCACCAGCCCTGAGTTGCGTTGCGCCAGCGGAGAGCAACTTGCAACACCTCCCAAGCTTTCCACCAAGGGCACGCTTCCGCTTGCTTCACCACAACTCTCGTAGCCACCCGGAAACCTTGGCTCTCTCTTCCGAGCACCTTGCACACGCCAAATACCATCCACTACACGCTACCCACGTCTCCCGCTATTCTTTTGCAGATACCCCTACTGCCGCCGGACAGAGGCCACGTCTTACGCAGGCCATCGTAAACCCCCCCTCGACGGCGTTGCAAGCAGCATCTCACCTCCTGGCTTCCCACCTGGGCACTGTGTGAAGAAGCCAGCGACCTGTCACTCGGGCTCGGGTCTGCGACATATGCTGCCTTCATATGCCTCCTCGGCGCACCGAGAGAAGATGAACCGTCATGGCTATGGTGCGGGCGCCAATGGCCAACATTCTTCAGGGCGGAACAATTTTAGCATAGCGACGGACAAGTACGACAAGTATGTTTTGTCTCGTTCATCTCGAGGATGGACTGCCGCTTTGCTCTGGCGCAGGATGCTCGACCTGGAGCGATGCTGACAATGGACAGATATCAACCACGATCGCGGAACGCCTTCCAACGCCGACGAGGCATGTTCATGCGCCTCGGCGGAGCCGTCGCTGCTCTGCTTTTCATTCTCATGATTTTCATTCCTTCAATACGACCGGCCGCAATCTTCCCTGCGCTTTCGCTCGGTCTCTTTGGCGCCGACGAGGCCTTCCAACTCGAGACAGTCCGCTATTACGACCTCAGCAATGTAGGAGGAACAAGCCGCGGCTGGGAGCGCGAGGAGCGTATCTTGCTATGCGCGCCTTTGCGCGATGCCGCACCGCATTTGCCCATGTTCTTCTCGCACCTGCGCAACCTCACATACCCTCACCAGCTTATCGACCTCGCTTTCTTGGTCGGCGACAGCAAAGACAACACTCTTGCGCTTCTCTCGGACCTACTTGCGGAGTTGCAGGCGAACCCGGACATCAAGTCTACATTTGGCGAGATCAGTGTGCTGGAGAAGGACTTTGGCCAGAAGGTCAACCAGGATGTGGAGAGCAGACACGGTTTCGCCGCGCAGGCAAGCCGCAGAAAGAGCATGGCACAGGCACGTAACTGGCTTCTGAGCGCTGCTCTGCGTCCCACACACAGCTGGGTTTACTGGAGAGACGTCGACGTGGAAACGGCGCCGTTCACCATCCTGGAAGACCTGATGAGACACAACAAGGACGTCATCGTACCCAGTATGTTTGTGTCAAAGAAACCTTCGAGAACACGGCGACAATGGCTAACATAAATATAGATGTCTGGCGTCCTCTCCCTGACTGGCTAGGAGGCGAACAGCCTTACGATTTGAACAGCTGGCAGGAGTCTGAGACTGCACTTGCTCTAGCCGATACTCTTGACGAGGATGCTGTCATTGTCGAGGGCTACGCAGAGTACGCCACTTGGCGCCCCCATCTTGCCTACCTCCGCGACCCCTACGGTGACCCTGACATGGAGATGGAAATTGACGGTGTCGGAGGTGTGAGCATTCTGGCGAAGGCTAAGGTCTTCAGAAGTGGTGTGCACTTCCCAGCTTTCAGTTTCGAGAAGCACGCCGAGACCGAAGGATTCGGCAAGGTCAGACAATTTGTACTGCTTGTCCCGGGACCATCTGAAACTAACAGTATGACAGATGGCCAAGCGCATGAAGTTCTCAGTGGTCGGCTTGCCACACTACACCATTTGGCACTTGTACGAGCCTTCGGTGGACGACATCCGCCACATGGAGGAGATGGAGAATGAGCGCAAGGCGCGCGAGGCCGAGGAAAAGGCCAAGCAAGAACGTTTGGACAAGATTCAGAACGACTTCGATGACGGCGCTTCTCAATGGGCCAAAGACAAGGAGGAGTTGAAGGAGCTGCAGAAGGATGCCGAGGCCAAGAAGGCGGCGGAGAAAAAGGCTGAGAAAGCAGGCGAGAAGACTGATGAGAAGGCTGACAAGAAGTCGGACGACAAGGCGTCGAGTGATGTGTAAGTTCTCGTAGTGTCACCCACTTGATTGGCACTGAATTTCTTTTCAATTCATGGTGGATTTTCATTGACACGCAACTACTTTGAAGGGGCAAGGACTTCGCTGACTCGTTCTCGTTGCAGCAAAAAGACGGAGAGCGACGACAAGAAAGCGGACAGCAAACCTGATACCGCCGCCAAAAAGGCCGCGGAAGGAGAGAAGGCTTAAGCAGCGGATTTTGAAGGCCTCTTCTGCTTTTTCTTTCGTTGCAATTCATCTGTCAAGGCGTATGGACGGCGTATGATTTATGGGCTCGGCCACGGGACATGTGGTGTACAAGTATATTGCATAGCGGAGGCTTGGGACGTGAGGGTGCTTTTTCCCTTCGCGTTCTAGACGGGGAGCGGGTTGGGAGTAGGTTGTATAGACGTGCAAGCAACCGACATATATCAAATTCTGGCTACTGTGGCCATCGCTTACATGTGGACTGTTGGTTGTAAGATGATTGTAATAACGAATGTTTCGCGTGAAAGGGTGCCTATGCCATCTCACCTAAGCGTAGATGTCTCCGTCGGCAAGCTGAACACCTAAGCCCGGACAACGACTCCTTGGTACCTGACAGCTTGCTCTCTTCTGAGCATTAACAACGTTACCTAACGATCATTCGGCCACTTGGCTCTAATTACCTTAGGCAGAAGCTTTGAGGATGAATTGTACTGTCTGCCTTTCTACTACAATTTAATTCGACATTACGCGCTCGCAGCAGGCCGTGCTCGTTTGCTCGTTGACCTCGAATCTCCGTTTACCTCGTACAGCATAACATACACCCATACGCATGCAACGTCGCCTTGCCCTGCCACAACATCACACCACCGCCATGGCTGACGACATGGACATCCCTCTTCCTCGCCGTTCTGGCCCTGTCCCAGTCGCCATCGATCCAGTCGCACTCGTCGTCACAGAATGTATAACTGTCACTTCCGCCATGCGCAAGCACGCTCGCTGGGCCCACAGCTCCATCTCATCCATCCTGGGTTCCTCAGCGCCCTCGCCTCGCCTCACTCCCTCAGACGCCCGCCGATCGGACCGCAGCGTCTCTACAATCGACGTCTCTGACGATACAGACTCGGCCCTCACCTCGCGATGGGGCCTCCGCGGCCGCAAAGGCCAGAGCATGCAAGACAACCCGCTTATGAGCGCTTTCGCAAAGCTGCGCGTGGACCTGAAGAGTTGCAAGGATATCCACCAGTTCGACACGCCGGCTCTGCTGCAGCCGTTCCTGCAGGTCATTCGCAGCAGCAGCACCACAGCGCCTATCACGAGCCTGGCGCTCATTGCGATCACGAAGATGCTTGCGTACGGCGTCGTCAGCCCGGCAAACCCACACTTCGGCTATGGCATGCAGCTGCTCGCGTCGACGGTCACGCACTGCAGGTTCGAGGGAGACAATTCGCCGTCTGACGAGGTGGTGTTCTTGCGGATACTCAAGCTTATGGAAGACATGATATGCGGACCTTCGGGCGAGGTCCTGGGAGATCAGAGTGTTTGCGATATTGTGGAGTGTGCGTTGAGCATCTGCTGCCATCTGCGCATGAGCGAGGTGCTGAGGCGCAGCGCGGAGATCAGCATGGTCACAATGTGCCAATCGATCTTTGGACGATTAAAACTGCTGGAGAATGAATACGGAGAGGAGCCCAGCGCGTACGGCGAGACTGTGCTACAGGAGGACATGGACAAGGCGAAGATCGATTCGAACCCCAATGGAAAGGCTGGCGTCGACAGCATGGCACAACTGCGAGGTGGAAGCTTGGAGGTACCTTCTACAGAAGGCAACGAAAGTGCGAGGACAAGCGTGGACGTGAACGGCAGCCAACTGGATTTGTCGAAGGCTTCTGGGGAGGAGGACAAGGACGTCAAGCCGTATGGATTGCCCTCGATCGCAGAGTTGTTCCGTGTACTGGCTGATTTGCTGGACCCGCACGATCGTGCTCGTACGGATACGCTCAGAGTCATGGCATTACGGATCGTCAACGTCGCACTGGAGGTAGCTGGCCCAAGTATCGCCAACCATCCCAGTCTGGCGAGTTTGGCGAAAGATACGATGTGCAGGAACCTGTTCCAGCTGGTACGGTCAGAAAACATCGCCATTTTGCACGAGTCGCTTCGTGTCGCTGGTACTTTGCTGGCGACCTGCAGAAGTGTGCTCAGGCTTCAGCAAGAGCTTTTCCTCTCATACATAGTCGCCTGCCTCCATCCTCGAGTCCCGATTCCGGAGGAGCCTGGTATTGACCCATCGTTATACCAAGGCGTCCCTCAAGCGCCGGCGCTTGTGAAACCAATTCCTAACCCAGGTACTCAGAGTGGCCGGTCGACTCCAGTACCTGTTAAGGACCGCCAAAAACTGGGTATGGAGGGAGGCTCACGCAAACCTGATGCGAGGGAAGCTATGGTGGAATCTGTTGGGGCCTTGGTGCGCATACCCAGCTATATGGTCGAGCTTTTCGTCAACTACGATTGCGAGATTGACCGCAGCGATCTATGCATGGACATGGTTGGACTGCTGGCTCGCAACGCTTTCCCAGATTCGGCCACATGGAGCACCACAAATGTACCACCATTGTGTCTGGATAGCTTGCTTGGCTACGTGCAATTTGTAGCCGAGCGAATGAACGACGATCCTGTAACTGCTGGTCTACCTAGTGTGGAAGCTTTGAAAGAACAACGGCGGAGGAAAAAGGTCATCATCAAGGGAGCTTCGAAGTTCAACGAAAGCGCTAAGGGCGGTATTGCATACCTGGCCAGCCAAGGTATCATTGAGGATCCGAACGATGCAAGATGTGTAACCCAATTCCTTCGCGGCACTACCAGGATTGACAAGAAAGTCTTGGGCGAGTACATCTCCAAGAAGTCAAACGAAGCCATTCTCGATGCCTTCATGGATCAATTCGACTTCACCGATCAGCGTGTCGACGAGGCGCTGCGACAGGTCTTGAACACTTTCCGCCTCCCAGGAGAATCTGCACTGATCGAGCGCATCGTCACAGTCTTTAGCGAAAAGTACATCGACGGCGCGAAGCCAGAGGGCATCACTGACAAAGACGCTATCTTCGTCCTCACTTATGCCATCATCATGCTGAACACTGATCAGTACAATCCAAACGTCAAGAGTGCCAACCGCATGAAGCTGCAGGACTTTGCACGCAACCTGCGAGGTGTCAACAGTGGAAGTAACTTTGACGAGCAATACCTCGAGGACATCTACAACGCGATCAAAGAGCGAGAGATCGTGTTGCCCGAAGAGCACGACAACAAGCACGCATTCGAACACGCTTGGAAGGAGTTGCTGATCAAGACTCAGACCGCGGAAAACCTCGCTATCTGTGACACCAACATTTACGACGCAGACATGTTCGCGGCTACTTGGAAGCCAATTGTAGCGACATTAAACTATGTGTTTGTATCGGCGACCGAGGATGCTGTCTTCCAGCGTGTCATTGCTGGCTACAACCAGTGTGCGCAAATTGCCGCGCGTTACGGCATCAGCGAATGTCTCGATACTATCATCGCGTCTCTCAGCAAGATCAGCACTCTGGCGACGGAAACTCCCAGTGATACGAGCTTGAATACCGAAGTTCAAGCAGGTGGCAAGAGCATCATGGTTTCGAAGTTCGCTGTGGACTTTGGTCGGGACCAGAAAGCCCAGCTTGCTACGATTGTCCTCTTCAGGATCATTAACGGCAACGAGAAAGCGGTGAGAGATGGCTGGACACACGTAAGTTTGGCTTTTCAGACATCGCAAAGTCACCTCGATTTACTAACAGAGTATGCACAGATCGTTCGAATTATTATTAACCTCTTTGTGAACTCACTCATTCCCACGAGTTTCACCAGCATCTCCAGAGACCTCGACCTGCCGCCTATACCATTGCAGTCGCCAGCACAAGTGATCGAACGAAGCGACAAGGCTGGAGACGTTGGCCTCTTCAGCGCATTCACTAGCTACGTCAGCAGTGTTATGAATGACGAACCTCCGGAGCCCAACGACCAAGAAATCGAAGCTACACTCATGACTGTTGACTGCATAACGGACTGCAGGTTTGAAGAGATTCTAGGCAACGTCAGCGAGCTGCCTGTCGAGTCACTCAAATCGTTGACGGTGGCACTGCTTGGTTCCTTGCCTGAGGAAGAGTCTCCGAGAGTCATCACTGTCAAGTCGGAAGTGCCATCACCACAGGTCGCTCGCGGATCTACAGCTAAGGCGACCGCAGACGCGCCTCTGTACGATCCAGCTTTGGTATACGTGTTGGAATTGGCGACCATCCTTGCACTGCGTGATGAAGAGACGATCTCCACCCTTGGCGCTGACGCGGCGGAGGCTCTGCAAGTCGCTATCCGCGATGCAGAACATCTGCATCCTGTTGCGCTGAGCCGCGCGGTCTTCTATCTGCTTAGTCTATTGCGCGCAAGCAACGACCACGGCTACATCCGAGTACCTGTCGTCCTGCACGCCATCTCCTCATTCCGTCCCGAGGTGTTGAAACAGTGCGCTCAGCCTATACTTAAGGGTATATACGGCTGTATTAGCGGACCGCCGGAACTGAGGAATGAGCTAGCATCAAGCCCGGACTTTTGGGCTGTGCTCCATACTCTGCAGCCACATCCCGAAGCAGCGGACCTGGCGTTCGAGATCGCAGAGTCCGTGGCAAGCAGCCAACTGCCGGCCATCACTGCGGACAACTACGAGCCCGCCATTGCTTTGCTGAACGCGTTTGCGACTGCTGGTAGTGTCGGTGCCAAGTTTGAGCAGCAGCAACGCGAGCAGCCCGTTCGTAAGGGCCAGCAAAGCGCCAAAGCACCAGAAAAGAAAGCTGCAAAGAAGCCCGAGGCTGTTGCACGTGCTAACAAGGCTATCGGCATTGTGACACAACTGGCAGGCCGTGTGCCTTCGCTCATTGAGCAATCCCATCTAGAAACTCACGAGGCTTGGAAAGCTTACTGGTCACCAATCTTCCGCTGCCTCGCAACACAATGCGTAAACCCATGTCGCGAGGTCCGCTACCATGCCTTCACCGCGCTGCAGCGCTGCCTGCAAGCCCCAGACCTTGCTTCGCCCGACCACACCGAGTGGACCAAGATCTTCAGCGAAGTCCTCTTCCCGCTCATCAACCAACTCCTCAAACCTGAGGTCCACCAAACTGACCCCCACGGCATGACCGAGACCCGTCTCCAAGCAACGCAGCTCCTCTGCAAAGCTTTCCTGCATTACCTCGCCCTGCTGAGCGAATGGGACGGCATGCTCGACCTCTGGACCCGCATCCTGGGCACCATGGACCGCCTGATGAACAGCGGCCAGAGCAACATGCTCGTCGAAGCAGTGCCGGAGACTCTGAAGAACGTCCTGCTCGTCATGGCTAGCGCCGAGCACCTCGTCCCGCCGCCTGCCACCGCTGACATCGAGAAGCGCACAGAGCAGCAGAGGCAGCTGTGGGAGGAGACTTGGACGCGCACGGAGAAGTTCATGCCTGGCCTCATGCCTGAGCTGTTCCCCGGTGCTGGCAGAGAACCTGCACCTGCTCCTGCTCCTGCTTCTGCGCCTGCGGGTGCTGCTGATGCTCCGAGCACTGAAAAGGTGGAGTCTGCGTCTGAGGACGGAGCATCGTCGAATGCAACCGAGGAATCTGGCGTTGAGGCTCAGAAAGCTTGAAGAAGGACGAGCAGGACGAGCAGCGGGAGACTACCTATATGTCTGTAATAGTGTAAGCATAACGTTTTGGGCAAGCTCAACGAGTACACGATAAACCGCCCGTCTAACTCCATGTAATAAATGCATTTGTGCTCAATTTCACATCGTCAACATCTCTCTTGCTGTGTGGGGAAATCATTACTCAATTGTGCTCTCTCCCAGAAGCCCCTTGCGAAGGGTTTTGATCGATGGTGATGAAAGTGCATACATTCATTGTGGAGGCCAAAGCTAACGTTCTATGTATACCAAAGGCCGGGGAAAAGAATTTTGGTTGGTTCGGTCGTGTCACTTCCAGCTAAAAGATGTTTTTTTTCTTGGCCGTTTGAACTCCATGGAAGCATAAGAATACTCATAAAAATATATCAGGTCAGGAAAACCCAAGAAATCCTCCAGAAAGTTGGCTCCTCGCTTGCCGATGATGGGTTTCCCTTCCGCCTCCAATCACCTCCGAAGACCGATTCCCAGCAGAAGCGGCGCTCTCTGTATTTGCGCGCGGCCATGTCGTTCGTCCAAGAAACGTGAAAATTGCGTCCCCTCACTCGCTCCCTCCCGATCAAATCGATGAAACCTTGCGGCTAGCCAAATCCCTCCCAATTATGATTACAGTTGATGTTGATGTTGCCGTTTCTCTTTTTATTTTCCTCGCGCCCTTCAATACCAACAGCCATCCTCTGCCCAGATAGACACTCCCTTTCGGTTCATTTTTGCAGCACCTCATCAATACCCATCCTCCTGCGTTTCCGCGGGGACCGCAGTCTTCTTTCCTCGCTGTCTTCGTCGCTCTCGGAGCTGCGCTGTGCTCCTGCTGTCGCTGCTGCTGAACGGGTCTCGTGGATGGGTGGCATGCTCGAAGGACCTAGTGTTGGTGGTAGGGCTGATGATGATGATACTGACGGGAGCTGAGTGGTGTCGCGGGGCATGCTGGGCGGTGGTGCAGGCATGACTGTCGTTGGGATGTAAGGTGAAGGCATTGCGGAGGGATCTGTTACTGGACGGCGGGGCTCGAGCGAGGAAGCCAGGATGGGTTGAGAGGGGAGGAAATGTTGCGGTTGTGGTTGCGGTGGTGGCTGGGCTTGTGGTTGTTGAAGTGGTTGCGGTTGTGGTTGCTGGAATGTTGGTGGGTAGTGAATCTGTGATGGGGGATACGTCCGGGAGAAGGAGGGTGCACGTCGATGTAAGTAGCGAGGTTGGGGGTGGGCTATTTCAGGATAGTAGAACGAGGGCGGGGCAGAGTGAACAAAACTCTGTCGCTGGTGTTCTCTCATAGCTTCTTCCGAAGGTGGCAACGGAGGACCAAAGGAGTACAGCGATGGTGCTTGATGCTGGGGTTGTGGAGGCGGTGGAGGTACAGGCTCCATTGGGCGGAAGCTTGGCAGCGTTATGACTGCAAAGTAAGTAGCTGCTTTCGCTAGTCGCACTCTTGCTGGGAATGTTTGAGGACCTCTTGAACCAGGCTTCAGCTGTACCCAAGTGTAAGTGTGATCCGAAAAACCTCTCGTGAAACTCTCCACGTCGCTGTCCGCCACTCCAGCAAGAGGGTCCTCGCCACTCGACACAATAGGTGGGAGAAATGAAGGCTCTCGAGCCTCCCGCTCTCCTCTCAAACGTGACCGAATCGACATGAAGCTCTCGGCGTCAGCAGGAGCCGCGATCTCATGTAATCTGCTGCGTCTAAGATCCTGGTTGTCTGCCATGATTTGCCGGAAAGACTGATTGGCACGAATGATGACAAAGTCCAGGTCAACGAACGCTGTGGGAACTTCTGGTTCAGCCAGAGGCGACATGACAAGATGAGCAGGTGGCTGGTATGTCAAGGGCGTCTGGAATGGTGCTGGCGGTCTCGGGAGGAAACTTGGGGTGGGTGGACCATAGCTGGAGGATTCTTCGCTTGTCATCGACTGGATCGATCTGAAAGACTCTGCCCGCCTTTGTCGAGTGGCGGCTATGGGCCGTGTCGGTGTCGTCAATGGTGCTGTTGTGCTGATTGGGGCATTTGTAGCCGGCAACGATCGTTCACTGCTGAATTGAGATTCATCTCGTAATCGAGGTCGACCGCGCTTTTTGTGTGCAACATCGTAGCAAGTATCCTGTGTTTGTTAGATGGCAGCGTTCGTCACATTCAGGGTGTATCAAACTAACCTGTTTTCCGGAGGCCACGCAACGTGCGCATGGCCGTTGTACGTCACAACTCAAGTGAGCACGTTTGCAGTTGACACATGCTGACGCCACATGTGTTTTCGCCTTCCGAGCGTCGTGCGAAGTTGTACGCTGGTGTGATATCGGAGGTGGTGGGGCATACTGTGTTGCAGCGTACGGCCCAGAAGAGGAACCGAACGTGACAGCAGTTCCCAACCCCGTAGCGAATGATGCTGGCGGATGATAGACCGGGGCGTCAGACTTAGCAGGTTCGAGGCTCACCGATGGCGAAGTAGTCTGTTGCAAGGAATGCCCTGGTGTCGAACAAGTGAGCGGCGGCCCGGTCGAAACTGGCAAGAACTGTTCGCCACGGGTGGAAGGCAAGGTCAAGTCTGATGGTCGCCGTGATGGGGACGGCGGGCTTGACATCGGCGGTGAGGGATAGCCTGATGTCGCTCCGTGGGTGGTGTCCCACAAATGTGCCGATTTACGTCTGAGCGTGGCGTGTCGTAGAGAAACGTTGTCGGAGGAGGAGGGGCGCTGGTGGTGAGCGAGCGTGAGCAACGAAAATCCGTCAATCATTGCTTCGCAGTGATGAGTCCAGATGGCACTTTGCAGCTTATGGTGAGTCAGCTTGGTGTATATGCGCTGCCTTCGCTCCGAATGGTTGATTGGTAGTCTTTAATCTCCAAGATTATATCCAAAACAACAAAAATAAAATGCTAGGAGATGTAAAGCGATCGACGAGTGGTTCGCTGCCGCCTTTTGAGGGGATATCGACCGGTGCTGGTCGCCTCGTTCAGGTGATAGTCAGTCCGGGCATGTTTCGGACTCTCTTCAGTCACGAAAGCGTTCGACACAAAGAGCCGCTTCCTGATAATTCTGTCGTCGAACAACAAATGACTGTAAAGTCTGTGTGTGTAAGAAGCGACGGGACGAGGAGTGACGTGGGGAAGTAGAAGGCTTGTGTTCAGCAAAGAAGTGGTGGTCGCAGAGCACGATTCCCGAAACACCTCGCGGCTCCGGAATTTCTCACCTTACATGTTGCCCCAAGCCCGCGGTCAAGCAATGGACTCTTTCCCTGGATACACAGTACGCAGCGGTCCGCAGGATCTACGAACCTTCGTTATTCCCCATAGTGATCTAAGTCATTTGTTGCCCATCGCGTTGCACGGGTCACTAGTCGTCTCCTACTCGGCATCCAAACTACAGATGAGTCTTGACGACTCCGGTCACGATTGCGGGCTCATGGGCGGTGCGCACAAGGCACACCGACGCTAGCCAGGATCACTTAAGCTGGGACCCCCACTTCGACTGAGCAACAACAAAGAGATCATAGGAGACCAACCGTATTCATGCATGTCAGTCGGGAACGCGTGTTAATTGCTTGCCTTGCTGGGTGGCAGATGCCCGCAGGAGCGCCTCAACCGTCATACCAATGGCAGGGAGACACAGCCCCTGCGAGATGATCGGCCTTGTTCCTGCTTACATTGGAAAAAGCTTGACGAGTTAGTGCTTGCAGGACCGAGCGGACTACTGATAGGATCATGCATGGCAGAGTGCGCAATCTGGTGTCTCTGCCAAGGGTAAGACAGAGTGGTTCCGGTGACTCGAGTGCTGTGAAACCGAGACTTACTCCGTCAACGCGGTTGAATAAGGCAGGGTAGCAGGTTCTTAGTCACGCTGCCTGCGTCTGCCCGTGTCGTCAAGACCAAGACAAACCACAAACGGGGAGATCAAGCGCCGACCACCGATGATATGGCTTTCGACGGGCGAAAGTGAACACCCCCGGCATCCTTGAAGGCATCCCCAGGCGGCCCCGCTATGGAGGGGTTGACGGACAAGGCTAAAAGTCGATTTGATGGCGCAGGCCCAAGGAGCTGTTACCAGCCGTTCACGGGAGGACAAAAGACCAGTCTGACGGCTGCGGGTCTGTAGCCACCATTCTTAGCATACATATAGCGGCAATGCGCCGCTCGTGAGGCATGAGCTGCGATGCACCGATGCACTGATGCCGCGACGCTCAGACTTCGAAGAGTGAATACCCTTTCATCGTGAAGCCATTAGGGCAATCTGTAGGGCGTCAATTCCATTTACCAATTGCGGCTGAGCAGCCGAAGGTGGCTTTGGGCGTAGCGAAAGCAATCTAGTTGCATCGCCGCATCGCGCATCCAAGAACAGCTACGGCGGAAAAGGCTGTGTCGCGGGCGCCCATGTGTAGGATGGCCGGAGGGGCGTACGGAGATGGTGGTGATGGGGTATGCAGGTGAAAGAGAGGAGCCGAATGCCGGACTTCAAGAGCGGTTCTCCACCGTGGGATCGCCGTTGGGTGCAGTCAGTGCGCAAATGGTGATGGATAGATCATGCTCACAGCCATGCTCATCTCTTGCTCCATCGCCGAAGCTGCGCGGACGTGGCATGGCGGGTAATAACGGTGGCACGGCGATTCTGCTGCTGCTGCGCGTTGGTGTGAGGTGGTGGTGATGGAAGAGGTGAAGTCGCTGCTGACATCTGTCCGGCTTCCGCTCGGGAAGCCAAACTCAAAACGTGCGCATGCATGCAGGCGCTTTTAGTGTCGTTGCGCTTGTCTTCTTCTCTACAACAACAACAACCACAAAAATGATGCATTATCACCGTACATCAGCCTCTCGTCTCTTGCACGTTGAGAGACAGTACACGTTACGACTCCTGCACCTGCTCCCAAACCCCTGGATCTGTCTCTTACGACTCATGCATCTGCATAGCCTACGAGGCAGTCCCAGGCCATCCCGAGTCATCATTCGCTGACGTGCGATCGGTTTCATCTCATCCTACATTCAACACTACATCTATCCGTGACGCGTATGAGCTTACATAGATCTCTCGACACCGCCATCATACAGCATGTCAGGCACTCACGCAGTTCCCGGCGATGCAACCGACAGATCGATATGCATCCTCGATGTCAGCTCTTTACCATGCTCAACATTGCCTGCATACGAGACAACTGAGTCGTGAATGATCGTGTGCACACACCATCAGCGGTCAACGTTCATACCAACCGTGAACCGCCGCTACTCTTCAGTCTCGGTAGCAACAGAGATCGATCCAGAATAAAAAGGCCTAACGGCCGGAGTTTTGCGTCGGAGTACCATGGTTTGGTCTGGACCCTCTCTCTGATCACCCGGTAAAACTTTCCTTGATTCTAACCCCATCAAAATTGCCGATCAAGAACAATCATTTAGGCCTCCCATTTCCTGCCTTCGTTCCTTGATCGAAAGATATGTGGAACATCCACTAGTCTTACATCGCATCAACTCAATTTGGCATCTTGATGTCATGCTTAAGCTTCGGGTTTCGATTGTTTACTTGCATTAGGTTGGCATCGTTCGTTCATAGCGACATCCTCGTTTTGGACCGAAACACTGGTGAGGAAGGCGCAATGTTCTATTGTGAATTGTTTTCTTTGGTCTGTCTGTTCCTGGTCAAGGATGTCGACTGATACTGTTGAAATTCAATCCGACCAGAATTTCACGCATAGTATCTCAACGGTAACCATGATCTTCAAGGTCACGATACGACTAGTAGAATATATATCTTCGACGACAAAACGATAATAGAACTCCAGCGTTAGACGTCCAAGCCTGATTCCCGACAATATCAACAATTAACAAGAAACCACATTCAAACCAAAATCACTGACTACTTCGCTTCCACCATCTCCTCAACCCACTTCGGCACAATCGGCTTCTTCTCCCACTCTCCCCTCCACTTACCCTCCCACCCCTCAGCGACGGCAGGTATAGCGAAGACTGCACCCTCGAACCACGTCGTCGACCCAGCCTTGAGATCCATATACAACGTCGGCAGCAGCGTCCTCGCCTCGATCAAATTGCTGTTCGCATCCGCCGCACAAACGCCTCCCTTTCGCTCGATCCGAGAACTCATCTCCAAAACCGCCGAAGCTCCCGCGCGCGAAGCAACGCAAGCCCCAGCACCGCTCTCGCTCGTGCCTTCGTTCGGCGACTCCGCCGTGAACGCCGTAAGCAATCTCCCATTCTTGGCTTTCGTTCCCAGGATCGCGAACCCGCCTTCCGCGCTCTGCAAATCGCGTCCAGTCGTGATCTTGTGCACGCGCAGGTGCCAGTTGGGCGCCTCGTCGGTCGGCGGCAGCAGCCAGGATGTGACTTCGACGTCGGCCCAGGGGTGCATGACGGAGTAGAGGACGGGCTGTCCGTCTTTCTCCAGGATCTGCGCGTCTTCGACTTCGCGGCGCATTTTCCAGATTTCGCCGCCGTCGTCGCTGAGGGCGAGGGCGCTCTCGGGCACGAATTGCTCGAGGGTGTATCCGCCGGTGGGGACGGAGTAGCCGAAGGATGCGCTGTAGGCGAAGTGGCCGTATTTGGCTTGGGTGGCTGGGAGGTTGTGAGCGTGATGATGATCTAGTGGTAGGGTCTTTCTGGAGATGATTGAAAGACTGACCTTTGAGTGGGTAATGGCACTTCTGACCCGAAGAGAGCAGGAATGTATGTCCTCCCTTGTGCACCATGATGTGCAAAGGGTGCTTCAGTGCCTTGATCAAAGGCAGCGGGCTCTCAGGCTGCGTGAAAGGATGTGCCTCTTCCTCGCTGCTCCAAAACGGATGAGAGTCAGGTTGAGCCAGAGCCGCGAACGCAAGCATGCACCAGTACGGCGAGCCAGGCGAGTTGTACGGCTCGGCGAGGTAGTAGTTTGGGTACGTATAGCCGATGTTGAGCATGCCGTTGGGCTGGAAGATGTGGTGGTGCTGGCTCCACCATCGCAGGTTGCGAAGAAGTAGGCCTTTGGCCATGCCCCATGTCAGAGGAGCTGGTGGCTCGACGTCTGCGAATGCGAGAGCGCTCCAGAAGCCGATTGTGGCGAAACGGTAGGTCATGCTGCGGCCGAAGGGAATCGAGTGGCCGTAGGGGTCTTGGTAGTGGACGAAGTCCAGAGCAAACGCCTTTGCTCGGTGGCGATACTCTTCTGCTCGCTGAGGATCTGTGTCGTTGGCCAGCTTTGCATACAGTAGTTGCAAGTACTGAATAGCGAACGAGCCGCTGTAGTAGTCCATCTGCGTATATCCCGCAGGCCCATCGTTCGACCATCCATCCCCGCGGTAGAAAGTGTCCAAGTGGTCCATGTCCGCAAAGATGCGGTCCTGCGAGTACGTCGCGCCGTTAGCTTTCAGACCCAGATTCGCAAACACGCGGAACCACAGCCAGTTAGTGTTCGGCATCTCCTTGTCGTTCATCGAGCCGATCCAAGCGGCCACATTGCCCTTCTCCCTGTCGCTGAGAGGATCCCAGAAGTCCTTGCCAGCAACAGCGAGCGTGAAACCGATAGGACACGACTCGACCATGCGCTGGTCGAGATCCTCCATGTTGCCCCAGAACTCCGGCCCTTCGGGGTCAGTGCCGGAAATCAGAGCCTTGACGAACAGATGCGTCTTGCCGTACGTCGAGTTGCCCGCGAGAAGCGGTGCCAGGCCCCAGAGTGGTCTCGCATAGCCTTCTATTTGCGCCGCTGTCTCGTCGACTGCATCGTGATGTCAGACGTCGTCGGCTTTTGGTAGAAGGCACATATCTCTGATGGACCAAAAACTCACATCTAGTACCCGTCCCACCGACTCTGACCATCCCACACTCAGGCGAGAAGCCCGCCTCGAGCGGATCGAGTAACGAAGCACACGCATCAACTACATCCTGCCGGCTCTGGAGAGGGTTCTTGGAAAACGGGTGAGCAGGAAAAGGCTGATTGGCTTCGGCGACATTCATGGGAGGCATGTTGGAACGACTAGTGTACTTGCTGGCGACGATGTACGGGAGGTAAACCACGAAAGTATGAAGAGAAACCAGAGAGAGAATGTAACGTAAACCTACCGATGTCTTGGTGCCATTGCGGTACTCGGTTGAGCCCTTTGGTCGCTTCGCAACGAGGCGAGCGAGGCAAGGCACAAGGACGAGGACGAAGTATCGGCTATTGAACGTTGCGGGCAGAAGAGGTGGAGTCGAGAGAGGGCGGGTAAATGCAGCTTCCAGTTTTCCGTAAGTATGTTACTAAACGATCGGCGTCCGTCTTATGGAATGAGACCAAACTTCTAGACTATCAAACCAAGCAGACCGGAGGAATTGCACCCGAGCTGGTAAAAGTCGTGGAAACTCAAACGAGCATTTACCATCGTACATAACCTCACTCACTACTTACTAGAACAACCCGGAGACGTAAGCAATCTCCAGAGCTCTGAGATTTGATAGCGTTATTCCTTGATTGTAAGATCTTTGGTAAAAAGCCAACAATCTAGCAACTCAATCAATACACAAAACTCTCATTCCCATCCATCCATCCATCCATCCATCCCGTCCAGTAACAACAACACCACCCCGTAACATCAAGGGCGTAATATAGTCCTATCCCAAAATCGACAATTCCTAGCCAACATCATTATTTTCCGTCCCTCAAGAGCAGAGCGAATGAATCGACCCCAACACGCAGATAAATACATCTCCCTTCCCATTCTTCATGAGTAAGAAGAAGAAAAGGAGTGGAGGCCTTTCTCGAGCGAACGTATACTATACATACACATCAAAAAGCAAAAAGCGCGGCCGCTCGTTTCAAAGAGAAAAACATACACACGCAACCCCAAAATAAGACAGGGACAATGCAAGTGAAAAAGACAAACGGTACAAAGCAGAAAAGATGTAAGGCAAGAAAGACTTTCTTTTTTTCCCTTCCGCGGATAGGAAAATGCAACCCAGGCACAGAGAGAAGACAGAGAAGAGAAGAGAACGCAAGGAAGAACATCAGATCCCTTTTTTCCGTAGTAGAAACCCGCTTATTCCTTTTTTGTTTGGTCCCGCCCCAAAAAGTAAACATAAAACACAATCGCTCGACGCTTTCAATGTAACAAAGTTATGTTCCTTTTTTGTTCGGAAGTCATTCCCCTCCCTGTTCATTCGTACCCCACTTGGTGTCGTCCCCCGTCATGGGTAGGACGCCATATATCATACATTTTCCCAGCCTCGAGAGACGAGAGGGACCGCGGAATCCCCCAAGGTTTCAAAGCCGGTTTGAATCGAGATTGTTTCGTTGTGTAATCATGAGACCCTCATGTCGTGCCGCATGGCCGTTTCTCTCTGAGAGACATCGTTTAAGCAGCGGGAGCACCGGCACCGCTACGGCCTCTGGCGGCACCACCGGCACCACCACGACCGCCCCTCTGGCCGAAGCCACTGCGGCCGCCGTCGCCACGGAAGTTACCACGTCCACCGCGCTGGCCCTGCTGGAAGTTGCCGCGCTGGCCGTTGAACTGCTGCTGCTGGGTACCGGGACGGTTGGTGCGGCGCTCCTCAATCCAGAACTTCTCGTCGCCGATCTGGAAGGGGCTGGCGGCGAGGGCGTTCTTGTAGCCCTCGGGGGTCTTGAAGTCGACGAATGCGCAGCTCTGTTTGTGAAGTCAGCAAAATGTTTGTTAAAATCACGGATGGTGCATCATACCTTTGCGCGGTAGATGTCGAAGTAGTTGATCTCGCCGAACTGCGCAAGCTTCTCCTTCATCTCAGGGCCCTTGATGTTCTCCTGGACGTTCTTGATGTAGCCGCGAGGGTGGCTGGGCTCCTGCTGCTGTTGCTGCTGGCCATTGACCTGGCGCGACTGCTGCCTGTTGTGGTTGCCACTAACGGCGGTCCACTCATCGCCAGAGGTGGCGGCGGCGGGAGATGCCTCACGCTGGGCAGCGGTGGCAGACGAAGCGGTAGCAGAAGACTGGGCAGGGGTAGCGGTGGGTGCTGACTTAGCAGCGGGCTTTGCGGCCTGGGCGGGAGCAGCGGCAGGGGCAGCAGAGGGAGCGGCGGGCATGGCGACGCTCTTGTTGGCAGAGGCAGCGAGGCTGGCCCAAGTCTTGGGGACTGCGGGCTTCACAGGCGCAGGTGCAGCAGGCTTAGCGGCCTTCGGGGGCTCCTCAGTGACGGGTGTGGGCTCGGGGTCGCGAGGCTTCTCTTGCTCGACCACGGCGGGTGCCTCTACGGCAGCAGGCTGCTCAGTTGCGACCTCCTCCTTGGGCTCCTCAGCGCCGTTCACAGCTGGGGCGGTCTCCTCAACCTTGGGCTCCTCCTTGGCCTGCTCCTTCTCCAAGACCTTCTCCTGAAGCTCCTTGTCCACAACCTGCGCAGCCTGCTCAACGACAGCCTTGTCATCGGAGCTGCTAAGAGTCTTGGGCTCGGTCTCCTCGGCGGTAGGTGCAGGTTCCTGAATTCCGCTGGCTTCGGCGGCCGACTCTTGCTGAACCTCCTCAACCTCCTCGGCCTTGGTAGGCTCGGGCACAGCAACCTCCTCCTCTTCCTCGATCATGTAGCGGAAGATATCGTTCAGGACAAAGTAACCGTTAGTTTGCGTGGCGAGAACGAAAGTCTGAGTGAACTTCCTGTGGGGCTGCGACTTGTTGGAGATTTCGCCGATGACTTGGATGACGATGTTGATGTCGGAGGCCTGAGAATCGACGTTGGTGATGCGGACCTTGCAGTCCTGGAACTCGAGCTCCTTTATCCTGTCGTTGATGGCCTAGGAGGTGTCAATGGACTGTCACGTGCGCCATGCGATTTTGTGTAGTAGCTTACCCTCTGGCCGACGCAGACCTGCACCTTGTCGGTCTCGTTTCCTGACACGAACTGGGAACGCTTGTTGTAGTAGAGCTAGATGCCGTCCATCAGCCCCTGTTTCAATGCCCATGACAATCCTCTGTGAACTTACGTAGAGCTTCTCGGGTGTGCGGCTAAGAGTGGTGTAGTATTGCTCGACAAAGTACCATCCCACCTCATCCTTGGGAATCTCAGACTGGGTGTTTGCGGCGGGAGCAGGAGGGTTGGAGGCGGCGGGAGCTTGGTTGTAGTTTTGCGATGCGTAGGCGTTGTTGGCTTGCTGCTGGTCGAAGCCGTGCTGCTGAGGCGCATAGTTGCCGTTGGGCATGGATGAGACTTCGGAGGCCATCTTGGTGGAAGGGCGCTGGAGGGAGGTTATATTGCGGGAGTTGGTTTAATGGTCGCGAGATGGACTCGAGATCGCGGTATGTGCAGACTAATGCTATGGTTAGCATGCGACTTTGTGTTTTGTGGGATGTGCACGGCAAACGAGCATACCAGTGGATGGTGTATGTGAGTGTGAAGGAGCAGATGGAGTTGGCGCAATGCAGCAAAGGTGATTAGTGGTAATGGAGGTGAGGCGCGGTGATGCGATGAGGGTGGTGTTGTGATGGTGATGGCGGGAAGGTTTGTGTGTTGGTTTGGTGGTATCTGTGTTTCTTGGGCCACCTCAGAGGAGGCCACACGACCGTGCGAGCTTGAAAACTAGCGCGAACCTCTTGCACGGACGGCACGCGGCGGCTAACCCTAAAATCATTTGTCCTTCACTTACTCAATGCAGACATGCAAACTTGTGGAAAACACGACTAGTCTGATAATAAGACGGAACACCTCGTTCAAATATGCATGTGGGTACAAAAAAGTATCAGGGTATCTGTCCGGATTAAAAAGGAACGCAGAAGAAAATCCCAAAGCTATCCAGCAAGGCCGAGCCATATCAGCCATCCATCCCCCCTGCTTACTCCAAAATGTGGTTTCTGTTGCTGTTATCTATAACCCGATCGCAGAATCGGGGAGGAGAAAAAGACCCGTCCTCCAATGCTAGTGTACCAACGCCGTCCCAAAAAAAGATCACCAACCAATGCAATCCTTCATAAGATCCGTGAATAACGTAAAAACAAAGCCACACCAATCTTCGTCTGAAACATGAGCTCACCGCAGAACACACCTCAGAACAACCCTCCCTCCTCATCATCCTCCAACAATTCAAAATCCCCATCAGCTCTACCAGCAGCCGCCGACTTGACCGGCGCCTTATGAGCCGATACCGCCGACTTGCGCGACTTCTTCCTGCTCGAGTTGATGCGGATTTCGTTGTTGGCGGGGTTGATCAGAATCCTGCTCTGCACGTTGCCATCGCCACGACCGCTGTCCGCCCCTGCTGCGCCGTCGAGCTCGGCTTCGAAAGTTGACATGGCGTGGCGGTTGTTGAGTGCCTCGTCGTCTTCGTCAGAGACGTCGGCGTCGCTGGCGGCTGAGCGATCGTTGAGCTTAACGCTGCTGGGAAGTGGTTCCCCGAAAAGCCAGGGTTGCTCGTCATCTAGGCCATGGCCTTTGATTTGGAATTCGGAGACGGCGAGGTCGTGCATACCGCCGTCGTAGCCATGCGATGGGCTGTTGAAGCCGAGCATGGAAACACGGCGGTCAATGTATAGCGGGCAGAACGGAGGGTTGGTTTCGTAATGAGCCTTGTCAGACTCTGAGTCTTGCAGCTTCTTCGAGTTCGCGTCTGCCATGTTGTGCTGTGTGAACGCAGGTGCGCGCAGACCCCAGAAGCCATGTGGTCCCTGTTGCGCACAGCTGTTAGATCTGCTAACTTGAGTTGTTGCGCTTGTCGTGGCAATCGGAGGCAATCCAAACTCGCGACGGCCTTTCGATTCGGCCTTGAGTCCTGAGAAAGCTGTCTCGCCTCTCTGTCTTGTCACACGCTGGACAGGGTACAAGAAGACCTTGCCTCCGCAGGCGACTGCGATAGACATGCCGCTTCGAGTCCGAAGCCAACGAACAGTTCTCGCCGCGACATTGTTGGGAGCGTCCTTGTGCTTGATCTTGTTGTCGTCGGCGTGCCAGACGTCAGCAGCTCCAATGCGTGCCGCGCTGTAACCTTGGCTCAATCCACGAGCGATCGCTCGCCCACCAGCAGCAGCGCCGGCGTTCGTCACCTCCCGGAAGCCAGCAAATGTCGTGGGGATTCCAAAAGCAGCTCGGTTCTCAGGAGCAGGGTTCGGTGCCCTCATGGCGCTCACCTGAGTGCTCATGGTTTGCCAACCAGACCTGATGCCTCCCAGGAAGCCATTGCTGCTTGGCGGAGACAATCCGGTCGACAGGCTAACCGTGGCATCAGCTTTGTCCGCAGGCGTAGCAGTGACAGTGCTCTTCCGACGGCGTCTTTGAGATTCCTGTGCACGAGCTGAGATCTCGTGGAGATGTACAGTGCCGTGAGCGGTCAGCATCGCAACAAAGTTGCCGTCGCGTGCCCACGCAGCGTCAAGCACGACAGCATGACTGTTGCGTACGAAGCGCTGGACGCGGTTCACATGTGGACCCATCACGGCATCTCCATTGCCGAAATCGCGGGTTTGATACGAGCCATGAGCTGCGTAGCGAAGGTCCCAGACGTTCGAGACCTCACCTTTGCGGCTGGTGGTCAGCAGGCGAAGTCCATCCGTAGAAAGAGAAAGATAGTTACACCCATCCTCCAGAGCAAAAGATGCCAGTGGTGGCGGCAAATGCTTTGCGTGGCTCTCCTCTGCATCGAGCAGTCGCTCAAGATCCATGATTGCTATTACAGCAGGCTCCTTGGTAGCTCTCCTTGTATCGTCTCCCGGAGCATTTGTGGGAGGGAACACTTCCTCGCCACCCTCAGTCCGCTGAGAAGTACGCGATGGCGGCGAAGGCTGAGTAAACTCTCTCCACCCAGCCATTCCCATCTCGATACCTCTACGGGAGGCTTTGAGGAATTCTTGAGCAGCTTGACGAGAGTATTTGGCAAGTACGCCTTCCGAGTTGAGTCCAACGATGTCGCAACTAACCGACGGCTGTGGTGGTGCCAAATGAGAGCCGACACCGGGCGGTTGCTGATAGCCTTCCGAAAGGGCAAGCGTGCCTTGCACGGAGATCTTGGAGGACGAGCTTGGAGGTACAAACGCCAGCCAGCGCCCGCTCAGGCTGAGCAGAGGTGTAGTCTGTGGCTCTAACACGTCGCTACCAGATACATGCTCTGCCGAAGCATTCGGCTTGGTCTGAACGTCGAAACGCGATTGCAGGCTCGTCCAGTACTTGCCAATGCAGCGGAAGTTGCTCATGTTGGCGCCCTCGCGTCTTTGAGCGAACACAAAGATCTCGCCGCTCTTTCCGGAAGAGATAGTCAGGAAGCTACCTTTGGCATCTAGACGAAGATCTCCGACAGGCTCCGGTACAGTTGCGAACAGGCCAAGTCTTGCCTCTGGTAGAGCGACAGGCAGACTCTTGTACAGCGTTGATACGTGCTTCTGCGTCTGCAGCGAAAAGACTTCAACCGTAGTCTGATAGTGCTTGGTGGTCTCTTCCTCGTCATCAGCCTGATCATCGTCGTCATCAGCCTGGCCGTGCATGGGACCATGTATCACAAGGGCCACGAGAGGTAGAAGTGTTGGACTGCCACCACTGAGATTGCTCCAAGGCAGGATCTTGGCTCCAACAACGCCGCCTCTTAGTCCTTCCAATCTTCCCACGATCTCCATCTTGTCGGCCAGGACACGGTAAACCTCGAGTCCGCCCTCCCAGCCTACGATCAGTGCATCTTTCGCTCTTGCTGCAGATGCTGCATCGCCAGCATTGCCGAACGAGTCGAAGCAGCAGCAGTAATGTTCGGATCCTGCTTGCTTCCCTCCCTTCTCCGGCTTTGTGGCTCCGCGACCAAAGTCGAGTCCAGGTACGGCAAAGTAGTGATTCTGCTTCATGTGTGGTGGGTTGACCGGCTCTACAAAGCTCTTGCGTGGTACGGGGGATGCTGGCTGTGTTATGGAATCCGTACGACGTCTTTCGGTGACCAGAGGCTTTGTGTTTGCGCTGTCTCTGTCGTAGTCTGAGGTACGTGGAGGAGCGGTTCTTTTTGCAGTCGACGCTGGTGTTGGTGGAGCTTGAACGGCAGCAGGTGTTGCCTTACGCGGACGAGGTGAAGAGAGTGGCGAGGAAACTACTGGCGCTGGAGCAGGCGGTGGCTTCGGTGAAGGAGGTCGTACCTCAGGTTCCGGAGGGTTCAGACCAGCATCCAGATCTCCAAAGTCCTGGATCAACAGTTCGGGTTGCGCTTCGTCCATCTCTTGCTCAAACTCCAGCTCCGTGGGCGGCTGTGGCGGTGTCTGCTCCCACGCCGCCATAGCAGCGTCGTCGTCCTCCTTGACGCCCTCGGGCTCTGAGTTCGGCGGCGTGGGTTCGGCACTTAGACGCACGCCGCTGAAGTGCTCGGCAGGCGGACTAGGCGTGACGGACTTGGGGTATGGGGTATCTTCGGAGGTGTCATCCCACGGCTTCTGCTGGCGGCCATTCTTCTTGCTCTTCTTCTTCTTCTTCGCAGTGCTGGCGGTGGAGGGATGTAGGCCTTGGGCGGTGGGCGGAGTGGTGCCTGGGGTGGAGTCGAGGTCGGGAGTCAAGGCGTCGCTGGCTGAGGGCATTCAGCCGGGTTGTGCGGTGAGGAGGTGGGGTGGTATGGTGGCGTGCGGTGGTGGTGAGTGTAGGGTGCGGGAGTGAATATAGCGTTTGCTGAGGCGGATGGTGAATAATTGGCAGTTGGTTGCTTGCTGGTTGCAGAGTTGGGTGAGTCAAGTGTAGGCAAGCAGGAAGCAGGCGGGTATTGAGGCGGTCTCAGACAAAGCCGAGTGCAAGCGTGTCGGGTGATGGATTGATCGATGCGGCGGCGTTGGGGTGGGTGTCTGGCGAGAGCGAGCGATAACAGTGAGGAAAGAGTAGAATGATGAGTGCTTCTTAGGTGCGTCGTTGTTGTCGTGTGAATATCTCGCTGTAAAGGAGGAAGAGAGAGTCGCAGTGAGTGAGTGAGTGATCGGGGACTGTGTGTTACGTCGGGTGGGGTGTGTTGATAGCGCGCGCGGACGGCGCTCGAGCGTGACGCGGGGAAGATTGGCTGCTCCCAATCAATCAGGCGGTGGCACGAGCTGGAGCAGGCAGAGAGAGGGAAATCAGGACAAGGCAGTGGTTATTCGTTGGTATCGCGCACAGTATAGTGTAGTAGCAGTATGGACTCGACACGGCGGGTGCGGTGAGTGAGAGCGAGCAGCAAGGAACGGGAGGGGAGCAGTGAGAGAGTGAGAGACAGCTACATCACGGTACTCGCTGCTGCTGGTGACGAGCGGGCGGGTTGGATGATGCTGCTGCAGGGTCAGAGCTTGTGCAGCTGCGGCATCTCGACTCGCCCTGGTTTGCCTCTCACAAATCATCATTGCACTCCCATCCAGCCCAGCCCACTCCCGCATGTCCTCCCAGCCACGTGAGCCTCGACCGCGCGTGTGCCATCCCCTACGCCATGTGACCCGTGACCCAGCATCATCCGGCAGGGAGGCTCTCCGTCATCAGTCATCAGTCATCCATTATCGTCGCTTGACCCATCGGCAACTCTAAATCATCGCGACGACGGATCGTCCGGCTTGGTGGACGGCAGATGCAAACCATAATGTAATTAAACATTGACAGACTTCGGTACTAGCACCAAAAGCGAGTGAAATGCTCCTGCTTAATCAAAAAAGAATCTTCTATACAGAACAAAGAACAAACAGATTCATTTTTGTATCCACTCATCAGGCGGCATATGCGTAAAAGGAGGAACCCGCTCGCAGCACCTGCGTGCGATTCAACTATCAAAACTGGTTGCTAAACGCCGCATTACTGCAAAAGAAACGGTCCCATTTTGCCATGCCCATTTCGTCCCGCATTAGGACGACATCAACATCAATACCAAAACATGCCTTGCACATCATCTACCTCCTTCCGGGAGGCCTGTACGCACCACCGGCTCCCGGGGGCTTGTACGCGCCGCCAGAGCTGGCAGCAGGGCTCTCGCTCCTGGAAGCCTCGGCGGCAGGCTTCCTGGAAGATCCCCAGCGGTCGGTGGGAGCTGGACGAGCTTCACGCTCACCGGCCTTGGAGGCCTCTGGGGGTGCCTCTCCACCGCCGGTCTTGCCACGGAGGTGAGGAGGAACGTAGCCGCTCTTCTTGGGCTCCTCGGCAGCAGGTGCGGCAGCACGAGCGGGCTCCGCAGTCGGGGGGAGCTCGCCTCTGGCCTTCATGGCCTCGCGCTCGCGCCAAGACGGCTTCTCGCCAGTCTTGCCTGTGAGGTTGAGTTGAGGGCGAACGCTGGCCTCGGTAGACCTCTCCATCGGGCGCTCGAAGGACCTGCCGGCAGAGGCACCACCTTGCTTACGCTCGAGGCGTCTCTGTTCGGCCTCCTCCTCACGCTCACGCTGCTTCCTGGCTGCCTCCATGCGCTCCTCGCGTCTCTTCTCAGCCTCAGCCTTGGCCTCAGCGTCCTTGATCCTCTTCTCCTCGGCCGCGCGAGCGGCTTCCTCTTCCTCCCTGGCAATGCGCTCGGCCTCCTCAGCAGCGAAGCGGGCCTCCTCCTCAGCGCGCCTCTTCTCGGCCTCACGCTGCTGGCGAACCTCTTGCCTGCGCTGCTCCATCTTCTGCTGCAGCTCACGCTCGGCGCCCTTGCGACGCTTCTCAAAGTCGGCGTGGCGCTGCTCAGTGATGTCCTTGCGGAAGCTCTCGTAGGCACCTACGAGTCTGCTCAGACGGTGCTTAAGCGCAACATCCTCCTTGTGCTTCTCCTGCGCAGACTTGACAGTCTCGTTCTTCGCGGCCTCCCAGGCAGCGTAGTCTTCCTTGCGTTGCCTCTCGTAATCACCGTCAAGGTGCTTGAGTTCCTCCTTGCGGTAGGCACGCTCCAAGTGATCCAGACGCTTGGAGGTGGTGCGGACCTTGTCGCCGAGCTCGTTCTTCTCACGCTCGAGAGCTTGGAGCTTGAGAAGGCGGATGCGGCCAGTGTCGAGGTCGTCAAGGTCGATACCAGTGAGGTCGACACCCTTGACACCCTGCTTGAGCTCCTTGAGCTGCTTCTCGGCCTCCTCCCTCTGGACCTTCTTGCGCTCCTGCTGGATGCGGCGCTCTTCACGGTCCTTGGTTTCCTGGGCAAGACGCTGGGTCTCGGCGGACTGAAGCTCCTGCTGGCGTGCCTTGCGCTTGTTCTCCTCCTCGCGTGCACGAGCAGCCTGGGCGGTGGCGAAGCTGTCCTTCTTCTTCTGGATCTCCTCGCGGCGGGCCAGAAGCTCCTGGCGCTCCTTCTCGAAGCCTGCCTCAGCACGCTTGAGAGCGGCAATCTTGGCCTTCTGGCGGTCCTCGTTGAGAGTGGGGTCAACGTACTGTGCGGTGATGTACAGAGCCTTCGACAGGCGAGACAGTTGAGAGCGGACAATCTCGGCAGGAGTGCTTTGCAGGCGCTTGACGGAACCATCGGGAGCCTCGGCAGAACCAGCGGCGGAGCTGGGGTGCATGGCCTTGGCAGAGGAGAAGACGTCAGAGTCGAAGGTGAGGACACCAGTGGAGTGGTCGACACGAATAGAGAGGTCTCCCTTCTTGCAGCCGTTCATGATGAACTTCTCAACGGTGGCAGCGCTGACCTGGAAAGGCTCAGGGAACTTAGCCAGCTCAAGGACATCCTCGAGCTTGACGTCGGTGTAGACCTGGGACAGCTGCTGGAACAGACGGGTGAGGATGACCTGCTGCAAAGGCAGAACGTACTTCCTCATCTCCTCGTCGGCACCGATCTGAGCAAGAATAGGAGACACTTTAGCGCAGATAGACTTGGGGTGGAAGTCAGTCTCAAGGATGTTGTAGAGGTTGCGGATCTCAGGGCGAGCACGCTGGAGGATGTCCTTGTTAAGCATGTCCTTGAACAGAATAGCACGGCTGGGAGGCGAGTTCATGGCAAGCAAGTTAGTAAGACGGGCGTTCTTGTTGCTGCGGGCAGTGTCAACGTCCATCATGGCGCCACGAGAGCGGGAAGTGCTGATGACGGGAATGGCGAGAGCGGACAAAAGGACGAAAGACGCAGCCTTGGAAAGGTCGGCATCAGAGATGTTGGTGGGGTTGTCCTTCTTGGGAGCACCGGCAGCAATGGCGCGGGAGGCACCAGCCAGGAGGTTGTAGTATCTGCTGTATGCGGCAGCGTGGAACAGGTAGTTCTCAGAGACCAAGAAAATGCGAGTAAGCTTCTCGAAGTAGTTGGCCATCATGACGTTCTTGGGGGTACGCTTGGACAAGCTGAGAAGAGTGTGAATGTCCTCGACACTCTTGAAAGCCTCCTGCCAAAGCTCGAGCTCAACAGCGACGTTCAACTGGAGGAAACGGGTGTCAAGGTGGCGCTGGAGAGTCTCAGGCTCGCTAAGGTTAATAGCGTGAACCTGCTGGGAGTACTTGGCAGCGTTCTGGAGGTGGTTGCGGAGCAGCTCACACAAACGCCTGAACTCAGTCTTACGGGTGTACTTCTTGCAGAAGTCGAATGCCTGGTGGGCAGTGGTCTGGTACATGACCTCGAGACGGGCGTTGTTCTTGAAGATGTCCAGAACGGTGCGGTAGGTCTCCCACAGGAACTTCAACCAGGGAGTGACGATGGCGCGGTCGGTCCTGTCGCGGGACTGTTCGCCAGACACAGTGGAGAGGAGAATGGACTCGGGAGTCTCCATGGCCTCAAGATCACCGACATTGTCGAGCTGAGCGTCGGTGTCGGGCGCGCCGCCGGAGACCTCATCGGCCTTGGCCTGCGCCTCCTTGACCTTGCCCTCGGCGAGGTCGATGAACTTGCGGAAGACCAGCTCGATGGTGGCGACGTTGGTGTTCTGGCTGGTGTTCTTGTAGTTGTAGAGACCATCCTTGGCGGCCTTGCCCTTCTTGAGATCGACGCAGAGCTCGACGAAAAGGAGCATCACCGGCTCAAGGGCGACGATGGTGCTGTTGCGCGTCCTCTTGGAGGTGACATGCTCGTGGAGAATGGACAGAGCAGCCTGCTGTTGGCCGACGCCAATCAGCTCCTGGGCCCTCTTGAGCACATTCTCCGGGCGGGTGTGTGGTGGTGGAGGCATGGTGGGCGACCTCCTCTGGGATTGTCCGGTGGAGAGGGAAAATTCAAGATGCGCACGACTAGGTCAGGTCGTGGCAGATGGCGTCGCGTGGGTGGTGGGCGAGAGGGTGGTGGTTGTATCGGCGTCACGCACTCACACACGCACTGTGAGATGGATGGAATTTCGTCTCGCGTCAGGCAGCAACGGGATTGTCAGGCATGATACAGGGGAAAGCACGTGACCAGCTGGCTATATCGAGCTTCGTTTAAGAACAAGAAGCTACCCATCATCTAAACATGGCGCGATTGCCCAAAAAATAATTGTACAGGCAGTAAACAGTGCGAACGTGACTCAGAGGGGCCCTTACGTCGATGCTAGACGACTAGCCGTCACTATGCATATATAGCGAGGTGTCTAGCCTTCATTGCCTGCATAGCACACCGCCTGGAGAGGAGTGTATACGCAGGCTCGTGGTGCAGAATCAAGCTCGGTGCTGGCATCTCAACGGCACAACGAGCAGTAAGGACTTTGAAGTCAGACCACGAGGCCTGCAGTTTTGGTTAGACGCTCGCTCGGCTAACAGCCTTCAATCGTTCAATCGGGCGGGCGACTAGGAGAAGAAGGAGAAGAGTGCAAGAGCAAGCGGCGGACCGACCCCGTCCCGCCTAGTCCAAGGTAGCCCCTGCCATCTCACATCAGAGCAGTTGCTGCTGCTGTTGCTGCTCGTCTCCTCGCGCGGCCTGTGTTGCACGAACAAACTCCCACGACCTGCTCAGCGTGAGACACCACCCCATCTATCGCCTGCTCGAGCCCGTTCCACTCTCGCGTGCTATTGTTCGACCTCTCCCTCGGGTTCGCCTTGGGCCAAGCACACACGCACGCAAGCAGCACGCAGCCCGACCGCGCGCCTCTCCCCGACAGACCGCGGCCACAGCAGACGCTCCTCTCCTCACCACTCCCGTCGACACGCAAACGCACCATCCCTGGTCCTCGACGCTCCAAGCCCGCCCGCCCGACCTGTGCTGACCCGGCCTACTTTCGCACTACGCAGAGGCATGTCACACGAACCACACTTGACATGATGTCCATACCCTGATCTTGCAGGAGCTGACCGGTGTCTGTTGCGCCAACAGGGCCCGTATACTATCTTGCATTGTCGCGACGCATATTCGCACGCCCGCCTCGTCACCCCGACACACCGCCGCTCGCCAGCTATAACCACCCTCCTCTCACCACCACCCTCTCTCGCTCGCTCCGATACGCTCATTCCCCCACCGCTACACCACTACCGCCGCCATGTCTAGCCCGTACGAGATCCGCAGCAACGACAATGGCAAGAGCAAGAAGCAGTCAATGGCCGAGCTGAAGCTTAGGCGGCTCACAGAACTCAACCAGCGTCTGCAGGAGGACCTCAACCGCAGGAGAATACCTGTCTCCGAGGCCGCCCTCGAGTGCGTATTCCCTCATTGTCAACATCACTTGTTGACCCTATGTTACACGTGTGAAACACCTTTCTGACATTTCTCAGCCTTATCGCATTCACAGACAAGGAGCCCAAGGACTTCATGGTGCCCAGCCGATGGGGAACCGTAAGAATTCCGTGTCGCGTGAGCACTTTTCGTTCGCCGTCGCTAACACTCTTCACTAGATCGACAAACGCGAAGATCCTTACGCGCCCCAGCAACAGAGTGGATGCTGCACAGTGATGTAGGACATCTGCGGCGCAGACGACAAACGATGAACGATGGGGAATGCATTTTCCAGACGACACGCCCTCGAACAACAATGAATGCCAGCCCAAGTTGCCGTCAATGGCAGCATCATATTACCTGAAGAGGCCAGCGCTCGGCATGGTCGGCTTTTGTGCTTGCTTAATCTTCTAATTCAGGCCGCTACACCCTAACACAACAAAAGGCTGGCCTGACGACTTTTTTTAACCGGGGACGACGAGCTTGGTGACAAACTATCTGGGATCCCTTTGCAGCACGAAGCAACTTCTTTCCCTTTTTTTTCTCTTTTTTAACATTTTCTCTTTTGCGTTGGAGCAACTACAGAAAAACTTTCCCTTTTGGCCCCCAGATAAAGTCCTTCGAGCGGCGCGTTTGCGCGATGCCTCCGGGCATGTGTAACACGATTAAGCTTGTTTGGCCGAATGTACAGCTCGATAACTAGGCAATGGAAATGGAGGGGAAGCAGGATTTGGGTGGGAACTGTACTGATATCTTTCTTGAAACTTTTTCTGGTCTCAATTGGGAAGTGTCTTGTGATTGCTTACACGCTTGTGACTAGTGACACTGTCTCTCCACGTCCGAGTCCGGCCGTGCTGATGGACAGGCGAAATCTTAGGTGTCGTATCTAAATATGGACCAATGTGGCCGCGACCGAGAATATTATTTGTGATTGTAAATGCTGGTATCTTATCGCTCGTGTCAGCTGCAGGCTGGCTTTGTACGGACTCAAAGATTATGGCATGTTTCCCTCGCGTATGGACTTCATCACTTCTTCCATCTTTGCATCATCGCATCTTCTCAAGATGAGAGTCAGTGGGCGGGTCACGCTAGGAGATGATGCCTTACATCAGACTTCTGCGCCGGTCTTTGACATCTCAAGCCTGCTACTGGCTCTTCATCAACACCACTACTTGTTTTATCTTGCCAGCGGTTTACACACGTCGGCGAACATTCTTGTCACCACGTCCAAAGAGAACAAGAAAAATGGCACACGACACTACCAATCTTCAGGCACTCGTCCAACAATATCACAAAAGCGATGACGAAGGCCGTGAGCGGCTATTCGAGGAATTGTACACCTCTCACTACAGTGGACCTCGCACCGTTCCAGACGCTCTTGCGAATGTTTTGAGGGCCCTACTACTTTCCCTGGATCTCCTTCCAACGACAGCGGGTGCTGAGACCATGGAGATTGTCGTCGTCGGTGAGATCTGCTTTGGCATGCAAAGGTTCTGTCTCTCTCAGCCTCCGGGGATCGATTACGCGTGGGACGCCACGACACAGTTCATCTCCCTGCTGGGCCAAATGCGAGTCGAGCCGGGCCGGTTTGACACACACGCTTTCGTCCTGGATGACTTCGAGTACTGGATCACCGAATTTCCTTCCGACGATCATTGCGACATGGACAATGTCACCAGCAGCCCCGTGCGAAACGACGACGCTTCTATCATATCCGTTCCCCGAAGCCAATGGGATGAAGATAGCGCCGAGCAACTCGCGAACCTTGCTCGCAATCGCGAAGCACGGAGGAGATGCGTCGTCCACAAAGTCCTCGCCGCACGAGCACTGAGAGACGGCTTCGCTCCTCCAGGGCATCGGAACACGGCGTTTAAGGGAGCCTGCGAGCTGCGCTTCGTCGAGTCTGCACTTCAGTGTAGCACGGTTCCTGGCGGTGGTGGGTGTCGAAACAGCGTGGAGGCCATTGCTGCTACATTCCTGCTGCGAGCTGGCGCGAAGAGCTTGCTTGCTTCGTTGCCGAGTGAAGGGTGCGAGTTTCATGAGCTTTGGGAGATGGCGCCTGTTGGGATGGGGGAGGAGGGGGGTGGTGTTAGGCTTAGGATGTGGAAGGAGGCGTTGGAGAGGATTGTGATCGATGAGCAGCAGGATGGGAAACGCGATTTCACGTTGATGGGCTATGCGGGTTTGGCGTTGGAGAATCTGCGCAACCCAAGGGATGAGACGAGTGAGGAGTTGTTTTCTTGGGCGAGTGTTGTCTTTTGAGACTGTTTGATACGCTTTTGGGCGATTACTGGGAGACGTGGAGGGTCTGATGTTGGCGGTTGCGGTTGGTGTCTAGACGTTGGAGACCACTTACATCTTCAAGAAAAGAATCGATCTTGAAGTGTAGATACACACATCGAATTGTGATGGGCGATATGAACTGGTCGAGCTTGGGTTGCATAAAATGTTCGCGTACATGCAGCACGAATCCAGCGTCGTTTGTTGTTGCTCCAGCTCGATCAATAGTCAAAAACATGCTGCGAAGCCATTTGGAGCAACGCAGTCGTATTGATCATGTATCAGCCAAATTAAACCCCACCAAATTCACACAGGCAACAGAACCAGTAATATTGTGCATAAATATACACTTTAGTGCTAATAGATGTACGTTTACAATGTGGACATCTTTCGAAGCCTAACCCTTCTTACCCCATAGCTCGCTGATTGTCGTTGAGACAAATGCACGAGAATAATCGTAGCTGATGCAACATCTACATTAATCAATGAGAATAACTTCCGGACAGCAAACAAGCATGAAGACGTATGGCAACGTCAATACAAATTCGCATTACATTCTCGTCGTCGCCTTATGTCATCACGTCTGGTAGCAAGCTGTTGAACCCTCCCAGGCAAAGCCGAGCAAAAAGATAGCCGTAGCAGCAAGCCCGCGAATTAGCATCAACTTCGGACTGTATGCAAGTAATTCGAACCCGCAATCGGGGTCCGACGATGCCACCCCTGCATTGCAATACCGGTAAGGTAAAGGGCAGCCTTTCGAATTGCGCAAAGCTATCCTCCTATGTTTTACTATGCCCTAGACTCCCGGGACCTCGAGACGGTACCTCAGCTCAGTAGTCGTCGTCGTCGTCGTCGTGCGAACATGCAAGTGCCGCCGAGGTTGACTCGCGTAGTACCTCGCCTCGCGCCGAGTTCTCATTTGTCAGACAGCAGCAAATGCGCACACAGGCCGTTCCGATGCGGACACCCCGCGCTATGAATGTCGCATGGGGCCAATTTCATGCAGCGAGCAGGGTTCGGTAGGAGGATGGCCGAGACGTGCTGCTGCTGTATACCAAGAAGTAAAAGAAGCACTGAGGAAATCCGATCTTCTACGTTTGTGTGCTCTGATATGCCAAAATGCCTTGCAGGAGTGCTCAAAGCTTACCGTGGAAACTTCGTGAGTTTCGCGGGCCACGGTCATGGTCATGGTCATGACGAACAAATGTGGCTGACTGCGAACCTGGAAAAACGATGAGCTACCCCACGCTCTCGCTCTCCCCAAAAAGGTGTCGCCGGTGGAGGGCCGTTTGGTACGACGCTCAACTGTTCTGCTCGTCGATCGAGTGAAGTTGTATGTCATCTGTTTTGGAAAGCCTGCTTGCGAACCGTGTAGGCTACATGCGAATCTCTGAGGTCGACTAGCCACGATATGAACCGGACTGACGATGATGCCTGCAGCAGCCGGCCGGGGACATGGACGTGAAGTGCCTGGAGAGAGCCTCCTAGCCTCCTATAGATTGCGAGGGCCTCCTGGCAAGATCCGGCGTGCCAATAGGGTCGCAATCGAATGTCACATGCGGGGACAGTGTGCATGAGCCTCGCATGTTCGCCTCACCCACGATGGATCACTGGAGCGCGAGAGGATTGATTTTTTTCTCCCCTTGCTCGGCTCCTGCTTTAGGCGAACAGGCACATGCAATTACATGTATACCTTACTCTGTATGCACGCATGCGCCATGCGCGTGGGGGCGCAGAAGTGATCCTTCTGACTGCTTGATACAGAGGGGTGGGAACAGCAAAGGCAGAGTTGTAGGCCATCCATTCAGCGTGTCCTGGTGCCGCGATGGACTGACTACTACTGCTCTCGAGGCACCACCGACTGGCCGTTTGCGGCGGCGACTAATGATATTGGGTTCGCGGCTAATTACTGTAGGTGGTCAGAGCCAGGTTGAGGGTTTGGAGGGACACCGCCCACTCACAGCACTACTGCTGCTACTAGGCGGCCGACCTTCTCTCTTCAGGTGGGATGGCTGAAGGGAAGACGAGGTAGACTAAAAGTGGTAGCTGCCGCGGTGCGTGCGCGTGGGCGGGCTTGTTGCGGGTGGCCTCGGTGGGTGTGGGTTTCGTCTCGTCGCGCACTCTCGCTACAGACCGGGACTGGCTGTTTGGGTTGTCGGTTGTCGTCGTAGAAGGATCACTGAGCTTCACTACTTTCACTTCCACCTTCCATCGGCCCTTCTCCGTGCAAAAGTTTGTCGTCCTCTGTCGCTATCTCTATATCGATCCGTCGTTCTCCCCATACTGCTCGCGTGCCCTCCGCTCGTCCTTCTTCGTGTCTGACGCCGCCGACCCTCGCGGTAATTTATCTCCGCCTGTTCGACGACCCCAGCTCTGCCCGCCGCTGCTGCGATCGATCTACAGCTCGCTCGAGACCTGCGACTTCGACCACATCACACCCAACTGAACCGAGGCACTTTCGCATATTACACTCCGCGAGGCAAACACGGCCACTCGCGGCATCGACAGACCCTCAAGGACCACTTCCAAGTCTCGAAGAGTGCGATTAGCGTCTCGAAAGCCTTGCGCCCGACTCGACGCGGCCGATCGGACGCCCGCTGCGCATTGCGCCTGAACACCACCACCAAAACACCAGCATGAACGCTCCCGCCGACCAAATGTGGTCGCAGGCTCCAGAAAACATGGACACTATGGCGACCATGAACGGCAATCTCGAGGATCTCTCCAACATTTTCAACATTGACGACTTCGACCTCGACAACCTACCGAACATGGACGCTGGTGGATTCGGTGACCAAATTCCGCAGTCACATCCAGGAACACACCCGAACACACCATTTGATGAGAACATGGGACAATTGGCCGCGCCGCCTGGGACTGCTGCGCAAGACTTTGGTGGACACAATACCTTTGATATGAGTGGCCAGCAGCACTTTGGCAACCAATCCATGGTCAGCATGTCTTATGGCGCCGACCCGATGTACCAGCCATCAATGCCGCAAACATACCCACAACACCAGCAACAGAATTTCCAATTTCCTCAGCAGCATCAACAGCAGCAGGCGCATTTCCAACCCAACCAACAAGTTCCTCCAACACCCAACAGCCTCGAGCTCCATGGCGAAGCCGGTCGCTTCATGCAGCATCAGATGGATGCCCAGCAAAGAGCTATGCTTGAGCAGCAATATCAAATGAGAAAGGAACAGCAAGTGCAGTTTACTCCAATGGCATCTCCATCGACTACGCCTTATCACATGAATTCTGATTTCACCATTCCTGGCGACTTCTTTTCGCCGCTGACGTCGCCTGCTTTGCACGCCCAGAACACATCAAATATGCACCAGCAGTTTATGCCACAGCCACAGGGCTACTACACGAACCCCAGCACAGCTGCAAGTTCCGCTGCGCCTAGTCCTATAGATCCCAACAAAGATGTTGAAATGGGTGGAGATGGCGCAAACCCGGAGACCTCAACACAGCCCAAGAAGCCATCACGTAGGAAGCCAGCAACGCCAAGGACTTTTGCTCTTAACAAGGTTAAGCAGAGTCCGATCCAGAAGCCCCAGAAGAGGAAGTCGGTGGCGCTTTCGAGCATTGACGCTGATATCGCTGTGCAAGATGTCCACAGATCTGGAAACATCGCACCGAGATCGGCAGGGTTCCAGATGCCACCACCTATTGAAAGTTCCGAGAATGACAGTGTATCGCCGGAAGCGCTGAGTGATATTCCCATGGGCCCACCACCAAGACCCGGTTCAGCATATCAATCACCAGCGTTGGTTGCCCAGAAGAAAGATGTCTCTGGACCCGCGGCGACTCCTAGATCGCTGCTGTCCACGAAAAGTGTCTACGATGCAAACGGGCCTGCGAGCACTGGTATTTCTGGACAAATGGGACAAGCATCACTGGAAGACCTGGAGCTACCTGAAGCGGTCGATGGCCTAGAGAGTGAGCAGCCTACTGCGACTATTGTACAGGTCTCAAACTCCCAAGAACATACTCCACGCCTCTCTGCTTCACGTAAAACGCCTAAGCTTGGCCCTCTGAGCACACCATCGTCCAATCGACCTCCGTCAATTTCCGGAAGCCCTGCAATTGCTCCCATGGCTGCAAGTACTCCGGCAGGCCTTTTGAAAGACAAGAAAGATGCCAGAGGTGGTCGTGGCACTAGTAAGAAGCGCGGCAGCGTCTGCACAACTTCTTCAGCACACGCATCCCCAGCTATACTTCCCAGAGTCAGCCCCAGCATAAAGCCTCTTCTACCAGAGGGCAGTAAGTCTACAGTACCTGTGACATGATATTTGTATCCACAAACTAACAATCACTTCTCAGCCAATCTCCACTCACCTACACACGCGCTTTTACTCGCCTCAAAATCAAATTACCAGAATCTTCTGGAGGGCAATCACCTTCCTGGAATTTCCTACCCCGACTCCCTCTCCACCGGCCTCACCAGCAAGCGAACTTCTCACAAAGTTGCCGAACAAGGTCGCCGCAACCGCATCAACGATGCTCTCAAGGAAATGCAGTCCCTCATTCCCGCATCTTCTGGTGCACGCGCCGAGGAACTCATGGCCAATGGCGGCGGAGAAGACGACAGCCCTGAAGGAAAAGAGAAAGATCGCGATGCTGCGGTGAAGAGCAATAGTTCTAAGGCTGCAACGGTCGAAAGTGCAAACCGGTACATTCGCGTATTGAAAGAGACCGATGCTGCGCAAAAAGCAGCGATCGCAGAGCTCCAGAAGGCGGTCGATGAGATGAGGGTGAGGCTTGGCGAGAAGCCTGCGCCAGTGGAGGAAACAGAAAAAGCTGCAGTCGAGAGCGGTGCAGCAAAATCCGTCGTGGCCTCGCCTCAAGCCATGGATGAAGCGGAGGACACTAATGCAGAAAAGGTAGTTGCTGCAGACGCGGTCAAGTGAGCCCACCTGGAGGTGCTTCCATATCTGCACCACGGTTGACTACCAATACATCCAGCAATTCCGGGTTCATTGTCTGAACACTAAATCCTGCGGCATATATGCCACATGCCTGCGAACGCAAGTACTTGCGCTTTCCACGAGAAGAGACCTGAGAGAAGCCGGACCAGCTTTACAATACTTGGTTTCAATGAAACAAGTCTCACGGCCGTCAGCGCGCTGAGATCGCTCATGCACAACCGCAAAGGTTGCAGTACGCGACACTGTTCGCCTGGAACAAGAAACGTACAGATACCCTCTTGACCAAGCCGATCTACTGGATCTGAGCTCTATGGAACTTCCATGTCTACCATGTAAAAATATAATCTGAAGCATGAAAAATCAGTAAAATACTAAAGAAATGCCTCCCTTTCCCGTCCACCTAGCCATAGTTCCAGCTGCCCTGCCTGGGTGCCGCTTCGCCGCCTGCCAATCAAAACAACTACTGGTGTAATCTTGGGCACCATACACGATCACTTGGTTTTCCTCCTATTCAGATGACATGAAGCAGCTACGATCAAATGAATATATTGTATGTGTCAGCACCTCAACACATCGAACAGCAGCAAGCGGTTCTCGAGCATCCAAGCTCATTCAGCCCTGATAGCTCAGTTGGTAGAGCGCGTCACTAGTAATGACGAGGTCGCCGGTTCAACTCCGTCTTAGGGCACTTATCCTTTTGTCCTTTTTGGCCACGAAAGATCCTCGGGATGGCATGATGTAGAGATGATTTATTCGGGTGTGCGGACGAGTGTGTACCGTCTATCGTGGATTCAGGCCAGATGCTGAATCCATGATCGACAGTCGCCTTCAAGTCCCCCAAGACGTTGTTGAGTTTCTACTAACAAAATGGTCTCAAATGACCCATTCGTTCCGATCGTCCGCAGCAGTGACAAAAGCCTTATCAATCTGCTTGACGGCCAGCTCACTACATAGCAAACAAGCCCCAGCGACTAGTTCATCCAACTCTCTCATCATGACCTCCGTCCTATTTCCTGACGGCACACCTCTGCTGGTTCTCATCTGCAGCTCCCGAATTCTTTCTATCTCGCTCATACCAACCATGTCAACCCTCATCTCTATCAGACAATCAGCGTGAAAAGCATGCTGGCATGGAAAGACGAATGATTCTTTCGTCAACAGAAGAAGCAGCCGGCATTTCCAACACCGCTCGCCAGGCTCCAAGATCGCGTAGCGTTGATCAAGTGTTTTGGCGCCATCTTTGATATACTGTGCCGTGTTCGCACTCCGACCCATCTCCTCCTTCAAATCCTCAATGTGTCTAGAGTAGTTCTCTAAAGCGGTGCAGATGTCTTCTTTGCAATCATCAATGACAACAAAGTCGTTAAAGAGTAGTAACAAATCTTCGATTCGGAGGAGTTCGCTGCGTTTGAGGAGTTTTAAAGCAGGTGTGATGTCCTGGTTCTGTTGTACGATTTTATTCGCGATTTTGAGCCAGAGGTCTCAAAGAGTTTGCCGTACAGGGACTGCTGATGTCCACGGTCGCGCAGTCTGCCAGCGAAGTGGAGCAGTTTATGTCGTGTCGCCACGAGCACTCTTCTGGCCTCAGGATGTGTGGATAATGCTTCGGCATACAGTCCGATAACAGGACCGTCTTGCGGGCTGTATGCCTTCTTGAAATAAGTCTCTTGACTTCTCAGAAAGCGGAAGCCAGCCGTGGGCTCAATCTATGTCTCATAGACATCGCCATTCACGCACCCTATAAGTATCTCTCCAGTCGAAGCAGTTGGCAGTGCTGGGTTCCATGCAATGCTTTCTACCTGCGCCCCCTTTAACCTGCCTAGATATCTTGGCTGCTGCGACTGTGTATGAAGGTAGAAGTTCTCGCCTGAAGTGGTGGATATGATGAGGTGCGAGGCAGATGGGTCGAGGAACAATCTACGAATCAATCCGATCTCTGTGGCTTGTCCTGGCAGTTCGATATTAATGATTTCTTGTGGATTGTCCAAGTCGAATTTCAGTATTCTACCCGTGGACAGGGCAAGAATGAGGACGTTGTTAGCAACTTGAGCTGCTACAAAGCCTGCTGTCGTCTCAAAGTTGAGTGACACCCTCTGTAGATCAAACATTGGAGTTGCCGCATCAGCTTGCGCTCCGGCGACATAGCCGTTCGTTGCATCGAATTCCATATCAAGCGTTTGTTCTGCGGTTGTCCACAAAAGATGGAGTAGTATGGAGCTTTTTCGCTTCACGAGGTTAGTCTTTGGCCTGCAGCCCTTGTCCTTCCGTCTCTCCGACCAGTCCAACGCCTGAGATACAGTTTGCCCCGCTCTGCCCTTTGCAGGAACAAAAGCGCACTTTCAATGATGACAGGGAAGCATTTAGGATGATCACGGAGAACTCATTTTTTGGATTGCACAGGGTGCGAGCCATCTAGATGGACTAGTGAAAGATAGTGTCGTAACGTCTCTTCATTGTCTCCCACTAAGCATCAGCACAAAATGGAGTCAAAGGTAAGTACTCTCCAGCGAGTAAGCTTTCTCCAAGCTCCAAACTCTTCGTAGGCTGCTGCAGGCTACAGGCTGCGAAATACAAATCAATGGGAATCCTTGCTTCCATACTGGGATCTTGAGCTAACCCATATGCAAGTCACAAGGGTGAAAGCGAAGGAGGGGACGTTGTAACCGACCAACATTCTAGCCGCTCCTTTATGCCGAAATCTCCGATCAATTCTCAAAAGGATTAGAGGTATCTTGATAAACCTACTTATGTTTGGACAAATAATTCGCGTTGCAGCCGATCACTGCGACACGGGCCAAGAGGTGACACTCTTATGGCATCTGGTTAGCAATTTTGTTCGCGGAAACGTTTCCTCCAAGGAAGTGGCAAGACAATAAGATGAACAATGACATGTTGATCAGGGACTGCGAGTCTCAGTAGTTGCATTGATGTATAGTGTTCTACAACGGTACCTGAACGCTGCTCCCAAGCTCCCCCGCCCACGTTCGGCAAGACATCTCTGCGGAACCCCTCAGCCGGTGCTACGGTGCATACATTGGAAGGGATCGCAACAATACATGGTATGGAAATTGCGGTGTTAGTAAACCAGAGACTCATATCAACGTGACTGTGCACATCCGATCATATCGCAAAATGGCACTCTTCCTCCTCTTCAGCTTGATCTGCTCAACGGCAGCAGCAATATACGTATTCCTATTTATCGGGCGACGAGAGAAACACCTCCCTCCCGGCCCAACGACCCTTCCAATCCTAGGCAACATCCACCAAATCCCCAAGAAAAGCGCTCACTTCCAATTCTCAAAATGGGCGAAACAGTACGGCGGCCTCTATTCCCTCAAACTAGGCACCGGCACAGCAGTCGTGATCACCGACCGCCGCCTCGTCAAACAGCTCATCGACAAGAAAAGCACACTCTACTCCGACCGTCCGAAATCTTACGTGGCAAATCTGATATCGTCTGGTGACCATATTCTCTTGATGGCTCATGGCCAGCAATGGCGGTCGACGAGGAAATTGCTGCATGGCAGTTTGATGGAGAAGGTGGTGGACGAGCAGCATTTGCCGCTGCAGGAGGCGGAGGCGAGACAAATGCTGAGGGATTATTTGCTCAAGCCTGAAGATCATATGCTGCATCCTAAGAGGTTTAGCAACTCGGTCACGATGTCGATTGTGTGGGGGATTCGCACTCCTACGCCCCAGACAGAGCATATGGAGAGGTGAGTTGCTGTGCGCTTTGGTTCTCGAAGAAGTGCATGGACGTTGACAGGCCTTGTGCAGTCTATACAGCCTTATGGAAATCTGGTCTCAGGTCATGGAGACGGGAGCCACGCCTCCAGTGGGTAAGTTCAAGGAGTCGTTACCAACCAATGATATCCTTCACTCATCGCTGGCTCGTGCCCTGACCACTCGCACAGATATATACCCAGTCCTACACAGCTTGCCCCAGAAGGTCTTCCTACACTGGCGCGACCGCGCCACTCACGTACAGCGCTCAATGAACGCGCTCTACGCCTCTTTTCTCGAGGGAATACGAGCCCGGCGTCAAACATCCGGCTCGCGCGGCAGTCTCATGGACAAAGTGCTCGATCAAGTCGAAAGCGAGAAGGCTGCGGCTGGAATGACTTACAGCGACCACGAGCTCTGGTTCCTTGGCGGCACGGTGACGGAAGGCGGTAGCGATACTTCTGCCAGTATCATTACTGCGTTTGTGCAGGCGATGGTCGCTTATCCGGACGTGCAGCGTAAGGCTCAAGCTGAGATTGATGGGGTAGTTGGTGGAGATCGCAGTCCTACGTGGGAGGATTATGCTGCTTTGCCGTACGTAGGTAAGTGTGTGATGGATATGTTCTTCAAGATCTTTGAGATTTAGACCAACTCTTGCTGATCGCTCTTAACAGCTCAATGCGTCAAAGAAGCCATGCGGTGGCGCCCCGTCACACCATTGGCTTTCCCGCATGCTCTAGCTCAAGACGATTGGGTCGACGGCTACCTGATACCCAAAGGCACGACCGTCATCATCAACGCCTGGGGCATGCAACACGACGACGCCAAATATCAGAACCCAGAAGCGTTCGACCCAGACCACTTCATCGGGTGCACCAAGCTAGCGCCTGAGCTGGCCAATGGCGCATACGAGGACAGAGACCATTATGGCTACGGAGCGGGGCGCAGACTATGTCCTGGCATCCATCTCGCTGAGCGTAACTTGTTCCTGGCCATGTCGAAGCTGCTCTGGGCGTTCGACATGTCACCATCTTTGGATGAGTCTGGACGAGACGTGCCGGTCGACACAGATCCGCGGACCGCTTATTCGGAAGGCTTCCTGGTTTGTGCTAAGGATTTCCCTGCTAGGTTCAGTGTCAGAGGCCAGGAAAGAAAGAGTACTGTTCTGCGTGAATTTGGAGAGGTGGAGAGTGTATTTGCGAAGTATGAGGCTTGAAGTTGTGCGTGTGGTCGCGATGCGGTAAGTTGTGTTGAGTGTGGGTTTTGCAAAAGATGTGAATGCTTCGACGCAAAAGTAGACGACAAGTTGTCCTCACGACTCGAGCCTGCACGTCTTAGGTAGAATTGTTGTACAATGCCATATCTGGGTATCAAGTGCTGCAGGTAAGCTCTAAGCTCTGGAAAAGCGATTCCATCATGCCAGCTTCTGCCTCGCATCGGCCGGACGTAGCTTATATAGACCGAACATCCTCATCATTGCAGTTTCCTATACTCATGTTAGCTTTGAGACCCAGCAATAGGGTCACACGCTTGTCAATACGTACAATGACAAACTTGGGCATGAAGCCTGTGAGCCACCACACGAGCCATGACTTGGAGCCTAGAGTAGATCATTAGCCATGTCCCTTTTCGCAATCGGAAGCTCGGATAAAACTCACCCTCCCAGATGGTCTGCTTCTGCCTCCACCCAGTCAACTGCGAGACAACAGACTTGGCGTACTTGTCAGTCTCCATCCCAAGAGACTGGCTGTGCGTCAACCTCCTCTCAAAGTCCTTCTCAACAGGCAGATAGATGGAGTCGCTCCTGAGCGTCCTGAAGGTCCTCGCAATCTGGCTCTTGACGCCACCCGTAACAACATTCACCACGCGCACCTTGAAAGGCTTCAGCTCCAGCCTCAAAGTGTCCGTGTAGCGGTGCAGCGCCGCTTTCGACGCGCAGTAAACGCTGCCAAACACATATGGCATTTCGCCGGCCAGCGACCCGATCATCGCAACAGTGCCCTGGGCTTCGATCAAAAGCGGCGCAAACGCCTGCGTCATCCTCATGACGGCAAATACATTGACGGCGAACGTGGCTTCGATCTCGTGCATCTCGACTTCCAGCGCGGGCACGGTGTAGCTGCGGCCGGCATTGTTGACGAGGAAGTCCAGCTTGCCTCCTGTGCGCGACACAATCTCGGCTTTGAGGGCTTCGATGCTCTCGCTGCTGGTGGCTTCCAAGGCCAGAGTCTCGATTCCGAGAGCGGCCAGGTCGGCGATGGATTCTGTCTTGCGGGCTGTGGCGAAGACGCGGAGGCCTTGCGATTTGAACTCGCGGGCGAGCGCGTGGCCGATGCCACTGCTGCAGCCGGTGATGAGGACGGTTTTGCTGGCCATTATCGTGGTTACCTGAAACAGTTGGAATCGATTGTATCCAGTCACGGTTGACGTGTCTTAGATGTTGCTGGAGGTCGTCACGCCTTATATACACTTTGAGCCAGATGTCGGGGGGAACTGTTGATATTTAGCGCCGATGTGGGTCCCATTCGGCAAGAGCTGTCGCCGGAGAGCTTGCAGTACAAATTTTGGCATGTGACACAAGGCGCGTAGAAGTCTATATCAACATAACCGTGATGATATGGGCCTACAATAGTATTTGTTGTGAAACTAAAGGCCAGCAGCCATTGAGAGGGAAGCATCTCAAACGATGGTACAGCGTGACGAATACACAAGTCGCCCGGTCCGGCCAAAAAAATTACAGTATTGGGAATCTCACATTTGTAACACACGCAGCCTATGGGTATCCTGAAGCAAACTGTCCGCCGTCCTCGCATCCATATTGAGCGCTGCCTCATGCAGTCTTCTGCCATGCTGGCACCCAATCATGCTTTTGGTGCTCGTCCAACCTCAATGCACCTATAGCCCCGTCAATCCTTCCCTGCTCCTGCCCCAAAAGCTCTTTTTCAAGCTTGCCCATCATGTCTAGCTCACGTAGTATACCGTCTACTAAGGAGCGGCACGATCCAAGGATCATCTGCAAGCTCGTCTCCACCCCATTAGAAGCCTCCTGATCAGGTAGTGGCGGCAGTGTGGCCATTTCGCGTTGCAGCGAGCGAATCTTCAGCGCGGTGGAAGCATGTGCTTCCCTCCAAGATCCTGGCAGCGGCTCGACGAAGCCATTGGAATTTGCTGCCATCTTGCCTTCTGCAGCGGTAGCCCAGTCTTCGAACACGGCAAGAAGTCCAGTGTACCTGCTTTCCGAATGCGTGAGTGCGACTACATCTTTGTGAACTCTCGCGAGCGTCTGCAGATTTTCAGCGAGAAGCGAGGGATCGGGACACCAAGCTTGTAGGGCTTTCAAGTTCGCAAGTTTTTGCTGTGCCAGTTCAGCTTCACGCACAGCCTCAAAGTCTTTGCGTAACCTGGCATGTCTCTTGCCAAGTTTGCGTTTTGCATCCACGGTGTATTGGCGTGTCGTCTGCGCAGAAGCTTCGTGAATCAAAGATAGCTGCAATAACTCGACCTGCTGTCTTGCGATATCAAAAGGAACGGAGAGGTCTTCTTCGGATGCGGCAGGTGCAGGTCGAGAGAATTTTGATGTTGGGACAGGAGGCTTTGGCAACGCAGTTTTGGACGGCGAGTAATGTTGCTGGAAAGTATTGAATGTGGGCCTCGTTGATGGTGGTAACTGTGACTTGCTGCTTGGCTTCAATTCTGGTGCTTTCCTCGGTGAAGTTGGCGATGGCGCAATAGGAGCTTGGCTTGCAATCGACGTGTTGATCGACGTTGGGCGTACGCTATTTGTGCGTCGAAGTCCAGAGGTCGGGGCAGTGGATGTACTACTGGTATTGCGAGTGTGACCCTGCGGCTGCGAGGTCCTCACACTTGTCGAACGCGCGAGACCACTTGCCCTGGTGGTCGTTTCAGTCGAAGGTGCTCGCTTGTGCATGCTGTCGGCAGCAGGAACGCGGGCACTGGATGTAGGCGTAGTCCTTTGCGGCTCCTGTCTTGCGATTGAGGCACTGCTTTGGACTGACTGTGTTCGTGTGTGCGACCTTGTGGACGGTGCTCTCCCAAGCTGACTAGAAGCCGGTACCCTCGTTGACGGACCTCGCGCGAGCCTTGATGTCGGAGGTGGAGGCATGGCTCTCCGATCAGCCTGTCTTGCAGCGTCTGCAGCAGAATCCTCTGAGCCATTGCTCCCTGGGTTGTCCGCATCGTGAGTCTCCCTTTCTACAGCATCGGGTTCCTTCTTGTGTTCGGCAGAGATGCTCCTTGGGAACTGCGGCAGCAGGCTTAGTCGTTTCGGTTTAGGAGCTTCGGTTTTCGTCGGGGTCGGGAGGCCAGAGAATCCGGGCTGTCGAATGTTCAGCGGGAGTGCTCATCGCGAGGGAGCGGTAAATGGTACCTCGATCATTGAAGTCGGTCTGGCGCGGCCTGCCGCAGCACCAGGCGGGCGGCGTGTTGATGGCAGCCGGCTTGGAGTCGCCATGTTGAGATCAGTGAGAAGTTGTGTGAGTGTGTTCGGAAGGGTGGACCGGCATGCAGGTGTAAAGAGAGAATAGTGTTGTTTATTGGCGGTGTTGCATTGTTTTGGATGCGCGCTAGCTGAGATGACGAGCAAGGGTCATGCTTCTTCTGAAAGCCAACGGCCTGCTTTAATTAGCTTTTCTACTTCCACCTTCTCCTTCCTCGTCTACAACAATGACGTTCTTCGAAAGATTTTCGTGGTCTGAGACTCAATATTGAAATACCTTTCACTGAGATTGTGCATAGTTGGGGATCGTGCATAGCACCAAACCATCCACACCCGAAATCTGTGCCACCACCGCGACGAGTCCCAGCAAGCACTGGAGCTGCGTCAAACGCCGAGGTTCATTGGAGGACTGAAGTCTGCATACTTGATGTCGCAGCTGGAAACACATCGAAAAGTGGCACTTGCATGTATAGGTCAAATGGACTATCGAGTCAAGGTCGCATTTCGGAACACGCTCGTGTATCGACGAAGTACATGTGTCTAGCCTTCCAGTCCCACTCAACACATCGGCTATGGCTCGAGTGCAGACTTATGCATAACTACTCGAGTCTGCGTATTGTTCAGGGACGAGATACAAATACATGGCCAACGAATTGGGAGGCTTCTAGATTGTGGCATGATGTGAGGGAATCTCTCTGTTATTGTATCGCCCCGAGGCTGCCTCCATACAGTAACATGTCCTTGTGGCTTTTTCAAAGGCGTGGCAACTCGACTGTGGAGAACAGATGTTCCGCGTGGAGAAAGGTGTATGTCTCGAGTCATTGCCTGCAGGTACCACATACCATCCGACATAACCAAGTGTTCGCATTGTACTCCTGCTTCGACCCCTGTTGAACTTTCCCGTACCTGTTCCATCGCAACAAACCCAATATCGTCCAATACGTCATGGCGCCCATCCCACCCTTTGCTGTAGAGCAGGTACGAAGCCCCGTAGCCATCAGGCGGATGTTGACGCTCTCTTCGACATCGGCTAATATCAAACCAGTGGATGGACGAATATGAGACTTCTGCTAAGTACAACCTGGCCGAAACGTGCTGCGCGAGTATCTCCGTCGATGAACTGCTCGCACTCTCCGAAGACAAAACCGCCACCGTCGGCAAACTCCTTGATTCTACCAAGGTCCAGGGCTATGGCGAGATCCGTGGCTCCTCTGAACTACGCAACAACCTCAGCCGTCTATACTCCAGCAAGGTTGGCACGCCTCTCCCTGCAGAGAACATCCTGATTACGCCAGGTGCCATTGCCGCCAACCACTTGACTCTTTACTCTCTTGTTGGACCGGGAGATCATGTCATTTGCCACTACCCGACCTACCAGCAGCTCTACTCAATCCCTGAAAGTCTCGGAGCTGAAGTCTCACTGTGGAAATCGAATGCAGAAAACAAATGGCTCCCCGACTTGGAAGAACTCAAGTCTCTCGTCAAGCCAAACACAAAACTCATCATAATCAAGCACGTACCCACCACATCTCCCATGACATCTACACATCTAACATTTCCCCTCCAGCAACCCTCAAAACCCTACAGGCGCCATCCTCCCCAAATCCCTCATTCACGCCCTGACAGACTACGCCGAATCCAAATCCATCCCCATCCTCAGCGACGAAGTCTACCGCCCCCTCTTCCACTCCATCTCACCCCTCGACGACGACTTCCCGCCTTCACTCCTCTCCGCCGGTTACGCAAACACCATCGCCACCGGCTCTCTCAGTAAAGCCTACTCGCTCGCGGGCCTCCGCGTCGGCTGGATCGCGAGCCGCAACCGCGACCTTATCGAGCAGATTGCCAAAGTCCGTGACTACACCACTATCTCTGTTAGCCAGCTGGATCAGAGTGTTGCAGCTTTTGCTCTGAGTGCGGATACGATCCATGCACTGCTGGGGCGGAATATTGCGCTTGCGAAGTCGAATCTCGCGCTGCTTGAGAGGTTTATTATCAAGCACGATGAGTACTGTTCGTGGGTCAAGCCGGTGGCTGGCACGACTGCTTTTGTCAAGTTTGAGCGTGATGGGAAACTTGTGGATGCGGTGTCGCTGTGTAAGAGTTTGCAGGCTTCGACGGGGGTGATGTTGTTGCCTGGTGATTGCTTTGGGGATGAGTTTAAGGGGTACGTGAGGGTTGGGTATGTCAATCGCGAAGAGGTGGTGAAGGAGGGTTTGGAGAAGTTGAGATTGTGGATGAGGAAGGAGTTTGATGATGTGCCGCTGCTTGAGTGAGAGGTACGTTTCTTGTATGTCTTGTCTAATTTTCAATTCTGAAGGATCGCATTTGAAGTTTTGAGAAGCAGTCTTTTGACGATCTGTTCTCCAAACACCTCGTCATTCGTCAATGTTGCTTTACTTGTCACGCCTAGGATCCTTCTATCGCTCGAATCGTCATGCCATACGCTCAAAAATCTCCTAGGCCCTCGCTTCGTGTGCACACGCGGTACTTGCTTCATAGTTTCGATGCCCAATAGCGACTCGAACTTCCCGTGCCTCTGCTACTCAAGTTCCGTCTTCTTCTTCCGTCGGAGAACGGCCAGAACCTTAGTGAACAGGCTATTGGAGGAAGCACGCCGACTTTCACCCTCAACGCAGAAGAGATGAGCACCCACAACATAGCCGTTGCACTTTTGGTAGTCTTCCCGATTCATGTTGGCAGCGGAAAAGAATAGCCTGCGATCCAAACCCCCACCGTCACCGCGGTGCAGCTTGCAGAAGGCGTCCAACGCCTCAGCCAGGTCGCGGAACCGGATCCCATCTTGAACCTCCAGGGTCGAGACCGCGTTCTCCGGTACACAAGGGTGAACTCTCAGTGCGAGATGCGTGATCGGCGGGCTCGTGATGAACTGGTGCCCGAGCTTCTTGCCCGGATTGCATCCGTGGAACAAGCGGTCGACCTGGAAGTAAGCTACGTAATGCTCGCGCGAAGGGCTCTTATATTTCGGACGACGACCAAAGAGCGGATTGAAGACGATGGGGATGATATCGAGATACTCGGGCCAGGAATACGGCCAGTTGGGGCTGTTGGTGTGGACGCGGACTGGATCGATGTGGTATCCGATTTTCTGGATGACAGTGTTCCATTTCTTGGAGACGCGGCGCGCGCTGGCAAGGCGTTCCACAGGGATGTGCGAGAGGATCTCATAGACGAGCTCGGTGGTCGCGAAGACTTTGGTGCGGGCTGGTATTATATCGTCTTGGTCTTTGTGAGGGGCGTTTTTAGTGGCGCGAAAAGATAAAGAGCGTTGGGGTTTCCAATGGAAGGTCGGGTAGTGCTTCTTCCCCTTCTCCTTCTCCAACGACGGCGATGACTCGATGGTATCGTGCAGGCCTACGAGACCGTCCTGTGTGGGCATGTTGTGAGCTATGCCGGCTTGTTTGATCTTGAACTCGTTTGGCGCGTACAGCGGGATTTTTGTAGGGTGGGTGGGATTGAGGAAGTGTCACTAGGGGAAAGGGGTAATGCTTGCATGGGGTTGGGAGACGCCGTCCATCAACAAGATCTAAGAGATCAGTGAGTGTTGTTCTATCGCCAAGTCGACCTATAGGACCAAAGGGCGGGCGCCGACGGTCAACAGTGACGGATTCAAATACTTCCACAGAACACCTGCGTCGGAGCTCTAGGACAACCACGTCAGTGATTCTCGTCTCGCTAGTTTCACTGCAGCCTCCCACACTGACGCCCAAAGTTTGCTTGAGATATAACATGTACGTCTGTCTAATTCTAGGCCTCAAGCCATCCTTCCGAGTCTACAGGAAGCCCTCCCTCGGTGATCTGGTCTTCAGTCGCTGTGACATTCGTCAATATTGATCAGGAACTAAAACTCAAAATCTCCTTGCCATTGCAACGCTTGCTTCAATTCTCCTCTACGCACCTCCCAGCTTCGTGCGTGCACAGTACTCCTCGATAGTTGATCGAAACCCAATTGTCACCAAGCTCTTCAACTCGTCGTTACTCAATCGTTTCCATCCACTCGAAGATGGCCAACTGCCTCTTGTAGGATTAGATAAGAAGCGGTATCTTCTCGCAAATCAGATGGGCGCTCACAGAGTGACCTTTGCACTCTTTGCGGCAAGGTCGGACGCCGGCGCCTCGGCGCAGCTTGCGAAAGGCTTCAGCAAGGTGCCACAGGCGTATCCCGTCGCTCACATTCAGCAACGTAGTTTCACTGCTCTGATTGTCAACATTAGCCAGAGAACCAGTAGTAAGCGCGATTTGCGTGATGGGGGAACGTGTAAGTAACTCGCACCCGAGCTGGCGCAGATCGAAAGAGATGAAGTCGCAGTTGACGCTGAACTCCATGTGGCACACATCTTTGTAGGAGTCCATCTTCCAGCTTTGCTCAAGGACAGTGATTGCTGGGTTGATGTACAAAAACTGTCCGTCTTTGCAGTACTCTGGGTATGCGTGGACAGTGTCGGTGTATAGGCGGATCGGACTCGAAACGTGGATTTTGATGCTGCGTGCAACTGTTCCACAATCTGCAGACGCAGCGAGAACTGTCGAGATCTTCCTTGGATACGTTTGAGAGAACCAGGAAAAGAAGTTCGTTAGTCGTGAAGACTGCGGTACGGGCTGGAATCATGTCGTTTGGGTCACACACGGATGCGTGTGGAGATCGGCGGACCGTCGAGGAGTGCTTCTTCTTTTTCGTTCTCTTCTCTTGCAACAGATCGTAAAGACAGACCTCATTGTACATGTTTGGTGCTGTTTATTACGTCGATATTGTACGATGTGTTGGTCTTCGATGATAATAGTATTGGAGAGTTGCTTTGTTGTACTTTTGTCGCGGGTGGGAAGTGGTAATGGTTGCAAAAGGACTGGAAGTTGAAGGAGAAGAATGGATGGATAAACAGAACGACAAGATCAGTGAGTTCTGCTCTGACACAGTATGCCATAGGATTAGAGAGCCGGCACCGATCGATCAACAGTGACGGAATCGATGACTTTGACGCGCCACCTACGTTGGATCTCCAAACAGTCACATTTTCCTTGCCATATTCACTCCAATTTCCATCGAGAACCATGCTGTAGGCCGTCATAGTCGTCAAACTCACGACATGCACTAACGATTCAAGCTCCTGAGTCTCGAGTCCTATGCTACTCTATACGTTGAGGTCAAACGAATCTCGCCACCCACGCACCTCCCTACTCATCCGATCCCATCTTTGGCGAATTGCACATTGCGAACCCGCTCTAGCACAGAAGACCTTTGCAAAGAAAACATAGTCCTGAAAGCTGTTTCCACTCTCTGGCATAAATCGGCACTTCTCAGGCACGCTCTGGCGCAGCTTATCAAGGACCTCAGCCACGTCGCGCAGTCGGATTCCATCCTTCACCCTCAGACTTGCAAGCGCACCCTTGTAGCCATGAGAGGCCATGAACGAGAGGTGCGTGATTGGTGGGTTTGTAAGGTACTGGTCCCCGAAGCGGTGCAGGACGGAGGGATAGTAGTTGTCAACTCTGAAGACCATGGTCCATCTCTGTGGTTGGTTGCTCCACATGTTTCTTCTCCTATCACACCAACAGTGGACGATCGGATTGAAGTCGATACGTCCGCTGACGCTGCTAGAATACACAGGCGTCGTCATTGGATTGTTGGCAATGGCGTTAACAGGCTGGATGTGGTATCGAATGTCGTTGCAGGCGACGCTGTTCCAAATTTTCGAGACTCGGATAAGGTTGGCGGCATTGGCAACGTTTGAGAGAATGAGGCAGAGTAGTTCGTTGGTCGCGAAGGCGGCGGTACGGGCTGGGTGCCTGTCGGTCTGATCACTGCGTGTGGCGTCTCCGAGCGTGTCTGACAATGTTTGGACAGTCAAGGCATGCGGTTCGTCCAATTCGAAGGGCTGGTGTTCGTCTTCGGCCTCCTCTTGTGTGTACTTAGTGGTAGCCATGTTGGTCTGTACGGATGGTCACCTCGCGGAGCGGGTCTGATATCCAATGATGTTGTAGGATCGGTAAAGATTGATTTGTTGTGAAATTGTCTCAGGTAAGAAGTGGTGGTGGTTGTAAAGAAGTTGTGAGAGATGAGAGGGAGGTGATAAACCGATCAACGAGGTCAGTAAGTGCCACGTCCATGCGCTGACTAGCTAACAGTGACGGGTTGACTACTTTGAAGCCATGTCGACATTCACGTATCTTAGCTGGGATGACATAGTGAATGTCAATCCCGACTCAGGGCATCCAGATTTCAGAGGGTATGGGAATTCGAGAACGATGTGTCTATCGCGCCATGGCATATATCTGGATCTTAGACTTTCTACCATTTCCAAGTTATGCTATACTTGCCGTGGTTGATGACATCTGATACACGTGGAGAACATCGTCGCCCACGATTGTTGATCTCATTCATCATTTCGCTGCCAGTGGGTTTGCCGTACCTTAACCTTGCTTGCCTTCGCCGACCCCTCATTCCTCTCTGTATCTTTCATCACCAGCTTTAACCACGCTGTCCACCCTTGAAATGTTGAGATGGCCTCTCAAGAAACTCATCATAGGTCTCGTCATATCCCGAACGTCATATGGACATCGTGATACCGATGACGAAGAGTGTCGAGGATCGCAGTGTCAGGATGCATTTTGTCCAGCACATCAACCGAATGTTGGACCCGAATACCATCAGATCGATCCGTCGAATATGCAGCTGTTCTGAGCTTTACACCGATGCCGTCCGTCCGGATAATGATTGGTTGATATTACGCTGATCAGCGGTCGTGAAGAACCCAGCGGGGCGTTGCAGTAGCGTCTTGCGGGACACTGCGGCTTTGACCTGCGCACGAAAAATAGGAAGTGACAGTAGAAGATTGGATTGAGCTTGATGTTGACTGATTAATGGTATTTCGGCGTATCTATGTCCAAGAGGGAATGCGAGACACTGCCGTGCCCTAACGAGAAGGTGTTGCGCACAACGAGTGGCTCGGTATCGTGACTACCTTAAAAAACGATAATGACATCCTGGAAGTATTCAAGGTGTGGGAGACTGGCATCGGAATTTCATTTTGACCAGGAGTACGAACCATCCCCAGGAACCACGCAAGTTACATAGTAAGAGGTGCTAGTCGCCACTCTGTATGCTACATCAATGTAGGACCCAGAGCACAAAAATACCTTCATTGCTTCTTTCTAGCCTTATATAACAAGATAAGACCCACAACACCTCTCATACGATCAACCCAAGCGGATCTCAGACGTAACGAGACTTCGTTCAGCGGGAGCTCGGTCGTCCTTCTTAAGTGCACTTCCGAACCTCTATGCCATTCTTAGTGCTGACAGGCTCACAAACATAGTCGTAGTCAACGCCATTCCCTTTCATCGCGAACCAAGCAAGGATACTCCAGCACTCAAGACTGAGTCTTGCATCGTGAGCTCTCATCTTTTCACACATATCCAAGAAATCGCCGAGACGTATTCCTCCAGAACTCGAAAAGTTCCTCAATACTGCGCGCATATGGTTCTCTCTGGGAGTACCCATTCGCCCGATGACCTGGAATGCGAGAGTGCTGATCGGTGGATCTGTCAGGAACTCGGAGCGATGTGAAGGAAGCCAGACAAGTACTCCCGCTGCAGCGAGGTTCTTGAATGGAACTTTGAGGTCATCTGCCAGCTTTGTGTGACCAGGAAAGTCGTACGCAGCGGCGCAACGATCCAGCCGGATCGCGATTTTATGTCAATAGAAGGGGATCCCCAATTCGTTGTCGACGAAGAACGGCTCGAAGTGGACACCAAGGTCCATGACAAGATCATTCCACTTCTTGGATACGGTCCGTGTCTTTGCCCTGTCTTTTATTGAGAGCACACCGAGGACAGCAAGTAGCAGCTCATCGGGTAAGGTGTTGATGGTGGTCGGAGTGTGACTTGAGGACGCGGCGTCGATGTCGCTGACGCTGATTGAGTCAATGAACGAAGAAGACATGGCGCGGATCAGTGGTCGAGTCCGAGCAGGATGCGGTCAAGTACTGGGAGGTGTACGTTGCGATTTGAGTGTTAAGTGCTGGTGAGACTTGTAGTTGTCAGTTCAGTGCTTGGTACTGTAAGCTGTGCTTCCTTTAAACTTTTTCTCTTCTGCAATGCTCACCTTGAAAAATTGCGCATTTGCACCGCTGAGACTCTCGGTCTCCGTATGTGGAAACTAGAAAGGGAAAAATGCTTGGTGGGAAGAAACGGCGTCGTGAGGAATTGGCAGGCTTGGTCCTAGAGTCGCAGAACAACGACTGCGCGCTGTCGCATAGTTTCTGCAGGACCCCACCAATGAGGACAAGTAATTTTCACAAAGTCAGTGAATGGCGGGAACTATAAAGCGGAAGACGCGAGGCTGTGCCGAATTCTTGTACTTCACTGATCTGGTCTGAGAACACTGGAAGTCGCATGGCTTGCAAAGTCAAGATTGAAAATTGTACAGCACGATTTGGTGAACTCTTCCTTGTCATTTTCTCATCCCTGGACTCCTGTCTATGTACGATCACCAAGCAAGAAACAGTAACAAACGCATCCCTCTAATCAACGACCGCTTGCCTGCATGTCGGTAGGATGTCGTCCTCATCCGACACCAGATAGATCTATTAGTGACGAAAGCATGAACCAATAACTTATGTTCAAGCACACCTTGAGTGCGAGCCGAAACCATCCCATCACAGCAAGCCTTATCCCAAACTCGTGATGATTACTGCATACAATTGTTCGGGATGACCTCCAGTCCACTAGACTCTACCTCACAAGACTCTAGCGACTCATGCCGAAATTGATACCTTCATTGCCGTTGCCGTTGCCTCAATCGCTGTTCTTGTCGCCGCCGTCGTTATTGCTGTTATCGTTGTCCTCTCTTTGCTCGCTAATGTCGCCATCATCTTCGCTTTGTGCTGTTACGAAGCCCGAGTCTTTGAGACATCAGCTAAAGAGATGTGAGCGTTTGTCTTCCTCCTCGCCACTTTCATTGTCGACCTCATTGCTGCCATTATCGTCTCCATCTTCGCCACTATCATCGATGTCGTCACAGTTGCCGTCTTGTGTGTCCGTCTCGCTGTCATACATAAGATCCGCGTACTCCTTCTCGGTGTTTGTCTCCGATCCCCCCAGGTAAGTCACCACTCCACGGCCAGAGTAGTGGAAGAAAGCCTTGGGCTCATGTATAACAGGATAGGCCGCAGGTCCAGGCCCTCTTGGGTCTTGAACGTACGTGTGCGGCGCGTAAGCACGCATCTTCGCGAACGAGTCCAGCAGATGTGCAACACGAATCCCAGTCTTTTCTCTCAACATTGCTGCAAATGTGTGATCCTCACAGGCGCCGAGAACTTGGTATCCAAGCCCTAACAGGACCATGGTTATGGGCGGAGATGTAATGAATTCGTGCTGAATAGAGCGCAGTCTGGAGGGGTCGCAGATACTATCCAGTATTACCGTTGCTCCCATGGGCCCAAACACTCTTTTACCATACTGGATAGACTCCACTCTTGACTTCTTTTTTCCGAGGAAGAATTTGGCAGTTGCGGAACTGTTGATGACAGGATTGATGCGCATCGTACCATCGATTGCGTAGAGAGGAGGTGGAAAGCGACTCATACAAACATTGCTTGAAATATTACACTGATCAATGCCAGTAGCAATCGGTGCGACCACGTAGCCAATGCTGGATGCGATAGAGTTCCATTTCTTGGAGACCCTGAGAAGCGGCAGACGATCGTGGACCGGAACGCTCTCCAGAATGAGTAGCAGAAGTTCATCAGTGCCGAGAACTTTCGTCGTCGCGTGAATGGTCTGCGCTGCTGATTCGGCCTCTGAGATGACAGCGGAAAGTTCGCTGGTGCTTGCGACGTTGTGCTGTTCGACTGGGCTCGAGGACAACATGGTGGTGCGATTTCTCGTATGATTTGGATCTGATGTGCCTTCGGAGATCTTGCTTGCGATCTAAATTGAGGTCGAAGGGTGTGCCACGTACGGGTTGTTCCCTCGGCAAGTCGGGGTTCGTAAATTTGCTTGAGTGATATTGCGACACAAAGGTGATGTTCTGTGTTGTCGCTTCGTTTATCTCGCAGATGTGGACAACAGGGCTTCTTCAGGTGGTCGGAAATTTGTTTGCAGGAGCCGTGGTGCCGAGTGGGAGAAGAGAATGGAGATGTGTGTAAGTGGTTTGGTATGTTCGAGAAGTTTCGCTGAGTGAACTGCAGCGCTTTCTTGAGAGTCGTTTGTTTGTTTTTGCTGTATCCTAATTTGATGTATCCTAATTTGCTGTAGCCTAAATGGCACACAACAAGCCCCGTGCTTGTTGCCACAACCCAGTGACTTCACTCAAGCTCTCGCAATTGAATGATGACGTGATGCACCATTCCCAGGATTGGTAGCAACATGACACTCGTCCAAACTCACTCAGCACGCACACCTCTCTCTGACTTCGAAAACGCGTCACGGGTGTGGTGTCGCTGTACAATGTATTTCATATGACAACTCACTTCCACGCCGCTCAATACTTCAGCCGTAGCTGGCCCTGTCGGCGTTCGGCGATCCCCCTGTGAACACATTAGCCAGGCAACAAAGTGCGCATTAAATTATATCAGGATTATGAGGTGATAGAGGTCTTGGAGAGTGAGACTTATTGCGAGCGGTCATGGTCACTTCAAAGAGATAGTTGAAATCACGGAGTTTGGAGTCTGGTTCATACCTGCGTTGCTCAGCTATTGGTACCCGAGCCTGTGGGTGCATCCTCATACTGGAAGCCAACACATATCGTACAATTTCCGTAATTTTGACACACCTCACGCTTCATGCCGACAGTCGGCTCTGCCATGCATTCGCACTGCTCCGCTCACATGACAAGGGAAAGTCCCGCAGCAGCACAAAGCGCAACATACAGCCCGATCCAAGTCTCCGACAAGCCTTTGAAGCCTGGCATGGCATTGAGCATTCCGCTCGCAGCTGCACTTGAAGTGGCGCTTGGATGGGCCTCAGTAGCATGGGTGGTCTCGTGTACTGGCTCACCATCGCCTGGGATTGCCTGGCCAGTAGCAGTGGCGATGGAGGTTGGAACTTCTGATTCGCTCGAGGAAGATGCCGCCTTACTTCCATAGCCAATCGTTGGAAGCTGAGCGTCGGCTTTGACTTGCCAGGCGCCCGTGGTGAACTCTGGACACACTGGCGCGGAGAGTGAAGGCTTGTAGTCATCTGCGCGGACGCCGGTCGGAGTGAGCGTAGCCCAGTGCTTGCTCAAGTTCTCAAAGTCAGGGCTCCGGGGCTGCGGGGTGCCATTCCTGCCAAAGGCTGCATCGGCGCCATCGATGGCAGACGCTGAGGATTGGCTCAAGCTGTAGTCAACAAGGCCATAGTTGTTGGTTTCCTGGATCCATTCGTAGATAATGGCGCCAGACCAGGTGTCAACCATCTTATCGCCAAAGATGGCGGCCTGATCGTCAAATGTGCGAGCAGTGCCGACATTGCAACCAGTCTCGGAGAAGAAGATCGGGATGTTGTACTCGGAGGCGTTCTGTTGCAGGAAGATGTAGCCGGAGGTCTCGTACGTAGAGTCTCCGCACCTGTGAAGAGTCAGTAGAGGTCCACATATGGTATGAGAAGCTGGACCAACCATTCGTAAGCATTCAGACCATAAAAGTCAACAGCATTGGCACTGTCTTCGCCGCAAGCAAGATAATTTTGAAGCATCGGACGAAGGGTGACAACATCTGCTGCGGTGTAGCCGATGGGAATCTTGCGGTAGTTTTTGCCTAGTTCATGTCAGAATTTGTTGCTAGTATATCACTGATTGTAGTGTGATGCTACTGACCATCACGATATGCCTTCATGTCAGCTGCAGCAGCCTTGACGTACGGCGCCGCCACATCCGTTTCCGGGGAAGTCAGGACCTCATTGCCGACGAAGAAGCCGCCCAGGTTGTCATACTTGTGGAAGACGTCCATGACAGCCTGGTAAGCCTCGTACTGGCTCTCATTCCATTGCGGCTGAGGCATGCCAGGTCCCTGGATGTAGGTATCGAAGGTGTCCAAGTCGAGCCAGATGTAGATATCGGCGTCAGCGAAAGTCTTCATGCAGCCATCATGGTCCGCACGAGGATCGACGTGGTAGACGCGAATGGAGTTGGCGCCCAGGGTCTTCATCAGGTCGGCATCGCGGGTACACTGGTCGTTGTCGATGAGAGGGTCGTCCGGCAGGAGCTGGTAAGCGACGCCTTGTGCAGATGGTCAGTTGAGAGCATAATTGTGGCATGCAGCGGTTGATAGCATACCCTTGAGGAAGAATTGGTTGCCATCACTGGTGAAGAACTTGGAGCCCTTGGCAGTGATGGTGGGAATGGCGTGCACGATGCAGGCCATGAGGCCCAGGACGAGGAAGAGCAGCATGTGGACTGTCGGGATGGTGAGCAGACAATTCAAATGGATGTTCGGGAAACAGTGGCAGTTTGGGAGATAGCAGTGTGAGCAAGAAGTGGTGAGGAGGTGGAAGTGGAATGGTTGAGTTTTTGGAAAAGTGAACTGCACTGAGCGAGAAGTCCTGCCGCCGAGCTCGCAAATGCCGCTCATCATCTTCTGAGGAAGGTGCGAACGAGGGTGTTTGAAAAGTTCCCCGTTAGTACACAAAGCAAACAGGAGCCTCGCTCCATTATGCTGTACATACGGTCCTCTGCAGTGTACAAACACATCTCTGGCCGTGTGCCATGCTTGCAAACAATACCTACAATGTACCCGTCCGTCTTCATCTCAGCACCCGCCATGGTTTGGCTCCATGGCTTGGGAGGCAGTAGCAGAGCAGCAGAGGCACCGACTCAACTACCTGACATCGTCTTCAGGTTGCGCAGAAGTTCCAAACACACACAAAATGTATGAAGTAGGAAACACAACGATAACACAAGACAGTCGAGTGGAACCACTGTGGAGCGCCGGCCCGAGCCCTTGTTGCCGGATATAATGACCCGTGTTACCTCCAGTGCAAGGATGCGGCCGTTTGTATGACAGTCTCGCAAAGCACTCCTCATTAGATGCATCCTTCCATAGTCAGCACTTACTGCGAGCTGAAGAATCGACTGGTCGTGAAAGACTCTCAAACGAGTATAATGATGTGCCAAGACGCTTACGAATGGTTGCACTGTTGCTCCTGCAAGCTGTACGGCCGTACTTAAAGCTGGCCCATAAAAGCACAGCTACACGTCTGTCAATTCGCAACCAAACATACCCACACATCGCTTCATCACAACTGTCAATACCAGAACAAAACAACAGTCCAACATGGCGCCCTACGAAGAGCACACAGTCACCTATGGTGATGGAAAGAAGATCTTCTACAATGCCGCTGGTCCGGCCAATGGCCCGCTTCTGATCTTCATCCATGGCTGGCCTGCTATCGGAAAGCTATGGAAGCCTCAAATCGATGCCTTTTCGGCTATGGGCTTCCATGTGATTGCTCCGGATATGCCTGGTATGTGATGATGATGCTACGGAGAGGGTCTTGCAATCACTAATCCATTAACCAGGCTTCGGTAACTCTTCCGCACGCAAAGTCACTGAAGATTATGCCCAGGAGAACATCAACATTGCCATGCTGGAAGTGTTGAAGCACACTGGCCGCGACAAGGCCGTCTGGATTGGTATGTTCAAGCTCTCGCTCTTTTGAACTACACAGTCAAAGCTAACAGCCGCAGGTCACGATTGGGGCTGTGGTTCAGTCTGGACTTTCGCCGCCCACTATCCCGAGCACTGCATCGCAGCTGCTGGTATGTGCGTTCCTTACGGAACCATCGAGTTCGGCCTGGAGGAGCTTGTCAAGACCGTCGACCGCGACCTCTACCCAGAAGACCAATACCCATACGGGCAATGGTCATACCAGGCCTACTACGAACGCAGCTTCGAAGAGGCGTCCGCTTTCTTCGACGCCGATATCCCCGCTCTCCTGCGCGCTAGCCGTGTGAGAGGCCAGCCAGGTTCTGAGAACGAGGTCAGTCCTTTGGCCCACGTGCTCAAGGATGGCGGTTGGCTCGGAGGTGGAGAGAAGCCCGACCCAAAGTTCAGGTACATCCCTCTTGAGATGACAGTGTACGAGTCCGAGGAGTCGTTCCAGGAGTTCGTCGCTGCGATGGAGAAGACTGGCTTCTGGCCCGGTGATGCGTGGTACTCAAACCACGCTGCTAACCGCAAGTACACGCTGGAGAAGCGCAAGAATGATGGTAACATCGACTTCCCTGTGCTGTTTGTAAGTCTTCCATTCATGCTGTCTCCAACCCGCTTGATCGCTAACTTGGATTTCCCCACAAGATTCACGCCACGTACGACACCGTCTGCTCGACGGTGAACAACCCCAAGATCACGGCCAACATGCGCCGTCAATGCAAGAATCTCAAGGAAGCCAAGGTTGATGCTTCACACTTTGTGGCTGAGGAGAAGCCGGCTGAGGTCAATGCTGTCATTGCCAAGTGGCTGGTTGAAGATGTCAAGGGTATCTGGCCTGCGGAGTGGGCTGGAAACTCCGTTGCTTGAATGTGTTGTCCCTGACTGAGTATATATACATGTTATGAGTGTCATGACCCAATACTTTTCGCCTGAAATGGGTGGTTGGTCCCAGAATGCCCACAGTCCTGATGTCAGATGTTGTTAACCTTTCATAGCATATGGGAGCACTTCTTTAGCTCACACTCTCCCAACCATCCTCTTCGCCACCACAATCCCCGGCGCCGTCTTCCTTAAGACCTCCACCAACTCTTCCCCCGCAGCCTCAACCTCCGCATCCGTCATCGGATCCAGCACATCCAAAATAAACAGCACCCTCGTCGTACTCTCCTCAAGAGCAGTCCTCGGACCCTGACGCCAATTCCACCGCCTACACGTGACCCCCTCATCGTCGCACCAAACAACCTCGCCAACATCCGCAAACTCCACAACCTTCTCGCCTCTCGCGTTAGCCTCAAAAGGCTCCTTGCCCGTCGATCGAAGCAACCTCGGAGCGCCAGAGTACTTGTCCAGATCCTCGCCGCCGAGTGGGATCTGGTGCTTCACGCAGATCGCATTGTAGATGTCGGTGAGCCTGTTCACGCGCGGCAGACCGCCGGCGTCGACGCGCCGGGTCAGGGCTTCGAGGCTGTTGCGGGTTTTGTTCGGTTTGGCGCCGAAGGCTTTGTAGGCGTTGCGCCAGGCGGCGATGTGGGGGAGGTCGTTGACTGGGGTGTTGCTGAGGAGGTTGCGTGCTGTGGTTTCTGCTTCGGCCAAGAGGGACTCGCTCAGGTCGTCTGAGGGGCCCGGGGTGAGGTTATCAATTGTGATCAGGAGGGCACGGTAGTCTGGTTGGAGGGCCAGGACTTCTGGAGCGATGGTAGCGGAGTCGAGGGCTGATTGTGAGGACGGCATTTTGGTGAAGTGGTGGAGATGTTTGAGAGATGGAGTTCTAAGGGATTGGAATGTTCTGAAAAGCATTTATGTACTTATACTGTTTACGAATACTGGTAAGAGTTTTTCGACTTCAATGATCTCAATGGATTTTACATGTGTAGTCTATAGGGCGTCTGATGGAGTGGACATGTTCCAGGCTGTGGCCGTGAGCCTCAGGTTCACGGCTCGCTGCTCGCTGTCCGAATCGGGACAAAGCGGGACGACTCGCTCATCGAAGACTTTCCTCTCTTGTGCAATGAGGAAGGTACACCCTTGAGACCGAGACAAGGCGCAAGAATATCATCGACATGAAGAGAGGCTCGTCGAAGCCCACGAGCATGCCTGAGGTGATCCAAATATTTTCGGAGTGTGACGAGCAGCGAAAGGGTCCTGCATGCACCCCATGGAGGATGGAGGATGAAGGATCAGACTAGGGATCAGGAGGACACCTTGTCCCTGCGCATCTCGACCACCAAAGTACCCGCCGAGATCCGAGCTCAAAGATGTTCTTTTAAAGGTAACAACAGAGTTAATTGCGAAGCTTGACTCATCTTCATGGTCGCCAGAACGCGGTGTCGATAAACTCGGACGCAGAGACACGCGGATTACTTTGGACTCGTCGTCTGGGGTCAAATTGCGCCCGGCGATGCCTCTCCTTGGTCTATGCCACGAACCTCGATGTAGGAACGACCTGTCTTGACTCCCACTGGTTTCCCGAACTCTTTAAATACGAGGTATAAGTCGGCACGATACTTGCCGAACAGTCGGATACACAATTAAGTCAGGCCGTCCCATAAGCCGAAATTATCTTGCATTTACACTTCCCTGGGTTTACCACGGCAGCACTCGAATGCGCGCAAACCTTGCCCACACGTGGTCCGCACTCCAGATAATGCCAGAGCCGCATTCCGCCCGAAATGGGAGTTGTCGTTCGCTCGACAGTGATCGCTGGCCGAGGTATTAAGCACGTTTCATGGCAGGTCTGCGATCATTGGAGCACAGTTGCAATGTTACAGCGCTTAGAATGCAGGCTAAATTAACTTACGACGTCAACGCCAGCTATCTAATCTAAATAGCTTGTTGCTGCAGAGCATGAACTATACAACCGAGGAGACCGAATGATGATAAGAAAGCCTGCATTCCCCCATCTCACGACTTGTATCAATTTGTCGTGCCTCGAAGAGTAACCCGACAATGAAGAACATCATCCTGGCTGCCGCCCTTGCGGCTAACGTTGCTATTGCCGCACCGACATCTGGCAAATTCACCGCTCTGTCTTTCAACGTCGCTGGTCTTCCTCAAATCCTACAGGGAAACGAGGTCCCAGGTGACAAGACCGAGAACTCGAAGCTGATCGGCAGCTTGTTTGCGAAGTACGGTTACGATATCATCCATGTGCAAGAGGACTTCAACTACCATGCTTCCATCTACGAGACCGACAATCACGCCTTCCGCACTGCAACCTCCGGAGGCGTGCCATTCGGTAGTGGCCTTAACACTCTTTCCACCGGCAATTGGGTCGGCTTCCAGCGCATCAAGTGGGCTACTTGCTCTGATGCCTCTAGTAATGACTGTTTGACCCCCAAGGGCTTCACGTTCATGCGCTGGAACCCGTCCGAGGGTGTCTTCATTGATGTGTTCAACCTGCACGCTGATGCTGGGTAAGTTTTGCACGCAGCAGTTACAGGAACAGAAGCTGACAGTAGAAAAGCGACGAACCCGGGGACCACGATGCTCGCAACGCCAACCTGCAACAGGTTGCCGACTACATCAGCAAATGGTCGACCGGCAATGCCGTCCTTGTGTTTGGAGACACGAACAGCAGATACACCCGCGCATCCGACACTGCCCTTCGTACCGCGCTCAGGACACAGAGCGGACTGACCGATGCTTGGGTTCAGCTTCAAAAGAATGGTGTCAATCCCACGGCAGGCGCTGATGCTCTGCTTTGCGACAACCCATCCAAGAACAACACTTGTGAGACCGTCGACAAGCTTTTCTACCGTGGCTCCAGCATTGTCAACCTCAAGGCATCCGCCTTCACCTACGACAGCAACAACTTCTTGAACACCAACCCTAAATACCCGGGTGCCATCCTCTCCGACCACAACCCCATCCTCACCACTCTCGACTGGTCTGTATCCTCTTCACTTCGCCAAAGTGCCTTCTCCGGCGGCCCATCCGGCACCTGGTTCAGCAGCTTGCCCAAGCTATCTGCAACCCCAGCCGCAGCATCTGTGATCACTTTCCGCGGCGCCGACCGCCTCGACTCAGTCGGCATCAAGCTCGCTGATGGCACAAGCTTCTCCTACGGCGGAACTGGCGGGACTGCCGTCTCTTTGACGCTCAACGCTGGTGAGCGCTGGACTAGGACTGTTCTCTGCACTGGTCAACGCAATGGCGAGACCAGGAACTTCTACATCCAAGCTGTCACTAGCACTGGCAGGACTCTGCAAGCCGGTACCAAGACTAGCTCCTGCACTACTTTCAATGCGGATGCTGGCTTTGCTGTTGTGGGTTTCATGGGGCAGTCTGGCGATGGTGTCGACCAGCTGGCTTTGATCTATGGCAAGTACTAAGAGATTCGCGCTGTTTGCAGCAGACATTGTGAGATCGAGTCTCAAGCCGTGCAACAATTTAGTCTAGCTTCATTACCCATCGTCGCATCCTATCTATCTATCCACCCCAACAATCCCGCCACCCGTCGTAAAGTCATGAAATACCCAGCTCAAAACAGCTAAGCAGCCGGGTAAGAAAGCGCAAACACCTTCTTGATCTCCTCAAGACCATGCCCCACCGTAACAGCAAGCTGTAACAGAACTCTCGCCTTCTGTGGATTGTAGAACCCAGACGCAACAGAATACCCCCTGCTACCACTAGGCACAAAGCCATCCGGACTCCTATGGCTCGAAACAATCGGCACGCCCGTAGCATTGAACAACGCACCGACAGCCTCACTAGCCTTCCCCGAAAGCCCACCAGCGCCCATCCCTGCGAACACAAGTCCTTGAGCCCCGGACGCCACAGCGTAGGAAGCGAGATCTGGAGCCATGTCCTGGTGCGCGTAGAGGATGTCGATCTGAGCCAAGTCAGTGGTGTTGGCGAGGTCGAAATGGGTTGCGCCGATGGGTTTGGCGGGCTCGTAGTAGAAGTAGGGGACTTGGTTGATATAGAAGCCGAGCTGCCCTGCTTCTGTCGAGTAGAAGGTGTCGAGGCTGTTGGCACTCATTTTGGTGGTGTAGAAGGCGGAGCCGATGCGGCTGGGGGCGTGTTAGCGGAGCTGCGATTGCTGGAAGTCTGCTGAATGTGTAATTGTAGGAGACTTACTCGTTTAGGGAGATCATGACGCCGCGGCCTTTTGCGTTGTCGCTGCTCGCGAGAGTGACGGCTTGGAGGAGGTTTAGGGGGCCATCTGCGCTTAATGCTGTTGCAGGCCTCATTGCGCCTACGACGACGACAGGCTTGGTTGAGTTGATGGTCATCTGCAGGAAGAAAGCTGTCTCTTCAAGAGAGTCCGTGCCGTGCGTGACAACGACACCAGACACTTCCTCCTTAGCCAGCTCTGCAGTGATGCCGTGAGCCAGAGCCAGCGATATCGTCTCGTTGATCGAGCCACTTCCCACATTGGAAGTCTGGTAGCCCGCAATATTCGAGATATTGAGAATCTCAGGAACTGCATCGATCAAGGCTTCTACCCCGAGACCGATGGAGTAACCGACAGTCTGCGTGTTGCTTGAGCCCTGCGATGCGATCGTTCCACCGGTGGCGAAGATTGTTACATTGGGCAGAGAGGCATTGATGGATGTTTGGACATCCTGACGTGTGAAGAGGTGATGAGGGGCGTGTGTCGGGTATGTCTCACGCTCGATGGGCGATGCTGAGGCAGTGGCCAATCCTGTGATTAAGGTGGTAATTGAAAGCTTCATCTTGGTTGAACTGGACAAAGCGAAGAATGGTCAACGATGGAAGAAATTTCCTACAAACCATCCGAGCATGTCCATACGCTTTATATAAATGTTGGAACAGGCCCTACCTTCACCAAGCACAGCCATCCGATCTTACATCTCCTTATCTGCGGTGGAGGCTCATGAGCGGAAGTGCTTGCTGCGTGTGCCGTCCATCGTTATCGCAGAGCGGGCAGCGATGTCGGGTAGCAGTGGAGAACACCTTTGGAAATGTTAGGTAAGGCATCATGCAGGCCTGCGTGATTATTCTAATGCTTTCTTATCCGTTATCGGTCTGTTACACAACGCCAAGAAGATATGTTCTCTTGGTATGCTTCTGCCGAGCCGCTAGAATTGCGACGATGACGATTATGCAGATCGTACCGTGGTACCTGCGGAACTTTACAGTATCAATATGTTTACATTTTTACGAACATTGCACTGTGCGAACCAGTGGCTCCCAGAGAGGTGCACAAAAGCTCGTATGCACCCGACTGCGCGTGGTGAGCCTTGCTACTTCTCGCCGTCAGAAGACATGAACATCTCAAGAACCTAGCGACGGCAGTGAATGGAGCATGCAGCTTCACAGATAGCAAAATCCTAGTTGTCCTTCAGAATATCGATGTAGGTAACATCGAGAAGTGTTGATGAATTCCATCGACCTTCGCCGGATTCGGCAATGGAACAAAGAACAAAGCACTCGCCAACCCGAAACAATGCCTCTTCTAGGCTGAGGGTAAATACGCTGCATTTCTTTCCAATCTACCAACATCGGCTCGCAGGTACTATCTTTTCATCTTACTAATATGGCGCCGAAGCGAAGCGTCGCCACTGGTCCAACCGGAACAGCCAGACGTGGCCGGTCAAGTGCGAGAGGCCGCGGCAGGGGTAAGAACAACAGTACCGAGCATGCCAGAGTCCTCAGCGATATCACCGAAGAATCTGTGGCCCACTTACAGACTGAGCAGCCGACCCCTACCCAACCGAAATCGCAACATCGTGCTGTGCCAAACTCGAAAAAGCGGCCTTTCCAGGATGAAGAGCAAAGTGCCGCCACAGCAAAGCGCGAGACTCGGGCGCAAGCTGCGAGGGCCAAAAATCATCACACAGTCGATGGAGAGCCATCATCGACACAAGCAAGCAAGATCCAGGCTCACGACCAGACTGCAAACGCCCTAGGACAACAAGATGTGGCCTTAGATGCATCTTCAGGGCCCTCCGCATCTCACATTTCAGACGTTTACATTCCAAGTCTCAGCTTACTGTTCTTTGTCCACCTCGCTGAGCTAGACACTGATACAGATACTGAGAGCGTCACTCTAAACCTCATCAACCTTACACTTACTGACAGCAATTGGCACGTGGGTCTCTCTGGTCTTGTGCAGCCAGTGGCGTGTTTCCTAATCGCCAGCCTACTCACACGCAAGCAAAATCTGGTAGAGGACGTCGCAGCCAGTGTCGAGATATTCGGTCTCGAGTATCAGCAGCTAGTGGAGGGATATCGTCTGCTTTGGGAGTGGCGAGACAATCTGAGCGGAGTAGTCGGAGCGTATGCGGAGAGACTGGTTGAGCTTCCTGATCCAGGGCTTCTCCTTGGACATGGCGAGGATGGAGGTAACGATTCAAGGGTCCCTGAGTTTGACGAAGAGATAAATGACAGACCCGAGCCAAAGCGATTCATACAGGCTGTGGAAGGTTGATTGTAGATCCAATCGTAAAACATAGATTTGACAGCCTAGGCCACCAACCCTAGAGGGAAGCCCTCCAAACTCCAAAGTCACTTGCAGTGCTCTCAACATCTTGTGACGTCTTTAGTAGAAGACCATAGTGACTGATGCGGAGCCTGTAGACGCGCCTGACGCCTTGAGTGTTGCGGGCTCGTGAGGTTTATTTCCGCCAACTCGCAGCTCGACTGCACTGCTTTCGCACAACGACGACACACCCTCGATCGATCGCTTACCTTGGGACCTTGCCACTCTACAATTGCAAACAACGACGCACAACCACTATCTACCACCAGCAGCAATATTACACAACTCGACTGCCCTACCAGAATGGCTGCCACTAACGCATCTAGCGATGTGTTCTCCACCTGGAAGCTCTGCGAGAACATCCTGAAGTTCCTGCCGTGCGACGACCTTGTCCGTGCTAGACGTATTTCTGTTACCCTCAAGAAGGCGGTCGACCAGAGCCCAGCTTTGCGGCAGTCCCTCTTTCTGCAACCTTGCACAGAAACATCAGTTTGGACTATCACAACTTGCCCAAGTGACTCGGGTAGGGACTCAAGCTACGGCGACAAACTCCTCGCGGGGTCGAACATGGCTCGTTACGTCAAAGAAGCGATCTCGGAAGGTGAAATTGCGACTGAGATACCCATTCCTGAACTTTACCCGGAGCTCAAGTTGTTTCGCCTGCACTCGGTTCGTCACATCTCCTGGCACTTGCGCGACTGTGCACGAAGGAATTCGTTCTACAATACAATTGTAGTCTGGTTCGACAGCATTACCGATCAAATAGCGGGCATTCTGCGTCACTCCAGTCTGGACAAGATGTTACTCGGCCAGCCTCCAGTATGTCAAGCCAGGGTCGCTCTCAAATGTCTTTGCACACACCCGCTCACTTCGAGTTGCCCTGAAGAGCACTTTGACCGTAATGGCAGAATCGCTATTCGCAACGACAGCGGACTCACGTTCGGTCAAGTCCGCGACTGTGTCCAGTTCGCGCGTCAGCAGTGTGCGACAGCACGCTTCGACTACCTCCTGATCGGCAAGAGACTGCTGGTTACTAGAAGAGAGAAGCAGTCCGTTGAGGCTGCCGGCCCACTGTTGTGGGAAAGCAATTCATTCCTCGCCGCCTCTTTGGCCACTATCGAAAGGCTCGAAATTGTTGTATAGGCAGTGTTCAACGCCTCAAGGGATCATTGAAGTTGGATGTGAAGAGTGCGCTGGCAGTGCATTGCGTTATGGAGAAGAGCGTCGAGCGAAATTTGTATAACATGAGAGAAGGGAACTCTAGTGCGAGTTCCTGTTTTTCTTTTGTGATCAATTCGCTTTCGCGGTTGGATCATGGGAACGACGGCGTTTACGGAGGTCTCTGCGTTTAGGATTTTAGGTACATAGGAGACTTACAGGTTTGCCGCGTTCATCTCAGCAAAGGCTCATATCCAAATACTCATGAAGCTCAGAAACTGTGATTTGGGAATTTTAAGCGTTTGTTGTCTTCGAATCCTCTTCTCAAGTCGTCCTCACGTGAACCCAGTCTGGGTCAAAGGTATTCACAGCCAAATGCGCCAATTTTTCAATAGTCCAGACAGTACTCTCTTTGTACTAAGGCTCCCAATTGCTCTCAATATTTTGGAATGCTTGAGAACCGATTCTGAGTTTCACTTGTTGGTCTCTATGATGTTGAGATCTTTTGCTCAACTTGCGCTTCGTGTGTACCTGAACAACAAATTGATACCCATGCCCTTCACTTATGCCACGACCTATCGCGTTATTCATGGATCTTTCACCTTGCCCCAATGTTACGGGCTGTGGGCATCGATGCGATCGACGTCATGGTGTACCATCAAGTGAAGTCTTGTCATTCGCCGCGGGCTTGAACCAGCCTTTGACTCGGTTTGCGGCCTTTCACTGATGGTCTACCAACAAGTCGCATCGTTCTGATTGCGCCACGCCCACGTGAGCTCATTCCCCACTCCAGACCAGACAATATTCTATAAAATGCACCCTCTTTCCCATCGCTTGACATTTACCGCCCAACTCTCAGTGCAGTTACTAAGCAAGACTAGTCTGACGCATACGCCAACCCACCACACCAAGCCGAAGCTAAACTTTTCACCAACAAGACCATTCATACGTCCCTAATCACTGCAGCAAGATGCGGGACAATACCATTTCTGGGAATACAGTCTCTCGAGACTCGGAATGTCGCCTTCCTGGTTCACGGCCGGAGCTTTGCACGAGCATTCGCCCTGTTGAGGATGCCTCCAACACGGTCGAAATCTGCGAACAGATCCTCGAGTACTTCCCTTGCGCTGATCCAAACCGAGCAAGACGTGTCTATTGCCGATCAACGTAGTCATCAGCCAATCGACACCCATGCGAAAAAGATTATCTGTACGCCTTGCCTCTACCAGATCCTCTGGGTGAATCTCAACGACACTCTACTCACTAGAATATACGCGGAGAGCCATATTGCTGCAATGAAAGCGAAGGGTCGCTCAATGGACAAGCTTGTGGTCTACAAATTGCACCACTACTTGAAGTTAACATGAGGCATAGACGCAACGACAATCTGACCGTTCGAAACAACGACGGCACCAAGTCAAAAGACATACGCGCAGCGGTGAAGGACTACCTCATCGAGAATGCTTACGACAGGTATTGGATCCCATGCAGCAGTACAGCCACTTTCATCGAGCGCATAGCACATATCTCGCAGGCTCAGCGCCATCATGGATCATGAAAAGTGGTCGAAGCATGATCTACAACCACATACAGATTCTTTTCGACTGTGTCTGCCTTTGCATCGTCATTGCTGTCTCCTTCAGAGTTTACATAAAGTTGACGATCAACATTATCGACATCATCATCTGGGTAAGAATCCTTGCTTTGCTGGAAGATTGCGCAAGTTTCTCCATCATACGGACTCCCGCTGTGAGCGTGCTCTCTGGAAGATGTCCCAGAGAAAAAAATCCTGCGCTGTAAGCGCACTCTGAACTTTGACAATGGAGCACCGCTCAACACGGAATAGAAACTCACACTGGAGAGAATTGAGCCACCGCCGAGACTAATGACCTCATTATGCGAAATTGGACTCATGAGAGCTTGAGCTCGACAGGATCTGGAAAGGATACCGTTAATGTAGGGAAAGGCTAGGGAGCTATTAAAAGTACGTAATGAATAGAAAAATGGAAAGTACGTAGTACCTTGGGGTAAATTCTTTTTTAATACGAAGGAAAACCTTGAGGTAGTCGAGAAAGGAAAACAGAGGCCTTGAAGAGGAAGTTGAAAAAGAGAAGAATGACGAGGGATACTACTCCGGCAATCGAAGACGAGGTGCATAAAGATACTAAGGAGAGTATATACGAAAGCGAGAGTGATTATATTATTGCAGCTAGTAGTAGATCGACTCGAACGTGGAGAGGCTGGAATTTGGTCGACTCCCCGTATAATGACGTTATTGAAACGGTGGGTAGAATATGGGAAGCAAGTGAGTGCCCGACGGGTGAAAAGATAAGAACCGCGGAATACTTGCAGGATCATTCGGCAGGGTCAAAAGTTTATACTGGTTCGATGCATATGGAAGAATATTGGCAGCAATGCAAAATAAAGACCGAGAGCCAAGCGGAGCTGTTAGATCGGGTCTCCAGGCGATCAGGCCTCATTTTCCGTGGCTCACTTTGTACTATTAAAACATGTTTTAACGAAGTAGAAGCACTAAATACCACTGACGATGCCCCCGCTAGTCGATGAAATATCTCTAGATTACCCGATCAATCAACGAGATTGTCTGGGTCGCCAGAGCGCAAATTCTTGCTTCCATTGCTCCGCTTACTCTGATGGCATACTGAGAGTTTGTCATCTAGCACAAAGAAAAGAAACAGCTCCTGAGTCATGTCCAATGACAAGGGTTGAGCCGGACGCGTCGTGGCATGAAGCGCGATACTCATGTGGTAGCCAGACAAGATCTGTGCCCTTATACTTGATCCAGGAGGACTTTACGTCGAGGGTGGACTGGAGTTCAGTGACAGGTTGTCTGTGCGTGCTGAGTATGGTGCCCAGATCCAGACGTCCAGTATCTGTCTCCAGGAAACACCCATCATCAGAAAAGGCGATCCTAGACACAGGCTTTGAAGTTCGATGAGCTTGCAATTCTTTGCCAGTTGCTGCATCCCAGAGCCTGACCGTCTTATCGTCTGAACCTGACGCCACTATCTTACCGTTTGGTGAGAAGGTTATAGCGCTAATCTCTGCAGTGTGTCTTGCAAATTTCAGCCTCTGGTCGCCTGTAGCCACATCCCACAGTATGACTGTGTTATCACCAGATCCCGAAGCCACGATGGTACTGTCCGGTGAGAAAGCTATGGCGAAGATTGAGCCATAGTGTGCTTGGAGCGTCATCATCTCTCTTCCTGTAGCTGCGTCCCAAAGCTTGACTGTCTGGTCCATGGAGCCAGATGCCACTGCTTTGCCATCTGGCGAGAAGGCTATAGCTTTGACCCGCTTGGTGTGTCTCTCAAGATGACTTTTTGCGACTGTAGTCGTGTCTGACAGCTTGATCGTCGTGTCTCCTGATCCTGACGCTAGTATCTTGCTGTCTGGTGAGAACGCCACGGTGTAGACAGAGCTACCACCTTCAAGCTTTAGTTTCTCTTTGCCTGTCATTATTTCCCATAGCATCACCGTCCCGTCCCCAGATCCTGATGCTACTGTCTTGCTATCGGGTGAGAAAGCTAAAGTGTTGACTTCTCCGCTGTGCCCAATAAGTTGTTGGCTCAACCTGCCTGTCGCAACATCCCAAAGCCGGACTATGTTGTCCTCTGATCCTGTAGCTACCGTGTCGCCCAAAAGCGAAAATCTTGCAGCAAAGACAGGGTCACTATGTCTTTCAAGCTCCATCCTCTGTTCGCCTGTTGAAACATCCCAAAACCTCACAGTCTTATCAGCTGACCCTGATACTATTGTGTGGCCATCGGGTGAGAAAGCGACCGTAAGGACTCTATCATCGTGCCCTTCGAGCCTCTGCCGCTCTATGCCTGTTGCTGTATCCCATAGCCTGATCGTCTTATCTCCCGATCCCGAAACTACCATCTTGTCATTTGGCGAAAACGCTACAGTGTTCACAGACTTAGAATGCCCCTCAAGCATCCTCTTCATATCACCCGTCGCTGTATCCCATAAACGAATCGTCCTGTCTCTTGACCCTGATACTATCATCGTACCATCTGATGAGAAAGCCACAGAGCTGATAGCATCATCATGCCCTTCGAGCTTTTGTCTCTCCTTGCTAGTAGTAGCATCCCACAGCCTGATGGTGTTGTCTGCGGATCCAGATACAATAATTCTGCCATCTGGCGAAAAAGCTGTAGTAGTAACGTTGCCATGATGTCCCTCGAGCTTCTGTCTTTCTGCGCCCCAACGGTCGGGCACGCGAGGCATTAGATCGAAGTATCTCTGCAGACTTTGACCGAACATCTGCCTCGTGTTGCTATTAGCTGGGGCGAAGAGCAATGATGACATGTATATCTGCATCGGTACTTCATCAACGATGTGACAATTGCAAAGTGAGAAGCGACTCATATCTTCAAGCAAACTGCGCAAGTTCTCCCCACAATCGGGCTTTTGGCGTCATGTCAGCGCGTTGTACTCGTTTAGATATGAGTACACAACTTACATCAACAACAGCCTGTAAGGCGTCCAATATTGAAACAACTTCAGAAACCTTTCCCAGCCAGCTCAAGGCCTCCATCCAGTGGAGGAAGTGGCTTTTCAGGAATTGATAAACGCGGCCATCATCGTTCACTAGTTCACCACTTTCCACAATGTGTTGAGTCCAGTAGCTGCAAGCGTATGCAACAGCCTCGGGCAAAGAGGTCTCCACCGTACAACGTGCCACTTTCGATCTCTGCACACCTTGATCCGAGACTCCACAGAGATTTTCTCTTAGCACACCAGACTCCAGTAAGCTGATACAGTGTAACCCGAGTGCACCATGTCTTTCCTTCAGTTCGATACAGAATCTGCTCTCGTGCTTTAGGTCTTGGTCGATAAGAAAGTCCCGAAACGACAGGTGGAACAACGTGATTGGCAACATACGGTCCGTCTTGCCATCTGCAGTTTGCGGGATATTCAGCACTGAATGTAAGGGTCGAAGCACACGTCCAATCTCTCCAGCCTCGACTGTGAGCAATCTTGCAAGTGCAGAAGTCGATAAAGGATTGTAGACCAAGATGATGCACCCAACAACGCGCTTAAACTGAAAAATGTATTGCTCCTGTGAAGCTTGACTGATTGGATTGACGATTTGCTGGAGGATTGGAAGGTATGTACCCTTGAGACCAGAGAAGGAGGTATCCTTGCTTTGTCGCAACATCGTGGCCAGGTTCCGTTTTGGGTCAAACGAGATATATCGAGAGACGGTGAAGGCGAAGATGAAAAGTGGCATTGCTTGTTCGACCAAAGTGCATATGCTTCGTTCACCCGGCCAGTCAGCCGAGAGCTCATCATCATGGTGCAGACTGTCGTTTCTTATTTTGGCAAACTGGTCCTCGTAGAAAAGACGAATATCATTCGCAATGGATAACTTTTGAGCTTCCTCGAGCTGGATATCGTGATGTAGATCTCCGGACAATGTCGCAAATCCGAGCTCGACTGGCAGTTCGGGCCTGCTCGTAACGAAAACACGCAGTCGGAGCGAATTTTCTTCTCCTAGCTTTGACAACAAAAGTATAATCGTCTTGATGTCTTCACTGTTATCGCATTCGTCAAGAGCGTCGATCACAAGTACGACACTCGCTGACAGTGAGCTGCCTCGGGGAATATTCCGAACAGGGTGAAGTAGGAGTTGATCAAATTGAGTTGTCAAATATCTGTCGCAAAGAAGAGAATCTTGTTCGAGAGAAGCTGCAATGCCGGGTGCAATCGCTGGGAAGAAGTCCGCAAGTTGCCGAGCGATTGTCGGGAATAAAAGTCTCGCATGACTTCTCTCGGAACGACCTCTCTTGAAGAAGAAACTAGCTCCTAGAAGACGATCATCATGGAGCTTTTGCGCAACAGTGCGGGAAATCGTGGACTTCCCAGTACCAGCCTTGCCGCAGAGCCAGAAGATGCTTTTGCTAGTCGTATCACTTACCCAGCCAGCGATTTGCTCTAGCAATTCGGTACGGGTATTTGGCAAGCATTGCGATAGTCCTCCTTCGGCTGATGAGTTATGCATTGCCTCTCCAGCGGTTCGCAGCTTGCCCAAGTCGACTTTCTCTTGTATCTTCAGCACACTCGCATGGACACCGTGGATCTCGTCAAGGTTTCGCAGCTGTGCTTCCAAGTTGACCCGACTATCACAAATTCTGGCCTCTTCGCTAAGTCTTACGCACAGCTTGTCGCACTCTGCCTCAAATTGTATCAGAATGCTAGAGTCCCATAGAGCTTTGACGGCACGGCCAAGGCTTCGCTGTTTTTGAATGCGAACTGCGTGCGCTAAGAAGCGCAAGTTGTGGGCAAACAATTTCACCAGAGCTGCACGAAAATTACTCGTTGCAGGTGAGGGTGAGAAGTGACCGTATACATCCAGGTATACATTGAGCCGATTGCCGATGTAGAGAGATACTTCCATGCCAGTAATAAGAGCGCCTCGTTGGTCGCGTTCAGCTAATATGACCTTTTGCAGAAGGCTTTCAGTCTACGTTTCGACAGATAGGCACATAGGCTAGGATATCACATACCTCGAGAATGGTCCGAATGCCTGCCCAAGGTAATCCAATTTGGACGGGGTCAGCATTGGAGGCTACGTCTATCACAGACTTGAACTTATCTAGGAATCGTAACACCTTGTCCATTTGCTCGGACAGATATATTTCGCGGCCCTTGTACCACCACGACCATCTTTCATCTTCACATTGCCGCTGAAGCTTCTTCGCACAACCATGGGCTTCTTCAAAAGCGGCTGCAATACCGGTAGCGTCCTTCGGCAGCAAGCTACGTATCGTGGCCCGATCTCCATGACTAAGCTCTTCAAGCGCCTCTGCAAGTATGCTGCTATGGATTCTTGCGTCCGCAGTGTGTTGCGGTCGTGTTCGAGCTGGCGTTGCTGTTGATGGAGTTCCGATGTTCGTCGATCGCGAAACGGTCTTGCCCAAGATCGTGCGGATCCGATCGCGCTTCCTCGGAGGCTGTGGGGTGAAGCTCATCTCGTCACTTGCTCGCTGAGGTCTCCATCCACCTGGGAATTGTGACTTATCCAGGGGAGATGTTGAGATGAGTGGTGCAGAGATTGTTACGGTAATCCTGCTTGCGGGCTGGGCTGTGCTGCTGTGATGAGATGCAGGCAAGGCTTTAGCTTATTCGCTTCATTTAAGCGACTCGACTAGTCGACATGCAGCAATCTCGGCGACTCCAGGCAACGTTTTCCGTTGCTCATAAAGTAGTGAATAAAGAAATCGCATGATGAATCAGAGCGATAACGTTGCCCCTAGGGTCGCTTGACAGATGGTAGTATGAACGATGCTCTTGTGGAGGCTATTTCAGCGCGTCAGGAACAAGTCAATGAATCACGCGGCGATTCACACTTGGCCTTTCGGTAAAGCCATCAATCGGTACTGACGCATGGATCCATCTCTCTTCCCAGACAAGGACACCATCAAGAATGATTTTTTAGTCAGTCTCGTCAGTTTTGGTATGTGAGACCCCAGTTGAGGAGCAATTCCAAGATCATCGGCAAGAAGTCCGGTTCAAGATCGCGGACTTCCTGCCGTGCATCTCGGAAGATGGTAGATAAAAGAGCAGCAATTCGAAACATTGCAATTTTTCACTTCTCATACAACCATAACACCCACAGCCTTGTGCTAACTCTCAAACTGAATTGAAATCAAAATAGAGCACCAAATTAAACCCGCGATATCTCTTTGCGACAAATCCTACACCCTCCCAACCGGCCCCACCGTCGTAGTTTGCATCAATGGCTTCGGTCCCGAATACCTCACCTCTGGACTCGAAAAGGGCATCTTACCAATGATAGCCGCTTGGGTCGACAAAGGGCTACACATCACAGCGAAAAGCTCAATGCCATCTGTGACTAATACCAACAACGTCCCTATCGTCATGGGCATGCTGCCTAGCGTCCACGGCATTTCCGGGAACTACTACCTCGACGAAGCTACGGGCGAGCCACGTATGATACTTGATGACTCGACCATGAAGGGCTCTACGATTTTGGAACGAATGGAAAATGCTGGCGTACGTGTCGCTGCGGTAACGGCCAAAGATAAATTGAGGCGGATCATCAATCACGGCTTAAAGCCTGAGAACGGTTCTATTTGCTTCTCGGCGCAGAACGCGAGCGAGTGCACATTGGCAGAGCATGGCAACTTCGATGTTAAAAAGTGGCTGGGAAGCCCGGCTCCCGAGCAGTACTCCGCCGACCTGTCGCTGTTCGTTCTTGACGCCGGAGTCAAATTGCTAGCGGAGAACCGCGCGGATTTCTTCTACTTGACGCTTTCGAATTACGTCCAGCACAAGCACGCTCTAGATTCGCCGAAGGCTGACGAGTTCATGCAAGCCATAGACACTCGTCTCGGTCAGCTCGAAAGGTTAGGTGCCAAAGTCGCTGTCTCCGGAGATCATGGCATGAGCGCCAAAGCAAAGGTCGACGGCGAGCCGAGCGTGCTGTTTTTGGGAGATTTCCTCAACGAGCGATAGCTTGATGCTGATGTTCGAGTCATCTACCCGATTGCAAACCCGTTCGTCAAACACCATGGCGCACTCGGCGGTTTTTTCCGCGTTTACATAATGGGCGATGCTTTCGAGAGCGTCGAAGACATCATCAAAGCCTGCAGCAAACTACCGGAAGTCGAAGTTGCCTGCAGCGGCAAGGAAGCAGCTATCTTAGGTAGGCAGAACGATGTCCTTCGGGGTTGCAGCACCGACAGAAGCTGCTGGAAATATCCCCAAGTCGGAAGCGAGGTTCAGTGTAGCATCGTTAGCGTCGCCCAGCGGTGCGGTTCCAACACGAATTGCACGAATCGGATCGGGCATATTCGAATGGGCCACGGAAGAAGCGCCTTCAGATATCGGAGTGCCATTGGTCGTTTGTCTGCCTGACTGCTGTGCTTTCTCGAGAGCCTCTAGACGTTGCTCAACTTTTTATTTCCATCTACACGTAGGGAGTCAGACAATTTATCGATTGTTTAGGCCAAGAATAGCATACGATGCGTCATCTTCTAACAGCATTTGCAAGCTCTTGTTGACAGTGCAAGACAGCCCGCGAGTCTTGCAGCAGGCGCACGGAGAACGGCTGGTCGCAACATTACACTTGACCTTGTAGAAGAAAAATCAGTACATCGGACCCACAGACCATTGGCCATGTCTCTGCACCTTCAGCTTCCGACAAGACACGCACGCGGTGATCTTCCTGCTAATGTCCGGCGGCCTGCGGTCGCCGAATGACTCGCGGAGTGCTGCAGCGGCAGATGGACGAGACATCTTGGACCAGATAGTACTACATTAGCAAACCCGAGAACGCCTACGAGGTGTGCACGATGATGTTTCGTGTCTTGGGATGTAGAGGCACGGGAAAGATGTCCGCCTTTCTTCGGACTTCGTGCCGTCCCATCATCATACCCGAAACACTTGGCAGGCGACTTCGGCTTGCGCACATCTCGCCTAGTCATCTTCCTTTACATACACACAACATACAAGTCAGGTCCACAGCTTGTGCACGGATTTCATAATGGTCTTCAAATTCGAGTCTCCCTCATGGACAGGATCGAGGTTGCAGCTCATTTTACACAGCTTACCTCTGCACGAGATTGTCTTGTGAGTACCCGCTGATATGCATTTCTTCGAAAGTCAACTTGATCATGGTCAGGAAATGTTAATGGTAGTTTTCATAAACTCGTTTCAATATTTTCTAGCTACTGATTACGCTTGATGCTGCTCTACGCGAGCTTAATGACTTTTCGACGACCGGACCATAAGGCTTCGCAAGGAAACGTGAGATCCCTTCTAACTCAAATTCGGTTTTGCCTTGTTGCAGCTTCGTTTGTATGACACGAGGCTGGCAGAATCGAGCTGACAATTGGCTAGTAACGCCTGGATCGCTTCAATCGCGTAAAATTGAACCCGCCAGCCACTGCCGGATTCCAGATGGGTATTGGATGCCCCGGGTGCCCTCTGCTAGTCACAGAGCCTCCAAACACTAGGCGTGTAGGATCATCTTCCGAGCTCAACTCAGTTGACTTCTCTGCCAAACTTCTAGCCCTCGAATTGACCAAGATGCCTCCCTTGAACCTCATGGAAAAGACCGAGGAGACCGAGTCGAGGTCACCTGTCAAGCCGGGAGCATTTCGCAAAGCAGTGACAATATCCCCGACAGTCACACCTATCTCGCTACGAACCGTGAACTGGCGTTCCAACGTTGAGCGTGCCCCCGTACGGGAGAAGTGTAACGAAACAATGACCTGTTTGACGGGTGGCTGACAGAGTAGCATTCTGCGCAGACTCGAAGTTTCCGGCAGCGCAAAGACGGCCCGGAAGTCGCGAAAGGATAGGCGGGCGTCATTTTGGTCATGGCAAGTTTTGACGCAGACTGACGCATACTGAACCATGCCCATACTTTTGTACCTGTCCGACAAGTATGCGGACTGTAGCTGTGGGTGAGGTACGTGGAGCCCGATCTCTCCGCCTTCAGTAGCTTCAATAGCAGCAATGTGCTGCTCGGCCTTGACGCCAGAATAGAGTGTGCCGGTAGCAGAGACCGCGAGTCTCTTCATGGTGAGGTCTGGCGCGAGGAACAGTTTTGCTTGGAGGAGGGAAGAGTTCTCGATGTTGGTCTTGAAGGCATGGCAGACTCGAGTAGCGTGCAGCAACTCCTCCATTGAGAGGTAGTCGAGCACTTCATCACAGAGTTCGGGAATGTACATGAGCTTTTCGATGGGAGTGCCGTTCCTAGCATCGCGGCCCGCGGCGATGTCTGAGTACCGCATGGGAGCTAGTGGCGCTTTGTTGGTAGAGCTGTGTTGTTCTGAGGTGGCTGCAGTATTTGAGGAAGATTCAGCTTTGCCGAGCGGCTGGGACGTCTTCGACGATGAAGTCGGCAACGCTTTCGATGGCTTCTTGAAGACAACCATATTGGGCGTGCGGAAGGATGGTGTGTCGCGATGGTATGTCGTGTGTCTTCCGAAGCTTATGAATGGTGGTTTAGCTTATGACTCGAGCCAGCGGGTCGCGTGTTAAATAATAAGCGTTCACAAGTGGGTACAAGTGAAGGTGGCCCTGGGTGGCAGCAGGTGTTGGTCAACAGCTGGAGTGGCTTGGAAGGGTTTCCAAAAAGGCAAGAACTACTATGTCAGACCGTGCAACTGCCCAGTACAATGTGTGGCTTTGTTCAAGTTCTGGCGCATTGTGCAATGTCGAGAGATGTCCACGATTGTTTGACAAACAAATATCGCATGTTCCATAAACATGGTAAAGTAGGGTTAGGGTTGTTATCATCTCCAATCGAATGCAATATGGCTCATCCTGTGTCATGCTTACATTCAAATTCTGCAGCGTAGATTTCTTCTGTATCGAATGCCGTTGGAAGCAGGCATTCTACTCACCGTGGGCTATGGCTGATAATGGATGCGAAGCACCCACTACGTCCAGCTACAAGTCTGACACGAAACGGTTAGGCGAAGGCTGGACCGTACATGCTTTGCTTATAGAGCGGACTTTCCCAAGACACAGGCGTGCGTAAGCATTGCATGTACCGCTCGTGCTTTACTATTGCTCGAACAGTGCCACAATAGACGGTTTGTTCTAGAAGGATACATGTACCTGCGGTAGACGTAATGCCTCGAATGTTCTCAGCCTCCACCTCGTTATCAAAGCGAGACTTCTCACTCGCCACATCGTAAAAAAAAACACAGCGATTGCGTACGCTCGCAGGCAGCAACTGTAGGATGGGCCCACTCTTGCTTTCTGCATATACGACTGTGGCAAAGCAAAGCGTGGCGGGCTATAATTAGTGACATGTAAGCTTTAAGTTATGCTCGCGGGCGCTTGCGGGTTGGTTCTGGTTAGCGCGCGGCGCGGAAAGCGCGACTGCGCCCCAGCAAAAGAACCCTTGGTTCTGGAGCTGCGCGGCGCTCTCACGGCATCTTACTACATACTTCATACATCATCGCCAGGAAATATTTTGTTGCGAGAAGGAAGACTTCTTGCTCAAACACCATACTCTTTACTGGCAATTGTACACAGGCTATCGCGCTGAGACATTGCTTGAAACTCGCATACCAGAGCGCCCAACACGCAACTTCAGGAGTAAATACGCCAACACTGGATAAATATCACCACTTTTAGGCACCAGCAATCATGGCCGTGAGTGGAACCGAAATACCTGCTATGCGATCTTTGTCAGGCGACAGCATCAACGGAAACGATAGCAGCCCCTATTTCCAGGAACTCTAGCTGACAGACCGCGACAATGCAGTACAACAACACTTACGGCGGCGGCTACGGCCAGTCTAACCCTTACGACAACGCGCCTCCACCTCAGTATGGTATGGCAAGCTCTCGCCGACCTCGCTAAGTAAAAGCGCTTACACTCCTCATAGGCCAGCAACCCGTAGAAATGCAGAACATTGGCCAGTCCGACAACCCTTACGCCCAACAACAAAACCCCACAGACCCCAATGCCATCCTCAACGACTGTCGCGCTGTCGGCCGCGCGATCGATGACCTCGAATCTCGCCTCGCTGCTCTCCAGCGCAGCCAGCGCCAATTCATCTCCTCCTCTGGCGACTCCAGCAAGGAAGTTGACGCGCTCAGCGCGGACATTATGAGTGGATACCGTGGACTCGCCGACCGTGTCAAGCGCATCAAGTCTCGCCCTGAATCTCAAGATCCCAGAAACAAGCCTCAAGTCGATGCGCTCGACCGCCGTATTCGCAAGGCTATCAACGCATACCAGCTAGTCGAGACGCAGTTCAGGAAGGATGTGCAAGAGCAGCAGCGCAGACAATTCCTCATTGTCAGACCCGACGCGACCGAAGAGGAGATTCAAGAGGCCACTAGTGAAGGCGCGGATACCCAGATCTTCCAACAGGCGCTCATGAACTCTGACCGTCGCGGCCAGGCGCAGAGTGCCCTCTCGAACGTTCGCCAGCGTCATGCCGCCATCCAGCAGATTGAGAAGACCATGCTTGAGCTTCAGCAACTCTTCCAGGACTTGGATGCGATTGTCATGGAGCAGGAGCCTATGGTGCAAAATGTTGAACAACGTGCTATGGACACACACGAGCACCTGGAGCAAGGAAACGTGCAGCTTGACCGTGGTATTCAGAGCGCCAGGGCTGCGCGTAAAAAGAAGTGGATCTGCTTCGGAATCTGCGTTGCCATCATCTTGGTGATTGTCATCATCATCCTGATTTGGGCTGGTGTGACTGGCAAATTCGTGAGTCCTCACTGGGCATAAATTGACAAGACACAGCACTAACAGTCATGACAGAGCAGCGGCAACAAGAACAACAGCGGCAACTAGATGCAGCCATCAAAGGAAGGAAAGCCCGAAACACCCACGCCTGTTCTACACCCGTCCCTTCAGCACTATTCCACTCGCGAATCCGCTTTCTTCGGGGCTCTGCACGAAACACCATCTATCTCATCTGTCACTTTTCTCCGATATCAAGATCCCCAGCAAAATCTCTTCTGCGATACCACTTGGCTTGGGTTCAATCACATTTCTGTCGGCCCTGCAGGACTACTACGAGGTCGTTTTATCCGACTTCTTGAACAAGGCGCTGTGGATGAATACAGCTGCCTGAGGTCGAAGTCTTCTCGTTGTGATGAGACATGTACCTCTGTTCTTCCATACTTTTTTTTTTTGTGTGTACTGTACCAAAAAAGGGAAGAATCAGCGCGGCGTTACTCATCTTTTTCTTGCCTTAGATAATAATTCTTACGAATAAGAAATAAAAGGCTTTCATCTTGGAAAGGGCTTCGTTTTGCGTGAATTACACTTCTGCTTCTTTCGAGCGTCTCATACTGCACATGATCATCCTTCGACTTCAACAGCCCTGCTGCCCTCGCTCAGGTCTGGCATCCAGCCCTTGGGCCTCTCAGCTCCACGAACGGTAAGTCCGTACAGCGCACGCTCAACCTTCTCCACGCTCTGCCGCATCACATCGGCTTTCTTGTCGACTTCCTTGCCAAAAGGCCCTGTGTTGCTAGTGTTCAGCGACTCGAGCGCAGAGCGCAACTGGCGCAGATCCGTAAGAATGGTGCGTTGCGACGACGCAGAAGCAGAATCCACCTCCATAGCATCACTGCCACTACCAGCGGCCTCCGGCCTCGGCAACGCACCGCTAGTTGCCATAGCAGTGATGGCAAACCTCATCAACTCGCCCGTCATGTCGTAAATTCCCAGAACATAATCCTCAAAGCCCAGGCCCACGCCGGGGCCTTCGGCGTCGAGAGCACGGATCTTGGACACGGCGTCTTCGTAGGTTAGCAGGGAGGCTGTGGTGAGGTAGTGCTCGAAGGAGGCGGCTTCGATGTACTCTTGGTGGCCGCCGGAGATCTGCCGGGCGTAGCGGTGGGCGTTGAGGTTTTGCAGGTCGTGGGAGATGGCGGCGTAGGAGGTGCTGATTGTTGTATAATAGGGCTGGTTGGACTTGGTTATGTTGGGAGGGAGAGGTTTGTTCAGGGCGCGGAGGCTGTTGGCGGATTAGTTTGGTTGCTTGTGTTGATTAGATGGCGGTGGTGTCTTTTTGCCACCATTGACTGGAAGGGTATTAGGGTGATGTTTACCGCTGAAGTGTGAAGATGCTGGTATTAATATTAGCTTTGCATTGAGGTTTTCTTGGAGTTATCTGATACTTTACATCTTCTTGGATGAAGCTGTGATATCTCTCGAGGCTTTGATGATGCGCTCTCTGCGGTCGTGGTGCTCGTCTAGTTCTGCGCGGAAGCCTTCGAACATGGACATGATTGGCGACGAGCCAGTGGTACTCTCTTGCTCGTCCATTGCTGCGTGTGGTCGTTTGACGCCCATTGGTGTAATGTATGTGGATTTTGTTAAGATGCGATGCTCGTATGCAGGGTCTTGCTGCTTGATGAGGTGTTGCTCGACCTGGAGTCGGAGCTTCCGCTTTGGGACGCGGCAAGATTCTTTCGTGTTGCGACGCCAGATGTTGTGCAACATCAAGTCCTGTATTTACCAGGCCACCACCTTCGCATGCTCTCGGCTCTTGATTGCCGGTGCGACGGAGACGACGAAAAGCTATTGGGCGTCAAAACTGCTGAGGAGCAGTGCTGGCGCATGAGTATGCGCACGGCGGCCACCACCTGAGATGCTCATACTGAGGCATCTGATGGCTTCTGCCACAATATTGATTCCGGGTCAGCAGGATGCTAATGTAGATGCGGCCAACGGGCCTCGAATAAATTGATAGGATGTGCGCTGATAGTGCTAGGTGTATGCCTCCATATATTGATTTGCGCCACCAAGACATCGCAGGCAAACTTCTTGCACCTCGCCGCGTCACCTAATGGACTCGCTCCTATTCAATGGAGAGTCTCGCGCCTCGTACCATCTCGTGATATCTACGCCAGAGTGGCTGCTTCTGGTCCTGCCGCGGTCCGGCCAGATCCTCCTCCGATTTCAAGAAGCATCGGATCAGCAACTGTGCGTGGATAGCAGGTGTAAAACGCCAAGTTCGATCGTTGCTTTGAGCAGACTGGAGTAGCGGTGGGCTCCTGACCCATAATGTTCTTTGTCTCAGCAAACCTGTCAGCCGCCGCTTGGCTGCCACGAACATGGCAATACAGGTAAGCAAGAGCGCCACTTCATCATGTTTGTCGCGCAAGACAGAAATGCAAAGTGAATGGTGAACTTTCCATGCCCAAGCTGTCTATAAAAGTAAAGCGCGTCTCGATTCTATGAAATCTTGGAACGCAACACCACACAGTACTCCAACTCACGCCGATCCACCGCAAGTAGCTACGATGCACTTCTTCACGTACGTGGGCGCCGGCCTGTCCTTCCTCTCCGTATCCAGCGGCCTTCCAACTTCACCGCCAAAGCCAAAGCATTGCGACGCTCTCATCGAATATGCTCCCTGGCACGTCTCTGGGATAGTCGTCTACAACGCAGAGCCCGCTGCTCCGCTTGGCTCCTCCATCGAATTCCGCGTCAGAGACACCAACCCACGTCTAGAGTTCGACACAAAGTGTGAGCTTTTCATGCCTGTCGGCACAGGCTCGAAGCCTGAAGACACGCACCGCTGGCAGGCGTGCGAAGACAAGCGAGTGCGCTTCCTGTATCAGCCGGGGAACCTTCGGCTGAGCAGGAGCTATCGTGACGATTGGTAGGATCAGCATGAGATTTGCAATTGGCAAAGTGGATGTATGGCTAACAACGTTTGCAGTCTTGGCCCGCCTCCGTACAACGGCGGTGTTTTCTATGGCAACGCCGACACTCACTTCGAGGTCGCTCGAACAGATAACGCTGTGGTGTGGACGCAGACGGCAATGGAGGTCCCAATCACTTCTCAAACTTGAGAGTGCGTTTCTAGCAATTCTTTATACCGATGGCACGAACGGCGTTCGAGGTTGTTTGGTGGCATGGCACGAGCATGTGAGTAATGAAACAACAATGAGAATCAGTTCCACACGAAGCTTTCATCTCGATGGCCTGCTTTTGAGGTTAGATCCAGTGAGGGTGCTTTGCGACGCAGCGCGTACCTATGATCACACGGGCTATGACTAATTAATAATTCGTCTCGGCTCCTTGAGGCGGCCAATGGTTCTTAGTTTGGACATGACTGGGAGTCTCGCACATTGGAGCTCCAGCACTGCTTCAGCTTATACTCAGCGCTGAGCGGTTTACAACTTCTCGAGTCGATGACACGACCACGCTCGACCACGGAACCAGTCTGGTGGTGGCAGCAGAGTTGCTTGAACGATCTCAATGGTACATATCCATCGCTGTGGCTACCTAAGCTGATCACGTAGGCTCATGAACGCATGAGTGAGCCCGGGACAGAGTCTATCTCTCAATGGTTCTTGTCCCACTTTGGGCCTTTGGGAACTGATTGCAATTGCATCAAGTCCTATAGCAGCAATCGAAGCAAGGTGAGTATCTCAGTGGCATGCTCAGTTGAAAACAGTTTCAACAGGAGGCAAACGCGGTAACGGACCTGCCAGCCCAGGTGGATGACCTGGAGACTTACTACAGATTTGTTACAGACCAGAGGCCCGGACTCCCGGCCGACAAACCCGCCGCACTGACAACTCTCTTCGCACGCGACAGCGCAGACCTCCCGCCGGAAGGCGACATGACAGGCGACCAAAAAGCCACCTTCCTCCAATATCAAGACAGCGTTGAACGCGCCATTCAAGGCGCCCTTCTAGTGGCCCCGAGATTTGGAAAGAATGGCCGAGTCCGTAGTTACTACGCCATGTTCAAGGTACCGGACCCGAACCTCTCTACACCGCAGTGCGAGAGAGCATTTTGGCTGCGACCAATTCACACCTCAGTTAATCACTTCTTCTTGGCCTCCGACTTTCACATGCTAAATTAAAGCGCAATTTTGGCAAATAGGAACCCCTCGAATTTCCAATACTACCTCAATACTACAAGTCTCTCACCTTCACTGAAGCAGCACTGCACACCCCGACATACACACGGCTAACACATAGAGAGACGCTAATGACAGATTCATATAGAGCACCTGCGAAGCACGAAGACTAGACTCTCAACCATGCCAACCGCATCGTAGGCGGCCACCCCGTCGCAACTGTTCCGACGCCTCTCCACGATCCTCGCCACGGATCTCAGCGATGGTGCTGATCTGCTCGAAATTACGTACATACTTGTCCTACGGAACCTTCTCAAGAACTTCAAGCGGTGCGGTAGCAAAGCATATGCTTTTCTGCGAATCGTAGTTCCATACATCGTACTGGTATCCGGCGTCTACGGTGATGATCCACCGCCAGGACCCACAGGCCGCGCTCGATGGGGTTTCGGCCTTCGCTGCAGAGATCATCGAGACTCAGAGGCGCGGTGCGAACGTGGCAAAGCACGCCAACGAGACCGACAGGGCTGTCAGAGACACTCGAGGTGGTGTGAATTCGGAAGATGCGAGAGAAGCTTGTGCCAGTGGCACCGATCAGAACTGCGAGGGAAATGATTGCGGGTGTCGCAGCATCGATCAAGACTGCGAATGCGCTGCAGTATGCTTGAACGATGGCGTGAAGGTCGAAGCTGCCCTGACTGAGAGGCGCAAATCCTCGTTGGAGGAATAATTGGGCAGCGGGGTTTTGAGCCAGGTTCTCAGCCTTCTGCATATGGTGACCTAGTACATTCGATGGGAACGAAATATCGGGGCGCGAAGCAGAAAAGACGCAAAAGCATGACTCGGCATTGGCGTCATGGGTGGTGTCGGGGCGTCAGGATAAACATGAAGTCTTCGATCGTAACTTTACATACATGACAAATGACAGAATGATGATCAAAGAGCGACAATGATCACATTTGATCCCATGTGCCTACAAGAGCATTTCTTGGTGCAGGCGGACTGACTGTTCAAAGGGTCCGAATACAGTCCAATCTCCAACTAAATGTCGGTTGCGTTGCCTTGAGAACTGGATAGAATTCCTATGTTCAGGGCTATATTCAGGATGCTGCAGCATCAAACCCGAAGAGCGAGTCGAAGAGATCCTCAGTGCCGCCTTCATTCGCGGCGAGCAAGTCGTCAAATACGCCGCTATGTGACATGCCCGGTTCGCTGACACCTCGCATGCTGCAGTTATTGGTATGCTGCGTCTCAGCATAGTCTATGGTAGACCACTCTCCCGGTCCCGCGGCATCAAAGACTGGCTGCTGGGCCGGATCGAAGACAAAACTGTCAACAATAGCCGCCATATCAATATCTCCCAGGTCTGCATCAAACCTAACATTTTCCCATGCATTGTGACCCGTCAAGCCGCTTGGCACATGATTTTGTGGTGTGGAATTGGAGATGTTCATCATCTCATCATCGCCATCGCCTAAGTCTTCCGCTCGTGACCTGTCAGCGCTCAGACCAGCACCAACATCAACTCCCAACCTCTTTGCAAGTATCAACAGAGTTTTCATCGACTGCCGCGGGGCATGACATTCCTTTTGCTGCTCTGAGAGCACTTCAAGACAATGGCGAAGCATTTGCTGAGACTGTGATCCTGCAGGCCGTTGCGCCGCAACGCGGGCATGGATGGTACCGCTCGCATACGTGGCGTATGAGATGAAGTAGGGACAGGTCTTCAGACAGAAGTGCGCCTTGTAGAGCCGTAGAATGGCATCGATCTCTGTTGCAGCTGTTACGCAGGCGCTGAAAGCCGATTCCGCGTGCTGCTCCTTCGAAAGAGCTTGCAAGTGCCCTTCGGACACAAAGGGCCGGGAGAGAAGGATCACTACAGCGTAATACATCGCACTGTACTCGAATTTAGCGATTTCCCAATGAGATGCGACGTTCCCTACTTACAGCAGTGATAGCGAGTGCGGAAGTATATCGAACTTTGTCATATCATGCCATCTCAAGTCCAGATGCTCCGGCAAGGAATTGCGCCACTTCTCCAGGTCAGCTGCCACCACATTGTATGCTTCCATCAGAGTTTGAGAGTCTTGCTCGCGCGATGACTCAGTATAAAGAGTTGCAACGATAGATTCAGCGATACTGCTAAGCCGACATAGCTTTGATGTCGTAGATATGCTGCGAGTAGGAGTGTCAAGTTGCTGTGGCATCGCGGCGAAGGTCAAGCTATTGAACGACTCGAGCTCTTCATAATCGTCTACGAAGAGGGCAGGCACTGAACAGTCAGCAGCTCGCAGGCGAACAGGACGGCCTTGGTATATCGATTGCACTTTGTCTGCGTCTGAGCCAGCTCTAGTCAGCATAGTACCCACAGCGTAGACAAAATCACGTAACATACTGTAGGCCGCCCAAAATATTCGTCGGCCAATCTCTCGATCTTCTGCAGACCCGCGCTGATAGAAAGCGGAGTTGGTAGCGTGTATACCAAGATCTATGATCATGTTTATAGCAATTCCCATATACTGCCATGAGAGACTTCTCTCATCGCACCACGCGAAGAGTGTATTTGCCATGAGCAGTAGAGCTTGAATAGTCGTGACACTGCTTTTAGTCAACAAATGTGTGTCCGCTCGGTACAACGTCTCTTCCGCTGTCCTTCGGAAAGCCATAGCACTGACACAAGAGTCATTGCTTAACTCAGCTGCGTATTTGGCAGCGACAAACAAGATGACGTTGAGAAGCAAATCATTGAAGTAGCGGCCACGACGTGCCATGTCTCTCATGAAGGCGGGCCTGTACACAACACTTCCTGTGCAATGTTGGCGATTCCAGAATATTCCCAGCAGATTATAGCCCACTGTGGTATCAATGGAACCAAAATTCAATCTCCCAGACTTCAAGTTGATGGGCTCCAGCTGACCTACGAGTTGTAAGTTCTCCGCTGTGTTTTGCTCTCCTGGGGAAAGGCCCGAAAAGCGGTACTTACGTTGCTTCGATGCCTCAGCAAATAAGTCTTTGCTTGCAGTGTTGTCCTCCATATCGGGTACAGCAAGCAGACCAGGAGTGTTTGGATGTGTGAGTGTTATTGCGTTGTGTAGAGCGCTGGAAGGTCCATGGTATCGGCCAGTGGTCACGGCCTTCGACACTGGCGTGCTGAGTTCCTGCGCTACGTTCGGAGTCGCAATAGGCTCGCTTGACACTGTCTGCAATCCCTCCAAAGATGCTCGTAAAGAAGCGTTTTCGGCCAGCAGCTGCTCGATCTGCGAATTTGAGGGCCTAAATGCGTTCAGCTCTAGTCGCAGCCTTGGGACATCGTCTCAACTTACCTTTTGCTAGTCTCTCGCTCGGCATATGTACATTCACGGCCGTAAGTGGTACATTTCGCGCACTTGGGTTTCTCATTGTCACATCCGAGCTGCCGATGGCCAGCGCTTAGCATAAGAGCATTCGGAAGACCTGAGTCTCTGCTGGAAGGATCTTACCTTTCTCCGCCGACAAAAACCACAGGCGGCGGACACTCTTTGCTTACGCTGCCTTGACGGCGAATTGTTCGCCATACCAATAGATTGTATTGATTCTTCTTCCGTTCAAAGGCTGGACCAGACCCGTAAGATTCAGAAGTCTGCTTTGTCAGCATCATCGCGACGCGGAGATCCGCTCCGAAAACATATGGCACATTCGTGCGTTCTCGATGGTCATACGCGAGAAACTCACCACTGTAGGGATATCGAGAGGCGTGAGATCGAGAACATTTGATGGCGATATGATAACAAAGAACGAGGGGCAAAATTACTCTTCCATTTCCATCCGCTGTTCAAGCACCATCAAGCTCAAGACTCGCCCTCCACGCGGATCGGCGTCCGTTCCTCCTCGCTCGCCACCTCAAATTGATCCTCTTCTTGCTTTCAACACTACGACAACCAATTGCTAGATACAAACGCCATGGCCGGATCAGCATACTCGGTCCAATGCCTAGAATCCAGATCAAATGCATGATCGTGGCCGTGGGCGATATCGAAGCGCAGCCTTATTTCAGGAAGCTTCTCCTTGATCAGCTTCACAAGAGCTTGAGATTGGCGAAGGTATACAACAGAATCGTCATCACCATGTATGATCCAACTTGTCAGTGTTAGCAGTGGTCGCGACAATTGCACCGTAGGTATTGACTTACACAGCCTTTGGCAGCTTTGCGCCCGCTGCCAGCCTCTCTAAAGGTAAGTGTTCGGACTGGAGCTGCACGCCACCGTGTTCAAACACCTCCTGCCCAAAAAGGCCATACTGTGTCAACGCAACAAGAAAAGGGGTACGTTCGAACCCGCCTTTGCTTGCCACTGTCTTCCGCTTTTCTGCCACCCAGGCCAGCGCCTCGTCTTTGGAAGGCATCTCTTCGGCAGAGAAGCGGAGGACCGTAGGTGCGCCTTCTGGCGGTCCGTCATTCCAGATCCCATCCCTCAAGTCTACCGCAGGGTAAGTCAGCGCAAGTGCTGAGATCTCGTCTGAGTGAGACATTGCAAGCTGTGCGGCGTAGTACCCGCCAGCAGAGCCGCCTATCAACAATGCACGCTCATAGTCGACATCGAAGCCGGGGGCCTTGCGCTTCAGTACTGATGGCAGATCATTGCGGTACCACATCCAGAAGTCTTCAAGATCTTCCAGTTGGTCCGCTATGCCATTCTGGGTCGGTAGAAGCCGGTAGTCAGCAGATACAATGATCGCATCGTGATCAAGGGCGAGTTTGAGAGCCCATGGAGCGAAGAACGGCGCGAAGAGCGAATGCGCTGTGGAGAAGAAGCCACCATGCACGTTGATTATGACGGGATGCAACCCGGGCTTGAGATCTTTGGGGATGAGCACAGCCGCTTTGATCTCATGGTCCGAGACGATCTTGTATCTAGTCTCGATTAGCGAGTGGATGGTGTTGCTTTGCGTATAGAGACGCACGTTTCTTCGAAAATGTTGAACGGGTCGAACTCCGAATCGTCCGGCCAGTTGACAATGGACATTGTGTAGATCCTGGCCTGATGTATGGATTCTAGGACAGAATTGATATTTGCTGTGAATCATGGCACTACAGAGCGATGCTGGGGTCTATATATGTGTCTGATAAATACATATGGTTCTTACAACATCACAAGATCGACGCGGATGGGGATGATCCGTCTCCTCATCAGCTGACGGATGTGAGATCCGCTTCTTCGCTGACATGATTAAACACGGGAATATAGATCCGTCAATACAAGTATCATTAGAAATCATTACAAAGCCATAGTACATCATCAAGATGGTTAGCGAGCCTCAAGTAGGTCGTGACGACTAGTTGACCAAACAATAAACATCGTTGACGCACAGATTCAGGTAATACAAAATGTGTCAAAGAGACCATCAATACAACCCTAACCCTGCATCGGCTTTTACATGTACATACATTTGCAGCTACATGCGCATGTGTACTGGAAGCGAGGAAGGCGACCCATCGGGGTAGTTTCGAGGTTATCTGCCGTTCACACGAGTCGTCTTCATGACACCGATTTCACCGACTGGTGCGAACTTTTTTGATGTAATATCATCCATTCGTACCATTAAGACCATTAAGAAATAAGACTTTTCTAAACATAGATATGTACAATCCATCATGCCAACTTCAAGTACCCAAGCTTCACCCAAATATGTTGATCGTGTCTCGCCAACAATCCATCTAGTTGCAGTAGGACTCGTTGGTCTGCTTGGTGATAACACCGGCATCAATCAGAGTGGTGTAGCCCCAGTAGTCCTGCTGGACACCCTCGCCATCAACCTTGTCCATGGTGTAGGTAACAGCAGTCCAGAAAGAGCCACCAGCGAGATCCTTCTGCCAGGCGTAGCGCTGGGTGTCGAAGAGGAGCTTCCTGGCAGCGAAGGTGTTGTTGTACATGGTCTGCAGCGACCACTCTCCGACGAAGGTAGGGAACTTGTTCGAAATGGTCTTGAGGTATGAGCTCTGGCCACACACAGTAGGAGCGACGTACTGGGCATAGGTACCGGCAGCGGCGAAGTAGTAAACGTGGGCGTCGATGACCAAGTTCTTGGACGAGTCGAAGAAGGGCGCCCAGAAGTCGGGACCCTTGAAGTTGTCTTGGAGCATGACAGGGATCTTCTTGTTGAGCTTCTCGACCTTCTTGAAGACACCATCCATGTAAGTCAAAACCCAGTTGGCACCAGCATCACTGAGACCAGCAGGTGAGCCGAAGCCGGCGAGGTGAGTGTCGGACGCCTCGTTAATGGCACCAAAGGTGAACGCGTTCTGGTGGCCAGAGTTCTTGATGAACTTGAGAACCTCATCAACAGCCTTGAATGAGTAATCGAGGTTGGTGGTGTTCTGGAACCAGTCGCCGTGGCCGAGAGCCTCGCCGATATCGAGACTGTTGACACCGCCGGGAAGCGAGTGGAGGCCGACAATGATGTGCATGTTGTACTTCTCGATGGCATACTTGGTGATGGTGCTGAGGTACTTCTGCTGGTTACCGGTGTAGAACTGAGAGCCAGGGACCTTGACCCAAGCAGCGTAGGTAGTCGGGATGCGGAGGGTGTTGACGCCGACGGATGCAAGCTTGTCGATAGTCGAGGTGTTCAAGAAAGAGGCATAGCGAGCCTCGAAAGCGGGACCACACTTGTCACCAAGATTGCCACAGAGAGTCCACTCATCAGGAGCACTCGGGTCAAGGGAGTTGAACCACTCCGGGTCATGAGTCTTCTCCTTAGCCAACCAACCGCCAAGGTTGGCACCGTTGGCCTTGTAGGTCTTCCAGTCGATGTAGTTGCCACCATTGACACCCTTGGGCCAGTTGATGTTGTGGCTGTACCGAATGTCGCTAGCGACTTCCTTGATGATGTCGAATGGGCACTGGTCGTGGTATTGGACAATGTTGCCGTGCTTGCTGCCGGCATCCTTGTGGAGAACCACACCAACTTGCTTCAAGAGGTTGTTCAAATTTGTTGCAGTGTCACTGATCACGGTGCCGACGACCTGGTTCACAGCGTTGAGGATATCTCCCAGAAAGCCGGGAGTTGGTGTTGGAGCTGCTGCGGCTGAAGAAGCCAGCAAGGCAGTGGTGATGGCAATTTGAGGACGCATGGTCGAAGATTGTATCGATTGTCAAATGAAGGCAATGATGTGAATGCTGTGAAGAAATCAGTATCCTCGATGGGAGCGGCAGCTTTATATGTTCAATCTCCAGGACCGTATAGATGATCTGTGTTCCAACAAGGCCGTTAACCATTGGCCAGATAGGACTTCCGCCTACGCCATGCCTACGGTACATCTGTCAGAGATCTAACTTCGAGCGCTCAGTGGGCCGGCGTGGCGATCCACATGCAGCCTATTTCCCACGTGGAATTCCATTTGGAAGCTTGCGGGATCTGCCACAAAGCAAATCCTGGTCTCAATCGGCGACTTGTATCGATATGGCGATCAGCGACATCATCGTGGAGATACTAAGCGAAAATCTCCCATCGTGGCTGACAACGTATAAGGTAGCGCAAAGCCAATCTTCCTTAAGGAATATCAACTGCAGGTGATTGGTAGCTGTAGCCCGTGATTGCCACAGGGTTGGTAAGCCGCTCGATGATGCAGGGCGTATCCAAGCAAGATTCGCGAAGGAAGTCCACGCGCGGGACCTGCATCTCTGGCGATAAGGTTCTGGCAGGTGCCTGGCCCGCCCGGTCGACCTCGTATCTTCAGGTTGAATTTTACATCAATATTAGGGTCATGTCTTAGCGGTAGAGCGACAGGTGGAGTGCAAGCCGCAACGGGCGAAAAGGAATCTTGCAATTAGGGCTTGCTGCCGAAGGCCGGCCTGGACAGACAGGCACGGACAGGAAGCGTGCCTTTTGCCACCGTTCAGCGCCGGGACCCATGATGTCCGGAATTTCCGGGTTTCCCAAAGGGTGTGCGACGGAGCATCTTCTGCCATCATTATTGTCATTGTGGGCTTCGCTGCGAGATGGTAGCGCTTTTGTCACGCGTTCGCAGTGGACAGGCATCGAAATAGCACTCATGGCTACTCTACGCCTCAATGTGGCACACGGCTGGCAGGCCATCTACCCGGTGCACCCATTGATAGTCGTACAGTTGAGATGGAGCATATAGCACCTAAGGCCGTCCGGAGGTCAGGCTCGCAAGAGAAGGCTCCGAGAGCACGGAAGATGATGAAGAGCTGAGGATGGAGACCAACTGGAGTCTTGTCTAGTGTCATCCGGAGATCTCCACAAGCCTGCATCATGCAGTTAGGGCTCTCGACCGAACATCCGGATCCTTGCAGTTCAACAGCTTTTAAGCTTGTAAGCGTGATTGATAGTCGAGCTTTGCTATGGCCCATAATGCGTTTGGGTAGAAAAAGCACAAGCGCATTCAGGGCTTTCTGCTTCTTCGGCGTACCGATCGAGATGCCACCTGTATGGTCCGCGACGGCAATGTTTGCCAGGAGCGCCTATGATACTGAAGTGGTCGCACAAGCTCGACAAGCAACGTTCTCACTAAAGCTTGACTGCCGTCCATTCGAGACTCAGAAGGCGCCTCTTTGCAGTATACCCTGCGAGTTCTGGTACAAGTTTTCTCACATCTCCTTATCTGCAGGTCGTAACTTGATTGTCCCTCAGGCGTGTAACATGAGCATTCGTCATGAGCGGGCTCCCCCGTGGCGGTTCGGCAGTTGCATCGTTGCAGAATCTAGAATCATGAATCGGCACATCTTCGCATGGCTAACATGTACCCACTAGTATATCGACACAGTTTTACTTTGGTGCCTGAATTTCCTGGCGGTCGATTTCCGCATATCTTCACACCAGCTCCGAAAGATACCGAAGCCCTAAGTGAGGTTGTTAGGGCACAGCTCGAGCTGGTTACTGGCGACGAAGTCTGAAGTCACATCCACGCGTTGATGCGTGTCTCGCCGCACAGCACTGAGCGGCAAAAGGCCCAACTACAGAGATCGACTACGTCTAGCAACTAGCAGTGGTTTCGACTATGTGGGCATTCTCAACAATGTGGGAGCCGACAAAGATTGGGAAGACCGTGACTGCAAGCATGGGTGCGCAGAAGCTGGCTACTTGAGCAGCGAAGGCGTCCAGTATCTGCACCAACATCGATCATCTTCTCTCATCAACAGATACTTCAGAACCATGCGTTACACTTCTCTTGCTCTAGCCGCATCGTCGGCAGCCTATTCTTCAGCCAAGGTCATCGAGGTCTCTGATACACTTCCAGTCTCGCCAGTGCCGTATGTCGTCCGTCACTTGGATGGCCCGAAGGTTTTGCTTGCGGATGATGTATTCCGATTCCTGAGCAACGAGAACACCACAGGCACTGGCCAAGCGAATGAGACTGCCGATGGCTTTAGCATGCTGTTGTGCAACGGCAAGCCTAACGATGCTGTGCCTCCTCACTACGTGAGTAATGAACTACATGTCCATAGACCAAAGAACTATTGAGAGCTTACTAACCCCTCTCTAGCACACTCGCTGGCACGAGACCTTCATTCCCATGACCGGAATGATGACTGTGTGGGCTGACGGCGTGCCCAAGGATCTCGGCGAGGGTGACTTCGCCATGGTCCCTGCCTACCACAACCACAGCTACCAATTCATCGCTCAAGAGACAGAATTCCTCGGCCTCGTCCAGCCTGCGGGCTTCGATGACTTTTTCGCCAATGTCAGCAACGCGTGGGCTCCGAAGTACAATGTGCCATTCCCGCCCGACCAAGGAATCGCCTTCCCTGGCCAAAAGTTCCAGGCCGCTGTCAAGGCATACGATATCAACCAGATCTCTGCGAACTGGAGCGAGCCCGTGGTCAGCCAACACGGATGGCACTCTGGCAATGTGTCTCTTCCCAACGACTCCAAGACGCCATACTTCCTTCCCAACGGCGCTGGTCCCCATTACTGGCATGAAGCCGCCGGTGCTGTCATCTCACCGCTCGCCACACCTGTTCAGACTGATGGTAACTTCACCATTGCGCACGTCACTCTCCGCAAGAGCCAGAGCAACAGCACTTCGACCTGGACTTCGGCCGACCACCAGTTCTTGTACGGCATGCGCGGTGAAGTCACCGTTGGTCTCGACGGCGAGGAGGTCAAGTTCATCTCCGGCGATTCTGTCTTCATCCCTGCCGGTAAGCAGGTGTCTATCAGCTCGAGGGTGAACTACAGCAAGTTCTTGCTTTGCGCTGCTGGATCGAACGGCGTGGACACGCAGATGATCAAGGCTGGAAAGACGTGGGGATACTCTACGCCTCCGGCGCATTGATACGTCTCATTCTGACGTGAGCAGGTTGGTTCAGATGCCACTAAAAGGGAGTCTGTCGGTTCTATTGTACTGTAGGCAACTTTGGTATATGATTGTTATAGAGCCACAACTGAGATATGAGGAATACATATGTGGCGAGATCAACACACAAGGGTAGCAACAGTGAATTCACTCGCATTTCATTAGACCGCTATTACTGAGACTGAACAGTTGTCTCTGGGTTTGTCTTTAACTTTACAATCCATTCTCAAGTCTTTCAGCTGAAGACATCAGACCAATATCGCTCTCCCTTCAGCTCAGCAACCCACTTCTTGGCCGTCGCTAGGTCCTCGTCCATCGCCTCCGCGCGGATTTTCGCCATAACCTCCTCGACCCCAGACCCCACCATGCCCGCACCACATAGATACAAGTGTGCGTCCTGTCTATAGAGCTCCGCAACTTCTTCGCGATCGTTCCAGATGCGCTCTTGTACGTGTCTTGCCCCACCAGCGTCTCCAGGCTTGCTGCTGAACGCCCGCCGGACGCTGACAACGCCTTGCTTCTCCCACGCGTCGAATTCCTCGCGATACATGTCGTCGCCGTCGGGCTGCTTGCAGCCGTAGAACAGCAGCGTAGGCCCGACTTTGGCGCCGTTGGCCTTCTTGATCGCCCGCTCGGCCACGAAAGCACGGAAAGGGGCCAGGCCTGTGCCGGCGCAGGCCATGACGATGGCTGTGCTGTCGTCGGCCGGGAGGTGGAAGCCGGCGCGACTATTTTTGAGGCTGACGTGCACGCGGTCTCCGACGCTCAGGCGCTCCATGTAGGTGGTGCAGACGCCGACGAAGTTCTGGGCGCTTCCGCTGCGGTTTGGCTCGTCGAGCACGGCGTAGGTTAGGGTTGCGACGGTGGGGTCCTGGAGAGGAGAGGAGGAGATGCTGTATTGGCGCATGCGCATGGGGGGTAGCGCGGCGAGGAACTGGGCGAGAGAGAATTGGGCTTGCGGGTGGTCTTCGAGGATTTCGAGGAGAGGGACTGAGAGTCCTTTTGCTAGTCTTTCTTCGAGCGCGCGAGCTTCGTTCTCGTCGGGGATTGATTTGGCAACTGCGGTTGCTACGCGGCTGCTGGCTGGTTGTTCGAGCTCGACCATACTGGATAGGACGTCGTGTGCGCTGACGGGATGGCCTTTGGGCAGGCTGGTAACGTTGGAGTGATCGATCGTGATCACGGCATCCCATGGCAATCCGAATCGCTTTTGAACTCTGTTCACAAGACTTGGGGGGTTCAGCGGCAGCACGGCGAGGTAGTCTCCAGCGCGGTATGTCGCGCCTGAAGGCAGGCGAATGCCGATGTGACGCTTTCGATACACGCCAGGCCCGGTCAACAAGGAGGTCTCGGCCACTTCACCTAGCTGAGTGTCCTGGCGGAGCAGACTAGAGCGATTCTGTACATCAATTGTCATCTTGAGGGCTTTTGCGCCGCTTCCAGCGTCTTCTGATGTCTGCGTGTCAAAGCGCTCCTTCAGCGCCGGCCAGAGTTTGTTCTCTTGCCAGTCATCGAATTTGTTGAAGATCTGGTCGCCTTGCACATCAGTCTCCTGGCGATCGACCAGACGCTTGCCTCCATTCTTTGCCAGCGCGTCGTCCACCAAGGTGGGGACTTTCTGGTAGGTATGGACCCACTCCTCTGCGGTGCACATATTAGCTGAAGCTCACCGGGTAAGCACGCCGTAACTCACTGTTGCCAACGCCAAAGACGGCATACTCCACGCCTTCCAAATCCGACTTCTTGTCCGACGAGATCCACTGCACGAACTGGCCAGCGTTGTCCGGAGGCAATCCTTCGTAACTGGCAGTGAATATTACCACCGGCACATCCTTTCCAAGCGCAGAGACGCCATCGTCCATGCTCGAAACAGTCGCAGTGAAACCATACTCAGGTGCAGAAGAGGCAAGGCTTTGGGCAAGAGCTTCGCAAGTGCCCGTATTAGACCCGTACAGGATCTTCATCGGACGCAGCTTCGCCTTGTCGTCCACTTTCGACTGGCGGGTTGCCTGTCTATCATTTGACTTCGATTCGACACCGGCCCCTACAGTAGCCGCGCGGTCGACGAAATGCGGGTCGCGGAGCCTGGCTTTCATGAAAAAGTTTTTGGGCTTTATGGTCAAGGTCATCGTGACTGCGAGACGGTAGGCCGGATCTGCTTTGGTGAAGTGAAAGGTTTGGATGAGTGTTGCGGTGGCGAGGACGGCTTCTTGCCAGGCGAAAGGGCGGCCAATGCAACCTCTCGTGCCATTTCCCTAGAGTGGAAAGAGCGGTTAGGAGCTGTGCTATCTCTGTCTGTTATCAAAAGGCTTTTTTGGAGCGGAGCTTACGAATGGTTTCCAGGAATTGTGTGGCAGCGCGTGGAAGGCTTCTTTGTACATGCGCTCCGGGCGGAAAGCCTCGACGTCTTGGCCGTACACCTGTTGTGAATGAAACATCAGTAAATGACATCAAACATCGTTCTCCGCACGACGAATGTCTGGCACGTACCTCTGGATCTCTGTGCATCTTATCTAGTAGGAGGATAATGTTCTCTCCGCCCTTGATCAGGTACCTACCGTCCATGACGATCTGGTCGCCTTTGGCGGCAAGAAGCAATGCCGGGGCCGTCGGGTACAAGCGCAAAGTCTCGCGGAGGCATGCCTCGAGGTATGGAAGCTTGCTCATGTGCTCGAAAGTCACGGGCTCCTTGCCGATTACGGTGTCGATTTCCTCCTGGAGCTTCGTGTACACTTGCGGGTTCTCGAGGAGCAGGTAGAACAGGAAAGAGAGCAGTCCCGAGGTGGTTTCATGGCCTGAATTGTGATGCCCATTAGTATACAATTCCGGCACCCAATAAAGAGAAAGAGAAACATACCCGCAACGAGGAAAGTGACCATGTTATCCATGATGCTGTCGTCACTGAGCTTCTCGCCAGTCTTGGGATCTTTGGCGTTGATCATGGCATTCAAGAGATCTTTCTTATCGTTCGGACGAGCACGGCGAGCTGCGAGGAGATCGCGAGCCGTGCTTCGACACCTTTCAATGTCTACTTGGAAGGCTTTGTCTTGCGTGCTGTAGAAAGAAGATGGCAGTGGTAACCGTTGAGTTCTGGCGAGAGACTGGTCTAGGACACCCATCATGGCGTGGACGAATGGGTGCTGGTCCTCTTGGTAGAACGAATTGAAACGGTCACCCATAGCGCAGCTGGTAGGCGTTGTTAGCTTCAGTCAGAACTAGCCTGAAGTTGATCGACCGGATAACGAACATGGCGATCGAGTCGAGCGTAAGACGGGTGAAATCGTCTGGCACGTCTATGGCACGATCAGGTCCGAAGCGGGCCCACTTCAAGACCATCTGCGAAAGGATATCTTGCATCTCTGTGATGCATGTCAGCTGGGTGCGATGATTTTCGTACCAAGGGCGGCGCAGGTACCTGGAAACATCGATTTAATGGGAAGAGGACCGAACGCGGGCATCAGCAGTCGATGAGCCACTGCAACATGATCAGCTGGAGTTTTACACGCAAGCAAGCGCCCAAAACCAGTCTCAAAAGCATTTGCACTCTGGCGAGTGTGGCAATCTTTGGATTCGACGCAAGACTAACGTACGCTCCCAATTATGTTCATGGTTGTGCGCCGTGAACAGACCATCTCTTCCGAGGTTGCGGGCTTCTTCCAATGGGCCGACGACGGCTTTCTGGAACCTCTGCTCGTCGCATAGTTCCCTTGCGATGCCATAGGAGGACGCAAAGAGCATCTCCCTGGGCATTCGGAGTCTCATTAATGGGCCTACAGAATGGGTTACTTAGTCGCTGGTGGGGAAGGCGCGGGTCAATTTCATGATTCTTCCTCAAAGACCTACCATGAATCGACGCTAGGCGAGATAAACTGGGTAGCGGGTAAGAACGATCTATGTCGAGTATGTTTCCGATCTGGGTGCCAAGTGTTCAGTAGGAATTCAGTAAGACTGAATATTTGCGACTCCATTTTCTGGAAGATGACAGCGCGAGCTGTAGAGTGCAGCGTTCATTCATTGATTGAAAGCAACTTACCAACGGATACCCTGGTGGACTTGGAATCTTTTCCGTCATCGTGACGGGTTTGAAAGCTCACAAAAGCGAGCGCGTGTGTCAGCTAGAGAGTGATAAGTTTGCAAACATGTGTATCCCAGAGAACGAGATGAGCCACGAGTACTTATTGACGTTTGCGGCACCGCATGATGTCAAAGGCCAAGGGCGTGAGTGAAGCTGCGGGCTCCACAGTGATCGCCAGGCAGAAGCGCACCGCTGTTTCCGGTCCTTTTAAGGTTATCATATGCAATCCAATTGAGCTCGTTCGGCTTCCATGAACAGATGTTTGACGAAGGTGTTTCGTAAACAAACTTTCCTACAAACGTTTAAACGTTTGTTTGGGGTTTGCGAACGGACTCAAATTACGGATGAAGGGATGGCGCAAACGAACACAAACTGTAAGGCTGGTTCGCTCTCGAGAGTGGTATAGGTGCGGTTCTGGTATCGTAATCGCATGTTAATAGATGTACGTGTACATGTACATGTCGTCCGAACAAGGATTCTGATCCGGACTCTAGAGCTTTGCCTTTAGCTCAGCGCCAACACGTGACCTTGGCGGCGCTAAGGATGCCACATTCGAACGTTTAAACAAACTCAAAACCACATTCTATGTAGTCAGTTGGTCTCAGTTTGAGTTCATCTGCCTGCGAAACATCCTAGGCATCTCTCGAAATCAACCTCGGCTGCACTAACCATGGAACAGATACTGCCACGTTCTCTTTTGCCAGGGTGGATAGGATACGCACGAAAGGTATTAGTGTTTAAGCTGCTGCCTATTTCTATACGTTATCATGGACAGACATGTGATTGCGACTGGACTGACGGTTCATGCTTTGTTCAAAAGCCTCGGTATAGAATAGCTAATCGTACGAGTCTCCAAGTTTCCTGGTTGTCAGCGCGGGTGAAACAGCAGAGTCTTCTGCGATGAGCTCATATGGAAGAGACAAGAACTTTCTTGGGGAACGTGTGTGGTAGTGGCAGCGCTGTTCCCGTGTATACTTGTGAATTATAGGTCCATGTCCGGGTTCGACGATATAGATCACCGATGCTGCGACTGCTGGAAGCCACTCCGTCCTATCCAAAGTGTACACGTATCTCCCAACAATGGGTAGCAAATGTGTCGTCGATCTTACCCATTGGTTCTTACCGCCGATGCTGCGAACTGCTATACTGTGCGGTACGCCGAAGAGCACCGGGCGGAAGCACGAACAAGGGAATGCCACACCGCCACCGCATCTGCGATCGGACCGTTGATCGGCGAGCGAGACACACATACACCTGTTTGCCCGAATGATGCACAAGTGCTACGACAAACCGTGGGTGCAGACGGAGTCGCGGTGCATAGGCGAATGGCAGCATGCGCGGGTGCGGTTGACGAGTGGCACGGCGTGACATGAGAGCTTGGAAGAGACATCAGGCGTGTCGGTGTTGCGTTGCAGTGTGGTAATGATTGCTTGCTTGCTGTCTCGTTCAATGGTGGTAATATGGAGTCGGAAGAATAAAATGCGTATCATCCTCCAGCCTGCCAGAACATCCTGTAGCAGGGCCGAAGAAGATTGTTGAATCGCATTGAAGAAGAGTAGTATCAGGATGAAATATCTCACGCACCTCGTCCTCTTCCAGCTGTCGCGGGAGGTCAAGCCGGAGCGCGGGCGGCGAGATCCCTTCGGACTTGACGCCGCGTCGTGCTGGTGCGTCGCGCTGCCTTCTCCATCCTCCATGTCGACTTCAGCGCCGCCGCCTTCGTCACATGCCAAATCGCAAGACGCCCAGCAACACCGGCAACACGAGCACCACCCCACCTGCGCCGACATCGAGCTCGAATACCTCACTCCATCCGGCAAGTCACGTGTCACTGTGCCTGTGCAAGTCGCCAGTGAAGGAGTACCGTCAAAATGGCAGAGCCAAATGCTCCCGCGCCGACCACCAACGGCGCATTGCCGACCGCAGAGCAAGCACCGCAGCAGACTGAACAACCCACACAGCAGCCCGTACCAGAGCAGCCCTCTCAGCAAGTAACTGCTCCTGCTGTCGAGTCGGCGCAAGCACAGCCTCCTGCGCAAGACGCATCGCAACCGCCGTCGCAACCAACCCAGCAACAACCACAGACCCAGACTCAATCCCAGTCGCAAGCACAACCACAATCACAAACACAACCCTCAGACGCCGACATAGACTCCTCAATCGCTCAAGAAATGGCCGACCAACCACCCGCCCAACAGGCCTCGCCAGCAGCCGCCGCCGGCACCGCCTCACCAATCGTCCCTCCACCCCAGAACGGCCCCTCAGCAGTCCACCCTCAAGAAGCAGACCCAGCCGTCCTCGAGCCTCGCATCCCGCAGAAGAAAGACGCGTCTCTGCGCGAGTTCCTCGGCAAGATGGACGATTACACCCCGCTCATCCCCGACGCCGTCACAGACTACTACCTCACCCTGGCTGGCCTCCCACCACCTCCGCAAACCGACCGCCGCCTAGCACGCCTCCTCGCGCTTGCAACGCAGAAGTTCGTCGCCGACATTGCCGCCGACGCATACCAGTACTCGCGCATCCGAAGCACGAACACGACCTCCAACAACCCGTTGACTGGCCTCGGCGGCGCGGCGGGCTTTGGCATGGGCGCTGGAGGCGGTGGCGAGGGTGGCGAGGGACCTAGTAAGGGTAAGAAGGACGCTGGCAAGAACGCGCCGCTCGGCGGACCGAGGGCTGGCTACGGTGGTGGTGGAGCTGGAGGCGGACAAGGAAGGACTGTGCTTACGATGGAAGATCTTGGAATGGCCGTTGGCGAATATGGCGTCAATGTCAAGAGGGGAGAGTTTTATAGGTAAATTTGAGGCGCATGGTTTTGCTCTTCAATGGGTCATTTCGGCTTGCATCAAGCTGGTGTCGTACACCAACGAGCAAGTCTTGGACGATTTCTTTTCTTGTTTGAATAATACAGCAGCCACTTCGGAAAGGCGAGCTGCAATCTTTTTTTTTCCCCTGGCGTTTTTGGATGGCGGTTTCAGGCCTCAGGGATGAGGGTTGAAGAGGGAAAGAATATCCTGTTGCTCCGGACCCAGCGACCTACTTCGCAAAGACTTATATCAATATGAAATTGGGCTCTCAGGTTTAGGTCTTGCAATGAGATCTCTTCCTGGGCAGCTTGCAACGCATAAATTCTTTAGTTTGACGGAAGAAACGTTAAGTATGGACCTTACTGCGATGCCGAATTCGCTTTGACTCGACCTGACTTCGCCTCCATAGGCGTCTACCCTGCGTTTCGTTCCATTTTTTGGTTCCCTGTGCATGGCTCTGTCTACGCCAGATAATCCGACTGCCCTTTCTTGCAGCAGGCGATCATATAGGCTAGACATCGATGCGTGGAAATAGCACGAGAAAGTGGACAATTATTGAGCTCATCTATGTCCGTCATCAAAGTCTGCTGCGTATACTGACCGTTCCGTCTCGTGACCCATCACCCAAAGAAAACCAATCACCTCTTCAACAGGCCCCTCCCCTGCTTAACCACACACCGAACACCACCCCTAATAAACCTCTCAGCCTCCTCAAAGCCCCCAAGCCTAACCACCACCCCACCCGCAATTAAACCCGCCAATCCAACCGCCACGATCGCTTTGCGCACGACCTTCCACCCACCCACACTCAAAGTCCTCCTTTGCTTCTTCGCATCCACGTACTCGAAATCACTCCCGGGAATGAAAACGCTCCGCAGCCAGAACATAAACTGATATCCTGGGTACATGGCAATGTTCATCCCGGTCGCCGGATCGAGGGCCCAGTTCGTGCAGCCGGAGGACCAGACGAGTTTGCTCAGCGAGCGTTGCAGCCAGGCGCTGTCGAGGGCGGCGGCGGAGGGAGTGACGGCTACGACGTTTGTGGGAGGCGATAGAGTGGGCAGGAGGGATGTCTGCTTCTGCTTGTATTTGATGAGCGGGTCCAGCAGGCGGAGCATGAAGTTGATTTGACATTCCACGGTGTAGATCACTGACAAATGCCCCGTGACGGTGTTGGGGCCCATGAGCGTGAAGAAATTGGGGAAGTTCGGGATGCAGGTTCCGAGGTAGGCCTGTGCTGCACCTTGGTGGTGCTCGTCCCAGAAGGCTTGCAGGCTGATGCCGCCGCGGCCGTGGATTTCCATGGGGAAAAGCATGCGGAAGACTTGGAAGCCGGTGGCGAGCACAATGGCGTCGGCAGGGAGTTCGCGGCCGCTGGCGGTCTTGACGCCTTGGGCGGTGAGCTCTGTGACGGGGTCTGAGGCGATGAGCTCGACGTTCGAGCGGTGGAGGCAAGAGAGGTAGTTGGTGTCCATGACTTTGCGCTTGCAGCCGATTTCGTGCTTGGGGATCAGGGCATCCCAGTACTTCTCAGGAGCCATACGCTTCACGTAGCGTTCGTTCTCTTCGATCAGGCCCTGTCGAATCTGCGCGCCGCCTTCGGTCTCCATGGACGCGAAGTCTTTCTCCATGTCGGCGTAGAGTTTGAAGCGGTACAGGCGCATGGCGAAAGGCATGTACCTCATCAAGGCCTTAAATGCAGACGAGTAAACGGGGTTCGGCCGCTCGGCTAGATACTGCGCTTGTCTGGCGAACTGCGTGATGGTTTTGGCATCTTCCGCCATGACAGGCACGAACTGAGTCGCAGAGCATCCGTTCCCAAGGACGACGACATCCTTGTCTTTCCAGTCGAATTTGTGATCCCAGAGCGCCGAATGGAAAAGACTGCCTTGATACTTATCAGCACCAGGGATTTCACAGTCTCTGGGCACAGAGAGATTCCCAACCCCCGAAACCAGAATCCTACTACGTTTCGTAAACGTCTCCTTAGTCCTCTGATCCCTCAACGTTGTCTCCCAGAATTGCCCCCCGTCATTCCATTCCGCCCTCTCAACAGTCGTGTTAAATGTCACATGCCGCACAATATCATACTTCTCCGCCACTCCACGAAAATACGCCTGGATCTCAGAGCGCATCGAGAACTTCTGGCTCCAGTCCGGGTTCAGTTCGAAGCTGTAGGAGTAGAAGTGCGAAGCGACGTCGCAGCCGCAGCCGGGATATGTGTTGACGAGCCAGGTGCCGCCGACGTCTGCGACTTTCTCGACGATCTGGAAGTCGCGGTAGCCGTAGTTGCGGATGAGCTGCACGGCGAGTCCGAGGCCGGACATGCCGGCTCCGATTATGAGGATGTCGGTGTCTAGGTCAACCATTCTGATGGGTGTGTGGTGTGATGGTGTTATGGATGAGAGATGAAGGAGATGGGCAAAGAGGAACGAGCGATAGAGCTATCACTTATACTTGAACCCTTATGATCGTGCGTGACGGGAGCCGACCGTTATGCAGCCCGCCATCGATTATACCTTACACGATGCATGTGGCCAGCAGGTCAATCGGTTTGCAGGTCTCCTCTCGGTGCGGTACACGCGGGGGATTGTGTGGGGACGAGTCGAGAGGAGTGAGGTTCGCCGGCCTTTGAACGAAAGCTTCGGTAACTGACGCGAGAGGAAAGTGCGCCTTACCTTCTTCATACAAACTCGGCTGACATTCGTTCTTCTGGAGATGTGTACTCTAACCCTAGTTGCCTTGGATCGACAGGTGTGTCTCGTTTGATCAATCATTCAAAACTCGTCCATTTGAGACATCAAGGCGAACAGTGTTGACTGATGCGGAAAGTTAGGTGCCTTCTGATGATTATGCTTGGGAACAGGTATTTGCTGGCACGTCTATTCTGCTTATCTGGGCCATGACCAACTATAGACGATTTCATTCTAGATCAAAGAATTCAATTGGAGATGTGACATTCCTCACGTGTGGATTGAGACACAGCGAAACTGCTAGATGCTGGAATGATCGAAATAACTTCGTTGACTGATATTACAACCGTCTACTGCCTCATGAACATCTTATACGCAGGGTTCTCCGTCTCTTCTTTCCATGGGTATCCAATCTCATACAGGAACTTGTTAAGACTTGCCTCCTGTGACAATTAGTTAGCATACTGCGTTTTTAACACATCATCTTCACGCATTAAACTTACCTCGCCAGCCGGGCACTGAATACCAGCCAAGATCTTCGCCACATCGCCGCCGTAGTTGCGGTAGTGGAACAAGCTGATGTTAAGACCAGGCTGCAGAGTTGTAAGGAACTTGTGCAGCGCTCCCTGCCTCTCGGGGAACTCGAACGCGAACAAGCGCTCATTAGCAGCGTCACTGCGGCCACCGACAAGGTAGCGAATGTGGCTCTTGGCGAGCTCGTCGCCGCTGAGGTCTGTGGCTTGCATGCCTTCTTTCTCGAGGCGGGATGTGAGGTCTGCGAGATCGCGCTCGCGTGTGGACGCTGAGACTTGGATGCCGACGATGATGTTCGCGGCGGTGCCCGTCGAGTAGCGGTAGCAGAACTCTGTGACACCCATGGGGTTGATGGCTGCTACGAGAGCGGCGAAAGCGCCGGGACGCTCGGGGATAGTGACGGAGAGGAGAGCTTCTTTCTTCTCACCGAGAGCAGCACGCTCGGCGACGAAGCGGAGACGGTCGAAGTTCATGTTTGCACCGGACGCGATGGCGACGAGTTGGCGGTTGGTGTCTTGCGAGGGACGTGCTGCGACGTACTTCTTGAGACCTGCGAGCGAAAGGGCGCCAGCAGGCTCGAGGATGGAGCGGGTGTCTTCGAAGACGTCCTTGATGGCGGCGCAGATCTCGTCGGTGTCGACTTGGATGACCTCGTCGACAACCTCGACGGCAACGCGGAAAGTCTCCTCGCCGACAGTCTTGACTGCAGCGCCATCGGCAAACAGACCGACGTCCTTGAGGGTGACGCGCTTGCCAAGTTTGAGCGACTGAACCATGGCGTTTGCATCGTAAGTCTCAACACCAATGATCTTGACATGCGGCGCGATACGCTTGATGTAGACACCAATACCAGCGATGAGACCGCCACCACCGACACAACAGAAGATGGCTTCAAGTTTGCTCAGATCAGTCTGGCGGATGAGCTCCATACCGATGGTACCCTGGCCAGCAATGACATAAGGATCATCGAAGGGAGGAATGTTGGTCAGGCCGTGTGCTTCAGCAAGGCGACCACATTCTGCTTTGGCAGCATCGAAGTCTGCGCCGTGCAGGACGACGTTGCCTCCAAGGCGAGAGACGTTTGAGTGCTTGATGGCGGGTGTGCCCAATGGCATGGTGATGGTGGCAGGAATCTTAAGCTTGCGAGCGGAATATGCCACACCCTGGGCGTGGTTGCCTGGGATAGATTTAGTACAATTCTTGTGGCGTTTTGAAAGTGATCATAACCAAGACGGAAAAAGATCAGATCGATGGAAGCAAGGATTGATGCATACCAGCAGAACAAGCGACAACACCCTTCCACCTCTCCTGTGAAGTCAAGTGGGCCATCTTGTTGTAAGCACCACGAAGCTTGAAAGAGAATACAGGCTGAAGGTCCTCCCGCTTGAGAAGGACCTTGCATTCAAGGCGGTTGGAGATGTTGACGGCATGTGTTAGAGGTGTTTCTTCGACGACATCGTATACACGAGATGTGAGGATCAAGCGGAGGTACTGTAAAGTATTAGGAAGATGTCGACTCTGATCTCTGAACGAATACACACATCGGGATAGCCATTGGGCAAGAGGAATTCTTTGGGCACCTTGGCCTCCTCAACCTTGGGCGTTGACGATGGCGGCGACGGTTGAGCCGAGTATTCGGTCAATGCCAGGCCTGCGTGTTGTTGCTTTGGGGTTTCGGGCGTTGGCACACCATTGGTCGAGGGTGTATCAGCCATTTTGTGATGGACTGTCATGAGAATGTATGGATGTACAGACTCGCAATGATTATCAAGCCACTCTCCAACACAAGCCAGTCATTGAGATATTCCACGCCTCGAAGCCCGCGCGCCCAAGCCAAATTTTGCCGACATCGGGCTGGCAAACTTGTAGGGCGGTGAAGTCCTGCCAGCCAGTCGCCGTTTGCTGAGAGAACTCGGATATCTAGACTTTCGGCCGCTCGCGCCTCACGCGGGATGACATACTCGATATTTGAAGATCTACAGATTCGATCGATGCATGTGAGCTATATGCTTCACACTGCGACCTCGAGTGGATACTACCTCATACTCTCGCATCTCACACTATTCAATCACTGCTGGACACACTCTTGACCGCTTTTACGCCAATTGTCGCATCGCTGTATCGACGACTGCAATAAATACAGCTATAGCTGCGCCCTCACACGACCACCACCCTCAACCACCAAACAAACACACACACAAGATGTCCGTCCCCGGCAACATCAACACCGCGCCTCCACCATCCTCCTTCGACAACGACGCAGATTTCTACGAAGAGTCAAGATGGCAGAAGCTGCGCCGCAAGATCGTCGAAGAGCCTTTGATTCCTCTCGGCTGCGCCCTGACCTGCTGGGCCCTCTATGAAGCGTAGGTCTTCGAGAAAGTGCATCACTAAGCGACAACCTTGCTAACGGATACCGTCCCACAGAACGAAATCCATGCGCTCCGGCGACAAAGCCCGCACAAACCGCATGTTCCGCCGCCGCATCTACGCCCAAGGCTTCACCATCCTGGCCATGCTGGGTGGCAGCGCATACTGGGAGTCCGATCGCGCCAAGCGCGGTCAGTTCGACGAGCTGAGCGAGGAGAAGCGCCGCAAGGAAAAGCGCGACGCCTGGATCCGCGAGCTGGAGATCCGCGAGGAGGAAGAGGAGGAGCTGAAGCGCTTGCGCGACAACCTTGTGCGCGGGCGCGCGGTGGAGAAAGGTGGCTTGGCGGAGGAGACGGCGAGGAAGGCGGAGGTTGCGGCGAAGGAGAGGGAAGATGCTGGCAGGGTTGTGAGGAGTGCGTTTGAGGCTGGGGATAAGGAGGGACCGGTTATGGCTGCTGTCAAGGGACTGTGGTCAAGGAGGTGAAGATTGGTATGAAATGGAGGAATAATATGGGTAAAAGTTTCGATTCTGATATGTATGTATATTGACTTGTACAGTGATCCCTTCTTCTGTATCCGCCACGCGAGCTTTCTCATTCTCGAAAAGCAGTACGATTGAATTTTCCTAGTCTGGCTGGGGACAAATGCAACATAATCATTGGCTACTCGTTATATTATTAGCAAGCTGCAACTAAAAATACACCGCGCGGGCATCCGGATAAAGAAGCAGAACCACCTCCCTTGCGCCCAAAGACTTTCCTGTTCGCAAGAAAACCGGTCCTCGCGGTACACCATCACAAAATGGCCGCAACAAACAAGCCCAGAAGGACAAACCTTTTTCGCCGAACATGATACGAACCAAAGAAACAAAGACCCAAGTGGCGTAATCTCTCGGCGACAACTGAATCCAGCAGTCGGCATCTACTAAGACTCAAGTACGTCTCCGGCGGACGTATTTTGTATTAGGAGGAGGAGGTTTGAGAGCAGCCTTCTTCGCTGCGGCCTGGCCCCTCGTTGTCACCCGCGATGGTGCGGTTGTTTGGGTCTCTTGCTGCTTTGGCTTCGGGGCTCGCGCACTCCTGCGAGGAGCAGGTGGCGCAGGGGGCGTGGCTCGAGCGGTCTGCTGAGGTGGCGTGCGCGGTGCTTGAAGAGCCGGGCTTTTGGCAGCTGCCCTAGTCTTGCGAGGTGCTGGTGGTGTTGAGGGCACAGAGGGCGCACGCTGTCGGGGCGGTGTCCTTGGAGGCGGGCGTCTGGGTGGTGCTTTGCGTGGAGTCCTGGGTGGGCTTGGGGTGCGGTTGTTGGGAGGCGTTCTTGGGGAGCGTGGGGAGGATGGAGAGCGCTTTGGTGAAGGCTTCGACTTCTTCGATGGTGTGCTTGACTTGCCATCATCATCGTCGTCGTCGTCATCTTGCTCATCGTCAGACCCGTATGGGAACAGCGCCGACGAGGACGAAGAAGACTGACTGACAAGGTCCACGAAATCGACTTTCTTCTTGGGCGATTTGGGCGAAGGTGTAGCACCGGTAAGATCGACCACCTCTCTGCCGTCCCCCGAACGCTTCCGCTTGCGGTTATTGGGGGTAGCAGTAGCAGCTGCATTCCTCTGGTCCGAAAGTGCATCAATAACCACTCTAAGCTGCGCTTCAATACGATCCGTCCGCAAGTCAACATGTCTCTGCAAATGCTCCAGCGTGTTGGCAAGACCGTCAAGTCTCCTGGAGACAGCACCGCCTACAGGCGAGCGAGGAGAAGTGCCATTGCCAAACGGATTGTACTCGTCGAAATATGGGATGTACCTAGGCGAAGGCTCGCCCCCAGCGACAGCAGACACCGATCGCGCTCTAGGTGGCGACGGTACTCCGAAGCCACTGCCACTGAAAAGAGGGCTCTGCGCCGGCAGCGTTGGAGTGGGGCCCACAGGAGCACGACGCTGCGATGCAGATGCAGACCTGGACCTGCGAGGTACACTTGCGGACCCATTGTCGATGTAGGGGCCGAGTCCATTGCGGTCTTGATATCCGCTGTGAAGCGCAGGCGAAGTGGGCGATGTGAAGAGGCCTGCGGCGGCGACGGCGGCATCGAGATCTTCACTCGTGATGGAATATCTGTCGCCCAATCTCCTGCTACCAGCGGGCGAGTTGGGCGTTGGCACGACGTCTATGGCTGCCAGGAGTGCTCGTTGTTGCGCGAACAGAGGGTCGTATCCGTTCTCACGCAGGGGATCGATCAAATCGCCCCAGCGGTTTGGAGACCGGGATGATTGGCGAGTGGAGCGGGTGCCGCGAGCCATCTTTGCTGTGCTGTCCTATGCGATATGTTGTTGTTGTACACAGGATGGATCGTGTTCGATCGTGAAGAAATGCGCGAGTTTCCATACTTGGAAGACAGATGGAATATCTTCAAACAAAGAATTACCGTATCGCCGGATGCGGACAAGATTCTGCGAAAATGTCAATGACTACGACAAAGGTATCTGATAACAGCACAATGAGCGACGTATGTGGTTTGTACGATTGCCGACCAGTCTCTCGTCGGCATGAGTGTATAATCTGCGCATCGCTTCGGGCCGTGGTGAGGCGGCACTCACATGGTTGCTGTCGTATATCCAATGTTGACTGGCACCAGACGAGCAAGCTTGACTTCAATGCTTTGTCTATTTCAGTGGTACATCGAAAACGGTTGTGCAGCTGTGCCTGACCATATCATCGCGCCGGATCATGAAAGAGGCCGGCACATGCCTTGTGCAAGATCACAGTGACACAACTTCGTACACTACGTACGCGCAATTTTGTGTACATACCTAAGCACTGCAGCACCACTGAATGCTAATATTATAGCACCCAGGCGCAGTCCCAAGACATGCCAGCCCTCGAGATACTTTCTACAACTCCTTTCATCCCAACGGTTCGCGTCCTGGGGAATGTACTCAATGTTGCTAATACTACCACTTAAGAATATCTCATGTCCCTGAGATATTCCTCTAGCCTCAGTGGCAGCCTTTCGACAAAACAAAAGTGGCTTGGCTGGCGATATGCGACAGAAACTGGGGCTATGCTCCGACCTCAGCGGTGACTGCATGAAGACGGTCGAGACACAGCCGCTGATATTACCACTGTGCATAAACACCTTCGCGAAGATCTAGCTTAAATTTCGCTGGTGGTCGACCAAGAACACTACACCCAGCCGCCCACACAGCTGTACACCGATTGGGGACAGATCTGCAATCTCAGTGGTAGCCGTTGAGCGAGGTCCGAGCAGAGTGCTTAAGGCCGCAGTGAAGAACCATCCCATGTTGTGGAGAGCGCAGATGTATCGTAGGCATCAATAGTACCACGGTATCGTCGGACGGAGGTGCCGCTGTATTCCTGAGAATGAATCTTCAGACTGAATTTGCAGAAGCCGCCGTGATTGCCGCATTTATAAAAGAGATACAGATGTCAGTGTCTCGATTGAAACATCTAAGCTATGCTTGACCAGGAATACTGACATGTCCATAGACAGGGGAAAGAGAATATTTTGAGCCACGAAGGTACATTGCCCTTATGTGACATTTTAGAAGAGGCGACGTCGGCATTTGATGTTCTCAGTGGCAGAACCAAGTTTTCTTGCGATATGAGCGCTACATGTCCTTCGTCATATTGCTGACAATGCGTTCGTTGTAGCCTTTACGGAAATGAAAGCGCTCCCTCCCTAGAGCAAAAAGTGTTCCATGTCATCCATACGCTGCGCGCAGGATTAATCTACCAGCGGGGGTTCAACCCGTGAGGTGGGGAATCGAACAACTTTGGCAGGAACGCGTTAACCGTTAGGCTAGAGAACCGCTTTTGGTTGTTGATGACTACAGGAAAGCAACATGCCTTAAATACCTTGTCTTGCCAGGTGCCCTCATTCAGACACTTGGATAGTGACTGGCCGTGGCGTGCGGTACCAAAGTTACGCGCGGCGCATGAAGGGGCGAGATTGCGATTCGGGAGTGCACACTCGGTCATCTGTCATGACCTTGCTTGCGCCCATGCATGCGACGACGACCTGGGTCATCACTGCTACGAAAGTGACCAGTACTGCGGGAAAGGGCGAGGAGAAGAGCGTGCTTGTCTTGTGCTGATATTGAGTTACAGCCCGCGCCATGGGGATTTGGTCGTGCATGCAAGCACACAAGCACAATACGTCCGTACCACATTGCGTGGACGGCACTGATTTAGTCTCACAGGTCTCCATGAGTGGGGCGGAATGACAGGAAAACAATTAGAAAACACACCTTGAAGTACCTATCTTGACCTCTTCTTGGACTTTGCTCCTCCCTTGAACTTGCCAGGAGGCGGTGGCGGTAGCGACGTCTTCCTCCCAGCACCAACAGAGGGCGTGGTGGGTGCCGGCCTGTTAGCCATGACGGGTGGCAACCTATCCCTAGGAGCCACTTTCAAGTGCTCCTGTCCCTTGATGGTGATCTGGTCCCACATCTTCTCCCACACACCCGGAGCCTGGCTCTTGTTCCTCACGGTCATGTCAACCCAGTACTTCCCGTACATACGCTGAACGAGTCTCCCTCCAAAGATGTTGTTCGCGTTCTTAGCCTCCTCATGGCCCAGAGGTACATGTTCGAGGTTGGCAGAAAGCTTCGTTCCGGGCAAGCGTCGCAGGTCGCTGAAGAATACTGGCCTATGGATGGGCCACGGTAGCCAGCGCATGGATTGCAATAAGACCTTGGTGTCGGCGGGGACGTTCTCAGCGAAGGCCATAAGGGCTTCGGTGCTCCTCTTTGCGCTGTTGGGCAAGAGGATGCGGACGGTCGAAACGTAGGGCGCGGACAACAGGGCCAGCACCACAAATGGGACGGCGCTTCCAATGGCCACGGTGGGCACCCACCAATTCGAGGTGTCAGGGTCGAAGTACATTCGTGGAGCGACGGCGAAGACTCCAAGGCCAAGGACAACGATGGTGACGACGCGGAACAAGCCAATGAAGACTGTACGAGGTGGGCCGGCTTGGTAGACATTTAGGAAGTCGAGGGATGAGATCACTACGAAACTGTCAGCGTGGTCTCAACGGTGTGGTGCTCATATGTAGACATACTCCTGTTCAAGCTAGCCTTGGCTGCTGCGGACATTTGACTCTGTGTTGAGGCAGAGCGCCTCATCGCCGGGAGACATTGTTGCACTATGCTTTGTGGGCGTGGGCGTATGAGGAGTGTCTTGGTAGAAGCGTGGCGGATAGCAGGCGTGCGCAGGCTGGTCAACGACCGCCGCAGCAGCGTAAAGGAATGGCAATGCCTGGCGGCGTGTAAAGAAAACATCACATGACTATGCAAGCAGTATGAATATATTTCTCTCAGCAGCCAAAGAAGAAGTGAGGTCCCATGCCCGTCCCGATTAGGCCGACGCCGATGCTCCTGATCTCCGCGGTTCCACTTGTTCCACTTGTTAGCCTTCCAACATTCGAGCTAAAAGGAGCTACCAAGATCCAAGGAACAGCGTAGCACCCAAGTTCCAGGGTCGGGCTGTTCTTACGTGTTGCTCCATGCATACACCAGGACGACATCTTTCTTCCCATAACAACAACTCAAGATGAAACTCCTACGCTCGCTTTTGGTATTCCCGCTCGCACTGCGAGAGGCATTGGGTTACTCGAACCTCGCCGAAGAATCGCTTAATACGCTCTCCGTGTCGAGCGACGACTTCTCGATCACCAACAAAGATGGCCTCCTTGCGCCAATCCTCATACCTCGCGTGCCAGGGACACCAGGAAATGCCAAAGTAATCGAGCACTTCCACGACTTCTTCACGAAGAACCTGCCAGACTGGAAACTGTCCTTCCAAAATTCTTCCAGCAAGACACCCACGTCCGGCGGTAAAGAGGTGCCATTCCGCAACTTCATCGCGACACGCGATCCACCTTGGGTCAAGGGTGAAGGCGAAGTAGGAAGGCTTGCGCTGGTGGCGCATTTCGACTCAAAGCTCACTCCCAAGAATTTCATTGGAGCCACGGACAGTGCTGCGCCATGCGCGATGCTCCTCCACGCTGCACGAGGAATCGACGCGGCTCTCACAGCCAAGTGGGCGGCGATTGAGGCCAAAGGCGAAAGAGACGAATTTGATGAGTACAAGGGTGTACAAATCCTGCTGCTGGACGGCGAGGAGGCTTTCGCGACATGGACACATACAGACTCGGTTTACGGTGCACGAGCGCTGGCGGAAGAATGGGAGACTACTATGAATCCGGCCATGTCGACTTTCAAGAATCCATTGGAGAGTATTGATCTCTTCCTCCTGTTGGATCTGCTCGGTGCTTCGAGTCCCGCCGTACCGTCGTACTTCAAGACAACGCACTGGGCGTACAAGAATATGGCATCCGTCGAGGATCGACTACGCAAGGCGAACAAGCTGAAGTCGAAAGTCGACGGCAACTTCCTATGGGAAGCAGACAAGAGCGAGCACGATCGTTGGGCCGGCGGGATGATCGAGGATGACCACATTCCTTTCATGGCGCGTGGCGTTGACATCCTCCATATCATCCCAAGTCCCTTCCCTGATGTCTGGCATACAAGTCAGGATGATGGCGAGCACCTCGATCTGGACGTTGTCGAAGATTGGGCTATGATAACTACCGCTTTTGCGGCCGAGTGGATGGAGCTAGAGGGCTACATGCAGACACCTAAGAAGTCGTCCAAACGATCACTGGGTGAAGACGACAAAAGCGAGCTGTGAGTATGTCGGATAGGGCATGCAAGTTACCAGAGTGACAACACTGACTTGTTATCAGAGCTGACCGCGTGCTATGAATATCATGATAAATGGACCATTCGTTTTCTCTCAAGATCGTTGTCACATGCCTAAGAGCGCCAAACCTTCCAGGCAAATTAGGGTGAATGCTGGTGACATACAACCACAATGCAATGGCGATTCTGGATGCATCTCGCTGGCTCAACCAAACTTTTCTTTGTTTGCATTATTATACACCAGCTTTCCCGGAAACCCCCAATGCAATGGCAAGTCTGGAGGCATCTCACTGGCATAACGGAGCTCTCCTTTGTCGACATCGTTATACACCAGCATTTCCAAACCAAGCAGCCCGCCCTCTTTATGTGCACATTACAACCGGATCCGGCGATTTACATCACGGAACTTCTCAGCATGCACAGTTTGCAACCCATTTTCCATCAGGTCCTTCCTGCCCATCAAATACAATTAATCTACCAGATTAAGTACTGCAGTATACGTGAGTAACGAGCAGTGTACATTTCCGCAGAAACACCTCGTTCATCCCGCGGAAGCACGAGACGCAAGAAGAGCAACCAGGTGATCAGCATAGAGGCTCCTCTATAGAGAGAGGGACTTCCAGTCCGCCTTCAGACGGGGAGTCTGGAAAAGTCACCATGTCACGTAGCCGGCGTTCGAGCCGCCAACGGAAGACCCCGTCACCAACGAGGTTCTCCAATCATCGATCGAACGCTCAAAGCGAGCCTCCGCCATCGAGAGAGGGATCTCGTGGTCAACTTTCGAAAAGCAAGTCCAAGTCTCCGACATCGAGCAAGAAGTCAGCTTCTCAGCAACCTGCTGATCCTGACGGCAATGAGGATGAACGCTCGAGCTCGATTTCCCTACCAAGCAGCCCTGTCCGCACTTCTCCAAAATGGTATCCTGAGGCTTTCGAAGACGATACCAGTTCGGGGGGATCAGATGACCCAGACGACCCCTGCCTCGAGATCCGCCATGGTAGAAGAAGACTCCGCGAAGTACTTAAGGAGCTACAAGAGATGCATCGAGCAACCAAAGCAGAAAATAGAGCCCTTGAAACCGAGAATGAACGCCTTCAAGATGCCAACCAAAATCTTGAAAATGACTACCGAGACCTTGTGGATAACAGCGATCACATTCAATTCATAAATGGGCAGCTGAACGAATACAACCGATCTCTTCGGGAAAAGATTCAGGACCTACGCGCTGCGGACCGCGAAGCTGCTACACGGATTCAGGACCTTGGGGATGAGATCGATGCCCTTCGAGGAGCCAACGGAGGCCCCCAAAACGAAAATGCTGATCTTCGAATCGAGAACCGCAACCTTCAACATCAGATTCAGGACTTGTGGACAGAAAATGAGCAGCTTCGTGGAGACAATAACCGGCTTCATGACGACATTCATAACCTTCGCAAGCAGCTACGACATGCTGCTGGCGCTGAAGGCGATGCCAATCATCTTCGCGAGCAGCTCCGAGATGCTGCCGATGCTGCTGGCGACAATCATGTTTTTGGTGAGCAGCTTGGAGACCTAGGCGTGGAACTGCATGAGACCTACGCACACCTGAATCGAGCCAACAACGAGATCACCCGGCTACAAGCTATAATCGATTGGATTTATCAAGATGGGTCAGACCTTGCTAGCTCTCATCCAACGACGCCTCGAAGCTTGAGCTTTTCACGCAACCCTCCGTCGCCTCCCGCGAGGCGCATGAATACCAGGTTACAAGTGACTGACGGTACTACAACACCGCCGCCTGAGTTATTCAGCCCGCAGAGAGCAAGGCAAACTACCGCTGCAGCGCGTACGACGCGAAGCACCGCCTCCAGGCCGGCTAGGGTGTCTAAGACGAAGAAGAAGCAGAATACTAGGAAGACCCGCAAGTGAAGTGTTTTCTTATTTGTAGTGGATAGAAATTGAGTCTTTCGTCTCGATAGTGATAGTAATGTTACCATATCTCCAAGGCAGATGGTACTAGCACACGAGGATTTCAAACACAGAGACGACTTGAACAATACCTCAACGGCTAATATGCCCCTAAGTACAGCTGCAGCCTATAGTATTAGTACAGAGGCGCTCTTAATAATACTAGAGCAAGTGCTCAAGTCGTACACGAATTTGAGTGTAAGAACTATATACATATGGTCGAAGATAGTGGTACATTGGTATTGGATTCTAGTAGGAGCTACAGAAAGTATCTCGAATGACAATATATCTTGAAATACGTTTTAAGTTATGTGATACCGGTATATCGGCATTTGATTGTAGTAAGAGCTATAGGAAGTATCTCGACAACTCCTCCGATAGTCCGGGTAGTGGGGCCAGAGCTTCCCCACCAAACGTCATCTATCAACCATCCCTCATGCGTCGGACGGTACATGTCAAGTAGATGTATTTGCATTTGAGAAACATCGACCGAAGCTGATTACTGAACGAGCAAGCAAATCAGCCACCGGCCAGCAGCAAATACCACAGTCGCTTACGCAACCAACCGAAAGCTACAATCGTCCCCTCCCTAGCATATAAAGCTGTCGACGTATCCACCCACAATCCGCCACCTCTCCGTGGCAGACAACAAGCAATCAAACAACCCGAAACCACCCGTCACCAGGACTTAAACCTTTAACCCCCTGCCAAAACCCCGACCGCGAACAAGAAACAATGCCTTACTACGAAGTCAACCACACAATCCTCCTCACCGAGTCCCAAAAGCAAGACCTCGCGACTGCCATCACCGACCTGCACAGCACGCGCTTCACCACCCCGCGCATGTTCGTCAACGTCAGGTTCACCGACATCTCGAGCACGCCCTTCTACATCGCCGGCAAGAAACGCACGCGCTCGCACATCCTCGCGCACGTCCGCACGGGGCCCAGCCGCACGAACGCGGACTTCAACGCACTTTGCACCGACCTCTTTACTGCGTGGGAGTCCATCGTGCCGCTTCCGAAGGTGAAGAGGAGTGCTCCCGACGAAGATCGAGCGCTTTACTCTGTTTTCGTGTTGGGGGACATCGAGGCTGGTATGGAAGCAGGGTTTGCGATCCCTGAAGCAGGCAAGGATGGGGAGTGGTTGGCGGAGAATATGGGGGCTTTCAAGGCGAGGGCTGAGGAAGGAGATGAGGATTTCAAGGACTTGGTCAAGGAGGTTGAGGAGAGGGGGTTGCTGAAGGGGAAGAAGAGCCAGGCGCAGCAGTTGGAGGAGATGATGGGGTGGGGAGATAATGCGTAGTTGAATGTGTTTGTTGTCCGTTGTCGTTAGTGCTATGATTACAGGTACATATGGCCTCGCTATAACAGGAATGGCAAGTGTTGTTGGGGAATCAAAACGCTCGAACGCCAGAAAGATATCGCTGAATGAAAAGAAGTCGGTGCTCGATGTGTTCAACCGCGGTGGACGCAGTGAGACCATGCTATCGTCGTTGTCAGTAGAAGTTTCAATTTCTTGCATTGCCGAGGAGACTTACCAGGCAAACCGCAACCCATTCCGATCATAAGGTAGAGCAAGAAGATGATGACCAACACCAGCATCACCATCAACTTCATGTTCTTCCACCACATTCTGCGCTTAAGACCTCTCGATCTGACCCTGAAGTCCCTCGCACTCCCACCAAGACGATCAGTCTTGTCGACCAGCAGGTCCAGCCTCTCGCCTCTCTCCAGAACCCTCTCGATGTTCTCGGTCATGATCCCGCGCACGTTATCAATCTCGCCCTGCACATTCTTGAAGGCATCTTCTTGTCCACTCTTGGTAGTGCCGTACTCGATCATCAAGCTCTTAAGCTGCGCATTAAACGCCGCAGCTCCATACGCAGGCAAAGCGGAGAACTCAGTATGCTCCGGGTTGTACGCAGCGCAGAAGCGCTTCTTGATCTCAACGAGGAAGCCGAACGGCACGCGACGGCCGAGGTCGGCTTTCGCGACGACCATGTAAGTGAGGTTGGGCGCATTGAGCGAGTCGGGCTTGCCCGAGGCGGAGCCGGCGTCGGCGATGTAGTGGATGAGGTTTTGGTTGTGGGTGTAGGTGAGCTTTTGCGGCGAGTCGTGGGAGATCTTGGGCAGGATGACGGAGGCGAGGCTGCTGGTGCCGGAGGCGGCGGAGACGGTGTGCTCGGCGAGGATGGTGTTTTTGTAGGCGATGCACGAGTAGAGGAGTGGCGTCGCTGGGACGGAGGAGGAAGCCATGGTGGCGGTTTGTGAGGTGTGATGTGGGCAGTCGTGTGAGTGTGGTGTTGTGAATTGACTGCTAGTTGTTGTGTTAAGTGGCGCGGTTATGTAGATGGCATGCGAATATGGTGTTGGAGGCAGCAAGCAAGAGCGAGAACAAGCAAAGCAGCTCGAAGTCACGGGACGTCGACAGCGACGTCAGTGCCACGATCGTCCCGTCCGTTCGCGCCTTCCCCACGCGAGAGAGCGCCAAGAAGTATGGGGTAAAGTACCGAGGAGCTGCAGAGCTAGAGCTTCTTGAGGCGAGGAGGCGTGTTTGAGAGTCCCAAGGAGATGGAAGCATGGCAGTCAGCAGGCCACTAGCACTGCTGCTCTTCCGAGGCTCCAGACTGCACTACTGCACCAACGGGTCCAGTCGGTGAGAGAGGGATTGTATTTCCTAAAGAGCCTCCTCCAGTCCCTGATCCTCTTTGCTCTCTTGCATGTACTACTGCTTGCCGTAGTCAAGTCACCATCCATCTCTACCCTACTCTACCATCTACAACACACACTTGCAACAGACAGAAATCTTATTGGGCTAGCTGTAGCCTTCGTACTCCGCTCCAATCGCCACAGCCATTCATCTACCTTACCACCCAAACACCTCTCATTCGCCACAACAATGTCTTTCCTCAGGTAGGTCCAACCTGCATTTATGACCGATGCTCGCCTCCACTCAAGCCTAGACTGACACTCCAGTCCAGCGGCCGCAATGGCATCTTCTTCACCGTTGCCGCGGCAGGCAGCGCTTTCCTCTTCACCTCATACCGCATCGCTGCTCAAGACAAGCGCAACTCTCAGCCTGGCAACTTGCACGTGAGGACTGAGAGGTCTGGCGGTGGCGTTTAGGCGAAAGAGATACTATGGTAACGACTGAATCGAGCAAAGAGAGGGTTACGGGACAGGTATAGGAATGGTCTGGACGGAGGGATGGAGGGCTGGTTATACAGGACATACGGTCTTTCGGTTGCTCACGAGTTTCTTGACGAATGTCGTTTAATGAATTCATGGCTGGAATCATGGAAATGGATGTCTTCTTATTGTGACAGGTTCACGCAACACAAATGGTTCAGATTCGAATGACCGAGATGACACGCTTGCTACGCTCAAGGTGATACAAGGAAAAATGCTAGCTATACAACGAAGTGATCGCAATGCAAATGTGAATGTATGCTCGCCCGAAACAAAAAGATTCGCTTGCCCAAGTACGCCCATCGACATTTATTAGCCAAACAACCAGCCCGTTGTTCATCAATGCCCAAAAGAAATAAAGAATAACAAGACGCTTCACTCTTCATGCTCCCTGTGCGCATCCTCCGGCTCGGGGGGCGTCACAGGCTCGTCGCCACCCTGCGCATCACCACCACTCCCACCGCCATCAACAACAACAACCCGCTCCCCAGGCCCGACAACAGAAACCGGACTCCTCACCTCATCGTCCACGCCCTCCTCCTCCCTCAATCCGCTCCCGGGCCTCTCCTTCTCCGCCTGCTTCCCCTTCCTCACAACCTTCCTCGGGCTCCTTCGACTATCCGTCCTCTCCAGCTTCGCCCTGGCTTTCACCCCGACAACCTCGCCCTCGCTCCCGTGCCTCGACACAACACCCCCAGCGGCACTCGCGGCCGTCGACGAGATCGTCTTGATCTCCTTGAGCACCTCCCTGAACCCTTCCTCGAGCGTGTTCATGCGCGCCAGCATGATCCTGTTCACCATGCCCTTCTCTTCCTCCTCGCTGCGCTTCTGCTCTTCCTCGCGCCGGCGCGCAAACTCGCGCTCGCGCAAGAAAGCCTCCGAGAACGAAGCCGGCATGCCCGTGAAATCGTCGTCGGCGCCGTTGCCGCCGCCCATGCCCATGCCGCCGAGGGTATTGAATTTGTTGTCGCCGATCTCGCTGGCGAGGTCGAGGGCGCGCGCGCTGAAGGAGGGCTCGCGGTGAGAGCGGCGGGCGTTGCCGTTGAGGAAGGAGATGTGGCCTGGGGCGGTGTTCTGGCGGGGTGCCATGTTGGGCCGGGCGAGCGTGCGTGTGGCTTTGGGTTTCGGAGTGCGGGTGCCGGGGTGGAGGTGGTTGTTGAAGTTTGGGGTTGCCGTGCCAGTGCCGCCGCTGCTGGTGTGTTTGTTGGAGGTTTGGCCACTGCGGGATGGTCTTGTGGCGGGGCGAGTGAGGTTGCTTTCTAGGGCGGATCCTTGGGGGGCGAACATCATGGTGCCGCTCGAGACGTTGCGTTGGTGGGTCAAGTGTTTGGGGAATGCCGTAGACCGGAATTGCAAGTGATCTGGTGAGTCTCGCAGGCGGGCTTGGGCGGCGGTAGAGAGTGGCGTGAAGGTGCGGATTGGAGCAGGAGTCTGGAAATACTCGCTTCCGCTGTCATCGTCTGCTGTTTCGCTGCGCTTGCGGTCTATCACAGATACGCTCTCGCCGATACCAGGCGTCTCGGATTCGTCTTCGGGCTGCTCGTCATCACCATCGGCATCGGTCTCTTGCGGCTGGATTTCCGGGAGTTCGTCGGCAGTCTCGTCCTCTTCGTCGATCCTCTTTGGTCTTCGGACTGAAAGACGATCTGGATCACTAGTCACGCTGCGCGTGGTAGTCGAAACATTCCTCAAACTCGAGCGCAGTCCACCTGTGTTGGATCGTCTGATAGGTGGCTTTCTGTTCTCGAGTCTCTCCACGACGCTTCTCGGCTGCTCGACAGGAGGACTGGCACCTCCCTGCTCATCCGCGTTTTGCATCCAGCGGTCCACAACAGTGGCGCTGTTACGGCGCTCAGGATCCATGCCCTGGGTAGTCGTGCGCACCGTGCTTCCCCTGTACGGCTTCCGGAACACTTCATCAAGCGCGCGATCCTTGTGGAAGCTAATGACAGAAGGCTCCCTCAACATCCTACCAGGGCTGAACAGATCCTGGGCTTTGCTCAAAGAGAAAGCCACGGGTTTCCGCTGGCTGCGCACAGGCCTTTCGACCAGGTCAGTAGGCCCGTAGGAGATGTTCGAGAGCAGTATCCGCTCATACAAGAAGATGAGGAGCAGGACCGGGAAGTGGGTGATCTTGATTATCGTCCGATTGAACTTGACGTATTGTCGGAACGGAATCACGTATCTCAACGGACTCAGGACCCACTCGATCACGTTCGACGGCGCAATGTAGCTGAAAAGCGCATCGGACTTGACCATGCTGATAGTGTTGATGGCGAACAAGAACTGGTGCTCCTCTTCTGCGTTGCGGACAATGGCCATGAAACTGTTGGTCAAGACGGTAATCAGAATCGTGACGATCAAGAAATGACAGATGATCAAGAAGGCGCCCATGATAGCCTTGCCGAGGAAATTGTAGCTCGACCATTTGTCCCATGCAGCTGGAGTGAAACCCATGACAATCTGGAACAAGGAGTAGGCCACACCTTTGGCGTCCGTGGTCTCGTCGGCGAAAGAAAGGCTAAAGGCGACGAAGAATCCAGAGCAGGAAATCAAGATCAGAATCAGGACCGCAACCAGATCCTGTGCCATGAGACGGAAGGCAATAAGCAGCTGCGAAAAGTAGCGGTAGTGATCAAGGACGCTGAACAAGCGAGGGAAAAGCAAGATCGCACCAGAACCCAAAGCGTCATATGCCATACCTGCAATGCGATGCTTTCCTTGCTCAGCAAGTACAATCCCGTACAGTCGAAGGACGTAGTAGACGCCAAAGAGCAGCAGAATACCCAGGTCGAAAGCATTCCAGAAACTGAGAATGTACAGTCCGAAACCCTGTTCCGTGAATCCAATGACCTCGTCGAGCATGTATCCAATCGACCAGAACCAGAAGACCATCTCGAGAGGGGTGATTGTCACGCTTCGGTCGTAAAGCACAGCAAGATAGAGACCCAACATGATCGCAAAAGAAATCGTGGAAAACAATTGTCGGTATCTGGGCACTCGAAGACGACTGAGCTTGAACAGCGACGAGTCGTGAGGATCGTAGAGTGTGGCAGACCTTCTCCCGGTGTGGTGGACTTCGGGCTTCTTGCTGGTCCGAGTCTCCAGCGCTTTACGCGAGAGAATCGAGTCGGCTGGAAGTGCACTGGGAGAGTGGTCGTTCAACGTCCCGTAACCGTTGAGAGCTTTCCTCATGTGCTCGCGCGGTGGCTTGCGGTGGAGGTTGTCAGCCTCAGAGTGGAAAACGATTGTGCCTGCCCAGATGGCCTCGAGGTGTTGGACGACGAGAGGATGGGCTAGGAAGCGTTTGGCTTGCGATCTTATCGCAATCTCGATTGTGCTGACTCTCGCGCCTTTGCCGCGCGTGCGTTGATGTTGAAGATCATCGATATGCGCTGGAGTAGCGTAGCCTGGCGTGCCTCTTCCCGTTGTCGTGGGTGGTGTTGACATTCCCTGCAGGGGATCGAAGTCATAAGACAGGGCATCAATGAGCTCGCGCACAGTGAACTCCTTGAGCAGACGCATGGCCAGCAGCTCGCTCAGTAAAGCTCTCGTGCGTGAGACTCCGACGTTACCAGGATTCGCCTGTCCTTCCTTTTGGAATTGAAGGCCGTTCGCAATCAATGCGCAAAGCGTAGCACGATTGAAGTGATTCGTCCGAATCTGCGACTCAATAGGCTTGACCAAGAACTGACTGACCTGCGGGCTGCGCAGTTGCTCCCAAGACAGAGTCGTTTCAGCGCGTGCGACAATCAGCAGTCTGATCGCGTGGGTAATGTTGTACATTGGGAGGCGGTCCAGATGCGCCGCCGAGAAGATGGGTAACAGTGGCGTATCAACTGCGTCCTCATCGTCGTTGTCCTCGTCATCTTCATCCTCCTCTTCGTCTCCGTCTGCATCTTCCTCGTCGTTCTCGTTGTCGCGGTAGCGGACATTGTCGAAATATGATGCCGGCCCTCGCTCCTGGAAGTGCGGCGATCGTTCGTCTTCGTAGTCGTCGTCATTTACGGTCCGCCCGACTGCACGGTGGCGCGACAGCTCGGGCGAGCCAGAGAATGGTGAGAACGCAGGCGCTTCATCGTCGTCGTGTTCCTGCCCTCTCCCTCCTTTCTTCCAGAATGATAGCATTTGCGGTAAGCGGAACTTCTGCCACAGTCGTTCCACACCAGATAAGGGTATATGATTGCCCAATGGCTCCACGCGTGTGTGCCAGCAGCAATGCAGCGACGAGAGCGATGCTTGTCGCGGTAGAGGAGATCCCTGTCGGCCACTGGCCTTGCAAAAGAGCTTGCACTGACCTGAGCTCCCACTCACCGTCCTGCTTGCTGCTCCGCTACACGTCTTATCCCGCGAGGAGCAACGAGATGCACGTGAAGGAGTACACGACGAGGTACTTCCCACCTTGCGGGACAGGCTTGCCCTCTTCGATATGCAATTCCAGCCTATCAGCACGGGCCCCGGGCGCCACGCTCTAGATGGTTTCGAGTATCTCGCGTGCGCCCGAGTCGCCTCCAGGCGTCCACATCATGATTGTCGTGTCTTGCATGGGCTGCTCGCCTACGGGACACTACCGAGGTCGCTTCACATTGGCAAGGCACATGAGCGCGATGGTGTGCGCGGTCAGAGGGAGCACCAGTACCGTTGGCTATGCAGATCCAGATCGTCGGCCGTCAACACAAGAAATAATGCGCGCTCGCGTCTTAGCGCCACCATGCACGATTGCGACAAGGGTCTGGCGTGGGGCGGATGTCTTGCTTCAAACCTAATGCTACAGACAGAACTTTGACTCGCCGGAGCAGTGTTTTTGTCGCTCGCATTATTCACTTACCTCTTGTGACTGCCATCTGGACACGCGTGAGGCATTTCTTGCTCCACCCAACTTTCAAGCACCACGCTCATCTCCTCGTGACTCTCCTGCAGACCACGAAAATCACCTTCGACCCAGCTAGCAAAAAGTCTAAGCAGCGGTGAACCGAGCATCTCTTCGAGACCTGCAGGCCGATCGGCACCATCCCACACACCTGCTGCCGTCGTCATATTTCCGTCAACACTGCAGCCACCGGCAAGCTAAGAGCTCTGCGCGCTTAATCACAACACCACCTCTTCACACCCGCAACAATGCCGAAACCCAGGCGCAACATCGACGCTGCCGTCGAGGAGACGCTGACGCCACCGGCCACGCTCAGCCCCAGCCAGCAAATTGCATGCATCAAACAAGGTGCCGGTAACAATTTGTACCACCTCACGCTCGCTGATGGCTCACCCATGCTTGCCGAGCTCCCTGCCAAGTTCAGGTCTACTGTGTGGATGAAGCGTGGCGGCTTCGTGCTGGTCGACACATCTGCTCTCTCGAACAGAGAGAATAAGCTGGGTGGCGAAATTGTCACTTACGTTGGAGACGAGCGTGCGTGGAGGAAGATGCCATGGTGGCCAAAGGAGTTCCCAGCGAAGAAGGCCGGGTACGGAGATGACGAAGACTCTGATGACCAGGGACCTCAGATGCCTCCGAGTGATTCGGAGGAAGACTAGATTCGATGCTATATGCTATAACCTGGACTATGACTGCACTACTCCTTTTTCTTCTCCGAGGGGTACACTATCTTGCCAGAAGCACGCCAACCCGCTCCGACTGCCACAGCGAGACTTCCAACAACGACGAGCGAGCTTGCATTCGTGCTCGGATACACATTCCACGCCACCTCCTGCGCCGCCCAGACTGCGTACACGACCACAGGGTGCAAACCTGCCCGCCAGAGAAGGAAAGGCGTCGACCAAGCAATGTAGGCGTAGAACTGGTAATGCAGACTCCTCGCACACAAGCACCCAATCATCATCGCCGACAGAATCGTCGTCAGGACAACATCGGGCGTCACCCGGCTAGTGATCCTTTCTTGCTGCTGTTGCGAAGGTGGCGACAAGAGCATGCGCTTGACGCCAGCGAGCGAGATGTTTGCCGGTCTCAGCCACCGGGTATGTAGAAACGCGAGCAGCAGTACGACGTGAGCACTCAGCAGAGCGACGGAGAACGGCTTCGATAGGAATGTCTCTTCGCCCACGAAGCGCCAGTTCACAGTCCACTTGAACATGAACTGGCGGCTGAACTCGAATGCCCTGCTGAGATAGCTGCGCGCGTTTGTCCCGAGGAACTCATAGCCAAGTACTACCTGCATCAATCCATTAGTATGCGTTGCAAACACTCTCATCGTCCGGCCGGCCCTCTTCATTGATAAACTTACCTGCACCTGCCCCATAAGCAGCGCCTGCTTCACCGCCCGATCCCTCCCAGCCCCCAACCAAAGCACAACCCCAACAGCCGGCAGTGCCAACAACAAACTCATCTTAATTCCCAAACCCAAACTAAAAGCCAGACTCCCCACCGTCCACCACTTCCTCTGATAACACGCCACCGTCGCAAAAAGGAAGAAAACAGCGAACCCATCATTGAACAACCTCAACATGAAAATCGAATGCAATCGCTTACTCAGCACCAGCAGCGGCAGCACCCATGGTGGCGCCCCGGCTGTGCGGTAGCATGAGAGCACTAGAACGAGGGTCGCGAGGTACAGTCCGATGAAGAGATACTGCGCGAGGCGAATGTCGGTTCCGCTGTTGGTGAGGTAGTAGAGGAAACGGTAGATGTAGACGTGTGCGGCTGGGTAGACTAGAGGGCCGGTACCGCCGACGAGATTGATGTAGTTGAGTTCGCCGGAGAGGTAGAGAGAGATTTGTTCCATGTAGGCGCGCCAATCGATTTCGGTGTCTTGTGAGGGGTTTTAGTTTGGTTTTGGAAATTGAGTTAATTGTTCTGTTGACGTACAAGAGATCTTGTGGACGATGAGCAGACTGAGGAATGCATCTCCTAGTACTAGAAGGGGGTTTATCCATGCTGATTGTTTGGGGTCATGGGCTATGGCGAGCCCTCGTCGGATGAGGTCCATTGTGATCGAGGTTGGCGAGTGCTGATGTAGGACCACGACGGCTTCTCAACATCCAGTGTCGAGGCCTCTCTGCAATTCACTTTGCACAGATGAAGCTTAAGTATATTCAATTAAGCATACATATATACGTGTACGTCTCCGACACGGGGCATACAACAAGTAAGGTCACGCAGCCAATAGGAGGTGACAGAGCCCGCAGTCCACTCGGCACGTCCCACCCACCTTCCATCAAAATTCACGAGACTTCTGCAACGCGTCTTTTGTGGCTTGTTCTTCTTCACGCCCCAACATGAGCTGAACACCAACATTGCCGCTGCTTCTCTCCAGAAGTAGCATTGACCCATCAAAAGGTATGCCGCAACTCTTTTTCCCGCAACACCACCTCCTCCAACCCCAATATGATTATTAAACCATTTTAATCTGTCAATCCCCTGAAGCCACAAAAGTGGTTGAATGACGATAACGAATGTTAAGAGCTTATGATTCTCAATTCTACACATTACACGCGTATCAAAAAAATGCTCGCTCAGCATCACGTGCTAACTGAAGTTGAAGAATAGAAACATCTCGCAAACATGGCTTCATCCGCCGCTGTCGCAGAGCCATTCCCCATCTTCACCGTCGCCCACAAGTACATCCTTTACGATGTGGACACGGTGTCGCATGCTCGTGCTAAGCACAACATCACAGGCGTGCTGATTGGCGGTCTTCCGCAAGCACCACAGCAGAACGTCTTCTCTGGCATTCCGCTGGAGTTGATGCCTGAAGAGGCACGTCTGCTCGTAGAAAAAGGCGTCGCCTACTTGGTCGATGATGTCAAGGCACACAAAGACAACATGCTTGGGAACGGGCTGGCACCTGAGGAAAGGCGGGCTTTCCAAAGCGCTCTGCGGAAGCAGGGTTCTGCTGCGGCCAAGGATGCGGAAAGGAAGATGGAGGAGAGGAAGAAGGGTGCTCTTGAGAAGAAATTCGGTAGCAGTGATTGGAATGACATTCCCGAAGACATGCTCGTGTCTAACGGCAAACGCGGCGGCAAGAAGGGCAAGAGGGCTGGAAGCCGAACTCCAGTCGCTCACAGTGGTGCTACGTCGGGCGTCGCTACGCCTGCCGAAGAAGTCGAAAGTCTCTTCACGCCGCCGACGAGTTCTGCGCTGCCGAGTGGCCCTCCTAAAGCGAGTCTCAGTGTGCCTGCTGCTTCCTCGGGAGAGCCCACTCCTTGGGCCGTCACGCCCACTACGTCTGCGTCTCTGCTTAATCCGATTCCGCCACCGCCTCAGGAAGCTCTTCCGCTACCTGATGTTCCGACGTCGTATCCTCTGTTCAAGCATCTGCACGAGAATTCGTACTTCATGTCGCCCGGGCTTCGCTTCGGCTGCCAGTACACGGCATACCCTGGTGACCCGCTTCGCTTCCACAGTCACTTCCTCTGTAGCGGGATGGACTGGGAAGAAGAGTTCGATCTCTTGGACATCGTTGGCGGAGGACGTCTGGGAACTGGAGTCAAGAAAGGCTACCTCATCGGTGGTCAGGAGCCGAACGATGGCGAGGAGGAGAAGGACGTTCGAACGTTCTGCATCGAATGGGGTGGTATGTAGATGCACTTTCACATGATCGCAATGAATCAACGTCAGAAATTACCTTTCACATGATCAATCACTACATGTGACACAAAGCAGTGATTGTCGCTGTCCCTGTTCTCCCGTCACCCCACTACCAAACAATGTCTTGTTGACATTCTCTTATCACCCTTGTGCTGCGACCAACCCGGAAACCATACATCACCAACTTCTCCGCCACAGCAGACGCCATGGATCGTCGCCAGTTCATGCCGCGCTACACGCCAGACACAGCAGTGCACCCCAACTCGGGTATCATCGAGCCCTCGAAGGTCCTACGTGCTCCTCGAGCACCCCCTCGCACAGCACCACCAATCCTACCACCTCGCAACCCAAAACGCTTGGGACTTCCGCAGCGCTCACCAGAAAGGGTCGCCCAGATCTGGGATCCGACTCTCGGCACCTACATTCCGCGTCAACCCAGTGGCGGCTTCGCACCCGTCAACAAGAAAGCAAAAGCTGCCTCGAAAACCACCATCGGACAACCTCCTCAGCGCTCAATCTCAACAGGCGCTTTCCAACAACACACCCCTCTCCTCCCCGTCAGCGCCACTGAACGACGAGAGAGCATCGGCCGCTCCCTGCACGAAGAAATCAAGAACTTGCGCCAATCGTACATTGACTTGCAGAGCGACGATGTCTTCGCGCCTACCTCTCGGCCTCAACGCAGCGTTTCAGCGGCTTCGCTGAGGTCGCCTGTGCGCAACTTCAGCTTGCCTACCAACTACTCTCCAACCGCGAAGCAGCAGGCTGCTCGACCGCGGCCGCTGCACAGAGTCAGGTCCAGGAGCGTCAATCTGGGGCCTGTGGCCGAGGCGAGCGAGTTGCCGAACTTGCCTGTGAGGCGCGAGAGTCCCCAGGGCACTACGGCGAGCTCTCGTCTGGGAGATGGATCCGATTTTGATCATGCCTTGACGACTCCGCTCCCGGAGTCTACAGCGAGCAGCATCGAGACTCCGACAGAACCGGGGGAGATCAAACACCCTGCCGCCGTTCTGGGGTCCGAGCTGGCTATGACGTTCCAGCTTCCCGAGTCAACAACCACTACCCCCACGATCGAGACTGAGACAGAATCGGAGCAGAGCATCAAGCAGAAAGTCGCCGCCGAGGTCAGACGGGGCGAAGGCACGTGCAAGTGCTGCGGTAGCACCAGAAAGGTTCTGGCGATGAACCCAACGTGCTGCTTCGACCGCGCGGAAGAAAAAGGAAGAGTGTGCTTCCGGTGCTGGAGCGATAGGCTCGCGGAGGGAGTGAGCAAGCATGAGCGTAAAGAATGGCTGTGCTGTCTTATCTGCGGCAAGGAGTTGGTGGTGAGCGATGCGAAGAGATTGGCTAGCAGGGGGACGATACTCAGGTGAGTTTTCTGATTATGTTTCGATATACGGCTTGAATGGACCGGTTTGACTGACAATTTGAGTGAAGATACAGGGTTAAGATTGCTACGAGCAGGATCCGGGCCTCGTTGCCATCGGGTGCGAGCGAGAAGGTGGAGGGTGCTGCTATGTGGGTGATGTGATGCTTCTTCGGGCTCGATCGCGTTCCCGTGAACTACAGATGATTGACGGTACGGTCGAGTGATAGAACATTGAATGGAGAACGGCATGTTGAAAGTTGAGTTGAACATTGGAGCTGGATCTGAGCATTTGATCTGTACTGTAGCATTCCATGCGAAGAACTTGTTCCCAGAGCCTCGAACTCCACGTCTTTCAAGGCTTAACAGCAAATATTGCTGGGAGAGGCACTGGTACAATTTCCATAGTTGTCAAACGCCTAATCAATGTAGTCCAAGACGGCAGCTCAAAGCTTTCGCGAGGCCACCGCCACGGGCATAGTAGCCATCACTGATGACAGATTTCCAGATAGCGTCTCCGGATCTTGAGGCATACACGACCTCCATAAAATCCAGCGTCATCCGGATACCATCCCTCAATCAATGCAAACGTCGCATACTTCCACTCGGCACGGTCTCCGACTCCTCTGCCGTCCGGCCACCAACTCGCCTAAAAAGAAGCTCGCAGCTACCCTTGCCAGTCAGCAATAATCAATATACAAAGGAAATAATTACATCCAGCAAACATCCGCCACCTCTTCCGATTCCGGCGCATCCTTGGATCCCCAGAATCGATCATGATAGTTCGTCGGACTCGGACCAACAGGCCGCAATGCTCTTAAGAGACGTTGTGCAACCACCCTGCGACGACAACGTCGGTCACGCCGACTCAAACTCCGGAGAGATCGCCATGGCGCCTTCCACACTCCCTCCGTAACGGTGCTTGCTCATCTCGCGTGTATGCACGCATGCGCAAATGGTAACGATAATGCGGGGAGTGTGGAGGCGAGAGGAGGGGATCTCTGGGGAAACAGAAACGAGGCATGCCATGCCATTCTGGCCATGTAAGAAAGGACGAAAGGGCGTGAGATGATAGGAGGAAACGAGTGAAATTGGGCCACCTGAGATAATTTCGTTGGCACGCGAGGGAAGCTGGTTGCAGGAAGACAATCTGGAGTCCTGCATCTTGCATTGGGCTTCCACGCGGTTGGTATTTTGGTGCTTTTGCTATGAGCTGTCGTGCTGCAAGAGCCGTGACTCGCTCGACGTGCTGGAGACATGCATGGGATGGTATGCAGTCTATGCAGTGCTTTCATTCGCGTGCGGGTCCCTGCGTGAGAGTGTGCATGGAAGCGAGGGCGGTGACTGCAGAATTACCAGCACGGGCGGAGGAGGTGACAAGGCTGGTAGTCAATCGGTCGAGGGCTATCCGTGTCGTTCACTTACAAGTTATCCGCGGAGCAGGTTTCATAAACCTTGAACTATAGGGAGTGGGGCGTCGGATTTGTCGTAGGGCGGTTTCCATGCTCGGGCGATCTAACCATCCCTTCTCGAACTCGCGGCTGGAACCAATTTGCAGGCATGCCAACAGGGCCTCGAGGCTGAAGGTTTCGTGGCGAGACCCTGGTGTGCCTGGTTGTTTATTAGTCTCTCTCGTCTCCTCATGGTGCTGTGCTGGACCTGCATCAAACGTCTGGGGCTAGCCACCTGAGCACCTTGGAACGTAGAGTGATCTACGAGGTGTTGCGTGTTCTGCAGCTAGAACTCGTGTGATCATGACTCGATGGGATCCGTGTTGCCGTGCTTGCTTGTTCCAAGATCTGAAGGAGTCCGAACAGATGCGGCGACTAGTGCGATGCTCACCGGCTGAGCTTTCTATTGCCTGCAGACCTAGACGCCACTGGTGATATGCATGAGATTGCCAATTGAACAGTCATTGATCTTGTTAGGTGCCAGTCATGTGCTGTGTGACAAAGGCGTGGGAAGCGTGATTTTGCTATGCCTCTCGCCATGATGGTATAGCATTGGTACAGCACACCAAGCACGCGAAGGACGTCTGATCAGGCTTTACACACGCCGGATAGTTCCTTCCTCCTCCAAGATGGCTAAGGCGGTGTATGCGGCTCGGCCACTCCTGATGATCCCCACACCAAGATCCCTGCTCTTATTATTGTTATTGACCTTCACGCCTTTTCTGGACATCTCGGAGCGGCAAACGACCAATGAACCAAGTCTCACCTGTGCCAGATCCCGCACTATTCCACGTGGACTTGCAGAAGGCGTTTGCCCTCATACCATGGGGAAACGGCCATGAGCGGCGATCGTCCGGATCTGAAACAATGAAGGACTCCAGCCATCTTCATGCGGCTTCGACATCGCTGGGTCGGCGATATTACATGAGATTGCCTAAGCACTCTGGCGAGAAACTCTCACCGGCCGAGGTCCGTCGCGCGAGACATGAGCCTTCTGAGCTGCTTGAGCAAGTGCCGACTACAGACCAGCGCGCTAGTAGACAGACCTTCCCTTGTTCTCTCTCCACAGTGTACTCCACACTGGTCCAGACAAAGCAATGCTTGCGGCAGTGCACACACGCATCTCCCAGCAATCGTCTGCCGATTTTGGGTTTGGCAACACGATGTGTGTGTGGAGAGAGAATAGTACATACTAACGCAATCGCTCGTCTGGTGACTACGGCTCCGCCGCTCGGCTGGTGATGGCTTTTGCTTGGGTTCGGGCGGTGGCGTACTGCGCATCCTAGTCGCCAACCTAGTCGAAGCACGTGCGGTCCGTTGCGACAAACGAAGTGGAGGATCACCCCCGACCTATTAACCAATTTACCCGGCCGTGAGTGCAGGACGTCGATGACGGCCCACAAACGCAAAGACAGGAATCCGTGAAGTTGCAAGCGAAAGATCCGCCAATTTCCTCCTGGTCGCGTGGTGAGGGTGCAGGCCAGGGCCACCATCATAAATCATGCCGAACACATCAGCTCTCGTGCTGAGTGAGTTGATTGGCCTCCAACGCAGAGGCGAAGAGGCTCCTCTGATGCGAAGCGGGCATGGCTGGTACCGTGGCCCATGCATCTCCGTACAAATACAAATGTACCAAGCAAAAAGAGTGGTCTCGGAGCACGAACTTCAGGCCTACAGACCGCATGATCAGCACGCTGTCAAGTTCCTTTCGACTGAACCTTGTTAGAGCTGACCTTACGCTCTCTCGTGGTGGATCGGTCAGGGGCGGCTTGTGGCGTGTCACTTTCGCTATGTTTACTTGCATCTACTACTGTACCATGAGGGACCTACCGAGCCGTGATCTCTCGTACTGGCTCATTTTACGCAGTCCTCCGGCAACATCAGCCTTGGCTGGCACACGGTGATCTCGCCTTGCCAGAGGATCAGCATTATTATCGTTTGGGAAGGCGCACGTTGGCTGAAGAGCGTCATTCGAGCCTCTTTACGTCCTTGATCTGCGCATCGCAGCACATGGCCAACCGCCTCAAGTGCGCCCTGCCAGCCTGTCTACGGGTACGTACTGCCGATGGGCGGCGAATGTTGTCCAGACGGACCGCATCTCCTCTACGTGCCTGCGTCTGGGCTCTGCCTGCCTGCACGCAATTTGTTCGTTCGCGCAGCCAACCTTCTAGAGTGCCCACCATCTTCGAATGGTCGCCGTGCTCACCGCGCGTTGACTCGCTGCGGCCTTGGTCGTCCCCATGCGCACCGGGCCTCGTGGACACGCATCCTCTTACACATCCTGGTTCGTATGGCCAGTGCATCGCCACTAATGCACCTGCAAAGGGTATAGTCGCCTCGCCTTTCCACCGTTTCCCCAGACTTGCAGAGCGCCCGCCCGGAGGCGCGAAAGAGGGTCTTTTGGCTCTGCATCGGACGGACGGCGGGGTGTGGGCAGCAGAGGTGGTAGGTAGGTGCCTGCGCGCGAGGCCTGCTGCCCGTGTGAAGTGTGCGAGCGTGCGTGCTCGACGTGCTGTACCTCGCAGATTAGAGTCCCGGCCGTCGCTGTCGCTTTTCCTCCTGCCCATAGCCAGCCGCTGCCGCCAGAGCCTCCTCCTGGATGTCGTTATCCTCCATTGCTATCGTTACAGTATCTTTGCCTTTGCGCGCCGCTCTCCACCCTGTCACCTGAACCAGAGGTAGCATGATCACCGACTGGCGGTGTTGGTAAGGCGTCTAAGCGAGCCTCCAAGCTCCACGTTCTCGCCCCAGTCATCAGTCGTCCGTGTGCCGAGGACCCAGAGGGCAGCACAGCAGCATCCCGAAAAATGTTATCCACCAGTCTGAACCACCATCCTGCTCGCTTTGGCAGTCCCAACATGGCGATGCATCAGCCCCAATTGTCCTCACAGCACATGTCCAACGGACTGGACAACCTCGCCGAAAGCTCGCAGTACGCGCTGCAGCAGATGCATCGCCAGCAGCAACAGCAACCGCAACCGCCACACTTGCCTGGTCTGAACGGCGAACGCCCGCCCATCAAACATCGCCAGAGCTTCGGCGCCGAGAGCATGAACGGCTCCCTGCAAGGTGAAAAGAAGACTGGTCGCAGCGCCAGCAACGGGCAGCCCGTGAGACGACGCATCAGCCGCGCGTGCGACCAGTGTAACCAACTACGAACCAAGTGCGATGGCAAAACTCCCTGCGCACATTGCGTCGAGTTCGGACTGACATGCGAGTATGTGCGCGAGCGCAAGAAGCGCGGCAAGGCCTCTAGAAAAGACCTCGCCGCTCAGCAAGCGAACGCTGGCACAAATGCAGACGAAGGCGAAGCTACCGCCGACCCCAAAGATGGAAGTCCTAGATCAAATAACGATCAGTCCTCTGACGAACAGAGCGTCGAACCCAAGGAGAAGCAGCGAGGCGTCAAGCGTCGCCGGTCCAGCGCTCAATTCCCACCACCCCAGTTGCCACCGCCACCGCGCTCTGCAAGCATAGGCACCACAGATGTCATGCATCCTCTGCCGAGTCTCGACCAAGGCGGCTCTGTTACTATGCACCCAGTCGCCGAACAACATCAAGCGCCCAGGCATATGTCTATGTCCATGGAACAGACACCTGGTATGGCCCTGCCAACGCCCCAGCTGCCTCGCATGGGCATGCCAGAGCGAAACTTGGTGGGAGAATATGGTAGCATCGACGACTACCATCGCAGCATGATCCATCCAGGCGCGACAGTCACCGGTCACAATATCCTCCACAGCGGAGCAACTGCAATGCCTGGCTCCATGATACAAGGCGGCACGATGACAGGCTATACTCCAGAAGGCCAATACACCGTGCCATCTCCTAACAGTCAGAATGGCCTGGCACAAACACACTTCCGCATGGGCGAGTCACCTCTGTCGGCTGGTTTCTTGGGTCAATCTCCAGTCGCTGGTTCGCCTGGATGGATGTCACTTCCGTCACCCACAGCCGCCTTGTACCCTCACATGCAGCACACTCCAATGCTACGATTCCCCGTCCTACGGCCCATCCTACCACACATCGCGGCGATTATTCCCGTGAACCTCGCGTGCGATCTTCTCGAGCTATACTTCACTAGCACCACATCGGCCTTCATGCAGCCTCAATCGCCATATATCCTTGGCTACGTCTTCCGCAAGCGATCATTCTTGAGACCTCACAATCCCCGAATCTGCAGTCCAGCATTACTGGCCAGCATGCTATGGGTGGCTGCTCAGACCAGCGAATCTGCCTTCTTGACATCCCCTCCCACCGCGCGCGGCAAGATCTGCCAGAAACTCCTCGAGTTGACCGTGGGACTTCTTAAACCCTTGATCCATACATCATCAGATTCGGCTGCGGCTTACACGACAACAATGGATGTCAATGGCGTTGCGCTTGGCGGCTTTGGCGTTTCGCTTCCATCTACTGTACACGAAATGGAAGGTGGCTCGCCTGGCGCGACTGGTGCTCTCGACGACGTTGCGACGTACATCCACTTGGCTACAGTTGTCTCTGCAAGCGAATACAAAGCTGCGAGCTTGAGATGGTGGAACGCAGCGTGGACGCTGGCAAGAGAATTGAAGCTGGGAAGAGAACTGCCTGGAAACGTAGAAGCGCCTCAAGCCGATCTTGGGGACGGTTCAGGAGACGCAGGCGGAGAACACGATGGCATGAACATGAATGGACAACCACAAGCGAATGGCGCAGCGCCAAGGATGCCTGGTCAACCCAGCGGCCCTGGCATGTACTCGGAAGAAGAGCGGGAAGAACGTCGCCGAATTTGGTGGCTGCTGTACACTGTGGACAGGCATTTGGCGCTGTGCTACAACCGCCCGCTCTTTTTGCTAGATGTTGAGTGTGATGGACTTTTGCAACCCGAGCATGATGGAGTCTGGCAAGCAGGCGAATACTACCCTGGAGAAGGCCACCACGAGTCAACATACTTCCGACGGAGAGGACCGACATTCGAATGCACTGGACACTCGATCTTCGGCTATTTTTTGCCATTGATGACAATACTCGGTGAGATTGCTGATCTAAACCACGCCAGAAATCACCCTCGATTCGGCCTTCGCTTCCGCAACCCTGGAGACTGGGACGATCACGCCATTGAAATTAGCCAACAACTGGAAGCATATGGTCGCAGCCTGAAGGAGTTCGAGGCACGATTCATGAACCCACCACCTCCTCCAGAGCCAAAATTGGGTGGCGATGGCCAGCAACACGCAGACGGCAGCCACCACGACGCAAATACACCCTCAGTCCACTCCGTTGGAACAAACAATTCCGCCAAACGCATCACCGAAACGATGCTCCAGACAAAGATCGTGGTCGCATACAGCACTCACCTAATGCACACACTACACATCCTGCTGAACGGCAAATGGGATCCCATCTCGCTCCTCGACGACAACGATCTGTGGATCTCATCCCAAGGATTCATCTCTGCAACCTCACACGCCGTCTCTGCCGCCGAAGCTATCAACGACATTTTGGAGTATGACCCCGACCTCAGCTTCATGCCGTTCTTCTTTGGTATCTATCTGCTTCAGGGCAGTTTCTTGCTTCTGCTCATCGCAGACAAGCTGCAAGGCGAGGCCAGTCCCAGCGTCGTCAAGGCGTGCGAGACGATCGTTCGTGCGCACGAGGCGTGTGTCGTCACGCTCAATACGGAGTATCAGGTAAGACATCCCATCACGACATAGCCCTGAGTCGACGTTGTACTGACCGCGTCAACAGAGAAACTTCCGAAAAGTCATGCGATCTGCCCTCTCTCAAGTCCGCGGCAGAGTGCCCGAAGACTTTGGCGAGAGTCAGATGCGCCGCAGAGAGGTGCTAAGTCACTACAGATGGTCTGGAGACGGTACAGGACTGGCTCTTTGAGAGCTTGCGAAAACGATCGCCCACGAGAAAAAAACAACTGCACATAGGAACGAACTTTTCAATCAGGATGTACGAAGATAACGGATTCCGGTACGAAAGCATTCTGGGGGACTACTTTGCGCTCGCTATGCTGGATTTAACGAGAAAAAGGAAAAAAGGGAAACAATGTTTTCATGGCCCCTCCCCACGATGTACACTAGGAAGGAAGATAAGGGCGTTTAGATACCCCCTTTGAAGTTTTTGCGATTTTTGGTTAATTTGGTCCTTTTGGAAAATAAAGACTTGTTTGCACAGAGTTCCCCCTTCACACATAGTATACAAGCCGTGTTCTAGATCCTATTGAACAATGGCGCTGTGCAATTCCTTCATCAATTGCTGTTTATTTCTTGCTACTGACTTGTTCGCGGAAGTAATAGGAAAGAAACATTGCATTGGTAAAACTACCATCGACCGTTCACATGCAGACGCATTCACGTTATGGCACTCCTCTAGCATCTGCGCCTTGATCCGCACCCGATTCGCATCCAGGAAAGCTCTACGCTGGTCAGACCCACCGACTCTCATACACATCATACATCAACTCGCACGAAAGGATCGATAGAACACTCTTCAAACATCAACGTCAACTGTCTCGTCTTGAGCCTCCGGCAGATTGCGAGAGGCGTGGCGGCACGAGTCTTGGTGCGCCGAGTTGCCAACGGTCACGATGCCTTTGGGGCCATTGTAGGGCGCCAGGCACTCCCAGCAGAATTCGTGGCCACACTTGCCTGTGTCCTCTGGTCAGCGTAGTCATTGGCAGGGTGGAGACGCTTGTGCGGGACCTATGGTACTTACAAGTCATGTGATCGCAGCCGTCGATTTTGTGGATCTTGATGTGGCAGTCCGGACACACGCGAGTGACTTTGGACGACTTGAGCTCCGCCTCGTGTCGAAGATCAGCAGCGTCTCTCTCCCTCTGTTCATCGGCTTCGCGATCGAAAGCCGCGAGTCGCTGCTGCTCGCGCTCTTCTTCTTGGTCGAGCTCGTCCTCCAAGTCACGCTCGTCTTCCGCCGAATCAGTCTCCTCTGCAGCAGCAAGGCGTTCACTGGCACAGCGCTCTTCACAAGTCTCGCCGTGATGGAACGGGATGTCGCAGGCTAGACACCAGCGAAGGCCGCACACCTGACAAGTGAAGATGTTGCCTTCGTCTCTGACGAAGAAAGCCCCTGCAAACTCAGTCAGTACGGTCTCAGATTGGGACTACAGTGGGAAATAGGACAAACGTACCCCAAGGGCAGTCAGCGTTTGGGCAAGGTTGGAACTCTTCATCTTGCTGCATGTAGCTTTTGGCGCCTTTGTCCAGATACCTGGTGCAAGATTTAGCGTCAGCTACTCAATCGATCAAGCAAGAACCGTGGAGCTACATACTCGGCGTAGGTGCTCTCTTTAGCAAGTTGGCGCACTTCTTCTTCCGCAAGTTTCTGCGGGCATTGCAGGCAGCTGATGTCTTCGAAGCTTTTCGACTGGATCTCAGACTCGATGTGCTGGTCCCAACAAGCAAGACAGACATCCGAGCTGTGTTCCTCGCCGTCTGCGTGGTCTATGGCAGGGAAGGAAGTCTTCGCCACAATCTCGAGGCACACTGTGCATTCTTTGTCTTGCTCGGCGACTTGGTCTTCCCGCTGTTCCACAGCCTCATTGTCTTTACCCTCGTCTTCTTGGTCGCGCTTGCGTTTCCCCAAACGGCTGCTGCGGCGCAACATAGGTTGAGGCTTGTCCTGGTCGCTGCCATTGCTTGAAGCGGTCTTCTCGAGCTGGATGCGTCTGTAGCGTTCAGCAATCGTCTCGACAGTGCTGTTTTTCTGGATCTCCTTGTTGGTCGTGGTCTTGCTGGACATTTGGCCCCGAGCTGCTTTTTTGGTGGTCTTTCGGGCTGCCATATTGGGATGATTGGTACTTTTGCACTTGCGGAACACTTTATCAAGATAGGTAATGGTGCTTGTGTGATACAGGCTTAATGATGGATATTTCTTGGTGCACATGAGCCTTTCTGGAGCAAGTAGAGAGATGGGTCGTCAAGGTGAAAAGGAAGAAGCGCGGGCTGCAGACAACCCAAAGCTTGAACAAGATGACATACGAACTAACGGCTTGCAAGTGAATTCTGGACAAATTAGCCAGTCAGTCACTTTGAACACGGCATTCGGAGTGCTTCCGAAAAGACTTGTTGAAGATTCGGTTCTGAATGTGAGTTCAATGGAAATATACAGGAAATGGATCATTGACGGGCGTTCAAGATCTATGCAGGTCTTTTGCTATCAAATTGTATATCTGTCCATTTTCAATTGTGGCCCAATGACCATATATCAAATGGCTTCTTAGTATCTGGTCAAACCAACCGCCAATGTTCAGAGTTATCCCAGTGGTCGAAGTATATGCCGCAGTGGACCCTCCATGCCGCCAAGTCTCACGTCTAGTGGCATCGCTGTCTTCAGTAGCCTACGGGTGGCCTGTATGATGGCAGCCTGGCTGTGTGATAAGGACAGTTGTCTTTGTGTGCAGAATTCCCGACGCGCAAGGTGCCATTTGGACCTTTGTAGGGAGCAAAGCACTGCCAGCAGAACTCGTGCTTGCATCTCCGGCCTGTTGCAGCAGTCAGTGACTATGATTTTATCGCAAATGATAATGCTTGTCTTCTCACAGGTCACATGGTCACAGCCGGCGAACTTGTCGATATTGACACCACATCCTGGGCCGGGACAAGAACGCGAGACCTGCTTGACGGTTTCGAGCGACTTTGCTTCGTCCTCACTGCGGCGTTTGGCATCGGCTTGGTAGGCGTCACAAGTTTGTTCTTCGTGGAAAGGCACCTCGCAGACCAGGCAGTAGCGGGCTTTGCACATCTTGCAGGAGAAAATGTTGCCATCGTCTTTGGCGAAGTAGGCTCCTAGATACCTGGTCAGTATGTTGATCAGAACCAACCGTGATTCTCCAGTACAGACCCCAAGAACACTCGGCATTCGGGCAAGCGTGGTACTCTTCTTCTGCTTGCATACATTTCTTCGCTGCTTTGTCGAGATACCTGATCACCACCTGGTCAGTCGGCTTCTTGTATCTCAAAATTAAATTGTAACATACTCCTGGTAAGTCCAACTTGACGCAAGCTTGCGGATCTCAGACTCTCCGAGCGGCTTTGAGCATTGCGGGCAGCCGACTCCCTCGTGGCCTTTGGTCTCAACCTCGATCCTGAGGTGTTCGCTGAAGCATTTGAAGCACACGTCGGAGCTGTGCTTATTGTCGTCGTCTTGAGAATGTGGGAGCTTGGGGAAACGGTTCTTGGGAACATCCTCAGTGCATACGATGCATGGTTTGCGAGAAATCGTGACTCTCTTGCGAGGTGGAGTTGCTTCTTTGGTGTCCTCGTTGTCATGTTCGCGCTCGCGTTTGACGCCAGGAGGAGCGAATGGATATTCTGAAGGTGGTCGACTGCTCATCATGTTCACAGGGGGTGTGTCGTTGGAATATGATGCCATAACTACTCGTCGTAGACAAGTGTAATGTGGATGAGATACAGAGAGTGGAAGGATGCAGGATGGATAGTGATATGAACATCTGAGAGTCGTGGTCAGGATAGAGAACATGTGATTGAGGGTTCACTGTTCACACCTTAAATAAGCAGTCACATGCGGATGACCGGTTTAGTTAGATGCTCATCGTTTCAACTCATGGCATCTCGGTGAAGGGAACATTGAAACGAAGTCTCGGATACACGACTATTACTAGAGCATCGTGAGGGCCATTGGAATTCACGACTATACCACTGGAACGCACATCTTACCATGGCTGGACCATGGTTGCGCGAATCACCTTGCCTTGATCATGGTCCCTTTTCCCTTCCACGACGTCGCGAATGAATTTTCCGCCTTCGGATGGATCTAGAGCTCCCATCTATGGATATTAGTACTTGGGTTTCCCATCTGTCAGGAAGATCTCACCTTCTTCAGCTGCTCCGCGCCTACACCAGCAAGTCCAGTCGCCAGAAATCCAGGCGAAATCGCGAAAACCTTCACTCCATCGTTCTTCAGCATCTTAGCCCACTCTCGCATCAGCATATTGAGGCCAGTCTTCGAGCTTCGATAGCTTGTAACGGGATTCATGGATGCTGGTTTCGGCCATCCGGCCTCGGGGGAAGCATTGAGGCGAGCAAGAGGTGGATAGTCGAAGTTCTCGGTTTCGGAAAGAGCAGAAGTTCCGCTTGTGACAAACATGAGGCGAGGGTTGGCTGATTTGAGGAGAAGCGGAGTGAACTCGTGCGTCATGACATGGGTGCCGCTCACGTTGACATCCCAGGAAGCGTTGAATGCCTCACGAAGTGTCATCTGGCCTTTAGCAGCGGCATGGTCTAAGCTGGCACCTGCGTTGTTGACGAGCGTATCCACTCTACCGTATTGCGACTTGACATGCTCGAATGCTTTGCGGATGGATTCGTCGGAGGAAACGTCGACCTGGACCGAGCTGAGATTACTCTTACTGGTCGGTGATTCTTGCTTGACTATGGTGATTGCCTCGTTCGCGTTGTCGACAGAGCGGCTACCCAACATAATTTCATAAGGTACGTCAGACTTGTACAAGGCCTTAACGACCTCGAGGCCGAGACCAGTGTTGGCACCGGTGATCAGAATGATGTGTTTGTCGGCCATGTTGGTGAATGTGGTGTTTTCGGGGCAAGCTGTACGAACTCGTGAAGGGTTTTGTGATGCCTACCTGCTCACTGGGGCTGAACGGATACCTTAAGTAAACTCTTGATCCAAGCCACTTCATGCAAGTCCGCCGATAAGTCCGTTTGTCGGTCTTAAGTGATTGCGAGTTCCCGATGATACAATCCATTGCGTATCAGGAGTTCCAATGGGAGATCTAACCAGACACTCAATATTCCTGACACATTGTCATTCTGGAAGTTGGTATGTGAGGTTGGCGTGGTATAATTGTTTCTATCTGCTGTTAATGCGCGATGTTTGTTGTCCGAGAGTGGACCTGCGTGATGACGACAGCTGAACTCTAAATGTTCAGCTCAACAGTTTCGACCCACCAATCTGGAAAGTACCTTACTTTCAACTGGTTGTGTAGCTACAGCTTTTGAGGATTAAGCAGAAGTCGCAAAGGTAATTCAACATCTGTAAGGGATCTCTCATCGACCAAGGCATCAGACTTTACACGTACGAATACCAGATGACAAAGATACTCATCTTCGGCGCTGGCGGAGTCGGATGCATTTACGCCCTCATCCTCTGGCGAGCGGGCGAAGAAGTCACAGCAGTATGCCGAAGCAATTACAGCCAAGTCCAACAGAAAGGTATCACCGTCAGATCAAAGAAATGGGGCTCCTGCTCAGCACGTCCAAACGTTGTACGCACACCTGAAGAAGCAGTACAGTTCGGGCCATTCGACTACATCCTTGTCTGCAGCAAAGCTTTTCCAAGCACAGCTAAGCTCATCAGCGCCGCCGTCGGTCCGGAAACAACTATAGTGCTGGCGCAGAATGGCATAGGCATTGAAGCAGAGTACGCCGTGGCTTACCCAAACAACACAATAATATCTGGTGTAGTCTATCTCCCTACTACGCAAGTAGAGCCTGGCATAATCGAGCACGGAACGCCTCTGGAGAGATTTGAGATTGGCACATACCCGGCGAATGCTGGTGTCGATGCAAAAGCCAACGCCGATCAATTGGTAGAATTGTTCGCCAAAGGCGACGGTACCTGTATACCGTACGACGACATTCAATCACAGCGCTGGTACAAGTTAGCTCTCAATGCTGCTTTCAACCCGGTGACGGCCTTGACTCTGTGCGACGATGCCAACTTCATTCGATCTTCAGAGGGAGCACTGGAGATGTTGAAAGATATCATGCGCGAGGTTGGCGCCACTGCCAAAGCGTACGGGTACGAGAACATTCATGAGGCTAGTATTGCTGAGCAAATGGTGCGCCACGAAGAACGACTCATCACTGGTGGGAAAGAACCCAGCATGCTCGTGGACGTACGACATGAGCGAGCAGTGGAAGTGGAGGCTATCCTTGGCAATGTAGTGAGGATGGCAAAGATCAAGAAAGTCGAAGTACCTTTGTTGAGTATGCTGTATGTTCTCACGAAGGCGAGGAACTTCTCAATATGCAAGCCAAACGAGTGGAAATCGATAGCAAGGGTAGACTAAAATGCATTACGTCAGAACTAGTAGCATTTATATTGCCTGATATATGCCATGATCCAAATTTGCTGATCATTCTTGCCAATCGAGGCAGGCTGATCGTTGATTGAGCGGATATATACACCATCAAACGGCAGCTTTCATCAAGCATTGGTGGTTTAGTGGTAAAATTGGCCGTTGCCATTCGAGGTCAACAATCTCAGATGAGTCGGCCAGCCCCGGGTTCGATTCCCGGCCGATGCATTGAATAGCTCCAGGAGCGCGTATCGTTTTGCCTTTTTTTGGTCCATTATTGCCAGATATCTTTCTTTTAATCTCTGTCGTCATGCTGAGGCGATGTGGATTGATTTGGTTGACCGCGACATGAGAGCAGAGCTCCACAGACCAAGGCTGGTGTTTGTTTCAAAGATGGATAATTGGAACAACGATTAGCAATGAAGGACGTTATTCATCATGTATTGTTATTATCAATATCGAATTGCTGTACGCCGAACGAGATCGTTGACCAATCGCAGCAAACCAAGCAGACAAACCGCCATGTGCAATTATTCCTGACCCCCCACAGCGATCATACACTCATCACTTGCTGTCGATTTGCCCAATCGATCCAATAGCGTGCAGTTCATCAATTGCGGACTTCCACACGGAGTCTCCATTATACAACACATCCCTTAGGTAAGCAGCCGTGAGCCTTTGGATCGCAGCCACTCTTTCGGGGCTTTCATTCTTCGTCTCGTTGGTATCGTATCCCGAGAGTCCAAGACAATGGTCGCCACCGAAAAGAGTGAGCAGGCTCTTCGGGCCTTCACTCAGATGATAGGGGTCGGTGTGCCATTTCCAGCCCTTGACTGTGAGGTGGGCGCTATCGTCATCATCGCCAACGACCACAAGAGCGGGCTTGGTCATTTCTTTGAAGCTGACCTGGCTTGCGAAATTGAGGAGTTTCTTCCCGTTCTCGCTGAGGGAGTCGCCGCCGTCGCCAGGGACTGCAATCAGAATTCCGGCCTTGATCCTTGGCTCCGCGAAATCGACATGCTCGCCGGTTTCTGGATCGATTGCTCGCATACCAAGAAGAAGACTCGCGGTGTTGCCTCCTAGAGAGTGGCCAGCGACAGCGATGCGGTCACGATCTAACCTGCCTTCCACGAACGGTGCAGCATTCTCAACTTCGTCCAAGTGATCCAAGATAGTCTTCATATCGTTGACACGCTCGCGCCAGAACAACGGTGCACCAGGTGTTTCTCTTGGCAAGCTCAAGGCTCGAGAGCTGAGATGTGTCGGTTGGATCACCGCGAAGCCGTGAGCAGCCCAGAAGTTTGCCAACGGGCCATAGCCATTCAGAGAAGACAGGTTGAACGAAGCTCCATGCCCGTGGGAGAGCAGAATGATGGGAAGAGATGATCCGGTCGTTGGAACGGTCAAGCGGACTTGCAACGGCACTGCACGAGATGGCGAAGGGAGCGTTATAGGAGTGATGGATATGGTCGGAGTCGCATCGTTGATTGAAATCTTGCTGGCTTGATCAATCAAGGCGTGTTCGGCCAGAGGAGGCGATGTTGACTGCATGGTGGTTGACTTTCGAAATGTCTTGGTGGAGAGCTGTTTTGGTACGAGTGTTGCGAATGTGGTTATTTGACAGATTTCTTGATGAATAGAGAAGACTCGAGCTGAGAGAAATAGCTGTTTCTTATACATTATCAAACGACTTGGCTGCGGTGTTTATGTGTCTCGTCCCGTCGTTTATCTACATGTATCGAACGACCTAAGCCACATTGGGTCAAACTAACGAGCGCGCATCGGCTACAACTCAAGCGATTAAGTCCGGGAAGATCCTTCAATCAACCACCCAGCATCGCTTGGTAAATATGCAATGCGGTTTGTCATCATCGTCTATCCCATCCTACAGCAATATATTCGTCTGTTCGTTAGAATTGCTTAGATGTCATCGATATTGCCACCCCAACCCGAACCCTAGACTCAGACCAGCGAAATCAAACATCGAACCCACATGTCAGTACATCTATTGTATGGTTCGAATGTCCCTTCCTGTCGGAAAACGACCTTCTGGAATAATGAAGAATCATGTGTGTCCAGCTTTCAGCCTTGTGGTGGACCTTGTTGTGGGTTTGAATAGAGCGCAAGGGCCTACGGAGGTATCTGCACACTTCGAGCTTGACTTTGTCTCCTGGGTGCCCATTCTTCTCAGTGGATCCGAATATTTCACACCGACAGATCACGCGGTGTCACACCATAGAGCCTTCAAATTCTCCGGCGCACGTGGGATGATCGTACTCAGCCTTGTTGTACAAACGTGCCAAACAGAGGCAAGCTTTCTGCTCAGCCGCCTCTTTCGTCAAGCGCGCACTCTAAAGACGAACCAACCCAATCAAGCTCAGTTTCACACTGCCACCAGGAGCGGCACCACGATTCACTGCGCCTAGGTCATCTGACCCCATCTCCATGTAGTATATGTATACTGGCCCGTACGGTCGTCAATAGTAAGAATCAATTCCGACTTCACGTAACTCTCAACATCACAATCCCATCTCCAACAACCACAATGGCGTCACATTCCCAAGCCGACGACAACATGTCCATAGCCTCAACTCTCATCCCATCGACTGCACCTCCAGCATCAGAACAACGTACTACGCTCACCGGCCGCCCCCTCCAATACAAGCATGACTCTCTCTCCAATGCCTCCGAGAGCATCCTCGTCGGCGCCAACACCCTCCCGCCAGGCTACACCGACAGCTCATTGGTTCACATCCCCATCAAAACAGCCCTGTACTTGTCTCCAACAACACGATCACAGGACGTAGAAAACGGTGCCAAGCACTCCTCACCTAGGAAAGGAAGCGTACTATCTCGGCTCTCGAGCAAGCTTCACGGCGGTATCGCCAGTAATAACACCGATGTTGACGGTATGAAGATCGTAGCAATGAGCCGCGGCGATTATCTGCAATATTGGGCGAAAGGCGAGGATGGAGGATTCAAAGAGGGTGTTGTGGAACCGCCCGGAGGGAGGGCAGAGTGGCTTACTAATGCGCTGGAGAGGCAGGAAAGGGAAGGTTTGGGAAAGCCGACGCCGCAGATGACGAGAGGCACAGAGGGCAGGGCGGCTGCATTTGGTGCTGCTGGGGCTATGATTGGGGGTGGTGCGACGTGTTGAGACGGGAAATGGGGTTTGATTATTGACTTCACGAAAGGAACTTTCTCGAAGACACTGCATGTGAATTTTTTGTGTGGATGTGAATGTATATTATGATTACAATGCAGGTCTATAATGCGTACGTGGACATGAAAATCGTTGGCAACTTATTACTGCCTGGTGGGAACGCCGCCCTGGACTAGAGCGGCAGGGACTCCGGAAGCCTTGCCACTCTTGCGCCATTGCAGGAGAGCAATGGGGATGACGCTGAAGAGGAAGATCATGCCAGCCATCAGACCACCACTGCCTGAGCTGCCGAGAGTCTCTTCCATGTCGGGGAACCAGAAGGGGCCGATGAAGCCCCAAGTGGAGCGGACGACGTTGACGAAGACGCCGATGCTGGAGCTGTGCTCGACCATGCTGTCGATGGCGTAGGTGACGAGGACGGTGGTGACGATTTGGTTGCCGACGGCGGAGATGGCGATACCGATCTGAAATTTGGAATTAGCGAATGTTTACATGACATGAAAAATCGTGGTAAGAGCTGCTTACAATCGGCGTGATGTTCCACTGGCCCTGAGGGGCTTGCTGAAGGCGAACGCTGAAGACGATCAGACCAACCATGGCAAAGACGAAACCCATGTAGCTGAGCCAAAGTCTGTACTCAGGCTCAGGACGGCGTCCGAGCTTCTGGGTGCGCTTGTTCATCCAAAGATCGCTGATCCTGCCACCGAACTGCTCGCCGATGACAAGACCGATCATGATACCAAGGAACTGAAGGCCAAGTTCCTGAGGGTTGAGGCCGAACTTGGGAAGGAACAGCTGAGGGATCTCGACGGTGAGTAGAACACTGCAGAAGTTGAAGACGATGGCGTAGGCCACTGTGGGGACCCAGATGGATGTGTAACGGAAGAGAGACAAAGGCTGGATGAACTCGACAGGTCTGAAAGGCGTAGGGTCGATACGCTTGAAGGTGAGGTATTCCTGCTTGAAGGCGGAAACGTTGTGGCGGACGACGTTGCGCATGTACAGAGTCTCGGGGCCGAGGAAGAGGTAGGTGATGAATTGCACACCGTTTGTCTGGGTTTCATTAGTCTTGTGTGGTTGATTAAATTATAGATGGAAGAACTCACGATTGCAAGGATCCAGTAGACCCAGCGGAAGCTACCAGTGTGGTATATAACGAAGCCCATGAAGAAAGGACCACTAGGCGGGCCCATAGTAACAAGAAGAGTCCACATGCCAACGTAGGTAGCACGCTCCTTCTTGAAGAAAGTCTCGGTGACAACACCAGAGCCAGTGCCACCAGGAGGACTGATGAAGAAAGCGGTGAATGCTCTGCAGATAGCCATAGTAGCGTAAGAGTTGCTCTTAGCACACCCGATGTTGAATGCCAGCGATCCAAGAGTGCTGATGAGCCACACGGGACGGCGACCGTAGCGGTTGGCGATTGGCTTCCAGAATAAGGGTGCCCAGCCAAGGATGGCAATTTGAAGTGAGGTGAGGTAGGCGACTCTGTGGAGGGATTCACCGAACTCTTCGGCAATGCCCTCGAAAGCAGGAATGATGGCGGAGGCAGTGAATGTGGTCATCATGGCCTGGATGAGTGTCAGCAGAATATCGACACAGTGTTGCGTGTAATACAAGATACTTACGTGGAAAGCGACACAAGACAAGTTGACGACCTTCTTCCACTGCGGCCAGTTGTAGGGATCAGCAGGATCCGCAGATGGAAGAGGATCAAGGTCGACAGTGCCGTGTCTTTTGATCAAGTAGTCGCGATGCTCTTCGGTAAGGACAGGCAGTCCATCGTTGAGTTCGACAGAAGCAGGAGGCAGAGATGCATTTTCGACATCGTTGTGCTGCTTCTTCTCCCCGTTCGAGGAGTTCTGAGATGCGACTTCGTAATTCATGGCTTTCGAGTCTGGCATTTCATGTGCACGGCGTGTGCGCGTGGGATGGACCCTTTGTCCCTCAAGTACTTTTCTGAGACAAAAAGCAAACGGCGAAGATGCTAAGAAGCAGAAAGATCAACAACACACAAGGGCGATATAGAAGCAAGGAAAGGGGAAAAGCAACGAAACGGCCAGGGCAAAGCTTCTTAACAAGAAACACGACCTACCGTCGGCTCGCAGCAATGTGCTTCCTTTCCTCCTAGCACCGTCTGGCAGATAGCCGTTAAGTTGGCGCTACGCAGGCTGCCTCGCTCCCAGGATAGAACGTGTGCAGCATCCACTCGAGCCCGCATCAGGCTCAAGTTGCTCAACCGCTCCGCAACGGGTCCACATAATCTCGCGTACGCCCCGCGATTGCCTCCCAGCGGCTCCGCTCGGATGCAGTCACAGAAGATGGGGATTGCAATGCCGTCCTCGACAGCCGTGTCTTTGGCGTCGTCACTTGAGGAGATCGGCCCTGCGATGGCCACATGGACTCCACGAAAGTGATATAACCTTATTCTGAGGTCCGGGGAAAGATACAGCGACACCGAGGGCAAGACTGCACCTCGTTGTTGCCCTTCGACGAGGCATGAGGGCCCTCGGCAATACAGCCAGAAGGATGAAGGTCGGAGGTTCAACGCAAAATCTTCAGTTTCGCCGTACGGGCCCTCGCTTGGCAGGCAAGCTTTCGGGGGACAAGCGTCAAGAGTGCTGGGCGCAGGGAACAAGAGCACCAAGCAACGCCACCCAGGCACAAGGTTACACTCAAACAAATGATCAGCCTTGTATATTCTGACGACGGCGATCAGTTTTCTTTTCCCTTTTTCTTTGGCTTTCAGGCTGTAAGCAGAGCCGCTGCACAGCTTCTTGCTCTGCAGCACAGAACAGCAGCACCTCCTGTCTTGCTTCGTATCGAGGCTAGCACAGTATCTCCTGGTAACCTGGTCTGACCGTCACGCTATCGACCCACTGTCCTGCTACCTAAGTGGGCGACGCAGTATCTGCCAATCAAAAGCCCGTTCACGGTTTCGGATACGGCTTCCACGCCCTACCGAAACTTATTTTTAGGGCTACCCTGATTCAGATGGCAATTGTCGACAATATTATTCCTTGTGGCTGAGTGGGCTTGAAGAGGCGTTTGCTTGTATTGACGTTCTGTTGATGCTTTCGCCAGTTGGATTCTCCCGAAAGGAGAGCATGTGGTGGTGGAGAGGTTAGGCTACCATGGCCCGCCGAACAAGCATGCTCCATCGCCTTAGTGCTACGTTTGTAACACAACCGGTTCATTCGAGAAGAGGTCTGGCGATTCGTGGGCTCGCAAAATGATTGCATCATGAAACAATATGCTGTGGAAATGTGAATATATGCGCTTGAAGGGCCGACTACTTTACCTCATATTAGTACCAAGCACGGCAGTTGCCAATGTTTCGGCCTGTGCAAAGCGGACCAAGACGAGCCCATCTATCATAAATCGTACCGGTGTGACGTGCAAAAGATACTACGGGAGCTCACAACGATGTTGGTTTGTAAGGTACTACACTATTCTTCGATTGGTCGGTAGCCGCGTCCACATGGCCATTTTCTTGCTGTCCATGCAACAAGAGCGACAACATCAATGCCGTAAATGCACAGAACTCTACTCATCATCTTCACATTAAATTAATCAAAATAGCGAGGCGCAGGCAGCGCAGAGACCACTTGACACTGGAGTAGATATTTTTGTCTGATTTTCATCCTTTTTACATCTACCCACATAACTTGGATCAAACACCATACTTGGGTATACCATGAGCCGAATTTTCCGCCCTCATTCCTGTCAGAAGTTCTCCGTATCGTTATAGACATACATCGCTTGAGCCAGCCGACTGCATTTCCCCCGGAGGACCACTTATTCACTCCCGCGTCGTTGCTGGGCTCGCGTTGAAAAAGAAGAAGTCGCTCGCCTTGCGCCGTTTTGTCGCCATATGCATTATGCAATCATACTGAATCGTGCTCGCAGCTTTATTAGCAAGTCTTGTGCATGTTCGTCCACAGAAGCAAAGTCAAGCCGCTTAGACGACGAACTTGGCCTTGGCTCTGCTGGAGCCGGAGTGGGCAGAGTCCTGGTGACCAGAGAACTCGACCTGCTCGGTGCCAGGAAGAGCGAGAACCTCCTTGAACCTCTTGCCGATCTGCTCCAGCCTCTTCTTGCCCTCCTGGGGGTCAGCGCCCTCGACGGCGGCCTTGCCCTTGGGCTGCTGGCCAGCGGTGCGGGTCCAAAGACCGACACGCCAGAAGGCCTTGCGGATGTTGACGACCACACCCATGACCTCGTTGTCCTGCTCGTCCTCAAGAGTCTCACCGATGGCGGCGAGCATGATGTTGAGCCAGGTCTCGTCGTTGGCCTTGCTGTTCTTGAAGGTGTAGGACCAACGGCCACCGTGCTTGTTCTGGGGGTCCTCCCACTCGGGGCGGACGCCGCGCTTGAAGAGGTGGTAGTCAGACTTCTGGGCGAGCTCGGAGGCAGAGGTGATGTTGTTCTGAAGAAAAAGCGGTCAGTACGGCGCGACATGATGGCAGCATGGAAGTGACGGAACATACGTAGATGCCCCAGAACTCCTCAACGCTGTCGAAGCTGATGACCTCCTTCAAAAGCTCGTTCCAGTCCTGCTTGCCGCTCGGCGGCTTGGTGAACCAGAGGGTCCAGGTGTTTTGGAGAGCGTGCTTGACGGTGAAGTTGTTAGGGTCGTCGAAGACGGTGACGACCTTGCCGTTGGAGCCATTAGTGGTGGCCTCCTCCTTCTCGCCGCCCTCGGGAGAAATGGGGATGGTGTCGAGCGGCACAGGCTCAGTGGGCTTGGAGGCGACTTCAGCCATGTTTGCGATTTGCGACGGTGTAGGTGGGCGTTGTTGGGATGTTGTTGAGAATGTAGGAAGAGTGGTTCAGATGGCGCGTGTAGCGATTATCTGAAACGTGGTTTGCGGAGATGGGTGGTGCGAGTGGGTTTGAGGGAAGTGAGAGGTGATGATGCTGGGCTGTCGGAGTGAAATTGATCTGGAAGTCGCTGCTGCTTTGCGACGCTAGATCGCCAGGGACGATCCAGGCTGCAACGCTGATTGGCTCGCCAGCGACAATTTGTGCTTGGACTTGTTCTCACAATCGAAAGATTCTCACAAGTGAATGCTTAGTGAGGTTTATTCCGTATTTAATATTGAGTGTCTCTGACTTGGAAATGTGCGATAACGCATCGTGTGATTCTCGGTGCCACCAGAACTCAAATGAGATCAGTCACTGTAGCCTACTACCCGGCCAAAAAAGTAAATCGTACTACAATGACGAATTGGGAGAGCACATGTGAGATGCTTCTTGTTTCATGGATGCATCACTTGAAAAAGAGTGTGGATGTCGTCGAAATGCTAGCATTCAGTAAGACCTTCCATGAAAATTACTTCAGAAGACACCAACCATCGATAGATACGCACTCCACAAACGGAGCTCTGAGTATCAAATCACCCAGGATATATGAGTCCAAATGGGCCTGACATGCTTGCAAGAGTTAATTTATTTGTACATCGATACAAAGTCGCAGCCCGTGCACTTCCAAGTGAGAGTCGAAGTCCTCATTGCTTGCAAATGCCTGGCTTCGCTATCGTACAGTCAAGGCATAGAGCCTTGCTCATTTATGTTCCCATGATCCTCCTTTAACGCCTGAGCTAATGCTGCCTGTTCCTTTGAAATCTTTCTCCTTACACAATTGGTGCACTCTATCCTTGCCTGTATCACAAAGACATGTCAGCCACAGATCCGCAATCGCAAACCGGAACACTTCACCACATACCTCTGCTTGTGCTTGGGGTTCTTCGAGCAAATGATGTACACGTATTTGCCTCCCTTTCTCCTCACGCTCTTGCAGCCATCACACAGCTTCTTGACCGAGCTGCGCACTTTCATTCCGCGGATCTGCTGTGTGCTCACGAGCTTCGTGAAAGGGCTGGCGGGCTTCACGCTGAGCTTTTGGAAGGCCGATGTGAGAGATTGGGAATGCGAGCCGCATGTGAGAGAAGAGCATGATCGTGCGAATGTCGGGAAGGATGCGCGGGTCCTGATTGAGGGTGCTGCGAAGGAGCGGATGAGCGCGCGGGCGGCGGGTGTGGCAAGCATGGCGGCGGTATGTTGGTGTCAAATATCCAGGGATTGTGGGAGTCGACTGTATAGGATTCGATTCGTATGGGCCTGATGACGCTGCAGGGGGGGATGTCTCTGCGATGCGGATGGTATAGCACGACCGCCATGGAAGCCGGGAGTGCACAGACAAAGCTCCGCAAGTTGCCCTTGCCTTGCCCAGTCGATCACATGTCACTACTACTCTCGACTTAACACACTTGCGACATTTCATATATCATTTTGCGACATCCTCCTATACACGTGACATGAGGCCGACGAATTAATGAAACCAATGCGAAAATGGTAGAATCGACAGCTGGTGAAAAGCGTGGGCCTGGCCGCCCACCGAAGGCAACTCCAGCGCCCAAAAAGCAGAAGCTATCACAACCATCGACCAAAGAAGCCACGCCAACGGCACGCGAATCGCCTTCTGTTCAACAGGCAAAGCCATCTGGACTTCCATCCAAAATCTCAGCATCGGCGCCACTTCCTGTATTGTTAGACAAATCACAGCCGGCGAGCCTACCGGATTCGGAGTACCAATCTTTGGCCTCGAGCGCGGTGCTCGCCGCGTCACTAGAGCGGTCGCAACATGCCTGGACAAAGGAGGGTATCTTCCAGCGCTTCTGGAAGAAGCCAGAGGGCAGACAGAAAGGGCCAGATCTCGTTCTCAAGAGTATGAAGGATAAGGGCAGGTGTAGACTGCGCATCGAACCGCACATATTCGAGGTGAACCTCTGGGTCGTGACCAAGCCTCGACCCCCTCCACCGCCGAAGCAACAAGTACAACCGGCGCCATACAGACCGCAGCAACAGACCCAATACTATCAAAACCGACCGCTACCACCAGCTGGACAGCCTCAACCTCTCGCACCTTTGCAGAGCCGGCAACCAAGCGCGCCGCAAGCCACACCTCAACCCGCGACACCGGCCCCTCAGGACAAGAAGGCGTCCCCAGACCCTGTCATCAGCATGCTAGCTACTCGCGCTTCCTCGGATCCTGAGTTGAAAGCACTGATGAAGGAGGTGGCTACAGGGAAAGCGACGCAAGAGCAGCTAAAAGTATTCCAAAAGCACATAGACGAATTGGGCGCGGTCATCCAGGCACAGAAGTTGAAGGAGGCTGCAGAGGAAGAGAAGCGCGTAGCGAAACAGAGCGCAACGCCTGTTCAAAGCAGTACCACACCACAGCCAGCGTTGGCACAAGCCGTACCGCAGCCAGTACAAAATCCTGTGTGGCAACAACAGCCATTGCCACCTCCGCCGGTACAACAATACGTCCCACCGCCACCGCCGCCTCCCAGTGAGGTCGTTTTCGCGTTCACGCTAGCTGGAGCAACAGAAGATCGTTTCCTCTTTCCCCAGTACAGCATTCTAGAACCTCTGTCTGCTCAGCATGTGCTTGCATCCTTTATCGTTACTCGCAAAGGCAGTGAAGCAGCAGATCCTACCGGTCTACAGCTGGATCCGGACACAGAGTACTGGCAGCCTGTCACAATGATGGTAGAAGTCGCTTACGGCCGCGAACCTCTGCTGAAAGACGTCTCCAAGTGGGTCAAGCCTGCGGATGAAGTACGCGAAGAGATGAAGAAAATCATGCAGCGCTGCACGCGCGCGCCGGAGTCTTTCTTGCCCCTGCGCTTGCCGATCAAGAGTTCTGCTTTGGCTGTGGAGTCAGAGGCGACCAGCAAGACCGGCACGCCGGTGCCGGAAGAGAAGAAGAGCTCGAAGGCAAAGACTGCAGCTGCAGGAAAGCGTTCTAGTTTGGCAAAGGGCGCTTTGCCTAGCGGACCAGAGAAAAAGGCGGACGATAAAAGCACTGCCGGGACCCCGAAGCCTGAACCGTCTAATCAGCCTGTCGCTACCACAGATGGGGCGAACGACGAGAGCGCAACTGATGCTAGTAAGCCTAGGAGGGCTACGAGGAAAAGCGTGCGGATCAGCGAGGTTTGAAGGAGCGAAAGTGGATAGAGTGGACGAAGTCTTATATGATACCCCTAAATGTTACGTATTCTCTGCTAACGACGATTTACATTCATTGCTTCTCTGCGACTTGTATGACGAAGGCATCAAATTGTACTTTTGTACGGAGCAAGGTTTGGAATAATGGTCTTGCCTATGTGTCTGGTTGCGATTTCGTATCATTTGTGCTGATTTGGTCGGAAATAGGCCTTGAAAGGAGATGATTGACCACTGAGATAAAGTCAAACTACCAAATTCTGTCTTGCGTCCTCCTGCAGCGTTGGTATGATCACAGTGTATGGCTACCACAGAAAGCATGGTCACATCTCCGTGACAAAGAACATTTCGGGTGCTAGTATCGGCGGCGCTGGTTGATCTTTCTTGAGAATCAGATGCCTCCTGAGCTGCTGTGGAATCCAGTGCACCAGGCATGGGCAGAATTCCGCTCATCTTTACCGTCGAGATGCTACATATTTTCAGTATTCAATGTACTGGTACCTTCGGACACAAACGTTGCTCCGCTTGACTTTGCTACTGAGATGCGACTAGAAACGTGCAAGTGTCAGCGTAGCAGTTGTATTAATGTCGTCCAGCAGGGTAACGGGAAGATCCTACCACCAGCGAGGCACTATACGCAGACGTTTGAAATTTGATGTTGTTTAGCCAAGCATCTTTGAAACACCATCATTGTGAGGGCTGAAATGAGGCCATCGGACCACATGCGGCACACGTTCCGTTGGTCGTCGGCAAACTCCCGAATGAATATCTTTTATGCTTTCACACGTCCTTGGCTGACATGCTGGCCCCGCAAAGTTCTCCAACTTTTGGGGTGCTTGGGTCCACTTCACTTCTTGCCCTAGAGATGTCTCCATGCAATTCCGGACTACTCGACTCATATACTTATTGACCTTGCACGGCAGTTGCCTCGGCCTTTAATGTAGCGAAGTACGTAGAGATCGCCGGCGGGGCCAGCGGATTCCATGGAAAGACTGACCATGGACCGCAATGACGGCCTCTGCGGTCTACGGTCTCGCCTGGCACAGAGTACAAGAATATACATGCTGCCCAGCAGCTTTGCTTTAACTCTACCTCACGGCTCTGCGACATCATCCCATCATGGCTCGCTTCTTCGGCGTCCTCGCCCTCGCCGCAATCGCTAGCGCTGTCTCTGCCGCCCCATCTTTGCACAATGCCACATCGTACCCGAACAAACAATGTGCCGCGACACGATACCAGCACAAGCACCGCGTGTTCGTCTTCAGCGACATCAGCAACGAGCCTGATGATCAGATGAGCCTTGTTCGTTTTCTGACTTACGCCAATGAAATCGATATCCAGGGTTTCAGCCTGATCACGTCGACGTGGAAGAACGATTCGCTGGACGCTGCTACTGTCATTGAGGTCATGAACGCTTATGGGAATGTAACGGCAAACCTAAACGCCCACGTACCCGCTGGCGCTGAATATCCTTCGGCGCAGAGTCTGCTCGACAAGGTGTATGAAGGCCATGCCGTCTATGGCCTTGCTGCGCTCGACTTGCCCTTGAGCGGTGCGGCCACTGCTCTGATCGATGCAATCGATGCCGGCTCGCCGAGTGACCCCCTCTGGGTTACCATGTGGGGTGGTGCGAATATCCTTGCTGAGGCATTGCAAAGCGTCAGCCAAAGCCGCAACAAAACCCAAGTCGACGACTTCGTCAGCAAAGTCCACGTCTACTCTATCTCCGACCAAGACAATGCAGGCCCTTGGATCCGATTGCACTATCCCAAACTGATGTACATCCTCTCACTGACTGGTTTCAACGAGTACCTGCAAGCCGCCTGGAACGGCATCTCAGGCGAGGAGTACCGACACTTTGACCAAGGCGGACCAGACACGTCTCTCGTCACGAATGACTGGCTCGAAACGCATATTCGTGTTGGGCCATTGGGAGCACACTACCCCAATTTCACTTTCATCATGGAAGGAGATACTCCATCGTTCTTCCCACTGATCAACAACGGCCTTCAGGACCCCGGGCACATCGAATGGGGCAGCTGGGGCGGCCGCTACCTCCCCCACGACAACTCCCGCATGTCATCGAACACGTACGCCGATGCCGACGATGTGGTCCTCGGCCAAAGCGGACACCTCTACGTGAGCAACTTTGCTACGATCTGGCGCTGGCGCCATGCTTACCAGTGGGATTTTGCCGCTCGAATGAACTGGACACTCGGTAGCGACTTCGCCGCCGCGAACCATGCGCCTGTGGCAATTGTGAACGATACGTGCGGACCTGACTTCATCCACGTGCCGTGGAAGTTCCCTGAGCCGGTCGTTCTTGACGCTAGGAACAGCTGGGATCCTGATAATGATGGTCTTAACTTTGAGTGGTGGCATTATAGGGAGGCGACGCAGCGGTACGGTGAAGGTCCGATCACGGCTGTGAGCGACCAATTTAACATCACGGCTCTGGATTCTACGGGTGGTTTAGTGGAGGTAAAGCCCGTTGCTTCTACTGCCAATGAGACTGAGGTCGTGAATGCGGTGAGTTGGCGGCGTCGTTGTGCCGAACGTATGAATTTGGTCGCTAACTTGTATCTTGCAGACTCAGCACATTATCCTGTCGTTGGATGACGGTAGGAATCTGACAACGTATCGCAGGATCATCCTCGAGCCGTATACATAAAATCAATAGCATCATTGAATTGAAAAGGTTATCTCCCGACTGGTCAATCCGCTATATCACCGTATCATCCAAGTTGACCAAAGACTGGACGCGCCGACCGCTGAGAGATATGGTTGTGTGTCTATCTAGTGTAGACTATCTGCTGGAGTTTGCGGAAAAACACTGGGCGTTGATATTGTGCCACTTTTTACCCTTTCCCAGGCCGCGCCGCAACATCGTTCGTGGTCGATTTTCTGCATCGCAGATCATCTTCCAAATTCCAAACCGAGACCGGCTTTCATCCTGACTCTCAGCCTGATACTACTGAGAGGGCACAATTGCCGGAGGTGTGCGAACGGACTTCTCGATCCCGTCACAAAAGCCATCGCGACCATCGCTCGAGCTGTACGGAGGGAGACGATCGATGACTAGTGGCTGCTTGGCCTTTCCACCAGAATTTTCTCCGCCTAGCCTGAGATCCGCCAACGGGCCCAGCAATGATTCAAAGTCACTGGCGTAGTATTGAAGGCTGCCGGTCTCCTGGTTGGTCTTGCAGGACACGCGAATGGGAGGGAGAATCTGGTTCAGAGCGATGCTGTTAAGCAAGGCGACGATTCTCCCAACATTGTCGCGGACTGCGGCATCGAGGGACGAACGGGGCGATGGGACTTGGATGCCGATGAAAAGTTCTGCGGATTTGGGAAGCCTTGCCTGGGTGCTGTCCAGAGTCTGACCAGCTTGCAAGGTAGGATGCAGTGGGAAATTGAACGCGATGACCTCTGTCCCGATTATGACAACAAGGCTTCTATCGCTGTATGCCGACGCGAGAGCTTCTTCGCGGATGGTCTTTGAGATGTTGAGAATTCCGGGAAGTCTGCTGGAGTGTGACATGCCCAGGAGCGTGATGCCTGGGCGTTTGGTGTGATAGCATTGCTAGAAGGTGCGAGGGTACGCATGCTTGTACAACTCGTCGCGAAGCTCGTTAGGGAGCTTGCCTAGAGTACCGAACGGACCGTTTGGATGGCACAACACAAGAGCCAGATCGTCGACTTTTGGAGACCGATCACTCTCCATATCCAGTGCCCTGCTAACATCGCAACCTTGCAACCCATCAACCCTCCCAGAATCTCCAAGCAAACGACCACTGAGCTGCTCCTTCCCCTCCTCCTCAGTCGTCCACGGAAAGAGATCAGTGAGTTGCTGCAGCCAGTCTCTGGTAGGATCTTCTTTGATTTCCAGGGACGTAGCAATGACGCGATAATAACGGCGTGTGCCGCGATGGAAGTAAATTACATGAACCGAGCCGTCAGACTTGGCCTCAATGGAGAGATTGAACGGTCTCATGAATGCGTCTGCTTCGGCGACGCTTGCTCTGGAGGCTAGGTTGACATGGTTGTCGATGCTCAAGGTGTGAGCGTCTTCCATCGCGGGCGTGGACATGTGTACGAGGCGGTTTTGTAGGGTCGAGAGAGCTTCAGGTATGAGGGCAACAAGATGATTAATCTCTGCCTCGCGTCAGATTTCTTGCGCAATTCAATTGCAGAGTCCCACAAGCGAAAGTATGGCCTCTGCGGTTATCTTCAGTGGAAAACGGAACGAAAGCATTCCAGTCTTATCCGACGAGAAGAACAAGATCACGACTCTTAGACGAGTGCAAACGACCACATCAGCAAACAAAACGCCTCATGCGTGCACGCAAGTTGCCGCAACGAGGGCATAGCTTCGCGGCAAACGCTTCAGGTGCTGTCCAGTCTCGCGATCGCTCACGTTTGTCGTCTCCATGCACCTGCAGGCGCAAACGTTCCGGTGTCCAGTGCAGATGAAATGCATCATGAAAGGCCGTCCGTGAGATGGTCTGCTATCTCCAGGTCGTGGCGACTGCTATGGAAGATCAAGTGATGAGGTGTTTCTTTACTGTCGTATAGTGCGTGACCAAAAACACGCGTCCGGGGCGGTGGACCAATAATGTCCAGAGAAGGACGGATGCAGCCTTCCTTCAAGCTAGAGACACTGCAAAACTGGCAAGAAGCTCGTGAGGGTATATTTACGCGATCATCATATTCGGATTACGCCAGCCACCACAACGTGATGAGGAAACAGTACGAATTCTGAGTTGTTGGAGTCCAACACAGCGATAGACGTATAGTCGTGAAAGAAGCTTAATGGGAGAGAAGTTGGGCGTGAATTGTCATCTGCGCCAGCGCCGATGCAGTTGTGGTCTTCAATTATAATCTACCCAGTGACCATAGCATCGTTGTCAACCATGCCCTCGCCATCCAATCCGATGTCGATGTTAGACGGCAAATCTAGAGCTTTGGCTTGGGATGCCGCCCATGCCCTTGCACGGACAAGTTCTCTGATGCGAGCTTCCGGCTGCAGGCCCTTGGATTGCAAGATGGCCTTGTTCACCTCGCCCGCCACTGTCTCTCTCAACCCGAGATCCAGGAGTTCTTTCATCTCTGGTATCATCTTGTCGGCGTCGAAAATCATGAGGGCCATCGTCTTCTCAAGCGCCGAAAGATACTTTGGATCTGTCGGAGCACGAGGTGACAATTGGGTAGTGGCGAACTCGAGAGCTGGACGGAAGTCTGCGGAGGCAGGTTTGCCGTTGTTCTTCTCGAGGACGGACCGAATGATTTCCACAAGTTGAAGTTGCATCAACTTGAAGTGGAGAAGCGGGTTGTCATCTAGAATCTTTCATGGAGTTAGCAAGAGGCCTTGCAAATGTGTCATGAAAAAGTGTAGGATGTATGTCAAAGGTCATACTGAGGACTGAAGATCGGTGTTCAATTCGTCAAGTGCCTCCCGAAGGAGGTTACGAGTGGTGCATGAAACAAGTATAATCATGTGATGAGGGAATTGGAGAAGGGTGGTGACTTACCAAGGTCTCGTCATTGTTGAGTAGCTCGATAGCCTCCTCGATGTGTCCACCGAGGATCGCGTTGCGTATCTTAACGCGGTCGCGGATGCTTTCGACATCGAATGCTTCGCCCTGGAAGAGGTTGGTCTCGTTCGCGAACTTTTCAGCTGCGCCAGGGTAGCCTTCGGAGATGAGGTAGTCCATGATGACAGAGTTGATGTCACTGATGTAGGAGTTAGCGTTTGCATCTTCATGATGAATGTACACCGCATTGTCCTCAAGCCAACGTCAAGCCATGGTATCAGAAGTCTAACATCTAATAGTTTTTTTCTCCGCATTATTTCCTCGGAGAGATTCCCATTTGTTTTAACATCATGCGAGGCTTGACGGGTGGAGGACAGGTGGTGGGGTGCGAGGGCGTACCTTTTGCTGGGCTTCATCTCGGCGATCTTCTGCTCCATTTTCAGGATATTATGCGGTTGATGAAGATGTCGCTGTCGCAATTGGTGGGAGGATTGCTGTTGGGGTTGATTAGCAAGTGTATGTGAGGTGGTGAGCTACCCGAGGCAGCTGAAGGTGGACCCAGAGCGCGGAGGACATGATGTCTTGCGGTGAGTGCGCGCGCGGAATTCGGAGACGTACGAGTGAAGCAGGCCTTTCGCCTTTCAGGGCGCTTTCCAGGGTGTTGCAGGTGCCGGCATTCCAGCAGGTGGACACTGCACGCACGCCCAACACAGAGGCTGGCGAGTTTGAGTGTGTGGTAGGAAGGAAGACGGCGTGAAGAAGAGAAGGAAGCTCTTTAAGAATGCCTGGCAGACTCTGCTGTCTGAGCTGCTGTGCTCTCCCCCGCGGCACCAACTCCTTTGCACAGCGCCAAGCCCGAGGCTACGCCGAAGCGCGCGCCAAAATGGGCGAGATTTGCACGAGTCCTCTTCTTGCATTTCTTCTCCCTCACGATTCCATCCTCCTGGATCGCCATGTGGACCATTGCTGTTTCGGCCGCTGTTCTGAGCTGGCGAATTCGATGAGCCATGGAGGCCACGAAGGAGTCCACTCCACCCACCAATCACACTAGCCACAATGTGCTACCCGACTCGAGCAACTCGACAGGACGTCTGGACAGGGCACACTACAATCCGCCATGGGCCAACACCTCGATCATCGGAATAGCTGGTAGCTCTGGTTCTGGAAAGACCTCGCTTGCCTATGCTATCATCAAGGAATTGAGCCTACCATGGGTGGTGATCCTCTCCATGGACAGCTTCTACAAGCCGCTGTCGCCCGAAGAAAGCGCAGCTGCTTTCAGATGCGAATATGATTTCGATGCCCCCGAGGCAATCGACTTCGACGTCCTGGTCGACAGGCTGCGAGACATCAAGGCTGGGTATGCTTCTCTGTGGCTCACTTATACAGCATCATATACTGACTGTTTCCACAGCAAAAAGGCAGATATCCCTGTGTATTCCTTTGAGAAGCACGCTCGTCTAGACGAGTCTACGACCATCTATTCGCCACACGTGCTTATCTTGGAAGGCATCTTCGCCCTGCATGACCAGCGCGTGTTGGATATGCTGGATCTCAAGATCTTTGCCGACGCCGAACCTGACCTCTGCTTGTCCCGACGATTGCTTCGTGACGTGCGAGAGCGCGGACGAGACATCGAAGGCTGCATCAAGCAGTGGTTCAGCTTCGTCAAGCCCAACTACCACAAATATGTTGAGCCGCAACGCAATGTTGGTGGTAAGTCATCTTCTCCTTTCTTATTCATCCCCATCATCATGATGATCCAAAAAATAAAGCATAGTTCAACTGAATTTCGCTGTTGAAACAAACATCAAGCACGTCTTTCGCTCCTATCTGATCTACACAATATCACATCAATTTGCATAATGATATAATGGAGCAAAAGCTAATGTATACATTCAGATATCATCGTCCCTCGTGGTATAGAGAACACAGTTGCTATCAGCATGATCTCTGATCGAGTGCACAAGACTCTCGATGAGAAGTCTAGCCAGCACCAGGCTGAGCTACGGCGACTTGGGCAAGTGTCGGAAGACGCTCCTTTGTCGTCCAACGTGATCATACTCGAGGACTCCAACCAGGTCCGAGGCATCAATACCAGACTGATGGAGCGCAACCTGGTCCGGGAAGACTTCGTGTTCTACTTCGATCGTCTGGCCGTGATGTTGATAGAAAAGGCTACCGAGCCTCTGCTTTACAAGTCGAGTGTTGTCGAAACACCAGTGCCAGGCAATGTCTACAACGGCTTGGCACTTGATGGTGTCGTCTCAGCTGTTGTGATCCTTCGCGGAGGTAGCATCTTGGAGACTGGCCTCAAGCGAGTGATTCCTGATTGCAGCACTGGCCGCATGCTTATTCAGACCAACTTCCGCACTGGTGAGCCTGAGCTTCACTATTACTCGCTCTCGCCGAACATCAGCGAGCACAGTGGTGTGTTGCTTCTTGACCCCCAGATGAGCAGTGGTGGTGCTGCTCTCATGGCCGTCAAGGTCCTGCTTGACCATGGTGTCAAGGAAGACAAGATCGTCTTCGTCACATACACTGCAGGTACGCAAGGCCTCAGGCGTTTGATGAGCGTGTTCCCGGACATCAAGGTTGTCGTCTGCCGCATCGTTGACGATATGGAGAAGCGATGGCTGGAGAAGCGCTACCTTGGCTGTTGAGGTGAACTTGAGATATATTGAATGAATATGACAAACCACCACACAACCGTCCTTGAATGTTTCAAGATGCTTTTCGCGCCCTTCCTTAACTTTTGTTCATTCCTTGCCATGGTCAAGCCGTTGTTACAATTGAGAATCAGTCGAAATAGTGGTTGGCAATGTTACAGGTATGGACGGCCGCACGCGCAATTGGAGCACCTACAGTATGTCTCATTCTAGTCCGAATACATCTCTCACCCATTGTTGTTAGCGAAATTCCGTCAAATCCCAATATAAACGCTGATTATCCCTCAGATGGTTCAAGAAGAGTATTATGCTGCACATTACCATGGTTAACTCAAACCCAACCAAGACGTCGTTTGTCATTGTGAGGCCAAAGGTCTTCTCCGCCGCCAATGCTAAGACAACTCTAGCACCGCAAGCGAAGACCAAGGTGCCCCCAAGAACAACCGCCGGGTACCACGCTTTCCAATATTCCTCCTCGGCGAAGTAGAGCCCCCAACCTTCCAATCCACGCTCCATCGGTAGTGCGTCTTTCAGCTTGCGAGGAACGAGATCGTAGATGTCCAGACCCTCGAGAATATCGCCGCGAAGCATGCAGAGCATAGTGTCTGCGTTGAGAGGGGGTTTCGATGGGTATGTGGCGCTCACTTTGCGAACCCAGCCTTCCTCACCGTCATCAGGGAGGCAAGGGCCTTCGTCTTCCACCCAAACGTCCCGAGGCGACACCATGCCCGCTAATCTGAACTTGACGAAGTGAACCCCCGTGACTTTGTGCCCGTGTGGAGACCAGAATCGCCAGCTTGGGAAGGGTTGGTAGCGTTTCTTCTCGTACTCGAGCTTGAGGCGGGCGAAGAACTCGGCGTTTGTTGCTGGGCGGTGTGTGAACTCTAGTTGGTGGAGGTTGATGATCCCCCAGCGCCCGGGGAGACACATCATCATCCACTCTTTGCAGGATAGAGCATTGTGATCGGGCATGTCAATCGTGATGTGGTCCATTGTGTAGGTACGGAGGGCCGTCAACCGCGTCAGATCAGAGCCTTGGAGGTAGAGAGGTGTAACGGGTTTCAAGTGTTCGAGATTCTCTCGATGGCAAGGTTTAAAGAATCATCGGTAAGAGGAAGAAAAATAGATGTGTAAGTTTTGAAGTTGTTAAGAGGCATCTCGATGGCAAGTTGAATGCGTTTGGCATTGTGGTTTTGTGGAAAAAAGGTAATTGTACGTGCTGACCTCTCGAGATGCTCCAGACTTGTCTTACATATTTCACGTATCCACTAATCCAGATACTACACGAATGATACAAGATCCTTATAACGCAAAGTTACCATCTCTCGTGTAAGATTGTTCCAGACGTCTTGCATCGACCAGTAAATGGTGCAGGGGGCCTGGCAGAAGCGTCTCGGTTCCTCGCACAAGACATGTTGCAGCTCATCGCTTACTTGCATACGCTGGCTGCGGTGATTGTATGCCAATAGAACCATCTCCGTAATGGCCCTCGAACAGAAATACAAGGTAAATGCTCTTGAATCCCAGCATACTTGGATCGATATTCACTGCGTTGAAGATGTGAAGAGAAACTACGTTTCGAAGCGCCATTTACAACTCTGAAGCTCCCCAGTGACTGCTGGTTCCGTGTCGTTCATTGCAGAAGCTTTCCATTTGTGAAAAGTTCCCTACCTTCACAGCAACATGGATAATCCACTCACATGCTCCCAGCAGTGGAGTTCTTTCATACGCACTAACACAGATCTTGTTAACAACCTAGATCGGAAACTCTCGACCGATATGGCGTCCGCAAATAGGGACAACCAAGACCTCGCTTTGCACCAGACCGCAGCAAATGGACCAAACAAAGCTGTAACGTCAACAAACCCGACCACTTCCCTGCTACGTACTACTGCATCAACCACAATGTATGGCGCCACGAACACTCCCCAGCGTCCTGTCTTTCAGCACGCCCAGACCACTACAGCCATAGAGGAAACCACCACAGCGACACCGAACCTCTCCCGTCCACTGCTTACACATGCGGCTACCACCACTGCAGTCCCGCGCACAACCGCTAGGCCAGCTGCTCGACCGGGCCTCCTCCACCGAATCTCCTCAGGCATCGAGCTTGCCCTCGAACTCTCAACAGAATCATCTCACGCCCACCGCAACCGCCCAGCTCACCCCTCTCACTGGACCGACCACGCCCACCGCGAAGCCCTGCTGAAGACCTGGGACAAGGTCCATGAGGCTGCGCCGAGAGAGAAGTCGAAGCATTTGCGCTCGGTGGCGGGGCAGTTGGAGGCGACTGAGAAGAGTGTTCTGCTGCAATTTCCTGAATTGGCGGAGGGAGAAATCGTGCTTGGGAGGGAATGGATGGAGCACGTTCTTGGAATCAGTCTGAGACAGCCGTTCTGCTCGGAAGGGAATATGGGGAAGTGGGAGGTGTTGTCTGGAGCTGCGAAGGTGGGTGGTTTGAGGGCGTGGGGGCCTTGGTGAGAAGTACGTGGCAAGATGTGAGCGACACGGCAGTGGTTGAGTATGAATAGCTCGTGGCCTGGAGCAACGATGATGAAACGAAATTGCAGCAGCTCCCAAACAGTGGTTTCGGTCAGGAGTTTTTCAGCAAGGCTGACGAGAGAAATGAACATTACAATCTGATACCGAAGAGAGCATTCACGCCCAGAGAAAATTGTCTACCAATCCGAGTAGTTCGGAGGCGTGTAGAGCCTGTCAATCTCAGCCACAAGATCCGTTGCACTGCTACCGTTCTTCAAATCGGTCCATTCACCGCCATCCCTGATAGCAAAGATGCTGTCTGCGACAGTGACGGTGCAGCTCTTCTTGATGCCCAATGCAGCAGTCCTGTTGAAGCTTGTCCTGAGCATGTCCACGCCAACAGCACCATCTTCTGCCGTAGCGCAATCGTGAAGTCTCTCGAAAGACATGCCGTGCTCGAGAGTACATTCTTCCACGAGCTCTTTGCTTGGAATGTCCTCGTAGGAGTTCGACATGCACATGGTGAAGCCGAGATAGATCTTTGGATTTGGGTATTGGCGGGCGGCGCAGAGTTCGAGCATGTTTCCGAGGCACTCTTGGGGGCCGTGCATGCAGGAGACGCCGTCGTTTTGTGTGACACTATATTCATGTTAGTGGGTGTTCACCAGTGGCGTGAGCGATGTCAGTGCTTGAGAACCTACCTTCCAATGTAAGATAGCCTGAAGTCGACCTTGTGGCTCACATTCTGCATCGCAGGTAGGATCATATCGTGGAGGCAGTCTCTGGCATCCGGGCACTTGGACATGATGAATGCTTCAAGGGGCACTCTGCCGGAGGAGTATGGAGTGTCGTCCTCATTCCAAACATCGATCGCGATTATGGACATGCAGAAGAACATGAAGAAGAACAGCAAGCCGGTGACGCTGAAGATTATTCTCCTGTGCCATTTGCCATTTGTTGATCGCGACCAGGCGCGCATGTAAGCTCGCTGCGCCTTCTGGACATTCTGCTGGAGCTCTGCGAGGGTGGGCTCGGGGCCGGATTGCTCTTCTAGCAGAGGCTGCTTTTCGACTTGATTGGAATCCATGGTGTTGATGCTATGGATGAGCACAGATGTGTTGAAAAAGAGGTTGGAGAGAGTTGTTTAGTGTTGCCTTGTAGGTGGAGTGTGGCGAGTATGCCGAGCTTGAGCACGCCAGCACACCTGGCTTCCCGATGACGCTTATCGCCTTATCAGCTCAGCGACCAATCGGGAAGAGCCGCCGCTAATGAATGGACCACAGTGTTCACTTCCATGAGATCGTGCCTTCCTTTGCTGTGTGGGTCGCACCTTCCTAAAGAGGCAATTCAAACAAAATAGAAAGAAGTGAATCTCTCTGTTGGCTACAGCTGTAAACACACAACGACCACTTCACAGTAAATATATACGATTCTCAACAAGCATAAACGGCTCGACTGCAAGGGTAGGGTCTTTGGCGGCCTGGAGAATGACGAATGACTATGGGGTTCGGCAGGCGCCGAGGGTGTGGCGCATGTATGAGGCGCAGTCGCTCTTGGGTGACTGTCGAAGCACGAGGAGCGCACATCACGACTTCCTCAATATACATCTACAGCATCAATCAACCATCACTATTGTTCGATCCGCGTCACTACTGAAACATATTGGGAGCAATCTCTGCATTGCCATTGTCTAAAGTTTTCTGAAAAATCAAATCGCAAGAGGAGATCCAAAGAGCCATCTGGAAGCCACGTCTTGACCGCAAACCAGTTGCAGTGCAAATGTTGGGGTCGTCATCGATGGCCCCTTCGATACTCCAATGTCCGTATATATGGACCCGAAACCCAACAAACAAAAGCAGAGCAGAATTGAGGGGCTTCTCGTAGAGAAATACTGAGCCATAATTCCTCCGCAGGGGCAAATGTCAGTCGTGTGCCCCAAAGCCAAGCTGCCAGAGAACGATCAGAATGAAAATTGGAAAATCAGCCATTTTCGGCTGTTGTGACTGCAACCAACATCGAGTACATGTTGCATTCGGTCGCACTCGCCGAAGCCGAGACCATGGAGGCATTGACTCCTCGTCTTCAGCGAAGGTTCAGATACGACGGCGAAGGAATTTTGGAAATTCCTCTTTCAGGTCGTTTACCAGATCCCTGCGCCAGATCCGAGCTTGCTCGACTTTCTCGACCCTTGCGTCCTGTCGATCCAGGATCGTCTTAAGGTCAAGCTTCTGCCGCACATCGTCTTCGCTCTCCAAGTATTTGTTGTACCTTTGGCGGCGCTTTGAAAGAATAGCATGCGCGTCTTCGAGCACGTCTTTCACGTCGTTGGCCATGAGATGCCGGACGATCCATAGGTTGTTTGCGTTTTTGAGCTCAGTGGCGGCTCCTTTGCATCTGAGGAAGATGTGTCTTCCTTCATCGTCGGTGCGTCGCGACAAAGTCGAAGCTGCGGCTTCGCATTTCATGGAGCACGCATCCCGGACCGTCTTCCCAAATTCCTTGATTGGTGCCGTAATACCAGTCCGCTGAGTGGTCTTCTCGGCTGCGAATTGTTAGTTGACTCTTGGTAAGACCCTCGTATGGAGAGGCTTACCTGGTTGGTCGTCGCCCAGTGTAAGGTCGATCGAGTTGTTGACAGTTGCGGCAGATGGTGTTCCTCGAGGTCGTGGTTGCCCTGCTGCTATATGAGTATCCAGTTCAAGGCGATCATTGGAATTTGTGTCTTACCAGGCTGCGCATTCCTCGAGCCTTGTTCTGAATCTGTCACAACGCGACTTGGGGCTGCGTTGGATGTAGCCTGTGCCTCACTACCAGGCTGTGCGGTTTGGTCTTCCACGTCCTCTAAGAATGGTCTCGGTTGCCTAGCAAACTGTCCTTGGGAGGCTGCGCCAGTGCGTGCTCTCTTTTGCTCCCGTTGGAGCTCTGCAATCTGCTCGGACATCCTTTTGCGCCCAGCGATCTCGCTCGTGAGATGCGAATCACCGGCCTGTGGTCCGGGCTCGACAAACAATGCTGGTAGAAAGTTAGTTTTGGTCACATCATGCTCTCAGTGTATGCTTTCTGTATTACCGGATTGCTCTCTGGAATGGTTGTTGGAGGACGAGTCATCGTCATCCTGAACAAGGTCGACCACGATTGCCCTGCCCTTGCCCCTTTCCAGGGCATTGCCGGGCATGGTGTAGGTTTCCGGGACGGTTCTCTTTGGCGGCATCGTCGGGGTTAGGGTGGTTTTGGACTTGGGAACGATCAGGAGAAGGATGTTGGTAAATCCTATGGATGGTGGGAGAGAATGGTATGAAGAAGGGAAGGAAAGGATTGGAGGGCGAAGAGATTAATATAGACGAGGAGGCGGGTGCCAGCAAAGCACGTGTCCTCGTCACACCGGTGCCATCCCATTTCACGTGTCTAAAGCACGGAAAGATGGTGGGTGAAACTTCATTCCCAGGCTGTAATGAGGGCGGCTGTTATCTATAGCATGCCCTAGACAGCTACTACTGAAGAGTCAAGAAGTGATGCAGGTAGCAGAAAGTAACCTGAGTGAAGAGCTAAGTAAGGAGCTAAGTAAGCAAGGAAGTGAGGCTATGTTGAGAAATATCATGTGATTAACACCCTGTTACATGCAAAGCCTATCAGTTAAAGGGCAAGACCAAGAGAATCGACTTAAAAGCAGCGAAGTGAAGACTGCAAGGTGCTGAAGATCGCTCTGTAACAGTTTCAATCAACGATATACAGCCATCGCACGCTTCCAAACAGGCTGAAGGCGTTGCCAGATGTGCGGCGGAATGCCAATCCCGTCCTGCTATGGCCGCAGCTGTTGCACGCAGCCGCCCTAAGACATATGGAATTGTCACATGAGTAGTACTCTAGTCATGTTTGCCTGGTGATGAGCTGAATCACATGCTTCTTGATCTCAGTGATGGATCAGTTTGATCTCAGCTACATCCATGTGAAGCTTTTGAATGAACTCGTCTGAGCCGCCAACCCTTGTAAAAGTAATGATGGCCATCGATGCATGTGATAGCCACTGGACGTCGATTAGTGTTTACGATTCTTGGTTATTATCCTCTTACACTTCCCGCCCTCGATCAACAAGCGAACAACAGCAATAATACAACAATCCAGAACACACACGCGTAGCTTTGATGGCCACAGACACGAAGCACTGCACAATCTGTGCCTCCAACCTTGAGAAATCCACAAGACTCTCTCCCCAAGACCATGAACGCGTGCATGGCGACGACGAACGCGCCTGCGGACAGTGCTGGGAAGCCTGGCTCAGCCTGCAGATCGAAGAGAAGAAGCCGGATGAGATCGAGTGCTTGTTTTGCAAGTCGTTCATCAACGGGGATGATTTCGTGAGCCTGGCTCGCGACGCAACCGTAGTCCGGTATGCTGAATGACCCTTGTCTGGAGAGGAGTCACCATTACTGACAAGGTTCAGCTACTCCATGAAAAAGCTGTTGAGAGGCGTTACCTGCATGAACCGTTGCAAGGACTCCCTCAAGACCAACCAGGACTACGATCGCGACCGAGACGGCCGAGTCTTCACCTGCCAGCACTGCCACTTCCAAGTCTGCTTCGACTGCGACCGCCCCGAGCACGCCGACGAGAGCTGCTCAGAGTACCGCGAGCGCCAAGAAGCAACCCACGGGGCAGCAGAGGCCCGCACCTTCAAAGTCTACAAGACATGCCCAGACTGCAAGGCCACCATCAAGCCCTTGAAAAGCAATTGCCACACTCAGTGCGAGAGCTGCGGATACCGGTTCTGCAGTGGTTGTATGGTTCATTGGGTTGGCGAAGGAAGCGCTTACCTGCTTGGCAAGGAAGCCCACTTAGGGAAGTGCAAGTATCGCACACGAGATGTAGAAAGCACGCACTCTCTTGGCAATCGGTGGAAGCAGACAAACGCCGTGCAACAGCGCCTGGGTGCCAAAGCTGAGGAGAAGCGAGTACGGAGGGAAACAAGAAAGAGGGTCAAAGCCGAAGCGGCTATCGGCAAGGGCACCAACGGATCAGGGGTGAAGAAGTCGAAGAAAAGGAGCAAGAGGGCAAAGGCGAGAGATTGAGATATCAGCGGGGTGAGAATCAAACGATGGATCTTTTGTGAATGGACAGGTGCGTCCACCAAGTGGCAGGCACTCCGAAGCATTGCTTCAGCATGCTTGCAGGTACCTACAACGGATAGTCCAAAAGAGGGCCTCCACAAGTATGTATTTCACCATTCAATAGAACCCCTGTGACTGGCTCCCATACTGCTGCCCAAACCCAGGGATATCATGGTGCGAGTCCAGATTCATAAACTGATCCAACCCATCGTCCGTGACATCCTGCGCCGTATCAAAGCGCGGATCAATGTTAAGTGTCTGACTGCTCGTATCGCTCAATGCCGGATCGACATTACCATTCCCATGGGGCATCGGTGGCAGCGGCCCATCTTGAATCTCCACACCACGAGGGATAGCCTGTCCGAGGGCTTCGCGGCGCGTAGGCTTGCGGATGTTCTGGCTGCCGATCTTTGGCGCGTTGACGGGGCGGTTGGCGTTTTGGCAGTCGCCGCGGCTGTTCATCCAGAGCGAGGCTTCTTGCACGTCGCCTTTGGCGAGCATGGCGTCGAAGGCTTGCTGGCCTTGGAGGATGGGAAGGAGGAGGCTGGCTTCGTACCATCGGCCTTTGATCTCAGGGAGGCCGACTTGTGCTTGGCTGCGGACCAGTTTCCAGTAGCTTGCTACACGCCTGGCGTGGATGGACCGGGCGTTCCGGTAGACGAGGTCTTGAGTGAGACGCTCGGGCAGATGAGGGTTCATTTTGGGTGCAGCCGGCGTAGGGACGTTGGGATCGTTATGTTGGATGTTAACCAGGGCGTATTGATCGCCAACCAGGAATATCGATTGCTGGATGATCTGTCCAGTCATGGCTGCTGTTTTGCGTCGTTCGACGACGGAGTGGATCACGAGGATGTCCGTTCCAGAGCCGGGTACCAGACGGACTGGCTCGCCGACCCAGACCTTTTCTCCACCCAGATACATGCCTTCGTAGCGTGTCTCCATGGTGCCAGGCTCGATTTCAGTGCTCTGTATCTGGCCAAATGGGGTGAATGTTGAATCTATGCTCTTAGCTGCAAGAATTGAGCCGTCCACCTCCATATCACCACCTGCTCCATAGGCCCCATGACGCAGAGCGTTCCAGTCGATGGTGTCGAAACGAGGCAGGTCTGCAACAGTGTTCAAACCCGCATGTGTGAAGCCCGGAACACTCCACGCGAGCCAGGGCCTCATGTCAAATTCGGAAGTCTTAGTGACCGCTATCGACGGCCCACCAGGATATGACAGAGGCTGGACAGAATAACTGACCTGACCAGCAGGTGACTTCCATCGTCGAAGGACGGCGCCGAGACCCCATGCTTGCACGCGGCTGAACCATACGACCTCGCCGGGCCGATACATGAAGCTGCCATACCGCCTGTCTTCCTGCTGGTCCGGGCTCTTTGCCGGCGGCAGAGGAGTTGGCATGAGCTGTTGCTGCTGCTGTTGCGGCTGCTTATGTTGTTGCTGTTGCGGTTGCTGTACTGGCACAGCTTGTCCTTGGGGAATTGGGCGTGGCGCTGGTGCACTACTTTGTGTGACTGCGGGTTTGGTATCGACAACATCTTGTTTAGTAGGCTTCTCTGCCTTCAAATTTTTAGCTCCAGGGATTACAGCATCCAGTTCCTCAGGTGAGCAGATTTTGCAGCCGCAATTGTCCGAGTCACCACTCTCGTCGGTGGTGAGCCACAGCAGGTGTGGGAAGAAGTCTGCCGGGCTCCTGAAGCGCTTTCGGCGGCCGGTTGGGTGGCCGTACAGGTATGCATCTTGTCTGTCGTTGCCGCCTCCCGCATGTGTCTTTGTCTTGACCTCAGTCTGTCCGTCTTTCTCGGTCTTTTTGACGTGTTCATACAAGCGATAACCCTCAGGAAAGTCAACCAGAATGCAGCCGTTGTCTGTATGAAATGTGAGCCGTGCTGCTTTGCGACAATGTCTGGAAGCCATACCCACCACCTCCAGTTGGATCTTTCCATCCCAACTCGCGCACCAGCATTCCGCCTAGCTTACGTCGCCAGTCCAAGTGTTTGATCTCATCTGGCGCAACTTCGCGGTAAAAGTCGCTGACGCCATTCTTATCGGGCCTCTGGTCCAGCTGGGTGTCGGTAGGTTGGTTGGGTTCTCGCACTTTGCCCTTGGCGAAGATTTCTTTCTTGCCGTCGCTTCGGCGGACGTATATTGGGTAGAATTTGGCCATTGTAGGACTCTAGCGTTGAAGTGTTTGACTTGTCGCAACTCGCGTCAAGGTCGAGGCGGGCGGAATTGGCTGTCGGCGGAAAAGGATGTCGCTGTTGCGAAGGGTACCGTTCTTATACACTGATTAAGCACATTATGCGATACTGCGGACCGTGTTAGACTCGGCGTGTAATAGGCGCAGCTCAAGTGGGAAGCATTGGCAGTGATGTGTGAATGGGTTGGCAAGTGCAGATGGGAGCAGCGAAGGTGTAGCTAGCAGCTGCCGCGCATGGAATGGCACGTGAAAGCACTGCAGTTAACTTCGCGTCCCAAAAAGCCATTTGCTCCCATCCCACCACCAACACCACCTCCAACGCCCGCCTGCACCGCGTAAAGACGTGTCAATTCCTACCACCTCACTCGCTTCTTGCGCCACCATCACCCATATCAACTACAACACGCCACCAACAACCACCAACCACCAACCACTCTCCGCCGCCAGCATGCCTTACAACAACACCCCAATTGCTCCTTCCAAGGAGATCACAGGCACCGTATCCTTGCCGCGTAGGTTCTCCCATCCCTCTCTGCCCTTGAAAGACCCTCTTGGAGCTGCACCAAAAAGATATTCCATCATAATTCACAAATCACATTCCTAACACATCATTAGTCGCTCGTGTCAAGAAGATCATCTCGCAAGACGACGACATCAACAACTGCTCGAACAACGCCGCCTTCGTAATCACCGTCGCTACCGAGATGTTCCTGCAGCACCTCGTCGAGCAGTCCCACAACGTCGTCAAGTCGGAGCGCAAGCCTCGCAGGAACATCCAATACCGTGACGTCGGTATGTACCCGTCTTCCTCTCACAAGATTTTCTACACTTACACTAACAACCTCGCAGCCAACGCAGTCGCTCGTGTGGAAAACCTCGAATTCCTGACAGACGTCGTCCCCAAGACCCAGACCTACAAGCAGGTCAAGCAGAAGCAAGCCAAAGAGCCCGCAGCCAGAACAAACGGCGTCGCCAACGGCCAGAGGACACTCGACCAGCACATGGGAGAAGCAGGCGAGGGACAAGCTACCAACGGTGCCGCCCACGAACCCGAAGACATGGATGTCGACAACGCTGCACCTGCCGGGCCAATCGGCAAGCTTGGTAACGATTCTGCTTAGAAAGTTCTCGACACCAACCTTGAATTACGTGCGAACCAAGAGAATATCGATCCTTTTGCATAGGAGACTGGAAAGGACGAATACCATCTTTTGAACGAACTTCTTAGTCGACAGCACTTTCACAGCAAAGCCCAGGCACTATCACCAGATCATGACTATCACGACCTTGGACTTACAGCTGAGAACACTCTTGGAGCAGAGCAGACAGCTGGGATTGATCTGGTCAACGAACCACACGAATGGATCAGTGGCTTTGATGCTGGCTTCAACAACCGGCCTTTAGTATCTGGCAACACTCAGCAGTACTGCGAAGGCTATATGCATGGCCAACACGCATGGGAAACCCCGGCAGCATCTCTAAGCTCGGCGGCTAGCGAAGTATCTAGCATTGGTTCACTTGACGCCGACACTATTGACCCACATCTGCTGGACCTTACTGCATCCACCGACGATGACCTCTTCAAGACGCCCACGCAACTCACTACTACTACTACTACCTGTTCCAGTATCCGGAAGATCACTTCATCAATACCGAGTTCCTCGCATGCCGAGATCCAGAATTCGGAACGCGGATCCGGACATCTCCTTAGTATGAATTCCAACAGTATTGATGTTCCACTTTCCACGACTGCGAGCAACATACATGAAGCACTCGGATCAGCGCCATCATGGACGCCCATCAATGGTCACAAAGTTTCACGCGTACGCTCGGCTCCAACTGCACGTATGCCAAGTCCGCCACTCGTCACTTCCGACGTACACGGGATTATGAACCACATGAGTCCATGTGTCCGTCGTAGCCTCTCCATGGCCAAGCATGCTCGAGTCGCAGCTGAGCTTCTTGAATCCCAAGGAATCTTGGGCGCAGCAGCGGCTGCTGTTGCTGACGCTGCGCAATGGGAGAAGAAGGCCCGCAGACGTCAAGCCAAGAATGACTCCCAAAACAGAATTCGAGCAGAGCAGAGGGCGGCCAAATTGGCTAGGCGGACATGATTAATCAAGTAAATAGCAGGGCACGTTCACTTTCAGATCAACGTCAATTGATGATAGAAATTCATGTAATGCGTGCGTCTGAATGCCTGTACGGCTTATGCTGTATCATACATCAAATGAACAACTACACGTCTACTTTGACTTTCCCTTTCCCTTCTTCAGCCTAGCAACCAAGCCCTTCAGCTCATCGTCGCCCTCGGCCTTACCAGCCTTTCCCTTCTTCTTCGCAACCACAACATCCTCCCCAGCGCCCTCGCGATCCTCCCTCTTCCTCTTCTTCCTGCCCTCCTCCAACAGACTCTTCATGCCCTCCGTGCCCTTGAACCTCGGGTTCGTAGGATCAATCGCATATTCATGGCTGTCGAACAACGCCTTGAAACGGGGATCCTCCGCCTCGACCTTGAAATCGTCCTTGACGGCCTCCTCGGTCTTCTTGCCCTTCTTGTTCTTGTTCTTGCCTTTGCGACGCGCTTCCTTCTCCGCTTTCTCGATCTCGCGCATGTCGAAGTGGCGCACGCCCTCGCCGTTCGCCTCGTCGTCCGCCATGAGCAGCTCGAGCTCTGCGCGGCGCGAAGCGGCGGCGGCTTCTTCGGCGTCGCGCTCCGCGCGCTTCTTGGCCTTGTCGGCTTTGCGGGCGGTCTTCTCGGCGGCGGCGGCGGTGGTGGGGTCGTTGAAGAACGGGTCGTTGAAAGGGTCGTCGTCGTCTGCTGCAGGTGCTGTGGCGTCGCCTTGCTCTGAACCACTGTGATCGTCGCCTCCGGCTTCGCCGCGCGCGGCCTTCGATTTCTCCTTGCGGCGCTGCTTGCGCTCTTTCTCTTTGCGGATGTAGCGCTGGCGGGTGCTCTCTTCGTCTTGGGGCTCGTTTTCGAAGACGCCCTTGGAGTTCTTGTTCGCGTTGAGGCCGGAGGAGAAAGTGATTTGCATGTCGCCGACGGGCTCGTCTTTGGATTTCTTGGAGCGTGATGTGGACGCTTCCGCGAGGCCCAGGGCGGCGCGCATCTTCTGTCTCTCGGCTTCGCGCTTGTTCATCTTGCGGTCGGCGGCGCTGACGGATTTGCGCGAGGAGACGCTGTCGTTGTCCGAGGAGTCTGAGCCGATGTAGGCTTGCAGGTCGTTCTCGTCGAGCTCGGCGCGGGAGAAAGCACGCTTCTGGACTTCTTTGCGGGTCGTGTCATCGTCGTCCCAGGTCAGACGGACTTTGGAGTGTGTGAGAGCCTCAGTGCGGAAGTCGTTGGGCTTGTAGCCATCGGGAAGCTTTGTGCACTGCTCGCGAGGCTTGTCATCGTCAAAGGTGACCTCGTCGGGGATGAATCGGAGGTCAAAGAAGTTGGATGTCGTGAGGTATTCGCGGTTGTCCAGGTCGTCGTAGACTGCTTTGGCGGTGGTTTCGCTATCGCACTCGATAACAGCGTAGTAGTATCGCAGGCGCTCAAGTTGGTATTGTCGAAGTTTCGCATCGTCAAACTCCTCGCCTTCTCCAGCTTGTTCCCTGAGCAAGCGTCTCTTGATCTTTTCGTCTTCGTCCGCATCGGAGTCAGACTCTTCGTCGGATTCCTCCTTGCGCTTAGTGCTGGCGAAAATCTCTCTAGGTGGTCCCTCGAGCTCTTCACGCTCCATGCGCTCTCGTCCAAACTCGCTGGGATATACAGTGACGCTCTCAACTCTTCCTGCGGCTGGCGTGAAACTGGCAGCAACGGCCATAATGTCGGCAGCTCTAATGTTGTCCCAATCCAAGTTCACTGCAGCAATTCTCTTAGACACCTCTCCCATTGGCACCTGCTCCATGTTCTCGCCTCCGGCCGTCTCATCTGCCAACTCGTCCTCGTCCGCACTGTCACCCTCCTCCTCTGAGCTCGTCTCCTCCTCTGAAGACGACTCAGCAAACCCACCACCTCTCGCCGGGTCCACAGCTAGATCTTCTCCATCGTCGCTCTCCTCCTCACTCTCATCCGAGCTGCCCACAACCTCTCTCGTCGGCTTCTTCGACTTGCCCTTCTTGGGCTCATTGTCTTCCTCATCATCTTCCAATCTGAAGCGCTTCTCAAGCTCTTTCTTGCCGCTGTCGGGCTTCAGTTTGCGGCCATATCTGTCGACTGCCGCCTTCTTCTGGAAACCCTGGTCCGTGAAAAGTCGCTTGAAACGAGGGTCGACGGCGGTTTGAGCCTGCTTCTTGCTTGGCAATCGGTATCGTGGGTCGGACGCGAGAGCTGCGAAACGTTTGTCGGCCATGGTGAGATTTTGTATAGTGGTGTTGTCTAACGCAATACACTACGTCTCAACTCGGCGCTACAGCGATTAACAATTCTAGAAAATGTAAATGTTCGGCTATCGGAAGCGCCTTTTTTGCGCCGGGCCGTTGGCGGGCCGCTTGCTAGAGTGAACTTCTTCGTCGCAAGCATGTGAACGGGCTTTGCATATGCTTGTGGTGTGTAGCGTGAACAAGTTGAGATGTAATATCTGTCACACGTTAAGCGGCAATATCGAACGACTAGGACTATTCGCCCCGGAGATCGCGCGTTGAGCGAAATAAGAGATTTTGCGATAAACACCCTGAAAAATGGTCCGCATCAAGCATCGCTACCTCCTGGTCAACATTCTATATCCCGAGCAGGAAGCTCGAAAGACCAAGCAATCTGGATCCAATGGCAAAGATGATCTGCCCTATACTGTGCAATTCCGACGTCCTGGTCCAGAGCAGCTGAACGGCAAACTTCTGACCCGCCTGATCCGCGAGGGCGTGGCGGATCTCTTTGGCGACTATGGTTCTGGCATGGTTTCAGGAAGTCTAGTCGGTAAAAATATTCTTGCATCAGCATCTCGTCTCGAACTAGCAGCTCACTCTTTCGCCAGTCAAATATTGCTCCCAAGCAACAAGCACAGCCATCATCCGTGTGGCTCGTGCGCATTACCGTATGGTGTGGGCCGCATTGGCGTTCACAACATCTCTGCCATTAAAGTCAGCCGACCTGCCTTGCGTTATGCAAGTCGTACGCGTCTCTGGTACGATCCGGAAGGCTGAAGAGGAAGCCATCCGCCGTGCCAGACTACAGATCAGGATGGCGCAGCAGTCTACTGGTGGCGAGGCGAATGCAGCTGTGAAAGCCGTTGATCGCACTGTTGACAAGGAAGGAGACCTGACGATGCTGAACGGTATCGAAGACTTTGGAAATGAAGAGGATGAGAGCGACGGCTGAACGCAAGCATTTGACAGTGACGAGAATTTCTGACATACGCCCTGGCGACTGGCACATTCGAACGTAGGGGCTGCCGCTACGTGGACGAATGTGAAGTGCTAGGAGCCACCGCGGAACCGAAGCTTGCTAATCAGAGGGCCGCTTTGTTACGAGCCATTTACAGCATATGCAGACTATGCGAGCGAGAAGCTCCTGTGGCTTCTAATGGTACGGCATACAAGAGGATGCCAATCCCATATCATGGGCGCCAGCTCAGAACCAAGGACAATCACTCAAACCTATTCCAGATGGCCAAGAGGAAGACAGAAGCAGGAGAGGATAGCGTACAACGACGCGGAAAAAGTGTTGACGCAGGCATGGCAAGCAATGAGAGGGGTTTTGAACAATCAACGTGGTTCATGTTCAATTACTCACAATCGCGGTCATCAGGGAGGTTACGTACAGTCCACCGTATACCGTCTCATCTTGTGTATCGAAAGCACATCATGCGCCATCCTTTTCTTCCGCAAGTTCGTCACTTTCTTTCCAGAACGCAGTCGGTCCAGCAGGTCCGTGGACATCGTAGTCCCTAGTAGTCACGATGTCAGCGAATCTTCAACAGCATGATATCAAGAAACTCCATACTTGTCGAACCAGTTCCCTAGGACACCTCTGGCTGAGCGCAGTCCACCGACCTGGATGCCTTCTGACCGCCATCTTTCCTCGCCGTGGAAAATGGAGAACGTCGTCCATCGGATCTGGCCTTCGGGAGTTTGCCGCACGGTACCTCGTTCCGCATCAGTTTCAGCTTTCTTCGTCCGTCACTTGGCGCCAAATTCACGGCACACTCACCTCGGATCTTGCTGTTAGCATTCGGATCCCAAGAAGCATGGAGGCTTTTGGAAGTTCCTGCAAAGTGCACAATGGGCAGCCTCGTCCCTTGGAAATTGCTCCAGTCCAACCCCTCGTCTTCGTCGTCGTCGTCTCTGTTGCCGTCGGCAGGCGGTTCGATCTTCGTGACGTGCCACTTGACGCGGATCAGTCGGATAGCTACACATTGCAAGCGCATCAGCAAATGAGGTTTACACGTACGTTCTCTTCCACGCCTAGCATACCCTCTTCTGTGTCTATGGGCGGCCGTTGATCGTCCGCTCGCAGGCCCGGGGCGAAGTTGAAGGCATAGAGATCGTTGAAGTCGAGGAAGCAGACCACGCGCATCCAGGTCCCGGTCACTCCGTACGGGTCTAATGCGTTGAGGTTGAGGGCGAGTTCGCGGATCTTAATCAGGTCTGAGTCTAGCTTTTCTGTTGGCCCAGTAGCTGCTGGGGGTGCAATGTAGGAGTTTGGAGTTGCGCCGACAAACGGCTCGTCCCAGATCATTGGGAAGCGACCATCGGATCTTTCTGTGAATTTCCGCAAGTTAAACCCGAGTACAATCATGATAGCCTCGACTTTTTCCCAGTCTACGCGCTGTGTGCCATCGTCTCGGAAAGGCCCCCATAAAGTGGCTTCGGTGTATTGTCGCAGATCATACACTTTTGAGCGTGCGTATGTGTGCGTCAGCATTGGCCTGGAGCGCAGCCTCGTATGTGAAGATGGCGAAGATACGGCACTAGTTCGCCAAATCGTGAAAGACGAGCGTGAAGGAATCTCGTCAATCGGGACTCCATACATGCAGTGTAACTTTGCCGACGCCTGCCGTAGCTCTTCGGTCCCGGCAGGAGCTTGGTCTTCGCCGCCTGCTCGCTCGAACAGATTGCTTGAACACAGTAGAGTGTCGATGTTTGTGGCATCCGCGAAATGGTCTGCGAGAAGCTGGATATTGAGGCTTTCGTCTGGATCGGAAGAGGCTGTGTCTAGCAGACGATTGATCTGCTCGGCCGCGAATTCGAGGGCATCCCGTTTGACTTGACGATCTGACGACTCCAATATCTTCTCCAGTCTGACAAGGTTCTGCACCTCACTCTCCCAGCTCGTTTCTGTTACTGGCTTGTCGTATCTTTGCAGATAGATGTCTTTGTGTAACAGCTTATTTCCGCTGATGTAGCTGTTCAGGTCCTTGCATGTGCGACTAAGCGCGGAGAGATCAGTCGGCGATATCTCTGTGAATATACAGTGCAGGAGCTCGTGACTCAGCTCCAACAGAGTCGCCATCTGCAAAGGGAGAAAGGGAGACGTTGAGATGATATGTCAAACACGATAGCCGCCAGTATGGCGACAAACGCAGGGTCCTCGGGCAACTAAACGCACAGTCTGAACAGATACAGAGATGGATCAGGGATTCTTGACGCGATGCAATGCAGAGTGATGATATATGATAGCAATGCGAATAGTCGGCAGCTGAGTGGCGTGCTTGAGGCGTGGTACCTGGTGCTTGCATCCCCACCTTTGGCAAAACCCCGCGTATATGCTTCGGAGATAAGATGGGAAACTCCGTTATTGTTTTGAGTTTCCGGTAGTAAAGAGTCTCACTGGTGGTTATGGTATTATGGTGATCAAATTCCCACATGAGGGCACGTAAGCAGCGACCTCTCGCTCGAGAAGTGAACACATGTATTACTATATATTACGAGGTCTCACAATCTAGGTATCGATCATTCTCTCCATGCTACGTCCTGCCCTACTTCTTTCTCTTCGGCACTCTTGCAAGCCAGAAGAAGAAGACAGCGCCTGCAATATTCACAAAGATGTACACCCACAACAATCCGAAGTTCCTCCAGACGTCATCATACGAGATTCCGACGGCGCTCAGGAATACATTTGAGTCGCCGAATGAGCAGAAGCCACATGACTGCGTGTCTTCCCGGTTCTGAAGGTAGCCAGGCGCTTGGTCGAAGTAGGGCTGCATGTAATCGCCGCAGGTGACGCCACTGGGCGGACTGAAGTTCACAAACTCGTTCTCGGCGCATGTCACAGGCGTATTGGCAAGGCCGGTGCTGAGCAAACCTCCTATGAGGTACGTGAAAGGGCTGACTCGGTACATCTGCTCGGCGGGAAGGACACACGTTAGCAACATATCCGGGTCTCGATTGGGTCAAAGTTGCACACTTACAAAGATCCAAAATCCAGGCAGGCTTTCGGGAGACGCCAGAACACCGCAGAAGACCAGAGCCAGAGAAAACAGAAGATTGGCTATGTTGGCTCCTTCTTCGGCAGTCGGCATGCCAGCAATAATCATGGTCGTGAACGTAGAGCCCCAGAGCATGAACTGGAGCAAGAACAGGAAGTAGAGAGCGCCACGAAGATGAACCTGATCCGTGTGCTGAGCGTTCTGGTATAGGCCGACAGGATAGTAGTAACAGAAGAAGATCACTGCTGCCATCAGACTGTTCCAGCAGATCTCAACAAAGATATTGCTCAGAATGAATGCCTGCCAGCTGTAGGTCTTGCTCTGTCTCTCGCGTGCCTCGTAGAGCGATCGCTGTGTCACAAAGTGCGGCATGATTTGTTGGGACAGCTGCTGGAAAATCGTCAGGTGAACAAAGATGGAGAACATCTGGTTCTGCAGTCCTCGCTGAGTCGTTGCTGCATCGAAGAACACGAAGCCGACAAACAACGACGAGATCAGGCACAATGCAAGCTTCGAATAGAGGTAGGAGGGCGTGCGCCAGTATTGCTCGAAAATGCGGTATGTGACTTCGCGCATCTGCTGGGCAAATGGAGCTGCGAAAGCCTTGCGGAAATCGGCATCATCTGGCTGTTGCGCATTTGCATCTTTGGCATGATCGAGACGCTTTGAAATGAGACCGTCAATCTCAGCACGAGCTTGCTGGTATTCTGGGCTTGATCGCCAGACCTCGAACCAGTCGGTGTCAGTGTGTGAGCCTGGCGCAGCGCCAATGACCTCAAGCATCCATTCCGCAGGATTGGCATCCACACCACATGGACTGGCTCCATTCTTTTCGAAGTATTCGATCAGCGTACGAGAGTTCTCGCCGATGTCGCCGAAGTACACAGTCCGGCCGCCCTTCGCTGCAATCTGTTAGTTGACATGCACAACCAAGAGTCATATATTTGCGGCACTTACCAAGAAAAAGTAGCCTGTCGAAACGTTGGAAGAGCATCGCTGATGGCTGGTGGATGGTGCATAGAATAGCTTGACCAGAGTTCTTGAGTTTCTCCATCAGATCACAGATGGCCCAGGAGGTCTGCGAATCTAAGCCCGAAGTGGGCTCATCGAAGAACAGCAGTAGCTGTGGCTTCGCTGCCAGTTCTACTCCGATGGTGAGTCTCTTGCGCTGCTCAACGTTGAGTCCTTCACCTGGAACTCCGACAGTGGCATCGGCATATTCTTCCATGTCGAGGAGGCGGATGATCTCCTCAACATATGCTAGTTTCTCTTCACGAGGTCCAGCTGGCTGGCGCATGAGAGCACTGAAGCGCAGCGCTTCGCGCACACTTGAGGTTCCAAGGTGGATATCTTGCTGTTGCACATAGCCTGTCTTCCTCTGAAAAGAAGAGTCGCGGGGCCGACCGTCAACCAGCATCTCTCCAGTAATGACACCGACCGTGACACGCTCAGCTAGAACATCGAGAAGAGTGGTCTTGCCTGCTCCAGAAACACCCATTAGAGCAGTCAGGGCGCCTGGTCTGACCCAACCGTCGACGTTGTCTAAGATCCGTCGAGTCTCGTCTTTCTTGATCTTGATGTCATAGCATACATCCTTCCAGCTGAAGATGGAGTCCTGGCGCTGTATAATATCTGCTGTAGTCCGGCCGCCTTGCTCTTTCTCCGCGAGTGCCTTCTCGCTCGGGGCGCCCGATTCCTCGTCGCAAGCAGAGGCTTTCATAGTGCGCGGCGCCTTGCCCTTCTGGAAGACCAACACTTCACCTTTCGATTTCTTCTCGCTGATCTTCTCGATCGCAATCAGATGGACTGCCATCAGGCCGAACATCATGACGTAGAGAATTCCAACGTTTCTCCATTTGTGCGATGGCTGGTACCTGTATGCCGAGTCCACGTAAGCGGTACCATCGACGTAAGGCTGGCCTGGCACAGCACTGACAGCAGTGCAGACTCGGCTATTGTCGCTATCTGAGCCGTATGGTGGCACAAATTCAGTGCATGGGAAACGACGGCCTGCAAACTCATTGATCATGAGAGACTCAAACCCGAAAGCTGTACGATAGTCAGTGGAATAATTTCTAACAAGTGGGGCCATCGTTACGCACCGATAGGATCGATGTACTTGATCCACCGCGACCAGCCGAGCATGTAAGGCTCCGGAAGTGCAAAGCCAGTAAAGATGATCAACCCAAGCATGATGTTAGCAGCTGGTGCCAGAGCTTGGGACAAAGAGCGTGTCAGTGAGCCAACTGTGCGAAAGAGCATGCTCATAGTCAAAGTGAGCGTGAAGTTCACGAACAGGAATATGAAAAAATTGCCTGGTTCCCGACGCAGGTTGGCGAGGAAGTACAAAGTCGCGTTGAAGACGATAGCATTGGTGATTTTGTAGGGCATGTCGGTGAGCATAGAGGCGAGGGCTTCGGCTGAGGGATGGTACATGGCGTAGCGACTCTGCTTCTCAACAATTGGTCTTTGCTGGTAGAGGGTGAGGATCTCCAGTGCGGACCCGAAAGCGTTCATCAAAATGGCAAAGAACAAAGTGGCGCCTCGCTGGAAGAAAGACTCTGCGTTGTTGGGGGTGTTGTAGAAGACCGATCCAAGGATCAAAGCAAGAGCAAAGTTTCCGAAAAGTTGTGTGTACGTAAATGCAGGATCTCCTTTCAGCCTCTTGAGTCCGCGCCATAAACATATCTGAATCTGTTCCAGATAGTTGAGTGTGTATGGCGACTTCTTCCGCAGACCCTTGGATTGTTGAGCCCTGCGACTTGCAATGAACGCTTGTCGAGCTTCTCCACTCAACTGAAAAGCATCGTTGTACGCTTGCATCTGGGTGAGCAGGAGCTCCCGCTCGTGGCTCCGCCTCCATGCATCGGCAAAGTCATCTGGTGTCCTCGGAGCCTTTTGCTCGAACCCAGGACGTGTAAGTCGTTCTTTCGGAGATGTCATCGATGTCAGAAAATCGGCTGTTGTCTGTCGTTCCGGACATTGGAAGCCAAGGCGTTCGAAGTACGCTTGTGCATCCATGATAGGACCAAAGAAGATCTGTCGACCTTGATACAGGACGAGAACTTTATCAAACTGCTCATATGCTTGCTGTGGTGCTTGATAAAGAGACATCAAAGCTGCAGCACCGCAGTACTTCGCAGTCAGACGTATCGTCTTGCAGAACTCGATTGCATTCGCCGCATCGAGACCTCTAGTCGAATTATCCCATGCCTGGATCGGCGCACCGCTCAGGGCTGCTTCAGCGATAGTCACGCGCTTCCTTTCACCTCCAGAAACGCCTCGAACGAAGTCGTTACCGACAATAGTGTTTATGGTATGCGAAATGCCGAAGGTCGCCATAGCAACGTCGCGAAGGTGGTTCGCCCACTGTGCGCGTTTGTAGCCACCGGGAATTATGCGAGGTGCTCGTGTCGCTGCGGCAAAGGAGAGTGTATCGCCCACGCTGAGTTGCGGAAAATGTACGTCGACTTCGGCAGTGTAGATTGCCTCTCCGCGATAGCAGCTGTTGATTTCGGCAGATGAAAGTCCGTTGTAGTTGAGTTCCGCCTCGACTTCGAGACCGTGAGTTTGACCAGTGATTGTTTTGAGAAATGTTGAGCATCCTGAGCCTGGGGGTCCCAGAACGACAAGCATTTCGCCGCTTTCGACTACACCTTCGAGGCCATGAAGTATGGTCAACTTGCTTTGCTTCCCAAGTCCGACGGCTCGCTTGGCCAGGCTCAGTACGTCCCACCAGACATTGCTCACGTCTTTCTGGAAGTCGATGCCGACGTTGGCACCGTACGCGCTGAGAGCAGAAAATGAGACACCGCCTTTTCTGCCCAAAGCATCATCTCCGTTGCCGCGACTGAATTTTATCATGCTTTTGACCCAGTCCTTTGCTCTGAAATTCGGGGAATGCGGATCCAAAACAGAATCCGGTGCTGCCTCGAAGGGATTGCTTTGGGTGGCTGAAGAGTTCGACATCGCCTTCGCGAGTGCAGTGATGGCTTCTTCGCGCTTTCCGTCTTCATTGTCGAGTGGTGCGTCCGCGTGATCGGTACTTTGCGGACTAATCGATCCAGAGCTCGATTCCTGCTCATTATTGCCGGACAATGTCATACTGTCTGAAGAGCTTGGATTTTTATGTTGCTTTTCGGGCATTGGGTTTGCATGACTGCTTGCCATGTTATCGGTCTTGCCCGCTCCAGGAGCGCTGTCCGGAGAATCCATAACAGGAAGCAGCGCTGTTCGTCAGCCGTTTTACTGCAGTTGCATCTGTACACGTTTCCGACTAACAGGGTGCGCCTCGTTGAAACGCTTTCAATCAGAGCCGCCTGGATTGTAGGTGAGAGTGGTCTTGTTGTTGTCAACGTCTTGCAACTTGTAGGGGTACGGAGCAAATTTACAAGTTTGCACGAAATGGATGCAAGGGGTGACACACGAGCCCGCACGTCTAATGTGCAAGCAATTTAGTGAAGCAAGCCATGAGACCTCGATCTCTATCTCTCGATCATCGGTCTCATACAGATTATTCGGACTCGCATAAGGACCGTGAGGCATTCATCGTCTACACTTCCAAGACCATGGCTTGGATCCGTAGAATCTTACGGCCGCAGACCGAGACCTTCACACGGATGCAGGGAAGGATGCGCTTCTGCCGAGTGCGAGTTTAGTGCCTGAGAGCTTAAGATGCAGACATATGTCAAGAAATCGTATCACGACTCACGAGAACCCGCAGCCAGCCACTCACGTCTCTCTATTGCATAAACGAACAAGCCAAGAGAGACCGATTGCACTCAACGGCCCGCCACCTGCATCAGCAATCAGCTCAGCACGATCTCCAGCATGGGGCGAGCGTGTCCATCGGGCAGTGTTGTGGTGTATTCCATGTGCGATCCATCTGAGGCTGTTACGAAAGCATTGTTCTCAGCCTCAGTTCGCTTTCGGTCCCCGAATGTCCAATGAGATGCAAGCGCCCTGCAGGATGAACTAGAGATAGCGTGTCTTGGCGGGCTTATTTGTGACGCTCCACCTCGATTTGCATCTTCAGATGAGCCGCTGTGGCCAGATCTCGGGCCGCACGCCCCGTCCAGCCCGTGCATGCACGATAGGTCGATGCGACATCCCTTAATCGGAATGCCGATGTCCAGGTGCGCGCTGTGTGGTGCAGCCTTATCCGAAAGCGAAGTGTCACGGCTCCTTGCCAAAGAGAGCTGTCGATATTGTAGCAACTCACGTGTCGTGCTGTACGCGGAAGGACCGTCGCGGTGTCCGTACACTCTGTCACAATCACCAAAGTTTGCTGAGTATGCCGCAATCAAGACCTGTTGCGGCGTTATGAAAACATGGAACCCCTTTTCGGGTTGCAATCACGTTTTTGTTGACCATGTGTGGGCCGTGAAAAAAAAGGTCTGCTATATAACAAGATCTATCTGTAATTCACAATTGGTCATTCCAGCTCATCTGCCTATATTGATCCTCCACTTCCTGCAAGCTGCTCTTAGAGACTACAGAGTCCAGACGACTACGTAGCCCCGTTTCGAGCGTGTCGAACATCTGAACTACAGAGGGCGCCATCACACCGGCAGCCGACTGCCCCATCGTTACATCATTCATCGTTGCACGACTCTGTTCCGCCAAACAGGCGAGATCGTTGTGCAGACGGATGTTCTCTAGCCGATTCGACAGAAGGTCCGCCAGCTTCTGCACGCGATGTGCTTCCCCTAGCACCGATCGGATGGCGACACACCTCTGGTCCATCTCGTCCACGTTTGCGCTTCCGATCTCCAGCGAAAGGGCGTGTACTTGATCGGCTAGAACGTCTTTGGGTTCTGCAGATTGCGAGTTGACGATGACTCTCAGGTGACCTGCGATCACGCTCCGAGTTGACTCGTCACGAGCGACAGCGGCATACCAAGCTATCACTCTGCAGGCGATGAGTGACAGCACGGTGAGCAGACGTTCGTCTATCGAACGATGAGATATGAGTATATTGATCATTGAATCCACAATGTGCTTGTTCTTCGACATGGTGGCCTCGCTGGTGAAGCATGCACTCTGGCTGCCCAAACTTTCCCGGGGAGAGCCTGGTGTTGTTACAGGCCGATCGGCGCGGGTCAAGGAAGTCGGAGTGAGTAAGCCTGTCGGAATGCATGGGTACTGCTCGTTCAGATGGGTACTAAGATCGCTCGGATCCAGGCTCATGATGTCCGAGAAGCTCATTTCGTTGGGCACAAGAGACGGTTTATGGTCCAGCCCCAGCGCGTGACAAGCATCGAACTCCGGGTCCAGAGTCATGTCTTCGTTGGTTGAAGCTTGATTGTTCATGAAGTCCGTCGGACATAAAGACGCATCTGTTTGGTTCTCTTGCCCACCCATCTGCGTGTTTAGGAACTTGAAGAAGTCGTCAACTTGCTCAGATGTTGGGAGTGATCTCTGCGGCAATGCATTCATCGCATTGTTGTGTCTCGTGCCATCCAAAGGCTTAGCGCCGGTACAGTCTGGATGGTCTTGGTCTGTTTCCTTAGCATCCTGCTCACGGCATGCGGCGGACCAGTGTGCAGATCCTGTGATTTCATTCTGCCACTGTGACGTGTCGTCAAGCTCCCGTGCTGCTGGACGCAGCGAAGGTAGCGCAACATTCGGAGTGTTGTTTCCCGGAGACGTAGCGCTATGGGCGGTGTACGACTGTCTGCCTGTCCGTCTAGATGTCGCATACTCGCACTTGAGGCCCCGCTCGCTGCATCGACTGCAGGTCGGTTTCTCTTTCTGGCATTTGACCTTGGAAGCTGAGCAGGCAATGCAAGAATCTCTCAATTTCGGTTGCCGGGGAGGCATTGCTGTGAGTGATATTGATGTTTCCTTTGGAAGAACGTTATTCGAGGAGTTACACGGAGTGCACACCATCCGTAGGGCTCTCCAGGTCTGATGAGCCTTATACTAGACACCGGCTCTCCAGGTCTGATGAGCCTTATACTAGACACCGGAAGTCTTCCACTCGCTCCACCCAACAGCCCCAGCTGAGTGTTGGAACATGGGCAACAGCCTCAGCATTGCGCGAGCACCTTTTCAGCCGACTTTGCATAGATCTGGTTAGCAACACGTTCACTGCCATGCAGGATTCGTGGCTTGGGTGCATCGACAAAGCTACTGCCATATCGGCCTGCCGAAGGATGAACTGTCTTCGTGTTTTCTCGCTCGGAAAAGTGTACCTGATCCTGCCAAGGCGAATCGGTCGGCAATTCCTCCTTGCACGAAGGACCCATCTCGCGTGTTCCTCACTTAGTTCCCGTCTGCTGAACACGTGGAATTGTTTTCTGGATAGCCTTTTACCTCATGGGAGGTAGGCTCTCGCCTTTTCTGGACGGAGTACCATCCGATCGCATCCAAAAATGACACTGTGTGCGTCAGCAGCTACTACTGTAAGGCGTTCCAAGATCGCCGGTGAAAGATGGTAGTAGATAGTGTTGCATCCAACAAACCTTGTTCCACCACTCGGGTCGTACGAGACTTCCCTGCACGGTGTGACTACGGGTAGGGTACGCTGCCTAGAGTTTCCGCGGGGCCAAGTTCACCCGCCAGGATAAGGTATGGAAAACTACTGTAAGGCGCATTGCTCATTCGCACGCTCGCTCCGCGAGGCTCATCGGCTCAGCTAGCAGCAATTGGGCAGGAGCATAAGACTGGACAGAGTCCGTGTGTAGGCAGCGGCATATGTGTTGCAGTAGTTCCTGGGTAGTCTCGTTTCATAGGACATCGCCAACGCGCAGCTGGAAAAACATGGCATTTGGCTGTGCCTCATGTTCGCCATGAAGACGGGAGAAGATCGATGCCCGTTCTTGGCAAGCGCCGGGTGCGACGCGATCTGTGTCCTGTCTGACACGTATGTACTGTAACAGCATAGCCTGTGTAGCCTGGCTTGATCCACTCGAGATCCCAACACTAGTGCGATGGTAGCGGGTCCTCACCCGCATCTACCCGCATCTGCATCCTTTGGAGTTTCCAGATCCTTTGAGCGCCTCATGGGACCAAAGGAAATCTGGCGCCAAGTGCTATCTTCGCTTGAGATCGATCGCGATGCGATTCCTGCAGCACATACTTTCTTCCAGCATCTTCGTGTGCATGTGAGCGACTAGTGACGTCGTTGCTGGCCTTGGAATGTCGTACGCAATCTGCCCGTGCTCCTTCAGCTCCCTGTCCCGTCAAGGCGCAAGGTCAGAGAACATTGACTGTTATGAACCTTGCGATCTGGAAGCTTGAGGGTACGGCCGGAAGATCGAGGTCACAGCAAGATTGCGTCACCGCATACCGAAGCAGCTATGATTGTGCTCTGCATGTGTTGGACAATCTATAAACTGGCGAACGGTACGCGACTGGTCTCCAACGATCATCCCCAAGAATGTTATCTCTGAGATCCTCCTTCCGCTGGCTGCTCGTCCTGAAGGACCTGGGTGCTTCCATTTTCACGCTATTATTCGCAAGACTTTTACCGACCATCAACGTTCCTCTGATCGATCTCTCCGACAGTACTGCAATTATCACAGGCGCCAACTCTGGTGTCGGCAAGTCTTTGTGCCTCGAGCTGGCTAAAAGAAATGCCACTGTCTATTTAGCCTGCCGAAACGTCGCAAAGGGCCAAGAAGTCGCTTCAGAGATCATTGACGCCTGTGGCGAAGCAAGCTCCAAACGTATTCATGTTGTGGAGCTCGATACATCCTCACTCGCTTCCGTACGCGCCTTCGCCAAGTCCTGGTCTTCTAAGCAGCTGAACATCCTCATACACAATGCCGGGATTGCGGCGATTCCGTCTGGCGGGTCGGACACCACACCCGAAGGCTTGGGAACTATATACGCAACGAATTTCGCTGGTGCCTATCTTCTTACCTCCCTGTTAGAACCTTGCATGACCGGCGACGCCCGCGTTGTGTTCACTTCAAGCGTTGGTCAATATGCAGCTGATTACAATCGCATCCTCAGGCTACCGGGCCAATTGCGATCCAAAGATAAGCAGCAAGGCTCTCCGGCGCCAGACTCTGGTTTCTATGCCGACTCCAAATTTATGCAAGTCGTTTTTGTGCGTCTGTTACAGCGCCGTTTCGACTCTCAACCCGGGCACAGGATTGCACATGCTTTCTCGCCAGGTTACAGCAACACCGGTATCTTTGAAAAGACACCGAGTGTACCGTGGTGGATGGACGTCCCTCTATGGTCGCTGAAGGCGGCAAGGGTACTTTGTCAGTCTCCGCAGCAGGGCGCTGCTCCTGGTTTGTGGTTGGCTACCACAACAGACGAGATTGTTGTCGGAAAGGGCAATGGTGGGGCTTACTGGGAGCGGTGCACCAGGAGGCGAACGAAACTGGATGTCTTGCCTGAAAGTGCTTTGACTAAAATGTGGAAGATATGGGAGCGTGACACCGGCGCGGCGTGGCAGTAAGCTACATGGCGAGATTGGGGCCAAGTAAACTGGTCTCCGAAAACCCACTCATATAAATTTAGACACTTCGTGGTAGGCCGTAGATTGGAGGAATCGTATGTAGCCCTGCTTTGGTCTGCATAGCGAAGTCCAAGTGCAAGCGACGCGCCCAACGCACTCCGCGAATCTGGAATTCCAACTATCTCAGTTCCAGCCCATGCGGTCGCCTGATTTCGTTACAACTTACTCGATTCGGGCCACTGTACTTTAGCGTTCTTGCGTAACGTGGTTGAGCCTTTGAATGTCACGTGCAAGCCAGGCGTTATACTACCCTGCAATTACTCCACTACATACGATGCTAGTTCACCGGTCGAAGGATGCGATATCACAGAGGTGGGGAGGCTTGCAATTGCCGCTAGAGAACCCTCGCAGCGTTGGCCAGAATCAATCTTTCGCTTCTCGCCGGAATGAGTCCGTAGTGTACCATGACTTTTCGGTGACCGACAACTCCGACTATTCAAGCTTGCAATTCGGTTACCATCATCGTGTGCCATCAAGTCATTGTTGCATCTGAGAAGCAACCGGTTCTCCGATAACGCATAGTGTTCCATCTTCGCTAACCGAGAGCTATGGCTGTGGGTGCAAGCCACACGTTTAGTACACGTCGTACCAACAGTGTTAGCCACAGTTAGCCTCAATAGTGCCTCGTACATCGTGGCGCCCACTTGCATGGTGGGCCCTATATTTTCATTGGACTGTTTGATGGAGACCGTCCACAGAGGCTCTTCCGGAGAGATGTGGACCCGAATCACATTTCAGCACATCTCGACCTCTTTATGTCTCTCATGAACCACACCGTCATTGCCGCAACTATATTGTCGCACCGATGAGAACCTTACGTGGGTCGTGGTGAACCCGTGAGCAAATGGTAAACGATGATCTGGGGTGAGGATTGTAGCTTTCATGAGATCTGAACGCTAGGAATTAGGCCTGCATACAATAGTGTTTGATTCGTTACGGCTTAAAGTTACCACTACAGTGGAGCATGGAAAGTCGTCGCGAGGCTCATTGCAACAAATCCCAATGTTTGTCGCATGATGCTCAACTTAGGATACTGTAGTACTCGCAAGCCACCTAGATCCCCTTGCACTGAGTCTCGATTGGTCGCATTCCATCATTGCGCAAATCCAACCCTATCAAGCATGACTGCGATGCTCTTGGCCACTATCGAGCTCGTTTTGGCATCCTTCGGAACTCGGTGACCGCCCACGTGCTCCATCACGCTTCGTTGAGCCGGCTCACACATCGCGGCTAGAGTCTCGCTTTGAGGGCCGTATGGGTCAGCCCTACCCACGAGATGGAAAGTAGGAACCTTGATGGTGTCCTTCGGTGTTTTGGTCGGATGATACCTTCCCAGAATCGGCTCGTCAAGGCCGTCTGGGAAACCGAGCGGCTCTTTGACATCGACTTCACCAGCGAACTCGTGTGAGAACTTTACGTCTCCCGACTTTGCCAGCTTCCAGCTCTCCAGTCCTCGGTAGTCGTCAACGTTGAAGGGCAGTGTGGCGCAGACGAAGATGGCGAATTTGAACAGGTCATGACCAGGGTTTGTTTTGTTGTGTTCGAGTATCAGCGAGGCTGCAAGCGCTCCGCCCTGTGAGAACCCCATGACTCCGTCAAAGGGACCTTCATCTTCGATGATCTCGTGAATGTATGCTTGTGCGCTCTCGACCAGGTGGGAGTACGCAATGGGATAGTAGGCCAGGTAAGGTGGCGGATAAATCGTCTTGATATCTGAGCAGAGTTAATTGTTGCCTCAAACTTAATTGTCTTAGATAATACACAACTGTAAAGTCTTTCAACTTACCTTCTGTGCTGTCGCATGCCTCCAAACCATCAACGAAAATAAACTCATGCCCCATTGCTTCCAGAAGTGGCGTGATACGGCTCATCTGCGCCTGGAATATCTCTGCTGACGTTCCCATGCCGTGGAGACAAAGTACTCTCATGATGACTTCTGGTGGTGGTTTTTGAAGTCTCAATGGTAGATGGTATGGAATAAATGAAAAACACATACCGTCTCCACCAGTGGGCAAAGCAATCCTACTTATCCTGTCTTTGATCGGTCTCCGAACATCGCGAGCGGAATGGCAATCGAGAAGGATCAGGCGATATCCAAGCATGCAGATAAGCTGCATCACCCGCAGATGGATGGTAGGCTGACAATCCCACCGACGTCAATGGAGAATTACAAGCTCCTTCATCCGGAAGAAGAACATATTTGATAATGCTAGCTGGCCATTCATGACTTGAGCAATAACGCCTTGATGTCACGCGGAAGGTACATAAGATTTGAGAACGATGTGATTTGAAAGAGGCGATTACAAAATTCACAGTGAGATTCTAACCAATTTGACGACCGAAGGAAGGATAACGGCCTAAATAGATGTTCGCGCCCACAGCTCCTAGACCCAACTCCGCCACCCGCCAGATTCGCGAAAGATTATGAGATAATAAAGATCATGTGCAGCACAGTTGCAATGCACATGTCAGATTTCCTTCAAGTCACCAAAGAGAGACTTGTCTGGTTCCGAACTAACCACGAAGCGCTCGTTCGACACTTGCTGGGACCAGAGCACTGTTCTCGGCAATCTGCAATGCCAGCGTGGAGATGGGGACTGCGTTCAAGAAGTCGAACACCGAAACCACTGCTTTGATCTCCTGTCCACACCAGTTGCGCAATTCTGCCGCCACCAGAGAGTCAACGCCGTAGGTCGAAGTAGGCAAGCTGGTATCGATGTCCTCCGGAGAGATCATCAAAGATTTAGCGAGCTTCGCAGTGAGCGCACCCTGGATGATGAGTCCCGCGTCTGCCATCGTCTTGACTTCGGCGAGATCCTTCTTGAACTCAGCCACAGCATTCTTCTCGAGTGCAACTGTGGGCGAGATGTCCAGCTTTCGCAGGTAAGCAAAGCGTCCCTGCATTTCCAACCAGAAGTACGGGTCTCTGCCTCCTGAGGCCACGTGGGCCGCGCTAGTGCCTCCAGAGCCAATGCCAGTGACCAATTGCGCAGGACATTCGTTGCCCCAAGACGTATACCCGGTGATGGCGCTCTTGAGTAGAGTGAACAGCTCATCTGGGTTGATCATAAGGTTGCTCATGATCTCTGCGAAGGAAGAGCCTCCCTTGTTCTCATCGAGCCAGCCGAAACCGCCGACTCCGCCGACATCAACCGTGACTGCTTTCAATCCGAGCGATCGGCGGTAGTGGCAAATACCATCTTGGTAGCTGTTGGCAGAGTTGTAGTTGGACTGGCCTGGGTTGCCCACGATACCGGCAATCGAGGATAGAGTGATGAAGAAGTCCACGTCTTTCGGCATTACCTCATGGAGGTTCCATGTACCATCGACCTTCGGTTTGGTGCACTGCATCCACTGGCTGTAAGTCATATTTTCGTAAAGGCCGTCACGGAGCACCATTGCACCCTGCACCACGCCTCTGACTGGAGGCATGTCCTTGTTGATCTCGGCCAGAGCATTCTCCACATTGGCTTTTTCGGTCACGTCGCAGGCGATCACCTTCACTTTGACGTCCAGGCTTTCGAGATACTCCATCGTGTTCACAGCACTACCAGTGATCTCGGCTGATCTCGACAGAAGTGCAATGTTGCGAGCTCCGTTTTCGGCCAAGTAGCATGCAAGGGCACGTCCGATACCACCCATACCTCCAGACAAGACATATGTAGCGTCTTTAGGAAGAGTGATCGGGTGAGTGTCGAAGGGCACGACATTGCCTGTGGACGTTTCATCGAGACGTAGAACAATCTTGTCCTTCTTTGTGCTCTCCTGAGCAGCCGCGAATGCCTCCACAAGGGCCGAGTAATTGAAGACTGTGGGACTGTGTGGCTGGATTGCGTTACTGTAAAGCAACGAAAAGATGTCCGCGAGCAACTGGGAAGCCCGCTGTGGCGCGTTCTGCAGAATGTAGTCCATATTGACAGACGTGAAGGTCACATTCTGATCGAAGTTCCGCAAGCGCATCGGAGAGTTGGCTTCAACGTCGCTCTTGTTGAAGTTGACGAATCGTCCAAAGGGAGCGACACAACCACAAAGCGTCGACGCATGTTCACCCCCAAGGATGTCCAGAACAACGTCCACGCCGTTGCCATGCGTGATTCGTTTCACAACGCTTGCCAAAGCAGGGCTGGTGGAGTCGAGCACGTGCTCAGGAGAGAAGCCATAGCGTTCCACCAAGAGGTCGCGCCTTTCCTGAGATCCGGCCGCCACAATGACATCGGCGCCAATAGACTTGGCGATGGCGATCATGGCCTGACCCAGAGAGCTCGATGCATGAGTGATGAGCACCTTCTCATCTTTTCTCAACTGGGCTGCATACTTGACGCCCTGGTAAGCTGCCATGTAGACATATGGGATGGCAGCTGCTTCCTCAAAAGTCATGTTCGTAGGAATGCGCTGGACCAGACTCTTGTGAAGACGAATCTTGTTCCGGAACGTGTTCTGGGCTGCGAAAGCCACTCTGTCCCCGACCGCCAGCATGTTGACTGCAGCTCCAACGTTGGAGATGATACCAGAGCCATCGGCACCCAAAGTAAGCCCCGCTTGCTTGCCGGAAGCAACACTGACATCTGCAGAGTTCAAGCTGTTGGCCTTGACCTCGACTTCGATGTAGTCTTCAGCCAGGTCTCCAACAACATCTTCGTCTTCGACAAAGTGCAGGCTTTCAACTTTGGTGTTCTTCGCCATCTTCATCTTGAGGGGACGGTTGGGCTGTATGAGAGGCTGCAGTTCTGGCTCGGGAGTCCTGCCAAGGCTGCGAATGATTTTGTTCAAAGGCTCGTCGTCCACAAGACGAGGTGCGCTCAACGTGTTCGTGATCTCAGAGATCTCGCTTTCGTACTCACGCTCATCCTTGGAACTCCAGAGGAAAGTCGCGGTCTGCCAAATTTTAGCAGCAGTGACATCGAATTCACCCTGGCGAGCCTGTAGACGGATGCCGTATGGTCTCAGCAGAGGGTTCTCACTGCGAGCGCTACGGAGGAGTCCGGAGATAGCACAAGCATCCGGAGGAGCGACACCGTTGGCATCGCTGTTGCATGAGTACCAGAAGATGGCATTGCTTTTGATAATGATCTTTCGTACATCTTCGAAGATGGCTTCGGTCGGTCTCGCAAAGATGGGAATGTCAGCCTCAACCAGGCAGATCGTTGCGATGTTCTGAGGAGCCAGGTCACCTTGCTCGGCCAGAGAAGCGGCCTCAGAGAGGGAGGTGACGGTGGTCTTGATACCTTGCGCGGTGAACTTGGCGACTGCAGCCTCGGTGATACCGTTGCCAACCTCGGACACCACAAATGGGGCGACAATGATAGCATGCTCAAGCTGAGCATCCTTCGGCTTCTCTAGCTTGGTGCTAATCATTGTAGATAACATCTTGGTGCCTTCGTGGTCTTCTGCGGCCGCGGCAATGTCGAGACCAGAGAAACCACATTGGCGGAGCTGAGAATCCCATTCCTCCTGAGATATCATCGGACCGCCTTTGCGGCCATCCTCAGACAGCCACCATCCAGGCAGAGTGCCAAAGATCAGACCTGATAGATCGGGACAGCTGGTGAGCTCACCAATGATCATCTTACCACCAGGCTTCAGGAGCTTGTAGCAGTTACTGAGCGTGACATCTAGGCGTTTGGTAGCATGCAGAACATTGCTGGCAGCAATGATGTCGTAGAACTCAGGTTCGTATCCTTGCGCGAGCACATCATCAGCTTCGATGTCGAGCTTCTGGAACTTGATGTAGCCATCCCATGCCTTGAGGGTCTCCTGAGCTTTGGCAAACCAGCCACTAGAGATGTCGGTGAACGTGTAAGATCCGAAGCGAGGGGCGCGACCGTCTTCGCCGCCAAGAACCTTCAGAATAGGAATCGTGACGGACGCTGTACCCGCACCGACCTCCAGAATTTTCATGCCTGGATTCTGGTGACCCAGAAGATCAAAGACGTTCCTGTACATGTACAGTCCGGAGGTCATGCCAAAGGCATCCGCGTAGAACTTGGTAAGCATATCATTGACAAGCATGACTGTCAAGGGTTGGACAGTGCCAGCAAGGATTTCGGAGAGAACGTTACCAACGGCGGCAAGAAGCTGGAAGTCGTCCTTGTTCTCGATCAGGGCCTGGGCAAGGAACTCATCTTCCTCGGCTACAGTCATGTTGGTCCAGTCGTCAGTGGCATCACGCTGGCCAAAGAGCTCGCCCTTAAGACCAGTTTCATACTTCTCTCTCAGCCACTCGGTGTAAGGGAGCCAGTGTCCTTCGAGCGACGCTTCTACCTCTGGAGTAAGGCTACGAATTGCCCGCTTGATGTAGAGGAAGGTCGCCTTTGTAGAGAGAGCCTTCCTCCTGCTGATGGAAGCAGGTGACTCGACATCTCGAGAAAGCAAAGCCTTAGTCTCAGGCTGTGACGGTACCAAGAGGTCAAAGACAGGTTTGAAGACATGTTTGGCAGCCAGCCTGCGGTCCAGATATCCAGAGTCCGTGTTGTTTGCGTCGGCGAGTCCCATGAATGTACAATCGCCCAGCTCGACGAGAGTCTCTGGCCAATCCTTCATGCCAAGCTTGATCGTGGCGGTACAATCTTTGTTGCTGATCCAATCAGACTTGACGTAACCCACAAGGCAAGTGCCCGCAGTCTGCGGCAGGTTTACACTGACTCTCATTCTCTTGAACTCCGTAGGCACGACGGTGTCATCCTCTTTGGCATTACGGTCGTGAGTCAGTCCCTGGTAAGCCGACTGGATGGCAGCGTCAAGAAGCGTGGGGTGCATCACGAATGGATATTCGAAATTGGCCGGCATCATTGACTTCGTGTCGCACATCTCGATGTCGAAAGTCGCTTGTCCATCGCCAGCCTTGATCGCTTTGAGACCACGGAACGTAGGTCCGTAGTTGATACCCAGCTTTGCGACTGCGTCATAATGTTCTTCGGCAGAGACATCGCGTGTTGCGATCTGCTGGGCATGGCCAAATGCCGCACGATCGGCTTCATTGGCCGCAATCTCTTCAGCCTGACCCATTTCACTCATGTCATCGTAGACGATGCATACTTGGCCAGAGCAGTGCTCATTATAATTCCGGTCTGGGCCAGTCGAGACCTCCAAAGAGGAAAAGCTGAAGTCGTACCAAGAGCTCGTCCCTCTTGTGCCGTTTCTCTGCGGGCGCAAGTGGGTGAAAACCTCGACGCCCGGGTCCTCTGCTGGAATGATCAGAGCACGTTTGACGACAACATCTCTCAGGTCGAAGCTTTTGATCGTCTTGCCAGGCAGCGCACATTGCTTGACGGCCTCGATCGCAGCACAGATCATACCGGCAGCTGGGTATATGTCTCTTCCGCGGACCGAGTGATCCGCGACCCAGGGTAGCTCAGATACATAGATGTAGTTCTTCCAAGTTGGCTCAGACCAGGTGAACTCTCGGACGGGTTCTCCAAGGAGGTCAGTGCGAGGGCTGTGACGGAATCGCAAGCTCTTAGAGAGCGCACTTTCGTGCCAGTATCTGGTCGAGTGGTTCCAAGGATACTTGGGCAGGTTAGTGAGGGGCAGACGCAGTACAGCAATTTTGGTAAGGCTGTTGACGTTTTCAAGGTTGACATCCGCACCAGCACTCCAAAGTGCACCGGCGGCTGCGATAGCGGTAGCCTGAGCATTCTCATTGCGCTTCAAAACGGAGAGACAGTCGACCATGTCGGCTTTCTTCACTTCTTGAAGGATCTGGCGGACAGGCCCAAGCAATGCGGAATGAGGTCCGACCTCCAAGACGGTAGTGATCGCACGCGCTTTACCGCGTCGACGCCTGACTCCTGAGGTCGGCGCAAAAATGGCCTGCACGGCGTCGTCGAACAGCACCGGCGAAACCATGTTCTTGACCCAGTAATCCGCATTCAGATCTGATGGTTGAACGGCACTTCCGGAGACGCTCGAGTACATCGTCACATTGGCATTGCCTTCCAATGTCTTGATGTTCTGCAGAGATTGGCGGTAATCCTCAGCAATGAGCTCCATGTGCTTGGAATGGTAAGCATTCTCCACGGCCAATCGTCGCGCAAAAACTTTGTCGTCCTTGAGTAGTTGTTCCAACTTAGACAATAGATCAGCATCACCAGAGACAGTAACACTCTCTGGACTGTTGACACACGCGACGCCGATGACTTGGCCCTCGGTGCACTCGACACGCTGAATGTACTCTTCCACGCTAGAGCGCGAGAGACCAACGGCCAGCATACCGCCATGCTTATCGGGGTATCGCGAGCTGAACTCTTGGGCAAATTTTCCACGGAAGAAAGCCGTCAACCAGGCATCTTGCGCAGACAAAGCCCCACAAGCATAGGCGGCAGCGATCTCACCACTGGAGTGGCCAACAACGCTGCTTGGTGTGATATTCCAGTGCTTCAGCAAGTCAACCAGAGCGACTTGGAGCACAGTGCACAGTGGTTGAGACAGCTTGGGTCTGTTGATCTGCGACAGCTCTTTGGGAGCAGTGAGCTCTGTCAACACGCGCCACTCGGATCCTATGGATGCAAGGTAGCTGTCTGCCTCGACGACAGATTGCTTGAAAACTTCGTATTTCAAAAGTTCACGACCCATCTTGAACCATTGAGCACCTTGTCCCGTGAAGCAGAAAAGAAGACTGGTGCCCTTTCCAGAGCGGGTGTCTTTGGTATCGAGCGCGAGCTTGGCGACCAAATCAGCAGTGTCTTGGGCAACTACAGCTCGGCGCCATTTGAATGTAGAGCGGCGGTTGCTGTAAGTGTATGCGAGGTCTTCAACAAGCTCGTTCGCGCTCGCGGCTTTTTTGTCGATCTCGGATTGCAGGTGTGCGGCATGAACGCCTGCCATCCGTTGGAGAGCAGCCTGGTCAGGTGCAGAAAGCACGAAAAGGGTATGGTGAGGGTCTTCACTTTTCTCCTCGCTGTCGCTCTCGCTTGCAAATCCAGAGTCGGGTGAGCTGAGACCAGGAAGTGCTGGTCGCTGAACAGTGCGAGAGCGTCCTGTGACACCCCTAGACGCAAGATAGTGTACTGCGTCATCAATGATACAATGGCCATTTGTGCCACCATATCCAAAGGAGTTTACTGAAGCACGACGAAGGCCTTCAGTCGGCCAAGGAGTAGGCTCTTGCACCACTCTCAGGTTCCTCTCGGCCAGACCTAGACGGGGATTGGGGTTCTTGTAAAGGATGTTGCCTGGGATGACACCAGATTCCAGGGAAAGGATGGTTTTGATCAAACCAGCCATGCCGGCGCCGGCCTCCAGATGTCCGATGTTCGGCTTCACTGAACCGATCAAAAGGGGGTTGCTGCCTTCTTTGTGTCGCTGGAAGGCTGCAGCAATGGCCGATACTTCGAGAGGATCACCAGCAGCTGCGAACAGTCAGTCAACTAGATCGAGATTGTGGATTTGTGATGCACCTACGTGTTCCTGTGCCGTGAGCTTCGAAATATCCGGTCTCATTCATGTCAATACCAGCTTCGTCATAAGCTTGTCTGATGAGTGAAAGTTGTGCGTCAGAGCTTGGAAGCGTGATACCAGGAGTCTTGCCATCCTGATTGCACACAACGTTGCGAATGACACCGCGGATGCAGTCGCCATCTCGAATCGCATCGTCAATATGCTTAAGGATCAAGACACCAATGCCTTCACCACGCACATAACCGTTGGCGCGGTCGTCAAAAGAGTAACATTGACTGTCTGGGCTAAGGAAGCGCAGCGGGTTCATGGTCGTCATCTGGTCAGGAACTAGAATTAAGTTAGATCCTGCCACGATTGCTTGACGGTTTTCGCTGTTGGAGTTCCGAATCTGCTGTACAGCAAGGTTTAGTGCGACCAGCGAGCTAGAGCAGGCGGTGTCAAGGGTCAAAGAGGGTCCTCGGAGGTCATAGAACCAGCTCAAGCGATTTGACATCATCGTCAGACCGTTGCCGGTTGTTGTGTAAAGCAGGGTATCGACCAAGTCCGTAGCACAGACAGTGTCATATTCTATGGTACATCAGTAATAGTTCACATTCAACACTGGGCGACGCTGATACCTCTGGTGAAGCCACCGACATAGCATGCCATGTCGGAGCCAACGACCTTCTCCGTGGGGATTCCAGCTAGTCCAACGGGTCAGCCAATTATCAATCCCACTGTTAATGTATTGCTCACCGTTCTCCATTGCTTCGTATGTGATTTCAAGCAGCATGCGGTGCTGGGGGTCCATCGCATTTGCCTCTGCCTGTGTCATGGAGACTGTCCTTTGTCAGCTACAAATTAAAAGCATCAACGAGCAAGACGATAATTTCGCATTGCTTCTGATCGGTACACATACAAAACTGATAAATTGTTAGCTTAGCATCAAATATAGATAACTGGTCGACTTACAGGAGCATCAAAGAGTGCAACATCTTCTTGTAGGAAGTGAGCACCACGGCTCACGATGGTGCCCTTGCGGTCATAACTGGGATGCCAGTACGCATCAACGTTGAATCTGTCCTTGGGGACTTCGGACCAGCCAGTACGGCCTTTCATCAGCATATCGTAAAACTCGCTGGGGGACTTAGCATCTCCTGGGAAGCGACATCCGAGGCCAACGACGGCAATGTCGGCCAGTGCCGTGGATTCTTTCTTATTCTCATTGTTGCCTGACATCGTGTCGAAGACTATCTTCAGAGGTGATAAGGACTGTGGTGTATTGAAGCTGTTGATCGATTGATCTTAGGGAAGTGAGATATATCGAGCGAAGTAATGTGATCGAGTGAAGTTTGAGTTTCCGATACGTTGAGTATCTGATGGTACCGGAAGGAGTATTGGGAATCAGTATGCGATCAATGTGGGTTGAATCGCTTGTGTTATGGACAATTGAATCGGTTGCCGCAACACAACACGCATGCACATCAAACCGCAATTGCCATAGCGCATTACACAGTAAGGGAAGACTCGGACAGCGAGATAGCCATTCCCAAGCGTAGTCGTGTTGGCGAATCGCGATGACAGGACAAGGTCAATCCTGCCAGGCTGCCATCGGTGGCTAGGGACTTCGTAACAAGCTGAAAAGCTGCAGCCGGCGAGCGAGGGACCCACATTCCCGTAGCGGAAATACTATAGTCTTCTTCAGCTCGTCGTGTAGCTACTGCGCCAAATTAGTGTATGTAGAGCAGGCAATGCCATTAGCCCCACGTCAACGCAGGGGCGACGCAGAATCTGCTGTACCAAGGGCTTTTGCGAGACGTGGACCCAGAACACGTATACAATGCATATGTAAAGCCATGAGGGTGCTCAAAATGTGGTGTCAATACAATGAAGGGCACAGAAGCCACCAAGGTTGGCACATATCGCCAGCACAGTGGTAAGTTTGCGGCATCTGCCGGGTGCGTTGAACGGCCCGGTTCCACGTGTCTCTATGCACGCTTGACGTGCTGTGCTGTACACACGCGATATCCACGCGCCCTGCCCTATCTTCAGCCTCGCGCCTTAGAGTTCTGAGGATGCACTACTCTCGCCTGTTCATGTGCAGGATTCAACCTACTTGTCGGTCACCGAAAGATGCATCTCACAGCTCAGTAACAACTATTCGATGTTGGATTTAGCCACACACGTATGTTGAAGTAGGACATCTCCGTAGGATTCACGCCACCAACATCCGTCTCGATGGCCCAGCATGCGATCGCGATCTGTGTTGCTCAGGTGGCATCGTGACTCCAGACCCGGTAGTCCCCATACTCGTCCATTTCCCGTGTGAACTGCCTGTGCTGTCGCGAGATCATTTCCTAGTACTTCTCTATACACATCCAAACGCCACCATGGTTCGTATCTTGTGTTTACACGGCACGGGCTCAAGTGCTCAGATTTTCGAGACTCAAACAGGTAGTGACCACTCAGAATTGCATCTCATCTGTTATGTCACTGACTTTATTTTCGCAGCTGCAATAAGGGCTTGTCTTCCTGGCCACTGGGAGTTCTGTTTCTACGATGCCGACATTGAATGCGGACCATTGCCTCAGCTGGAGGGCTTATATCCAGGCCCATTCTTCACAAATTTCGCTATCCCAACCGTGGCTGTCATGCGCGATATCCACCAATGGCTGTTGGACATAGTCGAGGAAGACGGACCATTTGATGGCTTCATGGGTTTCAGCGCCGTACGATCAGAGCTTCGCTGTTGTGCAGACCATTCATTGACCGACAGGATATAGGGAGGCTGCCATGCTCTTTCTTTGCTACTCAAGATGCAAAAAGAAGAGCCTCTTCGCCCGCTTCCATTCAGATTCCTCATTTGTATGGGAGGGAACTTGCCATTCTCTGGCAGCGATAACGGAGGCGTAGATGTGACTGACTGGATTGCTTTCCATCGTATTCCAGTATCCGATCTAAAAGAACTGGACACATTCAGCCGATGGGCTCAAGTCAACCAAGACAAGATGCCTCATCCGACGGACAGAGTCGGCATCAGCACGATGTTCCATCCGATCATGGATGAGTATGTCCTCAAGGAGTACAGTCGGGAGGCTTTCCTTACCAAGCTCATTCACCCGGATGTGGACAAAGAGCGACTGGATCTACCGACATGCCATGTCTATGGAAAGAATGACGAGGTGGTCGATGGTGCAGCAAAGATGGCCGAGCTATGTTCTCCAAAGTTCCGGCTACAGTACATACACGAGGGCGGACATGATGTGCCTCGCGGCAAGATCGAGGTTACGAAGATTGCACACTTGATCGAGAAGACGGTGCAGGCTTCGATTTGATGCAGGTGAGACCGTGAGAGCACGAGAAAGAGAAGCATGTAGTAGTCTGTACGAATGATGAGCTCCCATGAGCATTTCTTGATCAATCCCGAGGATGCCAATTCTGTGTTCGTGCGGAATTTCAAAAAAAAGCTGGTCTCAACAATTTGTAAGAATCCGACTCGAATTCAGACTGGACGTTGGTACAGTACATCAAGCTGCTGCGATGTTGTAGACCAACTTCTCTCCCGAGACACGACCATCATATAGCTCCTGCAGCCCAGCTACAATGCACTCCAAGCCTCCTTGCACGACTCTAACAGGATGCGGTCGAATATCGCCGTCTTGCAGCAGAATTTCTGCAGTCTCAGTGAATTCCCGGAGGAAGCTGAAGTCTTCAGGCACGGCGGGCATGTAGTGACCCATGAAGTGGACTGGCTCTCCGAGTGCGCTCCAAAGAAGAAGCAATTTAGGGATGACCTTGCGGCTGGGGAATCGATCAGTAAGAGGAAGAGTCGATGTATACGCTGCGTCCGAGCCTTCTTTCAAGACATGGGCGCACATTTGCGCTGATTGGTTGGAAGAGATGGTGTCAAAGGCGCGAGAAAATCTGGAACCCGCGGCACCGGAGACTTTGGTTGCGCAGTGCGGGTCGTGGTAGTCGAAAGCCGCTTCGGCGCCAAAAGACATTGCAAGGTCAAAATTGGAAGGCGAGCAAGTGGTGTAGGGGAGATATCCCGCACTTTCCACACTGTCAGTACTGCCATGTGGTAGATGTAACGTGCAACTTACATTCGTGCTAGCTGGATGCTCATCGTGCCAGTAGCAGTACTCCCGCCATAGATGAAAACATTCTGGGCGGCTCCATCGCCATCCTCAGGGTCTTCGTCCAGAACGATGGGCATGTGCAACTTATGACATATTCCCATGGCCGCCGTGCTCAGACTCACACCCAGGCTTGCCGCTTGTTCAAAAGACATGTGATCCGGTATGCGGTACTGGACGTCGGCTTTCACGAGTACATACTCGGCAAATGCGCCATCAGTTGGATGGGCAGCGTTCGCACCCATGACGAAGCCAAAGATCCGGTCGCCGACCTTCCATTGTTTCCTGTAGCCTTGTCCGGTCTTTTCGACCACGCCCGAGTAGTCCGTACCCAGTAAGGTCTCTGCTGGCCCAGCATCGTAGAGATTTTTTGCATCACAGGGATTCAGCGCAACACATACGACACGTACGAGTAGTGATCCATCCCGCAACTCTGGAATGTCTTTGTCTGTGATGGCGCTGGTGCCTTTGGCGGTGATTTGAATGGCTTTCATGTTGACAATGTCTGCTTGTCCGAAGTACTGCGGTTGAAATATTATGCGGTTAGTGTCCTTGCTTTGGGAAGCAGTTATTTGTCGAACTGCAAAGGTGGGAACGCGTTATCCGTTGATAATGTCATATCTTCTCTTCACAATAGAAGGTACTTACCGCTTTCAGCTAAGCTGGTATCTAGGCGACGATTTCCTGCCGATGGATACCCTGTATCGCACACCGATATCTATATTAAGGTGCGAGACCCGCCATTCCTGAACGGAGGACGCTGGCGAAGAAGTCTCGAGGCGACGTATTCCATGCATAACACGAGACTACGCCATCGCATCATCGTGTGTAATTTAAAAGCTTCTGGGTATCTTGCACTGACATAGACCATCGTGCCGAAGTCTCATAGATACTGTGATGCACGGTGTACGGAAGGAAACGATTGTGGGTGTCTCTAAGGCTGAGCGTTGCGTGGACCTGAACTTCGCGCCGAGCCTCGATCCCACTCTCGCACCGCCTTTCGGTCACCGAAGCTCGATACGCTGGCATCAACGGCCGAACACAGTACACGCCCAAGGAACCCATTGGATCAGTTGTGATCTGTACTGCACGATGGATTCTGTGCGGGTCGACAGACCATCGCGATCTGGCCTGGCCAATCACTGTCTCTGGAGCTCACCCCTACGACCGTAAGATGCTTTGCTCCGTTTACATGCCTCAAGCAATAGAAGGGATATATGACCACCGAACGCTCGACTTGAAGGCCGTCACAAGTCAGCAACCATAGCGATACTGTGATGCTCAACATGGCGCCCTCTACTCTCGACATCAAGATCATCGGTGGCGGCATCGCTGGGCTTGCAAGTGCCCTGTCTATCTGCCGACGCCAGCAAGGCCATGAAGTCACGGTCTATGAGTCCTCTTCAACCCTTTCTGAGTTGGGTGCTGGCATCCAGATGTTCCCAAATGCCACAAGGTTCTTCCGTGCTTGGGGCATTGAAGATGAAGTCTTGAAAGTCGCAAACAAGCCCTGCGCCATGCGAATCACTCGCTACGCCAACGATGCTGTCATCGCCGACATCCCATACAACCCAATGTCCGCCTGGGAGTATGATGGTCTGCCAATCTTACAACTTGCCCGCCCAGATCTTCAGTCAATCCTTGCAAAGGCCTGTCACGAGCAAGGAGGTTCAAGCTTCAAACTCGTCTTCAACAAATCTGTTCGCAGTGTTGATCCGGAAGCTGGAACTATCTTCTTCGAGGACGACACTTCTGCAAGCGCAGACCTTGTCATCGGAGCTGACGGCATCCGCAGCCGCTGTCGAGAATCCATGCCCGTCAATGCAGGTTTCAAGCCAAGGGCATCGCAAGAGTACTGGTTCCGCGCGACAGTAGACCGAGAGGTCATGCTGCAGCAAGATCCAGATATCGCCGCTCTTATGGAGCCAGACAAGTACAGCATGGCATGGGCTGGACCCGGAGTTGTTGTGCTGGGCTATCCCATATTCGGCGCAACGAAGTACAATCTGGTCATCATGACTCCCCGTCCAGCTAATGCAGATGATCTTGGTAAATGGAGCACGGAAGGTGACATCAACGAAGTAGCAAAAATTTTGGAGCCCTTCAACGATCGTCTGAGGAAAATCTGGAGCCTGGTCACCACGTGCAAGCGCTGGACAGTTGGCGACATCCCACGGCTCCCTACATACTCTAGCGAAAGCGGTCGATGCATCTTGATCGGCGATGCAGCACATGCCATCATACCCCATGTCGGTGCTGGCGGAGCCATGGCAATCGAAGATGCCGCAGCGCTCGGCACTTTCATCGGGTCTCTTCGCACACAATCCGACCTGCCCAACTACATGGCAGCATGGGGTATACTACGACAGCACCGTGTCGAGAACATGCGACGCTACGCTCAGGATGGCCTGAATTGGCTGAACACTCATGACGGCCCAGAACAAGAACAGCGGGACAAGTTCTGGGCCGGTTTGACCAATGGTATGCGTCAAATGATCGAGAAAATGGGACCTGAAGGCTTCAAGAACATGCCTAAGGCTGAGCAGAACCCTGACGGGACTGACATGCAAGATCCTGGCTGGAGACGTTATCTGTGGGCTTATGACGCTGAGGAAGAGGCCAATGTCGTCGTCCAACAGTTGGCCGCGAGGCACTAGAGGGTTACTTGAAGTTTGTAGCGTCCACATTACTCTACGCGATTCATTCCAATCATGAAAATGTTAGTAAGCATAGTCGTCCCATTGCAGCTTTCCGCAAATACATTTGAACCATCACCAGGAGGTACTTGATGTATGGATGCTTTCTCCTATCAAAGGGTTAGGGTTGTGGTTACGTGTTATAGCTCTCAAACGCATTTGTGAACACCATGTGACGTTAACTCAATCTACAACCCATCTCATCAGATTACTTGGCTAGCAGTATCTCAATAAGCAAGCTACAAGGATTGCGGAGCTTGAAGGGACAACCCTTCACTAAAATGGTATAAAAGTGATTGTGTCTGAAACTTTGGCTCGAAACCTACGACAACACGGCCGTCTCCTGCTGTAAAGAACAAATTCGTAATTCGAACATTTATAATCGATATAACATCCAAAACCAAACAACATTTCATAGTCATAAGTCACACATCATCTCGCCCATCTAACAAGCCTGTCTACAGCATCCTCGTCTCCCCCTTCCCGCCCTCCACTCCGCGCGTCTTTCCGCCCTACTCTCCATCCAACTCCTTCTCTCAGCCTTCCAAGCCTCCCTCCTCTCCTCACGCTCCAATCTCTTCTCTTCCTTCTTCGCCTGTAAGCGTTGGAAGAAACCCATCTTTACACCCTCCCGACCTCCACGACCATCCCTCACACTCTCCTCATCCTCCCCCGGCGCCAAAAACGGATCCTCCTCTTCGCGATCGTCGTACGGTCCAAAGTCAGAATCCCTGGGACCTGAGCCATGGTGCAGAGCACCTTCGTCGTTCCTGATGACGTCCTCGTAGTCCGGCGGCGAAACGCCTTTCTCGTGGAGGGCCCGTCCATCAACAGCGTCTAGGTCGCTCTGCTGAGGGACGATAATATACTTCCCACCTTCCAACCCGATGTCCTGAGAAGACGCCGAAGCCCTCTTCTCTTTGCGGGTTTGGTAGGCTCCGTATATTGCACCGGCCAGAGCGACGATGGGTGGTTGGCGGCGAGCTCCGTGGCGGCAGCACATTGTTGATGGTAGGTAAGATGAAATGAGATGAACGATGTTAAATTTAGTGAAATGAGGTCGGCACTAGTGTTGGCCAAGGATATTGTACAGACTTGACGAGGAGATTGCTCAAGAGGTAGTTATATGTTTCTCGTTGCTGTGGCACTTGCATTCAGAGACAATGGACGTTTGAGTTGGGTGTGATGACAACGTTTCAGCGGTTTTGTGAGACAAATTGTGTAACTGCATGAGAGCCAGGCAACGGCATACTGTACCTGCACATATATACTGCCAGTTCCGGGGAGAGCCATGGCCAATGGTATCATTGGTTGGTTCACTCCTTGCGCGCGTTCGCTTTCGTACGAGACGGAATTCAGTCTCCCCACCTCGCAGACACACCTGTTTTGAGGAAAGCGTCGGCTGCACACAGCCGCCATGCGTATAGATCGCAGTCGTCATAGCACTGCTGGACAATCAGATTTGCATTGCAAACAATATGATGAAAAATATTAGTACGCGAAACTGAATCTACCATACGGCCGACAACAACAACAACCACAACTGATGACGTCTCATACCATCCTGCCTTTTCCCTTATCGCCACGAGCGCTTCCATCAGGCATTTCATTCGCCTCAAACCCGGACTCAGCCCGACTTTGCTCTTCCGCAAGGCTGAGCTGAATGGCAAAGTCGAGATCGCTCATCTCCGACTCACGGCTGCTTCCAGCCGCCATTTTGGGTGAGCCCTTTGGCGAATTGAAGACCGAAGAACCCTTTCTCCCGCGCTTTGGCTTTGCCTGACGGAACGGAATATCAAACGTCGGAGCATTCTGCGATGCAGCAAGACTCAATCGGATTGCTTCTGCTACATCCGCATCGTACTCGTCGTCCGTTTTCGGGGTCAGTGTATTGGGAGAAGCACTTTGCGCCGGAGTGGCAGTATCGCTACTCCATGCGGAACCGCTCTCACCTGCAGTGAAAGGTGCACTATCGGTAGCGCTTGCCGAGTCTGAAGCACGTCTTGATTGTTCAAGTTCATGCGACTCCTGACTGAGCATCGCAGCATAAGCGATCATCTCCTCTTCGCTGCCATCGAGGAGTGCAGTGCCGAAGCGTCCAGCAAACCGTTCGCTTTCTTTCTTTCGAGTCTGCTTCTCCCGTTCCATCTCTAGTTGTTCGTTGGCGATGTAATTATTGAGATTTACCCGAGTTGCGCCAGAGAACTTTTCGCCACCGTTGTTGCTACCTCTCTCGGCGCGACGTAAACGACGTTTGTTTGACTTGTACTGGTCGGCTGCCGACGAGCTATAGTACCAGTAAAGTAGCACAGTGCCGAGAGATACCACACCACGGAGGATGGTAGGATCGGGATCTAAGCAGATCGCTGCAGCGGCATAGTAGTTCACACCTTGCACGCCAGCTGGTAGGGGTTGTGCCTGCATGGCCTGTCGATGATAGCGCGAAGCGAACTTGGAGTTCAATGTGCGCACAGGAGAGTTCTTCGATGCCAGAGGGTCCCAGGCCTGTACCAAGCCGTCGCTGCCGCCATGAATCAGACAAAGCGATGTCAGAGCCAGAGACGCGATCTGTGGAGATTGTGTGAAAATGATCCGAACAGGATCAATAGAGGTAACCACATCGGCTCTCTTCGAAATCGGAGAACGAACATCCCACAGGATCACGCTACCAGTGTGAGTGCCAACAGCAATCAATCTTGCGCGTTGCCCTGGAACGTCTGTGCTGCTGGCAAATGGCCCAGTAGATGACATGGGGGTATAAGAGGGAGACGATGCCGTGGACCGACCAGTAAAACCGAGCAATGGATCTTCAGCCTGTGTTTGGACGGCGTGTGTAGAGCAGTCGATAGCACTTGCTGTGATTTGGCAATTCTTCAGCCTGCCAAATGATAGCGTCGAAGTACGCCATTCTTCAAGCATGGGCCTCGGAGTCAGTGAGCCTCCAAGCTCTTCTGCGGGAGGGGAACTGCCAGTGACCGTTGAAGCGCTTGATTGAGTCACGTCCTTTCCACCAAATATCGATGTTGCGACTGCAGATGCGGTGTTTGTACGGCTCGAGGTCGGTGTGGCAGGTGCAGCAGAAGCATATTTTTCGTCAACTCGGCAGCGAGTGTATCTTTTCAGATCAGCGCCTTGATCGTCTTCAATGCCGCGTCCAATGACTACGATGTTCTCTCCAGCGTTTTGCCCATCATCGCCTGCAAAGTCAACCTCGAGTTTTCTGCGCATGTCCCAGCCAAGGCAAGCCTTCCGATAGTCTTTCGGCTTACGCGTTGCGAAATCGGCGATTTCGCGAGTTTCAGCAACAAGTTGGTCCTTGCTCAGACACATGCCATTCCAGGAGGTTCTTGGAGAATAGCTGCCGTCAGCACCAGCCTGGGCGTATGGATCAGGCTTTGCCGTGCGCCTACTAGGCTCAACAATGTTCCAATAGACAGAACGTCCAGTGAGCCAAGCAGTCCGCTCGAGGGACTCGTCATCCGACCGGGGGCCGCGGTCAGACTCGGAGCGATTGGGGAACTTCGTGAGGTAGAAGATTTCTCCAAGTGCATTGAGTACGACAACCCAGATGCGATTCTGTGCTTGCCTTTTCGCATTGTACTCATTGTCGACAGCAATAGCAACGATGGGCACGCCAGGGCTCAATACCCACCGCGCAGTCATCTCACCGCGTCCAAACCGTTGGTCGCGATTGTTTCCAGATGTTGTGGCACCGACGCTGTAGGATGTGAGCACACCTAGCGACGATCCGGACAACATTCCGATCAGGCCATCAGTCATCGAAGGTATCACCGTAGATTTCGCGATCCACACGGCACAGATTGCCTCGTTTGTTGATGAGATGCGAGGGATACCGAGTTCAGGCTCGCTCATTGAAGAAGAGAAGGGCAAGAATCGACCGCGCTTTTCTTCGGTAGATCGATAGTAAACCATGCCTGCCGGCGAACCCTCGCCATGGATCATACCATATGGCTGGCTGACGTCCATCACGTTAGGCACTCCAACAATTTCGCCAGGCCCAAGACCATATTGGGAATCTCCTGGGAAGCGCTCATAGAATTGAAGGAACATCTGAGGATCACCTGATCCCCAAGCATCGATCTTGCCAACGTACGGGTCGCTACTCGTAGCAGTCCCTATGTCATCAGAAGCATGTATGAAACGTGGCATGCGCTTATTGAGTCCAGTTCCGAAGGTGGCGTGCAGGTGACTGACAGGATGAGTCAAGTGCGAGCCATATCTGAACGCAGACTGCGCAGTATGGCTTTGACCGCTCCTCGAGGCATGAGGAGAGGCGATGGACTGAACCGGCTTTCCACGTTCGAGAGAACGTAGGAGCCTCGTCCTGAGGATATACTCACTCCGCCATGAAGCGAGCGGAGTAAGACGCGTGAATACACGTCGCTCAGACCGCACCACAGCTTCCGACTCATCGTCTGAATCTCTTTCGAGTGCATCGATGGAATCGGAGCCGAGGAAAAGCCTGGCAAAGGCACTTCGCCATGCATGCGGTGTTGTGACCAGCTCATGGAAGCGCCTGGAAACCGATGCAACTGAGGCCAGATCATTGGGTGCAAGGTGTGCCAGTGCGTGTGTCAAGATTTCATTTGGAAGCTCGGCGATTGGGCTGCGGTTGTCCGTCGGATCTCTTTGCTTCTTGATAACCTCGAAAGCAGGTCCTTCCCTCTTCTTTGTAGGAGGTGGCGTTGCCGCTTGCTCATACTCTTCTATTCTGTTTTTTGCAGTACGCAGAGGTGTGGATGGCTTAGGCGAGACAGACTCGTTCGGCGAAGGAGGACTCAGTCGGCGTTCCTCGCGCCTGGCAGGGCGCTCTGCTTCCTGCAGCGAAGCGGCGAAAGCAGCATCGGCTGCGAGCTGCTCTGCTGACGTCCCGCTTCCGTCTTCAGCACGTCTTGTGCTGAGAAGAGGCAGTGAGTCGCCTGCTGAGTCGGGGTCTGGAAGGCCATGCTGGGTGGTCGATGCTGCGGTTTCGGATGGGTCAACGGGAGGCGCTGGTGTTGAAGCCGTGGGAAGCTCGGGTTGCATAAAATGAGGTGGCGAGGAAGGTGGACAGATGTGGGACGGCGCCAGTATCCTGAGCGCGCGTGTAGAGCTGGACGTGTGGTGTTCGTGGGTGGTCGGCGAATGTCTTGGTGGTGGGACTGGAGGCGAAGACCTGTGAATGTGACGTGTTTGGGAGAGGATGCTTTGCTTCACGACCCGAGATCAGACACGAGATTGCCCGCGCTAAGATCGGGATCTGACGTTATCTTATCTAAGGTGAACCTTCGGCTTTAATTCGACCCAACCCATCAAGATGGATTCGATAAATAAAGTGGCAAACCATTGGAGAAAGAAAGTCATGTACCGCTAAATAACGCCATCCAAAACCGGCACTGCACTCAAGGCACATACAACCGCGAGTATGCAGAAACGTCTGTCCTGCAACAAATGCACTTCGAATAACTCCGCACGGCCAAACCCAGGCGGCAATCGTCACACATGCTCAAGCAGCCACATGGCCACACCAAGACGGTGCGAGGAGAAGTCTGGCACACAACGCACTGCGGTCCGCCTTCTCCCATGCCCTCTCCGCCATTCTCCCAGCTCCCAGTTACCTGTGATGCCTTGGCTCTACCCTTCGACCGTTGCGCCAGGATGAACTGCTCCAGGTCGCGCTCTTCGTCTTCTGATGAGCCATGGGCAGCTGCAGAGCTACGGAGAAGCTGGGCCTGCTGACGGTCTGTGGTGCGTCGGAACTGTGCACGTGTCATTGGGCGGTCGGCCTGCAGACTGTAGGATAGTAAGCGAGCCTCGTCGCGCTCAGCAGCGGATTGCGGGTTCAACAGCTTTGACAGAAGACCGACATCTAAACCGCCATCCGTTGATGGAGTGACCTCCCTGCTCCGATCGGCATACGGGTCGCGTTGGGTCGGTGTCCTGCGGCCACTCTCTTCTTCCTCTATGTCTGACCAGTCATCCGCTACGCTTGCATTGGAGGACATAGAAATCATGCTCGTAGTGTCGTCGTCATCATCCACGGCTCGTGAGTAATCGCCGCTGCTGTCGATATCACCAAACCACCCGCCACTACGCCACCAGCTGTACACATTCTCGCCAAGGGCTTCCTCGGTCGAGTAGGTGCCAGTGCGCTGATGCTTCCTTCTCATCTCTGCTTCAACGTCAACATTGCGATCTTTCGGGAGGCCCAGATCGCCATCAGGTCCGACCATCCAGAATTGTAAGTTGTCCGCAGCCCTGGTTGGGCGCATTGAAGTCATATTAGCTGGGTCGTCTGTCAAACCAGCGGCCTTGAGTAACCATCTTGGCCGACGTGAAATACCTAGCCTCTGTAGAGTGCTGAGCATCAAATTCGCTTGCAAGCTGACTGAGAGCCAGAAAATTCCGACCATAAAGTCGCCCGTCAGATGCATTCTGCTTCGCTTTTGCTTAATGCCGAGTCCGCTGTCGATTTCTGTGGCATTGGCCCGCTCAGCCTCATTTCCTTTTGGCCTCGACTTGCGCTCGCGAGCATAGGGAGATACGCCAAATGCAGCATTCTCGTGATCGATGAAGTCCACTCCTCGAGCAATTTCTTCTCCAAGAAGCTCGGTCGGAACTGGAGACCTCTTTCGAATGTCTGAGCGCACTATAAACTCGTCAATGCGTTTTCGTTCGAGCCAAGTCATTTGCGCAACATGGATTCTGCTTCCTTCGTTCAGATAGACGGCTTCGCTTGCTGCAGTGAGTACACTGAATCCAACTTTCAGCAGCGTTGTATAAAAGTCCTCCGACATCTTGATGCGAATGGCAGAGGCTTGCGAGAATTGTACGTTTGCTTGCAAGTTTTGGTACGCCCAGCCGAAGCGCTGCCTAAAGCTCATTCCCGATGCTACCTCGTCTGGAACATTGCAAGCAGTCAAGACCAGTGCCATACCGTATATTGCACTGCAGAATATAATGCCAACCAGGATCACCAAGTGAGGAATGAAGCCAACTACGCAGACGGTTGGGAATCGCAGTACACCAAGATCATTGACGCTTTCGATCGGGGACATGAAGATCCTCGCAAAACTCCAAACAAAGGCAGACATGTAGCAACATGCCCAAATCCCGGTGTTGACCAGTCGAACCTTTTCTCGGAGGCCGCCTACGGCTAAGAGGGCACTGCTGAGATGACTGAAGCAGGAGATGAGGCAAACTAGAAGAACTTCGGGTGGGACGTTCAGACGTTGCAGTATCTCAGCTCTGGTGTATAGGGGTCCGCTAGTGTCCGAAGAGCTGGAGCTAGCTGCATCATTGGACCTTGGGATGCCGAAGAAACCAAAACCGAGAGCGCTGCTGATCATAGCTTCGCATTCAGCGAAGGCAAGAGAGTGCTCGAAGATAGTCATTCCGGTCTCCGGTACGGGCTGTCGTCCTTGTAGTGCGCATGCTAGAGTCTCGAAGAGCTGACTCGCACACAATGTCAAGAAGAATACGAAGAGAAACGACATGGAACCACGGAGGTGTGTAGTATCGCCGTCCAGCGCCGGTATTGACATGTTTCGTGCAGTACAGCAAGCAGCATCATCTTTCCAGAAAAGTAGAGTAGAACTGAGCTTATAGAGGAAGTCATCATCGCCCCCGAAATCAAGAGACAGCGACTTCAAAGGATCGCCGTATCGGAGTAGAGCAAAATCCGGAGACGTTTGGCAACGGAGAGCTTCCAGGACTATAATCAATTGCCGCAGTATCGCTCCTATTGGCACCGCGTACACACCCATGCGAACGTACCAGTTTAGACGAAGATGCTCACGTGAGGAAGCATAGAACTGTGCACGGTTCAGAATGATGGCAGCAGTGAACGTCGCCAGTGCCCATCGTGATGTGAGATAGGTGAAGATGCCCCCGAAGTTCTTGATTCTCCCAAAGGTTTGTAGGATCATGCCAAAGATGGAGGATCCTTCTGTGGTAGTTCCTTGTACCCAAGCTCTTTGAAACGCTGCTTGCATGCCATCTGCTGTAGTTTGCGCGATAGCTTCCTGCACAGTTGCGCTGGTGATGTTTGTAGACGTGATGTTGGCCGCAATGTCCTCAGCAGTGGCTTGCGCGATTGTGCTTCCTCCACTCCACACCTTGTCCATGATATCTTCGACTGCGTCCGGGAGGTAAAGTCCGGCTCGTTGCGCCAGGCGCGGAAACACCATAAGGAAGTCCATGGCAGAAGGAACGATTGAAGCGTTCGAAACCGCCGAAGTGTCCATGATTGAGGTAACGGGTGGGCCAGCGTTCTATCGTTCTATCAAGGGTCCGGCGTGAGTGGTCCGGTAAATGCTAAATCAGAAGGTCCGTTGGTAGGTGCCTGGTGAGCTGTTTCGTGCTCGGAACGTGGACGCTCACGCTCTTCAAGGAGGCATTTTCTCGCGATCGCGTGAAGGAGGTTGTAATCACGACTGCCAGTGACGGAGTGCAGCGCGGTAGTAGTGGCGAAGTGGTAGAGACACAATGGGGCAAGCGAGTTAAATGATGGCGTCCTTGGTTATCCCGCGGCGTCCGTGTCACATGCTTGGAAGCCCCGGACAACGTGGAAGCGAGCAAGCAAGCGACCCCACTTGCCGACTTCCACATGCAGTGAAGTCCATACCAAGCATCATCACCAGCCACCGAATCATTCAAGTTATTATACACTTGCCGGACAAGCCTGCTACGCCAAAGGCTTCTTGAGAACCAGGATCAAAGCGTCAGGACATCAACACAGACGCTTCTACTCCCGCGGCGCTGCAAAAGACTTGCCCGATACAGTCTCAGGCGCCACTTCATATCAGCCGAAAGTCGTGCTTGAGCCATAAATATGAGTGTAAGAGCCTAAGACGATTATCAGATAGGCGAATAGCCAGTGCGACCATGGACCAAGGGCCTGTAGATGCCGGTCCCAGCACGCACAGTGAGTATGAGGTCCCGGCCAGTCGGCCAGAGTCACCGGCCTACGAACGCCCAGCCCTCATCAGAAATGCGTCGACTCGTCAAGCAAATGCAGACGATGCGAGTAACACTCGAGGCGTAGCAGTGGACGGCACTGTTCTTGGTCGTTCGGGAGAGTCAAGCAGCGAATTGCTTGCAAGTCCGGACGACCCTCCACTGTATCCTCGTGTTGGGGCCACCGCGGAAGAGTTAAGAACTGGAGACTTCTCTCCCGAAGAAGGTGGCCCTACGAATGCAGAGATCGAGGAGACAGATATCCAAGGACAAAAAAATGCCGACATCCCTCATCGCATACACAGATTCACGCTCTACGAGACAAGCACTAGGTACTGGATCGCTGGTGCTGACATCAACGACAACCTCTTCAAATTACTGCGCGTCGATCGTACCTCTGCACCTGGACAAATAAGCATATTCGAAGACAATACCATCTACGAACGGCAACAACTGAACGAAGTCTTGACCAGCATAGATGTGGGCAACAAGGCAACTGGTGGCCTTCGGCTCAAATGTGTCTTTTGGGGATTACTGGGTTTCATCCGTTTCACGGAGTCCTATTACATGCTGATCATCACCAAGCGCCAGCAGGTCGCTATGATTGGCGGACACTACGTCTATCAAGTTGACGGCACTGAGCTTATCCCGTTGTCGACCGGCTCAAGTTCTCGGTTCTCCAGCAATCGCAATCCTGAAGAGACGCGATTCCTCGGTATACTCAGCAACCTTGATCTGACACGTTCCTTCTACTTCAGCTATTCGTACAATATCACGCGGTCGTTGCAGCACAATATCATACGCCAGAGAACATCGTTGAATGAAGGCAAATATGCTTGCGGCCACGACTTTAACAGCATGTTTGTGTGGAATTCTCACCTTCTGAAACCCGCGAGAAATGCTTTGAAAAGACCTCATGATTGGTGTTTGCCAATAATACACGGATTCATTGACCAAGCAGCCCTCGACATCTTTGGGCGCTCAGTTTACATCACTATCATCGGCCGACGGTCGCGCTTCTTCGCGGGTGCTCGCTTTCTGAAGCGTGGCATCAACGATATGGGCTATGTGGCAAATGACGTTGAGACTGAACAGATCGTGTCAGAGATGTTGACAACTTCATTCCACGCCCCGGGCCCTCGCCTGTTCACAAACCCTACATGGACATCCTACGTACACCACAGAGGCAGCATACCGCTCTACTGGACGCAAGACAATACTGGAGTGACACCCAAACCAAATATTGATCTCAATCTTCAGGATCCGTTCTATCAGCCCGCAGCACTTCACTTCGACAATCTCTTTGAGCGTTACGGCTGTCCAATCTACGTCTTGAACTTGATCAAGTCTCGAGAACGTACACCACGAGAGTCGAAATTGCTCTACGAGTTTCAGCACTGCGTAGAATTCCTAAACCAGTCTTTGCCAGACGACAAGAAAATATACTATAAGGCGTTCGATATGAGTAGAGCATCGAAGACTCGCGGCGGAGATGTTATCGGAAACCTTGAAGTGATAGCTGAAGAGATTCTGAACGTCACAGGTTTCTTTCACAACGGGGACGCAGACTACGACAAGCCACAAGTTCAGAACGGCATTGCGCGAACGAACTGCGTCGACTGTCTGGATCGCACTAATGCAGCGCAATTCGTCATTGGGAAATGTGCTTTCGGCAAGCAATTGCAAGCTCTGGGTGTCTTGGGAGCGGGCGAGGTCGAATATGATACCGATGCCATCAATCTGTTTACGCACATGTTTCACGATCACGGAGATACCATCGCGGTGCAGTATGGAGGATCACATCTTGTCAACACGATGGCGACATACCGCAAGCTGAATCACTGGCAAAGCCACTCACGTGATATGGTCGAGAGCTTCAAGCGCTACTACCACAATTCATTCCTCGATAACCAACGACAAGAAGCGTACAATCTTTTCCTTGGAAACTACATCTGGGCCAAGGGCCAACCAATGCTCTGGGATCTTGTCACCGACTACTACCTGCACCATTCAGATCCACGAGCATGGCTTGAGCGCCCGCGGCGTGACTACTTCTTGTGGTATACGCCTGCGTTCCTCGAGCCACGTGAACTGCCACCAGTAGACTATCCTGAGAACAATCAGTTCACCGACAAAGTGTATGACTACGATGACTACTGGATGGAGTACTACCGCCCGTACACACTATCCTCATTCCTCAAAATGTATCCTTTCCGGATGAACAATACAAACCGCTACCTCCCAGACCGACCCCACAGCCGTGACACCAAAGCATTCGATTTCAGCCCCTTCAAGCCTCGCCTCGAACAGCACCGCCAGCAAGGCCAAGACTCCCCTGACAAAAGAGCACCTCGTAAAGGCGTCAAGATCATCGACCCTTCCGAGCCACACCCGGGCTCAACATCTCCCCGCGACAACCTCCGCCCACCAACCGCCCCTGGCGACGAGAAACCCAGCATACTCCGCGACCCAAGCACGCGACTATCCCTCCCCGGCGCCGCAATGGACAAATCCTTCGATCCCAGCCTGTCCTCCAGCCTGCGCACCACAGCCGCCGACAAAGCCCAGATGCACCTGTGGACGCTCAACCAATTCCACACGCAGTCCTTGAACCCCAGCGTCACCGAAGACGAAGCCGCCGAGTACAGCCGCTACATCACGCACCCTCTTACGCTACCTCTCGTGACAACGTCCGATCTGCCGTCAGATGCGAATATTGAGTACGTGGATTACGTGCAGCGCAACGGATCCGCGCTGCCGCAGGCCATGGGTGACGAGCTGCGGTGGGAGGAAGGAGGGACTGAAGGCGCGGAGGAGCAGATTGACGAGCAGGATTTGCGCGATTTCGAGGAGTTTGTGGCGGGTAGAGAGGAACCGTTGACGGTCACAGATGAGGATGGGAATAAGAAGAGGTACAAGGCGTATAGGCAGTGGTTGAGAGGCAAGAGCTTGTTCAAGCAGAGCAAGGTCGATCCTGAGTACGTTGCTGGGGTGTGATGAGGCGGGAAGGAGTGAAGCGATTTCCTTTTCTTTTCTATGCGGCTTGCTTTTCTTTCCTTTCCTTTGACTCCATCTCTTCCTTCCTTTTAGCACGGTGTTTGGGCTAGATCAAGAATGCATAAGACGGCGCTTGGGATATGTAGTAATTCTCAGTACCTGGCTTTTGACGCCAAAGCTATAGTTTTGTATGTTATGTGTGGGTATCAGCAGATCATCGCAAGAAGTACACAAAAACCATGCGCGATCTATCATTGACCGGGTTGGCTAGACGAAATTACAGGAAGTAATCCGCGACAGGCTTCTTCGCCGGCATGCCTCTTGAGTCCTGCGGTGCGGCCTCGAAGACCCTGTACCGTCTGCCTGGTCCCATCTTGCGCTCCTGTTCTCTAGGCTGGAGGACGCCGGGGGCGCGATTCGCATCGCCGTTTCCGCGAGCGTTATAGCCTGCGTTCGAGCCGTCTTCGCCGAGCTCCAAGATTGCCGCGACGTTGCCACAGCGGTAGCAGTAGTTTGGCGCGCTCCAGACTGTGACGATGGAGCTATCGAACATCTCCTTGAAGCCTTCCATCACAAGCTGATGGGCTCGGCAAATCAGGCTCAGATCATTCTTGTGGTTGAAGCATTTGACGATGTCGGCACCGAAGAGGAATCCAGCACCTCGTGGTGAAAGTCCCCACCCATCAATCTCGTCTGGATCGGACCAGAGAAGATCGCACATGGCGCCTTCGTGAGGTACCTCCTGCTTGCGGTCGAGAAGGCGGATCTTGTCGATGCTGTCGATCAGCGGAGACAGACCGCCGTGGACACACAGCACAGCGCCACCTTGGTTGCCAGTTGAGCCTTTGCTTGAGCCGGAAGCTCCTGTGCCGGGCGGCCCCGTAGCAGAAGGTGACTGACCAGGTGATGAGGGTGCATTTGAAAGCTGTGAATACTCGGGCTGCTGTCTTTGGCGTGGGAAGCGGTTGACAATCTGACCAGTCGAATTCAGAATCTCGATCTCCCATTCCGCCTGCTCTTCCGAGGAAATGGAAGCTTGTGTCGCAGAGGGATCTGCAAATGAAGAGTCGGACGGTTCCAGATCGGTTGCGGCTCCCTGCACCAGCGCACCAAGGGCAAGATAATCAAAGACCTCGCAACAGTACCTCCACACGTTCGCACTGCCGTATTTGCGCAAACATTCGTCGTAAAAGCCATAGACGGTCGTGATTTGTCGTGATTCGTGGTTGCCTCTTATGAGAGTGATTCGGTCTGGGTATCGGACCTTGAGGCAAAGAAGAAGTAGGAATGATTCAAGAGAATAGAAGCCGCGGTCGACGAAATCGCCTATCATCAATCAGCACGGCTCGCGCCCGCGTGGTTGTAGCTGGGCAAACACATACCCATGAAAAGGTAGTTCGTGTCTGGCACGTCGCCGCCGACACGGAACAGTTCCATAAGGTCATGAAACTGACCGTGGATGTCGCCGCAAATCTGTCACCATTCCCCGTCAGCAACGTCTTCATCTTGCACGCACAACACAGACAAGCCTACCGTCACCGGCGCATCCACGCTCACCACATTGCCCTCCTCGATCAGCAACTCCCTCGCCTTATAGCATACTTCGCGCACCTGCGCTTCCGGTATAGGTCTACATGCTCGAAGCTGTTCAATGTGCCTGCGGCGTGTCAGGAACTTGCTCGTAGACAATCGATCGCGCGCGCTTACTTATCCAGATCACTCATCCTTGCAACTGCGCCTTACGGCGCTGCAGTGGTATTGTCCGACTTTTACTCCGGCGCAGTATAGCGTTCGCGCGCCCTGACTTCAAGGGTCTTGAATGGATTGGGATGTCTGTTTCGGTGTGGCGACGCTTGGGCTTGGTGAATGGCAGGCAGTATCGGGAAGAGTCCGGGTCCGGAGTCGAGCAGGCAACAGCTTCGATTGATTCGCTTAGGGGGCGAGGTGGTGGTGGTGAATGCGCGCGTGTGTGATCGGGTCGTTTGCGACGGCGATCTCGTTTGAAGTCGGTTACTGTAACTTTATGCGATGATGGATGGCGCGCGAGGCACAGACCAGCTCCAGCTTGCCTCTCTTAGGGTTTACGCTTAATTATCGTTTCGAAATGCTCTACACGCCATGGATTATTGAACTCACGTGTGTTCGGTGTTACGACAGTTTTGTTCTTTCGGTACCTGCACATGTCCGTTGGTATTACATGCATAATTGCAGTATGTTTGAATCACATTTTGCTAGCTCAAGCAAGCTCCTGGAACCACGCTGGCCTACCGTTGAATCCAACTCTAAGCTTGCTCCGCAAATAGAGAGTACTTCGAGACCTTGAGCACTTTCATTACCGGCCTATACCCTGGCCACGAATCTCAATGGGACTATCTTCTGCCTAGCTGGAGGTCGTGACTTCGAGGTCGGCTTCTGGATTTCGACAAAACACAACGAGGACACCTGACATACGTAAGTAGTAGGCTCCCTATATCGACTCAGCAGCCACACATATTCTCTCCTTGCCCCTAGCACCCACTCGTGACAACCGCTCGCCAGAACCCAGGATGAACCCAGGTATGATTTCCGCCGAGGAAATGATCGCGTTCTGGTCTTGAACTCGCATTACCCCGCGCAAATCCATCATGGCCATCGTGAGGAGCAGCACTGTAGTCTGGCCCAGAATGAAGCCACCGTCAGCCTTGCCGAAAGTATATAGACGTCTCCCAGGGTGGCGAGAGACTTGGAACTCAGGAACGGACAATGATCAGCTCAAACCCCGCAACACAAGCAGTCCGGACATCTGGAGCTCGAGTGCTACCTACTTGAGCTATAGAGGTCGAGCAGGGTATATGTACACCGGCTATCCATCATGAAGACAGGCCTCTCTCTTCTGCGCATTACAGAATCAATCTAAAGTATTCTCTCAACACATATTTGTGCTTGAGTATTGCTATAATGGCTTCCAGTACCAACTACGATCTCGTCGTCGTTGGCAGCGGCTTCGCAGGCTGCATGGCAACACTGAGCTTCTTGGAAGAATGCTCGAAAAATGGCAAGCAGGGTAAAGTAGCCCTCGTCGAAGTCGGCCGCGAGGGTGAAAGAAGCGGCGCTTCTAAATGGACCATGGCCTATCTTCGCCTTGACAAAGACCTCAACTTCGACGCGGACTGGGTCAAGGAGATGAGACTGGTCAGCAACGGCCTGGCAGACGAGGAGTACTGCCACAAGCTTGAGAAGGAGGCACCCATCTCAGCGAAGTACCTAGAGGAACATGGAGTCAAGTTTGTGCATCACGACGAGCCGAACGTGCTGCTGGAGTTTAAGACTGCCCAGCACTTTGTCTTCCCAGAAGGCGGTGGAAAGGCTATTATCGCGAAGTTGTTCGAGCACATGCGAGGATACAAGAACTGTGACATCCTCTATCAGACCGAAGCTATAAAGCTACTGACTGAGGAATCTGGGGCCATCAGAGGATTGAAGGTCCGTAAAACCGATGGTTTGTTGCACGACTTAGTTGCACCCAACGTCGTTCTTGCATGCGGCGGATTCGAGGGTAAGTCTACTACGCCACCTGAGTTGAGGTCTTGCTAAACTTCCAACCAGGCAACCAAGAGATGTTGGCGAGATACATCGGCCGCGACTCACACAAGCTTCCTCTCATTGCACCCGGCCTGAAGTACAACAAAGGTGCAGGCTTGAGGATGTGCCTCGAAGTCGGCGCCGGCACCGCAGGCTCTTTCGACGGCATGCATTGCGAGCTTGTCGATACCAGGGCCAAAAAGCCTGATGCTGTGATCTGGGGCCATAACTACGGCATTGTAGTCAACAAGAACTGTGACCGCTTCTACGACGAAGGCAAGCGCCATCTCTTCGCCACCTTTGAGATGATCGCGCTCGAGTGCTGGAGAGATCAGGACATGTCCTGCTTCTTCGTGACCGACGACACCATCATGCAGCGATTCAAGGGAAGCTGGGTATACGACACCACCGATCAGCCGCCAGAGAAGGCAGATACCATAGAGGAGCTGGCCAAGAAGATGAACCTGGACCCCAAGGCTCTGAGGAAGACTGTCGACGAGTACAACGCGGCCGTCAACGATAAAGAGTTCGACTTGATGAAGCTGGACGGCAAAGCCACCACCGGCCTCAAAGTCAACAAGACCAACTGGGCGTCGAAGATCGAAAAGGCACCGTTCTACGGCTATCCCATGACGTCGAACCTGACCTTCACGTCAGTATCACAAAATTGATTTCGAGAACTGCACTGATAATTCCTCAGATACGGCGGTGTCAAAACCGACCTCCACGCCCGCGTGCTCAGCACAAACGACGTGCCCATCCCGGGTCTTTGGGCTGCCGGAGAAATGACGGGCTTGTTCTACAATGAATACCCGCCGGCCACATCATGCTTGCGTTCGATGACCTTTGGGCGCCTGGCAGGCGCTGAGATCGCGCAGAACTTGGGCAAGCCGCAGGGAGAGGTCGGCGGGCAGAGCATCAAGGCGGAAGTCGAGGCTAAGCGCTCGGATAGTGTGATGTTGATGGAGAAAGACTTGTTGGTTGGTGAGGGGCGGGCTACTTGAGGGGGTTTGACTGATTTGATGTTATTGTTTTGGGAGTAGTGATTTTTGGAGCTGGAGTATGCTTCCCTTCTTTCGAAATGCGGAGTACCGTATGTTAATGCCTGATCACGTGTCAGTGAAGTGTAGCAGCCTGTATGCTCTGGAGCAACAGTATTCTCCACTTGAGCCAAGACCGTCCACACGTATCATCATGACCCAAGAGTACCAAATCTAATGAGCTTCCATCGGTGGCATGCAATAATGACATGCGTCCGAGACTACTGCAGCCTGCGTCCTCGACTCCTGAGCCATGGGAATACGCTCGTCTACCGAAACTGATTTGCGACTCGTTTCGAAGCAGCCACAATAGCCAAGCTCGCGAGCGCGTATTGCTCTAACATCGTGTCATGCAGCAGCATTGATTCGTGCTCTACTTGGACACGTCGGCAGCGTAGCATCTCCGTAGTGCTTTGATGACATGTGGATGTCCGACATGTCATCCTTGTGCATCTAATGAGTAAGCGAGAGGCCGTTCGTGGGGGTAGACCTGGGCACGCGGGATGGAAATGTAGTCTCCGCGACATCTGAAGGCGAGGGCTCTGATTGAGATAGGGAACGGCTTTCGCCTAGTTTCGCGGTCTTGTTGACACCACCATCGCGCACATCTCCGCGGTTTTTCACCTATATCCACGCGTCTGGTTCGTAGAGGTAGAAGAAACGGGTGGTGTGGAGCTACAAGTAGCTGGCAAAGGTGGTGGTGCTGGTACGATGATATGTAGTGGTTGCTTACATTTCCTATGCTACAGGTCGCATGGAAAACGCATATCGAACCAAGCACTATAACCTCCGATCCACCCCAAGACGTGATCCTCACAGCGTATCGCGCCAGTCGGAAGCGCCCCTTTGCACTTCCGCCGTCCTATAGGTACCCACATCAGGCGAGTGTCCCCAGAGTGACTTGAGAAGTGTACATGTGCCTGCCTGTCAGACTCTTGCAGGCCGCAGCGAGTGTCGGTCATGTGATGGGGATTTGCTTGAAGAGTCGCATGCAGGTCCTGCGCGTATCGAGTGAGTACAGCACTGGCGCGTAAGTATTGGCTTCTGATAATTATTATCTATCTGCCTGGCCAGCCCAGCCCAGCCGTTGAACCACAAAGCAGCGTCGACGTTTCGCTCGCGTCGTTGGTAGCGGCGGTTGGTCATTTCTCGGCAGCATCTCCGTGCGATCGTCGCCCTTCAGGTTTTACTATAGGGGCACGCCTGGCTCGACCATGTTTGGTCGGTCGCTCCGGGTGCAGACTCGTTCATGTACCTTGCGGGATGCTGCCTCTGTAGCGCAAGCGAGGGCACGCGCGAGATGATGGGCATTACACATTATGATGGCTTCTATTCGCCCGCATGTGGCGGTTTGCCATACAGCTACCATGTGAGATCCATGTGCATATGATCGACGTTCCTCGCGAGGCGAGCCCCGTTCTCGGCTCGACAGGAGGCCACGAGGGCAGCACATCGTGGTACGAAGAAGAAAATTAAGAAAAGGATTTCGGAAGCAATCATCGTATTCTTCACATGTCAAGGCGACTTTAGAATGACAACAACAAAAGGAGACGGACGGCCCACGCGCAAGACCACGTTGGTATCTTGGTCTCGCGTTATCACCGTCATTTCGTTAGATTAAGATTGAGCCTGCTGGCTTCGCAAGGCGAGTCAGAGCTCCCGAGGGTAGCACAGGTAGCGTCCCAGCACAGTGACGAACGGACGCACATCCTCATCACCTTCTCTGCCTGGCAGCACAGCACAGAAGAGTGGCAGCAGCTCGCCGCCTCGCCTCGTCTCGTGTGGGATGGGTAGATGGTGCAAGGGTGGCGGGTAAGGGGACAGGGCTGCTGCCGGCGATGATGACAGACAGGAAGAAGCGTATAGTGTGCCGAGTTTCGGATAGAGATGGTATCTTTGCAGCGTCTGCACGCACTGGGCATAATGATTGGAGATTATTGTTGAATTTATTGTAGCACGACTATGGGTCCCCAAAGGTGCCACTGCTTCCTTCTGGAAGATTGCACACTCAGCCCTTCCTCCACCCAAGGGACCTGTGCTGGCATCTCCTCTCTCCTCCCGACGCGGGCCGCTACGCAAGCGGAGAGTTTTGCTTAGCGCTGTGGACTCCCTGAGCGAGCGAGCGAGAGCGTGAGAGATCGCAAGCCGCCTGCCTGCTTGCCTGCCAGCATCGCCGCCGCGCCAGAGATACCCTGCAACACCACACCCACACCCTCTCACTACTACCACTACCACTACCACTACTACACCCATCGCGCACATACACTCTCACACACACATATCCCACCGTCCACGCCCGACGCGATACACGCTCTACTCTTCACCACCAGCACCACCAACACCACCCACAACAACACGCCCCACGCCCTCGCCGCGCCCCAATCCTCCTCCACGTCCGTCCGCCGCCGCCGCCGCACGCTCGCTCGCCCGCCTTGCTGCGACTGCAATCACTCCACCCCTTGCATCGCCCGCCGTCGTCGCGCCTCACAGTCTCCCGTGATTTGCGAAACGCCTGCGCTCGCCTCATCTCTTCGCCTCTCGCACAACCTCGCCCTCCAAAATGGCGTCAAAAGTATGCATGCTCCACCGTCCGCCGCCCGTCGAAGCCATTGGCACTCCGCCGCGTGCGACCGTGCAACGCGGGCGCCCAACAAACCAAGACATCCGCTGACCGTGATTCATCGCAGTTCCTCCGGGAATACAAGCTCGTGGTAGTCGGTGGTGGTGGAGTCGGAAAGAGTTGCTTGACCATCCAGCTCATCCAGAGCCATTTCGTCGACGAATACGACCCGACCATCGAAGGTGCGCAACCGTCGCAATACGTCTTGATGTCCCACTGCTCCCAGCGCTAACTCGCGCCCACAGACTCGTACAGGAAGCAATGCGTGATCGATGAGGAGGTCGCGCTGCTAGACGTGCTCGACACGGCCGGCCAGGAGGAGTACTCTGCCATGCGCGAGCAATACATGCGAACAGGCGAGGGTTTCCTGCTCGTCTACAGCATAACATCGCGCCAAAGCTTCGAGGAGATCGTCACATTCCAACAACAAATTCTGCGCGTCAAGGACAAGGACTACTTCCCCATCATCGTTGTCGGTAACAAGTGCGATCTGGACGCCGAGAGGCAAGTGAGCACAGAAGGTTCGTACCGACTTTTTCTTGAAACGTGCATCCACGTGCACGCCACGCGCTTATCATCGTGCAAGCATGTATTGCGTATTGCATCACGAGACATGTGCTAATGCCAAAACAGAGGGTGCCGCACTCGCACGCGGTTTCGGCTGCAAGTTCATCGAGACATCCGCCAGGACCCGTGTCAACGTCGACAACGCCTTCTTCGACATTGTTCGTGAGATCAGGAGATACAACAGGGACATGTCTTCGCACCCTGGCGGCAGCGGCTCCGGCAACAACAACATGGAGAGCCTCAAGATGGACGAAGACCAAGAGGGCGGCTGCTGCAAATGCACAGTAATGTAATGAGGTTCCTTTTACCACCAGGAATCAACAGGAACACGGAGAGCTGGTGCTTACACGCGAAAGCACTCTACCAACTGCTGGCGGTGGAGGCACCGGATTGCATTGGGTAGCATATCGCGCCTTCTATTAATCACGCGCGGCTCTGACCTCGCTACTCCGAGGAACCAAGGAAGAAACGGGAATGTCTTGACCTTTTTTTGCCACAGACATGAAAGCTGGCAAGGAGAGAAAAAGACGGAGAGGGGGAACAAAAAATGACCTCTCCATGGGAAGAGAGCAAACGGAACGGAAACTCGCATTATATCCTCTTTTATTGATTGTGGCATTGGTTTCCCCTTAGAGCGGGTCGAGGGAAACTACTACTTACTTACTTTTTTAACCTTCTGCACTTTCTCTCTTACATTCCCTTGGCAGGTTTTGAAAGGCGCACTTGTGATGGTGTAGCACAAAGAACCTTTCTCTTTACCTTTTTTCGGTTTCGGGATACCATTCTGCATGTGTCTCCTTTTTCTCTCTTGTCTGTTCCGAAAGAGTTGCGTTGAATCTTCTCGTGAAATGTTTCATTGCCATGTCGCCTCTTAGCCCTTCTCGCTTGCCTCGCCAGCCATGAGATCGCTCCTTCCTCTTGCGCAACCAACACTACCTGTACGCTTATCTCAAACCCGCATCCAGAGCTCTCAAACTCCGATCCCTCATCATCAATCCTCCGCCTGCAACCTCTCCTCAATGCTCTCCACCTCCTCCGCGTCCGCAATCTCGATGATCCTGCCCGCCTCGCTCTGGTTGCGCATCAACTCTTTTGCGCCGGCGTACAGCATGCGCGTCTCCTGGTTGCACGTCGCGGGCAGGTAGGCCAGCATGACGTACGGTACGCTCAGGCGGCCGGAGGCCAGCGTCAGCGGGTACGAGAGGAGGACGAAGCGCGGCGCGTTGTCGGGCAGGTCGTCGCTGAGGTCTTGCATCGAGGAGTAGACCTGCGCGGGCGTCTGCTGGTGGATTTCGAGGGTCGCTTTCGAGATCTGGTCTTCTTTGGGGGGAAGAGGGTGGGAGGTTAGTTTTTTGTGGTGTTTGTGTCTTTTCGCTTTTTTTCTTTCTCTTTTCCCGGGAAATCATGTCGTTCGCGGTGGTAGCTCACATATGACTGCTTGAGGGTCTTTGGCGCGCGAGGTGCTTAGGCGGAACTTGCGAAGGGCATCTTTAGTCTCTTGTGAGAAGGTGTAGAGGCGGGATTCGGAGGCCTATAGAGCATGGCTGGTTAGATCGTAATTGGTTGTGGATTGCTGAACCAACGTGTACTGACCATTTCGGCGGAGCTTATCGAGTTGACAAGATAGAGATTTGTGTTGTGGTATAGCTTCTTGTATGGTTTCAGCTCTTGCCTGCTTGCTTGCTTCTGGTGGGTCTTAGGATGGGAAGTGGGATGGATGCTGCACATGGCTCGAGCCCTCTCGTCTCCCCACACTCGAGGGAGCATCGTCATCATCGATTGATGTCGCGATGCCGGCCTTGCTGCTGCAATCAGTGCAGCTTCCGCCTGTTTGGAGGACGATATCCGAACATCTTTCAAGTCTTACCGCCAGAATTGTCACATGTTTTCTCGACTGAACCAGGTAGCCAGACATTTTGCGCGTCCTTTGCCCAATTATCTCCACAACTCTGCCTTCGTCGGATCTGTAGCAATGGCCCAAGAGCGTAGCAAGAGGACGATCAACACTGCAGCTTGTCTGATCATTGGAGATGAGGTGCTTGGTGGTAAGGTAAGCGAACACACTTGAAGGCCCTAACAATATATTCACAATATATATATATATATATATATATATATATATTCGAGACTATGTGTATACTCACTGCCATCCCAGACAGTAGACACCAACTCCGCCTACTTCGCAAAGTACTGCTTCTCCCTCGGCATCAACCTCAAGCGCATCGAAGTCATCGCCGACGATGAGAGCGAAATCATCGAAGCCGCCCGCCGCATGTCCGCCAACTACGACTTCGTCGTGACCACCGGCGGCATCGGCCCCACCCACGACGACATCACCTACCAGAGCATAGCGCGCGCCTTCGACCTGCCGCTCGTGCTGCACGAAGTCGCCTACGAGAAAATGAAGAAGCTGAGCAGGCCTCACCCTAGCAATCCAACTTTCGACTGGAACGTCGACTCGCCGGCGCGCACGGCTAAGCTACGCATGATCGAGCTGCCGTACAACAAGAATCTGCCGGACGAGGATCAAGTGATCTTTGCGTCGGAGGATCTTTGGGTCCCGATCAATGTGGTCAACGGCAATGTTCATATCTTCCCGGGTATCCCGCGTCTGTTCGAGAAGATGCTCACGGGTCTCAAGCCTCGTCTGCTTCCTAGGCTGACGGACCCGGAGGGCAAGGGTGTGCACAGGATATTGTTCAGCACGCCGATGGCGGAGAGCGAGGTCGCTGGCTATTTGACAGAACTGTCAGGACGAGTAGAGCCAAAGGGTGTGAAGGTCGGAAGTTATCCCAGGTGGGGCAAGAGCAAGAACACTGTTACGCTGGTGGGCAGGGATCAAGAGTTCATGGAGGGCCTTGTCGCGGAAGTCGAGCAGGGCATCAAGGGAAAGCGGATACAGAACGAGGGTGAGGACGATGACTCCCAGAGTGACAAGGAGGCGTAGGTGTAATTTAACAAAGCTAAACGTGTGAATATAGGGTATCCTCGCAAGCGCAGACGGCACGATTGAACCCGGAGACCTGCAGAACTCACGTGTCCGGCGTGTGCCTTGCATGCTGCGAGCTGCCTGCGTTACTCTTCTGTGATGACTTCCCTCCACTTGGTCTCCTCCACGGAAAGCCATTCGTTGAACCACGACATTTGCTTGTTGGCGTCTCGGTACTATTACGCTCTTGCGAATTGAGTAGCCCTCCGACATCTTGGAAGCTCACTTCGAATTCTTTGGTGTACGTGATGCTTTGATCGGAGTGTTTGGAGTTTACGAGTGACGGCCTCTGTGCTCTATTCTGGGTAGGGACATGCTCCGCACTCGCGAAAGTAATTCCTCTTTCTGGATGAATGTCTAGCCTGTGGATGCTGTTGCCTCTATCTCGATCCCATTTCAAGCGGCGAGGCGTAGTTGCGCTCCACTCTCTGTGTGTCGTTGGCCTTGATATGGGGAGGATGGAGGCTTTCGGTCGGCCCAGAATGCCGCTTGAGAATACCGAGAAGAAAGGTTTGGCGCAGGGAACGGTGGCTGAGATCACGCTCACTTGGCAGGCGAGGATCGACATGACTTGCAATCGCACCACAGAGTTTGCTGGGTTGGCGTTGAAGACGCTTGAATGCATGGGACGGAGTCTTGAGGCGCTAGGCGCGATCAGAAGCAGACGTAATGCAAACGCTATGACGACTTTTGCTTTCGTCTTCAATGGCATGTTGATGTCCCATACTAGGTGGATCGCGCCGGCGAGCAAGGAGCACTCCAAAATCCAGGATAAGACGGCGGTGGCGAGCCTATGGCCCCACTGTCTGAGGTCAGTTTCTTTCAATCTAGTGACATGAACAACAGACAACATACTCGATCGTAGCAGACATTGTGCGGCGAAGTATCCCACGGACGCGGGTATTTGCACTGGAAGACCGTAGAAATCTGGGCCTGCAGCATCCACATCGTCATAGCCGCCATGAGTCCGTACGCGACCGCCAAATGCTCTCGCGTCTTGGTCATCCTTGCGAGCATGAAGCACGCCGACATCTTCGAGAAGTAGCCGGCGAGATTGAGGCACATGCCGTTCGCCCAGCCGATGATCGCCATGGTGTTCTTCTCGGCGGGTGAGAAGTGGCGCAGCGCAGATCCAAATCCGAGGAAGACTTGCGCGACCACTACGACGGAGTAGACGAGGCCGAAGAATGTGCTCAGCGCGCATGTCCAATCGTCTTTGCCGAAGGGGCCGTTGACTTTAAGGCGTAGGAATAAGCGGATGGAGAATACCATGACAAGATAAATACCAGATGTGATGGCGAGGAGTAGGAGATATGCCTGTCCGGATTCGAGGTGAAAAACAGGCATCACTAGGTGATTCCTGTCACTCGATGATGGCTGGATCATCTCGGCTGGTGTGCATGTGCCAGTGAAGCTTGTCACGCAGTTGAAAGGTTCGCCGGGAGCCATGCCAAGAAGGAAGCAGCTACAGGGTGGGATATAAGAGCATGCCGTGTGAATGCGGTATGCCGACACGCGTGGATCTGCTTGTGCGATAATAGGTATGCCGGTAACACTTGAGCTGAGAGCCAAGTTCGTGCAAGGTGAGGTAGCTGCCAGTCAATGCCGACTTTCGAAGGCAAGCACGCTCAAACTCGGGCCGAGTGTGTCCCTACCTTGCCGTATCTCTGCAGACAATGCATCGCGAGTACATTATCAATCTTCGTCCACTACGCTATCGCCATCGAGGACATTCGCCCTATCTTCACCGAGCTCTTCTTCCTAACCATATCATCATTCCTCTGTCGCTCCTACCATGTCAACAACGAGCAGTCGTCTGACACTTGATCTCGAAATGTCGAACGGAAGTCTTCGAAGAATACGCCCATATTATTCACCTCATTCGTCCCTGTCGCCTCGCTCGCCCGTTCGTGATCTACTCGATGGTCGTGTTGACCGCGACTACTTTGGCCAGAAGGACGATGTATCTGACATGAAGGTCAGTGCTTCGTATTCCTGGGTATTTCAGAGCTTTGGATCACTGACCTGTCATGTGTAGCGTATGGGGAAGTCGCAACGCCTTGTACGGAAGTTTGAGATGGTCTCAACGATCGGTTTCACTTCATGCGTAATGGGGTATGTGAGGCACACCCTCACAAGTCGATGCCCAGGCAACAATATAATTGCAGGGGATATTGACTTGCCATTTCTCCAGTACTTAGGAAGTTCTTTTAGCAACCAGCGGAGTCTGTCTGAAAAATGGCGGACTTGCTGGGCTTTTCTGGTCTATGGTCTGGGTCACTTGTGGGCAATTCTTCGTGAGCTTCTTCTCCTATGTTTCACCGGCGCCATCGTTCAGCTCTTGCTAGGCATCCACGACTTCTATCATTTGAAGCCAAAGTCCCTGCTGATACACTACAGGTAGTACTCTCCCTAGCTGAGCTGGCCTCGTCAGCTCCAACAGCAGGTGGTCAGTACCATTGGATTTCCGAATATGCTCCTGCAAAGTGGCAGAAAGTGCTGTCATACTGTTCCGGCTGGCTTTCGATGGTGTCGTGGCAGAGCATGGTCGTGATTGAGTGCTACGCCATATCCGACATCATCCAAGCTATGATCTTAGTGGTCGACGCGTCCTACATCGCGACAAGATGGCGAGGAACGCTCCTCACAATGGCAGCCGCCCTCGTCGTGTCGACCTTCAACATTGTTCTCGCCAGCCATCTCAGCTGGTGCGAGGGTGTCTTTGCCACTATACACTTCTTCGCTTTCGTGCCGGTCTTGTTCGGTCTGTTGATCATGGCGCCGAAGCCGTCGCCAACGGATGTTTTCCTGCACTTTACCCAGACTGGCGGTACTTGGCCGGACACCAGCCTTGCGCTCTTCGTTGGCCAGGTCTCGAATCTTTTCGTCATGCTTGGGAGTGATGGAGTGGCACACCTGGCCGAAGAGATTGAGGATGCTAGCGTCGTCTTGCCGCAGTCTATGCTCTGGAGCTACTATGTTAACGCTCCGCTGACTCTGCTTATGGCTGTGGTATACTGCTTCAGCATCACGTCAGTTGACAAGTAAGAGATCACTGCTATCCTTAAGATGACGACTCTCTCCACTGACAAGGTTCTCTCGTTTAGAGTCCTCTCGAGTCCGATGCCCTTCGTTCTCGTGTTCCAAGACGCTTTCGTGGACATCGATCCTACCGTCGCCTTCACCACAGTAGTCCTGTCTCTCATCATCGTAGTCGCAATCAGCTCGCTCGCCGCGACTTCCCGCTTGGTCTATGCATTTGCGTAAGCATCAACATCGACAATCGTGTGCTCGATTCCAGCAAAGCTGACAAGATCTCCAACAGCCGCGACAACGGCCCTCCATGTTCAGATTGGCTCGCAGTCATCAGCCCTCGACTCGACGTGCCCGTCAACGCCATTTTGCTGACGCTCTTTTTCACCTGCTGCATGTCGTTGATCAATCTTGGGAGTAAGGTTGCCTTCGAGGCAATGCTCAGCCTTGCCACTGTTGCACTCATGGCGACCTACATCATCTCGATCGGTTGTGTGCTTCTCAAACGACTGCGTGGCGAGGACCTCCCTTCGGCCCGCTAGTCACTTGGCCGATACGGACTCGTTGTAAACATCATTGCTTTGGTCTACACCAGTTGGTCGGTAAGTCCATGGTCTGCTGCAACATTTTCAGTCAGCTAGCTCACGCTATTAGTAGTTCTTCTGGGCGTTCTGGCCTCCTGCGCACCACATCGACAGCTCAACGTTCAACTGGGCATGCCCGCTGTTTCTCATTTTTCTGGGGTGCGCGCTTCTGACTTTCCGCTTCCATGGTAGACACGCCTATGGAGGGCCGGTGACTATCACAGATACCTACACTCCTGAGGTACAGCATTGATGACGAATTGTGAGAGATGATACATTCGTATTCGCGGTGGACTATGCTAGGCATCTAAGCTACTCACTGTCATCGCTAAGGTCGTCCATCAAACTTCGTCGTTCAATCGTACACTCGTTACTTCACATCGACAATCAAAGTATCGTTTGCAAGTCAGTAAAAGTACATGGCTGAGCCATCACAGGGTATAGCTCAACTATGAGACAAGAGTGGTGCCCGAGATCGGAGTCAGGTTGCCGACCGAAGTCTTCTGTTTCTTCGACAGCGGCATCATCTCCTCTGCAGGCGTCTCAGCCTCAGAGATGGTGACGGGAGTGCCGGTACTGGTCTCCACGCCTCTGCTTTCGACACCAGACGCGGCCTCTCTCACAGCCGCAGACGCTTTCAGGATTTTGTTGTACTCTTGGTCGATGAAAGTCTTCTGCTTCTGGACGAACTTGTAGTCTCCAGCGTCCTGCTTCCAGTGTTCAACACATGCCTGGCACTCCACAAACCAGGCATTGTTGGTGTAGTAGTTGAGCATCTCAAACTCCGGAATACTGCCGTCGATCAAGTTGGCAGTGTCCCAGTCCATGCAATCCTCGCAGTAGCCTTTCTCACACCAGCGGCAACGGTAAATCAGTCCTCCCGCCTCGGACGTCTTCTTCTCACAGTCGAAGCACTGGTGTTGTGAGCAGCGCATCTGACCAGTAGCTGATGTGGACTTTGCCAATATGTTCTTGTCGAGACACTTTTTGTGGTACGAGCGAGGGCAGCCGCTGCACAAGATCAAGCTGCCACCATCCCAGCAGACTTGACAGTGCTCCTGGTTGTTGATCGGTTCTTTCTTCTCTCTCTTCGGCTCTGCCAGACGAGGATCCTTGCCAGCGAGCGTAGGCACGGCTTCCCAGTCGGCGCAGCCCATGCTCTCTTTGTTAATGGCATAACCTCCGACCATGACTGTAGTATTTTTGTTCGTGCGACGGTCAGCGCGAGACAGGACATCGGCATTCTTAGCGCTCTTAGCGTCTTTCTCGAGCTGCCGATGGTGCCTCTTGCCGTCAAAGATGGCCGTTTCCACTTTCTCAACGCTGTTCAGCCAAGCTTCTTCGTCGACTTCGGCCTTCGTGTCGCCGGCAGAAGCTGCGACGTGCGGATCATGAGGTCGGTCTCTACATTTTTCAAGTGTCGTCTGCCAATCCCAGGTAAGCATTTCGTCCACGTCAATCTCAGGCGCTGACAGTGTCTGTGCACCTCGGCGCAGCAAGGTCTTAAGTTCCGATGTATCGAGCTGTGGCTTGTTGTCCTCATTCTCGTCGTTGGTGCCTCGCTTGCGCTTCTTTTGTTGCTGCTCGGCGGTGTGCACGTTGCGCATGCTCTCGGTGATTTTTGCGGACAGGTACAGCTTCTTGCGGATGCGACCCATCATCTGCTCCTCGACCGTGCCTTGAGTGCATATTTTGTAGATAGTGACCTTCTTGGTCTGGCCAATGCGGTGCGATCGGGCCTCCGCTTGAAGCGTGACTTGCGGGTTCCAGTCTTCGTCCATGAAGATGACGTCCGTCGCAGATGTGAGGTTGATGCCGAGCCCGCCTGCTCTGGTTGAGATGAGCATGATCCGGAACTCTGACTTCTGATCGTTGAACATGCGGATGGCCAAATTCCTCACGGCACGATCAGTGCTGCCGTCAAACCTGAGGTGACGAAGCATGCGAGAGCCGCTCACACTGCCCATGAACTCCAAAAGCTCCTCTATCATATCGAGCGTCCTGGTCCATCCCGAGAATATCAGAACCTTCTTGCGATTCTTGACCACAAGCTCTTGTAGAATCTTCTCCAGTACGATGAATTTGCCAGATGCGATGCGAACGTGATTCCCGATCAGATAGGGATCAGGCTTCGACCCTGGTAGCAAGTACGGGTGTGTGCACGCTTTGCGCAGCTGCAGAACAAGCACCATGAGTTTCTGATACTCGTTGCGTTGTTTGTCGTCCGCTTTGAGCACATTCGTCACGATCTGCTTGCTCTCTGCCCAGACATCTGTGTCCTCGAATCCATGCGCTGCCTGCTCAAGGAGAGAAAGTTCATGATCCCTTGCCTTTTCTTCTTTGATGTCTTGCTCTGCCTTGCCCTTCGCTCCTCGGAAGAGATCCTCGAGGAGCAAATTGTCGGCTTTGGTCAGCAGACGAGTATACCAGAATCTCTGCATTGGGGTGAGAGGGACAAACAGCAGCACTTCCTCCTTTGGCGGGAGCCCAAGATCGACACCAGGACTGCTCTTCATCCGCCTGAGCATTACCTCCTCAAGGAGTCGGCGGGCATCGTCCATGAATGAAGTGGACGCCTTGCCCCGGGAGAGATCGAAAGCTTGTCTGAAATTCTCAGAAGTATCTTCTGTGAAGACTTCGGGGAAGAGCCAATGTAGAAGTGCCCAGAGCTCCTGAAGATTATTCTGGAGCGGTGTTCCAGTCAACAGTAAGCGGTGCTCAGCGCGTATCGTCTGCAAAGCCTGCGAAACATTGGACTTCTCGTTCTTCAGCTTGTGACCTTCGTCGGTGACGATGTAGCGCCAAGCAAAAGCTCTCTTGAACCAACTCTGCTCAGTCACAAACGTTTCGTATGTGGTGATGACTAGATCCACAGGCTGTGCATCCTCGGTGAGATCGACCACTTCAACTTGCTTTCTGTTTCTCTTTCCTTTCGACTTTGAAGTTTTGGCTCCATATCGATCAATGAAGCCCATGGTTTCTTGCTTGAGTCTCTCGCGCTCGCCTTTCGGCCCATGGAATTTGATGACTTTGAAGTCTGGTGTCCATTTCGCTGCTTCGTTGGCCCAAGAGGATAGCACACTCAGCGGGCAGACAACAAGGAATGGCCTGTTTTCTTCAGCAGATATGGGCTCTGAAGTTTTCAGGTGTTGAAACAGGGCCAGAGTCTGCAAGGTCTTGCCGAGGCCCATCTCGTCGCCTAGGATGGCTGACATGCCGTTGTGATACATGTGAACGAGGAATGTCAAGCCCTCTTGCTGATACGGCTTCATGTTCGCAGTGATTCCGCGTGGCTGTGGGAGTAGCGTGTCACTGGACACGATTTCTACCGGCTTGCCACTCACTGCGCGGTCCTTCTCCAGCTTCGTGATGTAGTTCACATTGGGCAAGAGCGGCAAGAAGAGGTCCTTCTTGGCCAAAAAAAACGTGTCGCGCTTCGGTTTGGTGTTTTCCGCGATATCTTGACGGATCTTGTTACGCGAGGTAGCCAGCTTTGCTGATGTCTGTGCTTTGTTGGTAGCGGTCGAGGTATCGGACAAGATTAATGTGCTTTTGCTGGGGTATTTGCTAGGACTCGCCCTGCCAGAGTTCGGCGCATAGCTTGTAGTCTGTCGCGCTGAGCGTGCTGGAAGCCGTCGGGTGGCCGGACTGGCAGTCTGCTTTGCTGTACGTGGTGGCAGTTGGCGATTGGCCGGGGTTACATTACTCGTTCTTGGAACAGCTGTAAAAAGTGGTCAGTTGCATATTCTTCGCTGAAGCCGTGTGAGAAGCACTGTACCATGGATCACATCGCCACTGTGGAGTTCATCGTCGGAGTGCGACTCTTCCTTGCCATCAGCGATGCTGGCTGATTTGGCTGGAGTCAAAGAAGGCGGAGCAATGGTGTTGTCTGCTGTGGCATTACTCGTGGCCATGTTGTTAACTTCAGCACGAGACTGCATTTGCTTGCGCAGACTGCTTGAAGATGTCGGCGACGGGGAGGCGCCGAACGCGGCCAGCAAGTCTGAGAGCTTTCGAGGTGTTGCGTTGCCACCAGCGATGGGTCGCAAGTGGTTTGGCGGAGATTTCGCATCCATGGAAACGAGGAAGAAGCAAGGAAGAAGAGATTGCGATGTCAGTGGCCAGAGATATGGCAATCACAAGTTGCGTTCAGACAGCGCATGCCTTTGACATGTGATACTTGGTCCTGTTTCAAGAATGGAGGCCTTGACGTAATATGGCGAATGGAGTCGTGAGCAAAGTCGCCAGTATATCGACAACACTTTCCAACGAGTCCGATTGTTATGTTCATAAGGCAGTATCGAATCACCGAGGGGGCCAATATAAGAGTCGGTCGAGTATACCAAAGCCTCTCTTGGTCGTCGCGAGGGAGCGCGCGACTCAAACAATCGCGCCGCTAACTTTACGAGCCGACGCTAACCATGCAGGTACCCGCAAGCTCTCGACTGTTCAGGCATCATCGCATCAGGCAGCAAGACATGCCTGAGCAGTCGAGTCGGAGGAAGCATTACGGACGACTCTGGACAGTAGACTGGAGCTGCACCTCATCCTACTTCCGACGAGACGAAGATGCGATGAATAGCCGCGCACAATCGGTTGCGGATTTGTCGCGCCGTCCCAGTTACGCGACATCCCTCTCCTCACACCCCAACAATATCACCCGGCGACTGTCAGCGTTGTCCACTGCCGAGCAGGGCCATGTCGAGCCAATATCCCAGGCCGACCAGGCCGTCGCCGAGGAACTAGACGAGATCAAGCGATATGAAGATTTCACAACCATCGACTGGGTGCAAGATGCTGCGCGAGAGCAACAGCGACGTAAAGCAAGGCGACAGGAGCGCGCGGGCTTCTTCGAACGCGAGGGTAGACTGGGCTGGAGGCGCAAAGTATGGGAAGCATACGATGCTGGACAAGGTTGGATTGTGGTTACCTTGATTGGTGCTGCCATCGGGTTGAACGCGGCCTTCTTGAACATTGTCACCGAGTGGCTTTCAGACATCAAGCGTGGATATTGTACTACCGCTTTCTATCTGAACGAGTCTTTCTGCTGCTGGGGCGCCGAAGACGGTTGCGCGGAATGGCACCACTGGAGCACCTTCTGGCCTATTAACTATGTTCTCTACATTCTCTTCTCGACCATGTTCGCTTTTACTTCTGCACGTCTGGTAAAGAGCTTTGCGCCATACGCCGCCGGCTCTGGTATCAGCGAGATCAAGTGCATTATTGCTGGCTTTGTAATGAAGGGATTCCTCGGATTCCGGACTCTTATGATCAAGTCTATTGGCTTGCCGCTGGCCATTGCCTCAGGATTGAGTGTAGGAAAGGAAGGGCCAAGTGTGCATTATGCGGTGTGCACGGGCAATGTCATCAGCAGGCTGTTTGAGAAGTATCGCCGGAATGCGGCCAAGACTCGCGAGATCCTCTCTGCTTGCGCTGCTGCTGGTGTAGCAGTCGCCTTTGGAAGTCCCATCGGTGGAGTGCTCTTCAGTCTAGAAGAGATGAGCAACTACTTTCCGCTCAAAACCATGTGGAGGTCCTACTTCTGTGCCTTGGTCGCTACAGCAGTGCTGGCTGCCATGAACCCTTTCCGTACTGGTCAGCTGGTCATGTTCACTGTCAAGTATGACCGCAGCTGGCACTTCTTCGAGATCATATTCTACATCATAATTGGCGTCTTTGGTGGGCTCTATGGTGCATTCGTCATCAAGTGGAACCTCAGAGCCCAGACCTTCAGGAAAAAGTACCTCAGCAAACACCCAATTTTGGAGGCTACATTACTAGCAACCTTTACCGCAATTCTCTGCTATCCGAACATGTTCCTGCGAATTGACATGACGGAGAGCATGGAGATTCTGTTTCATGAGTGCGAGGGCGGACACGACTTCGACGAGATCTGCGATCCCAGCTATCGTGCATCCACAATATTCGCCCTGCTCATCGCTACGTTCCTTCGCATTTTCCTGGTGATCATCTCGTACGGCTGCAAGGTGCCTGCCGGCATTTTTGTGCCGTCCATGGCCATTGGAGCGTCGTTTGGCCGCATGGTCGGTATTATGGTTCAGTCTTTACACGAGACTTTTCCAGAAGCCGCCTTCTTCTCTGCGTGTCAGCCCAACCAGCCATGTATTACACCCGGTACATATGCATTCCTCGGCGCTGCATCTGCTTTGAGTGGTATTATGCATATCACCGTCTCGGTCGTCGTTATCATGTTTGAGCTTACAGGAGCGTTGACTTACATCTTGCCAACGATGATCGCGGTTGGCGTCACCAAGGTCGTCTCTGAACGATTTGGAAAAGGCGGCATCGCTGACCGTATGATCTGGTTCAATGGCATGCCTTTCCTCGACAACAAAGAGGACCACACCTTTGGTGTTCCCGTCAGCCAGTCCATGAAGGCGAACCCTACCTGTCTGCCGGCTCAAGGCCTCCGCCTAACAGAGGTCGAAGCCACATTGGCTGAATCACAGTATCAAGGCTTTCCGATTGTGGACAATATGGAATCCAAAATGCTACTCGGATACATCGGACGCACCGAACTACAATATGCCCTCGACCGCGCGAAGCGTGACTCCATGGTGTCATCCCGTGCCAAATGCATCTTCGCATCTGACAAGCACGATGCACGCTCGGCGACGACACCATCGGCTGCTGGCCCATCCGTCACATTCGACGATGCAGCTGACGGCTCCAGCGCATCTACTGTTGATTTCAGCAAGTTTGTCGATCCAACACCGTTGGCTGTGCATCCTCGCTTACCATTGGAGACTGTGATGGAGTTGTTCAAGAAGCTTGGCCCGCGCGTTATCTTGGTCGAGCATCGCGGAAGGCTGACAGGTCTCATAACTGTGAAGGATTGCCTGAAGTATCAATTCCAGGCGGAAGCACACGAGAATCCCCGCGATGAGGCTGGCATGCATGAAAGGCAGGAAAAGCTGTGGCTCGCGATGAAGGGGGTGTTTGGATGGACAGCGAGCAGACTCGGACGGATCAGTGGCGGGCGACTGAGGCTTGGTCGCTTCGATGAGAGTCGGGCATCTCGCGATTTGAACCAGGGCGGCGGTCGAGGCGTGGAGTTGCACGATCGAGATACATAGTTGATCAGATTTGTAATGATTCATTCCCCCCGAAAAGCCGCATGCTTGATGGTTTGCTCTGACGTTGGCTGGGTTGTCAGCCATTTCTTTTGCTGCATGTCATACCATGTTTTCGTTTCAGGTTTCCGGAACATCGTCTCTCCACAACGTACATCTTGAACGTCTGTCGTCAATTCAGTCTATCTCATGATGACATTTCATGTGCGACGACCAACACCCTTACCAACAAACAGGATCATGTCACGTTTATAGTGATCACGATGATTTTATTCATCGTTAGATCTCTTCAACATAACCCCAAACCCTATTTGGACAATAATGTTTCAATGATCTTCAATCTGAGGACGGACCAATCCCTGGCCCTGCGTCGGAGACTCAGATCCAACCTAACCCACAAAGCACAAGCGTCAGAAGAGATCGATCGTAGCGCGGGATCATGAGATCCCTCATCTCGAACCATAACGTCATGCACCTGACCTTCATGAAGGCCGCCATAGGCACTAAATTGCAGTACGTGATCAATTTACGATGGAATCCTCCGCTTTCAGATTCTCTGCTTCATCACATCGACCACCATGAGCTGGAATCCCATGCCGGACTTCGTGCATCATGCGCTGCACTCGACCCTCACCTCTACGCCTAGGCCTGGGTTGAAACCGATTCCTGGAACAAGCCCTTTGACCATCGAGGCGATACTGTGTCCTGTGATTCTCTATTACTTGGCGCTCCTGTTTCTGCCTCCGCCGCCACCTTCGGCGCTCGACAAGACGTCCATTCGTATTCTGCGGAATGTCTTAGCAATCTTAGCGGCATTTCTGTTTTTACGGTTGCCTCTGGCTTACCATGTGCCTCAGAGTATCGGTATCACGTACCAGTTGGGACTTGTTGGCTTGTACGGTGGACTGAGAGTTCTTGACGCGTTCTACGTGAGCTATTACCTCTTCGGTCACGTTCCTCGGAGAGTCCGCTATGTCCACAAGCCCCGACCGGAGACTCCTTGTGGCGAGACCGTACCGAGACCCTGGGCAGATGGCGGTGCCAATGGAATACTGGACAAACCTATGGAGTCAAGCCTGGGAAAGAGAGCACTCGAGAATCAGTTGAAGAATTGTGCGGGTTCACGTGCCTCTAGAAACGACAATTCATCCCTCAGCACCCGTGAGGATGAGCTACTAGCGCCAACAAGGCCTCGCAGGCCAAGCATCCAACGTGGTGTTTGGCGCTCTGACATGGTCGAAAACATGGACAACGATTCTTTCACACAGCGATTAAGTACCGACGACAGTTACACCGTCCTTATGCAAAAGATGATACAGGGCCCTAAACCTATTCCGGTGACCGAGTCTGCTGAAACAGAAGACGACTGGCCTCACAGCTTTGCAGGCCGCGCATCATGGGCTCTGGAACTGGAGCTCTCCATGAGAGGCGTGGGATTCACCTGGACCACAGCTGACGTTCGTCACACAAGGAAAACATGGCTACCTACAGTGCAGAACCGGGTACACTCTATCCTGTTCAATGTCGGGCCTGTGATGGTCGTTGCTTTTGCCATCATCAAGACTGCATACGTGAAGCGGATTGCACCACTATTACAGAGCTCTCACCCACCTGACTCACCCTTCGATGAACTCTCCTACCCTGAGCAGTATATCCTCACGGCAGCTTTAGGCGCCTTCCTGATGGCCGCCTTCTCGCTCGGTCACTCGATGTTTGCAATCATGCTTGCTCCACTAGCTCCATCTCCTCTTGCCTTCTTCCCGCCACTATACACCACAAGAGTCTGGGACATTAAGTCCGCACGCCACTTCTGGTCTTTCGGCTGGCACCGTCTGTTTGCACGCCTCTTCCTTGTGTGGGGCGTGTGGCCTGGCGAATGGCTTGAGCGCAAACTCACAGGCAAGGGGCCCGAGGAGCGCGCAGACGTGGGCAAAGTTCTAGGAGGATTTTTGAGCTCAGCTTTCGTTCACTCTTTTGCTGTCAGAGGTACGCTGGGTGGGAACTGGAAGGATGCGACAGGCGAGGCTAAGTTCTTCGCTCTGAACGGTGTGGCTGTGATTTTCGAAGAGGCTGTCAAGATCATGGTGAAGCGTTCGAGGAAGAGCCGTGGCGCCAAAGAGTCGCAGTGGTATGATGCGTGGATTGGTAGGGTGTGGTGGATTGCCTTGCTCTTGACGACTGGTAGGAACTTTGCTCGAGGCTGGACAAAGGCTGGCTTGGTCAGGGAAATGGCTTTCATGTAGCCTATTGGAACTGATGATCAACACAATGAGTATAAGAGCTGCTCTGTACGACTCTTATGTGTTTCAAGGGTTCACAGTGGGATGAACGCATTGATCAACGGGGGTTTCATTACCAACGCTGCCACGATCAGACTGTTCGATGCTAAGCTATCACCCAATCCCTCTTTGGAGCTAGACTGCGAGCCAATCGATGGGAACTGCAATTTTCAGTCCACAAAAAACACATCCATCATGAAGTGATCGATAGACAGATTCGTCGCAAGTAGATGCAACGGCACGAGTCTTTCCGCTTGCAGAGATTAATTCGCTCTGACTTGACTATTCTCCATTCAAAACAGCAGTTCCCGATCTAATCCCGAAAAACAAAAAGAGGGACTGCCTCTATGCATCTTCAAACATGAGAGCAAAAGACAAAAAAAAACATTATGTTGAACAGAGTGGGGTTCGACTATAAGAGCAATTAGTACAAAGTCGGGTGTGAGAAATCGAATGATTGACTTACACCCACGCTCTTTCGAACTAGCGAATTTGGTCTAGAGAAACCTAAAGCTAGCGCCTTAACCACTCGGCCATCTGTCCGTGATCGTGCGAGGTAATGTTTGAGATTTATATAGACGATTAAGTATTCAGGTCGTCAGGCATCAGGAAACGAGAGCACCTACAAAAACGAGAACTATACATTAGGAATCTCGCAAATCTTAATTCGGGCAAAGGCAGCTCCTTCACGACAAGGTAGCGTTGCCTTCAAAGTTGTTGGGTTGATATACACCAAGAGTGTTGCAAGCTATGCCGAAACTCGCGGGATAATCTCACACAGGACGAAGATCAAGGCTGTTCTCAATGCACACACTTCTGTTTTCAATGACCGTGATGTGGCACCACTGAAAAAAAGAGCGGTACGTTAAAATCATTCGTTATTGCACCCATGAACGACCAGGGTGCATCGGACACGGCGATCCCCATAAAGCTATCCCTACTCAACGAACCCACTTCTTCGCAGCGTCCAATATAACCTCAGCAACGACCCCCGGCTGCGTAGCACATCCACAATGTCCCACATCTCTCTCAACAATGTCCCACTCCACCCCAGAACCATCGATAAATGCCTGCGCCGTCTCAGGCGTAAAGGTACCGTCCAGCATTGCCTTCAGCCAGATCCTGCGTCCATCAAGAGCATTCTCGGCCCAAAGCGGCGGCAACACTGGAGTCGTGATGCACTGCTCTGCGTGAGGGATGTGCGTCTTCGCGAGCGCTTCTTGCTCGGAGGGATCGGCGTCATTGAAGAGGTGCGGGATGACGGGATCGAAGACGAAGAGACCGGGTGCAGGCTATACGGTCATAACGTTAATCCTCCTGTATGGCGAAAGTATAGAGCAATCAGTTCAACATACGACATTCGCTTTGACAAACGGAGGCCAAGCGCCACCCATATATGTCAGCTGGTCCACACCGGCAGGCACTGGAGCACAGCTCATGTACACGATGCCCATGACTCCACCTTTCTCTCCGCGCGCCTCGCGATCGGAGAAGACCCATGATGGGCCATTGGTACCAGTCTGCGAGCCGCCTGAGGAGTAGGCGTAGACTAAGACTTGCTTGCCGGCGTCGAGAAGCGGCTGTATGTAGTTTTCCTGCACGTTGAGAGCCATTGTTTCGGCTGTGTGAGCGTAGGGGTCTTTTGGATTGGCGCTCGTGTGCGAAACGGCGACAGTATCGTAACCGGCATCGTGGAGGTACGGACGTAGACGATCGAAGCAAGAAGCTTCGGTGCAAGCACCCGGAATTAGGACAATTGTTGGTTTCTCAGCCATTGTGTCTTTGAAAGATGGTGATTTTTGTGTTGAAAGATCGCTTGGCCGGCGTCACCAGTCTTATAAACATTGCGAGCTGACGACAATTGCCGCGCCCTGGTGATTGACCGTGCAGCCGTGCAGTAATTTATGCAAGCTTACTCCTTCGCGTATGCGGCTGACGACCCAAAAGACGCTAAGGCACATTAGAGCTTACCAAGCTGATGTGGCTTCTGACTGCGTACAAGCATTTCATGATGCCTCTGAGGCATCATACCATGACCCTACGCAAGCCACTGGTACCACCGAGCACTCTACGGCCTGTCACCGCATCGCGCCCAGCACCGCTCTCCCATTTGCCAGCTCGGCTCCCGCCGCCTTCTTCCAACCATCCCTTCGCACCCTCTTCCTCTTCTTCCGCACTTCCTTCCATGAAAGCTTCTTGTCGCGGATGCGTGCCTTCAACCCACCTAAAAATACAGGTATAGCAATACACGTAACCAGTCTGGGCGGCTGTAGCAGTTTTGACTTCGGACACGCAAATCGGACAAACCGACGTAGTGTTTGATGTCTCGTCTGTAGCACGAGCTGGTGCTGGAACTGTGAGTATGGGCAGGTGGGTGATGCTGGAGATTGGTGGTCCGGCAATGCCAGAGTCACGCCTCATGGCGGACTTTTCAGGCTGATCCTTCTCATTGTTTTCGTTCTTTTCGTTGCTCTTGGATGACGGACGTGGCACTGGCAGACCAGATACTGTTGGCGGAGGAAGCTCGAGGCCTTCATTTGATCGACGTGACAGTTGTCGTGCAAAATCCGAGTTGTACCACCATTCCAGGAACTTGAGTGCAAAGATAGAAGTTGGCAGTAATATCTTCAGGCTGCCAAAGAGCTGTGGCATAATGGTATCAGTCACAATCCGTCGGCTGAAGATGGAGTTCGTCTGGCCTGGTCTAGCACCTGGCCGTGTAGGTGGCGATTTCGGCTGAGTCGCGAGATCAATCGCTCTGTAATCCGCGCCGTTCATACGACGTATCCGCGAGCCTATCATCCAAAGCCACGGCGAATGGTACTTGGATCCGTCGAAGAGGTACGCCAAGTTGAAAGCCAGCAGCGAGAAGTAATATGCAGCATTGAGGCTTGGATATACCTTTCGCAAAAACCACTTGTACAGCCAAAGCAAACGCTGCTTCACGGTACCTTCGGTAGGGTACCTGTCTCGATCCTGGTATGAAGGTCCCAGCAGATTCACACCAGAGGCGTGTATCTCGTATGCTTCATCCAGTTTCCTCTTGATGTATGGCAGTCCAACCATGATAGCTAAGTTCTTCCAAACGTCTCCATCTCTGAGCTTCAATGTCTCTCTAATCTCGCTCGGCGCGCCCAGTTGGGCTCTTGGTACCTCGCCGCTTTTCACCCTCAACACCCGCTCGCGCTTTAGGCCATAGAAGTTCTCTGTGAAACCGCCGCCGTAGACCTTCAGGTAGTAGCGCTCGACGACCAATGAGAGAAGCGCATAGAGTTCATCGAACGAGTTGAGGACGCGTAGCAGGTATCGCGGGTGGCGGTGTGTTGCGACGGCAAGAAGATAGCGAAGCGAGGGCGGAATGAGTGAGTTGAGCTGTTGCTCCGAGAGGACTTCGAAGAGAGAGGGCTTCTGGTCGTCAATGCCTCCCTGGAGGGAGGTCATGAATTCCATTTTGGCTGGTGGTGTATTGAACGCGTTTTCATGTTCATCCAAGAAGTATGTTCGTGCAGCAAGAAGGAAGGCTCAACACTGTCAAAGGCCGAGCATCAAGCAGCAGCTGGCAGCAAGACCCAAACCTCGGCTCCTTTCGCTTTCGCTGACTCGTGCCACCAGCGAAACATCGCGAGCGCGTCGTACTTTTGTTAGAGCCCAACTCCCGTACTGCCAACCTCGACCCGTCCACGACAGCGATAATGGCCTCTACCAACGGCGCATCTACCGAGAAATCCTACTTCGAGCACCAACGCGAACTCCTAATCGGCGATGTCGCAGCGAGCCTGGAGAACGTGCTGCAGAACATGAACAGGCTCAATCGCAGTCTGGAGGGTGTAATTGCGGTATGGTCTAGTCTTTAACTATAAACACACGAATTAGACACTGACTCCAATGGGACAGGTCGGACATGAGTTCAGCCAGGTCGAGGGCCTATGGTCACAATTCGAAAACGTGATGGCCAACCAGCCTGAAGCGCCTAGAGAAGAGACCAGAGAGGGAGCACAAAACGAGCGCTCATGATCAGACGACAAGCACGTTCACCGTACACTCGGGAAGGGATACTTTCAGAAAGATATTGCACATGCTTCTCATTATTGGCCGTCAAGAAAAGAAAATCGAACACAAAGAACCTGTCTAAAGAAGCTGTCGGCGCGTGTCTGGAATCCAGCCGCCTGGCCTCCCCAAATCGTCGTCAAGAAAAACCTATACCCGCTCAAAACAAGTCGACAAAATAAGAAAAGAGACTCCCAATAACGATGCCCTTTGTTCAACGCCGGAACCCAAGCCACAGATATTCTCTCATACTGCGCACGAAAATGCGCAGATATCCAACATCTCGCGTCAGCGCTGACACCGACGGAGCTCCGACTTCACCTACTCGAGACAGATACAGTCAACAAAATGGGTTCAGCCGACACAGAATGACTTACAGAAGAAGGAAAAGGGAAATGTATCAGCACGCCCTGCTTAGAGGATGCTGCACATCTTACTCTTCTTCTTCCGCGCGGGCATTGCAGTGCCTGGTCTTGATGAGCTGCCGGAGCTCGAGGTGGGCTCTGCTGCGACGTCCTGACCACGGACAGTGATGTCAATGGCAGTGTCGAAGATCTCGTGCACGCCGTTCATCTCCTTGGACGAGCACTCCATGTACTTTGCGCCCATCTTGGTTGCGACGGATTTGCCTTGCTGCTGTGTGACAGGGGTGAGACCCTGTGTTTTGAGGAGCTCGATGCAAGTGCGCTTGTTTCGGAGATCTGATTTGAGACCGCAAAGGATGATTGGAGTGGTGGGGCAGAAGTGGAGGACTTCGGGGTACCACTGGCAGGAATCAGCAAAGCTACTTGAATGAAAGATGTGGTATCGAGACGTACCTTGTCCAAGACGTTTTCCAGCGAGTTTGGGCAGTCAATGGCGAAGCAGACGAAAAGCAAATCGGTCTCGGGGTAGGAGAGGGGTCGTAGTCTGTCGTACTCTTCCTGGCCCGCAGTGTCCCAAAGCGCGAGCTCGACGCCTTTTCCAGATGCCTTGTGCTCGACTTGTGTAATGTAGTTTTCGAAGACTGTGGGTACGTAGCGCTGGAGTACATGTCAGTGTATCCTGAGGATTATGGCATGGCATCGCTGCTTCCATCAGCATGGACTCACCTCTGGGAACACGCCCTGGCTGTAGCTGATCAGGAGACAAGTCTTGCCACATCCACCATCACCGACCACCACGAATTTCTTGCTGTACTCTGGAGGCGCCGTGATGTTTGTGCGCGCGCTGCTGGAGGCAGTGGTGTTTACGGTGCCATCTGATCCTCGGGTGCTTCGTCTGTTGTAGCTGTCTGCGCGCGTTGTGGCGAAGGACCTGGCGCTGGCACTGTTCTTGCGGCTGACGTTGTCGTAGTTCTGGACGGCCTGCACCGACATGATGGGCGGAGAGACCGGGGGTGTGTGTGTATATGCGGGATGCGGCGAGGTGTGCTTGATGCTGTTGCTAGCTCGCTGCTGCTGGTGGAATGAAGACGATGGTGATATGCTGGATCGGGTGGCCTGGAATGCTGCTTGCTTATGTGGGAGAGATGTTGAAACGAATGTTTCTGTGGTGGTGAGACTGCTTCAGCAGCGAGTCGCTTTCCAAGGTGCCCCCAACATCGGGAGCGTCGCGGTTGCCCCGAGCAACCATCAGCCCAAGGTTGACCCTTGCCCAATCGAGCCCAGCCGGGCAGTTTTGAGTGACAATTTGGTGGAATGGCCACGATGGCTACGTGAAACGTGATGATTGCGGTGTTGCCTGACTCGTCTCGCCATGCGAGAGGCTGTTATTCCAGTGGAAATACCATGCCCGGCGTTTCCAAATCTGCCATGCGCGCCCGTAAGGCCGGCAGCGAGTTGTTCGGGCTCGATGATCGAATGCCCATGCTCTGCCAGCTCCACTCCACACTTGGGCCAGCACACGCAAAACGGTGATCTCTCTCCAGACCAGCCAGAGCGACTGCGCCTAAGTCAGCAGTGCTTGAGCCACCCGCTTAACCTTAGCCTCGTCCTCTTCCAAGAACACCGCCGCCATCTACGCGAAATACCGCCATGGCCGCGCTCTAAAGGAACAAGTGTCGTCACCGCAGTGCGTGCATGGAACCTCCAGCGCGCTGACCACTCTATCCCGCCCTCGCCAGACCAAGGACGTCAACGCCCTATCACGCCTGTGTCATCTGCCTCCCATCCGGCGTCAGATGCCCCGCCACATTTTCATATCACATATATGTCCCGAATTAGCAGCGATGAGCGCGCCTGGTCGCGCACGCCGTCGCCCTTCAAAGACCCGGATGCTGGACTCAAAGGCGTCGACCACTATCAGACTCGCCTGCCGCGATGGCGATACCGCATACGCCAGTATCTGATTCCTATCGTCCGCGCGGAAACGCCGTCTCTCGCGGCCGTCCAGCGGATATGTCGTTCGCCAGTGCTCGACTCTTACTTTGCAATGTCTGCTAATCTCGGCACGCACACTTTCTTCATGGCTGCGCTGCCGATATGCTTCTGGTGCGGCTATCCTGGAATCGGCATTGCGCTCGTGCACATGCTTGCTTTGGGAGTGTACTTTAGCGGCTATGTGAAGGACTTGCTATGTCTGCCACGGCCACTTTCACCACCTTTGCAGCGAATCACCATGTCTGGTTCGGCTGCACTGGAGTATGGGTTTCCGTCAACACATACCACGAATGCTGTGTCCGCTGCTGCCTTCTGCCTGTACCAGCTGTATGGTGCCAAAGATGAAATGTCACCATCCACTTACAGCATAGCCACTGGAGTTTTCTACTGCTACGCTCTTTCCATTAGCGTTGGTAGAATTTACTGTGGCATGCATGGATGGTTCGATGTTGCTGTTGGAGGCATACTCGGAGCTTTGATTACTTGGATGCGAGTGAGTTTGGGCCCGATCTTTGATGCATGGATCATGAGTGGCGACTGGTCAAGACCGGCCATTGCGTCTATCGTTCTTGCACTGGCAATTCGCTTCCATGCAGAGCCGGCGGACAACTGTCCCTGTTTTGACGACAGCGTGGCATTCCTAGGCGTGTTGATGGGTATTGAGATTGGTGTTTGGCATCATAGCGCGGGCGATCTCACGTTCCTGGACAATACGAGTGACGGTAACTGGGCCGATAACACACCTGAAGGCTTAGCCAAGGGAGTTATCAAAGTTGTTCTTGGCATTTTCGTGATCTTCCTATGGCGAGCGATCATGAAGCCATTGTGCTTACGAGGCTTGCCACCCATATTCCGATTCGTGGACCACTGGGGATTCCGTTTGCCTCGAAGGTACTTCTTACAAGCAAGGTAAATTTAATACAAGCTCGTGATCACAACCTCAATAACGGAAGGCTAACATCATCAGATACTACAAGAGCGTGCCGAAACTTCGCAAAGACGACAATGTTCTGCCACCCGCGTCTGAGATCCCTGCGATGATCTCAAATACACGCAAGCGCACCATCTCCGTCGGCCCTCAATCAGAAGCCGATGTAAGAGAGTACATCGCAAACAGAGAGCAAAAGCGCAGAGAGAGCCTCTCATCTGCTGCCGCGACCCGTCGACCTGACTGGAAGACAGCGAACGGCCACACATCAGGCGCACATCCCCAGACTCCCTTCAATGAGTCAGCAGACGGTCACCTCAGCCCGGCGTCTCTGCAGTCGACTCGCCAGAACCCACGAGACGCACTGGCGGCTTCTTTGCAGGCGAATGCGGAGGAAAGGAAAGCCCACACGCGGTCTCCGAGCGAAACTGGCAAGGAGGAAGAAGTACAGGACCGCAACATGTTTTCCGCGTTGGAGAAGCCTCGTATAAGGTACGATGTAGAAGTCATCACGAAGGTTGTTGTATATGCGGGTATTGGGTGGCTTGCCGTTGAGGGAGATCCTATATTGTTCAGATGGCTGGGTTTGGCTTGATGAGTGATGATGAAGGTGAAGGCAGATAATTGTATATTTTCAGCATTAACTTGTTTTCAGAAACAGCAGTATATCGTTGGATGGTATAGCTATTTTCGGTCCGTTGTCGATAGCACTAGCATCTAATCAGACCAGCATGATCGCCGTGCTGTACTTAAACTTACGCATGCGAGCACCACCTGCTCATGCACAAGTCTGAATACTTCAATTTGGCACACTGGAACTTTCGCATGAACAACTCTGTTATTCCCCTGCGTCTCCTTCATGCAGGTCCATCTTCAGAGACCTCTCGCTGGCCGGCCTCTCACATGTTTGTTTCAATGCAATGTTTACGTAAGCCGTGGATCCGTTCCGCAATCCACCGAGCTGATGCCTGCACTGCACCAAAAGTCATGACGCCCGTTCTGAGGGGAAAGAACGTCATATCGCTGCCGCCAAATGAGCCTCTCCCAATCATGCGCATGCATGTGTGCATACGGCAGCACGCCTGGTGAGATCTGGTGTCTGGACCCAAGCAGACTGGCTGATCTGATTACAATATCTCGTGGCTCTTGATGTACCATTTGTCAGATTGAGGGAGACAATTTCCCTTGCCTGGCCACTGGAGCTCCGTAGAGAGGGGCATCCTCCGTGATCAGTCATCGTTACCCAGAGAGGCTAGAGATGCAACTTGGTCAACTGGACAACATGTCTGCATGCTCGCAGCGAATACGGCAGCTTCGGCCGGCTCGTCAAAGGCACCACCAGCCACCAAGGGACCACTTGCGGACACCCCTCCGTCCCGGGGCTCCGTTTTGTTATGCCGCCTTACGTGCAATTACGCCGACATTGCAAATGCCGCATAAGCATGAACCTTGTCCGCTGTCGATGAGAACAAGCTGGCAAGTACTGTACCGAAATGTCAAAGAACACCATCTCTCTCTGAACCTACATCGATATCCCCATCCCCAATATATATACCTTTCCCCTCTATTCACCACCCTGACGTAACTTCATCCTCTCGTGCTTATTGCGTGCTCTTGCGTGCCTCTTTCGCGACCATGGGATCCATCACTCCAGACAACGGAGGCTCAAACATCATCGACATCAGGTCCGACGCTGCCAGTATCGAGCTCAAGCAGCTGATTCTTGACGGCTTGCAGCCCAAGAATGGAGAGCCAAAGACTCTCCCTACGTTGCTGCTGTACGACAGCGCCGGCCTGAAGCTGTTCGAGAGGATCACATACCTCGACGAGTACTATCTCACAGGCGATGAGATCGAAGTCCTCGAGGACCATGCCGCGCAAATCGCAGAAAGGATTCCGGACAACGCGATGGTCGTAGAACTGGGCAGCGGGTGAGGCTGTCGTTTTCCATTTATAGTTTGCTGTGGCTTCGATCACTGACCCTACACAAGCAACCTTCGCAAGGTGAAAGTTCTACTGGATGCTCTGGACGCGACTAAGAAGAACGTGAACTATTATGCTCTCGATCTGATGAGATCGGAACTTGAGAGGACTCTTGCCGCAGTGCCGAAAGGGCAGTTCAAACACGTGCAGTGCTTTGGCTTACACGGGACATATGATGATGGCCTTGAGTGGCTTCAACGACCTGAGAACTCAGACAGACCCAAAGTCGTTCTGTCTCTGGGCTCTAGCATCGGCAACTTCACACGCGACGAAGCTGTCGGGTTCGTCAAGCAATTTGCCGACATCTTGTCCCCAGCTGATCGCCTTCTGATTGGCGTGGACGCCTGCCAGGAACCGGAGAAGGTCTACCATGCATACAACGATTCCGAAGGGATCACGAACCAATTCACGCTAAACGGACTGAGCCACGCCAACAAGCTATTGGGTCGCACGGCCTTTGACTTGTCCGAATGGGATGCCATCGGGCATTATGACGAGCACGATGGTCGCCACCAGGCCTATGTCTCGCCCAAGAAAGACATGAAGCTGTCTCTGTCCGAGAATGTGCATGTATCTGTACATGCAGGTGAGAAGATAAGAATCGAAGAAAGCTACAAGTACAGCCCCGCGCAAGCGCAGGAACTGTGGCAAGCGTCCAACGTCATCGAAGGCGCGAGCTGGACGAACCACACCGGGAGCTACAGTAAGTTCTATCTTCACGACTTTAAGCTTTTGCAAGGTGTTGTGGGTATACCGAAAAATAGCTAACCATCAATAAGGACTGCACATGCTCAATAGGCCATCCGCCATGTTCGCTACCGCGCCGGAAAAATATGCCGCCCATCCCGTTCCCAGCCTTGACGAATGGAAGAACCTCTGGAAGGTTTGGGACATTGTGACCAGACAAATGATTCCGGACGAAGAGCTCAACGAGAAGCCTATCAAGCTCCGCAATGCTTGCATTTTCTACCTTGGCCACATTCCAACCTTCTTGGACATGAAGATCGTCGAAGGAACAAAGCTGCCGCCCACCGATCCGGCTTACTACACCCAGATCTTTGAGCGAGGAATTGACCCAGACGTCGACAACCCCGAGCAGGTTCATGCTCACAGCGAGGTTCCCGACGAATGGCCGCCACTCAACGAAATTCTTGATTACCAGCAGAGGGTTCGCCAGAGAGTGACGGAGCTCTACAAGACTGGGAAAGCACATGAAGATGCTTGGACTGGCCGTGTGATGTGGCTTGGCTTCGAGCATGAGGCCATGCATCTGGAGACATTGCTCTACATGCTGCTTCAGAGCGACAAGACTCTGCCGCCGACTGGAACGGTGATGCCCGATTTTGAACAATTGGCTGCGCAGGCTGAGCAGGTAGCTACAGAGAACAAATGGTTTGATGTTCCTGCACAGAAGATCTCGATCGGATTGAACGACCCGGACAGTGCGGAGGGTCCACTGCGTCACTTTGGCTGGGACGTTGAGAAACCTGTCCGAGAGGTGGAGGTGAAAGCGTTCAAGGCCAAGGGACGACCTATCACGAACGGCGAATATGCTCAGTATCTGAGCCACACTGGGAAAGTCACCTTACCTGCATCCTGGAAGTCTGACGATCAGACTAACGGCACCAACGGTTTCACGGACGAAGCGAACAAGTTCGCTTCTTTCCTGCATGGCAAGAGTGTCCGCACAGTCTATGGGTCAGTGCCGTTGAAGCTTGCCCTCGATTGGCCCGTGTCAGCTTCCTACGATGAACTTGCTGGGTGTGCCGCTTACATGGGCGGGCGTATCCCTACGGTGGAAGAGGCCCGCAGCATCTACTTCTACGCGGACGGTTTGAAGAAGAAGGAGTTGTCGCAGAATCTGGAAAAGACGATCCCAGCTGTCAATGGGTAAGGCTGATACTCCAATGACAGTTGACCATGTACGGTATTGACACACGTTCGCAGGCATCTCGTTAACGATGGTGTTGAGGAGTCGCCGCCATCCAAGCCTTCTCTCAACGGCTCCTCCAGCACTGCAGCTGGTCCAGACCCGAACGAACTCTTCGCAAGCCTCGACAAGGCGAACGTCGGGTTCAAACACTGGCACCCAATGCCTGTCACTCAAGACGGCGATAAACTCGCTGGTCAGGGAGCCATGGGTGGCCTATGGGAATGGACCAGCTCAGTGCTGGAGAAGCAGGACGGATTTGAGCCCATGAAGCTCTATCCTGCATATAGCAGTAAGATACCTGTGATTGATCATCAATCCACGTGACAGGGACTGACATGGCAACAGCCGATTTCTACGACGACAAACACAATATTGTGCTTGGAGGATCTTGGGCGACGCACCCGCGCATCGCTGGTCGCAAGACATTGTAAGTTGTTGAGTGGGGAGTTTCGGTCGAAAAGGAGCCGCTGCTAACCCTTTCAAGTGTCAACTGGTACCAGCGCAACTATCTCTATGTTTGGGCCGGCGCGAGACTGGTGAAGGACGCTTGATTGAGGCGTAGCTTCCAGCCACTCTTTTCAAATGTAAGACTGATCGATGCTTGGTTTGGTGACGACGAAAACGAAGAGGTGGAACGAAATGTGGCATGCCATCTGTTTGAGATCGGGACGACGCTCGCTTCAAAATAGCTCTTATTCATTTTTGTATTCACTGGCGTTCATGATTTCGGGCGTAAATCACTCTGCCTTTTCTCCATGTAAAAGACACTGCAAACCGTTCCCTGCAGTACCCGGACGACTCCTCGTGTAACCGCGCGGCGTGACTGACCCTCAAATCCTCGGCTTCTCGCAGCAGACGCATCAGTCACCTTCAAACGGACTTTTGTTTACAATAGCAACGCACGCGGACACACACTAAACATACGACTGCGACACTGCAAATCAAATTTTCTCGCTTAATCGATCCCGTCCAAACACTTTCTTGTTTTTTGTGTCACCACCTACCACACGAAACCCACGACTCTGACTTCTCTGTACCCATATCTGGATCACAAGCGCCTCATCGCTATCCTGCTCCTGTCGCCTAGCTATTGTCGACACTTGTCTCTCACGGTCGCTTCGCTCGATTTTTTATTCAAAAAATCCCGTGAAGCACCTCCTTTTTGAAAGTCTCTTGCTCTTGAGAATGCAGGTTGTCTCTTCGCTCATCTTTTCTTCTCGTAGCACTATCTCGGCCATCGCAAGGCCGAACGCCATTGAAAGAACCATTAAACATCCGCCGAACCACGAACGAGAGCGAGTGCTCGGCTAAAGCAACATGCCTAAAGATCTCTTCCGTTGGGAGGAAGGCGGCGCCTTGAGTAAGTTGTATCTCTCCTTGTTGTTTTTCTCGTGTTTGCAAAAAGCTCGGGTTGGGTATTGACTTCAGATAGTCCATCACTGTTGGTCATGTCAGACCCCTTTGTCTCACCACCGCACTCAGCGGTATTGTCTTGGTGACCACATCGAGTGGTGCAAAAAGTACCATTGTCAGCTGTTCAAGAAAGGTAAGCGGGTCTACCCAATTCTCGTTGTATCTTTGCTGACTTTAGCAGGAAACAGCTTTACTTGCATGGGGTGCAGGAACAGCGACGAGCAAAGATACCTTCGCCACAGGGAGATCGCCGAGTTGGTGAAAGACTTACGTACCATTGATGCCGAGCAGTCCCTATCGTCTCCGATCGCGCCGAAGGCCCCTAAATTCGACTTTGCCGTTCTCGATGGCTCGGCAAGCAAGAAAGATCGCAAAGAGGCGAAGAGACAGGCCAAAGCCGCCGACCGAGTGCTCGAAATAAAAGCAAAGGACGTCGAGCGAATTGGCAAGATCCTACACCCGGAAGAGCCTGTCGATGAAGAGTTCGAGCGCAATCTCCTGACAGACAAGAGCATCGAGGAGAATGTGTACTACCACCCGCAAACATCGAACACTCGCGAGGAGAGGCACATCTTCATCAGTCGAGACCGCCGTGGCAAGGCCGAATTCAAGGTTACTGCTGCTGAGATCGAGCGCATCATGATCGAGCTCAAAGTCTACGACATGTGCCATGTGAAGGGCAAGAAGGAGCGTGCTCTCGTTGGTCGGCTCCGCGACAAGATTGTCGAAGATCTCAAGCATGAGCACGGTGAGGCGGGAGAGACCATGATGCGTAAAGCTGGGTTTTGGCGCTGGGCGAGCCGCAAAGCGTACAATCGACTTGCAGAGAATGGGCGTATCTGGGACTGGGAGAGCGGCGAAGCCCTTGCGCCAGTTGTCGAGCACGAAGCGGATGTTGCCGATCCGCAGGGACTCGCCGCTGACGAAGCGATGGTCGCGGATGGTGAAGCTGCCGTCGACTATGGATCGCTTTTGGTCAAGGAGGATGAGGCCAATGACGATGACTTACTGAGTGTTGCGTCTCTCTCCCGTTCTCGTCCAACGTATGCATCAAGCACATCTCGCGATACGTCGATGTCATCAGCTTCACGCACCACGTTCTCGAGCCACGATGACAGTGCCGATGAAAGCTGGACCACAGTCGGCAAGCCAAAGGCACCCAAGGCTACCAACTCATTCACACTTAAGCTTACTCCGTATGGAGGCTTGAAGCACCTCGAGTCCAAGATCTCGCCACGCACGCCGAGAGCCTCGACCAGAATCGCGATGCTATCGATTGTAGACGATGAGAAAGAGAACGTGAGCGACGGAGAGGAGCGTATGTTCTCGCCGCGCACACCACGTCAGAGGCGCCGCTAGATGCGGTGCTGTTGTGGTTTGCTATGTCTCCTAGCCATTGAGAGACTCGTGAGAGACTTCACAAACTACGGCGTTACTTCGAATCCACTCAACATGAGTACGTACGCGCAGTTCATCGTTGGGTTTGGTAAGGGAGTAGACATCAAGCATCTGTACTGTCGGGCAGCGCAATGGGGGCGTTCTTCTTTTTTTTTTTTTTGGGTGTTTCGCATCGGACAAAGTGACCACATCGTCGATGGAAATGGCCAAAGTATTGCGTTTCCAATTGCTCGGGGATGAATGAGTACTGCCGTATGATGAATCAAACAGTATTTTACATTTCTCATGCAAATGTCGTTTGTTCTTGCTCTGCCTTCCAGATTGGGCGGCAAGAAGGGACTCGAAGTCCGTGCACGGCTCACCTTATCGATAGAAAGTGGCGGCTCGTCACAGAGAGGGACTTTTCTGAGTTGGTGACAAACCAAGGGAACTGACACACGCAACACCAGCAATAAAATACAACACCTCCTTTTCACGCAACACTCTTGACTACCGGGCAGTCCGAGTCCGAGGACAAATCAAAACACATACACACCTTCCACCCTAGTCGCCGAAACCTTTGCACATCGCCCACCATGTCGATGGACATCGATACCGTCCACCTCGACACTGTCGGCAGACAGCAGACTGCCCCGACCGTCCTCTGTTACAACTGCGGTGCTCCGATCGATGGCACACAACCTGGTGGCACCCTTTGTGGTGACTGCTTGAAGCTCACCGTCGACATCACCGAAGGCATCGACAAGGAAGGCGTGCTACACCAGTGCAAGGATTGCGACAGATGGTTTGGCCCGCCCGCCCAGTGGTTCGTCGCCGCGCGCGAATCACGAGAACTACTTGCTCTGTGTCTGCGAAAACTTCGCGGCCTCAACAAGACCCGCATTATCGACGCTTCATTCATCTGGACAGAGCCGCACTCGAGGAGAATCAAGTTGAAGATTACGGTGCAGCAGGAGGCTATGGAGAGCACAATTTTGCAGCAGACTTTCGACGTGGAGTTCGTGCAGCACTCGAAGCAGTGCCCTGATTGCGCAAAGTCATACACACACAACACCTGGCGCGCCGCCGTCCAGGTGCGACAGAAGGTTCCTCACAAGAGGACTTTCTTGTACCTGGAGCAAGTCATGCTGAAGCAGGGAGCGCACAACCAGTGTATCAACATTAAGGAAGTGAAGAACGGCATCGACTTCTTCTTCGCAGAGGTCAACTCTGCGCAGAAGTTTGTCGATTTCCTGATGTCGGTTGCGCCTGTGAAATGCAAGAAGAGTGAAGAGCTCATCTCGTTGGACACTCACACCTCAAAGAGTTCTTACAAGCATACTTTCTCTTGCGAGCTTGTGCCTATTTGCAAGGATGATCTCGTTGCTCTGCCTCTAAAGATCGCCAAGTCTATTGGCAACATCCCTCCTCTCACACTCTGCCACCGCGTTGGTGTCGCCGTATACTTCATCGACCCCAACACCATGCAAACTGCCGACCTCAGCACACCGGTATACTGGAGAGAACCTTTCTCACCCATTGCGGATGTGACCAACCTTACCGAGTTCATTGTTCTTGATATCGACATCATTGGTCCTCAAAAGGGCCGTTTCGTCCTTGCAAACGCAACAGTTGCCCGTGCTGTAGACTTGGGCGTCAACGACAACACTTACAACATCCGCACACACTTGGGCAACATCTTGAACGTTGGTGACAGCGCAATGGGTTACTTCTTGGTTGGCAGGCAGTTCAACAACGACCACTTCGAGGCTATCGCCGAGTCAAAGCAGTATGGTGGAACCATCCCAGACGTGATTCTTGTCAAGAAGCACTACCAGGCTCGCAAGAAGAACAAGGTGCGCAACTGGAAGCTGAAGCGCATGGGTCTGCATGACAACGACGAGATGAAGCCGCGTAAGCAGGACGTTGACCGTGATGCGATCGACTATGAGCAGTTCTTGCAGGATCTTGAGCAAGATCCCGAGCTGCGACAAGGCGCCAACCTGTACCGCGACGAGCAGAAGAGGAAGGCGGAGGCAGACAGCGAGATGGACACGGATGCCGACAGTGATGACGATGATGGCTTGCAAATACCCATGGACCAGCTTATTGACGAGATGGAGGAGATGGGCATGCACGATTAATGACGTTCATAGAATCTCTCATGTAGATATTGAAGTCCATGAGTTGGAACCTGAACCTACTTCCTTCACTGGTTTTTTAAAAGTCTTTTGTCTGTTTCTGTGGTAGGGAGTGACAAGTTCATATAGTGAGAAGAGGTGTTTCGAAATATTTACATCTCACCAGCAGTATTGAGGAGAGTGTTTCAGATGCCGCGGTCCGTGCTTCTCCCCAATTTACACCGTTTCTAAACATCCATGGCATCATATCTCATCAAAGGATACATTTAACGACTCGAGATGCATCCCAACTAATGCTCAAAGCGACTACCAGATTATGGCAAGCTGCGGCATTGACTGCTGATCTGCTGAAAGCTGATCTCCCGCAACAATGGTTCGGCAAGCTCGCGAGGCCTCACATTGGTACGATGAAACCACACGAATCATCTCCTTATAGTGCGGAACAGACTAGCTGATCAGATATGAAGGCCTCGCCATCAGCGGCGGCGTTGATTCGATGGCTCTTGCCACCTTGTGTAATGAATTGCGCCGAAGTCCTGAAGGAAAAGGATTGTCGTTCACGGCGTTTATTGTTGATCACGGGTTGCGGCCTGGTAGCGACGATGAGGCGCGTACTGTCGCGACATACTTGACACAGATAGGTGCGTCGGACAAGCTGTGATCACATATTTCGTAGTACTAAGACGCGACAGATATGCCTTCGAAGATCATCACCCTTGATCCCCAGCAATATGGCGATGCTCACGCCACGCGAAAAGTCGAAAGTGTTGCACGCAGGCTCAGATATCGCGCTCTAGGAGCGGAGTGCCGCGACCGGGGTATCAACAATTTATTGTTTGCGCACCACGCAGACGACCAAGCCGAGACGACACTCATGAGACTGGTTAACAACTACCTGGGAAGCGGACTCGCGGGAATGCGACGCGAAGCTCGCATCCCCGAATGTGAAGACCTTTATGGTGTGAACGAGTCAGGCTCTCCGCGGATGCTTCGTCGTGAGTATGCGCAACCAACTGCTCAGGCTCAGAATGTCGACATGCTCGTTGAAAGTGGCGGGATTACGATTCTGCGACCTTTGCTAAGCTACACAAAAGATAGACTGGTGGCGACGTGTCAAGAGGCGAGGACGCAGTGGGTGGAGGACTACACCAACAAAGACCGGTCATTGACCTTGCGGAATACAGTTCGCTACTTGCATGAGGCGGATTTGTTGCCGGTGGCACTTCGACGACCTAATCTATGTGCAATTGCTGCTCGTACATCGGATCGCGTTGCCAGTCTGGAAGATCGTGTCGACGTGATCTTCCGCAGCTTCGAAATAAGTTTCGATCCAAGATCAGGCCATGCTATCTGCAACGTCCTTTGCCAGACTGTGAAGGAGCTCGAAAGCATGCCTGACAGCGACCGCATAAGAGCAATGCTCCTCCGCAAAGTACTGATGCTAGTGGTGCCCACCGAGACAATAGATCTTTCCACTCTCGAGGCAGTGTCTCTAGATTTCATCCGCCTGGACGGAAGCCAGCGCGACGTCAAGAAATCGGCACCTATCGTGGCCGCAGGCGCCATCGCGGTGAGACTGGATAGCGCAGACGGGACATTCGTTTACGAGGTACGCCGCGCTCCTCCGCCACGCAACGCGAAGGACTCACGTCTGGATCTTGAAATCGGTTTGCAGCTGCAGCCGCGTGAAGAGGATACTCAAAACGTCTTATGGAGCGACTGGAGACTATGGGACGAACGATACTGGATCCGAATCGGTAGTCCTCCTCGAGAGGACGTGCAGAAGCTGGACGTCGTTGTGCGCCTCATGACACCTGAGGACATCAGTTCACTCAGGCAGGAATTGGGACGAAAGAGCTCTTTGCTCAACACGTTGAGCAACATCAAAGGGCATCTGAGATTTCTCTTACCAGTGGTTGAACAGACCTTGCCGGACGAGCAGAAGCGTATTGTTGCGCTGCCGTCACTCGGTTGGGGTCGAGACATGTGGTCCTCTAGAGTTGGTGAGCAAGATCATCGACACGCCCAATACTACGACATAAGGTACAAGCACATTGATGATTCGCTGACACTCCCGATGGGACACGAGTCGATTGTATATTAATCAAAATTAATGCCAGAAAAAAAACCTTTGCTGGGTATATGTGTAATCAACCTATCTCCTCTTGCCTCTAGTGGGACTCGCTTCCAGCAAGTCTTGCAGCAGTTCGCGTGATTTTCTCTCCCGTTCGTCGAGCTTAGTGTTGTAGATCGTCGGCAGTACTCGCATGGAGTCTGTAAATAACTCGTTAGCTTGATGTCGCGGCAACTCAATACAGAAAAACTTACTCGCATGGTCATCAGCAAACTCGAGACTTTCCGCACTCTTCTTCCTAGCTTCTTTCACAGCATCTTCCAGCAGAGCTGCTCCAACACCTTTACCTCTATACTTTAGCCTCACAGTCCACGCGCGGATCTCTCCCCTCCAAGCCTTCTTCCTCTTCTGCCGACTGCTCTCCCCAGAAATCCAATCCACAACCACCGCCCCGATGATCTCGTCGCCAAACTTGGTCACGAGCACATCCGAGCCCTCGATCCAGTCCCAATTGATCGTCTCCGCGGAGTGCAAGTAGCCTTGCGTGCACCACCGATATCCCGCCAGCATCGCCATCACCACGCCCGCGCACGACGTCCCCACCAAACTCCAATCGCGCTTCGCATCGTATACCCAGCGCGCGACGAACGTCATCACTCCCACGGTCAAAGCCAGATTGAGCGGATGGAAGATCAGCGCCCGGTTGGCGGCCTGGCGCATCTGCGCGACGCTGTCGGCGACGAGTTTGAGTGCTGCGGTCTTGTCGCTTTCGTCGCGGGCCATGTACGAGTGCAGTTCGGGGATGTCTGCGAGCGGGTCTTCGGGCGCTGCAGGCTCGGAGATCTCGGAGGGTCCTGATAAGGGCGAGGGAGGTGGGAGCGAGGTCAGAGAGCCGCGCATGCTGGGTGGTGTCGACATTGGGCTTGAGGGCGGAGAGGCGTGGAGGCGGAGGTTGGTTCGAAGAGAGGCGAAGAAGGCTATTGATTGACGGGTTCGATGTCAGCTTTGATCACTACAATGGGCGACATTTGCATGTTGTTGGCATTTATCGATCGATTGCAACCGCATATGCGGCATTGATTGAACTGCATCGACAAGCATTCGCCAAACCCGCAGATCAATATGAAAAGCTCCCAAGAGAACACTTACCAGCACTCGTCTTAAACCCAGGGATTCGATCTCCAACAATGCTCGCGCTATAATGACGATGTTCGCCAGTCCTCTGCTTCTGCAACTGCACGCGCGTGTAATCCTCGCGGCCGGTCAAGCGCAGCGTCGTGATAGCAGCAGGAGGAAGAAGTTGCTGCGTCGTCGTCGATCTCACATTACGAGTATTGAAATGACTTGCAGACGGCACGACATACGAGCCTCGGTAGCCGACATAGCCGTCCGCCACAAGTTGAGAGAGGTCGAAAAGGCCTTTAGGAGTGGCGCTAGAGAGTGTCTTCGAGGAAACGTGATGGTGGTGGTGGTGGTGATTGGGCTGGCGAGCCATGGTAGTAGCATGGACCACCGCCGGGGCTTGTGGTGCCGCCAACAGAGTCATACATGCTCCCGGGACTCGCGACGAGACCCTGTCATATGAGTGTGCTCTACGACGAGGGTAAGAGGGACGACGGTATATATATAGTTATGGAGATACAGAGCAAACCGAGGCGAAACAAACGGTTCACGCAAACGCACGCGCCAGACAAGGGCGAGATCAGGGCCCTTAAGAGCAACAGGGCGGCCAGCAGGGAGGATCAAGCATAGTGCATCATCCTCGTGCGAGCGAGCAACGGTTGAGCTTGGCGACGGTCGTCGAAAACGGTGCGGGCATGCTAACTACGAAAGGAGTTTTCTGTGCTGGCCTTAGCTGCGGTCTAGCTCGCGTGAGCTGTTCTATCAAGGCAGCTTGTTCGACGCCGCAGAAAAGCAGAGCCAGACTACCGCTGCTGTGCCGCAGGGATAATGCACGCGGCGCGCCCTCGGGAAAAAGAAAAAGAGAGGGAAAGAGAATTTGGCCAGAGGCTGATTGGCGCGAAGGGGGCGCGCGCCGTTGACACCACCAGACACGCGAGACAGACAGGCAGGGCGGCGTGGGATGATGTGGATATTACTATTCGCCTGCCCAACAGTAATATTGCATCCACGGGCGTTGGCGAATGCTGTGCCGCTCGCTCGTCTGCGTGGGAAATAATGGGAGATTGATAGTAGTTAGCCATATATCGCTTAGAACGAACCCTCACAAACGACGGCAATAACCCTCCCCCATCGAAAAAGCAGGCCACCAACACGTCTCGTCCTCAACGGCCTGCACATGCATAACCAATCCATCATCACAATCAGAACCAGAACCACCCGCGAAAACCCGTCGACTGACTGACTTGTGAGACTTATCGTTATCTAACACAAACCCTCGGAATGCAGCAGAGCTCGCCGTAGCTATAGCTAGCTATATCGCACCGTCCCTATCCAATCGATCCTGCCGCCACCAACCAACAAACCCTCTTCTTGGCCCAGCATTGCAGCGGTCACGATACCGAGCTCTCAACGCACGCAAGCAAAAGAGCTGTTCGCTATCGGCCGCCGATCGTTGGCCGGGCTCGAGGCCGGCGAAGCCGTAGGAAGCAGAGTATGAGACTTGAGCTGTGGTTGGAGGCCAGAGATGCACGATACACGGTACACGGTACCCAGCTACATGTCAGCAAATGGTGAAACACGACTGTGGAGTTACACTCGAGGTATGTAGTCAAGCGAGTCAAAGGCTACCGTCGACGTCAAACAAACAACTGCCGCGAAGCGCAGAAAGCCGCAGGACAACGCGCGGCGATGGAGTACACGCTCTGTACATGCGTTGCAAGCTCGTCTAGCTCTGACACGAGATCGACAACTCTGTTTTCTGGTAGACTTCTGCATCTAGCTCCTAGCTTCCACACAACCTATAGGAAGCCGTGGAGGCGGGCCCGACAGAGGTCACGACGTAGCCACCACCTAGCTATCGCTCCGTCATAACCCACTCACTACTACCTCCCTGCCTCCGTACCAGGGAGGAGTCATCGTGGCATGTGTGTTGTCAGCGTCACAGGTTGAATCGTTCGTTCGTAAGGCCTGCAACGCCGAGATCTTCTCTCCTTTCAGCCCTCAGCCGGGAATGAATGCGCGAAGCGTTGATTGTCTTTCGTCCTCAAGGAACAAAGAATGATTTTCCTTGACATTTGTATCTGATGTTTTTTTTGGTGATTCTCCCAGGAATCGCAGATTCCGTAAAAATAAGAAGTCGAGCCTGATATATATTTTATACAAAAACACCACCCCACTAATCATCCACATCCACATCCACACAAACACCAATCAAATATGCAAGCAAAACGCACCCTCTCGCTGTGATTTACACCGAAGAGAAAAGACAAAAGAAACTCATAAATCATCGTCAAGATCGATCTCCGCCTCGTTCTTGACGCCGTTGCCAGCCTTCTCCGAGTCCTGAGGCTTGGGCCTGTTGCCTCCCTCAGGGCCCGCAGAAGCGGCGACGAAACCGACAGGTGCGCGCGCTTGTCGCTCCAGCGCGGCCATGGCGTCTGCCTTTTCGGGATCGATGTCGGAAGCGGTTTCGCCGTCGGCACCAGCGTTGATGCCTTCCTGGGCTTGTTGGCGGGCAATGGCCTGGGAAGCGATGAAGTTGACGTCCGTACTGTGAGGTATTGTTAGCATGGTAGTCTTAAGGTAAGGGCGGGGTTTGAAAGGCGGCACGTACTTGAACTGTGCCTGGACGCTCCGTTTGATGCGCAGCATCTCCTTGAATGTGTCTTCATTTCCGTGCTGCACCTCGAACTGCTCCCACTTCTTCCAGAACGCGGCGTCGACGCGAGGGTCGCAGAACTGACTGGCGTGGCCGTAGATGGCTCTGGCACGGTCGATCTCGCCCAATCTCCTCTCCATCTCCGCAAATTTGATGCACATGCTCGCGGCTTCCTTGTCCGGCAAGGCAGCGATAGCACGCTCGTAAATTTGTCTGGTCGAAGTGAGACCAAAGTTGGACGCTGATTTAGTGATGTAGAATTCGAACATGGAAGCCTTGTCTTCGTCGGCCACGGCACGAGTTGCGCGCTCATAGATGCGCATAGCGTGTCGAGCAAGGCCACGTTCTTCTTCCAATGCACCGTACATGAGGTAAAGCGTTTTGGCAAACTTAGGAGGGCAATCCTCCACAGACTGCTCAAAGAGATCCCGAAGACGCTCGATGCCAATCTTACGGTCGACAGCCTTTGTGAGATAGAGATTCCAGAGTTCGAAAGCGACGGGGTATGAGAATAGATCGAGACCACGCTCGTAGATCTTGAAGCTTTCCTCGAAATAGCCATTTTCCTCGAGCAAGTTGGCATAGTTGACGACGGTTTGAGGTGTGGCGATGCGGAGTTCGAAGATGCGCTCGTAGACCTTCTTCGTTTCCTCCAGGGTAGAGACCGACTCCACTAAATCGACATAGAAAGACCACAGCTTCCAGCTCTTGTGAACTCTCTGTTGGGGCGTCAACAGCTCGTCGAAGTAATCCACGTTGCTCCGTTTTGGCGCCTTGGTGGCAGTGGCCATGATGTTCACAGCTTGGTCGAAGTTCTCGTTTCGAAGTTCCATCTCCGCCCATTCTGTCCACATCTCTGCCAGTTCCGAGACTGATTTGAAAGGTACCTTGACTGCCTTCTCCATGATTACACGTGCATTTCTCAGGTCTCCGCCGGCTTCGTAGAACTTGGCGTAGCTTGTCCAGAGCTCGTGCAGGCGGCCAACAGCTTTCTTGGGTCCAATGGCGGCGATCGCATCCGCATATGTCTGTACCACCATCTGATTGTTATCGCCCCACAATGCCACGCGTTTCTGCCATTCGTTGACGTGGTGTGGGTTTTGCCGTAATAACACATCATTGACCAAGAACGGTCTGCGGTCCATCAGCTGCTCGAAGCGCATCATGCGGATATCCAGATCCAGATCGGCGTCAGAGTCTGTCTTGTTCTTTTGTTGCCGGATGGCAGATTCCTCGAGCTTGATAGATATGAGCGCCTCCTCCGCTTCTGAATAAGTGTCAAAGACAATCGAGAAGTCCCGAACGGTCATCACTGTTGTAACGCCCTCCTCGAAAATGTCTCTGGCTCTCTCATACGCGCCCAAGTTGATGTAGTACCTGGCAAGACCGACCCACAAGATACCTCGCTGATCAGGGAAGCGCTGCAGTCCAGATCGGATGATTGTCTCCACAGACATGGTGGTACCGTTCTTCAGTGGTAGAGGATTCGGGATAGATTTCGCATGGTCGATCAAAACTTCAAGCATTTCGGTCCAGTGCTGGAACGGGCCCTTTGCTTCCTTGGACTTGAACCGCGGGTTGTTGAGAATCTCCATATAGCGTTGCACAGCCTCAGTGTACTTGCCCTCCTGCACCAACAAATCGATGTAGTCCTCAACCTGCTCCGGGTGAATTTGAATGTACCGTCTCCAGATCTTGACCGCAGTCTCTCCACTCGCAGAAGACGCGAACGGTCTGTAAAGAGCCCAGATCCGGTTGTGCTGTGTGATGGGCAACGCTCTGAGGGCGCGATCGAAGGTCCGCCGTGTGAAGGTGATCAGAGGCTGCTGGCACAGGAAGGACAGGTACATCTCCCATATCTTGGGCATCTTGTTCAGCAGGACCAATGCACGCTCGTAAAGCGCGTTGACCTTTTGGAACTCTGCCTTGTTCCGCGCCGGGTTCTTGCCCTTCAAGTGTGCGTTGCGCAGCTCCAGATATGCCTTCCATAATTTGTAGCTCCTCGGCAGCGCCCTGCACGCGCGCTCCAGGACGAAGGACTGCTCGAGCAGGGTTCCATACTGGCGCTTGAAGTTGGCGTAGTCCAGCCAGGGCCGTGTCGAGTCCGGGTTGCGCAGGATGTCCTGCTCGTAGATCTCGTCGGCGGGCGAGATCAGGAAGAGCTGCGGGTGGTTCGGCGGCGGCGCCTCGAGGTTGGCCATTATCGCGGACAGCGGCGAGCAGGCGGCGGAGTCTCTCTTCGGCTTGGACTTGCCCAGGGTGACGATGAACGGCGGCGTCAGGTTGCGCAGCAGCTCGCCGGGCATAATCGACGGGGCAGGTGGTGCGGCCTTGACAAGCACAAGCACAAGCAGGCAGAGAGCGAAGAGCGAGCGCACCGTCCGTCGCGCGCGCCGGGTGTGCAGAAGTGAGAGCAGCTCGCGCGTTCGTTGTGAGACGGCCCGAGCTGGGGTTTGCTTAGCGGCGCCGGCTTGACGTCGCTGCTGGCATAGCAGTGGGAGAGCTGCTTGCTGCTATGTGCTACCTCTAGGAGAACAACACCTTCTGCTATACAATAGCTGGTGATAGTTGTAGTCTACGGGAATACTGCACCAGAATATCACAGGGAATACCCGCAACTAATCAACCCATCCACACTGCCCTCCGCCAGGAATAGCCCACCATGTCGGGCAAGGTACATCTCAACAACAACATACATCTGCCTCACACTTACATACCAGCTAACACCTCCCCTCACAGGACCGCGAGCCCGTCTTCCCCACCCGTCAATCCCTCGGCCTCATGAAGTCGAAGCTCAAGGGCGCCCAAACCGGCCACGACCTGCTGAAGCGCAAATCCGAAGCCCTCACCAAACGCTTCCGCGACATCACCAAGCGCATAGACGAAGCGAAGCGCAAGATGGGCCGCGTGATGCAGATCGCCGCCTTCTCGCTGGCCGAAGTCACATACGCGGTCGGCAACAACACCATTGGCTACCAGATCACCGAGAGCGTGCGCCAGGCCAAGTTCCGCGTGCGCACCAAGCAGGAGAACGTCAGCGGTGTGTTCCTGCCGCAGTTTGAGAGCTTCCAGACGGAGGGTGGCAGCGACTTCCAGATGACGGGTTTGGGCAAGGGTGGACAGCAGGTGGCGAAGTGCAGGGAGACGTACACGAGGGCTGTGGAGACGCTGGTGGAACTGGCATCGTTGCAGACTGCGTTTGTGATCTTGGACGAGGTCATCAAGGTCGTGAACCGGAGAGTCAACGCCATGTATGTGTTTGATGCAGCATTCACTTGGTATCAACGAAAAATTACTAACACAAGGTCACAGTGAGCACGTTATTATTCCTCGCACAGAAAACACCATCAAGTACATCAACGGCGAGCTTGACGAGATGGACCGTGAAGAGTTCTTCCGACTGAAGAAGGTCAAGGGTGTCAAGGAGAAGGCCCAGGCTGCCGAGGAAGCCGAGAGGAGGAAGAAGCTGCAAGAAGAAAAGGAGAGCAACAAGGAGAACGGCGGCGAGAAACCTGTGCCTCAAGAAGAGACCAAAAATGTCCTTGGTGACGAGGGTGACGAGGATTTGATTTTCTGAGCGAGCATATTTGAGCGTTGTTTGATACCTTCAGCTGTAAGATTCACTAGATTTCTTCTAAGATGTAGAGCGCTGAGCGTCAATGTCATAGTCAGTGGCTGATTTTGGTATGCTATGGATCTACTGATTGAAATGCTGGCAGGAACAGATACCTGTGTCGCAACCACTGCATCTGGTGCTGAGATGCCATCAGATACGTTGGGAAGACGTCGATTGCTGTGGAATTATCTCTATGATAAGTCCAATAGTGTCTGAGCAAACAGCATTGCTAATAACTTGGAAGATCCTCCAGCCAATGCACGACGACCGGTGCAACATTTGCACGTAACAACCCTTAGCGAGTACCTGATTACCGTTCAATGGTTTGCTGCGGCTCACTACATTTCGGTCCTCTGATGCCTCGATTCTCTACTAGACATCGCACAAATCATAAAATGGCCGGTTCAAAAGTCATACTGTCATTGGCAAACGCTCTGGCTAATCCATGCAACTTGATGCAACCTGAATTGCAGACCGCAATGCTTATACACGTTCCGTTCTAAGAAATCGCACGCTCGTGATCGCCCTTGCGGCGGGAGTTACTGCTTGCCAGACTGCTGGGCCTGCTTGGCCTCTTCTGCCTGTCTCGCTAGCAGGGCCTCGGCGGCGATCTGCTTCTCGGTCTTGTCGTTGCCATGCGAGATCAGTCTGTTGAGGAAGCTGTTTGGGCGACCGGCGTAGTGACCCTCGGCTTCTGCGCGCTCGATCTCACGGTGGAGGTGGCCGGTGGTCTCCTCGTCCACGTCGTTCTCGTCGTGATCGTCGTTGAAGTCGGCTAGTAGGTGTCAGTAAGTTGGATATCGATCGACTACATGCGAGCATGTGAATGCAAGGTGTGCATACGGTTCTTGTCGTGCATGGAAAGCTTGCGCTTCAGCTTGTCCCTGATGCCGGACATGTCTGCTTTTGCTGTGTTTTGGAAAGGTGTTGTTTGGTGTAGTGACGAGTTGTGACGTCGTCAAGATAGATATATATCAGTTGGCGGGGAAGCTGGTCAGCTGGGGATTGGTATGGGCTCGCGGCGGATGTCAGGCGTGGTATGTCGCAGTTTCAGGCCAGCTGATGATGTTGGTAGGAGGAAGACAAGAGGCAGTGCCTGTGGAGGAATGCAGGTTGTTGGTGGCTCGGGTGGAGCACATGCAGCGACAAGTGGCAATGGGTGTGTGTGACGAAGCCATGCGTACCTTCCCGTCTAGAACGCTACACTGCCCCGCCATGGAGAACGCTGGAACCTCCACACTGCCTGCACGCCAACTCAGCCGAGCGCGCGGCACCAAGAAGCACGGTAGATCCGTTTCCCGCCGCCAATCGAAGATTCACTTCCGTGGAACAATCGCGCCACATCGCCAACTCACGTGCGCCCATCCGTGCTATCGTCTACCTGCTTCGGCGACTCCGGCCTGAGGTATTGCAAAGAGCAAGAGAGACAATCTGTCACGCAGCCTCGTAAAGACTCAGGGAGCACATGTACAGTAAGCAAGCACCATCCTGCCACGCGACGCGCCAGACACCCACTTCAGACTCCACTCACGCAAACTTGGATCTGGGCGTCACGCATCGCCAGTAACCGGGCACCGCTACAGCCCTATCGAAGTATGTTTGTTCCACCTCGTGGCCTAGGCCCAATCGCTTGCATATGGGTGGCCTTTTGGCGTGATCACCGAGGCTAAGGAAAGCGTCTGCAGACAAATAACAACAAGCTTTCCGACCGCTTCTGGATCGTCCCCGGTGATAATAATGATACACGAGGTCTTGCTGGCCCTCTCTGGCCACCCGTCACCACTGTTCGATAAGAATATTGCTGGTGAAAACATTTCACACGATGGCGTCCCTCTCCTCTCACCCTCCGAGCAAGCACTGCTGCAGTCCATTGGACGGCTGTCAGAGTTGCATCGCGAGCTCAAGAGTCAACTAGATGCTATCGCTCTCTCGCACCATTCGACAGTATGCCGTGCAGCTGCAAATTCAATTCGCCAGATTCACCTAGCACGTTTCCAGAAAAAGATTTTGGACGTCGAAAGCAGGATTCTTACCAAAGATGCCAGTATCGTAGGCGCTTACGAAATTGTGCCGCTTGCATCGGTCGTAGGAGAGTTTGATGTGTGGCACAGGCGAATTGGCTGGTATTGGGATCTGACATGTTTCATGCGGCCGGTTCGCAGCTCACAGCGCGGCGAGGAATGCTCTGGTGCTTCTCTTATTGACAAGTTACGTACCGAAGCTCAGACTGGTTTCCCTGACCTCGAAGAAAGTGCGACGGAGCTATCAAGGGTTGCTGAAACAGCGTGGCTCCGGCAAGTTTCTTCGTGGATCATGCACGGCAAGCTGCCTGTTCACGGGGCGGATGACTTTTTCATCAAATCCGGTGGCGACAGCATCGATGGTGGAGTCGCTCGCTTCAGAAAAGACAATAGCCTCTTGCCAAAATTTGTCCTGCCGGCCACAGCTTCCTCGATCTTATTTGTTGGAAAGTCAATCCATCAAGTGCGACACTACGATCAGCAATCGCAGATTCATGCCAAGTTGCAGGCTCCTGGTGTTCATTATAGTCAGCTTGCAAACGCTCATCTGAAGCACCTTTCTTCTCTGTCACTGCCGATTGTACCTGCACAGATGGCACGAGCTGTGTCTGTCATCCGCAGGTCGCTCTCGCAGAACATCCTACAACATTTACTGCCACTTGAAGATATCATGGTCTTGCTATCGTGCTTGCGCCGCTACTTCTTGCTGGAAGATGGAGAATTCACTCTTGCTCTCGTACAGGAAGCTGAAGCACGAATTCAGGCACGCTGGCAAAGCATGGGGAAATTGCTCCAGCAAGACCCGATCAAAGCACTTCAAGGGCTTGCAATCAAAGAGGCCGAGCTCAACCAAACTCTCGGCCAGACATGGAAAGCATTGGCAATGCGCGACGACACTGAAGAAGATCTCGCCTTTGACTTCGCGAGGAAGAACATCACTTTATCGCTTCCTCGGAAAAGTAGCTCCCGTCCGACAACGTCAGATTCCATCACGGCTGCCAGCCCACAGGTGTCGAGTATTGCGTTCAACGATACATTATTTCCGAGCGCTGCAGACCTCATCCTTGAGATTACTCCTCCACTCGACTTGTTCATCTCAAAGCGAGAGGTCGAGACATATTCCGCGATCAGTGCTTACCTCACATCTGTAAGACGCGCTCACTTGCGTTTGGCGGATCTGTGGAGGCGAACACCAGTGCGGCGAGAACATCCAGCTCCACCGGGACCGCGTAGTAATGCCACGGAGGCTGGTCGTGCAGCACAGGCGCCTGCTAGAAAGCGGGCTTCGAGACGTGCTGTAGCAGCGCGGAGAGTCTGGGCAACATGCAGCGCTGCAATGTCCCTACTCTCAGAGACAGCGGCTTATATGGAAGGCGAAATTATCAGGTGTTCTTGGGAATGCTTTGAAGTTTGGTTGAAAGAGCCTGCAGACGCAACTGACAAGACCGAGGGCGCACAAACAGATCTCGATGCTGCATCACAACCCGCCCAGCGAGATCCCGAAACCCTAGCTGCAGGACACCGTGCTTTCCTCGCCGCTCTCACTTACGCTCTTTTCTTGACAGATGTCCCATACACTAAGGAACTACGCTCGCTACTCAATAACGTCGACCAGCTGATCGCACTGTTCATCCGCTTGCTGGACGTACAGCAAAGGATCGACGTCGATCAAGACGCCGGTCTTGAAGTCGCGCACATCGAAGAGGACGAGAAGAAGATTGCTCTTGAGCTCGATCGTGCCAGGAAACGAGTCGACAGTGATCTCAAGTCCGTCATCAACAGGCTGAGACAACTGGATCATGAACGAATTGGAGCTGGTAGATATCTTGATCTCAGTCGCGTTGAGACTGGCGGTTTTGAGCCGTGGAAGGGAGGTGGAGTGGATCGGCTGCTGATGAAGTTGGAGTTTGGAAGGGTACGAGACGATGGCTATGGCTATGATATTATTTGAGCAGGCAATGAGTAGAAATAAGCTTGGAAGTGCTTCGAAAAGGCTTGCTCGACAGCGATGTTGTGATCACTTAGCGTCTGCGATCAAAATGGTATAGAACGTGAAGTGCAAGTGCCCTGGCATGATCCTTACTCTCTCATATTTAACGTATTTTTCATAACCGAGGAACGTGGTGTTCAATGCAGCATTCAATTGTTTGTTGTAGCCCAAAGAACCGACATGCCAAGACATTGGTCGATTAGCCTAGCCATCTACTTTCCAGCACAACATCAGACAACTTAGACCTTCACGAATATACAGGGTATTTATCAACACGAAATTAAAAAAAATTCGCCAACTAACGGATCGTGGCTACTTCATCTTTGGCGTACCATCGCAAACTATCGCAATAAAGACGCCTAGCCCTGTGCCCATACCACATTAACAAAAAGATGGCTCAAAGCATGACTTCCCAACCCCCAAATCTCATACAAAGCTCTGAGCTACCACCTGCCCAGCCAGACTATGTTCTACGCGGCCATACCGCTCAAATCCACTGCGTCCACTTTCTCCGGCAGAATCTGCGTTTACTCACTGGAGACGCGGACGGCTGGGTTGTCTTGTGGAACTTTGCAGTCAAACGACCTGTAGTTGTCTGGAAAGCTCATGGAGGACCTGTGCTTGGGGTTGGGAGTTGGGGAGTAGAGGAGGAGAATATCATTACGTGGGTCTGCCTGAGAGTTGCGACGCGATGAGTGGCATGGCTAACTGATTGATCGCAGACACGGAAGAGACAACAAACTTCTAGTGTGGCAGCTACGAGAAGCGGACGAAAAGACTTTTTCCAAAGTGCTGCCCATAGACGATGCGACGACGGAGCGAAAGCAGCCCTGGCTACTGCACAGTTTGGATGTCAACGCGCTGAACTTCTGCTCTTTCGCTATGAGCCACATGCCACCGTCGCCATCATCAACACCGCAAGACAACTCTGCTTCGCCCACTAATCCAACGCAACCTTCAATCCTGGTTGCTGTCCCTGGTGTGCAAGACGGCCTGATAAGCATCACCACCCTCCCGGCCGCAACTCGCTTCGCCACAATCCCGCCTCCCAAAGACACCAGCACCGGCATGCTAATGGCAGTGAGCCTCCATTTCCCACCCAAAGCAACCTCACCTCTCGTCGCCGCGGGCTACGAAAGCGGCCACGTTGCCCTCTGGCGCCATAACATTTCTACAAACAGATGGGAAACCAGTTATCTGCACAAATCTCACTCGCAGCCCGTGCTTTCGCTCGACGTGGCGCCGAGCATAGGTTGCTTCTTTTCTAGCTCTGCGGACGCGATCGTAGCGAGGCACCCACTCGTGAACGATGGCGAGACGGAGACCAAAGTCTTGCAGACGAAACACGCGGGCCAGCAGTCGCTGTCAGTGCGAGGCGATGGCAAAGTCTTCGCCACAGCGGGCTGGGACGGACGGATGAGAGTTTATGCTGCGAAGGGCTTAAAGGAGGTTGCGGTGCTGAAGTGGCATAAGGAGGGGTGCTATGCTACTGCCTTCGCGGACATCTTGGATGTCCAGTCGAGGACATCGAACGACGATGGCACTTTGGCGCGACGGGAGCTCACGGTCGCACAACAACGAGCGTTCAATTCACAATCGACGCATTGGCTTGCGGCTGGTAGTAAAGATGGAAAGGTGTCTTTGTGGGACATATACTAGATGAGAATGTACAATGATTGTTGAATTTGTGCAACGAAGCTATGGGTATCTTCAGTGGACTGGCGCCAGATAGGCGAGCGAAAACAAGAAAAAGCAAAATGACTATGACTATGGTAGCATGCAGACTCAGCCCAAGTTGAACTCGCTGGCTCCTCCCATTTTCCTTCCCATGGCGTGCATCTTCTTCCTCGCTTCTTGCTCGTCCGTCATCTCCGGGACGTCCAGATCGGCCTCGGCGTGCGAGCGCTTGCCGTCGCCAGATCTGGCGCTGGCCTTGCCGGCTTCGACGCGGCGGGCTTGCCTCATCTTCGCGCCGTCTTCCTTGCCGGGTCTGAGACCTGGGACACGGATGGCACCAGGCTTGTCGCGGAGAGCGAAGGCTTTCGCCAAGTGTCCGAGGTGCAGCTGTTTCATGTCGAAGATGCCGCGCTCAGCGGCAACGTGAGTAGTATAGGCACGGATGTGACTCTGGTAGGCTCTGCGAGCTTGCTCGAGGTGTCTGGGGTGTTCTGTCGTCCAGCGTTCGCATTCGATCTGCCACTCGGTTGCTGCCTGCTCCCACTCACGGTTGTTTACGACACCAGACGTAGCAGAGAAACCCTTCTTGAGCAACTCGTCGGCGTCGTGGTGCGTCAGATTACGTGGGCGGCCTTCCTTCAAGATCTCGACGTAACCTTCTTCGCAACCAGGTTGGAGGAAGATCATGGCGCGACCTTCTTTACCGGCACGAGCTGTACGACCCACACGGTGGAGATGGTCTTCCTTGCTGAATGGAGGGTCGTATTCGATGACAAGGTCGACGTTCGGCAAATCGAGACCACGAGATGCCACGTCGGTACAAACCAGCACGGCAGCGTCAGTACATTTGCTGAAAGCCTTCAACGCGGCGGTACGAGTGCTCTGTTGCAAGGAACCGTGGAGACGGAAGATCTGAATGGGGTTTTCGTTGGTCGAGAAAGCGGCAGCCGGTCCGTGAGTGCGCGTTTCGGGGATGGTGTTTCCTTGGGGAATCTTGTCTGTGCGAGCTTGCTTGGGCATCCTCAACTCCTCCTTCGGGTCGTCTTTGTCGCTCTTCTTCTCTTTGGCTGTGATGTCGTGAGAAAGAATCTCGAAATGGAAATCCACGCTGTCTGCGCAGCTAATGAACACAATACACTTCATGACGCTTCCCTTTCGCTTGAAAGCCTGTTTGAGAGCAGCCACGAGCGTCACAAGTCTCTGCTTGGGTGGAACGATGGCATAGCTCTGCTTGAGTTGTGCGGGCGCAGAGAATGCCTGATCGGGTACTGTTCCATCTACACCTTCTACGCGCTCTGAAGCGTCCACTGCAATGGTGATCGGGTCGTGGAGTGCGATAGATTTGAGCTGTTCGATATCCGCTTTGATCGTGGCCGAACAAAGCACGGTGTTTCGCTTTTCGGGCAGTCCAGGAATTTCAATTTCTTGTGCTTTCCTTGATCGCAAGTTCAAATTGCTGACAATCTTCTGAATGTCCTGGTCGAAACCAAGCTCCATCAAACGATCACCTTCATCGAGCACCAACCATCTGACTCTGCTCACGTCCAAAACCTCGGTGTTGTGCAAGTGATCTGCCAATCTACCAGGTGTAGCCACCAAAATGTTCACACCCTTCCGTAACCGTGCTTTTTCTGACTGCTTTCCCTCTCCACCAATGACAGTGCCTCCGACAATCCAGTTGCAGCAAGAAAGGAGGCCTTCCAGGACAGTCTCAATCTGCCTGCTCAGTTCACGGGTGGGAGCCAGGATAAGCGCAAAAAGACCACTCTTCCTGTCAAAGTTGCGGCCTTCTGCCTTCATCTGTTTAGAGATATCGCAGATTCGCTGCACAATGGGAAGCAAGTATGCCAGTGTTTTACCAGAACCGGTCTCTGCCTGGATGAAAGCATCGTTGTCTGTTTTACACAGCTCTTGGAGAGACTTTCGTTGAATGCCGGTCGGAGCCTTAATCTCCAGCTTGTTCATGAGGTGACCTGCAAGTCGTGTGGACAGTCCAAGATTTGTGAATGTGGCCAACTCGTCGGTCAAAGGTGCGTTCGAAGGTTCAACTGGGGTGTCGTCTTCAGGCGCTGCAGCGGGCCTTGGAGCCTTCGCAGCCGGGTTGTATGTGAACAAGGAGGAAATGACTTCGCCGGTGGTCGACTTGGGCAGCACCTCGCGCTCACTAGGGGCTCTTCCTCCAGGTCGTGGTCCAGTCCTTGCGGGCTTGAATCCCTCATCGTGCTTGTCTGTCCTCGGCCTCTTGGAAGGCTGTCCGTCGGAACGAATGTACTCTTCTTTCTGGCCACGCGCATTTCCATAGTCCGGTGTCTTGCCCGTCGCCCTCTCCTCGGCCTTCATGCGTCCCCATTGCGCCGACTTCCTCGCAGTGAGGCGGTCCTTCCAGCTGCCGCCCTTGAACGCTTTCTTGGGCGCCTGGAAGGCGTCTGTGGGCAGCTCAAAGTTGAGGAGCATGCCATCGTCGGCCATGTTGCTGGATGTACGATCGCGGTATGCGATATGTGTTGGTAGCACAGAGAGAATATACTCGGGCGCGCAAAGGGCAACTCTCAAAAAAATGCGGATGCAAGCCTCTTCGGGCTAGACGCTGGCTAGACGCTTGCCCCGCAGGCAGAAAGTTAGAACATTGAAAGCTTCGGCCGGTGCATGAGCGTCGGTATGTATACTTTTGGCTTTAGTCGATCAACTGAGCTAAGCTGTGGCATTGAATTGCTGTTGCTATGCTCGAATGTTCGGCGTATACAGCTTCACAGACACACATCAAAGCTCTCACCAAGCCTCGTAAGATATTTGCGCGCCATGACATGCGGTGCCTGTTAGGAGACAGTAGGTGATAACTTCACTTCATCATATTCTTATCTCCCTTTCCATAGCCTCGCATCGGCAACTTTTCATTGAACCAGACTCTCGCCAGTCGCTCTACCATATCAACAACCATGGCCCAGCGCATAGCCAGACCGACTGCCTTCGCCAGCACCATATTACCGACGAGGCAGCGCATGGTGTTTGCGAAACCAAACCTGCTGTCAAGATCAATTCACATCTTCCGCGACGTTCAACCTTTGCGCTCGCACCGTCGCCAGCTCCTCCTCAATGGAAGCACCGTGGGCCTCGTGCCCACCATGGGCGCCCTGCACAAAGGCCACATCTCTCTCGTTAGACAAGCCGCCGAGGAGAACAGTCATGTCTTCGTGACCGTCTACGTCAACCCCACGCAATTCGGAGTGAACGAGGATCTAGACAGCTACCCAAAGACATGGGACTCGGATCTGGCGCAACTGAAAGAGCTGGACGCAGAATTGGAAAAGGCGGGCAAGGGTAGGCTCGAGGCTGTCTTCGCGCCTACTACCAAGACCATGTATCCCACTCTGCCGCCGGACTCGACACTGCCTGGCACGGGCTCCTTCGTCACTATCACTCCTCTGGCAAATCTGCTGGAAGGCAAGAGCAGGCCAGTCTTCTTCCGCGGCGTTGCGACTGTCTGCACGAAGCTGTTCAACATCGTCGAGCCGGAGCGCGTATACTTCGGCCAGAAAGATGTGCAGCAGACCGTCATCATCAAGCGCATGGTTCAAGACCTGCACCTGAACACAGAAGTACGGATCGGCCCTACAGAGCGCGAGAAGGATGGTCTAGCAATGAGCAGTCGCAATGTCTACCTTGGCGAGCGCAGAAGGAAAACAGGACTCGTGCTTTCCGTGGCTCTAGGAGCTGCCAAAGCTGCATACACAATGGGCAAGACCCAGAGAGACGACATATTGGCGTTGTCATGGGACGTGACAAACATGATGAATATCAAGCAGGACGAGCTGCCAGAGACCGAGCGGGTGCAGTTCGAGGTAGACTACATCTCTCTGGCGGACCCTGATACTCTTGAAGAAGTCGAAAGGGTGGATCCGAAGAAGGGTGCTATTCTCAGCGCAGCTATCAAGATGTTGCCATTGCAAGCTACAAAGGAAGGAGAGAAGTTGGGCTTGGGTGGCGACAAGGTGCCTGTAAGACTCATCGACAACCTCATTTTGGAGCCTCGTGAGCTTTGAGTGAGAGTTAGTATGTGGTGGAGCTATAGGAGTCAGCGTAGTTTCTCCGGTATCTAGAGCTGATAAATTTTGGAATACTAGCCATTACAATAGCCAAGAAATTATTTGTATCTGAAGTATAAGCATGATTCATTGTTGAGATGGTAAGCATGAAACCACAGCGTAAATCGAATCCAACCACGGGCGAATCGGAACACATGCTCCAACCAAATGGCTAGTGAACAGCAGACTAATCTTTGTCCACATGCGCGACTTCCTGTCTCTCCTCAGACGCCGTATCCGCGTGATCAGCCTTCTTCACGCCAGCTTCGGGGTCGACCACTGAGTTGCCACGACTTGCAGCCAGAACGCGGTTGGGGTTTTCTTCCAAGAGCTTCGCGAAGTGCTTCTCAGCATCCCAGACCCAGGGCGAGTCCGCCTCGAACAGCAAGTCGATTTCCTGCAGTGTGTCAGTGTCTATGCGACTATGAATTCGGCTGAAGAAGAGATGTTCGTACCTCGAGTGTTCTCTGGTTGGTCTCAGGGTAGAGAGCCCATACCATGGGGATGGTGATGACGTTGGCTGCGCCGAAGATGTAGCTGGGAAGTAAAAAGTCAGTTTCGCAGCGTGAGGTGGAGTCGGCGATATCAACTTACAGTGTCTTCTCTCCAATCGCGTTAAACATGACCGGGCACAGCAGAGTAAGCCATCCGTTGCCGATACCTGGGTGATGTCAGTAAAAATACCTCGACGGACTGCAGGTATTCAAATACTCACTCCAACCAACAACACCGAAGGCGTTGCCCTTTGCGCGAACCTCCAGAGGGAAGATCTCAGCCGGGTACAGCCAAGGGACAGTGAGCCACGTTGCACCGAACACGAACGTGAATATGTACACAAAGCTGGCCGCAGCAGCACCATATGAGTTGGCTGCTGAGATATTGCCGGCTTCACGCGCATCCAGACCAAGACGAGACATGCCGCCAGCGAGGAACATGGCGATGCCTTGGCCGATGGATCCCCAGTATCTGCTGGATGTTAGTGATGTGGACATATGACCGTAGTGCGAGCAATGACGGCTTACAGCGTGTATCGACGGCCAATTCGATCAAGCGTGAAGACGCAGATGAGTGTCGAGAACATGTAAAATATGTTGTTCAAACCGCTGATCCATCTGTGCAAAGGTTGCGTATGTTAGTGAGAGTTTCTGCGGTTTGAACTTTGTGTTAGACGGCACGTACTGGCTCTTTTCGCTGTCGAAGCCAGCAATACGGAAGATCGTAGGAGCCTGCCGATTTTGTTAGCATGGTCGACATAGTCAAATTCAATCGCTCAGTTTCAACTCACATAAACAGTTACGCCTGCAATGCCAACCCATTCTTGCATGATCTGCAGCCAAATGACGAGCTGTACGCGACGGCCAGTGTGCAGTTTGCCGCTGCCGACACCAAACAGCATGGAAAAATAGGTGTTCGAGCGCGCCGTCTGGCGCTCATGGATGACGCTGCTCTTGATGTCCTGGAACTCTGCTTCGGCCCTGACGGCATCGTTTCCTTCGCTACCGCGCAAACGGCGGAGGATGTATCGCGCTTCTTCGTCTCGTCCAACTTTTGCTAGCCAGCGAGGACTTTCCGGGAAGAACCAGCAGATACCGAACAGGATAAGTAGTGGGATGATCTGGAATGCGATGGGAAACCTCCAGCGGATCGCAGAGTTTCCATTGTCGATGAAACTTAAACCGAATTCGAGCCAGTACGCGACCTAAGGCTTGTCAGAATGTTCTTCAGCCACTCTTCACTTTATCTATACTTACCACTACACCAAAGATATTGAGCGTAAATTCGATGGCGATGAATTGACCTGCAGATTGAAAGGTAGAAGTCAGCCAAGCGTCCCGGACAAACATCATGTCGCCATATCATCCAAGCCAGGGCCACCGAGCGACGAGTAAGAACACAGGTCGAAGTTACAGGGATGCCAAAACGCTAATGATAGTACCCCTGATAAAGCGACGCTCCGATCGTTGGGTATAGATGTACAAGAGGTCAAAATGGCCACTGAGATGCTGAGGTCATCCCAGCAGTATCGCAATGGCATGCGTGCCAGCACCATCAGCCATGGACATTGACCTATCCATGTTTGCTGCTGAGATACGGCTATACGATGTATCATTCTCTTACCTCTAGAAGTGTGCTCGGCTGTCTCAGTCGCCCATACAGGAACGATGGCGTTCTAGATCAAGGACCAACCGTCAGCTTGCATTCAGACCTGTCCATTATGATGTAGACGATACTCACCAGTACGCCAGTTCCCCAGCCGTTGATCAGACGCGCAAAGATCATCCAGATGTGGTTCTGGGCTGAGCATTGCAGCGCGGCACCCAGAATCGCCCACGCGGCTCCAAAAGCAATCGTACGCACACGTCCGATCTTGTCACCAACCCATCCGCCAACGAGACAGCCGACAAGGGTCCCAAGGTAGTATACTGAGACCTGGAGGGATTTATTAGGCCTTATGTGGAAGCTTTGACAAAATTCGGACATACAATTCCTCCTTGAAGAAGCGAATCCGTAACGACAACCTCGCCCTGTTCATCGATGGTTCCGAACTTCATGAGTCGTACATAATCCTTCGCGACATTGACTCCCTTTTTGCGCGTCTCTGTCAGTCTCTGGGATCTCGCGATCGGGGGGAAGTAAGGAAGTCATACACCCATCATACCCCTGCGTTCGTTAGCGAAATTTTACATCCAGAATTACCACGAATACGTCTTACTGATCATAACCAAAGAAGAAGATCGATAGGGCCGCAACTGAGTTGATAGCAATCAGTAGCGACCTCTTCTCTAGCTTGTCGGCTACACGCCATCCCGATAGTTGATCCATGACAGCTGTCCCTTTCAACAGTCCGAACGACAAGTCCTGCTCCCGCTTACAGGAGAATGGAAAGGAAGATGAGATGCGCAATGCAAAAAGATTACTCACGTCACGCGTGCGCACGAGGGACTACATCGCGCACTTTATATTGCCCGTCTCCACGTGCGCGAGCGCGAGGGGAAAACCGTTTGTTCCCGATGACATGTGGTCCCGGAACATGGCCTGGTGAGATTTATCCCAAGGAAATGGGTTCGACATGCCCAAAGCAGGATTCCGGGAACCAAGCTCGCACGAATCGCACACAAGCGAGTCGAACGAACGCTTGGTTGACGCCGATGACCCACTCGACTCCACTGGGGATCAGCGCGGAGCGTGGAGTTTTGGTTTTCTTCAAAAGCCGATGTTACATGATAGGATGCCGATGATGGGCTGGAGATTTTGAGATTGAGTTTGTCTTACCTTTAGTCGTGACATGTGGCATCTAACCATGCTGTCACTCGATATACAGTATGTACATGGTTAGAGGTCAAGATGTATAACTGGCATCCTTGCAATTCCGTTGTTGTGTATGGCTGCAGACTGTCGGAGTTCGCCATTGCAAGAGTTAATATATGCTGGACGACAGTATTTGGCGCCACCGACGTAAGCTCACATTCGCTCATCAAAGCCGACCGCCCTTCGAACGATAGCAACAACTCAGGATCGTTCCAGCGCCAGTGTGGCTGCTGGCAACACCTTCCATTCTTCGATGATGTCCACTTGGTTTTGCGGTGACATTTTCAACAAAGGCTATTCGCAAATCATTGAAGAATTGCTACTCGGCAGCATCCAGAGACAAGTTGTGAGGTTTCCCGAACGTAGGCTAAACATTCGGAAGATCTGATACCTCAAAGCTTTCTTGCTACGCTTGTTGATTCTATAGAAATACAAGACTAACATGTCCGGTAATTGGATCAGACTGTGTTTCTTTCTATCATCTGAGCTAAGTGAGAATAAGCATGTCAAATAATCATCTCGTGTATAGCAGATCTCATAGATCTCAGCATTGATTGTTCTACTTCCAGTATATCAGATGATATTGCACCGCCCGCTAAGAAATGTATGAACTTCGAGGCTACATGTATCTCGGTGGTTTCGTAGTTCAACCTAAATTCGGCTATACAATCCCGGCCAATACCGTGAAGATTATCTTGACTATTCACTGTGCATCGTACGAAAGAAGCGTGCACTTAATGGATTAGCCAAACTACCATTTAGGCGTTTTCACCGGATACCTCTCCAGGTGAGCTGTATAATTAAATAACTCCACATCGTGCTTTTCATGGAAAATAAAACGTGATTACAGGTATATGCGAACTAGAACGAATCTCAGATATCCCAACCCCTAACCCTTGCCAACTGCTACTTTCCTTCTAACAAAGCCAGTCGGTCGCCGTAAGTCCGTAGGATAGATGCATAGTGATTGATCAAACATAATCGTATTAGTACTCAAGAAGGTCAAAGTGTCTGGCCCTTCTGACGAGGCTGAGAGAGCAACCAGGACAGAGGCGCAGCCAAGAAATGCAAGGCTGTATTTCTGGCGATCTTGCTCGCTAATGCGCTTCGCTTACCCCTACTATTGCATTACGTCCATTATTTGCGATCAGGGCTCACTTCGTCTGACCGATCAGCAGTACAATCTCAATGGTCTAGAACACGGCGCATCCAGGTCGCTGAAGTGAAAAAGACGGCAAAGACGAATGGCAGCGGCAGGCTGAAGCGCGCGATTGCCCGTGCTCACTAATTCAGGTGCTCGCGCAACGGTGAGAGTAGCTTCCAACCCAACACCAAAACTTGCCCTGAATCACAATCGACCACGACTGTATAGCAGGCAAGAGAGAAGCGATGGACAACGGGATTTCAAATTGCCGCTCAATTTACGGAAACAGTAGAAGCAGATGTTCCACATTCGCGAGTCGCCAAGCTGGCCGAGAACTCAAATGCGCGCCGTTACGCTCGTTCCGTGGGTCTTCCCGACGGACATCCTCACGGTTGAGATCGGATCTCTTCAGACGCGACCATGCAATTACGCGATCATGTTCTCCTAGCAGCGCAAGGCACGTGGCCAAGATCACGAACCGCTCGCAGACCTCTCGCAGCCCAGTCCGCACATGAAGAACGAAGAGCTGCCCTTCTCTCCAAGACTTTGCCCAGATCCGGAACTCCGCAGTCCCTATACAACCGTGCTTAACATTATTGAGCCGCATCCACCTAACCATACGAGCCGGCGGCTTGTCTTGCTTTGCAAGCCTCAGAGACAACTCTTTGCGGCTATAGCCAAGGCAATCCCAAGAGCTGATTTGTGGTGGAACCGCCACAAGCTCCCAATTCTGGCAACTATTCCAAGACCAGTCCAATTTTCCGGCTCCATGTACATGCAGATCTATGCGAGTCTTGACGCTTGAGTTTGAAAATAGACACGGACGCTACAAGCACCCATATGGTTGACGAGAAACAGATCCTGCCGTGTGTAGTTGAGGGCGCCTGACATCTTGGTGATGAATAGCCCTGCTCGAGTGCAGCCTCGCGGAGAGACTGCTATAAATGAACAGGTATGTGAAGATGTAGGTATGTCCTACTCTACAGTCTCACGTCAATACTCTATTCTTTCGTTTTGCCTTAGGCACCGCATTTGCATGATGAAGTTCTTGTCAGCCTGCCAATTTGGCACTACTCTCGTCCTTGCTTTCAGCTGTCTCATTTCCGCTGCTCCAAACCCCTATGCTGTTGAGCTGCGACAAGCAACCAGCACTCGTGTCGCTGATTCTGCATGCACCAACGGACCGTTCTCAAGAGCTTGCTGGCAAGCAGGCTACAGCATAGCCACCGACTTTGACAACAAGATCCCTCCGAATGGCCGTGAGCGTGTCTACAATCTTGAGATCACCAACGCTACTATGGCTCCTGATGGTTTCGAGAAAATAATGTTTCTGATCAATGGGGCGAGCCCGGGCCCGACCTTGGAAGCAAACTGGGGAGACACTATGGTTGTCAATGTCAAGAACAGCCTTCAGCACAATGGTACCTCGATGCACTGGCATGGCGTTCGAATGCTCAACAGCTGCCAGCACGACGGCGTCAACGGCGTGACCGAATGCCCGATTCCACCTGGAGGGACTGTTCAATACAGGTTCAGATGCACGCAGCATGGTACTAGCTGGTATCACTCTCATTTCTCGGCGCAGTACGGTGAAGGCATTGTTGGGGCTATCGTAGTCCACGGACCGGCATCGCAGAATTACGATCACGACCTGGGACCATTGACGTTGACCGACTGGTTTCATGATACTATTTTCGCATTGAACGTCCGGGCTCTCCACAGCACTACTGGGCCACCTATTCCTGACACTGGTCTCATCAATGGTACTATGAAGGGTGCCTCTGGGGGCAAGTACCACGTCACGACGCTGAAAAAAGGCAAGAAGCATCGCCTGCGACTCATCAATACGGGCATCGATAACAACTTCCACGTCTCAGTCGATTTTCACAATCTCACCGTGATAACTAGCGATTTTGTCCCTATCAAACCTTACACCACATCATCTATCTCGATCAACATTGGCCAGCGATACGATGTTATCATTAACGCCAACCAGGAAGTCGACAACTACTGGCTAAGAGCGGATGTAGCGACAGGATGCGGTAGGAATCGGAACCCGAACAATATCAAGTCGATCATCCGATATGAAGGCGCCCCAGAGGAAGAGCCAACGACGCAAAACACTATCACTAAGTCTACTGCTTGCTACGACGAGAGCGTTGTACCGTACGCACCGAACACAGTCCCACAAGCCGAGTTCAGGAATGCCATCAGCCATCTGACTATGGATTTCAACGTATCTACCGTCAACGGTCCTCTGGTGCAGTGGCTCATCAACGGCTCAGATATCCGCGTCGACTGGAGCAAGCCAACGCTCGAGTATGTCCAAGATGGTAACTACACTTTCGAAGATAAGATGAACGTCTTCGAGATCAACAAGAAAGATGAGTGGGTCTTTTGGTACATTCAGACAGTGCAGGGAGATCCTGTCAACCTCCCCCACCCTATGCATCTTCACGTAGGTCTCCTCCCACTCGTCGTCAGATGAACATCGCTAACACTGCCTAGGGTCATGGTAAGCTCTCTAATACCGTACCGCGATCGACTCTACATTCTCTGAGTGAGTCTAAGCGGCGGATTCATGCTGATATATCGTCCCAGACTACTATGTGATTGGTCAAGGCTCCGGAGTATGGGATGGTAGCGAGACCGGTCTCAAATTCAACAACCCGCCTCGCCGCGATACCGCGCTTCTCCCTGCAGGCGGCTGGCTGATCATGGGCTTTCCCGCCGACAACCCAGGAGCCTGGCTCGTCCATTGCCAGTGAGTGCAATAGCGAATACCTACTTCGTACCGAAAAAGACTGACATTTCGACCAGCATCCCATGGCATGTCGGTCAAGGCCTAAGTTGGCAATTCCTCGAGCGCAAGGACGAGATTTTGAGCACACTCGGCGATTTATCTAGCTTCAATAGCAACTGCGACAGCTGGCGGAAGTACTGGGATGTCCCTGCTAATCCTGATCGGCCCTACGAGATGGATGATTCAGGATTGTAAATAGTCTATAATTCGTAGACTTTAAGCTCTTAGTAGACTTGAATACCTTAGGTAGAGCCTTAGGTAGAGCCTTAGGTAGAATACTACGACGTATCTAGAGTCTGTCTGTAACGACTGAGATAGATTTCTAGTTAATCTCTCTAAGTTACTCCTATTAGAATGGTAGCATGGAAAGCCAAGCTACAGTAGTCTTTCTGCAGGATCACCCTTCGAGCCCGCTGACCAAAGCCGGAGGCTAACACGCTCCGATGTCGCTGTTGTTACAATTGGTGATCTGCTTCCTCGAGGATTTGCAGCGAATTTATGGCAGACCGTAATCTCTCGTCTGCCACTCTTACTTCCTATGGATATTCTTATCATCACCCTGGTCTCGACTGAAAATGTTGCGCCTTCCAGACGAGCTTATCCTTCTTGTGGCAGCGCAGCTCCAATCTGACTCAGATGTCAGCGCATACGCAAGGACAAACCGAAGACTGTTTTCGTGTATCGACGATTATCTCTACCACCGCGATGCACAGAGATCTACCTGCTGGGCATTAGAATGGGCTGTCGAATGTAGAATGCAGCGCACAGCAACAAAAGCGGTTGAAGCGGGTGCAAAAGTCTCGATGGATCTTTTAAGGACACCATGCGGCCTGAACGACACAGATATCTCAATGGTCAAACTCCTTCTGGATCTGGGCGAGTTTGACGAAGGTTCGAGAGACGAGGAAGGATGGACGCCTCTGTGGTGTGCTGTAGCCGCCGGGCACTATAAGTACGTGTCAGCATCCCTCAACTCTGGCCAAACAGATCTTCGATCTCGGGATGCATTCGGAGCCACATTGCTCCATCATGCCGCGTATGGCGGGCACGAAGCAACTGTCAAACTCCTGCTAGAGTCAGCTACTATCGATGCTGATGCACGTGCTAATAATAGCAACACACCTTTGACATACGCTGTATGGAAGGGACACGAGGCAATCGTCAAGCTCTTGCTCGACTCAGGAAAAGTCGATATAAACTCGAAAGATAATAAAGGCACTTTATCGACAGCTGCGTTTCAGGGAAATCATTCAATAGCCAAGCTTCTGCTAGATGCAGGTCTATCGGAGTGTGATTTGAGGGACGAATGTGGAATGACACCTCTCTCGCGAGCTGTAGCGCAGGGACATGAGCTTGTCACGCGGCTATTGATAAACTCAGGAAGGGTCGACATCGATTGTCGTGACAAGTTTGTCCGTACGCCTCTGTGGTACGCTATTGCTGGGGGACACGATGCGATCGCGAAACTTCTGCTTGACACAGGCAAAGTCGATATCTATTTACGAGATAATTGCGGGAACTCCTTGCTCTTCCTAGCTGAGCGCGCGCATGAGACGACTGTCAAATTATTACTAGAATACTGTATCTACATGTATTAGTTCATACTATAACGTTACTAGTGTAATTGTTATAGGCCTGGATTCGAACTTAAGACCTGCAGCCGCTCCTATCTAAGGTATCGTCGGGATAGCGCACCTCGGCTAGTCCTGCCTTAGCGCACCTATAACTTTATACGTATTCTCGCGCTGTTCTTAGATAATTATCTCGTTTCTCGTATTTTACATAGAATAAACCTTATATTACTATAAAGCTAGAAAGATAACGTTATAATACGTTAAGTTGAGTTAGATAAAGTTAGTAGAATCTCTTTAATTTCTTCTTCTTAATAGCTTAAGAGAGATAGTTTAATCTAGATTTTCAAATTAGAATTTAATTATCTAAAAAATAAACAAAGTTAGTTTTTTATAAAGCTAAGAGATTCTTTAACTTTTAGCTCTAAATAACTAAATAAAAGAAAAACTTCTAAGATAACTATTAAGATTAAGCTAACGTGCTAGTAGGGGAAGTAGGCTATACCTGAAAGTAGGCTACTTTTAAGCTTTTTTTTAGAAAAATCGAAATTATACGCTAATTAAGCCCGATTTTTAAAATCCTAAGAAGCTAAATTAAAGTTTAGGTATTTTGATCTATCTATATTCAATTTTAAGCTAATTAACTTCTATTTTAGCTACGTAATCTTAATTTAAAAATACCCTTTTTATTTATAAAATTCGATACCTAATTCTAAAATTAGGATATCTTAGGAACTAGTAAACGGAATTTGAAACGGATTTAATATTAAGAATCTTACGCTAATAGAGCTTAATTTAGCTTATTAGCCTTTTAAAAATTAAGGCTAAATTAGGAGTTATTAACCTTTAAAAAAGCTAAATCTAGAATTCCTTCGACTTTATCCTAAGTACTTTTTAGAACGTACTAGGTATATTCTAGAATAGGTAGGAAATTAGAGCCCTTTTTCGACTACTTTTACTTATAATTCTAGACTGTCAGCCTAATTAGCTCTAATTAGGGCTGATTAGTAATCTTTAGCTAATCCTCTAACTAATTCTTAAAATTTTAAGTTAATATATAGCTTATATTAAGAGTTATAGTGATTTTAAAAATAGGGCTAATTAATAGGTAATTTCAAAATTACTATATCTCCTTTATTTTGAGTATTATAGCTCTAAAACTTAAGAACTAGCTTCTTTATACCCTATTCCTAAAATTAGCTTATTAGGAATTTTAAAAATAGGCCTTATTACGATATTATACTTAATATTATAAAAAGTGGCCCACTTCCGAGTGTGGCCTACTTCCCCTACTAGCACATTATTTATAATTAAAAGTTAGGGAACCTTAATAGCTCTAAATTATTTTTAAAACTAGGAGAATCTTATAAGATAAAGAGATTCCCTAACTTAAAGCTCTAAGTAGATAATATTATAAAAAAAAATTAGAAAAAAATTAAAAAAAATTAAAAAAAATTAAACTTTTAAGTTAAGCTACTAAAATCTTAATATTAAAGAATCTTAATAGCTCTAAATTATCTAGAAAGCTAGGAGAATATTATAAGATAAAGAGGTTCCCTAATTATCAGATCTAAATAGTTTAAATAATAAGTATAGAGAGAATAAAGTTAAGGTTTAAAGTAAAGCTACTTAGAGTTTAAAATTAGGGGACCTTAGTAGCTCTAAATTATCTATAAAAGTAGGAGATCTCTATTAGATAAAGAGGTTCTCTAACTTAAAGCTCTAAATAGCTTATATAATAGAAGAAAAAAAGAAAAATAAAGCTTTAAGATTAAGCTACTTAGAGTTTAGAATTAGGGAACTTTAAAAGCTCTAAATTATCTATTAAAATAGGGAAATTTTATAAGAGGAAGAGGTTCCCTAACTTAGTATTCTAAGCCTATTAAAAAGTAGCTTTAATTAAGAAACCTTAATTTAAGTTAATTAAGCTTAAATATTAGGGAATATTTATATCCTAAAATTATAAGGAAATTTAGGAGATTTATATAAAGTTAAGAAGTTCTCTAACTTCCTATCTTAAGGCTATTTAAAAGTAGTTCTAAATTAGAAGTATAAATTCAATATAATTAAGCTTAAGGATTAGGGGATTTCTCTATATATAGACAGTTTGAAAACTAAGAAGAGATTTTAATACTAAAGAGGTTCTCTAACTTCTTATCCTAATACTAAGTTATAGAATTAAGATTTTAAGGTATTTTATTAAATTTTAGCTAATTAGCCTTAAATATTAGGGAGATATTTTAAAATCGAAAATAGTAGGATATAAAGTAGATTTAAATAAGCGAAAATTATTCCCTAGGTTTCTATTTTAAGAGAAATAAATAAAAGCTTAAAGATTAGAAATCTTATTTAAGCTAATTAGACTCTTAAGTTAGGGAATGTTCTTATAACATTACCTAAATTAAGTAAAAATTAAGATAGACTTTATAAGAAAAAGAGTTTCTTTAAGTTCTTATCCTAAGGTTTATAGATAAAGGCTTTGACTTAAGGACCTTAATTTAAGCTTAATAACCCACAATATTAGGGAATATCTCTATACCTAAATTATTAGAAAAATAAGGAGGATTTAATAAGAGAAAGAAGTTCTCTAACTTAGTTCTCTAAAGTTATTAAATAGAGGTTTTTAGGTGTAAGAATAAATTTAAGCTAATTAGCTTATTATAGAAGTTAGGAAATATTTATATCTCTTAATTATTAGAAAATTAAGAAGTATTTTATAAGAAAAAGAGATTTCCTACCTTCTTATCCTAAGGCTTTTAAATCGAGCCTAAAAGGTATAGTATTTGATTAAAGCTAATTAGGCTTAAATACTAAGGAGTATCTATACTCCTAAATTACTAGAAAACTAAGAAGGATTTTATAAGAGGAAGAGGTTCCTTAACTTCTTAATATAAGGCTAACAAATAAGGGCTTAAAGATAAAAACCCTTGATTTAAGCTTATTAACTCTAAATATTGAGGAACAATTTTATACCTAAATTAGTAGAAAACTAAGTAAATTTAGATAAACTAACTAAATTCCCTAACTTTATATCCTTAGTAGACTAAATAAAGCTTTCGAGATTAGAAATTTAATTTAAGCTAATTAAGCTTTAAAGTTAGGAAGAATTCTTATATCTAAAGTAAGAGAAAATTATAGAGAAATTTATTAGCTGAAAATGTTCCCTAACTTTATATCCTAAAGCTAACTTACTAAATAGAGGCTTTTAATTAGATTATTTAACTTAACCTAATTAGGCTTAAATATTAGAGGACATTTTTATATCTAGATAAGGTAAAAATTAAAGAGAAGTTTATAAAGTAAAAAGGTTTTCTAACTTAATCTAGAGCTATTAAAAAGGAGATTTAACTAAGAAATCTTAATTTAAGCTAATTAGGCTTATATGTTAAAGGATATTTTTATATCTAAACTAAAAGAAAAATTAGGAGGTTTTCTAAGATTAAGAAGTTCTATAACTTACTTTCTAAAGATACATATATTTAGCCTTAAAGGTATAAAAGTTAATATAACCTAATTAGACTTAGATATTAGAGGATTTTTTATATTAAATAAAGTAAAAATTCAGAATAATTTTATCAAGTAAAGAGGTTCCCTAACTTCTTATTTTAAGGCTATTTAAGAAGAGCTATAACTAAGAAACCTTACTTTAAGCTTATTAACCTTTAATATTAAGAGATATTTTTATATCTAATTTAAGAAAAAAAATTAAGAATAAGATAGAAGAAAGAGGCTCTCTAACTTCTTATTCTAAGACTATTAAATTAGAGCTTAGAGGTATAATATTTAACTTATCCTAATTAGGCTTAAATATTAGGAAACATTTCTATATATTAAATATTATAAAAATAAGGAGGATTTAATTAGAGAAAGAATTTCCTTAACTTAGTTTCCTAAGGTTATCAAAAATAGGCTTTTAAGTAAAAGGATTAATTTTAGCTAAATAGGCTTAGATTTTAGAGAATATTTATATAGCTAAATTAATAAAAAAATTAAGAGAATAAGATAAAATAAAGAAGATTCTTAACTTATTACTCTAAGTTAATTTTATCTAATTTTTCTAGCTAAACTATTTATTTAAGTTAGTTAGGCTTAAAGGTAAAGAAACATTTATAGATCTAGATTAGTAGAAAATTAGGCTTAATTTTATAAGCTAAAAATATTCCTTAACTTTATATCCTAGAACTATAGAAAACAAATTCTTATATATAGTATTTTATTTAAGCTAATTAGCCTTTAATATTAAAGAATATTTAAGTACCTAAATTAGTAGAGAATTAAAGAGATTTTTTTAGTAGATAAAAATTCCCTAATGTTTTGTTTTAAGACTATAAAATTATACTCAGAAGTAAAATACTTAGTTCAGGCTAATTAGTATTAAATACTAGGAAATATCTTTATACCTAACTAAAGAAGAAAACTAGGAGTATCCTATAAGTTTAAAATATTTAATATTAATTATTAGAGAATAATTTTAATTTATAAAAGTCTTTCAAATTATCTCTTAATTTAGAGAGCAAAATATTCCCTAACTTATTTTTCTTAGGATACTTAATAGAGGCTATAGAATTTAAGATATAATTTTAGCTAATTTACAGTCTATATTAGGAAAATATATTTATATTTAAATTAAGAGTAAAATTTAGCGAAATTTGTAGGCTAAAGAGGTTCCCTAACTTAATACCTTAAGCTAATTTAATCTTACTTTTAAATTAAAGAGCTAATCTAGGCTAATTGGTCTTAAGAGTTAGGGAATATTTATAAACCTAAATTAGGAGATAAATAAGGCGAAAGGGATAAGATAAAGAGGTTAAACTAATTAGCCTTAAAAGTTAGGGAATATTTCTATATTTAAATAAAGATAAAAAGTAGGAGAAAAAGAAAAAACAAAGAGATTCCTTAACTTATTATCCTAAGATAATTAAAAAGACTTTTAAATTTATAGGGATTAATTTAAACTAATTAGCTTCTAAAGTTAGGGAATAGTTACTTTAATTAAGAGAAAAATTAGAAGAATTTTATAAGCTAAAGAGGTTTCTTAACTTAGTTCTCTAAGCTTACTAAATAAATTTTTAAGACTAACTTATAGATTTCTATTATATAAACTTAAGAGTAATATTATAAATTTCTACTAAAGAGGTAGATTTCTACTAACTTAGGAGAGTAGACTTTTACTAAGAGAGTTAATTTCTACTAAGTAGAAATAGGAGGATATATTTCTACTAAGGAAGTAAATTTCTACTAGGAAGGTAGATTTCTACTAATAAGGTAGGTTTCTACTAAGAAGGTAAATCTCTACTAGGAAGATAGATTTCTACTAGGAAGGTAGATTTCTACTAACTTAGGAAAGTAGATTTTTAGCTTACTAAAAGAGTAGATTTTTGGATTATTAAAAGAGTAGATTTCTATTAGAAGTACAGATTTTTTTAAAGATCTACTAGGAGTAAATTATAGGATTCTACTAGGAGATACCTATCATATATAAGAAGTTTAAGATAACGTTAATATCAAAAGACTAGGTCCTATTATATAGAGTTTAAGGATTTCGAATAAGTTATCTAATCTATTTTAGAATATATTTATCAGTTCTTAAGATATTTAAATCTTAAATTCAGAAGTCGAATTTTGAAAATAAAAAGAAAACCTAAAATTTCGAATTAAATAACTTAACGTGCTAGTAGGAGAAGTAGGCCCTACCTAGAAGTAGGCTACTTTTAAGCTTTTTTTTACTAAGAAAAAAGATATTACCCTAATTAGGCCTTATTTAAAAAATCATAAGAAGCTAAAGTAAAATTTAAAGATTTAAGTTTATCTATAATTAATTTTAAGCTATAATTTCTATTTTAGCTATATAATCCTCATTTTAAAATACCCTTTTGATTTTTAAAATTCGAGATCTTATTTTAAAATTAGAATATCTTAGGAACTAGTTAATAGATTCTATAATAGATTTAAGATCTAGAATCCTATACTAATAGAGCTTAATTCAGCTTATTAGCATTTTTAAAATTAGGCTAAAATTAAGAGTTACTACTCTTTAAAAAAGTCGAAGCTAGAATTCCTTTAACTTTATTCTAAGTACTTTTTAGAATATACTAGGTATATTCTAGAATAGGTAGGAAATTAGAGCCTCTTTTAACTACTTTTACTTATAACTCTAGACTCTTAGCCTAATTAGCCCTAGTTAGAGTTAATTAGTAGTATCTAGCTAATTCCCTAACTAACTCTTTTATCTTAAGTACTATAATCCTAAAACTTATAGATTAGCTTCTCTATATCCTACTCTTAAAGTTAGCTTATTAGGAACTTTGAAAATAGGCCTAATAAAGGAGCTATAATCGATATTTTAAAAAGTAGCCTAGTTCTAAGTATAGCCTAATTCCCCTACTAGCACGTTAGCTTGAATATAAGTTACGCAAATTAGCCTAGGCTTTAGCCTATATGAACACGAGTCCCTAGATTCTGATTTAGCTTTTTATGATATTTGAATTAGGGACTAATTAGTATATAACGTTAATTTAGGATTAATTCTAAAAAGATTAACTTAACGTAACAAAAAAGTAGCGCACTTTGGAAGTAGCGCGCTTCCCCTACGCGTAAGTTAATATTATTTAACGCGTTTTATAGATTACAAAAATTCGGACCTTAAGATAACATTATCTTAAAGCTCCGCTCTTACAGGCATCGCTAGTGTCTATAGTACACCTACGATTATCTAAGTTACTTATTGTCTCGGCACTGCCTAGTCTTTTCCAGCCTCGTTTTCCCTTATCTCCCTGTTCCAAACACCCTCCTCGACTTTCGCTGCCTCGATAGCATACTGGATCTGTAGTGCATGATCTTCGTGCTCAAGCTTAAACGCCTGCTCTTCAGAACGCACATGGTTCTCCAGCATCCTGTCCTCGCTTACGAGTACTTGAGGCTCCTCTGTCACCTTGAACTTCGGCCTAGCAAGCTTGAATGGGTCGACGTACTCCTTGAACTCCCTCGCTCTCTCATTCCAGCACCAGGTGTAGAAAGTGCCGTAGCACTCGGACCAGCGATCGATGAACCAGAAGCCTTGGTTGGTTTGGTGGATAGTGGCAATGAACTTCATACCTGTGAAGCACTTCTGAAGTGTTTCATCATCCAGAAGGAACTCGAAAGATTGCGGACCTGCCTTGTGGTCGAACGGAAGATCGAGAGGCGCCGCCTTCTGGAAGTGGATGCGTTTGCAGATGAGCTTACCCAAGGGTGTGACGACAGTGCTTTTGAGTTTGTCGAAGAATGCTTGTGCCCACTCTGATGTTTCTGCGGACGGCACCACGCCAGTGACCTCGAAGCCGACTTCTTCCTCTGCATTTACGACATGATGATCGAGGACAGTCTGAATCTCCGTTAGTTCGCCGAAAGCAGCGATCCCTGCATTGACAATCGCACGAGCATCGCCCTTGCTGAACCCAGTTTTCGCTACCTCGACTTCTTCTGTGTCCATCCAGGTGCCCTGATACCCGATCTTGGAATAGTGGCCATCCAGCAAAGTGGAGCCGGCGATATTGAATGCACCCGGAAAGCTGATCTGCACCTGCGCGAGTTTGACGTATTCGACCTCTATGAGCTTCAACGCATCGATAGCCGCGTGGATCTGGTCGGTGTACTCTGCACAAACGTTGTGGTAGAGGAGATAGTTGAAGAAGTTGCGAAGCACGTTGCAAGCTGCCTGAGTGACGCCTTTGTCGTGTTGAAGGTCATCATGCCAGAGAAACTGCCCTGAAAATGGCGTAGAGAAGAAGCCTTTGGTGACTCCCTCGAAATCGACGACCCACTTGCCGTCGGCTTCTTCAAGGCTTTGGATAACGTCTTGCGAGACGTAGTTGACTTGTCTGCGGAGGGCCTTGTCCTCCTTGCTCAGTCCTTCTTCATCCTCTTTGCTGGTGCCTCCAGTAAACCCAGAAGGCCGCTCGTCGAAGCCACCGTAGTTCAAGAAAGCGTGAAATAGACTCAGAGTGTCTTGATGGAACTTGCGATTCATCTTGTACCTCAAGACCGCCTCTTGGAGTCTGTCGTAAATGGGAAATTCGATGCTGTATCTCTCGAGCTCAACTTGCTGTTCCTCCTTGGTAAGATTCGGCTCGACGTAGTCATGCTCAAACCCAGTACGCTTGAGCATGCTTTTGGTCAGCCATGGGTTGGCTTTCAGTGTTGCTGCCTGAATTTGCTTGCGCTCCTCCTCGTTCACACGCGGCTTCACCTTTGCTTTAGTCATGTCGAATGGTTCAATACGCCTGATACGTTTGTTGTTGACGATCTCAATAACTGTGCTCTCTTTCAGTGCTGCCTTGACTGCGCTCAGTGGTCTGAACTTTCGCATGCGCGGCCAGCCGGTTACTTGGGAGATGCTGATGGTACCGTTGCCTTGTTCAAGTTTGCCTAAAGCGTGGGCGTCTCTCTCAAGGTTTTCGTCGCTGAAGTAGTATTCCACTTGACGGAGAAGCTCGACTTTGTCGAAGGGTTGAGTTGTGTCGCCAGTGGCCTGCGTATCGTCGTGGCTCGTGTTTCCGTGAGTTATGTCGCCCTGGATCGCGATGTCTTGGCATGTGTTGTCGTGGCTTGTGCTGTCGTGGTTTCTGTTATCGTCGTTTGTAATGTCGTCGTCTGTGTTGTCGGGATTTGTTTTGTCGTTGTGAGTCGAGTCGTCGGTCGTGGCGTTTTTATGAACGGTGTCGCCATGGGTGGTGTCATTGGTGCCAATTGTGGCAGAGAGCGCTGACACAGGCGAGGCAGCCATGTGATCAGAGACATCCACGCTCTCGTCTGCTGAAAGTGGATTCATGGTAGTCGCGTGCAGCACTTTGGATTTGTCAATGTTAGTCGTAGCAAGATTGATGAGGAAATGTGAAGGAAATGAAGATCCGGCGTTTTCTGCTTACGCTAGTTCTGTGTGTGATCGTTCGAGTGAAGTGCATAGATCTGCCGCGCAATGAGTCGCAAAGTCACGTTTTCTGGTCGGTGGTCAAGGGAGGCGTTTGACATGTGCTTGTTATGGTTGAGAGCGAGTTTAGGGGTGCCTGAGGAAAGCACGAGGCGAACTGTTTGCCTGAAATGGCCGCAAGTCGTCACAAGTCTGTGATGACTAGGAGATAGCAATCATGTGCTTATCACATAATTTGTAGATATCACACCAAACTATGGTATACTGAGCATGATTAAGATCATAATGAAGACTTTGAATCACCTTGGTTATCGAGGAATTCTATCTTGATGCTAATTTGCAGGTCAATAATGTAGGTGGCTTGATGGATGGAGACGCGTGCAGACTTGTGAACCGACGCAGCAGCGAAGACGTCAGGGCTGGGCGCCTTCTTTGTTGTAGGCCAAGCATTCGGCTCGCGAAACACATATACAGTACCTTGCAGCCTCCCTGCAGTGTTACCATAGCCAACATCTACAGCCTCCCGCCTCGCATCGCTGCTCAAAACTCTTTCAGTCGTCATAAATTCAGCCAAAACCCGCACCAGTTACAAGCACACGACAAGCCAACTATGGCCACCCCAGCTCCAGAGCACTCCCTTGACGCTTCAACACTGAAGTCTTACGGCAATGCAGCTGCAGGTCATGATGGTGTGCTTTCAGATGAATCGGGTGAGATGATCGTGAAGCCCTGCGTTCAAGCTGAAATCGACTTCTACCAAACGACCGCAACCGAGCATCCTGACTTCGCAGAGCTGATGCCAACCTTCATGGGCACGCTGAGTCTCGGAGCGCCAGAGCAAGTCTCCGACGATCAGGTCGCTCAACTGGGAGGAGATGCTGCCGCAGTACAGGCACAGAAAGACAAGAGACTCCACGGCGCAAAAATCGCCACCGAGACAGCAATTGTGCTCGAGAACCTGACCTCTGGATTCAAGCAGCCCAATGTGCTTGACCTCAAACTTGGTGCCAGGCTCTATGCTGATGGTACAAGTGAGGAAAAAGCTGCAAGGCTAGACAAGGTCGCTTCCGAAACAACCAGTGGATCTTTGAACTTCCGCATCGCTGGAATGAAAGTCTGGAACGGCAAGCAGTTCGAGACGTACGACAAGTTCTACGGTCGCAATTTCAGCGCGGAAAATGTCAACGAAGGCTTTCAGACATTCTTTGCATCACTCTTCACACCTCTCGCGAAGAAAGAGGAGTCGATCGCATTGCTGGAAACCATCTTGGCCGAGATTACAAAGGCTCGCCACATCCTGGAACGCAACGAGTCCAGAATGTACAGTGCTAGTGTCCTGATTGTCTACGAGGGTGATGCAGAAGCCCTCAGCTCACTCATCAAGGGAGAAGACAAAAAGCCACGGATGGAGGAGAAGGCGCCTACGAGCTTGGAAGTGCAGAAGAGCGAAGCAGAGGAAGAGGACGAAGAAGACGAAGGTCCGCCGCCTGCATTCAACGTTAAGATGATTGACTTTGCGCACGCGCAGTGGACACCTGGCAAGGGCCGGGATGAGAATGTGATCAAGGGCTTGAAGAACATTGAGAACCAGATGGATGCTCTCATTGCAAAGCTTGAATAGAGCACAGCGGCAGATTAAGATACACGAAATGAATGAATTACTTCCCTTTCTGACATTCAGCAGGACTTCTTTCGCGTGAGGCTGCGTAAAGTTTCGTGGAAGAACTTGAGACTGCTTACAGACAACCCTACGAGATATCGATGCGGCACTTCACCGCACAATGCCAAATTCTTTCAGGATCGCCTCGCCCTGCTGGTCGACATCTGGAATAGGATCCATTCTAATTTCCACACCATCAGCAGCGCCAGCCGGCTTCAATGCTGGAATATTTCCAACGCTCGTCGCGACATCGCTCCACCTGTTCCTTGCCTTCAACTGCGGATGATTCCACAGACCCTCCATGTCATTCACTTTTGCATTTGCAATGCCAGCAGCTTGCAGACGATCTAACCAAGTCTCTGCATTTGCGCCTTGGAAGACTTTCTCGATGATTGCTTTGAGCTCTTCGCGATTGTTGCTTCTTTTTGCTGTCGTGCTGAAACGTTCTTCTCCAAGCAAATCTTCTCGGTCGAGTACATCCTGACAAAAAATACTCCACTCGCGCTCATTCTGCATCCCTAGCATCACCGTTCCGTCTTCGCCGGTCTTGAAGGGTCCGTAAGGGTAGATACTCGCGTGCTCAGCACCACTCAGCGCTGGCGCGTTGGCTCCATCAAAAGCGTAGTACATCGGGAAGCTCATCCACTCGCTCAGACTTTCCAGCATACTCACATCCAGCCTAAAGCCACGGCCAGTCTTGTGTCTCGCCAACAGCGCTGCAAGTATGTTGTTGTACGCCGTAGTTCCTGCGGCAATGTCAGCGATGCTGATGCCGGCTTTGGCTGGCTGGCCAGGTGAGCCTGTGATGCTGAGGAAGCCAGCTTCTGCTTGGATAAGGAGGTCGTAGGCCTTTTTGTTGCGGTATGGCCCAGTCGATCCATATCCCGATATGTCGCAGACAATCAGGCCGGGGTGTTCCTTTTTGAGTGTCTCGTAGCCTAAGCCCATCCGTTCTGTGGCGCCGGGTGCAAGATTCTGAACCATAACGTCCGCTTTTGCAAGAAGCTGTTTGAGCGCAGCGAGATCTTTAGGATCTTTTAGGTTAAGAGCTAGGGACTCTTTGCTTCGATTCGTCCAGACGAAGTGGGAGCACATGCCTCTCACTCGCGTGTCATGGTCGCGATTGAAGTCTCCTCGACCAGGGCGCTCGATTTTGATTACACGAGCGCCTTGATCTGCAAGTTGACGTGTACAGAATGGGCCGGCGATGGCTTGCTCTAGAGCTACGACCAGTGTGCCTGAGAGTGGTAGTGTGGCATTCGATTTTGATGCAGTTGCTTGCTGATTCGACTTCGTTGATGTGAATGATCGACTAGTAAAGTGCTTCGTCAAATGACCTCCCGCTCGCTCGAAACTTGTGAAGCTTCGTCTCACAAGCATTGCGTTCGATGGGATTGCCGCGACAGGCGCCCGTCGTAGCCTGGGAGCAATGCGTTTCACAGGGAAGAGCGACGTAGTCACTCTAAGCTATTATCAGCAGTCATGAGCTTTGATAATTGAGGATCGTTCCTCACTTATGGTGGTTCGCCCGCAGGTAAAGTATCTCCAATAAAAGAAGCACCCGCCTAGATCGGCAACCGAAGTTTACCGAGAAGGAAGAGGGAGTTGCGTATTCCTGGTATTCATCACCAAGCTTGCGCAGATTTAATGTCTAAAGGCTGGGACGGGTACAGAAATTGCTAAGGTAAGATTATAATAGATGTTCCATCGTGAGGCGCATCTTCCATTGTGATTCGATTTCAGACATGGTGGCTCCTCAAAAGGTCGTATGCAAATAGCATCGACTTTGAAGAGCGTCTTCGCAATGCCTGCCCGGAAGACTTGCTCGTAGCCACAGTCGTAATAATCAATTGTACTCAACTTATCATATGATGCTCATCACGGATTGAATGTTCTCAATCTCGATAAATCTGTGCGATTTCAAGATTTAATGCGGCAAAGTTGAGTTCAGTGTTGAAACTCCGGCCAAATACGTCATACGAAGAAGACGCTCTCGTCAAAAGCTTTCATATTGTTTTCTCCATGAAGAGGGATCATTCAAAAAGTTGCTGAAAACAGTAAATGTACACTTGTATACAACAGACAGCCATGAGATGAGAGTGAAGACTCCGCACAAAAGCTGCCCGGACTCCGGCTCGCAGGAAATGCAAGCCATGCTAGATCCCCTTTTTCCTTCTAGACCAGACACCGTGAAAAGTGGGCTCTCCTTTGATGATATTATAATGACATGTCCGAAGCTGCTATTCAGCAGACTTACTCGACGTTGGCAGAGTCGCCGCCGGCGGTGGAGCTGGAGACGGATATGCTGGGGTCGACAGCGATCATCTCGGCGAGGATGTCAAGAATGGGCTGAAAAGAAAGTTGTCAGTTGAAAGCGGTCCTTTACAGTTAGCGTCTGTTTCAAACATACCTTGGGCACAGTCTTGTCGTAGATAGTGATAAGCTCTCTGGGCTGAGGGTAGACCTTGAGCGCCTTGTAGAAGCACAGCGCAGCGTCGACAGGGTCGGAGCCGTCCTGGCACATGCCCTCACCCTTTGCGACCTCCTGCATGAAGTAGCCCTCGGTCTCCTCGGGGTCTCTAGGGAAGCCATCCTCGTTGGCCTCGATGACAGCCTGCTTGATCCTCTCCTTCTGGCCCTGCTCGGCGGCCTTGCCCTCCTCCTCCTTGGCCTTCTGCACCTTCTTGTGCTGCCTCTTCAGCGACTTGCGGAACTCGGGGTCTGAGCGACGGCGGTAGTCGAAGTAGACGGCGTAGGCGAGCGCACCAGCGGCGAGAGTGCCGGCGGTTGCGAGGATGACAGTCGATGTCGAGATCTGCTGGGACTGGGAGGCCATTGTGAAGGGTTGTGGCGCGGACCGGGGGTGTTTGGTGGAATGAGCCGGTGGATTAGAATCGTGCGACGGCGTTCAAGATGGAATTTGAGGTTTGAGATGGGTGTTGTCGTGGTTTGGTGGATGTTGATCTGGTCGTGGAACTTTTGGCGCAAGCCGCGAGAGCACGTTCCAGCAACATCTCTCACCAAGTCCACCTTGGTCGGAAGCCCGCGTGAGCTACTACGTAAGTCAACATGCGCCGTGCTCTCCGTCCAGCTGGGGATGCCTTGTGATTAACCTCCACTGCACATTAATACACCACCCGCCGCAAGGCCAGACCACTGCAGAGGATGTCGGAAGAGAAGAAGGGCTTGTCGCTGCGGCGCAAGAAGACCACCACTCGCCCTACCATATCCGCACCGCGCCAGATCCAGCCGCGCGATCGCAGCACCGACTCGGGATGGGACAAGGACAAGACAGCCTCGAACCTCGCGGTTCCGAGGCCTCGAGAGAGTCGCCCGAGCATTGCCAGTGGCATGAGCAGCGGTGACACGACTAGCGATCTTGTCAAGCGACGATACAGCACTCGCTTTGCGGCCCCTCAAGATGCCAGTGGAGGATTCGTGCCGCCTATGCCAGCTGTGCCCAATATCCCTGCACAGTATGCCCGGGACCGCAGTAGAGGAGGAAGCAAGAGCCCGACTCGAGGTGCACGAAGTCCTAGTCGAGGGCCTGCACCGCTCAAGGTCGACCCACGAGCACTCGCCGACCCGAAGCTCCAGGCGGAGAAGTACGTCCAGAATCTACTGGCAGACGCATCCGAAAGCGACATACAAGCATATCAAAACGAATTGCAAAACCTAAAAGCCCACACCGATGCCGATCTACAGCACAATGTATACCAGAACCGAACCCAGTTCATCAGGATCTCCAAGGAAGCAGAGAAGCTGAAGTCTGAGATGCGGACTTTGAGAACGCTCATGAGCGAGCTCACAGGAACTTTGGGCCATGCAACAAGTGCAGGCGGTGCCGATCTCAGCTCATCCAATGCCATGTCTCTGGCCGACAGGAAGCGTGCGAATAGGAGTAGTGTCGCGAACCTGGAGGCCATGTGGAGCACACATCTACAGACGTTGTGGAAGCGGGTCGAGGGTAGTCAAAAATACCTGCCTGCATTGCCTGGTCGACACATTATAATGGAAAGCCAGAGATGGGTCGAACTGAATGCAGCAACCTGGAAACCTCGAAGACGAGTCGTCCTAGTGCTCCTGAACGACCATCTTTTGATCGCGAGCGAGAAGAAACGGCACGACATCAATTCAAACTCAAAGGGTAACCGCCAAAGCGTTTACAACCCACAATCGCAGACTATGCTGGTAGCGGACAGATGTTGGAATTTGCAGGATGTTTCCCTCGCGGACCTCAGTGGATCCCAAGCACAGTCTGTAGGACGACAGAAAGAGAATGAAGCAGTCCGAAATGCCATCAACATTCGCGCTGGAAATGAGAGCTTCACGTATGCGACATCGGACACGGCCGAAAAGGCTGGTATGCTCGTGGCCTTCCGCAAGGCTCAGGAGGACTTACGCAAGCAGACTGCGATCGAACATGGCGAGCGGGAGAGAGCTGTGGACGAGCTGGCCATGCTCACAGGCAAAGACCCGCGCTCGTTGAAGAAAGCCGCAGCTGCTGCGCTCGAACGGACAAACGCCGATCCAAAGGCAGGTGGCTTGAACAGAAGCAACTCCATTCTCGTTGATGCGGAGGGTCGCCAGCAAAGTATTCGCTCCGTCGAAGCACAGATCGACGGCCTAGACATCGACATCGCCCTACAACGTTTCGAGGATGCGGTGGGCAAAGTGGAAAAACTGCGTAAACTAGGCCGCGATATCAGAGGTTACCCGGTTGCACAAGAGATCATCCTTTCCAAGGTGAACGAACGCGCTTCTCGCCTTGCGTCCTCGGTCGCTCGTCAGTTGAGCCAAACCTCTGGTGGCGCAGAGAAAACAAAAGAAAACGTTCAATGGCTACTCCGACTCGGTTTCGAGGAGCTCGCACGATCACGCTACCTGGATGCACGTACCGAAACGCTGCGTTTGCGGACCCGCCAGCTTCCATTTAGAGGTGCCCTGCCACCCTATCTACATGCTCTGGCTTTCGTCACGTTCAACATGCTTGTCCACACTTTCCGTACGTTCAGTGCCAGTTTTCCGTCGGCATCGGGCTCCGCGGCCGTCAAATGGGCAAAGGAACGAGTGGACGAGTTCAATGGCACTTTGCAGAGGCATTTGAGCTCAGTCGAGTGGGGCAGCGATTTGTGGGAGGACTGCGTCAGTGTGGTGAGAGAGCAGTCGCTCGTTCTGAGCGAAGTTGGCGTGGACTTCAAGGGCTTGGTGGCGCAGGGCTTAGATGAAGTGGCTAGAGTGTCGAGGAAAGAAGGCAGGGAGAGGGTGCGCAGGAGCATGGGCGGCGCAGGTGTTGGTGGCGGCCTTACCAGTGTTGGCGCATGATGCAGGAAAGAGTGAGTGCATGGCCTCTGAGCTGCATCATGGCTGGTCCTGAGAGCTTCGTCGGAGGCCTTACATGAACACTGCACCGGCATCTTCGCTACAGCACAGCAAACATACCATCGCCAGCTTAGCGCAGATTTCCCAGAGACGGACGATATTGAGTCAGTAGCATAATTACAGCAGGCCTGCTAGTCAGGATGGGACTTCAGGCAACCACTCCGCAGAGATATATATCCCCGGTCGAGGCATTAGAAAAGAATCACGTCCCCGGTTGGACGATGGGGACGACGTCCGTGTGACATGCATACATACCACAAGGCCCATGGCTAGCAGGCAAAAGAGGCGAATGCCTGGATTGCGCACATCGCCGAACATCGATCGCATCTGGCATGGCGCACTTTCGCAGGGTGACAATTCCGCTGCATAACCGCCAGCCAAATCAAAGCGCGTGCCGGGTAATTTGCTGGTTGGCTCGCTTAGTGGGAAATCCTTCCCAGAGTGGTGACGCGACGTCGCACGCAAGCGAATCACCCTAAAGGAATTTTGATTGAGGAAATGCGACACGTCGACTCGTTCGCTGCGACACATTGGACCGAATTGATGTTTATTGTGGATCCACTGCCCTCCGCCCGGCGGAGACCGGCTGCTTGCCGCGGACGACACTACTGTGCCTCCCCATATGTCGTCGACTCGTAGTGCTCGTGCCCGACATCCTCACCGGTGGCCCCTCGCTACCGTATCGTAAGCGAACACCTCTCACTTGTGCGATCTCGAGCATGTCTGGCATGCACTGGGCTATACTATCGCGACTATGCATGCATGCAGGTCCGTCTGCTCGATCGTCTATGTTGCAGACTCCTTTCCGGTGAAGGAGCTTCCTCACCCGCGAAGGATCAAGATCACCAGGAGTGCCAGGATCAGGATCATGTGCGCGACTCATGCACAACCAACACATGCACAGCCGCATGACTGGAGTATCAGTGGCAGCAGCAGCAGCGTAACTTGCAGCCAGAGGATGTGATCGTCTTGCAATCTGCAACCCGATGCCGACCGGCCGTATCTTGCGGCAGCCGGCGCTTAAGGCACCAGGGACGTCCACACGCCCCTCTCTCTCCCCAATCTCGACTGTGCACGCAATCCGCCGGATCATCCTAGCGAGATGTGCTTTGCTGCGGGATTTAGAGGCTGCAAGTAGTGCCTGGGCTGGAGCCCTCCTGCCAGCCTGTCTGTCTTTCCGTCCGTCGTCTGCCCTGGTTTGCTTATTTCTTCGAAAGCAGATCCTTGAGCCACACTCATCCTTCTGTGCCCGAGCGGAGCCTTTCGTCTCGTCCCTGGTGGATTCCTTTCGTCGGTAGAGCGTGCCGAGCACGACACGCAGTCTGGACCGCAGTAGCTTGCGCTCATGTGACCGCGGGTAGACGGGCGATGGACCCGTAGAGGGCAGGCCATGGGCCCCCAGATACGTTACGAAAAGGTGTTGGAGGGGCAGAGAGCGGCGAATCCGACGTAGGAAGCTCTAAGACAGCATCTCGACATGCGTCACGCCGGCGATACCGATCGCGATGCAATCGCATGTTACAGCTTTCCCTCAAATCACGAGGAGCACTCACTCGATGGCGTATGTAAGATCGCAGGCTTGAATTATGTATGCCACACACCCTTGAGGGTGGCGGTCCCTTCTGCTGCAGTAATGAATCGCTAGCCGTCCCATACCCTGTATGCTCCAATCGCTTCGCCGTTATCAAATTATCCGCCCCGGTCGCTCCTTCTCCACCAGGCGACCTCCATTGCTTTCCGCAGCTCTACGTCACATCAATCGCAGTGGACGCCGAAGCGGCGACGTAGCAGGCGATGGAGAGTGCACGTATGATGAGGAACGCCTTGATGATGAACGACGGGATCTCGACGTTGCTGGCCTCACGGCCGGTCGTTTCGAACATCCGTCGTCGACGTGTCTGTGCCAATGTCAGAGTCTTGCTTGCAGAAATAGTTGTGAAGCGAGCAGGTTGCATACCTTCTGAGTGTATCCTTGCGCGCAAATGAGTGTCCGCACTGGTGGCAGAGGAAGTTGCGTTCTTTCAAATGTACCTGGAGTAGCATCAGCGACAGGTCATTAACGGCTTTGTTTCGAACCAAACTCACACTCTGCTCATGTCGCACCAAGTCTGTCTTCCTGCCGAAAGCGCGACTGCAGTCCTCATACTCGCACTTGTGAGGCTGGCTTCTATGGGCAGCGTGCGTCTGCATGTGTGTCTTGAGGTTGTTGGAACGCTTGAATGATTGTCCGCAGATGTCGCAGGAGCACCTCGCTTCCTCTGGTGTTGTGTATCCGCGCTTCGCCTGGCCCTCCGATTTCAGCATACGGGGATCGGCGGATAGGGATAGCGACTCTAGATCGTAGGAATCGAAGTCGTACTTGACATCTTCGGTCTGGTGTCCGTAAGAGACCAGTGAGGTCGTAAACGGTCGGTGGGATTGTGGTGACATTATCGGAGCAGTCGTTGTGCTCATTGAGATTGGCTGTTGGAGCGCGGCATTTTCGAACCCAAATCGGCTGCCGTAAGGTGATAGGTCAGGCTGGTTCTCCAGCTTGATCAGAGGAGATGGATGTGTGTATGGCGAAGACAAGCTGGAGACTTGCGTGCTCGCGCTGCCATCGGATCGACTCGGCGAGTGCTGTTGGTAGCCACCAAAGCCCATGTTGGATCGCTCCCATCCAGGCTGCTCGGTAGACATCGGTGCCACTGTGTCGTACATGTTGTTCCAAGGATCCGGGTACGGTGTGACGTATGGAGACTTCATCATGTGTGTGTTGCTGGGTCCGGCAAGCGGTGCAGTGCTTGCAGTCGGATAGCTGGGAGCCATAGTTCCCACGCTTCCCATGTTGTTCCCATAGCTGCTACGACCCTGTTCCGGGATAACGTATGGGTAGACGGCATTTTGCTGTGGCCAGTTTCTTGGAGAGCCCATCATCGAATTCGCAGGTGCTGCTGCTGCAAGTACCGGGTAGGTCTGGGCAGACGTTGACACCGTTCGGCTTTGATTGTAAGGCGGTTGTGAGGAATATGTCCTTCTCTGGCTCTCGGTGGTCGGAACGAAGCTCATTTTGTTTTCGTCAATTGTGTTGTATCGCCGTGGTGTTCTGAGCGTGTGATGGAAGGATTGATGTAGACTGAACTGTAAATCCCGACGGTCGAACTCTTATCAAGCATGGAATTACATTGTCAAAGACCATGATGCTGCCAAAAATGGAGTGGGCAGTGCGAAAGTGAACATGATGGCAACGAACAAGGTCATGGGCAACAACACATCTGAAGAACAATGCCGCATTTTCAACTCGCCTAGGCCTGACCCATGTGAAGACGATCAGGTCCCTGAGCACACAGGTCTATGCATTGCGGCGGACGGTACATCATTCGGGGTAGCGCATTTCCTAGGGTGTGCATACATAAGTTAGTTGCTATGCGGCTATCGTCTCCACAAAGACGTCGGTGCGGCATGGCTCAGTGGCCAGCGTCGGGTGAAAGGCAATAACCCGGGCTATGCTTGGGAAGGTACTGGGTATGGGGACACCAAAATTTTAGCTTGTGTTGTAACGACTTCGCCCACTACTTTGCAACACACCATGTATGCCATCTCTGCACGGGAGCTGTGCCGTTGCCCTCGACGCCCAGCGCAAGAATGGCGCGCTGTTAGACGCTTGGCGTCCCGACAGCGTGGTGCCCTTGGGTGCTCGCCTGGGCGTTGCAATCAGTGTCGGTGCTTTTCCAACTGCGTTAGACCGGGGTAACCGCGCCGCAGCAATAGCCTTGCGACTAGTGACCAGTCGAATACCTGTGCTGCAGACGCAACGCGCTTGAGATGCATCAAGAGCACATGCAGGCCTAGCCGGGCGGCTAACTGCCACCTCAACTTCAACGATTTTCCGACCACGGAAACCTTGTCCGTTTCGACAAGCCTGAATATGCACATTGTTGGTGTCCACATCGCGCGAGCTTCACGCCGATAGCTCTGCGCTCTTCTCGCTCTCGATCAGGGAGTCTATTGCCTGCAGCTGGTCTCTCAGATTCGCCGCTAGCGCCTCAAGAGCCTGGACACGGTCTTGAGGCCGTGACTGTTGCTCGCTGCGTGGTGCTTGACCTGTGTGTGGTTGCCCGCTTATCGGAGAAACAGATGCTTTGATGTTGAGACGTGTCTGCACAGATAGAGTCGACAGAGGACGTCGCATCAAAGCAGAGCGTGGCCTTGCAGATGTCGATGCAGTCAACGGTTGTCCGGCTCCTCTGCGACGATCAACGGCCCGTCGACCACGCTCGTAGGCCAGAATAAGCGCCACCAACGGCCAGTGGGTCGCCTTGAGCAAGGCAATGCGACATGCGCGCAGGCTGTCAGGTGCGAAAAACAGCCTTAGCGGACGGAGCAACAGTGGCAGTAGGTTCTGATAGTCTCGATTAGCAATGCGGAGATACCTCGATGCTTTGAGGCCACATGGGATGTTGTCTTCGGCCAGAGCGACGTGGCCAAAGGCGACACGGCCTTACGGAACCAACATCAACTAATGCAGCTTTGCTCTTCATTGGCTCAACATTTCGAACCTTGCACGATATCCAATGCGATTTCCACACCGATGACGAGATGGTGTTTGCAGCTGGGAGGGGTTGAACTTACCAAAGGCGGTAGGTAGTAAACCATTCTATTGGAGGTGGATGCCTCAAGAACGTACACGGCGTAGCTGCAGACACCGCCATTAGCATTTGAAGGCGCAGCAGTTTCCAGGTGGACACTCACACAAAAAGATACTCGTCACGAGCATGCTCCATAACCTAGTAAATGAGGCGCAAGCCGTTAGCTTAGGTTCGCAAGCCGGCGCTTACTGGAACGCCAAGCATAGACTATACCTTATCGTAGCTTTTGCTTAGCAGACAGATCAGGATGGTGAGCAGCAAGAAGTTCGTAGCAACACAGAATATAAGCATGAGCGGCGGGCCCATAGTCGGTGATATCTTCGTGAGGTTAGCACTTCATTAGTAGAAAATGTGTACACTGCTGAGAATACCTGTTCAGCAACATCCTGTGGGTGAGTAGCGTTAGCGAAGCGTGGGGAACCGGGTGGGAGAAGTCAGCGCGTACGAAACCTAGGTAGCTTGAGCCAAAGAATACTTTGATCAGAATCCAGCTCATCTCACGAAAAGTGAATGTTCCCCGGGCGAGGAATCCGAATGTTGTGTTGAAGCCTGTCTTGTCAGTCACAGGGTCTTGGTCCATTACAGTTTCACAAGGAGAACCGACCAAGGTAGAGCACGAAGACCAATGCGAGGAACTTGACAAAGTCTTTGGTCATCTCTTTGAGGCAAGGCAACAATGTTCCGAAATAAGGATGCAAGCTCAGTAGTGAGCATATCCTATGAGATTGTCAGCAAGCATGATCTGCACCATGACGAGCGGGATCTTGTGAACAAACCGGGGAACAAGGAAGAGAGCTTCTAGAGCAAGTATGTCGAAAGCTGTGTCGGTAACCATGTGGTTTTCCGTACTCAGACCGACCATTCGTGAAATGAAGAATGAGATCCCAACAGCAATGATGCCCAGATCCCATACGGCCCAGAAGTCTGCAGCATAGAACGTGAAGCCAGCATCCCAAAGCTCGACGAGCTCTGCCAGACAGCGTCAGTTGTGTATGCTAAATTTCGTTTCCGTGAGGCATACCGTTATAAGTAAAAGCCGCCAGCCAGATGTAGAGCATGACCTCCGTACCAGTCACCGCGGGGAATGACTTTTGGACCAATACAATATAGTAGAACGCTAAGAATGCCGCGAAGAAAAGGACCTCAAAGGTTTTGAGATATAGCGGCACTCGCAGTCTGGTGAAGGGATCGCACTTTTGGGAATGGTAAAGTGTCGCTCTTTTGACGGCATGCGGGCTCATGGTTTGCCACAACATAATGTCGCCTTTCCAGAGACCGTCAATGATACGTTGTACGGCCCTCTGGCTCATGAACTTCTTTGCTTCACATACTGCAGCGATCTCTAACGCATTGAGCTGTTGATAGTCTTTTGGTGAGACGGCGCCGGCCTGAGCATCGGAGACATCGTCGGTTTGAAGATTGTCGGGCTGAAGTTCTTCGTTCAGTAGCGGAGTCTCTTCTCCACTGCTAGATAGCTGGGACCCGTCGTCATTTGTGCTGTTCCTTTGAACAAGATCAGTGCACAGGTAGTCGATCGCATCTCGCTCGCTCAAATGTGTTACGAATCTCCAGGCCACGAGCTCACACGCAAGGCCGCGAGTCGAAGTGATGCCGCGGTCGTCCTCACCTTCGATGGCGCTGAAGTGACCTTTCAGTGCCCTATTGTTGCGTCATCAGCAAGATCACGGTGCCGGCTCGCTCCAGGATGCTGCCTACAAGAGCGCGTGAACAGTGGCAGGGTGGTGGACATCCTCTGCAAGGTACGTTACCAGAGGTTGCAACGCTTGCGAGTACTGCGTGGTCCTTAGTTCCTCAAACGTATACGAGGCTGTGATTGCTTTGATGATGTAACTATCAAGCATCACAAGATCAGCTCCGGGCGATTCTCTGGCTCCATGACATGACCGCGGACAGGTATGTGTTCAGGCGATCCGTAGGGCTCACATACCGGGCCAGCTTTGCGACCACGACATCGAAGTCATCAAACGCGCCAATCACTGGTACGTCCAGACGGGCGGGTGAGGCCATGTTGCACGGGGTTTAACGAGAGTACATATGCACAGCAAGGTAGATCAGGAGGGCGCGCAGCTGGGAACAGGAAACTTGGACGGCGCCTCGCAGCGCGCTTAGGCGGCTATTTAAGCGACAGCATTTGCCGCGTTAGGCGCGCGCTCATTGGAAAGTTTGCATATATAATTTAGGGCCTCGATGGCGCGCAGCCGTAGTTTCCACCTTCCATGCTTCGATTGCATTAGCATGAACATCTCTGTGACCGCCAATCAAATCCTCGGCTCCTGCATATCAAGATACATGCCGTATAAGGTCTGACATAAGCACGGAACTGCTTACCCACCGTACCTAGACTTGTGCTAGCCTTGGACCTCTGCACGCGCGCTACTCCTCCATCACGCAGTCATACTATGCATCTACTGTGTATACAAGCATGCCACGTTGCTCGGAGCCTCATTTTTATATTCAGGACACGCTTTCAATACTACAGCCTCATGTGCAACTACAAGGATGAGCCAGCCACACTACGCCTCAGTTGACGGATGATGACCTACCGGACTCTTCTCAGCAGGCCGTCCCCTCAAGTGCTGCTACATCCTCAGAACTCAAACCAATGCGACAAGCCTCCGGACTGAGAAAAAAAAAAATTACGAATTGACACGCTGGATATACTGGCCGCGCGCCTCATGCTCAATGCGGACGTTGGAGTCCTTAAGAAATCGAGAAGCTGGCGTTCTGCACTCGGCGATATCATGGCAGCGAATCATTCTGGTGGCCTATCTATTCTTTGTTACAGCTCTCCTGTGATCATGTGCTCTCTTTGCCTCCGCTTTCGCTGACCATAAAATGGAGAACCAGAGCCCGTGACGGCGGCTAATCAACTATTCATATCTTCTATTCGTTACTAACCTCAACACCGCGCCAAATATCCAAACTGAAGTCAAACAGAACACGGACCATCATAGAGGGAGAGTGACAGTATGAGGCCGATGCGCATGCAAAATACGTGTGCAATGATAAAGCTTGCCGGTCGCGCGGTGCTATATCACAAGCCCGAAAGGATGCAACTTCTTGCGCAGTATGATTGCATGTTAACAATGGGAGTACCGCGTTTTCACCATGTATCAAATTGCTTACCGACTCGGACACAGTCTCAACGATTGATGTATTCCCAACCGTCATCACAATACCAAGGCACATCATTTGCCTTCTTGCTCGGAAGAAAAACCAGCTAAGATCCTCTTGGATACTGCTGAGGCTGACCTAGTAGTCAAGGTGTTGAAATTCCTCCCATCCATCTCTTTTTTCTCTTCTTCGCTATGCCTTCTCCTACACCTCGCTTTCCACGGCCTCCTCTGCCATCGACATACTGACGATGTATCTTCCGCCGCTGCTCATGCTTGCTGGGACGGCCTCGACCGCTTTCTCAGCGATCGTTCCAGCTCATGAAGACTTACTGGGAAATGTCGTGAAGAGGCAAATGAATGCGAGTTCGGTATGCTCGACGTCCGGAGTCAACTACCAGGACGGCGGCGATTACTTCGTCAACACCAACTCCAACCAGGCATTCTTGATCGTCTCGACTTTCCAAGGCTGTAACAACGACACTGCAGACGTCTCACTGGTTAACGAGAGCACGGGAGATCAGTACGATTGTGGACAAGTACTTACCGTGCCGAATGGCGTCCCTCACACTGCTACCTGTCCGATCCTCAAGAGCCAATTTACCTCCGGCACGTACTTGATCATCACTGTTGGTAACAACGGGAATGGCCAGCCTTTTGCCTATCAAAGACAGATCACGATCAGGGCTGGCACGCAGCAGACAATTACACGATACTCCACGGCAACAACCACGATCACTCCAACCATCACAGTGAACTGTAAGTCAAAAAGACAAAAGATTCAAGCAAATTCTCCTGCTAACAACATTTCCTAGCAACCTACTACATCCAACAAACCACCACAATATCCAACTGCTTGACTCTCACGGCGCCGCCAGTGACTCGTGTGACGACCAAGACGCCTTGCGACCAGACTCTGACCCTGAACGAAACCATCACCAAACTCGTCGAGAACTCAACGACAATCGACTTCACCTCGACAACTACTGTAACGCCGACCTGCCGCGTCTCAGATCGGGTGTGCAGCCTCCCTGCCCCGACAGACGAGGCGATGCCCATTTACCGCCGCATGCTAGTCTGCGCACCTGCCGGCAGCCCCAGCATCCGCAAGAGAGCCCCAGACACGAGCGCGAACATGGTCTTTGCAACCGGCGCGAATGCCACCACCGTCACCGTCACCGCGTCGCCGATAGCGCAGCGCAATATCATCACGGGCACGGTTTACGTTCCGATCACTATCTCGCCGCAAACCGTACCCGGCGCCGAAGTCGTGAAGACCATCATGGCACCCGGGTCGACTGCCACCGTCCACCGCGACGTTTATACCACGATGCACGTGACCAAAACGTTTACCCGCTCGACAGCGACGACGACCGCCATAAATGTGCCCCCTGCTCTTGCGTTGGAGTGCCAGGAGAATGGAGGAGTTCTTGAGATATGATGGTAGGACAGTGCTTGGATGACTTATCACGGGCGGCCAGTATTCTACGACTGCTTGAAGTTGGAGATTTCGCAATTGTTAGTGAGTATTGCCACAAAATATACAGGCAGAAGAGAATTGCTAGTAGTTGAAATCCAGCAGAACAAGCTGGGAACGACTGCGAGCATTGATCGAATAGAAGCGCAGAGATGTTTCAGACAAGATTGGTATAAGACGATGATATAATTAATAGGTACATATCGTGATTCTTCGTAACTTAGGATGCTGCGGCCGCTTTGCTTAGGCCTCTGCAGCATCCTTCATCTCAAAGTCGCGTTGCCTCTCCCAAATCTTCTCGTGAGATAGCTTTTGGTGGCATAAACATTAAACGTGAAGATTGGAAACGACGCGCTTAGTGAGTGAGCGTGTGCTCGTGCTCGGTCTTGTGAGCGGAGGACTTGGGCTCGCCAAGGAAGCCGTCCTGGCGCTCCTCGCGGCCGACAAGGGAGCCACCCTGTGCCTTGAACTCGGCCATGGAGACTGCAGGGAGGGCAGAGGCGGAGTGGTGCTGAGCGGCGTTGTGGTGAACCTCGTGGATGGGGACGGTGGTGTGGGTAACGTGGGGCTCAATGGTCTCTGTTCTTGGTATTAGTATTCGATCGAACTTAATTATAAAATGCGAGAAAACTTACCCTTCTGGATCACAGGCTGGATAGTCTCATGGACGTGGTGGTGCTTGTGCTCGCCTGCAACGACGGGAGCGATCTCGCGGGTAGTCTTGCCGTCAATCTTCTCGGTGGTGTCGACGTAGCCGGCGCGCTCCTTAGCAAGACGAGCCTCAACCTCGTCGTTGTTGCCGTGCTCGTAGCTGCGGTGCTCAACAGGGATGACGTTGGCGTGGTGCTGGGTGGGAAGAACCTCCTTGTCGACGATAGGCTGCTCGGTGGTGTGGTAGTGATCTTGGTGGACCTCCTTGTCGATGGCGGAAACGTATTGCTCGTGCTTCTGCTTCTCGATAGTCTCGTGCTTGACGGCAGGAGCGACCTTCTCGTGAACAGTGGTGTCGTGGTGGCCAGACTTGGCCATGAAGTCCTTGACGGCAGCCTTGGCAGAATCCATTGTGATTTAAAGTTGTTTGGTGTTGATGGGTGGAGTTCAGAGTGTTGTAATAGATTGATTGATGTGTTTGAGTGTAAATAGAATGATGGAGAGTTTGTCTACTGTTGTGCATGTATATATACGACGATGATGCGTATAGGGAGGGGCACAACGTCATATCTCGATGAGCAACCTTTTGACCGACAAAGTCAATGTACCCGCATTCCTTGGTCTATGCTGGCAGGATCGAAGACACAGGTTCGTCATTGGCATGATTGGGCACGCAACGGTCGCATAAATGGTCAACCAGATCTTCTCAGCCAGTGCGAGGCGTCCACGGTAGCGGAGAGCCTCGGGAGCCCGTGATCGATAAGGCGCGAGTGCAGCTGACAGCAAGGCATAACGGCGATGTTCGTGGACGGAGCCACATATAACGCATCATCGGTGATCTCAAAGCACCGTTGGGAGCAAAAGCAGCGGCAGTGTGGCGCCAAAGAGGGCAAATGTGTGATTACCATGGCGTAGTGGCTAAGTAGTGGCGTCTAGAAAGCCCTTGGTCTCAACTCGCGTGCTAGACCAGCGAAATCAGCAACGCGTGTCTTGAGAGGTGGAACACGGGATGTGTGCGAGATGTTGAAGACAGCTTGCTTGGAGGGCGAGGCACGCGTAAGGAACACCGCAGCTACCGCATTACTGTGGCTGTTGCAGAGACGGCACGAAGAGTGTGCTGTGGCTTCAGGAAGACGGGCGATAGAGAGGCCTCTCGAGATGGTCGTTGGTTGATGTTGACAACAAGCAACCCTCCCGCGCCAGCTAGCGGGAGATCCACACGGGAATGATCGTTCGAGAACAGCCCGCCGGAAGCGAGAGAGATAGCTCGAGCCACCAGTGCCACCTTAGCCACCACAGAACAACGGTCAAGCCAACGGTGGTGGCGAGTAACGAGAGACATGCCCCAGCAGACGTGGCATCGATCGACTGACTGCGTTGACGCAAACCTCCTGCCCACGTTGCTCATGCAAGACCGGTGTCCTCCGTGAAAGTTTGTCATGGTCTACCTGGCAGTCTGTAACTTTGTCTTCTCTCTATCGAGGAATACGGTGCGGGATCTCGCGTAGTCATCGCATAAACTCCAGTCCAGGAGATCTGTTCCGCTGCGTTGCGCGGCCTGCCGGGTCAGATCTCGAGGATCATCACGGTGATGGGCCGTGCTGAATGCGGATCTCTGATGGCTGTCTGTTTCCACCGCTACCCTAGGTCCTTTCATCGTCATCGTGGCGCAACCTTCATCCTCCAAGAAGGACAAGCTCTGTGTACTTTACAAATAGCCGGGCCAGACTCAACTCTCAGGGATCAGGGGGAAGAGACACCTTCGACAAGGCAAATACCGATAAAGAATACAAGAGTACTGCCACACAGCAGTCGAGACCTCGCTAAAGCTCTATCTCTCATGCGTCATGGCTAAGAGCTTAAGCTGCTCCACGCCTAAAGTGATGCAGAGCACGGGTCTGAGCACGTCTGCAGGGTCGTCAAAGAAACCCATGGACCATAGTTTGGCGTCCGGACTCGCCGGAGGTGCCGCGGGGACAGGAGAGACCAGCGCATTATTTTGAGGTTGAACCACAAGAACCGTCATTATGATCTGCTTAGAGCTTTGGTAGGTGACGTATGCGAGCTTGAAAATCGGTGGTAGCATTGCTGATGATCATCGACATAGTCCAAAGAGCGAATGCAGCATAGGCTATCATGCGCATAGCCCTTCTCGAGTAGATCTTGCAATTGGCTACGACTTGTTGTTGATCCTTCTGATTGTTGAGTGACTATACTGTGGCATTGCTGGTTCTCGAGCTCCACACCGTTCTTATAATCTAGATGGCGCTCGGAGAGATCAAAGAAAAGCTGAAGGAGAAATTGCACCTTTCAAAGCACCAAGAAAGCAATAGTACATCAGAGAGCACATCTCACGCACCAAATCGATCCAGCGTCGCGAGCAGCATACCGGCTCGCGATCGCCTCTCATCCGACCGCAATGCTAGATGTACGTTTACGTCCGGGGCCAGCGTCAAGTTTGAAAACCTGCTAACAACCGCAGCAACCGTAAGAACATCACATATACCAGCCGCGGCCGGCACATCTACCAGCGAGCACTCGTCAAGCCGGCGAAGCTCTATTTCTGCCGACTCCCTAAACGATAGTTCCCTCAGCCGTGCAGGAGCTCCTGGGCTTCACAACACGGAGTACAAACTACCTCAGGTACCGATCGAACGTGACTTCTCCTCAGACTTCTCCGGACTTACATTTGGCTCTCAGAATGTCGAAAGAAACAGAGGAAGTGTCGATGGCCGGTTTTCTTCACAACCTGATCTTGACGAGGGACGCAACAGTGAAAACATAGCTGATCGCAACATGCATGCATCCGCGCAGAATGGAACTTCTGTTCGTATCGTGCCACAGTTCGAGGAGCACTCGAGGAGTCAGCCTCTGATTCCCGGTGTTGACCACCACTCCAACAATGTTGCTGAGTGGAATATGGTTAGGAACGATGATCCGACGGCGGCGTCTCGGAATGATGCTCCAGAGCCACTCAACGTCAAGAAACGGACCTCATACCAGCCTGAAATGGGTGCTTTGACGAGTGACCAATCGGGACAAGATCACAATGACATGCGGGACCCATCATGGTCTGTCACTCCACTGGCAATGGAGGGCTTCGACGATAAGTCACCGCTCGATGCCCGTGGAAACGTTTCAAATCTCAACCGCGAAGTACCTATTGTCCCTGACTCTGGACTTGCGCCGCAACGATTAGACTTGGACAAGTCGCTACCCTCAACGCCAGGTGCGACAATTTCTCAAGATCGACCCTTGAGCGCAAATGGCAGAGGTTTCAGCGACACATCGAAAGACGACGGGAACTTCCAAGCACACGCACAACAGGATTTGGCAGGTCCATTCGATTTGAGCGGCGTGGATGTAAAGAAGGAGGAGGACACCGTATCTCTACACGAGTACCATGCACCAGCAGTAACTCACGAGGTCATCAAAGAAGACCGACATGAGGTTATCCAAAAAGTCATCACCCGCGAGACTCACGACTATCACATCTACCACCGCATTCTCCCGATCATAGACATCGAAGTGTTACCCGCACGCCACTTCGTGCCTATACAGAATGGCTACGTGGAAATTGCCGAGGAAGAGCTGCCAGGACGCACACGCGATAAAGTGAACTGGGCGATTGCAGAAATGGTCTCAAAGAGAACGCCTGCAGAAAGCCGAGAAGCTGCAATTGCTAGAACTTTCACCGCTCGGAAGTTCGTAGGCACAGAAGGAGATGACAGGGAATACATTGGACCTGAAGGACACCCGGTTACAGAAAAGTGGTGGGTATACCCTCCGACTGTGGCTGAGGATTCATACCGCGCTGGTCAATCATATCCGTTCCACTTTGGCTCGGCGGATGCAAAGGACGATGGACTCAAAGCAACGCTACCGGCTGGAAACATCGTTGGAGTTTCGAAAGCTCTGCTTGAGAAGCGGCAGCGCCAGGCCAGGCAGATGGCAGCCGCGGATGATGAGTCTGTGAAAGCCATCCCCAGAAAACCGGTCCTCTCGCAGGCGTTCGTATAGGAGGATAGTTGCGATCAGCACTATTGCAAAAATCTTACAATTGCTGTCGAAATGCATTTAGGGCAGGCTAAGTGGATTTGAGCATTGAGCAAGGCGTTCTGTACAATAATGTATACTAAAAGCGCTGCTATGCGCAAGACCTCCAACATACATTCTACATGTCGACATACATACATGCGCTCGGCTTCCGTATGATCACAAGTGGCTTATCAGGTTTTGCTTCCAGCAATCGCGAATGCTCCAACTCGAGGACCAACCACCCGAACATTGTCACATCACCGATAACGATTCTTTTCGTCATCTTAACTTTCACCGGTTCTACGCTTGCTCTTTGTAGCCTCCAAGTTCAATCAATGGACACCAAAGCCTCGTAAAATTACTGCACACGAGTCAACAACAACTTATACCTTCTGAATCCCAAATAAGTTGCTCACGACCACTAGACCTCCTCAAACACAGCGTATATGAATCTTGCGTCTCGAATATCGTCACCAAGAGTACCACCTTGCTTTTAGAGTTGATATTTCTGTTCTCAGTAAACGTACGGCAATGCAAATGATATAGACTGGCTCTGGCAACACATCATTTGCCCGATATTGAAATAATCAGACTGACATATGATCCAGCAAGTTTTTGTTCTATGATCGGGGAACCGACTAAAGAACGACCGGATCCCAAGTCAAGTTGTGTGACCAAGTCAGAATTTGAATCACAATTTTGTGAAATCGATGCCACATCCCACCATGCAGTCAAATAGCCACGATGAGAACATGAATACTGTTCAAAGACCAGTTTACATCCAGTGAGTCGAGAACGAAAGCCGTTCTGGCCATAATATTGGGTATATCTCGATTTTCGTTGACATGCAAGCAAACCCAACCCTAACCCTCCATGTCAAGCCATCCATTTCCACTCACTCCGGATGACTCTGGAGCCATTTCCTACTTACGCCAGGGACGGCTACGTCGCAAGACTGCTTTCTGAAGCAACGATTTCAGAGGAAAGCGCCGCTCTTCCAACGCACAGATTGAGTACGTCGTTCCAAGTGGTGGAGCGGAAGACAAATTTACAGCCGAAGTCAATCAGCCCATTCGAAGTAGCGCCGCATGAAGCTCGTGAATGTGTAAAAACGAATATCATTGATTTGTGATGTGCCCTCAGTAATAAAACCACGCCTTCATGTAAATTCAGGCACGACTAGATCGGCAAGGTTCTGCTGTTGCATCAACTATAGACATCACCTCCATTGAAAGGGGAGTAGACGTATATGCTCGTGATGCGTAAATCCAATATTGTATGGCCAAGAGAAAATTGAGACCGGAAGGAAAGGGAAAGAGATTAGACTTACTACCGCGCGCAATGCGTCGACCCTCTCCATTTTGAGGCGAGTTGACAGACAACTAAGAAGCGAAACCGTGTTCATACTCTCGTGTCATTGCTCATATGGCCCATCCAGCAGCCTTCTTCTTCGACTTGACCTTCCGTGCGATAACGTCAGGGTCATGTGAAAGTTCAAGCGGCATCATCCCGAGATTCGCAGGTGTGCTTTCGGGCTCTGGCTCTTTAGGCACCTGGCTGTCTTCCACAGAAAGCGAGCCAAGCTCCTCGGCAAGTTTGGGATCATCCACCTGAAGCTCTTGCGGTATTGAGGCATCCTCTGTGGCCTCGGGCTCTCTCCCCTCAGCAACTGCTTCCGCTACAGGCTCATCGTCATTTTCTTGCAAGTCTTCTTGCTCGAAGTCTTGCTCGAAGTCTTCCTCTTCAGCTCGTTGAATCTCATCAGCGTCGCCACCAGTGGCCTCGACGTATTTCTCAAGCTGTTTCGCCATCTTTTTGCTAAAGCCAGTGGCTTCAACCTCCACGTCAAGTCGCTTCTTTGGGTCAATGGTCTTGATCGCGTCAGCGAAGAATGGGCCTGGTTCATCTGAAGTGTATTTGAACTTCCGGCCAAAGTAGCGCTTGATGCATTCCACATCGCGGTCGAAGTAGTACTCGGCATTCGCGTGGTTGGTCGAAAGCGTTTGAGGGAAATCAATCAAAACGGGAGTCATGATGATGTTCTCTGGTGGCGTGTCATCATCGACAGGGGTCCCATCGACGCTCGACTCCTTGAGCAGGATGTTGAATTCGTTATAGTCACCGTGAATGAGACCGCGCGAGGCCAGCTGCACGATCATAGCCATGAGTTCCGCGTAAAGCTTGCCGGGGTCTGGTACACTGTCGACCATCCGCATTGGGAAGGCATCGATGAACTCCATGACGATGGTGTGTCTGCTCCATGCCACAGGTTCCGGAACTGGGAAACCCTCTCTGTGCAGAATCTTCATGAACGCGTACTCCTTCTGTGCTGCAAGAGTGCTGAGGTACATCCAGCTTCCCGCATTGCGACCACGGAGGTAGTCACGGTTTGCCTTGACGGTACGGAAGGAGATGCGACCCAATCGGTGGAGTTTGAGGACCAGCTGGCGATCTGATTTTGAAGCGCAGACGTAAATATCAGACTCCTTGCCAACACCAATCTGGTTGCCGAGACTGTAGAGGGCATCGCTCTTCCTGTGGGTGTTCATGGCGAGGTAGTCCAGGCCACCATAAGTGAGACGATAGCCGTCATACTTGGCGTTCTTGACCTTTGCGATCAAGTCATCTTTGGCGAGAGTCGAGATGTTCCTGTGCACGGCGCCTCCACCACGCTGGCTAGAAAGCTGCTGGATGAGAGGTGTAGGGACGACTTCATGGTTCTTGCTGCCTTGCTCGACCTGTTCATCGCTTTAGCTTGTGTCAGTCGAAAATTCGTGAGAGCCACCAAGGTGCTGGAAACGTACTGCAGCGAGGACGCGCCAATCGTCGGCGGTAAGGTAGCGCAGAGCGCGTGTATCCAACTTCATGTTGGCGAGGCACCTGATATATTAACCCGGTGCACACTGTTTTCACGGATATCCAGACGGAAGGTCGTGGTAAGTGAATGAATGCATGTGACAAGAAATTGTTGCGGCTCAAATCTTTGGTCTTCTCTGCTTCGCAACATGACTAGCGCAGCTTGGCAGACGCTGCTGTTCTGGCTGACTGAGGGCAGGAGCTCGGTGACGGACGTGCTGGAAACGCGACATCATCCACCTGCTGTCCGCTTTGCCTCTCACCAACAACACCACCACCACCCGCAACATCCCATCCCATCATACAACACTCCCACACAGAGCCATATCCCCCGGCTCGCTCGCAACACTGCTTAATCAAGTCTAATTTCGACTCCCGCTCCACAACACTCCGACACTAGCTCGGCAACCTACCACACACCCTCTCTCGAGCATCATGGCGAAGGAGGAGGAGAAGAAGGCGCCCATCCAGGACAAGGGCAAGGGCAAGGCCGAGGACGTGAAGCCTGCAAACGGCGAGAAGGGCGAAAAGGCCGATGGCAAAGATGGCAAGAAGGACAATGACCTCGATCTTGCGCCCGAGGAGCTCAGTGAAGAGGACCAGAAGCTCAAGGACGAGCTGGACATGCTGGTCGAGAGGTTAACAGAGAATGACAAGTCGCTGTACAAGGCTGCGCTCGAGGCCATCAAGGAGAGCATCAAAACCAGCACAAGCTCAATGACTGCTGTTCCTAAGCCTCTGAAGTTCCTCAGACCACACTACGAGAAGCTCTGCGAGGCATACGAGAAGTGGCCCGCTGGAGATGAGAAGCTTTCACTCGCGGATACCCTCTCTGTTTTGGGCATGACATATTCCGACGAGGAGCGCCTGGACACACTAAAGTACCGTCTGCTTGCGCCTAATAAGGACATGGGCTCATGGGGTCACGAATACATGCGTCATTTGGCTCTGGAGATTGGTTCCGAGTACCAGAACCGCATGGAGAAGGATGCAGACACCGACGATATCAACGACCTGACTCGCGTGCTTGTACCTTTCTTCCTCTCCCACAACGCCGAGGCCGATGCCGTCGACATTCTTTCAGAGCTCGAGATGATCGAGGACATCAAGGACTTCCTTGACGAGAACACCTACTCAAGAGTCTGCCTGTACATGGTCTCAATGGTCCCTCTCCTTGCATACCCCGACAACGATCGCTTTGTGCGTACAGCCCACGACATCTACAGACAGTACAAGCAGCTCACACAGGCCATGTGTTTGGCCATCCGCCTCAACGACATGGAATTGATCAAGTCCGACTTCGCTGCTGCCGAAGATAAGGCACTCAAGCGCCAGCTTGCCTTCATCCTGGCCCGTCAGAGGATATGCCTGGAGCTCGAGGGCGAGGATGCTGAGGACACTGAGCTGCAAGAGTGCTTGAACAACACCAAGCTACCTGAACACTACAAGTCATTGGCCAAGGAACTCAATGTTCTGGACCCCAAGGTTCCCGAAGACATCTACAAATCGCACCTTGAATCTTCTCGCACAGCCGGTCTCACAAACACCGACTCAGCGCGCCACAACCTCGCATCTGCCTTTGTCAACGCTTTTGTCAACGCTGGATTCGGCTCTGACAAGCTTATGTTGGTGGAGGGCGGCGTCCAGCAGAGCTGGATCTGGAAGGTCAAAGAGGATGGCATGACTTCCACCGCGGCATCTGCTGGTATGCTCATGCAGTGGGACGTCGAGATGGGCCTGGACAAGATCGACGCATTCACCTACGTGAGTGAGGACCAAGTAAAGGCTGGTGCAGCTCTCGCAACTGGTATCATCAACAGCGGCGTCAGGCTAGACGGCGACCCTGCGATGGCGCTGCTCGGTGATCTGGAAGGCAAGAGTGTCGCCGTGAAGGTCGCAAGCATCATGGGTCTCGGTCTCGCTTACGCTGGCTCAAACAAGGAGGACCTTCTGGAGTTACTCTTGCCATACGTGACCGACACGTCTCTTGATATGCAGATTTCCGCTATGGCTGCGCTCTCGCTTGGATTCATTTTCGTTGGCTCCGCGCAATCGGACGTCTCTGAGGCCATTATCCAGACCTTCTTGGACGAGGACCGCGCCAACCAACTCAAGGACAAGTGGACCAGATTCATGACCCTTGGCCTTGCCCTGCTTTACTTCGGACAACAAGAGGAGGTTGACGTTGTACTTGAGACGCTCAAGGTTATTGAACACCCTATGTCAAAGCCTGCATCCGTGCTCGCTGAGATTTGCGCTTGGGCTGGCACCGGTGCTGTGCTCAAGTTGCAGGAGCTTTTGCACATCTGTAACGAGCACATTGAGGACGAGAAGGATGATGACGACAAAGACAAAAAGGACGATGAGGAGAGGAGAGACCGCTCTGGCGACCAGCTTGTGCAAGCATATGCTGTACTTGGTCTCTCCCTCGTCGGCATGGGCGAGGAAGTTGGCCAGGAGATGGTCCTGCGTCAATTCGGCCACCTCATGCACTACGGCGAAGCCAACATCCGCAAGGCTGTCCCTCTTGCGATGGGTCTTATCAGCCCTTCCAACCCTCAGATGAAGGTTTACGACACACTCTCACGATACTCTCACGACAACGACATTGACGTTGCTGTCAACGCAATCTTCGCCATGGGCATGCTCGGTGCCGGCACGAACAACGCTCGTCTCGCACAGCTCCTCAGGCAATTGGCAAGTTACTACCACCGCGACCCTAACGCCCTATTCATGGTTCGCATCGCGCAAGGTCTCGTGCACATGGGCAAGGGCACGCTTAGCTTGAGCCCCTTCCACACCGACCGCAGCGTCCTCTCGCGCGTTGGCGCGGCAGGTCTTCTAACCGTCACTTTGTCCCTCGTGGACGACCCCAGACAGTTCATCCTGGGCGACCACCACTACCTCCTCTACGTGCTCGTAACCACCATGCACCCTCGCTTCCTCATCACACTCGACGAGGACCTCAAGCCCTTGCAGGTCAACGTCCGTGTCGGACAGGCAGTCGATGTGGTCGGCCAGGCCGGTCGTCCCAAGACCATCACCGGTTGGCAAACACAGAGCACACCCGTGCTCCTCGGCTACGGCGAGCGCGCAGAGCTTGAAGACGAAGAATGGATCTGTCTGACCAACGTCATGGAGGGCATCTGCATTCTGAAGAAGGTGAGTTCTCCATCACGATTTCCCTAACGACTCTTCAACCTTACTGACGTTATTCTAGAACCCCGATTGGGAAGCCTCATAGAGCGTTTATTCTCCGACTCCTTGATGAATAATGGAGCGCAGCACATGAGCGGGCGCTGTACGGTAGCGGAAATAGCGCAACAAAAAATATAGACTTAAGCCTACTACTGCTATTAGTGAGGACAGGCTCTTCTGTATAATATAACGTACTTGTCACAGCAGTCCAGCTCTCTCATTCAACACATGCCATCGTATTCATGGCACTGCTTTTCAGAGTGACAACGCAATTCTATGCCGCATAATTGTAGATGAGACGCACAATGAATGGCTATGAATACGAATATGGTGGGTCATCATTCGCATGACAATTGCTCTTATCAGCAGCAGTAATGCTGTTCTACGCTTCAATCGGCCTGTTGTTGGAGAACTAGTTTGCAAGCTACTCGCACCAATAACACAAAGCACATTGAAAGCCTTTCGTAATTCAATGCTAATTCCATTAATCCGACCTCATCTCATTTATTTAGAACAGAGTACTGTGTAGAAACCAAGTGGCCCAGCCACATCACACCTCTGCTGAACGGCCATGCTTCCTCATGCTCCACCATGACTGCCAAACGATCTCCACACATGTCAAGCTATACCATACGCAACCATCAAAGCATGTCACATTCATTACACATTCAGACCTCAAGCGCTGCTGGATTGAAGCAGCCTACTCTCCTCAGAGTATGTTATCGCTGCTGATTGTCCAACCGCATCGCCTTGGTCTTCCGTTTTCGTAGGTCCGGGTAAAGTTGCAGATGACTGAGATGATTGCTCAATAGGTTGAGCGTCACCTCTGCGCTGCTCAGTATCAGAAACATTGTGACCGTGCTGACCACCAGAGCTTGCTTGCTCCTGGGAAACGGAAGTGTCCGAACGTTCTCTTTCAGAAACAGGCAACTGGGAGTACCTGTAGTTGAAAAGCCCGCGTGAAACAGCATCATCTTCATCATGATCAGATTGCGAATGAACATGAGCTCCAGCCATTGCCTCATCAAAGAAAGAGGAGCCGGGCTGATCGGGCAAAGTGTCCCGACTGACCTGCCTGGATACATTGAAGGAGCCTGCGTCGCTACTGTTCTGCGACGCATAAGTCTGTGGGAGAATCCCAGACGATAGCTGGGTGGTGACTTCCTTTGCGCGAGCGGTACGTGCTGCATCTTCCGAAGCATCGCGCATAGCTTGTCGGGAAGCGTCACTGCAAACGTCATGTTCCTGCTCTTCCAGTGACGGGTTTCTGCCTCCCAAGGATTCTTCCTTGGCACCAGAGGTAGACGAGGACTGCACAGGTGCAGTTGATACCCTAAAGGAGGGCTGATCTAGCGCTTTGGCGTGGCCGGGTTCCTGGAGATCTTCATCACTGCTAGAACTTCTGGCTTGGTCTAATGTCGAAATGGCTCCGTCGACGTTGGAAGGTTTTGGCTGGGTGGAAGGTTTTGGCTGCGTTGCCATGTATGGGCGATTGATGGCCAATTGCGTCTTCACCTGAGTGCACACTTTGTTTGGTATGACCATTGAAGCGGGAGTTATCAAGGCTGTTGGCGCCGTAGCAGAAGGTGGTACGACGATGGGTACCTCATGAGTAGCGTGACTGCTACTGGTCGAGTTCGAATTAGTGGCATTGGGTGTCGCAACACTGTCGATCAAAGCACCCATCACATCTCCGATGTCTCTTGTACTCTTGTCGTCAAAGTCCGTTTCCGGGTCACCATTAGTCGGCTCGCCAGTATCAGACTGCTCGGACACTGCTCGCGAGCTGTGTCGCTCGCGGGAGATGTAACTACCTTGGATGATAGCATCAGCTCGATTGAAAGAAGTCTCATCTCGTGGCAACGGTGGTACACTGCTGTTGTTTGGATGTTGCGGATCGAGATCGTCGCCGTGAACGTGGTATGCATCGGGACTGTCTGCCTGGCTTCTGCAAGGTGAGGCCGTGTTCGTTGGTGGATCCTTGACAGGTGAATCATCATCGTCGCCGTCACTGCTGTCATCATCGCTTGTTTGATCGCTTGACAAAGCGATTGGGCTGGCAGCAGTAGCCTCCTTCTTGCTTTTCTTGCGAGGCTTGTCTGGAGATAGATCACGCCTCTTGCGCTTCGCTGAATGTCGATATCCCATGATCGCCCAGTCCTGGGGATGGTGCGATTTACTGTAATTGACTTGCTTTTGGGCTGCGGCACGAGTTGAGTGGCGCACTGCTCGTGGGTCTGGTGTTCTAGTCCTGGTCGCAGGGGTATCGGAACGCTCACTTGGTTCATCGGCGTCGGTGCTCTCGCCAGAGGAAAGTTCCGGCTCATCCTCGTCGCTGGTCTCAGCGAAAGAAGTAGGAGGCCGTGTCCCTGTAATGCGAGCCGCGCGCATTGGGCGGGTGACTTCGTCCATGGGATGGTATTTCTGGCTGTAATTGACGTCCGCTCGGCCATTTCTTGTTGATCGTGTCGCGTGACGTGGCTGAGTGTCGACTGATGCCTCACGGCCAGTGCCTTCCGCAGAGGTCTCAACGGCAGGTTCATCGAGCACGTTGTCAGGATCCAGGTCACGCAAAGGACCACGAAGGCGAGGCTTCTTCGGCGGCGCGGGTGATGAGGAATGCTGTCATTCGTATCAGCTTAGTACAGCCAAGCTGTGAGATTCGCAATCACCGTGTCTCTTAAGTGGCGCTCCACGAGGCCAGTGATGGACGGCATGGTGTAAATCGCGATGGCAGTGACGGCACACCTGGGTCGACTTCTCAAGGACGTCTGTTCGTGATTGTCTGTGAATGTGGAAGTGTATGTGGCAAAAGGACAGGAACAGGCACGATTGAGCGAAAGCCATCTTGACGACGCGTCGTGAGGAAGGTGCTGGACCGGTGTGCGAAAGATGGCAGGAGCGACTGAAGCAGCGCATCGCGACCTACAGCGTTAGGCGCGCGTTTCCTCGAGTCGATCAGTGATAGATGGAGCTGTCAGCCGTCGCACGCAGATGGCGCCAAATGCTCTACGGTGGTGCTAAACTATTCACCTGTTCCGCCTTGTGCTTTGTCGAGTCGTCTGCACTAGTCAGTAGGATATACACGCGCGTTGTCCAGGTGGAGAAGTAGAGATGGCAGCAAAGAGAAGTGACAAACGACTGGAGTAGTGAGGCAGCTGAAGAAAAAGAATGTGACTTGATGAGACCAAATAATATATCTCCAAATGAAATATGTTGCCGTTAACATTGCCTCTGGTGGTATCGTAATCGCTGAGGCGCGCAAGCGACTTTGTCTCCCAAAACTCCGTAGCACAAACGCACAAGTGGTAAACCAAAAAGTAACAGCAAGATTTCCGCTCAAACGCATCTACAAATCAATGGTTTCCAACAGCCAATCCTGCCTACATCAGCAGGCGGTCAGCCTTGTACTCCGCATGGTATATTTCGCCAAATTCGGCGGCAGCTTCAAGGCTGTCATGTCGAGCTCCGCATCACTGTCATCGTCATCGTCGTCGACTTCGATCTCATCTACTTCGAGAGTCTCGTTAGACGGCTCACGACTGAGAAGCTCGATCTTCTCGCTGTCGGCCGTTAGAGGTGGCGGCTGTCTAGACTTCTCCAGTCGCTGCTTTTCTTCAGCGCGGATACGACGCTCTTCGTCTGCAGCGGCAATCTTCTCCAAGCTGGGCATTTCACGCTCTGCACACGCTCTTGCCTGCGCTAAGAGCTCCTTCACCTGTGTAACTTCCAGTGCACAGTCGCCATCGCGTAGCACTTGATGCGCGGCGTGCTCACACAAGTTCTGCGATTGCTCCAACAGTCCATCAACCTTGCTGAGTGCCTGGCTTCCATCTGGCCTGCTTACTGCGCTCAGATCCTGGAGCCGTAGCCGTGTCGTCTTGTATGTGAAGGTACCAATGCTTTTTGTAGTGTCCTCACCGAAACTGCCGGCATTGTCGCTTCCACTGCTCGAAGACCTGCTCCGGGCGAGGTTGTCGACTTTGGCGTTGAGCTTCGACCGGCGGATGTCGTTGCGAGTGGAGGCCATGGCGTGCACCAATTCAGTGAAGCTCTTCTGCACGTCACCGTCGTAATATACGACCACCAGGGCTTTTGAACGGTATTTTGAAGGTCCAGACTGATCTCCAGAGCAGTTCGAGAAGGTCTTGCGTTTCCGCTGGGAGAGCCTCAAGGCGTCTGACTCAGTCATGTGTGGTAGCTGGGGACGAAGTACAGTCGGTACAGGCGTGGCCATTTGGTTGATCGTCTCTGGTAGGAGCGTTTGTTCCGGCATATCGTCATGCTTGCTTCTTTTCGACCTCAGCGATGATGACCTGGAAGACTTTCGCACAAGCGTTCGATCGGAGTCGGCAGGCTGGTTGGCGGACAGAAGCTCGGTCTGGCGCTGTGTCGCATTGTCCAGTATGGCATCCAGACCAGCGATCCAGTCAGGTATCTTGTCGAGAAGAGAGCGGAAGCTGTTTAGTGCATCCTGAGGCATGATGGTGGGCTTCGGCGGCACTGCAGCCGACCAGCTAAGGTGGGAGCATACAGTAGGCCGAGCTCGGGTCGGAAGCGGCTCGTGTCTGCTCTGGCTGCTAGACGGAGCACTCGGAATGTCGTCGCGTGGTCCCAGGAGATGTGAGTAATTGGGAGGTGAGCGTGTGTGTGTATGGAAGAAAGGCAGAGGAATATTGAGAGCGAGAAAGAAGCCGCAAACGGGCGCTGAGGTGCAGGTATGTGGAGAGCAAGTGACTAGTGGTGGAGAGTTGCGAGGTTAAGGCTTCCGGCTTCTCCTCCGCGCAGGAGCGAGCGAGGGTGGGCGCGCGACTAGGCTGGCTCTGGCGGAGAGACTAACAGACCAAGAGACTAAACTACTGTACTCGAGGGATCGATGATATGCTGCTCGCCGCCGCTGGCCCCAGGGAGTGCAGACAAGCAGGCAGGGTTCCGCATGCAGCATTACGAATTCATTGGAGCCCTCGGACCCTCCGCCCTTGATCCATTTACTGCATTACGATGCCTGTTTGCGTGGCCCTGCCCGTTCGTTGCATGTATGTAGTATTATTTTATTTAGCATTATTATGACGGATAGTACGGTAGTAAGGTACTGTGAGAATCTAGACCTGGCCAGCATTGACACACCACAGACTGCATTTACCACTGCTATAGGGCGAAACACTGCTGACCGTTGCGCAACGATCGAGGCCGTGCATATGTCTCTCTGTAAAGATTAACCAAGACCCTCTCGCCATAGGCGGTGATTTGAGATTGCTCCGTGTCTGTCAAGATTGAGTTTGCTCTGCTCGGCCCACGCCTGTCTCCGCTCACGATTGACCTGCATGCATGCACGCCTGCGTCTGGTCTGGTCTGGGCTCGTATCACCTTTTGCTTGAGCTTTCATGCCAATAGCCGGTCCATACCCGGCCAACATGCCATGCCCGCAGTAATTTGTGCGTTTCTTGGGCACTCTCCTTCGCACAGTAGCAAGGACGATCATCAGCCAACCCGTGGGAGCGCCGTTCGTGCTGCCACGGCCATCCCGTGGTCCAGGTTGCATGACTGCATCACTGTGCCACACACCCACCTGGCCTCGCGGGCATGCGTCGGCGTCCAGATGCAAAGGAAACATCGGGTACGGTATCGCTGCCCCGTGAAATACAGAGAATCGGCCCGCGGCAGCCACTCGACCCTTCATAGGAGGTGGCAAGCCCTGTGTCGCACTCTATAGTGGCCAAACTAAAGAGCCAGCCTCGCAATTAGCACCCTTAAGAAAAGGAAACCACCTTGATTTCCTGTCTATTATGCACGCAAGGACCCGTGACGCCCACGTCCTTTTCGTATTGATCCCTGCTTGTCTCGTGCAGACCACGATCGCTTCAGGCCGATCACAAAAACGGCCTGCATGTTCCTTTTGACATCCAGCCAGTCAGCCAGCCCGCGCAACAGCAGCGACAGCCGAGCCAAGCGTAACGGGGACGATTTGTCAAAGCACCGCACGGTGGAGGCCGCTTGCATATGTATGCACAGCACAGTGAAGAGACAAGCAAGTGTACACGCAACCGTGACACAACCACTCAGCTCCTCCAGCGGTCAAGCCGATTGTGCGTGTGCAACGTGAAAATAGCCAGCGAACGGCAAGTCGACACGACAGCCTCGCAGATTCTAATGCAGGCAGAAAGCTGGCATGAAACATGGGGCTGTTGATCGCTGATATAATCGCTGCACGCGTGAGATGGACACAAACGCACAGACACCCTCCGTCCATTTTCTCTTTTGGGCAGCCGCCTTCCCAAAAGGCAGCAAGCGAATCTGTCGGCGCATCCTCCCGATGGCTCCGAGCGCGGCTGCGCTTCGCCCTTCCGAGCCACCCGGTGGAGCGAGCGTTCCTGCGAGACAGACATATGTGATATAGCAGGGATATTATGAGGAATCGTGGGATGATCTGCCCGGTGTTATCCTGAAGACAGAACGATCGTCTTGGTGTTACAGGAACGATGCGTTTCAGAGTGGCTGTAGAACGACGAGCGAGTTTCCAGAAAAGGCGTCGTTTCCGAGCAACACAGGGATCTGGCCACTGCGAGGCGACCAACCGCACACTGTCGTGTGGCCATTCAGAACAATGCACTGTAGTGATGATGTCGAGCAGCCAGCCGACAAGCCCTACAGCGCACCAACCATCAGACAGGCGCCTCGAGATCTTGTATCACGCTGCCACATAAGCCCTCTATCGCTTCCAATGCGATGGCAACCAAAAGGAGCTCACGCCGCCCTTGGTCCTTTGGCACCCCAGTAGCTGCAGTCGCTTACGATCGCCATTCGTGCGTTTGCTAGGAGAAGCGGAGACGCATGAGCTCTTGAACAGTGATGACAAGCACAGAGTGTTTTCAGATGACTGACGAGTCGACCCTTTCTTTGCTGGGCAGGGTTGTGTTCGAATCGCTAGTATGCCGACACCAATATACAGTCCTATATGTGGTCTCACTTGAGTTGGGTGTGTGATATTTGCCAGATTGCACCAGCACTGGCCATCGGGGTTGTCGGCGACCAAGGCACAGCTGTCTTGAGCAGCGTACACGGCTTACAGGCATAGGAAGTTCCTTTCGAAAGTTATTCGATTTATCATTTCAGAAGCATAGTCATCATTGTAAACAGAGCTTCTTTAAGGCCAGCACTCGGTGTGAGTCCACTGACCGTTGCTCTCATCGAACTTGTACACTTGCCTCCTCGCCTTTGTCGGGTCGCTCAAGTCGACAGATTCCATCTCCTCAGGCTTGATGATGACCACGCGGAAGTTAGCTCTCGCAATAGGGTCTTCCAAGTCTTCCACTTTCTGCCCAACAGCGAGGTTCTTGTCGTCGTAAGGCTGGTCCACCGGCTGTCCAGGCGGCGGGTTCTTGAAAGTGCCTGCGTGATGTTGTCAGCGCCATATTCTCAACATCACCAGTACAGTTAAGCAACATGATAGAAAGCCAAAAAAAAAAAAAAAACATACCTCTCAACCCAGGCGAATTGTTCCCAAAATGCCCCGTCAACTCCCTCTTCCAGCTCCACTCGCTCTCCTTCTCAGCATCGACAACCCTCATCCTACTCCCCACCTCGCTCTTCAGCGTCCTCACCCCCGAACTCTCCGTCTCCTCCTCAACATCATTGCCGACGACAAACGCCTCTCCCTTCATCCTCCACTGCACCTGAGCGTCCTTAACCCACCAAACAGCCTCACATGGCCCACCGCCACCGCACCCCTGCGCCTGGCTCGCATCCGCCGCATGTCCGCTGCTCGAGCCAAACAGCTCGATAGGCTTGTTCATGCGCACGTCAGTGGTGAAAGCCGGCATTTCACTCTCGTAGACACGCGGGTTCATGGGTGCATTGTTGTGCTTGTTGTCAGGAAGTTCCGCCCAGAAACCGCGCATGATGCAGTAGCGGGCTCGCGGGAGGTAGGGTGTTGGGCTCTTCTGGCCTTCGGGCGCGGCGTGCAAGCTGCTGAAGACGAACTCCGGGCTGTCCATGCGAGAGATGTGGTTGAGGAAGTCTGCGCGCCAGGGCGCGGCCTGGGAGGGCGCGGAGTGCGAGGTGCTGGCCATGGTGCGTGAGGTTTGGATTGTGCGCGACAGGTGCGCGAGGCGGAGTTTGGCAGCTATGGTTGCTGTTGGTTTGAGTGAGGGAGTTTTTTTTTGGCACCGTATGTAAGTGACTTTGCAGGAGTGTAGATAGGGAATAATTCAGTCGGGTTTAGAAGTAATTGATTGCAGGGCAACTTGTATCATGAGCTCATCGATCGTGTAAATAAAAGAGCCAGTGCTTCAGTCGTTTATGTCGTCAATGACGATATCTACATCGATTTTGGCGGGGAGATGTGGGCCTCGATCCTCTGCGAGCTTTTGTCGCATCGCTTCTCTCATTGGTGCCATTGCTGGAAAACGCATCCTTCGTGAGACATGGACGGTTGATGATCATGTTGACATGACGTGCTCATCCTATACTGCACTACATGTCGCGACATGGGAAGATCACAGGAAAGCTATTCGCGCATCTAATGAATAAATATATCGTGCATTTCAAAACGAATAATTGTAACACTAATACGCTATACTAGCACAGTAGCGAGGATCATGCTCTGCAAAAACTGCAAACCGCAAGAGCCCGAAAACGAATCCGTGCCATTCCCTTCATTGCTTCAATGTGAATTCATGGCAACATTGAGTTTCATCGCCAATCGTCGTGTCCACACCTCTTGCTCTCATCATATAAATACATGCTGCGCTTTCTGGGACCAGGCAGTTCACCGGGTCTTAGGTCGACTTGATCGGCGCCTGTCCGCGACCCCGAGGTGCTTTGAAACCACCCCTCTTGCTGACAGGTGCGGCGTTATCGGGAACGACCTGCGCTGGCGACTTGTGCTGCGGTGTCGCTGCGGTCGAAGCAGTCGGCGTCTTCTGGGAGCTGGCCTTCCTAGAGCCGGCATTTGAACCACCGTTGGTTGCTGTCGACACCTGAGGGTTTGCGACGTTCTCCTTGGGGAAGGCGGCCTTGGCCCTAGGCTTAGCCATGCCCTTGCTCGCTCCGCTCTTCTTCCAGAAGATAGGGTTGTGCTTTGTCTTCACTCCGGGCATCTTGACGAAACATCCCTTGTTGTTACGCCAGTGCACCTGAGTGATGTCGTACGGAGCTTTACTGTGCGACCATACTGACCTAGGGAGATCCTCCACTCGTAGATCAAACATATTATGCTTCGACGTTGAGCCTCCCTCGGGGTAGCTCACGTTGCGTGGAATACGAGTCATTGGCTTCGAACCAAAGCTCAGTTCCTCGTTGAACATCTGTTCGATGGTGTCCTTGCTGGTGACATCCTTGCTGTAGTCGATGGTGAAGCCTTCAGCGGTCGTGTGTCTCGTCACCTCCTGAATCTGAGGGAGAGATACTGTTGCCCCAGTGCGAGTAGGAAGGTCTCCAATGGCAGTCTTTGTTGAGCTTGCCACTTGTGAAGCTGGGCCCTGCATTTTAGGCGGAGTCTTTGGGGGCGACGGCGGAGTCTCCGTAGTAATATTAGCACGGCCGAATAATCCATTGAAACGAGCCTGCCAAGCCTCGTTCTGGACGAGTGGGCGCATAGCACCCGGCGCGCCCCAGTGCTGACGCGGCGGCATCACGACGGATGGCTGTGGTGAGGTAGCGACTGCGCTCTGGGGAGGCAGCTTGACCACAGGTTTGGACCGAGGCAGACGAACGTGAGGTTGCTTGGCATTTCCGGCATACGCAGGATGGGCAGACGTTTCTGGAGATGGCTCTCGCGAGTTCACCAGTGGAGGCAGCGGCTCTGCCACTACGTTGACTCTGCGTGGGGTGCCCACAGGTGCAGGCTGGGGTCGGGCCTGCGGGTGTCCGATAGGCAGTTGCTGTACGTGTGCGCCTCCGTGTGCTGGATTCATTGATCCGTTGGGCAGGCGAACAGTGTTTTCTGCAGTCTGCTTCCACGGGTGACTCAGCGGAGATGCAGTCGGAATCGGCACCGCAGGCTGTGTCTGTGTGCTCGGCGGAGCGGGCGGCAGACTCGTGACTGAACGCGAGCCTTGAGCATCGTGGATAGTGTACTCTGCTTTCTCGAACTTGCGAGGTCCACCGAGTCGGCCTTTGGTCGTCTGCTTGAAGGTTTCCTTGAAGGTGTCTTCCCTTGGCGCAGGAGCGGCACCATCTTGTGAGGTGGACAGTTTTGCAGCATTTGCATACTCAGCTGGCAGGGCCTGAGCCGCTGATTTCCATGCATTAAGTCTTCTGTCCTCATCCTGGTGAGCCTGCATGGGCGGTGCACGAGAGGGAGGTGCAATGGGGCCAGGGATACGCTGTTGTCGGCCCATGTTAGGGCCAGGTGATGGACCGTTCGGGCGAGCCTGAGACATGAAATGGTCTGGACGACCTTCCATACCGGGGGGACCAAAGGAGCGCGCCTGGTCAGCTCCATGAGTAGGTTGCATGTTCTGAGTTCTCGGCTCCGAGCCGAGGCCCTGTGGCGAGATGCGAGTCGTGGTCTCCGGGCGGCCCATACCAGGTGGCGGTGGCAGAGAGGATCCTTGTTGCGACATCATCGGCATCGGCGCGAAGGCTGATGCACTCTCGAAGACACCATTGCCGATACCTGCCGTACCCCAAACATTCCCGCTTCCAGCAGAAGGCCATGGAGAGAAGCCATCATTGTTGCCAACCATAGGCGAGCGTCCGAACGGCTGCTGTTTGCGCTCGCCAGGAGATGAGAAAGCGGAGTTGGGCGCACGGTATGGCGACGAAACTGCTTGTTGGAATGGTGCGCGAGTGTTCGCCTTCGGCGACAAGGGTGCGCGCGGAGCCTGTCGCTGCAATTGTTCAGAGACCGATCGAGGAGGCATGTCGGCGCTCTCGGGCTTGGAAGCGGAAGAAGGCAACTCGATCTTGTCGGGCGCGGGCACCCTGGAAGTTGTGGCGTCGGCACTTTTGGCGTGAGATGCATTAGCCGGTACTTCGGCAGCGGTTGTAGTCTCCATGGCCTTCTCTGAAAGTTTAGAGTTTGTCGTCTTGTCGTCAGGAGTGTCAGCTGGCTTGTTGCTTTCTGTGGTCTGAGCAGATGCAGCTTTGAGCGCCAAGGCCGCTGCCTTTTCAGCAGCCTCACGCTCCAGTCGCGCCTGTCGCGATTCACCTGCATTGGCGAGACTAGCCATTTTCTCCCTCAGTCGCTCTTTCTTCTCAGCTTCTTTCTCGTCTTCTTGTTCTTGTTTTCTCTTGCGTGCCAGCTCGCGTTTCTCCTTCATAATCCGTTCTTGGACCTTGACGGGGTCCTCTAGTTCCTCTCCAGCACCCTGTTGGGAACCGGCTGGTGGTGGCGCAGGCATTTGCTGCGACCACGCGTCTTGGTGGGCGAATCTGTTGTGCATCGGCTCGGCCTTGCTAATATTTGGCGAGCCACGAGTGTCATGGCTGATTGCTGCACTTGGGCGCCTGTCGTGGGTGGGGAATTGCTCCGAGCCTCTGTTGATAGACATCCTCCTAGGTGCCATGATACCACTCTGGCTAACGCTCGATCCTCTGCGGCGAGCCGCCCAAGAGGGAGGGCCATCTGTTTGACTGCCGGAACGAGTCTGGAAGGCCGGCGAGGGCTCGGGATGGTCTGTGCCAGTAGAGCGAAGTAATACTGAAGGCTTGCGGCCATATGGGTCAGGCCTAGAGCCACGACGAGCTTCGGGTGCTGGCTCGTAATGGCCACTGACGGAGTTGAACAGCTCACGTCTTTGACCCTCGCCTTGTTGCCAAGATCGGTCGAATGTATCGGCAGCGATCTCACGCGCAGGCGCAGGCGGCGGCGGCATGGAAGAGTCGTAAGCACGGGCATCTTGCGAAGCGAACGGCGGGGCTGTTGTCACGTTCTGTGTCGGAAGAATGATAGGTGAGGCCTTGTCGACAGGTGGCAAGACGGCCCAAGGTGACTTCGCCGGAGGTGCAGGGCTCTTAGCTTTTAAAGTAGCTTTTTCGGGACCAGGTGACTGCGAATTCATACCGAGCTGCTTAGCTTGCGCTGCGGCGCCGGGCTTCAGGATGGTCTTTGGTGGTCCAGATGGTTCTTTCTTCGGGGCTGGAAGGATCGGCTTCGCGCTTTCAGCGGGTTTGGCTGTGGCGGCGGCTTCAGCAGCCTTGCCGTCTTTCGGCGCAGGGACGTTATCCGCAGGCGTAAGAGCAGACTTTGTACCATCGATCCACGTGACTGCTTCCGGAACCCAGTCATCTTCGTCTTCGTCGATGTCCGCCCATGTAGACTCCTTGCCGTTCTCATCCGACTGCAGACGTGTGGCCAGGTGAATGCCGTATTGTTGCTTGAGTTCTTCGTCTGTGAACTGCTTGGGTGGTGGTGGAGCCGCGGGCCTGTTCTTATTCCAGACCGTGCTAGCATCCGGTCCACTAGGAGATTCCGCGTTCTGGCGTGCCTTTTGGAGCTCTCTGATCGATGCACCAGTCTTTGCGATAAGCCTCGGCTTCGCGGCGGGCGCAGCAGCCAAGCTTACTGGCGAAGCTGCAGATATGTTAGTTCTGCTTTCACTTACATCCGTATGTTCCTTACCTCGCTCTCCAGACTTGGCCGTGGCGGGTGCTGCAGATGCTGACTTGGCCAAGAAATTCTTGCTGACAGAAATCTTGCTGAAGGTCGTCGGCTTCTTGACCGAGTTCGCACGTACGTGCAGATGGCCGTCCTTGGTCTCTCCCTTGCTGATCTCCGAATCTGAGTTCACAGCGGATACGTCCTGTGATCCTCCGTCTTCGATGGCAGAGCCCTGACTTGCTCCATCATGTGCTCCATTCAAAGTTGTGGCCTCCTGGTCCGATCTCCCCTTCTCACTGGCATCCGAAGGTGTGGCAATCGCAGGTACGTTATCGAGCTTAGCCGCGGCATCCCCAGCACTTGGCTCAGCCGCAGCTTCTCCTGCGTTGACCTTCTTTTCTTCGGACGGTGTGGTTTCTGTCGAGGGGTCGATTTGCGGTTTGGAGACGTCGGGTGCTTGGCTCGGGTTGGGTGCAGTGTGGTTGTTGCCGGATTCGGCGGCGGATGTAGAAGTGTGGTTCGCAACAACGTCGACAAGCGGAGACGAACCGCTCGCCGACTCGGGGACGTTTACCACATTGTGGCTGACCTGCTCTGCCATAACAGACTGTCGGACTGTTTGCGCAATATCACTCGTGTCAGCCGACGGATCTGGAGCGGGTGCTGACTCGGGTAATGACGCGAGCATCAAAAGGCGCGCAAAGACGCTTGATGCGCAAGTACAAAGAGAGTATATAGAGGAGCGATAGCCGTGAGGGCGGGTGCAGAGTGCAGGGAGGGAGCAGTACGTTCAGCAGTATGAGCTCGCCACGTTTGAGGTTGGATGTGCAGTCGGGGGTCGGGGATCGGCGTGTTCGGTGGTGTCACCGGCGCAGAGTGCAGCGCTATGAGTGAAGAGGGCGCGCGCGAGGGGAGAGGGCGGCGGTGAGTTCCTCTCTGGCGGGTGGTGTCGCGAGGCGGTACTTCGGCGGTGGTGGTGGTGGAGGAAGAGAGAGAGGTTGACGTCGTAGCTACAAGTCGTCGCCTGGTGATCGCGGTTGCGCCGGCTTCTGGCTGGCTTCGGCCTAGCCCGCGTCACAAAGAGACATCAAATGCTACCTACACATACCAACCGGGTCGTTGCCAGCGCAGCGACACGAAACAATGACTACAGTTGCGAGTCACCGGGTACAACACATACATTGGCTGCGTGAGCAGCAATTGTCCTACGTGTGTGTTGTGTTTGCGTCCCGAGTCTTACGAGTCACGTGACAAACGCCAGCAGCCGACAATGCACCACTTTCAAAGACACCAGGAACATGATCACTGAAGAGAACACTGAACAGTTTCTTTGCCCTCGATGCTCTCTCATTCAACATATTTACAGATACAAATGCTTCCAGTCACTCTCCCCCATCATGGCGTTTGGCGCATCTAGTGGGCGTTGTTCTTGTGGTGACCTAACCTGGGCATTAGTGGCGACCACGCAAGCAAGACTGAGCAATTACTTACGCAAGTGGAAGTAGTAGTTCTGTGCGTAACCGATGATGATGAGGCCACCGACGAGGTGGGCGAGAGCTGCGCCGGAGTCAGTATCCCTGTATGTCCCCTCACTTTCAGATATTGGTGTTTTGACATACGCATGGCACGAGCGTTCTTGCCGTTCATGTAACGGTGCTGGTATCTCTGGAGGAGGCCCTTGGGCTGAGGAGCAGGGGCAGGGCCGCGAGGGAGCTTCTCGTAGAAGGCGACAACCCTCTGCATGCGCGCGGCATCAGCGGCACCGCCAATGGCCTAGGATCATGCCTGTCAGCATTCCGACATCTTTCTACCAGTATTCCATCCTCTGAATGTCGTGTCCGGGTTGTTTGTCGCGGTTTTGGATGCGCATTTGACTGTTCGAGTGGTGGATCGGAGGAGAACGGGAGGGGGCTCGAGGGCACGTACGTTGGGAGAGGCGACCTGTATCAATTGTCAGCGTAATCCATAGATATTCTACTCGAGCGGCATACCTTCGGGGGGACGAGAGTAGAGACCATGATTGCTGTGTATGGGTATGGATGGGATTGGTAGTCTTGCCTTGCCGTCGTCGCAAGGTGAAGGTGAAGCTGATCGGAAGTTCAAAGTCTCGCTAGTACCGGCCCGAGACGCGCCCGAACGCTGACCTCCAACCTCAAGCCAATGGCTATAGCAGCGATAAGTTACGCAGCGTCGACGAGCACCGCGAGCCTTGCGACCTCACTCACTCACTCACTCACACACACAGCAACACCCTCGTCGCCCACCATGACGACTCTCCACAGATTTGCAGCCTCGACGCTGCGTGCCTCCACCCGCCCGGCGCTGTCGCAGCGCGCGCCCGCCCTCGTCCGCCGCGAGACTGTCGCTCACAACCCCGGCATGGCTGCTGGTGGCCAGAAGGGCCGTCCTTCGTCTGACCCCCAGCATGCGCCCACAGCTACCCACGGCGATGCTGAGATGATCACCCAAGAGGCTCCGGCTCACCGCCAGGCCCACCAGCCCGACTACGACGTCGCCACAGACTACAGAGTCTCGTAAGAATCACTGGGAGAGAGAGCTTGGATGCATTGGTAGGAGTGGATATTGATATGTTTGGCAGTGCTTTCTCACCAATCCCCAAGAGAGTCATGGATGGCTCCGAGCCTGGCCTCGACACCCCCGCCGCCGTCCTTTCTGGCGCACCCACAGACCTTCAGGCCAGAACTGTCCGGTACAAACGATCCATTCTCGAAGCACATTTCCAGCGGCAAAACACTAACAGAAGACCAGCATCTACCGCCCCACAAAGACCGCCACCCAATCCGGCGACTGGCACGGACACAAGTGGCGCATCGATTGGGATGTTCTCTCCAAGGGCCACAGATGGGAGAACCCGCTCATGGGCTGGCAGTCGTCCGCCGACGCCATGCAGGGCACTCGCCTCGACTTCAACTCCAAGGAAGACGCGATTGCATTTGCGAACAAGCAGGGCTACGAATACTTCGTGCAGGAGCCCAACGAGCGCAAGCGCGTGCCCAAGGCCTACGCGACCCAGTTCGTGTACAGCCCTGGCAAGCTGAAGCAGGTGAGGACGAAGTAAAGGATATCCAGAGCGAGAGAGGGTTTAGAGTGTACATACTGTATTGCATGGTCAGTTTACGTCACTTCTTCGTCTAAAGTTGCACTACGATCAAGAGATCTCGATCAGTTTCGGACGTCAGGGTGCGAATACATTTGGAGAGATTTCCTATGCCGTTCAACGCTAACCGCAGTACTCGATTTGGATTCTCGGACTACTCAGCACGCTGAAAGTCAGCGGCTACTATACGGTGACTGTTGGACATAGGAGCTTGCGCGCCCTTAGACACCATACAGACACCAGCAGACATGAAGCAACTAGCAGGATCCTTTGATCATCGACTTTTGCTTGTTATCGAAATGGTTTGCGGCTTCTTCCTTTCAGTCGCAGTGTGGAAGGCATTAAATCTGGCCCATGGTACGCTTTGACGCGTCGATCAACCATGGCGATGGAATGCCTTTTTCGGCTAGAAATGATTTGCTGAGATGACCTTGCTTAGAATTACGCTTGCTTCGCTGCCTTCAGGCCTCAAAGCGACACCTGAAGAGTCAAAGTCAAGCCAGAAAAAGACTGAGTCCGTCTGCTTGCTGCGCCAACAACGACTTCACTTTCACCTGGTCGAGCAGCCAGTTACTGAGTAATGAAAGTCGCGATGGAAATCAACACAAAAGCCGCGTCGCATCTCGTCGAGATCCTGGAACCACCACCGCATCCACCTTCCTTCTTCCTACCTTACCGACTGCGGCCAACCTCACCTTCTGTACCTACGCCTCCTCTACACCACACCTGAAACACGCCTGCATCACACATACACCAGAGCAACACATAACATGAGTGCTCCGCCGTACCAGCAGAACACTCCTGCGCCTGGCGCCCAAAATAATCCGGACCCAATACGCCACCTCAATGCTCCTCCATACCCCCTGCCTGATCAGCTGCGCGGTCGTCCTGCGCGGCAGTTCAATGCGGCTGATCAAGATACACAGCAACCCACCGTGAGCCAGAACGACGCCTACGAGACTGAAGGTCCAGTCCTGTTTGGCGGCAACCACCGCAGCTCTAACTATCCCAACCAGCTCCATTCCACATACGACTCGTCTTCCTCCGGTTACCACGCGCAGGGTCAAGTGTCTAACAGCCTCAACATTGACCCTGCTCTGTTAGCAATGGGACAAGGTGTACGTCCACAGCCTCCTATCCATCAATTCAATATGCATCCTGGATCCCAAGTGACGTTCGCCGGAAATGCTTTCCAGCAGAGCTTTGGCGGCAACGCCTTCCAGCAGAGCTTGATCACGCAGGGAAACCAGAACATGCGCGTCGAGGGCACTGAGCCACCGGCTAACGATGCGGATCAGGCAAACGAGGATGCTCAAATGTTTGACGCGTCCTTCAGCGACAACGATACTTCCCTCAGCAAGTATGAACCTGCGCCTGCAATGCCAGCACCTGGCCTCGACTCTCTCCACAGCAAGCCTGATCACTCCCACGATCTTATGCTACCGCCGCCTCTACCACTCAAAGATCTTGCCCACAACACCGGAAACAACGACTATATCATTTTCACCCAGCTGAACGGTGTTCACTCTGCAGCTTCTCCTGATGTCTTCAGCCCTAAATTCATGAACAGCGGCGATGGTTACACCGTTGGCGGTGCCAGCGCGATGGAGGAGAGCAGGGAATACTCAAGCTCGAATGTCTCGCCAACAAGGAAGCGCGCTAGCTCCTCGAGCGATGACAGCAGCAGCAATGTCAGCATCGGTAACGCAGGTGAGAGATTCCATAATCTTCAGCACCCTATGTCATCAAGCAAGCGCGCGAGAATCACAAAGCCAAGCCCATCTTTCAGCTCGAGCGAAAGCCAAGTATCAATCAGCATGAGCAGAAGAGAGTCTCTCCTCGCTGCGGACTACAGTGGCGTCAAAGTAGCCTCCCGCCCTCGCAAAGGAATGTCGCCCAAGGAGGCGGCAGAAAGATGCTTCAAACGCGTGCGCTTGAGCATCAGCGGTGATGACAATGTCGACGAAGTGAAAGCCGAGCGTGAGATGTGGCTTGACTCCATCATGCAGGCGTTCGACGCTCCTTACAACCAGACACCGAAGACGAAGAACATTGATCTTCAAGGCTTCCAGCACTGGCAGAAGGAGCACCACGCTCTCACCATGGAGCAGTTCGAGGAAGATCCGGCGGACGATCTCGCCGAGGCTATTGCTACTCACTTATACAACCAGGTGGTTGACGGTCACGAAAAGGGCTCTTTAGTCGAGAGTTGTGGCAAAAGCTTCAGATACGATACCAAGTTGAACTGTAAGGATCGTCTTGAGAAGATCATCAAGGCACTTACAGGGTTGACTATCATCCGATTCGACATCGTCACTGGCGCCCGTGTAAACGAGCTTGTTGCCAATCCAGATGCTGTGTTCAAGCGCAAGGAGGAGAACAAGTTGGAGAATGATAGGAAGAGAGTCAGGACCGAGGCGGCGAAGGCGGCGGACAAGAAGAAGGCATCTGCACTGACGGCGAAGAACGGCAAGGCGCAGGTCAACGACAAGCGCGGTGGCCAAACTAAATCTGCTGCCGTTGAGGACGACCATGAGTCCAGCAGCGGGTCTGATGATGCCTCTGGTTCCGAAAAATTGCGCTCGTCTACTCGTATCTCCACCTCTGTCCCAGAGCCGAGGCCGGTCGAGCCATTCAACGATGATGAGTCCAGCAGCAGGCCTGATCATGAAAAACTCGCCTCTGCGCCCGAAGCATTGGCCTCGTCCGCTCGTGGTGTCTCGACTTCTATCTCAGTGTCGAATCCAGTCAAGCAAGTCTACAGCGATGAGTCCAGCAGCGGGTCCGACTGGTGAATCCGATTGAGAACGAACGATGACTTTCTGGTTGCATGCGAACAATTCTGATTTGTTCTCTCAGCAGCATGAGCGGTGCTGCTGTGACGGATTTCGAGGGTATTTGCTTGGCTTGACCGGATGCTTTTCTTTCTGGTTGTTTGTGCGATGATACCCTTACAACATTGCTAGTATTCGGACCGGGGCGTTTGATTTTTTGGAATGCGTTTATTGTTTGGCTTGTGCTGCATTCTGTTCTCAAAAAAGAAAAGAAAAACACTATAGACAGGAGTCGATAGGACAACAAAATGACAAGGGAGAAGTCACCAAAACTCGCAGTCCAAGGTTCATTCATCTCCAGCTGTATGACATGTGGAACGTATATGTCGCCTACATCGGGTAATTCAAGTAGATCTACCAAATTGACCTAGAGGTGGTATTGGTCAGTCCATTTTGGACACCGTTGGTTGCACATCCTGTTTGGCTCGCAAAGTGGGACCAACGCGGCAAAACCAAGAGGTTTTAGTGCTATCAGTGGCGAGTGTGGGCGGTAATATGGTCGAAGGCGATGATACTAGTACTTGAGGACAGTGTCACCCTACGTGACTCTTATTGGTGCGTACATGTAGCGAGTGATTGTGAAGAGGGTTGGGGTTGACCCTACGCCAAGCGTGAAGCTACTTTATTACTAGCCCGCAATCCTCCATCCTGCTGCGAGAGTCCTTATCTTTCGCAAATTCACCCTATGGCAGCGACACAAACCTCGTCTACACAGAGAGCTAGCAGATTGCCATCCCACCGTCGCTAAGTGCTCTCGCGTCGCTGGTCTAAAGGGGGTCTTTCAGTCCAGGGATAGCTGCGACTCCCAGCAGCGTGGATCCGACATTCAGAAACAGACAGTCTCCGTCCCTTGGTCGCAGGGTGAGGCGGCGGGGAGTTCCTCCGCCTGGGGTTGCGCAATCACCTTAGAGGTAGGGTATCACAACGATAACAGCTTCTCGGCATGCCATCCTTCCAACACCGTGTGTAGCCGTTGTAATAATATCGTAGGCGTCAGCGCTGCATAGTTGCATTTGGCACTTACGAATACGGCGTCCAGCCCGATGAAGCACCCTACTCTTCACGGCCGCAAAATCCCGATACAAGCGCGTGTTTGTTGAAATGGGTAGTTATCAGGCCCCATGGCCCTTGTCATGGCACAGCAGATAAGCGTTTATGCACGAGCGCCACAAGCGAGCGCCTCTTCAACAACGTGGATAAGATGCCGGCCTAGCTTAGATTGCTGCCTTTGTCTGGTCGACTCCATTTGGAAACCCAACAAACCTGACCAGTAAGCACAAATCAGTCATTGGGCAAGTCTCCTGTTGGTGATGGCTACGAGACAAGTTTTAATGCCAAGATCAATGTAGGATTGCTGCATCCTGCTCAGGCCATCGCAGCGTTGGTGCCATCGAAGCAGCCAATCTCGAAGTCGTGGCGAGCATGTGTTTGCTCAATCACGGCACGTCGGTAACCGACGGAAAGTGTTTAGACGGCCATGTCCACGAGCTAAGCTTCGCTGCAGTGAAGCGATATGAAACCTAAAGGCAACTAGGGAAGAAAGAGGATTACGAGCGTCTGGCCCTAAGCTCGGCTGCTGGCGTCCTGAAGGTGTATATCAGCAAGGAGCCACTCGTGCGGGTTCTTTGTTCGCTTCTTCTAGGCTTGCTCACTATTGGAGTCTGGCACAAATCTCCTTCATCTTTCTTGCGTGCCCTCTTCCGCTCATTCTAGATTTCGCTTCTACAACCCCAATATGTCGTCAACTGTAAGTACGCTGTACCGGCCTGAACATATCTGCATATGCTGACAACCACAAGCCCGAGTTTGACCCAGTTCACCCCCAGGGTGGCGATTCATTAACCGTCAATGTTAATGACCAGTACGCTGGTGTCGAATATCACTATGTTTACCTGGTCATTTGCGCCTTCGTCGTCTGGCTCATCATCCCTGGCATTGGTCTGCTCTATGGCGGTCTCGCCCGACGCAAGAGCTCACTCTCGCTGCTCTTTCAATCCATTATGGTAGTTGCCGTGACGACATTCCAATGGATGTTTTGGGGATACACTCTGGCCTACTCCAGGACCGCCTCTGCCTTCATCGGTGACATGGCCAACTTTGGCATGAAGAACGTCTCTGTGGCACCATCTCCCGGTAACGCCAACATTCCCGAGATCGTCTTCTGTCTTTACCAGCTACTCTTCTGCGCTTGCACCGTGCAGATTGTTATCGGTGGCTCCTTCGAGCGTGGCCGCATTCTTCCTAGCTTGGTCTTTGCCTTCTTCTGGGCCACTATCGTCTATTGTCCAATTGCCTGCTGGACATGGAACGCCAATGGATGGCTCTTCAACTTGCCTTCCTTGGACTACGCAGGAGGCGGACCTGTCCACATTGCTTCCGGATGGGCAGGTCTTGCCTACGCTTTTGTACTGGGCAAGCGCAAGAATGCTGGCCAACCATCGCACGGCAAGCCGCACAACACTACCTTGGTGTTCCTCGGTACCGTGTTCATCTGGTTTGGTTGGTTCGGATTCAACGGTGGCTCTACCCTCAATGCCACCGTTCGTGCAATGTAAGTAAAGCCTTCACAAATACCGCCTCCGATCGATAGCTAACGTGGTCCATAGGTATGCCGCTTTCAACACCAATGTTGCCGCCTCTACTGGTGCCATCGGTTGGGTCGTCGTCGATTACATTCGCACCAAGGGACGCTTCTCTGTTGTCGGCGCTTGCGAAGGTGCCATTGCTGGCCTCGTCGGTATCACTCCCGCCGCTGGCTACGTATCTGTCTGGCTCGCAGCCGTCATCGGATTCCTCACAGCGGTCACTTGTGCTTCCCTGCAGGATCTCAACAACTGGCTGAACATCGACGAAGGTCTCTATGTCTTCAAGCTTCACGGCATCGGCGGTATGATGGGATCTTTCCTCACTGGTATCTTTGCCGACCAGAAGATCGGCGCTCTCGATGGTGCCACCTCCGCTCCCGGTGGTATCAACGGCAACGGAATGCAAGTTGGCAAGCAGTTCGCCGAAATCACTGCGATTTCTGCTTACTCTTTCATTGTCTCTTGCATCCTGTTGCTCATTCTCAAGTACATTCCCGGCATGCATCTGCGTGTCAGTGAGGAAGCGGAGATGCTTGGCCTGGATCTTGATCAGTTCTTCGACGAGCAGATTGGCGACTGGGAGCACTTCGAGAGTATGGAGAAGATCACACACGGCGCTGTCCGCGAGCAGCAGATAATTGGCGTGGAGGCAGACGTCAGCTCCAGCTCTGCCAGTGTGCAGCGCGAAGCTGTGGCCACCGAGCAGAAGAAGGATTGATTGGTGAACAGTATAGTTTGTATGTAGCCCGGAAGTAGCCGGGATAAAGTATCAAGATGAGTTTTTTACATCTATATCCTTGGGCTGTTACCTATGGCAAGAGTGTGAGGTAAACGACGTATATCATTGAGAGCGATAGCAAGAGTAAGTCTCTGCGCCACTACACGTGCAACTATCATGAGATATTGTCTGAACCTTATGAACGAGCTAACAACGACAACGAGACGAAGCAATATGCCCTTCCCCACCACACTCGAAAGTCTGCCCTGTTATTCACATCACTGCATCTCAGCCATAGTATGTCTTGCGATGTTCCACTGGAGTTCTGACTTGATCCACAGTCCCTATCAACAACTTCCTAGCCCTTCCACCGACTATAGCAGAATCAGAAGTGACAGCGAAATTAGCTGCCTCGCCTCCATTGGTCTCAGTGCTCTCAACCTTAGCGACTGGCTTGCGACGAATTGTTCCACGTCGGCGTGCAGGAGTCTCGTTAGACTCACCATACCGCACCACTACCTTAGGCAAAGCTCGAGAGATCTGAAATCCTGTCGAATTGCTATTCACGTCCTCCAGTAGGGGCGCGTTGAATGCTTTCGCAATCTCGAGAGGAGACATCGAGAATTCTCGCCCGAGCCGCTTCCACGATAGAAGCAGAGCGATGATCAACACAATCTCCAGGTATACACAGCCCACAGCATTGACTGTGTATACGTAGTTGACCTTGTATATCGCGACGATGGTAGACTGCTCGACCGTGACGTTCTGCTGAGACGAGATGGTAGTCTTCATCGACTCGGCGGCCGCCGATCTGTTGTCCGGTCTGTATTCGTTATTTGGGGGATGGATATAGGTTTCAAGTTTGTCACGGCTTGCTTGATCCGTTGGAAGATTCTTCACAGCATAACGCAATGAGATCTCCTCAAGTGTGTCCGTGAAAGCGTCGAGCGGGTCATTGTAAGCAAGATCGGTGCCTCTTGGCGCGCCGCCTCTGGTATTGTTGAAGTTCGTCCGGGTCATAACGCTACTTTGGTTGATGAACTGGCGGGCTCCGATCCCTTGAATGATCTGAGTCCCTTCATTTGTATCAAGGAAAGTGATGCCTCCATAGAGGTCCGTCATCAGTTGTCCGACACCATCGAGAATAGCACTATTCGGCGACCACAGAAATGGGCTTGGGATGAGTTCAATCGTATGTCGGCCTCCTTGTATACTGCTGTGATCTATCGATCCATTTCGACGATCCATGCGTGAAGATAGGAGTGTGATGACGTTGCGATTCGTGGTTTGTATAGGCAGGCTCACGAAAGCAGTAGCAAAATTGCAGCTCCGTACACTGATGGTGTCTGTGTCCATGTCTGCTCGTATGTAGCTTCTGTAGCCCAGAACTGTTGGAGGTAGATATCGATCTAAGCCCATGTCTTCGGGGTTGTCGTATTGTGGGTCAGACGTATCCACCTGATTTACATTGGGAGGGTAAATCTGTAGAAACTCGAGTTGAAAGCGGGTTTCCAGTACAGTGCAGTACAGGGAGCCTTCACCGACACTGTCGGCATGGGATCCAGTGGACGGACAATAATGGTCGTTAGCATTCGCGATAGAGATCCGTCTGGCTGGTTTGAGTGATGAAATGTTCGCTGAAGGCATCGAGGACTCATTGCAGGTGCGGCGGAAACCTGCTACTATTACACTCGTTGTGCAGGTCGAGTTGGATGGGCACAAATCACCTGGCTCTGGAAGAACGATGGGTTGGCGCTGTTGCAATTCTTCCGCAACTTGAGCGAATGTTCCCTCATACGGCTGGGCATTCCAGTCAAACCCACCATTCAACCCGCCATGAGTTGTCAAGTTCCACATTGGCTCACGACGAATGGAAATAGGTCCCGCCCAAGCTGTAGACTCAGTGTCGAGATCGATAGTTATGGCTCGCTGCAGAAGTGGTCCAACAGCGGCCATGAGTAATACCAACGATGCAGTAGACCGTAGCAACGGTTGGAGGCTTGCCTTGATCGAGCTTGGTGTAGCAAGCGATCTTGGGTTATAAGCGATGTCCCAAATGGCATGCAGCTCTTCCATGTCGACACCGCGCTTGGAGCAAACAGAGCTCCACCAGAAGATGTCTGCCGCCGATCCGAAAGCCGCCCGTACCATCATAGTTGAGATAGCAGCGCACACAGATAGCAAGACTGTGGGAGCCACCGACCAAGTGTCGACTTTCGATCGATTTGCTTTGATGGTGATGACGAGTGAAGCAGCCATCCCCAAGACTCCCAAAAGCATGCAGAGCAAGGTGAAATACGGGATTCGTCGCCATGAATGGGAGTGCCATGGGTATTCACTGGTCATGTTTCCGTTCCTACTGGCTTGTAAACGTGAGTTATGTGACACCGGCTCGGGGTGCTGCCCGTCATGTGCCGACACACTGTTGGTAGACATAGGAAAGTTCTGCAGTAGAATGAAAACAAAAGGCTAGACCTCAAGTGCCTTGGGGTATGAGATTGACTTATCTTCTGAAACCATTCAGGCAACTCAAGCCCACCAGGCTGAGGTGTCACAAGAACTCTACAATGACGGAGTACCATGTAGCCTCGCCAGTAGAACTGGTTGTAGCGCCCTCACGATACGAAAGTCTCGTGACAACACACAGTGGCAGCCATCTCGGCGCTATTGTGTGACACGTGTGGGATAGTCATTGACCGCTCAATCGTGAGACGGGACCAAGTCGCTGTCTTGGTGGCGCCAGGCTGTACGACTCGCATACCTACAAAGCCACCGAGCAGTCAGAAGGAAATTGATGAGCTGCAGTTGCCGATACAATATCAGCATGATACTGCATCCGAGGACGAGAAACTTGCTGTGAAGTTGCTGCTGTGTTTTGCAGGTGCCATGAAGTTCTCTGGTCATCTCAAAAACTGCGTGACAAGTCCTTTGCGACATGCACGAGAAGCTGGGCCATGTACTGTGCATGCAGCCTCATCGCTCGGCGTCTATCACCTTCCATCCAGACCACAGTGATTGCATGCAAATTCGTATTCCCAGCGCAAGGCTGAAGCGATCTGCGGCATGCATGGCTGTACTGCCGCGTTGTGGCCTGACGCTGATGATACCGTACTCTTGAACACCGGTCGCTTCACTGTAGAAACACGCGTACAGCTTCGGCTGTCGAGATCGCTGTATGCAGAACTCTTGTGCAGCGACTGCGCGACGTCAGTGCGTGTCCGGCTTCTACGAGCACTTTGGAAGTATATTGAGCGTCCCCTGTTATGGACTGTGCATCTTTGCGCAAACAGTGGCGTTTAAGCGATATGCAAACGATCGTATGATCCTGGCTGATGCAGCCGTTGTCTCCATGCACTTCGCACCATCATCTCTAAAATAGAAAGATAATCATCGGTGTATATCTGCATCCTGCTAATGCTCGTGTAACCCGTAAATCCCAAATGAACCCTTCCTTCCATACCCAGCCTCCGTCATCTCGACTCGTGAAAATAACTTTTTTTGTTTTTATCCCTTGTTTCGTCTCAAAAGGAAGCTTCACTTCTCGGATCAAGCCTTGCCAGCCTTGAGCTTCTCAACAAATTCCTTCGGAGGCTGCTGCCTGTAGCCTTGAGGGTTGTTCTCAGTCCAGCGCCACAGGTCCTCGCAGGCGTCCTCGAGAGTGTACTTGGTACTCCAGCCAAGCTCGGTGTTGGCGCGAGTGGCGTTGGCAGTAAGGTTGAGGACGTCACCTGCGCGGCGGGGAGCGACCTCGTAGGGCAGATCGCGGCCGACGGCGGTGGAGAAGGACTTGATCATCTCGTACACGGTGCTGCCCTTGCCCGTGCCCAGGTTCCAGGCGCGGACACCGGGGTTGTTTTGGCGAAGGTGGTTAAGCGCTGCGAGGTGGCCATTGGCGAGATCGAGGATGTGGATGTAGTCGCGAATGGCGGTGCCATCCTTGGAATCGTAGTCTGGGGAGACACATGTTAGCAAGTTTGTTGTTAAAGAAAAGCCATGAATCCCACTCACCATCACCAAAGACAAGCAGCTTCTCCCGCTTGCCAACCGCGACCTGAGCAAGAAGAGGAAGGAGGTTGTAAGGGACGCCCTGGGGGTCCTCGCCCATGATACCACTAGGGTGGCTGCCAGCAGGGTTGAAGTATCTCAGGAACGCCGCGTTGTGCTCGTTGCCGCTCTTGCCAGCCTTCTTGGCCGCGTTGCGCTCTGCGTTGATGTGGTCGGTGATCATGGTCTCGACGCCGAACTTTGTGTTGCCGTAGGGGTTGGTGGGACCGAGAGGGCACTCCTCGGGGATGGGAATCATGTTGGGGAAGCGGGTGGCATCGCCGTAGACGGTCGCGGAGGAGGAGAAAACGATGTTGGTCACGTTGTGCTTCTGCATGCTGCGCAGCAGGCAGAGGGAGCCAAAGACGTTGACGCGGTAGTACTCGAGAGGGATCTCGCCGGACTCGCCGACGGCCTGATATAAGTGTTAGTCTGGTATTCGCGCAGCCAAAAATATGGACTCTTGCTGTTGCCGCAACGTGTACAATGCAAGCGCCTCGTTTGCGACGGCTCGACTCACCTTCAACGCAGCAAAGTGGATGACATTGTCGATATCAGGGTGTTGCTCGAACACCTCATCCAGCTTCTTCTCGTCGGTGATATCCAAAGAGTAGTACTCGGGCCTCTTGCCGCAGATGAGCTCGATGCGGTTGAGGACCTCCTCGGAGGAGTTGTAGAGGTTGTCGACGATGACGACCTTGTAGTCGGCCTCGAGAAGGGCGAGGGCGGTGAAAGAGCCGATGTAGCCGGTACCACTGAGAAGAGAAGGGATGTTAGAGCTGGACAATAGACAATAGGTTTGTTGAGGGTGTGCGACGTTGTCGCGGATTGTCGCATTGAGGTGGTACGACCCCACTACGAGGTGGAGGGGTAGTCTTGGTAAGGAATGGTATGTGCTTACCCGGTGACGAGAACAGAGCCGACGACCATTTTGCAAGCGATGTATGTGTTGTAGAGGAAAGAAGGTGTGTGTGTAGTAGCGATCGGGAGAGTCGAGTCGCAACAGTCAGGCAGTTGAGTACGAGGACAGGATGTCGCGAGTATATGACAACACGCGCGTTTCGCATGGCCAAAGCAGCAAGTGGAGGCGGGGGCTGGCGTAGGGCTGAGTTTATTGATGCCTTCACAACGCCGCCCTCTTCACCATCACCACCTCGGGTGCATGTGGAGGAACATACCCTCGATAGAGTATTCCGCCGCCATCCACTTCCCGGCGCTCTTGAAGACCTCATGTGCCAACAACCACATAGCCTATATGGTCGACTTTCGTCGGGAAATGGAGAGATGAGGACCATGGAAAACAAGAACCTGAATACCGGCTTGCGCCACATCTACATGCATCGATCTCTTCCTATCTACAGGTGTCATCTCGCTCAAATAGCCACGCTTACTTCGAAGCATCGAGTGCTGCCTTGATAGCATCGCAGCTCGCCTTCGCGTCGCCGAACAACATCTTAGTATTGGGAGCATAGAACATCGGGTTCGGGATGTCCGCATATCCGCCTAGTTTGTTTGGTCAGCATTTCGGTAAATTATATGATTGCCCTAGGACGAGGTTCACTTACTGCCCATGCCACGCTTCATGACAATAACTTGCTTGCTCTTGTATGCATCGATAATCGGCATGCCGGCAATGGGGCTGTGAGGCTGTTAGTATCCAGAACGCTGGCACAATAGCGGTGTAGAGATCATTAACTCACCTGTCGGGCTCCAGAGCGATGGGGTTCACTGTATCGTTAGCTCCGATAACCACGGTCAAGTCCACATCATCAAAGCCTTCCTCGTTGATCTCGTCCATCTCTAGCACGATTTCATATGGCACGCTAGCCTCGGCAAGCAACACATTGCACTGTCCAGGCATGCGACCCGCAACAGGATGAATCGCGAACTTAACCTCAACACCCTGCTTGCGGAGGCCGGCGACGAACTCGGCAATGGGATACTGAGCTTTAGCCACCGCCATACCATAGCCGACGACGATGACCACCTTCTGTGCGTTCTTGAGAGAATCGACAGTCTCTTCTATAGTGGTCTTGGTGATTTCGCCTTCGATCTTCTTCGCTTCCTTGTTGGAGGGCGGCGGCGCAATACCACCAAATAGAACATTGGTCAAACTTCGGTTCATGGCAACACACATGATGTACGACAGAATGGAGCCAGAGGTGCCGATGAGTGCTCCAACAGACGTGAGAATTGGCGAGTTGAGCATGAATCCTTCCGCGACGAGCGCGAAACCAGAATATGCGTTGAGCACCGTAATGACAACGGGCATGTCCGCACCACCGATCGCTGCTGTCGTCGTGAATCCCTTTGCGAAGCTCAAAGCTGCGTTAGCTGCCAGGCAAGTGGCTGCAATGGCTGGCGCTCCAGGCGCTAATGCCAAGAATGTTCCCATAGTAGCGACATTGGCTCCCAGAAGACCTGTATTGATCAGGTGTCTGCCAGGAAGGATAGTCGGTCGCGAAGACATCTTGCCAGCAAGCTTCATGAAAGCCACAATCGAACCTGTGAAGGTGACGCCACCAATGAGAGTGCCAAGGTACGCGGTGATCATGTGTAGGTTGTCGAGATGATCCACGGCAGCCATAACAGAGCCAATACTTGTCAGCACGGCCGCAAGACCGACCACCGAGTGCAACGCTGCGACTGTTTGTGGCAGATCCGTAGGTGTGATGCGGCGGCCAATCAAAGCTCCGATCAGACTACCAATTCCAGCGACACCTAGACACTGAACAAGAGTTTCTGGCGCAAAGCCAACGGCAAGAAGCGATGCTGCCACTCCAGTACCCACACCCAGCATTCCGAGCATGTTACCGGCTCTGGCAGTGACTTGAGAGGCTAGGCCAGTCAGTGATCCAATGCAGAGCACACTACTGACAAGGTAGCCAGCTTGCACAATACCACCCATGCCGGTGCTGGCAGCGGCAATAAAGCCGGCACCAGTCAGCGCAGCTGGCACAGCATAGAGCCACTGGTACTCTGGAGGATCAGACGGCCTTCGGAACATATCAAGCATGCGCTTCGAGATGACGAACCCTCCGGTTACATTGACGAAAGCCATCAATACGGACGCGGCGCCCAAGAATTGCGGAATCGTCTGTGGTAGGTAGCCACCGCCCATAATGAAGAATCCACCAATACCAACCACACCCGAAATGGCGTTGGTCACGGACATCAGCGGGCTGTGTAGAGCAGGTGTCACACCCCACACGACACGGTATCCGATCAACGAAGCCAGTGAGAACGTGAAGAAGTTACTCATGAACAGCGGCCCTGTGAACTTGCCGAGGGCAAGAACAGCGCCCATTCCACCGGTCACCGTCGTAACTTCACGCACAGCTTTTTGCCATGGCGTCACAGCTTTGATTTCCTCTTTGACTATCTCCGCTGTCTTGGCTGCAGGTGGCGGTGGAGGTGCAACGGGTGGAAGTGCAGGGACCATCTGTTTCTTGTAGGTGACGATGGATCGGCGGACAACCTCATCGTTCATATCGATACCGAAATGGCCTTCTTTGGGTGACATGGAAAGCAGGAATTTGGTGATGTTGTTCGAATAGAGCGTGGATGCCTGCGTCGGCAATCGGGAAGGAAGGTCAGTGTAGCCGATGACTGTCACGCCCTTGTGAACGATGAGCTGGCCAGGAACTGTCGTCTCGCAGTTTCCACCAGCCTCAGCCGCCAGATCGACAATCACAGATCCCGGCTTCATTGCATCGACCATCTCTTCAGTGATGAGAGTCGGAGCTGGACGGCCTGGGATCAATGCAGTCGTGATGACCATATCGACTTCCTTGCATTGCTCCATGAACAGCTTCATCTCAGCCTCGATGAACTCCTTCGACATCACCTTTGCGTATCCGCCTCCGCCTGACCCGTCCTCTTGTATGTCGACCTCGATGAATTCGGCGCCCAGAGATTGCACTTGTTCTCTTGCAGCCGATCTGGTGTCGAAGCCTCGGACGATCGCGCCCATTCTTCTGGCAGTAGCAATAGCGCTGAGGCCAGCAACACCAGCACCAATGACGAGGACCTTGCAAGGGGGAATCTTGCCGGCTGCCGTCGTCTGCCCAGTAAGGTATCGGCCAAAGTGGTTGCTGGCTTCGAGGACTGCCTTGTAACCAGCAATGTTTGCCATCGAACTCAGCACATCGAACGTCTGAGCTCGAGTGATTCTCGGGATCATGTCCATGGCGAAACTCGTGATTCCCTTCTGCAACATCGAGTCGACTACGGGTTTGTTCTTGTCGAGACTCGGTTGTAGAGTACTAATCAGAACACCTCCCTCACGGAAGCCCTCAATGTAGTTGTTTACGCCGATCAAACCACGAGTTGAGATTCTCGGCGGTCGGACCTTTAAGATGATGTTGCTGTCATACCACACACGACTGGCGTTGACGAGTGTCGCGCCAGCTTCCTCGTAGGCGTGAGCTGGAAACTGTGCTGCGAATCCGGCACCGTGCTCAATAAGCACTTGTTTGAATCCTTTCTTCAAGAGAAGTGCGGCATTCTGTGGTGTCATTGCAACTCGTCGCTCGCCAGAGCGCACTTCCGTAGGCACGCCAATGGTGAGGTCGCCATAGGGAGTTAGTTCTATGGGCTCCTGTTCGATTGACGAGGACGAGGGCGAGGACTGAGATGCGCCTTGAAGGAATCTCGGTGCAGTGGAGAATGATCTGCTCGAAGCGCATCTGGCAGCATTGTGTAGGAGGGAAGGGAATCTGAGGCCCAGGCGCGAGGCAGGCGACCCCGAGGGCCGCGAACAAGACCACATGGTGGCCGCGGGTTCAAGTGGTTATCATGGAATCGGAAGAGGAAGTTGTGGCCAAGGCGATGCGATAGCAATCGGAATCACTGTCGCGTGAGCTACTGCTGCTATGTTTGTGTCGTTCTGGAAGCCTCGGTGCCACGAACAGCTGCAGGTGTCCGCAAACAGTTCACGCGCGTTGGCCCTGCAAGCTGCAAGTACCCGTGATGCTGCAGGTGAAAGTGACGCTCTGGACCAAAGAGGAGGATGTGGAAGAAGAAGAAAGAGGAGGAAGAGACGAAAAGAAAGTTGGGAGTCTGCACATCAACTCAGGTACCGCTCACTCACCCTGTTTAGCCTGCCTGACGCGGCGCGGAGCTGTCGAGCGCGTATTCAGTCACATGCCACACTCATGAAGGTAGCTTGGTAGCATCCAGAGGAGAGGACGAGGCTTGGACACTGAGAGGGGTGCGCTAGTGCGAACCTTAGCGAGTGAAGGATCGAGGACGCGGGGGAATCTCAAACGGCCGAGCACCACCACCCAAGCGTGCACAACTGTGCGGGGGTTACCGAGCATCCGATGTGGTCCAAGCAAGGAGGAGATAGATCTGAGGCGAATGAGAGTCGTGCTAGAGGTAACCTTGGGTGGCTCTGACTGTCGTATGCATCGTGCAGACGTCTCTGTTGGTAAAAGACAACAATTATCACAGGACTCTAGACGGAAATATTGTTCACGTCAGTGATGTCCTCTTTATTTGTGATTTCTCGAGTGCGAACGACTCAGTTGGGTACCTATGTGCGGATGGAATGATTATCGAAGAGATCCCAGAAGCGGTCCCAGGATGGGCACTGATCCAGATCTGTTGGAACAATCATCAAACTGCCTCCTAACTATGGTCAACAATGAAAGCCACTCTCAGAACACCCTACTGCGTCTCTTTAACATCTGCGCCAACAACATTGATCCATCCGCATGCTTTACTCCTGAATAGCTCCAATTTCGGCTTGGGGAAGTCGATTTCGTCTGCGAACAGACCATACTGCAAGCACCAAATGTCCGGTGCATGTCCTTCGATGATCCTCACTGGGCTCCCACATTCAGTGCACATGCTTCTCTGCATTGGCTTGCCCGAGCTCGTATTGGGATCGGAGCGATCGACATGAGTATCTCCAGCGATGAATACGTTCTCTTTTGGAACCATGAAAGCATACGAAGCGACGCCGCCGGATCGCCGTTTGCAATTCGCGCAGTGGCATACCAGACTGTTGGCTTCAGACAGAGGGACGTCTACTGAGACCTGGCAGATTATGCATTAGAATTGATGCACAATGATACACTCCGACGATACACTCACCTGCACACTGCCGCAGAGGCAGCGACCATTTGTAACTTTCGTTGAAGCCATGAGATATGATTTTTGTTCACATCGACTCTTAAAATAGTGTATCGCTCTGCAGTGCTTCCGCTCGTCTGCATGTGAGGAAAGAGATCCTCCCTGGATTTTGCCATCAACGACTCCATGACGTTGATCAGCGTAATTATACCATCACTTCATCGGATCCGGAATGGCTTCCACTCCTACAATATTGCAAGATAGGAGGTAATCGTTTGAACTCACATTTAGGCAAGTAACACCGTTATACAGAAATTAGGGCTTCGTCGCTTCGACAAGGAAAGCAATATCTCTTCGATGACGCAAATGCAGTTAGCCCTCCCCACTCAGCGAGCCTTTCTGATGAGTTGCCAATGGAAATCTTCCGCGCGGACAAATGTGACCACCAGGCCATCAATGAACACGTTCATTATCAGATACCAAGGGATCATCATAAGGGTTGTGCGGAGAATGTTACATCCGTCTTGCAGATTTCGAAAACTGCCCCACCCAGAACGATTGTTAGTGATGCAGCAACATAAAGCTGATATGCGCTCGATAAGGTGATCAGAATGAGCATATTCTTAGAGGGCGAATACCTCAGAGACCCGCGACCATGTTAGCTGCCTTGATCGTCTTCTGGCTCGTTGGAGCCTCGTGGGCTGGCCCTAGCGACCTCGCTCCAATATTCGCCGAGAATATATTCGCACGTCTATGGCGAACAGCATTGACTGGGCCTCCGAGTCTTGGAGATACCCAAGGATGGCCGCATTACACTCAAGGAGCTTACAACAATACACCGCAGGAGGACATCCCGCCTGGCACCTACGTCAACACAGAGGCTTCCGGGTGGACTTCAGGTTTCTTCCCAGATGCACTATGGCAAGCCTACCGACGAAGGACAGATTTTACACATCGTGAGGCTTCCCTGGCCGAGCCGTCGTCTGAGGAGTGGCTTGCTATGGCGGAAGCATGGACGGGACCTCTGGTTACAAACATCAATCTGACGGATACACACGACCTCGGGTTCCTCGCTAAACCGTTCGAAAGCGCAATGCAGATTCAGGGAGATGACCGCTATCTGCCAGTATTGCAGAACATGTCCTTGAACTTGGCAGCACGATTCGAGCCCGGCGCAGGCATCATCAGGTCTTGGGACTGTGTGAGCGGAGGGCAGCCATGTGCACACGACGACTCGGTCTTGGTCATCATCGACAATATGATGGCAAGTAGCAAACAATATCCAATGCTGTAGCACCAAAGACATCCAACTGACTTTACTCCAACCAGAATCTCGCTCTCCTCGCCCGCTCAGCATCATTTTACACCCACAACTCAACCCTCCTCGACATCGCCATCTCCCACGCCGACAAAACCATCCAACACCACATCCGCCCCGACGGCTCCTCCTTTCACGTCTGCGACTACAGCGCCACCACAGGCGAAGTTTACCTCTGCCGCACTGCGCAAGGCCTCGCAGACAACAGCACCTGGGCACGCGGGCAAGCATGGGGCATCTACGGCTTTGCAGAGTTCTACTCCCTGACAGGCGATGCGAAGTATCTAGAAACCTCGCAGCGAATGGCGGATTGGTTCATCGAGCATCTGCCAGACGACGGCTTGCCGTTCTGGGATTTCGATGCAGAGTATATCCCCAACGTGACGCCACGCGACAGTAGTGCGGCCACCGTTGCCGCGAGCGGTATGATACTATTGCAGGAGCAGGTCAACAGGAGTAAAGGGTGGAAGACAAGGAGCCACCAACGCCACCGCAACCACCAGAAGTACCTCAAAGCCGCCGAGAGCCTACTCGAAGCGAGTATCAAGCTCGCACTGGCAGGCGAGATCAGTTTCGCGGAGAGCGCGCCCCTCGGTGCGGAGACGTACATCGACACTCCAGCGAATACGGACGTCTCGAAAGGGTTCGAGAGCATATTGATGCATGCCACCAGTAATAACAACCCGGAAGCTGATCCCAAGAATTTCGACAGCGGGCTGAGTTATGGCGACTTCTATCTCGTTGAGGCTGGGAATAGATTGCTTGAGCGTGCGGTGTGGTAGTTCGTGGATGCAGCGTTGAGGGATGTAGTGATGAGATCTATGTGATATGGATTTGTGGCAAGCCACACGTGAAGCCACTTATTGCAGAAGGCACTGCTTATCTCATTCATTCGACTATGTATGCGTACCGATCGTGCCACAGAGTCCAAGCTTGCATCTTCGCCCAATTACGGCCTCGTGCGAAATACAAGAAACAGCTTGGTGGGATGCACGTCCACAGCTGCAGGTATGCCAGATCTTGTCAACAAGTGTTCGAGCTATGGAAGTGATGGAGCCCTCAGCACTGATAGGTGCCCACTTGCGATGAGATGAGCTATACTCGGCGTACCCATCGCAAGACAGTTCTGCTGTCGTGGCAGATGTAGCGCGAGTTCTTCGTTGGAGCATTGCGTCTTGTTCGAGAGGAATGACGATTCGAGCCATTTATCCAGCTTCCCAGGGAAGTCAGAATCGTCGTGAAAATCGTCAAGATGTCAGTGTTGCAAGATACGGAGCTGAAGCCTTAGTTGAGGCATACTAGGCGCTCGTTCAAGTCTGAGCAACACCCTCCATTGCATCGCCTTCCGGCTGCTCCATAACTTGCTCAGTCGGGTTTGGATTTGCGTCCGCTGCATCAGCAGCTCCGATGTCCGCATCTCCATTGGCATGCTCAGCATGCCCATCGCCCTCTCTCCTCCGGGGCTGCTTTTTCCTTTTCCTGGTCGGACTGCCTGGTCTGGGCATGCTGATGGCGTCCAGGAAATCGTCGTCGTCCATACCACTGTTCAGCTGCGGGGCCTGCTCTGCCTCGTGCAAGAACATCCTCTCGTGGAACAGCTCGAATGCAGCCTCCTCGGCTTCGTCCACATACTCCAACGGCACCCAGCTCTCTTCCTCGGCGTCCTGCAAAGCTCTACGCATCTGGCGTTCGGGGGCATCCTTGTCTTTGTCCTCGGTCGTCTCCTTGTAGCTTTGCTGGAGACCTCTGGCGACTGGTGCCGGGCGGGCCGGGGCACCTTCTGACTCTTGAGTGGCGCGAGTGGTGGCGAGCCTGTTGCGGTGGGCTTCTGCGTCAATATGGTGGAATTGCGGTCGCATCTGTACAGTGCCGTCCACTTTGCTAAGATGCAATTGGTTGCCTAGGAAGGCGCCTAGGAAGTATACCGGTTGCGACATGTCTTCGCCCTTGTTGTCGTGCCTGAATATCTGACCACCCAACGTCTGCTTGTGCATCACCTTGTCCTCTTCCACCGCATCCTTGAAAGACGCAAGATCATTGGCAACCTGGTTTTCCAGATCCGCTCTGTCCTTCAGCTGGTTCCTTCCGCCAGGCTTTCCGCGTGGCACACCAAGACCAGAGGCCGGGCCATAAGTTCCAGACTCGTTCTGAATTGTTTTCGCAGCCTGAACCGCGTCGCCCCATTTAAGACCTTGGTACTTGTTGAAGTTGTAGCTTGTGCTGAGTTCGACATCCAGTTCCAGGTGGCCAGAGTTAGGCTTGATGCGCACATCTACGGGCTGCGCACCGAAGCGCTGACTGTAGGGCCTCTCGCGCGTGCGATTGAGGTAGTGAAGCAAGTAAATTTGCTCTTGCTGGGCGGCGGTGAGGTAGACATCGTACTCGGCGGTCACTGGGTCGTCGTCTTCTGCTTTGGTGGCTAGATGGTCATGTCAGTATATATTTTCGCGATCCTCCTCGTCTGCAGAGGCCGAGCAATGTTATGCAGCAACTTACGTGCCATGGCGGAAGCAGGTTGTCTGGTGTCGCGGCGTGAGTTTTGCTTTCTGTAAATTTGCTTGCATGAAGCCAGCCGAGGCTCGCTCGCGTTGGAAGCTTCAGCGATAACGCGATTGGCATCGCGGCTGCCATCTTGTGCTGTGAAGTGAAGTAACTATTGTCTCTGCCTACTCCATACATCACTTGCCATATTGGCATACCTCCAACATCCTTGCTTAAGCTCGTGATAACACTTCAAGGTTTTGACAACTGCTCTCTTGCTGCCATCAACAAGTCCCGGACGAGGATATCATCGACCAGACCTTCGACGCCAGCAAACGTCACCATCCCACGCCCACCTCCAGCTCCCACCACCACTGTGCTTGCCGCCTCCCACGTATAGCACAATCTCACACATCCAAAACACCGAGGACATAAGCAACCATGGCGTATATCGCACCCATACACCGCCCATCAAGCGTCAGACACGCTCTCAAAATCTCCTTCCTCGCCCCAGACAGCGACGATCTAATCGTAGCCAAAGCCAATCGCCTCGAGATCTATGCTCCCAACCCACAAGCACCAGAGCAGCTCTTGCTACGGCACGCAAAGACCATCTACGGCAAAATCACACTGCTACACAAAATACGCCCAGCGACGTCACAGACCGACCACCTCTTTGTCGGAACCGACAAATACCACTACTTTACACTGAGCTGGAATGCCGAAACAAAAGACCTCGTGACAGAGAAGAGCCATGTTGATGTTGCCGAGAAAGCGGCTAGGGATAACCAAACGGGAGACAGAGTCCACATTGATCCCAGCAATCGCTTCATGACGCTGGAGTGCTACGAAGGAGTCGTCAATGTTCTACCTATTGCACATGCAGGCAAGGGAAAGCGGAAAGCAGCGGACAACGAGATCGGACAGCTGGGCGACCCAATACCTGTGCGTGTGCCTGAGTTGTTTGTGAGAAGCACATGCTTCCTCCATAAGCGCCAGGCTGGTCCACGACTGTCAGATCCAGCGTTCGCGCTGCTCGAGGAAGACCCTCAGCATAAGCTGCGGATCAAGGTTAGGGAGTTGGAATATGCACCATCATTAAGGCCTCAGGAAGAGCCGGCAACCGCGGAACTGGAGAAAGGACGTGATGTGCAAGGAGAGATAGAGCTCGGCGCAAGCCATCTGATTCCTTTGCCACCGCCCATGTACGGTTTCATGATAATTGGGGAGACAAGTATCAGTTACGTGGAAGAGTGGGAATACAGGGTCGCCAAAACGAAGCCGCTCGAAGAGGCGACTGTGTTCGTCTCATGGTGCGCCGTAGACGATCAGCGTTACGCTCTGGCCGACGACTATGGAAAGCTTTACCTACTCTTCATCCAGCAAAATTCAGAGGGCGAATATGCCGGACATGAGATTCATGTTCTCGGTGAGACTTCAAGAGCATCAACTCTGGTGTACCTGGAGGAAGGCCGGATCTTCGTCGGCAGCAACCAAGGCGACAGTCAGATCATCCAAATCAGAGAGCGAGGTCTGGATATCCTACAAACATTCTCGAATATCGCGCCAATCCTCGACTTCACCGTGATGGACATGGGAAACCGATCTTCAGACGCACCAGTCAATGAATTTTCTAGCGGCCAAGCTCGAATCGTGACCGGCTCTGGCGCGTTCAAAGACGGCAGTCTTCGCAGTGTGCGGTCGGGCGTTGGTCTGGAAGATCTGGGCACCATCGGAGACATGGGTGCGCCTGTTTCTGCTCTCTTTAGCCTGCGCAGCAGTGCCTCTGCCGAGCTGGCAGACACTCTGGTTGTGAGCTTTGTAAGCAACACCAGGATATTCGTCTTCGATGCGGAGGGTGAGGTTGAGGAGGTAGACTCGTTCCACGGCTTCGACCTGACCGAGACTACATTATATGCTGGCAATCTGTCCGATGGTAGAGCTGTGCAGGTCACAAGCTCGGCAATTCTACTGACTGATGCTGAATCTGGCATGGTGACGGATACATGGCGATCGCCAGAAGGTACTTCCATCACATCAGTCGCTGCCAATCTCGACACAATACTGGTATCGCTAAAGGGCGCTGCGTTGGTCGTGCTCGACGTGTCGGGGTCGGCCATCAGCGTTGGGGCAAAGCGCGAATTGTCTGCGGAAGAGCAAGTATCATGTGTAACTCTGAGCTCGGCAGTCCCCAACACTTGCGTGGTAGGCTTTTGGCAGGACAGCAAAGTCTCGTTCCTGGATCTCCAAACACTACAGGCTGTGGCGACGGAGCAAGTTGCAGAAGAGGACACGCTGGCTGTGCCTCGTTCATTGGCGATTGCCAACATTCTTCCCAACAGCCCGCCTACGTTGTTCGTTGGACTTGCGGATGGCAATGTCGTCACTTACTCTATCGAGTCACAGAGCAAGCTATTTGCTGCGCGCAAGAGTATCATCTTGGGTACTCAGCAAGCAAACTTCACCACCCTGTCACGCGAGGATGGGTTGGAGAACGTTCTTGCGATTTGCGAACACCCGTCTTTGATCTACAGTAGTGAGGGCAGAATGGTCTATAGTGCCGTTACTGCAGAGGGTGCGACTTGCGTATCCTCATTCGACAGTTCAGCCTACCCTGGTGCTATTGCGATAGCCACTGCTGACACCGGCGAGCTGAAGCTTGCTGTTGTAGACCAGGAGAGGACCACGCATGTGGAGACGCTGCCCGTGAACGAGACCGTACGCAGGATTGCGTACACTCCATCTTTGAAGGCCTTTGGTCTGGGTACGATAAAGCGCACATTGAAAGCCGGTGTTGAGGAGGTGCAATCACACTTCAAGCTGGTCGACGAGGTGGTTTTCCAGGAACTGCACACTTTTGCGCTGAACTCTGATGAGCTGATTGAGAGCTGCATGCGTTGCGAGCTGGATGACGGAGCCGGCGGACTGGCGGAGAGATTCGTGGTTGGCACGGCGTATCTGGACGAGGACTCAGCTGAAAGCGCACGCGGCCGCATACTCATCTTCGAAGTTACCGAAAGCAGACAATTGAAACTTGTCGCAGAGCAGGCGCTCAGAGGAGCATGTCGCTGCCTGAGCATGTGCCAAGGAAACATCGTCGCTGCTCTGATCAAGACCGTGAGTGCGCCCTCTTGTCAGATCCATTGCAACATACTAACATCGTCCTAGGTCGTCATCTTCGCGTTCGGATACGAAACTCCCAGCTCACCTTTCCTCGCCAAAAAGGCCTCCTACCGCACCGCCACCGCACCAATCGACATCACAGTCACCGACAAAGTCATCGCCGTGACAGACCTCATGAAATCCGTCTCCCTAGTAGAATACACAAAAGGACGCGCCGGCCTCCCCGACACACTCTCTGAAGTATCTCGCCACTACGAAACGCTATGGGGAACCGCCATCGCCAACGTCGCCGACAACACTTATCTTGAAGCCGACGCCGAAGGCAACTTGATCGTCCTGCAGCGCGACGTTACCAGCTACTCGGAGGACGACAAGCGCCGCCTGCGTGTCACGAGCGAAATGCTGCTCGGTGAAATGGTCAACCGTATCCGCCGCATCGATGTCCAACCTACTCCAAACGCTACGGTAATTCCGCGCGCGTTCCTGGCGACGGTCGACGGCAGCATCTACCTGTTCGCGCTGATCGCGCCAGGCAAGCAGGACCTACTAATGAGGATGCAGGCGAAGATGGCGGAGATGGTCAAGAGCCCCGGGCATGTACCTTTCAACAGGTTCAGGGGTTTCCGGTCGGGCGTAAGAGATATGGGCGAGGAGGGCCCAGTGCGTTTTGTTGATGGAGAGCTGGTGGAGGCGTTTTTGGATCTTGATGCGGAGGCGCAGGAGAAGGTTGTTGAGGGATTGGAGGTTGGAGTCGAGGATGTTAGGGGGATTGTGGAGGGATTGAAGAGAATCCATTGATGAGGTTGACTTTGTAAGTTCCTCTCACTGGAGGGCAAGACTAAATTTACGACAGGCTTACATATAATCCTTGGACAATGCCCGAGGCTTCGTGAAACGAAGTCGTGGGTCTGTTAATGATGATGATATCAAACAAATCCCAAGTGATCCAACTTCTGTCCCCATATCGCGAAATGCCAGTGCCATCTTGGTCGATGTCAAGAATGTCTTGTAGACACCGGTGTTAAAATAAACGTTGTCTTGCCATGTTTCCTACGAACGACGCGTAACGTCGCCAAACTGTATCTCATACTTGCAAGAGGCTCTACGAATATCATGAAGAAAGTAACAAATACCTCCCAACGACCTAGCACCCATTGGATCGTCACCAGTGTGTTGGATCTTATGTGTATGCTAGACCTTAACCAGCTGCCATCTCTAACCCCAAACCCTAATTTTGATCGGATATCGGCACGGACGTCTTTTGTCCGATAGACTCTGCTCACAAATGCTCCGCGCCCTGCGATCTCCAGGTCAAGACAAGCGAGACAAATTGGCATGCAAGAGCTCCGTACTTGCCCGTCGATAGCATGTTCAAATTGAAATGACATCGCAATGTGCCTGGGAAACTTGAACCATGCACCAAGACGTGGTTGTCCAAGACCCGTTACACCTAGCACTAACACTAACCAACGACAACATCCAAGCACTGGCCAGTACTTGATATGGGAGGCGAGAACGAAACCTCATCGCTAGCTGTCCGCTCTGCATCAGACTGGACTGGTATAGATGATCCAGACAACCCAAGAAACTTCCATCGCAGAACACGCATCTACTCAACAGTTTCTGTCACTGTTCTTGCTTTCGTCACGACGTTCGCAGCATCCATCTACAGCCCTGGCATCGAAGGTGTCTCGGCAGAATTCAATGTATCGCACTCCGTCGCCGTGCTTCCACTATCGCTGTACAATCTGGGTCTCGCTGCAGGTCCACTACTCGGATCGCCACTGAGCGAGACATGGGGTCGCAAGATCGTTCTCCTAGTCACAACGCCTGGATTCATGGTGTTTACGATGGGAGCAGCACTATCTGGAGACATTGTGTCGTTAACGGTGTGTCGCTTCTTCGCTGGCGTGTTTGCTGCCCCGGCTGTCGGTAACGCCTCCGCATCCATTTGCGACTACACTTCCGGGAACAAGAGAGCGGTCTCCATGGCCTTTTACTACGCCGTTCCCACCTTCGGATCCTCATTAGGGCCCTTGGTTGGAGGCTTCGTGGTGCAAGCACGCGGTTGGCGATGGACTCAATGGGTTGTGTTGATCTCCGCGGGTGCTTGCTACATTCCCATCCTATTCACGAGAGAGACATACAAGAAAACCATACTGCAGCGAAGAGCCAAAAAGGCAGGCATGGTGGAGCCAGTCACGGAAGTCAAGACCTGGCCACAGCAGATCAGCTACTTCGCCACAACACTCCTCATCCGGCCAGTGCACATGTTGTTCACGGAGCCGATCGTCGGCTTCGTCTGTCTATACAATGGCTTCATATTCGGGCTGATGTACACCTTTATCATCGCGTTACCCTGGGTCTACGAGCATTACTACGGCTTCAACGCCACGGAAGTGAACCTGTCCTTCCTAGGTCTCATTCTCGGAACAGTCATAGTACCATGTCCACTCATCCTGATCGACCACTACTTCTACCAACCCCGACTCCGCGAATTCGAAAAGCACTGCCCACCAGGCACACAATATCCACCCGAGCACCGACTCTACCCAGCAATGCTCGCATGCTTCGGCCTACCAGCATCGCTATTCATCTTCGCCTGGACCAGCCGCCCATCAATCCACTGGATCTGCCCGATGATATTCCAAGGCATGACAATGCTGTGCAACCTCATGATCTACGCGCCCGCAAACTTGTACATGATCGATTCGTACGGTCCGCTGTACGGCGCCTCAGCAGCCGGCGCAGCCATGATTTCACGGTACACTTTTTCCGCCGCGTTTCCATTGTTTGCATTACAGCTTTACGAAGGGCTGGGAGTTGGGTGGGCGACGTCGATCCTAGGTTTCATCGGACTGTTGATGGCACCTGTGCCTTTTCTGTTTTTCCGCTATGGTGAGTGGATACGGAGTCGGTCGAAATACGAGAAGTCGGCGTAGAGGATGCTGTGACTTCTCCGATATAAAAAGCAATAGACTGAGGCTCACCGAAAGCACATTGTTTGGCCGCGCTATTTTTTTCTTTCTTTTTTTTTGGTTGTTTCCTAGCGGCGAGAACAGTCATTTGTGAATCTGAATTTGATATTGAAACACGTTAGATGTGCAGATACCAATCAAGCTATAGACTACAACAGTATCTCACCAGGCCTGCCTGAGTCAGCAAAAATACGTGGCTATTGTCTTAAAAGCTGCTGAGCTCGCTGCGTGTACGTTCAAGCGCAGCAATTGGGCAGAATATCATAATTACAACAAAAGAGATAATGATAGCTCGTAGGATATGTTCTTACCGGATGGAGCTGAGAAAGGGCAAAAGAATTGTCGACGTTGGCAGGACTCGAACCTACGCCCCCGAAGGGAATTGATTTCTAGTCAATCGCATTAACCACTTTGCTACAACGCCATTCGATGAGGAAATTCACGTCAACTAAAATATATCATCTCATTCTGTCATTTTCCCACAACTTATGGTATGCATTGTGTTCATCGCCACGTAAGACTGTTGGAAAACTAGCCAGAAGACGTATGGTCGCGTCGTGTCTACAGGCCGCAACAGAGTTGTCTCCCACGCCGTTGCTCGCAACGACTATCGGTCTGGCCATGTCCTCGAGATCGTCAAGCCCAGACAAGCGCCCAGGGCTGGACGTCTGAAGGCTCCCACTCCTGAAACTCGATCCCAGACTCAATGCCAAGCTAGTGAGACGAACTTGACAGGGCTGTGGAGTGATATTCAACAGCTTCCAAGGTGAAACGGCAGAGGAGATTAGGGTGCTGATGAACGCAGTATGGTATGTACCTCCTACGGGCGATTCAAGCCGAGAGGGCTTGACATTGGACAGCCTTCCAGTAGTGATACTTTTGCGCAAACATGCTCTGAGCTGGCAGGGCGGACGAGGAGACCAATGATGTTCTTCACAAAACGGCCGGTGGTGGCTATAAAAACTTGGCGAGTGGCCACCCGTGTTTGGTCATATGGGCAACTCGGCCGTGACGCCGGAGTTCGGTGCGATGTCTAGACACAGAGCAGAGGAGAAGAATGGCGAAGGTCTGGTGCGATGGCGAGTAAGTATGGCGGCAATATGTGAAAGGTCGAGACACGACATGGCTGTACATGTGTAATTAACATGTTAAGCCGCCTATTTGCCAGGCCTGGACGGGCCTAGTCGCAGCAAGTAGCTAGCAGTCCCTGAGACCCTGGTGCAGTTCTTGTTGACATTGAGTGAATATGGAGCTTTGATGGCGAAACCGGATATGCGCGGTAGTCAAGCCATGCCGCGATAAGACACATGCATGTCAACAACAAATGTCGTGCAGCCGCCAGCTGCATACTTGTCTATGTGGCTCGGATAATCGGCCAATCTCCTGACCACAAAGCGCACATGGGGCGCCGCCCGGCGAAAGTATCATAGGCTCCGATGCTCCAAATATTGTTGGAAAGCTTTTGTTGCAAAGACCATCGGGAGCGGAGGCTTAGCTACTCGCACTGACCCTTACCTGACATCGAGGTTGCAGCAGCCAAAGCGCCATAATTCCGTGGTACTTATTTGATCTCCTGGGCCGTTGTGATATGAAGTAGCAGCTGGTCTGGACCAGCCACGACTGGCGCAGTCTGGGACGACAGACGTAGGAGCATGATCAGAGGACGCAGATGCTGACGAGGGACGATACCGTGCACTTTGCTGCGAGAAACTGTTTTCATTTCTCGTCAGCTGTGACGATGTCTCATCAACCATGGGGTTTTTAGGTATCAGATGTCCCAGAGTCCAAACAGTGGTGCAGCCCTGAGATGGTCTAGACTTGGGCCCTCTGAAGCGTTAGATCTACAAGGTGCGGTCCGTCCGTCACGAGCCTTCTTTTCAGAAAAAGCAGACGCACAGGCATAACACCGCGCCGAGCTCGGGGCAACAGCAGAGCTCCGTCGCAATCCCGACAATTGTGAAGTGGCGTTTTCTAGGTTGAAAAAACGTTCCTCCCGGGGTCGTCCCCTTGGTCTCATGACTCCGAATGCTATCAGTGCGGCGGGGTACTGTAAGCTCATGGGCGTAGAGACATGGCACGCCTGGGTCACAATATCAGACGTGGCAGCTTGGTTGAGTAAGTCAAGGCCCTACATCCGGTGGAGGGCGTGGGATGAGGCTGCAAGGCTGTGAAACGCAGGGGAGCCCAAGCGTCCAGGTGCTTTGTCTGCGCCGTGGCATCCGTGAGTAGCAGCAGAAGAGCCATCGGTATCGAAAAAATGGAGGTGTCGATGGCTTCGATGGATGTCCCAATCAATCTGCCACGTACCGGGCGGCTGCGGACGACGCCAGATCGTGGTGATGAAGGCAGAAGAATCGTGATGGTGCGGCACGGTGGGCTGCCTCCGTCGTGCAAATCTACGCCCAGTTGAAGAGGAACCCGCGGGCGTGGAACGGCGGAAGAAGAATGCAAGGTGTGGCTCAGGAGGCCAAGCGGGATCAAATCACCGACCAGATCGTGTGGCAGAGGCACATCGAGGACGAGCCTGAGGGCGGCGGCTCGCATGGTCGCAGCGCAGGGTTGTGTAGCCGGTGCCTGCTAGAAGCTAGCACTGCTGCTCGGCCGGCCTGGGCTGCGCATCTTCGATGAGCCCTTTGTACTCGTCCCACTTACTACGATCCTCGATGCAACTCCTTTGATACAAAGTGTGCGATGCGCGCCTCGCATCTGGTATCGAATTTTTTCCTGTCACATCGCCAACGAAAACAACCACACTAAAAACCCTCATCGACGCTTCCCTACTCGGAGCTAGCCTTGGTCACTGCCGTATATATCACCGGCCTGCCATCCTCGTCAACCAACAACACTTGCAACCACCAACGCATATATATACCAGGCATGTCTGCCTGCAACCAACAACAAATCAGGCCGCAACCTCAGCCTCAGCAGAACGTCCTCCACGTTACCAGCGACGAATCCGTCTCATCGACCTCCAATTCATCATACACATCGTCGACCGGCAGCAGGCATAATATCTTCTCGTCACCAGAAACCGCAAGGTGTTCCAGGTGTCACCGTACACCTAGCATCGACATCCAAACTGGCAAGTCGAACATGGTCCAGTACGGTCTCAACCTGTACTACTGCTCGCGATGTGCTGCAATGGTCGGATTCTTCAACCGCTGAACGCCACGGTTGATGGGCTTGCGATCCCAATCAAGCAACCTTGACGTATCACAAGAAACATTGCCAGTGATAGACCACTTCCATTGGTCATGACTTGGTCGACGACACGCTATCACAGCATGCCTTGCACAACCATACAAGGCCTCTATCACAGGCAGACTTGGAACAACAAAGATGGAACCGCTTGGACCTTCACATCGACATTTCTACACAATTTCGGCGATGCTTTGCCTTACGCCAGAAGAGTGAATACGGGGAACATGGTTGTTCGGACGATGCAACTGTTGATCAGTTGTCCGAAGGAGAGAGGGTGGATTCAAACGACATGATCTTGATGACTGGAGCGCATCACTGCAGGACAGTGCTCTGCAATCCTGACGACTTTTTGTTACGACGAGAGAATGATACCCCTAGAGCAGCTCTGTTACATATATTAATGGTCGAATTTGATTTGACACTCACAAATATGTCTGTGGTCATCTATACATAATCACTCATTCCTCCAGTATTTCCAATTCCATCACAGTGCATCTAACCCTGCATCCGTTCACCATGCGAGAAAAGCTGGGGATCGGTGCAGATCACAGCTCCCAATCGGCGATCGTCCGAACTTTTTTCTTTCACTTTTCCTGCTCTTGCTCGGTCGCGCTCCGGCACCAGCGCCGTTTCCTCCAATCCCGCGCAAAACCTTGGCTTTGTTGCTCGCAAGGTCGCTGACCGGAACACCTCGTCCGCTCTCCTGCACGATCCCGACGGTTATGCCCGATCTTCGAACGATACGCTCTACTGGACGTTGTGCGTGCTGATTGCAGTTGCAGGCGCGCTCGGGCGGCGCCTCGTGCTGTGATCTATCTGAGATCTCGCACGCGGCTCTGAATCTGTGCACCTTGTAAGGATGCACATGCTTTCTCGCGCCATCGATACGTTTCCTTCCCGCGCATCAATGTACCGCTACTTTCGGCGCGCGTGGGATTTAGCTTTCACTGCGTGACAGCTGTGATGGGGGGTTTTGACGGATTTCACTTTTTGCCAAGTGCTTGCTGCGCCGGATTTGCGACTCGGACAGCCAGCTGTGAGAGCTCTTACTCGTCCTCCCCTGAGAGTGTTCGATGGATCATGTGGTGCTATTGAAACGTTGCGTGGTCTTGTGGACAGCATTTGGGGCTTGAAGTATGGGTCGCAGTGGTTTTTGTGCCATCTTCGGTGATAGGAAATTGCTCAACACGATGCGGCAACAGTCTCGATGGGCCTGTCGTTAGGCAGCGATGGCGACTACACACGATGCGGAGCTGCAAGGGGAGTGTGTCTTACATCGTATCGCATCTTGCAAAGTAGTGTCTGAGATGCCGATTCTCCATGGTGGTGGTGGAGTAGATCTTGGAAATCGCAGCCGTCTGACTGCGATCCCAACGATGTCGCGCAGGCACATAAGTCTAGACGTTGGCTTCGCAACGGGCATACCACTGTCATCGCCAGTCTGGAATTCACTTGGTATGTGAGTGTTCGATTATTACTCAGCTTATCAGTGGCTACGATGATGTAAACGTGTCGGTGTAAAGAATTATGAACCCTTCAGAAGAGCATCAGCCAGGCTGGACCACTTGCGCGTCCCTTCATGTTGGAAACACAGAAACGTTTCAGTGTCTCTCACGCACCGAGCCACATGGATTTTGGTGATCGCCAAGTGATATACTACCTTGTAGACACGGCAGACCAGAGACAGGCGAAGCAGGGCAGAACATCGCATCGCCGACCAAAGCTTAGGTTCATCAGTGATCAGAAAGCGGCTCCCGCCTGCATCGCCAGATGCATCGCTGTATCGGCGCGACGAGATTTGGGGCCCGTTTCGGTATTCGTAACCCTCGCATCGACTGATCTGCGTTCAATACCTCATGCTCCTCATGTAGGATCAGTACGCCACGTCGTCGACCGCGTCACGATAGAGCCGCCTGTCACAGGAAGACGAGCTTACCTACAGGGTCCGCTTCATGGTACTGAAGCGAGGGCACGACGTGCCGCCATTATGCGTCACGACCTGCGCAACAGCTGCCGAAACGGTGCACCGAACGACATGGAGAAATGTTGAAGCAGATGCGAACGCGGACACGGACGGTGGAGAATGGCATGTTTCAGCACGTGATGCTGCATCCAGGGACCTACTTTACGATCTTGAGATCTATGATGTCGCATGTTGATGATCGCGGGAACAAAGAGGGCACGCCAAAACAACGGTGGCGCAGGGCTCGAGTGGCTGGTGAAGTCGCCCGCTTTGCTTGCTGTCTGAGGCGCCGACCGACGGTCTAACTCCGGTATCTGAATTTGACTTCAGTCACAGAGAGAAGACGTGCGCAAGGAACAGCAGGACAAATCGCCTCACAGACGGATACAGACTCCGGATCGACCATTGCGACAGCCGGCCACAAGAGCGATCATGGATGAGTACAAGGCTTCCGTGCAAGGTGTTGACAACGCTTTGGCGAGGCTCAATGCTACTTTGGCGTCGTACAAGATATCTGGGAGTTTGCCCAAAAAGTCTGCGGCGGATCCTGTGAAGGAGTCAGAGCTTGCATCTGCATCGTTTGTTGATGGCATGCATGATGGTGCCCAAGGTACTCTCGGTTCACTGAAGCATCATATTTTCCAAGTGGTTTCCAAGGTCACTAGTGAGCCAGTGGACTGGGAGACTTGGGTTTCCATGAGCGATGCAGAGAGTCTGCAAAAGTATCCCGAGGTTCGTATCTCTACTTAACTAGATTGACCACGCGTAACACAGTTCGCTTATATGTTTTATTCAGATTCACAATGACGATCTCAGACAGCTTTTGATCGCTCTTTCGGAGCTGTTCAACCTAGTGGAAGAACAGCCTTACTGCCTACTTGTATACCTCGAATTGGCATCCGTATACCTACTTTTGGGTTACCCTGACCTTGCTGCTGGCTCCGCGTACAAGGCTCTGCTCCTCACAGATGCCGTTCGTGACGACAGCGATGAGTACCACGATCAAGCATACGAGATCTTTGCCCAGATCATCTCACGTGTGCCGGCCGAGACACGATTGCTCGCTATGGAACGGGCGCTCGACAAGGACCCCGAACGTTACTTGACTGACGCGGACATCTGTTCCGGCGATGAGCCTCTCGTGGAGGATGACTATGAGACTTTGATGGCATGGTGTGAGAACTTCTACCAGAGGGCTACGTAAGTTTGTGCCTATAAGCATCTGTCCACAGACTTCTGCTAATAGAAATGACAGTTACAAGACACTTATTCGGTCGCTGATGCTTTGTGGCGATCTTTCAGCTGCAGGCATCTACATGGAGAAGGGTCTTTCCATGTACAAATACGATGACTCCTTCGTGGAGCTCGATGAGTGTCTCCAAAAGCTGGTCGAGTCACACTTCGGGAAACCACTGGAAGACTTATACGATGATGAGAAGTCGGCTCCTGGATGGCCATCAGCTTGCCTCGTCAGACGCGAAGTATACCCGTGGAGCGAGTACGAGCCTGATCGCTTTGCTGAAGTCGAAGAGATCAATGAAATGATGAACGATGTTGCGCCGAGATTCGAGGTCAAGGCTGTCGAATTGCCTGCTTTGACAGGAACATCTGTGACCGGCATCTCGAAGCAACTCGGCGTCTTCGCGAAGGAAGACGTTGGACCTGGCGAGTTGGTTCTTGACGAGACGTCCCTACTTACCGTCAATAACCGCCTGCAAGACATGCTTTGCGATGCTTGCAGCTCCGAGATCCCCGACCTGAAGAGTGCGAACCGCGACTCGGTTGCCGCATGTCCAGCTTGCGAAGTCGTATTTTGCAGTCAGGAGTGCCACGATGCTGCCATGGAGAACTACCACCCCGCCGTTTGCGAGACAGACGCTGAGTCCATCATGAAGGATCCCAAACCCAACAAGGCAGCCGATTCTTTGTACTCGCTCCTGCTCCTTCGCTGCTTCGCCTTGGCAGAGACTCGCGGCTGCCATCCACTCGATCTACAAGAAATCAAATACATCTGGGGAGATTTCCACTTCAAGAACATTGACGAGGAATTCCGAAGTCCGAGCCCTGCCGACTCAAAAGCGGATGCATTCGCAGGTCTTCCAAGGTCTTTGCCTTTCAGCTTCGAGTACAACGTCACTCTGCCTTTCCACATGCTTGAGAAGATGGACATCGATATCTTCGCGAACCCTCAGTACGACGTGTGGGTGTTCAATACCCTCTTCTCCAAGTTTAGAGGCACCGCTTCTGCCAGATTATCTGGAACTGGCCGTTCCGTCGCTAGAGGCCCAGATGTGTGCGCTGTGCATCCCATGTGGTGCTTAGCAAACCATTCTTGCGACCCGACCGTCACCTGGGAGTGGGGTGGCAGTATCAAGATGTCCACAAGATCCGAACGCACAGCGTGGCAAGGCAAAGATGGCAAGAAGGTCTTCAACGCGCCTGGGCTGAAGAAGGGAGAAGAGATCTTGAATCACTACTGCGATTTGGACCTGCCCGTGCAGGAGCGTAGGGAGTGGGCTCGTGGTGCCCTGGGCGGCGATTGCCAGTGTGAACGCTGTCTTTGGGAAGATCAACAACAGAAGCAAGGATGATCGTGTTTGCTCCAGTTGTCATTGGGTCGGAGTGTTCGGAACATCTGCCATCGCAAGCTCAGGATGAAAGCCGATCACGGTGGTTTCCCGTAACAGAAGCTGACGACTAAGATTAGATAAAGTGAAATCAAACATCATCCTGAGCATTACTTGCATCGCAACCAAACCTCACACAACTACCTGAGTGAACTTGGAACAATTCAGCACGAGCTTCTCATGGACAAGTTTCGATGCATATGAACGAACAAGGACGCACTTTCTCACGTTCGCTTGCACATAGAGTTTGCTTCACTTCACCACCTCATCTAAAAACCCAATAGGTGGGCATGTGCTTGACATAATAATGTTTGCACCGTCACTTCGTTATCTGTTCGCGGTGATTTGGCACGAGATGCTGTTTGCTTCGAGTCCGCCTGTAAGATAAGTATTTGCAACCTCCCTCGATTATTTCCAATCCCCATTGCACCACTACCAACACCAAGAACGACCACAAGCGGTCCTGGCTTTCGAAGCTCCAGCAATATCACACAGCTGTGATCTACCAACTGTCTCCGACACTCGACATCCCGTCAGGATGAGGCTCTTCAACTTCCTTCTAGTTGTTGCACAGCTTGCACAGTAAGCCCGCTTGTTTAGCGATTTGTGATGACAACCAACGACTAACGTTCAAAGGCTCGCATATGCTAGCGGCTCAAGCGCGACTTCGAGCACAACAAGCTATACGAATGCCCTTGGTCCGCTCAACGCAGCGGTGAGCGCATTTCCACCTCAAGTGACCATCACGAGATCCGGACAGCCTATCATCCTTGTCTGGATCAAACCGCCACGAAGGACGGTCACAAGTGTTGCACTGAGCACAACAATCGCGAGTCCAAGTATAAGCACTCCGACCGTTACGATTACAAAGGTTGTGACCGGTCACCATACCAATCGGAAACAGCAGAACGGCACTACCTTGACATTAGACAACACGTTCTCCAATGCCACGTCTGCAGTCGAAGCTGTGACTCCTTCCATCACAACTGCTACGATACCCAGCCTTACTGAGTCTTATGACCTCAGAACCTTCCCGACCGACGCAATAGTCGTGACGTTAACCATGGGAGGTCCGGAGCCCGTTCTCAGTATCGCTGAATCGCCGCAGCATACTGACTCCTCCGACACAACTGCTTACCTGACTATCTTCACCACTGCGACTGTGTACGCTGACGAGAGCGGCTCCGGGACTCAAGCGTACAGTGACAAAACCTTGACGTGGAGCCAAACTTTCTCCAACACTACATCTGGTTCTGGAGGTTGTGCTACTTCTGGAACCGGTGCCATGATCCTAACAACAGGGTCAGGAATTAGCGGATATGGTGCGAGCATGACCGTTTCTCCCACAACTCCCGTCACCGATGTGATCGATACAGCTACAGGGCTGGAGAACACTGGCGACACTGTGGGCATGACAACTTTGACGTCGACTGCAAGCGTGGCTTCAGCCACGTCGACTGTCACTCTCACGGATACAGCCTTGGTGATTCCCGTGCAGGCAAATAACACACAACCTATCAATGTTCCGGGTCCGAGCACATCGTCTTATGGAGACAACACCGCTACCGAGGCGATGACTTCTCCGGTTAGTTCTTCATCTGACGACACTGTCGGCGCTCAGACTACCATGCCAATCGAAAGCAATCAGCCTGTCATTACTGCTGTGACAGCGTACGACAGCATTCACATACCTCATGGTCATCCACCACTTATAACTGGCGGGCAAAATCACAATAATTGGAACACGAGTGCCAGCTGTACCGATTCCAATACTCAAGAAGTGTCGCCTACCGTACCAGTCCCATCTTCGTCCAACACGACAACAACCTCCCGCATATTCACTGGCTACCCGCCGTCCATCTCTGGACACAACGATGGCACCAGTGCAAACACAAGCGCTAGCCTCCACGAGTCCTCCACCACGACCGAGCTAGTCACTCCATCAGCAGTTATCCCATCAGCAGTTATCCCATCAGCAGTCACCCATATAGACATCCCCCCTCCTCCCACGGTCCCTCTCCACTCGTGCAGACCTGGGATATGGGGCCGTCCAGGCTGTCTCTCTACACCTGCCAGTTCCTCACAGGCTCCTCCATCACCAGTTGGTCATCAATTTGGGGACTCTACCGCATTAACAGCCTCTACAACCGTCCGAGCCACCATAGAGACCCAAACTCTCTCCACGTCTACCAATTCAACTACCCAGCCCGCCCAAGCCCAATGCACATCAACCTTCTACAGCCTGCCAATGAACCCCTGCACAAGCACCGTCTACGCCAGCAAACAAACCGTCACAGTCAACTGCTTCGGCTGCGTCGGCCATCACGCCCTCCCATCCATTGCCGCCAACAGAGGCAGCGTAAGTGCCCTTCACCACACACTCCCCGTGCATACAAAAGCAACACTAACAAACCCCCTCCCAGCCCTGCCAAAGCTCCACAACCGTAACAGAACCCTGCACCACGCGCACAATGTGCGGCTTCCCAGACCCGACCACAGCCAGCAGCAGCTTCGTGACCAGCGTGACGAGTCTGTCGTTGGCTGGAGCAGGCGCTCAGAGCGGTAACTACACCAGCACGGCTTGAACTGCTCTTTCTTCTCTTTCTTTTTTCTTTACGTGTAAGGGCGAGTTAGCGAGGTCATTGAGATGCAGTGAGACACTTCATGAGCGATGGTGGACTTTACGGCGGCTGCGAACTGATGTTCGAGTATCAAGTACGGTTGAGAAGCAGCGAGATAGAAATCTTAGACCTGTGTTATGAACGGTGTTTTGACTTAGTGTAAATTGTTAAATACCTGATACTGCTCATGAAAGCAACTCCAAATGCATAAAACAAAACAGAAACCTTGGAAAGCAGACTTTGATGGGAGCAATCATGTATGTTCGGAACTTCTTCAGATTCATATATCATAAAGCCCCTTTTAAACGGGACTCATGAGTGAGAGGTGGCTACGTAAAGGTACAAAGCGCAAAATTAAAAGCCACTCAATGATTTTTTCAAGAACGCCCCATTGTTTCTCTAGCCATAATGCATGAAATGTGAAGGTCAGTCAACCCAGACTGTGCTTGACGCACAAATCTAGTCAACCTCCTCCATGGCGCTCTCGCCGGTGACCTCCTCAGCGGGGGCGGAGGTGGCGGTCTCGTTGGCGGTCTCGGCATCCTCATCGATGTTAAGGCCGAGGGAGACGAGCTTGTGGATGCGCTCGGCGTAAGCGGCGGGCTCGTCAATGGTGAAGCCAGAGACGAGGAGAGAGGTCTCGTAGAGGAGGGTGGTGATGCTCTTGACAGTGCGGTCGTTCTCGCCGTCAGCCTCGACCTTGTTCTTGAGCTCCTTGATGATGGAGCTCTTGGGGGAGATCTCGAAGGTCTTCTTGGAAGACATGTAAGAGGACATGGAGGTGTCACGGAGGGCCTGGGCCTTCATGATACGCTCCATGTTGGCGGACCAACCGAACTGACCAGTGCGGATGGCGCAGGGGGAGTTGACAAGCTTGTGGGAGACAACAACCTTCTCAACCTTGTCGCCGAGAACGTTCTTGAGGGACTTGGTGAGACCCTCGAAGGACTTCTCCTCCTCCTCACGCTCCTTCTTCTCCTCATCGGTCTCCTCGAGCTCGAAGTCCTTGGTGATGTCGACAAGCTTCTTGCCGTCGAACTCCTTGAGCTGAGTGAAGGCGTACTCGTCAATGGGGTCGGTGAGGTAGAGGACCTCGAAGTTCTTGGCCTTGAGGGCGTCAAGGAAGGGAGACTTCTCGACGGCCTTGAGGTTCTCGCCAGTGATGTAGTACATGTTCTTCTGGTGCTCGGGCATGCGGGTGACGTAGTCGGTGAGGGAGGTAAGGTCCTCGCCAGACTTGGTGGTGTTGTAGCGGAGGAGCTTGGCAAGAGTGTTGCGGTTCTGGCTGTCCTCGTGAACACCAAGCTTGATGTTCTTGGAGAAGGCAGTGTAGAACTTGTCGAACTGCTCCTTGTCCTCGGCGATCTCGGTGAACAGCTCAAGGGTCTTCTTGACGATGTTCTTCTTGATGACCTTCATGATCTTGTTCTGCTGGAGAGTCTCACGAGACAGGTTGAGGGGAAGGTCCTCAGAGTCGACCACACCCTTGACGAAGGAGAGCCACTCGGGAACGAGGTCAGTGGCATCGTCAGTGATGAAGACGCGGCGGACGTAGAGCTTGATGTTGTTCTTGGTCTTCTTGGCCTCGAAGAGGTCGAAGGGAGCGCGCTTGGGCACGAAGAGGACAGCGCGGAATTCGAGCTGACCCTCAACGGAGAAGTGCTTGACGGCAAGGTGGTCCTCCCAGTCGTTGGAGAGCGACTTGTAGAAGGCACCGTACTCCTCCTGGGAGATGTCGCTGGGGTTGCGAGTCCAGATGGGCTTGGTCTTGTTGAGCTCCTCCTCCTCGACCTTGCTCTCCTTGACCTTCTTGGTCTTCTGCTTCTTCTCCTCCTCCTCATCGTCGACCTCCTCGACCTTGGGCTTGTTGTCGCTCTCCTCGTCCTTGGACTCCTCAGCCTCCTCATCGGGAACCTCCTTCTCGGTCTCCTTCAGGACGTGAAGGTAGATGGGGTAGGAGATGAACTCGGAGTGCTTCTTGACGACCTCCTTGATCTTGGCCTCCTTGAGGTAGTCGGTCTGCTCATCCTTGAGGTGGAGGATGATCTTGGTACCGCGGCCGATCTGCTCGCCCTCGGTGTCGTGCTTGATGGAGAAAGTGCCACCGGCGCTTGACTCCCAAATGTACTGCTCGTCATCGTTGTGCTTGGAGACGACGGTGACGCGGTCGGCAACAAGGTATGCGGAGTAGAAACCAACACCGAACTGACCAATCATGGAAATGTCGGCACCAGCGGTAAGGGCCTCCATGAACTGCTTGGTGCCGGAGCGGGCGATCGTACCAAGGTTGTTGACAAGGTCGGCCTTGGTCATGCCAATACCGGTGTCCTTGATGGTGAGGGTCTTGTTGGCCTCATCGGGGATGATGTCGAGGCGGAGGTCCTTGTTTGAGTCGAGCTTGCTAGGGTCGGAGAGAGCCTCGTAGCGGATCTTGTCAAGAGCATCGGAGCCGTTGGAGATCAATTCTCTGAGGAAGATCTCCTTGTTGGAGTAGACGGTGTTGATGATGAGGGAGAGAAGCTGAGAGATCTCGGCCTGGAACTCGAAGGTCTCGGCCATGATAGCGGTTGTGTGTGGGGTTTAGGTAGAGGAAGGGTATGTCTGGATGGAGAGTGTAAGCAATTGGTCTTCGAGACGGCGCGAACGGTATAAACGTTGGCTGCAGAGATTGATTGATTGCCCTGGGCAACGGCGGCGGCGGCGGCGATGGCGACGGCGTTTGGAGCTGGTGGTCTGAGAGCGACTTACGATTTGCGGAGTCACGAGAGAAGATGCGTGACGGAGAGTAAGGGTGGTGATGGAGTGGTGTGGGATGGCAAAGGCCGGGTATAACAGTAAATGTGATGTAGTGAAGGAGGGCGTGAGTGGATGAGGCTGAAAGGCTTCCTTATGAGACTCACAAGCACGATTGCTGGAACGTTCGAGCCGAATATTTTGCTCTTCGATGTTCTTCCAATGACTTCCACAATCCTCTCCGCCCCCAGAAAGCAGCCTCAGGCACTCCGCGCTTGGGTCATGTGATGTGAAAGTCTACCTGCATACATGAGAAGCGTCACACATAGCATGAGAGAGTGTGATGGAATTTCTAGAATTACATAGAGATGGAATTCTGGCTTCAGGTGGATGGTGACTTGATTTTACACATGTCATCGTTGACTCTGCAAAGCTTCACGTGACACCGTGTATGCGACAAGGCCATCAAGGTAAAAGCACGTGCTTTGCCCATGTCTGTTTGCTCTTCAAATACTTTGCTGAAGTATGCGACTGAATCATGTATGATCGCCCGAATCATCCAAAAAACGAGATAGTAGCTGGTGCACAGAAATTATCCACAAACTCATGCATGGATTTGTAACATCTATCATAATCTATTCTCATCGTGACGTGGAAAGAAATACTTCTCATCAACACTCACTTTCATCCAAGAAGGTCACCAAGCTTGTCGCAGTACGCGCTAGGAACCACACTGGCACCCTCAGCCAAGAACTCCTCCTTCTTGCTAACACCAGTCAGCACGCAAAGCGTACCTCCCAGCCCACCCTCAATACCGAACTGAATGTCAGTGTTGAGTCTATCACCAACCATGCAAGCCCTCTTGCGGTCGAACTTGAACTTGCCCTCAATCGCATCCATCATAGCCTGGCTGGGCTTACCAAGCGCCAACGGCTCCTGTCCCGAAGCCTTCACCAACGGAGCGCTCATGGCGCCAGCGCCAGGGAACAAAGTGCCAGCGCTGGGCAAGGTCGAGTCGATGTTGGTGGCGAGGAACTTCGCACCGCGGCGCAGGTAGGCCTGGCCGTAGGCGACTTTGAGGTAGTTCATGTGGTAGTCCAGGCCGGTGAGCACGATGGCGACGTTTTCGTCGAGAGTCTCGCCCTTAGCGATGCGGTCGAAGTCTTCGGGCTCGATGTCGCGGCGCAGCGCAGGGTCGGTGCCGCCGCAGTATGGGACGCCTTCGGATTCGAGCTCTTGCTCCATACCGCTTTCGCCCATTACGTAGACTTTGTTTTTGGGGGCTTCTAGCTTGAGGATGCGGGCGATGTAGATGGCTGCGCTGTAAGAAGAGCCGAACACTTCCTCCTGTGTCGGGTGTCAATTGCTGTGTCATCCCAGTCGCTAGCAGATGGAAGTGTGCAGGCATACCTCAGACGCAGTAATGCCCATCTTGTCAAACTTCTTCTTGTAGTCCGCGCGAGACTTGGTGCTGTTGTTCGTCACGAAGACCAGCTGCTTGCCTGGCAAGTCTGCCGTCAGCAAGTGGCACGCATGCCGTATATGGGGATGTTCCCAATCCATACCTTTGCTGCGCAACATGTTGATTGTCTCCGCTGTGCCTGGGAACTGGTGTTCGCCGGACCAGAGCACGCCTATCCTTCTCGCATCATCAGCCTATCGATTCCTGTCTCCTTCGTCTTTATTGCTGAGCGGGCAAGCCGAGTGGTTTTTGTTGAGTTGGGTATGCGTACCATCGCAGTCGAAGAGGAACACCTGAAAGAGATCAGTATATGCGGAAGCATTACAATAATTTCAGCGACTTACATCGAACTGGTCAACAAAGGCGTCAATACCGGCCTTATCGCCAGTCAAGTACTTGGGTCCAGCCATCTTAGGCAAGGGAGTCCGGTAGGAGCGTAAAGGCTGTATGGGCCGCAAAAAATGCTTGTTCTTCAGGGTACGCTTTGTCGCTGCGCCAAAAGAACCTGGATGAAGTACGGAGAGCACAGACAAACAGCATCCAAACGTGGTGGGGTGTTTCTTTTGGCTGGCTGGCGTTTTGGCGGGACACTTTTGGCCGAAGATGGAGTCATTGACGTCGGGCTTTGAATGGCCGGCGCCGCTTGAGTCTGCCTTTATGTTGACTTGTTATCTTCTAAACATACATGTTCTCTACGGCCTGTTGCATGATATGGCTATGATTGAGGATTACATGTTGAACTTTTCGAATGGAGTGTCATTTTCATCTGGATCATTTCCCCCTCTCTAGCTTCATATATTTGGCGATGGGATCGATCAAGCCGCAAAGTGACGAAACAACAATGCAGACATTCGAAACGAGCATTAAGACTTCTACCATCCAAAACTTAGGACTACACAGGTCAACTCAATAAACCTACTCCTGCCCTTTGGACACATCTCCCTTCCTTCCATGCATCATGAATTTCCTCCTCAACCCTCTTTCCATCTCCGCCGCCTCCCTCACAGCCCTGTGCAAATCCCTCTCTCTAGCTGCGACTTCTTGCACAGCCTTGTGCAGCTCCGTCGCAATATGCGCTTGATCCGACTCAGACGTTTCGGATCCCGGTGAAGACGGGATCTCGTGCTCTGGAGGCCACCGGTTCATCGTGCGAACGCGTTTGATAGGTTTCGGGCTTCGGACTGACCATGGCGATGAAAGATTTGGAGTCGAAGGGTAGTTGCCTAGGGCAAAACGAGGGCTGGGACGTGAGAATGGGGAAACGACAAGGCTGTTGCCTGGGCGTTGTGTTGCCGTAGTTGCAGCGTTTGGCGAGTAGTCGGTGGCGCGAAAAATGGAAGAAGGGAGTGGCACCGGTTCTGGTATGGAATTGTTGCGAGTGGGAAGCGCAGTGACATATACAGATGGCGGTGAGCATGACCTGTTGTCTGGTTTCTGGCTGCGTATGTGCTCAGCTATCGCTTTTGCTAAAGCTTCGTCGCTCATAGGACCTGGCGAGGTTGGTTCGCTCAACAGGCTTTCTGGATCCTCAGAGTGAGGCAGCGGCTGTTCTGGTCTTATCCCATGGGTGTAGAAGATCTCATTCGGGGCTTCAGCTACGTGATCTGGTTCCACATGCACGGCACCTGGTGTCGTGGGCTCGCTCAACAAGCCTTCAGCATCGAAGCTGGTGAAAGGAAACCCGACGGGCGTAATGTAGCTTTGACCCTGCGCAAACGACTCTTTTGTCGCGGGCCCTGATATGTCAATGTTCATGCTGGCTGCAATGGCATGTAGCTCATCGAGAAGCTCGCTCATGGAACAAGACTTGACCTTGCGGGGTCTCAAGGGTGATGGCTCAAGTCTGTCGGTATCCGTGATGATCTGCACAGGATGCTCATCTACAGAGCCTAGCTGAGCAACAGCTTTTGAGACTTTGGCTAGATTCTCCGACAATCTCTGGGACGAAGCTCTAGTAAGAGGTCCCCTACGTGGATTGATTGCCACACGATCGAGTATTCCCTCATGCTGAACGACAACAATCGCGCCGGTGTCTGTGATCATCTCCACTGCAGCCACAGGCACCGGGTCACTCGTCGACGTAGGATGGGATTCAGTATTCGGCGAGGGCGGAGGAGCTCCATGGAAATGCGAAGCAGCCTGCAAGATGTCCTCGCGAGCCTTTGCGCTCGCGTGCCTCTTCATGCTTTGCTCGGCGGCGCAGTCAGGGCACACGTCTTCTGCATGTAAACGCTTAGCTCTCTCTGCGAACGACCATGGACTTGTTGCCTCTAACTGCGACCGGTAAACCTTTCCAACAGGGATGTACGCACCACTTCGACTTTGCTCAACCATATCTTTCGTGGGTCCTACAAGTGTAGTTGTTGGAGGACGGCGACCGTGCCTAGCACAATTGTTGATTGTTCCCAAAAAGTGTGATTGGGGCGAGATCCGCGCATTGCCAGCTTCCTAGGGCCGACTATTGTGGTTGACGTTGAAGTTCCTGCTTGCACGGCGGCCGTACCCCGATGCAACTGCAAAGCCATCTTGGTTGCCACGGGAAGTGTCGAGGGTTGCTGGTTTAGGAGACGGGTTTGAGTCGTATTCAGGTGGATCTTTCAGCATTGGCATAGACCGAGCAGGTTGGACAGCATTTGTTTGAGGCTCTTCCTCATGTTTGCGACGGGAACTGTCGGAGATTTCTGGTTTAGGAGTTGGGTGTGAGTCGTGTTCAGGTGGATCTTTAAGCATCGGCATAGATCGAGCAGGTTGCGGAGAATGTATATAGGGCTCTTCCTCAGGTACTGAGCGATGTAAAGGAGTTTCAGGTCTGATCGGGGCGCCACTTGCATCCCTACGTGGAAAGCGACGCACGCGAAGCGGGAAAATCAGGTCAACGTTAGGTTTCTCGTCTCGATGGAGTTGCGAGCGGTGGTTGCCGCTGTCGTGGTCGTGATCGTGACGAGTGTGTCCGGCTGGCCGAAAGTGCTTTGGCATAGGTATTGCATTCTTGAGCTCAAGCTCTCGGATTCTGCTTGCTACCTGACTAGGTGGCTTTTGCCGAGGAGTCCGAAGTCGCTTTAGTGTTCGGAGTCGACTGCTTTCTGCTTCTTCCAGAGACCCATCCAGCCCGACCGGACTTTCGCGATTGTGCGATAACGCGTGCGAGGTTTCGGCTTGGGATAAAGGTGATGTCTTGCATGGTCCGGTGGAGAAGTCATCGGCGTTGTAGGAAGATGTGGAGCCGTCGTAGCTGCTGAATATCGCTCGACGAACGGGTCTAGAGCAGGATCTGGAGTCGTTGTGAGCATAGGCGTGCTCCTGGCTGCGTTCGGAACATCTTCGTGAAAGCGGGACCTTGGGGTTGCGGTCGACTTGTCGGCTGGCAGCGTGATCGCAGACGTCTCTGCTGAAGGGTTTAGGCTCCGAGTATTCGAAAGACGTCGCGCTTTGTGTGCAACTTTGGGATTGGTCTGAGGTTGTTGCTGCACAGCATTGGTGGCAGCTGTCGGCTGCTCTGCCGGCGATTGCACCTTCTTCGCTGTGACGCCCGTGGCAGACTTGTCCGACGACGAGCCGCTGTCCGTCAGAAGAATCCGATTCGGTTGTAGGCCTTCGACTTCGACCTCCGCTGCCACTTCCGCAGCGTGTAGTCTGGCCACCAGCTCGCTCAGTGCACGATCTTGGGACACCGACGGTGTCAGCGCCGAGCCCGTCCCGTAGCCGCACCTGTCGCATTGCGAGGGCCGGTGATGCAGCTCCATGTCGGCATCCGTTGGACTCCACGGAATCTCCTGCCTCGAGTGCTTCTGCTTCAGTATGCCGCGCTTCACCAAGGGCATTGTCGGACGCGGTGGTGGCACAACTTTGGTCTCCTATGACATCTCCTCGAGCTCCACCACCGGCGTCTCCTTCGGTGTCGTCATCGATATCGACATTCGTGATGGAGTGGCGGCGAAAGAAGTGTGGCCCGCGCTCGAGTTTAGGTCTTCCAGGTCCACTTGTGAGTCCTCTAAACCCACCTGCGAGTCGAAGACTGGGGCGTGATAGACTGTGCGAGTCGACGACCCGGCACGCTCCAGTGGTCTCAGCTTGTAGAACCTCCCCCTGTCGCTTGTGATGCTCGATCGCCCAGATGTCGAGGAACGAGACGATTGGAGAGTCAGAACTTCTTCGTCTTCGTCTGTCGCAGAGTCGCGACGCGTGCGTGAGCCAGCGGTAGCGAAGCGCTTCGAAGCTTTGCGCTTTGACTTGAGCGATAGCCGGGAAAGGCTCTTGAGCTGTGGCATCGTAATCTCAGCATGCTATCACACCGCAATCATTGCATGAGGGGCATGGTGCATACAAGTTTGTGCGAGATAGTTGAGCTCATTGCAGTCTCCCTCAGAGTTGGGTTGAGGTTTGTCGGAATCGAAGTAATGGTCCAGGTCGCGCACACACAGTACTGGAGAGTGACAGTCGCTCGACATCAAGCACGGTCACGTACGGCGCATGAGGACCTGGTCGTATAGATTGGGTGCAGGATCTGCGAAGATAAGTAATAGTGATGAATGACTGGACTGGGCGATCTGAGGTTTTGATGTTCAGGGAGTTGTCGAGATATCTCGTGATGAGGAGTGCCTGGAGATTTCATGTTGAATTCTAGGAAGCTATGCTGCTAAATGTCAGGCCAGAAGGAAGCAGCAATGACCGCGTATAAAAACTGGAAGCAGCGGACAGATTTTCAAGCCTCAACCACACGCAAATATAATACACAGCAAATCTACGCTGTATTTACAGAAGTAAACCCTTATTTAAGGACGGCCTGGAGGCTCTCGAGGACCTGGCAAAATGTTAGTCTCGAGTTTGGAAACTCACAAAAAACAGTCAAACATACCTCAAGCTCAATCTTGGCCTCAGCAATGTCCTGTTCGCTACCGTTGCCGCCGGCGATCTTCTGTGCCTCCGCAATCTGGTTCTTGACAGCCTCGGAGCTGAAGTCCTCAAGAGCGTAGCCCTCAACAGCGTTGATGCTGAGCTTGGATCCGGGCTGGACGGTGGCGAAACCACCAGAGACTGTGTTCATTCGGCGTTAGTTGAATGTCCATATCCTTGCAATCCCAGCCTCATATGACTTCAGGTTCTTGGCTCAATGGTGTGGACGTACGGAAGAACTGCTTGCTGGCGCCAGCCTCCTCGATGATCTCAACGAGACCAGGCTTGAGCTGCTCGATGGCGGGAACGTGGTTGGCGAGGATACCCATCTCACCGGACTCGGCGGGAATGTTCACCTGAACGCTGTTCTCGAGTATTAGTTCCGTGGTCCCGTCAGAAGTTCGGCTTCTCGCTCGTAGCGCGCTCAATAGATCACACGTACACATCCTGGGACTTGTAGATAGCCTGCGCGCAGAAATATTGTCAGCCTCCAACTGTTTCCTGATACTCTTTCTCCCCATGGGCTCTCTTGTTTCTTTCTCCACTCCGGCATCTTCCACCACCAGTCCCATCTCTTCCTTCCCTCTCCTTACTCTCCCAAGCTTCTCATCTCCCCAGCCCTCGCAGACTCCTGTATTCCAGTCTCCTCGAACGTACCTGGTGAGGCAGAGCCAAACTGAGCTGAATCTTGTCGGCGGCCACATCAGCGTATCCACGGCGCTGGACGGTGCGGAGGGCGTTGAAAGCCGGGCGGGCGGCGCGAGCGACACGGAAGGCGTTCATTATGGCGGTGCGGTGGGTGGAAGAGGTGTGTAGGGTGCGGTAGCGATGGGGGTAACCTCGTGCTGTCGTCGCAAAGAGCTGCCAATGATTGAAGGGAGGATGCGGGATGAGTCCGAGCTTGCCCGACGCTTGTCTGCTTCGGGCTTGTTCGGAGATGCAATCACGTGTGCTTTGGATGGTGAATGTTGCTGGACTACCTTAGCTGTCTGTAAATACTGGAAAGACACTTCTTGCTTTTCTGGTGAAGAATGGTAAGCAGCTGAATTACGCGTCTTGAAATTCATGTCCTACTCTACAAACGAATATGCCTCCCCAACGCGCTACACAAAAACCAGCCAATATGCTCATGGCGAATTAAACCATCGCTCACCACTGCTTAAACTCGAAGACAGTCGGTATCCCATACCATTTACCGTCCACTCAATTTCTATGTTGTCGCTGTCGTTGTCACTGTCGCTGGCAGAAACGGATTCAGTCATGCCTGGCCCACCGCTTCCCCACCCATCGTCGTCAACATCCATCTCACAGTCTGAAAGGTGCAGTGATCATTCTCCCAAGGCCTAAACCTCCAAACATGAGGGCTCGACACCCCTCATGGAACAGCTGGGCTTTGACCATTACGTAGCTGCGCGGAAGCATCCTGTAGCCTTCTGGTACGATTCCGCCGCGAATCTCCTCTTCGTGCAGAGGCCCGTACTTCCTCTTCTTGTCCCTGTGCATCACATATCCTACTTCCTTCGGAGGTGTCAAGGCCGCCCGGCCTCTTCTGGATACATCGTTGTCCCAGAACTGATCGTTCAGCAGACTGAGGAGCCACAAGAACGACACTTGCCATTCACGGTGGTAGAAAGGCCCATGGTCTTCTTGCCAAAGCTCCTCGTCTTCGTCGCTAGGTATGTCCCCGATCACCTCCATCATGTTCAAACCAGGATAGTCCGAGTATGCGAACCAAAGTCCAGGAACGCCTTCCGCTCCGTTGATGGTGTAATGGCTCTTTGCGACCTGTTCCTGCTCCTGTTCGCGGCGGATCAATCCGCCAAACGTGCAACATTCCAGCATGCGGATCTCCGAACCGATGGCTTCGTCGTCGTCGAATCTGTACTTGTTGCTCCAGTTGCACTCGGGTCCCGAACGTGCAGCACCGACCGCAGCATGCGCTAGCAGTTGTAGAAGCCTGAACCCCAAAGTGATGGACGCCCCGACCCGGCATACTACATCCCTTTCCATGTCGGCTGAATGCATGCGCAGCTCTTCTGCGCTAATCACGATTCTGCTGGGCGAGCCTTGAAAAGGAGGAGCGACTCTCAAGGGCCAGGCTGTCTCACATTTCGAGCTCTGTGCATTCTCTCCGACCGCATAGCGAATGTATCGTGCCAGCTCCCGTAAATTCGCTTTGGTCTTCTTGATTTGGCTCCTCGTCAGCTCTTCTGGCGGGTCGTCCAGATGTAGCTCGCTGTTTGGTTCTCGTGCTTGCTGCATCCTCATGGCGGAATTGTCTATCTCGGACTGTGGAGCTTCTGTATCGTCGAATGCCCACGTTCGAATATCCGCACTTTTGGCTTCTCGCTCTCTCGACTTAAAAATATTTGGGTCGGACATCAGGGCCCACCAGAATGGTAAACCACAGTCTGCTTCCAGTAGGCGGGAGGCGAAAAGGCGAGCTTGTTCTGTGTCCTGGTGACTGAAGCCCTGTCCGAATTTACTTGCTTCGAACACCGGATGTACATCGTTGGTCAGGCCAACGAAGCCATTGCCAGTGATATGTTCCTGTATCCAGTCAGGGCAAACTCTCAGTCGCCGATCATGCTGCTCCAAGTTGGCGAAAGTGATGTGGTCCACATCAGCGAAGTCTGAATTTGGCACACCCGACATGGTGGCGATTTGCGCAAAGATTAATGACGTTTATGGATGGGAAGTCGATGTCCTGAGGTCCAAAGAGCTTGATGTCCAGTGGCCTGCATATGTGTCGTAAGCAATGGTTGCATTGTCCATCATCATCACCGCTGTTTCAAAAGCAAGGATCAACGTCCCGATCCTGTTCACGGTTGGCAAGCGGCCCCGACAGTCTTCTGAGGGAAGGAAGTGACAGCGGTCACGGAGAAGGAGCCAAGATCATCGCTCCAAAGACGACGACTGCCGCTGCACATGACTTCATGTATTAACGCAGTGCAGCAAGTTATCACGATTCTAAGCAAACGAAATAGTCTTCACCAGTAGCAAAGATCATCCTTTTATCCGCTACTTGATGGATAGCAGTATTGCTCGATTATTCTTCAATTATTATTCCCATGGCTTCGTGAATGGACTCGTCGCCTTCACCACAATCACTCCTACTCCTTTTTCTTCCCCGTTCTCGGTAGCCCACACCAAAGCAACCAAATGACCACCAAAATCGCCAGGATAATAGGCTGCAACACCTGCACGCCCTTCGCCTGCGCCAGCGCTCCCACCGCAAAAGGGAAAATCGCTCCACCGCTGCCTCCAAATGCCGCCGCGAACCCGATCGCAGACACATGCAAGTGCTTCGGCAGCAAGCGCGTCATCACGACCACCGCAGCCGGGAACAAAGGACCCAAGAAGAAGCCCTGCAGTGACACTGCCACAGCAGAAACGTAGAATTGCGGCACCAGCCAGAAGAGAAGCTGCAGGCCGGCGGAGATGGGCAGGTATATCATGATGGAGAGCTTCTCCCCGATGCGCGGCGTCACGAAACCCAGGATGACCCGGCCGACGGTGATGCCCAGCCAGAAGCCCGTGGCGACCATGCCTGACGCGAAGGCCGCGCCGTTGCGGACGTCCATCATAAATACCACGATCCAGCCGCCCAGCGCGACTTCGGCGCCCACGTAGCCCAGCAGGAACATGGAGGCGATCCAAGTAGTGCGAGCGGCGGGCAGGCGAGCGACGGCTTCGCGCAGGCGCGAGCCACCGGCTTCCGAGGTGCGAGGGTGCGCGTCGCGGAAAGCGGCGGCGTTGGCGGTCCAGAAAGCTGCTACTGAGGTGCCGAGTTCGAGGACGGCGGCGCCGACCATCACGTAGTACCAGTAGTACCAGGGAAGACCTGCTCGGGCGATCATGGTGGTGGCGATGAGAGGCGCGATGACAGCGCCTGCGCCGTAGACTCCGTGTAGGATGCCGAGTAACTCGTTGGCGTTGGCCATGGCGCCTACCCAGGCATTCCAGCCGGAGTCCTCGATACCATTGCCGAGGCCAGCGATCATATATGCGATGATGAGGACAGGGTAGGGCGGGTGCACTGCGATGATCACGTAGGCAATTACATGGCAGAGCGGACCGATGAAAGCCACGCCTCGCTGGCCGAATTTCATGTGGACGGCATTGTTGACCAGCGCTGCGAGGGTGTAGCCGACGAAAGGCGATAGGAAGATGAGCGAAATGATGGTGTAAGAAAGGCCGTAGTACTCTTCCAAGTAAGGGATGACAGCACCGTATGCGGCATCGTTCATGCCCATGACGGCAAACGCCCAGAGAACAGCCGGGAAGCGATAGAGGTTCCTCCGAGGACTGTTCCAGTTCTCCAGCTTCTCTGTCGGCGCGATCGTGGGGGAAGGAAGAGTCTCATTGCGGTCTTGCGAGTTGGCATCCTCGTTCAAGCTGCGTCCTCCAATGCTAGATGGCGTTTGCGTTGAGACGGTGGGCCTGTCCTGCTTGAGCAGGACTGGTTGCATCTCTATGGGTTCTTCCAGTACAGCGGTGGAAGAACCACCATTGCGATGCTCGAAGCTCATGTTGGTTGCGAGTTCTTGTGAATGTCTGATGCGTTTGAGTTCAAGGTCCGCAGACCAAGTTGAGTCTGTTGTGATGTCAAGCCAGCTCCAAAAGAAGAAAAACGATTAGATGTCAGAGAGAAGGGAAGACAAGCAAGATTAAGACAGAGACTCTACAATCCTCAAGAAGAGACAAGAAGACAACAAGTAGATAACCAAATTCACATGCAGTCCAACACCTACCGGCTCGCACAAAAGCAGTCCGAATCCCGCCTCACGCAGGCGAAGGTGGATCTACATCGCAGATGTCCAGCTCCCTCCGCACCGCTCATGACATGACATGACCACAAGAGAAAGCTGAACACTCTCGCCGACCTTGGCGTTCAGAATTGCCTTCACGGGCCTTTACCAGAACAAGCGACTCCGCCCTGCGGTTCTGCCACAAGTGGGTCTTTTCGCCCGCACATCGCGCATGCTCTTGTGGGGGGATTTGCGGACCGCGAACCGAGACGTCCCTTGAGAAGGGCATGTGGTATGAGTCGTTTGGCTACATGTATTTTCAATCCCGCCAATTCCGCCTACGGATTTCTTCGTGTGCAGCTGATGGACTCACGACAGGGTACATGGGATGTTCTCGATGGCGGTGTGGCATCGGTGTCACGATGAGACGAGAGGGTGTATCGAGATTGAGCACGGAACAGACAGACGCGAAAAAGCTACAGTACACAGCGTAAGTATTGACATGCTCTGTCTGGCCCTGTGATCGGCTGCCAGAGAGTTTCGTGCAATTGCCAACGACATACCGGGAGAATTGTTCACAGTGATTGTTAAGGGGCAATAAAAAGAATATATGGTATCATTCGTAATCTGTTGGAGAAGAAAAGAAAAGCTATCAAACATGCCGCACACTAACTAAGTAAATAATAAAAGTAGAGAGTAGCAGCAGCAATCGTCGTCGTCATAAAACAAATCGACAAGACTAGAAGGATTCCCCGGCATCGAAGCGTCGCACGAGAGCCAACAAAGCGACCCGGGCTCTCATCAACCCGCAGTGCACCATTTTGTGCACGCAATATTCTATCCACGTATGTTCAGTCCATCCATCCAACCCATACCAGCCATGCCATTTCCTAAGTTTTTTCTTTCCATTACAAGAATCGATAATATACGCTGATTCCCTTTCCTCTTTTTCCCCCTTCTTGAACGGCCGTGGTGATACGTCAAGTCGTCGCAATCTTGTTGTTGGATGATGTGGTTGCATATTCGTAGTATCGTCTCTTTTCTCCTGGCTTACTTGTCGCCGCCGCCGCCAGGTTGCAGCGCGTGGCTGTGGCCGGGTGCTCTGAAAACGGTGCCTGCGTCTTCTTGGCGACACACGAGGGCGTTCTGTACCCAGGGATCGGCCAGCACCTCGTCCATGGTCGCACGCTTGCGAGGGTCTAGCTCCAGCATGCGGCCGATGATGTGCCTGGTCTCACGCGGTAGCAAGCGGAGCAGACGCATGGGACCCTTGATCGTGCCTTGTTCGGAGTTCGAATTGGTCGATTGGCGAGAAGCAGGTTCTGTGCGCGGAGGTTGTTCTGAGCCAGCCTCGCTGGGACCGGTGGGGTTGCGGGATGCAGGCTCGGATTGTGTGCCCCGCTTGGAGTCGTCACGGTGGGTGTGAGGAGTCATGGAGCGACGGTTCGCCTCCAGAGTTCGCTCTTGCTCGGGATCGGGAGGGGAAACGAATAGTCTGTAAGAGTTGTCGGAGATGCGAGGCGCTTTCCAGGGGAAACGGCGAAGCGTCATGCAGCAGAATATTATTGCTATTGACCAGATGTCTGCGGGTCGAGGGTCGTAACGCTGGTTGTCGTAAACTTCGGGTGCAAGGTACGGGTCACTGCCGACGACGCCTGTTTGGTGTTAGCTATGAGTCCATGTCTCGTGATATTCGATCCTTCTCACCTGTCGCCAGAACGACCTCGTTCTCGAACGGATAGCGGAACACAACGGCACTTCCAAAGTCGATCAACTTCATGATACCATGCTCGTTGATGACGACATTGTCAAGCTTGAGATCGCGATGTGCGAGGCCCATCTGGTGAAGATAGCACACGCCACTCACGATTTGCAAGGTAGCGCACGTAATCTCGTCTCTTGACATCTTTCCTGTCATCACCGTGGCAAAAAGATCGAATGGAGCGTATTCCATAACCTCGTACCACTTGCCCTTCTCGTGAATAATATCGATAGTCTCGATGATGTTGCCGTGGTGCAATGTCGAGCCAATGCAGAACTCTGCAGTGACCTTTTTGTTGTACTCCCTCTCGGATTCATACGCATGGCGGTCACGGAACTGCTTCACAGCGAATGTGGTGCCGTCACCAGTACGCTTCATGAGGCGGACTGAGCCACCAGCTCCGGAACCGAGGATTTTGCCGAACTTGCCATATTTGGAGACCAGCCCGTGATCGTCTGCAAATGGAATGTTCGGTGTTTGTGAGCCACTGGTGGGTGGCGTCCTTGTGCCGTCTCTTGACTCCGACCTGCGCTTGGCCTCCTTCTCCTTCTCCTTCTCCTTATCCTTGTGCTTGTAGTCGCCGATCTTGAAGAAACGCTTGAGGTTAGATTTCGAGCTCGCAGACTTCTCATGGTTGTCATCGTCGTGCTTCTTGCTGCCACCGAAGAAGCTTGATCGCTTGCTTTCGTGCTTTGACTCGTTTGATGTGGTTCCGCTGCCAAATGATCCCATAGATCGTGGCAGTCCAGACACAGTAGAAGGCATCGTGACAGGTGTTGTGCCAGAGTTGGGGAAGCCTTGAGCAGGATCGCGGTTGCCGAACCTGAAACGCTGATCTGTGGTAGATTGTTGCCTAAGATGCGATGACGGCTGGATAGCTGGTGTACCAGGAGCAGTAGTAGAAGGGCTCACATCAGACGATGGGGGCTCCGAGTCTCCGCTGGGACCAATCGAGAACCTAGGCCCTTGCTTTGGATGCGCAGGAATCGCACCAGATTGCTCCGAGGCAGGCGCTGAGGTAGGTGCTCTTTGAGGCGAAGTCGATCTCTGCGGTGTCATGACATCTGGCATAGGGCGTGGTAATTGCGGCTGGTTGTTGAAGAAAGGCTTGCTGTCCCGGCTCTTGGTGGCCGCAGGAGTAAGAGGAGGCGAGTGTACGGCTGTGGTCGGAGGAGACGGTCTGGGTGACGCTTCGGTTGAACCAGCGGTCATATGCCTCCTACTTGGTGTCGCAACACCAGAGTTGGTGCCCGATGGTACCTGGAGGCGAGTCAGCGTATGTAAAATAAGGTTTGGATGGAGAGATTGCGCACTCGAGATACAGGCATTGAGCCTGGAAGTGACACTGGCTCGAAAGCATGGTGCTGCATACGAGCATTCTGAATGTTATTCTGCAGAGTGGTCTTCAATTGCGCCAGCTCCTGCTCGGTGGCCGGGTTGATGTCGTCTCTCCTCCTGTCGTTGGACATTTGGATGTCCTCCAGGCTATGTTCGGGAGCAATCTCTTGATTTTCTGCGGCGAAACGCACGCCAGCGCTCTGACCGGTGGCCATTGCGACGATACGTGGTGGTGGTGAAGAGAAGCTTGGATTCGAGGCTTCTTCACGCCGACGCTTGCTGTTTCCTCACAGCTGCGCTGGTTGTGTCGGCTGGTGGAAAGTCCTCTGTGCAGAAGTAATCGACCGTCTATCTCCGTGGTGGTCCCGGGTAGTGCGCGTAATTCCGACGTCACGTTGGTGTATGCGAGAGGTCCAAGAGGAGATTGATGCAGAGCGGATGACAATGCTGGTGCTGCCTGGTCGTCTCAGGCCCTGCGGTCGAGGCAGCGGGGTGGTGGAAGAGAGATCGAGTAGCTGGCCGGAGTCGGCGTTCGGAATGGCACGAGGTGGTGCAGAGAAGGCGGCGGGAGGAAAAGCTATGCGGATGACTCTAGCGCAGCCTTACGCGGGGTGCTGCTGACTGATGAGGGAAGCGAAACGGGCGCTGTTGTATGAGGATTGGAGGGGGTGAGGTGTCAGCACGGCAGAGTGTGGTGTAGTGCTGTGTGTATGCAAGAAGTGAGGCGGTGACCAGAATGAGGTAGGCAGGCAGGTCAGGGTTTGAGCAAAGCAAAGAGAGCGAGGGTGTTGCTTGGGTGGAGATCGAGTGAGAGTGGGACGACACGGCCGGGCGACTTTGGAGAGAGCTCTCTCTCTTGCTTGTGCGTGGGGGCCAGTAGTATGGAGTTGCGTGTAGTAGAGCGGAGACTTTGCCTGACTTCTGCTTGGAGGGACCGATAGACACCAAACTCGATTCAAGAAGAAGATCGTCACACATCCGCCGCCATCCACGCAATAACAATAATACTACTGCTGCTGCTACAGCACTCCAATTAACCTACCCTCCCCCAGCCAAGTGCATGCAGAAACTTTTCACATGCAAAATCTCTGTCTGCCCGTTCTCCTCGGTGCTGCCACCGGCGTGCAGAAAACCATACTACCACCCGCCTGCATGTTCAACTATAGCTATGGTCCTCTGCATGTCCATGCCTCTCGCGCTCTACGGCACGCTTGCCGTGCTGGGCGACCAGAGAGGCGTCGACAGAAAAAAGGCTTGCACGAAGCCTTCCGCCAACCCTGTCGCCGATCCGCCCTGGTGCAAGCAGCCGACACGCATCATTCGAGCCTTGAGAGCCACATTGACACCGCGCTACAAAAGTCTGGCCAAGGGCACGTGCGAGGTCCGGTCGCACTCTCTGGGCTCAATCGTCATCACCTTATGTCTGCTGTTGTTGCTGCAGCTGAAGATTGGGCAGAGCTGTTGCTGAGAGGTGTGTGCTCTCTTCCCAAGACTGGTGATGCCTGTCTGTCTGTGTTCCCTTGTTCCATGCCACTTCTCTCGGCTTGTTCCTGCATGGCCGTGGCGGCTGCAGGGATCCGCCCACCGCTGTTGTTTGGCTGGGTCTCATCGACATCCCTCCATTAAATTGACGAGCCGGATAAGCCTCAACAACAACGCGTAACACGCCTTTCTGTCAGCTCTCTTTGCTTGCGACAGCGAAACACACCCGTCGCAACACGCGTAGGCCCAGTCTTGCTGATCGGGCACCCGGGTCAGCGTCAGCGTCTAGACTCGCTCGATGTCGTCAGTGCTGTACATGATGTCAATTGTTCCCTCTCATCGACAAACCTAGAAACCTTCTTCTACACGTGTCGACATGTGAGAATTAAAGTCGATCGCACTGACGGTGACGACATGGTAGTAGAAACCGTGAGAATTAATTTCTTCGTCGTCGGAAGCGCTTGTCCAGTTCAGCATTCCTCTTGACTCGAGCCTCGGAACACGTGACACTTTACATTGAGGGTACGGGTTAGGGTGACATCGAATAACATTATTTCACGAGAACATCTTCCATGGTCGTTGAATGGATACTATTTGGACATCTATCTGTGCCATCGTTGCTGGAGCTTCAACTTGTAACAGTCGTAGCCATTGATGGTTGATATCAGCCTCCTTCTCACCAATAATTCGAATATACCAAGAAATGCACGAGCTACTGGAGAATAGGCTTGCCAACCATACCACGAGAGCTGTCACATTCCCATGAGAGCTGTCACATTCACAAGTCTGCACGTAGATATCCTCGCCATGTAATGGACTTGCCCACCTTGTCACAAGGCACTCAAACCCGTTTGCGGATTAGACACCACTGCCTCGGGGTGCCCATAACGGAACGTTCTCATCACGCATGTCCATCCGCTCACCGACCACCTGGGATCGTTCCAGAACTCAGTCGGAAAGCACGAGGCCAGAGATGCGGTAACCACAATCGCATCGAATCATTCGGTCAAGTCAGAACCAATGCATGTGTAACAAGAATAGATGTATTGCAAACATGCCAAAACGCCTAAATTTATCTCTACAAACCCTCAAAGCCAAAAGAACCATCGGTGGGTATAGGCGCAAATAGCAGAGACGAAAGGGAAATGCTTTCGCCCATCCATAACCTCAATCAACACCACCGCAATGCATCAAGTGTCTCAAAATTAAAACATGCAAGAGAATAAAACAAAAAGAAATCCTTCCACACATCCCTCACAATCATCTTCATTCCACCTCAGCCATCACACTCTCCCCCTCATCCAACACGTCCATCACCTTCTTCATCCCCTTCAACATGTCCTCCGCGTGCGCGACAAGCAGCAGCTTCTCCGCATTCGCCGGCAAGCCCAGGAACGTCGGCGGCTCGCGCTCAGGAAGCTCCTTATTAACCCAAGCCAAGAAGTCCGCCTTGCTGGTGCCGCTAGGGAGGGCGACGCCCACGCTGTTGTCGCCCGCGACCTCGCCGATGACGTTGAAGCCTTCCTCGAAAGCGTCCGGCGTCAGCGTCTTGAACACCAGGCCCGTGAGCGCCGCGAAGTCGCCCGCGTCGTCGACCTTGCCGCCGTACAGCTCCGTGACGAGCACGCGCAGGAGCTCCCAGGGGATGCTGCGCGGGGCGATGTTGGAGCGGCCGCGCGCGAGCGCGTCGACCCACCACTGGATGACGAAGGCGGAGCACTCGTAGTCGGCGTCGTTGAATTCCCAGAAGCCCTTCCAGCCCAGGCGCGGGGCGTAGCGAAGGCGCTCTTGCACGACGGCGTGCAGGTAGGAGAGCAGGAAGTGCACACGCGCCTTTTCGACGGGCTGCTGCACGGCTTTGTCGGGCAGGGAGGAGAGCGAGTCGCGCATGTTGGCGCGGATGCCGGCGGGCTGCTCGTACATGAGTACACGGGACGCGCGGAGCAGAGAAGATGGGATCTTTGGACTCGTCTCCATGGACAAGAACAGGCGGAAGTCGGCGTGTGGCTTGAGGGAGTCGATGCGCTTGACGAGATTCTGCAGCCACTCAGCCGCGAGATGGACGTTCTTGATCTGGACCCAGGAGCCGTTGGCCGCAGCACTGGCAAGGGCGGCGTCCGCACTGGCAACACTTTCGTTGGAACCCATGGCAACGTTTGCGCACGAAGCGGAAGTGCGCTCAACAAGCTGATCGACTTTGTAGGATGCGTCGAATCCAGGGCTGGCACAGAGAGCAACTGGCGCGCCTGACGGGTTCTCCTTGACAATACGAGCAAGGTCTTCAGTGACATCGAGGAAGTCGTTGCCGAAGACAGTGCCGACGAAGCGCTCAGTCGCCGGCACGAGACGATCAATCCTCATAAGCTTGACCATAAGGAGTTCCTTGAGAGCCTTCGTATTGGCGTTACGCTCGTCCTGCAAGCCTGGTACGCATGTCTCGGCATTCTCTTCACCGAAGAAGCGCTCGAAGGCACTCTCGTCGGCCTTTGCAAGAGACTCTTTGAGAACACCGATGTTTGAAGCGGTAGTCATCGCTTGCGACTTGGCCTCAGGGTCGGAACTGATGTCAGCACCCTTGACACGCTCGTCAAGGAGAATGTCAATGATAGACTTGTCCATAGGGAAGGGTGCCGCCTGAGCGAGGAGCACAGCAAATGTCAGCTTGTCCTTTTGCAGAAGCGAGACGGAGGTTTCGCGGTAGGTAGTGCTGAACAGGTCTCTGAGAATTGCATCCACACGAGTCTTGGGCTCACGCTCTGCTGAAGCACGAGCAGCCGCGAGTACCTTTTCGAAGATATCGACAAAGTACTGCAGCGAGAATTGGTAGAAGTGGTGGATGTGGTACAGCTGCTCCAACACCGCGAAGATAGCGGAGCACGATCGAGCGATGATGTCGTAGGTGTTCATGATCGTGTTGACCTCGCCCATGACGCCTTCAGTCTCAGCCGCCTTGGCCGTAATCTCGGCTGCTTCGTTCTTGAGGGTCTCAAGCGTCTGGATGACATTCTCGTCATCAAGAATGTTTCCACGCGAGTCGTTGAGGGCTTGGAGCAGCATGCGTTCGAGTCTGCGCAGACGGTGTGTGAACTCGCCCTGCATCTTGACGAGGTTAGAGCGACGCTCATCAACATCGGGTCGCTCGGATTTCAGCACATCGTTGAGCGTCTGGGTCTTCAAGCTGCTCTGTGTCACAGTGAAGTTGACAAAGGTCGTCCTGCTGCACACATCCGGAGCGAACATTGCAGAAGGATCGCGAGTAGATAGATACAGCTTGAATGCTGGCGAGAAATCGATGTCTTGTCTGCCCAGTTGGATGAGCACACGCCCACCGGTCTTCTGGTACTCCTTGTTCAACACTTGGTTGAGAATCGGGTCGATATGCTCTGCATCCTGAATGAGAATGGGGTTGCCAAAGCGCAGAGCACTCTCAAGCTGCTTGACAAACGAGCTGTCCAGGAAGCTTGTCACGGTAAGACGGCGCTCCTTGCTCTCGTTCTGCAGGAATTCGGTAATGCGACCAGAAGGATCGATGATCAGCGGGTACCTGTTGTATCTCTTGAGCATAACTGCATTTTCAGTGCACAGCTCATCAACAGGCAGTGCGTTATCGTGCCATTGTTGCCTCTCGTCTGCGGTGGAGAGATACTCTGACATCGGGTTGTCGGTCTTGAACTGAATGCCCGAAGCGGCAAGATGCTGCGACCAGTCCTCGAGCATGGCGCGGCGGTATTGCTGATCGTATAGACCGCCGTATGCGAGGAAAGCGGCTGCCAGGAAGACATCGCCAATGAGAGTACGCATCTGAGCTTCGAAAGTGGTGCTGCTTTCCTCCCAACGGACACGCTCAGATGACAGGCTGTCCAAGAGACGCATGCTGCGGTTGACCTTGGATTGCACGCGGGTCATTTCTCCCTTAATGGCCTCTGTCTGGCTGATCAGCGACGCGTACTCAGATTTGTACGTCGCAATCGACTGCTCAAGCTCAGTTAGGGTGTTCTCAATCATCTTCGCCTCTGCCTTTGTCTGTAGAGCTTGATCCTCAAGGGCATCGACTTCTTCTCTGAGAGGACCAACACGGTCGAGAATTTCAGAGTACATGACTTGGGCTTCGACCCATTGCACAAGGGGACCACAAGCCTTGCTAGCACGGTTGACACGCTCAAAGGTGAAGTCATCGTTGGAGAGGTACTCGGATCTCATCTTCTTGCGTTGCGCAGCAGTCATTTGCCGTTCGTTGTCGTAGTTGACGATGCTGGCAATGAAATCGTCCTTGCGGATGACGGCAACGATATCCTTCCACGCTTGCTTAGGGTCCGCGGCGATCTTGTGGCCCAAAAGCGTGCAAACAGCCTCCAAAGCGAGCTTGACGGCAGTGGGCGGGTTGGCCATAGATCTCACTTCTGTCAGATGTTGACGCTTGATGCTGCTGACACTGCGCTGCGCTTCTTCGACAGCAGGCTCTGCCTTGGCAAGATCGCTCATCACAACTTCACGGCGCTGAGCAACTTCCTTCTCTTGCTTCTCGAGAGCGACCTGGATCTCAAGCGAGGCGGCACGACGCTGCTCAGCCTCCTTCTGATCAGCCAACATACGATTCAGCTTCTCACTAGCTTCGGCATCCTTTCTCTCAAGCTCAGACTTCTTCTCTGCAAGGCTCTTCTTCAGGTCTGAAACCTTGGCCAAAGTCTCCCTCAGCTTGTCCAGACCGACGTTGAGATGTCTTTGCTGCTCCTCAAGATCATCACGCTTCTCATTCATGAGTTGAACAAACTGCGAAGTGAAGTCCAGGAATTGGCGTGGAGTCTGGAAAGTGATCTTGTTCTGCTGCTGTCTCAGGCGACCATTGAACTTGTGGATCGAGTGGTGGACGTGCACCATGGAATTGACGATAGCATCTCTGTGCGAGAGCGGCGCCACAAGCTGGCTGTACTCGATTGGCAGAGTGTCAGGAGACGTGTAGTTACCACGATCGATGTCGACAGACTGCGTGAGCTCGTAGGCCACTTGGTACAATGCTTGATCAGACCAGTCGCCGAACCAATTAAGCACGCAACGGTTGAACAAGGCAGGACTAGTGGCGGCCTTGGACGAAAGACCTCCAGTGGGTGGGTTCATAGTGAACACGACGTGCAAGTTGCGAACAATCTGCTGCGTGAACCACTTGTATAGCTCCTCTTGCGAGTCAAGCAGCAAGCCTTGGCGCTGTGCACCTTCCTTGCAGGCAGTCATCAAAGTGGCGTACTCGTCGCCCTCGAAGAGACCGGGCACTTCTCCGTTGGCGAGGAGAGTGTTCATGCGTTCCAAGAATCCAGAGTCGAGGACGTTGGACTCGTCCATAATGAAGCAGATCTTCTCGCCCTTGCAGCCACAGCGGCGAAGAACATTGCGCAGATCCTCGTCAAAGTCCTCGGCAGAGTACTTGCCGTGAACCTTGATCTGGAAAACAGACAAGCCATTCATCCATGCCACGAAGCGGGAAAGCGTGGTCTTGCCACTGCCGCTGACGCCAATGAGGATGAGATGACCCTGAGGTTGGCGGAACACACGATCAATGCGCAGCACGTGCTCCAGGACGTCATTGAAGAGGATAAGCGGAACATCAAGCTCTTCTTCGCAGAAGGTGCGCAGTCTGGCCTTGACGAAGTCTCGCAGTTCATCTCTGCGAACCGGAACGTAGTTCTTGGACAGCCAGTTAGAGAACAGAATGGGTCGCTGCAGAGCAGCATCTTCGTCAAGGTTGGGGAACCTCTCAAGAGCGATGCGGTTGACGGTGTCTTCGGTCCACTGGCGCTCGTCATCTGCAATCAAACGATCAGAGAACAGACGCAAAGCCTCGTGCGCCCAGATTCTCACCAGACCTTCCAAAGACAGAGTCTCGAGTGGTCTGATGGCCTCATAAATCGCGCGAACCCATCGGGTCAGTTCACGCGGCGAGTAGACATAATGAGGCTGGATGTCAGGCGTGAAGCGCTTCTGCGACAGCATGTACACCTCGATCATGGCCGAAGTCAGAGCCTCGGCGTAGCCGCGCAGAGTCGGGATGATCTTGAGAATCGCGCTGTTGAACGTGCCGTAAATCTGCGTGAGAGACAGCTCACCAGGGTAGTCCACCATGATCAGTGGCGCGTGGCGAAGGAAACGCAGGCCAAGTGGCGTACGGCCAGCATCGGTAGGCGGGTTACAAGCTCCCACGAATTGGATGCGATCGAGGCTGACCCAAGTCTTGGTCGAAGTACGCCAGAAGCCACTGTGTTCCACAAGCTGGCGCAGGAACGAAATCACACGTTGGGTACCATACTGGTCTGGTGCAGGCAAGTTGATCTCGTCGCAGAACACGACAAGCCAGCGTCCAATCTGCCTGGGAGCCATAGTGACACCGCTGACGGTCTTGCGATAGTCGCAGTACTGCTCCAGAGTCTTGACGAGGAGGTCTGGTGTGGTCGCACTGGAGAAGTTCAGACCAACAACTTCCATGTTCGGAAGCTTGCGAAGTGCGCTGAACAACGTCATAGTCTTACCCGAACCAGGAGGACCGCAAAGAAGCAGCGGCTTGTGCTCGGCGAGGAACGAGTAGAGGACCTCTTCGTGGCGAACAGTGTCAAGAGTAGGAATAACAAGATCAGTCTGGGTGACCGAATGGGTGTTGACCTCGATGTTGGGCACCTGTGTCTGCCAAGGTGTCCATGCTGAGTTTGGTAGGACCACATCATAATCGATCAGGGACGCAGTTTCGGTGAGTACAGGGACATCAAACGTGGCTAATCCGGCGAGGAAGTCGCCAAAGTCCTTGCGGTCAACAAGGGGACAATCTCCTGTGAAAGACCAAACGGCGGCTAGGAGGACCTTCTTGGACAGGTAGGTCTCAACCTGTTCATCAGCCAGAGGGAAGTCAGAGTGCTGGACATTGTACTCGAGGACGGAGCGGCAAGCCTTGCGCAACAACGAGAAAAGAGTGCTGATGGCGCGAATGTGAGTGAACTCCATGATATGACGGTAGCCGGCGCTCTTGGCAAGAGCCTTCGCGACAAAGTCGTTGAGCGTCAATCGCTGCTCAAGAATATCGGCCATGATAGTTTGAACAGCAAGTCTCGACTCTGAGGATGCTGGGGTCACACCCTCGTCCTCTAGGTCCTCGAAGGTTGCGGTGCGTAGCTGAGCCACGTAGCGAGTGAGCATGACACTAACGTCCACTGTGTCATCACTGAACCAGACCATACCGCAACGACTGACAGTGGCCAGGGTGGCGTACTTGAGAGTCTCGACTTCGAACATAATGCGAACGTTCGGCGGGAGGCCAAGACGTTCACCGTTCGGCAGTGTAAGCAGCTTGTTGTCATCCAAAACACTGTTCAAGTTCTCTACCCACTCGGGGTCGACGTCGCCATCGAAGATGATCCAGTGGCGCTTGCTGTCCTCGCCACGCAAGTTGTCGACGACCTTGCGCAAAATGCTCGTGAAAAGACCATCAGTCCATTCGCGGGTCGTGCTGTCCAGGGTACCGTAAAGACTCTCCTTAGACATCACCTTCGGATCTATGACGTGGCAAACGCCCTCAACACCGTCGACTTTCTGAAGAGCAGCGAGCAAAGTTCGCCAAGCATTAGACTTGCCTGTACCAGAGCTACCGACCATCATAACACCATGGTGCAAGTTCTGGATCTGGTAAAGCTGCAGCACCTTGGTCATCCAGGCATCGGTGGCGACAAGATCGCGCTCCTTGACCACCTCATGGAGAGACTTGCGAAGGTCCTCGAGAGAGGCGGGAATATACTGGACGCCAGGGAACATCTCGGTCTCGATTTCTTCGAGCAGCTTCGCGTCGTCGCGCACGAGCTTCGGCGCAATTGTCTCTCTGATACTTTGCACGAGGATCTGAGGTTCCATGCTTGCGCTGTCCGTCTTGTCATTGCCGTCTTGGATTCTCATACGCTTCAATCCACCAGAGCTAACGAGCACACTCTTTAGAGCTCTCAGACCGAAGTCGTAATGGGGTTGCTTCGAAAGCAGTGCTTTACATTTGTCGAAGAATGGCACGGTCTGCTTCGACAGAGGCTTAGCCTCAGTGAAGCCCTGAGAGAAGAGCATGACTTCGGCAATAAGCTCTTTGTCAGGAGACGACATGGCAACGCTGCGGAACAACTTCTTCAAGTTGTCCGGCAAGTTGGAACGACCGGCGTAGCCAGGGTTCATTGTAATGAACATTCCGGTCAAGGGATGCACCTTCAACTGACGGCCGACAAGATCGATCTGCGCGTTGGGGTCGGTGACGCGCTTGCGAAGACCAACCTGGATGTTCTGAATTTGCTGTGAGACGGCAGAGAGGATACGCTCCTCCAATCTGTTGAACTCGTCGAAACAACCCCAAGCACCGACCTGGGAGATACCGAGGAAAATGCGGCCCATGGCCTGGAAGTCGAACGTGTCGTCGCAGTTGAACACAAGCGTAAAGCGACCAAGCTGGACACCAAGCGCCTTGACTGATTCAGTTTTACCCGTACCAGCGGGACCGTAGGGCGAACCTCCGAGACGCTGGCAAAGGGCCTGAGAGAGGGTGAGGAAACAACGGTCGGTCAGTGGCGTGCGGACCAGACGTTCAGGGACGCCGAGGTACTCGAAACCGTACGCCAGCGTTGCGTTGGCGACTCTGATTTGCATACGCTCCAAAGGAGGGGCATTGGGGTCAAAGTCGTAGCGCATCATCAACAGCCACAGATAGTGGTTTGGCGAGTCAGCCCCGCCCTGAATGAGCTTCTCGATGCCATCTCTCTGGTGGACGAACTCAGTGATAAGTTGCTCACACTTTTTGCGGTAGAGAGGGTCAAGATTTTTAAGCACGGTAGCAGCAAGGAACTTGAGCCTGTTGACTTGGGCATCAAATAAGCTTTGCAGCGTCGAACCGCCCTTCTCCAAAGCAGCATTGACGTCTGATGTCCAGCAAGCCTGAGTGGCGAGGACGACAATCTGTGCAGGGTAAGCCGAGAGGAAGCTCTCAAAGACTTCATTGTCGTTATCGCCAATGTTCTGGAAGTCGTGCACTGCCTCAACAAGGTGCTCGGCCAGAGTCTCGCGCATGTTGTCTTCCAAAGCCTTGAGCCACTCATTGATCTTGGGTGTGGTCTTGAGGTTGATCGGCTTCCTCAGCATGACTTGTTCATTCTCCTTGGACGTCAAGCCACGAATGTTGGATTCCTCATCCATGACGAGGCCGGAGATACCTGCGAACATCTTTCTAAGATGCTTCTCGATTCTCAAAGTGTCGTTGGCGTTGCCAATGATTTCCAATAGATCCTCATCACCAACGAAGTAGAAGCGAGGGAATGCCATTCTCTCCTTCTCGAGGTATTCTCCCAAGGCCTTTTGAATCTTGTTCAACAGATCTGCAAGACGCTCGAGGGAACGCTGAACGTCAGGGATGTTGAGGACCTCGAGGACCTGCGGTGAGCGGTAGACCTTTTTCAGCACAGCCATGAACTCGCTGTTAATGTTGGCAAAGCGCGAAGACTCGACGGGAAGCAAGTGCTTGATGTCAGCATTTCCCGTGAAAACACCCTCGAGGTACACCCATTGGCGCTGCACGTCGATCCAAACGTCGAACAGGACGTGAATGCGGTTGAGCTTGTCTTCCCATGCAGACGCCTCCTCTTCGAACTCCTTGTAGTATGGCGAATGCCTCATGGCCTGCAGTGAGTTAAGGTGATCGCTGCACTTAGCAAAGAGGTCATCCCAGCCACGAATGAGCCTGCACTTGTTCTGGTAGTTGACGAGATCGAGAGTGTAGTTCTGCCAGTGCTCACGCACGGTACGCACGAACTCCTCGAGTGCCATCTCACCCTGTGCCTGAGTGATGACATCGCGGATGATGGGCTCGCTAGGACCGAGCTGAAGATCCCAAACATCTCCAAGAGCCATTGAAATAGCAGAGTAGCGCTTGGAGGGCTGGAGGTTCTTGAAGATCTTCACCCAGTGGCGCTCACGTACGGCATCTGAGCGCATCTCAGTAAGAAGTGGATTGACCTTGAGCAGTCCACGGAGCACAGTCTGCACATGTTCGAAGGCGGCGTATTGGCGCATGCGACTAGGCATCTCCTTGGTGGTCTTGATTAGGGTCTCAATCTGCTGACGAAGCTTACGAGGCTGGATGCTGTTCCATGGTTGGTCGCGGAGATCGTTGATTTGATCCCACACAATGCTCAGGTTCGCCCAGACCGACTTGAAGTCTTGAACCTCTTCCAGCAAAGTGACCAGCATATTGTCAGGGCTGGCAGGCAGTTCAAGAGCCTCCTTGGCCTTCGAGACCATGTCGGCCTGTTCACTGAGCTGACTGAGTTCCGAGTCGAAGTTGTCCAAGGTCGCTACGGCCTCGGCAGGCGGAATGGAGCCAGCAACAGGGCGCTCCTCGTTCCACTTTTCTGTGATCTCAGCAACACGCCTCGATACAACGCCATCTTCGGCAGTGATCTTGGCACGCAAAGCATCGGTCTGGTCCGCAATGAGCTTGCTCTTGCGCTCGAGGACCTCCTGCAGGGCCGTCCACTCGTGATCAACTTGTTCGACATACAGCCAGTCTTTGGGGTATTGGTAGCGTAGGCGTGAGAGGGTCTGTTGACCTTGGCGGAATGTTTCCATCTCCGGCTCCCAGACCTTAGCTTTGCGCTTGCATGTTTGCACCACAGTGATGAAAGACACCGCTTGAGAGGTCGAGCTCGTCTGCATGCTCTGGCCTTCAAGATCTTTTCTTGACTTTTGCAGCTCGGCGTAGACGTCGATGATACGGTTGGCGAATAGGCCAGCGAAGTGACCGAGCAATTCGTGTTGCCACTGATCGTATTTGGCATTGACCTTTGCCTGGACTTGCTCGTAGTTGATGACCAAGTGTCCGAACGAGCGACGCATTCCAGAAGTATCGAATGTCTCGCGCTTCTGTCGCAGCTCTTGGATCAGCTGCAGCCATTGCTCAAGATCATCGCCAAGATCATCTTGCACCTGGTCGAGCTGCAGATCCCATAGAGACTGGAATTGCAACCACTCGTCCACGTATGTCTGAGCAACTGCAAGCTTGGCCTCGATGTTCTCGTAGAGGGTCGTCAGAGCATTCATGCTCATTGATGGCAGCTCAGCATACGTTGTTGATGATTTGAGGCCGCCAACAGTCAAAGCACTCTCAAATCGTGAGGCTTGTACTCTTGGGAGGTCGCAGACGACTGCTAACCATTCCTGCAGGTTCCTGAGCCACCCAGCCCTCGCGTCCTCAAGCGGCGGCTCGAGTTGAATCAACTGGTTCTGCATCACAACGTTGTGGTTGAAGGTCTCGATATTCGGTGTGCCAGCTTCTTTCTCGCCAGACTCAGCAGGATCTTGGAAGTCCTCGGACCAGTCCTTCAGAGCCTGTTGCAGACGGTCATGCAGTGTCTCAACAATCTTGTCGTTGGTCTTCGCGACCCAGAAGGGGATGTTCGCGTATGACTCGAGATTGAGTTGATCGACGGCACGTTGCATGGCCTCAAGGTGAGAACGGAAGGAGTCTTGGACGTAGCCGCACGTTTGTAGTTCGCGTAGTGCCGAGTCCGCCGAGACTTGTATGTTGGAGAGCGTGGCCACTTTTGATTGAAGAGTGGTGATGGAGTTGCCAAGGTCTCTTACGAACTGGACGTGTCGATTCTCGTCCCCACGGCTGGGTTCAGTATCACTGGCGACTTGGCGTATGTGAACATCGTAGGCAAGCACAAAAGTATCCCAACGAAGAGGTGTACCTTTGGCGACGAAGCTCTGAACAGTGTTGCGGTAGTTGCTCAGCAGGATGGATACCTGCGGCATGCTTTCAATCGCAAGGTTTGTCTGGTCATACGTAGTCAAGCTCTCCACAAGGCTGACAGCGAAGGGGTACACACGACGAGCTTCCTTGGCAACATTGGCAATGCTGTGTGGTACATTGAAGTTGAGCCAGAGCAAATTGCGGACCTCCTTGAACAATGTGATTGTTTGCGAGTCGAAGTTGACACTGATCTCGTACTTGTTGCCCTTGACTCTGTTTTGCGAGATACTGAAGAGACGGCCAGAAATGCTGATGGACTTGCGGTTGATGTCCCGAAGCCAGTCATCGAAGATAGGCTTGGTATCAAGGCGCTCCCTGAACCTTTCACCGAGCGTGAACAACCGCTGGCCCTCTGTGTGTTGTGCCCATTTGGGACCCAAGATGTTCTCAATCTTGTTCACATAGCTGTCAAGCTGGCGCTCGACTTGCCTGGCGCGAATGATGGCGCCTGAGATTGGAGGCACATCGTGCAGCTGTGCCATGGCATGGGCCTCAGACTGACCATACTGATGTGTGAATCGCACTTGCAGGGCGTCAATCTCATCTCTGACGTTGTTGATGAGTGTGGTTTGGTACTCCGCAATAGCACCCTTGATCTTCTCCCTAACCAAAAGAGCATTGAACTTGGAGAAGACGCGGAACATCTCGCCTGCGTTCTTGGTCACAGCGAGACGATCACGCAGCCTGGCAATAATGGCGTTCTCTACTCGCGAAGTGCGCTCAACATAGGCGGTTTCAGCTCGGTTCCACAGCTGTTCACCTTCGGGGGAGGTGTCCATGACATCAACGTCTTTGACAGCGTTGTATGCTTGAGAGATTTCCTCAATGGCGTCAAAGTCACCCAGCTCCTCGACCAGAACGGGCGCGGCGGCGCCGTCCAGGCCATCCGCTCCTTCGTCTTCAGGACCAAGGACCTGGACGATGGTACGCTGTAATTGCTCATGCTCAACTCTGAACTTTGCAATGAACTCCAAACGGCCCTGAGTTGTATCGTGCTTGCTGGTAATCTTGATCGGGATGAACTTGTCGTTGCGCCTTCGGGTGACCTCACGTGCGACATTAGTGAATTCTTTGACATTACTTGTCCAGCACTCCCAGACGCCCTTGACACTATCAATGATCTTCTGGAAGTCCTCGAATCGCACCTGCATCAGCGTACGGCCGTGGACCAATTTGTGCAGGTTGGCATCTAGGTCGGCCGAAATGGCTTCCACAAGAGGGAGAGCACGTTTGATTGGGTATGGGCAAATGCGCAACTTCTTGTTTAGGTGACCGAAGACCTGGCTGATAGCATCCTGAAGCTTCTCAACCGAGATGGCGTTGAGGACCTCTTCGACGGGGAATCCGTGGAAAAGCTGGTTGTATCTTTGTACACGGTCCTTGGCTTCCTTCAAACCAGTGTCCGACTGGAAACTTGCGGTAACACCATGACGCTTTGCCTTCTCCAAGATCTTCATTGTCAACGATACGCCGGGACCCGCAAGCTGACCTTCGATGCTCTCGATCGCTGATTCCATTGCTAACCAGAAGTTCTTCTCCTGTGTGGCACTACCAACAGGGCGTTCGTCTGCTTGCTTGGTAAACTCGCGAATTTGTCGGATCCAATCATTTGCCATGGCCTGTAGCTTGTTCAAAATGTTGCTGTTGGACAGAATCTGATCAGGGATCTGCGCAATAGCTGCTGCGATGTCGCCATCGGAGTCCTCCAGCTGCTTGAGGACTGCATCGTGAATTTGGAGTTTCGGCTCCGACACTTCACTGTTCTGCAAGAGATTGAGCAAGCTGCTGTCAAGCTCAGCTAAGCGTCGCCTTGCTCCAGTAATTCCAGTCCTTGAGTCTCCATCGGCTCTTAGTTTGTCGCCTGATGGTTCTGAGCCTCGCGCCGCCGCCTCGAAGAAAGGCGCAATCGCTCCCCTAAGCAGCGAGTGCAAGCTCTCGTATGGTGAAAGTGTTGATCCGTCAGCACCGTTGCCCAGTATACCAGATAAGGGCAGGTTGACAACCGAAAGCTGTTTGGCAACCGGGAGGTCCGAAGTGATCGGGCTGGGCCTTTTCAAAAATGCTACACAAGCCAGTGTTCTTGAAGTGTACAGGAGCTCCGAGCTCAGTGTGTATATTGCCTGCTCTTCTGATCCATCCCCGTTGGCCTCTCCTGAACCTGCACCGGCAGCAGCCTCCTTCAAGACGTAGAGTGCAACCTGGGCTTCCAGCGCAAATCGGGTGCATCTCGCCAATGTGTCCTCGAGGATTGACGCATTGAGCAGACTTCCATGGCTCTTCAGTTCCTCGCTCGGAGCGCCCAAGGTCACTTCGAGCACATTAGACAAATATTTGATTATGTCTTGCGGGTCGACAGCATTTGTGGTTGGCGCGGCCGGTGTGCCGTTAGCAGCACGGTTTACGCCCTGGACCACAGGGTCCTCCATTGTATATTCAGCTGGTGTGAGTTGTTGTATGTGCGCTCATCGCTGGGTTGTAGAAAATGTGGGTGTAAGCAAGTAGAGGCGGCTCCCTCTATTCGAGATGCAGATACAGGGGTCCGGATGTTTTGTCGCGGGTGTTTCTTCAAGTCGCTGCAAAAGACGTTGGAGAAAAGGAGTGTGGTGGTGGTGATAGTATTATTATGCGATCGCGGAAATGCGTCAGTATGCAGCGGCGTGGAGTGTTAGTGGTGGTGGTAGTAGTTGAGAGGGGAAAGGTGTTTCACGGTCAGGCACAAGCACAAGAAAGGCACGCGTTGGCTAGAGCTTCATGAAACGCGGCGGGCGTTGTGAGCTGGCTCGCCTGGCTGTTCCGCCCGCCGTAGTCCTGCTGTCAGCGCCACTACTCAAGCTTTCCCCAGAGCGTGCGTTTCCCTTGCTCTTCAGCAGAGCCGCATCGACACTTAAACCTTGGAAGTAGTCCACCTCACTAACGTGCCATCACGTGTCGTCAATCAACGGCGAGAAAACTCACAGCGTTGGATGTGGCACTGAACCGATGCTTTGGTGTCGTTGAAAGGAACTTCACTGGCTGTCTGCGTATGGACTGGCTGGCCAGGCTGTGATACTGCGTGCAATATATCTGGAAAGCCAAATCACGGCGCAGGAACATATCTTATACCGCTACTCAGCGTAGACACATCGCTGCCGCTTGCCATCCACAATGAACGCCGTTGATGCGACCAGTCGCTCAGTCGAAGCAGACACCGGTGCACCTCCATCCCTCCTGACCGTCATCCTCGATACCAACCCTCATGCGTGGAACCTCCTCTCACCAAGTCTTCCACTACACAAGGCTCTCGCCAGTCTACTGGTCTTCCTCAATGCCCATCTAGCAATCAACCCTGCCAACCAGGTGGCCGTTCTTGCAAGTCACGTCGAGCGAGCAGAGTGGCTCTACCCAACGCCACCCTCTACATCACAACCTCACACAAATGGCAGCGTGGACACAGAAATGGCCAACGGCGGCCCAATCCAACTTCCTACAGATGACGCAAACAAATACCGTCCCTTTGCCGCTGTCGAGCGCGCCATCACGACAAACCTCCAAAACCTCATGGCAACCACAACCCCAGGCGCACTCTCCTCAACCCCCACGACCATGACTGCCGGCGCCCTCACCCTCGCCCTCTCCCACACCTCCAAACTCCTCGCGGCCGGCCCGACCTCCACCCAAACCGCGCAAACCTCCTTCAACTATTCCGACCCTAACAGCAACACCTCCTCCGACGCCGCCCGCGCAGGCGGCGGCCCCGGCAGCAGCACCTCGCGCATCCTCATCCTCAGCGCCAGCCCGGACAACAGCGCGCAGTACATTCCGACCATGAATGCCATCTTCGCCGCCCAGCGCCTCAGCATCCCCATCGACGTCCTCAACCTCGCCTCCTCCAGCACTTTCCTGCAGCAAGCCGCCGACGCCACCGGCGGCATCCACCTCGCGCGCACCGACCCGGCCTCGCACGCAGGCTTCCTGCAAACCCTCATGCTCGCCTTCCTCCCGGACCCCACCGCACGCCAGAACCTGATACTGCCCTCGCAGGCTCAAGGCGGGGGCGTCGATTTCCGCGCGGCATGTTTCTGCCACCGGCGGATCGTGGACGTGGGCTTCGTGTGCAGCATCTGCCTGTCGATCTTCTGCGAGCCGGTGCCGGACGGGACGTGTTTGACCTGCGGCAGCCATTTGGCGCTGGCGAGCTATGGGCGCAAACCGGCGGTTGTGCCGCGGAAAAAGAAGAAGAAAAAGAGGGTGGCGGAGGGGGGTGTTGAGACGCCGGGGAGTGCTGGGGGAACACCACAGCCGGTGTGAGCAAAGATAGTTTATGGCTGATGTGCGCGGTTGTGGAGTTCTTATTTCTGGCAAGGCGTTTGGAAAGGTGGCGATGCTGTGGGCTCGGGAATTGCCAGGAAAGGGTTTAGAGCGTATATGTATTACATCAAAGCTACCTTATGGAAAGCGTTTCGTCAAGAATAGAATGTTGTCACCTCGATCTGATTGTCACTGTGATTCTGCACTGAACACATCATCACTGACAACACATTGTTCGCGGAGTAATGAATAGATTCATGCTACGCTATGCTAGGTATGCCACTCAGCCAGTAAAGAGTTGTCGAATAAATCGAGATTAAGGATCAGCCACCAGGTCGCCTTTATACAGAGCAGCATGCTCTGTACATACTCTGCTGCATCTCCAAAGCGGTCTCGTAGGACTGCCACAGGATAAGAAGAAAAAACACCACATCCCCCCTAAGCAAACTCCAATCACTTCCCCCAAGCAAACCACCCAACCATTTTTCGGGTCACCGTTTCATCTATTTCCTCTTGCGGAAACGAATGCCTTTCCCACCTTGTGCAATCGTGCCACTACCACGACTCCTGCTCATCGAGCAAGAAGGCTTTACATCTTCCGAGCTCATGCTTGCAATCGCGAAAGAATCCGTGTTGTGCCCGTAGTAGAGCCAAACGCCATCGACAGTGCGTTTCACGGTCAGCATACCAATCGCGCCAGTAGATTGACTGTTGCGGACAGACGGATGTCCCATGAAATCCCGCTCGATGAAGCCTCGAAGCGCTTCGTCTTCGGTGACTTGTTCTGTGCCACCACCAGGTGTGCGGCGCTGCGAGAAGAAGATTCGATTCGAGCAAACAGAAGCGGCCATTGTAGTGCCCATGTGCTCTCCAGTACCGCTTGTGACTGTTGCGACTGTCGTACGTTCGGGATCGTCAGGATCTGCTGGGATTACGCTTGCACCAATTCCGACCAGAGCAGCAGGACCAATCCGACCTCGATGTTTCATGCCTATGCCACCAGACGACGCACCGCATGCAATATTGCCGTACATGTCGATGGCTATCGCTCCAACAGTATCAGTGATCGAGTCAGGAGCCGGCGCCGACGGTAGAGGTGAATTCTCGTCGTTGTGGACTGTTGCTTTTGGTGTGCTTGCAGAATGTCCGTCATCAGGAGTCGATGAATGGGAAAGATCATGATAGCCACCAGATTGGCGTACCGCGTCCGACACCATGTGGGAGCTCTCGCTTCTAGCACCTTCGAGCAGGCTTTCGTGTCCATCACTCCACGCTTGTGTATCAGCAACCTTCGGAAGTGGCTTGGTAGTATCTCTCCCGAAGAAGCTGTCGTCGCTCCTGACCTCCAGCTCATCTCCCCCTGAGATGAAAAAGCTGCCATCCCTATGAGCATCTCTTTGCATGCCTTCGCTGGATACGGGCTCCGCGACGTTCAGAGAACTGTGTTTCGATGGATGAGCCGAGCGTCGTAGCGAAGGACCAGGAGGGCCATTTGGATCCGTGTATTCTTCATCGACATCAGGTGTAGTCTTGTTGGTGCTGTACGCTTGAGGTATTGAGACGGCGGAGCTGGCTCGCGAGGGTGAAGATGAGTGTTGTAGGATGCCTCGATCGTCGGAAGCCGGTGGCGACACAGGCTGCGCGTCATTGACTAGCGCTTCGGCCATAGCGGCAGAATGATACCTTCGTCGCCTTTCCTGTGTCGTTGCTAGATGAAGAGGGTCATGACTTGATTCCGACGACACAGGAGATATGCCATAGCGTGCTGCTTCCGCCTCTCGCTCTTTGCGTTCTGCAACTATGAGGTCCTGACTCCAACGTCTCCAACGCTCTTGAGCAGCAGGCGAGACCAGAGATTCGAATCGCGCGATGGGCATACCGTGTTCAAGGGCGAAATCGGTGGCACCTTGGCCAACGAGTAGATTGGGAGGAACGCGACGCAGAGACAGCTGTGTAGCGGAACGATCTAGAAGGAGCCGGGCAAGAGAGACCGGATTCTTGATTTCTGGAGAACGTCAGCTGTGGGACATCTACATAAGTTGGACTGACTCACGAGCTACAGCGCCTGCACCACCGCTTCGGCCGTTGTGATCTACGATCAGAGCATCACATTCCACGACGCCATCCATGGCGAGGTTGCTTCCATAGCCGGCGTTCGTGATCTCTCTGTCCTCGAGGCACTTGATGGCTATCTCGACTGCGTCAACTGCAGATCCTCCAGTCTTGAGTACGTTCATGCCTAGTCTCGCAGCGCTGATACACATTAGCTAGAGTGTAGATGGAGGCGCGGGGTATGCTTACTCATTACAGGCAGCAAGGTGCATCATTTCATTGGCTATACTGTGATAGCCTGCACCGGCATGGACGAATATGCAGGCTGTGTCGCCAAATTTCCTACCTCTTTTGTTGGTGAACATGGCGAAGAGAGTATGCTGTTTTAGGTAGACCGAGCCAAGTGTTCCAGACGGAGGAGTGGTAGTTGAAGATCCTAGGTCGTGAGTAGTGATTGATGAGATCGGGCTGCTGAACGACTGGAGTAGTCAATCAAAAACTCCGTCGATGCCTGGCGAATCCTGTCGTTCAACAAAAGACCTGAGGATGTTGAGAGAAATTGAATACGCGTGAGCAGATTCTTCGTAGGTTGACGACGAGTGCGAGAGCTCAAATCTTATTGGAGGCGCACCAGATGCACAACAACTCGTGACCGCAGTGTTCTGACACCAAGCCACTGCCCTCAAATCTCGAGCTCTTTCTCGTCCGCTGAACGGCCTCCTTCGAGTAATGTGAAGAGAGGGAGTAGGTGTCTTGAAACCGAGAATCTGAACGGATGTGCTTTTCGTGCAGACAGAAAGCCGACTGCTCAGGTGTATCTCGTGCCTATGACACTGGTTTCGAGCGGTTGGGATGTGCTGGTTGACAGTGTGGCGCGCGTGAGAGAGAGGAGGAAAGATGTCGACGAAAGGATTCTCGCACCAGGCCCGGAAGGAATGTGAGTGACAGTAATGGTGGCGGACTGACCGGCGGTGATGAGATGGGATGGGGATGGACTTTGATGGGACGTGAAAGACTGAGTGAGTGTTTCGTTCCAACGCGCTCTTGCCTCTCGCCGAAGAACGCTTTGTCACTCAGGCTAGGAAGGAGCGACTTTCACTTGCGGGTCAGCAAATTTACAGTTGACGACAAACTGATAAGGCTACATCAGCAAGCCATGCGATATACGATATGCATATGTCTCTTGTTCAGTACAATGCTGTCTCAGCCTATGCTAAGTCAGACCTACCCTTGAAGCAAAATTTAAAGACATCTGAACCCATCCTTGCCGGCATAATTCTACCTTGAGACGGCGAATGGAAACCGCTGGGCCAGCTTAGCACACGGCAACCACAATACCACATACGATAGACATCACAATGCGTGATGGAATACAAGTAATTGCATCAACAGCAAGATGTCTTGATGTCTGCCTTGGAACATCTCATAATCTACATCTATTAATGCCTCTGGCGATGGCGGGGTGTGGAGAGGGCGGTTGCTTCCGCCGCTACGTCAATCAACGTCGCTGCACTTGAGGGAGCTTCAGGCGGCCATTGACGATTACCGTGCACTCTCACCAGCAGCACGACGCATCACACGCCAGCCAAACGGTGTAGACGCTTCACACCTTCGGCACATACTCTACACGGCGATCGCGCCCTTGCTACCTACTTACAACCCGACATGGCTAACCACACGCCCGCCGTTGTCATGGACAAGTCAGTACTCCACGACGTGTCGTTCAGCTTGGACACCCACAGCGACTAACACTCTACACAGCGGTACGGGATACTCCAAACTTGGTTTCGCCGGCAACGACTCTCCCTCCTTCGTTTTCCCTACCGCCATCGCAACCAAAGGCCCTGCCGGCGGCGCAGGAGGATCGGGCTCTGGCCGCCCAGCTGTTGCGAACAAGCCCACTTTCTTGACCGGCGGCGCTGGCGGACACTTGTCAGGAAAGAGAGGAACTGAGGATCTTGACTTCTTCATTGGAGATGAAGCTCTTGCTGCTGCATCCGGACCGGGTAGGATATATTTTGGGAACATACATGAGATGGTGAGCGTGGGCTGACTGAAAGGCGTAGGCTACGGCTTGCACTATCCTATTCGCCATGGACAAATCGAGAACTGGGATCACATGGAGCGCTTCTGGTCGAACAGCATGTTCAAGTACCTCCGCGTGGAGCCCGAGGACCACCACTTCCTGCTTACCGAACCGCCGCTCAACCCGCCTGAGAACCGGGAGAACACTGCCGAGATCATGTTCGAGTCCTTCAACTGCGCTGGTCTTTACATTGCCGTGCAGGCCGTGCTCGCTTTGGCGGCATCATGGACAAGCAGCAAGGTGCACGACCGCAGCTTGACAGGTACTGTCATTGACTCTGGTGAGGGTGTCACCCACGTCATTCCAGTCGCCGAGGGCTACGTTATTGGTAGCAGCATCAAGAGCATTCCCATCGCTGGTCGCGATATCACCTACTTTGTACAATCGATGCTGCGTGACCGCGGCGAGCCCGACAGCTCGCTCAAGACCGCTGAGCGTATCAAGGAGGAACACTGCTACGTCAGCCCTGACATTGTCAAGGAGTTTGCACGCTACGACCGCGAGCCCGACGAGCGCTTCAAGTTCTACGACGCACGCATGCCCGGTGGCCGCACAGTGAGAGTCGACGTGGGCTACGAACGCTTCCTCGCGCCAGAAATCTTCTTCAACCCCGAAATCTACTCGTCCGACTTCCTCACCCCACTACCCAACATCGTCGACACAGTCATCCAGACATCACCCATCGATGTCCGTCGCGGCCTCTACAAGAACATCGTCCTCTCAGGTGGATCCACGCTATACAAAGACTTCGGCCGCCGTCTGCAACGCGACATCCGCCACCTGGTCGACGAGCGCATCCAAGCCTCGGAGGCAAAGGCCGGCAACTCGGCCAAGTCAGGCGGTCTGGACGTGCAGGTCATCACTCACAAGAGGCAGAGACACGGCCCTTGGTTCGGTGGCTCGCTTCTTGGTCAGACACCCGAGTTCAAGAGCTACTGCCACACCAAGGCAGAGTACGAGGAGATTGGTCCCAGCATTGTGCGGAGGTTCGCCTTGCTCGGTGGGCCTGGCAGCACGTAAGTCGCGCGTTCCTGCAGAGCGGGTCAAGATCCGAAAAGAAAATTGTAGATAGCGTCAACAACAACAATGATTATGAAGAATTCAGCATATCCTTTGGTTCCCCTCTCATGATGAAAGGATTGAAGATGAAAATCGCTCAACTGAACGTAGCCAAAGCAAGGGCAACGCTGTTTTAAGACTTTCTCTCTTGTACTCTCGCGCTTCTGATTGCTCAAGCGGGTCGGCAGAATGCTCCAACTTTTTGTTGACGAGTCCCTTGGAGATCTTCACAACGCAAAATGCTGCAACGGTCATTACCCGGGCTCATGGTCCAAAACGGCCGTGGAATGAAACACGAGTATGCGCGCGGCTCCAGAGACCAAACCCTCGGGTCTTGCCCGGGACGCGAGATGAAAGTTTGTGAGGCTATCTTGACGTCTTGTGGTCTTGGGGTGAATGTTGGCGAAGGGAGGGCTGGGGTGAACAGAAGGCATCCCCTTACATTGCCGTGTGTAGACTACAATTGTGGACGGTGTTTCGGCTTCCTACGGATGAGGACGAATGACATGGGGTTGGTGGGATAATTTCGGTTTCTCTGGTCCTTGGAAAGGAGCAGGATAGTTTGGACGGTTCGCCTCAGAGCGCCTACGACTGGATTGTGAGAGTCGGGCGAGATCGAGATACACGTAGAAGCCCCCAACTGCATTCTGCCGTATTCGGCTTCACAGTATTTTGCTTGGCTTCAGCCTTGCTTGCTCGAGGCCCCGCGGCGAGACGTTTTCGTCACGCACGGCAGACGCCTGGACTGACCGGTCCTCGACTCAGTGGTCGCAGAATTCCGTGCAGCATGGCAGACGCCGGGAGCATTCGAGGCCGTGCAGTGCAGTCTTCTGTTGCGATCTCGGCGTGCTGCCTGCCGGGCTGTGGTCGGGAGATTGAGCTAAGGTTTCGCTTCTCCGCGTCCGACCAAACGCCTCAGAGCGGGCACGGGCACGGCTTGGTTCGTTCTTCTTCAGAAGAAGAGCCGCATATCGTCGGGACTCGGGAGAGTGGGTACTCTCGTTTATGTATTGTGTACCGTACACGGATTGGTTCGTCCTGCGGTATCCACGGTACTTGCGCCTACGAGGGTGCGTGATCGGTCCGCGGAGGAAGATGGATTGCAATGATTATTGTTGTTTTGTGCTGTCACGGCAGGATGGCGAGATGGGCTCCCGACGGCAAGGATCGGCGTTGTGGGAAGAGAAGAGACGGCTCGCCCGCTCAGCACCAGCAGCACACCCACTCAGTCGATTCCCACCCAGCATGCTGGAAATATAGGCGCGCAGCCGAAGGATGGCATGGCATGCGCGGGCGGCGGCTGTCTGAGGCTGCTGTGCGTGCTCACCGACCATCCTATATGGACGTCGAAATATAATGTAGATGTACAGACAGACTTTGGACGTGCGTGTGCGTGGGCAGCAGCAGCAGCAACAGCAGCACACACGCACGCATCTCATACACACAGTATCATCAGCCTTGTTCTCAGTCTGGCCTGCTCTCCCGCCTCCCACCTTAGGTTCGTCGGCAGAGGCATCTGAGGAGCCGAAAGCTTGGGGCCCGCATCTCACGGCCCTCTTGCGACGCTACTGTGCGCGATCCAAGATCAAGATCTGAGCCTCCCTGTCAGCCTGTCCGCCACGACCACTCAAAAGCCGTAGCATTGCGACGGAGATCGGTCCGTGTGAGCGGCAACATTCCATTACATTATTATCGAAGTGTGTTTGGATGGAATGATCGAGCGGCGCCGCCACCGTCTCTGCAGATTCAAATCATATGAGCAACGACTGCTACGAGGAAGCAAGCAAGCCACCTTTCTCCTGCCGTCCCGCCGAGAGCCCTGAGCGAGTGAGCAGCCCTACGTGGCCCATCGGGACCGAGCCAGGCCGTCTGCCTCTGTCCTATCGAGAGCGTGGTGTTTGCGCCTCTTTCCCACGCGACTACCACTGCTCACCTGTGCTCCCGTCTCTTCTTGTCTGACCTGAGCGCGAGAGCTCACGACTCTCTCACCGCAGCACTACCACTGAAGGCGCTCGCCTCGCAATACGCCCCCACCACTTACGTCGTCGCTTGTGCCACTCGATCGCTGCTCTCTCGGCCCGATCGTGCCGCAGTAGTGCAGCTACCCTACCCAGGCACCCTGCGCCTGCCCAAGAGCTCAGCGGCGCCAATTCAAGGTTGCGACTGCTGGTGCAGCAACGCCCTCCTTCCTCGCTCTGCGAACAAGCGACTGTCTGTCGCTCTTGCGCCTGGCCCGGGGCCACTGCTGTCCTCTTCTTGTCGCTTCACGCTGTGCTGCGTGTGATCAGTCTCGCCATCCATCTGATCTTGATCTGATACCACCTCCCCTCCCGACACCGACTCCGATACACAGCCAGCCCGCCGCAGCTCGCGACCCGCCTTGCCTTGCCCATCCTGGACCACGATCACTCTCGGCTTGCCGACTCTCTGCTGAACTCCATTGACCCTCCGGCCAGTCTTCGGGCTCACAACACCGCGACCATTTCGACGACTGGCCCGCAGGGCGCCGCGGCTGGGCCGTCGCCCACCCAACCTCAGGGACGGATGCGCTCCAGCATCGCCTGCAGACGCTGTCGGCGTTCCAAGGTCAAGTGCGTCAACAATGGCGTAGGAACTACGTGCAGAGCGTGCGAACATGGCGGAAAGGACTGCGAGTACCCTCCGCCTGCGATCGTTGGTTCGAGGCGTCGCGAAGGTAGCGTCTCTGGCAGACCGGACCAACAGACAGACGCAGACCGGCGGCCGAAACCGCGCAAAAGTGTACAAACCCACCACCCTGGAACTGCCGCTGGATTGGGCTCCCTGGAAAGCCCTCGTCCCATGCTGGATGCGCTCGACCCTCGTCTGTTGACGACCACCGTTTGGCAGGAGCTTTTTGAGATCTACCAAAAGCAGTTCTCGGCAGATTTGCCTTTCTTGCATCGGATACCCTTTTTGAAACCACTGCGTAATGTCTCGACACAGCATCTGGGAGGCTCAATGTCGACTTCTGATGCGACTGAAGCCCGCCCGCCAGGGTCGGATGATTTTCTTCTTGCTTTCTTAGCATTAACAGCACGCTTCCACCCACGTCTCGTTGCCCACCACTCGCCTCCAACAGCATCACGACCAAGCAACTCTCTGATAGCTTCGGAATATTACGCCAATTGCGCCAATGAAAGACAAATTACTCTCTGGCCCGAACAGGAAAACCATACCAACATGCTCGAAGGTATTCAAGCTGGGCTTATGCTGGGTCTGCACGACTGGGGAATGTGTCGAGGGCACAGGGCGTGGATGCGTGTTGGCATGTGCATCAGATCTGCACAGTCCATGGGTCTTCAGTACGAAAAAGATCTGGATGATGAGCCAAACTCTAAATCATTTGCACTGAGCGTTGAAGCGGAGCGCATGGGCATCGATACGGACCGTATGAATCCTACTACTGCGACGACCACCGAAATGGACGAGAACATTGCGCAGGAAGTCCGCCGGCGTACGTTCTGGAGCTGCTACATCATGGACAGATACTTGAGCAGTGGAAAGTATCGTCCGCAAATGCTCTTTGCACCTTTGCTGCGGACGCAACTTCCGGCCAGCGACCGATCATTTGCGTTTGGTGAGAAGGTACGGACATTGCTGCTCAATGATCTGGACGGCAATGGCGTGAATCGCGCAGAAGTTCAAAGCCATCGTCAGGCCATGCTCAATGCGGGTCACCAAACCGAGCCTGCGGACGCGCTCTCACCCAACAGCATGCAGGATAGCGATACTGATAAGGGAAGGCTGCAAGCCGGCGCAGATGAAGGTCTCCTTAGTCGCTACATCAAGATTTTGGAGATTTATGGCAAGGTGGTGCAGTGGTCTTGTGCTGGCGGGCGAAGGTTTGTGAACCTAAATTCGCATTGCTCAACTTTTCGCTAACACATATACTGCAGGACCGAGAAACATCCTCCCTGGGACCCTCGCTCTGACCACTACAAGCTCTTGCGCTCGTGTCAGGAGTTCAAAGCCAGTCTTCCCCGGAATTACACACTCACACCGCAAAACATACAGTCACACATCACCATCCACGAGTCGACACCTTACACCCTAGTGCACACAGTCTACCTTCTTTGCCAAATCATGCTTCACAGAGAGTATGTGCCATTCATCCCTCTGCGGTGTAAGAAGCCCGAGGGACCTCTGGATCCGCCTCTCTTCCCACCTACAAAATACGATGTCCCAAGTGGCTACTGGGAAGACAGCGCTCAACAGTGTTTCAAAGCTGCTCGGGACGTCGTTGACCTGGTCCGGACCTGCCAAGAATGGAACGTGCTAGTCGAGTCGCCCATTGTTGGATTCGCCATCTACACCGTAGCATTCGTGGGAGTGTACTGCATCAACTTTCCCTGGATGGACCCGAAAGGCTACATGTGCACTCAGCTGGTAGAGAACCCAGGTGGTCCTCCTACCGAGAGCAAGGGCTTCGAAGCAGCACGGAAAGCGCTGGAGATCATCGGCCAAATGCGTCCTCGTCTCCACATGGCTGCTGGCTGGTTCAAGACAATAAATAAAATGCATCGCTATCTCAGGCGGATGAAGAAAGACTTCGCCAAGAACACCCAGGCAAACGAGTCCGCGTCCGAAAGTGGCAGTAGCCCCAATTCATCACGCCGGCTGAGCCTGCGTGAGGGTGGGATAGGAGGCGGACTGGACGAGTACAAGCTTCTTGAAAGGACGCTCAAGGAATTCGGTAATCTTGATGACCATGACGTCGAGATGACTGACGTCCAGTTTAGCAACAAACCGCTCGATACCGTATACGATGATAACAGCAATTCGGGAACGACTGTGAAGAGCGAAGAAGGTGACCGCCTCCTACATCCCGACCAGACCAAGCCAGATGGTCCCTGGAATGCAATCAATGCTGCACCCGGAGCTGGTCGCCAGACTCCGACGTCTGCGCCGACATCGAACGGCGGGTGGCGCAGCTACGAGCCATTGCCAAGTGCTGGGCCTGTATCAGCTCAAGCTCATTCAGCGCCTTCTTCGACTTACAACCAGTCGCAAGTCAGCAGCTTCAGACCTGTATATCCGCACCACGACGCGGCCGCTCCGCCTGGCGTAGGACTGCCATCGCTGACATCGCCCTCGCCCGATCCTCGCACCGCCTCAACAACGTCGCAGCATTCTCCAACTTATAATCATCACCATCAACATCACGTATACAGCACCTGGAGCTCGCACAGCACCCCCTACGGCATGCAGCCACCCCCTCCAGGCTATGCTAACAGCCAACCGCAGCCTTTGCTCAATTCCATACATGCATACCCAACGCCAGGCTCACAAGCGCAGTCCATGGGGCCGCCTCAACACATGAACGAGACACAGACAATCTACGACCCCTTGGCGAAAGAAGCTTGGCTCAACTCTCTCAATACCGGCCTTGGCGGAGACGACGTTGCCGCTTTCGTCGATGGCGGCGAGATGGAAGACTGGGCTTCTATGGCTGCAAGCCGCGGCTTCGGACAAGGGTGGTTGAGTACCGTCTGGGGCGGAGGGAGCGGCGTCCCTTGAGACCTGTCTCGAAATGTTAGGGCCGCGAGCCTAACGACTTCATTACTTGCATTGATCGATCAGGCGGTACATTGGGCGTTCTTCGATGGAGCGTAGTCGCCTGCTTAGATGGCATCTTCTGTGTTTTGGACGTGAGTACGTTTGCATCGCATGCATTCGTCAGCAGGATCCGGATTCAGTTTCTGGATACAGGAACGGGCACACTCGCCTGCGTCCTATGTACCCCTCAGTCACAACTAGGGACTCCGTCTCCTTGAGGCTTCCACACAGGGACCACGCCGAGGCTCAGAGCTGGAGCGCATGCCAACATGCAATGCATTCAGCGACACAAGTGTACAATGCACCAGGGGATGCGGGTCTTTAATTGTTCTTCAGCCGCACCTCGAGGCTATTCCAGATATCTTTTTATGTCGATTCGTTCACTTTTCGTGTTTATCAAGCGGAGGAGGGTGGTCATCGTCTTTTTATCTAACGAAAAAGCATACGAACACGAGATATCCCGCAGGCGCAACATTTAGCAATTATTGTAATTGAATTTTTCCGCCTTGGAACATGACGAACTTCTCAGTTTCTTTCTCCTTTTTAGCCAGAGTTTTGTGCTGACATGAAGGGCTGTGTTCATGTCGATCCTACTTAATGGTAAGGGAAGCTGATGGGTTGACATCTCCACTTCCCGCGGTCTTTTCACGTAGCGCTGATTGTGCCTTGCACAACTACGACGTTCAAGAAAAGAATGGTAATCGAACTGTGCCATTCAAGTGCAACACTTCGGCCCTACTCGCCATTATAGCACCATCATGTTCACTATCTCCACTTCCCGCGGTCATGTACATGGGGTTGACGAGCTACTAGGCAAGTCGCGGCCTCGAAACAAGAAACAGCAAGCAATCCGCGGAAAGCTCGGCATCGCGTTATTAAGCATGGTTCCTGTCCGTCGCCGAATATCGCGTCGACGACGTCGATCGGCATCGCGAAGTGGAGGAGAATATCGCAGCCGACTGCCACGTTCCCCGCACGCCTCCAGAAACTCCACATGTCTAGCGCGCCGGGAGAAGAGTTCCTCCGCCATTGATGTCACCTCATATGCTTGTTTACCTTTTTACAGTGGAGCTCGACAGCTATCCGCAGGGTTCCTGATCGTCGGTTGCACCGTTGCGTTCACGGTCATGGCAACATTTTGGGGCTGTGAGGCTTTCGGGTGGAGATGAAGCGAGATGGAAACTATACAGAGCGGGGATGATGTCGTACTGGATGGAGCTGATCGCATTAGCTAGTCTGTCAAGGTTTGTTGTGGTTCCTGGGCGATTGGCATTGGGTTAAGTATGATTGCTTAGCAGTGCTTGGGCGGTGCTTTTCTGGCGTTTCTTGAACCTCTTTAGTTCAAATATTTCATCCTTAACTTCTGCTCACTGGTCCAGTCAGTCAGTCAGTCAATCGTTTCTTGCGATTGACGGGACACTGAAGGAAAGATGCTTTTCCGCAAGTTAATACACGCGGCTCTACTCTCCTCTGCTGCGGTGCAGGATGTTTCTGCTCGCGCTCTGGCGGGCAAACCGCAGCATTTCATACAGCCTTACAAGCGCGGCGAGCCTTTACAGGACATCGTGACCTGGGACGAGCACTCGCTAATGATCCGTGGCGAGCGTGTTATGCTTTACTCTGGAGAGTTCCATCCGGTAAGTTCTCTCTTTCCCGAAATCAGCTATACAACTTTACCTAATAGTCAATAGTTCCGCCTTCCTGTCCCAGCCCTTTGGCTAGACGTCTTCCAAAAGATTAAAGCCCTAGGCTACAACTCCGTCTCCTTCTACACCCATTGGGCGCTCCTCGAAGGCACTCCCGGCACCTTTACAGCCGAAGGCATCTTCGGTTTCGAGAAGTTCTTCGACGCCGCCGCCGAAGCAGGCATCTACCTCATCGCCCGCCCAGGCCCATACATCAACGCCGAAGTCAGCGGCGGTGGCTTCCCGGGCTGGCTCCAGCGCGTGCCCGGCACTCTGAGGACCAAGGACAAGTCTTACCTCGATGCTACCGAGAACTACATGGCGCAGATGGGCGCTATCATCGCCAAGGCGCAGATCACGAATGGCGGGCCGGTGATCTTGGTGCAGCCGGAGAATGAGTACACGAGCTTCACTGATGACGAGGAGCCGGATCAAGACTACTTCATCTATGTCGAGGAGCAGTTGAGAAAGGCGGGGATTGTGGTGCCATTGATCAACAACGAGGCCAGTGCGAAGGGTTACGTTACCCCGGATACGAAGGCTGACATCGACATTTATGGCTTCGACGGATATCCTCTGGGCTTCGACTGCGCGAACCCTCAGACATGGCCTGACCAAGCCCTGCCAACTGGCTACGCCGACTCCCACGCTGCTTACGGCGGCGGTACTCCTTTCTCTCTCCTTGAGTTCCAAGGTGGATCCTTCGATCCTTGGGGCGGCTGGGGATTCGCTCAGTGCCAGGAATTGGTTAACTACGAGTTCCAGAGAGTGTTCTACAAGAACGACTTTGCACAGGGCGTCACTATCCTGAACTTGTACATGACCTACGGCGGTACCAACTGGGGTAACCTTGGTCACCCAGGCGGCTACACCAGCTACGACTATGCTGCGGTCATCAGCGAGGAGCGTCTTGTTGATCGCGAGAAGTACAGCGAAGCCAAGCTTGAGGCCAACTTCATCCAAGCCTCCCCGGCCTACTTGACGGCAGAGTACCAGAACAACACCAACGTCAACGGAAGCTACACTGGCAACGCCGACCTCGCCGTCACTGCGCTCTACGGCAACGTCACCAAGTTCTTCGTCGTCAGACACGCCGCTTTCAACTCGCTCGAAGACACCGACTACTCCATCACTCTTCCCACCAGCCAGGGTAACCTCTCCATTCCCCAGCTCGGCGGCAAGCTATCTCTCAACGGGCGCGATTCCAAATTCCATGTCACGGACTACGATCTCGGTGGTATCAACCTTCTTTACTCGACCGCAGAGATTTTCACCTGGAAGAAGTACGGTGACAAGCGAGTACTCGTCGTCTATGGAGGTCCGAACGAGGAGCACGAACTTGCTGTATCTCACGGTGGCAAGGCGAACACCGTCGAAGGCTCTGATGTAAAGACTGCGACGAAGAACGGCGCGACGGTCCTGCACTACAAGACGAGCTCGGAGCGTAGGGTCGTTGAGCTTGAGAATGGCCTCTACGTCTACCTGCTTGGTAAGCCCTTTCTCTTGAACAAAAACATATCGAGTGAATCGACTAACTAAGATTTTAGACCGCAATTCGGCGTACAACTACTGGGTGGTTGACTTGCCCAGTGACGACACTTTCGGCAACTACACAAAGCCATCTCACCTAACTTCTGCACCTATCGTCCGCACTGACTACTTGCTCCGCACTGTCGAGATCACTTCAGACTGCATCCACCTGACCGGTGATCTCAATGCCACCTCGACTGTCGAAGTCATCGGCGGTCCAGACAAGGTCAAGTCCTTGACTTTCAACGGAAAAGATCTCAAGTTCAAGCAGAGCACTACTGGATGCAACTCAATCGTTGCAACTGCAGACTTCGAGAAGCCTACATTCTCCGTGCCAGACTTGTCCACGGCTTCATGGAAAGTCATTGACTCTCTGCCAGAGATTGAGTCATCTTACAATGACGAGGCCTGGACTGTGGCCGACCACACCACCACCAACAACACTGTACTGAACATGACCACACCGACTTCGCTTTATGCGAGCGACTACGGTTACCACACAGGTATTCTGCTTTACCGCGGACACTTCAAGGCGAACGGTCACGAGTCGACCCTCTATCTGTCCACGTATGGTGGTGCTGCATTCGGCCACACCATCTACCTCGACGGCACTTACATTGCCTCTTTCACTGGAGAAGATGTTCTCCCAACGTACAACGCCACGTACGATCTTCCGAGCAACCTCACATCTGGCTCAGAGCACGTCATAACCGTGATCGTCGACAACAACAGCCTCAACGAGAACTACGTGATCGGCGAGGACGAGATGAAACTCCCTCGCGGTGTCCTCGACTACGACTTGGCCGGCCACTCCAAGTCAGACGTCACCTGGAAACTCACCGGCAACCTAGGCGGCGAGCACTACATCGACCACGCCCGCGGCCCTCTCAACGAAGGCGGCCTCTACGCCGAGCGTGCCGGCTTCCACCTCCCCGGCGCCCCAACATCCGACTGGAAATCCAGCGCCGGTCCGCAAGAAGGCCTCTCCGGTCCTGGCATTGCGTTCTACACCACCACATTCGACCTCGACCTGCCCACAGGCTACGACATCCCTCTCGCCTTCTCTTTCGCCAACGGCACTTCCAACGGCACCGCGCAGACAGAATACACGTTCTCCAACGGCACCGCTCGCCCCGCTGCTTACCGCTGCCAGCTGTTCGTCAACGGCTACCAGTTCGGCAAGTACGTGCACAACGTGGGCCCGCAGGATGTGTTCCCTGTGCCGGAGGGCATCTGGAACTACCAGGGCAGCAACACTGTGGCGGTCAGTTTGTGGGTGCAGGAGGAGGATGGTGCGAAGGTGGAGAGCTTGACGTTGGTCACTGGGCCGGTGATCCAGAGCGGTTTCGGTGCCATTGAGCCTGCGCCACAGCCCGCTTGGGAGAAGAGGGAGGGCGTTTACTAGATGGTGAAGTTGTTGATGTGATAACTGTTATAGAGTAAAACATGTACACATTGCTGAGAGTATGCACTAGTTCCAAAAAAAAAAAAAAAAAAAAAGCGGCATGAAACACGTTGGTTCGCAGCCCGCTGCGTGTGTCCCAAGGGGTATAATTCCGGCGTGTGTGGTTGTCCATCGAGACGTGTCGCAGGTGAGCCACCGACGATGTCGCCCACCCGCCTTCACACTAATAAGATGGATTGAGGTGGGTACTTCTGGTCGTCCAAAGCTTCGCCGTCCATGAACCCGTCATGATAGCAACATGCCCATCGTTTCATGTGTCGGATTTAGCTGTATCAGAGGAAACTACGGCCACGCTTCAGGTCGGCAGATCGATTAAACAGTACACAAAGGGAAAATGAAAAGGCAAGGCAAGTTTTTGTTATTAACTGGCATTTATTTCATTTCGTCAAAATGAAATCCCCGGACCCACACCCATCCACCACCACTAAATGGCAGTAAAATGCGTGAAAGATCCAAGCAGAGAGGAGAGGTGTTATCTATCATCGGGTATCTTGGTATTACAAATATGCGAGCGAAAAACACAACAGTGTTGCTGCTCCACAGCAAACATCCAGTTTTTCGCTCTTCGGCCGTATTTCCCTCACATCGTCGTCCCAACAAAAATCCCGGCCGCACAAACGGGGCAAACTTTTTTGAAAAAAGGGCTTTCGAAAAAGCTTCCCCAATTCCATCTCATCTCATCTCGTCCCTTCTCGTTCCATCCAAGTATTCCCGAAACCGTTGCTGAGCCATGAAGCCAGCCGGATTTTGCCGCCCTGGGGAAGGGGGCATGTGTGTTGCCCGCCCGATCCGTCCATAAAAGTAACGCCGTCGCTAATATGCAAAAAATGTGGTGTATTACGGAAAAGAACCATGCAAGGGGCAAGTATCGGCGGTGTTGACACTGGTCCCGCAGGTCCCGCGGTGAGCAACGCCGTGCTCAGTAAAGAAAAGAAAGATGACGCCGGAAAACAAGTTTTTGGTGGTGCAAATGTTCGCAGGCGAGCAAGTGAGGAATTTACCTCACGAGCTCTGCGATCTTGCCAGCGACGGCGCTGGGGTAGCCCCTGCCCAGTGCCTCTTTGACGACCTGCTTGGCGTCGTCGCGCTTCTCGGCCGCGAGGCAGGCGCGCACCATGGCCTCGTAGGTGCTAGGCTCGCGCTTGGATGTTGGCACGCGGGCGAAAGCCTGCTTGGCCTTGTTGAGGTCCTTCTCCAGAGTCCAACCGTGGATGAGAGCGTTGGCGATGTACGGGGTGTACTCGACGTGGCGGGCACGCATGTCTGCAAGAAGGCTATCGGCAAGCTCGGACTGGTGGTTGGCGTTGAAAGACTCGAAGAGAGCCTGGTACAAGCAAGGCTGAGGGCGAACGGTGGCAGCGAGAGCAGTGTCGAACATGGCGCGAGCAGCAGGGAGGTCGTGCTGCACACAGCCCTTAGCGTGAATCAAAGAAGCGTAGTGCACAGCCTCGGGCTGAAGTCCAGCGGCTGCCATGTCGGCAAGGACGGCCTCAGCGGCTTGCATGTCAACGGGTTCCAGGGTGGCGTGAGTGTCGATGAGAAGCTTGTAAGTGTGCAGCGTGGGCTCGATACCCTTGCTGCGCATACGCTCATAGTAGGAGAGGACCTTGCTACGGTCACGCTTGGTGGTGAGGAAGTACTGCATCAAGCTGTGGTAGGGAGCAGGGCGGGGCTTGTAGTTGGTGGCGGACTCCATCTCCTCGAAGATCTCCTCGGCGAACTTCTCGTCGCTGACACGGCAAAGCGCGTTGACAATGGTACCATAAGTGACGCTAGTCGGGCGGACACCAAGGTTGCGCATCTCGGCAAAATAGAACAAGCAGTCGTCGATGCGGCGAGCCTTGCCAAGCTTGCCGATAAGGGCGTTGTAGAGGAAAGAAGAAGGCTCGACACCCTCAGCCTTGGCCTGGTGGAAGATCCTGACTGCCTCAGTCGCCTCGTCGAATGTCTTGGTGTTCTCCTTGAGTGTGGTAATGTAGAGACCGAAGGTGTTTGCTGAAGGCGAGAGGCCAAGCTCGATCATGTCCTGGTGGTACCTGGCTGCAAGGTCGCGAAGACCAAGGTTGAGGCAACCAGCGACCATGTGGTCGAGGATCTGCTGCCAACCGAAGCGAACGACGCGGTAGCGGGCATCAAAAGGAACATCTTGCTTTGCCATCTCGAGGATGTCACGAGCCATATCAAAGTTGTTCTCCTTGGCGGCGCCTTCGATCAGCTTGCCGTAGGTGAACATACGTGGGACACGGCCGACACGGCGCATGTTGCGGAACTTGGTAAGAGCCTCGTTCATACGGCGACCGTGAGGACGCTCAAGCAACTCGTTGATGGCGTTGGAAGCCTTGACGTCGGTCCTGGCAGCGTACGGGTCGAAAGACTCGTCGAATGCAGGCGCCTGAACAAGAGCTGGTGCGAAAGCCGGAGTGGGAGGGTAACGGTAGTTGTTCCACAGACGAGAGAGCTCGGCGTGGTCGATATTGATCAAAGTCCTCTCAATCATGGTTTCGGTCTCGGGGGATGGCATGATCGCCTTCGCGACGATGTTCTCGAGGAGGCAGCCGAAGCGAGCAGGACCGGCGATGTCCGCAGTGGATTCGCGGACAATCATGCCAGCTTGAATGCGGAGAAGCAGCTCAACATCAGCAGGGGTCAGTTGCGCAATCTGTTCAGGGCCGAGTCGTGCGACAATGTGCTCCGCAATGTGGTCGACGAGTGCACCGTTCTCGGTCATGATGCGAAGAAGCTCCACGCTGCTTCCAGCAGGAAGCGGCGTCTTGCCACCCAGCATGTACCTGCCGATAACTGCGATCGCCTCATCAACACGTTCAGCGGTCTTTGCTTGCGCGCTCTCGGGCTGAGCATCGCGGATGCGGGCAAACATGTGACGTGTTTGTCCCAGACCACGCTCAGACTGACCAGTGGCGATCATGGCGATTGTGCGCATGGTCGTCGGCTCAACGAATGACATCGATGCGGGTGCGGACTCCAGGATGTTCCAGTATGGCTCGGCGGCTTCGACGTTGGCGTTGCGGACGTGCATTGCGAGCATGGCGATGGCCGGGTTAGTGAGGTCAGGGGAAACCTTGGCAAGCGCATTGAAAGCCTGGAAACTCTGTGCCTCGAGATTGCTGTCAGCCGCAGCGATACAAATCTTAGACATCGCAGCCGCGAATGCGTCTCCGGTAAGTGAGCGGCTGAGCGCAAAGGCATCCTGGTAGACACCCTCCTCAATAGCCAAGGGAAGGAGCGCCTGGAGCGCGACAATACCACGAAGCTTATTAAGCTCGTTAGAGTCGGTGATATCAGCCTGGATAGCTGACAAGAACTTGAGTCCACCAGGGAGGCGGTCTGCAGAGCCATAAGCCTTGATCAGGGCAGCGTATACCTCATAGTCGACACGGTCCATTTCGTGGGTCTCGGCGCTGTTGGCAACGGCAAGATCCTTGTATTCGTCGTAGCAGTTGACTGCGCTCTTCAAGTCACCAGTGGTGCCGTAGGCAGCAATCACTGGTGGGAAGACATTGGAGGCAACAGCCATCGAACGTGAGATCATGTGCTCGTAGACCGCGGACATGTCCTCGATACGGCCCTGCTCAGCGCAGGCGCGAACAAGAGCGGAGCACACAGCGCTGGGGAGCATCTCAGAGCCATCTTGCAGTGCACGGTTGAACATCGTGAGCGCAATTGTGATGGAGCTATCTTCGAGAAGCATGGTGTACTGTGACTCGTTGGAGCGGAACAAGAACTGGTTCTGTCCCTCGAGACCACCATAGCGAGTTAGGCGATCTTCCAAATCCTTACGGGCAGTCACGGACTCCGAAGCGCGAGCTGCAAGGAGGTCAATCAAGATGCCGAAAGTGGCAACGCTGGGAGTCACTCTGCGCTTGAGCATGTCAGAGTAGACCTCCAGGGCCTTGGGCACTCTCTTTTGCTTGCTGAGGGTTAGGCCGAGAACAGATTCGAGGAGCGCATGGTATGCGGCAGGTGATGGCTTCTGCACGCCTGCGCGCAGCATAGCCTGGAAGGTTGTTGGGATCTCCGCATATTGCTTGCTTTCAGCGAGGTAGACAAGCTCCTCCGTGAAAATTTGGCTATCAGAAGCGATCAGATCTTCGTGGCTCTCGACTGGGGTGTAGATAGTGGCCGGGCTGGAGGCGCTTGGCTGTTCAGAAACAGAGGGGTTGCGAACAGACGCAAGGTCCAGTGGTTGTGACTTTGGTGAGATCTCGAGGTCGTCCTTTGATCGGAAGATCTCTTCAGCAATAGCATCGTTGACCTGCGCCCGCGCAGCCTCGTCTTGCCCGAAAATAATTCCGAAATCATTCAACGCGCTCGTGGTGTATGACCGCTTGAGAGGAGGCGCGGTGGAAGCATCTCTGGCGATACCCTCAACATCCTCATCGATGACGGCTGAGCCCTCGACTGCCTTGCTTTCAGGCACGGTAGTCGGAGGCTGCCACTCGAGTCTCCTCGCGAACTGGAACTGCTGCCATTCCTTCTCCTTGATCTCATTCCTCTGATACTTCTGCCATGCGTCGAAGTACTTCTCCAAGCCGGAGTCGTTGTGACCGAGTTCTGGGCGGGTGTTGGGGGCGGCATGAGTGGTCGCGTGACGCGCACTCTCTATCTGGTGGTGGACATTGTGGAGCCTGCTCTTCTCCGACTTGCGCCAGCGACCAAGAAGGTTGTCGGCAAAAGGTGTTGCGTGACTGTTCTGCGCGGCGTAGGAGGCCTGGGAGGCGGCAACGACGGTCTGGGCACCGCCGTGGGTGAAGGACTTGAGGGCTGTGCCTGCAAATCGCGAGAGATGTACTGTGGGCTTCACGTACACCATTTAGGTGATGGAGAGACCCTTCTTTTGGAAGAGTTAAACTGGACGGAGAAATAAATTGTTAGCTGGACTGTCGCGTGACGTAGGCTATGATCGCATTCGCGTGGAGATGATTTTCAGACATACCTTGAGTCCTCTAATATTCCTAGACTGCAGGTTTATTTGACGACGCGCCGGTCATCAAATAAACGCGCGGTTGATAAAGAGGTGGACGGAATTGAAATGGGGGGGATGGTGTGTGCGTCGAAGGACTGTGTGTAGTATCGACGGACGGTGGTGGTGGTGTATTGGTGTGGGTGGATGGGGTGGGTAATTACAGCGATGGGTGTAGCGATTGATAGCGATGGTATGGAAAGGGGAATGCGAGGAGAAGTAAGGGTGCCTGGGTGCGTGAAATAACGGCAGGGCAGGGCAGGTGTATGACCGCACGTTCGTGTCAATCTGACTCGATGGCAGCGAAGAAGGGCAGAGAAGTGCTAGCTAGAAGATGGTGGTCGCAGAGCGAATGCGACAAGCCGTTAGATTATCGCCGGGGAATGGCGGCACGCATGCCATCCTCCAACCTAGCGCAATCCAAAACAGGGCTGACTCGGAGTATGTAAGCAGCGTGTGTCTCGCGCCTGCCGTGTGGAATCTGCACTTCGCCAGTGTAAGTGAATGCGAGGCCTGAGTGGTCCCGCCAGCTGGCACGCCATGTCTATAACCATGGCCGATATACCCTCGCTATTTTCATCCAATTCGTCCCATTGCTTCCAGCCCTTTTGCACCGCCGCCACAACGTGCTTCCTGCATCAGCCACACAGGCCACGCTCCGAAAATCCCAGATTTTCCCACAAGCGCGGCGGCAGTCGCCGGGCAATTTTCGCAACCTGTGCACGAGACCTCACATCCTCCCAGCTCCCCGTCTCGCCCGTGCCGGCGCTATCGGCCCTTACAGAAACGCTCTCACGGTCCCCTTAGTCCCTTTGTGGCGCAGAGCTGCAACAGCAGTAGCAGAGCCTGCCGCAGCACCTCCTGGGAGAGGCGTGTGAAGCGTGTCTCACGTCTTTGTGCATGCAGGAAGCGGGGAGAGCTGTGCCGGCCTGCAGCCCAAGACGCCATCATTATTCGTTGCCTATCAATCCTCACATCATATCACCGATCAGCACCGCCAACATACGAAATAATTCCTAATCATCTGAACTCCGTCCCCTAACCCCGTGACCGGCTCACATCCAAGGGCAAGGCACCGCTCCGTCTCTTCCCCTGTCCATCAATGGCTCGCGATAATCCCAATGCCGCTGTTGCCGTGTCGGCCCCAGGCAAGGTCTTGCTTGCGGGTGGCTACCTCGTCCTAGACCGCGAGTATAATGGTCTTGTCTTTGGACTCGATGCGAGGATCCACTGCGTGGTGCAGGATGTGCCGACCAGGAATGGTGTGACGTTGTCCGAAATCACCGTGAGATCGCCACAGTTTGAGAACGCCGTGTGGGAGTATGGCTACACGCTGGTCGGGCAAGACGGGGGTATGCAGATGAGGCCTTTGCGGATGTAAGTGAATTGGTTTTTGCTTTCGTTGGTGTATCCGAAATGCTTTTACGTGTTTGCACTGCCAACAATTGCTATATGCGATATGCTCGTCTTGATTTCCTCAGGCAATATTGGAAACATGTCAAGCATTCATATAGTCCACCACACATACTTACGATAGTTACAGAGACGCAGACCTAAAAATCAACCACAACCCCTTCGTCGAAACAGCCCTCTGCTACGCCCTCAGCTATGTCACCACCGTCTCCGGCAACCCCATCGTCACCCCTGCCGCCATCACCATCCTCGCCGACAACGACTACTACTCCACCCCCTCAGACCTCTCGACCACCGCAGGCCGCTTCCACAACTTCCGCGTCCCCATCACCAAAGCCCACAAAACCGGCCTCGGCTCTTCCGCCGCCCTCGTTACCGCCCTGACTGCTGCAGTCCTCACCCACTACCTCCCCAAGACCATCAATCTCGCCACTCCAGAGGGCAAGCGCCGCCTGCACAACCTTGCCCAGGCAGCCCACTGCGCCGCCCAGGGCAAAGTCGGCTCAGGCTTTGACGTCGCCAGCGCCGTCTTCGGCTCTTGCCTCTACCGCCGCTTCAGCCCTTCCATCCTGGCCTCCCACGCCGAGCCCGGATCGCCTGGTTTCGGCTCCTCGCTGCGCGCCACCGTCGACGAGGTCGACAGCACCTGGGACACCGAAGTCCTCAAGGACGCGGTCAAAGTCCCCGCCGGTCTGCGCCTGGTCATGTGCGACGTCTCCTGCGGCAGCGGCACGCCGGGGATGGTGCGCAAGGTGCTCGACTGGCGGAAGCAAGAACCCGCCGAGGCGGACCGCGTGTGGAGGGATTTGCAGGCGGCGAACGAGGCGCTTGCGAGGGAGATGCGTGCTCTGGCTGAGACTTCTTCTGCTGCTGCTTCGCCGGATTACGCTTCACTGAAGGCCTGCTTCAAGTCCATCAGGAAGAACATCCGTACCATGGGCGAGAAGAGCGGCGTGCCGATCGAGCCGCCGGCGCAGACGAAGCTGATCGATGCGTGCGAAGCTGTGCCAGGTGTTGTTGGTGGCACTGTGCCTGGTGCGGGCGGTTATGATGCGATCGCGCTGCTGATCGAGGATAAGGCTTCGACGGTGGACGAGCTGCGAGCGCTGTTCAAGGGGTGGGAGTTTAAGGGCGAGGTTGAGGGTGGGGGCGTGGTGAGCATGTTGGGCGTGAGGGAGGAGATGGAAGGCGTTAGGGTGGAGAGTGTGCAGGGTTATGAGGCGTATGTTGCTGTTTGATGTGGGTTATGGGATGGGGTTGCTGGTAACAGGAAATACAAAGTAGTTTAGGGTCAAGAGGTAATATACAAAAGAAGGAGCGCGTTGCTAAGTAATAGGATGTCCGTAACGAACATGAATCGGTGTACACTTGACTTGGTCATTATCAATCTTGCTATCTGCACTGCCAAGAGGTGTGTGTCACGCACATGTGTAGATTGAATGTGCATGCATGCATGTGTGTTAGTGAGGTCTTCAGTAGTGTAGATAGGGTTAGGGTAACACATTCTCGATTGATGCATTTTGGCATCTATATCTATATACAACCAATTCTCTCCCTGATTGATATGACACAGGATTGAAACGAAATACCCGGAGAGTGTGTGGATGGCTACGAATCTCAGAAGACGTGTTTTTGTACCTGCTTTCACAACGCACAAAGCAAGCCAATCGCTCGACACACAGCTGCTGCAAACATAACGAGACACAACTCAGCAACGATTGACTCGAGCATTGCATCGATGGACCAGATCGAACGAGACATTGAACACAGCACTGATCAAAGAGCATTATCTCGACCTATATGTCGCTACGCACTGCAGTCTCGTATCCCCAGAGCCACAAGTGTTGGAAATCCCGAACCTACGCTCAAAGTCTGTCCCTTGCGAGCCTTGCGTGCCGGGCGGTCTTCACATGCAAGAAGGCGAGCCAACGTTTCTCGGCCGAGGAATACACATCGACTAACGTACTGGAACGCTAAAGGGTAGCGCAGCGTGAGGTGACAGAACACTCGCATCACGCCTGCAAAGCTGACTGGAGAACCATACCATTCACGCAATGCGGCTCGCAGAACACCCGACGGCGGTAGAAAAGATCGCTTGGATGAGAAGAAATCGCCAAAGACTAGGAGGTACTCAGGGATGTGCTGATGCGAACAGCCTTCTTTTCTTTCCCTCGTTTGTGACACTCGGATGTACCTCCTCGGCCCTGCGCCAATTGCTTTGCAGATCCGTGAGTTCCGCGCCACTATGCTGCTTGTGGGATCAGATCTCTTCCCGTGGTGATGTCGTTGATGTGCATGTCTTTCTTCTTGGAATGGGTTGTAGATAGCCGGTCTGTCGACAGCTAGATACTGCTCTATGGTGCATTCAATTGCCACCCCGTCTACATTTTGGGCGATTACTTAATGCAACCGGTTAGACTTTACCAACATCTCTCTCTGCCCCAGACGAGCAAAGCGTGGTGTGCATCTATTCTCCACTACTCGGCTGCAAAGGTGGCTCTCGTGCCCAGACTCCAAGCCCGCAGCCGGCTGCGTCTCCGCCTTTTTGCTCTGGGGGACTTGGTCCAACGTCCCGAGTCCCGTGCCCATCTGGCGAGCAAGAGTGTCAGTCAGTCTAAGAGAGACAGAGAGAGGAAGAGAGTTGGGTCTGGTCTGAGCCAAAGGGACGCCCGACACGATACACTTTCGACACCGGCGACATACGAGTCTGTCCTTTACACACCTCCTGCATTCCACCGCACTGTCACTGTATTCCTACCACATCCCGCTGTTTGCCGTGGCCGCCGCTTGGAAAGGAGAGGGCGACTGCGAACTGCCCGCCCGCCAATTGCCCAGGGATCTTCGCTGAGAGATCCACTCTCACGCGCCACTACTACAAGGCGAGAAGCGAACCGCTGCACTATCATTGCATTGTCGTTCATACCACGCCCGCCAGAAGTGACAAGACCAGACGTTCTGACTGCACTCGCTGCTCACGACAACCCTCGCTGCACCTTGGAAAGCACTTGACCACTTGGCGCATCGACGCTCTTATCAGGAAGGAGGAACCACTTGCACCTGCCAGCAAACCGCTTGCACGCCTCAATTACCACCTCGGCGATCTGCTGCATTGATTGCGAAGATACACATACACAAGCATCCCAAACACCAGCAACATTACCCCGGCATCGCCCAAGCTGTCGCTATCCATTCTTCGCTCAACTATCGTACCCCAATCGTCCACCATCGTCTTGCGACCAGTATCCTCTACAGAAAGCAAGAGCACTCACGACACCGACAGTCTACTGTCTAAACAACGCCAATCTCACTCCGCGAGACACCCCCGAGACCGCCAAGGCATATAGCAACCCGGCACCTGTCAATCCGTCCGCCCTGCGGCACTAGAGTTGTACGACGAGAGCGAACAGAAGAGCTGGAGGAAGAACTGCCACCATGGTGTCAGGTACCGAAGAGCACAACGTAATACCCGCGCAGCCCATAGCTGAAGCACAAGCAGTACCAGGCGCTTCGGCGAACGAAGAGCAGGACTCAACTGCTCACGCGAGCAAAGCTGTCGAGATGAACGACTTGCAGACCACACCAGGCGCAGCCTCAGCTGCACCAGCAGCAGAATCCTCAACCCAACCAGAACAGCGCAATGCCTCCATCGACCGACCCACCTCTTCACACCCACCAGATCTCAACCGCAGCCAAACCGCCGAACTCGCTCTCGGCCCCGACGGCGAGCCCTCGCCACCCACAGACCCTTCAACACCGGCCCTGCGCATCACCCTCATGCTCACAACCGGTGCCCGCCACGCATACACCATCTCACAGAAGTACCTCACCTCGCGCAAAGTCACCGCGGTAGATGCGAGCGGCAACTTCGATCCCCGAGGAATGAGCGGCTACAAGCTCAAAGAGCTGATCTGGACCGACTGGCGATCAGAGTGGGAAGACCGACCCCGGGATCCGAGCAGCATTCGCTTGATCATCATGGGAAGGATGATTGATGATAAGGTCAACTTGAAAGGTAAGAACTTCCCAAAGACTTCCATACAATATCGCCACGAACTCTGCTAAAAATTAATCAGACCTCCCCTTCGCCTTGCAAAACGCCAATGTCGTCCACATGACCGTCAAGCCCGCCGACCTGCTCGAAGACGAAGCAGAAGGCGCCGGCAAGTCTGGAAGTAAGGGCTCCATTCGCGCCAACAATACCGGCGAGGAAGGCGGCGCTGGCTGCCGCTGTGTGATTCTGTAGATGGTCAAACATGCCATAGGGCGAACGTGAAGGATGGAGAGAGCGAGAAAAGAGAAAGAAAGCAACGCATGACGATGCATCCAAGAGATTACTTTCAGCAGGAACAGGACTGGCGTTTTCAAGGAGTTTTTCGAGAATGGGGGAATGTCAATGCAAACGAAGGGAAACGGGGAGAAAGATCAGGGGCATTCCTTTTCTTTTGCACATTTGTGGTTTCTTGGGTTAGCTTGACCTTTTTTTTGTCGGATCTTTCTTATATTGTGTCAGCCTTTTATGGCGGGAGCGTGGGTTTTGTGTACACTCCTTGTCTTTTTTCTTTTTCTTTATAGATTTGTGATATGTGAGAGCAGTCACTACTTGTTTCCTTTGAAAGTGGTCTCGTATGATGTCTGTGAATAGGGCCTGGTTGTGTCGATGCTCGTGATGATTGCAGGCGTGATTGCTAGATCACTGTACATGCAATAGTAGTGAGTTAGGACCACTGATACTAGCATCGTGTTTGGAGCGCCTGGGGTGCCTTGCAAGGGACACTAAGCATAACCAGCTTGGAGCTGTGCTCAAATTGCATATGCTCCAGCTCGAATGTAATGTTTTCATGCCATGATCGATGCTTCATACGTGCTTTATACTGGTACACTTCAAGGACAGCACCGCGGTCTGCTGTCACCACACTTCTCGCCTCTGCTCGTGCCTCTCCATTCGAGTCAAAGCGACGAAGCTCGGGGAAAAAAGGAAAAGCCTCAGCTGATCCTCATCCTCACTCCCATTCCCTCTAGTACTCCATAGCACACCTCCTCTCCATCTCAGCGTGGAACTCCAGCCCCATGCCCATGCCCACCTCGCCCTGATACACGTCCTCCCAGTCCAGCTCGCAATCCCTGCCCTCGAGAATCTGCCTGTGGACGCCCGCGCTCGGCTCGCCCAGCACCGCAGGCCTCCACTCGCCGCTCTTCACAGTGGCCAATTCCATGCCGCGACGCACCGGCTCCGCGATGCCGAACTGGCGGCGCAGCAAGCTCATCTTCATATCGTCTTGCTGCTGCTTCCAGGCGCTGAGGCGTGCTTCGAGAGGGTGGCTGGAGGCTGTGGAGGGTGCGCCGGAGGCTTTGGGAGCGGGGGCGGAGAGGTTGAGGTTGTGGCGGAGGGTGTCGTGGACGCCGGGGGCGGAGGGGGCGCCGAGGACGTGAGGGGTAGAGGTTGTGGTTGTGGTGGCGGGGATAATGCGGAGGGACTGTGTTGATAGTGTTAGTTTGGGTGGCATTCTTGGGATGGTGGTGGTTGCGAGGAGGGTGTATGTACCATTGTGAGTGTGTTGGTGGTGCCTGTTTGGCGACCGGGGTTTGGTTTTGTGTGGTTTTGTTGGTTATGAAATTGACTCGGAAGATCAGGAGTTGTGTTGTTGTTAGCGGTGAGGTGGATGGTGTTTGCGAGTGGATGTTTGATGATGGTCAAGCAGCTGTGTACCTTAGGTACGGCTAGCTGTATGCGCGCGTTCACAGGCAGCCGGGTGGATGACGAACGGCGCACGGACCCTCTTACCGATCAATTAGGGTAAGGAAGTGCCGCGAACGTCGTTCTAACTTCACTTCACTTGACTTGACATTTACTCATTGACACAAAATATTACTGCATGGAAATGGGTATTCAATTGTAGGCAGGCTATGGCTGCTCTTGGGTATCGTAGTCCATCGGTTCTTTCAATTCGTTCAATTCGCCTTCTCCGGCCAATGGCTCATGTCGTGTTCATCAGTTCCACCGAATCACGGCAAACGATGCCTGTCGATTCCTGATTCTTCTGTTCTGTGTCGGTCTTGCCGATGTTGGAGTATCTTGTGGTATGTTTGATCTGTTCTGTAGGCTCCTAATTTTTCGTCTGTCGTATGGGTATCGAGCTACTTTGTAGATTGCTCGTCCATCTCCTTGATGGCGGTCCGTAGAATGTTGCGCAACTCGTTGTCGTCCTCGCCTGGCTGTGTAGTTTGCTCATCGCTGGTCGGAAGAGTCTCGGAATTTTCTGCGGCATGATCCCAAGGCTGCGTAATGTCTGCTAGCTCGGTGGGAATCGTGGGATTGAGCTCCAAGAACTCTTAAATGAGTCTGTCTGACTCTGAGAGCTCCTCTGGGTCCGTAGGAGGGACACCGAAAGGTTGCGCAGTCTGTATGTTCTGCATTGTAGTCGCCTGTTGCTGACTGGTCTTAGAACGCTTTGCGGTAGGTTCGTTCTGCTGCGAGACCTGCTCGTTCGCACTCTCCGCGGCTCTCTTGCGTCTCTTCGGTGCGGTCGTCGCATGCCGGGCGCTGGTGGTTGCATCGGCAGGCTCGTCGCGGCCGAAGAGGTCCTGGCAGATGCTGCACCGATGCGAGTGCGCTTCATCGACGGCGTCGAACGCCACACCGCACTTTTCGCAGTCGACGGGGATCGGGGGGAAGTTGGCCCAGTCGATGGCCAGGCCAGCAGTGCTGTTGGTGGTGGTGTTGTTGTTGTTGCTCACCATTTTGCCGGCGAGATTGTGTGTGTTTGTGTGTTGTGACAAAAAGCTCAAAGCCGGCGACTTTGTTGCCACGGGATTGCTGGCCCTCGCCGTAACTCTTGAAGCCTGCAGAGAGCAGCTCAAGCCTGTGCACTTCTTGAGCTAGTGTGAATAACATCTCAGCGGTGGAAACTGCTGAAGATGTGCATGGTAATTTGGATATCAGCTCTTGATCCTTCAAGAGCCCAGCGTCAACACCTCAATGCCTCCATGGCTAGCATGATCGTTATTCAAAACGACATAATGGTCACCAGCCCAAAAGATCGCATAATGTGTTTCAAGTCTGACATGATCTCAATGGTGAGGGTGTCCGGTCCTTTTTATAACATCGCAGGTGCTTGCTCAGCAGTCACTAGAACACTGCGAGATGTTTGTTGCCTCTCAGTGTCCGCAACGACTGTGTCTTCTTCTAGCTTCCCAGGCAGGTGCCCAATCGCCACGGGAAGCTTCCAGACAACTTTATGGCGACGAAGACAATCACACCTTCTTCGAAGTAGAGTCCCCAGCCTTCAATCCCATCTTGTGGCGGCAATGGGGAGTCGCTTGAGTACAAATCGCCTTGCTTTGACACAGCTTGCTTCGCTGAGTGTATATCTTCTTTGGAGTCGCCCAAAGACTGACTATGATACTTCCTTTGGACAGCATCTCAAACACCTGCTGTGGACGGCAGAGAGTATTTAGACTCTTCGGCGGTAGCTATGATGGGCTTCTCTTGATGGCAGATCAGACAATAGCTTACCGATCGTAGAAACTTTCGAAGGACTTCGCCGCAATCTCCGTGGTACCTGTAGCTTGTCTTGTTGTCGTTATATTTAGTATTTGCCGATCCCTTGTAGAAAACGTATAAGAATTGTGGAGTCTTCTCAAAGGTCACTACGACGTTCTCTCATATCGGCAACTCATGTAGCCGTACCGGGTCGTAAAGAGTATTCATGGGCTCCGGAGTACTCTCGATAGCAGAAGTGTTTAATCTTCTGCGAAAGTATAGTGAATTGACTCCCGATGGCAAAGTGTACAGCTGCGATCTGTATATCGAGGCTAAGCATGATGAGGCTTTCAGTGATCAGCCCATCGATACTGCAATCTTAGTGAGAGTCACACCCGGTGAGTCCATAGTCTGTAGAATCTACCTCGTGGTATAGCCAGGTGTGAGAGCTGGATGCAATGTTTGCCTGCCACAGAGCCAGAATTGCAGGAGTGGACTCAGCAGCACATCATGCAGGCTTTTACCAAGTCCGCCAATTGCGGGGGATTTGTTGACGAGTCCACATATCGTTCGAGACTGCTGGAGAAGGCAAGTTTGCAAAGGTCTCCATCCTGCATCTCGACGGCGGTGGCGTCCCAGGTGAAGAGCTCGCAACGTGCAAAGAGTGTTACGAACAGATTGAATGGACGAGATAATTATGATGCAAAACCTCGCTTTCCCGTCAGTTCGATCCATGTACACATATAGGAAGGTAGTGCCTTACGTTGTGATGTTCACAGCTTCCAAGGTTGCCATCCCGGTTTCCTCACGTGACCCGCCCCGCTTCGCGAGACTTCTCCGGAATGGACTTCACGTCTCGTTGCAACAGCGTAAAACTTGATCGCATCGAAAGTGACCTGGTGGACTAAGATAGAATTAGCTCGTTTGTTCTGCTCAAGGGTAAAGAAAACGATTGTAGAGCTGGAAGCTTCGGACAATGAAGGCCAATCTGTGGTACGGCGTCTATGACAAAGACAACTATGGATACACATCAGCGCCTAAAGGTCGTCTGTACTCGCGCTTGATCAACCCCTCGATAGACTGGAAAAACACAAACTCGATAATTCCATAACGCCTCGCATCTCATTCGATCTTGATTGTGTAAAAGCAAAGTCCTTCACTGCCTCTAGTCCTGCTCTGAATCGCGACGCGCCGAGAACTTCTTCGCGCTGCAACATCACATCTCCATTATGCACACAGTTTGTCTGTTCTTGGAGGCTCCTTGCTCAATATGCTGTGGGAGGTCTCGCCGTAATCTCATCTGTATGCCAAAGATTGTGAGCTGCAGAATGGTCTTCCATTGCTTTGTAGCAGCACCAGGCTGCGATCCGTCAATTCTGAAGCTCAAGTATCGTCCTCATCCTCATCCTCATCCCCATCCTCGTCCTCGTCCTCGTCCTCGTCCTCGTCCTCCTTCTTAGCTGCCTTGGCAGCTGCTTTGAGCTTCGTCAAATTCGTTGCCTTGTGATCATTGTTGGACTTGTAATCTTCCTTGCGCTTGGCGATGCCTTTTGGTGCGGCGACGAACTTCGTGACGGCATCGCAGCCTGCCATAAGGTCGACGACATGCTTCTTGTAGCTTTGAAGAATCTCGCAGATGATGAAGATGCGCTCTATTGCGGTCATGGTGCTGTCATATTTGTGCGGCTTCAGGCTCTTGAACTGCGCATCGAAGAGGTAATCGCCATGGAGGTGCAGAGTATGGACGCCTGCAACCACCATGGAAGCGATGTCCGCCATGTACTGGTCTGCGTCGTTGCCAAGCGCGTTGAGTTTCTTGCCACAGAACGCGACCATGCGAGTCTGGTTGGCGGTCATGGAAGTTGGGATGGTGGTGATGGCGTTGTAGACCATGCGGACATAGAATGTGTTGTAAGCGGTCAACTCGTAGTAATTGTCGTTGTCTATTGTAAGGGTACGGCGAGTCTGCATGTAAGAAAGAAAGCCTGCGTGCATGACACCAAGATCGCCATGCATTGTCGCGAGTCTTCCAACGCCAGCCATGGTCTGAACGGCAGCGTGGACTTGAGGCGCGTTCTGACCATCTTCCGCCGAGTCTTGACCAGTTGCCACATCATTGTCGTCGATCTCGCCCTCTTCGTGCATGGAGCTCGAGGTAGGGATGCCAATGCTGTGGCCGTCTGTTGCAGATGTAGTGTGCTCGCCCTTGCTGGAGGAGAGTGCATGGCGTTTCGTGGGACGCTGGCGGAGCTGTGGGTCGATTGAGTCTTGTGAGACTGCTGAAAACATGTTGGGTTCGAGCTGGGAGGAGGCTTTGCGCTTCATCGTGGACCTGTTCTACTGCCTGCGGGTTGAACGAGTCTTAGATCAGTTGTGGGATGCCTCCAAGCTCCGTAAACAATGCGTGCCGAAGCTTGTGTTTTCTTTGTTTGTGATCGGCTGAACAAGGCGAGTCGCTTTATCTCTGACTGGTGCTGAGGAAGGACGTAAAGGAAAGGGAGGGAACTTGTGTCGTCTGGGAGGGTTCTGCGGTGCGTTTGGGCGAGGCAAGGCGGTGTTCTGGTGTTCAAGCAAATCGCTGGAGGCAAAGGCAGCTTGCGAGCGCGTCTCGCGAAAGTCTCGTGACTTCTAAGGTGATAGCTTAGGGGGCCTGATGTGAGAACCTTACAGGGTTTGATGACAATCCGGTGACATACGGTCTATGATATCGACTCCAACAAGCTCCTCAAGCATGCAGAATGTCCATACGATGCTTCTGTGCACTGTTGGCAGGGATGGTCGTGATATGACCTTGGCTTGGCGCGTGCGGCCGCTGCACGAATAAGTCCCTTGTGCTTATGCTGTTGACAAAGCCCGCCACACTCAACAACCCTTCACCAGACTTGACAACAACAACATGCCTGCAAGGGAGTCAGCGACGTTCAAGCACAGCTCGATCTCGTCCATCTTTCTTACCTGAGCACCAACACCATTGTCACCTTGCAAGCGTCGTCCTCCTCCCTCATCACCAACACCGCACCGACGCCGCAACAGCCTCTGAGGCCATGAGCGACGACGACAACAACTTTCGCCTACTTTCACCATCACACCACACCGCTCAGCCTCTTCCAACAGTACAACAGCAAGGTAAGTACCAGCCGCACGCGAATGCACAAGGGCAATTGTTGCCGCTGCCTGCGTTTCAGGCGATTCCTGCACTCATAACAACAAACTGACATCCTCAGGCCAGCACCACCACCAGTGCCTCGCATGCACCTGGCGACGAATGTCCTCGACAACCTCCATCGACTGCTCGTCAATCTCACCGTGGCTCTTCGCGCCTCCAGGAGGGCAAGACTCAAGGTGGCGGCAAGTCGGAGGTGGTCACTTCACTCAAGCCCGGTCGCCCGCGCCTGCACACCACACGACAACACGACAACACCACAAGGCAAGTAGATCCAGACTGACCTTCATCACACAGAGCTCCAGCTACGGCGAACATAGCTCCATGCAAGCCGCGAACTGACATGATGTGCAGAATTTCGCCACCGGGCGCAAGCTGCCTCGAAGCACTCGAGCGAGTCAAGTCCAAGCCCCGGCTGGTAAGTCCAAACAAAGCCATGCAGCAACAATGCATCTGCCACGAGCCTATGCACAGTTAGCTAACCATACCGCAGGCCTCATCACCTCGCTCGCCTACCGTCACCACCACCGCCGCCATCGGTACTCAGCCCACCAGGCAGACTTCGACACCATGTTGACTAAGGCACGCGCTGACCACCTCCCAGGGCAAACTGAACTTCGCGAACAACGCCAACGCACACGACCACAGGTAGGTGCCTTCTCATAAGCCATGTGCGCTTCATACGGCCGACGCTCGCATGATGAAACGAGGCACCAGAAATGTCAGATGATAGTTGCTGAGGGAGCCTCCTTCGGGATGGCTACGATGACTTGCATACTCTTTTCTGAACCAGAGCGTCGGCCAGAGTGTTGACAACGCGCCTTCCCATCTGACCAGAACAGATACTGACACGCTCACAGAGTCGTGAAGCACGCCAACGCATCACGACACGGCGTTGCAAACCCACAGGTAGGTGTACTTCAACAGGATCTCAGTCCTTCTGCACACGGCCGACGCTCGCATGATGAAACGAGGCACCAGAAATGTCAGATGATAGTTGCTGAGGGAGCCTCCTTCGGGATGGTTACGATGACTTACACTGCTCTTCACTGAACCAGAGCGTCGGCCAAGCTGTCAACAACGCGTATCTCGATCGGACCAGAACGTATGCTGACGCACTCACAGACCAGGTGAGCGTATTGACAATTACGATCCGGCCGTGGCACCGTGGCATATGACGAAGCAAAGAATAGTTTTCAAAGTCGACTCACAGGTCTTTCAAGGTTGGTGGAATCTTGCGTGCAAACGCGAGCTTTCATCCCTTGTAAAAGCCGATATGAGATAAAATCGTGCACCATTCTGAGCCCAAAAGCCCGAGCCGGATCGAACCAGAGCCGCGAATGATGAGCGATAATTCGATCGAATGATGTTGTGGTTTTCCTGCCGCTGAGAATGGACACAGCTTGCGTCAAAGCGTATTGCTGTCGTCACTCGGCCTTCCAGGCGCAACAATGAATGATCGATAAGGCCCAAGCATAGCACTTCTGAAAGCGGCAACACCAATCGCAGTTTGACGCCATTGGAAATAACGGTGCTGATCAAATCATTCACCAGGTATATCCGCGGCGAGGGAGCCCCGGGCTTCCTCGTCATCCTCCGCCCTCGAAACACGACAACAAGCCGACCACGCCAAAGATGTGCATTGCACCAACATAAATGAGGAAAGTACAAAACACACATCTCTCAGAGATTCCCATGCACGCGCGCATTCCTGATGAAAAATAATCTTCGTCGACTGGAGCGTAATTTTCAGACCCTGCCCCCGGGACGGACACGGCGTGCGAGGCAATCGTACAGCTGTCGTCACCAGGCTTTCCAGGTTGCTTCCATGAAAAAATCGATGATGTTGCTGGCAAAGTTAGCACCGCCAGTAACATCCTTCTGAGCGGCGTCATTTGGGCCAGGTGCTTCACAAGCCTTGAAACCAGAATTCGCTGACCACTTTACACTCCAGGAAATGCTCGCAAGGGCTGCTGCCCTTGCGAGCCAGACAACCACCACAAGCCAGGTAAGAGCGAGCCCGTGCCACCACTTCACTCAGATGAGCGAGGCAAAGGATGTTAACCCTATTGACCAAAAAAAGAAAAAAAAAAAAAATCTCTGTATTGGTTGAGACGCATGTCTTTGATACCAACTTCACATGTCTGACTTGTCCGCTTCATCTGGGCTTGAAGTGGTGTGCATCACCCGAGACATCAAGTTTGCTGACAAAGTTGCATACCAGGTGTTCAAATGCCGTCGTTGAAGAAAAAATTGCCTGTGATGACAAAACCAACTTCATGCTAATCTTCGCTGAATAGCAGGTCGGGATAAATCTGCAGCCTGGGCGGCACGGCCTGCGTTTAACTCGTGGGTTGGTTGTCATCCGGCTTGCAGACCCGGCCTGTGTTGAAGAGAGTTTGTAAAAGTCTGAGGCAACCCTTTTACCAAGTATTCGTTCGGCAGTCTCTTGAACAAGAGCACTTGCGTCGGCGTGAGAGCAATCGGCGTCGGAGTCGTCGAATTTGTCGTTGAGCACGGATGGAAGGAGTTGCATCCCGGTGCCAGGTTTTGCAGGTACGTATCGCGATGCAAGGCATGCACAAGCAAGTTCGATGATTAAAACATTTTCGCATACCTGGCGGCCATCGTTGCGTGGTCTGGCCGGCGCAGCAGGCCGCAAGGTAGGCTGCAGTCAGCCGGCCCGTCGGCGGTGGTTGTCAATGGTGACACTTGAACAGATACTCTGACTGGACAAGTCAAAAATCCATGCATTTCGTCAAACGCTGAAAGAGAAAACGAAAGCTGACATGCCCATATTGCGCAGATGTTCGGATCGAGATCGTTGCGCGTGCATGATCGTTCGCCATGGTCGTACACAGCCTTTGAGAAGCAGCTGGGCACCCTGGCTGCTGGTAGTTGAGGTTGAAACCTGGATAAGACGGTGCCAACATCATACAGCACAAGATGATGACTGACAAGATTGCGCAGTTTCGTCTCGCCATGTTGTTGTTGTTCTTGCAGCATTCCTTGCAGCAGCATGGTAAGGTATCCCTTGCTTGAGACAGCCAAGAGGCAAGAAGATTGCGTGGAGAGAAGATAGATGGGTGACGGACAGAGATGGGACGGATGGCGCAAAGAGCAGTTTGAGCAGACGGTTCCAGGTGTGCGCATTGAGAACGGCCGAAGGGGCTATATGGGCTGAATGGTATCCGAGCGATGGTGAGTATAAGCATCTAGCTACCTTGTGGATATTTCTGTGTCAGAACGAAAGCAGATAGTGGGAAATGTACTTCTCTTACGCCCCCAAGGCGCCAGCGCCATTGCTGGTCTCTCAGCTCGTCTGAGCCCACCTTCCGTCTGGAAGCATCGCAGCGAACCGCAATCCACTACATGGCCGCATGGTCGTGAGACGGAACGCAGTCTTGCCTGCGAATCGCAGCACTGCCATGAGTTCCATCGTTGTGATGCGGTTCGCAGGCAAATGCAATCCCGCCTATAGGCAGCCCGACCAGCTCAGACCACCACAGACATGCTGAGAGTGCCACCATTCATCATATCAAATGCATATCCAGGAGATGTCGGCCAACACGGGCCCGAAAAGTTCGGTCGACTCTCTTGGAGCTCTCATGTGCATGTGGGCCTTCTCTTTCTGCATTTCGGAAGTGCCTGCCCAGAACAGCGAATACATCTGAAGAGTTGCTGTGTCTGCGATATCCTTCCGTCCTTTGGCTCCATGGCACCCATGAAAAGCGTCGTAGCCATCAAGGACTAGAAGGCTTCTACAGCGAGGGCGTAGTCATCCGCGTGCGGTCTGGTGTGCGGGCGTGATCGTGCAGGCCCGGCCTGACGGTATGTCGTTACGTCGCGCAGGATGTCTCCTCTCTACTGGTGAGCTTATGAGGCTATATGTGGTTGCTGTATCGACATGGCAGCCTCCATCGCAGGAGGTGTAAGTCCAGTATAAGTAAGGCTTCGGCTTCCTCTCCAAGTGCGCAAGTGCGCTACACCAGCTGCCGGTATGGGCTACGGCGTATAGCTACACCGCACACCAGAGATACGCACGCCAGCATCGAGAGTGCATCTGCATACACAGTATTGATGATATTGCGAGTTTCTGAGGACAATATCCCGCACTTGGGAGATGTTCTGAGGCGTTCAAGCTCGAGGGAGAGGATCCACTCGGACTGTAGCGGAGGACACCATCTCCCGATGGAGGAAAGCACGACTGGGCTCAGCCCAAAGTCTATCGCGACCTCAGCTGGACGAACATCCTCCCCTATATTGTATATCTTTATCTTCAACGCTTGTCTTGCACTGTATATTGCTGCTTTCCTCTGTTGGAATCGCTTATGCACCAAGGCCAAGTGTCGTCACTCTCTTCCATCTCACCAGGCTTACTCGCCTCAAGCACAGCGTCCCGACTGCTGCCACAATGCACGATGCTGCGATATATCCTCATGCTACTAGTCTATCATGGTTTGTACTGCGGTACTCAACCTGATTGCTGTGTTCCCCCGGGCTTGGTGTCGATGTTCCTCATGAGCTGAGTAGTCGCCGACGTAGAAGCTCTTCGCTCTCCCGCAGACCAGCCGTTTGGACTGGAAGTGGTTTCCCGCGGCCACCGTACTGTCTCGCAGCAGATGTGCTTGAGGCGAAACCTACGGGCTCATGCCTGAGTTCATTTTGGCTCTGCCGCATGTTTGGGTCGCCCATGCTCAGGTCGGTTCCTGCTGTATCGTGATCGAAGAGACTGCTTGAACGCTCGATTACACTCCCGCATCATCGTTGCGCAAGGAGAGAGTCGTACGCGTGGTGTATGGTTGTCTTGGAAGTGGTTGCTGTAGGCGAGGCCTGCAAAAAGTACTGTCGGCGCCGCGGAAGATCCAGCATCAGCTCACCAGATGTACACGACAGGGACTGTCGGCTCGAAAGGCGTCTTCCGGAACACATTGAGGATGCTCCCAATGTCCATGTCGTCGTCCTAGAGGAGATGACAAAGGTGAGTTGACCCAAGGCGTGGTGAGAAACTGACAAGGAGCAAGCAAGGCAAGCAAGCAAGCAGGTCTGCCTCCTCAAACGAGTCCAATACACCAACACACAGCCGCAAGATCCCGCCAAGCCTCACCAGCGCGTCCGCCATGGACCACCGTTTCCCCCTACATGCGATATCTCAACAACCACGCAATTGGAGCACTTGAGGTTCGAAATGGAGCATGCAAGCACCGTGGCCTCAAACCTCTATCACTTGGTATGAGTATAGGAGGCCCACGAGTCGTGCTGCACAACTGTGGGCGAAAGTGATGAGGAACGCAAAGCCAACCTTTATGAATGCCAATCTTTCCCTCGCCATTGCCCTCCGGCGAGGGGGTGATTTGGTGCAGTGGCTTATCCGCTGCACTGACTCTAGCATTAGTCTTGTTTCTGCCGCTGCTGCTGCCTACTAACCGTTGTGCTCGTAATGTTCTATGTTCGAATCCGCTAACATGCTTCCAGCTTACAACCTCCCAAGTCAAGGCATTGCCCACACTCTTCCGAGAAGAGGTCTTTTTTTTTACTCATCATCTGGACGTATGTTTTGTAGATTATGCTTACAAGCACCGCATCACCTTTTTTACTACGAGCCCGAAAATGTGGTGGCACGCGATGAGGCCTGGTTGCTGCGGCTGCACTGATGCGCCGCTGCGTTCTGACACGCTTGGCAATGCCACGGTTAGTAGTACCAATAGCACCTAGAATACAAGCTCAAAATCTGCACGACTCTGTGAGTTGACTTCTCCTTGCCTCAAACAACGAGCACGTCGTTCTCCTTGTACCAACATGCATTTTTGCCGTTCTTCTCTGAGACAGCAAACACCGCGCTCTTTTGGCTCTGGCGCACGAAAGTCAGCCGCTTTCCCTACACACACTTTATCCTTCTTGCCACCTACTCCCCTTACCACTCAGCTTGTACCACACGAGAACCGACATGGACTTAGCCTCCGATAGGCGCGAGCGAGCACGCGTAACTGAACACCTCTTATGCCCATGAACACCCAGAAGAGGCTCTACACTTCTTCTCCCTATCACCACCCACGCCCTTTACATCGACTGCCTCTGGCCAGTGTTGGCACCGAGCGCCACAACTCGGCCGTCAAGTGGCACGAATGAGCATACACAGCCTGTCAAACGCATCTTTCGCCTATGACGGCTCCAACAGACCTGATGCTATAGTTTTCGAGCTGCTGGTCACATGTAAAGTCGCAGTTTCCTTGAGTTTACGCCAAACTCAGTGCGTGCTCCTGAGCCTTTCGGGCTGCTCCTATAGCGAGATACCCGACCAAGAGCTACCGAAGAAGTACAAGCGTTGACAAACTAACAATCATGAGGATGAGTTTCACGGTGGCTACGCATCTCCAGTCCGTGGCGAGGTGTCCGAGAAAGAGCTGACAACGAGGAGCATAACCTTGAAGTACAAAGACAACACGATATAGGGTTGCTGAGCTTCGCAATCACCAACTATGCATCACCTGCGACGAGCCGCTCTGCCGATGATATACGAAGAGCGGTCTGTCTTGGTGTCGGACACCAGCGATGAACCAGTGACAATACAAGACAAGGCCTTGGCTGCAGCACTCATTGCACCTACTGGTTCTACAGACTAAAGCATCATCCTACCGGAGGAGCCGCATGCACAGAAAGAATGCAGCCAATGAACCACAACAGCGACTACAGCTGCGACGAACTGTGGCCGGCAATCCTCGTCAATCGGCTCCAAAACTTCTCGCGGAAAAGACCTTCTTGGAGCAAAATCGAGCTCACTACAATGTTGACTGGATCGGATGGGAGAGTGCTTGTCATAAAGGAACAACAGCACTCAGCATGAGCAGGACCTCGGTCCACATACGATCTCGAGTGGAGTCTTCATGGTTCAGCAATGTGCAGCCTATTCACCTCATTCTGGTCTCGGGATGCCACAACAACCGCACTATCGTCACTTCTGCCCACTCGAATTGTCTCTGGTTAAGGTCTCTTATTAAGGGAAGACTTTCACTGCTCATGCGGTCAGACCGAACTGTTTCGAATGGAAGGCTCCACGTGACCGATCTCCAAAAGATTACCATTGGATATATAAGGCTGCTTTATCTGGGCGGAATCGATGGCTGGAGTGCAGGTATATCCTGGCATGCTCAAACATGTTTTCCAAGTAACGACTGCAATACTGGTCATACTGGAAAGGGCTGACCATTCAAGAGTATGACACTGATCACTGTCTCCACGGCGACGAGATGTTACAATGTCAGAAATATTCCATTGAGCTTGTAGGTGTCATTTCTGGATCCTGGCCATCTCCCGTACACGTCAAAAATGCGACAGGGTCAATATTGCAGTGCTTTGAGCGTGCTGCCTATGTCGTGCACTGCCGTTGTGCAGTCAAGCCTCCGCTCTTGGTCCGCACAATTCACTACACCTGCGCTTGCCACACTTCCTGGTTGCAATGTGCGATCACCCTTAACTTTCACCTTTGTCTTTCCTTTGGAGACTAAAAGATCAGGCGCCTTACGTCACAAGCGCGTTCAGTGTATCGTGTTCCGTAAACACAGCGTCTCCCCAAGAGTCGCAACGATCAGCCACCCAGCAGCTTCTGACCACCTCGCAACCACGACATGGCGGAACAAAACGTGCACCGGCGTCCTCCGTCTCTTCGCATCTCTCGGAGCCCATTCGAGAGTGACCAGATTGCATTGCCCAGCAGCAGCCCAAACCCTTACGCCGCAGAGTACGACATGCACGCTGGCGACCACGTCTTGCCTGCAATGGACTTCAGCCCTCGCCGTCAACGAGCATCGCAAGATCTCATCTCACCTGACCAAGCTCTCCCTCCGGTAAACCCACGCAGTGTACTTGCACCTTCACTCTTCCACCAGCCCACCGCATCCGGGCCAACACGCAACCCAGCTTTCCTGCAACCCTCGTCGTGCGGAGTCCTGCCAACTCCGTACCAACCAAAACACACATACGCCTCGACGTACCTTTCTGCACCCCTAGCAAGCAGTAATCTGCATCAAGCCGAATCACACCGCTCATACCATCAAACACAGCCTCAGACGCAGATGCACGCCGCAGAAGTCGCCTACGACAACCAGAGTTCTTCTTATGGTCCTCCTACTCAGCATGCTGGTGTACCAACAGACACACACCTTCCAAACTCTGAGCTTCCTGCCAACGAGACCGGAGGCCTTCTCTTCTCTTCATATGGGCAAGCCAAAGCCGAGAGAGACAGGTTGTTCCGGAAGCCACTGGACAACACCGACGGCGACGATGTCGAAGAAGTCGAACAGCACAAGAGCAAACATGTCCTAGCCATTAAGAAAGCATTGAACCTCAAAGACTTCCTGCCGCCGCCCAAGAGCAAGAGTTCCATGAAGAAAGGCGCCGATGAGATCAGTGAAGACGACAAAGCCAAATGGGTGAAGTGGCAGAAAAATGGCCAGCAGGACTTCGAAACCTATCTCAGTAAGCCAAAGTTTGCAGCCGCATCCGAGTGGTCCGAGACTGAGTTTCGAGCATGGGAGGTCGTTACCGAGATCATCAGAATTCATCGCCAAGGTTTCGAGGTTACAAAGCAGAAGACAGACGAGACACTGAAATGCTCCGCGCGTATCGCAGAAGCGATCAGAGTCATCGAGGGACACTCACGCATCCGCCACAAGGTTCTCGTGGGTGACAAAATTCCCAGTTTCTGCATTAGCCCGCAAGCGTACGTCGAAGTCACTATCGCCGCGTGTTGGAACAACAGCGGGCGTCCGCACGGGATCAAGAACTCAGTCAGCGACGCTGTACCTTCTCAACAAGCAGGAGAGGAGGATGGGTCGGGAGCTCGTGGACCTAGCAAGGGCAAGAAGAAGAAGCAGAACAAGAAGTCCGCCAAGACGACAAACAACGGCCCTGTCCGGACCAAAGATAGCGCTGAGCAACAACAGACCGGCGCTGTCTCGAGCGGAAACTTCTCCAACGGTTTCTTACCTGTCAATGCTGAAGGAGGAGAACAGGACGAAGACGCAGAGTTCGGGATCGACGACGATGCCATTGCAGAACAACCCAGCAACAATGCGGCGTTCATCTTCAACAGGACTGGTTATGATGAAGGTGTCTCCGGCGGTGTGCCGGGCATTCCTTTCCCACAGGACAACGATGCTTACCCAGATCCCTTCGACAACATCCCTGCCTTGATGCCATTCTTCCGTCCCCAAACTCAGCGAAACTCGCGTGGTTCTGGCACGTCAGCAACATTCGGGATGAGAGCGCAGCCTTCACCGACGTCGACAGCAAGCTATCCGACATTCTCTGCTACTGATTTCGAAAGTTCTGTGGCCATGGCCGCGAGTCGCGCACAAAACAACATCATGTATTCACCGCACGGACCGCCAACCATCGTGAACTATTCCGAGAGCATTGCCGACTCCAACTTGACCGGTCGCCCAAGCGCGGGCTTGCCAAACACTCAAGGCTCGCAAAGCGGCGTCCGCGAGACTCCCACCCACAAGCGTCGCAGGCTTTGAGCTTGCAGAACGAAAGTTGATCACGATTTCCTTTAACAACGGACTTGTCCAAGATGGCATCGATGGCTCGAGTCAAGAGCGTTGACCAAGCAGTACGCCTGCTATCATGGAGCATTACATCAGAATGTGCGAGCGAGTAATTGTTTTCTTTCGACTCTGTGGCTTACAACCTTCGGGAGTTGCCACTTACAGCTTTTGAAGCTTGTTCTAGACGGCGAATTAACTTGAGTTTGCAATGGTTTTATGTTTGAAGAATTTCTTTCTTGCGACAGGACTCCCAGGCAATCGATCGGCGTGCTTGACTAATTGTCGGGCGAATGACCATGCTGATCTGCCGGATTGCCTGTTCTTCTGTTTTAGGCGGAAACACCTCACCAGGAGGCCCGCGTAGCTAGATCATGCTACACCAATGCAATGTTTGTTTCCCACTGCGACATCGCTCGCCTCTTCCTCTCACCATGATCTACTAAGTGATACCACTCGACTGCAATATTGAACATGAGGGTCCGACGGTACCAATACGTTGACAGTGACACCAACGGTACACAAAGAGTAGATAAGAAAATTGTTTGAGATGGGTCATAAGTATCTACTTCCCTGCACGAAGGCAGGGTTCCGAAAACGTAAAATCGTATCGTCGTAAAGCCGCGAGGCGATTAGATCTTTTCCTTCTTGATGGACCATGCAAATGCCAAATCCTGATAGCAATGTTCAAATGAAGCGCAAAAGAGAGAAGATAGAGAGAAAAAGTAATGTAGATGTCTCCAGCAAGTTGCGAGCTACGAATGACCGAAACGCAATAAATCCTTGACACTTTCGCCCGTGGCAAATATGCGGAGACACTACAAGAAACCGCCCTGGAGTGGAGTGTAGACGCCCGGCTGGAGATGAGACGGTGGCATGTTCGCCCTGATCTCTTTCGGGTTCCTGTACCCGCCACCCATCGCACTTTGACTGCGTGGTGGCACAACCGTCTCGGTGAACCTGTACTCTTCGCCAGCCGCCGGTGGTGCAGGTGCTGGCGGGGGAGGTGGTGGCATCTGCATCTTCTGGTCTGCCATGGCCTGCTCATACGGGCTTTTAGCGCGGCTGATGCTGGACTTACGCGAGTGCCCAGAAGGCATGGACGGCAGAACGGTCTCGTAAGGAGTCTTGAATGTGTAAGGCTCGAGCGTTGGGAGCTGGTTCATGCCGCGAGATCGAGAGCTGGATCGCATTTTCTCGGCAACTCCACGCATGCGTGAGCCAAATGTGTCGCTGGTGCTCGCAGACCCGCGGCGATGCGAACGATGCATCGAAGGCGACACAGTCTGTGCTCGACTCATCGGTTGAGGGAACGTTTGCGGGAACGATGTAGGTGTCTCCGATAGATCTGGAGCATCTGCGGTGTATTCATCATCACCGCCAACTGATACATTGATCACACCAGCTTCGTCCGGCTGTGGCTGCTGGAACATGGTAGGTGGTGGGGGTGGAGGTGGCGGTCCTGCGAGATGTTGCAACTGGGGAAGCATGATCGGAGGCCCTTGTGGCTCCTCTTCCGGTACAATGATGATGTCCTGATCCGAGAATGTGGTACTGTAAAGTGCTTGGTCGATGCTTGAGATCTCCGGTTGGTCGATGTTGTTCAAGGAAGGCGGAGAGATTTTGCGTACATGGCCACGACCTCCCGACAAGCGTTTGTTGGACGTCGGAAGGTTCGTGTTGTATGCATGATGGACTTGGTGACCCATAAATTTCTCGGGTGGTGCGGACGCAGAGCGTGCTGGGCCTTGTGGTCCTTTCATGCCAAACACTGTCGAAGGCAGAAGTGGTCCGACGGAATCCGCTTCAGCGTCACCATTGGGAGGATCCGAGAGAACGGAGGACATCTGACTGAGACTAGACGGTGCAGCTTGGCTCAAACTTGATGAAGCCATTTGACTAAGTGCCGACCCTGTCAGCTGACTGAGGTTCGATCCTGAAAGTGAGCTCAAATTATCGGGTATCTCGGGTACAGGTGGCGCATCACGGTCAGGATCAGCGCTCATGTATCTTGGATGCCGCATAGCTCTGGGCGTTGCAGGAAGTCCGATCGGCGCAGAAGTGGTTGAGGTACCAGTGGTCTTTCCGTATCTCGCCATGGCGTCTGGATCAACAGTAGCACTGCGGGACAATGGTGGCATGAAACTATGCGGGCTGTTACCCAAGTCTGTATGGTAACGCGGGCTCATTCTGGGCCGACCAGGCGTGAGTTCAGCTGGCGTTGGAATCACTGGCGCAGAAGGGCGCCTTGCTAGTGACAGGCGACGATCCTCAAGTTCCTTTGCAGCAAGCTGTTTTCTGGTGAACGCTCTGGGTCGACGTTGAGACTCTGCCATATCCTCAGTATCGCTACCGCCGACTACCTCTGGAATGGTATCTGTTGTTGACAGGTCATCCTTTGGTTTCGGTCGTCGACTGGTGGATCGGTTGCGACCAGCAGCCCTCCGAGCCTGAAGATCTTGTTTGTGTTTAGCGGAGTTTTGCGAACGTACAAAGATACGTCTTCCATCGCTCTGTGTGTCGTTGTCCTGGCGTCGCATGGTATCGGGTAGCAATGGCAATGGCGAAGATGGTGACCTCGAAGCTGAACCAGATCCACGTTCATCCCCCCGTCCTCTCTCGTCGCTGACCTGCAGTCTGTCTCGATCAGGACTTCTAGCGCGTGCGTGTGTGCGACTAGCAAAGGTCGAACTCTGCGCATCATCTCCAGACCAGCGTCGGTCTTGTAGGACTTCCGCGAGTCCGCCGCTATTGCGTGGTTCGATGGGTGACGCAATCTTGTAGAAAGCTTCAGCATCCGTAGCTGCAGTCTCAGCTTGTTTGACGCTCGCTTGAGCGATCTCCTCAGGAGACATTGGCACAGGCGAAGAAGGCGACCGCTTACCAGGCTGGACGTAATATGTGCCATCAAGCCTGGGTTCCTCAGATCTGTCTCGCGCCCTGCTTGAAGCTCTGCTAGTCCGGCTGTCAGCACGCATTCGACCGTGGCCTCGCGATTGACTTTCTGCACGAGCTCGGCTGCTCGCTCGTTCTTGTCGTTTGGCTACCCGGGCCTCCTCGACGCTACTTATGTAGGCATCGATCGCCTTGTTCTTTGCATTCCTAAGACTGGTTCCCGTGAGAGGAGGACTTAGCGCGGCTGCTCGACTCTGCTCGCGAGCAATACTGTTGCTTGTGCTAACTGTATCGTGAGTGCTTGGTCCTGCAGAATAAACATCCGATGTGAGTCTGACGTCTACAATGTCCACCATTAGACCTTCAGGTTTCTTCTCACGAGACGTCCGCTTTCGCGATCCATCCGTACGTTTGCGGAACATGTCATGCGAAGGCGGAGGCAATGACATGTCGTTATCTGATCCAGAATCGTTGCCGTTAGGATTGTATACGGACGGGCCCAAGGCAGTTGCGGGTTCAGGGATGCTGCGAACTGACGAAGTTCCTCGTTGGCGACTCCCAGTTCGACTGCGAGTCCGAGAGCCATGATCCCGAGCAGCCGTGAGTGGAGTCGCCATTTCAGCAGCGTCTTGCTTAGCCCTGGCAATGTCACTCTTGGAAGGTAAGCGTTTCTTCCTCGCAAAGCCTCCAGGTGTTGCCGTTCTCGCTTCCGAGGGGTCCCGGATACTGCTTTCTCCAGTCCTTAGACGAGAGAATCCACCTCCACGTGGTGATATAGCAGACTCCGCGATAGGTGTTGCAACGACTGCGAGTGGCGTGGGATCGTCCGCAGCCGTCAAGGGTGCGCCTTTGGCACCGAAGGAAGTGATCAATTTGAGTGAAGCATTTCTCGCGGTGAGCCTGCCCGACCCGGTCACTGACGGTGGAGATAGAGGCGGACTGTTACCTAGACCTGCGCTCGGCGGATCTGTGAGACGTGCCTGTTGCGCAGCATAAACTGCATCTTGCGCTCTTGGAGAGAACCAAGGCTCTGACATCTCGACACTTGCACACGAGAATATACGGACGGCCAATTCCGGCTGCCCATCTTGAACAGCAACTTCTCCCCATTTGCGGAGCAAGAATGATTGGCGTCCCCAATCTGCAGGACACGTAAGGCACGTCAGGATCACAGCTTCCATGTGATAGCCCTGCGAGACATATACCTCAATCGCATCGTTATGCTCACCGAGTCCGAGGAGAATCGCCACAGCCGGGTGGATATCGCCTTTCTCCAGGAGGCGTTGCACGAATGCTTCACCAACTTTCTTCTGTGAGTCTTGGCCGATAGAGCTGAGTGCAAGTAGCATCCAGTCCGATGAGGTCATGGATTCTGATCCGATCATTGATGCCATGCTGTCCGCACCCATGTCACCGAGCCACTTGGCCAACATGATGACACTCGCAGATCCAGGGCGATGCCGTCTCATCTCCTCTCGGACGAGGTTCGTGATACTGTCGTTCCAGCCGAAAACAACATTGAGCATCTCTCGTTGCAACAGTTCTGGGGTGCGGGCCACATGACCATAGTTTGGCGTCTTAAATGGCAGATCACGGAGTCGCGCTTTGGTGAAAGCGAACAAATCCATCATGGCTGTGTCCTTGGACTCTTCTGGGCTTCTGAGTATTTCTTTGCGAAGAGCTGATGTCCGAGGTCTTGAATTCGACATTCTTGACGCTCGTGTGGAGCCAGACCTGATTGACATATTGTCTTGAGATTGCCTGACTGACGGACCTCCGAAGGAAAACTCTGTGCCGTCATAGCCAGTCTGACTGGAAGCTCTCGAGGACGATGGCTGATCGTAGAGGTATTTCTGCTGTCGTCTACCACCATGTGATGATCTGGAACTGACAGAGGAAGCTCGACTCGATACAGGACTTAGCGGCATGACTTTGTCGCGAATTTCCGACTCGAGCTGGTCAAGAGAATCCATTTCCAGAGCGATCTTTTGCAGAGGAGACATTGCTGCGCCTTCATCTGCGCTACTCTCGGCGTCTGTTAACACAACAAAGCGAGGCGCATCTGTTGACTGGTGATCTTGTGGGCCGTTGCGAGAATTCTTTTGCTCTTCCAAATTAGTTGGTGGTGTTGGCGGCGTGTTAGCGGGAACATGTTGAACATTCTGAACTTGTATCGGCATTGAATTTGGTGTTATGTCGTATTGTTGCGCGGTGTAGTTTCGTCCTAGAGTGAACAGTGTTGCTGTTGGGCCATAGTTTGAGATTCCAATGATCCCTTCGATCGTTGGGATAACATCGTATGTGACTTTCTTGGTTCTCACGTCCCAAGATCGCGTCTCACTGTTGAGGCAGATGTCAGTTCAACAAAAGAAGATTTGGCTTGCTGACTGTACTCACCCTTCCACATGCTGTACAATGCGGCCATTCTTCGACCACGCAAACCAACATAGTCCCGCCGGTTGCAACTCTGGCCTGCCCAATACTCGAATGATCGTCGGGGAGTCTTGATGCCCTGTTTTAGGGACACTCCACACTCGTAGGTCGCCTTCGGCAGTCTGCGTGGCGAGCATATCGGTCTTTTGTTTCGATGAAGAGCCATGCCAAGATAAGCCCGTGATCCTCGATGGAGCTCTCGAAGTCGTCAGAGTATGTAGGATTGTGAAGGCAGGCTGCAATGTGGCGACTAGTATTGATCCATTGAGGTAGCTGCGTGCGTCAGTACTGGTAAATGAAGGCAGATGTCATCTCCACTCACCCGATCGCGAATGTCCTACAATCAGTCGCGGGCGCGATAGCTGTGATGGGGTCATATATTGTACGAGTCGAGATGTGCTCTGACGTAGAAGGCTCGAAAAGTGTAACCGATCCTTGGGCGTTTCCTGTCGTGTGTGTTAGCTACTATCGATCCATTCAAGAGGCAATGAACATTACCGAAAGCGACATTTCCGTTGCGCATGAAGGATGCCACATTGATGGGTTCATAAGCGGCGAAGCGGGCGACTTCACCGCCGGTGAGAATGTCCCAAGTCACACAGGTGTTGCCAGCATCATAGCTTACTGCAAGCCGGCCTGCGCCGCGCTCACTCGCATTGTCCACGACTATCCACCTCACATCTTCATGGTGTCCCTCGAACCGTCGTTCAATTGCTAGGGTGTCATGGTGAAGGACAAGGATTGTGTTGCGCTGTGCATATAGTAGATAAGCTCCGGTCGCGGCGCATGGCTCGAGGACTGGGTCGACGTTCTCCGGAGTCAGTGAGTTCGGAGGGGGCGTATGTCTTGAAGCATATGAATGTTTGGAAGCTGTGGACCTTGAGTTGTGCTGTGATAATTGTCCGTGAGACATCTTGCAAAGCTCTGTGCGCAATTGTCGTAGTTAGTCAAAGTTCGGTATCGCAAGCATGGCCGTCAGTGAGGCCTGGGTCTGTCCAAAGAGTAACAGACAGCCGGAAATAGTAGTGCTGAAGCACGAAACACTATGTATAACTTGAACGTGGGTTTCCAGAGAAACGTACTCTGACATGCGCGCTAAAGACGTACACCCGTATGTACTTCAGGAACCCGTAGGGTTTCTCCAAGAGGCGTTCGTGTGCGCTTAAGACCTGCGACCGTGACGGCGGAGTGGTCAAGCTGCTGTGTAGCGATGTGATGCACGCAGCCGCGGTGGGAGTGCAATTCGGGTGATCGTACAGGGGAGAGCGGCTGCAGATGAGTGCAGATGTAGAAGGTATCAAGGTACACAGCTAGGATGCAGGAGAAGGAAGCAGTAGAGCAGCATACAACACACCAACAGCGACGTAATCTCACGGAGCCAAATCAGAATCGGGCGCGTAACTGCAAGGTTGAAGTGACAGCACAAGCTTCATCGCCACGTTATTAAGTCAGCTTGGGATACCCAACGCAGTGCCGTCCGAAGACAAGGCGGTTAGACGAGGTGTGTGAAAGGCTGGGAGAGGGCACCTATGAAGAACGGCATCGACTCGAGCTCGTTGCTATTCGCCGAACCAACAGACCAGACCAATGCATTGCAGATGAGGGTCCTAGGTCTTGAAGACTAATGAGTCCCTGCCTGCGGCCCGCGTAGAGAGCATGCATCCGGGCAAGTATGGCTTCCACGCAGCGCGGAGGATAGCGGTTCATAGGCTCTACGCTGGAAAGGAGCGATGCTACTGTACGCGAGAGAGGTCAGTCGTACGGACACGGCTCTTCAGAAGGATCATTGGCTGGGCTGTCATGCGGCTAGAGGCCTTAGTGCGCCGTCTGGCACGCCACCATCACACATTCATCTAGACCGCCAACGCACGAGTCTCGATATCTTGCTTGATTGTGAGGCTCAGCGAGCTGCCAGAATCATAAATGAGCATGGCCCGCACCCTGGACCTATAATGGCCCTCAATAGCAGTGCTTGACTCACGATGTCTATGGCGTGCCATGGGCGATAGGGTCACGGGAAGAGAGGCGTGAAGCGGTGGACGCTGCCATGCAGACTGCAGTACCTTGTGCGTCGCATTCGCTCGCCCGAGAGCTTGGGAGTCCCGGTCTCCAGGGGTGCATTTGCTTGCATCTGCGCTGCGGACATATTATTATTTCGAGCTGTCGTGATACCAGAGTTGAGATGGGCATGGCGGCATGCAAGCGATAGAGGAATAACAATAACCCTGGCATGCTCATCCCGCTTCAAGGCATGGTCGGGCCGCCGCCATCTCCACTCTGTCGATCTAGTGGAGGTGTTGTCTCAACTGCCTTGTCATTGGAGGAAGATGTGAAATACTCCGTATTTTAGACGCTCGACGTTTTTTAGGCCTCCGGTGTGTGTGCATGTGCAGAGCGCATGCTAGGCGAGCAGTGTGTATATATTTACCATCGGTACCTTATGCTAGGGGAACCGAGAAAGAGTGCTGGGAGCCTGAAGCTCACTGATCTCGTAGGGCATACGAGCCATTGAGTTGATCCTCACGTGGAGCCAAATTGTGCAACATGTCTCAGAGCTGGAGATACTATGGCTTCCTCAGCACGAGACCACCGGGAGTCTGCAAGTTCTGTGCAACCATTGGCCTCCGCCAGGCCGCAGCATGCGTAGATGACGGAATCGGTGCGAGCTCGTGCGACGAGGTCGACGAGACGGCCTCACGTTTCCGATCGCAGTGACAGCACATCATTTAAGCCTGACGTCAAACCCGTATATTGTGAGGCAAGACTCCATGTAGTTCAGACGTGTCAATGCAACTACTTATGCGAACGGCAAAACATATATATCTAGCGTGCATTCTGTCAATGCTCACAGTGCTAAGACGGAGCTGCTACTTCGGATGTTACTAGAAGGAGTCTCTGCACAGGTAGCTTCGCTTCCATACTTGGATTCGTCTGGACATGCCGTTTGACAAGCGGCCAGTGTAGGAATGAAGAATCGTATATGACAGCCCGTTGGCCAGCGAGCGAGGTGTCAATTATAGCATCATTACAGTATCTTGCATGGAAGCCCACAAACAGTCTTGCGATTCCAGATCGTATTATCAACAGTCCCCTCGACATATAACGGCGAAGCTCAACGACATCGTCACGATACCATATCCGTGAACAAATAGCGAAGCTCAACAGCACTGTCACAGCGCCGTTTTCGCTAACATGACCCCGTCTAGACAACCGAGCACGAAAGCGACCAGGTCCAGGGCACAACCCAGCTGCACGCGCAAGTCCAACGGCTGGCAGTCGACGTACATACATGTACATACACATGCGCCGTGCTGCACCTCGCCCGGTCGTGCCTTGCAGTCGCCGAACGAACAAGTTCATGCTGTCCAACGGACACCCTCTTGGCGACCGGTGCCGAAGAGACCGCATGCATACGCCGTCACGTGTCTGCGAGAGGGTGGGGGAAGGAGTTGGAGGTCCACTCTCACCGCCCAGGGCGTCACGAGCGAGAGGCGCATACAGCCATGTGATACTCGGTGGTGCGACCGGGTGATCTTTGCTGGTCTGTCAGATGGGATCTCTTCGGACCTTCTTTTGAGACTTGGAATGAGGAAGTGATTTATGTTTGTTGTAAAGTTCAGGAATGCATTTGCTCGCTGGCTTGTCTAATGCTAATGACATGGGTATATCGCGATAATCACTAAGGTACGAAGAAAGTCCAAAAACGTCCAACCCCCACGCCTCCCGAAATTCCGGCCACTCACAGCCGGCTCGTAACCGCCCAAGAGCGAAGCTGCATGATCAGCAGGGATTCCCAACTCGGTGTCCCGCTCGTCTCATCGCAAAAAACCTGGAAGTACGGGCAGCAGTGCCTCCACGTTCCTTGCGCAGTGCCACGCTGTTATGTATGTGCGTCGGTCATCCGATCGCGCATCATCGCAGCGCATGTGGTGAAGCCCGACCTTTGCTGCGGCCACTCGTCGCACGCGCAAAGCAGTCGTGTTCAAGTCGTCTCCGGGCCTGGTCACCATCCTGCAGAAAGCAAAACTTGTCGATAGAGACAATAGTGTGTGCAATCTATAAGTCCGCCACTCGGAAGCCACAGCCCCGGCGGCCGCCCGTTGAAGCCAATGCAAGGTGCATCGGGGATGTGATGCCGCGACCGTGGCTTTTCACCCGCATTGCAGTGCGTGCAAGTGCAAGTCGGTAACGGTTGATTGAATGCGGCGACGAAGGTGTCGCCTAGAATTGATTCTCCTGCCCCTGGATGTGACCGAGACCGAGCACCTGGAACGCGGTATTGGTCATTGGGCAGCGATCGAATTGGATGCTTGCCATGCGTCGCGTTGTGATCGGTCGCTTTGAGGGCAGGATCTGCATGATAATGCTACCATTTATGGTAGGCGAGGCAGTTTGGTGTGTGTCGAAAAGTTCGGTCCAGACCATGGATGGAGGATTGTTGAGTTGATCGGTTGAAAATGTCGTTAATCCACGACTCCAGTCGAACGCTCTTCAAGGCTTGACCTGCTTGGAGCTCTTGCTGCGGTTGGGAGAGACAGGTGGCAACAATGGGCGAAGCCACATCTCCGCTGGGCGTGGTGGTGGTGGTGCCTGAAGCATGTAGGGGACGTCATCAGCACCCAATAGGTCGTCGTCGCTGACGTAAGCACTGGGTCGCTCGTTGCTCTTGCGGCGCAATGTCGACGAGTTGAAGGGTTGGCAGGCGGTGGGTTGCGAGTTGAAGTTGGGTCCCAAAGATGCAAGCGAGAGGCTTGATGATCGACTGGCGATAGAGATGGGGCTGCTTGAGGGTGTAGACCCACGGCTTGATGAGAAAGACATAGTGGTCGAATTTATGTCTTAATGCGTTGAGGTGGTGATGGTGGAGTCGAAGTCCAAGTCCAAGAGACTCGAGTAATGAAGACAAGCTAAGGCTCGAGGAGTTCAAAGTTGTTATATCCAGAGAGGAGGCGTATAGGCATCTAATAGTCGACGAGGCGGTAAGGGAGAGCTGCGTGGTGAACTCAGCTGACTCTGCTGCAGTGTGAAAGGAGGTGTACAGCTGATATGACAGCTCCGTGTGAGACAGCGTAAACAAAGGAGTCTTCTGCCACCAGTTTGGATCTAAGGATAACAAGTCTGGGGAAGCACGAGGGGGGATCTCGATGATGAATATATCATTACTACCAACAGGCGGCGTACCCTCAAAAAACCTTCCCGTTCTCTTGAAGAAAACTGCTCCGTAGCCTACAAAGCCATTCTGGCGAGATTTTTCCGTCTCCGCCAGTTTGTCGCTTCCGAAGATGATGTGGGGGGGAGATAGCCGAGCGCAGCGAGAAAGCTTCGTAGCGGTATGACGCTGGCTCAAACACCGTACAGTTTCGCCCGATCCGCTCCTGACCGCACCGGTCAAGCTGCACTCTCTTACTCGACACGCGAATAGGGACCAGTCAGCTTGCAGTCCGCCAGCCCTGCCCTTTCACCGAGCCTATGCGTGTGGCCACACGAACTTGGGGATCACGTTCCGGATCGACATATCAGTGACTCGTGCAGTATAGAGTGATCTCTGCCCTCTCTGACAGGCTGAGAGCGGCTGTCACCAGCTCTCTCCGGCAAACGCCCGAGGCTGCCGGGGCTGGCAAAAGACGGCGGCGAGGCGGGTGATTTGACCGTGGAGGAGAGATGGCTGTCTGCTTTCCGACGCCCATCTTGGACCAGGAGCTCGGCACTCTCCCCAACTCGGGCTCGAAACACGTTTTCACATGCCTATACGGCTGGCCCTCCGCCAGCTTGCTATCAGGCGGTGAAACTCACCCTGTCGTCGCACTTTCGCTGTCATGGGCTTGCATGATATGAAGATCTGCTACTAGCGGAGAACGCGGTGCGTGTGCCCGACTGCTGACCGCAAAGTGGTGGTCAGCCTTGTTTCCATAATCAACACCACGCGCAGCCGTGGAGATGACTACACACAGGCATCCCACACACATTCGCGAACAAAAGACCAGGTGGTGTGACTTGCGACTTGCGAGCCGCTCATAAGGTTTCCGGTTCGGAATAATCAGGGAGCATTCTTTTGAGTTTGGCGGAGAACGCTTGGTAGGGGTCTTGGTCGGGCTAGAGTTACTTCGAGAAGCAACTTGGAAGAAGATCATTCCAAACTTTCTCCTCCCTCGCGTGTAAGTCTGTCGGAGCTTTCGTCCTGCAGGTCAACTGTGCATACCGACCAAGTTACGAATTTCACCGTGATTTCTTCACGAGCTTCGACATGTTTCAATACCAACGTTGGTCTCAGTCGTACCAGCATGGACTATATTCCAGATATGAGCATATGTCCATGTGGTTGTTTCTGCCCGCGATGCATCCGCTCAACGACTTGGTGCACAGTCCCGTGATTGCGGATCTGACATTAACCGAGCAATTTCCGTGTCCATAGCCGAGCCCAACAAAGCAGATTACTCTATGTGCCATACCATCTCAGCCCTGTGGTTTTCACATGTAAACGTCTTTCCGACAAGCGACGGTTGTTGGCGGCAATGGACTGCCATGGGTTCTCATCAGCCGGAAGTTTTCGTGAATCATGACACATGGAAACCCTCGCGAGTAATGGCATCTTTCGCAGGGCGATCCGACCTCCACGTTCATCCAAGACCCTGTGGGGGTGTATGAAGGGGTTTTGAGGAACGGTTCAGGCGTGCGGAGCAGCTTGCGAAGAAAACAAACAACATGTCTCGGACGACTGGCGAAACAACCTCGAGACGCGTTCAGCCCTCCCTCGTTCACGTCAAGACCGCATACTGTACCGCTCCCAAGACTTCTTCACCGAATCTGCCCGCTAGCATGATCCATCGATAAGACTGGGCGGACAGCCACCCAAAGGCTGTCGGACTATCTCCGTCCTGATAGATTGCCAGTGGAAAAACCTCTATCCAGGGTGTCGAAGATCGAATGTTAATCGAAGGAATCGAGGCTATCAGACGCCTCCATCTGTCACTACTGAGAACCACTATCGCAAACGTCGACGGTGCCCCCGGTCCGCCGATGGCGAGCGTTGTGAACGTGTCAGAAAGAAATTTCTAGGGTAATGGCAGACATGAGTCGGAAGAGCAACCTTCGCCAAGTCATGATACTTCTTGGTTGTATCGCGCGAATGTACTTCTCCGCAAAACCGTAAAGTGCAAACCCGCGATTTTGAAAGTGAAGAACGTCACCGGCATCCACCCATATCATCGCGTGGCTCCACGACAATAAAGTAAACTTCGCAAAGATGAAGATATTGCAGGCTTTTTGCTCTTGGCCATCATTGTTTCGCAAGAAACCGCTTCCTCCAGCTTCCGAAGATGACGAAACGTAAGGCGTCTCTCGCGGAAACTCCTCCTATTGTTACAGATCGTAGATGATACATATGTACAACACCCGCGTGCATGCGCGCACGCTGGCTTTTACTTTCTCGCAGGAACTCGCAGGAGTATATGCGTGTCAGTGTGTCATACTCGTGAGTTTCGGAGACTGGACCGCTTCGAGGAGATTGTACCACCGCTTCCAGCAGATGTAGCCTCTAAGCTTTCTGGAGGCGTCAGGAGCCATAAGGTGAGAATTTCCACTGGACCGCCACCACACGTTGCAAGACATTAACCGCAGAAATTGTATGTGTCGGTGAGTATCTGGATGGAGGCAATGTGCATGTGATTGATGTTATTGCAGTCACAGCTACAAGCATCTCCGGTCGGACGGCCGACGAGATCATGTTGCTCATTTTTTCCTTGTCACGCGCAAGCAATATGCCTCCTTGCGTCCGCCTGATGGAATACCTACAGGTGCTGTTATTCTCCCTGAAGAGACTTCCAGCATTCTCGTGTCCACCGGAATGCCCAAAATACCACATGTCGACCTCCAAACTCACAGGGTGAATGTACTCCTCAGTGGCGTTTCTGTGACCGATTTCCCCACGAATACCACGTATTCCCCACTCGGAACCACCCACGCTTGTTTGCGAGTATCCCAGCGGCTGATGTCTTTCCTCCGCAACTCGAACGTTACTTTTGCTGTTTCGTTCGGCAAAATGCTGACTTTCTGGAAGCCGCGAAGCGCACGCGTATTCACGATGTCTGGATCTGACGCCGACACATTGTCGTTCGGAATAAGCAGGTAGAGTTGGGCAACCTCGGATGCGGCTATTGAACCAGTGTTGGTGATGGTTGCGGCTATTGAGCCTACGCCTTCAAATAGGCTCGCGAGGCCGCCGACAATTACCGGGTCATTATCGCTATTCTGCGTTGTGCCGTTGGTGTAGACTGGAGCGTCGCCAGTGGTGCTGCCATCCGTGGCAGTCGCATTGACAGCCACTTCTAGATCCGAATACTCGAAAGAGGTGTATGTCAATCCAAAGCCGAACTCGTATCGCGGTGTGATGTTCTTGGCTAAGAAGTGGCGGTAGTCGATGTTCACGCCTTCTGTGAAATCGCATTGAGGTGAGCGGCTGCCATCAGCCTGACAGGGGTTGAGTAGGCTACCATAGTCGGAAGCGTCCTTCGCGACGGTGTAAGGCAAACGGCCACTAGGACTAACATCGCCGTAGAGGATTCGAGCGACGGCACGGCCTGCATCCTGACCTGGCAAGTGCGCAAATATGATTGCCGTGACATTGTCGTTGTCGGCAAAGGCGTCGACGAGTCTGATGCCAACATTGTGAACGACCACAATCGTGTTGTTGCACTTGGAAGCCACATTTTTGACGAGCTCATCGCTTGCTTCATCCGCGAGATTCGGTCGATCGAAGATCTCGGTGGAGAAGGCATTGATGAAGACCAGACAGGCACTCGAACTGGCCACTACACTTGGATCTAGTGAAGCAAAATCACTCCAAATCTCAGTTCCATCATCATAAGCACGCTGAGAGATGGCATCGTACGGAGTGCTGATGTATGCGGGCACGTTCGAGCCTGAGCCACCACCCACGAGAAGCACGCCTTTGTAGGTACCAGGCGGGCTTTCAACTGGCGCGTTGGAACCGACCTGGTGAGCTTGTTCGCCAGTGAGGTTGACGCCTAGCCAACTCTGAGTCCAGAAGTCAGGAGCACCAGGAACATTGGCTTCAGGTGCAGGATTCGCCGCAAATGCTGAAACCGCGTCGTAGCCAAAGAGAGACAGCATCTGCGGAGACCGTAGTGGCAGAGCGCCTCGGATATTCTTCACAAGCACGTGGCCTTCAACAGCTTGCTGGAGGAGACTAGCTTTGGCGGCGGGCTCTCTGGCGTCAACGTAGTCATGCGGTTTAGTGACATCTACCGGTAGACCCACACCGAATTTAGGAAGATCGGGCTTGTCCTGGCCGAATTGATAATACGTTGCGACGATCCTGGTGGCCATATCTTCGAGACGTGTGCGATTGAGACCATCGTCAACCATATTTGCAAGGCGATTGTCTCCCCAGTACCTCGAGTCGGGCATGGCCATGTCGAGTCCAGCATTCGCAGACGCTTGCCCGCTGTGTTGTGCTACCCAATCGGACACAACAAATCCGTTGAAGTTTAATTCACCCTTCAGAAGGCCGTTGATTGCTTTGCTGTTCTCGCAGCCGTATGTGCCATTGATTCGATTATAGCTGCACATGACCGAGCCCACTCCGGCATGGACAGCATCTTGGAAGGGCCATAGATATAGCTCGTGCATTGCTTGGTCGTCCACGTTGGAAGAACTGCTTTGCGTTTCGCTCTCAGCGATAGGGTTGCGGTTTGTTTCTTGTTCCTGTGAAAGGCCGTGTCAGCATACTTTCCAGCAGTAAAGCATCATGTGCCAGATGAACTCACGTTAGCCACGAAATGCTTGACACTGGCGATGACGCTTTCCTGTAGCCCTCGAATGGACTGGGCGCCAAGAACTCCATCGATAAAAGGATCTGCCGTGAAGCCCTCCCAGTTGCGGCCTGTTCAGGTTTTGTTGTCAGCAGGTGCTGCCACAAACTTGGCTGGGATGGTTTACATACCGCCGGTCGCGATTCGTCCAATGGGTCCCACAACAGGCCCAAGGGCCACTTGCACTCCTTTCTTCTGGAACTCGCGGCCCATGAACTGCCCTCTCTGATATGCTAGCGTTGCATTCCAGGAAGCTCCAATTGAGACGCCGGATGCGTAAGCGTTAACGCCATCTGTCGCTCTCACTCCATTGCCCGCGTCATGTAAGCAGAAGCCTGGGAAGTCCAGACGCGGCACTGATCCAGACTTTCCAACACATCCGTTATCGCCATTGACGTAGCCAATCGTGATGTTGTTCATTTCCTCGAGGGTCATCTTTGACACCATATCGTGGGCTTTGATGTAGGCATCGGACCAGTTGCCCGCTCCGTAGCCGATGGCTGCACTGTATCAGTCCTGTCCGATCCATAGCTAGATGGGATATCATTCACTCACGGGAAGGGTACACAGTTGGGCTCACCCAGTCTGCGCGAACTGAGTGGCGATTTCTCAATGCGAGCAGACCCAGTAAGGGCAGTAGTAAAAGCAACATAACGGCGGCAATGACAATGAATTTATGTCTCCGGTAGAAGCTTCCGAGTTTCGACTCTCTGATGCGCTGTCGGCGGGTCAATGGTGTGTATTGCGTGGTTGGGTATTCGTCTTTGTCCTCCATCGATATGCGATGTTCAAGTCGGCAGTCTCGAGCGAGCGTTGTTGCAGGAGCGGCTTGTTGTTTGCATTACAGTCCCAGTGTTGCAGGAGTCCGATTGGCGCAAGGAGTATCTGAGTACCGAGGAGTCCCTGCGAAGCTGGTGCTAGGAGTCGAAGTGTAGCATTAAGGACTGTCCACTTTGAAACGGAAGTCCTCGTCAAGGTGAGCTTGTGTTGATCCCTCTCTCCTAGAGTTCGCCTCCGCGTCTTCTCCACAGCAACCACGATCTGCGGGAGCGCTCTGACTTCCAGATACGACATTCATGACGCGGCGTGTCCATGGAATATATCGCACTGGGCTTTGTTGAGAATCAAACGTAAATGAACTCCTACACGTGAAATACTGGGTGAATGACTGAGCGTAGTGTGGCTTACTTGCGTATCAGTCGACGAGCCATACATGTATTCCAAAGTCTGTGACAAAGCTGGGAGCAGGCGTAAACAGCGAGAAATATCCTATCACTAGATCTGCGGATCATAACCACAGACGACAGTTTCGCAAAAATGTCCTGTGCTATACACGTACATGTATTTACACACAAAATACGTTGTACATTTACGTCACCTCGATGATTAAGGGTTCAGAATTAGGGTTTAGGGTTAGCTCTCGAAGACATACATGCATGCTTCTTGCACTTCACGTGCATGTAAAACACGCACGTGTCAGAAAGAGGAGCAATTAGACTCGCAAAAAACCATGAAACCATGTCTATATAGTACGGTTGTACGATTACATCGTTAGTCGCCGTTTGCCAGACCCACGGCACCATACAACGACCTTACGTTGGATGGAAACGACGTGTTTGTTGAGGTTGATGCTGTTTCTTGGAAGACGACTTGTTCACAAGCGGTGGCATAGATATGTCAAGGAGAAGCACGGTAGTTTCTAGTCTCGCAGTCGGTTAGAGGGCACCACGTTCGATACATGGTCCAGTCTTGTAGCCTTCGGTGCTATGATTGGGATCGCTCTTGGGAAACATGCTATTCACTAGTCGTCTAGGGTCTATGGCAGATGCCCTGGTGCCAGTGAAATGCCTCTCCGCATTCACTGGTTCAACAATTCCTGCGGCGAGCTATATGTCTGCGTGGAGTCAATGGCAGACAGTCTTGCCATTGAGACACATCTCAGGCACAGGTTCAATGTCGCGGATGGTACATGCTGTACATAGTCCTTAGAGGGATACCTTTGTGGTCGAGCAATGAAGTAAGACTCCACTCTTCTTATTGTCTCACACCTCAATAGGATAGTGACTACGCCACAAGAGCCTGCATGATCATTGGCTGGTGCTCCATGATGGCGAGTTTGCACTTCACTGCTATTGTGGCACGGTCCAACTGTGAGTCTCTCAGAGGAGCCCAGTCACTTCAACAAAACGTCAGCGCAGGCACCAGCCCACTTCCACCTCCTCCACTACGACACTTTCGCGACCTTTGGTGAGTCTCTTTCCAACCACGACACCACTTCTCCCTAGCACCACTGACATTACCTCAAGCATCCACCATGTCTACCAGATCAGCAAAGCGCAGCGCACCCAGCGATTTCGACGGTGAACCGGTAAGTCAAAGATCATACCTCTCACACTCGATTGATCATGAAGCTGACAGTCGCAGGAGCACCGCAACAAGATGCCGCGCACCGGCGATTTCGTGCCCGCCCTCACCAGCCAGGTGAGCACATGGCCGCCGGCACCAGCACACTCTCCGAGCGATTTGCCGGAGAACGACGACGGCCACCTCGGCCCGGCGACTCGGTCAGCAAAGCGCAAGTCCGAGCAGCAGCAGAGTGCGGCGTCAAACCCGCTCCCCTCAAAGAGGGCCCGCGCCAGCGATGGCCAGTGGTTGTTGCCGACTTGTCGCGGAGGCTCGACCCGTCGGAGCCAGGTGGTCGCAGAGTCTGACGACGAGAGCGACCAGAACGCTCCAGAGGAAAGCCCAGCGACTCCCACGAGAGAGCCTGCGGCCGAGACCAGCGAGAGCAACGACGAAAGCGAGACCACGAGCAGCTCGCAGAAGCCCATCAAAGACACCGATGGCAGCGGCAGCAAGGACGCCGACAGCAGCGAGCCCATGAGTAGCTCGCGTAAGACTGACGACGACACCAGCAGCAACAACAATGACAGCAGCGGGCCCGCGAGTAGCCCGCGTAAGACTGTCGACAGCAGCGAGCCCATGAGTAGCTCGCGTAACACTGTCAACGGCACCGACAGCAGCTCTGACGAGACGACCGAGTCCGCAGAAAGCTCCGAGAAGGTCGCCAACGGTTCGAACAGCACGTCCGACACCGCACCAGACGCCACATCATCGGAGTCTGCGACAAGTGCAAACGAACAAAGCAGTGAAGAGGCCAGAAAAAAAGCCGCCAAAGTAAAGACCAGGTTGAGTCAGCGACCAGTGAGACACATTAGCGGTCTGCTGAACAACAGCAACCAATGTTTCGCCAACTCGGTCATACAATTCATTGATGCAGCACTCGATGGCCACGATGTGGACACAGTGCTAGGACCAGTCGAGAGTGTCGCTCCGTTCACCCCGCCACTTCTCCAAAAAAGCGATAGCTTCGGTGCGCCAAAGACACGTGGTGTGAAGAAGGGAGCAAAGGCACCAGAGTCGAAAATGAGCAAGGCGCGAACATTCATCCACGACCGCATCGAGAAGGTGCGGAAATCCAATAAGCTGAAAGAGCTGCGGGCTCTCAGTCCAAGAAAGCATCTCCGCGCATTGCTACATCGCATGCGGCAATATAAGACCAAGGCTCAGTCTGAGAAGGTCACTGGCTACCTCTTCCAACAGATCCTCGCATATGGAGAAGAAGGCGGATCCCGAGAGCACCTCGACGGCCGTGCGCAGGAGGACTGCTATGAGTACTTCGATGCATTAATTTCTGGCATCAAGTACAACTCCGGGGAAGACCCCACAGACGAGGAATCCGCAGAGAAGCCAGCCATCATTGACAGCCTCTTTGAGTTAAAGAGCGAGACAGCATCATTGTGCAGTAACGAGTCCTGCAACCACAAAGGCGCCGTGCAGGAGGAGACCAGCAGCGCCTACACGATATGCGCACCTGGGGAAAAAGCAACATTAGAGGATCTTTTGGAGAAGTCGAATGTAAGCCAACTAGACCTGCCGTGCCCGAAATGCGGCGGAAAGCTCCAACGCGTGACCGAATTTACGGAAATAGCCGACAACTTTGTTCTGCACATTAATCGTGTGGCCAAAGACGGGTGGACGAAGATAAAGACAGCCATCGAACTGCCGTTCCAACCGATCAAGCTCTGTGGCAGAGAGTATGTGCTGAACGCCATCATCAGACACAAAGGAAATTCAGTGCAGGCTGGGCACTACACCATTTACCGCAAAAGAAGCCGCGACTGGAACACCGAGGCTCAGGGAAACTCTTCGTGGTACCACATCGACGACGAAGAGGTTTCCGCGATCAATCCGAAAGATATCAAAGACCATGGCAGAAATGGCCAGAGTGCCATGTTGCTGTTTAAAACGGTCGAGTCGATGTCATAATCGTGGTGCAAAAGAGTCCGAGTCCAAGTCTAATTGGCGAACGCGCTAGAAACATCTTGAGAAGAAAGCGGCTCTACAGTCGACAGAGAAGCCCTTTTGTGGTCCGAGTATGAGCATTGTGCCTGTTCGGCTCGCCTGCGAGGTAGTAACTCAGTTACAGCCCGGGTCCGCCACGGGTGCTTTGTGACATGCAAGGATTCTTGAAGTGGCCAATCATTTCAACTCAAGAAGCGGCACTAGAATAAGGGGATTTCTGCGCGCAACGTTCATTCACAGCAAGGGTCTCTCTGGCGAGTTCCAAGAGGAGTGTTGGCCCCGGGGTTACTACTGCTGTCCTGTCTTCTTTGTCTGGTTTTAAATTGGTGTCGGGCGTTCTGGGTCTTGGTCAGGGAATGGGTGGGAGGCTTAGGGAGTGAAGGTCACTGGATGGCGGATGGCACAAAAGGGGCACATCTGTTGTTCTGCAAGGTCTACGTGTCTCAAATGCATAGATAATGAGGTTTCGAAGAATACAAAGACTCACAGCTGTTGTCCCGCAAGGCATAGGGATTTCTGCGCACAACGTTCATTCACAGCGAAGGTCTCCCTGGCGAGTTCCAAGACGAGTGTTGGCGCCATATGAAGTGACCTGAACTTCCGCCAAACCGCAGGAGACCGCGGTTTAATTTTTAAATTTTCAGCGACCAGAATGGCCGCATGCACTTGTGGACTGGAGAATTCGGATCGAGCACCTGTAGGTTGACATCTGTCATCTTCTCCCCACGTCGCCATGGGCGCAAAGACGGACCCAGAACGCGAAGGCGACTCCACCAGAGTGTGATCAGATACTCTCGAGTATGAACGTCGTTGTAGATCTCCATCGTAGCTTTGAGACACATTTCCGGGACTTTCTTAACATTGCTCACCTGTGAATTGTTGTCTTTGAACGTGTCTTGATCAGAGAGTAAAATCAGTTCACCGGTATGGCCATGTATGCGGAGGATGAACTCTCCTGGCAACACTGATGTCGGGGTGGGCGAAGGTGTAGTGGCGAAGAGACCGTCCATGGTTTTAGACAGTGCGCTCTTAGCATTCCTGTACCGGGTAAACGAGCGAGCCTTGGTTACCAAGGAGTCATGAAAGCCATTCGAAATCATCGCGCGCATGATGGTATCGGGAGTGTTGTTCCTTTTGCAGACCACCGTGAACCCCTCAATGTCGACGAGGTATGTCACCAGAACATCGAGATCGTTGAACAAGAAGTTGAGCTCGTGGAGCTGCTCCCATTCGGGCAGTGGAGAGATTGCGTGAGCGAGCGCGCTGCCAGAGAGATGTTCGAATCGTCGCACGCGTGTTGCTGGGTTCATTGCCATATATAGAGTCAGCGTGTGTCTGAGACTGCATTGAGACTGCAGTGGCTCGCACTTACTGTACCGGAAACGCGCCACGTTCCATGTTGACCAAGGCTTGTGTGCGCGTGTGACCATGGGATGCTCGGGTACAGTTCGAACCTCGATCGAAGAGGTAGGTGCATGGGAGGATGGTTGCACAGACCCTGGGTATGTCGGCACGCGTGTCGGCACGAGATCTGCTGCTTGGCTCGCGACCGTGTGCGTGTCGTCATCTGACGTGAGGTCCACGGGTTTCCTCCTCTTCGTGTGCTTCAAGAGGAGCCTCGTGTCATTATCGCCCGAACTCTTTCCCTGCAGTTGGCCGGCGATGTTCTGGCCGGCGATGTTCTGGCCGGCGATGTTCTGATTGGTGAAGTTCTGGCTGGTGAAGTTCTGGTTGGCAGGCATTTGCACAGAGATGTGCCAAGTGGTAGGTGGCTGCATAGAGCTGCTGTTCGGTGGTGTTGCAGGCAGCTGCAGGGAGAGGTGCAGTGTAGAGGCGGCCAGCGGTTGGGTAGATGCGGCAGGCGATTGAGTAGATTCGGCAGGCGGTTGAGTAGATTCGGCAGGCGGTTGTGTTAGACGTCCCAATGCTGTAGAGATGTCTGGTGAAACGGGGAATTCCATGGAGTCCGGTGTCGTTAGAGGAGTGCTGGCGGCGTGCTAGCGGCGGCGGCGGCGGTGGCGGGGCTCAAAGTACTTGTTGGCAGCTACAGTAGCATCCCAATGGCTCTGTTGGAGGAGCGGGAGCGATGTCGTGTCATCCACGTTGAGGAAGTCGTTCAGTTCGAGCAAAATGGTGAGCTGTTCTTTGGTGAGCTGTTTTTTGGTGAGCTGTTCCTCGGTGGGCTGTGCCTCGTTGAGCTCTTCCATGATCGTAGCAGGCGGCGGAGAAGTTGCATGGTTGCTCGGCTCCTGTTTCATGGGACGCTGTTCCTCGGTGAGCTCTCCCACGATCGTAGCAGGCGGCGGAGAAGTTGCATGGTTGCTCGGCTCTTGTTTCACGGAGCGCTGGTTTTTGGCTTGGTCGGAGAACGTCTTCTTGATGAGAGGTTACCGTTCGTCATGTCTGTGTGCCGGGGCACGCCGCTTTGGTGGAGGGGCCATGGCTGAATGTGTGAGCGAGAATTATGAGGCGTGGACGGGAGTATGGCGTGGCGTGTATCTTATAGTATAGAAGGCAACTTGTGGAATGAGGGCTCAGTTGGAAGGCTGACGGCGTTGGTTTGGTAGCGTTATGACCACCAGAAGGAGGAGCGATTTGGTGCTGTCCGGCAGGAACATTAGAGTCGTGTGCACTCCTTTCGACCAGGGGCCCGATATTGAGAGACCTCGCACATGACAGATGTAGCTTCGTCTTATTGCCTCTTCAGCACTCTGCTACCTCACAACTCAGCTCTTAGCCTCATTGCAACCAACCTATGAAGTCTTAGGTCAGGGGAAGGGTGGGAGGCTCTAGAGAATCAAGGTCACTGGATAGCGGAAGGCACGAAAGGGGCACAGCTGCTGTTCTGCAAGATCTATCGCGTGTCCTACACGCATGGGTGATTAGTTTCGAGACAGATAGAAAGACTCACAGCTGCTCCCGTAAGGCATAGCGCGTGGTCAAGAGGGCAAACGATGGGCGAGAACGACCAGCTGCACAGATAGTGGCAGAGCTGTGATACAAGCTAGCCCAGGGAGAGAAGAATCGAACTATGACTTGAAAGCGTAATCATCGCAATTCGTTCACAGAGCACTGTTGACCTTTCCATGTCGCCATTGTACGGTGTGTGTGCGAGCTGTAGTCGGTACGTTTCGATCTCCTTGGCCGAGCTTCGCCCGAGAATCACGTGCTCACGCGCTGAAGGCGTGTTCCACCTTCTGCGCCTCTACGGCTCTACACCAGAATGTCATCTCAAACATGACATCTTCAAGCCATGTTGAACCATGAGCGACATCTTACAAGGACTGAACAGTGCACAGCGCACCGCTGTGACTTCCGAAGCTGAAGTACTGCAAGTACTTGCGCCACCCGGCTCCGGCAAGACAAAGACTCTCACATCACGCGTCGCGTATCTCGTACGCGAGAGGCAGTTCAAACCATGGAACATTATCGTCTGCACATTCACCGTCAAAGCGGCACGGGAGATGCAAGAGCGCATTCGTGCGTTTGTGGGCGAACAATTCGAAAAAAAGCTCAGAGTCGGCACATTCCACAAGATTTCTCTGATCTACCTTCGTCGATATGGAAAATTGGTAGGAATCGCCGACAACTTCGGAGTTGCAGATACCAACGACTCAATGCGGATGATTGGCCGCATCATTAAGCAGAACAAATTTACTCTGGAACCTAAAGCTGCACGCGAACGGATCTCTCGAAGCAAAGCGAACGGCATCGACAATGAGCAGTTCTCATTATCACTACACCAAGCCTCGCAGAAACGGAGTAGTAGCAGTGGAGCTGCCCAGAATATCGCAGCGGAGAAGCAGGAGTTTGCAGAAATCTTCAACCTGTACCAAGAACAGCTCGACAAATGCAATCTCCTCGACTTCGACGACATCCTGTTACGCTGCGTCAAGCTTCTTCGCACACATCCGGAGTGTGTCGCAAACATCGAAGCCGTGCTTGTAGATGAATTCCAGGACACGAACGGGGTCCAGTATGAGCTGATGAGCTTGTTCGCCCAAAGCCGGAGCTTCATCACCATTGTTGGCGATCCTGATCAGAGCATTTATGGTTGGCGCTCTGCCGACATTAAGAACCTGGGACGAATGAAGACGCAGTGGCGAGATACGCTTACTGTGAATCTGGAGGAGAATTATCGATCGTCAGGCTCGATCTTGCGTGCTGCGCAGAAAGTGATTGAGCAGGACGAGACCCGCCCACCAAAGCAACTGCAGGCAACGCATTCGGCTGGCCAGCGTCCGATCTTGCGAAAGCTGCCTGATGCTAAAGCAGAAGCTGACTGGATCATTACTGAGATCAAGCGTCTTATTGCATTGAGCGGAAACATGCTGAATCTCAACGACTTCGCTATCTTGCTTCGCACAGCATCGCTTTCTCGGAACATCGAGGCCGCTTTTGGCAAGACTGGCGTGGCTTATCGCATGATAGGTGGCAAGAAGTTTTTTGATCGTGTGGAGATCAAGTTACTTGTCGACTACTTGCGTGTGATAGATTCACCGGCACACAGCGAGGCTGTTGAGCGGATCATCAACGAGCCTTCTCGTCGTATTGGCGAGAAAACGGTCGAGAATCTACAGAAAGAAGCCCAGAGCAACGGCCAAACTTTGTGGGAATTGACGCGCAAGATCGCCCAAGGTCAGTGCAGGTACACGACCAAGTTGTCGGCTCCAGCTATGAAGGGCATCGAACAATTCTACGATGTGATCGCAAGTGGCAGGAAGAAGATTGAGAAGGACCCGACAGCACTGGTAGATCTCATCAACTTCATCATCAACAAGACCACTTTCCAGAATTATCTGAAGCAAAAATACCCCGAGGATCACGAAGGGCGTTGGGCAAACGTGGAAGAGCTTATCGCTCAAGCAACAGATGCAGCCAACCAGCCGGTAGAGCGACTGAACCTAGACGACGAAGCGTTGCCTCCTGTTGAAGGCACCGAGTTGAAGGAGGAATCGCCATTGACAGCTTTCTTGGCCAATGTTGCCCTGTCGGCGGCAACCGATCAAAAGGAAGAAGATGGCGAGCAAGCGCCTCAAGCAACCATCTCAACCCTACATGCTGCAAAAGGTCTCGAATGGCCTGTCGTCTTCATACCAGCATGTTACAAAGGATCCATCCCACATTCGCGTGCCGAGGATAACGACGAGGAGCGACGTTTGCTATACGTCGGCATGACCAGGGCGCAAGTCGTCTTGAATATGTCGTTCCCGGTCAAAGGCAATGCTCAGAACGAAGGACCTGAGCTGTCACCATTCCTGTCAGAGCCGGGAATGAGCAATTACTTCGAGGAACATGGCCCGAGCATCTCAGACAGAGACGTTCGGGCTCTGGCTATCACCCTGCGGCGCGACCAACCCACAGCCGATGCGATTGCCAAGGGTAAAAAATCCCTCGAACGTGACGAGGACAATTATTGGCCGCTGACCGGTGAGGTGCCTCCCGAAGAATGGGCAAAGCGCACCAACGGACAAGCGGATGACTCTGCAGCAGTGTATGGTAACACCAGATCTGCATCTTGGGTCAATGGCTCAGTCACAATGCAATCTGAAGGCTTGTGTGCGGGCGCTGCTTCATTCACTACTGGATTTGTCAGTGTCAAGTCAAAGTTCGGCGAGATTGCGCAACAACGAGAGGAGGAGATTCGTCTGCGCGCATTGGACAAGCGAGCTGCGGAACAAAGCAAGATCGTCCAAGACAAGGCACCCAAAGGTGCAAAAAGACAGATCGAGGGCCAGGGTACCATCTCGAGCTTCTTCGGGAAGAAGCCCAGAACGGGTGATGCGCCTGTTCCAGTGAGCCAGGGCACGCAACAACCACCAACGGCCTCCATCTTCAGAACACCATCAGCGCCGCTGCGCGATGTCTCTAACATCAACAAACCTCGCGATTCTCATGATACCTTATCGAAGCCCCTTTCGACATTGCAACACAGGGTTCGTGCAGCGCCGTCCCAGCGGAGACCGCTTGCGCACTCGACCTCGGACCCGACAGTCAGGACGGATAACGGCTACGTCTTTCTATCGAGTCCGCCACCTCAGCCTGAAGAAGAAGACGATCCCGAGCCTGCGAAAGTTGAGCCTCCCAAGGCCTCCACTTCTTACACGTCGTCCTTCAAACCAGCATCGACATTTCACTCGACATCGATGAACAGCATACCGCCCCAGCGTAGGACTTTGGGACTCGGCAAAATGAAACCTTGGAGTGCTCGTGGAGGCAAAAGTTGATGTGCTCCGTTATCTATTAGATATGGTATCATGTATAACTCGTCATTACATCTTATTGTACTCATGACACATTCAATTCTCCTCGCTGGCAGGCCTTTGGCTGTGTACCACGTGAGACCCTTCCTCTCGTCCTCTCGCATCGTCCTCTCCCAATACCTCGTCAAGGCTTTCCAATCCGTGCCCAAAGCTCTTCACCAAAGAATCAACATCACCACTGTTCTGTTTGCCAGTGGATCTTTTTGGCGCAGTCGCTTCTTTGCCCGACACCCTGAGCATCAACCCCCTGTCCGCCCCACCCTGCTTGTTATCAGACCGCCCAGGAGCTTGCCAAACCTCCGTCCGCAAAGCTTGCCAGTCAGGACTCAAGCTCGAGATCCCAAGCACAGTCCGCCCGTCGTAGTCCATGTCAATGACAGCCACTCTCTCTTCCACGCCCTCGGCATCTTGTAGAGTGTTGTCTTCCTTGTCTATTGCTCGCAGCGCAGCCGATGTGAGGATCCCTTGGTCTTCATCATCGGAGAAGACATAGTGTACCTCAGGATGGTGGTACTCGCCCGTCACAGGATCCTCAACGAGCGCGAAGAAAGGTTTGAAGTCTGGCGGCGGTGCTGGGGTGTAGTCTTCGGTGGTGGGCTCGTGGGTTCGGGTGTCCCAGGCGGCGAGACTGGGTGCTAGGTCGGATTGTCTGGTTGTGCGTTGGCTGCTGGCTGCTAGAAACTTGTCAGTATATTGTGTTTGTTAATTGGTTGACGCTGTTTGCTATGCTCACCACCTCCACTTAGCTCGCCGGCCTCTTCGGCGGCGTGGATGCCCTGGCTGGGCTGCGTTATCGGAACGATGACATTTTGAGTGGAAGCTACATTTCCACTGTCGGAGGTATCGCGTGTTGGCTCTTGTGAGGCTGTAGACATGCTACATGTCTTTGTTGATGTCGGGATATGGAATGTCAAGTGCTAGTGGAACATGGTGGACGATGATCGGCAACTCGTGAATAGAGCCAGGGTCTCGGCGACGTCGGCACTCGCTTGAATGCTGAACCGATGAGGCAGGTGGTGGCGTGATCGACCGCGCGCGTTATCTATAGAGGCCCACCTTTAGCATTACTAAAAATCTCCTAGCATCCGGACATTTCGGCTGGGAAGATGGCTTGCTACTATACACTCCATTGCCGCCAAATCGTGAGTGCTTGGTGAGATTGAGCGTGTGTCGAACATGCCGCCGAACAATGAATCCCAGCCCAATGGGCACGCCACCGAACGGAGTCCATTGCTGTCTCGAGACGAATCTGGAGTCAACACAGACCTACCAAATGGAAATGGCAGTGCCAATGGATCGCAAAAGGCTGGCAATGGAACTTTCCCTTCGCCCAATGGTGCCGCCGACAGCCCCGACTTGGACGCCGATGGAGAGCCTCTCGAGCGACAGGATAGCATCGAGGGCCGCAATGAAGGTCTTCCTGAAGTCAAGGCGCGCATGAAATACATCTTCCCAGCCATTGCAATTGGCGTGTTCCTCTCAGCTGCGGACCAGACCATCATTGTATCTTCTTCAGGCAAGATCGGTTCCGAATTGGATTCATTAAGTCTGGTATCTTGGATTGCCACAGCATATTTCTTGACTCTCACTTCTTTCCAGCCATTGTACGGCAAGCTCTCAGACATCTTTGGCCGCAAGCCATGCCTGCTCTTTGGATATATGGTCTTCGGTCTTGGCTGTCTGTTCTGTGGCCTGGCGCAGAACATGAGCCAACTTATCGCGGCTCGAGCTTTCAGTGGCATTGGAGGTGGAGGCATGACTACGGTGGTTTCCATCTTGCTGTCTGACACTGTGCCTCTGCGGGAGAGAGGCAAGTGGCAAGGTTACGTCAACATCATCTATGCGACTGGTGCATCGACAGGCGCACCACTGGGAGGCATCCTCGCCGATTCTATTGGTTGGAGATGGGCTTTCCTCCTACAAGCGCCACTCTGTCTTGCTGCTTTCGTTGCTGTAAGCCTAGTGCTGAAGCTTCCCAAGGTCGAGAGTAGCCACTGGAAGACTCAACTTAAACGCATCGACTTTCTTGGTGCTGCAATTCTCATTGGTGCGGTGTTCACCTTGCTCCTTGGCCTCGACCGAGGTAGTAATATCAGCTGGAGCGATAAGACAGCCTTCATCCCTCTGAGTATCTCCCTGCCCCTGTTCATTATCTTTGTTTTGGTCGAGATGAAGGTAGCAGGGGAGCCTTTCGCACCGGGCCATATCATTTTCCATCGCTCGCTCTTCGCATGCTACCTATGCAACTTCTTCTCTTTCTCTGGCTGGCTTGCTGCTCTCTTCTACCTTCCTCTATATTTCCAAGCCGTCGACAATGTCACAGCAACGGGAGCTGGCCTGCGCTTGATCCCATCGATCTTGTGCGGTGTTTCCGGCAGCCTCTTCGGTGGCATCTATATGCAGAAGACTGGCCGTTATTTCTGGCTCACAGTCATCGCCTACAGCGGCCTCACTCTTGGCCTAACCGCCATCTTCCTTTGCTCAGGAGTTGTGTTCGATAGCACAATCGGCATCATCATCGGCATGTGCGTCTGCGGCTTCGGCAACGGCATTGGCGTTACTTCAACCCTGATCGGTCTCATTGCCAACGCCTCGAAAGACGATCAGGCCATCGCTACTGCTTGCAGCTACCTCTTCCGCAGCTTAGGCAGTGTCTTCGGCGTAGCCATGAGTGCCACCGTCGCGAACTCCGCCCTGCGCAAGAACCTCACTGAGAAATTGCCTACGCTTGGCCTACCAGAGGAAGAAGCCCTTGAGATCGCTGAGCGCGTCAGGCAGAGTCTCGCGTACTTGAGGGAGCTGAAGCCTGCCGTGAGGCAAGTCGTCGCCGATTGCTTTGCTGGAAGCACTTCGGCCGCGTTTGGCTTACAGATCGGCCTTGTTGCTGGTGCGGCTGCAAGTGCGTGGCTGATCAAGGAGAAGGCGCTGAGCAGATGATGGAGGGAAGACTGATGGTGGCGGTCTTTTCGACCGCCAGTTGTATCATAACACGCTCAGCGAGCGCGTGCACGCGCTGCCGTCAACGAGCGAATTGCTGAACAAGAAGGACATATTTGATGTCCAAAAATAGATTTGTGTATCAACGCCACTAGACTTTCCTGAACAGCTCACCACTTCATCAACGCGAGCAGCGTATTTCTACCAGCAGCCTTCTCGTGCGCGCGCGCGCGTGTGTGTGTGCGTGCGTGTCTTGAACAAAGCCCCAAAATTCTGATCCAAAGGTCTGATACGGGGAGCATTCCGTCGATTGCGCCACATTCCTGCGCCGCGCGAACAAAGGGCATTGTTCACGATCTGACAGCTGTGTACCAAAACCGGCTTGACGGTAGGGACCGAATACCCGCTGATAGTACAGCCGTAAGGCTACTCGCTGCGTGCGGAAACACGGGACATAGAGGTGTAGAAGTCTAGATCTTGTGTGGTTGGATGTGTGAAGAGGATGTCTGCTTTATGTCTCTAGTTTCTCTCTTGTGTCTTCAACTTTCTACGATCTATTCTCATAATGCGACGGACATATCACTAATCACTCTTCAATTCTCAATACCGCAATGTCAAGCTACAAGAAAATCACTGTGGGCCAGGATGCGCCTGCATTCGAATGCAAGGCCGTCGTTGATGGTCGCATCAAAGGTATTGCACATCCGTAAAGCTTCGATTCTTGATTCGCATTGCCGTTTACTGACGACATGGACAGAAATCTCGCTGTCGGCCTACACCCAAGCCAACCACTGGCTTATCCTGATCTTCTTCCCCAAAGCATGGTCCTTCATCTGTCCCACGGAAGTCCGCGCCTTCAGCGCTCGCCTCCAGGAGTTCTTGTACAGCCGCTCTTGTGCCGTTGCTTTTGCCAGTACCGACTCCGAGTTCTGCCTCAGGGCCTGGAATGCTGCTTCTGACATGGAAGGTGGCTTGGGAGGCGTCCATGTGCCCTTGATCAGCGATTGCAACCACAAGCTGAGCCGCGACTACGGCGTCTTGATCGAAGACGAAGGCGTAGCAGAGCGAGCGCTTTTCATCATCGACCCCAAGGGCAAGATCCGCTCCATGACGATCAACGATGCGGACGTTGGCCGCTCCGTAGACGAGGCGCAGCGCATTCTTGACGCTTTGGTCTTCAAGGACGAGTTCGGCGAGGGCTGCCCGGTCGACTGGAAGAAGGGCGACAAGGGCATTGATATCGCTGCGAAGAGCAAAGTCGAAGGCCCGATCGAAGTCCGCAAGAGCTGGGTCGAGTGGGCGAGGCCGAAGCTCGCCCGCACATGGTCTGGTGCTAGCCACACGAGTTCCAAGTCGATGAGCAATATTCCATCCCATGGACCAATCCGGTACAACAGCAGTGGCGATCTTCTTGGTCTGTCGGCGTCTCATGCTACACCTCCACGAAGCAGCGGAAGCCCTGTCTCTTCGTCGAACCCGGCGAGTGTTGCAAGACCAAATGCGCAGAGCCCGGTCTTCAGCCCGACCAACGACTCGGGGAGGATGGAGACTCAGATGACGCAGGCGATGATGCAGCAACAGCTTGACAACATGCAAGCTGCATTGACGAACCAGAAGTTGGGACACGATATTGGCCTTGCTAGTTAGATCATCGAGTGCTTTGCACATGTATGATCGCAATGATGAAGTGATTATGATCGAGTGCTGCGAGCAATATTTCCAATATTGCTAGCCTGTATGAGTGAACGGCCAGGAGAATAGCAGCGATATGCAGTGTGTAGATTCAGTCCATCATTTGGCAAAATCGAAATAATCATCATCATTCGGTCCCATGCCTCTCCAGATTCCATCTCCAGTACACAGATCTCTGTTGGCCTGTGGCATCTGCATCTTAGCAAGCTCGTTCGTATTTGTTAGAAACTGCATAAGAAGGCCAGCCTCTGCGTGCCAAGAGACATGACAGTGGAACGCCCATTGGCCAGGATTGTCCGTTATGATGCGTAGCAGGATCCAGCCATAACCCTCGACTGACGCAGTGTCGCGGCGAAGTGGGTTGGAAAAATCGATTGTGTCGTATAGCGGAGACAGGCTCTCACGACTGATCTCTGCGCCGACGCTTGTGAGAGGTGGTTGCCCGTGACCCTGCGCCAGCACGAAGAATTTGTAGCCATGGAGATGATAAGGATGAGCGCCGTCATCAAAGTTGGAGACTAGTATGTCTATTGTCTGCACACCCGTAGTCTGAATGACGAATTCTTTATCAGCTTTAAATGCTTGGTCGTTGACAAAAGCAGCGCTGGTGCCTCCTTTAGACGCAATCGGCTCTGCAAAGCTGATATTGCCACCACCCAGCCCATCGATAGATCGCTGTAGAGTCGGAGCTGTGGGATTGCCTCGCCAAGAAGAGCCATTGAAGAAGCCTCGACTCAAACGGTAAGCGCCTATTTCGAAGTTCGATCGTAGGTAAAATACAGCATCAGGCTCAGGAGAGACCGCGATCTCATTGACTGGCACGAGTTCTGTGGTGTTCATATCCTTGCAGTCCTGAGCAAGCTGTTCCGACCAGTCAAGTGATTGTGGTACATTGTGCGTATCATCGTCATAACTGACTTTAGCAAGCACATCCGGCTGCATAGTCTTAGGAGCACCAGTGAAGCAATTTGTGATCATCCGGGCTCTCATCCAGAAACTGCTTGCCGAAGAGACATTGCTGTCGATAATGACGCTGTATCTCTGTGCTGGGCTGATATTTAGGCGATGGTAGCTCATAGGCTGCACATCAGTTCCGTCCACTTCAGTCACTTGCAAGTGATGCTCGTCCAGCTGAACGGAGAACTCCGCAAAAGCTCCCACGTTGATGAAGCGAAGTCGGTGGCTTTTGTTGCGTTCGAGTACCATACTGGCAAGTCCCACATTTGAGGTGGTGTTGTCACAGTGCGACGATGGATACACATCGCAGTTGCGGATATTCTTCCCGTTGATAAGCCCACTCTCTGGCACTGGCTCTGCGTTTTCCATGTCAGGCATAAGGTACTGCCACAGCAAAGCCGATGAGAGATCGTGATAATGATCCGAAAGGAGGATGACACGGTCGGTGTCATAAGGAAGCTTCTGTAGCCTTTTCTCGTCTCTCGAATGTATGATCAATGGGCCATGCATACCGTCCGAAGACTGGAGGCCCTGGTGACCATGCCACCAGTACGTCCCAGACTGCCCTGTCACAGTGAACTCATAGGTGAAAGAAGCGCCAGGTCCAATTGGGCATTGTGTGACACCAACAGTTCCATCCATGTGAGGCGAACCAGATTGGTAGATGCCATGCCAGTGTATAGCAGTAGCATTGGAGGCTTGATTGTTGACATGCACGACAATCGTGTCGCCTTCATTGGCCTCGATACAAGGCCCAGGATACATGTTGTTCACGAGTATCATGGGCCTGAAGATGCCATCCGGGTTGTGCACATGGTCACGGACTGACCATGTGAACTCCCTCCGTTGTGGTGGCGCAAGATAATCCCAGTTGGGGTCGAGAATGTAGTCATTGGTTTGGATGACAGAAGGATTACTCTGGTGACCGCTCTGTTGCCGATGGTATATTCTGAACCATGCAGTGGCAGTAGCTAGACATGCGGCGATGACTGCAAAAGTGGTCAAACACCAGAAGACTCGCCGGCGTGTCCTCGAAATAGCCTGTACGGATGCTTGGTCTTCTGCATCCTTGGTAAAGCTTTCCAAGAGCCCTCGTTCTTGGTCATCTGTCGTGGCAGATGGCTCAATTTCGAGTGAAGACTTCTCGGATGGAGCGTTGTCTTCGTCTTCATGGAGTTGATGCATGGTATTTTGGCTGGAGTCCAAAACGAAGAGCTAGACACAAGGTACCTTAATCGCGCCCCCGAAGAATTAGAAAGCTAGCAGCTCTGCCTTGCGCGCCGATCCAAGCCAAAGGGTTTCCAGATGATGGCGAGCACGTGGGCAGTCGTGCTGGAACGCACAATCGTTCGCGAAGGCAGTCTTCTTGCCACAGAGGGCGGACTCGACGGAGCGTGATCGCCGGTCATGTTTCCCGCCTTCCTCTTTTGTCCGACTAAGTGGCCGTCGTTGAGAAGCTGCACCTTGCCGACGCGTGAACAAGGTGCCTTCGTTGCAGGTGGTGCTATTGCCGGGTAGAGCCGTTCATCTGTCTCGTCCAATCATGCTGTCTGCCTTGGCATCGTGGGCGTTTCTCCCCAGGCCATCCTCGCCCGCGCTGTTCGCCCTACACCACCCGCTCGATGCAGGGAAATGTGATTTGCTATCACCACTTTGTCTTAGACTTCGGCCGCTTCGAGTGGCCCAGAAGCTTGCTGCCGCCTTAGCCTTGCTTAACATGCGAGGGTAAAGGCTTCGTACCGACACAGACCCTGGCCTGCCTTGCACGTGGGCTCTTTCGAGAGCTGTGTTAGGCCTTCCTACCAATCATCACCGTCGAGATGCTGACCACTGACTTTTCGAAGACCCGGGTGTCCGGCATCGCTTGATGGGCCTTCTTTATGGAGTATCAAGCATGCGTTCGGGTTCACGGTGGCGTCTCGGTCCTCATGACGGAAACGTGGCTAGGGTGCCGTCAAGGTATTTGTTATATATCTCACATGCTGTCTTGTATGCCGGCTGGAGAAATTCAACTTCCACCACACACTCGTTTCCTGGACCAAGTTGTGCCTTGCCTATTTCAGCATGCACGTTCTCACTATCGGCGCTCTCGCCATTGCAGGCGCTGCAGCACAAGCCGACATCTACACAGCAACGAAGAGTGCTGATGTGGCCGCTGCCAAAGCTACAGCAAAGACAGCTCAACCGACTTCTCATATTCCAGGCAAGGTACATCGAATCGATAGACCATACTGAGAGCAGCAGATGGCTAACGACTTACAACAGGTCTTCGATCGATTTGTGACAATCTGGCTCGAGAACACCGACTATGACAATGCGTTCGGCGACCCAAATCTGCAATGGCTTGCGTCCCAAGGCATCAGTGTTCACAACTACTTCGGCGTGACACACCCTTCCATGCCCAACTACATTGCATCCATTGGCGGAGACACATTCGGATGTGACAACGATGACTTCAAGCAAATTCCTGCCAATGTCTCAAGTATTGTCGATTTGCTTGATGATAAGGGTATCTCCTGGAGTACCTACCAGGAAGACATGCCTTACTCCGGCTTCGAGGGCAAGGGCTACGTCAACCAGACGACCAAGGCCAACGACTATGTCAGGAAGCACCATCCCACCATCATTTACGACGGCAACACTACCCCAGAGCGTCTTGCCAACCAGAAGAACATCTCCATGACCAACAAGGATGCCTCCATGTTCCACAAGGACTTGGCTGAGGGCAAGCTGCCTCAGTGGATGTTTATCACACCCAACATGGTAAGAATGATGTTCTGCATATTGTAACACGAGTACTTTGCTGATGAGAACTTAGACAAGCGATGGCCATGACACTTCTGTTACTGTTGCTGGAAAGTGGTGCCGTGACTTCCTTGAGCCTCTAATCAACGACAAGAAGTCCAGCTTCTGGAGCCGCACTCTGGTTCTCATCACATTCGACGAGACCGAGACTTACTCCAAGAGCAACCGCGTCTTCAGCTTGATTCTCGGCGATGCAGTGCCTAAGTCGCTCGTCGGCACCGCTGATTCCAACTACTACAACCACTACTCCGAGATTGCCACCGTCGAGGCCAACTGGGACTTGCACACTCTCGGCCGCTTTGATGTCCAAGCCAATGTCTTTGACTTTGTCGGCAAGAAGACTGGTGACCACATCCGTCCGTGGGACGCAGCAACTGGCAGCAACCCTTCAATCTTCTTCAACTCCAGCTACGCCGGACCTCTCAACGAGAACTTTGAGACTGCTCCGTACCCGGCTCCGAACGTTGACCTTAAGTCCCGTCATTCCGGTAGGACTGTTCTGCCGTCGATCGTGGAGAAGTGGGGTGGCAAAAAGGCGCCTGCTGCTCCCAAGCCTGGCCAGGGTGCTCCCAAGCCAGGCAAAGATGCTCCTTACTACGGCCCTGGTATCGAGATTCCTGACGGCCAGCATCCTCCAGCAGGCTATGCTTACAATGACGCGCAGAACTAGATTTCATAGCGTTGTAGATAGTTGTTAGATCGATTTGGCGAACATATAGAGATCGCGTGAGAATGCCAAAAGTTTCACTCAAAACACACGTCAGTGATCGTTGCCGCGTTGCTGTCAATTCGATCTCATAACTGGCAACCTCCTTCGTTTCACGCAAGCACCAGACTCAAGTTCAAATTCTGTCAATTAGATTGTTCGGCTATGTATTGATTCTCCAAAAGCGTATCTCGCGGGAGCGGGGACGATGGTGTGGTGGCAACAACGAAACCCACGGCGAACGATCGTCTGGTGCAGCCCACGTGCTACCGGTCGCGTACGCACGGCAAATATTGATGAAAAGGCTCTCGCGCCTCTTGATCCCATAGCTCACACTATTATCACTCTGCCATATCATAGCAAGCACTTCTCGCCATCATCCTCCCACCCTCTCAAAGTAACGCCCACAATGTCATTAGCCTTCTTCAAATCCGTTCTCTTCCCTCGATCATTCAGAACCCACTACACACCACTATCGCAACACAACTCGCATAGCAACCTAGAGCGCGGCGGCAAATCACAAGACTTCGACCCATCATACAACCACACAAACGAAAAAACACCCACCAGATCACAAACATTCACAACAAAGGTCAACCCGCGCACCATCGCCGACGCCACGATTGGACTATCAGATGGCCTGACTGTGCCTTTCGCCCTAACAGCCGGCTTGTCAACATTAGGCGACACCAATGTCGTGATCTACGGTGGCCTTGCTGAGCTCATGGCCGGATCGATCTCGATGGGGCTTGGAGGGTATCTGGGAGCTCGGAGCGAGGCAGCAGGATACCGGGCTGCGTTGTCTGAGACGAAAGACATCGCAGCGAATCACCCGGAGCGGGCTGTGGAGATTGTAAGCGATACGTTCGCGACTTACGACTTTTCTGCGGAAGCGATGAGTGATATCGCGAACAAGCTACTTGCTTGCCCGGACAGCATGGTGGATTTCTTGATGCGGTTCCATCATCAGCTGACACAGGATGATTACACGACTTCGAGGGCGCTAAAGTCTGGCCTGACGATATCTGCTGGGTACTTTTTTGGCGGTCTGATCCCATTATTGCCGTATCTGCTTTTTGCGAGCATGCAGACGGCCTTCGCGGGCAGCGTTATAGTCATGGTGCTCGCGCTGTTCGCATTCGGCTGGGTCAAGACGGCACTTCTGGCCGAGAGAGATCGCAGTGTGTGTCTCAGGAATGGTGTGCAGATGGTGGTGATGGGAAGTTTGGCTGCTGGGGCTGCAATGGGTTGCGTGAAAGCTGTTGGGGGGTGAAATACGAGATGCTGTCGAAAACGCCCGAATCAAATAATGTGCTTAATTTCATGCGCGGACTCTCATTGGCTTTCGAGGACATCCATATAAGTTGTGCTTCTCTGGAAGTTCGTATGTTGATTACCAGGAGATTGCTTACGAGGTCTTTCCATGGTGCAAGCGCGGATAGCCATCTTTCAACAATCGTTTGGGTTGAGAAAGGGCATCTATAGCTAACAGAAGAAAAATGTGCTGGAGAATGCAATCAAAGCACACATCCAGTATAAGACCATCTTGAAGGTGAAACTATAACATCAATATTGTGTGAGCCGGTCGAGAATATTCATGGCACCATTGTAAACACTAACCCTAGCCAGTATTTCTTGGAAAAGAGCTGTCACGTGATAAGAAATGCCGTGCAACAGTCCTCGATGTGAAGATAACGCGGTTTCTCTTTGAGCAATGCAAGCGACTTTTGCTCGAGCGGGAAATATGTCGTCTGAAGATGCTTCTCGACATTGGATGTTACCGAAGGCTATCTTCAACCAAAGGTTCTACGTTATCGATGCTGGCGATCCGCGTTAGATTGTGACGACTCTAATCGACGTGGAAGACTCGTAGTGTCCTAGGAGGCAGTCGCTGGCAGTCATGCTCACTGTACGTGTACGTTCAACATCGTGATGAAACTCTATGGTGAGCTTCCTAGGATAAGCGAAGTTGATCGTTCGGACATGCGTTCCGGTAGGAGTGCCTATCAGGCCTCTCTGAGGCACACCACAAGAGATATTCCTTGCCAAGTTAGCGGTAAGCACGGCGAAAGGCTTGCCAGAAACACGTTGATTGGGACTGCAACGGTAGTAGTTTGCGCGGCGCGCGACGCGTTTCGAGCCCGCTGCTTCCAATCTCTCGATCAGCGCAATTGGAGGACCTCACCCGAGCCTGGAGACGCTTTGCTGCGAATCGTTGTGAGGCAAACGAGAAAATGAGCGGGTCTTGCCTCCGTAAACCCCGTGGTGTCTCCACAAGTGAAGCAGATGGAGGTGGGTCATCGATTCTTCGGACTTGTCCAGAATAGGGAAGCCGAGAGGCTGCGGCTGAATGTTTTCGCTCGGAGGCTGGGAGTGAGACACTCGATTTCTGCTTCGCGAAGAGACTTCTATACCAAGATCCTGCGGATGTGACGGCTTCGACAATGGTTCAATGCAATTGGGTAACCCGCAGGGCTGATATATGCTTAGTGAAGCCACATGAGAACTTTCGGTAAAAGCGCCACGCGATAATCACTTTCGGCGGTGGTGGCCGAATTTCAAGCACTGAGTGCAGGCTTTGGAGTAGTGTGACATCATGGCGCGATCTTGTCTCGCTAAGACGTTTGCTGAGTCTCTCGGCGAGCTTGACATGTGGATGGGACAAGAGAGCTTGGAGTCGTCAAGAACTCGAAGAAGTCCACTTCAATGTCTTGGATATGAGTACCCATTACTCTGATGTGATCGTCACTTGAAACATTTCTATACTCACCTGAAGCTTCACAAGCGAATGCAATGGCCCGCAGAGCCTCAAACGCGATATTGTTAGGGTTGCCGATCTGCCTTCGTGTGCCGCCCTCCGATGTTGCGTCAATTCTGCTACCCGATGGAGGAAACCGACGCCACTCAAGGGAACGTGACATCAGGCCCGCCTTGACACCCCAGAGCCCGCCTCCAGACAGGTTGGAGATACTGGGGCGTCACATCTGTGTGGACGCTACACTCGTAATGGCCGCGGGCTGTGGAGACCTCTGCGTTCCTCCGGACGCTCTCGGGGCCATGATCTAATCGGCCAAGACATGAACACTGCTGTTGGTTGCCACATGGTTTGTGGAGGGAGGGTTTGGACCGGTCTTTGGACGGTGCACGTTGCTATTGCTGTTACATCGCAGGTCCTCTTATATGTCCGCCTCCGTCCCCCTCTTCCGGTCTCGTCTTCTGGTTTTACACCATCGAGATCTACTCTTCACACAATTTTGGGCACTCGCGAGGCTCAGTTACACCCATAATGTTGGGTATCAAGAAGTACTATGGCCTGAGGGGTGACAGCCTCAGCTATGCCATTTCGTTCATTGCTGGTCTAGATTTCTTGTATGCCAGAATACTCTTCCCAACCTCCATTGCATTTGACTAACACTATCCAGGCTATTTGGTTACGACCAAGGTGTCACTGGCGGTCTTCTGGATCTGCCCAGTTTCGTCAAATACTTCCCATCGATCGACACTTCTGATAATGCAGCCTCGTCACTTTCGCCCGCCACTAGATCGACATACCAGGGTATCGCAGTCGCCTCGTACAATTTGGGATGCTTCTGTGGCGCTGTATTCACCATTTTCGTGGGCAATACGCTCGGGCGCAAAAAGACCATCTTCATTGGATCGATAATCATGACCATTGGCGCTTTACTCCAGTGCACGTCCTACGACCTCCCGCAATGGATTGTCGGCAGACTGGTAACCGGATGGGGTAACGGAATGAACACGTCTACTGTGCCTATGTGGCAATCGGAGACTGCGAAGTCTCACCAGCGTGGCAAGCTTGTCATGATCGAAGGCATGCTCATCACTGCTGGTATCACCATTTCCTACTGGATCAATTATGGATTCGCATGGATTGGAGAGAACGAAGTCGCCTGGAGATTTCCCCTCGCCTTCCAGATCTTCTTCTGCCTTATCATCTTTGGCATGATCATGAACTTGCCCGAAAGTCCGCGTTGGCTTATCATGCAAGGCAAGGAAGAAGAGGCGCTCGAGGTCTTGGAATATGTCGCCGACAAGACGCGCGACGACCCCGTCATCATGACTGAGTTCGACGACGTAAAGCAAACTGTCATTGAGATGTCCAAGGGCTCATACCGCAGCTTGTTCGAGATGACCGACTACCGCGAGTTCCACCGTGTCATTCTGGCCTATACCAACCAGATGTTCCAGCAGATCTCGGGCATCAACCTGATTACTTACTACGCACCCACCTTGTATGCTGGAATTGGGCTTGGCCAGAACAACTACCCAAAATTGCTGGCTGCATGCAACGGTACCGAGTATTTGATGGCGGCGTTCATCCCCATATTTATCGTTGAAAAGGTTGGACGACGTCCTCTGATGTTGTTCGGTTCCGCGGGAATGGCTTTGTCCATGGCGGCACTCGCAATCTCGAACTACTTTGTCACCAAAGATCCAAACAACGTCAACACTCAGGCTGGAATCGCACAGGCTGTCTTTCTCTTCGTGTTCAACAGCTTTTTCGCTATCGGCTGGTAAGTCTTACTTGCTTAGGAACTACATCTGCGCGATGACACTAACACAATTCCCCAGGCTCGGCATGACTTGGCTATACCCAGCAGAGATTGTCCCTCTCAAGATTCGGGCTCCTACGAACGCGTTAGCGACCAGCGGAAACTGGATCTTTAACTTCATGGTAAGCTCAGATCACTGCGATGATACTATTATCAAGATCAATTACTGACTTCTCCAGGTTGTTATGATCACCCCGGTGGCCTTCGAGACCATCAGGTACCATACCTACACCATTTTCGCCGTCATCAACGCTGTCATCTTCCCTATCGTCTACTTCTTCTTCCCCGAGACCAGATACAGGTCTTTGGAGGAGATGGACATGATCTTCAAGAAGTCCACGAACGTTTTCAACGTCGTTCCGATTTCTATCAAGGAGCCGTTCATGTACGACAAGTACGGCAACAAGAAGCAAGAGTTCCTCGAGGCAGGCATGAACCGCCGCAATGGTTCTGTCGCCGCGCAGTTGGCGGCAAACGAGAAGAGCGAGAAGGCTGCGGGCAGAGATTCGAGCGGCGGCAACAGCGAAGAACGCAAGGAAATCATCTGAGCAAGTCGATTTGCGAGGACGCTACCGCTATGATGATTGGTTTTGGCAAGCCGAAGAGACTGCCATATACATAACGACTATACATATACCCAATTTCACGAACGTTAGTATCAGCATTGTTCAAACGGGGGGGAAAGAGACCTAAGTTCTGCCACTCTGAAGCGACGCCAATCATCTTAACGATTTGGGATGGTTGAAGTCGAACAAATTTACGGTCGATGAGCATAGATATGCTTTCAGCGTATCTGATGCGTGGTAAGCTACAATCGACAAAAATCGTTCCCAAGATCGTGTAGGCTCAGACTACCGTTGAGATGCCACTAAGTTCAAGTTGCAGCTCGCATGTGACATAACAGTCCTGTCTCATTCACTTCGAATAACAGCGATGCTTGCCATCGAGACACGACCGAAGGGGACTACTGAAGTGGCCAAAGCTGTAGGCAGATTCATGGGCAAAAGTGAAAAGGTCGTTCGTTACAATCACACCACCCGCACAAGCGGTTTTTGGAGCTGATTTTTAGCGAACCTTAACAAAGTTCGAAGACCATGGCCTTCAAACACCGGAAGATGCTGCCGATACTTGTGGCTTGATCGGTGGCGCCGTGGCGGCACCAATAAAGGGGACCCCTATTGGTAGATACTGGGGTACAACACGTGCGCTAATTTCTGTACAGCTGACGACACTTCGTTGCTAGTATCTCGATGGCAAGCGTAGCTGTTCATATGAAAACTTGACAATACCAGCGTACTAGGTGCCTGGGACGGAGCTTTAGGGTCATCTCAATGGCAGATCTATACCCATCGAAGCTACGCTGGTAGCCGTTGAGATCGCTGCAAGTGAACTCCAGTGCAACGACTTCATGGGGTACACACAAGAAAGTATTGTATCTAAGTTCTGCTTGCCTGCCCTTGGCAAAACGTTCTCCTCTCGCAGACGACTTGGCGCCTGGGGCCTCCAATGATGCCCTCTCTCGCCCTGCATACTATTGTTTGAAGACTGGTGTACGACTCGCCTTGCAAAGTTAACCTTGCCACGCGCGGAAGGGCTATTCCGTCTGCACAGCCTTCCATACCATGATGTTATTAGAGACTATCGTCGCACGTAACAGGACAGTCTTCAATGCTCTTTCATGCGCGAATGGTTGTTGCGCTCTCCTTCGACTGGTGGTCGCCCGACTTATATTGTATACCCTGGTCAAACGCAGATGCGACGTGTACACATTCAGAACACTGCTGCTAATCATTCAGCTGAACTTGCTCCGACAATCACCCTTCAAAGCTCATGATTGACGACTCTTGCAGATCAACCATTGACAGCATCAACGAGAAAAGATGGCGGGAGGATCCCTCTTCAAGAGCAAGGATGCCAAAGCGGACCCCAAAGAGATCTTCAACTTCAGGCTGCTGTTCCTGCTATGTGCCATTGCATGGGCGGGCATGTTCTATGGCTTCGACCAGGGCAACATTGGCGGTATCATGGAACTGCCTTCCTTCGAACGGTCCCTGGGACTGGAAAACGATACTCAGAAAGCAATCGACAATAAGAAAGGCAGCATCGCAGCCATGCTCGCAGCCGGTGGTAGTCTCGGCGCCCTCTTAGCTGCTCCCTCATCGGACTACCTCGGACGCAAGTGGTCATTATTCAGCGCCTGTGCTGTCTTCATCGTAGGCGCGGTCATGCAGATGTTACCAGACTACAAACTCCTCCTGACTGGCAGGTTCATCGGGGGTCTCGGTGTTGGAGCAACCTCTATGCTTGCGCCTCAGTTTTTGTCGGAGAATGCGCCTCGGAGTGTTCGTGGATCTATGGTCAGTGCTAGCCTGTTACCAAGACATGCGTGGTGCCCACTGATAGCGTGTAGGTATGCACATACAACCTTTGTATCATCGCCGCCTTGATGATCGCCTTTTTCATCAATTATGCAGTCTCACTCTGGCGCGGCGACAACATGGCAGATAATGAAAGACAATGGCAAACTGCAATGTCGATTCAGCTGATTCCAGCCGGCTGCATGTGCATCATGGTCCCATTCCTTCTGGAGACGCCCCGGTACCTGATGCGGATCGGAAAAAGAGAACAAGGTCTTGCAAATCTGTGCAAGTTGCGCAAATTACCGGCAGACCATCCTTACATCCAGCTTGAATACCAAGAGACCATCAATCAGATCGACGCCGAGCAGGAGATCCATGCTGGGAACAGCTACTTGCAGATTCTGAAGGATGTGTTCACCGACGCAAGAAACCTCCAGAGGTTCTTCCTAGGTACGTCCCGATCACTAGTGTATCCACGCACCGAAAGCTGACAAAAGTAGCTGTCATGCTCTTCCTGTTCCATAAATTGACTGGCACTGATTCTCTGAACTATTTCGCGCCGAGCATCTTTGAGATGATCGGCGTAGGCGACGGCGAGAGTCTGCTTACCACTGGAGTCTACGGCGTCGTCAAGTTCGTCACGACCATTTACTACGTTACTTACCTTGTCGAGCGTGTAGGACGGCGACTTCCTCTCATCGTTGGTGCGACCATCCAAGCTTCTTGCATGCTATATCTTGCCCTCTACATCCGGTTCGCCGGCGAGTCTGCAAGGAACAATGGTAAAACCCCTCCTGGCGGGATTGTAGGTGTTGTGGCGATATACCTCTACGCTTTCGGATGGTCTTTTGGCCACAGCGTGGCTTGCTATGTTGTTGCAGCAGAGATATTCCCAGCGAGGATTGTAAGTGCTCACCCAATTTCACCGGAGACGCCAGAAAGCATTGCTAACCATTCCAATAGCGCTCCTTCTGCATGAGGTACGCTTTGACGGAACTGAAGACGATGTGTAGCCATGTATTGACACGTATCCAGCTTCTGCTTCTTCACCAACTGGATCGTGAACTACGGCATCACGCGAGCAACCCCCCACATGATGACGGAAATGGGATGGGGCGTCTTTCTTATGTACGCGATGCTCACATACGCGGGTGTCGGTTTCGTCTGGCTGTGTATGCCCGAGACAAAGGTATGTAGTCTTATGTTTGCATTTGTAAATGAATGCTGGTCTGGCACTGATCGTACGATCGGCAGGGGCGATCTATCGAATCGATGGACGACCTCTTCAAGCACCCGCTTTACATGATGTGGAAATACGCCTACCCAAAGGAAGAGGACAAGGTGCGTCGTGACGTACAGCAAGCGATCTTTGACAACAACGAACCAGCACCCGAGGGACACGAAGGCACGGAGCGCAAAATTCTGGCAATCCACATCACAGAAAGTATGAAGTAAGGCGAGACGGACCAAGGATCACGTGCCAAAAGTTTTGGATGGTATGTTACAGAATTAGTATTACGTATTCGCTAGGTTCCAAACAAGTCACCGAAAAATGCGCGTGTTTGCGGATAGAACTCCTTTTGCAGTAGGTGATTCTCCATGACCGTGCGTAACGCATCCCATGTGTCCAGGCCAGTGATTGACAGCCAATTCCGGAACAAATGATCTCGCGATGGATCTCGCGAAATTGCAGCGAGCGAGACTCTGGCCCAAATGGCAAGGTTCTGATATGGTGTTCCAATCAAATCGTCTGTTCTCAGATGGAGGCAAGAGTGGGCGTGCATATCCGCAGCACCCATGATGTCGAGATACGTCGTTGCCTTGTGCATGGCGTGACAGATGGATGAGTGCAATGCAATGATGCTCAAGATTGCGGCACGTGCATGTAACAATGCATTGAGTTCGAGAGGGTCCCATTGGCCTTCGAACGTCAGAGACGGCTCGATAGTTTCGCCATGGTGTGGAGTCCAAGCGAGTGCTTTCTGCATAGCGCGAACAGCGTGAGTCAGCGCGGTATCTCAGATGTCATGTGCAGCCACAGCAACATGGGGTCAGGCCACGGAGTGTACTTACAAGTCCCTGATTGCGGATGAACTGTAGCGAAGGAGGCGGTCGTGGGTCAAAATGTGCGGTATCTCGAATGATTGACAAGAGACTCCTGACCTCGGGTACCACTACTGGACTGAATACATCGAAACCGGACTGAATTTGCCAGAACCTAGATGGATTAGATGCGCGCAAAGGTGTGGCAAGTACCAAGTCGTTCAGCTGCTCGCGTAATGATTCAAAAGCAAAGTCACGCATCATGGCTATGCTCTTCTCGTTGAGGTCAAGCGGGGCTCCAAACAGCTTGCGATAAGCCGTCATGTGAATATCATACGATTCTCTGTCGCCGAATCGCAGCTCCCAACCAGCCAGCAGCGCCACCGCCATTGATATCCAGTGAGACCCTTCGGCAGATGTGATAGCGTTTCGAACAGCATCTAGCGATGCGCCTCTCATGAAAGCCATGCCTACACCGATCCTCACATCGGCATAGGAGAGCCCGCAAGTATTGCTGAAAGTTCCAGCTATGAACAGTGTTGCTTGGAAAAGCGCAGGGCTAATAGTAAATGCATCCCGCATGTCGCCACGGATGGACGTCTGCGCCATGGTCGTCTCACGCAATGCCCTCGAAAGCCAGTGCTGCTGCGACGCAAGTGCATCTACCACAGAAACAAATTCCTGGAAGTCTACGTGTCGCGGACCAGCAGGGTTGGCAATTCCAGACTGACCTAGTGCTGCATGCAAGCGCTGTGCCTGCAGCAGTGCTTCCTGGCGGCCAGCGCCAGGTGTCGAGGAAGCACTTGAGGAAGGCGTCGGTTCCTGTTGTGGCTTGCGTTGCACTTTGGTCGCCATTGTGGCCTTGCGCTGTATTGCACTGGCTCGAGATGCCTGCGCACGGATTTTACGTCGATTTGCCGCCACGTCGGCGGCTGAAGGACGACCACCTCGCTGAGATGGATTCCATGTTATCAAGCTGCTATCCAAATCGATATGCGATGCTCGTGGCTTGCTGGGACGAGCATTTGTGTTTCCATCAGACGAGTTTGAGTCCGACATTGGAACAATTCTCCGACAGTGTGGCTTGCAGCGGGATCATAGTCCGCGCCCGGTATCACTGGTGTCACGTCAGCGGCGGCACGGGGGAGGTAGGGCACGTTTACTATGGCTATCATACAAATGTATAAGTTCCGGCAATGGTGGACGTATGAGATTATTGTCACTATCCACGAGACTGAGACGACGTCTTTAGCCAGATTCTCAGCGGTTGTCAGCGCATCCCCGCGCGCACAGCTCCCCTGACGTGTCGGTCGCCCGAGGCCTGTTTATCTGATACAGAGTTGCGTTGTTCAGCCGCACTAAAAACATCCCCCTGCTATCTAGGCGGCATCGTCATCATCGATGATGGGCAGGCAGAATTAGAATATGGCTGTGATAATACTCTCTTTATTTGAAAACGGAAGCCAAAAAAGCGTTCGATGTGAGGAATTCGCACGAACGGCTAACCTCGATTTGGAAGGCAGTGCGCATACCAACACACACTGATTTGACATATTTGCAAAGGGCAAGTTGAACTCAATGGAAAGCATTCAAATGCCGAAGCTCGCATACTGTGATAGTGCTTGGAACCGTATCGTCTACTTCAGCACACCCCGAGTTGCCAGTATTCGACGAACGACAGAGCCATAGACATGTGTTCAGGCAAACGCCCATATCGTAATGTTCATCATTGTAATCATTATCTCTCAAATACACGAGTCACCCAGCCAACTCACTGCAAGTTGTTGAGCTTCCTCTCAGCCTCCTTCTGTGCCTCGGGAGACACGTTCGGGTTGTGCATCGCACTGTAACACGAGAAGATCAGCAATCGGGCAATCATGGAAACGCATAGTTGTGCATCATCTTACGCTTTCAGACCACCTGCAACATTTCCAAGGTTCTTTCCCTCAGGGCCGGTCTCCAGGTCGTGGAGCTTCCTCTCGGCGTCGGCCTGGGCTTCGATGGAGTTGTTGTGGTTGTGGACCGCACTATGAATGAGCTGTCAGTATCGGGTTCATGATACGACCCCCCAGCTGACAATCTACACATACCCCTTGAGGCCTGCAGCCACGTTCGCAGGATCCTTGTGTTGCTCGAAGGGGACCTTGTCCTCGTAGTCGAAGTCTTCGGCGCCCAAAGCCTTGAGTTGCTCACGGGCGTGCTGTTTGCCTTCGGCGGAAGTGTTGTCGTTGCTCAGAGCACTTTGCATTGTCAGTCTCGCGATGGTTGTCGATCACTTGGATAGACATACGCCTTGAAGCCACGGATCTTGTTAGCCTTCTCATCAGGTGCGAGTCCCTCCATTTTGGCGTGATGTCTGTGTGTTAATGGGTTTGAGGCAGGATATATGTAACAAGAGACCAGTTATACAACAAAACACCCACCACCCCATCGAAGCCTACCCGTCCTGTTTATAAGCACCTCTCCGACGCAACCGTCCGCGGTCAGGAGCCATGTCACTGCCTGATGAGTGGTCCATGAATGGCCAGCAACCAAGGCATGGGCTGGGCAACAGCATCATCGTGGAGGGATTGCCCTCCTAGTGCGACGCGCTAGGAGGTACTGTAGCCTACAAACAGCAAACGCGATGCTTAGAGTTGTACCTGTCGCGTGTTCAAGCGTGGGTGACGGTGGTGGTGTAGCCTAGTAGGCCCTTCAAGGATCAGGTCGGGTGTTCGTTCGCCAAATTCCTGCTTGTGGAGCGCTGCCAGGCAACTTGGTCAGGTGGGCGAGGGGATCGCGATCTGATGCCAGCGGCGCTCGAGTGTGATGTAATTTGCAGGTTGGCATAGCACGTGTAGGAAGCGATTTCTGAGTTGTTAGAAATGATACGTTGCTCGATGATGGACATGTTGGAATGTGCCGCTCCCTGTATCAAGGGCTGCCAGACACACGGTCACAATCTACACAAACACCGTTTAACATGGCGAAATCAAGTAGACAGAGCATTTATTCGATCGGGATGCAAAGCGATATATCGTCAAAAGGTACATTGCATACGTATAGGGTATTCGCCAGCCTCTCCTCTTCTCTCATCATGCCTTTCTAATCCCAGTACTTGATAACACCATTCACGTCACCAGTAACCACCTTGCTCGTCTCTCTGGGGTGCCACTTCGTAGTGATGATCGCCGAATCGCCCGCCTTGATCTTATGCCACATCTTGCACGTCTTCCAGTCCCAGAAGCAGACGAATCCACCCGAGTCACCACTGGAAACAATACCGCCATCAGGTGACACGTCGACGTCGATGGCATATCCAGCATTGTTGTGACCTCTGAAGTCCTTCTTGCGGTTTTGACGAATCTTGTCGCCGGCCGAGTAGACTTTGATTGTGTTGTCAGAGGACTGCAAGAGGATGTAGCCCTTCGGGTGCGTCGCTGACTTGACCATGGGGAACATGTATGGCTCGGCGATAAATTTGATTGGGACAGGAATGCCGTACTCCCAAGCGCGCAGTGACTTGTCGTCGGAGGTTGTGATGAATCGTCGGTTCTCGTCGCAGAATGTAATTGTGTTGACGGGTCCGAGATGGTGGTCATACTCTTGCACCGGCTTCTTGTCCTCTGCCCGTGTGTCGAATTGGACGATTTTGTTGTCGTGCATACCAGCCAGGAACTCCTTCCCTGATGGGTCTTCTGGTTGCCATCTGATAACGTGAGGTGTTGCACCTGTGCTGAACCGGCCAGTACATTGTCCGGTCTCTGTGTCCCAAACTTTCATCTGCTTGTCGTAAGAAGCCGTCACAAATTTGGTTCCATCGGGTGTGAAGTCTACGTCGACGGTGCTCTTCGTGTGTCCATTGTAGGTCCTCAGAAGCTCCCGGTTGTGGTAGACATCCCAGAGCTTTACTTTACCGTCCGCAGCAGCACTCAACAGCAAGTGTCCGCTGTTAGGTATGAACTTCAAGCTCGTCAAAGCCTTCTCGTGTGCATTCTTCCCGTGTGACTTGAACGTGTGCACCAACTTCTTCGGAGTAAAGCACTTGATGTCCAGATTCTCCAAATCAGACACCAGATCAACATCCAAATCCTGCGGCACATGCATATACGTCCGTCCCTGGTAATCGCGCTCTTGTGTGCCCTCGAATGTGCTGGTCTCCTTCTCTGCGCTGGTCTCTGCATATCCAGTTCCAGCGTGCGTGCCTCTGCCAGGCACGGCCGCAATCGAGTCCTCCTCATACACAACCTCCTCTCCACTCTCGTCGCCCGAAACCTCGACTTCCTCGCCACTGTCGCTATCGATCATGCGCTCTTCATACTTCGCCCACGGTCCCTTGTAGGCGCCTGCGCCGTAGACAGTCCCGCTGTCACCTTTTGTCTCGCGCTTGCGCTTCTTGCCCACGGACTGCTGGCTTTGCACTTCGCGGTGTAGACTGCGGAAGCTCTGTTCTGAGATGGCGATTTCTTCGGCGTAGCCAGTGGGAACCTTTCCTTTGGTTGAAGTCTTGCCTACTTCCCGAGTGAGGTCTGCGCTTCGTGATGGCGGCGCGTTTGCGCCGTTGCGTGCTGGGACGAGCGACATGTTCGGTAGTCGTACAATACTCAAGGAGTCGTTGTTGAAAGTGGTACGCCGCGACAAGCGTAGAGTGGATTGCTCGTTGACACCGACGGGCAGATAGTTGCGCGTAGCTTCGAAGAGGGAAAGTTGGAAGCGCGAGTCAGGCAGTCAAATCTGATAAGCCATGACCATAAACCGCTGGAGGTGAGCAACAAGCATCGCAGCAACACATGTGATTAGTGCGTGGTTCACATTTACTTCTACGCGCTTAATGCTTTGGACAGTCAACTAGGACGCACATAACATTATAATTCAAGAGTACTCTATCTGCGTCATTACGCTTAACCGCTCGTTAGGCCGCCGAGTACCATGCAGCATATACATTTTTCTCGTGATCGCGTATCGTTCAGCTCCATGCTCATTCACTACTACCTTATCCTCCCTTCTGGCCGCAGCCACTTTCTCCGATCTCTTCTTTAGCCGTCTCATTTCATGCCCAGCTGATGTTACTGTGGGCGCTCCAATCTTTTGAGAGGATTGATCTGGCACAATTTCCTGGTTGTGCATTTATCTCCTCTCGTCTCTGATCAGAGCAACGATCATGCAGTAAAGGTAGAAGAAGAACATCAGCAGGTGGAAGCCAAGCTTGATGAAAGACTCCTTCTTGTGCACATTAAGCTTCCTGAAGATCTCCGTGGCGTCAAGCAGGTGCTGGTTCTCGAGAATCCTGTGAGGTGGACAGTTAGCGCGTGTTTCATTATGCGTTGTAAGAGCGCCTGTAACACTTTTCGGCAAAGCAAAGCGGCCCTGGCAGATCAGGTGATACGTACTTCTTTGCGTTCCACGCAAGGAGGGGCAGGTTGAGAATGAGCGGCACCCAGTAGCCGTTGATTAGGAACAAGACAGTCAGGAAAGCGTGGACACCAGCCTCCGGGACGATGTACATGTTAAGACGGTTGCACAGGTCGATAGGATTGATGTAGTCGCATTCCAAGTCCGAGTACATGATGGTGAAGAACACCTGCAGGAAAAGGTTGACGGCATTGATCAGGACAGCGAGGAGGAACAACCTGGGCAAGTATTAGCAGCGGCAGAGGTGGCCTGGGTGTGTCGCAGTCTTCGTACCAAGCTTCTCCAGTCATTTTGGCGGTATTGAGGTGGGGTTATGCGAAAGGCAGGTGATATAGCGTCTCTTGACTAGTTATACTATGCGCGCAAGGATGTGCAGCGGTATTCTTGTCCAGCTGTCTGTTCGGAGATTGTTATCGCGCGCGTGACTTTCGTTGGGAACTGCGGGTCCGTCGTTGTTGGGCGCAGAGAGGACGAAAGGGCGGAAGCGATGTGCCTGGCGGGGGTGGTCGAAGGTGGTGGTGGTGGTGGTGGTGGTGGAGCGGCGGCGGCGAGGAAGAGTCGTTGCAGGCAGAGACAGACAACAGACGGGCAAGCTGTGCTTCTTGCAGGTGGCAGGAGCTTGTTTGCGGCGAGTGAGGTAATACTGGAACCAGCAGTGCAAGGTCGGGCTCGCTCTGAGGCTGCGGTTGGTTGTGCTCTGCCAAGCCGACTAACATCATCGCCTGCCTGCCTCCACCCTGCAGCTCTCGGACACGTCGGTGCGCAGACGAGTGCGGTGCAGCAGCAGCAGTGCGTTCAGGAGGCCGTGCTGCTGAAGAAGATACCGCGGATGGTGTCGCCGTCTTGACCTCACTCATTTGACAATCGATTGCTCAGCCATGCCTCACCTCGCCGTCTTTTTCTCGAGACCGTGGGCGGTCCTGGGCGCTTCAATCATCTTCCGTGCAGCACTTCTCTTCTACGGCCGCTGGCAAGATGCGAATAGTCCAGTCAAGTATACGGACATCGACTACCTGGTCTTCACCGATGCCTCGCGCTCCCTGGCCACTGGTGGCTCGCCTTACGAGCGTGCCACTTACCGATACACTCCCTTGCTTGCTTGGCTGCTTTATCCAACGACTTGGGGTGGCATCTGGTTCGAGTTTGGAAAAGCACTATTTGCTGCCGGCGATGTGGTCACCGGATGGCTCATCTTTCGTATTCTGCGCGGTCAAGGCATGAGCACTGAAAGATCCATGAAGTTCGCATCTATCTGGCTACTCAATCCCATGGTGGCAAACATCAGCACGCGTGGCAGCTCAGAAGGTCTGGTGGTCGTTGTCGTTATTGCACTGCTCTGGGCGGCCTTGAGAAAGCATGTCCTACTCGCTGGCTGCCTGCTTGGATTCGGCGTGCACCTCAAGATCTATCCTTTCATCTATGCAGCGAGCATCTACTGGTGGCTCGAAAGCGATGGAAAGCAAGGTGCAAGCTTACTCGGCCGCCTGCTGAGCTACGAGCGTGTAATCCTCGCATTTTCAAGCTTCCTCACATTCATGATCTTAAACGGCGTGATGTATATGCAGTATGTTCTCCGGAAGACACGACACTTGGCAATAATAGACGCTGAACCAAGGTAGGTACGGGCAACCTTTCATTGAGAACACTTTCACCTATCATTTGAGTCGCCTTGACCATCGCCACAACTTCTCGGTCTATAACACTCTCCTGCACCTGAGCTCTCAACAACCCTCCGCTGCAGGCTTCCGCATCGAGTCGCTTGCTTTCCTCCCTCAGATCTCGCTCTCCCTGATTGTTATGCCGTTCCTGCTGGCGAAGAAAGATCTTGCTAGCACTATGTTAGCACAGACATTCGCCTTCGTGACTTTCAACAAAGTCTGCACGAGCCAGGTGAGTCTCGCCAACGCCAACAATTTTCGCGACCCTTGCTGATAGATCATAGTACTTCCTCTGGTACATGGTCTTCCTGCCCTTCTATCTGCCGGACTCAATACTCCTTCTTCGGCCAGTACTGGGCTCCACAGCTCTTGCACTTTGGGTTGTTGGCCAAGCCTTGTGGCTACACCAAGGATTCGGTCTCGAGTTCCTCGGACAATCGACATTTGTTCCGGGCCTATGGGCCGCAAGTGCGACGTTCTTCGTCATCAACTGCTGGATTCTTGGGCTCATCGTTGCCGATATTGGAGGCCGTGGTGTACACGGGCATGGAGGACTGACAGTGAGCCAAACAAAAAAGGTGAGATAGTCGCAAGTAGCGTAAAGACTGGGTTCCCGCTACAGCTTTATCACTGTTCCCATGTGCTGTTACTGTAGGCTTTAGGCATATTGATGACCATGCTGGCCGTTGAGATACTCTCCAAAGTGCTTGTCGATCTCCGAAGCTAGTATGCTAATGCGATAGACCATCAGGACTGAGCGAACTGTCATACCGTTGAAGTAAAGACAAGAGAACATATCTCCTCGGTATGCTACAACCAATAGCCATGGTGCACCAGCATTCGATGTTTGCCATTGAGATGAGGTCGACTTGACACGCGCAAGTACCACACAGCCATGCAATGAGCTCAACACATCACCATGCCCGCGGAGAAACACGCCAAGGTGCAAAAGAACAAAGCAGAAACTCGTAGCAAATCAATGTCCGCTACGACCAAATCATCGATACTTAGATACATGAAAAATCCCCCCTCTCCCTCCCAGCAAACATGGAGGGGAGAGAGGGAGGAAGAAACAGGAGAAAATAGAAGAGGAGAACAGTTCATCGCTTCGCCGGCATTGTCCTATCACGATTGCCTGCCTAAGGCGCCTGCCTCATCAAGAAGGTCGCATTGTCAACGAATCCACTCACGACGTCGCCGTAAGCGTGATCCTCGCCCCTCTCCGCCCTGCCCATCTGCTCCCTCAGCACCGAGGCATCGACCTCGAGCTCGAGTTCGTACTTCGGCGCCACGCCGGCACTCTCGACTTTGGTCAGGTCGACGGAATAGGCGAGGTGCTTGTAGCTGAGGCGATCTTTCCTGCGTTCCGGCGGTGCGGGCTTGTCGTAAGACGGCGGCTCGATGAGCTCGTTGACGTCCACGTCGGCGGGGAAGTTGACTTCGAGGTTCATGGAGATGCGGCAGTCGTAGGGGTCCTCCGGGTTCTGGATGTGGAGGTCGGCAAGCGGCACTTTGATGATGTGGGCGAGGATTTGGCCTGTTTTGCTGTTTCTGGAAGTGCGGAGGCGGAGCTCTCTGCCTTGAGGGCGTCTTCGCACGGACTCCGGGAGGGAATGGAAGCCTTGCTGGGAGAGGGTGGCGAAGGTGTCAGTTTGGAAGAGATGTTCGTAATTGATGGGGATGCGGCCTGGGTGATGAGAAGCTTGTGTGGCGGCGTTGAGGAAGTTGTTCATGGCTCTGTGTCCGGGCTGCATAGTTGTTAGTAATTGTGGATAATACACAGGCATCTTCATATCGCGCTGCTTACCTCTTCCATCCGACTCTCGAAGCGGTATTGCTTGTTGAAATTCTCATGAATGACTCCAGTATTCATATACTGGCTGGGTGCCCTGTCGTGCTCGCCTGATCTTATCAAAGTGCCAATTTTTGCCTCGATCTCGATGACACCGGTACGGGGATCATTGCCAATGTCAGAATGCTGCTTGAGGTGTTTCCAAAGCCAGTCTTGAATGACTTTCAGCAGCGAAGGCACTGGTGTGTTCCACTTGAACGTCTTTTCCCAAGGTCCCAAAATAGAACGTGCATGTGCAAGGTCCATGTCGAGTGCAGGTTCTGAGTGGTTGGCAGCACCGTTGCTGTGTGCTGAACCGTTTGGCATTTGCTGCCGAGGTTGCGGCGGTGGTCGATGCTGTTGCTGCTGGCGTTGTTGTTGTTGTTGTTGCTGCTGCTGCTGCTGCTGCTGCTGGCGCTGTTGTTGTTGGTGTTGTGGTTGTTGTTGCTGCCTTTGCTGCTGACGCTGGGGAGGCTTGCCAACGAGTCCATTGTTTCCGTTTGTTCCATCGTAATTGGGGTTGCTCCTGGAAAGCATTGCCCAAATGGGCCGTTGCGTATACTTGCGCTTTTTCTCGCGCTTCATTGGTGGCTCGGAAGCCAAATCATCGTCGGGTCCGCGTTTGAGTGAATTCATACTTGCTGAGTGAGGAACCCCAGCTGACGACTGCACTGGCTGTTGTAAAAGAGCATGTGAAGGCTGCTCCTGCTTAATGTCCATGCGTTCATCAGGAGACTGTGCACGCGTTTTGGGCGGCGCGGCGAATGGGTCTATGCTATGTTTTCTAGCCACCTCATCGCCATGCTGCTGCTGCTCTTGGTGCTGTTGTTGTTCTCGAGCTGGTGCGAGCAAGTGATTCATTCCCATCTTCTGATTATGGTGTTGTGGGGCTGCCGAGTTCGAGAACAAAGGAGTTTGCGGAGCAGGCTGTGTCGGGAAGTCTGATTGTGACAATTGTGACGACCTCGAGGCTATTTGTGAAACATCGCTGGCTGAATGCGCAAATGAGGGTTGCGCCACGCCCATTTGGCGGCCAGCCACTGGTGACTGCACGTGACCTTGTGATTCCTGTGGCTGCAATGACGCACGAGCACTATAATTGTCGTTCAAGCTGCTAGCTCGTGATCCATGTGAAGGTAGTCGCGGCACAACCTTGGTCTTGGGACTAACAGAGAGACTGCGGTCTCGTTCGCCTTGACTGAGATAATCACTCGTCCTTCGCGTTTGTGGCGATGGCCGACTGTATGCATTTGGAGACTCGATCAGATTGCCAACGCTGGGGTGGTGTTGCGCTGGTGAACCGGCAATGACACCGTTTGAAGCACTTGAGAAATGCCTCTGATGCTGTGGGCTGAAAATCTCGGGATGACTGCCATGGACAGAGGTCCGCTGGTACTGAAGAGGGGGCGGACCGAGTGGAGTGCTTGGCTGCGATTGCTGGTAAGGGTACTGCTGGACGGGCTGTGGCTGAGGAGGGTGGGCAAATGTGGCAAGTGGGCTCTGGCGGACGGATTGTGGTGTTTGGGCATGCTGCGACGGAGGGGTTGGAGAGTGAGATGATGAATACTGCTGGAAGCCCGGAGGGACGCCGCCCTGGTGCATCTGGTTGGGCGTCGGAGGCTGCTGCTGCTGACTTCCATGGCTCATGGGCCTACCGCCTGGCGTACCAGCAGGATGGGTGGCATAAGGCGAATACTGCTGGCCGGGATGTGCCACAGGGCTCTGGGATGGATGCTGTGGGAACGGGTACTGGCCGGGCGCAGCATGTGAAGGCGTCTGCAACGGCGTGGCTCCCTTACTATGGAAGCCTGCTGAGCCGGACGGCGAGCGTTGTTCCTGTGGAGGCGCATACTGCGGCGTAGCCTGTTGCGATGGATAGCGGGCGATGGAGGGAGGGCCAGCTGGGGGAGGAGCAGGGAAGTTGTGAGGTTGGGACTGCCTCTGGGAAACTGGCGAGGAGTTCTGCAAGGGCTTGGCCTCAGGGGCGGCATTTGTTGTGTTGACTATCGACCGGAGATCCATGATGTGCGCCTCGTCGATATAACCATTTACTGTTTGTGGTCTGACCGGGCTCTTGTCACCATTCCTATGTCGCTCTGCGCCAACCGCTTTGCGCGCAAACTACTCTTTCCGCATCCAGATCGATGTGGCCTCGTGACAATCGCGTGAGGTGCGCGACTGTGGCGATGCGATATAACAATGCTGCCGGGCTCGTTTGTCGAGAAGGAGAGCTGTGCGAAGCCCCTCGAGATGGCGCAATGGGCTGCGCTGCGGAGTGATGCTGTGTTGGGGACTGGAAAAGGGCGCGCGCAGAAGAAATGCAACAGGATATGCAGAGATAGTCTACAGAACGGCGGAGGCGATGTGATTGAGGTGGAGTAGGTGGAAAATGGGGCAGTGATGTGATGTTTCTTGTTGTCAAGTCACTTCGCGGCACGTACAGGCAGCTCCTTGGCGTTTGATCCAGCTGCTGCGACTGCGACCTGCCCTCCCAGAGATGACATCTACGGTGAATTATCTTGCGGTGCACTATGGCAAGAGGAAATAAATAGTGGGCTGTGATCTATAGTACTTTGCAAGCTGATGGTGTACCGTGAGCCTTCCATGGCATATCCATGGAATAATAGCTAGACAGTCGTCTACGGTGAAGGCATCATCACAGATACCTCAAGGAGAGTTGTTTCAAGGAGAGCAATGCTGATGAAAAGCGAGTGTTTAGAGCATACACTGTTTAGATACAGATGGTAGTTATATAGACAACCAGCACGTGATCACGATGTAAGTGAATGTTCTTGCGCTACTATAATTGATTGGGTGCAGTAGTGTAATTCTTAGCATTTGTTGATTGCGATTGCGCGTGTCGCCGAGCGTCAAGTCGAGGTGTCTCGGTGTGTGACGGCGGAGGGCAAAACACGCATCATCATCGCCCGGCGAGCTTCAAGCCCGTCCGTGCTGTTCGTCTCTCGCTGGCTGGCTGGCTGGCTGACTACCTACTGACGAACAACACCACCACCCACCGCCCATCACCGCTCCCTCCATCACCCCGACACATCCCTCCGCCTTCCCTCGTCTGTCATTCTCGCAAGACAAGGCGCCAAATCCACCAACAAACCCACCGACACCCCTTCTTCCTCCGGCCCGCCGCCGCAACAGCTTGCTTGCCCGCTGCAACACATTCCATCGCCACCCATCTCGCAGCCCACGCGACCCAATCCTTTTGCAAGAGCCGGAACGAGGCAGCACACCACCGTCAAAATGCCCGCTCTCACATCCGCCGCGGGTCTGGTGGGCTTCTTGTCTGAGCCCGACCCTACCCTTCAGGCTTTCGCGCTTGAGAGGCTCAACGAGGAGATTGACAGCGTGTGGACCGAAGTCACTGGATCTATTGGACAAATGTACGTTTGACGCGATATCCCAATTTGCTATCAAAGCTATGTTTGGCTTTGATCGTCCGCCTCCATCGGATGGATGGCCTTTGAGGCCAGATCACGCAACCAACAAGGTACCACGCTGACACTGCATCCACAGAGAATCCCTTTTCGAAGATGAGAGCTTCAGCCACCGCAATCTCGCTGCGCTAGTGCTTTCAAAGGTCTACTACCAGCTGCAGGAATACAATGAGTCCATGGTCTTTGCCTTGGGCGCTGGCGAGCTTTTCGAGCTCGAGGATCCTACAGAGTACGAGGAGACCATCATCGCAAAGTGCATCGACACCTACATCGCACTGTGTGCCATGCACAACCCGCCCACTCCTGCGTCCAAAACACCCTCCGGCAACGCCGAGTTCAACGACACCTTCACCGGAGCAAAGGGCTCCTCGGCCGCAGCAGCATCGTCCACGAGCGCGACCACGCCATTCTCGCAGTCCACTCTCCCCAGCAAATCTTTGCTCTCAAGAGACTTCACAAACACTTGGGACTCCAGCGCTCCGGGTGGCGGCAACGCTGGCGTGGCCGGCGCGCATCCTCACCCTCTAACGCTTTCCAACACAGTCAAGAAGAACCTCCAGAGCGTCACGCGCCGAATTTTCGAGTCTTGTTACGAGGAGGGCGAGTACAAGCAGGTTGTGGGTATTGCGGTCGAGGCACGCAACATCGAGGTGCTCCGTGAGGCCATCTTGAAGTCTAGCAAGGAGGAGGGCAAGCAGGGCGTCTCCGGGCAGACCTATGAGCTCCTGGAGTACGTTCTGGATATCTGCATGAACGTCATTCAGGAACGTGGTCTCCGAAATGAAATTCTGCGTCTTATTCTGGAGCTACTCAACGACATCCCCAATCCCGACTACTTCGCCATCGCCCGCTGTGTCGTCTACCTGGACCAGCACGCCATGGCCTCCAATATGATCAAGCAGCTCATTCAGAAAGGTGACGGCAAATCTCTCGCCATTGCTTACCAGCTGTCCTTTGATCTGTACGAGAACGGCACACAAGAATTCCTTCAGAAGGTCATGGAAGAGCTGCCAGAGGAGGAGAAAATCGTTGAGTCAGACGAGAACGCTGCTCCTTCAACACCTCGCGCAAACGAAGATGAAGATGCGGCAGAGTCTAGTCAGCTCCTCAGCGAGCTCAACCAGAGCGCAAGCAAGGCGCAGAAGACTGTCGTCACATCAAGAACAAAGCCCAAATCTGGATCGGAAGACCAAGATAAGGCCTTCGGCTCTGTGCGCGACATCTTGCGTGGAACCAAGAGCATCGACCTGAACCTCGAATTCTTGTTCAGGAATAGCCGCACCGACAAGGCGATCCTCAACAAAGTCAGGGATTCGCTTGAAGCACGCAACAGTATCTTCCACACATCTGTCACTTTTGCGAACGCTTTCATGCACGCCGGTACGACCATCGATAGCTTCTTCCGTGACAACCTCGAGTGGCTCGGTAAGGCCGTAAACTGGTCGAAGTTCACAGCGACAGCAGCGCTTGGTGTCATCCACCGCGGCAACTTGGGCCAGGGTCAGAAGCTTCTCGAGCCTTATCTTCCCAAGGCCAATGGAGCTGCCGGTGCTGGAAGTTCATACAGCCAGGGCGGTTCTCTCTACGCTCTTGGCCTCATCTATGCCAACCACGGCACGCACGTCCTGGACTACCTTCGTGATCAGTTCAAGTCTACACAGGAGGAGGTTGTTCAGCACGGTGGCGCTCTTGGTCTTGGTGTTGCTGGTATGGCCACCGGTTCAGACGAGATCTACGAGGAGCTCAAGAACGTGCTATACACCGACTCTGCCATCAACGGTGAGGCAGTTGGACTTGCCATGGGTCTTGTCATGCTCGGCACTGGCAACGTGAAGGCGCTTGACGATATGATCCAATACGCCCACGAGACACAGCACGAGAAGATCGTCCGCGGTCTGGCCATCGGTATGGCTCTCATCATGTACAACCGCCAGGAAGGTGCCGACGAGCTCATCAACGGTCTGCTCGATGATGCTGACTCAGCTCTTCGCTACGGTGGTATCATGACACTCGCCCTCGCATACTGTGGCACTGGCAGCAACAAGGCTGTTCGTAAACTGCTCCACGTCGCTGTCAGCGATGTCAGCGATGACGTCCGCAGGAGTGCCGTGATGAGCTTGGGCTTTGTCCTGTTCCGCAAGCCCAGTGCCGTGCCTCGCATGGTCGAGCTTCTCTCTGAGAGCTACAACCCGCACGTGCGCTACGGTGCCACCATGGCTCTCGGTATCGCATGCGCCGGTACCGGCCTCGACGAAGCTATTGACCTCCTCGAGCCCATGATGAAGGACTCTGTCGACTTTGTTAGGCAGGGCGCCTTCGTCGCTGTCTCCATGGTGATGATCCAAGTCAACGAGGCTCAAAACCCCAAGGTGGCAAGCATTCGCAAGCAATTGCAGAAGGCTGTCTCTGACAGGCACGAGGACGCAATGGCCAAGTTCGGCGCTGGTCTTGCACTCGGCATCATCGATGCTGGTGGTAGGAACGCAACCATTGGTCTACAAACACCGACCGGCAACCTCAACATGGCTGCCATCGTCGGCATGGCCATCTTCACACAATACTGGTACTGGTTCCCTCTCACACACTTCCTGGCTCTCTCCTTCACACCCACAGCCATCATTGGTGTCGACTCGGACCTTGATGTGCCCAGCTTCAAGTTCCACTCGAACACTAGGCCCAGCATGTTCGACTACCCACCTGAACACGAAGTCAAGACAGAGGAGGCCCCTGAGAAGGTCAAGACTGCCGTTCTCTCCACAACCGCACAGGCGAAGCGCAGGAAGATTGCCAAGGATCGCCAGAACCGCCGCGAGAGCATGGACATTGACCAGCCAACGACACCCAAGCCTGACGCCGACTCAGGCGATAAGATGGACGAGGACAACGCTATCGACACATCAAAGGTCGAAGAGAAGGAGTCTTCACCAAAGGCGAAGCTGCAGAAGGAGAAGGTGGGCTACGAGCTTGAGAACATGAGCCGCGTGCTGCCATCACAAGTGCGCTGGATCTCCTTCCCAAGCGAGGGCAGGTATCAACCTGTAAAGAAGGTAAGCGTTGACCACGTACTGCCATACATTATCTATGACACAAAGCTAACGAATACACAGCCCACCGGCGGTGTCATCCTCCTCGAAGACACCACGCCCAATGAAGAAAAATCCCTTCTTGAGCTCAAAGCCCGCAAGAAGACCACCGTCTCTGCACCCACGCCCGGCCAACAGCTTGGCGGTGGTGACCGCAACGACTTCGCGTCAGCCATGTCCGGCTTCGCACCTGTCACTCCTGGTGGCTTCGGCGCTGGCTCTGGCGCCGCCGCTGCTGCTGGCGTTCTCAACGCCGTCGACGAAGATGATGAGGGCGGCGAGGAGGCTCCTGTGCCTGATGAGTTTGAGGTCGAGAGCGAGGAGGAGTATGATGACGATGACGAGTAGAGGCGAGTTGAAGTTTTCAGAATCTGACTCTGGACGGAAGTGTCAAAAAGTCTATCAGGTAGTATAGAGGGGTTTTCTGCAGAATCGCTACAGTGGGCGGCTGTCGTATCTGTAATAGTAGTAGTCTAGACGGAGAAGCAGTCTTATTGTGAAGTGGAATGAATATGCAATTGCAAAGTTTCTAGCCAAAGTAATCCCCGCCGCGAGCCAGCGTGCGTTGCGAGTTCATGTGTATGACGAATGGCCTACGGCTGATTGATCCCAGTGCACTGAATGTTCCGACGATCCATTGATAGTCTACTCAGGTGATTCTTTTCATTGTGTAAATGTCATCACTGCGAGCACGGCCTGACATCTTGTATTCAAGGGCAGCAAACGACTTCCATCGTGCTTGGAGATTCGCACTCTTGAGAAAAAGAAATATCTTGGGTGTGGCATCGCTGGGCCTCGTCGTTGGGATGCGGTTACATTGTCCTATTCTATCTCATCTCTTTTTTGCTCACAGACGTCTTACCTGGGCCTGTTTGCTTGCGGGTTGGTTGGGATGGAGCGAGGACGGGTTGGGCATGACCATCGTCCATGCATACCTTCGGACAGGCTGGGGAAACCCATACTTGGGAGGAAAGGGCTCTCTCTTCCCAAGAGCGATTCAAACATGAACTGGAATTGGAATTGAATGTTAGACTGACAAAGCTAAAGATCTGCCAGGTCCAGGCTTTGCGGTAGGGGTAAGTTTGTGCCAGAAGGCCTCTTGGAGGATGGGGCTCGTGCAAGAGAAATTACGTTTTGTTGTGTTACGCGATCGCTTTGTTGGTTTTGGTATAATTTTCGGCACTGAGGGTTAGGCTCTATGAAGGTGTTACAAGGCGCAGGGGAGCCCGCCGTGGCGAGGGGGATGGACCGGCATTTGACGGAGTTATTGTCTTACTGAGGCCGGGATGTCCGGTACTTGGGAAAGAAAGGGTAGACGCCATGCAAGGGAAAACTCCGTCTTTTTGTTGAGGGTGAGAAGTTGTCTGGTTGTGATAAGGGACTATGTTCTTTTTGATGCCCGCGGACCTCGGCTGGCGAAATGATGTTTTGCGTCACATACGAGCCGTAATTCTTTCGAGTGCGTACGAAGCCTCGTTTAGTTGTTGGGAAGAGAAAACACGGCTGAGCGACCTCGGTTGGCTGGTATCACGGGAAGTAGTGAATTCATCGCAGGACGCCTGAAGCCATTAGGGCGGTGTATAGTGTGATCTACCCGCCCTTGTGGATCCTGGGGTCTAGCAGGAATCGTGGGATGTGCTCGCCATGGTTTTTAGATATATTGGACGAGAAGTGGGAGCCATGGAGAGGTCTTTGAACGATATGGCTAAGGGTCACGAGGATATCTTAGCAAGTGGAGAATCTGGAGCCATGTGATATATGTATATGACCAGAGCTCGGCTGGGCAACGGACAATTGCTGGAATGGCTCGACGTCGACGTTTTTCTCTCTAAAGCGGATCCATCGCGATTTCTTCATTGGGCGATTTGCATGATGAGTGAAGTGGGACGCTTGTCTGAATGGAAGGGCCTCGCTCCTTGCGGGCCACGTGGCCGGCTCTTAGTCCAGCGCCACTTTGGACTGCGAGATGCTTAGTCTGGGCTTGGTGATTATTCGCACCATGGTCTGGGAGAGGTGAGGCTGATTGATGCGACTCGAGTAGTGAGGCGGCGTTGCGTGGTTGTTAGACGGCGCCGGAGCAATCTGCGAATGAGCCGTGGTGCTGGGCTCGAGCCACGAGCTACCAATGCTAACGTCTTTGAGAGGCAGGTAGACTGGTAGACTAGGCATGCGCGAACGGGTAGTTGCGGATATGACAGATAGGACACACTTGGTCATCTGTGACACTTAGGAGGTGACCCAACGTCTGTGACAAATGCGGGTCGTTTCGCGAGCGAGAAGTGATCTCCTTGGTAGCGGTCACATCGCGAGATGCGAGCGACATGAGAGAGTGGAAGCGTAGCTTTTCAGGAGAAGCGGAAAATGGAGAGCAGACGGAGATGGGGCTGAGAGTTATTTGCGCGGCGTGATGTGAGGTGACCGGGGAAGTGGATGCAACGGAGGAATAGAGATTGGTGGATTTGTATCAAGGTTATGGGGAGGATGGAGATGTCACGCCTTATTCATCTCATTGATTGTGTACCTCGACTGCGACGATCGAGTATGGGGATATAGGCTTTGATGGCCGGATCGACGCATTGACAGATGAGGCTGGCCCTGTCAGGTTGGCTCTAGTGGAAGATCATCCGAAAGCAGGAGCCCTGGGCACGGCAAGTTTCATGTGCTGTAGCCTTTGCAGGACTGAGCATGTGTGATGTGAAGGCGACGTGAGACATGCAGACCAACTACTGCCCACACATTGGTGCGTTGCAGGGCCTACGATGTGTTCGGCCCGACCGAGTCTCTTGAGACATGTCCTCGAAGACTGTCAGCCTCGGATGCGACTCAGGCTGTATTATGTCAAGTTATTAACGGCGGGGCCTCGTCATTCACAATTCGACGAACATCGAATAGCGTAACGTGTCGTACGGGAGCGGCAGACGTTGCTCTACAAGAGGCTCAAAGAGGAGAGAGGGGCTGGCTGAAGTTGGCTCGAATTGGACACGCTAGACTCGAGCTTCACCCATGCTTCATCCATCCTGGCTCGGCTCCTGCCAACCCTGGTGAAGATCCCGGAAATGATGCGACTCTGAAGACCCACCATCACCACCACGTACCACAAGTCTGAAGACGCCATGCCGCTCCTCCTTCTCCTATCTCGCATCTTCGCCATTCCATCCCCAGCACGCGGGACAACATCCCACCGGAGCCTCGACTGCTGCCCTCTGTCGTACAGTGCAAATATCTCCATACTGAGCTTGCAGAGACAAGCATCTAGATCAGATATTAAGGTACCTTACAGTACGACACACCTGTCGATCGTGACTTGTATGCTTGGCCTGCCGTGCGGGAGTACGAACGGCTGCACCCTAAACCGCTACGGCAGCGCCTTGGTGCGACGACTCGCAAAGCCTGGGCCAGCTGTCTACAGACTTCCACCGGCGAGCGAGCCTCTCACGCCCTTGCCTGCCACTTGGCCCGCGGTGCAGACCTTGTCGAGTCACGCCCAACATCTGAACCTGAAATACGAAACGGTATCGCATCAGTGGGGGATCCCTGCGGCCATCTTCACCATTCACGGCATGTACACGCTCCAGGTCTGGCCTGTGAATCCGCCACCACGGCATGCACGGCTACACGGTTGACCACGTACAGTCGCCATTGCTGGCTGCAGCCATTGACCAGGTTGGTGGAAATATTGGAATAGCCCCAGTAGAGACACACAATATGCACGATAACAATACGCGGCAGCTGTGCATCTTGGCTTGCAGAGAGAGCCATGCTGCTCGCCTTCTCATCGCTGCCGTCGTCCGCCCTCGTTTGCAACGCGCTGCTCAACTCTTAGCGCCTGAGATACTGGTGCTGTGTAACCGGTACCTAGATCTCCGTAGCGCGCCTCACCTGCTAACGGTCAGAACAGCGATCTCTCTACTCTCATAAGCGGTTCGGTCCACGCCATAGCAGGCAGCCCTCGCATCGGTTCTTTCGTTTCAACTCTATCTCCTGCATGTTTGTCCTTCCATTCACCGCCTGGTTCTCTTGACTCGTCATTTTTCCATTGGTCTCGACGACCCTATCAACCAAAGCAAACACGAAGCAGTGGCTACTGCGACAATCACCCAAGCAGCGTGCTGCTTTCTGCATGGAGATTCACCCCTCCACACTCTCCAGCAACATCATCATCGCCAACGGAGGGTAGGCGTCAACGCCTACATCAACCTCTCGCCACAATGAGACCGGTACCATTGAGCGTGTTCCTACACTGGCCGGCGCCCAACTATGTCAACCCGACGACGCGGGGAGATGCTCTGCTCATCATCAACATTGTTTTCATCATTCTGGTCACTCTCAGCATTGCAATCAGACTCTACTCGAGGTTGAGGGTCAAGCGCCAAGCGGGCATAGACGACATCATGATCGTCCTAGCTTACATCTTCACTATTGGCATGACCGCAGTTGTCTTGCTGGCAAACCGGAATTACGGCTGGAACAGACACATGTGGGACGTGGAAGTCGGCATGATCGAGCATGCAAACATCATTGCCTTTGTGGCGAAGCTCATGTTTACCTTTGCGTCATGCTTCACACGAATGTCTTTGATTTTCCTCTACTATCGGCTTGTGAGAGATACGCAAACCCGGTGGTACACGATGACTCTTCACGTCAGCCTAGCGTTCAATATCGCCATCCTGATATCGTTCACGCTCATAGCCACTTTTATCTGCATGTAAGTTCATACCAAGCCGATATTACGGGAGCAGCTTACTCACATATCGACCATAGTCCCGTTGAAGCATACTGGAAATTTCCAGATGTCATTGAGGGAAAATGCATGAATGAAGGTGCTGCCACGCTGTGGGTCGGTGTCGTCAGCTGCTGCGCAGATTTTCTCTGCACTATACTACCTATTCCAGTCGTCCTACGCTTACGTATGCCATTGAGGCAGCGTATTGGTGTCTGTGTGCTGCTGTCTGCTGGCATCGTGGTTACCGTTGCTGGTATCGTCAGAACATGGTTCATTTACAAGAGCCTGATCGCCACCTATGATGAGACATGGTTTACATATCCACTGTGGATTTGTGCAGCACTGGAGATTGACATTGCAGTTGTAAGTCATGAGCTTTGAACACCCCAAGGACCTGTTGAACTAATATCTACGCTAGATATGTGCTTGTGTGCCAGCCATGAAGGCTGTTCTATGGACCCCCTTCCGCAGGTGGACCACATCTCTGTACAGCAACTTCACATCATCACTCCGAGGCTCTAAAACCCGTGATCATCACAACGACTCACAAGACCCGATTGTTGACTCCGGCTTCACTGGCAACGCCGGCTACCAACTTAACGCCATTGATATCGAGAAGTCGCCATACTATGGACGCAAGCAAGATCAGAAGGTCCTTGAAAGAGCCATTGCACAACTCCCAGGCGCCAATCACAATCGCCACCCTCACCACACCCCTTTTGACCAGGTCACCAGATCTGTAGACGCCTCGGACGAGCACACTCAACATCTCCTACCGGCGGTCTACATTCCTTCACATTCCTTAGGAATCAACAAGGAGACCACTTTCCAGGTCACAGAGGCAGATGCACCGCGCCAGCAGCCCCAAAGGCGAACGGAAGCAAACCCGCGCGGTAGAAGTCCCTACCGACCGCCCCGGCACCTACCTTTGATGCCACTCCACCAGCAAGACAATGTGACGCCTCGCATTTGGGACGATATTTACTCGTCACGGCACAACGCCCCAGCAGGGCTACCGCCAACTTCGCCTGGCCCGGAAAGGGTATCGCAGAATGTCACTGCGCCGCTTACTCCAATATCACCAATGTCGCCATCTTCGCTGTACTCGACTGACATCGATTCCCGTATCTCGATTGCGTCGAAGAAAAAGAAGCGCCAGGGAGGGACTTTCTTCCTCGGCTGAGCAACACCGATTGGAAATTGATTCGGCCCGGTCTATAAACAAAATGGTGAAGGAGTAATTTGGACCTTTTCGTTGAGCGCAGGATCTCTCGCGGAGGGTCTCATGTACGATACTAATGACTAGTTTGCGAAGGAAGAAACACGAGCGAGTTTGGAAAGCATTGCCGCGGGTCGGTCGTGACGCTCAGATTAACGGAAGTTTTGCCCGTTTGACGGCCTTGGAATTGGAAATATATACCCCTTTCATTTTGTAGCTATTTATTTTTGGTATGTGTGTTCATAATACAACTTGAAATCATACGTTCAGGATTGTGCGATTGTGCGATTGTTGACGCTACAAACGATGGATGGCTTGAACAGGCTTCGTTTAGAATATTAATGTGCGATATTAGAGTATTTTACAAACCTGTTTCGTTAGCCTTTAATGTATTTCTAATCAACACTTTATGCATGACCAAGTCACTGGAAGTATAAAAGACGTAAGGCAGTCGCAACTAGCACAGTAGAGGTAAACCTAAACTCAACTCCTCCCCGCCATCCGTCATACCTCCCCTCCAAAAACCAAACAAATCAACCAACACGCGGGACAATTTCCGCAAAGCAACACAGCTTCAACAATACACACACGACGAAATGGCCGACCGAGCACCCTCACCCACGCCCTCGGAGCGCGAGCGCCTCGACAAAGCCGCCAAAGCCAAAGAGCAAGAAGAGCAGAGCAAGCTTCCTTACAAATGGACGCAGACGATCGCCGACCTGGAGGTCACGATTGAGATTCCGGGGAACTTCAAGGGCAAGGATCTGGACGTCAAGATTGCGAAGAACAGCGTGAAGGCGGGGATCAAGGGCCAGGATGCTATCATTGAGGTGAGCAATGCGCCTACCTACCTTCGCTGAAAAACGCCGGAGCGCTGTGCTGATACAGTATGGTCGCAGGGCACATTCCCCCACCCCATCCTCCTCGACGACTCGACCTGGACGCTGGAAAGTACGCCCTCGGGCGCCAAAGAGCTGAGCATCCAGCTCGCGAAGGCCAACAAGATGGAATGGTGGGAGCACGTCGTCACGTCCGCGCCGCGCATCGACGTCACCAAAATCTCGCCCGAGGACAGCAAGCTCAGCGACCTGGACGGCGAGACCCGCGGCATGGTCGAGAAGATGATGTATGATCAGAGGCAGAAAGAGCAGGGCAAGCCGAGCAGTGATGAGGAGAAGAAGGCGGAGATTATGAGGAAGTTCCAGGCGCAGCATCCCGAGATGGATTTCTCGAACGTCAAGATGAGTTAGATCGGCTTGGTTACGATGAACGCACGTTGATGAGAGGAGACTGGGCATACGAAAAGACATATATATACTGCAGGGCTCTGCACGGTCGCATTGGGGCATGGATGGTGTATGAGCATGACCTGGAACAATCGGTGTGATGGGATTCATGCCGAATCAAGGCCGACCATACTGGAACACGACGATATGAATTGTCTCTACTCACGGTATCGCCAACTTTGGCAATTGCATACTCACATTCCTCCCGAGAGCATGGTAAGGGAATACTGCCAAGGCTTGCGTTTCCTCGCGGGAGCGGTTCACGTCTGAGACATTTCTCCCTTCCGTGACAACCACAACGTCTCGTCTCGCTTCGCACCATGCACAACGTCTCGCCCACGGACACGAATGTCCGCGCGATGATGCTGTTGCCGCGCGCGATTGGTCTAATGTGAATTGCTGAAAGATCCGCAAACAGCGTTATCTCTCGCTGCGACACAGTGGTAGGATCCCTTTGTCTGCTCCACTCCATCGTAGCCCCACGGTGAGGTTACGAGGGCAACTTGACCAGCTTCTTTGTTACATATGCCATTCCGAGCTGTTATATCCTTGCCGCGTTCGTTGACAGCGTACGCCATTGTTCCTCGAGGCTGGTCCTTTCTGTGCATTGCGAGTCTCTTAAGCGTCTTGGCCAGTGTTTCCCTCCATTCTGAATACACGGACTTTGTTAAGCTGAGACTATCATGACAGGCTCGATTCGATTTCTCACTCTTTGCGTGCTTGGCCTTTGCCTGCTCCTTGGTCAGGCATACGCTGGATCCAGCAGGGGCTGCGGCAAAGCCCTCAACCCCAAGCTCAAGAAGGGCGGTACTGGACAGAGCAACAAGATCAACCTCACCAGAGCCAATGGCGCCAAGAGGACTTTCCTCTTGCACTTCCCTGCTAACTACGACAAGAACAAGCCTCATGGCCTGATCTTCTCTTTCCATGGACGTTCTCAGACTTCAGCTCATCAGGAATCCCTTTCCAAGCTCTCGGAGTCATCGAAGAATAAGAACATGCTGGTTGCCTATCCGCAAGGTGTCGACAAGCAATGGCAGGGCGACCCTGCCGCCAAGACCGACGACATCGGCTTCACCATGGATATGATCAACTCGATCTCGGATCAGTACTGCATCGACCCTGACAAGATCTACGCTTCTGGCGAAAGCAATGGCGGTGGGTTCTCTGCCAACGTCCTCGCTTGCGACCCCGTGGCTTCCAGACGTATCGCAGCGTTCGCTGGTGTCTCTGGAGCGTACTACCAAGGCACCTCGGACAAGAACTGCGACCCCGACACCGTCGTCATTCAGTGTAACCCCGGCCGCAAGAACGTGCCCATAATCGAGTTCCACGGCAAGAAAGACGGCACGATTCCTTACAATGGAGGTACCAGGCGCAACCGCTGCTTGCCTAATATCCCGCACTTCATGAAGGCTTGGGCCTTGCGGAACGGCTACAGCAAGAGCTCTGCGGATTCAACTTTGTACAACGGCCATGTGAAGAAGTTCGAATGGGGCAGTGGGGACCTGAAGGGCATCAACACGCATTACGCCATCGACAACATGCCGCACACGTGGCCAAACTCGAAGAACGTAAGTATCCATCGGTCATCAACTTTTGGACCTCTTTGGTGAAACAAAAAACACACATTAACGCCTCGATCTCCCAGTACTACATCGACGCCTCCTCCACCATCCTCGACTTCTTCAACAAATGGACCCTCGCCAGCACCCCCGACGCCCGCACCGTCAAGACCTCCTCCGGGGGAGCCCCCACCCTCTGCCCGTCCAAGAACGGCCAGACTTACAACGCTGGCGGCAAGAACTTCAAGATCAGCTGCTCGGCCGACACCCCCAAGACTCCCGCGTACACTGGCGCGACGTATCCAGGCTCTTTCGCGGGGTGCATGGCGCAGTGTGCGGCGGAGGCGCAGTGTGGGCATGCCGTGTACTACAAGGACAGGTGTTGGAAGAAGAAGGGGAAGCCGGGGAGTATTGTGAAGGCGGGGAATTGGGCGAGGGTTGGTGTGAAGCAGTGATGCAGGGAAACGAGGTTGATATAATGGGTTATGATGGCGTTTTGGGTTTGGTTTCTGGGATTGGAGTGGTTGTCCAAAAGGAGACTCGCTGAGTCGGGAGATAGATATAGACTAAAGCTTTTGTAATGATAATGGGTTTTGTTGTAAGAAGAGTGCTGTGGATGTTCGCTATGTCTCATGGTCTTGACGCTCTCTAGCTTGACGACGGATTTGATATACATGCAACGTGCACAAGTAGATACAATCAACATACATGTAATGTTCATTTACACCGTGACCTACACTCAATTGAAAGAGGGTAAGTAGGGTTAGGTTTGTCTGAGTATATGCAGACTTACATCGAGCATAAGTATGTATACTGGATAGATGCTATTGCCATCGATGACAGGCGGTTGTGTAAGAATGTCGATTATAGAGATGTTCTGAACATCATTTGACTATCTTGGAAGCTCGTGTGTCAGTATTGGCGCCTGTGTTTGCTCTATCTACTGTCAAACTATAGGCGCAGCTACCTACTAGAGGTGTATTCAGACTTCACTATGGTGAAGTGTAGGATAATGTACAGTGTGTAAAACGGAAGACAACGATTGCATGTTCCACAGGTGCTATTGTCTGGTACCGTCTAATCAAAAGGTCTTTTGTATAATTTCATACCGCTAAACATATCTGAAATGTCTCCACGTGGCTTCAGGTCTCTTATTTCGATCGACTGTAGCATATCAAAAGACGGTGAATATGCTTACCACGACTACAGTAGATCATGCCATCAAGGTAATAGTAAACGTAATCTACCTACAATTAGCTTCTGGCACACAGGCACAGCGTGATGTGCAAAATCCAGAGCGGCTGCGGCTATCGGATCGGGTGGGCGTGGCCGTAAGTTCTCGAAGAGCTCTCTGTCGTCCGGGAAAGCCTGCCTGTTATGGTGATGATGATACGATTGCCACGGCAGCGAGAGCGAGTTGGAGTCTATCGGTAGGGCCGATATGCATTGTTGTATCTCTCTTTGTGGATGTCTCTACCTCATGGCTGAGGGGCCTGGTAGCCACAGATCAAGGAGCCAGGAAGTAGACTCATATCATAAGAACGCACACCATATAGCAGGAACAACACGCAATTCTCCTCCCGCAGGTGTTTGTTGATGCCGAGGGCGGATGCAGCAGCAGCAAAGCAACGCGCGGGCAGATGCATGCCCTAAGAGCGTCATTCGCTGTTTCGATGCCGAATCGGGCCAGCTCGCTCCGCCCTCAGCACCCCACTTCCCCACCTCGACCTCGTCTCGTCGCTCCACTACTCTGCCTCGCTGGCGACTATCAAGGGTCTGTCTATACAAATCACCCGCGACCTGATTCGCCATTCGAGCTCGGCATTGCCCTCTGCCTATCGCCCCTCGCCGCCCTGCATTCAAAAGGTTCTCTCTTTTGTTTCCTCCTCACGCTTGTGCTCGCTTTTCCCATACCAACAACCCCATCACTGCATCAGACATCACATCACAATGGGTAGCATCGGAGAGGAACCCGCAAAGTGCCCTATGCGTGTGGCCAACACTGCATCAGGTGGCACAAAGGTATTACTTGTACCACGTCGACAGAATGTATACAGCATGCTGACACGACAGCCAGAACCGTGACTGGTGGCCCAATGAGCTCAGGCTCAACATCCTCCGCCAGCACACCGCTGCCAGCGACCCTTACAAGGCCGAGTTCGACTACGCTCAGGCATTCAAGAGCCTTGACTATGATGGTCTCAAGAAGGACATCAAGGCTCTGCTGGTAAGAGAACAGTGTTCTAGAGGCAAAGTACATGCATTGACTGACACCCTCTCTCAGACCGACAGCCAGGACTACTGGCCTGCCGATTTCGGTCACTATGGTGGCCTCTTCGTCCGCATGGCATGGCACAGTGCTGGCACTTACCGTGTCCAGGACGGCCGTGGCGGTGGAGGGTAAGTTTAGCATGAGGTTTGTCGGGTTGTTCATCTGCTAATGTATCCTCACAGCGGTGGACAGCAGCGTTTCGCTCCCCTCAACAGCTGGCCTGACAACGTCTCCCTCGACAAGGCTCGTCGCCTGTTGTGGCCCATCAAGCAGAAGTACGGCAGCAAGATCTCTTGGGCCGACTTGATCCTTCTCACTGGCAATGGTACGTTCAACAAATTAACAGTTTGAGCGATGAACTATGTGCTAACCACCGTACAGTCGCCCTCGAGGACATGGGTGTCAAGACCTTCGGTTTCGCTGGTGGCCGTCCCGACCAATGGGAGGCAGACGAGTCAGTATACTGGGGAGGAGAAACAACATGGCTCGGCAACGATGTCCGCTACACAGACGGAAAGGCCGGCCTTGCTGAGCGCGGCGTTGTCGACGGTGACCAGAGCAAGGTCGGAGGCGAGCCTACCCACAAGCAGGATCTCGAGAACCCTCTTGCGGCTGCTCACATGGGTTTGATCTACGTCAACCCTGAGGGTCCCGATGGTGTCCCTGACCCCGTTGCTGCTGCACACGATATCCGCACCACCTTCGGCCGCATGGCCATGAACGACGAGGAGACCGTTGCTCTCATTGCTGGTGGTCACGCTTTCGGCAAGACCCACGGTGCCGCTTCAACCGACAACGTCGGTGACGAGCCTAACGCTGCAGCTATCGAGCAGCAAGGCCTCGGCTGGAAGAACTCCCACAAGTCTGGCAAGGGTCCTGACACCATTACCTCTGGTCTTGAGGTTACCTGGACTGGCACTCCTACCAAGTGGAGTACGTAGATCCTCATAATGATTGGAAGATGAACGACTTGCTAACATGAACTTTTTAGGCAACAAGTACCTCGAGTACATGTACAAGTACGAGTGGGAGCAGATCAAGAGCCCTGCTGGCGCACACCAGTGGCAGGCCAAGACTGACGATTTGATCATTCCCGACGCCTATGACAAGAACAAGAAGCACAAGCCTACCATGCTGACTACCGACTTGTCTCTCCGCTTCGACCCTGCCTACGACAAGATCTCTCGCCGCTTCCTCGAGAACCCCGAGCAGCTGCACGATGCTTTCTCCCGCGCTTGGTTCAAGCTTTTGCACCGTGACATGGGTCCCCGTAGCCGCTGGCTCGGTCCCGAGATCCCCAAGGAGGTGCTCCTGTGGGAAGACCCCATCCCTGACCAGGAGGGCCCCGTCATCAGCGACAACGACGTCTCTCAGCTCAAGAAGGCTATCCTCAACTTGGGTGTTGACAACGCCAAGCTCATCAGGGTCGCCTTCGCTAGCGCTTCTACTTTCCGTGGCGGCGACAAGCGTGGTGGCGCCAATGGTGCTCGCATCCGTCTTGAGCCTCAGAAGAACTGGGAGGTCAACAACCCTCGCGAGCTCAGCGAGGTCCTGTCCGCCCTGGAGAAGGTCCAGAAGGACTTCAACGGTGCTGGTGGCAAGAAGGTGTCCACTGCTGACTTGATCGTCCTTGCTGGTGTCGCCGCCCTTGAGAAGGCTTCTGGCGTGTCTGTGCCATTCGCACCCGGCCGCACTGATGCCTCCCAGGAGCAGACCGACATCCAGTCGTTCGAGCACCTCGAGCCTTACGCCGACCCCTTCCGCAACTACGGCCACGGTACCCAGCGTGTCCGCACCGAGCTCTTCCTCCTCGACAGGGCCAACCTCCTTACCCTCAACGTCCCCGAGACCACTGTTCTTCTCGGTGGTCTCCGTGCCCTCGGCGCCAACTGGGACGGCTCCTCCAAGGGTGTACTCACCAAGACTCCCGGCAAGCTCACCAACGACTTCTTCGTCAACGTCCTCGACCCATACGTTTCATGGCGCCCAACCGACAAGAGCGGCGAGATCTTCGAGGGTGTCAACCGCAAGACCGACCAGAAATGGACCGCCACTCGCGGCGATCTTGTCATTGGCTCGCACCCTGAGCTCCGCTCGACCGCCGAGGTCTACGCCAGCTCTGACGCCCAGGACAAGTTCGTCAGGGACTTCGTTGCCGTCTGGGACAAGGTCATGAACCTCGACCGCTTCGATCTTGCGCGCACTGCGCAGCCCCAGAGCGCTCGCTTGTAGATAAGCAGTGAGAGGGATTATGTCTTTTTGATTTTGATGAAAGGAACAGCATCGTCTGTAGTTAGAACTTCTGTTTTTGAAGGATCAATGAAGAATGAATTATGAGATCACTATTTCGTGCCTTAGATCATCGCGTGCCGTGCGATGAGAATACGTGCTCGGATTCTGTGCAATCACTATATTGCGTGCAGCTCATCGCTCCAAGATCGTCCTATTCGGTGCACCTCGACGGCATCGATGTTACTTCGAACGCACCACTGTCCGGAACGTTGCAACTGTGTTTGTTCGACTTATTGGAAAATTGCAGACAGATTACGTACACGCATCGCCGTACCATTGCCCTCGACACGATCTTTGGTAAGACCCTCGCGCAGCAAGTCCGTTGAGAGGGTTCGCGTTGTTTGCCGTTAGTCTAAGGGATGTCGGGCTCCGACTCGTTCTCGCTTCCCTACTGATTCACGATTATCGGACGGTCGTCGCTCTTCAACTTGGTACTGCTCTTCGACTCGTTATCGCTCTCAGGTTTGTTGTCGCTGTCGTATTCGTTGTCACTCTCCTCCGGCTCGTCAACGGTGTTCCATTCACCGTCATATACATTCCACTTTAACTTTTCCCGCTGCAAGCGTTCCATCTCCAATGCTTCGTCTTCGTCCAAAGGTATCCCCTCTAGCAGGCGGTCCATTTGTGCCCGAAAGTTCTCGGGGTTCCATGATTGCAGGTGCTTCAACGCGTGGTAATGCTCAGGCGTATACGTTCGCCATCCCTGCACCGTGTAGGAAGAAACGCGGGGATGTTGGACTAGGTGAGAATTGACATCCATCCCTGCACGCTCCAATGCACGGTACCATAGGTCGCGACGATAGCTCCCGTAGTAGTCGTCTTGGTAAGTGTCAAGGAGATCGAAAATCGTGTGGCCCTCCGCATCTCTGGCGTGTATGTCGTCGAATATACCGAGGAGGTATACAAGTTTCTCCAAGCCGGCTGAGGTTCTGGGATGGCAATATGGATCCATGACGCTGTGGAAGAGGCAATTCCTTCCATGTTCATCTGTTTCCGCAATGTCGCAGCCTGCATCTCGAAGCATTTGCAGAGTCGATGTCGCAGATTGGTCGTAACGGCAAGCATTCAGCCAGAGACCCTCGCCTTTCTCACGATAGTTCTTGAGATCGAGAAAACTTATACTTTCGACGAAAATTGGTTCAACAAAGGCCTGCCGTTGTTATTCAGCTCAAGACTGTATGTAGTATGATAAATGCGGACAGACATGTATACTTACGGGACTATACCTCATTGCGAACCATACTGGTGAATCGGAGATTTCATCGGAAAAGGTTGGATCAGCACCAGATCTGAGCAAGATTTTTGCACAGCACACACTCCGTTCACGACGGTGAGGATCTTGTCCGGTGCGGAAGCATAAATACAGCGGTGTCATATGAGAACTGGTTTTTGAATTAACGTTTGTGCATCTGATTGCAAGATCTCGCGGGCCTGTGGATACGAACAGTTGTAGACTGGGGGTGGAATCGACATGCAGGAGCTGGAACTGGCACTGGCACATACTCGGGGTTGGACTCACAGTAGTTCTTGGCCATAGGTCTCCATGGCAATTCTCTCAACATCGGCTCCTTTGTCTACCAAGTACTGACAGCATCTCGGGCTACCATATTGACATGCATGCTTCAAATGTCAGCTCGGTTGCATATAGTCTTTCGAACACTCACTCACGTGAAGCAGAGTAGTACCCTCGTGATCGCAGTCTCTGAGCGTTGCTTTGCCATCTTCCAGTAATGCTTTGAGGCCCGCGAGGTCATCGATTCGGACCACTTTAAAAACTTCTGCATCCTTCGAAACAACACGGTAGGCGAGGATAACGGGGTTGATGAAGCTCACACCTGTGTGTGTTTTTGTCTGCCTGAAATGCACCGCGACAGGCAAATCCGAGCCTGGGAATCGGGGCCCAAGGCATAATGTAATGAGCGAATCAGTGACTTCTGTGCCGTCTGAGTTCCGAGACTCGAGTATAACTGTCTTCAGGGAGATCTCCCATTGATGGAACGCAATTTTGTCATATTTGCGAACGACTCGAGTCAGTCTGGCGTACCTCATGCGCTGAAGACCTGCATTGACGTCGATTCGCTCAGCGTTCTTGAGATTCTTTCTGATGTTCTTGAAGTCGCTTTTATCGTGGTCCATGCGCGTCAGCGATTCGACAATGGAATGCTCGGGCAGACCAGCTTGTTGGGCCTTGACAGCATTGATCGCAAGCTTTATCCGTCGAAGAATCTTCCTGGCATCTTTACCAATCCTCTGATCCTGTATGCTCTTTGACAATTTGCCGAGCTTGCTGAAAACCTGCTCGAGCGACTCCGCCTTGTCGATCTTATGCAGGTACTCATTCTCGTCGAGTGACCGCCTACGCTTCAGTGACTGTGGCTCGCTGGCAGCGCCTGCAATCGCTTGCCTGCTGAGTGTAAACACTTGCGACGACTGCTGACTCGAGCTCGCGCAAAAGTAGTAGTTGTGGCTATGGTTGCTGTGATCTCCATAGTTGTGCCTGTCGCCTATGTGGACTTGCGCCTGGTCCCGGCTGATGATGTTGCTGTAGGTATGGCCTCGCACCAGTTCGCGGCCTGGGTCGTTCTCCATCTGTTTTCGATGCGCGCAAAATATGTGTCATATTCTGCGAAGCCTGCGCGTGTGTCGAGAGTCGGTTGTTGGGAGCATCCGCAGCCTTGTTCAACGCAGTCTAAAGCATCAAGTGATCGCTTTGCCGTGCTACCGTATTGATGGTGCATGATTGGTTCATGCATGCGAGCCTGAGTGGCGCGGAAAATCTATAAATAAGTTGTGAAGCCAAGAGGCTGCTTCTCTCATCGAGACATGCGAGTATGCAACTTCAAAGATGCTAGAGCCTGGAATCGGTGTTCTTGTCCTCGATGGATTATTATGAGCTGCGAAGCAGTTAGAAGTAGCTTAGATTCCCACTTTTTCCTCATCGACAGCCTGTGATCGATTCGGCCCTCCACCATGGCGGCAATTGCAACTAGTGGCTATGAACTTATCATGAGACTCAATATCCAAAAATTCTCCAGGAATCTACTATTTTGAAGTGCGTCGTTTCGTCTTCTCAACAGAACGCAGGAACTCCTCCATTCGGGTCCTAACATTCGCATCCTTCTCATCATCTTCTGAAGGGTGAGAATCATAATGTCTATCTCCATCGCCCCATGTACCCTTGGCTTTCCTCTCCCGTCTCGCTTGCTGTCTGGCGGTCTTCATTCGCTGCTCTTCGATTACGACCGATACATCAGCGCCGTGAGCTAAACATATCCTCGCAGCCTCGATATCCTTATTGCGTACCGCTTGGCCTAGGGCACGGTCTGCATTGGCACCAGCATCAATCAAAAGGCCTACAGCAGGCAGAAACTTGCGGTAGACATAACTACCGACAGCATACTGCATAGCTTTCTCAGGATTGGCGCCTCTAAGTAGTAGATGCGACAGAGTGTCAAGGTTTCCGTGGTGTACAGCGCAATGCGCGGGTGTTCCATCGTCGTGCCGGAACATATTCTCACGAAGCGCACCGCTGTCAGCCTCAAGGTCCATGTGGTGCGTATCGAGAAGGTAATCGATCATGGTTTTTGCTTTCTCCGGTTCCCGGCACATGGACACAGCGTGCAGTGCAAGACTGCGCTGTGGGTCGGCGCCGCGATAGACCAAGTGCGCAAACAACTGAATGTCGCCCAACTGTGCAACATTGTTTAGGAGCTTCACTGAGTAGTCCTTCTCCCCTCTAACATGTGGGGGCTGCAGCCCGAAAGCGTCGGCCCTGTTGTGGTTTGAGTTGTTAATGTCGGCGCCACGGTCGAGCATCCAGTCGAGAGTCTCTCGGGAGTCTGCGTAAGGTAATCCCTGCGCCGTTAGTAGTTGTTGGGCGTCGCTATCAAATCGCTTGCTCACTGGAGAATCAAGTGGCCGTTGGCCTTGACATCGTACCCGAACCTGGTCAAGAGCTTAAGCACATCCAAGCTGGGTATCCTCATCTTTGAACTGATGCGATTTGCATCGGCGCCGTGCTCAAGCAGGCACTGCAGGGTGCGTATTGAGTGTCTTTTGGTGAAAACATCTGTGGCATCGGCACTGTCAAGTGATGTCGTTGTGAGAAGGTCGGTGATGTGTGGGATGTCTTCCTCGTCGCACGCCCATTTGAGTTCCTCCACCCATTCGTCATGTTCTTGCTCTTCCTTCTCTCCGAAAGAGTCAGACATGCTTGCGTACAAGTGTCAGTGTCCAATTTAGGAAGAAAATGGCTCGGGAGAGAAGGTTACGAGAACACTGTGTATGGATGGATGGACTCGGCGCGCAAGAGCCATGGCTTTCGACGCCTTCAGGCGCTTAGCAGGTAAGTCGCTGGATTGAAGTGGCGCAGCGGTATCCACATGCACAAAGGCATTGACGTTTGGTCAAGGATCATGATATTTAGGATGATTGCGCTGCCGTGTGCAATTTGCAAAGCATTATATGTTTTGTTTGCGCACCTGGCTCCAACGAATTGAGCCAGATTAGCTCAAATTCGCCCTCTTAGTTTAACGGTTAGAACAGAGGTCTCATATTCAATTATGACTTCAGCAAAGCTGTAGACATCCTCAGATATGAGTTCGATTCTCATAGAAGGCAATTATCCTTTTGCTCGAAAATGCTCCATCCTTTTGCGGACGCAACTATATCCTTGTAATCACATGTACACAGACGGTGAGATGCGTTGTCTCGTCATTAGTTGTGGTTCTGATGTCTCCGCGTTTGAAGTCCTCGTTCTTCTCGCCTACGATCATTCTACCTCTACGCAGCTAGTGTTCTGCCATACACGAATGGTCAACGTTAGCACCATGGTTATTACAGAAAAGAACCAAGATTCAATACGATGAATATATAATCTCCCTTGCCGCGAAATCATGGCATATGCGATCGTGAAGAACATAGCTCCAAGGTACTCTCTTTCCCAGTGGCCTTACGGATGATCTGGCAAGTGATTTGTTAGAGGGAATGACAACTGCTCGAAACCTTGTCCCCAGGTCAAGACAAGGAAGACCCATGATTCGTAGCATTACCTCCTGATGAGTCTGATACTTGGTGCACCGACTTGCTCCGCGATCTGAAGCTGGAGACACAAGACGAATCTGGGGATGGATGCGAGATCGGCGGCGCGTTCTACACAATTTCCCGAAAGCTCGCAGTCACCTACCTAGAGCCCGACACATCCACGCATACAATGGCTTCCAGAACTCTTCGCATTGGTGAGAGCGAGATCCAGATCCTGATATATATATCCTCTGGCTAATTCAATTGCAGGTCTGCTCCCTGGTGACGGCATCGGCCGTGAGGTCATTCCGGCTGGAAGGAAGATCCTCGAGGCTCTGCCCAAGAGCTTGGGTCTGAACTTCTCCTTCGTCCACCTTGATGCTGGCTTCGATGAGTTCAAGAAGAACGGTGTTGCTTTGCCCGAGAAGACCGTCGAGACCTTGAAGAAGGAATGCGACGGTGCTCTGTTCGGTGCTGTCAGGTGAGCATTCCGAGGCCCTTGTGGACGGATACAGGAAGCTGCGGAGGGATGATTGTACGCGCTCAATGACCATCTTACTGACTTTCGTACCTTCAAGCTCTCCTTCCACCCCCACCAAGGGCTACAGCAGCCCCATTGTCGGCCTCCGCAAGCGCCTGGACCTCTACGCAAACGTCAGACCCGTGAAGTCTGTCGTCCCTACCGCTGCTTTCCCCGACCCCATTGACCTCGTCATTGTCCGTGAGAACACTGAGGACCTTTACGTCAAGGAGGAGAAGACCTACGATGGCCCCAATGGCAAGATCGCCGAGGCCATCAAGCGCATTTCCGAGAACGCTAGCTACCGCATCGCCAACATGGCTGGTGAGATCGCAGCAAGGAGACAGCGTGTCAGGGACAGCACCGGTAGCGACGCCTCTAAGAGTGCCGTCGTCACCATTACACACAAGAGCAACGTTCTCTCGCAGACCGATGGCCTGTTCCGCTCGACTGCCCGCGCAGCCCTCGAGCAGGCGCGCTTCAGGGACGGCGGCATTAAGATCGAGGAGCAGATTGTTGACTCCATGGTCTACAAGCTCTTCCGTCAGCCCTCCACATACGACGTGATCGTCGCTCCCAACCTTTACGGTGACATCCTTTCTGACGGCGCCGCCGCTCTTGTCGGCTCTCTGGGTCTCGTCCCTTCGGCCAACGTTGGTGACGGCTTCGCCATGGGTGAGCCTTGCCACGGCTCTGCCCCTGATATCGAGGGCCAGAACATTGCCAACCCTATCGCTACCATCCGCTCTGTCGCTCTCATGCTTGAGTTCCTCGGCCAAGAGGATGCTGCTGCCATCATCTACAAGGCTGTCGACGCCAACCTTACTGAGGGCAAGCTCCTCACCCCTGACATGGGTGGTAACGCCAAGACTACCGAGGTCACCGAGGACATCCTCAGGCGTCTTTAGAGTGGTTGTATAGATATATCCCTGTGTAAATACAATCCATGTTTCGCTTTGATGAGCTTTCATCAGGCTATTGATCCCTCGGCCCATTTGAGTTCTCTACATTTTGAACAATTTGTTGTCATCGAGTTCACCACTTTTCTTATAAATTCCACCAGCCAGCCAACTGAAGATAAAGATGGCGCGTGACAATTCCATCTGCATACCAGACCCTGCGGCAAAAGTTGCGTTGCGAAGCCATGACGTGTTTCGCCGGCCAAAAGTCCATCAGCGTAACTGCCTCGCAGAAGAGATCGGGCATTCTCCAAACCCGCCTTGATCTGAACCCATATCACAAATACACATATCTTTCGCGACTACCTTCGTCGGCACAATCACCCACCATGGCCGACAAGTACATCCTCACCGTCACCGCGGGTCCAAACTACACAGACCAAAAGCCCATCTCCGTCAACAGCGAGAAGGCAACCCACATCGATTCGCCCAAGTGCAGCGTTAATCTCACCGCCCGCATTCAAAACTACCGTGGCCTTCCTGAAGGTGCCCCAAAGACCTCGCCATACTTTTCCCACCCGCAACATACCAGCGACCTGTACTCGCTCGCGTTCGACTTCACCCTCAAGGAAGACATCAACGGCCATGACCTAGTCTTCGGCAACGACTTCGACCACCCGATCAAGGACAAGCTCCCTCCAGGCTTCAACCAGGCTTTCAACCTGGTCAAGTGGTTCATCGACCCTGGTCTCTACGGCGATGTCTACTCCGACGAACCCTACCTCTACGGCCCCTTGCTGAGCTCGATGAACACTCTGCGGATAGGGCCCAAGGACGATAAGGCGCAAGAGAAGATTGAAGAAGAGCGCGCGAACCAAGAGCTTGTTGTCATTGAGGAGGGTGCAGATGGCGATGGCCAGCAGGTTCGGGAAGAGAAGAATCTGCCTGATACCGGTCCGGCGAGGAAAAAGCACTTTTTGACGGAGGCCAATTTGAAGGACTTCACGTTCGAGAAGGGAAGGCAGTACAGCAACGATTTCTACAACCCTTACTTGGACTTCAACGGTACGGGCACTCGACAGAATTTGGTCATGGAGAGACAGAGCCAGGTACTAACACTTCATGCTCAGATTTCGCGCTCCGCCTTCCTGGCTACGGCCTGATCCCCGGCATCACAATTCCCATCATCAGCTTCTGGGATGGCCAACCTCTTCGGTAAGTTCACCCTCTGTTCTCTTCGAGCAACTCTCAACGGGACCCTCCGTCTCTCAAAATCTCTATATGTTACTGTGTGCAAGGAAGGCTGATTCACCCTGTTCTTGCTGACTTATAGTTCGCACTCTATCAGATATGTCATGAAGAACCGTTCTACTGACGAGCCTCTGTTCGTCGTTGTCATTACTCTCAAGCCTAAGGGTGGCGAGGAGGCTCCTGCGAAGGAGGAGGGCAAGGCCGAGAAGGATGAGGATTTGGACTAGGCGTGGGTGGAGAAAGGGAAGGTGATGCAATATACCCTATACGGCTACACGAGACAGCTTACATGATAGAAAACGATGATTACGATGCGATTGATGGCTCGAATTCACGGTACAGAAAGGAATCCTGCAAAAGTCACTGATCGGACATTTTTAGACTTCATTTGCAAACAGGTCAGTGAGGCCCTTGTTCACATGCCTGCTTTGCATGAGTTGAACCTGCAATCCTCTCCCGCAATCATCATTCCTGCCTGGAGCCAGTTTGCCAAATTCATACCTTTCCACGAATGTTCGGAGATTGTATGTGCTCGAACGCGAGTCGGTCTGATAGATTGTGACGGACTCGTAGAACCCAAAGAGACACTGAAAAGGCTGGTGACCTTGAATCCTGGCTTCGTGCGAGATCCGCAGATCCTGCAAGGAGATCCTTTTGGCAAATGGTACGGGTTGCAGGGACTGCAGCTTTGGCATCATTTTAGCTAACATATATGCAATGTCCTCCGTCTTGGCAAGCAGATCGTGGAAGCGTTCGCGCATATGCCTGCAGGTACTTGCCCGCCTAAGAGTCGATTTCGAGCTGGCGAACGGTGTTGCCGCCTGGAGCATGCTTGCCAAAGCTCCCGCCATTCCAACTCTGAAACAGTTTTTTTTTTTTTGGAGACGTGTATTATGAACTTGAAAGACTTCGCAATTTTCGTCGGAACGCTCCGCCTAACATGGACCTCGATGACGATCAGCCACGTGCGTATTTGCAATGGTACAAAGGAAGAGCTCGACGATCTCTATGGTCACTTGAGTCAGGCGCCTAACATCGAAGCTCATCGCCAAAGACTCTTCTCTCTTGGCGTGGAGCACAATGAGCATATCGATGAGCCTGGCCAAATGTTGTGCGCTATCCTTGATGGTGACGGGGAGGACGAAGATGGCTTTGTTATGAATTGTCAGACTGACTGGATCCGCTGGAAAGGGCACGATAAGGTGGTGAGGGCTCTGGGTGTGATGACAGAGCCTATACGTTGTTGATCGGGGTCTGATTTCTTCATTGAAATTGATGAGTTGGTGACGCGTGTAGACTGGTATATTAGGAATGCTGTGGGGCCCTTCACTCTCTGGCGCTCCAATGCAAGACCTAGCAGTTGGCCGCAGCGATAGGTCAGAAATATGGTGGCACTGAGAACTAGGTGTGCTTGTATGCTTGCTTACATCAATTCGAATTGATTGTAAGGATCCAGTCGAGTCAAACTGACAGTGCCAGAGGTTTTGTTAAGCGTCATTTCCGGCAGGTGACTTCTTGCGACTTGCCGTTGCCAGCTGCCATTGTTTTTGCAGCAGCCTAGCCGACCTGAATTGAACATCAACTGCCACAATATCCCCACGACTACAACCACGAATGCCACGAACGCCATGCCTGACCTACTCGACCTACCTCCGGAGCTCATTTCGCATATCTTTTTTCTTTGCGAGGATCTCATCTATCAAGAATCGGAAGATGCTGCTGCAGAGAGTGTGGTCTTTGCTCTGCCCTTTCGCCTGACCAATCGCTACATCGAGAAATGCACACGCCGCGTGTTTGCCACGTCGTATTTCCATACCCAAAGCATCGAGATGTCGGAAGACGCAAGCTTCAAGAGATTCTGCGACATTGCACGATTCCCGGAGTTGGCCAGATATGTGTACGAGCTGAGATTCTACGCCGTCAACGACCGGCACGACCGGCGGAAAATTTCTTCAATTTCCCGGAATGAGTTTGTCGATGCACTACGCGCTTGCTCGGATGTGGGAGAGCTTGAGTTCTATGATGCGCCAAGCGACCAGGCGGATGAGCTGCAGCGAGCGGAACGCACAGAAAATGACCCAGATGTGCCGACAATCCACGAAGTGTTCGATATGAGCGCAACGTTCTCTTTCGCGTTGTCTGCCGCAGAGGAAGCAGGGCTACGCCTGAACACGATTTGGACTTCATCTTGTGATCTGAAGAAGAAACCGCTATGTGGTCTTTCAGATTGCTCCGCCATCGCTGAAAGAACGAGAGTAATGCGTGACGTGGAACAATTGGACATCAAAATAGTCCCACAGCGACCAGAGGAAGGAGCCACGCCTGAAGACATGTATGTCAGGTCTCGATTTATTGCAGGATGTGAAAGTTGAGCACTGATTCATATCCAAAGGGGTCTTCGTCTCGGTCGACACCTCGAAGCAGGTCTCATCAATATGGCAGCACTCACGATTTTGGAGCTTTCATTCCTACTAGACTATGTCAGCGGCATATCAGCTTGGAGAATTCTTGCAAAAGCTCCGAAAATTGAGAACTTAGAAGAACTGGTCTTACGTGGATCCGCTATGAATGTTCATGACCTGACAGCCTTTATCCTGAAACACGCTGATACCCTGACGCTACTGGAGATATCCAGTCTGGGCTTGCACGAAGGCACCGTAAGCGACCTCAGCCTGTTCTACGCAAGACTAAGCAACGCTTCGAGACTGGAGGACTTTTGGCAGCATGATGTGGTTTTGATGAATAACAACCGGGTTGAATACATTGGACTGCCTCGCCGTCTTTGCCTTCCAGGGCTCCATGATGGTGAGCTTGAGGACGGTTACATTGCGATCGGGGTGAAGGACAACTCACTCCACTGGAAAGGCCATCAAGAAGTGAAAGACGTGTTGGCAGACTTAGCAGTATGTCTGTCTTGGTGATGAAAGCCATGTTGTCATCAACATCGGATTTTGAAGAAGCCAATATCATGAGCAGAGTAATGTACTAAATATTTCTTGAAGTCGTCGTACGGCCTTCAATTTTCCACTTTGTCAAGTGCCTCAGAAACGTGTCGCTGCACCCAGATTATCCAGAACTACAGTATACTTTGGGAATTGGACCCTCGCACAAGGCCGCAAGACCTCCTTCCAGACTTCCTGTATGCTAAGTGCGCTATGACTACCTCATGTGGCTCATCCATTGAAAGGTATACTAGCCCGAGGCCGAGCCGGTAGCATTTGAAGAGTGAAGAGGAACAGTAATTATAGCCATCTCTAGCAAAGAAGACATGGGCGATGCGATGCAGTGACCTTAGAGCAGCAAGGATCCCTGGTACTATACAAAGGAAAATTATGCGCATGTTGCGCCAGAAACCATCATGCCAGTTGCTCGGGAAACAAATGCTTTTGCTGACAAACAATCTCGCAAGCTTTCGCACCGCTACACGCACATTCATGCGTCAGTTCAGAACTTTTTCAGCGAATGTGTACTGCTTACTGGCACTTGACATACACAGGAAGGTGAGTGATCGTCCCCGACAATAAATGCCGAGACCCGCCGCTGCAGGCTCTCACTGACGCGCGCACCTATAGGCGTTTACTGCGATCTCGCGCTTGGACTGGATGATTCATGAGTGTTGCAAAACGGAAAGACACAGAAGCCTACATCACCAGCTACGCATTGGTCTAACAGGCCAGTGCAACACACCGAAGACTTCAGCATCCACCTCAGTGCCCACACAAGCTGCTGTCGATCACCGTTCACACCCCTTCAAGCCCCGACATTTACCGAACGATCGAACGGAGAACTACAAAACGCCATGCCAGGATTACTCGATCTGTCGCCCGAGCTCATTGAGCGCATCTTCTCGTTCACTGAGGAATACGTGCGCGCCGCACAATACCAGTCAGCGGAGCCGTGGGAAGCTGAGGCGATACCCACAGCGCCAGTCTCACGTCTTACCAGCAAATACATCGAGAGCGCTACCCGCAGCCTCTTCATCAACAGATTCTTCGACGTCTGGCACATCAAAGCGGCTGACGACCAGAGTATTCAGAAGTTCTGCAAGATTGTCGACACTTCTGATCTCCTCGTCAGGGGATTGAAGAGTCTTGCTATCCATGCGGACGACGACCAAATGATTGCAAAGAGGCAGGGACATCTCCGACCCGATGGCGAGATCTCGCAGGACGATATAGCAACACATCATCCTGACGAAGAGACTAGATCGATGGTACCTGTTGCTTACTTTCAGAACCGAGACAAGATTGTTCAGGCGTTTCGCGCTTGCAAGCGTCTTCATGGCTTGTACTTCCATCGATCTGACGGCCGCGAACCGCTTCAGAGGAATTTGAGCAGTGACGAAGATCAAGATGGCCAATCTATGGAGCCTGGAGAACTATACTGGATCGGTAATGAGCGTCATTTCGATGTCAGCACGTCTTTGACTTACTTGCTGTCGCTCGCACATGCAGCAGACGTTCGCATCCGACTCATCTCCGTCAGCTACGACGCTCTTAGTACGTCGAGCTGTCTCGGCCTTATAAAGAGCAAACGCGCTCTGCAAGAAATGGAGGTGTTGCTTCTCAACATTGGCTACGGCCTTGAAGAAGCGATCTACGATGTGTAAAGTGCCTTTTCATAGCTGCAGAGAATGACCAAGTTAACATGAAAGCGTAGGGCTTCACGCATCGGCAACCAACTGCTTGAAAGCCTCACAAACATGCCAGTGCTGAGGAAACTGGTCATCTGTTCTGAAGAGTGTTACGAACAGGAAAATCTTGCCTTCTGGAGCATTCTCTCTAGATGTCCTGCGATCCGAACCCTGGAAGAAGTAGCCATTTATCAGTTTGCGATGCGTATGCGCGACTTCACAAACTTCATCCTGAAACACAAGGGCACCCTGCGGAACTTACAGATCGAGAGTATCCAGTGGACTGACGACGGGCCATCGGCATTATGCTGGTTTTATGGTGAGCTCAGCGAAGCCCCGCAACTCGAAGAGATCGAGCAGCAGGATTGCTTCTTCACGGCGGACGTCCATGCCAAGCTTGGCATACCCACGCACCTTCTCAAGCCGTGGTCTGAGGACGAGGAGGATGAGGATGGATTCATCTGGATTCATCTGCCAAACACAGACATCCATCACAAGGGGAAGGACCTGGTGAAGCAGGCACTGGAGGAATGCGCGGCCAGCATGCGAAATTTGTGGAAGGAGGGCCCTGTTGTTTTGGCTCCATCATGATGTTTATGAAGACAGGGAGGGGTTTCGTATCAATCAGTATGACAGAACGGCTCGTTGGGTCCGACCTGCATAACAGATAGGATCATGGAGGAGGATCTTGAAGCATTGCGACCTTTCGAGATGGAAATTAAGAGCTTTCATTGCTCCAATTAGAAATCAATCTCGTATGCTGCATGTTGTTCCAAAGTGTATTGATTGTCATAAAACCACGGAGATGCCAAGTTTCCTTCGCTCAGGCTGCTGGAATCATAAGAAAGTATCCATGAGCACACCATAGTACTTACGCGGAAATCTTTCATACACAGCAATTGCGCATGTCATGAGATGAGATGGCTCTCCAGAAACGGAGGTCTAGTTGCCAAGGAGTGAGGTCAACAATTCACATGCATCCCGATAACCAAACGCGTGGCCCGAGCGCCCGCGCTAGCACAGCTTAGTCCCCGCTTCAGCCTTTACCATTGCAGGCCACGAAACACAAGCTATCACATTTACAAACACCCACCCAACATTTCTCGGTTTCTCGCCGGATTGACACCCTCTCTGCACTACATCACACCACCGTAACGGGGCCAGTAACACACTTGACACAACTGCCAGGCCGAAGATACGCTTACTGCATCGACATCATCTTGCAATTGCCGCCGTCACGATGGACCGCCTGTCAGGACTGCCTGAGGAGCTGATTAGCGACATCACACACAGGCTCGGTGACGACAAGTTCGCTCTACGGGCGACATGTCGCGCTATCGAGAAAAAGTCCTTCCGTGAGTTCGCGACCGAGCACTTCACCAGGAAATGTGTCCATTTCACCACAGACAGCCTGAATGTCCTTCGCGAGATCTCGGGCTCCGTCAGGCTGTCCGGCTACATCAAGGAGCTGTCCGTTGTAACTGCACTGTTCTCAGAGCAAGGCTTCCGCTGTCCGGGTCCCACTTCAACCCACTGGAAGCCGAGTGTTCGCCAAAGCGAGGCGTACAAGTTCTACATCGAAGACCAGAAGACCCTGAAGTCGACTGGTGGTGACAGAGTGATACTTGCCGAATGCTTTAAGAACCTCTCAAAACTCAAGACCGTTGCTTTCATTGACAACGCCGACTGTCTGAAAGACGACACGGATTACAGGGGTGGCAATAAGGTTCTACGTCAGACTGGTGGGTTACCCTATAATGTTATGATCGCGTATCGGCGCGCCCATTCCAAAACTCTTCCGTTATTGAAATAGCGTTCTTGGTACTGACATCAATGTCGTAGGTACGCATCCTATCAATGGGTTGGATTACAGCACACGACTCCACACAGCCCGGAACCCTTTCGAAATTGAACGTCCGTTCCGCGAACATCTCATGCATATGTGGACAACCATCGTCAGTGCTCTTGCTGATGCTCACGGCCACCTATCGCTCGAAGAGTTCCGTACCAACATGTCATCTGACCTCACGTTCATCAATCCTCTGAAACAGCTCTCCTTTGACACGGCGTTGATCCGTCAACTGTCTGACGTCTTCCGCACTACCACCACACTACACCTCCACTTGCATTCACCAGAGCGCACAGGCTACAAGAAAATGCTGTCCGATTTCACTCGCACATTCTCAAATCTCAAGGTCCTCTCACTGGATTTCGACATGAAGCCAGGCAGTGGTCCCGTCTACCAGAAGTTTGTCTTGGGTATCGATATGTCGAAGCTTACAACACTTAATCTGTTGGGGCTATCGGTGGACGCTTCTCGCCTGACAAGCTCTATTACTCGCCTCAGAGACATCACAGATCTGAGGTTCTATTGTGTGGATGTCGCAACTGGTTCCTGGCCTCCAGTGCTCAAGGCGATCGCCAATCTCGAGAAGCTTGAGCATCTCCATCTGATGTACTTACGCGAAGCTGGGCACAAGAGCTACTTCCTGAAGCAGCGCTCAGCTGCCGACGATGCGCCGCGCAGTTTTGGTTCTGGCTTCGGAGACTGGGCTGATGATCACGACCTCGACGACGACGACGACGACGATGACATGTCCACTGATGACAGTATGCCTGAGCTGCAGCCAAGTGATGACATGTGGGGCGAGCCACCATCAATTCCTGAGCACGTTGGGCCAGTCGGAGCTGGTCCGGCTCATCCAATTGAGGATCCCGTCACCGACGAGGACGCCATGTCAGAGTACGTGCCAAGAGAGTTCCCGCGCGACTACTCGAGTGAGCGCGGATTTTACGTCTGCATTGAAGGCCACGACAAAATTGCCAAGAGGCTAAGAACCTTTGTAGACGAGTACAACACTGGGGAGTACATGGACGAGAACGACGATGGCTTTTTGCCACCCATGGGACCTTTCGCAATGGGACCTGGCGTTGCGACAGTCGCGGTCAATGGCAACGCGGCTAACCCTCTACCAGCGGCCATGGCCGGTGCATTGCTAAACTACTTGGCACCACCCACTGGCGCTGCGCCAGCCCAGAACAACAATCCTGCTGGCGCGAACGGCAACCCTTTCACTGGTGGTGGCGCTTTTCTGCCAGCTTTCGGCGGCTTCAGCATGCATCCTGCTCCTCCGCCTGCCGCGGCTCCAACCGCTGCGACGACTGCGGCGACCACCACTACTGCGACACCTGCCGCCGCCGCCGGTGCCGCCTCTGGGTGGGAATTCGATGACCAAGATGAGTGGGAGGATGCAGAGGATGATGAGAATCTTGGTGGTGAGATGGACTAAACAACACTGGTGGTGAGGCAGGTCAAGGACACCTTAGCCTGAGCAGTTGGCGATGTGGCTGAATTGGACGGGCATGACTTTGATGAACAGTTTTAGCTTAAGATACCCTTACGCGTGTCCCAAAGAGTACTGTGACTACTTGTGCTGTAGAAGAGAACTGTGCGATTGTTACCAGAGCGTACGTCATAGCAAAAAACGCGATCGGTAGTAAAATCAAGAACAGAAGCGGTGGCAGGTTGGCAGATAAAGCAATGTGTTCGTACTGGGCGAAGTATCTTGAAGCTGCGCAGAGTGAAAGGGCGAAGTTTCGCGGTCGCTTTCGGTAGACGTCAGCTCGCTGCGCCAAGAAAGCAGTGAACATCGAGAATCAGCTCAAGGAAGAGGAGAGGGGTGACAACAAAAAAATCTTCGCTTTTCCTTTTCTCTTGCTATACACGGTATCGCTCCGCCGACTGGGCTCCCATTTCTCTTTAAGGGGAAAACAGGAGAAAGAAGTAGTCTAGAATCTGTTTTTACATGGCTCCGACAAAAAAGACAAACAGCTCTCGACATATTAGAACCTGCGTCTATCTGACGAGCAAGCTCTGCAGGCGAGCCTCGGCGGCGATGACCTGTGAGATTGACGTCAGTAAATGGTCTTCTGAAGGGAGATCGGGGCAAGTCACTTACATCAACAGCCTGCCTAACCTCCAATACCCTCCTTGTCTCGGCAACCCAGTCACGGCTCAACACACCAGCCCAGCCCTTGAGGCCGTTCATCTCACGAGCGGCGCTCTCGAGGTCGCCCTCCTCAAGCAGAACCTCAGTTCTGGCAAGAGTGGCCTCAACATCATCGCCGCTAGGCAGCCCGCGCTCACCCTTCTTGGTGAACATCATCTTGCTGAGAACAGCGCTAGCGGCATGCGATGCGATACCGGCGTCCTCGGGAAGGAGAGAAGCCTTGCGGACCTCAGATGCCACGCGGCGGAAACGGTCGATCAGGTTGGCGGGAGTGGGGATGCCGCGCTGGTAAGCGCCGGGGTTGATGGAAGCGATGGCGGCGTTGACAACGTCGTTGCCCTTGCTGACCTCCTTCAGAGCAACGAGCTCGTTGATGAAAGGTGTGGGGTGGTCGGTGTGCAGGACAGCGTTGCGGACGGACTCGAGAGCGACTTGCAGGTGCTGGGTGGCAAGAGTCGAGTCAATGACTTCACTCCAGGAGTTGGAAAGCTTCTCGAGCTCGGAGACGGAGGTGGAGAGCTCGTCGATCTTGGAGAGACGGCCGTCGCGCTCCTCCTCGATCTTGGCCTTGACGGACTCGGTGAAAGACTTCTGCAGGTTGATCTCTTGCTCAAGAAGGGCGTTCTTGTTCTTCTCCTCAGCGACGCGGCGAGCGGCCTCAAGCTCAGCTTCAAGACGCTGGTTGTAGGTGTTGCTCAGCCTCTCGCGCTCAGACTCGTACTCGTCACGCCACTTGCTCTCGGTCTCGCGCATCTCCTGTTCCAGACGACGGACGAGCTCCTTGGCGGCGCCATCGAACTCGGTGTGGGCGTTCTGGATCTGAGTCTGAGCCTCGTGAGCGGCAGTCTCCTTGAGGGTGGAAACGGCACCGATGATCTTCTCGAGATCGCTCTTGGCGCTAGAAACGGTGGAGCTGAGCTTGCCGGCCTCGGAGCTTGCGTTGACAGCGGTAATAATGTTGTTGACCATCTTGACGAGCTCCTGAACGACAGGCTCAGTAGCCTCGGAAACATTGACGTGGTCAACAGTAGCAACGGCCGGCTTGGGTGCAGGCGCAGCAGCAGGGGCAGGAGCAGGAGTAACAGCCTTCTTGACCTCCTCCTTCTTCTCGCTCACAGCAGCCTTGGCCTTCTCGGCGGTGTTCTTAACAGCCTCCACCTTAGCACCCATGTGAGGTCCCTTTGCTCCAAGATCGCTCTCAGCCTCTGCAGGCTTAGCGGTCAAGCCGCTGCTCTTGCCAATGGTGACCTTGTTCTCTCCGCGCATCTGGGGCCAGTTCTTGTGGTCCACGGGCTTGGAAGGGAAGCGTCTGCGGAATTCGCGCTCCTCAAAGTAGGCCACAGCATCCTCGCCGCCAGGGACGTACTCGGTGAAGAAGTCGTGGAAGTTGTCGCTGTTGAGCGCATAGTAGACACCGCCGGCGTATCCGAGGGCGGAGAGAACGATGAGGGTCAGGAGGAAGCGGCGGAAACGGCGAGGCTTGGGCTTGATCGGGCCAGTAGGGCCAGTCGCTGCGGTACCGTGACCGGTGGGAGGCAGGTTGCCGTGAGAGGGCGAGGCAGTTCCAGTGAGGTTCGGCGCGTCCTTTGCGACGGCTGCGGCGGCCTCGGTGGGTGTGGGAGGGACTCTGGGAAGGCCTTGGACGGGGATGTCGCTGGTCGCGGCGGGCTGGGGCTCGATGGACTGGGCGACGGACGGCTGAGGAACACCGGCGACCTGGTGGCTAGCGGTGCCAGGGAGGACAGTCTTGTCAGGTGATCTGGCGTCGGCGAATGTGCGCTGTGGGAGAGGAGTGTTAGCAGGGGTGTTGTGGTGGGTGGTTGCGCGCGCGTGTGCAATGGCTGCTGGCTCAACGTACAAGGAGCGGTTGGCGCAGGCGCTGCGACTGCCATTGGGACCTGGCAGTCCTCTGCAGGCCTTGCTCGGAGGCTCTGGCGCCGCGAGCAATGGCTAAGCGCAGCATAATTAAAGAGAGATGTGTGGTCGCGTGTGTATAGCAACTGCTACTGAGCCTCCAAAACTATCGCTCCCAGCCAGCCAGCTTCAGAAGAGGCTCGAAGTCGGCAGCTCATCGCCGGCCCGAGATCATCCGCTCTATCATTCTTAGGGTTAGAGTAAAGTCTCGACTTTTGTCCGAGGACCTCCTTGGCCAAGACTCTACCTATACTGCAATCTGCTTCAAACTACAGAGAATACATCTTTTATAAACGTATCGTACAACAATTGATGACTCTATGTTTTTTTTTTGAACTTATACTTATACTGTAAATCAATCATGAATAGGAATAGCCTCAAATGTAAATCCCAGATACATATACACACTTAGTCTACCCATCTCGCTATCGAGATACTCGACATGTTTTCGAGTTCCTCTGTGCTTATCGTGCTATCGTGATCAGATGAACATTGTAATTTGAATGACTACTGATCGTTCAAATGATCAACCAAGCAAATTGTACTGGCTCTGAAAGCGATTGCTGCAAGCTGCCTCCGTTCAACATCTCCCCCGCGTGCGTCGACTCCACCTCCATCCATCCTCCAGACCCACACCATACATCTAACCATCACATTACATACACAACCCATACCCATCCACAACCACATCCAATCTCCACCTCACTCACCCCCTCGAAACTCACAGCCATGGCCGAACCCCAACCTTCCACAGTCCACGAAGGCGCCTCGACTCCCCCAGCGCCACCAGCAGCAGCAGCATCCGCCGCCGCCGAAGCAGCAGCCCTCGACTCGCTCGACAACAAAACCCTTTCCGACGCTTCCAGCGCTCCGAAGAAGGAGATTGATCTCAAAGCCCTCAACGACGCGATGAAAGCCCTCGACAGCGGCGCCGGCGGCAAGAAAGTATCGGCGGCAGCCGCAGCGGCAGGCGGATTGAAGAAAGACGAGGAACCTGCGAAATTGATCAAAGTCGATGCTGCGGATGTGACGCTTTTGGTAAGTCAATCAGGTTGTCCCTCTGACATCTTGGGCTGTTCGGTCTTGATGACTGTTTTACTGATGCGTCGTGTGCTAGGCGGAGCAGCTCGATCTCTCGCGACCGAAAGCCACAGAGTTGTTGAGAGCGCACGATGCCGACGCTGTTCGGGCGATGAAGGCTTGGGTTTCGGCAACTGTCTAGGAAACGGCTTGAGTCGCACCTGTTTGGACGAAGCTGTAGTCTTTGTCAATGTAGCACCGCCGTACCACCGTAATGAAGATGACGATGTAAAAGTCATATATTTGCTGTACTGCTACACAATCTTTACATTGGCCGCCGGGCCTAAAACCTAGATGCCCAGACTAGCAAAAAACGAAAGTCTCTACGAAACGACGCAAGGAGCGTGCAAAGGGTATTCCCAGCCATAAACACCATGAATCTCCAAAGGGAAAGGAAAACAACGCACAACCCAAGAACGTCCCTGTCCAGCCTACCAAACCGCCACCACAAATAGTATCAATCACCACCCTCCCAGAAAGAAGTCATCCTCCTGTTCTTGCTAGCATCCTTCTGGAGATCAAGCTTGCGAACACGGTTTGCCGGTGCCGTCATCTGGATCAGCTTATCCGGAGCAGCAAGGTAGTCAGGAGTGGAAATCTCAGACTCATCATCTTCGAAATCGTCTTCGTCTGGCAAGCCAGTCCATTTCGCCACCGGGGTGAACTCGACCTCATTCTCGCTTCTCTTCTCCGATGAGCCCGGTTTCATCGCGGAACGGCCGATCGATTGGCGACCACTGCTCTTGCGGTCACGCACGATGTTGCCACCGATGTTGATGAGAGCCGAAGGCTCCATCGACTTGCGCCTGCGGTTTCCACCGCGAGGTACGTCGGTAACATCTACAGCATATGCATCATCGTCCTCGTCAACACGAGATCCCGATGCGTCGCAGTCGGAGACCCAGCGGCTGTTGACACAGTGGATGACAAAGCCCTTGCGGGTACTCTCGACTTCCTTGTTGTTCAAGCGCACACGCTGGAGTGTCGTCGGCGATCCATCCTTGAAAATGACGTGTGTGACACGCTCGCTCCATGCCTTGGTTGTCCTCGCGCCCAGGCGTTGGAGCAAAGAAATGAAAGGTGCAGAAGCCGAAGCGCCATCCAAAGTGAAGACTTCAACAAGAGCTACCACACCTCGCAACGGGGCACCAGGGTGTGGCGTCATTGGGACTTGTGATGGCGTCTCAGCTGGTGCCTTCAACGGTGTCTTGATCGGAGTGTGCGATCCATATCCTGGTGCGGCCGCCTTCAGTGCGACCTTCCTGAGATTGACAGGTTTCTGTGATGTAGCCGGGCGTCTCGGACTGGCGTGAGCAGGCGAGCGGAACCTCGAAGGAGCAATGACTGTGCTTGCGCGTTCATCATAGGCCTGTCTTGGAGGCAGACGAGGGAAGCGCTCTTTCGGGGTGCTTGGTTGTTTTGCCTCAGCATCAACAGGTACCTCATAGTCTTGCTTGGGAGGCAGACGAGGGAAGCGTGCTTGTGGCGTGACCTCAGAAGGCTTTGCCTGCGATTTCGATCCGAGCGGCGTTTGCGTTGGCGTGATATGACGAGGAGATGAATCTGCCTGTGAAGCTGATTGAGATGCAAGTCTTTGCACTGTTGCCGGACGTCTCGGTTTGCCCTTGATTGGTGTGTGGAAGCGAGCAGGGGGAGCGGCTGTCCGTGCTTGCTGGTCGTATGTCTGCCTCGCTGAGCGCCGGGGGAAACGCTCTTGAGGAGTGGCGTGCGAAGAAGGAGCTGCAGTAGAGTCTGTGGTCTCGGACGACTCCTGAGACACCGCTTTCTGCGCGGTTGGAGTTTGCTGCACTGGAGTAGTAGCTTGAGCGCGGGTACGGAACGGAACATTGAATGACTGTCCCTGCTCGCCAGCTTCACCTTTAGGAAATTTACGCACAGAACCTGGAGTAGATGGTTTCGATTGCCCTTTCGTAGGTACCTGCTGACTTTCCTGATAAGCCATCTTCTGGACGGTCGCAGGATATCTGGCAGGTCCATGACTAGGTGTCCGGAATCGCGAAGGTGCTGCCATGGTCTGGGCTCCAAATTGGCTATCATACCGATCCCTGGGCGCACGGCGCGGGAAACGATCGCCTGTCTGTGTACTCGGAGTCTCGATGGCAGCTGTAGACCTCCTCACAGAAGACGACCTGCGCGTGCTGGTTCCGCGCAGGGGTGTCGCCACAGTGTCGATTGCAGCTACAGAAGAGCGTCTTGATCGCGCCCACCATGACTGATCGAAAGGACGTGCGATTCTGGCAATGCTAGATCCGTCCGAAGTCTTGGGTCGGGCGTCAGATCCAACAGGCGTCTGGTTGCCAATCGCCGGTAGCGATTTTCGCCTCGATGACAAGGTTGGCAACGCATAGTGGGGAACCGACTCATCGACTTCTTCCAGAACTTCGTCCGCATCATATATTGAGGCCATTGCCGTTTCTTGAATCTGGTCATTGCCAGCGGCAGACCGCTCCAAGGATTCTCGCATCATGCCCGAACGAAGCTTGTCGCTGGGCTGTGTAGCCTCGCAGGATCTGGCTTGTTGTTCTGCCAACTCAAACGCTACTGGGACAGTAGATTCGGTAGTTGTGATGATGACAGTGCTTTCAGTATCATCCCCCTCGCTCGGTGCAAGCTCGTTTTCAGAAGCTTGTCGTTCCTCAGCGAGCATTGCACTCGGAAGCGTGCCCAACTGCGTAGTGGGCTCAGAAAGCGCAGCTATATCGACGAAGTCGTTGAGATTCATCGTCGGTTCTTCGTTCAAATGATCAAGATCATGGTCAGGCTCCAGCAAGGGCTCTTCTACACCAGAGTGCATATTCTGGAAAACTGAAGTAGCAACGTACGAGAAGTCGTCATCCACTCGTGCTGGAGTGCGTACATCCGCAAAATGCAGATCGAAGTCGATGGGGATGGTTGTGTCCTCACGAATGTTCTGCCAAGGAACTGTTTCAGGCCGTGGCGTCTTCAGGCCAAACATGGTACAATCATCATGTTCGTCTTCGCTGCTTTCTCCCGAGTCACTGTCGTCCTTTGAATGAACGATGACGCTACCGTCAGCGTCAACCTCGTAAGAAGCTACAGGTGGTTCGGTGGTAGGGGAATCCACCTCCATATCGTCCTCCTCCTCGTACTCTGCCACTGGAGGTTCAATGAGAGAAGAGTCATCATCATCGCTATCTTCCTCAGATGCCTGTGGCTTCATTGGAGTTGACTCTGCATCGGATAGGTCTTCCATATTCTCGTGCGAGTACGTTGGTGGATCGATTGACGGAGAGTCCGCAAGCTCGAGGTCCTGGTGCTCATCTGCTGAATCCTCGTCGACAAGAATTGTTTCCTCGGGGTCGTGGGCATGGTCATCTTCGGTATGATCATGGGCCTCGTCTTCTGGTTCCACCATACCGACATCATCTCCACTTGTTTGCTCCTGCTCCTCAATATCTTCATCATGCTCGGCGGTCTCTCCAACCTCAGCGACCGGCTCAGCTGGTAATTCGGCATCTTTTTCGAGTTTCCTGAACACGAAAGGACGATCGTTCGCGCGCGCAACTGTCATTGGCCTAATTGCAGATTCTGATGTTGCAATTCGGTCGCAGGGCTTGTGAGTCTGTGGTGTAGCGCCACGAGCGACGCGTCTCCGTGGAGGCGTATGCGCAGGCACGTCTGGGTCCTGTCGTTTGGCACTGCTTTTCGAGCGAATCGAGACCTGCGACCGTGTTTGGCGGGTCCGCCTCATAGGCGTCTTTGGTCCACTAAGTTCGTCATCTGAAGCCGACTGCTCTGCCTCCTCATCTTCATCGTCCACCTGTTCAAGATCTGCCGCGTCGATCTTGTCTTCGGTGTAGTCTTTGGGCTGCTCAAACTCAGGCCCCGGCGATCCTGGAGGTGTAGTTTCCCGCGAGCTTAGTGGCTCCTCTTCCTCGATGGGCTGTTCTGCAACAGGTGATCTCTTGTTGGGCGAATTTGCCTTGATAGGCTGAACCAGAGCTGCAGTCGGCTCCACAGGACTCAATTCAGGAATTCCAGCATTCTCGTCCGAAACAGCGCGCTTGCGTGATGTTCGCGATGCCGGCCGAGACCTCTGAGTCGGCTTCTCCTTCTCATCCTCTGCAACCTTTGCGCCTCTCGTCCGTGCTCTTGAAACCTGTGTGATCTTCTTAGGAGACAAAGGCCGTTGAGCAGCAGGTCCTTTTGCGCGTGTCTGCCTCGTTGGCCTTGCAGCCAATGCAGGCTTCGCCGTCGCAACTGGTTCTGTCTGTGCTGATTGCGACTCTTGTGCCGTCTCGCTAGGTTTTGCCGATGTTGTTCTTGTGGCACGCTTTGGTTGCGGTGCTGCTTTTGCTGGTCTTGTGGTGCGAGTAGGCTCAGGTTCGACGTTTTCGGCTCTTTTTGATCGTGTTGCACGTTTCGTGACCGGCTCGGGCTCCTCTGAGGTCTCTTGAGGCTGTTGTGGTTGTGCTAGCTCATCTTCGTCGTCAATGTCGACCTTTTTCGAACGTGTCGCTCTCGTTCTTGTCGTAGGCTGTGATGTTTTTGCTGCAGTGGCGGCGGTGGCTGCGGTGGCCCGCCTCACAGGCTTCTTTCGCAGTGTGAGACTCTCGGTTTGAGGATCGGGCTCCTCTGTGTGATCGGTACGGGCGCCTCGGCGTGTGGCGACCATATTTGCTGTAGTATGTTAGTAGTGATAGTGTGGAATGCGTCGGGTTTGGTGGGTGACGACGGCAGCGATAAAGTCGGTTCCTGTTGATGTTTGTAAACACTGGAAAGCGCGTCCGGGGAACGACTGCCGAGCTCCGAGCACTCATGGTGGCCCGTGCTGAAACCAGCAGAAACCTGGAAGACTGGAAGACTGGATGACTGGCAGACACGAATAAACTTGAGCTGGACTGTCTTTCGTGGCAGTGGCCTCTGACCATTTTGACCTACTGGTGCCGTGCTGCCGACCTGAGACAGCTGCCACGATGTGGACTGCTATCTGCTCTTGTGTGCGCCACAACTGTCAATCACAGATGCCAAAATGAGCACACCCTCAGGTAGATGCCATATGCGACTCGCTGCCGACTTCAAGAAGCAAGCAGCATTTGGTCGCTACTAGCTATGTGCATCGATGTAGCACGATTCTTCACTACTGATGAGACGCGGGTTTCTTGCTGCCTAGATCTACACATCCGTGAGAGCCGGGATGCGCCTCCCACTAGTGATCCTTCGAGCAGCATTCGAGAACCACAGCCACCAACACAGCCCATAATAAGACGGAATCAATGCCGACTATACCTTGGTGATAATAACTTGATCTCAAGTCTGTCCTGAATACTGTCTTTCTTCTACTCATCTAAGTACTACACTCACTCCAGTTCTCCCAACACCAAAATGACGTCTTCACCACTCGCATCACCAAGCAAAACCTCACTAGCTGAGGAACCTCTGCTGCCCACCTACGAACAATTCCAGTCCACAGATACAGCAACGGCGGAAACCCTTCCGGACACTTCCGCAACAGCAGACCAGATCCGTGACTTCCTGGTCCACCTCCTCACCTCAAAACGAGGCCTCGCACTCGATCATGCCCGCCGCATCGCATCGAAATGGACAATAGGCAATGGCAAAGAGCTCCGCAGCTACCCACCCTCCATGTACTTGGACATCTTCGGTCGTGAGGACGGCTGGGTCGTGTACAAAGAAGTCAAAATCTGCATCATACAATCCGAACAGAGCAAGAAAGCGGAGCTCTCACGTATCGGACAGTGTAAGCGTCCCTGGTATCTTGGAATATCATGGCGGGCCACAAGCTAACGACTTCGCAGGGATCTTTCTGGGTATTTCTCTGGCAGCTGTGGGCGGAGTACTATTCGGACTCATCCACGGCATCAACATGGGAAGTTCTGCCTTGGCCTTTACTATGCTTCCGCTGCTCTTTATAACTGGGATCTGCGCTGTCGGGACCATGGTAAGCCTTGGCAGTGAAACAGACCCAGAGAAGATAGTCGAGTCGGAGTTGCAAGCTTGCCTGAGGAAGCACAGTGAGAGCTAAGCCAACCTGTACGCCTTGCACGTACTATTAGTACACGATGTTCTGGTTTCCCGCGACATCCTTTCTCACAGTTAAATAGATCTCAATGCCGTTTGTGCGACGAGGAACATTTTGGCTGGTGGTCAGTGTGGCGTGTCTTCTTCATCCTTTTCACGATTTACCATCCATACCTGGGACCGCATGCGGGTTTTGTACCTCCCTTTCCGCAGAACAGCTCTAGCAAGCATTTGAGGTACACTCTTCCACGTAAGGAGCTAAAAAGTGAGCCATCACCATTTATCAATATATGACCACTGAGATGTAGCGGTCCTCAACGTGCGTTCAATTAGGCAACTCCCTCCTCGCAACCGACTCCTCGTCCTCCTGCAAATCCGCCGAGCCATCCTTCCCAGTCTCAAGAAAAGTATAGCTTCGCCACTCGTTGTTAGACCAGTAAGGAGCTTATTTGTCGTCAGCATCGTTCCGTCACCCACAGTCACGAGAACTTACTAGTCTGCTTGCCATTCTCATCAACTTCTCCAGTCAAATAATGCCAGAAATTCCCATGGCCCACAACAGCCACTTCTCTCTCTGGCCTTGCGTGCAACCAAGCTCTCAACTTGGCTGCTCGTTCTTTCAGCGCTTTGGCCGTAGGCGCATAAATCCCCGTGTTGCTATTCCACCCCTCCTCAACCAGCGACGCATCAACAAGCTCTCCAAATCGCTCCTCTATGACAGCCCTACCGCTGCCTGTGTCAGACGGCAGATCCGTCGCCTCTTGCGCATAAGGCAGCAGAACGATAGGTGCGATTTGCTCGAGGCGCTCGGCGAAAGTGTATTTCGCGGTTTGGATGGTCCGTTGCAAAGGCGAAGCGCAGATCAAATCAAGGCGGGCGGACTCTGGAAAGTGTTTGGCGAAGTGTTTGCATCTGGCGATTCCCTCTTCTGTCAAAGCTGGGTCGGGGAGGTACTGGTTCTTGTCGGTGGGCTCGAGTTGGTGGTAGCCTTGGCCGTGGCGGATGAGGTAGACGCGTGGCGGCATCTTTTTACCGGAGGGAGGCAGTGAATTTGGACGTATCTCACCAGTTCTTTTGTCGAATGTCAGAGGTGTTGGTAAGTATGCAAGCTTCTGGTCGCAGTGGTTGTGTCTTAATGTCTGTTCAATCAGTGCTCTTTAAACGTGTGTCGTTCATTCAAAATCAAAAGAACAAGAAAGATCGTTCCTAAACACCAAACCGACAGTTACATCTATGTTATAAGTATCGCGATACCATCAGGTTCCTCGCACCGCGCCGCGGCGCGCCGCGGAGCGATTAAATAAGATTCTAGAATAACGCAAATGCAATCTTAGGACCGTTGAACGCTGGCTGAGAAACGACGTCATGGAGCGCCGAGGACTCTCGATAGCGGCATTTCGTTGAAAGCTTGATTTGCCAGGCCACGAGGCTTGGTTTGCAAGGCTGATTCGGCGATCTGCAGAAGTTGACGAGATCGTGGTTGACTACAGACATCATATTTTCCCTACGTCGGCTGCCAACTATTCGCTGTCGTTGCTCGTTTCGTTGAATACTCGCTTCCCTTGAACCGTTTGTCTCTGATACAGTGGCGGTGTATCACGTCGTGTTCATTGTCGCGTGGTCTCAACCGATCATTATGCCATCGGATTTGGTGACTATGCTAATTTTATAGTATTACAGTTGTCACTTCGCGAACATGAAGCGAGGACTCTCATCGCCCATTGCTAGGATCTCTTCCTCTGTCTTGCCTTCAACAAGGTGGTCTCTTTGACCCGAAGCCCGCTTTTTGTTTTCCCACGTGTAGTAGAAATACAGCGTGGCATAAATTAAACAACCTGTGGCAACCATGGCCATTGTCACAGCGTGACCACGGACGTAGCGCGGTGCCTCTTCCGTGCTGTACAGGAACGGTGCCATAATCCCAGCGCAATTACCAAATGTGAGCTGCAGGGCTGTCGCAGTGGTCCTCTTGCCGTATCTGGGACTATTCGTCGGCAGCCATGCGATTGGAATGCCAACAAGCACATAGAGACCCATTGCAGTGAGGAAACACCCACCGTAGTGCACGCTGGGACTGCTGTCGGACACCAACATGGCATAGCCGATGACCGATATCAATCCAAATAGGACGACGACGGGTCCCCGAGACTGACGCCAGTCGCTGTATCTGGCAGCGGCCATGTACGAGACAGCACCCAGAGCATAGCAAGGAATGGTCAAAATTTGAACCATCGCACTCGAAGCATCCGGTCTGATTCCTCTGATGATTGTTGGCAAGAACGTTGAGTATCCGTAAAGCATCGTGTCCACGCAGAAAAGTCCGACGTAGAACATGTAGGCCCTCCAGTCGGTCACAGCCTTTTTCACGTCTTTCCATTCGAACGTCTCCGAAACGCCAGCCTGGAGCGCTCGGCGAACCAGGACCATCTCCTTCTCTTCCGGAGTGAGATAGTAGGCGGTGTCAGGATCATCGGCGAGGAAGAACCAGCAGATCACGCCAAGTACAACGGTAGGCAGACCTTCAATGATGAAAATCCATCGCCACCCGCTCAGGCCTGCCACTCCGTCCATATGTCCAATGCCGTAGGCGAGCAAACCACCAAATGCTCCTGCCAATGCGGCTGAGACGAAGAGGTATCCGATTCGTAGAGCCAGTTCCTTCTTGGTGTAGAAGAACGTTAAGTAGATCGCACAGCCCGGGAACAGACCTCCTTCGACCAACCCGAGCAGGAGACGACATGCTATAAGCGAAGCGTAATTGTTACACAAGCCCATGAGGGTGGCGACTACGCCCCATGTCACGGTGATAAAAGAGATCCAGCGTGAGGGCGAAACGTAGTGTTTGAGGATCAGGTTTGAAGGCACCTCCGAGAGGACGTAAGTCACGAAGAGTACCGAAACTGTGACCTGGAATTGGTCACGGCTCATGCCTAGGTCCTCTTCTAGGCCGTACAGTCTGGCATTGCCAATATTCACTCTTTTTACGTGTCAGTTCAGAATTCGTTGCTTATCGACACTTATGAGTACTACCTATCCAAGAAGGAAAGCAGATAGAGCAGCATGACCACTGGTACAATATAGCGATCAAGCTTACGCACGAGCTGGCGCTCCTTCTTTTTGTCGATCGCGGGGAGGCCATCGTCGAGAGTTTGGGTGGCTTTCTGTTCCTCGAAGGTAGAGGCGTTTTTGGGATCCGACATCGTGAGACGCGCTTGCAGGCTCCGCAACATGGCTTTCGCGCGAACCATAATATAGGGCAGCGTCAAGACGCTAGGTGTGCGAGGATTCGGTCGTATCTGTCTGGTATCACATGCTGACAGAGTCACAGAAGGCCTGCAGTGGGCGTGATAAGGTCGTGCCTCCCACTTTTTTCTCCAGTGCCGCCTCAACAAATGTCGGCTCCACCCCCGCTGTCGCAAGTGGACCCAGGGAATGAGTTCTACTGTTCTACACGCCTCCTACGTCCTCCGTACTATACTTGATAGATACGACGCATATAAGGTACCTATTCAGTTGCCCCCACTCTTGCATTTAGTGGATGAGTACGTTATCTTCTCTATCGACTTCCACTATCCTCCACTCCAGCAACACTCACCTTATCATCTCTGTCTTGGCTGCAGCGCTGGTCACTTGCACCCACGTCTTCATATCTGTAAGCTTGATAAGGTCGAATACCACAGCAAACAATGCTGCATCTGCACTGGCCCGTAAGCTGATCTAGGTCACGTCGCACTGCCGAAGGTGGGCGATGAGTCTGTTGAGCGTGCTTGCTGGAGTCACAGGAGGTGCTGCCATGATTTCGGTATAGCTTTTCGACCCAGCAGCATGCGAGCTTGAGGCCAGTGCTGCCTAGTACGCAACTGCTGGTATATGCAATTCTCACGACACTGGCGTACATATGTCCTGCTCCCTAGTTCTCCCGGGACATCATTCCATCGGCACTAATCTCGGGCACAGTTCTGCAAGCACGTCCGAAGCTGCTGTGCGATGTTGCTTCGCATGTTTTTACAACCATAGCTTCGAGCTGACAGGGTTTTGACCAGGCCCTTAGCCTAGCGTAGCACGCATGTGTTAGTAATAGTAGCTTGTCGCTCAGGGCCGATCGAGCCTTCGACAAGCTAGTAAGTTTCACCAACGTCAAAGGCCGATGAATATGCAGCGAAGATCTCCGTCTTATGACCTGTATCTAACAGCTTCCCCTCCCTGGTCACGACGGCCAGCAGTGGGGGACATAATACTTAATAACCGCATATCAGACAGCATGGTCTATCAAAAAACATATTCAGTGAGCGGAGAGTCATCATGTCGGTGCTAAGCTATTGGAGCCTTTGGGCGATCTGTACCTTTCTTGTATTCGTCCACTACTATGTCCTCCCGTACTTCACAACTTATAAAAGCCTACGCAATATTCCAGGTCCTCCCCTAGCAAGAGTCAGCAACATCTGGCTGGCGCTTGGTGCGAGGCGAGGCAAGAAATTCGCTTGGGTGCACTGGGCTCATCAAACATACGGGCCTGTAGTCCGTGTAGGATACAATCATGTCTCCATCGCAGAGCCTGAGGGCTTGCACGCAGTATATGCACACGGCAATGGATTTCTGAAGGAGTGAGTACAATCTTCATCATCCAATGCCTTGCTTGCCGCTGACTTGGACTCTCTGTCCAGCATATACTATGAAGCCTTCGTGTCAGGGGTACCAGGCGTGTTCAACGTGCGCGACCGTGTCGAACATGGGCGAAAGCGCAAGATCATAGCACACGCTTTCAGTCCCGGCGCAGTGCATGCTTTCGAAGGCCACATGTCTGAGAATCTCCGCCGCTGGGTCCAGCAACTCGATCGTATCGCTCGTTGCCCGACGCCCAATCACACGCATGCCAGAATGGACATGATGCCCTGGTGCACGTACATTGCCTTCGATGTCATCGGCGACCTTGCATTCGGCGCTCCGTTCGGTATGGTTGCCAAGGGTAGAGACGAGTGCGAATCTCAGGTCCACCCTGATGGACCGATTATTGTCACCACTGGAGCAGAGACACTGAACCGTAGAGGAGAGGTCAGCTCGACGCTTGGACTGCTACCAGCTCTGCGCCCGTTTGCCAAATATCTTCCCGATCCGTTCTTTAGCAAGGGACTCAAATCTGTGAGCAACTTGCATGGTATCGCCAAAGTTGCCGTCGCGCGGAGACTTGATCTTGCTCAAGACCAAGAAAAAGCACCAGCAAAGCGACGCGACATCCTGCAAATGCTTGTGGATGCAAAAGATGCAAGCGGACAGCCGATGTCAAGGGAAGAACTCTTGTCGGAGGCTCTCACCGAGCTCATCGCAGGCAGCGATACAGTCAGCAACACAGCTTGTGCGATATTCTACTGGATCCTTGATGGTGAACGAAAAGCACCTGGGACTATCGTACCTCGCCTTCGCACCGAGTTGGACGCTGCAATTCCTGCAGATGCTGACATCGCGTCCTTCGAGCACGTCAGGAATCTCCCCTTCCTTCGTCGTTGTATCGATGAAGCGATGCGATTGCACTCTACGTCCGCTATCGGCCTTCCACGCATCGTCACATCACCGGAAGGGATCGCGTACGGTGATACAATTTATGCCGCAGGAACAGTGTTATCGGTACCCAGCTACACCATCCATCACGATGCGAATGTATGGGGTGATGATGTCGACCAATTCAAGCCCGACAGGTGGCTTAAGGAGAACCTCACCACGAGGCAGAACCTGTGCTTCAATCCCTTTAGCTATGGGCCGCGGGCTTGCGTGGGACAAAACGTTGCCCGCATGGAACTCTCGTTAATTATCGGTACGGCATTCCATCGTTACGACTTTGAGCTATACCAGGAAAGTCTGGAATCACACGAGGGCTTTTCCAAGAAGCCAGACGAGTGTTGGTTGGGTATCGCAAGACGATGACATTAGCGTGTGGCTCATTTCTTGCTTGTGGTTTTGCACATCTCGCCGTGACTCTTGCGGACTGAGCAGTCGCTCGCCAAGGAAGCACTATCGAGAATATGTCAGTATCCAATAAAATCGTGTACCTGCATTCAGGTGTGGCTCCTTGAAATTACTGGCTGCCAGTGAGATATTCATGCGCGGATTCTTGACTGCCCATCTGGTATCACAGGTATGCTTCTGGTAGGTTGTGCAGATCATCGGAGTGACCGAAAGACTGCAAGTCGAGGTTTTCGCTCGTCCAGCGCTGGGCATCCTTCATGAAACACACTGCGGTGTCCTTGATTGGTTTTGCCAAAGTTCCCACACTTGGTCCTTGGCTTCAGCTTCAGCTTCAGCCGCAGCCGCGCTGCGCCACCGATCTTCATTCGAGATACAATTATTATAAACTTTACTTTCAAATGGTCCACAGGTTCCTTCGTCTCGAAGAGTTTCGCAGCGCAGCACGATGCCTGGGGTACCTTCAGGACGTGGATGTGACGCTTGTCGGAAACAAAAGAAGAAGGTCCGTCCAAAGTTCAGGCTATACAGCAGATTAAATTATTGATCAAGTTTCAGTGCGATACAGCGCAACCATCGTGTGCAAGATGCAAGAGACTCGGACTGGATTGTACCGGTGGTGGACAGCGTCGCTTCAAGTTCATTCAAGTCGAAGATGCGATCGGATCGAAACGATCAAGCACGCCGCAGACACCACCAGACGCAGTAATTAAAGTGAAGAAGCCACTTTCGAACGACATGACCTGGCTGGCAAATTCTCTCATCTCTGGGCTCGAAGTGAAGGACCCTCGCTTTGATCTGGCCTGTTATGGCACATTTCTACCCGAAATTCCTCGTCGGCTTGGGAAACACCCAGCTTTAGATGCATCTGCATCAGCCTTGGTGTGCGCATATCCGGCAGTCTACAGCCGGCAACCATCTCGCGAAGCTCTCACAAGATATGGGCATGCGTTACATGTGCTTCGAACATCATTGGATAATCCGAATAGTGAAAATGTTGTAGAGACATTGTGTGCAATCTACTTTCTGCTCATTTGTCAGGTGTGTATCCCACGAACACTATATTTGTCGATTCTAATTGGTGCCTCAGGTCTGGATTGCAAGGCCAGGCGATCAACTTATCAGTCATGGTAAAGCTGTCTCACAGATGTTGAATGCTGTTGCTGGGAAATTCTCAGTACAACACCTCAGAGATGGCTTCGAGCACCAGGTATTGATATCGATGTGTTTGGTGGTAGTATGTCCTGAACCACTCTTACTCACGTTGACGCTGAGTCCTTTGCTGACCCTGCTAGCTCATTGAAGCGGTCTTCGACCCCACTATCAAGTTGCATCCTTGGTACAGGGAACATTTTATGGCCCAGCATGGATTCTCTAAACCACGGCCGCAGCCTCAGCATGGCAAAGCGTCATCAGAGGGTCTGTCACAGAACAGTATCACGGTGGAATCACTCGCTCGCATACCAGATTTAGTCCATGCGCCCAAGACCCACCGCATGGAGATTGAAGATCTCTACCGACGCGCTCGTCTCGATATTGAAGAGCTCGTCATGAAACAAGCCGTCCTTATGCAGAAGCTAGCGGCTGGTAAATACACTTCTCCATCAACCGCAGCAGTTGCAGTGGAGAGGGTGATCCCTCTCTGCCAGACTGCACACAGTATGCTCCTATGCGTCGCACTCGGGTGCAATGCTGTCTTGTCGGCCTTCTGTCCAGGGGACATCTCACTGATCGAAGATCGCGATCGATACTGTGACGATGTGATATCACTCGCACAAGATGTGGCACCCTATCGTCCCTTGGGCGCAAGCCATTTCCCTATCTGCTTGATAGCGGCCCATCTGACGGTCACCGACGCTGTGAAGCGGAAAGAGCTTCAAGGTCTACTGATAGACTTTCAGAAAGACTTCCCGAGTTCTTCTTGGTTGGATGTTGCCGTCAAGGCCAGGAATTCGTACTGGAGAGCTCGTCAGGCCTATGCAGACGACATTGCAAAGGGAACTGATTTGAAGGCTGGGATCAATTTCCAAGGACAAGAAAGAAGCCTATGTGCTGTTCAATAGATGGATTTCCAGATACGAGATAGAACACGAATTTATGGCCCATGATACAGTTTTCACAGAAAGTGTGCATATGAGTGGGGGAGATACGTGCGGTAGATCAAATACATGTAGATCGTCGGCGAATCCGATGCACGTCATCACGGCTGCCTGCAGCGCTGAACACTACATGAACCAGAGCACCAAACTTGAGCTCTTCCTACATGCCCCTCATCACACCACTCGACACCACTTCACTCTTCTCAGACTCTGACTTGCGACCGGATATCACACATACGCACACTGCAACGACACCTTCACATACTCTGATCCCGCCATGGCGCAATCGCCCACTGGACCACGAGGCAATGTCCTCTCCGCTGCGTCTCTCGCCTACATGATCCGTGGAAGCCTACCCAAGGACGCCTCGCCTCAGATCAAAACCTCACATGAAGCCATAGCTCTGGCGTCACACGCCTCAATGATGGCTGTCGGCTTCCGCATGGTCGGGCTGGGCGAAGATCACAAGCTTGAGACACCTTCCGACCGCGACGACATTCACGAACTCCCCGCCGAGTGGAACGCCAACGCCGGCCATTACTCGTTCCGCTACAAGCACTCACAGTCCAGTATGGAGTACCTGCTCAAAGCAAACAGAATGGGAAACAAGGTGGTGGTAATGGGTATGGGCTTGGGCGACGACAAGACGTGCAGTTTCGATGTGAAAGTGCAAGAGTTTGTCTCGGACGGCAACCTGCCAGCAACACCGAAGAAAGAGGGAGCTACAGATGACGAAGTGGAGCGTGCGATCCAGGATGTGTTTATTAGCATTGGACGACTGTCGGATCTGGGAAGCTTGATCCGTCTCAACATCATTCAGAAGTTTGCGCCCGGCCTGCAGAAACCTGGCTACGAAGAGACGGCTGAACCTGCAGGCTCTCAGAGTAGTAGCACACAAGAACCTCGGGGTGCGGACAGACCGCTGAGAGACCCGCTTCGCGAGGACCGTGACCCACCAGCCAGACCATATCCTTTCGCCGATCCGCTTGCACAACCCAGACGCCCAATGCCCGAGCCGATGCCTGGCTTCGAAGATGAGTTTGAAACTGGACGACCCGCACGCAGAATGCCTGGAGGATTCCCTAACATCGGCGAGCGTGACCTCTACCCACAAGGTCTCGGACCTAACGATCCTTTCCGTGGTGGTGTCGGGCCCGGCTTCGGTGGCATGGGTGGCGGTGGAATGCATCCCACCTTTGACGATCCTATGTTCGCTGGCCAAGGACAGAGAGGCGGCTACGACCCGCAAGTCCCACCTGGAGCACGATATGATCCTATGGGACCCGGTCCTGGTGCCCGCGGTGGGCACCCCCGAGGTGCAGGCATGGGCGGCAGACCGCCGAACCCATTTGGAGGATTCGGCGACGGAGATTTCCTCTAGAGCACCCTGTGACTGGAATCGGGTATGAACAAGGTAGGAGATGACTACGATATTCACGGCCGCCCAAAAAGAAAGCATGTATTCACTGGACCGACTACGAACCCAGCAGTGCGGGACCAACACGACAAGCAACGAAATGATGACAGCAAAGGTACTTCCATCCAGGAACAGCATGGCATTCTATGTATCAATCTAAAGAAATTTTATTCTAACAAAACGCTTCAATGTCCGTCGCTTCTTTCACTCGTGACTCCAATCGTATCCTCGCTATGATTATTATCGAACCACTCCTTGCGAGGGGCTTGCACATTATTGGCCGCGCTCTCTCTTCTCTGATCCAAACTCATGCGATTACGCTCATAGTCCTCACGCTCAAGTTTCAATCGCTCATGCGCAAGCTCCGCCTCTTTCGTCCGACTCACACCACCGCTAAAAGCCCGCTTCTGGCCGATCGTCGGGCGATGTAACGAGTGCGTGACAGAACTCGCGTTTGGGCTTGAATTCTTCCGCGACGTGGACCAGCGCCGTAATGTCGCGAGCAGCCCAGTCTGAGACTGAGCGTTTGACTGACTATGCGACTCGTCCGCCAGACCCGGCAAGTGTCCTGGTGCTTTGCTCTCACGCCTTGACCAGCCCTCCTCTCCGTAGCATTTCCAGAAGACGAAACTGCCGAAGAACGTGCCGTCACTACCCGGGATGTGGCGCCAAGGCCGTTCGCGCCAACAGAAGACGCACACATCCGCGAAGCCCATGAAGGACTGGCAAAAGGAGGAGAGGAGAGATAAGGCGAAAATGGGATGCTGTGCGAAATGATCGCTGTAGCTCAAGCAGTGGACTATAAATGGAATCAGCCACATACCCATGTAGACGACTGGATAGATGAACAAAATTCGTAGTTGCCGCTGTATCGCGCGACGACGTTGACGCAGAGCACGAGCGCCAATATCGGTGTCTACGCTGCTGGCATGTGAGGTGCTGGTGCGGCCTTCTTCTATTGGTGGCAGGGTTGGATCAACAGAGGCGCCGTTTATGGAGTGTGGGACGGAGTTTATCGTGGAGACTGAGCCACGAGGTTGCGTGAAATCAAAGCCAGGAGGTGCCATAAAGTCTTCTGCCACTACGCCGGGAGCTATTTGGCGACTACCTCGCCTGGATGTCGGGTTACTAACGGCAGTTGGCGTAATCGAGATATCTCCTTTTGGCGACGAGGTTCCGCCAAAAGGCGAATGCCATGTTGGCAGCGACATTCTCCGACCAACGGAAGCCGCCGAAGCCTGGTCGTCGATATGTAACGGTGCAAACATTGGTCCTGGCATGCTGGCATCATCGGGCGCGATCTCATCGTTGGCCACTTTCTCATTTGACTTGACTCGAGAGTGGTGTTCTTTCACAGCCTTCTCGATTGCGCCGTGCTCGGCGGAACTCACTGCCGAGAGATCTGTGCTCGACGAACGATCCCTCTCCTGGCCAAAGACTTTGAACTCATAGCCGACATGGCTGTAGATGCGAATGGCGACCCACATGATGTATAACCAGATCAGATACCTCGGGACCCATGAGAGTGCCAGACGATACCAGAACGGTCGAATAGGTAGCCAACAGAACGCGCCTTGGGCTTGGTAAGCTCCGTCCGGGTTGGCGAAAGCAAGAGCTGCGGTGAAACATGGGAATAGGATCCAGATTGCGAAGACCCATTTGCGGACTTTGTAAAGACCATCGTGTCCAAGAAAAGAATTATTCGGAGGGAAGATCTGCAACGCCATGTGCATGCTGATGAACAAAATAGCGACATCTGAGCCGTTGTTAGTATGTTGAATACAGTGCGAGGAAGAATCATGGTCGCTTACCACACGCCTGGAGCGCCATTTGCAGCATAAAACCGCTGACCTGGCAAAATGCTTCCTCGCTTTGAACCTGGCTTCGCGCAAAATTCACCGATCCGTGTATGAGGTACCACATGCTTTTATAAAAGTCTCCAAGAATTAGCATTAGAACGAGGTCGCGTCGGTAATTTCGCCTCATCATGCAGAACCAATATATGGCACAAATTGCTGCGCATATGCTAACACTCGCCATTGCAGAACATAATATTTGTATTTGTCGGCGCTGCCGAGCAGCCAGAATGCCTGCTGCATTGACGGACGACGAACTCCATAGTCCAGTGCCATGTGCATGTGTTGTGTTCATCGTGTTTGTGTCGTCCGCATCTGAAGTTGCGCGTAGGAATAAAGTCGTAAGTTTATGCGCAACATTGTTGAGACTCGATTGAACGTCGCCTGATGTGTGGACAACAGGCATGTCGCAACCGTACCGGCTGCGTGGCACAGTGGTACCTGAGCAAGGAGTAAGTGAGTACGCAACGCACGGCGTGACGGATGCGGCTGAGTGCTATAGCAAGGCGAGCGCGGTTATAGCACAGGGTTATGTTGAGGGGATTTATTGATCGACCAAAGTCAGGCTTAGGCTGGCCATGCCCGCGCTTCGCCCAGCAATTGAACCGCGAGTTCCGAGAGCTACCAAACTCCAAGATATTCGACCATCTGCGTTGCTACGGCGCCAACGCATGAGCATTGTAGCCAGTCAAGAAGGGATGATCTTGAGCAAGGCCTCTCGGACTTATCCCCCGACCGTTGGTATGCGGGCGTTGCCGCGTGTGCGTCTAGACCCGATGGTATCGTTGCTCTTTCAGAGCGTTGGAATTAGCCCAAACGGCGGATCTATAGCGATGCGATCCATCAGTTGCATCATCGGCATGCTCGCCCGCCATCTCTCAGACATACAACAGTCTCGATCCCCATGCCCGATTGCGGTGTGCGAAGCTTGTTCTCCTGTGTTGTCACAAATCATCCTGCATTCCTGAGTTGCAACGCGTGACCATCATGTGTGAAAACACAACAATTATGCTTGTCATCGACATATTTGCTGAGGAAAAATAAGTCTACACGGCTTGGAGAGGCGATTGGCTACCTACCGTTGCCCTTGGTCAGCTTCAATACCTCAGCAGCTTGGATAGTATTTCCGCAGTAATAGGAAGAAACAACACTGGCCTCCTGCGTTGTGCCATTGAGATTCCACTCAAACTCAGCGTCTCCTTCCGGTTGAATGCGTCAATCAGCAGTACATGCCGGGGAATAGCCTTGTTGACAAGTGTTGAAACCCAAAGTTCTCGCATCGACATGGTGAGACCGGCGACAGCGCGCAAAAGCTGTATCGAGTAAGTTACAGGAGACGTTGCTGTAAGTATATACTTTGCAGTCGCAGCCAAGGTACCGTTGCTCCTAGAAGATTGACAATGTCGCGCTAGGTTAGCGATAGACAGTTGGACTTTGCACTTGCAATTCTCACCATAGCGCGGTGTTCGCACATGGAGTCATGCGAATGCAACGTAATCTCCTACCGCGCATGTAGAGAATGGAGCAAGGACGCTTTCATCCGAGTCGCAGGGCTTTGAGGGTGGCAAATTAGACGATCCATCGTGGTGCTTCAGTGGCAGCGCAGCCCGAATGATGCCCGAAATTGGACATGAATCAGCAGAGGCTGGAAATGCTAGCCTAAATACGGTAGTATGACAACGTGTTGTTGGTTGTGTCTGCTGAATGTATTTGCAAACAAAGACTTCCTGGAGGTCTACCGAATGCAAATGATAGGGATATATGTAACTTACAGATGAAACAAACGGCAAGAGAGTTCGACCTTTACCCGCCGAGACCCTCATAAGGACGGCATTCTGTACGGGCCGAGTCTTCGCTTGCGCGCCGTGGCGTCTTCAAACGGTGCCACCACGTGTTTAGCGTCTCGTGGTCAGGGTTTATTCCTCCTTAGGAGTTCGACTCCTTCGCCCTTGCGCTCGTTAACGCTCCTCAATGGCCTCAGCACTGCTTGGACCCCAGACGTGAACAATTTTTGCTCGACGCCATCGCTGCACCTATCCAGGCGAGTCCACCAGAAACCGTCTCGTCACGAACTCAGGAGCTTCTGAATCTCCTAATCCGTCGACATCCGGAATTATCAATCTGCTATGCTCTGGTCGGCTCTCGCCGCGGTACGCACGCTTCCACTACGTATGCCCTGATCCTCGATCCTTTCGTGTCAGCCTAAGTGAAAAAAGGCCCACCGAGTGCGTGATCTTCAGATAAGTCATCCGGGGCTACGATAAGCTAGGCATATTTCCCATCTGCATCCTTTCGCTTCCCCTGCTTCATGGCCTCTCGCTGTCATCACCTTCTTCTTTCGTTATACAGGAAGTCCAGACGTTGACCATGGCCAATCTACCCCGAGGAATCAAGCATGTCGACCGTCACGCCCTTTACACAGATCTCGGAGCTCGGGTCTCATACCTGAAGGAGTTCATCGAGTTCGGTCCAGGTATTTCTCTCCGCCTTATGGGCCACCGTAACCACAGCCGACGCTCACAGCTGGGCAGATGATCTTGCCGCTCTGGAGCGTGGTCAAGACCTTGTCCGCATGGTCATCCCGGACATTGTCAACGCTGTCTACAAGAAACTCCTGAAACATGACGTTACCGCTCGTGTCTTTTCAACGCACGATAGCCGCGACGACGAAGACCCTCCGGTGTGGCCTCAGGATGGTAGTCCGGCAATTCAGAACCGCAAGATCTTTCTGCGTTGGTATTTGACCAGATTAAATCAAGACCCGTCCAAAAAAGAATTCGTATGTTTGCCCCCTTTTTTGAACTGTGCTGCGCCACCCGTTGACAACACACATTTAGTGGGAGTACTTGGACAAAGTCGGGTATGTATTACCAAGTTTATATCTATCGAATATCATACTAATTTCATTAGCGAAATGCACGTCGGCTCCGGCCGTCGTAACCCTCTCCACGTCGACTACATGTTCCTCGGCATTTGCATGGGCTACGTCCAAGATGCCTTCACGGAGTCCATCTTGACCAACAACAGCGTGGATCTTCGCCTTCGCATATCGGTCGTACGTGCCTTGGGTAAGCTCATTTGGATCCAGAACGACCTCCTCGCTCGCTGGCACATCAACGAGAACAACATCGGCAACAACCCAAACCCGCAGCCAGAGACGTCTGGCCTTCCCAGGTCGGCAGCTCCATCGCCTGTGCCGTCAAAAGCGCACGTCGCTCAGCCCTTGACAGATCCGTTTGGCCATGAAGGGGAGAACCTCTCTGCGCAGATCGAGAAGAACCACGGCTCAGACTCTGCTTCATACGCGGGCAGCAACAAGACTAGTCTTGGTCGTAACAAGGACTCACTGGAATTTGACTCGTATTCGGGCTCGAATGGCGGATGCCCATTTTCTGGAACTTCCATGGATGATCAGAGAGCAGGCCTTGGATGGCCACTGAGTAACGGTCGACGAGCGAGCAACAGCAGAGAGAGACCTAGTAGTAAGCAAAGAGGGTGGCTTTGAGGAGTTTGTGGGTGTGAGGTCTTTCGTTGGGAGAAGCTAGCAGCGTTCCATGGCCATGCTCGACAGCATAAGGACATAACGCTGCAACAACAGTAGCATGAAGCAGTAATGGCCAAGGCGCATATCAGCATCCTCACCATGCAAGCATTGGCAAAGATATAATAGAAATAGACAGTGATATCCTATGAGTTGGCCTGGAGCCGATCTTCATATTTCGCATTATGCGTGCTCATCAGACGACGCTGTCTCCTCAAAGAGAAATATATGCAAGCGAGAGATCCTCAGGCAACTCATACTAAATCATCGATTTCTGTGTTGACGTAATCTGCATGCCCTCTCTGCTTACATTCTCGTGCTGGAGGCAACAAGAATCCTACACGTAATGATAATCGCGCAAACAGCAGCTGTAAGAGCTAAGCCTAGGCATAGGGCTGCCAACTCACAACGCAGCCAGCCTCGCCAGGCCGACTGTAGGATCGCCTTCATCGCTTTTTACTTCGCCGCGGGCTACCCAGAGTACTGTACGAGCTATTTGCTTCCTGCGCGTATTGTTCCTCCGCCTCCGGTACACCGTTCACCGTCGGGCACCGAGTGATACGAGCTATACCACTATGGTGCGCCTCATTGTAGCTCTTGTGGCACACGCCACCACTGTACGCTACAACGGCCGCGATGCTTCCAGACTCGCGCGCAAGCGATAAAAGTCGGTCTTCCTGGTGACGTCTAAGATTGGCAATGCTTTCAAGTTGTCATCCAAGATTTGCGAACCAATGTGGACACTATGATGTTTGGGTTGTGACCGGACCATACTGACATATCACTAAGTCAGTCCGTCAAAGTCTACACTTACAGCATCACCTTCAATCTCCGGAGTTTATGAAGTCATCTCAGCAGCAAGGTTCAAGGTTGTCCCGGACGTCACCGGCGAGGAGGCTCTCGTGGCTCTTTGCGTAGGATCGAGGAAAGGTGGAGGTAGCATCGCGTAGAGCCGTTCGGCCGCAAAGCCACAACGGCGTGTGTCCAATTTTAGAATCGTTCCCCAGCATTCCCAGCGTTCTAGGAAACCTTCAGAGCACGTGATTCGCCTGCTGTGCCTCTACCTTGCCTGATGAAGCTAACCACGTCGTATCGACAATCGCCAAAACTTCTTTAGCGGACGCCTAAGGGCCGTCGCAAGGGACAGGCGCAACGCCAATGCAGCAGCAAAGGCCCGCCGTCGATGATGGACAGTCAGCACCTGACCACGGTACGAGTGCTTTTCCACGCTAAATGCTACGCTCTGTTCCGTGTAGGAATGGTATAGTGGCTAGCTGCCTATCTTTAGTCATTAGGCTTGCTACGACTGCGGACGATCTATTCACGACCTCGTGAACACTCTGGGGCTAACCGACGGCTGCATACTGCCGGACACGACCGCACGAGCACAAGCAAGGGCAAGGGCAAGTGCAAACAGCAACTCTGTGTCCCGACAGTAGGTATATAACTCCACGAGTATCACCCTCTAGCAAGTCTCATCTCATCATCACACAACATCACATCTTCACAACAGCATCCAGCCTTCCACAAAAAATCAACTCCAACAACTCTCAATTCATCGACCAACCAACCAAAACAAACACCACAACAGCAACCATGCAGTTCACCACTCTCATGCTCTCTGGCCTCGGCCTCGTCGCCTCTGCCTCCGCGGCTCAGATCTTTGTTGACAACAAGTGCAACTTCGATCTCTACCTCCAGTCCCGTCAAGGCGACTCCTCTACCGGCGTGATCAAACTCCCCGCCAACAAGAACAACGCCTTCTCTGCCACCATCCCCGGCGCCAACATCAAGCAGTCTTCCATCACCGTCTCTCGCCAGCCCGACCTCAGCAGCCCTCTCCAGGCCGTCTACAACGTCGGCACCAACCCCGACAGGACCTACTACGACCTGAGCACCGTCTTCGGCGACCCTCTCAAGAAGGAGGGCTTCGAGCTCCTCGCCGGCAGCGCCAGCAACGGCTACAGCGTCTCTTGCCCGCCTCGCCAGTCTGGCGACTGCCCTAACACTTACTCTCCTGGCAACCCCGGTGGCAAGAACGCCGTCTTCAACCAGGGCACCAACGCCAACTTGATCTTCCAGCTTTGCAGCTCCAACGGCAACAGCTCTTAGATGGTTGTACAGCAGATTGATGTCGGGGACGAGGCGAGTCGAGGGACGAACGGTGACCGATGCATTACTCTCCTTTTCTTGTTTGCATGAATGATACGAAGAAACCTAAGATAGACACAGCCTAATCTATAATGCCGATCCTTACACTAAACACTTGCTCGCTTCAATTCGACTCATATTTCGATCATCACATCAGTTTCCAATGGCCCGCAACAAATCTGACAATAGTTGACGATGAGAGCTTGAGATGTCTCGGTTTCGCAAATCGTTTATCAGTGTCTGCTCTGGGACTGATGAAGCTATGCATCATCGTATCCTTTGCAGATTGACACCGTTTGACAGACCAGTTCGGGCTCCCCCTTCTTCCAGCGTAGGGTTCACCAGTCACTCGGCGGTGGCCTTCTCTTCCTTGAGCCTCCGCTCGTTGCGTTCGCTGTAGCGATCCGCGAAAAGGTTGTTCTCAGGGCGCATCAGGATCGTTTACTTCGCCAAATCCTCCATGCAGTCCACGACCCGATCGCCATTTGACGAAGGCATAAGTCTGCTTCCACCTTCGACACCTAACAACGCGTCAAGCTCGTCGCCTTGTGAATCGTGAGCTTCAGTGAGATGTGTATAAGCCTGTGGAAATGGATAGTGGTTGGGTATGACAAAAAGGCGCATCCAGTGTCCCAACAGGCGAAAGGGAGTTGACGGTGTTGAAGGCGATGAGGATGTCACTACGTCTTGAGTACATTTTGGAAAGCACTCCTAACCCTACCAACCCCATTAAGTTTTCCAAAACATCTCAAGATCATCAAATTGAACGATATGATTGTCCGCATTACGTATCTAATAAATCAATGTGGACGTATCGAAGACTTACGACCCGTTTAAAGGCTGATATGGTGCTAGATCTGTCGTCTTCATGCCTCGTACCATTGAAGATGGAATTTTCTGGATCCACTAGTATCGTACATATCAATTTCCGTTGTTCTGACAGTAGTATTTGTGGCCAAAGTATGCCGCTACTACACGTATGAGTGTACAAAGAGATATCCTCGATTGTCATATCGTCGTGGCATAATGAGAATAATTTCAAGTTGTGAGTGGAAATATAGTAACATACATGCACAAAGAGTTCATGTTGAAGCTGGAGCTGCATCGTCATGGGCTGAAGTATAAGCTTATTTTTAAAGTTCCAATGAAACAATGCAAACGCGAAAGACAATTCGCTGCTTAAACCTGCCAACCTCGACAAGATAACACCACATCACAACCATGCAAGCAGATCGCCGCCGACTAAATGCGCCAGCAGGCGGCACAGCTCCTCCCACCTATGCGCCTGCCGACACCAAGCCTCCCCGTCGCACGCGCAAAGCAGACGAGCACCGCAAGATCTTCCTCCAAACTGGCATTGTGCCTTCAGCCGCCGGCTCAGCATACTACGAGCTCCCGCCTCAAGCGCCCATATCCTCCGACAACCTCGTACAACCTGCGACATCAAGTCTGAAAATCACCTGCACAGTCCATGGCCCGCGCCCACTTCCTAGGAATGCAGCTTTCTCGCCGAACCTGCTGCTCACCACACATGTCAAATTTGCGCCTTTCGCCACCAGGAGCCGGAGAGGCTGGGTGAGGGATGCGAGCGAGAGGGACCTGGGTGTGCACTTGGAAACGGCTCTGAGAGGAGTGGTCATTGGCGAGAGATGGCCGAAGAGCGCAGCGGACGTGGTGATCACAGTTTTGGAAGGCGAAGAAGATGGATGGCATGGCATTGGCAAAGAGTCTGAGGGCGGCAGATCAGGTGGATGGGGCTCAATGAGCGTGCTCGCTGGTTGTGTCACAGCCGCCAGTGCGGCGCTTGTGGATGCCGGCATCGACTGTGTGGACATGGTTTCAGGCGGTGTCGCCGCGCTTGTTGGCGGCGAAAACGGCGGAGCCGATGAGGTTGTGGTCGACCCGACGCCCGCAGAACACGAGATCAAGGCTGCTTGTCTGGTCGCATATCTGCAGTCACGAGACGAAATTACCGAGATGTGGATGAAGGGCGAAGCTGGCACCGAGCTGGAGAATTTGATTGAGCAGGCTGTCAAATCTGCAACACTGTCACGAAGCGTGCTCATCGATGCAGTCAAGGAGGCTGCTTCGGCCAAGGCTGGTCTGCAGGTGAAGACACTGGCTCAGGATACCACGATGACTGGATGAATTGGACGCAAGTGAGAATTTGCAAAGACTTACTCCGAGAAGACGAGGAACGAGGGATGTCTTTTATTTGGCGGCTACAAGCCGCTGTGTGCAGTCGTGGCCCATGTACTGGTGCAAGACATGAGCTGGATGAATATGGCCAGCCTTCGAGCAACCACTCAATACTACTACATTTGAAGTTCCGGTAAGAGCTGCAAAATGTGAAATATATAATGCTCAGCGGCCATATGCGAATCTCAATTCGCGATGTGAGAGCACATGCGGCATCACGAGGGCGTTCCAGCATTGCAAATTGTCAAGGTTGCAGATGAAACGTGGTAAAAATCACTCGAAGTCATGGGCTTCGAGCACTAGCTACACTCTTTGGAGTCATATAAATGTAGACATAGATAAGTCGAACCCTCCGTTTCATCTAAAACTCCACATCCTTCGCCGTGACCTTGCCCGCCGCCTCCTGGGCATCCTGATCTCCCTCCATCGGAGGCAAACTAAACGGCGCAACGAGGAACTTTCTTCGGCTAAGAGTGAACGCCAAATCCTCGCCAATGCTATTTCCAGCGCCAGCTCCGCCTTCACCCCTTTCTGTGACCAAAGGCAGCTTATGCACCTTCACCATGCCCTGCGGTTGCTCTTCCTTCGCAGAAGTCGAGGTGGCGTAGTGTGAAGGGTGAGAATCATCCATGAGATGTGGGAACGGCGTGAGCTCAAGCACACCATCGCTCAAAGTCTCTGCCCAGCGTGTGAGGGCGCTTTCGCGTGGGTGCAGGGTTAGAGGGAGGGTCGTCACCGCTGTGAGACGAGTTGGGTATTGTCGGAGGAGTGCTCGCAGGCCATGGAAGAAGGCGATGAAGTTTGTCGGCTGGGCAGAGTGCGGTGGGTACAGGGCTGGCGAGAGGATTGTAGGAATGACCAGCCGATGGACTGTCGAGGGCGACGAGTTCGCGATTGCACTCTTGACGGAGTCTAGAATCGACTGGAATGGTGGCCCAGAGCGCGAGAGCTGGATGTGGTTGGCCTTGGCGCCAGACGGAAGAGTAAGGCGTTTAGTGAGGTCGAAAGTATGGGAGAAAGGTGTTTCGGGCTGAGTCGGATCTTGTGTCGCAGATGGAAGGGAGCGATCAGGGAGTACTGCACTTACCTGTCAGCTCAGTGCTGAGAAAGAAAAGAAGAGCCTTTGGGGAGACACGTGTACTGGTATGCTAGGCTATGGGAAGCTATCAACGCACCTCTTTCGCTGCTTGTCTGTCCAAGACGTTCATATCTCCATGCGATCTTCATACGATCTTGCGCAGCCTTGTCTGTGTCTGTTGCTTTTTCTTGCTCTTGCTTTCGCATATATCGGGCATCTGCCAGGCCAGGCAGTTCTCTGACCCAGCCCTCTCCTACGCCCACGATATGCACCACATGGCCCTGCAGAAGACCCTCTGCAGCATAGTATCGTAGTAATGCGCCCGCATAATCAGTCGTGTCGTGCTCGCCTATAAGCAGACTTGAGCCGAGCGCAAGGCCGCTGTGACCACCAAGCAGTCCGTCGATAGAAGGCGCACCAGTGGATGTGACTGGGTGTGAGGTTAGTGGTGAAGGTCGTACGCCAGGTAGCTGCTCTATAGGTGCTGGTGCGTCGACAGTGACGGGAGATGCAGGCGACACGGGTTGGCGGCCAATGCCGACATTTCGTTTGCGGAAAGCCATTGCGACAGAGATTTGACGTGGTTGGATGTTCGCGGAGACAGATCAGGTCAGTTCGTTCCGATTCACGGACATTTGATTGAAATCTCGCGCAAATTCGGGCCTATGAAGTCATCCGCTACCGACTCATCACCGACCAGAGAGAGGGAAACCACTACTCGAACTCAACTCTACATATAATTCTCCTCTCTCTAACACCATGAACGTCTTCTTACTTGCAATGGTCGGGCTGGCCACATTCCTCATATTGGTTCTGGCCGCATTCGCGCTCTCGTCTTGCTTGGGAGATGAGATCCGCGCCGCATGGAGTGGCCGTGAGCGATATGTCCCAACTACTTTCGGGCAACAGTACGCACGCAGCATGGGTCATGGTGGGAACCAAGCCGGCTGGGAGCAAATCGAGATGGAGGACCTGATGGATCATTCTTACAAGCACCGAGATTGATGACGCCTCTCTGTCGTACCAATGACATTGCCATCCCACTGAAGAGTCCGTTTTCTCTTCCGGTGAACAAGCTGCATCGACATATAGTGCAGTAAGCCCGTCCTAGCGAGAGTGCTGCTGACGAAGGACATCCTCAGCTCGCTCTCGCTTCACGGACGGCTTGCAGCTCTGTTATACTCTAGCATTTTTGGACGAGACTGGTAAAACGAAACAACCAGGCAAACAGACGTTTCAACCTACCGAACTATGCACCAATTCTGTGCCGTAGTGCATTGCAGCACAAATGTTTCACAGTATCAATGAGTCGTATGTCGAAACACTGGATGAGTGGTTAAGCAGAAGATACGTTCCTGCATCATACGCCGCTCAGCTGTGGTGGCACGCTGCAATGCGGGTGGTGGTACGGTGGTACCACCGGAATAATATACGCATTATGACATCTGCCGCTTCCAGCAATTGCAAAACATTTAAGACGTGAGCCGTCTAGCCATGACTTCCGGCAGTGCCCTGGGTTCGTCACCTTGCAATGGTTTCGTCAGCATTTGTTGTGCTCTACGCACTTCAATCTTTCGTTTCTACAGCATCAGTCTCCACTCCACTGCCTCCTAGTCGAGACCCATTCTACACTGCACCAGAAGGGTTCGAAGCTGCGTCTCCAGGCACAGTACTACGAGCTCGTATAGCTCCGGGGAACTTGACAACATTGTTTACCAATGTATCACAAGCATACCACATCTTGTACCGTACAACAGACTCGCATTACCATGCGTCATGGGCTGTAACGACACTATATTTGCCAGTTTCGAACACCAGCAGCGAGGCACTTCTTTCGTACCAGATTCCCTACAACTCACCGAATATCGACGAAAGTCCAAGCTGGACGTTTTACGCTGGTTCAAACCCTTGGAACGCGGGTTTGTATGAGGATGTTGAGTGGGCACTTGGCAATGGCTGGTACGTCAATGTGCCCGACTTCGAAGGGCCACTTGCTGCTTTCATAGCTGGCCCACAAGAAGGCCACGCAACTCTGGACTCTATTCGAGCTGTCAAGTCTCTGAGTCTGGGTCTTGCGCCGGACGCCCGTGTCGCACTCTGGGGTTATTCTGGCGGCAGTCTTGCAAGCGAGTTTGCGGCAGAGATGCAGGTCCAATACGCTCCGGAAATGCAAATTTCTGGCCTTGCCCTCGGCGGCATAGTCCACAACGTGACAGATGCGTTGGACGACGTTAATGAGGGGCTTTTTTCGGGTCTTATACCATTGGGACTGCTAGGATTGACAGCGCAATTCCCGGCGGTTCGAGCGTTCGTTGTTGACCAGCTGATAGACGCTGGGCCATACAATAAGACAACATTCCTCTTGAGCCTCGATCTCACACTTGTGGAGATTTTCGCCATCTTCGCCAACCAATCGATTTGGAATTACTTCCACGATGGCAGGGATATCTTGTACAATCCTCATCTGTCCCATCTGCTGCAGACCGAATCAATCCTGGGTGCGCACGGTATACCACACGCTCCGTTGTTTATCTACAAGGCTATACAGGACGAAACCAACAGCATCGAAGGGACTGACGATTTCGTGCAGCGGTACTGCAGGTATGGTGCAAACATCTTGTATCAACGGAACACCGAGGGAGCGCATTTGCCAGAGGTTGTCAATGGAAGGCCGCGCGCAAAGCGATTCTTGCAAGACGCTCTGGACGGTATCTATGAGCACAAAGGCTGTACTGTCGAGAATGTGACGATCGACCTTACCTCGGTGGAGCATTGAGATGAGGTCGGTGGTGAGGGACAGGATTACTGCATACAGTCGGCAGGGGCGATATTTACGGTGATTATTGGTCCAGCTCCAGCTCAGCACACGTCAACAATATTTTGGGTATTCCTTACGTTTGATGTGTAGTGTTCCCAGCCAACAGCGGTCAATCTGCCGATGTCGGTCGACTCGGTTAATGTCAGGATTTCGGAGCCCCACGGGGTCCTAGGGCAAACTCCAACCCCTCCACGTGCCTCGATACCGCTGGGTGTGGTCTATATTGCTTCTTCATGACATTTGAACATTGCTAGTAGCCTGGGATGTATCTTCCGAGTAATGCATTCGCGTTGACGATGGCAATTTCTGAGACATACGTGGTGCTCACCTAGCCACTACTACAGCCAGTCTTATACCAAGGAGATTCATGGCAGTCTTGCAAGCCTCGGTTTTATACTTCGTAGCCCTCGCGACCGGCACATGGTATAGCGGGTCTCGGGGTATCTCTTCGCAGCGGGGTACAATTCGATGTGACGGTATGATGGAGGCCAAGGAACCTTAACTGACATTGTGTATAAATATTGCGTGAGCAGCATGTGATAAAGAGCAAAAAGCAGTACGCCTATAAGACCATTGGCAATATGTTGCAATCAAGCTCTGGAGCCATGAAGGCGATAGCGCTTAGTCTGTTGATTTCGATCGAGTCTTTGGCATCTGCACAACAGGTCTACCTAGCAGCCAATGGCTCCACACCCCGTCCACAATGCTCCGATTGCAGCACAACTAGAGAGCCCCAGTATACGTACACGCCATTTTCTTATACCATGACATCAACTGTACGATACGCCACGTCTCGACCCTCGCCAACTACCACGACTACTCATGCTCCTCCACCAGAGAGTTTGACCAGCCTGATCCCGAGCCAGTCGTATACCACCTGGGGCAAGTGGGATCCTGCTGCAAATGCCTCAGCGACTGATTCCGAAAATCCGTACGGAAACGCTGCCTGGACTGCACTTTGGGTTCATGCCAACCCTCCAAACTTCACTCAAGAAGCTGCAAGTGCCATTTACAGCACGACCATCCTGGCCACCCCAGTACCATCCTCGGAGCTGATTCTGCCCCCTAGCGACTATTTTGGTCCAACTGATTGCTACAACTTCCCTCCTGGATTCGAGTTTGGCGTTGCTAGCTCTGCCAGTCAGATCGAGGGAGCTACTGCCGAAGAGGGCAAGTCGCCATCGCTGATGGACATCCTCGTGCAAGACGATCGACCCAAAGATTATGTCACCAACGAGCATTACTACAACTATCAGCAAGATATTGAAAGAGTTGCTGCCATGGGTGTAAAGCATTTCTCGTTCAGTATCGCATGGACGAGAATCCTGCCGTTTGCATTGCCTGGCACGCCCGTCAATCAGCAAGGCATCGATCATTACAACGATGTGATCAACTACATTCTTGACAAGGGCATGATTCCGGAGGTCACTTTACTACACTTCGACACGCCATTGCAGTTCTTTGGATCAAACCTGACTTCCGCACAAGAGCCTCCTGAGATTGGATATGTCAACGGCGGTTACCAGAACGAGACATTCCCGGATGCATTCGTGAACTACGCCAAGATTGTGATGGCTCACTATGCCGACCGCGTACCAGTGTGGTATACATTCAATGAACCTCTGCTCTACTCCAACAACGGTCAGTCGATATACAATGTCATCAAGTCTCACGCTCAAGTCTACCACTTCTACAAGGAAGAGCTGAAGGGCACAGGCAAGATAGCCTTGAAGTTCAACAACAACTTCGGCGTGCCTCGTGACCCAGAAAGCGAGGCTGATGTTTATGCTGCGGACCACTTCAACACTTTCCAGCTCGGCCCATTCTGCAACCCAATTTTCTTGGGCGAGGACTACCCAGAGTCCTACAAGATGACGATCAGTGACTACGTGCCTTTGACCCAAGAAGACTTGGAGTACATGAACGGCACCGCCGACTTCCTAGGCATCGATCCATACACAGCGACCGTCATCGCGCCACCAGTCGCCGGATCCCAAGAAAGCATCATCGAATGCGCCGGCAACTCTTCCTCATCATACCGCCCGTACTGCGTCAACCAAACCACGACCGACCGCTTCGGCTGGAACATCGGTTATCGCTCCGATACTTATGTCTACATCACGCCGACGTACCTGCGCCTCTACCTCAACTTCCTGCACAACGTCTACCGCACGCCCGTCGCCATCACCGAATTCGGCTTCCCAGTCTTCAACGAAGCCGACAAAGAGAACCTCTCCGACCAGCTGTTCGACTCGCCGCGAAGCCAGTACTATCTGAGCTTCATGTCCGAGGTGCTCAAAGCGATCTGGGAAGACGGCGTCGAGGTTATCGGCGCGTACGCCTGGTCGTTCGCCGACAACTGGGAATTCGGCGACTACGACGCGCACTTTGGCATCCAAACGGTCAATCGCACGACGCAGGAAAGGAGGTACAAGAAGAGTTTCTTCGACTTTGTGGACTTCATGAAGGCTCGTGGGGTAGACTAGGCAGGTTCCAGGCCGACAGGAGTGGCGGTGGAGATGGTCGGTTCTCGAAACCAATGACAATCCAAGGGGAAGAAGGGGTAGTGATTAGGGACATATCAAAACTGCCGCCGTGTGTCCAGAGTAACCGTGCACATAATTTCCCTTGATAATAGAAACAACACTAGAACGAATTCAACACATAGTTGACATGCGGATACCAGTATGTGAAGAGTCTGCGCTAGCTGCAACGGGCGGGATGTTACTGTACATCAAATCAACGTGCTGTTCAAAGACATTGCGTAAGCGCCCCTGAAGAAAACGGTGTAAGGCAAAACTCCGCGCTCGGGGAATGCGGAAAAGATTGACCGTTGGAACGGTCAAGTTTGTTCACGAGTCTGTTGAGATGGACCAAGGACATGAAGCTGGAAAGGACATGAAGCTGGAAATGGCAAAAGGTTTCAGCATGGCGACTTGGACGAAGTACCGGAGCAGCACGGGTAAGGTAGACGACGGCGCGCGTGCAAGTGCGTAGAACTCTGTCGTTCGGATGATCCAAGCGCAGCGCAATGGACTTGAACGAGGCGCAGCCAGTTGAGGAACGGCAAACAAGGCGCAATATGCAAAGCAAGCACAAGAGGATATGGAAAATTTGACATCAAAGGCAAATGTGGGATGATTTCTGGAAGAAAACCTGGGTCGTCCATCTCGTTGTAGAAATACAGAAAGCAAAAAGAAATCGTCTTATTAATAATGAATGACCACCCTCGCGTCCTTGCTACCTGATTGCTCAGAATCTCCGAGGTGCGTGCTGTTCCTGTTCCGTGTGGTAGTACACCGATGTCTTGGTGTTGATGATCATGTGATCAGAGTTATTGCTTCCGACCTCAACATCATCGTCCCTTTCCTCGGGATGCCATGCTGAAGTCAAGGTGCCGAACTCCTTGCCACGAGCGTGCTCTAGGCCTTGCAGCTTCATCTCGTCTTCCTCACCGCGGCTTGAGCTACGTTCGTAAGGACCTCTCTGGCTGCGACCGTGCCTTCCGCTTTGGCCGCCGCGAGTGTTGGTGTTGAGAGACTGAAGGCCGCGCGAGGCGTTGTTTGAGGACTTGAAGCCGAGGGCAGGCATGACTTGGCGAAGCAATGGTCGGAGAGTTGCACAACAGGCAGCTGTAATACCAAGGGCAGTTTCGGCGCCAGACCAGAGTGCAACATCGGCGGTTGCGTAGAGGAAATCATCTTTCTCTGAGAGAGTCCAGACGTATGGAATGCGAGCGACTGTGGCGATGGAAGCGCTGTGACATGATCTGTTAGTCTCTGAATATTGATCGAGGACGTGGAGCAATATGACTTACAGTGCGCCGACAGCAAGAATCATGATGACAGAGATTTTCTCCTTCTTGCCCATCTGCAAGTCCCAAACAAGGAAGACGGGAAGGATAGAGTATGTCCAGTCTCCAGCACAAGTGATGCCGGAGTAGCCATAGAATACACCGACAACGATAAAGGGATCCATGCACGTTCCCTCGCCCCCGGTAAGCTGGGTCCAGAAGTAGGCGCTCGGCACGCATTGGAATAAGAAGACGAAGAAGAAACAGAAGCTGTAAATTTCGGTAACGGCGAGGACGGTCCAGACGATTGCTTTGTGCACTCTGTTGACGGAAAGGCGAAGCAGCATGATGCCAATGCTGGCCTTAATGAGCATGTTGGAAACAAGGTAGAAAGGCTCGCAAAGCCACCAGAACTGTAGAAAGTCAGCTCACACATCCTGGTTTGAATTGGCTATGTGTAACAATGATGATAATAATACCTTCAGTCCTTGGGGAAGCTCATCAGGAGGAATATCCCATGCGTGTTGTCCAGTGCCGTGGTGGACTCCTGTCATTGCACATGACGAGAACAGTATGTAGAATACCTACACGTTCAATGTCAGAGACGCTCGGCTCAAACTCATATCAACGAAGCTTACCCATGCGAATGCTGCGAAGTAGTCATCCCAGCCGAATGCCTTCTGGATGTAGGTTCGGCAGTAAAGGCGCAATCCCAGTGTGATTGTTGTAAGTCCAACGAAGAATGAGTAGATAGCCAGAATTTGGGGCCCACGCCCGTCGGGCTTGATCGTCATCGTGAGTAATGAGCGTGCAGTAAAAACGAGTGTCGAACTGGCAAGTGTCAGGCGTCAGGAGTCAGATGTCAGAACGATGCCAGTCGACGGGCGGCAGGGTCGACAACACAAGTATAGCAGGAGTTGTAGGGCCATATTGTTCCATGATTCGGAGAACTCGACAACCAGGGGTCTGGGCACGTAACCTGGCAGTCTAGAGATGTGCTCCAAGCGATTTGCTTGGGTGCTTTGGCCCATGTAGCAGCGGGCCGCGGGTGGCATCAGAGACCAGCTGGGTTTTCGTGTGAACCTTCATATGCTTAGTCCCAGGGACACCGGGTGTTGAGCCGTTCACGGCAGGGGAGCTGAAATAGCGCAGAAACACGACTCGCACGAGACCCAAGGCGTTGCTGGCACGTGGATGGCTTGCTCCAGAACCACGCAGCTGGAAGGCGCGATTCGTTCTTCAAGCCTTCTAAGACTGAGCATATGATATGAGACGTTAAATATCATGCAGGTCCTCGGGCAATCTTCGCGATTGTCCCGCCATCATAAGCCGCGACTGCGAGATGGCATAGGACGGGTCTGGCCTTTTTATCAATAATAGTAGCAGTAGCAGCAGCTGGTGGTTTGCATCCTGCGAGGCAACTGCACCTGATGGGGATATGCCTATAGTAGGCTTCTCTCTCCGGTAGTTGTAAAGTAAATTGGCCGCATCTTCGAACCATGCACCTGGGGTCGATCAGCGTGGGCATGAAGAAGCCAGCGTGAACCTTGAAAAGGGTTGACCGCCATCGGGCCGAGAATACAACGTGCCTCTGTGCGCTTTGTCGCAAGCAGCAAACCACAGCCAAGGAGATCGCAAGAAGGCACTTACTCGTGCATGAATACGACATTTCGTCCACGGCAGTTCAACCCCAGAAGCAAGGCGGCCAGGGGTTCCCGAGTAGCCCACTGTAGTCTCTCGTGCCACAGCCGCCATGTTGCCCATACTACTCGCGGGCAACGTCTTCCACGCGAACCAGCAAGGATGCCAAGTGCACGAACTTATTAACCTGGTCTGCTTCTTGTACATCGATATCTCCAGTTCAACGGGTGAAGTTCACCGGAGTTGTCGCCTGTCACCTGCCGCCTGTCGCCTGTCAACCCCCCGCTCCAATCCATCGCTCCCACAGGAACAATTACGAAACTCGCAGCGTTTGCCCGATGCTGTCGAAACTCCGTCGCTTGTAGCGCGCTAGGTCTACGCGAACGAATCACATTCATTGCGGTCGCGTGTCCAGTCTATCAATTCACCACGCTCGCTTTTGCCTCTCCACATTCTGCCGAGGCTTCCGTACCTTGCAGGTATGGTACGGGTACCTGTGGTACAGCGAGCTCACGCCATCAAAGCATACATAGTATGTGCACGCTTTGCCCAGGGGTGCGAGTCAGTGAACCTGGTGCAGAACAGCCTTCAACTGTCCACTCCAGCACCCGTGACACCCCGACCTTCAAAGTCGATCTTTGATCTGCTTGCTGCTACCCAGAGGGCGACACTGAGTCAGCCCGGAATTCTCCTCCCCAACGCATCGGACTTGTGGCTGTCGCAGCAGACAATTTCTGAAAGCAGGGACCGGATGTCATCGTCGCCGAGAGAAAAAAAAGTCTCGCTATCGCATTTTTATGTATGTACCGTACTTGCGTGACGTTTCAGATACACCTGTTCGTTTCATATCAATCCCCATAATGTGGTGCCCCAACAGTAAACCCTATCGGAAACCCTAGTAACGATCAATATATGCCGGAAGCAAATCGCCTACATAAAGCAAACCATATTGTACTTAGCAGTTTTCAGGCTTCCAGCCCTTATTAGACCACCCAGTGAGCTGGAATGTTCGGCGTTCGCCGCCAATGTAACGCAATAGACACAATTTGCTTGAAGTTTAGCACTCTAGCAACGGTCGCGCCCTTGGCTACTACATCGCCAGAGCCGGCTTTCAGAGAATGTCACTGTGTCAGGGATAGATTAAGTGTGGCAGGGCAGCGTTGGCCTATCTGATGACAAACCCTAACATCAAGGTTAGGGCTATGCTGGTGCGAGTACCCGTGACGAAGACGTCCGTTATGACGACGCTTTGAGATCGACAGACAACAGCAGCCTCTGACTCAGGAAGCGAGATCAGTAAGATGGCGTGAATGGATACCAGACCCCTTGAGATAAATGTAACAAGAGGCAGAGGCACTGCCCCGTGCCGGGGCGCTGAACAGAAGGTCAAGCGTTGGCTTTGACTTGCAACAAGTCAGTGGCCGCAGCAGGCATCATTTGCTACATAGTCAAATCAGAAATTGTTCAGCTGTATGCTTTACTTTTGCGATCGCGCAAATGCAAGCCGAAACCCACCGCATGAACGGTAAAGTCAAAATGTAGCTTTAGGTTTCAACACGCTGACGTTCAGCCTCAGCTTCAGCTTAGAGATGACAAGAGATGACTCGAAATGAGAAGAGCATGTCTATCCATGCCACGAATGTATTCTCAATAGCAGAACGTATATTGCGTTATAATCTTCAGACAGCGTTGAAACAACAAACATCCACAATTAATTATGCAACGAACGGACATCCTCAACTCCTCCGCTTTCCGCCAGCATGTTGAGGCATTGATGGAGACATACCATTTGCCAGGCCTCAGCATCTCAATCTGCCAACATGATGATATCACCTCCGCCGGGTTTGGATGGGCATCTCGCAAAGCACAACAAGCCGCGACCGCCGACTCGCTGTACGACATCGCCTCATCTTCCAAGTCCCTCACAGCTGCATCCGTCGCACTTCTAGTAGAAGACAATGAGAACTTCCCAGAAGTCCAGTGGACGACACCACTGCATGAGCTTCTTCCGGAAGACTTTGCTATGCCAACGCTGGAGTTGACCAAGCGAGTGACAGTCGAGGATATACTGAGCCACAGGACCGGAATGGCCTTGTAAGTGTGGCATCGCCACCAGTAACTTCCATTCTGTAAGTCCTGACCATCACGATAGACACGATCTCTCGTACCTTGGGATCGGAGCCGAGCAGCCTGACACGCCTCGCATGATTGCGCGAAAAATGCGAAGCCTACCAATGGCAGCGCCAGAAAAGCAAAAGTACATGCTCTACAACAACATGATGTACACCGTTGCTTCTCACTTGGTCGAAGTAAAGATTGGGAAACCATTCTCGACATTTCTCCGCGAGAGGTTCTTCGAGCCACTGGGCATGACATCCACCTACCTGCAAGCTTCCTCCGCCATCACGTCAGGCCAAAGCGATCGCCTTGCCTCGGGCCATCAATTTGACGAGGAAAATGACACCTGGGATGAGTTCGACGCGCCCGACGCGCCAGAAGCGCAGGGCGCGGGCTCCATTGTCACGTCAGCAGCAGACTACATTAAATACGTCCAAGCCATGCTACACAGCCGACATCCAATCTCAGCCGATTCACGCAAAGCCCTGATTCAACCTCGCATATTGACGGACATGGCAGACAACGATGCCGACCCTTTCTGCTCGCCGGAGCTATACTGTTTGGGATGGGGAACGTATTACTACCGTGGACATCAAGTAGTCATACACGAGGGCCTCATCGATGGATTTGGCTCGTCGCATTTCTTCCTGCCTGCTCATGGCTTTGGTGCAGTCATTCTAGGGAACGCGGATGGAGCGGAGCAAATTACCTGGATCTTGGCAAGAGTGCTCATCGATGCGGCCCTCAACATCCCGGAAGCAGACAGACCTGACTGGGCAGCTTTGCAAGCCCAAAAATTGAAAAACGATGACAGCGATACCAAAGACGAGCTCGAAGAGTTACGCGAGCGCCTCAAGTCTGACCAAGGATCGGAAAAGCCACTTCCTGCTCTCGATGCTTTCGTTGGAGACTATGTCCACCCCGGCTATGGGACTTTCAAAGTCGAAATACGAGACGAACATCTGGATATCGATGCGACAGATCGAGGATTTCCATGCACCTTCACGTTCGAGCATGTGCGGACTTGGCAGGACGCAGCCGAGAAGGATACGTCTATGCGTTCGAACATGATCGCAAATCTCATCCCAAAGCGTGGAAGTCCAGATGAGCATCTGCCAGCACAGTTCGTCTTCGGTGCTCATGGTAAGAGTAGTGAGAGTGACCGGGCGACGAAAATGGCTATCCTGCTGGAGGACACGCTGCCAGACAATGAAATGATTTGGTTCGATAGGGTGTAGTGTTCCGGAGCATATCAGAGGGCTCACCACGTCTCTGTGGTATGGCACGCTGATACTAGGCTGGATGGCTCAAGTCATCCTGGCAGACTCTCGCAGCTGGTATATCTCCCAGAAATTCGTCGAGAAGTAGAACTTGACGGTGTCGCCTCTAAGAAATGCTGTCGGGTTATGTATCTCTGATGAAACGTAGTCGAATACAGGAGCTTCCCAAATCTGCTCACACGGGCTGCAGAGTTTTCAATAGAAGCAGTCACAGCTGTAGAGAAGACGAGATAACGCGAGTGTGAAGACACGAAAGACAAACCATATCCGCGTGTACCTGCCCGAAAGGGTAACAAGCCATCCCCAATCCTGGAGCTGTAGCGCGGTTTGGGCACGGTTTTGTGGAAACATGCACCGCCTGTACATGCCCTTTATATGGCATCTTACAATTGCGATGACACGAGACTGCAAAACGTACTGTCATCTGCTACGCTTGAGCAGCTCACATTGGCTGAAAAACGTTCCAGCCCTCTCCCAGACGCATTTCCGCGTCCTCGGCCAATGGTTTTTACCCCACAGATAGCGATTAGCGACATCATCGCAGCATTATCGATGTAGGTGTCCGGGCCCGAGCTCCAGTTCGCAAGGCCGTTTACTCTTCCGCGAAACATCGGAGCGCAAGGCAAACCGCCTAGCAAGAAAGAGAACCCGCCCTCCCCGAAGAATGACTTAAAGCACCTCGTCCCCTCTTTCTCTTCCCCTCCTTTACGTCCCTGGTCCCGCTAAACATCAATCAACGCATCACCCGTCAGTAGTCGTCACCATGCAGCCACTCTTCCGCGCCGTCACCTCCAAACCCGCCCTCCGCTCCTACATTCAACACACAAACCGCTTGAACGTCTTGCCTTCACGAACATACGCCAGCATGCAGCACTCAGTCCCCTCTCTCAACGACAAGAGCTTGCTGAAGTCGCAAGCATACGTCAATGGCCAATGGGTCGACGCAAAGTCCGGCAAGACCTTCGAGGTCACCGACCCCGCCACTCACAAGGTGATCGGAACCATGCCGGAGATGAACAAAGAAGATGTCACAGTCGCTATCCAGGCCGCAGAAAAGGCGCTGGTGTCGTTCAGAAAGACAACGGGCCGTGAGCGTGCGAAGATGCTGAGGAAATGGTACCAGTTGATGGTCGATAACAGCGAGGATCTGGCAACATTGATCACATGGGAGAACGGAAAGCCTTTGGCGGACGCAAAGGGTGAGGTGACCTATGCCGCGAACTTCTTTGAGTGGTTCAGCGAGGAGGCACCTAGAGTATACGGCGACACCATTCCGGCGACTGTTCCCGGTAACAGGGTGTTCACAGTGAAGGAGCCCGTCGGTGTTGCTGGATTGATCACACCGTAAGTTCTTCCATGAGTACAAAGGTTGGGATCAATGCTGACAAGACTGCAGTTGGAACTTCCCCGCTGCTATGATCACTCGCAAGATCGGACCTGCTCTTGCGGCAGGTTGCACAGTCGTCGCAAAGTCTCCCGGTGAGACACCTTTCACAGCCGCCGCATTGGCAGAGCTTGCACACAGAGCAGGCATTCCTGCAGGTGTCGTCAACATTGTCACAGCCATGAAGAACACTCCCGAGGTCGGCGCAGCCATCACCGAGTCTGATGTCGTTCGCAAGGTCTCCTTCACCGGCTCTACCGGCGTTGGCAAGCTTCTCATGAAACAGTCAGCCAACACGCTGAAGAAACTCTCCTTCGAGCTTGGTGGCAACGCACCTTTCATTGTCTTCGACGATGCCGACCTGGACGCCGCTGTAGCAGGTGCTATCATGTCCAAGTTCCGCTCTTCAGGCCAGACATGCGTTTGCGCCAACAGGATCTACGTGCAGAGGGGCATCTACGACAAGTTCGCGGAGGCCTTTACTGCTAAGGTCAACAACTTCAAGCTCGGTTCCGGCTACGGTGAGGGTATCACCCACGGCCCTCTGATTCACGACCGCGCGGTCGACAAGGTCGCATCTCACATCGAGGATGCCGTGAAGCAGGGCGGCAAGGTCCTGACCGGTGGCAACAAGGTTCCTGAGCTTGGCGAGAACTTCTTCCAGCCCACCGTCATCCGCGACATGACACCCAACATGGCCATTGCACACGACGAGACCTTCGGCCCTGTCGCCGGCCTCTTCCCCTTCGAGACCGAAGCTGAGGTTATCGCTCAGGCCAACGACACTGAGGTCGGTCTTGCAGGATACTTCTTCTCCAAGGACATCCAGCGCTGCTACAGAGTCGCCGAGGCGCTCGAGGTGGGCATGGTCGGTGTCAACACAGGTCTGATCTCAGACCCCGCGGCGCCGTTCGGTGGCGTAAAGCAGTCTGGCTTCGGTCGCGAGGGCAGCAAGTACGGTATCGACGAGTACATGGTTACTAAGATGGTTACACTGGGCGGTATGGGACAGGAATTGCAGGGATCTTCTTAGTTGGAGGACAAACAGCACAAATAAAGGAAACTGTATGAACAAATGAACAATTGATGGCTCAATGCCGGTCACGTCGTACGAATTTGATCATGGTGGCTCGCTAAGCTTTATGCTTGAGTTTAGCATGTCTTTGGAAGGAACTATGGGACGCGACAAGCTCGGCTTCCTGCCTGCTGCCTGATCTCGGTCTGCGCGCTTCACTTCTCGTCTCTCGCCACGCACATGCCACGACATCTCACACGCTCCCGAGAAGGATCACAGCGACCACTCCGTTCACCGCATCGAATTCACGCTCATCGCAATACACTCGCGTGTCACTTCAGCATGTCCCGCACCTCAGACGTGAGCGACGAAGTCCCACTCAGTCCTGGAGAGCCGGCGGACGAAGATGATTTAGACCTGACGAGCGACTCCGACGCACCCGGGGACGAGGCGCCACTCCCAGCGGAAGATGATCGCCAAATCCCACTCATGAGATTGCCGCCAGAGGTCCGCCTCAACGTATACGACTGCCTTTTCACCGACCTCGACATCGACCGCCAGCGCCAGGTGGCAGATCTGAGAGTCTACCATCATCCTTTCGAATGGCCGGACAACGACTTCTCTGCTTATCTTAACTTGTTGCTTACCTGCAAGGAGGTCCACAAGGAAGCCAAGAGTCTGTGGGAAAAAATGTACATCCCCCACTGTTGCTTTTACTTCTGGAAGACGCCAGATCTCTACCGTGTTGCGAGGCTGCTCTCCACTCTCGACGAACGATACCAGCGCATGAGATACGCTCTCCGTACACGAACTCCTTGGGAGACTGGGCCTTATCTAACCGACTTCATCGACGATGTGTCGACGAGTCTCATGTCGAAGCAAAGCGGATCTCGCGAGGACTACGATGAATACACTGAATTCCACTGGGGCTGGCCAAGCATTCGTTGGTCGAACGGGACAGGGGTTCACTGGCTTGAGGAAGGTCGACTTCCATACACAATCTACGCCAGAGATACGGAAACTTTGGCTAGGGCAGACTTCCCTGGCCTTAATAACTGCTCGATCTCGGCCCACGAACATTTTCATGGAGGTCGGTATCTGCTGATGACGGGGAAGTTTGGCGACATCGTTTGGGGCGATTACGATGCGCCCACAGCGCATGCAAAGATGATGATCTGGGAGGAGTGGGAACGACGCGAATATCCAAGATACAACCTCGTCAAATCTGAAATTGTACTCACATGGAGGGCACAAGCATTATCTGGCTACGACGAAACTTGGGTTGCTCTTGGCGGAGACCCGGAAGACCTTGTCAGGATTTCACATGTCCAAGAGAACTTGGGGCTAGACACCTGGTTGAAGGAGGGAGATTGAGAAGCTGTTCCGTCAAATTACTCGATCGCTTGTTGAGTTGAATTTGTGGTTGAATTATCATGATGAATGTTCCAAGGCTAGTCTAGATGCTTTAACGCAGACCGGGTTCTGATGCGTCTCCTCGATGCGAGCGTTGTGTGTGATGCAGTATAGATCACAGGATCGGTCGAGATACTCTCATTGTGATGTGTAGGCCACTAGGCAAGCTGCGTGTCTAGCCGTACAATGAGATCACAAGTCGATTTCATTGAGCACGAGTAGCCTTTTTGCCTCTACCACTAGCAGCCTTTGCAGTTCCTCTCCCTCTCTTGCCCGCTCTTTTAGGAGCTTCGAATTCACTTCCATCATCATCTTCCGCATCGTCTTCGATTTCAGTAGCCGGTTGCTTCCTCTTCCTGCCTTTGGTCTTTGCTGGAGCATCTGTGTCAGCACCTGCTTCCTCACCCTCGGGCTCAACATCAGCCGATTCTCCGTCCTCCACACGCCCACCACTCCTTCTCTTCTCAGCCTGCGCCGCCATTCGCTCCAGCGCACCGCCCATACGTTTACTTGCACCCGCAAGCCTCTTCCTAGGTGCGAACGCCTCGCCACCTGGGCCCTTCCCAGCAGCGCCAACACCGACACCGCCATTGAAGAACTTGGTTATGTTCGCTTGCGTGCCCTCGTCCATACGACGATTCATATCGCGAATGACTGGAACTAACACCTCGTCCGTACGCTCCTGTGACCAGCCAATTGTCGCCATGAGGAAGCTGCGCAGCGCATCAAGGTCTGGAACGCCCCATTGAAACGGCTGAGGGTCAGAGTCGACTTCCGGCGCAGTGTAAGCCTCGTTGACTTTCGTGTCCGGGAAGAACTGCGGGAGGAACAATTTCGTGGCATTGCGCCTGAACTTTCTACGGAACGGATTACTCTTGTCGTCTTCCTTCGTGATCTTTTGAGACTGCACGCCTTCCCACCAGGTCTTGAAGTCGTTCAAGCTGGGGAATTCGCCGATGATCTCGAGAGCGGTGACGGGACCGACGCCTTGGAGTCCTTCGGTGTAATCTGAACCTAGCAGGTGGGCGACGTCGATCATCTTCTGGCGGGTGAGGTCGAATTCTTTCTCAAAGTCAGAAGCGAGGTAGCATTCGACAAACTTGGCCTGGTTGAAGAAGTTCTTGTAGATCCTGGTGCCTCCGAACAAGAAGCAATCACTATCGTCAGTGACAATGCCATCCACAAGTCCCAATTGCACGAGTTCGGCGCACTGGGCTTCGGCTTCCATTGGTGCGGTAACATACGGCAGACCAAAAAGGCGCAGCAGCTGTTGGCACTCGGTAATCATTATGTGTGTTACTTCGTCCGCGTCTCTACGATCTTTCTTTTGCTGGTTGCGCAATTGCCTCAATTCATTCTCATAGTCTGCGATGTTCTGGGCTGTCGTCTTGTTGTTGAGCTCGCTAGTGAAACGGGCATGTTCCTCAGCCTCCTGAGCTAGGGCACGCATGATTTCCATGTCTTCTGGGTCTGAGAAGTCATCGAAGTCTTCTTCTAGGACATCTTCACCTGGAAGATCATCCTGTTGGTTGAAACCAAGTATATGCGCGTCATCTGCATCGGGTTCGAAGACAGGCTCGTCAACTGTGCGTGTTCTCGGTGCAGGCTTGGTCTTTGCGTTCATGTCCACGTCTTCGAAGTCGGCTGATGGTGAGCGCGTTGCTGGCCGCACGTATCCGCCAGCAGGCTCAGCTGACTTCTCTTTCAAAGCTCTGGAGGCTTTTGTGGCCTCATCTTCACTCTCGCTCCAAGCAAGTGCCTCGTCCTCATCACTAGCTGCATCTCCTGCGGCCTCTGGTACTGTCTCCGGCTTGGCGGTCATGTCTTCCCCAGTTGTACGCGCCGCAGTGGTTCCAGTCCCAACCTTGGCACCAGCATCTTCTTCTGAGTTTGCCATGACGACTTCATCCTCGCTGTCTTCCCCAAATGGTGCGTTGGCGCGCGGCGCTTCTGGCGAGACTTTTTTGAGGTCTTCAGTCGTCTCGTCAGGTTGTGGCACGAACCCATCGCTCTCATCGCCACTATCTGCCTCCAGGAAGGGTGCTTTCGCTCCAGGCTGCGGTGGAGTAGGCTTCCTGTGATCCGGCTCGCCTGGCGTGGGTGGTCGCGCACGTACTTCGTCTGCAACATCACCCAAACGTTGGGGTCCGTCTGTAGCTGTTGGCTGACTCGCATTATCCTCGCGTTGAATCTCGTCGACAGGCTCGAAATCGTCTTCATCAGCCTGCTCATCGTCCGCATCAAGATCAATGACTTTCGACTGCTCTTCATCGTAAGCATCGAGATCAATCACAGCATTTGAGTCATGAGCGAGAGTGCTCCCTCCCCGATCATCGAACTTGAACTGCTTGTTGAACTCTCTAGCTCTCCTTCGATCTTCATCGTCAATTTCTTTCTGCTTCTTCATATCCGCCTCCACGTCCCCACTGAACCAAGGAGGAAGAGGCTCGGCCGGCTTCCTTTTCTTCTCAGCGAGTGCAGGATTCTCAAATCCGCCCGCCGTTTCCTCCTTGCGCTCTTCCATTTTCTTCTTGCCGAGTAGACTTGTTCCCAGATCCAGCTTTTCGAAAGGCAGAGGGCCGCTGAAGCCGTGATTCTTCGCGACTGCGGTAGGCTTTGCTTCCGCTTGAGGCGTAAGATTAGATTGTACTCGAGGTTGAACATTGTTGAACTTCGGTCCAGGAGGAGATGCTTTTCTTTTGCCACGTCTACTCTCGGCAAGAGCAGCTTGGAAGTCCATAGCGTCGTCGTCACTGTCGCTTTTGCCGTCTTCACTCCGCGGCGCCGGTACACCGAAGGAAGTCACTTCGTGCGACTCAGGCGCAGTTGCGAATGCGCGCTTGTTGACAATGCTCGCAATGGACCTTCCGCTGCCCTTGGGTAGAGGCTTAGCCTCTTCAACGGCCGACTGATTGAAAACTTCCAGCATATAGTCCTCTTCCTCAGAAAGAGCCTGATCTTGCCCTGTTTCATCGACGTCGTCTTTCTGCATCGACATAGCGATTGCTCGTTGAAGTTCTTCATCTTCGTCTATCTGGCTGCCCTCGCCGAACAGGTCGTGATCCTCGCCCTGCGCTTGAACTTCTTCTTCTGATTCCTCCGGATGCTCGGCCACAAAGAGTGAATTTGAATCTTCTCGTGCAGGCCGCTTAGGCCTACGCTTTGTTCCTGATCTCCTTGATCGGTAGAACGCTTGTCGTTGCCTCGTCGTATCATCGCTGGGCTGCTGCTCTCTTCTCATTGACTTTGGCAGGCGATTCAGGCCTTCGATAGCCACATCCTCGAACTCTTCCTCTTCCGACTCATCCTTGAAGACAGGCTCAGGCTTGTCGATGTCAATCGCTTCCTTGGCCGAAGTTCCCTCATTGCTCACAACACCCAAAGCCCAGCCGCCTTCGACGCCGTCGTTCTTCACCAGCACGTACTCTCTGCCCTTCTCACCCGAGACTCTGCCAACACCATTGATACCGAACGCCATGTCATCCGCACCGTTGATATGCATCAAGCGTTGCGTCAACTCGTTCCTCTCAGTGACGCGTTCAATTTGGAACTTAGAGAACTCCATACGATCGGGAAACATAGTATCAAGTTGCTCCTTCGAATGTCCCATACGCAAACGACTTCGTAGGCGTGCGGCATTGAGAATATTGTACCGATCGGAAGCTGGCAAAGAGGTGAAGAACGGCGAATCGTAGTCGATTTTGGAGAAGTCGTATACATTGATATCCTCGCCGGTGTCGAACTGGCGGGCGTAAGCTTGCAGCTCTTCTATGCTCATGATCCTCGGGTCGTTGTCCCCGCCCATCTCGTTCATCGACACATCCAGCTCTGGCAGGTGGTACGCGTCCGTTTTCCTGAATTTCCGGTTCTGCTGCCTCTCTTGCTGTGTCATCTGCAACTCATCGACGTACACTAGATCCTCATCGCGCACAGCCTCTTCCTCAACAACAGCCGGCCGAGATCTTTGGTCCTTCCTCTTCTGCTCTTCCTGCTCAGCTCTCCGCTGCATCTGCACCGCAAGCAGCTTGCCCGCCGTCCTAGCAGCATCGTCTCGACGTCCTTCTCTCCTCTGCTTGCGTGCGCGAATGACATTGCGCTTGAGCGCTGGCGCGCCGCCATCGAAGACAAACACAGGCTTGATGCCGAAGTACAAGAGCTTGCAGATCCGACGGAAGAAGCCAACGACGTGACTGTTCCGTAGAGCGTTGCCTTCTTTGTCGCGTACAGCCTTCAAAAATTGGTAGATCCAGATGGAAGCGTCCACGGCGAGACGCTTGCGATTAAGCGTTTCGAGCTTCGTTGGGCGGGCGCATGGCTGGACGATGGACCATAGGCCGGTGACACCCATCGTGTGTCAAGTCCAGCAAGATGTTTGTCTGTGGATAATCCACTACTTTGCGCGACAGAGCGAAAATCTCATTTTGACGATGCGAATGAGCCAGGCAGGCATCAGCAAACGCGATCGACCTCGAGGCGGGACATCCATCATAAATGACGAAACGCGCGAGCACGTGCCGCTGGACTTCCACTTCTTACACAGGCACTCCTACGGCAGACGATACATATAGATACATCGAAATATGGTAGATTTCGAGAGATCGAAAGAGTCCAGGCTTGAACATGTGAAAAATTGAAAAACCTCGGTCACAGTGCTGCGGATGCAAATTTCACTTTTTATGCAGGTGGCCTTCAATTCGAATCGATTATTCCTTCCTCTATATAAGCCTGCATGCGTACTGGGCATCTCGCTTTTGGCCACGCTCTCGCACCATTCAATATTTATCTCTTACCCTTGCTCACAGCCTCACGCCTCTTCATCCTGTCAGCAGTGCGCTGCAACGCAGTCTTGACGTCGCCCTTGGGCAGGGAGTCAAGGTCGTAATACATCGGCGCGATGTCCAGCAGCCACTCAGGCTTCACAGCAGTAACGGTACGGATGTAGTTCTTGCTGGTGAGCACGAACTCGTTGTACAGCACCCATTCACTGTCTTGGCCAAGGACGGTCGAAGGGTGAAGCAGGACGCTCTGGTTGTCCTTGACAGTGCTGTAGTTCTTGCCCGAGCTGTCCTTCTTTGCGACCTGCATGAAGAAACCGGCACATAGCGCGCGGCGGATGTTCTCATAGTACTTCTTGTCTTCGAAAGGTGTGGACACGAGCTCGATCTCCTCGCGCTCCATGATGCGCTTGAGCTGCATGCGAACATTGTCGGCTTGCTGCAGAGCACGGAAAGAGAGGAAGTGGTCGTGGCACCATTGCTTCGCGTTCTCCTGTGCGGCGGGTGACTTGAAAGCGTGGTAGACGTTGAGCATAGTGAGGTGGTCACCGTCTTCGTGGGCGAAGAGGTCCTTCATCTCGTCGGCGCGTTTGCGCGCAGCCGCAGGGCGAACGAACAGTTGCGGGACAGAGATGAGAGCAGTCATGGAAAGCATCTCATTACTGCAGTAGAACTCAGGAGAGCTGATGAGCATGACTGCGAGAGCAGGATCGAGAGGGAAGTTGGAAGCCAGCTGGCCGAGCTGGGTCAGCTCACCCTCGTCGTCGAGACAAGCAAGGTAATTCAGCTCCTCAAGCGCGCGCATGAGGGTCTCAGGCGCAGGAGGGTCCATAAGGTCGAAGTGAACGAGGTCGTCAATGCCGAGCTTCTTCAGCTCCAACACTGTTGATGACAAGTTGGAACGCAGGATTTCGGGATATGACTGGTCAATAAGCTCCTTCTTGAATGCCGCCTCGGTGTAGAGGCGGAACGCCTTACCAGGACGGGTACGACCAGCACGACCAGCACGCTGTTGGGCTGATGCTTTGCTAATAGGTGAAACAAGAAGAGACTCGACACGAATGCGTGGGTTGTAGACCTTCTGTTTGCTGAAGCCAGGGTCGACCACGTACACGATACCATCAATGGTAAGCGATGTTTCAGCAATGTTGGTGGAGATAACGACCTTCCTACCAGGTCTGCCACCCTGCTTGAAGGCCTTGGGCGCGGGCTCGAAAATCTTCTGTTGCTGGTGTGGAGGGAGTGAACCATACAGAGGATAGCACTTTAGAGGTCCTGCGTCTGCTTCTCTGATCATGTCGTCTGCCTCCAGGTTGATTTTCCGGCATGCGTCTTCGATCTCTTCTTCACCAGTGAGGAAAAGCAGGATGTCACCCTCTGCTTCTGTAGCGTGGATTTGCAGAACTGTTCTGATCGCCGCCTCGACGTAGTCCCTCTCCGGCTCCGCAGTGTAGAAGATCTCGACGGGGTGTGTACGACCGGGCACAGCAAGTAGCGGCGCATTCATGAAGTACTTCTGGAACTTTTGTGCATCAAGTGTGGCAGACATGATGATGATCTTAAGATCGGGCCTCCTCTTCACAACTTCCTTCAACAGACCCATCAGGATATCCGTGGCAAGCGTACGTTCGTGGGCTTCGTCAAGAATGATTGTGCTGTAGCGCTTCAAATCGTGGTCGTTCATAGCCTCGCGCAGCAGCATACCATCTGTCATGTACTTCATGATGGTCTTTGGGCCAGTCATGTCCTCGAAACGAATGCTGTAACCGACCTCCTCACCCAATGTGACGTCCATCTCTTGCGCCACACGCTGCGCAACCGACATGGCGGCCACACGACGCGGCTGTGTACAGGCAACCATCTTGCCCTGAGATTGCGGCAGATCATCGAAGAGGACGAACTGGGGAATCTGTGTCGTTTTACCGGAACCAGTCTCACCAACGAAGACCAGAATTTGTGATTTTTGGTAGAGCTCAAGGAACTCGGCACGCTGCTGGTGCACAGGAAGGTCGCGACGAGTCTTGAGGATGCTGAAGTATCGGTCTGAGAGCTGGTTGCCGTTGAAAGGGTTCTTTGGGCCATCTTCAGCCTTCATCGCACCCTCTGCGGTGGTGGCGTGGCGCTGGAACGAGTCGAGAGAAGTAGAGGCGCCACCATTGGTGTAGCCATTTGATGCTGCATCGTCGTTGCTGTTGTCGTGCATGTGGGCCAGGTAAGGGTTGGCCTTGTCGGCGGCGCTGGACTCATCGGAGACCTTCTGCCTCTTGAATCTGGACTCGGCCATTTTGTGAATGCGCTGGGGCTGGCGCGGCGGGCGGTCGTCTGTGATTTTGAGCCGTGAACCCAGGAGGATTTCCAAAGAGTTCAGGGGTTCTTTGATGTGAGGAGGACTGTAGATGGAGTTGTAGTAGCAGACGTTCCGCCACGGACAGTGATGAGGGTCCTGATGCGCGCCATGAATTTTTAGCGGGCAGGCGCAAAAATGCGGCTTACAAGCTGTACCCTCGTGACGGGGTCGTCGCGGGCTGAGGCTGGCGTTCGGGTACTCTTCAGCGAGCTCGTCTTCGATTTTGTTGTATGCCGATCTTTTTGAGAACATCGTGCTTGATGAGTTGGATGAATGTACATTTAACAATCGGAAATGCAGGGTGTGTGTGTGTGTTAATGTTCAAAAAGGAAACGCAAACAAATGAAGGCAACAATACACTTCAGAGTGAAGGAAGGCACGACCGGCTTGCATTGAAGCAGCCCTCACTTTTGCTCGTCTGCTATACACGTACATTTACACATCTAGTAATACCAGCCCCTTATCCATTCATACTGCGAGCGATTCCAGCTCTCCTTTTCTTAGTCGGTACACTTCCTGTGCCTCTCGCTCACGCTTCCTCACGAAGCTGACCTCTTCTCTCAATCCCTCCAGGCGTGTCTGCAGAATTGCGTTTTCTGCATATTGTGCTGTCCGTGCGGTGCTGGTGTCCAATGTGGTCTTTTCCAAGAACTCTGCCGCCTCGTTGATCTTTGCTCGCAATCTGCGGGCGCGCTCGACATAGCCGCCATGGTGTTTCGCCAGTTTTTTCTCCAGCGTCTGTCCGCGTTGCGCCGACTCTGAGAGTGCGTCTTGCACATTGTCGAAGGCTTCTGTCAGCAGTTGCTCCTCGTCGAGCTCATCCTCCGCGTAGCCTGCAAGTCCCGGGAGGACCTTGCCACGGGCATCGTGTGCGTTTTGCCACTCACGTGCGAAAGCTGAACCAAATTGTGACCGAACAGATGCATCTTGGCCCATTTCTAGGATGATCTCCATTTGTGCTTTCTGCATGCTCTCCTCGTCAAGCGCGTTCAAGGCAACCTTGGGGGAGTTCTTCACACGTGCGCCGCCAAACTTAGTAGCATCGTGCGCAATGAGGAGCGCCGATTCTTCGGCAATTTGACGAGCAATAGGGTCGGGTGTTGCGTGGGCGACCTTGAGCAGAGCGTCGAGGTCAATAATCTTCGGACGAGGCAGGCCCCTTTGTACAACACGGGTTTGGCGTTTGAAGTCAGCCAGTGCGGCAGCTTCGGCAAGAGCAGCATTACGTTTGTCACGAGCGGCAGAATCTTCCTTCTGAAGAGCTTCGGCTTCGGCAGCAGAAAGCTCTACTTGTTCTTCAGGCAGGTCGAGCTCGAACTCCATTTCTTTCGGCTTGGGAAGGCTAGAAAGCTTCCCACGTAGTGAGCTACGGGCCGCTTGTTCCTGCAGGCGAATGTCGCGTGGTGTTTGGCCAACAAGCTGCATGCTGCCGTCTTCAGGGTTGAGGCGAAAGTTGTCACGCGGCGTGCGCATAGGAGTAGCTCCTGGTCCTCGAGGAGTTGCGCCTGTCAGATTGCCCTGGCGCATGGGTGTTGCAAGAGGGTTGGGGGTGGTGAGCGCTTGCTTAGAAGGTGCAACACCTTCATAGCCTGTAGTGTTGAGACCTTCGTGTATTGGTGTTGCTTCTCCGCCTAGGAGGGCTGACTGTGTTTCGGTCCTGGCGCGGGCATTCCTGAGCTCGTTCGCAATTCGATCTTCTTCTTGTGGTGCTCTGGGTGTACGAATAGGAGTCGCGCCGACCATATTTGAGTAGTTTCCAACAAGACCTCTGGTCGCATCGTTCTCGCTGATTCCAGCCAATGCGCTCGCACGATCACCAGTCATGCCCATCTTGACGATGTCCTCAAGCTCGCTCTCGCTGACTTGCGGAGCAGGCAGTGTCAAGCCTCTCCTCTTGCTGCTCTGTTCTGCCTCCCTGATTCTCTGAAGCTGCCCGGCCTTTGCTGCAGCAGCATACGCAGCAGCTCCGCTATCCTTGTCATTCTTTCTCCTTTTATTTTCTTGGCCCTCATCCTGTCCATCACCCTTGCGCTTGTTCGCCAGTTGTTGTTTTCTTGGATCAAACGCTTCCCGCGAGCGTTCGTTGCTCGCCATCTCCTCCTGGGTATCGTAGAAGCCAGGCGCTGGCGCCCTCTCGAAAGGAATGTCGGCATTGTAGTCCATTTGGCCCTTTTTCCTCGTAGTAACCTTGACATTGATTCCAGCTGCCTTCAACTCTCGTCGCTTCTGCAACTGTGCCATCCTCTTGCTCTCCTCAAGTTGCCTCTCGCGAGCCTTTCTCTTCGCCTTTTTACCCTGTGTGTTCGCCAATCTAGCTCTCGCCTCCGACAGCATCTCCTTTTCATCTTCGTCCATATCAATCGTATCCGGCCTCGCAGGTCTCGACTCAGGCTCCGGATCCACCTCGCCAGGTCGCAGTTTCCTAACATCGTCCGCACTAGGAGCCGCCGTCTCACCACCCTCCGGTCCTCCAAGCCCCAGCTCGCCACTCTCCCTCGCCTCCGCCTCGTCCAGCAATTTCTGATAGCGCTCCAGACATTGCGTCGCGGTCCGGCCGACGATGGGCGCAATCGTCCGCCACTGCGTGGGCATCAGCTTTGCCAGATGCAGCAGCTTCTCGTCTTCCTCGCGACTCCATTCGATCTTTCGGATGCCGGGGTCCAGCCATTCGGCCCAGCGCGCTTTGCACTGCTTGGGCGTCTTGCGCGCGAGTAGAGAGGACACGCGCGCCCACTGGTTGAGGCCATATTTGGAAACGGCGGCTTTGAGGATCTCGTCCTCGATGTTGGTCCAGACACCACCTTTGACGACGGGCATGGTGGCGGCGGATATATGTGGTAAAGTTGGGATGAGTGGAATCGCAGTCGCGTTTGAAGTTGCTATAACTTGAAGTTACAAGTTCGACAGAGCAGAAGTTTGTGGACGGTAGCTCGCTCTGTTCAAGTTTGCACATTAATCTGTACCTTGCGCTACTGCTACCTTTGGTGCAGAGAATCGAATGCAATGGTTTGCCATGAAGATGAATTCATGATCCATTCTGAAAACATCTTGGTATCGCCAGACAAATACCATCAGGCATGAACAAATGCAAGTAGGCAGTTCAACACGAGTGAAACGCCATGTGTAGACTTCTGCTCGACCAAAAGGAAAAGCTATGATGAAATCGTTGGTCAACGGCATGCGAACAATATACATGTACATCTCATTCCAGACATCTCTATAGTCCCTATTGCACACTCTGGTAGCATCAACTTCATTTCGATCTCATCATAAAATTATTACTCACACCTCACCTACCAACCCAGCACAATGCTCCGTACAACTCTCCGCGCCACGACACTGCGTCCCCTACAGCAGACCGTCCGCCTCTCAAGCACTACCTCAACCTCAGAGCCCTCACAAGCAAAAGCTGAGGCCTCCGAGCAAAAGAATGCCCAAGGCGAAGGGAAACCAGCTCCCAAAAAGAAGACAATCGCCGAGCTGGACGAGGAGCTTCGGCAGAAAATGTCTGGTCTCGCGGGCGATGGGGGAGAAGCTGGTGTCGAGATGGAGGGTGGTCAGGTACGTCTGATATGATCTTTTGAGTGTATTGCCTAGGTCTTTGTTACTGACCATTTCTTGATTAGCCTGTGTCCATGAAGCGGAGCGTTCGAGAGAACATGTTCCGCTATATCTGATCTGATTCTGGTGGCGAATTGAGCGCTGCCTCGCGGCAGAACATCTGACTTCGTGTATGGCGCAACGACGCTCTCCTAGCACTACTAAGGAAACGCGCTTTTTCGGGGACAATCGCTATGCACCAGATTCATACAAAGAGAAGCTCATACGCCACAACCCTGGAACCCACCAAGGAACTGGAAACCCCGACTGTATGTTACGCCCTTGCGGACAAAGGTATTACCAATTATTTACGGCCCCACGACGACTATTTACAATACTCATCCGCACAACAACATTCTCACATGTGCCGAAAGAACCCGCCTCCCTAAGACGAGGCCTTGGCTTCTTCCTGCTGCTGGGCCTGTGGAGGCGGCGAGAATGGAAGGTTCGAAGCTTGCTGCTGCGTTTCCTGACCCGCAGCTGGTTGGGTTGACAGCGGAGAGTTGATCGCCGGAGTGTGTTTGATCTCCTTGCGGCCATTGGACTTGTAGTAGAGGAGGACGTCGCCGCCGCCGCGCCACATGGAGGAGCGGATGGTGGCGAGAGTCATGTTGGCTGGGACGATCTGGGAGGTCTCACGTTAGTGTTTCGTCGACGAAGATAAAATGTATTGTGCATCACTTACCTGGTTGTGACACCAGAGCTCCAGGTACTCTTCCGGCTTCAACGCGCCCTCTTTCTCTTTCTCATCTTCGACGGCAGGCTCGATACGCTCAGCGACGTATGCCAGGATCTTCTTCGCCCGCAACATTCTGTTAGCATTGAGGCGGTTGTTACCATCGGCAGCGATGCTAGGCAGAGGAGTGTACTTTTCGGCGTCCGCGCCCGCGCTGTCAGGCTGCCATGGCTCAAGCACGAAGCTGATCTTGGAGATATCCTTGTGAGGAATCTGGTTTCGGAGGAGTACCTCACCAAGCCACATGGGCGCAGCGCGTTCAACCGCATCGCAAAGCTCGCCTAACGCACCAACGGTGCCCTCAAAGAGATCGGCAACGCCACCTGCTTCTGGTCGATCCTCTTGGATGAGAATTGTTGTATTGAGCGGAGGCTTGAGCACGGGCGTCTCGGCAGGTAAGGAAGGAGTAATGGCCGAAGGCAGCTCGAGAGGCTTGATAGCCACAGGCAGGCCGTTGTCGCGCGCCACTTGTGACTGTAGTTGTGAATTGAGTGAGTCTTCGTAAGCAAATCGAATCTTTTGGACAGTGCCCAGGAAATTCTCGTCGACCACGCGTGAGTTGCTTGTCTTGCTCGAGCGGGAGTCTGATTCTGTCTCTTCCTTTTCTTCAACGGCCGCAGGTTTGTCTTTGTCTGCAGCTTGCGGCTGGCGGCCCATTTTCTTCATGCCACTGAATGACATGCCCATGCGGAACTTCTTGCCGAACAGGCCATCCTTGCTCGGGGTGTCTTTCGCTGCAGCACCGTCTGATGGCGTCGTGGGTTCGTTGCCTTCTCCGGGCGTAACAGGCAATTTTGCAGCTCCAGGCGAAGCAATGTCGGAGCTTGCAAGCCGGGAAGTAGAGAAGTAGTCGCTATGACGGTCAGTGGACTTTCGAGATGATTGCGAGACAGTCCTGTCCAGCGGCTCGCCATCGCCTGAAGTTTCCGAAGCGGCAGGAACACCGGCACTCGTTCTGGTGAGGGCTGGAGATGCCATTGCCACGCCTGGAGTAACCTGTCCGATAGGAAGGCCAGGCGTCTGCACTGTTGTGTAACCATTCGTGGGTTTGACAGTAGATGCGGAAGGTGGCCCTGATGACAAGACTTGCCATCCGTCTGCAGTTTCAGTTTCCGGCATTTGAATTGACCCGGGTGCATTCTCGCGTTGCATTTTCTGTTGCTCCTGTGCATTTAGAAGCTGGTTCCTGTACACCTGGTCACGCTCGATCTCCTCTGTAATCAAACTAGAGAAAAGGTAGCGCAGCACCCATTTGCCAAGGTTAATGCGCTGATCGTCGCGGAATTCAACGTCTTCGTCTAGATCCAGTTCGTCCGCGTACATCTCAGCGTCAAAGCAATTGTTTTCCTCCAAAATGACAGTAACACTCCCTGTGCGTGTATCAACTTGACACCAGTTCGCCACAGTGCCGTTGGTAGTGACCTCGGCCTGCACGTCTTCAATATGCCTCTTGCCAAAAGACTTGACCGGAACACACTTGAGCAAGTCCCACATAATGACTTCGCCTGCGGTGTCCAATGTAAGCACTCGCCTCCTGTCGTTCAGCATGACATGCTTGATCAGGCCGTTCTGTCCCTCGATCGCATAATCAGGCTGGTCTCGTACGGGCTGCGAGACGACAAGGTCCTCGCTAGCTTTGTCTACTGTGGATCTGCGTCGTGGTGTAGTCCCGTCATTTGTTTCACTTTCTGGTGGTGCTACTAGTGTTGGGAAATATGCTGCGTTGCTCAGTCGTAGCATGTGCTTCAGTGGAATCTTCTTCGCGATGCCATTGGTGATAGGCTCGCTCTCCTTCGAATCTGGCGGACTCGGGTATCTTGTAATCGTCGGCGCCATGCTCGAACGGTGAGGCTTGTGGGTGTAGTTATCAGGAATGTCGATCTCCGCATCCTTGGTGTCAATGTCCGCCCAACGGTTGATGCTGGGCCTACTGGTAGCTGTCCAGACGTAGCCTCCTGCCGCCTTGACCTTGTGCACGCCTTCGTGTTCTTGGCACAAGGCAACAGAGAGACCCTCGTCGAGCTCGATTGTGTTTCGTGTGTCTGTCTTCGCCACCATTCCGTTCTTGTCGGTCGAGTAGAAGACGCTCAAATCCGGGTCTTGAGAGCAGAGACTCCACACGCTAGAGTCGTGCATAGTGAGTGTGTACATGCATCGACCAGCAACAGTACTCCACACCTTGACTGTGCGATCGCTACTGGCGGTCAAAATGGTGCTACCATCCTGGCTGACCAGTACATCACGGATGTTGTCAGTGTGGCCCACGAGTTTTGTTATCCTCTTGCCCGTCCTAGAGTCCCACACTCTGACAGTACTTTCGGGTCCACCGCTGCACAGAACATTGTTCGTCGCTGCGAGAGCGTACACACTTCCCTTCTCTTTGGCCGTCAGGCTTCCCGCTTCATCTTCTCCGACATCAATGCACAGCTTTTGTCCCGCTCCGTTGAGATCCCAAAGACAAATCTTTCTGTCCAGGCCGCCACTCGCGACCCAATCGCTCGTTTGGGAAGGCACGGCCAGAGTTTTGACGTAGTCGCTGTGCAGTCCTATGGACTGAGGCGGCATGCCATCAGTCGCTGATGGTCGCCATAGCTTGACTGTTATGTCCGAAGAGGCAGACAGGAGTGCCTGGTTCGACTGGCAGAGCGCGATGTCGTTGATCCAATGTGTGTGCGCCTGGACCTGCTGGCGGAAAGCAGTCGGAGGAGGCTTGAAGTCGGCGGCTGGTTCGACGGTGTTGTTCAGGTCAAGTCCGAGGTCCCAGGCGCATATGACACCGTCTCGACCGCCGGAATATCTATATCGTTGTCAATATGTCTTATCCGGGCTGTGTTGGTAAACATGCTTTTGGGTGGAGGGAGAGGCATACAGTATGGAGTTGTCGGCATCGACAGCCAGGCCGTTGACGCCTAGTCTATGTCCACCCTTCTGGTTGGCGAGAGGCAGGACTGCTCATGTCAGCGGAGATGCGCGATAAGCAGTACAACGGTCGCGTCGCATCATGCAACCGTGCGCGCGCATTGGAAAGAGTGGGAGGGCTCACCATAGCTGATCCTCTGCCTCGCCTTACGGGCCATCTAGTCGCGGACCAGAACGCTCTGTCAAGACCAAGATTGCATGCGACGGTGGTTGAGGGCGCGCGGGGCTGGAGCTGGGGACGACAGAGTGACGGGGTGGAGTCGCAGCAACGGCGTCAATGCGCGCGGACACAGCAGGTGAAGACAGCAAGGGTCACGCGGACGGGGAAGTGAGGTCTGCAGTCGTGCAGCGAGCGAGAGAGAGTTCGGGGGCCCGACACCAAGCAATGCAACTCCAAGGACGAAGGCTCTCGGTTGCTTCGCGCTAACAGCTGTGGCGTCATTTCATTATATTGGTGGGGAAAGCCGTTATATTGGCGGGGAATGGGAAACATTGGCCCCTAGCAGCACTGTCACTCTGCGTGATCGCCATGTGGTCGACGGTCAACGTGGAAGTCTTCTCGAAGCCTGAGCTATGCAGGGCGATATGGTATGACCGCACACAAGGGTAAGCAAAGACGTGTCGCATCAATGTGCAATCGAGTGTTGGCCATGCGATGTTACGCCATGCAACGGCCCGCTAATGTTTATTGATATTCTATGCATTCGTCAAGTCAAAATCCTCATTCATGTCAGCCCATCAGCATTTGTGTGCCATGCCTATGCCTTAACTCATGTTCCTGAGCTTCTCCTGCTCTGCCGGCGTGAGCTGTGCGAACACAGCCCCGAAACTGGGATCCGCTGCCTTCAGTCTGAAGAACTCCAGCAATGCGGTCTGTGTCTCATCGTCACGAGCTCGCGCCTCGGCGCTATCTTCTGCACCCAATGCCATGAGCTGCGCTTTGGTCATGCCCGAACCAAGGTCCAAGAAGTCGGCTGGGTCATCTTCCCATTCACCATCATCGCTAAGCTCTTCGTCAAGTTCAGCTGCTGCTGCGGCGTCCAAGGAGCGTGGTCCAGAACCTGAGAGAAGTTCTTCGACAAGCACCTTGATAATTTTCAGCTGAGCAGAGACACTCGTGTACTGGTCAGGCTGTGCGCGTGCACGCGACCGGGTCATGATACGGTTGGATTGTGTGACCACAAGGTCGCCCTTAACTTGCACCTCGGCGAGACGAGGATCCTGGAGATCGTACAGCTTGCAGAGCGCAACAACGCTATTCAGAGTTAGCATTTGTGCATCGCTAGAATTTCGTTAAAGAACACTTACTTCTGCCTGATCTCGTCGTATCCAGCGAAGTTGACCGAATTTTCCAGCCACTTGCTCATCACGACTTGCAGGCCGCTCTTGTCGCCGACCTGCACATCAGCCAAGAATGTAACAACTTCATGTGCGGAAAGCAGTGAGAGTCGTGCGAACACGAGGATCAAGCTCTGGATAAGGTGTGCTTGAGTTGCCGTTCCAAGACGGACGGCAACCGCATTCAGCAACTGCGCAAGATAAGGTCCGAGTCGTTCTCCGCCTGCCTTTTCCACGACTTCGGCTGCCAGACCACCAACCTCAGCGGCGCCGTTGTCGTCAACGTCAGGATTGAGCAAGCGATCGATGATTATCAGGACTACCTCCAGTCCACCTTTGCCAGCTTCGTCTTGCCAAGCGAACACTTGCTCGTGGTCATGGACAAGCATGTTCTTCACTGCCGCGGTAGCAGACTTCAGCAGCTCCTCATCTTGGGACCCGAGGAGCAGTCTGTTCAAGCGGGGCATACACGTGGCAGCGAAATTAGGAGGCAATGGCGTTGTCGCTTCGGCTGCCAATACTGACAACAACTCAGCCGCAAGGTTGGCCAAATCGTCTTCCTCAGTCATGGATGCCACATCGAATGCACCCATCAAAGAGGGAAGTACTTTGGCTGCGAGCTGGGCATACTCATCATTACCAATCGCAGCAATGGTGTTTGCAATGTCTTCGAATGTTTCTGAGATCATGAGAGAAATTTGGAAGTTGCTCGCGCCTTGGCTTGCGACAGTGAACAAGAGGTCGATGCCGCCGCCAGTAAGGCACGACTTCGGGTCCAGTAGAAGGGCATCTCGCAAGGTTTCAATCACAGTGATGAGCAAATCATCACTGTCGGCAAGCTCGCTGAGGTCTTGTGTTGTCAGGAAGTCATTGATGGCTGCGACAACTGCAGGCTGCAATGGCAAGGTGACGGAAGGCGGCAATGCTGCAAGATAGTATTGCAGAGCCCTGATGCAAGAAACCTTGACGACTTCGGAGGCGTCGTTGGAGATCGCGTGTAGCGAGGCCTCCATGAAAGATGTAGCAACAGGCATCAGAGCATCTCCAGATGTTCTGGTTAGGCTACCAGCGACAAGGAAGCCACGGGCACGAAGGAAGACCTCTTCCTCCTGAAGAGCGTGCTTAATGAAGTCGACGTAGCCGTTGGCTGAATCAGAGCCTATCTGCTTCTCCACATCCTGGAAATCGCTGAGCAGCTGGTTTAGAAGGTAGAGAGCCGCTTCTTTGATCTTCCAGCTTGAGTTTTCCATGTAAAGCTGTCTAGTGTAAGAGAGCAGACCTTCCACAGTGGCTGCATTGAGCCACTCGCCGAGTTTGATGACAAGATCGCCACAAGCAGTGCGTGGTGTGTAGTTGGCCGTCACATTGGCTTCCTCTGACAAAAAGATGTTCACGTCAATGTCCCAGAGACCTTCCTCCTCGTATGTGATTTGAGCATAAGCAACGGCTACCTTCATCACTTCAGTCACCCAGTTGTTCTGATTGTGAAGTTGCTGTTCGAGCTCTTTGCGAACTGGAGGCGCCTTCAGGCAAGCCTGCATGAAGTCAAGCTCCTCCAATACCAAGAAATCAAGAGTGTATGGTAAGCCATCTGCGTCTTCCAGACGACCTTGGCGATCCTCCTCGATGTACATCATGTGGTATTGACTCTGCAGCGTCGAAAGCTCGCTCCATGTGGCAGAGAACAACTCCTGACTCTGAGGTGACAAGATAGAGGGGAAGAGACTTCGGATGCGCATAAGGACCTTGACAACCTGTAGCTTGAGTGCGACAAGACCTCTGTATGTCTCGGGGACGCCCGGAGCCGATTCGTTCTTATCCTGTGGAGGAGCAGGCGGCAGAGGCGACTTGAGCATGGACAAAAAGAAGGGAATCCAGCCGCTCATCGTCTCTTCGGCGTATGCCTTCACAGCAGCCTTGTGATCCTCCATCACCATTTCTAGGGTGTCAAATGTTGATCTGAAGACAGAAACTGCCAATGCACGTAGGATTGGCCTCCTGTGTTCGGCGATAGCAACATCATAAACCGCCTTCGTAAGGTCACGAGCAACCTTGAAGAACTGCTCCTCGTTGAAACAATCGTCCACAAGCTCGTTCAGAACCTTGAGTGCGCCATGGAGCTGTCCATCAGATCCACTAGACACCACGTTCAAGACAGTAGGGAGCAGATCAGGCCAGGCATCTGGGAAGTCAGCAGTGGCAATCTTGCTAACCACCAAGCTGGCTGCACTCTTGATCTTGCGCTCATCGTGCTCGCTCAGTGCAATTCCAAGAAGTGACTGGCGAATTTGAGATTTCCTGCTTTCGTCGTTGTATAGCTGACCATTGAACTCGTCGAAGGCCGGTGACCAGCTCGCAAGAACAAAAGTCTTTAGGTAGAGTAAAGCGCTCTGTCGGACCTGAATGGGCACGTCGGTGTGCTGTCCTATGGAGACCAGACCAAGAGGGAAGTCTGGGTTGGCATATTGTTGCTTGAGTTGCAACTCCGCAGCCTTTCTGAGATCTTGCTGTGAAGACTGCGTTTCGGTAAGCAACCGCACTAGTTGCTCCTCCATGTTGCGGGATCCAGATGTGGCTAAAGCTGCTAGTGCCCGCTACAACAAGTCGTGCAACATAGAATGCCGCTTCTGTGCGGTCGTAGAAAGAGTTGTCGCGGGTTGCTCGTCAGATGCTCAGCAGACCGATGACGCGCAGCTCGTCTTCAAATTTCACCGCAAAGGTCAACGTCCGGTCGTTGTTGTCGGCTGGAAGGCTTCTTGGCGCCGAGATTCTTGCGACCGATGTTTGAACGATCTTGATACTTGAGATAGCAGCTCGCTGGTTGGTGGTAAAGGAATGATATGCACAATCAACGTACACGCTCGCCTTGTTGTGCGAAGAACAAGAAAGTCACCCAGATCCAAATATGCAGGGTCAAGCTTTGACTTTTGCCTGACGATGCTGCCTGAGGCATGAAATTGCCCGATTTCACTTGCTTTCTACTTGTCGCGGCCCTTACTCGCAAACGACACAGAAGACTATATCGTGCTGTTCTGGCGGACATTCAGCAATTCACACCAAACTGATCCGCCATCGCTCATTGACAATTGATAGTCTTGTCAGACGTGATTTGCTCTCAGCATACGCGACGATCAAATATCCTTCGGTGTTCTAAGCATCACAATGACAGACCAGGCACCGACTTTCAGAATCCTGGTCGCCGAGTTCACAGAGTTCCTCACTGTAGCAGTCCACACGATTCTGTACGAGCGGTCACTCTACCCACAGACATCGTTTTTGACAGCAAGGAGATACAATCATCCTGTTCGCCAAAACCGCCACCCGAAAGTCTGCGATTGGATCAACGATGCAATAGCTGCCGTGGAAATTGAGCTACTAAAAGGAGTCGTAGCCAGTGTGGTTGTTGTCATCTTCAGCAAAGAGAACAAGGCCATGGAGAGATTCGTCTTTGACGCATCACGATTTCCTGCTGTTCCCACTGCTGATCTTGACACACCTCTCGAGAGGAAAGACTCTGAAGGCGAAGATCTGGATGTGCTACCTCAGGTCGATATGGAAGAACAATTTCGCGCGACTATGAGCAAACTCACCAACTGTCAGTCTGCACTAAAACCTCTGCCGCAGGGTTGCACGTTCACTGTCGCAGTTGAGCTCAAACCTGATGGTGATGCCCCTGTGAGCCATCCGCAGCCTTGGGTACCAGCGCAGCCTGGTGAACACGATGACAGCAGGACTGCTCCAACTTTCAATACCATACCTGTTCGCAAGGTTCAAGCTGGCGACATGATATTCGAAACCTGGATAGAGGAAGGCCAGGATAAGCCTTGATCATGATGCGCATCCGATAGCTCCAGCCTGGCCTTTTGGGCAGCTAGTATACCTCATGAAAGCGCCTTACGGAGCAGGAACTGGAATACGTCATTGGCAAGTCTTATGCGAGTCCTGACCCGATTGCCGCCAATATCTGCCAAACTTCAGATTGGACCCATTCTTGGAAGTGGGATAAGTTTGATGTTGCGAATCAGCAACAGGCTCGGTAGGACTAGATCTTAGGGTCGCCGCCTTGCGATAAACACACAAACACTCGATGCGGCACTGAAGTATGCACGACACCTGACCCATGATGATATTGCAGTGGTAACAGTTGCATACTGCTTCATTGTTCGTAATCTATCATCTATATAAATTTAAGGCCACATCAGATGTAGGCAATGCTGGTATGAGAATCATCAATGGACAAATGGGCTCAGCCCAGCAAGCTATGCGTCAACACGCATTTACACGTATTCAACCACGAGGTCGACGTCAACGCAGCCCTCGGTGGTGGTAGAGTTGTCCCACTTGGCGAAGAGGGCAGTGGCCGGTCCCCAGCGGAGAGCCCAGTTCTCGCAAGCTATTGAAAGTCAGCATACAGCTCTCACAGCAACATCAGCACGAAAAGACCTACCAAACCAGGTGATGGGAGTGCCGCTGGGAGAGTTCCAGACAAGGAGGCCGTCCTCGACAGCCATGCCAGGGGTACCGTCCTGGCCACTGAAGATCTGGGCGATGGAGTTGGGGTACTGCTCGTTAGGCTCGGTGACCACGAAGCCTTGAGGGTACTCATCGCCAAAGCTAAGGGCAGAGTCGGAGATGGAGCCGGAAATGGCATCCGACTTCGCGGTGTGAAGGGTAGCGTAGTATCCGCCGCCGTAAGAGTACTCGGCGAAGAGGTAGCCGAGGGAGTTGTCGAAACCCTCAGCGCCCTTGGGCTTGGAGTGGGTGACGAACTTCTGTGACTCGGTGGGCTTGGAGGTAGTGTCCTCACGAGGAAGGACAGCAGCGCTGCAGACGGAGCTGAGCATGAGAGCGGCGGCGGCGGTGGTGAACTGCATTGTTGTTGGGGTTGACTGGTTGGTCGTTGTTGTTGGTGTGGGAAAGGAGAATGTAGTTGTGTGTTTGGATGTTGTGGTAGATGAACTTGATGAATACTTAGTTCTGAGACACGACTACTTAGTTATATACAAACGAAGACCCTAGAGATCGTCATTCGGTTCGTGTTTGTATCTTGGCATATATGGAGCGAAACATCATATCCCGTATTGTTAAAAATAAGTTAAGGTACGGTTGTGGAACCGGGTTCGCCGCTGTCCGGCACGGCAGTCTGGTCAAAGTCTAAATGCTGTAGTCGAGATGAGAAGTACGAAGTCAAACTTGATTATCAAGACTAATGACCTTGTGAGCCTCGGTACCTGAGCATCTTGAGTATCGCCAAATTGCACAGGATATTCCCCCAACATCCGTACCCAATCGTTGGGGATGTTCGCGGACCGGGCGATCATATGGGAGGTGCTCAGACGGCACGGGCGTTCTAAGCGAGCTTTTTTCGGAGTGAGGAAACGGTTGCTTCCCGGCGTCACGGTGTTACATCTGCATTCGCTTGCTCGCTTACCCTACATTTACTAATGCTTAGTGTTCCAACGCTGTCCCCTAAGAGGAAATCGCATTGTCTCTACCTCTGCAGAAATTAAGAGAAATCGACGTCATGGTGGTCGGTGGACTCCGAATCTCGGTTGTGCTTTCTAACATGGGGCATTATTGTTTTCTTTCGGAGCGCCCTACATGTTGTACTGTTCTCAAGGCTATAAACGAGCACTTCGGGCAACTCATTGGAAATATTGCGCACATCCACATACGAATTGCCTGAGTGTAGCGTTGATGAGAAGTAGATTCGACCCCAACTCTAACCCTTGTAAATCTATGGTTGATATTCCGAAAGAGTCTCTGCCATCCGAATGACAAAGACCATACCATCGAGTAGGTCTAAGTAGGTGTCGAATAGAGAGAGTTGTTTGCTTGTTGTCTGAACTCGTGCATGTCCTTGTGTGGAGGGTGGATCGGTTTCTAGATCGACCTCAAGTTTTGTTCAACCAACTTACTACTAACACCATGCGGTCATGGTGTCAAGCGTGTCAAGGGAGAATACATGACGCAACTCTAGATCGGAACAAATGGCGGACTGGCATTCATTACTTCCATGCCTGCTCATATACTGCTAAACGATATCGATGCAGAATGTCATATCCAGATCCAGCCTCCACAGCGTACCAACATTTACATCAATTGGAAAAAGTCAATACATACTCTTTTGTACAATCCAACAACCTATTCCCCAAACCTCCCATGATCCTCAAAACTGCACCCCCGTCGCCAAGGCACCATCGACAACCACATTACTGCCAGTCACAAACGCCGCCCTCGAACTCGCCAGAAAGACAACAACATCAGCAACCTCCTCCGCCTTGCCCATCCTCCCCAAAGGATTATCGCCCACCTGCTTCTTGAAAAACTCCGGCATCGTCCTCTCAATATTTCCCCAAACCCCATCCTCGACGTAAATATTGCCCGGCGAGACCGTGTTCGCCCGCACGCCCTGCGGCGCATACTTGTGCGCGACCTGCGACGTGTAATGGATGAGCGCCGATTTCATGGCACCGTACGGACCCGGCCCAGCACTGAAATCGATCATACGGCCTGACACCGACGAGATCGTGACAACGTTGCCTTTGGATTTCTCGAGGTGCGGCAGCGCGGCTGTGACCAGAGTGTGCGTGCCCATCATGTCGGTGTCGAAGGCTTTGCGCCACTCGGCCGGGTCGTTGCTCATGACCAGGGCGCTGACGTTGGCGACGACGACGTCGATGCTGCCGCTTTTGGACGCTGCATTCTCGACCCAGGAGGTGACTTGGTCGGGCTGAGACACGTCGACGACGGCGCCGTGGGCGCGGTCGGACTTGTGGATGGTGATGTCGGCTTCAGTGCGGGAGCAGTAATGCACGATAGCGCCTTCGTTGAGGAAGGACTGTACGATTGCGTGACCGATGCTCTTGGTGCCGCCTGGGAGTTGAGTTAGTGTTTTTCCCCGATCAATGGATATATCTACATTTCGATCCTATCAGGATCTCCGGTCACTCACCAGTCACGAGCACGACTTTGTTATCGAGATTGAGATGCATTGTGGTGTTTTGATGGCAGCCCGTAACGGAAGCACTGAGTCCACTGCTACGCGATAATGATTATTTGTGCTTCCAAAGACAGTAATGAGTACTTGTGATCAATGATTCAAGTAAAGATTCATGCAACCAGACATCACATCAAATCCCACTGCACGTATGACGTGCGCGCCACTTCACAACCATCGTTGCTTTCTCGGCGATGCACTGATGAGGAGGTGCAGGCCTTTTGCCGAGGACCACCGGGGCTTTATCGCTAGCGTGCAGTGTCGATCGATGGAATTCCATGTACGTTATCACCGCTGCGATATTGATGCTTTTCGATCGTGGTAGCAAATCGGAGTGGAGCCTTCACAGCTCCACGCATGACCTTGGAAAGCCTTGCAATCGCGCGGACTGGCTGATGCACTGCCGCTGCTACCAGACTGAAGATCTGTGAAGCTCGTACAAGAACGAATTGTATCGCGGCTAGGATATCCACGTACAGAGTGTTGTGTCTTACGATTATATTATCTTCACACGCGTCTAGCGGAATAGAAGACCAGGCTGGGACCAACCTCAAGCATTATGGATATCTCTGTACAAGCACAAACAAGCAAAAACCACCAAAAGGCAACATAAAATCCCCATCTACTTCAAGACAATAATCAACAACAAAAGCACACATATCAAAATCGCAATCGTAATCCAGCTCCAGTTCCCCTTGCTCTTCCTCGCAACATTCCCCAAGCGTTTCCTCGCGCGGTCCAGCGTGTTCTGGTGCCTGTCCACACCGCTCTCGACGTCCGTGAGCATTTCGTTGTGCATATCCAACTCTTCGCCAATGTGTTGTCCCAGAACCCGCTGGCGGCCGATGCTCAAGCCGAGCGTGTCGAGTTGCTCGTCCTGTTCGCGTAGGACTTGCTTGTGGTAATCGTGGATCTGTTGGTTTGACAGCTCGGTTTGGTCGGGAGCTGCCGGCTCGTCTGTGTAGCGCTGCTGGTCTGCGAAGAGGGCGGCGCGGTTGGCTGTTTCTGCTGGGTCTTCCTCTTCATCTGGGTTGTCGCGGAAGCGCACGCTCTTGCTCCGCCGAGCTTGTGGGTGCTGGCCTTGTGCTGCTTCGAAGTCTCCACTCAGGTCCGGGTTGTTCGGTCGTCGCAATTCAGGCGAGGGAGGTGCTTCGCCATGGAATTGTGCATATAGATCGCTGTATTGGTGTCGTAGTTTGGCGACTTCGGAGTCCGAATCCTCTGCTTCTCCTAGGTCCTGCTGTTGGGCTTCGAGGTACTCGAGACCTTCTTGGAGGGACGTCAGGGAGCGTGTGATTTGTGCATCTTGTTTGCCGGCTTCGATATTAAGGGCAATAGCTCGTTGCCGCTCGAGTAGAGAGAGCTTAAGGTGATCCGCAAGAAGGAGGAGCTGGCTGGGTGATGTTGTTGACGCCATGTTCTACAAGGCTGCCTTGTCGGCGTGGTATGATTGCAAGAAGGGGCCGGACTGATATTGGAAGCGAAGATGCGACGCAGTGCTGTAGAGCCTAACAAGTCTCGAGTATTGTTCGTATGCGCAGAGGTTGTCAATTGGAGGCAGCAGTGATGAAGCCGCAGCTCGTATCGGGAACCACGTGCTTCAGCTTCAGCACTCGGCGTTGGCTGCGTCAGTGAGCGCGGGGATGGGAGCGGTCCTCCCTCCCGCTCTTCTGCGGCAGATGTTCGCTTCAAGGAACAGGCTCAGGAACAGCCGGGCAGCCCTATCGGTCAGCCATGAAGATCTGCTCACCGCTGCAGCGCTGCTCACCGCCGATAAGGAATGTCCAGCCAGATGTGCAATATGTCATATCTCGGACCAACTGTTCCAAGAATCGAAGAACGTCCTGCATATACGCTGTCGTCCTCTCGAGACGCCCGAACATGCGATAGCAAGAACAGCACAACTTCCAATAGAACGTACAAAAACGGGCATGATCATTATTTACGTTTCCCAATATATACATAAACCATAGTCGCATCATCATATTCCTCTCTCCCAGCAGTCACGACACCACGCAACCCAGCAAATTGCCCGAGCGCGGGTTCGCCTTGTATTCGCCAAAGAAAACCATAGATTCCTTCTTCGTCAACAACCTCTGTCCCGTTGTCAGGCCAGCTCGAGAGCGCACGCGGCGAATAGCACGCCGCTTTGTCAGCGTCACGCGATGCTGATTCCGTCTCGAGTTGATTGCGCTGTTGCCCTCCGCCATAGATCTATCGACCGACACGGAGCGTTCGCGCTCGAACCTGAGAATGCCTGAAGTGTGGGATTTGAGCTGTCTTTGCGCGAGCGAGTGGATTGCGCGCCTGAGTTGCCGTCTTTGGGCAATGGTGCCTTCTGATGGCGCGCCTAGGACGAAGGGGCTTGCGGGTGGCGGACATGGGATGTCTGGTGTGATTGTGCGACTCAAGTCCGGTGTCGAGGGGTTGTCGAGGTGCCGCATTGCGTCAACCGAGCATATGTTCAGCATGGGTGCAACCGACATTTTGATAGATGTTGCTGCACTCTGATTGGATTTGGGATAGGTGACACCAAGGGACAGTGCTGCTGCAGAGATGCAAATATCCGGGTCGAGAATGGGATTCTGTGGGGGTACTTTGAAGTGGCTGAGAGTGGGTTGGTGATTGATGGATATGTGGGTGACGGACTAAGAGACATGCAGAAAGTGACATAGGGAATCGGCCTTACCGGTGACGACACGATGCGAGATCGAGCATGGACGAATAGAAAAATTCGCTGCTAAGAGAGTCAGTATAGTACACCAGCCATCACATGTGGTTGATGCTTCAAAATTTTGGTAGGGTATCCCCGCAAAGTCGACTCGCAGTATTGTGGAGCTTGTTGTTCCTCGTGCCATCATAATCGGACCCACAGCAAGTAGCCGATAGCTGAGAATCGGCAACGGCTACAGCGCTTAGACACGATAGCATAGCTGCAGTGATAACAGCATGGCGTGGCATACCGACGAACGCCTTAGATGACAAGGACCAGTTCATGCAGAGCTGTGTGGACTTCCGCATTTCCGCCTTCGCATGAGAAAAGTACGCGTTCGTTCCCCGGAACGGCACAGTATGCGCATTGCCTGGTCGGATCACAACATGAGGAGAACTGTGTTTTCTTTGTCTGGGAAGTGCAGCGGCTGCACTGTCGTCACCCGCCTTGGAGTCGTACGAGAACCCCTGCGTGGACGTACTCTCAGATGACCTTTTGATTGCAGAGGATCAGGAGTGACAGGTTGCGCATGAATTGGGATGAGCGGGAGTACAGGAAGGCGTGTTGATGACATCTGCGGCGAGCCGTGTGGTTTTATTTGTGCGCCGCAAGGTGAGACCGTGAAAGGGTGAGGAGGTCGAATTAGTGAGATGTCTGCTAGGATGATGGGTATTGTTGACAGTTCGATTGTGGCGATGTTATTACCTGTCTCGTGCGTCGGTTTCTATTAGTCGTCCCCGAGACTAAGGCGTAGGGCGAGCCAGTGCATCGCGCGCAGCTCTTTACCGCGTGTCGCACGGCTTCAAAGACATGCATGAAGTTGGCCACGGCTTGTACCAGGGTTGGCCCTCGATGGCATGGTTCATGGGTGCGTTTAAATCATCGATCAGCATGCTGGGGATGGAAAACTCTGCAACAGCTATGGCAACCGCGCACGCGACCGCTCATTGAGCAGTGCTGGGGGTGTGCGGCGACAATCTGCCCACCGCCTCTTGCACGAACAGGCTGAGCAACTTTTGATATGACTTGTTTTGGGCAGTTGCGCATGGCAAGATACCTCTGTGGCCAATGAAACACTAGGCGGCTTGTGCTCTGGTCTATGGCGGGTACGGATCATGCAGCCGGGAGTGTAGCGTGCAGCTATGCAGCTGGTAGATCTAAACAGCAGCAACTGGAAACCAGTCGATTCGCGCGACCGCCTTGCGAACGGTCAGCCTGAGCTCCAAAGACACAGGGTGCGTCTCGTTAGTTCGAATTCCCACCGCGAGGCGGGGAGGGGAGGAGTCATAGCGGAGGAGCAGCAGCACAGGCGATGAATCTGTGCGCTGCCCAACCAAACAACCAGGCGTGCGTGGCGTTGGCCCTCGTTGCGGACGGGCGGTGGCGAGAACGGTGCGGTGGTGGTATGAAGAAGCAATCAAAAACGAGATTTGGTGCGTGCGGAGGGCTCAGACAGTCCAACGGGCGCCAGAGCCTCGACGCTGAGACATAGAAGGACGGGTTGACGGAAGGATGGACGTGCCACGGCGTGCGTTCTTTTCCAGAAACGAAGGTCAGGGCCGCCCGCTCGGGACTGTGTCCTTTCATCTTGGGGATGTCTCGCCGGACCGGCAGACAGACAGAGAGAGACAGACGGACGAGGGCGCCGCACCGCTGCACCGTCCACGCTTGACGCAGCTCCGGGAGGGCTCCGAGGAGGAAGGCTGTGGCTGGCAGCTGGCTCGTAAGGCACACGCGAGACTAGTGCTGCGGTGCCAGGGTTGCACGTTGCCCACATCTGTACAGCTGCAGAAGCGATGCAGGCACACCTCGCGATTGGCCGACAGGCCGTTGGGCGACAAGATATCTGGGCGGTGACGCGGGTGCAGGCTGGCAAACAGGAGCATGAACTGCTGCTGCTGCTGCATGCCGGGAGCGAGGGTAGCTGCAGCAGGAGTGTGTCTGCGTATGTACGTAGGCGACCTGTCTGCTGGAGACTCATACTAATGCTAGTCTGCTACTACTACTGGACTGATGAATCTGCTTTTGTGCCTATGCGACGGTGGGTGTTGCAGGGCTGTAGCAGGGCTGTAGGATGGGACTGCAGGCGAGCGAGCATCAGAGCAGCAGCAGGACTGTGGCACGGCGCTGACTCGTCCTCGTCCTCGTCCGTCGCGTACGGTGCCTTGGGCCATAGTTAGCAACAGCAGGCCAGCACGACTACTGTCGCACATATGCGCCGCTTACGAGAGAGGGCGAAGAGCGTGGTGGGCGAGAGAAGGAGGGCGTGTGTTCGAGGGCATACAAGAAGTCTCTGATAGCAGCAGTCGTTATTTCTAATCACTATCAACAACATTAACAACAATCACATCTCGTCCCAACCATCGACCCATGCTGCTGCTGCTGCTGCGCCTTCGCCCTCGCCCTCGCTCTCGCTGCTGGCGTGCATCATAGCGGAATAGGCCACCCAGGTACTTTCGGGCCGGCATGCGCCAGTGCAAATAACCTTGCGCTCCCTGACTCCGTTGCGGCAGGCTAAGAGCCCTATTCCATGCACTCGCCGCTCTTATTCCTCCCTCCCCGCCCGCAGCCCCCTTTTTATCTTACCAACTACGACTCATCGCGCTCGCTCTGCTCTGTGCTCAAATCGCATCTCGCACGGTCGACCCGTTTCGCTGACACCCAGTACCGGCGATTTGGCTTTGATTTGACGGACCGCCGCCCGTTGCCAGCGCCACACTCTCGCTCCCTTGCCTTGCCGTTGGTCCCTGCTGCAACACCTAACGCCAGCTAGCCCAACTCCCTCCCATCCGCCCATCCATCCCTCCAGTCCACGCGGCGGCCCATATACCCCCTCGCCTACGCCCTCCGCACCCAACCTCTTCCCTTTCTGCATCGTTCCATCGGGGACTACCACTCACCACCAACTTCTTACCAACCAGCTCTAAGCACTTTCGCCACTCGGTCACGGGATTCTTTGGATCTCGTCCCTGATTGCATACTTGCAATCGCCACATACCAGCTCAAATGTACGCATCAGAGAACAGGAGCCGCGTTCAACTTCCTCCCTCATCACCTCCACCTTGTCACCGACTTCGAAACCCGAGATAAGGACCCCTAGTGGATTGACATCACCAAAAACAACAACGACGACCACCAAACCCATCGACCTTTCCCATTAACCACCTCTGCCGGGCGCGTCTGGACGCCCTCATCGGCCCTCGATGTTCCAGACACAACACCCTGTAGTCCCGCCTTACTACATGCCCCAGGACTATCGAACTCCACCTCACACGCCTGCGCCTGGCATGTCTCAATCACACAACTACTACTCGCCTCGGCAGTATTCCTACCCGACCACGCCGAACAAGGGACACACTCGGCGCGCAACCCAGGACTACACGACTTACACCACCACCTACACGACTTCACCTCGCAAGTCGTACTATGACGCCGAGCCCGACCGCTCCTCGCCTGGCTACTACAGTTCAGCGTACTCGTCGCCCAAGCACCGCACCGATTATGTAAGTGACTATGAGCGCTACTATGCTGGTACCCGGTATACCTACTGGGTGCCAGTCGACAAGGATGGCCGCAAACCGCGTCGGCATTCGAGCAGCAAGCACCACTCTTCCCCGCGGTCGCCATACGTCTACGACGATGTTGACAACGATTACGAGTATTTGCCACGCTATGAGAAATCGCCGACGCGACCGCCGCCTTACGAGCGCCAGCAAAGTTACTACTACGGGGCACGAGCTGATCATAGTCATCATGGTCAGGTGCCTATCTACACTCCCGCAGAGGGCAATCCGCGTCCGCGTCGCGCATCTGGAGCCTCGAAGCCCACCTACGCTCAGCACCCGCGTCCCAGACCCAGCACTGCGAGCAAGCCGCCAGCTCAAGCCACCGAAGAGGATGCTCGTCGTGCTGGCATCCCTGCCGGCTACTCTTACAAGAACTGGGACCCAACCGAGGAACCCATTCTCCTTCTAGGTTCTGTTTTCGATGCCAACTCACTCGGAAAGTGGATCTACGACTGGGCCGTGTTCTTCTTTGGCTCCGCGACGCCAATCACCGAGATCGCTGGCGAACTGTGGCTTCTTTTGATTCAGCTTGCCGGCAAGATCAAGCGTGCTGAAGACACCATGTCACGTATTCGCCAGACCAAGTCGCGTGACCTGGTCGACGAATTCCTCGACTCTGGGGAAAGGCTGTGGCAACGTTTCAACAAGCTCCTCAAAATCTGCGAAAACTACATGTGGAAGGCTGCCAAGAAGGAGAGCCGCGACACGAAGAAGGTCACCATGGGCAAAGACAGCGGATGTGAGTTCGTTGATGCCATCTTCGGTCGCGACCGTGAGCTCGAACGCACTGAAAAGCTCATGACTGGAATTCGCCTCTGGAGCATGCGTTTCGACGCCAACGTTGGGCCTATCCTTGCTGCGCCTCACCAGTAGACTTGGAAAAGGTGGCGAATCTCGCTGCCCAACCTGAGTCACACGGACTCGACCCACACCCATACACATCATCACAACACAACACCATATCACTATCACCATACACATCATCATTCAGGACAACATCAGTCCACCGGAGTTCAGCCTACGGGAAGGATTACATCACATCACATTTCGCGGCACATATGGCGCAGCGGCTGTACGATATTAAGGGTTCACGCAACACCACGGACGGACGGACGCCACGGCGCTTTCCTATCTTGCGTTTCAAGCGTTCTCGCTTTACAGATTGCATTTCTTCGGGCAGAGACCGGACGGAACGGCGGAACAAAAGTCTGAGCTTGGTTCTCTATTTGCTTCAGAATACCCCATATGCACTTTCCATCAGCGTTATATTTGATTACTTACATCGTACGGGTCTTTCTTTTGGGCGCTTTGGCATCGGAGCGAGGAACAGACTTCCACGGAGGTCGGCGCGCTTTGGGAGGTACAAGGTTACCTTTAGGATACACTCATTTCTTTCGCTTAATTAGATTATCAATAGTCCCAAGTCACTTAACAATTTCCCTTCCAATCAAACATTTCAAGCCACTTCATTCGCCGCCTGATGACCCATCGTACGATCTCTGAATTCTCGTTGTGTTGCTCTCTCTCTACGTACTCGCATCTCGTTGCAGTCACGCGTTCGACGCCGCGCGACGTTATCCAAACAAAGTCCTTGTTGATCCCTCTCCCGCCACATCAGCCCCGGTCCCTGCTAGCATGTGCGTTGTGCTTTTGCTTCGCCCTGCCCTGCCTTGCCTTTCTTTTCGCGCCTGCTCCGGCGAACCACGATCGTCGCCAACCATCGGTAAGTTTGCGGTCGGGTGGTTTCCCCCAGACGGACAGTTCTGCTGCACCACACCATCTTTGTGAATCCTTCCGCTCGCGAGAGCCGAGACTAAGGTCTCCTTCTTCCTGCTTACTGCCTTTGGTTAATCCGCCTCGTGGCTTTCGTTGGTTGCAGGTCGAGATCACGAGCTGTGGTACGCCGCCCAGTGCGATTTAGCCACGTTATTTGAACTAGTTCCTACGTGAATTAGGCGGCAGACTGACTACTGGCCGACTGCTGTTCGTGGTGATGATGATGGTAGTATTTGCACATGACTTCCAGTCACGCTCTCATCTCTCGATCTGCACACGCGCGGAACCAACGACGTGTTGTCGAGGCCACCCCTCGATGTGCACGAGAACGAAAAGGCCCTCCATCCCCCACATCGCACGCAAGCACCGAAGCAAAGCAAGCGATGCAAGCGCCCGGGCAAGAAAACCAGACTACCTTGCAGGCGCACCTTTCTCGCCTGGCACTTTAGCAGCCAATAGCAGTGATCCCCACCCACCTACATCCAGCACAACCAACAGCACCTCCAATCCCCAAGCTTTCTTCTTCAGCCTTACAGTCAGTATGTCCCGGCAAAGCAGAGCAAAGCACAAAGTCATCACATGCTGCTGTACGCCGCACGTCTAATCACATTGCTTCCAGCTGGTCGCTCCTCCTGCACGTGCAACCGAGCAGCGCAGGAGGCCGCATCGTCGTGGCCTAGCTGCGTGGGTTGACTGTTGCTCTGCATGGACATGTGCCTTGGTGGGGTGTGTCCCGTCGGCACGTTGTCAGCTCTGCACATGTATCTTTGGTCCCGAGTCGGGATTTGCTTTTGACGACTACTGGCTACTGGCTACCGGATACTTCGATGCTGTGGATGTCACGACACGTTTGGTGGATGGATGCACGGCGTGCAGGGACCTGCAGGCCCCTGTTCTTCGAGCTGGGTTCTTGGAGTCGATTCGACCTGAACGTGCTACTGCTGACTGTGTGCGTATGCGCCTTCACGTCAGACTGGCTGACGAGTCATATATTTGGTGACTATTTGCATATGCTGCATCTATGGTGCGGTCTGTTCGGATGGTACGAGATTTGCTTGCCATGCTGCTGCCATTTGCAAGACACTTCCTATCAAGCAAGTCTCTACCGTCTAGTGTTGGGCCTCTCCTTCATCAGAAATTATTTGCCAGCTTGTCGCTATTGCAATGGCCTCATGTTCCTAGAACTGACTTGCGTCAAGCAGAAAGCTGTCACAGTATCGCCAGCATGTCCTCCTTGGGAACAGATACCGCTCCGCCTACGTGTGATGGCAAATAACTTGTGTGCATTTTAGCAAAAGCGCGGCTAACAAGGCTCGTTTGCTCGCACACAAGGTATTACATAGTACCTCTTGCTATAAGCCGATATTGTAAAGTTTCGTATTATCTGTTATAAAATTAGGATAGAAGATACGCTTATCACTTTACGGTTCTATCGAATCTTTTATAGGCTATAACATAGATATAGATGTTCTAAGGTCGAAGTCCATATTCTGCTTATGTAGTAGTTAAACTTGCTATAAACAATTTTAAGTGCATACGCAACACCAATCAACTAGACAAGAGACTGGCGGTCAAAACATACACCTGGCTATCGAATGGCGATGCTTCCGGGTCAATGAATCTATGAGCTCTCTGGCTGCCAGCCTGCTATGCTGTTCGGTCTGCCCGTTCATTGCAAATTTTGTATCCATCTCCAGGTGTACCACTTTGTCCAACCAATTATTCCATAGTCAGCGGCAAACTGTGCTGGGGCTGTATGTGACGAGATACCCTCGTTGAGATGACACCACCTGTACCAGCAGTTCGAGGTATTCTCATGTTCCCAAGCTTCTCCGATCATATCCATCAGTCCCGAATGATCTGCGCCAGCTGCATCAGCTGCCGCTGCATGATGCACAAACATGTCGATGACATATAGTCGTAAGTAAGGATAGTCATCGAAGTCGAAAAGTTCACTTTCTGGCGCGTTCTCACCGATCAAGTCCATGTTTACAGGAGACTCACTGCCGTCTTTGACTTCAAGACCGACTGGCTCAATATTTGCTATTGTTTCACAGCCTGCTTCACTGGCCGGAGTTTCAGGCTGACCGGCAGTTTCCAGCCAAGCCAATATCTTTGCGTACAGCCTGGGGCCCGAGTTCACGGGATTGGACGATTTTGAGCCCCCAAGAACGTTGACTCGTCGTATTGAATATGAAGCCGACGAGCTAAAGCTCGCGATACTCAGATTGGTGCCAGAAGCGTTGTGATGTCTCGTGAAATGCTCCACATGGTCACTGGCGGCAAGGGAGGGGGGACGCGCCGCAGAAGCTTGACCGCTGTGAATTTGGCCACCCAACCCCTTGACTCGTCGTATTGAATATGAAGCCGACGAGCCAAAGCTCGCGATACTCACGTTAGCACCAGAAGTGTTGTGATGTCTCGTGAAATGCTCCACATGGTCACTGGTGGCAATGGGCGGTGGAGTCGGTGGACCCGCCGCAGAAGTTCGACCGCTGTGGATCAGGCCGTCCAACTCCTCGATGAGTGTGTAACGAAGACACGAGGTCATTATGTAGATATGGCTTGCGCCCACAAGGTCTAGGGGCCCCAATTTACCGAGTAACTCAAAGCCATTGCCGTGCAAGAAGTACTCACGCACGGACTCATGGATGAATTGAACAACAGGAACTTCTCCACCAAAGGATGCCATGGAACCGGCAGCCGCTGTAGCTTTGCTTGTGGCATAGCAGGAACTGACGCTCGGTGGTCCTGTGCTAACCGCTGCCAGGCTCTTAGCGGACTCCCAAGACTTAGAAGGTAGTGTCACCTCTAGGAGACCACCACTCATGCTTCTTATCCGCTTCGACAGTTGTTGGTCATTGTCGATACCATGCTCGGATGTCTTCCAGGCTTTGAGGGAGCGAAGATCTGTCAGATCAATGAGAGCAAGCACGTGGTACCACTCGGTCGTAGATAAAGGCCGCTGGGAAAAGAGAGCCCATTGGAACAGGTGCATGGATCTCTGATGCTCTGGCGGTGAGAAAGTACCGAGAATCCGTTCATAAAGCTGCTCCAGCTCATCAGGAACTTCTCGTAGGATGGACGAGATCGTAGGCTTGTATCCGTCGTCCACAGCTGCTACAATCAAGCTCAACGCTATCCGGGCCCAGAGAAAAATGCCATTGGCGCGTCTTTGGATTTCAAGCACCGCTGCAGCCGACCGTTCCATGCCTGATTGTGTGATCTTTCGGTTCACATAATGTCCAATGTCCTCGTGATTCAACAGGTCAAGAAGTATTTCAGGGCAGTCCCGAATACTGATCGTAGGATGCCTTCGGCAAGACATGCAGACGTTGATATTGGCGTGAGCATCATAGGCAATGTCTGTTATGTTACGCATGAACAACGCGACTGACCTAGCACTATCCTCGCTGTCCTCTTGGAGACCACATTCATCGAGAGCATCAATGAAGATGTACACGGGATCGTCTCTTGGTTCACTGCATAGTTGAACGAGAAATTGTTGCAATTCCGCTTTATCCCATTTGATATCAGAGAGAAGCTGAGATGTTGAGCGCTGCTTCAGGCGATATGCGGTGCAGAATTTTGAGAACGTCTTCTCGCAAATCGGTAGTAGTTGGAAGAGCAAAGCCCGTAAAAGGCCTGTCATGCTTTTCGATTCGGTGAAATGAGATCTTGCATTGAAGTAGAAAGTTGCAAGATGGCCCGGAGAGTGCTCCAACCGATGTTGACATGTAGAAGCCAACGACTTGACCAAGACAGACTTTCCTGATCCTGGATGGCCAGTAATGCGTATCAGACCGTGATGCTTGTCGAGCGTGCTGCGTGACAACCAGCCATGATACTCTTGATTTTTCGCCGGCCAGCGGCAAGTTTGTGGCGCTGGGTGCTCAATATCTCCTCTGACTATTCCCATATGTGCAGACGTGAGCGAGGCAAGAGCCTCAGTCTTCACAGTGTGAGTTTCGTTCCAACTCGGCTGCAGCTCAAGATCTTGGCTGGCTTAGCGATAGTCCCGCAATCATTCATCGATGGCTAAGGTTGCGTACCATACAAGGTTGCTGACACTCTTGTCGTGTCATTCGGGTCGAGTTGCGTCACAAGCTGATATACTTGCGCCATTTCGCCGCCGAACTTGCGATAATTTGGATCTTGAGGACCTTGGTACTTACACATGCTGATGTGGTCAGCTGCGAGAGTCTCGGGATGCTCTCCAACATAGCCGAGAGAAGAAGAATAGGCGGGAACTATCTGCATCAAGATTAGTGACATTAACTGAGGCATGGCTTCCATTTTTGCTCCAAGTCTGCCAATGACCTACCAGCTTGTTCAGCGGGCCAATATTTACTCCTGTCAATCCTCTGCTCTCCTGGAAAGTCTTCACCCGGAAACGACGCTTGTCCCAAATGTTTGTGAAGGACTTGTGGTTGCGGTCAAGATCTTCGTTTCTGAGGCCCAGAGAGTCCAACAGTTTCCGATTGGTATCGACGCCAAACGCACTGACAATTCGTCGAGCTATGGTGCCTAGGTCGGCAGTATCACTGCCTCGGTGCGGAGTGCCCAGAAATAAAATTGCTTTTGTATCTTCCACAATGCCGCTGAAGCCGGGGGTCTCCTCGGATTCAACAACCGCCGAAGACAACATCTCCTTGACCAAGACTCCGCCGAGCGAGTGGGCTACGAAAATAATGGGCTTACGAGGTCCCCCACTTCGTTCACGTTGTAGATCGTACAAGAAGTCTTGTCCAAGAGCAAAGATCCCGGTTTTGTTCGTGGCGCGGAGTAAACCACGAATGGTCTTTGTTTCATAACCGTAAACAAGTATTCTCGCCCCAGGACATTGCGCCGGCAGAAGATCCGTAGGCCAGTAGATGGTGCTCTTTTCTTGGACAGTAGACACGCTCGGCTCTTGCGAAGAACGATCAGAGGCTGTAGCGGGCTGGAAGGAGTCATCGTTACCCCCAGAGGCTATCATCTTGCTCTTGTCTTTGCCCTTTCTGCTCACTCCTAGCCTGGCGAGGAAGGATCGGGGATTTCTGGTGGGCGCATCTGAGTACAACCATGTCTTCAGCGGATGACCATGTAAGCCATGTATGATGATAACGCTGTAATAGAGCTCAGTGGCTGGCGTCGTTGTCGTCCGTGTGAATCTAGTGGCTTACTCGGCAAGATGAGTTTCGTGCGGTTGTGGCACTACCACAGTGAAACCTGTATCGCACACGACGGGTATCATTTTGACCCGCAGAGGATCGCGAATGGCTTTTCTGCTCACAGCGAGAATGTTTAGTATGAATATAGAGCTTAAAGGAAGATCAAAGGACGTGATAACGGGCGAGGCTGAGAGCAAGCTCAACAGGTCCAAGTATACAGCACCTTAGAGGGGCTGAGATACGCCACAAGGCAGCCTACCAGGCACCCTAACGGCACAGCAGCACACATCGCATGAGGCGCATGATGCATCACAAGCTTTGGCCCGAGTTCTCCTGGAGGTGACGATTATGTCCCCTGGGATACTTAACCTTACCACGTGTTGTCAAAGATCCCTTCGGCGGCATGCCGGGCTTTAGAATAGAGCAATACAATATCTTGCTGCAGAGACCGTTTTTACGAAACAGTTCGACGATACATGTACGTGTATGCGAACCCACGCTACCTGGTTTAACAACGACCATGGAACAGCAAGTCCTACCGCATCCTGGATGAGCTTTTGGAACGCGTCTTTGTCAGCTTGCCACAATCGACATGTCGGTATCCTGTTCTTGTGTGTTGTTCAGAAGGCTGATCTGTACTGTATCTGCATGCAAAGCCGAAAGCTGACAAACATGCTCATCGGCAAGTCCTCTTTGGGGAACGAACGCCGCTGCGACCGAAATGTAACGGAGAGGCGATATTCTGCATCAGGAAAATCCGACGTTGCTCGTCGAGAGATTATTAAGAAGATGAGTTGCATTCATTCCTCAAGACCGGCTGTTCACTATCGGTGCGCTTTGCAATCGTGCTGCTTTCACCAGGTGTTGAACCCTGTGTCTGTTTCAACATTATATTGACACGATTCTACATCGATCCTAATCACCATCTGTGCTTCTCAGACAAAATCTCACGCAGACCACGATGCGAGCGTCACCATTTGCTGGCAGGTTTGGTCTGATCACTCACGAGCCCGTCGCCGTACCACCCAAGTCCGCCAGACCTCACGAGCGAGGGCCATCGATCGAAGAGCTTGATTCTCTAGAGTTGCCTCATTATGGTCTCACTAGAGACCAACGCGGCTCAGCTGAACCATCCAACTGCATATCGAAATACCAGGAATCACCTTCTGATAATGAAAGACAGCAAACGCCTGACCAACTCGAAGCGAGCCCACCGCAGTCGCCAGTGGGCGATCGTGGCACTCCTATCGCCCCAAGCTTTTGGTATCCATTCATGAACAAATGGCGTGTACTTGCGGCATGTCTGATCTACTTCGGCAACGGGATCAATGATGCTGTTAACGGCGCCTTGATCCCTTCGATGGAAGATCATTATGGGATCGGATATGCAGTTGTCTCCATGATCTTTGTCGCCAATGCCGCCGGTTTCATACTCGCAGCTCCCACGAGCAATGCCATAGCCAGCGCCTTGGGCCGCGCAAAGACCCTCATGCTCTCGGAAACAATCATGCTTATCGGCTACGTGATGACAGTCTGCACGCCACCCTACCCAGCAGTAGTCGTAGCTTACCTCTTCCTCGGCTTCGGCTGTGCACTTAATCTGGCTCTCAACAATGTCTTCTGCGCCAACCTCGCCAACTCCACGGTCCTGCTAGGATTCGCTCACGGCGCCTACGGCGTTGGCGGAACCGTAGCACCCATCATGGCAACCGCAATGGTCTCCAACGGCATCCTGTGGTCCCGCTTCTTCCTCATCACAATCGGCCTGCGCATCGTCTGCTTCTTCTTCGCCGGCTGGGCCTTCCGGGGCTACGAGCAAGAGGGCATCAACGGCTACACCAACAGCCTGCAAGAAACAACCACCCGCAACAGCGCAACAGAACCAAGCAAACTCCACCTCCTCCGCCGCGCCATCTCCAACCGCACGACCCTCATCGGCGCCCTCTTCATCTTCTCCTATCAAGGCGCCGAAGTCAGCGAATCCGGTTGGATCATCACCTACCTGATCAACCAAGGCGGCGACCCAGCCAAAGTCGGCTACGTGACCGCCGGCTTCTGGGCCGGCATCACGCTCGGCCGCCTCACACTGACGCACTTCGCCGCGCGCCTGGGCGAGAAGCGCTTCGCCGCAGGCCTCACGCTCGGCGCCCTCGTCTTCCAGATCCTCACGTGGCAGATCCCGAACGTGGTCGGTGGTGCGGTGGCGGTCTCCATCGTGGGATTCCTGCTGGGCCCGATCTACCCCATCGTCACGACGGTCTTCGCGCGACTGCTGCCGGGGAACTTGCAGATGAGCGCGATTGCTTTCATCACGACAGCGGGTTCTTCGGGAGGGGCGATCGTGCCGTTTACGACTGGTATCCTGGCGCAGGCTGTGGGTGCTTTCGTGTTGCATCCTATCTGCATTGGCTTCTATGTCCTGATGCTGGTCTGTTGGGTAGGATTGCCTAAGATTCGCAAGCGGACAGAATAGGGGAAGCAGAACAAGGCAAGCAAGCGGTTTGAAGAGAGAAGTAGATTTTTCCTAGGGGGTATCTCAAAAAGAAAAGAGGCGGATTTCCTATCCCAAAAAGTCCTTCCCAATCCCACCGTGTCATTATTCGTTTCTCTTCATTCTCTTTTTCCCTCATAGTCTCAAGAGACTTGTCTCAGAACGCCCAGTTCCACCAGCCTCTCCCAGATGCGATCCTTCGCCACAGCAGCCGCCGCGTCAAACTCCAAACCATCCAACATAAATCCTTCGCGCTTGCAGCTGTACGCCACCAACAATTCATAGGTCCTCCTGCGGATCGCCGTCTGCTCGTCCAACTTGCCCTTGTAGACCTTGTCATTGCTTATCTCGGGCCCGTAGAAGCCTTGGGTCAAAGGGTTGTCCTTGATGTCCAATTTGAGCAGCTTCCCAAGTTTGCCCACAGTAGCCACCGTCTTCCTTAGGCGCTCGATGCGGCAGCCTGTGAGATTGAGTGACACCAGACCTCTGAGAGGTGCCAATGGTCGGATGTCGTTGAGACCGTTGTAGGATAGGTCGAGTGTGCGTAGGTCGGGCAACTGAATGCCAAAGTTGAAGGGAAGAATAGTTAAACCAGTGTCAGAAAGTTCTAGGTGCTTGACAGACATGAAGGCGTGGTCGAGTTGTAAGTCAGGAATTGTGTTGCGAGACAGGCGAATAGTCTGGGCTTCCATAGGTGTATCGAAGATCTTGATGCGGAATCCTTCGTCCAAGTCTTGCGCGCACATGGACAAGAGGTCGAGCTTCTTAAGATCGCCGAGTCCAGTGATGGTGGAAAGGCTGTTGTTGTCCACTTCTAGAGTCCTCAGACTTGGGAAATGTGATACATCCAGGGTCATCAAGCCACATGAGTTCAACGAGAGATGCTTGAGACGAGGCATCGCTGTTGCAACCTCGAACGGCTCACTAAGCGGATTCTTGTTGACATTCAGAGTTCGAAGATTGCCCATGCTCTCCAAACCTCTGATGCTGCAGATCTGGTTCTCGCTAACGTCAAGCTCAACGACCCTGCCGAATCTGAAGTGCTCAAAGTTCACCTCACGTATGACATTGCCGCGAGCGCTCAAGGTGATCAAGCCATCAAGATCGGCTATGCCATCAAGCTTTCGGATGCGATTGTTGTCGACTCGAAGTTCGCGTAGGTGTATTAGATGTCCCAGCCCGTCCAGGCTTTCCAAGTTGTTGTTAGAAATTTCTAGGTATTGTAGGTGCATCAAGTGAGCCCAAGACGTAAGGCTGACTAGCTGATTGGAACGGGCGTTGAGCTGGCGAACAAATGATGGGATGCCATCAAGTTGTGTCAAAGCGTTGGACGAGACATCAAGCTTCTCGACCCTTGCACAGTGGTCATCAAGGTTGTGCAGCGATTTGAGTGACTTGTCGCGCAAACACAGCGAGGTAAGATCCTCCCAATGAATGTCCCTGCCTTGAACGTCGGTAATTGCTTTCACCAACTCAGTCCTTGCGACAGTGTATGGATCATTGGCTCCGGCTGCGGCGTAGTTGGCTAGTCTTGCCGCCAAGGCGCGCTCAGACGGTCTTTCGTGATCTTCTTCATGAACTGTGAATTCGGGAAGATCACTCAGCATAAAAGTGTTGTTGATGTTAGCATTGGGAGTTGTGGTTGAGAGTTGCAGCCTTGCAATGTCGATCGGCATGGTTTTATTCGGCGGAGAGGGAAACGTGATCTGTGACGGCAAGGGCACTGATGCAGACACTTCAGTAGTTGGCGTCGCCTCGGAAGGATCGCTCTCGTGCACATCGTCATAGTGTGCCAGAGTCGTGTCTTCACCAGGCAGCTTGGGATTCACGTAATCCGAATCTTGAAGAGATTGTTCACGCTCTGTGTCTCGACCAACGTCGTTGAATGATGATTCCGGCTCGTCAAGCTCATGGTGGACGACAGTCGTGGCGCCCAGCTCCATTGAAGGATGAGTGACGCGGATCTGCACTGACTTTTCGACCGTCAGATCGGATATCTCCCTAAAGGGATCGTCATCACTCGACAGTGCATCGCGAGGGTCGAGGAACTGCTTGTGTTCAAAGCTCTTTGAGCGAATCCAGCAATTCTTGGTTCTGTCGAATGTCATGCCGTGCATCTCTCCTCCGATCAGGTGAGCGACTTGTTGAGGTGCAAGCGTTCTCATGTTATCGGACCTGTGGGTGCTATACGGAGCATATGGCTCTGCGTCGTCCTCTTCGTACTCTTCGTAAGTTTCGTCCTCATCAGCTTCGGCAATGCCTCTGAGCGGGCTGCTTGAGGTTGTGTTGCCGCGAAGTAATTCTATAACCTTCTTGGCTTCATTGATGTAATCTTTAGTAGCAGGGCCCTGTGATGGTGTTGCGCTACGGGCCCTTGCCATCTTGCGCTGGGCTAGCACATCGGGCTTAGCAACATTCTTCCGGTCACTGATCGCATCTTGGAGTTGACTGTGATATGAGACATTGGCGTCTGTTACACTTTGTAGCAGCTCCGAGTCATGCAGAGTTCGACGTCGCTTGGGCGTTGGACTTTTCAATGGCGATCTCGGGAGCGGTCGCTTCCCTTCAGGAGCACCCGGGCTATCGTACAGACCATCTGTATCCTCAACCCACACCTGTGGAGGTGATCTCGTCTTAGGCAGGTCAATGTGACCAGGTGCTTGTCTTTTTTTGGCCTGCGGTGGTGAGGGTCGAGTTCGAGGTAGTGATAGGTGAGGTGATTTTTCGAGTCCGGAGGCATTGCTCTTCGAGGACACGCGCTTTGGTTTGGTGTTTGAGTTGCGTATCTCTGAGAGAGACTCCTTACGGAACTCAAATGGCATGCGGCTGCCAGGCGCCTGTACGTTGGAGGCTGGCGAGCTGTCCCGAGAAGGTGGACAGTCTTTCGCTGAGCCATTCAGAACGGGCGATTTGGCGCCATCGGTGTTTTCAACAGTGACATCTGTCGCGTCTGCAAGTGGTTGTTCGGCCATCTTGAAGGCATAGTCGTTGAGCTGTTGCAAGCCGAAAGAGACCGCTCTTTTGTTGTCGCTCTCACCACGTTTGTGAGCTGCCACAAGCTCAGACGACTCGTTCTGGGGTGGCTCGCTGAAATCCCATTCGGCGGAGTATGCAAGATTTTTCGCCTTTACCGGCATGTCTTCCTCCACCTCGGGTGCATCTGTGAACCCAGAGACGTGCCTTGCTCCCGCCCATTCAGAGTCATCCTCGATATCCGCAATTGATGGCTCAGTGGCTACCTGGGTAGGGTGTGATGTGCTTTGCTCGCCTTCGCCAATCTGTGATGGCTCAGGCTCCATCGCCAATTCCGCTTCACGAGCACGCTGCGAGGTCTCGGTCTTATCGATCTCCTTTCGCTGCTTGAAAATTTCGCTACGAGTGGCGTTCTCGCTGCGGATGGCGTTGAAATGCACGATGCCGGTCGAAGAGGTTCGCTTCGCAATGAAAACCGGAGTAAGATCTTCAAGCTCGCTTTCAGTGACCGAACGGTGGCCTGTGGTATCGTGTGCCTCGTCCGCCAAGGGCGCAGTGTGATACAGGGTGGTTTCTTTGGGTGTTGGGTTGCGCTCAGCGCCGGCCTCGGTGTCTTTCGTTTCGGCTTGGTTTGTGTCGTGTTGGATAATGCTGTCCTGCAGGCTCTCGTCCTCCTGGAGGCTCTCATCGACGACAGGATGCGACTTCGGCTGCCTTGTAACAATTTCTGATTGTGGGCTCTCAGCCTCTGCTTCGCCTTCTGCTGACTTTGGGCTTGCGGATCTCAAGCTCTCAAGCTCGGACTGAGCCTCTTCGTACTTTTCTTTCCACTCCTTTGCTTCCTCTTCCATGTGGCTCAAGGCCTTCTTGGACATGTTGTAGTCCTCTGCTAGCTTGCGGCGCTCGCTCTTAGCCCAGTCCGCCCTGCGCTCAGCGCTGATGGTTTGCTTTGCGATATCAAACATCCTCCTCTGCGACTTGAGGAGCTCTGCGGCGCCCTTGTCGAATTGTTCCTTTTGATACAGGACGGAGCCATTGGCTTCCTGTCTCTCGCGCTCAGATCTCTCGAGTCTCTGGCGGTATTCCTCCGATTCGTGTTGCTTCTCGCGCTCTGTCGCCTCAAGCTTCTGGCGCAGGTCCTCCGAATCACTCAAGCGTTCCTTAATCGCCTGCATACGGGTGTGGTATCCCTTGTTGGAGGTGCTCAGCTCATCAATCTTCCCCATCATCTCGGTCAACATCTCTGCGACGCTCGATTGCGACGATTGCGACGCAGGAGAGCCTTCGGCCGAATCTTCGCTGGAACGTCTCTCGTAACTGCCGCTCACGAATGGTGGGCTCCAGTCGTCGATGTAAGGTAGCATGGGAGGAGATCTGTAACCGGTATCGTGCCCTGAGGACAACTTGGCTTTCAAGCCTACCGGGCGGTGCTTTTTCTGCGGACCGGTACTGTCAGCGCCCTGATTTCTTGCAAATATGCTTTCAAGTCCTGATGGTCCGAAGAGATCTGTCTGGTCGCCGTAGCTTGTCTGGCCATTGATGAGTCGGCTCCGCCAGCCAAGAGACGGCTGTTTCACGGGCGAGCTGCTTTGCGCGCGTCGGTTGACCGTTCCTTCCATCGAGTCCTGCATCCGGCTTCGTAGAGTTCCAGGCTCCGATTTGGGGCTTCCATTGTGCGATGGCGCGTGAGGAGCGCCGTGTGTGGGCGGTGCAGGTGCAGCATCCCACGCAGTGTCAGAAGCAGGGAGACCTACCAGCCAAGGAAGGACGCCTGGAGACGCCATTGTTTCTTTGGGAGGTTTGCGGTCGTGCTTTCTGGTGCACTGGGTCGTGATTGCAAGAAATTGGGATGTATGTATGTGTGTGTGTGATGGTTGAAGGTGGATGTTTCGAGGAAGGCGCTGTGTTGACGCTCGGGTAACATAAGTTCGCGCGTCAGCCAGAGCCGCTGGCGATCAGCGCTAGACTGAAAGCTCCCGCGTCTACCTTAGCGTGTGCCGCAAGCCGGTTCTGAGCGGCCTTGACAGGATCAAGGATGATATTTACATATGGTGTTGCTGGGGTTTGGCTACAATTTTACTTTGTACTGAACATGAATACAGGATGGTGGTGTGTGTGGATATCTCCGATTCCATGTGCGCCGTCTCGATGTGCGGGAGCCCGGGATATTTTTTGGGGCGAGAAGAACACAGCACAGATAGCTATAGCAGTGTACCATTAGCAAGGGCAGTAGCGTTCATAACACAGAGCAAGGCCTTCAAAGGCATATGGATCTAGTCGGTGATGTTGGACACCGCCTACACTACCAACGTCATTCACGTTGACCGCCTCGAATACGACACGACAGTCAGCGCCCAACGGCGAACATCTTGCATTGTCGATTTCCAGCGAGGCGGCAGCACAGACATCTATGGCGGCAACTAGCACAGCGATGGCGAGTTGTAGCTGTGGTAGCCCCAAGCCTCGTGCGCACTGATGGGAGCCAGATTGTCGAGATCCTCCGCCGTTGCACGCCGCTCAACGCTCGAGCTGTTTCACATTTCCGTTCATGCTGTCCTGACGTCTTGTGGCTGATCGCCTGGCAACAGCATAGCAACCGCCGAGATGGCGCCTGCCGCCCGCTGCCCTTAACGCGAACGCCTCGCGCGCCCGTTTGCCTCAGCTATCCATGTCGAGCATATCGGCTTGCCATCCTTGGACGGTCTTGACCGCACTCTCACTACCGCTCGGTCTCGGGGGCTCTGTTGGCTTGTTCGCCTTGCTGGTGATGACATAGCCTCTAGGCAAAGTCGCTATCAAGGATGATCAGGACGCATAAGCCAAGCGGCCATCACTGGACATGTGCCTCTCACTTCCAACAAAGCAAGCAATACCGCAACCTGGACGCTCAAGACTGGCACGCTCCCTCTGCTAAGACCTTGGTAGCTGACCCGGATGATGATCTGCCTACTTCACTGCGAGTGGCAAAACGCCGAAGAGTCGAGCAGCTGGCAAATGACTTTCTGGAAGGCCAACCTCTATTCATCTCATCGGCGTGTGCAACCGGCCCAGACTTGACGGCGACTGTAGATAAAGTGCTATGCGACAAGCGTCTGACTTGGAACGAGGTGCTCGACGACCATGACGAAGACCTCTGGGCGGATGGAGAAGATGGCTGGGCCGTGTTAAAGAAACGCAGTAAGGCGCGCGCAGCTCTCAAGAAGTCTCGCAGTCGGTCAAGTCGTCCGCAACTAGGCCCGAGGGGTCAAGTGCATGGTGCAGACCTAAAAGCGGCCGAGGTCATACGGCCCCAGAATACTGGTCCAACAGTGAGAATCTCCCAGAAGATCTCGTTGGCACCCAGTGACGAGGCGCTCTTGATAGCCGCTAAGCTTCGGGCTCGCAAGACCTCATTGCTGGAGAAGACTGTTGAACGCTCTGAGCTTCTAGCACCAACAACAACACATTCTGCTCCACCAACCACTCGAGCTACAACGAGCTTCAAAGAATGCAGCTCATCACGACCGTTCGACCCAAATACACCAGCCGAGACTACCATGGCAGATGAGTTGCGGCTTTCGCGGACAGATTCGCCCTCTCATAGACCGAGAGCCTTTACCATGCCTGTCGAGAGTTTCAGCTCCGAAACCACTGTGGAAGACCCATCTACTGAAGGTGATCCAACGGCCACCGGTTCCACAGCTATGGAACTGTGTACAGCTGAGCAGAACATTCGCAGCTCGGCTAACGTCATACCTACGAATAATGCTCCAGCAGCATATACAAGCCTCTCAGCCAATCCCAGCAACGCACAATCCGCATGGACGCCGATAAATGAAAAGCAAATCCGACTTGTTGCAAGCACATCAGGAACGGCGGAGACGCCTCACACTCGATCTGCCGGAAAGTCTGCATCTCGTAGTACCAAATGGACGCCTCATCAGAAGACAGGCAATGCACCTGCAAGCTTCGGAGAGACTTCGCAGCCAAAGAGTCAATCACGACTGACAAATTCGTTCAAAGCTTCTAAGCCTGAGCTTATTACGGCGGAAAAATCTCAGAATGGCTCAACACCTTTTGTGTATCGCAAGAGATCAAAAGCAGCGAAGGATACTGATCCTGAGTCAGCACCGAATTCTCCAGGTGGAGAAGAGCAAGGATCGAGTGATGGAGTGACACCGAAGCCCAGTGATCAAACTGCGTTCCCCTCAGTATCTGCTGCGCCGCCAACTCTGGATCTTTCGTTCATGCAAGATTCCTCTTTTGCTCCAGCCTTAAACATGGCGCTTGTGGACGAACACATAAACAAAAGGCTCCCCAAAAGTCCTGGCTCTGCACGTCGCTCGTCGTCTGTGAAGAAGGCACTGCGTAGCGAGATGCGGCTGTCTGGTGCAGATTTATCACGAGCGCCTGGCGATCTCTCGTCATCACAGTCACACGAGCCTCCTGAGGAGACCTCAAACTCTCGACATGTGGAGAAAGCTGCTTCGGCCGAGGGCAATCATACCTCTCACAGCAACAGGGAATCAACAGGGCAGTGGCCTGGAACACAAGTCCTGCTTAACCGGGCTCAGCACGATTTATTTATGTCGCCGGACAAACTTGCGTTGGCACACGCAATATCGCCAGACGCAACCCGGATAGACCACATTGATTTCAGCGAAATGCAACAATTTCAAGACACCCGTGCACCACTCCGACAATTATCGCAGGAGCATCTGCCAGGTACGCAAGCACTGATGGACAATTGGTCGCCATGGTCCACAGTGAAAAAGCCGAAGCCAGGGAAGCGCGCAAGCTTTGTGCCCTCGCCCTTGGTTGGTAAAAATATGGTCAGCCCAGGCAACGACTCCAAACTATCGCTCAGATCGGGTAAGAAGCAAGCAAATGTCGCCGAAGGGGTGCAGCACGCCAAGCAGCGCAGAAGCAGTCTTCGCTTTGCGACATCAACTTCCGAAACTACACTCCTTCAAAGAAAGGCACCTGCAGACTCGAGTTTGCATATTGCTACCTCTCATTCAACAGAAGCCAGCATAAACAGCCCAGGTGCCAATCACGCTCTCTCGCAGAGTTTCTACGGACAAACTCAAGCCGATACGTCCACAGGTATTAATTTGGATTTCACTGGACTTTCTTTCGCAGCAACAGCAGCACAGCCGATCGCAGACGTCGATGGCTCGATGGCCGACTGGAGCTCTCATGACAAAATTTCTTTCCTTCACAATGCACAGCGTACAAGCGTAGAGCCACCTCCAGAGGAAGTACTGGCAGATATGGCAACAGAGTTTCTTTCAACTGCGGATATTGATGGTGTCTTAGGGAAGGCGTGAGGGTCAGAAATTGGTATTGGTAGTGGCAGCGGTGTCGGCTAGCGATATCTAGAATATTGGGCACCCATGCAATCGCGCCCAGTGGATCAGATAGCACCTCGTTGTAAAGATTCTAACATCGAAAGCAATGACCTTCTTCGAGACTGCCCACCAACCGTGAGGCCAAGAGATCCTGCAGAAGTGCTACCTGAACTCTTGATGTGAAGTAGGTTGGCGTGGCCCATTGAGATCCAACCACGCTTCTTGACAATGAAACGATCGCAACGAGATGATCTCTGATCTCATAATCTCATTGGACATTGAACCTGGTGTGTTCCACTGAGATACTATCCAAGCTAGTCTTCCTTCGGGCGGCCATTGTACTGCTTCGGCCAGACATAGAACAGCTTTAGTCAGGCTACCACTGAGAGCACCTCGATGGGTCGTATTCGCGTGTTTCTCCCCTCGCGGATTAGGAGACCGCAAAATGCCATTTTGTGTTATCACCGCCACCGAAAGAAACATGCAGCATCTCAGTGGACTATATCGGCTTGCGAAATACCATGAGGTAGACAGTGTCTCATCGTGAATATCACAGTACCCGGCGACGTTAGGGAGTTAAATTCATCTCAATACGACATCATCATCACTCAAACCTCTATCTCTATAAAATCAGGCACCCTCCGAAACAGCTCCTCGGTCTCCCCATCGCTCACAACACTCTCAAACGCACCCCTAAGCCCATCATCCGGCCCGACCTCTCCCTTATCCTTCCACCCATACACATTCGTCCACTCCCAGCCGTCCATGTTCGCCGGCGAGATAGACCAGGTAACATGGCACTTGGCCGCAGCCTCGCCGACGACTTCGATCCGGAAATCACTCAGTCTCATATCCCAGCCGAGGCCGGATTTCTGGAAACGCTTCAAGTGTGTTGTGACGCCTTTGAGCCAGAAGTTGGGATCGTCAGCCGGAGCGGTGACGACGTGGCCGTGGTCGTAGGCTGTGAACGTGGAGCCGTAGTGGCGGACGAGAGCTGCTGCTATCTCTTCGGCGGTGATGTTGGGGCGTTGGGTGAGGGCGATTGCGGCGCCGTAGGATTCAACGAAGGCTGTGGCTGCTTCGAGGGCGGATGTGGTTGTAGACATGGTGAGAGTTGGAGGGCTGTCTTGTGGGTGCAGAGTCACGCGTTTTCTTCTCGGTTGATGTGTATGTTACCTTCTGAGAATTTTTATGTGCTAGGGAAGAGCTGGTCTTTTATACATGGTGATGGATTCAAAGAAACTCCAGCTGAGTTTCAACGGTAGATGTGCATGTGCTGGCCGGAGGTTGCGATATCCGTTGGAGCGTGATTTAGCGTTTAGACTAGAATGCGTGGGTAGCATGACGAATCCGTTGGCGGACGAACACGAGGACGAATGCTATTTGACGGTAAGCGGCAGCGACACTTGAAAGCACCTTTTTCGGAGTCGATACCTTAGTCTTGCCCATTGGGATTTCTATACATCACAGTGATTGCTTGCTGAGGAAGACAACATCAGGCTCACAGTTCTAGCGTATTGGATGCTGGCTTGAGTCAGGCTGGAGATGAGATGGGCATTTATGAGTGCTCGAGTACTGTTTGTGTATTTGTTCAGATATAGTCCTTGAGGTGGTCGTTGGGTCTGTACGAGGCGTCAAGGCATGTCGTAGAAAGATATGCTGTATATTCATATGTGGTACAGCCCTCTTACAACTCGCATAGCTACAGGGAGGAGGAGCTCTCATAAGGCAGCCTCGGCTTGTGATGTGGCTGGGCAGCGACCAAAGCTCTGAGACAGGAACACGAACACCCAAGCAAGCAAGCCATCGCGCATCATCACCACCGCGCACCCGCCGACAAATCTCACTACCCACCCTCTAGTCATGCCGCTGCCATCGCGCATCTGATCCAACTCCAACAGCCGCCATCGCAGCAGCTGCTTGCTCGCTCTAGTCCGACCATGTGACACGCGACACGCAATACCACCGCACATCTCCTTCCACTTCATCCACTACTACACCACCACCACCAACCGCGCATGTTCCGCACCGCATCGCATTCACCACTCGAACAGCCACACAATCATGCCCGACCTGTCTAAGCACTGCGACGCTCTGACCGCGCCAAATCCCTTCACCGTCAGCCTTGCTGGCTTCCTGGTCTTCGGTATCCTGGTGTCCTACATTCCTCAACATGCAAAAATCATTCAGCGCCGGAGTAGCGAGGGTCTGTCGCCCTGGTGGGTGCTGCTAGGCGGATTGAGCTCGATAGCCGCCATAGGCAACATCTTGACCCTGCCGGCAAGTCGCGCGGATATCGGATGTTGCAAAGAGCTCAATGGGACTGAGTGCGCCGCCGCGCTGTTAGGCGTTGCTCAGATCGGTATACAGTGGAGTTGCTTCATGTTCATGTGAGTTGCTTGACATTGCGACAGGACTGCCAGTAAGCTGACATACCGATAGCGTGATGCTGTTCCTGATCTTCTTCCCAACAGAGCCGGATCTCGTTTCCTCAGCAGTGAGCATTACATCTACCGCCCCACCGAAGCGTCGCGATGCTGTCGTCGTGGGCGTCGCAACCTTACTTGCGCTTTTACTTGTCGGCATCACAAGCATTGCGATGGTCGCCTCGTTCCCACATCACACACAAGGCTGGGCGAATTTGCTCGGCACCGTCTCTGGCGTTCTTGCCGCCATACAGTATCTCCCGCAGATTTACTACACATTCAAGATTGGCGATGTGAAGAGCTTGAGCATCATCACGATGCTGATTCAAGTCCCTGGTGCATTCGTCTTCGCTTTTAGTCTTTGGCTAAGAGTCGGATGGGAGGGCTGGAGCACATGGCTTGTTTACGTGGTCACCGGAATCCTCCAGGGCGTGCTGTTGGGTCTGGCGATCAGCTACTACCTTGCTCGTCGTAAGAACAAGCGTGCAGAGGATGCCTCCGTGAGCGGGGAAGAGGAAGATGAAAACATCGATGCGACAGACGGCGCCGCAATCGAATCCCTGCCCGATGAAAGAACGCGACTTCTTTCTAGTGCAAGCTTGGGAAATGGCAGGCCTTCGCCTCGGCACATTCGCGGTAGCGTTGGAACATACAGGAGCAACACCAGCAACCGCCAGTTCGGTATGCTGTATGCCGCCACGCCACCAGAGCATGATTCCGATAGCAGCGAAGGAAGCGGCAAATAGGGCCAGTAATGCTGTATAAGATAACAAATTCTCAGCTCGCAGTTTGCGGAAGAACCGAGGCATTCTGTGATATTTTTCAGCTAGGTGGGTCTGTTGAAGAGCTCGCTAAATGTGCTCGGTAAGGATTCTACATATCCACAATAGTGTCAAAGCCGTGCGGCTGAGATGGCAAGGTAAGATCTAGTCAAGCTGAAACTCTGTCCTACTTATCTACGCTTCGTGTTCTTAGCAATTCCGTGCAGCATCTACCTGATTTTCTATCATCTTTAAGATCAAGACCCGCAGAATAATCTGTCAAAAACACAAGGTCGTCTTTTCGCCGCGATGGGTCGATCTACGACAGCCATCACCATTGCCTCGCTAGTCGCAGTGATAGCGTACCTGCTCAACTCCACGCTCTTCCATTTGGACTGGATACCCTTCCATGACCCCGCGGCTCTGCAGCAAAACAAGACTCACCAAATCGCAACAATCAACAGCAGTCTAGGCCCCCAGCTCTCCACCAACGCGCAAATCCACCTCCCCGGCTCAGCTGGTTTCAACAGTTCGACAGAGCGCTGGAACAGCAACATCACTCCCACTTTTGCAGTCGTTGTGGAAGTTGCCACCGAATCTGACGTCCAGGCTACGATCCGATGGGCGAACAATGCCAGTTTGCCATTCCTGGCTGTCACTGGTGGGCATGGCGTGGTGCAGTCGCTGAATGAATTTAGGGATGGTGTGGGGATTTGGATGAGAGGGATGAAGGACGTAAAGGTCTTGGAAGGAGGGGAGACGGCCAGGATCGAGGGTGGAGTGTTGAGTGGTGAGCTTGTGCATGAGCTTTGGGAAGCAGGGAAGATGACGGGTGAGTGCTTTCATGGTGCGAGGTGTTTTATTAATCATGCTAACGGTCAACAACAGTGACAGGTGCTTGCGAGTGCACAGGCGTAGTGGCTCCTATGCTAGGCGGCGGGCATGGATGGCTACAAGGACAGCAAGGGCTTCTCGCGGACAATTTGATTTCTCTACGACTGGTTCTGGCTAATGGCTCTGCTATCACCGTCTCGGAAACCGAACATGAGGATCTTTTCTGGGCTCTTCGAGGCGCCGGTCACAATTTCGGTGTCGTGACGAGCTTTGAATATAAGATTGTTGACCGCACTCCAGAGACAGAGATGTGGAGCTGGGAGCAATTCATCTTCCGACACGATCAAGTGCGAGATGTCTACGGGCTTGCCAATGCAATGCTCGGTGGCAGCGTTAGCGAACAACCAGTCGAGCTCGTGCACTGGTCGTACTTCTTCAAGATTCCGGAAATGGACCCAGAGAACGTAAGTAAAGTGTGTTCACTGACAGAATAGCCATCAGCCGCTGACAACGTGACCAGCCTATCATTCTCTTCTTCGTGATGTACCAGTCACCATCCGGTGTCCCCAGCGAGCACACAAAGCCCTTCCTCGCGCTATCCCCTCTTGTCCACACCACAGGAATTTCTTCACTCCCAGACTTTGCGGCTGTAAGCATGCTATCCATGGATGGTCCATATTGCGTGCACGGTACCAGCAGCATGCGCTTCCCCGTCTCGACTGTCAACTACACACTCTCAGCGATGGAGGACGCGATGAGCGCTCTCGCACAAGTCGAGCCAGAGTTGAGCGGCAGTGGCATGATCTTCGAAGCTTACAGTCTTCACGCCGTGCAGAAGGTTCCGGCTGCATCGACTGCCTTTCCCGATCGTGAGAATGGGTTATTGATTGCAGCCGTCATGCTATGGAACGCGTCTGCTCTCACATCAACCGAGGCAGTGTCGATTGAAGAGCGGGCACTTCACCATGGGAGAAAGATGAGAGACGCAGTTGTGCAGGGCAATGGAGGGAAGCTGCACGCGTACGTCAATTACGCGAATGGAGACGAAGGGTTGGAGGCTATGTATGGGTATGATCGCTGGAGGCTGGACAGGCTGAGGGCGCTCAAGGGCGAGTATGATCCATTGGGGAGATTCAGCTGGTATGCACCTGTCGAGTGATCGAGGTGTGGACCTTGTCACTTAGAGGGTCTTCAGGGATCCGAACACATCAAAACTCCCGCACGTAGTATCACTATAGTGAAGTCTAGATTAATCATCTGTGTTAGAGGCTCGGCTGGCTTACGCCTGCGGCGCTGTCGCACACGCGTCCTGGTCCATGGCGATAACGTGAGCCATGCAGATGTCTACTACTGAGGGTGCTTATGTTATTCTGGCAAATAAGACAAGGGCGATTGGTAAGGCGAGGTAGCGACTCGCTTTCGCTAGCGCTGATGGGCGCAGAGCTATGAACACCCGGCCGTAGTCTAGAGCGATGGATCTGCCCAGCGCTTAGCGAAGAGTAGCTGAATGTGTGTAGGTTTCACATCGCCCACGAGGACACTACTACTTCCTTCAATGTGGCTATGGGTAAAACTGGAGAGTGCAGTTGCAGGCGAATGATTTAGTCAATTTCCCAGGAATCGCCCCTATGTCCATGCCAGTGGCTTTGATTCTTTGTTAGCTCCGCATAATGACGATGGAGTTCGCTTCTGCTGTCCCACAGCGGATGTGTTTGCGAGGGTGGCGGGCGCTCATTCCATATGTTTGTTCTTTGGCTAGAGGCGTTTTGCGTGAGAAGAGGCTGCAAATATACGGAAAGGTCTAGGTTGCTTCGGCCGTAACATGAAACCCTTAAGGCCTCCACATTGCCAACGTTCATCCGACGGCGCTGCTACCAAGGTACTACCTTGCGATCCTCCCGGTAAGCACTTATGGCCGGGCTGCCTACAGCCATAGAGGCAGTTGTGATGTCTGCTATAAAGTTCATACTGCCACTACCTTCGGCTACTGCAACCCAAGCTTCTTAGACTAAACAAGTCTCCAAATCAATCAAAAGCATCGGAACACTGAGCTACTACACGTCCCCATACCTACAACTACTGTCCATTACCATTCTATTCTGAGTGAAGTACGCCCAGAGCCGAAGATATGGCTTTCAAACCCCTCGTTGCTCCAGCAGGGCCAGAGCGCCCAAAGACCAATTACAGAGGACCTGGGTCAATACACAATGTAAGAATATCAGCGAGGCACAGGTTTTTCCAACAGCCCATGAACTGACACGTCTTTAGATGTTCCGTGAACAGCTGACTATCACCACATGGCTTGCTCTCGGGGCCGTTGCCCAATCTCTTGCTTACGTCCTCGTGGGCCGCATCGCTCTTCTGCCCGCTCTGGCGTACATCATCGTCACCGCAGCCAACACCTCCGCAATCGCTGCTGGTTGGAAACACAACCCTATGATGGACGATCTGATCATGCAAAAGATCTCCACCGCCTTTCCAGATGGCGAAGGCAACTACGGCGATAAGCCCGCAGACACTAGCCTCGCAGTGCTCATCATCGGCTTCCGCAACAACCACCCTCTGAGCATCTTCGCTCCAGGCGTCAAACAAATCGGCGATTACTTCGCGCAGATGATCAAAGACCTCGAAGCCCACGACGAAGAATTTGGTCTCATGGGCATCACGTCTTGGGTCAACACTGCCGATCGTAAGACGCAGAATGAATCCATGAACATATGTTACTTCAAGAACGTGGAGGGCATCCACGCGTTCGCCCACTCAGACTACCACATGAAGGCGTGGAAGTGGTGGAACGTGTACTTCAAGCAGTGGTCGCACATGAGCATCTACCACGAGATCTACTCCGTACCCAAAGGCCACTGGGAGTCGATCTACGTCAACAGCCACATCAATGGCCTTCCAAGCACGAGGGTCAAGGGCGATGATGGCCTTTGGCGCAGCCCGATCGTGAGCGCTAGCACTGGACTTCTGAAGACCAGCGCCGGGCGTATGTCTAGGAGCAAAGCCGAGGATCACGATAACCTTGGCTTCATCGACCCTTACGCAACGGCGGAGAAGTCAGGATTGTGATGGAGGTTGTAATTTCCCATTCCTTGGTTCCCAGTGGGCACAGATGCGAGATTCGCGAGATTGGAATTAGAGTCCTCATCAGCACGACGAGTGTGTTAAACAAAGCATTGAATTGTGTAGCTCAAAGTACGAAATTCATCGTTCGCTGTTCGCAGAGGGTATCTTCCAGTGTCAATGCGCCATAGAACGCCATATCCCAGGGTAATCAATCGTCCGCTCCTTGTTGCGACAAGAGTAAGGCCAGGTTCAGCATACTTGTGCTAGCCATGCTCAGAGCTCGCGGCCGTTCTCTAGTCAGTCTGACCACGGTATTGTCCGGAACCGAAACCCTATGCTAGTGTTAGTAGATGGTCATATCGCATAGGTGCATTAACTTACGTAGATGGTGCGGCCCTGGCGATTCAGAGCCCAGACGACATCGGTGGTGCAGACGGTTTTGCGGCGGGACATTTCGACAATGGCGCAGGTGTCCTGCCCAAGGTAACGGCAGGAGTCAGCAAATGTCTCATAAGTCGTCGATGGTATCATGTTTTACACTCACGAATAGCAGCTTCCGGAGGAAGCGTAGGAGTTCAGCGCGGATCCCTTCGTAGATGCCAGCAGAGATGCGCTTGACACCACCGCGACGCGCGAGGCGGTGGATGGCAGGCTTGGTGATGCCCTGGATGTTGTCCCTCAGGATCTTTCTGTGAATGTGTCAGCATGTTGTTTCTCATTGAGTTTCTAGGAGAATATCCTACCTGTGCCGCTTCGCGCCGCCGACCTTACCCAGGCCGAGACCTTTTCCAGCAACGCCCCGCCCACCGATTCCTCCGATCGATGTCTTCCCGCCCGTAGTCTTCGCACCTCCGGAACGTCCAGGTGCCATGGTGGGTACGTGCTGCGGTTTGCAATGTTTGGTGTTGATATGTTGTGTTGTGTCGGATGTTGGCTGGAGAGGCTCGACTAAAAGCGAGCTGAAGAGCGGGGCACATTTGATGGCATCAACCAGCAGATCAACGCAACTATGGCAACCGTCAATTCACTTGCGCAAGTGAAAGGCGCGATGGAGGGGTTGACTGGAATTCTCACTCTTTATGCGAGTCTCCGACCATAGCCATTCGTATCAGACTGTTCGACTTCCACATCGGATACCATCATCACTTGTCTTATCAAGAACGTAGAGCCTACAGCCTATCTGACGAAGATTCTAGTTGCGATACTCATCAGCTAAGTTGCTTTGAGTGTCGAACACTTTATAGCGGAGTGAGGCAAGCTGGCACGTGTGAGGGAGCATATCGCAGCTGAGTATATCAGGATCGTAAGATCTAAAACGAGGGAGCAAAAGTGAAGCGAGATCGCATGTGTCAATGAAAGAGTAGACCCATTACTTTCGTGCCTCTGCATTATCTGCAGAACCGCAGACCCAACCATCGTCTACGGGACCGCTCACGTACCCCTCACCCTACGCATGAATCATGTCTCATGTTCTCATTCACCATTCAACCTAGTACCCACCGCCGTAGCCACCCTGGCCGTACTGGTAACCACTGTTGTACCCTTGCTGTCCGTAACCTCCTTGACCATAGCCGTGCGGTGGTTGCTGCTGCTGCTGAGGATAGCCGTAAGATCCATCGTAAGCCTGCTGTGGTGGCTGAGCATGAGGCACTTCATAGCCTTGTTGATGAGCTGTAGGGTACGCATCGTGATCGCCTGGCTGAAAGCTTGCTGGCGGCTGCGCGCCGTAGCCAGGTTGCTGGTATCCTCCATAACCTTGAGCTGGGGAGCCTGTGGTCTGCGGTGGAGTGCCGTGATAGCCTTGAGCGCCGCCTGCACTGTTCTCATCAACGCCACGCGAGCCGAACATACCACCACCACTCGATCCGCCGCCAGAGAAGGACGACAAGATGCTGGAGAGACCGCCACCGGAGCCGCCGTGTTGATTGCCAGAGCCAGTGAACGATGAGAGCATACCGCCAATGCCTCCGCTCGAGCCACCTTGGTTTCCGCTACCACCAGAAAGTGATGAGAGCATGCCACCAAGTCCACCACTCGAGCCATGACCTCCATGCGTGTGGCCACCGCAACCTCCATTGTTGGCGTTCGGGAAACCAGTCATATCCTGCACCTTGTGGTTCTTTCCAGCCTTGACGCTCTCGGAGCTTAGAAGGTCATTCAGTCTGTGACTTGGGTCACGCTGATGGTGCACCCAGTTCTCGATGCATGCAAACATGTTCCTGTGGAGCTCCAGGTTGTTGTCTCTAATAGCAGGGTGGTGGAACACACTGCATACGTCGTTCATGATCTCGTGTTCGGGCACGTCCGGGTGGTCCCAGGCATAGATGACGCGTGGTGCGACGTACTGCAAGATCACAGAAGCGAGCTCGCCGGCAGGCTGGTTGAGGATATTCGAGAAATGATCTTTGCTTAGCATTGAATGGGTTGGATCGTTGCTTGACGGGTCGGTCCAGACAAGATATTGCTGCTTCGCGCTCGCATCAACGACCGTGCTGCTGCCGGTCTTGAGCCCGTTGGAGGCGGCTGCGATGATCGGCTTGATGTAAGGCGCAAGAAGTCCCATGACGAAGAGCGTGACCCTTTCGCTGATGGTCTCGATCATTTTCTCCAAGCCCGGGATCTTGCTGACAATGCCAGAGATTGTGCGCACAACTCTGTCACGGAACTCGAGGAGCGGATAGATCTTAGCAATTGCAGCTTGGGGATCAATGTTCGTACCAGGAACGTTGGGTCCAGGTGGACCTCCTTCCGAACCTGGAGGAGCGTCAAATGTAGGCCCGGCGCGAGAAGAACTGTAGCCACCGCCATATCCGCCACTCGCGTTACGAGCAGCTTCGGCGTCTGACTCAGCTTTCAGGTTCTGAGCCTCCTGAATCAAACCTCCAGTGCCAGGAATCTTCCCCAAGAGACCGATCAGGTCTGAGCCACTCGCTGCCGAATTACCGCTACCAAAGGCGCGGCTGCCTGGTGCAGCATCGCCGCCTTGTGCTTGCGAAAGCGCAGCATCCATCTCCTCGACTTCAGTCTGGGTGATATGATCGTTGGCTTCTCCAAGGACGGAGTGGAGGAAGTCGACACCTCCGAATGTACCTGTGACAAGAGGGTACACATGTTTGCCTCTGAGGTTGATACCAGCATTGGCACCAACATGCGGGAATACATTATGGTAGCCCATCTCTCGAAGCGCCAATTCGACGTAGTTCGTGTGTGCTCCGAAATCTTCAACACAGTGCAATCCCTGACCCAAGCACCTCAAAGCTTCGCACAAGTCCTCTTCGCGACCTTTGTTAGCACCGTGAGTGTACATGCGACCGAAATGAATGCTGCGAGCAAAGCTGTACTTGATGTAGCCAGAGGATGTCGCCCAGCCACCACGCTCGTTGGCGATGTAGTTCTTCATGCCGGTCTCAGGGTCAATCGCGAGTTCGTCAGGGTGGACTGGGCCACGAAGGCGCTCGTCGTATTTCTTTGCATCCTCGTTGTCGGCGTAGTCTTTCGGATTGTCGATGTGCTCCTCAGGTCGGTATGTGCCAAGACGTTCGGCAGTCACTTCGAACTCAGCAGTGGCGTAGCCAAATGACATGAAAGCGAGGACCCATACGAGGACTCGGATCGTATCAGCTTGTACACCCTTCAAAGTTCTGTACACAGCGAAGAAGTCAGTCAGCAGGGTGTCGCGGGCATTATCTATGTCTGATTAAATCGAACTCACCCAACATCCTGCAAATCCAAGTCAGCAAAGTGTCTCCCGTGTGGGTTTCGAGATGTTTCCTTTGATCACGTACCACCGCCTGTGAGTAGTCACGAAGCCAGTTGCCAAAGTAGACACGCTTGATCATCATGCTGGTCCACTTGTGGCCTTTCAAGAAGGCCACCTTCTCGAGCATGTCCTCGATATCGCCATGGCGCCAATTGTGACCTTCGATCTTTGAGATGGAGGCGATGTTACCAGCGCCAAAGGCGTGAGAGGGAGTAACTAAGCATAGCAGGACAATGCAGCCTAGCAAGACGAGCAGTCTCGTGTTTGCCATGATTGCGGGTTGGTTGGAAGAAAGAGATGATGATTGTGGACAAGGCCAGGACGCAGCCCTATGAGGCACAAGTAGTCGTGGGCGGGTAGTGGGCTGTGTTGCACCGCAGCAGCGTAGCTAGGCGCGAAGTGGGCTCTGCATGAGATGCTCAGCTGAATGTGGGCTGCGTGACGTAAAGCGAAGGAAGAAACGTCTGGTGCCGACGTTTTCGACTCGTGCTGTTTGCTGCAGCCTCTAGCAACATGAAACTATCGTGATTCCTCCTTGCATACACTATCTGTGCGTGTACCTGAACAACGCATGAAGATAGCTTGTGCTACAATATACCACAGTCGTGGACCAAATCGCGACCAGTCCTCGGCGGCTTGCATTACAAGCGAGGACTGAATTCGGATTTCTGGGAAAAGGCAAGAGGACAACGCATGCTAGATAATTGTATGTACTCGACGATTCCGATTGAACAGGCTATGTGCCATTTCCATAGTGAGAAGTTATTGTGGTGTTTCTACGAGCTAAAGGTAATGCTTCATTTCAACGATGAACAAGTAAAATCGCACATGATTGGTTTGACTCCCTAGTATACACGTGCTACTGATCATCAACTATATTCTAGTCTTTCAAAAGAGTTCTTCCTGCGGTGCCAGCAACTGAATGCAACATTGGGTGCAGCTACGTTTCTTTCTTTCGCGTGGGCAAGCGCCGATATCGCCGACCAACGAGACCCCTCCAAAGAAATCCAGTCACCCGCCAAAGCGTCAGAGGGAATACTACTCAACGCTCGGTCAATGCGATACAATTGAACACACCATTGCACTTTACCACAGCCAAAATGGTCTCACACTCTGCCTCACAGCGCTACCTGAGCACACGCGGTGGCTCCTACGACGTACGTTGCTCGAATCTGCCTCCGCCGCATAGCGTGGCTTACTACATTACGCAAACATCAACACAGGCTTGCTTGCATTGGAGCTTACGCTGAGAAGATATAACCAGTTTTCCTTCGAAAATGTCGTCCTGAAGGGCCTCGCTGCCGACGGTGGCCTCTTCATCCCCGAAGAAGTTCCCTCTCTCCCATCCGACTGGCAATCCAAATGGCGGGACCTTTCCTTCCAGGATCTCGCATTCGAGATCTTCTCCCTCTACATCTCGCGCGATGAGATCCCCGAAGCCGATTTGAAGGAGATCGTCAGAAAGAGCTATGCTACCTTCCGTGCCGATAACATTGTTCCCATCACAACCCTCGACCAGGAAAAGAACCTCCACTTGCTGGAGCTGTTCCATGGCCCGACCTTCGCATTCAAGGATGTTGCTCTGCAATTCTTGGGCAACCTGTTCGAGTACTTCCTCGTTCGCAGGAACCAGGGCAAGGATGAGTCCAGCAAAGAGAGGGAACACTTGACCGTTGTTGGCGCGACTAGCGGTGACACCGGCTCTGCTGCTATCTATGGTCTTAGAGGCAAGAAGGACGTCAGCGTGTTCATCATGCACCCCAAGGGCAAGGTCAGCCCCATTCAAGAGGCTCAGATGACCACGGTGCTGGACGCCAATGTTCACAACATCGCCGTGGAGGGCACCTTTGACGACTGTCAGGTACGTGGGACTCCAGTCTCAGATATGGAGATTATACTGACTTGCGCAGGACATCGTCAAGGCACTCTTCGCCGACCCCGAGATCAACAGCACTCACCGCCTCGCCGCTGTCAACAGCATCAACTGGGCACGTATCCTTGCTCAGATCACATACTACTTCCACTCCTACTTCTCCATCGCACGCCAGACTGGTTCATCGGACCCGAAGGTCCGCTTTGTGGTCCCTACCGGTAACTTCGGCGATATTCTTGCCGGCTACTTCGCTACACGCATGGGCTTGCCCGCGGACAAGCTCGTCATTGCGACAAACGAGAACGACATTCTCCACCGCTTCTGGAGGACTGGACATTACGAGAAGCACGCCGTCCACGGCCGCGAGGCTGAGGGCGGTTTCGAGGAGGATGGCGCCAAGGCTCACGCTGAGGGTGTCAAGGAGACTCTTGCCCCTGCAATGGACATTCTGGTGTCTTCAAACTTCGAGCGTCTGCTCTGGTACCTCGCCTACCAAACAAACAAGACCGAAGAGATCAACCGTCGTCGCATGGAGGCTGGCGAGCAGGTCAAGACATGGCTTACACAGCTCAAGAACGACAATGGCTTTGGTGTTGACCCTGAGATTCTTGCGGCCGCCAAGGAAACATTCTCCTCTGAGCGTGTTAGCGACAAGCAGACCATCGAGACGATCAAGGAGGTCTACGGTTGGAACCTGCCTGCACAGAAGCAGGCCAACGGCACTGCGAATGGCCACAAGGCCACCACTGGTACCGAGCACGATGGCCACTACATCCTCGACCCTCACTCTGCCATCGGTATCGCAGCTTCATTGCGCTCGATCGCCGACGCCGGCAAGGGCGCGCACCATATCTCCCTTGCCACAGCACACCCTGCCAAGTTCTCACATGCCGTCGAGCTGGCTCTCAAGGATCAGCCCGGTTTCTCGTTCGAGACAGTGCTTCCGGAGCAATTCCAGGGTCTGGAGCAGAAGGAGAAGCGCGTTCTGGGTGCCAAGGCAAGCTGGCAGGGCGTGAGAGAGATCGTGGTGAAAAGAGTCGAAGAAGAGAGGACTGCCTAAAGAAAAACTATCTTGGGTTAAGGACTTTCGATATTTTAATATTTGATGCGTGGTGATGTGAAAAAGGATAAGCATGATCGGTAAAAGGTAGCACGTATAGAAAAACAGGACTTTGCATGGTAGTGGCACCTTGATCATGTTTTCATTATAGGCTTTCACATATACACGAGATACGCTTCCAACAAGAATATGATCAAATGGTCGAGGACCGCGAGAGGACTATTAGCAATCTCAAAAAGAAGCCTAGTAAGTTATATTTTTTTAACGCTATAGCTATTTCCTTACTGTATTCTGACTTAAATGGTATCAGATGGGTTCGTCGCAACCTTGGCAGAAGACGGCGTTTACCTGGTTGGCAACTTGAAGTAAATGAAACGAGAAGCTGTTGCCGGCTACCTAAACTGCCACAATGTTATGGAATTGAAGGAGCGTTTCATCGACCGAAAGGATGTGCACAGTATCCTTGCTGAGCTGCTCAAAGAAGAAGTAAGTCACTTTCTGCTCGTTTGTTATATACGTGCTTTTCATTTTTGGAAAACGGTTATTTCACTAAAGCTTGCTTTTCATTTTTAGAAAACAGCTTCGTCCGCGAGTCTTACTTTTCATTTTTAGAGAATAGTCTCGTTAGCGAGGTTTTTTTTTTTTTTTTTTTTCATTTTTGGAACAGTTATAACCTATCCAGCGAGGCTCAGTCACACTTGTCTCAAGCTAATACATATACAAGTAGCTATCCGCTTCTTAAGACATACTTGCTCTTCACACCTCGTTAAGACATACTCGCTCTTCAGAATTCTTTAAGATATGCTTGCTCTTCACGCTTCTTTGAAACAGAACTAGCATCGAAGATCCTCGAAGATCTTTATCAATTGGATGAAGAAGTAAGTGCATACTCATCCCTCTCCTCCTAGCCGGGAATATGTCCTATTCTCAAAGCTCTTTTTTTATAGTCCCAGGTGGAATTGTTTTCTATTCTCAAAGCTCTTTTTTCTTATAATCCCAGGTGGGATTTTTTCTGTTCTCAGAGCTTTTTTTATTTGAGAATGTCCCAGGTGGGATTGTTTTCTATTCTCAAAGCTCTTTTTTTTAATAATCCCAGGTGGGATTTTTTCTGTTCTCAGAGCTTTTTTTATTTGAGAATGTCCCAGGTGGGATTGTTTTCTATTTTCAAAGCTCTTTTTTTTTATAATCCCAGGTGGGAATTTTTCTGTTCTCAGAGCTTTTTTTATTTGAGAATGTCCCAGGTGGGATCGTTTTCTTGAAGTTTTTTTAACCTTGAGCCCACCCCCCAAAACCAGCCCTTTCATTTTTCCTCCACACCCACATGACCGCACGAGTTTCTCCTGGATCCTGAGACTGTACGTACCTGTACATAGTAGTAGTAGTAGTAGTGTCTCGGAAGTGGTCTACCCGCAGCGCTTTGCCCGAAAGAGATCTGCGGGAACGTGCAGGGCCTTAACGATATTTTTCTCTTTGTGTACCTTAATCTAGGCGAAGTTATCTTCACCTTAATATGCAATATTTGGGCCTTGCATGATACCTTCAGACGATTTTCTTCTCTAGTTGGACATGCACAAGCAGAGCTCCAAATGTCTCTGGACCCCTGGCGCTGCGCAAGTGCGCAGTTCCTTGTCAGTGAAAAGTGGTCGGTTTACAGAGACTATATCAACAATTAGGGTGGCGGAATCTCAACCAATCGTGAACCCACACGGCCAAAGAATCGCACACCTGTGACGCAGTGGCTTAGCGTGTCGTTCTTATACTCAGTGCCAATCAAACGGCAACGAGACATGCGAAAGTCGAGGGTTCGAATCCCTCCAGGTATGTCGCAATTTGAATTCGCCTCTCATGGTAGATTCATTCTCTGACATCCTCACTAGGTGTAATTGATACTTTCCAACCTTTTTTTGTTCCGTTTTTCTCGCTTCTGTTTGAACTATTATTGTTGTTGTCTTCACATTTGTGCTTCGCCATTACCTTGAATACGTGAGGGAACGGTGCTACTTTGCCTGTGATCAGCTCGACTTCCCAAAATCGTGCCCATGCAATCAACAGCGATTCGTTGTCTGAATAGGTTTGGATTCAGACGGTGCCACTACATGACAGTAGACTAGTCCGTTCACAATGATTTTATCGCACTCTCACTTTATCCGGAGGTCAGCTTCGCCACGTTTTCCAGCAACCCGGCCGCCAGTATCAGTGTATCATGCAATCTGCAATACTCACGAAATAATGCTTATTCAAAGAACTATCTGCTTACGCGAACCAGCACTGAAATTCGGGACAATAAATACCAAGGAGATCGAAGACGCAACCGAGGCCGCCACATGACGACGTTCCAGGCCAAAAATTTAACACCAAGAAGAGGCCAAGTGATGGCGTTGCTTGCTCACACGACATGTTCGAAGATCGGATCGATCATGCTCGATTGCGGTACCGTCGACAGGATTGACTCTAGAGTTACGGGTGTGTCGGCATTGGTGTGCAATAGTATGCCCTTGATCAAAATTGTCTATGGACAGTATGTTTTGCGGTATGAAGGTGATGGAGTTTCGATCCACGCCTACCCACGTCTTTGACTGATGCATCTCATCGTTGACCCTTGCGAAAGGTGCGATATCAGCTCGCAATTGCATGAGGAACGCAGGGTTCACTGATGCCACGAACGATAGCATAAAGAAATAAAAATGCCCCGTGACCAATAGTAAAGGCGCGAAAGGCTGTGGTTCAACGGAAACACATTCTTAGAGAAAGAATGGACCCCGCATGCAGCGAAGTGTGCACAGAGGTAGGAGGTAGTGTGGAGGCTGTGAACATCAGGTGCAGATAAGTGGACCTCAACAGGTGACAACGGAGAAAGATGGAGACTTGTGTGTTGACCGTTAGGAGGTACCACCTAGGTGTCGGGAGTAACAGTATCGAACGGCGAAATGAATCTACCGGTCTCGGTTGAATGTCGCCGCACGATGCGTGTAGCGAGGCCAAGAAAGGTGGTCTTGAATCGACCAAGGAGGGCACATAGCCGCTTGAGAGAGTGAAGGAGTAGAAGGTGACAAGCCAAGCGTGATCTCTCCTAGTAATATCGGATCTTTGGGGTCTTGTCGCAAAGGTGAGGACGCTCGGCTTTCTTGGTGGTAACACATTCGAACTCCACTTGTGGAGTATCGGAGTGCCTTGGCTGGCCCCGGGTGCGGGAGTCGGGTGCCCATGGGCAGCTGCGAGTCTGATCACATGTCGGATATAGCACTCCAGTTGGCAAATGCCTCAGCCTCGACGCCTTATCGTGGCTCCTACATATCCTTGCGAAATGGCGAAGGTGTACTCGTGAACAGGGTAGGTTGCAATGCCAAGGTCGAGGCGGAGCGCTTTCCGTCACCAGTTCCAATGTATCTCTGGAGAACTTCACGCGCCGACCTCGAGGGCATTTGGACCATGTTGCAACGAGAAACTCCACAAAAGCATATGCTTCCAGAGATTACCATGTCTCCATGTTCACCATCCCGTTCACAATTCTTGCAGAGGTCCGTTGTGGGTCTCGGTCTTTGCACAACACGTTAAAGCACGTGGCAAAGAGCGCTCTCTCTTGCACGCCAAACCCGGGTCTCTCATCCGAGAACTGATACTCCTCCACCAGACCCTCTATCATTCGACACTGTGTTGCAAACTGAAGCAACCGCGGACACTTGCGCATATGTTCAGTGCTGAGTCCTAAGAGACCAACTTGGCGGCGTCTAGCGAACTCGTCATGCGCGGCTCTGCGAGAATGTCTGCCTTGGCGCCTAGATACCTTAGGATGCGTAAACACTCAGCGTTGTACTTGGCTTGCTGTGCCTACGTACAGATCTAAGTTCCGCTCAACTGTTGGAGTTGGCCCACGTCAGAATACTGGAGACGACAATGTTTCTGGGTTACCGCATGCGGCCTCTCCGAGATAATAGCGTGCACTCCCTCAAACATGATCTTGGCGAGGCCGTTAGTTTCAGTGCTCCAGTTCCCTATATCAACTGGGGATCCCGCAACCCCAGAGAAATGGATGTCATTCTGCCTCACCCATCAAGATGTCAGCTCATCCGGAACCCAAAAAGGTTGCGCCTAAGGGCGACGACCCGAACCAGCAGTCTATGATTGAGAAGCATGAAAACGAAGATTCCGGGGCATCTTCCCCTGCTCAGGCATCTCTCAATTATGTTCCAGAGAAGGATGGACCACCCACTACATTCTGGGGCAAGGTTGGACACTGGATGGGCAACCTGCCTGAATGGAATGTTGGAGGAAAGAAGCTCTCTGGAAAGAAGCTCAACTTCTACATTGCGTTCATCGCCTCCAACGGTTTCCTCATGTTTGGTTACGATCAAGGTGTTCTGAGTGCCTTGATCACCCTTCAGAGCTGGCAAACGGTGTTTCCCCTCATGACACCCAGGGAGCTTCCAAACGATCTTTGTTGGATTGACGGTGATCGCAACAACCCCGACCCCAACCAGTGCACTGGCGACGCCAACCTACAAGCTTTTGCCATTGCTATCTATCAAATTGGATGCTTCCTTGGTGCCGTGGTTATCCTCTTCTATGGCGAGAAGTGGGGTCGCAAACCTTCGACTTTCTGGGGCTCTCTCATTATGATCATTGGTAAGCCAATTGCATCCAGGTCAAATTGTTCGCCACTAACAATCTACCAGGAACCATCATTCAAGCTGCTGCTAACGGCTACGCAATGATCTGCGTTGGCAGAATAGTTGGTGGCGTAGGCAACGGAATGGTATGTCATTATCACTCACATGATGATGTAGCGCACAGCTGACAACTATCTTCAGGTCACTTCCACAATTCCTACCTGGCAGGCCGAGTGCGCTCGACCAGAGAGACGTGGTCGGGTCATCATCTTGGCTGGCGCTATCATTTCTGGTGGTGTCATGATTGTGAGTCTCATATCCATCTCCGGCAGAACGAAGCATTGATAGTGTCCTATAAAACTGCATGATCGAGTCTAACTAATTCTTCTCTAGGCTTACTGGGTCGATTATGGACTTTACTTTGCCACAGGTAGCGTCCAGTGGCGCTTCCCCGTTGCTTTCCAGTCGTTCTTCACGATCATCGTCATGATCGGACTGCTTTTCCTCCCAGACTCTCCACGCTGGCTTGCCTCCAAAGGCCGTACAGAGGAAGCTCACGACGTTGTTGCTCGCCTGCTAGGCCATGAGCTTGATCATCCAGACGTCATGGCTGAATTGAGCGGCATCCAGGAGTCCATCTACATCCAGAACCGAGGAGGCGGATTTAAGTACCGCGAATTGTTTACCAACGGTCCCTCCCAGAACTTCAGGAGAACCTTCCTCGGTGCCCTTTCCCAGTTCTGTCAGCAGTTCTGTGGAATTAACCTCGTTACATATTACGCCACTTACATCTTCGAAAATTCGCTTGGCTTCGACCCTAACCTATCACGCCTCATTTCTGCGTGCAACGGAACAGAATACTTCCTGGCTTCGCTCCTCGCTATTCCAGCAATCGACCGTTTTGGTCGTCGCGCGCTCATGTTCTTTGGCGCTATCGGCATGTCGGCAGCCATGGCCATTCTCGCCGGCATGGTGTCTACAGGCACATTAGACGAAGAGACCGGTGCGCCTGTGCTTGAAGACAGCTACGGCATCACTGCTGTCGTCATGCTGTTCGTCTTCAACAGTTTCTTCGGTATCGGGTACGTGCACAACATCCAACCAAACATAAGGTCTGATACACTTTGCTAACTTCACACCTCAATTCCAGGTGGCTTGGAATGACTTGGTTGTTGCCAGCTGAGCTCACGAACCTGCGTACTCGTATCCACGCGAACGCCGTCTCTACTATCTTCAACTGGCTGAGTAACTTCGTCATCGTCATGATCACGCCGCCAGCCTTCACCAACCTGCAATGTAAGCGGAAGCGATATCTCAACAATCAGGTCAATGACTGACTTTACTTAACAGGGAGGACATACATCATCTTTGCAGTTTTGAACGCTGCCTTGGTCCCCACCGTCTACTTCCTTTTCCCCGAGCCAAAGGGCAGAAGTCTGGAAGAGATGGATGTTATCTTCGCCAGTGCATGGGCAGATGGTGTCAGCCCCGTCAAGCGTGCAAAGACCATGCCCAAACTTACCGGTACTGAGGTCGAGACTGAGCTTGCAAAATACTTCGGCGAAGAGGAGGCTCAGATGAGAAGGAGGAGTTCTGTCGCTCAGCAGTAAGCCTTGGACAGAAAATGATTCGAAGGGCGCGAGCCAGATTTGTGGACGCCCTTGAGTGGGTAGTTCGCAAGGGCGGCAGCATTTTTCAAATATACCCACAGATGGATAGAACGATAAATACCATAAACTAGACCATAAACCACAGCATTCATCGCGATGATCGTTGCTATTACACTTCGACATCGTGCTTAACAACAGTCCATGCGATGAAGAGGATGTAGCAGCATGAAATTGCTCTATCTTCCAATCCAAGGAAACCTCTGGGCTGGTATGCACGACAGTAGTCGGCCCTCCAACACTTCCGAACACCGTAACTTGTTATGAGCAAATAAGGAGCACGAGAATAATTCGCTTGATGTAGAAGTCAAGCACATAATACATATCATCAATAAAGCAAGGTGGATAACAATAGATACTGGATGTGCAAACCGGACCATATCTTACAATTTTTCTATGTCCTATGCAGAAACTGCAACGCTCGAAGGGGGTATGGTCGATCTTAAGCAATCAAAGCACAACAACCACCACACGACGGGCAACCCATCAAGACACAAAGCTCCAAACCCCTGGCTTCCAAAATGATATCCGCTCTGCTGTCCACGAACGTGTCCAAGCGTCGTACGCATCGAAAGCAAATTAACCTCGTTCTTCAAAAATCAAAAACAGTGAATAACACAAATCGCACCAACACTTTCAACGCTCGCGTCCGTATATCATATATTCTTTCGTCAGTACTCTTCAAAGAAAGGACTCTGCACCTGCGAACTTGTTTTGCCACATGCCGAGCAGAACACATCTCAATCCTCACCTAGAAGCAATTGAGAGCACCCTTCTTCTTTTTCTTGCCTGCGTTCAGCTCCCGCATTCTCTCCTCCAGAGCCTGGCGGGCGCGTTCGGCGCGGACACGCATCTCACGCTCCTCCTCTACAGCCTGGAGACTTGCGCGGGAGTTACTGCTTTCCTTGCGCATGCTCACGAGCTCGTCCTCGAGACTCTGGCACTTGCGCTTCCAGCCGTCCATGTCAGTCTTGGTGCGATTGGCGGAGGTCTCGAGATCCACGAGCGCTTCTTCCAAAGTAGCCGTCAGCTGCTTCTCGGCGAAGAGGTGCTTCTCGATCGTGCGGATGCGTGCTTCTTGGTCTTCAATCATTTGTGTCATGCCAACGCTTGCACCGGCACCATCTTTAGACGTATGGCGGGATGCTGGGGGAGAGGCGCCGCTTGGAATAGGTGAAGTAGCGCGATCGGAACCTGGAAGTGCCGGGAGGGGAATGGAAGGCGGCGGGGTTGGGAGGGCAGTCGTTGGAGGACCGGACTTGCGGGCTGCAGATTGCTGCGACGCAGAGCGACCCAATGCAATCGCAGCTGCTTCAGGCGAGAGGGATTCCCGGTTGTTGTAGCCAATCGAGCCTCGGTCAGACGTCACGGATTGTCGTGAGTACTGGGCGATTTGTTGCTGTTTGTATATATTAGCATCACATCGTAATGACACGGGACCTGAATTGATTCTTACCTCCAACGCAGAATTCCTCATCCTCAACTCCTCGAGCTCCCTCTCGGTCTCTTGTCTCGCCTGCACGCTCGCAGTCTCCATCCTGCTCAAACGATTGGTAGCTGCTTGATGAGAGTCGAAGTTGCTGTTGAGCTGCTCTTCAAGCTCCTCCACCAGCCTTGAACTCTTCTTCTCCCTCGTCGTCACCATATCAAGCTTCTTCTGAGCTTCTTCGAACTGATCCTTGGCAGCATCGTACTTGCCCTGTAGATCTGCGGCCTTCAATTGGGAGGCCTGCAGATCTTCCTGAACAACCTTCAAGTCGTTAGTCGCTTTAGTGTGGCGGGTATGCAGCTCTTTGCCTTCGTCGACAAGTCCTTCGATCTGGGACTTCAAAGTAGTCGAATCTGTTGGTGCGCCCAGCGCAGCCGCGGCAGCGGCGAGTAGCGCCGTGTGTTCAGTCTGAAGCTTCGTGAGTTCAGCTTGCATGATGCTACTTGAGCTACTGTGCTTGTTTTCGGAAGCAATGTCGCGCTCCTTCGCCTGCTGCTCGGCAGCCGCCATGGCTGCCTTGAGATCATCGATCTCCTTGGAGTGTGTTGCTTGCAGGCTCTCCAGACTATCTTGATGGATAGTGATCGTACTTTGATGAACTTGCAATTGGCCCTCAAGGTTGGCAACAAGGTCTCTGACAGTCTTCAACTCTTTCTCTGTAAGCTCCTTTGATTGAGAATCTTCGTCGACCTGAGCCAAAATTTTAGAATATGACTGCTCCAGCTGCTCGAGTTTTGATACTTGGTTGTCGGCCAACTCCCTGTAGTCATCAATTTCTCTCTGCAGTGCGTCAACAACTTCCTTGTGCTTTGAACGCTCCTCATCAGACATTTGATGGTCATTACTGATGCCGAGTCCGCGTGGAGCAGCCATGTCGTTTTCGGCTTTGCGAAGAGATTCCTGTAGTCCAGAAATTGTGGCAAGCAAACTAGCTTCTGAGGCCTTCATGCCTTCCATTGCAGTGTTGTGCTTGGTCTCCCAGGCGGCAAGCTCAGCTTGCATGCGTTCAACTTCGACCACTGATTGAGCATTCGCCGACTGTGATGCCCCGGCTTCGGTTTGCGACAGTTCGTTCGCAGGAGTCTGTGGGAAGTCACCAGGCATATTTTCAGCAGTAGGGGTGGGCAGACTCGCAGCGGCTACGCTGCTGTTTTCTCTGTGCTGCTCCAGGCCACTCTTGAGCGAATCGATTTGATCCTGGAACTCGCGTTCCCTAGCACTATGTTGCTCGTGCAAATTACGAATCTGCTGTTCGCTTTCCATGAGCTGATCGCGCATCTGTCCAACAACAGAGAAGTCGACACTGCTGCTGTTGGCTTTGAGACTGGAGCGTTCGCGGGTCAGCCCGGAGATGATGGCTTGCTTGCCCTCCATCTCCTTTTTGATGGTAACGAGCTCTGCTTCTAGAGACTGGACGCGTTCCGAGCGGCTGTGAAGCTCGGTCATGACAAGGTTGAGGTTGAGCTCGAAGTTGTGCCTCGCTACCGAATCACTCTCAAGATTATCAAGAGCAATATTCTTGAGCGAGGCGCAGCTCTTCGCAGCACGATCACCACCCAGTGGATCCTCCGACTTGCGTCGAGAGTTGAATTTGCCATAGCCTGGGCTGGGCAAGGCGGGCGAGGATGGTCTGGCGACAGATGGCGAGGTGGATGTTGGGCGCATTGCTGAGACACGATACAGCTCTTGCTTCAGATCCTCGATGTGCAACAGGGCCGAGTGATGCTCCTCAGCGAGATTCTTGTAATTTTGCGTCAGTTCACGGATCGTAGCATCCTTCTCTGCATTAACGCGCCTTAACGTGCGGACATCGGGCTTCTCAATCTGTGGTGTAGTGGGCGCAACAGCATCGGCCTGGACAGCGATCTCATCCTGCATGCTCAAGTCCTCATCGGCATCAGTCGTTGTGTCGTCGACTTTGCCAGTACTGACTTCCCCACGCGAGGATAACTCCTCCAGCAATGATCGCGAGGATGAAGGCTGCCCGGCTCCTTGTTCCTCTGGTAGTTCCTCCTTCACCCCCGCTTGTGCTAAAAAAGATTCTGGCCTGCTTGCAGACGAGTCCGCCGGCGTCCTCGGTGCCTCCTTGTCGTATTCGAGTTTCGCAAGTGTCTCCAGGGCTGTCTGGTACTTCTGCTGCAAGGTGTCATAGTCTGTGACTACAGACTCGTGCTCGGATCGAAGATCAAAAAGTTCTTGGGTAAGATTTTCCAGCTTGTCAGCCATGTAGTCGTCTTGTGCTGGGCTTCGAGGTGCCAGTAGTGTGGCAGGTGAGCCTACAGCCGCAGGCTGAGACGGCACAGGAGGGAGAGCGGCAGCCTCATCCTGCTGAGATTCTTTCGCTGCAGCGTCGACGGGAGCATCGGTAAAAACGTCGTCGGCCGCTCGACTGTACTCGCTAGACGAGACTGGTCTGGATGACTCGTGATTATCCTGGTGGCCGTTCACGTCTGGCGCTTTGTCTTTGATCGTGGACGCCTCATTTGGTTTGCCGTTGCCTCGCACATTGTCCAGTTCTGAAAGTAGGTTGTCAAGACGGCCAATACTTCTTTGGCGCTCGATGACTTGCTCCAGACGGTCGATGTCACGCTGCATGATTTCTTGGTCTTGCTCGGCTTCTGCCAGGCGTTCCTCGAGGGTCGAAACGTAATCCTCCACGTTGGTGCTGTTTTCGCGAGCTTTTACCAGCTCCTTGCGAAGTTCAGCGATTATAGAGGCGCTTTGCTCTTCGCCTGTTGCGGAACCTTCCATTCTGGCTTCCAAATCATGCAGGTATGACTCGTTGTTCTCTTCACGGTCAGCCGCTTTCTGGATTCGAGCCTGCAACTGTTGCTGGATTTGCTCCATGTAAGCAATGCGAGTTTGCTTTTCGAGTAGCGTGCTTTCTGTGCTGGCGAGTGAGCCACGGGTCGACGAGAGAGAAGTTTCCAGCGTTTGAATGGTCTTCTCATATTCCAATACGACCTGCTCGACTGCTTCGGCGAAACTGTTTGATCGCTTCAGCCTTTCCATAGCACTTTCACCAAGAGCTTCGTTCAGCGTAGGAGTGTCCGCGTTCTCATCGTCTCGAGCCTTCGAGATTTCGGAGATGAGCTTGGCATGGCGTCGGCTGAGTGCTGTGTAGTTCTCTTGCATATCCATGAGCTGGTTCTGGAGCTCTATTTGTTGCTTCCCTGGTCTTTCACTGTTTCGCGCCCGGGTGCTGGCGGAGCGGTCTACGCCATGCTCGGAATGGCTGATTTGCTCGCGGAGGAAGGAGACTTCAGCGCGTAGACGGTCTATCGCGGCCTGCTTGTCACCCTCCTCATGGCTCTGTTGAATCTCTGGTCGGACTTGGATGGAGCGTGCCCTGCGTGCATAGTCGAGTGTGTTGAGCGTCTCGTTCATATGGAAGGAAGCGGGCGTCACACAGGCAATCATGAAGGTGATTGCATTTCCACCTAACGAATCCTGCAACAATCGGGTGAGTCGAGAATCGCGGTAAGAGATGTGTCCGTTTCCTTGTTTGGAAGAGAGCTGCGAGATCACCTTTCCGAGGCTAGCAAGACCAGCATTGATCGAGATGCCCTCTTTCGCGCGATCGCCAGTGGCTCCGGTGTTTTTCAGTCTCTCACTACCAGCAAGATCTACAAAGTGCAGTTTGCTGTCGATCGTGACTACAGTTTCCGGTCGAATCGCGCTCTCTGACGGCGAAGCTCTAACGTGCTCTCTCCTCGGAGTTGCCGGAACTATGTCATTTTTCTTCTGGACCAGATTCAAGCTGAAGACGGCATGCGAGCGTGATGAGCGGGCGTTGATGGCAGTTGCGTCGGTCTGGCGGATTGAGGAGCCGAAATTGAGCGCATCATAGATGTCATCCGCAGAATTGATGTCGTATTGTGTGAGGCCAGTAAGCAGGATGCGACCCTTAGTGTCTTCACGGATCGCTACAGTCGCTCGGTCGGCTTGCGGCACTGATTCAGGAACCAGGAGGTCGCGGAGTTGCTCATTGTAGATCTCTACATAGGTCGCCTTGAGTGTCCAGCTACCCTCGCTTTGATTGTTCTGCGCAGATGAGAGCGTAGAATACCGTTTCGGTGTTCTCAATCCAGACATTGGTCGCGCTGAAGCAGCATTGAGCTTTTCGAATAATGTTTGGGCAGCCCTAGGAATAATGCCCATATGCTCTGGGTCATCCTGCTCTTGTGGTCCAGAGGTACCCATGGTATATGATTTGCCCGAGCCAGACTGGCCATAGGCCAGAATGGAGACATTGTAACCTTGCACAAATGAATTGACGCTGTCGCTGACATATCCCCAGACATCTTTCTGGACGGTGTCCTCCTCGAAGACGCGGTCGAAGACGAATTGCTTCTTGCCTTGTTGCGATTGCACCACCAAGCTCACGTTCGACGGTACTTCGCATGTGCTGTCGCGGAATCGTTGCGGGATGAGGTCGTAGCCAGGATCGGTAGGATTAAGAGGCGGCCGCACTCGAACGACTGTGATCACGCATGGTCAGTATTTTGATGCGTGAACGCTCCAGTCCATCAAGGTTTCGCGACTTACCGACTTTCACCGCCGTCTTGCTCGAATCGTCATCGCTGTATTTGCTGGGAGTGCGTTGGCTGATACGACTGCTACTCCGTTTGGTGCGCATCCTGTCGGCCGCCGTCGCGGTGAACGAGCGCTCGCGTTGGGCTGGTGAAGACGAAGGGACGGCACTCATGACCATGGATCCGTCCATGTCGGCCTGCATGACTGATGAAACAGCGCGAGCGCGCTAGGCCAAAGCAGCCTGGCAACGCAGGAGTGATGTCTTAGGAGGTTACCGATAGCAGCTAGCGATGGTTCGGGCAGGAGGTTGGCGGCCGCGCTGGCAGGGGAAGTTTGCTGGATAGCGAGATTATCGCTGGCGAGTATTAGTGCCTAGGTACGGTACGGTACCTGGGCTGGCTCCAGTAGTTCGTCGCAGGCCTCAGGCGAGCAAAGGAGAACCTTAGGGCCGGGCGCAGGCCAGGCGTGAAGAGCGTGTGGTGAATGGCAGTGTTCGTTGATGCGCGCACGACTCACGCAGAGGCCGTCGCCGGGTGTCCGCGTCCGAGCGCGTTGCCGTATCAAATGGGAGGTGAGGACGGTGATTTTGCCTTCACGTGGACGACAAGGTTTAACGAGCTGGGCATGAAACAATTCCGAGTCCCCTAAGCTACCCTTTACTTGCTTGCCCTTGCGGGGCGCCACTCAAGGTAACACTTGATACCTTTTCTACCAGTTCCATTAATTTCCACATTGCACAGCAGCGTGCCGTCTGCTGGGAAACAAACTTCTTCGCATGAACATCGTTGCAACGTCTGCCGTATCGTTCGTTACGCTACGTGCCATTCCGCAGCTCTAATCAGGGATGCGCCTCCTCGCCCGGTCATGTCATCCTTGACCTACCCCTGAGACTGCCCGGCTGTCAGCCAGCCAAGTGCACCCGCTACTGTAGGAACCTCAGTCGGCAATTTAACGTGCATAGCCGAGTGTACATCACTCAGGTACAGTACGCGTCGTCTTCATCTTTGTCGTCAGCCTTCTCCAGTGTCTCGCATGAGGCTCAGTTGCTGTCACACGGTACACTGTTTATGCATCTGCTGTAGAGATGTGGACTTGCTTCACAAAGGGGGATTGCTACTCCATCTCTAAGCTCTGCCTGGACTCGCCGGACCCTCATTAGCCTGTCAAGACTAACCCAACAGAGTTTCTGCAGGTTTGTGGAGTGAGTTTAGTGGGCCAAAAGGAAGCAACTTAAGATGAGAAGAAGACTGTGTTCCTGTTCACGTGATGGTCAGCATCACTAGATTTGCGCCTGATATCTTTGCAGTTGCAAGGAAAAAGATAGTCATCAAGCTCGAGCTGGATGGCTTCATTGTGATCACAGAGCACAGCTTTGACTGGCGTAAACAGAGATCGCTGGTCTCGACTTTGCTACTCCGCGTGCAATCAAAAAAAGGCCTCCCGATGGCGTGTTCGCGACGGAGTCTCCTCGGGGTCCCCGTTGTGCAAGTGCACATTCATCTCCCCGATCTCCTCAACATCGGCTTGTTCGACAGATCTTCAAGGCTTTAGCTTCCTTCTTCCACTTCGGGTGCGCCATTTGCGCGGTCACTAGTTCGAGACTCGTCGACGCTGCGATCTCAACTCAATCTCGCCCTCGCACCAATTGTGCAATCCTGATCGCATACTTGTGGCTGAATTGTGTCCTGGATTTCGACCGATCTAGCGACGCCACATACAACGGGCTCGACCTAGGTAGCCTGAAGAGAAGCTTCGCATTCAGAGGTCAGACGCAATGACGGTAAGGCGTTCCCAGCTCATCGGGCATCCAAACAATCTATCTAGACATCAAGTTGATTGTAGGCAAAAGGATAACAGAGACTACTGTAGTCAGTGGTAGCTTAAAATCAGCCAGCAAGTGCGCACATTGTCTGATGTTCAGTTACCCAAGCTATCTAAACGATCAGATCGCATGTGTCGTTGCTGATGTCATTCTCGTGAATTACAGTAGATGATGATTTGATTTTACGCTTTCGACATGCTCATTTTGAAACTGTACATACCTAGGTACGGCTATATGTACATGCAGATGCATTTTGTTGTATGATCAAGCTACACCAGTACCCTAACCCTGACAGTCAGTCAAATCATAAATGCACATTTTGTGCTTGCAGTCTGCATGTGACCGTATGCAATATACAGGTTCCGTACATACGGAACTTTCCTTACTGTACGGTGAAGTTCTGGCGCATATATTTGCACATATGTAGTCTCGGAAGGGCAGCAAACAGTTCGATCACTCGGCAGATTGCTGGTGCCCGCATGTACAAGGTAAAACATAATACGGCCCCATCGACTCGCACACACACCGACACCACTCTACCCCAACACTGAAAATCAGAAATGTCATCAATTTCTGGGTATCATTTAGTACTCTAATCAAGCAACATAACGACGCCCTCATCCCCAATGCACAAGGAAGTTGTAAAAACAAGAACGCCTAGGTGCCAATATGGCACGGCACCTGCAAAGCCACCAGAAAGCATCATCAAGACCAGAGCTCTTTCGCAAACGAGCCCCGATCAGTATACTGTCGTTATTAAAGACCAAACATGCCAAGCGTATATTCTACAAGAAGTACTCGCCCGCGCCTCTCCTGCCTGCTGGAACTGCACGCCTGTGGTCGGGCACCGCGCTGAAAATCTTGAAGTCTGGCTCCAGATCCTCGCCGAGCGTCATGATGGAGGCGACATTGCCGCAGCGATAGCAGTAGTTGGGCGCTGACCAGACGGTGACGACTTCTTGCGATTGGAAGTGGTACTTGTAGCCTTCGTTCACGAGCTGGTGTGCGCGAGCGATGAGTTGTAGGTTGTTCACGTGGTTGAACTGGGAAACGAAAGTTAGTAATCTTTGCAATGAGCACATACCAGTCCTTGAAGCATACCTCTGAAGACACCTTTTCACCAAAGAGCCATCCTGCACCTCTAGGTGAGACCGCCCATGTGTCCACATCTTCCGGATCGGACCACACAAGGTCACAGAATGCTCCTTCGTGAGGGATTTCTTGGGCGCGGGCAACAACGCGGATCTGATCAAGTGTTCTGATTTCGGGCGATAGACCACCGTGGACACAGAGCACCCGGCCATCAATGATAGCGGCCAGGGCAAGGAAGTCGAAGACTTGACAGCAGGACTTCCAGACGGAAGCGTTTCCGTACTTCTGCTGGCATTCCTCGTAGAATCCGTATACTTGAGTGATCTGGCGCGATTCATGGTTACCGCGGACAAGTGTGATCTTGTCAGGGAATCTAATCTGGTCAGCGAGACAACACGTACGCCGCTCAGTTATAGTATACTCACTTTGCCTTGAGACACATAAGCAAGGTGAAAGTCTCCAAGGAGAAATAACCTCTGTCCACGAAATCGCCTAGGAAGACGAAGTTCTGGTTTCCGTTGGCATGGTCCTGTCTCGCCGCTGCACTCTTGCTCCGGCTCGGTCCAGGGCTTCTGACTCCGACTCCACTGTCCTCACTGTCATCCTCATCCTCGTCAAACTCCACTTCTTCCTGTTGATTCACGCTCCGACTCCTGACTCTACCTCGAGGCTCCTCCTCCTCTTCTCCCAATTCTGACCCGGCGTTTGAAGCGTCGCTGGTGTACGCTGAGTCCTTCTGGAACCGCCTCTTCATCTTCCGCTTCACCTTCGGATCGCTGATCTGTGTCGGCGGCTCGATGTCCGCAGGGTTGATACTACTTACCCTAGTCGGGCTCATGGGCGCCTTGGCCGCCTCTGCTGCGGCTTTCTCCCTCTCATCTGCTTCACCCGGCATGCCACCAGCAACCCTGAACAGCTCGAGCAAGTCGTAGAACTGCCCGTGGATATCGCCGCACACGGTGACCGGCGAGGAGACTGGCTGGATGTTGCTCTCCTCCATCAGACACTCTTTCACAGTCTCACAGAGGCGTTTCATGTCGGATTCGGGCAGGTAGCGACACAGCTTGGCTTGCGCAAGCCATTCATCGGGTCCAGCGTGAGATGTGAGCACTGCGGGTCCAGGCTGAGGGACATCGGAGTCGCGATCGCGCCCCATGGTTGCGTTGCGTTGGTCTGCGGTATAGTCTTGAGGGTTGAGGTTATCCTGACAGCGAAGTCAGACGAGTAGGCGGGGTCACTGATTGCGCTTGCTCAGGTGCCGTATGTGTACGTTAGCAGGGTGTCGTATTATTCTCCACTGCCTGAAGGCTGACTGTCGTGTCTGTCGGTTTCCAAGGGTGCGATATGAAGTGGTAGAGTATCAGCTGCCCCGAGTGGGACCCTGGTTTGGCTTGCTTCGATCACACGAGTAAGTGGCGGGGGACGGTAGACTTCCGTCGCCATCTTGTTCAATAACATGTCAACTGAAACAACACCTTTTGTTCCTCGCAGGCGCCTTACAGATTTGAATATAAAAAGTCATACATAATTCAGAGAACCAAAGATATCAGGCGCCGATTTATTTACATACTCATGTGCGTGTAAAACTATATTCTTGAGGTCCATGGATTTGAGCTAAGTGTAGGACGTAATACTACATCAGTCGTGAAGCAACACATCGCATCAGAACACATCGTCCATGCGGGCTTTTCATCTAGTAATCATACACAGCACTAGCTTACACTATACACCGACATCCCGCTTCAACATATCAAGGATGCTGTTGGCGTCCAACGGCTTCTCTTCCTCGCGTGTGGCCGCCAAAGCACCTCCCGTGCTTTGGTTTGTTCTCTGCACCAGTGCATCAACCTCAGCTTCTTCAGCCTTCTGTGCTTTTTCGTAATGCTCAGTCAACTGGAAACCATCAGGTAGCGAATGCGGTTCGTTGGGCAAAACATAAATCGTGGGAAATTCCAACACTGTCTGCTCCTTCAGGCATTCGGTAAGGCTCTTTGATGCATCGATTGGTGTGAGCACAATCGATTTCGACGCTGTGAAAGGCCTGAGGAGATAGAAGTTTTCTGGCGTTGATTGATCCGTGGATCCATCGTCCTGTTCCGGAGGGCCTGGCACCTTGTTGTTGGAATCATCCATGTTTTTGGGCTGATCATGTACTGATGTTGCGGATGAGGCCGTATCTTGCTGATTCGGAACGCCGTCTGTTGCAGTTTCGAGAGGTTCGGATGATTGTTCATTGACTGCAGATTCTCCTACCACGGGCTGGGAATCTTTTCCAGGCGTATCGGTAGGGTTTCGTTGCGCGGCTTCTTGGTCGCTCGGAACCTGCGCTGTGATTGCTTTATCGCTCTCACGTTTTCTCTTCTTGCCCTTTTCAGCATTCAGTCTTTTCGCCTTCATCTCCGCCCACAGCTCTCGGATTTGTCGTCCTTCAGAACTGTCGTTGTCGATATTCCTCTTGCCGTCTTCAGCTACCCACTCAACAGTCCACATAACATTACCCTTGTTGGTGACTCTCGTCATGTTAGCTTTCTGTCTGCTCATGCCAGTGGGCGCTTTCTCTACTCTGATGTCTTTATCAGACAGATACTTCTGCAGCGCGCTGCCCGGCGCCCATGCTTTGGAGACTTTTTTGTTGCCAGCCGCGCCACGTTCGCCACCACGGCCAGAGTGACTGGCAGTGATGCCTCTCTCGCGGACGTCTTGCCCTGTACGGTCTACGTGTCGCTCGACAGATTTGAGATAGTTGTAGTCACGGTCAATTCCTGATGGCGTCGCCCACTCTGATCTCTTGAGATAGGCGGCTGGATCGCGCTGTCCATTGCATGAAGCGCGCTGTTGGTGACGCTTGTAGCAGGGCAGAGAGCATGTTTGCGTCTTGCAGCGCGGACACCGGTACTTTGGCTTTTCCGTGTAGCTGTAGCAGGTCAGTGGACATGCTCTTCTCAATCAAGTAGTGCAAGAAGGACAAAAGTGGAGCACGTGATGTGACTGCCCAAAAGGGCAATCGCAGCTCAGGGTCCCGAAGTGAAAATCTGTGAAGAGAACCCGACTAACCAGATGCTGCACAGCTCCGCCAGAGACTGCGGCTGGTCGCTCATGATGACAATATCAGCTGGGTCAAGGTTGGGCAGACGTCGTAATCATGCATGGATCGAAGCGATGTTGAGATGAAGAAAGGACTTGTACAAGGTGGGGGTCCGGACGGAGATTCAGTGTGGTGGTCTTGTCCCGCAGTTTCAGCAACCAGCCGCCGACGCCGAAAGACCTTCAGACTCCAGAGAAAAGTGGGCTGCTGCGATTAGCGAAATCTTGACAGAAGTTCCAGCCGATTCAACTGGACGAATGAGAAGTGGTAATCTCAAGACGTAGATTCGTAAGGCAAGGGACTGGGGATGTTCAGAGTGAATGTTAAAGCATCTTCCCAGCACGGCGATGCCGCTCTGTGGGGCTCTACCAGGATTTCACGATTGTCGAGTGTGGAGAGCCGGAGCGAGAATACCAGGGCTATAGGAGCCACGTCCGGTCAGGAAGAGCAAGGAAAACCACATCGTTGTAGCGGTATTCCGCTGATTTCAGGCTCGTCAGGTGTGGCAGCTGTTGGAACATAATGCATCGGGCAAATAAGACACGCAGTGCGTTTGCAGCGCATTAGCTTCCGGAAATATTGGTGGAGGGTGTGTAAGACAAGAGCAGCATATCAAATGGTTGGCTCGTGGCGGCGGAAGTCCGAGAGAGCGGCGAGCAAGGAGCAACACAACAGCTGCACCTGTGAGTCGTTCGCAGTGATACATGGCTTCTTTACTGCCACGAGCACACCCGATCATACTGCCACTGTGAGGGTGTGACTGTCAGCCGAGGCGAGCATGGGTCACACGAGGCCTTGTCCGTCGTAAGCGACAAATATTGCTATGGAGATGCCTTGCTAGCAAGGTTTGTAGTACATAGATTGGACCTCAAGCGAGCCGATCAATGCACCGAACGCTCTGTACAGAGAAGAGTACATAGGGCATTGAGAGAGTGGGTTCTCGCGTACTATGAAAGCTCACGTCGTTCGAGCAAAGTGAGACAACATATGGGCTACCCTGTACATATCATCGGACACGCGAGGTCATATTGCCCCTTTCCACAAGCAAGCTCCAAGCAGCTGTATCACCGTGGAAGCGAACGACGACGATGATGATGCTACCTTGCCGCCCTAGCGCGCCTGCACGCATCCGGAATAATCCCTGGGAGCATCGCGGCGGCAAACGAACAGCGTTTGCGCAAGGCCAGCGCTTTGCTGCGAATGTCGCAAGTGGTGAGAGCAGGCCGTCTGCATGTGCGAATATTGTTGCGATAGAGTTCCCATCGTGCTCTGCCTCCAGGCGTGAAAGGACTGGCAACGCAGCGCTATAGGCGCCGCTCCTTCGGATAAGGCTTCCGTCCTGCATGCCGGGCGCATTGGCTTTAGTTGATCACACCCGCTAGAGCTGCATGGCCTGCAGAGGCGTCCGGGCCTGAGCTAGAGTGAGAGCTAGAGTTCGGTACAAGGGGTCAGAAGAACCCCCCCGGCGCACTCCCGGCATCCTGCGCAGCCGTCGTTCAAGAGGCCATCGCCGGCCGTGCTGCACTCTATCTGCCGCTCGCAATCAATAGTGCTCTCTTCTCTCGACCACCTCCCCCGGACAGCTCAAGAGCTGCTGCTGCCCGTTTGCTGCTGTGCCTGCGAGCATACCGACTCGTTATCTCTCCGGACTCTGGACGCTGGAATCGTCCGCTGGGGACAGACAGTCGCAGCACTCCCTCGATCAATCAATCAATAATAGGAGACGAGGACCCATCACCCGCACGCGTCTCTCGCAAACCTTACAGTAACCTACCGAGGTTCTGGCCATCATCTTACATCTGTGTGCAGCAGCCTCTCACCCTAATCTTTGACAAATACCAGTCAACAACTCCCGGCGACCTGTTATGGCGCCCTCCTTCACCTCCAGGCCACGTTCGAGCGCTAGCCGTCCACAGAGTCGCGACGCCGACGACCTCGTCATTCCCAATCGCACATCCAGTCTGCACAGTCGAATTGCGCAGCCCACTGGCCATATGAGCCAGCCAAAGGTCAGCCAGCGCGCTCCCAAGACTCTCACCCATGCCTACATGGTATGTGGTGTTGGCAGGGAGCCGTCGCAATGGGCTAGAGCACCTACGCCACCACAAGGAAAGATCGGGCATATGAAGGGTGCAGTTGGTCAATTCTGGTTGCCTGAGATCTTGGGAAGCAGTCCCAGACTCGAGCAAGACAACGAGATTGCAAGGTCGTTGCACGCGGCGATGCGAGTAAGTTACCATGATCTACATCGTGTCTACACCATGGGACTCCGACTAACGATCACAGGCGTGTTTCCCTCACGATGTTGAGATCTGTACTGGAAGCAGCCAGCCTCATTGCGTGCACCACGCATTCGTTCTTCAGCAGGACTCGTCTCACACCTTGTACGGCATTGCTCTTCGTGTCTGGTCGCGTGCCGACGACAAGCGTGCCGAGACCATTCGTGATCTCCGTAGGCGCACAGAACCAGATTACTTTGATACCCCGGGCGAGACCTACTGGATCCCATACTGTCTGAGTTTCTTATCTCGATACCCGCTCTACAACCTTCTCGGCGACTATCTTCGCGGCATGTGGATCCACTGGAACAAAGCAACTAACCTCTTCCACGCCGAGGAAGTATCACGCATCCTGAGCTTCCCTGCACCCAGGCTCAACGATCTTGTGCGAATTGATATGAAGGACTACGCTTTGTGCTACCAGTTCCCGTCTTCGCCAAGCGGATTCCAAAATTTCGCCATGTGGCCATTGTTCTGTTGCTTGAGCATTCCTAACATTGTCGGTGTACTCGAGGCTGCAGTTTCACCCACTCGTCGCATCATCTTCATTTCGCATTACCCTGCAATGCTTACCATCGCAGCCGAGACGATTCGCTACATGGTGCGCGTATATGAATGGAGTGGCCTGTATGTTCCGGTCGTCCACGCTCGCCACGCAAAGGATCTGGTTCAGGAACCCGGCCCATACATTCTGGGAATCACCGCAGAGTGCCGCACTCTGTTCACGGCACCACCCGACGCTCTGGTGGTCGACTTGGACCGCAACTTTGTCCTCACTTCCAACCCGCCCAATGCCTGGACCGCTAAGCAGCGATCCAAGCTGGTCAACCGTATGACCGAGTCGCTGAACGGCAATGTTTCGCCGTCAGGCGTTCCACAGCATCTGCGCTCCGCATACGGTGGCGGCAAGCTCATTCCCGCAGGCCAAATCATCGTCATGCGCGGCGAGGTTGAGAGCGTTCAGGATCCTGGTTGGTGGAACCAGGACGATGTCATGAAGGTCATGGATCATGCATGCGAGAAGCTGGTAAGTGCACAAATTCACGACTTTCTAAACAAAAAGCTAACTCGTGATCAGGGCAAGAACACTGGCCTCAAGGCTGTCTTCGGCGGCTCTCAGAAAAAGCCCTTGACGACCAAGGTGTCCATGCGCCACCTCAATGAGATTGTGCGCGAGCGCAACCAGTACTCGCGTGATGCTCAGGAAGCATGGCAGGACTTTATCAACCTCAAGGGTCGTATGGACAACGAGCTCACCAAGGTCACCAAGCGCAACAACTTCTTGGTCGACGAATTGGAGAGCTGGAAGCAGCAGTTCCTCAAGTTCCAAGCCTTTGCTGAGCAACTCACAAAGGAGACCAATGAACTCAAGATCAAGATCGAGAACCACAAGCGTGAGAACCGCCGCCTCGGTGCTCAGATTGACCAAGAGAAGGAGGTCGTTGCTAGACTCACAGTTCGTCTGGCCGGCACCGAGAAGCAGAGAGATGATTCTCTCGAAGCCCTCGTGCTACAACAGGAGATCGCGGAGGAGCTCGAGCGCGAGCGTAAGCGCAACAAGAAGGATCTGTCCGCTCTCCAGCACACAAACACCACTCTCCTCAGACAACGCGATGAGGCACAACGTGTGGTTCTGCACCTTCGTGCACTCATCGATGGTCAAGCCCACCACATGCAACATATTGTCAAGACCATCAGCGCCTCGCCTGACGGCCTTGCCGCAGACTCCGAAGCCGAGCAGGCTAAGGACGAGCCCGCCGCCGCTTCAAGGAATTCTTCTCGCAGCAGCACCAGGGCGTCCTACAGAGCGGCTGACGATGACACTTCTCGTGACATCGAGTCACGCCAATCAACAGCACGCAAGAGCCAGCGATTCTCCATGCTCAGCATGAGCGATGTCGGCGACCGTAACCTTCGTGACAAGACTGACTCCATTGCTTACATCATTCGCAACATCTCCGAGCAGTGCGCAGCCGCCGTCGAAGGTCTTGACTTGGCTCGTCGTGCAGACAGCGTCAGCACGGACAACGACGACAACCGCTCTGAAACGAGCAAGAGATACAGCAAGAGGCGCATGCAGCGCATGTCCTCAGCCGATGTTCTCGAAGGCAGCAACGCCTCCGGTTCAGAGTATGGCGATGCGCAAAGTGAGGCGACCAGCTACCTCCGACCTCACCGTCTTTCGAGCATCCCACCAACGCCAGAGCTCGAGCACAACCGCAGCTCCACCAGCATGAGCCTTGGCAGCGAGAGCACCGCTGCCACTCCTCAGCGTCAAAGCATCAATAGCCAATACAAGACTATCCACGAGGACATCCCGGAGGTGCCGACGCGTATTGTCGACCACGAAGGAGTTGGTGAGCTTGGCCCCGAGGCCGTTGAGGAGCCCGTCACCTCCAAGTTCAATCACAACCCCCTCCCACACAGGAGCCAGGAGGCCACGTCGTAGATTGGCACTTTCTGGCCGCTACAACATAGTCTTACATTGTTGCTTTCGCGTCCCATCAGAGAGATCTTGGTGGGCCTTGTCATTTCCGAGAAACGAGATACCTCATGCGCGGCGTTTCTTTTCAGCATACCCCTACTTCACCCTTTCCCGAGATATTACATGTCCCTTTGAACGAAGCGGACGATTTGAAGCCAAAAGCATGGTTTCGCTGCTTTTGCAGTTTGCCTTTCTAGCTATCTCTCTTGGCCCTTTCACGTCCATTTTCACGGCCTTATTTCCTTCCAATTTCGCTTCTACCCTTTCTTTGTACATAGCAATACCCAACACTTTACGATAATTATCGAAACACATTCCAAAACAATGATTCTTCTAGCTTACATTTGTTTTCAGTCACGGCCAGAGTGCGGTTGGAATTTGTGTGATGGGACGCGCCTGCCTTCACTCCGGCAGCTTGTCGAGCTAAAATTAACCTCACAGCCACTGCTAGAGACACCTTTGACACACATCACATGAACAAAATCGGCAAATTCGATCATCAGCAATACAAACTCCCTTGCGCTCATCATGGATTTTCAACTACGCTGCAATCACTTGCGCTGTCGCGACAGGCTCAAAGACAAAGCAGTCGTAACCACCTGTAGCCACATCTTCTGCCTCGCGTGTTCCGACTCCTCCACACTCGGTTCCGGCGAAACTGCAACCAGATCCTGCCCTGCATGCGGCACGACCCTCGACAAACCTTTCGACGTCACCGTCGCCGTCTTGAGGCCCACCGACGACTACAAGATGAGCATACTCAGCGGCCTCAGCCCGACCATAATCATGGAATGTGCAAACAGCGGCATGGCGTTTTGGGCGTACCAGAGCTCGCAAGAGATCTACTATCAGGAACATGCGAACAAAAGTCTGAAGCAGCAGTTGGACGTGAAAAACCAAGAGCTGAGTGGAGTGAAGGCCAGCGCGCGCGATGAGATCGGGAAGCTTGAGGAATCACTTCAGGATGCTTCGGACAAGATCAGCAAGCTCACTCGCTCACTCGCCGAGCTAGAAGAAGGCCGCAAGTCGCTGGAGAGAGACCGCAATAGGTTTCGTGTATCCTATGAGAAGCTCAAGCAGAAAGCTCTTGTGCCGGACATTGAGAACGCAGCGGAAGAGAATGCGGCTTATGCGGCTCAGAGTGGCGAGTACGGGAACATGCACTTGCCTCGCAGTCGCACTGGAAGCGATGGCAGTGGAGGTAGACGCCAGGGCAACGACTTTTTCGCAGCTCCAAACCACAATGCTCGCCACAATGTGCAGAGCGCAAGTAAGTGTGACCAGAACTGCTTCTGAGGGTTATGACTGACCTGCTTGTAAGGATCGCATGCGCACATGACGCCTTCCGCCCACCGCCAACAACCTCAATCCGCGTATGGCATTCGCGGGTCTCACCTCGCTCCAGGCTACACATCATTGACAAATAACCATCCTGGGACACCTTTCCGCCAACCTTTGGGCAATGTCGATCAGAATGCATACACTGGAGGTGGATACACTATGAGCGGCATCAAGATTGGCAGACAGCCGGGCGGGTATATGAGCCGATCGGGAATGAACAGCGGTCGCCCTATGGGTGGAATGAGTTTTCGTTGAAATCTGAAGGCGGTTAAAGAATGTCTTCTCGATGGATCTGTCGGGAAAGAAACTGCTCTGTATCCGAACGTGGCTGATGCTTTTACGTGGGACTAATGACTTACTCCTCCGCCGACCACAGCTGATGTTATAACAGCAGAATTGGTCTTTCTTGATTCACAACATCAGGTGATTCTTCGTTGACCTGCCTTCTTCCATAGCCTGTCGAAGCAGAAGATGCATCGAATGGGCCAATGCATGATTGTGATTCTGGTCGTACTGACGAGGTGGTGGTGTTCTTCAAGTGTTTTGGACCACTTGATAGATTTTCCCTTCTACGACTGTGGAGCAATATGCCCCCGAGAAAATGAGAGATGAAGCATCAACAACAGATCGCCACAATTTTCTTCAGACAATATCATATACTGTACATTTCTCATGTTCAAGCAATTCGAAAGAAAGTACTCCAGATGCTCAAGTCGCCATCGGAAGATGACTGTAATCGCGATCGTTCAAGTATTACGTGCAGGTGTGAATGGTTTCGTTCTCAGTGCTTGAAGTGTTCAGAAATCATGAAAGATTGTTCGTACTGCGGCAGGCATCGATGGTCCAGAGTGAAGTCGCAGGTCTCCGACCTGTCTTGGCACAACTCCAAAGCCCGGGAGGAACTTCTGCATCCCAGAAGGACCGAAGTAGCAGCCCACCATCCAACCGTGCACCCCTACACAAACGAGCCTTTAAACCGCGTCACCCCAACACCAGGACTATATCTCCCGACCATGCGGTGATAATGCAAACAATCTGGTCCCGCATCGCGCAAGGCAGCGGCGCCGCGGGCAGCGCCTGCAAATGCCCGCAATGCCTCACTTTCGCCGGCGGCCTCACCCGACGAGTCGGCGCGGGAGCGACTCGACCGAAACAGAAATACTTGACGAGCTCGACGCTGTGGTACTCTGGAATCTTCGCTGCGGCTGCGACGCTAGATGCTGGAGCGAAGTTGAGGAGGAGGGAGAAATGGGACAGGGCGATTGCGGAGGTTAGGGAGGAGCTTGGGAAAGACGAGAAGGTTGGGTTGAATGGAGAGAATGGAAGATTGGTGGAGCTCTCGCAAGAGGAGGAGGCTGTATTGTACAAGCCAGACGCTCTGGATGAGGCATTCGAAGAGCTCGAGCCGACTTTTAGGGATCAGCGCTGGCCGGCGAACACAGGACCACCATTATTGGCGCACAATCTGGCGCCGGAGTCGATTTACGCGGGACGCGGAAGGAAAGGGAAGACGGAAACAAGACAGTGGACACGCAAGAAGCTCGAGACGATCAGTCTATCTGTGGACTTGCTGCAGCTACGAATTATGATCGCTTTGATCAATGGCGGACTTAGCAACGAAGCAGCCAATGCAGTCCCCGAAGACTATGCGGAAAACCTGCTTCGTAGGAGAGAAGCGTTGCACGCGCACAAGACGACACTCAAACATGATCTGGGTCGGGTCAGGCTGGCGAACAACGAACTCGACGACTACGAACGTACTTCACCACACCTACCGCTGAACGTCTTCGGCAACATAGAGGCAGACGAACTCGGATTCCACACAGTACAGACACCGAGGGAGCTCAATGTCGCGCTGCAAAGTCTTTTGAAGCAACACAAGCGCCAAAAAATATCGACACCGAGTCTTCTGGCCCGTATCTGTTACAACCTGTCCGCATCACCACTACCTCCAAACTTGGACACCTACAACACGCTACTTCTCGGCTTGTCTGCTGCAGAACAGCCTCATGTCGTCACACATGTCATCAGATCGATGAAGCAATGCAATCTGCGTCCCAACGAGACGTCGATTGCCGCGATTCTCAACCACTACACAGCAACGGACGACGCTGCATCGTTTGTGCACTTTGTGGAAACCATGCGAGGCAAGCACCTGGGTCTTGCGCTCGCTCGACCAGATATTCGCATCACAGCGGCGAGCAATGGACGGCTTGTCCCTAAAGAAGACGACCCGACAAAGATCATCCAGCTTCCATACCCGACGCCGAAGGTATTCGCAGCTCTCATCTCCGGTGTGACGAAGTTCGGCGGCTTTGACACGGCACTCGACGTTTGCAAGAACATGGGCGAAGAAGGCTGGGGACTCTGCATGAGCGGATTAGCGCCTCTGCTGCAGGACTGCGCTGATCGCCGGGATTGGGAAGCGGGACTGGTTGTGTGGGACCAGGTGCAGCAGTTGAAGGCAAAGAGCATGCGCCAAAACCCCGATCCAGTTCGCGGCCGTGAACGAGTTCCGATGCGGGTCTATGCTGCTATGCTTAGGCTCTGTCTGCGCCAGGGAGAGAGGAAGCTCTATGAAGAGGTTTGGGACGAGGCCACCAAATCCCACAGAGCAAGTGCTCATGTCATCGCTCGGATGGTGAAAGATCAGATGGGTCTTGCGAGCGCAAGTCAACCCGCAGCCAGTGAGACTGAGCCTGCAGTACTGGCGAACGAGAAAGCGCAAGCAGATCAGCCGACGGAAGAGCCTGCGAACCAGACTACAATAGAGCAAGCCAATCCAACGCTGCCAGAGACCGGCGCGGCGAAGTTCTACCCGACGAGCAGCATCCTGCGCGAACTGCGAGCATCGCAAAGAGGACCGATGCATAGATCGTCAGCCTCGGTCAACCAGGCTGAGCTCCTCCGGGAACATCTGTACGGGACGCTGCCGGCGAGCAATGAGCTTGAGCAGTATGAGGTGACCGAGAGGCCGATGTACCTACGCGGATGAGAGTTGCAGGGTCTACCGAATCTTCGTCAGTATTTAAATTTTTGCATAGCGATGGCGTTTGCGATCCCGGCGGGCTACAGGGCCAGGCGTCGGTTTCTGGGATACCAAGGGCGGACTGTATTTTTGTTGGGATATGTACAAGCAACAGCGCTGCTGGGACCCGTGATGTACAGATACGAATATAGAAAGATATACATGTACTTTATTGTCTGTATGAACGTGTATGCAGCGCCCTCGCACGCGTGATCGAATGTAGAAAGATCATATATATCCGTCCGTGTGAGCACCGATATGCCTTCCAGCTTTCAGAATCGAGGACGTTAACTTTACCCTGTCTGGAGTTCGGGGTCCCGATACATGTATGCCATCTGGTACCCTAAGCGGACTGCGTTTCGTCTGGCGTTGTGACGACATGTGTGTGCTTGATGTTTGGTACGGCATTCTCGCCTGCCCATGGGCATTTGGAGTCTCGAATATACGCACGTTGAGCTGATTTGCTGCTTGCAATTCCGGTTGATCTGTCCCCGCCCGGAAGTGCCCTCCGCGACCGTTAGACTGTGGTCAGACGCAAGATGAAGGCACAGTCCGAGGAAGTTTAGCGAACTGACTTTCGCAGGGATCGAGCTCGGGGCGCGTGTACGGTATCGCTTACAGCGAGCGTGCCTGCGTCGTCGGCTGCAGGGATAGATTGCGGTGCGTTGAGAGGGCATTGGCGAGGTGGTATGGCTCAGGTCATGCAATGCAATGGTGAAGCGGTACTTGTCGTGATGATCCCATGGCGGACAAGATACCGTAGACGCACAGCCGGCACTTCTTTGGCAGATCACATTATTGATCAGGCAGGCCAGACTCCATAGCAATTTGCCGCGGCCAATGGCGCTCGCACCGTCGACCAAAGGCGGCCAGGCGCAGAGTGGTCGTCTTGCTAACTTGCGGTGGAGGGCCTAGGGTCTGCTAGCACACTCACGCTATTGCTTGCTTCCCTCTCGTGCCTCTGCTTCTTGACAGGACGCAGAAGAAGCTCAGCGGCTGCATGTGGCCTGGCCTTGAGTAGTGCCGTTGGTAAACAGAGCCAACACACACACACTACCACAACCACGCCTCGTGGCTGCCCTTGCGCTCGCTCTTGCCCTCGTTGCTCGCCGTTACCGTCACACTCGCCCTCTCACAACTCTGTCCCCTCGGTGCTGGTGCTTGCCGGGCCGTGAAGACGACAGCGTACCACTCTTTTGCGACTGTCACCACATTCGCGCGCCTTGATCCCTGGTTCGCTGTACGCCCACCTCGTGCACCCTCGCTCGCTTGCTGTGCTTCGACTATACTACACCATTGGCAAGAAAGCGGCATGCACAAGGCGTGACCCGACCTTCTCTGCCCTGAAAGCGCTTTCGCAACAACAACACCTTCGATCTGCGGCTGGCGCGCGTTGCACGCCGACGCAAGGGACCTATAACGCATCCCCGGATATACAACGATCCAACGCTCAATCTCAGGGCCCATCTTAAAGGAGAGGAGGATGGATACCTGCGCTCGTGTGCGCACGGAGGAGCAGCACAGCGCGGACAGAGGGGCGTTGATTTTGCGCGCCGCGCAGGGAGACGACGTGCTGCTATCCACCGTCCAAAGGGAGGAGTGTCGAGTTCGCAAACGACGGAGACCCCAGCGCATACTACCTATACGGCGACGGGCAGCGCATTTCACCACCACGGCCGCATGTGCACTACTCGCGAGCCGTGTACCCTCCGCAATGGCTCAGGAGAATTGCATCTCTTTGACCGGCTCCACGGCGTGTCCAGCGTTCAATGCCTCGTCGATATCCACGGACTCCAGCCTCACTGGGTTGTTCCCCTTTCTTGCCGACGTTACGGACACTGAGTCCTTCGACACCGAGATCCAGAATTATGTTTCTGGCAATTATGCGCAGTCAAAGTATGTGGCCATGCGATACTTATGTAGCCATATCAACCTGCTGACAATTTTCTTTAGATATCAGCAACTACTAGGTTGCGAGGATTTCAATTCAGATAATACCACAGCCTTTTATGCGCGATACACCACCAGCGTACTTTGCAACGCCATAATACAAAACTCGGCTGAGGCTTGTGGACTTGAAGGCACCGCGCTTCGCCCTCTCTGTGCAGACTCTTGTGCAGAATATGCCCAGAGCGAGCAGGAAATCGCCGCCAGCAGCGTGTGTGGCAACTCAGATTCGGACGCTCTCACCCAAATCCGTGCGGATTTCACCAACTGTGCTCTCCCAGCAAACTCATTGAGCGGGCAATGTATCTCTGCTGTGGAAAACCAGCCTAATGATTGCGGCTTCAGCTCAAATCTGGGATCTTTGTGCATGTACTGCTCATCTAGTTCACCGAACGCCACAGACTCATGTTGTGTCTTCTCGGATACTGAGCAGAGATGCGAGAATGTGGTGCTACCAGTGGTAGCGTCGTCCTCATTATCACCAATTGTCACCACCTTGACTACTGGAGACGCCAGCAGCCCGACGAGCGCGACCGAAACAACTGCCGCAGCAGCTCACCGTGGCCTCACCGGAGGTCAAATCGCAGGCATTGTGATCGGTGCTGTCTTGGGCGCCCTTGCCCTACTTGCACTGATAATCTTCGGATGCCTGTTACTTCGCAAGAGGCGCTCTAACAGTCCCGCCACAAGCGTCTTCAACCAGCCGGCAACAATGAAGCAAATCCCACCGCCGTCTGGATACACGGATGGCCCTGTTGACATGAAAGACCGCCCTGGCATGTCAGTTCTTGGTGGCGGCCGTGTAGCCAGAATGTCTGCGTTGGAGCACTCTGGCAGCCCGACTCCATATGACGAAAACTCTCCCATTCTTGCCACTGGTGCCGCTGGTAGATCATCATCCTCGGACGATGAATCTCAAGGAACGCGTCGTCGCATGGCTCCTCCTCAGACTGGCGCTCGTACCGGTTCTCTTTCAAGTACTTCTCAACTCACACCAGGAGCCGCCACAGCAGCGAGCGCCAAAACGCCCGGAAGTGGGCCTGGAGCCTTTGACACTTCCTCACCTGAGACGTGGACTTCTCCCGAGTCTGGCGGGCAAAGCGAACAGCTTGCCTTCTTCAAAGACTACTACAGTTCCGATGAGATTCACCCCACAGACATTGTTGCTGCCTTGTGGGCCTATGAGCCACGCGCCGCTGATGAGTTCCACCTTGAGCGTGGCGACATGGTGAAAGTCGTGGGCATCTGGGATGACGGCTGGGCCACTGGCGTACGAGCTCGCGGCAAGGCTGAAGACTGGAAGGCTAACGCACAGCGTGACTCGGGTATGACAGATTCGCAGCATCACAACGATGGAGAAGGCGAAGTCAAGGCTTTCCCGCTGGTCTGTGTTTGCTTGCCACAGCACTGGCGAAAGACTATCGAAGGAGAATCGACTGAAGAGAATAGCGGGTATTAGACAGACTGAAGATCTGTGCATCCCTCCTTCAGCCTGGCAACCTGGGTCACACATACGCATCTCACACCCATGCTGCCCTCAGCTTTCATGCCTGTAAGACGAGCTCGACTGAGCTTTCTAAAAGTCATGCTTCCTTGGGCCAGTCCTCACTACCCAGGGCGCTCCCTCAATACTCAGGAGTGAGGCATTGAAAGCATGTTTCCAACGGCAATCATCAAGGGCATCGACCAGACACTGCCGCTGCATTCCTCGATCAACAAGTCACAGTTTCAGGGCGTCTTCCAAGGATACATTTCCGGCAGCCTACGAGCATCCTACCGGTACATATTCTTCTCCACGCAAGGTCTTCTCTTCGGCGCCCTTGCTCTCGGAGCTGCAGCCATGGACTCGAGCAACGCACACACCCCCTGCATACAACTTCTTCGTACCCGTGGACCACTTACACGTCGTTCTGTCGAAAACCCTCATCTCATTGTTCCTTTTTCTTTTTCCTTTCTTTACGTTCATGCTGTCATTGATATTCACCGAGAGCGTGAGAGGATACCCCCACATACCAGGACGCTTTTGCTGGGCAGTTTAGATTTTTGGAAGCAACAAGGCATTCGACGACATGATCAAAACAACTTTAATGTAGATATCAGATAGATCTCATGCATGATATTTTCCAATCGTGCTTCTGCTGACCAATTCCCGCTTTTATATCGATGTGTGGTAGTGAAACCATGAGGCAGTGCCATCTTGCACAGAGCAGGAAAACTACACGTATGCGAATATCTGACGAGAAACAGCCCAGATCGCCAATAGCAGAAGTAACGATACGGTAGACTTGCTAGTAAGATATATCAGCATAATTTAGCTGACCATTTAGCACCCGCCTTTGTCATCATCGGCGTGGAAGTGGATCCTCCCCGAGATCCGAGCCCTCGTTTCTGGGCCCAAAGATTTACGATTACCTGAGTTTCGCTGCCGAAAGTCGCTTCCAAGCCCCGGCGCGCGCGCGCGACTCGGTCATTGCTGCAAATGCCGGGTCTGCTAAATGTTGAGTGTTGGAATTGTTGTTAGCGAAAGAAACTACCGCTACTGCTATTTTCTGGTTTGTATTTACTCTCTGGTTGTTTCTCTTCTTCTTCGCTATCTTCATTTTAAGAGAGTGTTTATATGCTTCTCCTTCGTCGTCTTGCCTGCTTTCCGATCCGGCGCAATCGCTCTGCCAGCATCTCAGCATCTTACTACTACTACTCTGAAGCCTCGAAGACCGCAGGTCTCGTCACTGGAACAGCACCTAGGACTACAGCAGCGAGTCTCAGAAACGACTTTACTCGTCACTTCACAGCGTCGCCCGTCCCTCGATCAGACAACATGGGCGTAGAAGACGCTTGCCGCGAGATGGAAGCCGCCGGCGTGCACAAGAAAGGCGAACCTACAGCCGCCGCAGCGCCGGAACAAGAACAGCAGAAAGAGTTGCCGAAGCTGAGCGCGGCGGAGTTCAGGGTGTATAACCGCATGGCGGAACATATGGACATGTTTGTACGGCTTCCTCTCGCTTGCTCTTTTGGAAGTGCAATTACCTCTACGAGCTAGGCAGCTAACAACGTCTCTCCCTCTCTCTCACAGCATAACAACTTCCGCCAAACCTGGAACCTCCTCTACGGCGCCTGCACCTCCGGCAAGAAACCCCAAGGCATGACCCTACGCTCCTTCCTGCAAGCCGGCGACGACTTCGCGCACCACCTCACCATCCACCACACGATCGAAGAGCGGCACATCTTCCCAGTGCTAGCGAAGAAGATGCCTGCGTTTGCCAAAGAGCTCGAGCTGCTGACGCAGCACAAGCAAATCCACAACGGCCTGGAGAAGTTCGAGGCGTACATCGCCGAGTGCAGGGCCGGCGAGCGCGAGCTGAGGTTCGGCGAGTTGAAGGCGGTGATGGATACTTTCGGGCAGGTGCTGTGGGAGCATTTGGACGCGGAGGTGCATGAGTTGAGGGCGGAGAATATGAGGCGGTTTTGGACGCAGGAGGAGATGAGGAGGTTGCCGATGTGAGCGGCGGGAGACCTGCGTGCTGGGGTTTTAATCATAATGAAACGTTCCCTTTTCTTCTCCCTCTGCGTTCCATCCGGTTCAAGTGGCTTTCTTCGCTGGCTTGAACTTCTCATGCCATTTTCTTTTCGTGCCTGTCGCGTCTGAGGCGTTGGCACTTTTGACACCGGCTGCGAGTTCGAAAGAGTCGTCTTTGAACTTTACCCACTTCCCACCCCTGATCTCAGTGCGGTCGGAAATCACGGCGAGATCGACCTTGTTGCGCAAAGATTCAGGCAATTCGTCTTTCCATGAAGCCTTGAACTCAGCGACACCGATCACGTTGGCAGGCGCATCGGCACCAAGTCGATTCGCACCGACCCATCGGACGAGGCGGTCTGGGTCGATCGATGTGCGGTCGTTTGCAGTCGTGGCGATCGAGTGAATGATCGCTTCGAACAGTCCTGGTGCCAGGTCTTCAAGTCCGTCTTTCAAGCTTAGGAGAGCGTCTTCGTCGAGTTCGGCAGTCAGGTCAACGGCGTTTGCACGTGCGTTCTCCAGAATCGAGTGCCATGTGTTGATTTTCAGCGTGGCAGAAGGGATCCAGCAGTGTTTGGTGATGTGGTCTGCGAAGGCTGACTGCTCTCTGAAAGCAAGCTCACACTCGGCATCGCTTAGAAGGATATTGGAAAATAGTTGACCTTTGGTCATGGGCTGTGTGCGTCCGGTCACGGGAGCGCCAGTGGAGAGTATGGGTAGCAGCTGGCGGATATATGTTGAAGCTTTGGACGAAGGCGCTGGCAATGTCTCTAGGGTTGATTCGAGTTTGGAGATTCCAACCAGCTCGGGTGCTGTGATGGCACCCTCTGGTGACGTGTCGCTCTCGGCGGACTGCAGTACGTAGACAGTATTTGATGAGTTCTTCTGGCGAATGCCAAAGGTCTTGTCTGGAGTGCACAGCACGGCATGGGCGGCAGCTTCTCCAATGTTGAGATCGGATGACTTGAGCTGCAGGCTATAGAGAAAATAAGTGTCTTGTTTTGCAGTTACTGGCGAGCCAAGTCACTTACGTTGGCGGGTTATCAGAAGTCAACAACTTCAACAGCTCGGGAGGCAGCTCTAAGAGACGGAATGGATGCTGCCGGTCTTCGGCTAGCAATGATAGTGGGATACCGGCGTCGCCCTGGGTAGACATGACTGCAGTGTTTTCGCGTTGCGAGCAAGCGGTCGATCTGGAGTGCTGGCCTTGTATATTTTGGTGGCCTTGCGTGGCAGGCGGGATCGACGCTTTTCGTGGATCTCGACCAAGGTACGCGCGAACAGGCGTCGCAGCGCGCTGTGCACGCGAGATGGAAGTTCGCAAGTTTGAATACCTATGTGAGGTGGCCTGCTTTGCTATGACGGCCCGGTCGTCTGATGGTGCTGATGTCTGCATACTAGTGATTATAATACCTTGGGTGGTACTAGTATTTGTCATCAAAGATAACAAGCTACTGTCGTCCGGCATACAAGCCGAGAATAAACTAAACATGAACCATTGACACCATTATTGAGACATATCACCCAAATCCTGCCTTCCTTCCCTTGAAACCATCGTCTGCAAGTCTTTGGCCCTGATTTACGTCCAAGGTTTCCCCACGCGGCGGCTAGCGTATCGGGCATCGGGGCTAAGTCTCATGCAGGCAGTCCACACCAAAAGCTCGCCGCCGTACAAGGCAGGCACCTCCACTCACTGCCAACCCAAAACCCAGCCGAGCCCCATTGTTTATGCAGGCACCCTCCACGCGCCGGGCCAAGTTACACTCTGTACCACCTTTCCACTGTTTGCTGTTTTGTTTTGTTGATACCGCCACCGTAATCATAATACAGCAATACCACCTCCTCCTCCTCCGCATCGCTGCTCACCCCCCGCCAGCGCCAGCCCACTCGACTACTTTCACCGCCTCCAGCGCGACTCCACTCTCCGACCCTCAGCGGCTGATGCGCTCTGCCTTGCAACACCTCCAACCCAGACGCTTTGGTCAGCCATGGCCGTCGTCGTCGCCGCCCCGCCTGCGCTCTCTGGCGACCTCGCCCTCTACCACACCACCGATCCTCTGCTAGCCAACTCGCCCCTGCTGATCTTCCATGGCGCCGCGACCTCCTTCAACGCGACCAGCTCGCGCATCCAAGTGCACATCTTCACCCCAGCTGGCCTGGGTTCATATGCTCGCCTGGCAGTCACTCCCAACTCTCCGCTCTACTCGGCCGTGAGCAACCTCCCACGAGAAGAGCAGGGAGACGAAGTATGTCGCAGCATCGCATTCGGCTTAAAGAAGTACTTCTCGGAGCTGCCTGATGGCGTGAAGAAGGCATGGCAGGCGCAGTCGCGGACACCATTGGCCGCGTTGTTCGGCGACGATCACATCGCAATCCTGGCAAGTCGCATGACGAGGATCGAGAATGTCGAGGAAGTCACCGACGACCTGGCGCGCGTGTTTGGCGAGCAGAAGCTGCCATGGATCGATGTAGACGTCGTGCTACCGTCTGGCACAATCAAAGAATACCCAAAGAGGACGGACTCGGGCGGACCGGACCTACTTGGCGATACAGAAGCGACGAAGCATCGCTACGGTCCATATGCCGACTTGATTGCAGCGCTAGGAGAGCCCTCGTTCCTGCCGACCTCAAAGCTTAGACGTGCTCCCTCAAAAGCCAATAGTGCAGGACGGAGCGCATCATTCCTCAAAGAGCAGAAAGAGAATGCTCGCAAAGAGATCTCGGAGCTGTTCGAGACCGAGGGTAATTACGTCTCAAGGATGCGAGAGCTTCAGTCTCTTGCGGAGAATCTCGGGAACGACTTGAATGCGTCTGGAAAGCAACAACTTAAGGAGATTCTTCCAGATGTGATATGCGATGTGGCTGCACTGAACATGGACTTTTTCGAGGCCCTGCGGGAGGTTCTCAACTCGACCGAAGAGGCCGCCATGAAAGACATTGAGGAGATGACAGAGGACCAGCCAACGGCGCAGCAAGAACGCCAAGAGGTCACAGAAGACACGCAAGGTATTGTCGCCATTGCAAAATGCTTCTGCGAGTGGTTCCCCAAATTCGCAGATGCGTACATTTCCTACATGCGATTACACGCCTCTGCAGCCCGTTTGTGTCGAAACGCGCTACGTGGAGAAGACACCGCACTGTCGTTGGCCTTACGCGAGGTTGGCGAGCAGAAGATCACTTCGCTACTCATCGAGCCAGTTCAGCGCCTGCCCCGGTACAACCTCTACATCGACAGTATTACCAAGCAGCTTCCATCGAAACACCCTGCTCTCAGGCATTTGATGAAAGCCCGTGACATCATCTCTGATATTTGCACACAAGAAGATGCCGACGTGGAGGCAATGAACATCGCAGAGAAGCTGCGTACCCGGGTGTCTGGCTGGCCAGCTGATGCTGAGCTCACTGGACGACTGATTTCCGCAGTAGACGCCACAGAACTTGCGCCTCCATACAAGTCAGAACAGTGCTTCATGCAATCAGTTGTAATTCTGATATTTACCGACAGCATTACGTTCCTTGAGCGGACCAGGACCTCTACATCGACCGCGAAGACCTTGATGGGCGAGCTAGATGGTACCCACCCACAGAGACCTGTTTCACGAGAACGACCGCAAGATTTCCGATTCCTCCGACGTGTGCAATCTTCCTCATTTGAAGTCACACAGGCTCTTGACAATCAGGCTCTCCAAGTTGTGACGTACTCACCATTGCCTGAGTCCGCTGTTTCACACAGTGGACCTATTGCAGATTCTCACAGCATGTACGTGCTAGAAGGGCCATACGAGGGCAAAGTGAGCCGACTCATCGAGGAAATTGCCAAAGCGAAGGTCGAGGGCCGCTTTAGCGAGGTCGAGAGAGAGGCTTCGAAGTGGGATGTCAGATCCAGCGAAGCCGCTCAAGACCAGGTCAGCTTGTTCAGTGCTATCTTCGAGGACTCCGTCTGGGAACACGTTGCCGCCCGCGAAGGGTGTGCTTCGATACGGATTGTCTTTGACTTAGACAGGCACTCGCAAAGACCTCGAGCTGGACAGCAGGGTATTCGTACTGTCATTGCGCTCGCACCTCAACGCGATGGAACTTGCCGGGTCTCAGTTGACTCGGTGGACGGGCCAGGCAGCCGTGAACACGTCCCGATGGCCGAGACTATTACCCATGTCTGTAAGAAATTGGGTTTCTTGCTTGAAGGCCACTTCAGTGTCAACCATGCATCAATGAGAGCCAGCCTGCTCGAGCGAAACGCAGATCTGCTAAGATCGATCGAGCTCGAAGTGCGAGAAGAACAGACGCAAGAGGTCCGCTTAGTGCCCAGCAGAGAGCATTCGCATCGCCACAGACCACGATCCCCAGTGAAGATGTTGTCAAGCTTTTTGTCAGCCAGCACTGGTCCAGGCTCTCATCCTCCAGTACTTCTCAAAAAGGATCTACCATCTCTGCCAAGTCCGCGCATGCCGCCGCTCCAGAGCCCACGCATGCCGCCACCACAACACATTCCCGTACTTAAGCCGCCAAGCAGGGAGAGCAGGCCATCTTCTAGAGATCAAGCCACACCCAAATCACAAGCGTCGATGAAGTCGACTGAAAGCTTGGTGGCCCCTGTCAAAAAGCTTGAGGAAACCTTGTCAGCCTACGTCCTCGCACTGCAAGCACGGAAGGGTAACATTGTAGGTCGTAACCTCAAAATGCGCGCTTTGGCCGATGAGCTGCAAGTCAACGACCTGTACAACAGCCTGCTGGAAGATCCCAACATGATGGTTATTGCTGCACAAGCTCCCGTGGACGTGCTTTTCGCAGCATTCGAGAAGTTCTTGAATGTCGCGTGGACAGAACACATTGGTGCCGTCATCCCATATGAAACGATGGAAGCCATTCAGTCCAAAGCAGAGAACATGTTCCCTTCCGACTTTGATGAATACTTCGCATCAACGTTGAGCACTCTGGCGCCGCAGAACCGAAGAGCTTTCAAGACCATCATGAGACTTCTCGCCGACCTCCTCGACGGCACTGGCAATGATGGAGATCGCGGAATTCTCACGGCGGCTTTTGCCGAACTGTTGGTCACGGAGGGCAACCCGCATAACTTCATCGCGCTCTTTGATCGCTTCGTGGAAGATACCGATACGTACTTCGGCGAGCCGCTGTCTGACGCTCAACAACAAGCAGCAGAAGGTGCTGTTCTTGGACACAAGCGTTCAAGATCCGCCAACACCGGCTCCGTCAATTCAAATACCTCTTCGTTGCGAAAGAAGTTCGGCTTTGGTGGGCTCACAAGAGAAAACAGTAAATCGGAGCAGGACTCTAAGGTCTCATCTGTCTGGCGCACCCTAAGCAAGAGTACACGAGGAGAAAGCCCAGCGGGCAGCATCTCCCGCGGGACGTTGTACCGGTCTCAATCTACTGATGTGGACGGCCGCCTGAATGGTAGACCGACATCTCAAGACGACTCAGGTGCGCGCAAGTCTGCTGGCCTGGATGAACTTGCGGCCTCGCCTGGATCCACGTCCAATCCGTCACTTGGGCTCTCGACTATCGGCGAGCACCCAAGCTTCATCCCCACCGGCCCTCCAAAAAAGAAGAGGCGTAGTTCGCTCTCCGACCTGAAGGAGCTTGATCTACAGCTCGATTCACAGCCAATGTCGCCACCCTCAGTGCGTAGAACAAAGCCTTCAACTGGAGCAAACCTCGACAAGTCCTTGCCAAATTCTCCAGCACCTACAACACCAGGATCATCTCGCGGTGGAAGTGTCAGATATGGTTCTCCAACGAGGGAGCCACTACGAGCCAGGTTGCCGTCTGGGTTCCGGAAGGAAAACTCGCCTGGCTTCATCAGAGCATACACCACTGGCGACGTGAGACCAAAGAGTCATGGCAACGATGAAGTCAATCCTTCAATCCGCCCAACCTCAAGCATCCCTACATTGAGTTCTAAAGCAAACCCGCCGAGCCGCCCACCACTAACTCCTTCTCGTTCCGGGTTGTCAGAGCGTCCCGGTGTTGGCAACATCGTCAAGAAGCCCTCGCCTCAGCCAGAGAAGAAGCCAAGATCGAATACAATCAGTGGTGTTGTCACTCCTCTCGAGTTGCCGTCTCACACTAAGAAGCTACGCATGCAATCGCCCCAGAAACTCCGCGATCGCCTGCAGAACGAACAAGCCACGCTGACCGTCACGCACAATCTGCTCCAAGACGAGCTCACCCGTATCGGCGACGAACTGACTTCCACTCCCACGCGTACGGGCTCCATCCGCCCAGCGCCCCTGAGCATCCGCGGCAGCACACCCAACTTCTCAGCCTCAACCACAACTCGCCCGCATAACAACATGGACCTCGCCCAGCGCGTCCTCAAACTCGAAGCCCTCCTCCCTACACAGATAGAAAGTGCCGGCGCGCGCATCTCCGCCATCCACGCAGACCTCGCGTCTTCCCTCGCTGTCTCCGAAAACAAAGCCCGCAAGCTCGACGAGCTGTACCGCGAGTCCAACTCGGAGAACGAAGCACTGTACGCGCGCTTCAACGACGAGCTCGGCCGGATCTTGAAATCTGTCCGAGGCGGCGACGGAGTCGGGGAGTTGAAGCGGCAGGTCAAAGAGGGACAGGATGAAGTGGCTAGGCTGAAGCGGGAGAATGGCAGGCTGAAAAGGGAGAATGCTGGCTTGCGGGCGCAGATCAAGGAGTAGAGAACGGGAGAACAAAAGCTTGTCTTGGGATTAACTCCCACGAGAGTTGGTTTTTGTGCATGACTTGTAATGACTTGGTTTGGTTTGTAATGATGAGCGACGACGACCCCCTTTTCTTTTCTCTTTGCATCTCGTATTGTTTGTACTGAATGGTACAGAGCTGGTTTGGGAAGCATAGTCAACAGAGCAAAAAGAGCTTCATTTTCCGTATACGGTAGCGTTTTTGATTAGAAAGTTGCATCACACACATGTGGAAAGAAGGAACAGAGATTTTTTGTTTAATAACATTGATGCAAGACATTCCATGCATTTTACACTATGCTTTCCTTCATACAGTATCATACCAAGCGGTCATTTGCACACGTCCTCTTGCTTTGATGCATTTTCCACGTAACACGCCATGTATATCTATCATACTCGAACAACGATTCAGAAGAAACGAAATTAAAAAGGCAGAAAAACATCCATAACTTTATTTCTTTTTCTTCTTTCCAGTCATGCTTCTCATGCTATGGTAATCTAGTGGCCGTGTCCGTCGTCCTCGCCCCTCTGCTCGGGATCAAGCTTGATCAAAGTGTCGATCCTCATGATCGCCACGCAAGCCTCGACGGCGCTCTTGAGCTGCTTGACCTTGCCCATGCTAGGCTCGAGCACACCCGCCTTGATGCAGTCGTGCACGCGGCCCTTGGTCAGGTCGAGGCCGTAGTTGCGGTAGCCCTTTGCCTTTGCGATGGCTTTGGCGTCGGCGTCTGAGGTCGACTGGGGCTGTTGAGCGGGCGCTGAGGGGTTGCCGTTGGCGGAGGCGGTTTGGCTGGGAGGGTGGGGGACGGGGTCGGAGGTGCGTTGGGAGAGGGCGTGGCGCGAGCGCAGTTGGGCGACGAGGTCGGAGGAGTCTTTGGCGGCGTTTACGGCGAGGGTGGTGGGGATTGTGAGGAGGGCGGAGGCGAAGGCTGCGATGGCGAGTTGTTCTCTTGAGCCCTGGGAGATTATTTCGTTAGTCTCGATGTACACATTCACGATGACATTGTTGCGTCAGGGTACTTACAACGCTGGTAGCCCACTCCTCAAGGTAAATGTGAAGAGCGGTCTCGACGGCACCGCCACCGGGGACGACTCTGCCCGACTCAAGCGTGCGCTTGACGGCAGATAGCGAGTCGTGCACGGAGCGCTCCATCTCGTCCAAGCTGTACTCGTTGGCACCACGGAGAATGATGGAGGAAGCAGTGTGAATCTTGGGACCCTTGACCATAATGCACTCGTCGTCACTGATGCGCTCTTGTACAACCTCCTCTGCCTGTCCGAGGTTGGCCTTGTCGAAGACTTCATCACCGTTCAAGTCGGCGAGTGTGGACACCATCTGTGCGCCAGTCGCCTTGGCTATCCTCCTAAGATCCTCCTTCTTGCAACGACGCACGCCCATAACTCCCTTGTCGATCAAGTGCTTAAGGCAGAGATCATCAATGCCCTTGGTGGTGAAGATGACGTTGGCACCGGCCTTGAGGATCAGCTCCACACGGTCAATGACAATGCCAGCCTCGCGCTCGCGAATCTTCTCAAGCTGCGCAGGGTCGTCGATCACGACGTTGACGCCCATCTTCATGCGCTCCTTTTGCAGGTTCATGTCCAAGCAGGCAATCTTGGCGTCAACAATGCGGGTCTCCATAGCTTGCGATGCGACAGTGCAGTTCATGGCGTAGCCCTTGATGAGCTGAGACTCGAGAGCACTCTTGCCGTGAGCCTTGAGGACGTTGACGGCCTTGACAGGGTACTTGACCTCGCCACGAGCGTTGACGCTCTTGACACTGGTGATGGCATCGACAACCATGTTGGAGAAGAAGTCCATGTCAGCACCAATAATCTTGGAAGACATGCTGGTCTTTGCGATGGCCATGAGCGACTCCCTGCCCAGGTTGTCGACCTTGGCGCTGATGTTCTCGTTCATGTATCGCACGGCCTCCCTCAAGGCAAGCCTGTAGCCGGTGATGATGGTCGTAGGGTGAATGCGCATCTTCATGAGCTCGTTTGCTCTCCGCAGCAGCTCTGCGGCTATGAGGACCACACTGGTTGTTCCATCTCCCACCTCCCTGTCCTGCTGCTGCGCCAGATCGACCAGAATCTTTCCCGCCGGGTGCTCGACGCTGAGCAAGCTGAGAATGGTCGCGCCGTCGTTTGTGACTGTCACCTCTCCAATGTCGTCGACCATCATCTTGTCGAGGCCGCTGGGGCCGAAGGAGGACTTGACGACATTTGCAATTGCTTGTGTCGCCTGCACATTCTGGTCTCTGATGTCTGAGCCGGAGATCTTCTGGCCGCCGAGGAAGAGAGTGCCGCCGTTGTTCTGCGGTCCTCCAAAGATGCCTGACATGGTAGGCTGTGTGGTGGGGGTTTTTTCGTGTGTTTCCTAGGGTGTTGACCTCGGGTCGTGTGAAGTCGGCGGAGATTGGTGTATGGTGGTGGTGGTATTATTGGAGGACTACCTTTGGATGTGTCGGCGAGGCGTGTATACGGTACTCAACCCCTCCTGGTATTTTTTGGGTGACGGTAAGTTATCCCACGCTGGCACTACTGAATAGCGGAGCTTTGCGCGCACAACACCTCCGAGCCAGCACCACCACCACTGCTTGCTTTCTCAGGGCCTGGTGTCTGGCTTCGATATGCCTGAGGCAGCAACATTAGACTTCGCGTCTGACTCGGTAGCGATTGACAAGAGACAGGTGTCGCAAGACTCTCTCGACTGCTGTGTCGAGCAGAAGTCGGTGGAAGACAGGCGAAACACCCGTCGCACGCGCCCTACCATTGATTCAATGTTGCGACGTGGGCGTTGGTTGTGACCGCCTGCTCGAGCATTGAAGAGCACTTAGTCACTTCATCACGCGCGCCTGATGGCTGCCGCTTCCATCGACCCTCTTTCCCTGCCTGACTACTACATACCTTCAATTCGATCCTCGTTCACAATTTACTCAAACCTCAATAACTATATAAGACGAATAATTTCCTCTGATTCTGCGAGGCAACTCTCGATTGTCTGGAGCGGTTGCGTCAAGCATGATTGACCTGGTTGCACGACTATGTCAAAGTTCTTCCGCAAAGTCCCACGCTCAGACTCAGACAGCTCCAGCGCCTCGGACAGCGAGGATTTAGAGGACGACAGCCAATACTCTAACGAAGGAGATGACGACCTGTCTGCATCACGGGAATTGGAAGTAGCTACTCCGCCCGTGGAAGATGGTTCATCCGATGCCGTTACTGTCGCTGGACCTAACAAAGACTTGCTTCTTCACGCTCTGCTAGAAGAAAAGTGCTTGAACGATGTCCGAAGAGAGCATGCCGGCAAGTCTCTTAGTGAATCAGCTATTGTGATAGAAGCTCGTCAAAGGTAAAACTAGACTTGAAAATATAATCTTATGTTGTATGCTGACCAAACATCCTCAGATACAAGACTCTTAGCGCCCAGCTTGCTCGAGTCGGTTTGACCGCTGCAGGACTAGATGGAGATGCCCACGAAGCCGTTCGTCAACAATACCGCGATGGTCTGGATATTTTTGCGAAGACTGGAGCGCGGCCAAGCAGTTCTGCTAAACACATACGGCCGCCTCAACGCCGTTTATTGACCGGTGTCGACGACTTCAATGCCAATGCCGTCAATCTCGACAATCTGCAGATTGCCTCGATGCCAACCCTCCCGATGTCCCTAGGACCATACGTCGCCCAACCACCTCTTTTCGGTAGTCGATACACACAAGACTTCGAAGAACTGGGGATTCTCGGCAAAGGCGGCTATGGAATTGTCTACCAGTGTCGACACAAGCTTGACGGCGTGGTTTACGCCGTGAAGAAAGTTCCGGTGTCTGAGAGTCGAAGACAGCAGATACTGATCCGAGGCCAGCCAGAGATAGATGATCTATTGAGCGAGTTGCGAACTCTGGCTCAGCTTGATCATCCAAACATCGTCCGATATTTCAACGGCTGGCTCGACTACATGAATATAGACCACCCAGGAGAAGTTGCCTCTGCAAGCTATCAGAATGAATCGACAAGTGTCGATGCCAGCCATAGCACAAGTTTTGCTCCCGGCCGGGTTATTGCCGAGGCCAGCGACGATCATATCATGTTCGAGAACAGCGTGCGTAAAATCTGATCGCCCTTCCATTGGCAGTCTCCTACAGAATGCATTGAGGACACCCGAATTAACACTGCCAACAGACATCACGTAATACGGCACATAGCGCTAGCACTGGCAGCGACCACGACCTACGTCGAACAGCGTCTCACGCAACGCGAGCCACCGTCAGCGACGAAGACGTTGAATCAATCTCCCGAAATAGCGAAAGCGACTTGGTCACCGGAACAGACGGTTTGCAATTCGACATGTCGAAACCTCAACTTGCAGTACACATGCAGATGGCCCTCTACCCGATGACGCTCACCGACTTCCTCTCGTCGGATACTTCTTCATCGACAAAAGTGCCTCCCTTGGTGCACTGCTTCCACTTGAAGCCATCTGTGCGGATCCTGCTCGCAATCCTCGATGGAATTGCATACCTTCACCAGAATCAGATCGTACATCGCGATCTAAAGCCAGGCAACATTTTCCTTGCGCCCAGCTGCAGCTCACGCCTGCCAGACGGGTCTGTCGACTTGTCTCTCTGTGATGATTGTGACAAGCACGGTAACGCCGATCCGATATCTCTGAAAGTACGCATTGGCGACTTTGGGCTTGTGACTGCACTGGCAACCACTGGCGATGAAACCTCGTGCGGTGGGCCAGAATCGTCCAAGTCGCCCGTGGGCACGGAGCTGTATAACCCACCGGATGGCGTGAGGGGAACGGCAAGCCCAGCTCTGGACATCTATGCTGCTGGAATTGTGGCTGTTGAGCTACTTTGCCCATTTGGCACTCGTAAGTTGGTCCAGGATTGATGGCTGGCCAAACTACAGCTAATTCGATCTACTAGGAATGGAACGTCACGAGACGCTGCACTCGCTCAAGTACGGCCGCTTCCCATCAAATTTCAGCGAACGCATCGGCGACCCAGATGGAGCTTTGAAAGAGTGCGTGCGCGAGATGCTGAGGCCAGACCACCCTCCCATCGAAGAGCTCAGACAACGCTTGTCCGCGATTTTATGATCAGACGTTTATATAAAACATCAAATACAAAATATGTTAATTAAATTTTAAAAGTTGTTCCATCATTACATGATCACCCGCGCCCAGTACTAGAATGCTTTTCTCTCTGTCAAGCGTACATGAAGACCCTTCTGCATGACGAACCACCAGCAATTCATCTCCCATTCCTTCTCGGGCTCCACGAGCTCCAGGTCGTACTGCATGAGGAGCGTCGGGATAAGCTTAGACCTGCACGGCATTTTTTGTCAACGACACAGATCTTGCGTGATTGAAGTACAAAAAAACTTAATGGCACAGAGAAACTCACATTTCCATCCAACTGATGTTCCTCCCCAGACACATCCTCGCTCCAGCGCCAAACGCAAAGAAGAACCTCTGCATGTCTCCGTAACCCCCCTTGGCGCCGTCCTGGCTTTCGAATTCGGACTTCTCGATCCAGCGCTCTGGCCTGAAAACTTCAACGTCGTCACCGAAGACTCGAGAGTCTCGGTGGATGACCCACGGGTTAGCACCCACGGTCGTGCCGGCAGGGATGAATTTGCCGGCGATCGTCGCGCCGGTCGAGGGCGACACGCGCGGGAGGGACATGCCGACGGCGGGATGCAGGCGGAGGGCTTCGTACATGACGGCTTGGAGGTAGGGAAGGCTGTCTGCCTGGGCGAGAGAGACGGGGAAGGAGAGCTTGCCTTGTTCCCTAGCGGCGTCGAGTTCGGCAACGAGTTTGGCTTTGCAGGATAGGTTCTTGAGGAGGTGGTAGATGATCGCGCGGGTGGAGATGGCGGTCGTGTCGGAGCCGGCGAAGATGTTGGAGGTTGCCATGGAGGTGAGGGCTTGGGCGTCGAAGGCTGTTGGCTGGGACGTGTGGGTGGCGAGGAGGTTGGAGAGGATGTCTTTGCGATCGGAGCCGCGGTCTTTGCGGGCGACGATCTCGTTGGCGGCGGTGGTGCGAAGGCTACCATGGCGCGCTGCTATACCTAGGTGGGAGCCAATATAGGGGACGAGGGCGTCGTGGAGCCAGTATAACCAGGGGACTTGGCCGCTGAGGTGAAGTACGTGTATCAGTCAGGTTCTCGATGTCATGAGATTTGATCACGGAACTTACATCCATGCCGCGGACTTGAGAGCGGTTTCGATCTGATTGAAAGAGCCATCGTCGGAGCCAGCCTCCATGAATCCGAAAGAGTTGCTAAAAGTAAGTTCTCCAATGATATCAAATGCAAACAGCTGTCGATGGCGGAAAGCTAGTAAGCAACATGGTCTCGGACGTCACCTTGCAGACTAGAAGTCAGACTTACCTGTGTCCACTTGCCCATATCAACCGGCCCGTGTTTGAGCATATCCATTTTAGAGAGGAATGTGTTGATAGCGGTATTGACATGCGGTTCAAGATCTTTCAAAGCATCCATAGAGTATGCACGGCTGACCAGTCGACGCTGCTGTCCGTGAATCTTCTCATCGCGCTCAGCGAAGAGGTCGAATTTACGATGACCTTGCCAGACAGAGTACCAGGGGGATTTACGGAATGGAGTGCCTGCTCCATAGATGGTTTTGATGGCTGTCAGATCGGCCACAGATAATTCGTTGGGCCCTGTGCGCACGAGAGGTCCGTATTTCTTATGGAGGGCGATCATGGTGGTGTTCATGTTGCCATCCCACGAGCGCTTGGTCATCCATAGTCGGCTCAGGCTTGCGGTGAATGGACCGGGGATAGTGGCAAGAGGATGGAAGAAGCGCTGATAGATGATCCAAGTCAACGGAACGACGGCAAGCACCACAATAGTAGCCCAAGGCACGGAAGGCTGGGCTGGATGCGAATTAGGCGCGGCTTGAAACGCCATGGCTGTGTTTGCAAATAGAATAGGCGAGCTTCTCTGTACAGGTGAAGTCCTAAGACTGACGTTGTCGGGAAGATGATACGGCAAAGACGAGTTCTGGAGAAAGTGGATCTTTAATAAGTCAAGCGAAGCGTATTGGGTGCCACATTGACACCGGACGTGCCGGAGAGTCAGGGAGTTATTGCGGGACAGACAGATGTTGCGGAATGATGTGGGCACATATACGCAGCCTCGGACAAGGTGGAGTTGCCCTCGATTTTGAGCACGTCCGGTCATCCGTATGCGAACTAAAGCCTGTTCTCCACGGGGCTCCAGGCTGGCAATTGATTACGGCTTTTAAGGCTGGCGAGAAAAGAGTTAGGCGCAGATGTCTGTCTATCATATTTGCAGCGCAGAGGAAAGCAGATGTTCCTTCAATGGAGTGTAGCGCAAGTCAAACGTGTGTAGACTTCCAACGTCCTTGTCCAGTCAGAGTCGCCCTTGATAATATTAATAAAAGACTAAAATCATCACCATCATTTGTTGATCAAAATGCTCGGACAGCATTCCCCACAAAAGAAATCGGCTCCTAGAATAGGCAAGTGGTACCTCCGGAGGTAAGGGAGAGATGATACGAATATCCAGCATGTTATGTCCTGGACATGATATGTCTCTCAAGAGTGATTGTTTCATTGATGCGATCGTGACACAAAGCATTGTTTGTAGAAGGCAGCCAGAACGAAAGCTTCTATAGAACGAACGTTAATTGGATATGCATCGCCAGCAATTCGGAGATCAAGGAGACCTAACCGATTTGCAAAGCCGAGTCACGTGATTTTGATGTGTGCTGCCGTACCTGCTACCCGCGCCCAGATGGCGGGGATGTTCAGTCAAAGCCGTTCGGAAGCGTAACAAGGTACTTCGTCTCCCTGTAAAACCGCCTACCGATTTTCTTGCCGTGCTGCTGCGCGGGTCATGGCGTATACGACGCGATCCAAGGCCGTCAGACGATGTTCAGTGTTATAAGTATTGCGCCCCTGCCAATGTCTCCCCCCTTCCCTGCTCTATATCCTGCTCCTCTTAACCATCTACCTTTTGTTTTAACCCCCCTACTTGCTCAAGGAGCTTGCATTTGGCCTCTATAGCTTGCGCCGGAGCTGCTACATCATCGCTTGCCTATTCCCATACCCTCAATTCCTTGCGAGGGGCTTCTATTAGCGGTTCATACCCTCAGAATGGCTTCTCAAGACAAGTACGATATTGTGATCGTTGGCGCTGGTCCCGTAGGCCTGCTGCTATCGACATGTTTGGCGCGATGGGGCTACAAGATCAAGCACGTCGATATGCGACCTGAACCTACCCTCACTGGTCGCGCAGATGGTATCCAGCCCCGATCTCTTGATCTCCTACGCAACATGGGTCTGAAGCGTGCGATCATGGAGCACGATCCCGCCAAAGTCTACGAGGTCGCTTTCTGGGATCCGGCGAAGCGCGGTATTGAGCGCACTGGCACATGGCCTTCATGTCCTGCCTTTATCGATGCGCGCTACCCTTTCACCACTCTGCTCCACCAGGGATTGATCGAGAGAGTCTTCATTGCGGATCTGGAGAAGAACGGTGTCCACATCGACAGGCCTTGGAGAATCACAGGATTCGCGAACGATGGAAAGGACAGCGAGTACCCAGTCTCGGTTGACTTGGCCCACGTCGACGGCCATGAGAAGCAGTCGGTTCGCGCAAAGTACCTGTTCAGTGGTGAAGGTGCTAGGAGTTTCGTGCGCGAACAGTTGGGCGTGAAGGTCATCCACAAAGATCCCATCGCACACGTATGGGGTGTCATGGACGGTGTTGTTCGCACCAACTTCCCCGATATCAAGGTAAGCCGGTCGTCGGACTCACGATATCAGAAGACATACTAAAAAGCGCCACAGATGAAGTGCACAATCCACTCAGACGTTGGCTCAATCATGGTCATTCCCCGCGAGAACAACATGGTCCGTCTATACATTCAGATCGCCTCCTCGACAGACGACGACTGGAATCCTAGAAAGCAAGCCACAACGGAGGAGGTACAAGAGCACGCAAAGAAGATTCTCAAGCCATACTACATCGAGTGGGAGCGCGTGGAGTGGTACTCAGTCTATCCTATTGGCCAGGGAATTGCGGAACGCTACACTCTCGACGAGCGTGTCTTCATGGGAGGCGACTGCTGTCACACACACTCTCCCAAGGCCGGCCAGGGTATGAACACTGCCTTCCTCGACGCCCAGAACCTTGCGTGGAAGATCCACCACGTCGAGAGCGGCTTCGCCGATCGCTCCATTCTCAAGTCATACGAGTCTGAGCGCAAGGCTGTCGCTGAGAGTCTTCTGAACTTCGACGCTGCCTACGCAAAGCTGTTCTCACAGCGCCAGCCCAGTGCCGGCGAGGTTGGCAGCGTCAACAAGCACACTTCTGGCGAGCAACAACCAGCTGATGAGAACGAATTCATCAAGACCTTCAAGGCTGCTTGCGAGTTCACTTCCGGCTATGGCGTTGCATACGGACCCAACCACCTCAACTGGTCCGAGCAACACTCAGCAAAAAACCCTCTCTTCCTCTCTGAGCCCGCAGGCACTACGAAGCTCCGCACCGGCCGCATTCTCATCCCCGCCACCGTCACTCGCGTCTCGGACGCCAACCCAGTGCACCTCGAGCAAGAGATCCCCCTCAACGGCTCCTACCGCATCTACCTCTTCGCCGGCAAGCCCCAGCGCACCCAGACCGCCATCCGCGACTTCGCCTCCAACCTGCTCAAGAAGGACTCCTTCTTCTCCTCCTACCAGCGCTCAGACATCGCTTCCGTCAACCACCTCGAGAAGCACAACCCGCACTCCAACTTCTTCACCTTCGCCACCATCTTCAACGCCAACAGGCCCGACGTCGAGATCGAAGAGCTCCTGCCCGAGGTCCTCGCCCGCTACTACGACCACGTCTACGCCGACAACGTCTTCGATGTGCGCGTGCCCAAGGCGCAAGCAGCGGCTCACGTCAAGATGGGTCTTAGCGAGGAGGAGGGCGGTGTGGTTGTGGTCAGGCCCGACGGCTACGTCGGATGTGTGGTGAAGCTCGTCGAGGGCAGCGGATCGGTTGACGCCCTCAACCAGTACTTCTCGGCGATCTGCGCGAAGCAGATTGGAAGCGAGAGCGCGAGGTTGTAAGTGCATCGTGCGATGCTTTTTTGTTTTTTGGTTTCCAGTTTTTTGTCGAGAACATCGGCTTACGAGAACGATTTCTTTCAGATTATGGGGCAGAGCGTCCTTGATATGAAAAGGCAGCGTGGCGTTCAAGGTGGGGCATGGGTTTTTTTTTTAAAGCATGATATGTAAACAGCATTCATCCATCGAGCAATGTTATATCAGTTTCTTACAATATCTGCGTGTACGGGTATATCTTAAATGTGAACATAATGTTGTAGGAGCCACTGTCGCCAGGGCCTCAGATGTGCATCCTCGTTCCATCCCTAGATTCAAAGTGTTACAGCACAACTCTGGCACTCTATTATCCCCGACTTCTAGTCAGCAGAGTAAAGCGCGTGAATGCTCGAGCTCCGCCTCATCTTCTTAGTCTCCGCTTCTCTTCTTTGCGTGATCTGATCACCGTCCAATTTCTTCCTCAACACCAAAGCCGTTCGGATCAGCTCGTCCACTTTAGCCGGCTCGTCTGCCACCCGCCAGTCGAAAGCGTTATATTCGCCGCTCGACTCCAACGCCAGGATCTCATCCGCTCGCAACTTGATCATCGCCAGCACGACGTTGAACAAGAAAGTCTGCTGCCGCGGCAGGCAAAGCCAGATGTCCCAGACACGTTGAAGCGCGGTTTTGGGCAGGCGGTTCGCAAGTGCGGCAAGGTGCCAGCCGGGCTGGAATGTTGAGGCCGCATCGATGTCGAGCTCAGTCAATTTTTCGTCCACCTTAGGCATGAGCTCGCGGACGTAGCTACGCAGGACCACGTTGTCTGCCAGTGCGCCATGCATGGGCGCGTCACGCGAGAAATACCCCGCTGGAAAGAAATTGTCGACCATGTTACATAGTACCCAGAAGGCGTCTTCCTCGGCTGGGATGGCAAGGAGCAAATGGCCGGCAATCATATTAAGGCCTTGGGTGTATCCGAGGCCCGTGTACTTGGCGATGAAAGCGATGAGCAGACGCTTTAACTTGTCGTGGCCTTTGTCAACGTAGTAGTCGAACTGCTCAGTGAGCGTGCGAGGGACGTCCTTAAGGATGGCATCGATTTCGAGTGGGTCTTCGCTTTCGCCTTCGGCAAGATAATGCCTGTACTCGTCTGGACTCATGATTGCGTAGGTGTTGGATAGCTCCATCCAGATAGGATGCCGGAGACGGTTCGGAATACCGCCAACAATAAGTCTGTTAAGAGTCTCCATCTTCGCCCGCCCAGCGCTACCTTCGCGGCCGAAACGTCCTGCGCCGAGAAGCGTGCCTTGCGCTTCCTGCTCTCCACCCTGTTGGCGTGCATTATTGAGACGAAGAATAAATCGATTCCATTCAGCTTCCTGTGGATCTTGTGAGTCGTCCGTCAAAGTAGGAGGTAGATCGTCTGGGTCGTGCTGTGCTTGCATTTCCACAGGCTCACGCGTGGGCTTTGACTCGCGACGTTTTACTGTGCCGCCACTGAACAGCGTCGTAGTCCAGCTTAAACTATCCTGGCTTTGAGCATCTATCGAACGCGAATCGATAGATTTAGTTCTTTCGGTGGGTTTCGATGCACTATAAATTTTTCATTAGTCGCGAATTTAACATCCAACGGAGAATTATGAACATACACTGAAGGTGACCGGGAAGATGAAGGCGTACTATAACATTAAAGTTAGCATGAATCATTGACATACCGAATTGCGAGTCCCCATACATTGATCGTTGGCCAAGGTCGCGCCGCCGTGGTACGCCCCCGAACAGCCTAGTGATGCCCCTTACTGTGCCTCCAACAGTAATCGATTTCGGTGCGCTATCGACTGTCTGCAGAACATCATCAGTAATTGTTACGGGAAATAAGCTTGTAGCCTGATGACTTACGCTACTTTCCGACTGTGTACCCTGAGAGGGTGCCAGGTCTTCTGATGCAGCGGACAGTGATAGGCGACGCCGTTCTGCCTGCCTCACGCGACTTGCAGCATCGGCAACACGATCTGATGGGACTTTGTACTCCTCGCACAGGCGTTGGAGAGCTGTTATATGCGCATCGCGCTCGGCTAGACTTTCAGACAGGCGCTTCACGAGGTTGATGGCGCCATGATGGTCGAGGACTCCTTGGAGAACTGCAGAGTTCGCGGCAGATAGCGCGCGAGGATCGTCCGCATTTACAGGGGGCCTTTCATCGAACATGGTAGGCTCGGATCTGTCCAGTAGACCATTCAAGTGTTCTGCCATGGTTGGCGCATGTGTCGTGGATGGAGATCCAGGTGGAGATCCAGGTGGAGAGCCAGGGGCAGGATCGGGAAAGGATGTCAGCGACTCTGTATCATCCTGAGGCGCCAGCCGACGCGGTCGACTCGACGCTCTACTCTGCGTTGCCATTGTGGTGGGAAATAAGAGAAGTCGCAGTGAATGTTTTGTTGTTGCTGCTTTTGGTGCCTTGGTTGGAATTGACTTGCCACCGGGGAGCCCAAGCCGCGCTTGCGCCGACCAACAACAACCAAGCAACCATCACAACAACTGACGCTTCTGACTCGTCATCAAATGCTGCGGACTACACTACGCGCCACCATGTCTTCCAAGCTACGCGCGGCAATTATAGTCGTCTCTGACACGGCGAGCAAAGATGCATCGACCGACAAATGCATTCCGGCACTGCAAGAGGTCTTCCGGCAAGACGGCGGCGGTCGCTGGGAGTCAGCACAGACTCGGATAGTTGCAGACGACAAGGCCGCCATCCAGGAAGCCGTCAAAGCCTATACAGATGGTGCCGATAATGCCAACGTGGTTGTCACAAGCGGTGGTACCGGACATGCACAGAAAGATGTCACGCCCGAGGTAAGCTCAAGATCAATGAAGTGCTATTACGCTCACATATATCCCATGGGATAACATGACTCTGACATCGGTAGGCTGTCGGGCCTCTCATACATAAGCATTCGACTGGGTTGGTTCACGCAATGTTTGCAGCTTCATTTGCCATCACTCCATTTGCGGCCATGGCACGTCCAGTTGCCGGCGTCCGGAACAACACACTTATTCTAACCTTGCCCGGTAGCCCAAAGGGTGCCAAGGAGAACTTACAGTCTGTTATCAAGCTGTTGCCACACGCATGTGAACAGGCTGCGGGCATAGACTCGCGTACCTTGCATGCTGGTGGTACCGACAAGCTCGAAAAGGACGCTGGTATCAAAGCTGGAGCGGCAGCTCCCTCAGTACATCAATGTTCGCACGACAAGCACGTGCATCGACACGACGGTCACTCGCATGGCCACGCTCATGGTCATGGCGGGCATGCAATGCCTAAAGCTCACACAACACCCGATGAACATCATATGTCGAATGACCCTAATGCCGGCCCCACCAGACGCTACCGTGAATCACCTTACCCGATGTTCTCTGTTGAGGATGCTTTGCAGAAGATCTCGGAACACACGCCAGAGCCGTTGGTGACGAGTGCTCTTGTTAACGAAAGCTTGGTCGGCTCAGTCTTGGCTGAGGATGTCACCGCACGAGAATCGGTGCCTGCCTTCCGTGCTAGCATTGTAGACGGCTACGCTATCATCGCCTCAAAACACATGATGGTCCCTAGCACCAAAGGAATTTTCCCTGTCGTTGGCATTTCTCATGCAGAAGCCGGAGGCGAAGCCGACGAGCTCAGGATTGGTGAGGTGTCACGCATTACGACTGGCGCTCCTTTGCCACCAGGCGCCACTTCAGTGGTTATGGTCGAAGACACTGTACTCCGATCTAAGACTGAAGATGGTACAGAAGAGAAGGAGATCGAAGTTCTTACCGCCGACATTGAACCTGGTGAGAACGTTCGCGAAGTCGGATCCGATGTGCAATCTGGGGACGTGATCATGAAGCGTGGCGAAGGCATTACTGTGGTTGGTGGCGAGTTTGGCCTGCTTGCCTCCGTCGGAACACAAGAAGTCAAGGTCTACAAGAAGCCCATTGTCGGTGTCCTTAGCACAGGCGACGAGATCATCCCTCATGATCGTGATGGGGAACTGAGGCTTGGTGAAGTCCGCGATACCAACAGACCAACCCTACTCACTGCCATTCGCGGTTCGGGCTTCGAAGCCGTTGACCTGGGTATAGCTTCCGATAAGCCTGGCGCCCTTGAACAGACGCTCCGCGACGCCATGAGGCGCGTCGACGTGATCGTAACCTCTGGCGGCGTCTCCATGGGAGAACTAGACTTGCTCAAACCTACTATTGAACGACAGCTGGGCGGCACTATCCACTTTGGACGTGTCAGCATGAAGCCTGGTAAACCGACGACCTTCGCCACTGTGCCGTTCAAGTCCAATTCTGGTGAGCGGGAATCGAAGGTCATATTCTCGCTACCAGGCAACCCCGCATCTGCGGTGGTGACATACCATTTGTTCGTTCTGCCCTCATTGCACAAGATGAGCGGCATCAGTCCTGTCGGTCTGCCAAAGGTGAAAGTGGTGTTGGAGCAGGACGTTAGATGCGATACGAAGAGATCGGAATACCACCGCGTTTTGCTCACTGTGAATGCCGAGGGCAGACTGTCTGCTACCAGTACTGGTGGCCAACGTAGCTCCAGAATTGGGAGCTTCAAGGGCGCGAATGGCTTGTTGTGCTTGCCCACTACACAATCGATGCTCAAGAAAGGCGACACTTGCGACGCCCTGATCATGGGAAAGATTATGGCTGAGCTTTGGTAGAAAATCAAGTGATGCAGTGATGCGGTTCAACCTAAGATTGCTCTGAAGTGTTTCGCATTCTACATACACATATCTATACACAACAACTCAAATTTGCGCTGCCCTCTTTCCTGTCCAGAACGCCTGAGAATGCTATGTTTGTTTGGGTATCGGCCGGATAAGCTGCGGCGCCGTTTCGCAAAAGGGTGGTACTGTCTGCTCTTAAATCGACGTGCTCACTTGAAGTCGTTTGCGCCGCCGCTAAGCAGCAGTCCAATAATGAGACCGAACAAACCAAGGACGGATGAGAAGATCTCAATGACCAAGATCTTGACGAAACTGTAGATACGTTAGCGATCCCTGTGCTCATGTCCAACAACGCAAATCCTTCAACTCACAGCGAGGGGTCCGCAGCATCAGCCAAAGCAGCGCTGGAACCGTTGATGCCAACACTGACACCGCAAATCAAGTTGCACATGCCGACCAGCACTCCGCTCCAGAACAACGCGTAGCCAGTGTAGTAGTTGCTGCCGGAGTATGCTGCATCGCCGCTGACCTGTCCCATTTTGGCGGAGAAGACAATGCTCATGATGACACCGTAGATAGCGACGACCTCACAGAAGATAATAGAGATCAAGTTCTTGGTGCGAATGCGTGGTGCCTTCACACCACCACCAAGGATCGAAGTTCCGGTAATGAAGATTCCCCTATAATGGTTGTCTCAGCACATATCCTCCTTGCGATCCCACTATTACTCTCGGCGATTCATACCATGCAGCGCCAATGACGGAGAGGCCGATACAGAGGCCGATGCCTGTGGAGGCCCAGGCGTAGGGAGATATCGATTCGATAAACGCGCCGACCTGTTTGCCGTATCGTCAGATATATCCTTCAAATCCCATGTTGCGCAAATCGTACGTTGAATGCCTCGCCCTCGCCATTAAACAGCATGTCTGCCAGCCTGTATTAGCCCTCTGTCGCTTCGCCTTCCCAGCTCTTGATATCCAAACATACAGAGTCCGATGACCGTGAGCGCAGTGCCGGCACCATAGGTGCCATAAGTAAGACCGCCCATGACTGGCGCGTGTGTGGAGGAATGAAAGGTTGAAGTGAGGCCGCGGTGGTAATGGGAGCTTCAATGTTGCCTTCGCCTGATGATGTCCATCCATCCACCCAGCTTCGGGTAGCGCGGCCGGCTTCCGCTGTGCCTCAGGCGTCGAGGGAGTCAGCCACTATATAATCCATCGACGACATCCACCCTCACATGCTCACCACCTTTGCGACGACCTCCTGGTACATTATCCGCCATAAACATAGCCAGCGACTCACCAGGAGGTTCTTCAGCACCAGCGTCATTTCTGGAAATTCACATACATACAAGATGGCTACGGCTACCAACTCCACGTTCTATGAACTCTACCGTAGCTCCTCGTACGTGCGCCTTGTCTTCAAAGTGAGGCAGTATAGATATTGACTGGTTCGCTGCAGTATCGGTCTTGCCCTTGCCGACACCCTCGATGACCTCATCTCCTCCCGCCGTATCGAACCGCAACTGGCCATGCGCATCCTGCAGAACTTCGACCAGAGCATAGCGACTGTCCTAGGAGACAAAGTAAAGGCCAGGATGACATTCAAGGTATGAAAACCGCGTGCAAGTGGAATGTGGAGCATGCGCTGACATTGTTTTACAGGGACATCTCGACACCTACCGCTTCTGCGATGAGGTCTGGACCTTTATTATCAAGGACGTCAAGTTCAAGTTGGACAACACGAACAACGTCGAGGCCGAGAGAGTCAAGATCGTTGCCTGTCAGAGCAAGGAGAAGGCGCAGTGAGCGATACGTTAAAAAGAACAACACCTCTCAGCGAGGCAAATACTGCTGCTGCATGGCCGAAGGAAGAAGATCGGTTCAGCAAACAGCATGGGCTACATGCCGACGGATATGGAGGGCCACAGCTCAGACCTGAGATCGTAATACTGAGTGGAGGCGATAAGCATCCATACGGCATGAGTTGTCCGGCAAAAAGTAAGAGGACAGCGTGCCGGGCCACCAGAGTGTGGAACTGCGTTACTTGGAAATGCACCAAGCAGTTTCCTTTCTACTACGATAAGGAATAGCTTGACGAAATCGTCGAGGATACGAAGGGCAGAACTACTTAATGATACCCATGCAGATTACGTCAATGGAGATAAGAATGATTGGATCCGCTGCCTCTATTCTAATTTTGTGATGTGTCGTAGAACGTTTACCAGCCCAATGCTCTGCCAGATCTCATATTATACAATTACTTGAAGCGATCGTTGAGAACCCAATTTATTGTCTACAATAGGCTGACAATACCGACGGCATTCTACATGGTCTGCAATAATTCTGCTGCTTGGAAAGTACACAATCGCGAGTTTCGCTACTTGTTTGAAATGACTTGATTGCCACAAAGGCCTTGCGCTGGGAGGCGATCTTGAGCTTACAGAAGGCGAGAGAAGGAGGAGCAGGAGTGCCGACAGAATCGGGCGCGAAGAAGATTAGCACTTTTATTGAGGTATGAGCTAACAACATCCTCGGCGGCACATGCAGTTTCCCATGTGCACGGTATTGGCTCAGCGATCACTGAGATGCCCGTTCGCCGTTCATAATAAGCCCGTGGCAAGAATCAGAACATAATCTCTTCCTGACGATACCATCTCATTATCCATTCACGCTTTCGAATGCAAGCTCATGCGCAAGGGCTGCATCGTAGGGATTTGATCGACTCTTCATCAGTGAAGCGCGAATTTGCTCGACCGCCAGCCTGATATCGACATAGCTTTGCCAATCATGATCGCTCAAACGTCTTGCCACATCCGATGCATTCGACCAGATTTTGTTGTCAACATGTCTCAAGGTCCCACAAGAACAGACCTGCCATTCGTGATCTTTCGAACGTCTGACGCAAAGGGGAAATTGCAAAGCACCAGCAGAAATCTCGAGGCCATCTTGTGCTAACCTCATCTCAAAGTACTCCAAAGCATGTAGGGTGTGGTGAAGAGGGGGCGTTTTGAATCGCAAGAACAGTCGGGTTAGCGGAATCGGAAGTTCCATGCATTGGACGTATTTCAGTACGGCTCTTCGGTCACTGCCTATGTACACCAACCACTCTTTCAAGATGGCAATGTTGAGCAAACGGAATGTGTTTGTGCCATAATGTATAGCCAGGGTTTCGTGACGAATCGAGATCGAAACGCGAAGCAAGGCAGGCTCCTGGACGAGATAGCGTGGCGGTATCATCGATGGCATTGCCATGTCGGCAAGCCCTTTCGAATATACAAATCGTGTTTGGTGGGGCTTGACGACCTTTATGACTTGAACAGGCTTCTCACGAGGAATGAGACATGCTTCATAGATCCAGTTTCGGAGCTCGGCCGGCAGCTTATGTAAGAGTTCTGCCGTGGACGATTGAGTCGCGACTGGATTGGTTTTGACTTTGGGCTGGCAGGTCGAGGACATGGCGCGTGAGATTCAGCGCGTGATTGTTCGGATGCAAGATAGTATACAGATTTCTTCGCCAAACCGCTGGGGAGGGTGGCACTTATCGTAGTCTACAGGCTGGATCATATCGAAGAGTCGGACGAGCTCACTCACCGGTATGGAGCGACGGCGCGTAAACATGTGATTTGGTATATGCACGAAGGAGCAGTGGGGAACATGGCGCTAGCGCCACTTTTGTCGTCATCAGCACAGCCGCATTCAAGGCATCCAGATTCCGCGTGACATGTGACCTGAAGACGATATACTCTCCACTTCGACCTAACAATCTGCTCGATACAAGTGATACTCGCCACGCAACAAATCGACACCATCAATCCATAATGTGCGGTAGCGACATCTTCCTCGGCCTTGTGGCCATCTTGTTCCCGCCTCTTGCGGTTTGGGTAAAGAGAGGCATCTGCTCTGCTGACAGTCTGATCAACATTGCGCTTTGCAGTAAGTCATACCTCGCAGTACGAAATCTCAGTGACACGTTGCTAACAAGCCCTCGACAGTGCTCGGCTTCCTCCCAGGCCTCTTCCACGCATGGTACATCATCGCCATATCGCCCGATCCCACCTACGAGCAAGTCAACGACGAAGAGCAAGGAAATGTGACGTACTACTACGTCCAGGGCCAGCCACAGTATGCGCCTGGTGGCCAGCGCACTCGCCAGCAAGGTTACGGCACTGTGGGCAACAACAGACCGGATGCGCAGTTCCCCGGTCAGCAGAATGGTTTCGTGGGACCCTCTGCTCCCACACCAGCGGAATCGTCGCGCCCGAGCACCGATGTTCCACCAACGTATGCGCAGGCTGTGCAGGGTGACCACAAGGTGCAGAGCTCTTAGACTTTGCGAGCGTAATTGGGTGGCTATATCAAGACTGGCGCATGCCGATATCGAATTTCCTGGCGTTCTCTGAAGACTTCTGGTGGTGCAAATTGTTGGTTTTGTACAGTATCGCGTTCTCATTGGTCGCGCGAGAGGTCACAGATTTCGGGTTTGAGAGTTAGGTGCTTCAGTTGACCAGACCATTTGAAAAAATATCCATGCTCCAGCGCAAACAACTCACGTGACCTGCTCGGCGTGTAGGCGTTGTGAGAGTCATCAGCGTTCGCGTCTTGTGCATACACGTGTGAGGGGGACTGCATACGATTGGATATTTCAATCAGACGTCTCGGCGTTGTTCTGCTGGCTAGTGTACGAAGGCGGTGACAGCTTGTCTCATTACGCAGCAGAAGAAAGCCCTCGCACTACTCTTCCCTTCCGATTTATGGTGGTGATGAGCTCCAAACGTCCCTTCTTGCGTAGCAGCGAGGAATCTCAAGACACCGTGGTTTCCCTGTAAGTCTCCCAGCCACTCATAGCGCAGATTCTTTGCCTTTTCGAAGCGATGGGGTGGTCCGTACACATGTGCATCAATCACTTCTTCTTTCCTTTGCCGCCCTTCTTGGTCTTTGCCACCGTCTCGCGTGCCATCTCCTCCTTGAGCCATTTCTCGGCCGCCTTCTGCTTGATATGATGGAGCTGTCGCTCGCTCAGGACGTACTTGAGCCAGAACTCAGCACCCTTGTGGTCGGCCTCCAGGTGTGCCATCTGAGCGGTGTCGGCGCCAATGCAATAGCGCTCGATATCGCGCTCTTTCTTGGCGAAAGTGACAGCTTTGTCGAACATGCCGGCCTTCAGACAATACTTGGAGCAGCGTCGGTAACTAAGAGCGTTGGTCAGTGCTTGATCAGTGGATAGTGACTTTGTTCTTAGACTTACGCCTTCTGGAGGGTCTGGTCAGCGATACCTTCGGCTTTGAGCAGCTCAATGAGCTTTTCGCCTAGTTTCAGAGCTTGCTGTGGTGTTCGTGGGGTACCAGAGTGTCGAAAGTATATGTCAGGTGCAAGGGGTCTGTCGAACACGTCCAGGTCATACTCCAGTTCGATCATGGCCTCACGACGCACTTGACTTGCAGTAGCTTGCGGGCCAGTGCAGGCTCTGCATGCACACTTGAAGGTGCTGTCCCCAAAGACATGGTTGCACTGCTTGCGAGACATCCACACAACCGAGTAGTAATTGATAGTCAGTTCCTCTCCCTTGTTGATGTGGCGGACAGCATGGGCGACGAGTTTCTCAATCTCAGGTATGTAGTGAATCTGCAAGTTCGGAACACAGGAGTGGTTGATGCGGCTGGCCACTGGAAAGATTCCTGAGCCGCTTGTCTCGTCGCCGCCGAGTCGTACCACATTTGTCTGATAGATGGCATGGAGCTTGACCATGGATTCGATCTTGTGAGCATTTGGGAATTTTTGGCCGACCATCTCTTGCTTGGCGTGTTCATGAGCCTTTTGAATACACTTGCGTGCTCTGGCTGCGGCTTGAGGGTCGTGGTAGAGTTCGAAGCAAGCTTGATGTTGCTCCGGTGAAAGACCATCGAGCGCCATGGTGAGTTCTTCAATGTTAAGAGCGGGAGGGCCTTGTCTTTTGGGCGACGACAACGACGACAACGACGACGACGATATGGTGATCAGAGGTGATTCCTCGAGAATACGGGTACCGCGAGGGATGCTTTCCGCTGCGAAGAGGCCATAGCCTTTGCCGTTGGTAATGACAAGTTCGTAGACTGCGCCTGTCGAACATGTTAGTGGCTTTGTGTACTTATACAATTGCGCCAGACGAAATACCAGGCGAGGGTTTCACCGCGGGTTCATCTTGACTGCTTTGGTTTGGTAGGCCATTCTGAGTGCGTCTCGCCGGAATGGTCTTGGTTGGCTTTTCCTCGCTTTCCAGTGGCAGATCAATGGCCATGTTAGCGATGAGGATCTCTCGAGTATAGAGCACACGCGTGGTTTCGGGAGAAGGGAAGAGGAACTAGGAGTCTTTCTCATCTCTTGTTGCGTCTTGCCGCCTGCAGCCTGCATGAACAAACGGAAAGAGCAAACGGCGACCTGCAGCGCGGGAAGGTACGCGATGTCCCACGCTTCTTCACTCCATTCAACTCACTTTCACATCGAGCTGAAAATCTCTGCATAAGCCAGATACAGTGACCGCTGTCGCATACACCTTCGACCAGCAATCACTTTTTCCTGCCCTTGCCACGCTTCTTCCTGCCCTTTCCGCGCTTCTTCTTGCCCTTGCCACGCTTCTTCTTTTCCATATCACCCTTTTTCTTTGGCTGCGCCATCTCTATCTCACGCGCCACTTTCTCCTTCACGACCTTCTCGTAAGCCTCACGCTCGTCAAGTACATGCTGGAGCCAGTAGTCTGCACCCTTAACGCTAGGGGAATTATCAGTGCCCAGGCAGTAACGCGCGACCTTGCGCTCCTTTCTAGCGTAGTTGACTGCCTTGTCAAATTGGCCTGATTCAAGGCTGTATCCGGAACATTCGCGGTAACTAAAGATGCGTCAGCAAGGTTGCTAAGAGAACGACAGGGAACAGTGATGCACTCACAGTAGCGAGAGGCTGAAGTCTGTGATGCCCTCCAACATGTACAGCTCCAGTAAATCTTCACATACTCTGAGAGCTGCGCGGGGGCTACTGAGCGTTCGGAGCCATGGCAACCGTATGCTCTTGTTGTATAATTTCAGCTTCTGGTCCATGTCGAACATTCTGCTGCGCCTGCGGTCACTTGCCGCTGCCCTTGGGCCAATGCAACAATTACAGCAGCACTCGAAGCCCCATTTGCTAAGGATTTGTTGCCGTTTTTCGCGTGTAAGGTAGGTACCGGCGATGTAGCTCGTCAATATCTCCTCGCCCTTGTGGATTTGTCGGACGGCGTGCACTGACATTTGCTGCAGTGTCGGGTTGTATGAGTTGTGCACGTTTGGATTACAGGCATGGTTGATGCGACAGTAATGTTCGAAGATACCGCTGCCGTACTCACCAGCATTTCCCATCGCGACGTTGTTCGTCTCGAAGATTGCGGCAGCATTGAGGATATCTTCACGACTCAAAGTTCTGCCGGGCTGTTGACTGGGGAGATCTTTCGGCAAGGCAGCCTTGTGGCCGCGATGAAGTTCGAAAACCTTGTCGTATTGCTCATGGCTGAGGGCTTGAAGTGCGGCCACAAGATGGGTCGAGTCGTCCGTTTTCCCTTTCTGGGGTGGCACAGTGAGGAGAGGTGCTTCTTCGATGATGCGGGTTCCGCGAGAGATATCTCTTGTGGCAAATAGGCCTAAGCCCTTGCCATGGGCAATGACGATTTCGAATAGCGGCTCTGTAGGAGTCGTCAGTAGCAGATCATTCTATCAGGGTGAAGGATCGTTACCTTCTGTCTCTTTTAGGTCTGTCTCTGCCATGGGTTTCTTGTCTTGCTGTGCCGGATCTGTGCCGTTGCTGCTCGTCAATGTATTGACTTCACTGCCACTCACGCTGAGCAGGCCTCGCATTTCTGTGACAAGCTCGTCCGCCGTTGTAGTGCCTGGAGTTGGAGTCTCTGGTGGTCTTCCTGGCGCACTTTATGTAGGCAATCGTCAGATGTTCCGAGCGGTCCAGTACAAAGAGAAACCCCTAAGCAAACGGAAGTGAATACATCAAAGGAAAAGAGCAAAAATCGATAAACATTACCGGGAAGAACAGAAAAACCTCAACTTGCATATCATACATTAAGACAAGCAGACCTCTTTGTCTGGCCGGCAAGCAACATATCAACGACTGACTACATCCTTGTGGCAAGACAAGCGTATCGTGGCAAGCGCTTATCGCTAGACATGACACGTCGGTGCGTCCTGACGCATGACTCCGTCGTAGTAGACATGTACAATGTTCTTACGAGCAAAGGCTCCCCTTTCTTCCCAGATCTGATCTCGATTCGATGACGTCCAGCAACCTGGTGAAGACAACTGCATGAGCCGACGCATCATTGCGAGGCCACTTATGTAGATGTGGTCCAGATCTTGTACAACATTAAAGAGTAAAGACGGTATCAGAGACCCAAACTGGAGTGAGTAGACCAGGCAGAGCGACGTTGGTCAAGATTCAGGAGACGGGTTGGAGGAGTGAACAGTGCGGAGTTCAGATCGCTGCCCTCGAAGTCTCTCGTCTTGTCACGCTCCAGCTCCAGCGCTTCAGCGTGGGGCAAACACTCGCTCCAACGAGAAATTATGCGTCACTTCTTTTTAAGACCCATCGTCCGCAACACTATTCCACTATCACTGCGCGCATTTGCAACAAAACAATCTACCCATTGGCCTCGGATTGCTTCTCACAACTGCCAAAGAGCACTAGTACACCCCAGGACCAGCATCAGAACCATGGCTTCCATTCACATCGACGACAAGGTCAAGGCCTTGATCAACAACTCATACCCGCAGACCCAGGACGCTGGCGACGACCCTCACAAGCTTTCCACCAGCGCCTACCCTCACGTTGAGGTACGTCTTAGATGCATGGCACAATACATGAACAGGCAGTTGACAATCACCGCAGTACACCCAGCCTGAGAAGGCCGAGATCGAGCAATGGCTCATCACTTCCTCCCACATCGCTACTGCCACCGAGGACCCCGCGAAGACCGCTGAGCGTCTCTCTTCCTTGAACACCCACCTCTCCACCCGCTCTACCCTCCTCGGCAGCAAGCCCTCCGTCGCCGATGTGGGCATGTACGCCCGCCTGGCACCCATCGTCAAGCTCTGGACCCCCGAGCAGCGCACTGGCGAGCAGGGCTACCACCACATTGTCCGTCACCTCGACTTCGTCCAGAACTCTCCCATGTTCAGCCTGAAGGTCGATGAGAGCGAGAAGGTCCCCGTCGACGTTGACCAGATCATTGCGCCTGTCAAGACCTTCGACGCCAAGGCAGAGAAAGAGAAGAAGAAGAAGGAGAAGGCCGCCGCTGCTGGTGGAGAGGCTCCTGCTGGCGAGTCCGTCAAGGAGAAGGCGAAGGATGCCGGTGAGAAGGCCAAGGAGGTCGCAGGCGCTGTCGCCGCCAAGGTCCCTGGTGTCAAGAAGGAGAAGAAGGAGAAGCAGCCCAAGCCTCCCAAGGCCGCTGCTGTCGAGAAACCCCTCACACCCGCCATGATCGACCTGCGCGTTGGACACATTCTCAAGGCTGAGAGGCACCCCAACGCCGACTCGCTCTTCGTCAGCACAATCAACTGCGGCGACGCACCCGGCACCGATAACACCTCCGAGTACGAGGGCAAGACTGTCCGCACTGTTTGCTCTGGTCTCAACGGCCTCATTCCCCTCGAGGACATGCAGAACCGCAAGGTCGTCACCGTCTGCAACCTCAAGCCTGTCACCATGCGTGGCATCAAGTCCTGCGCCATGGTCCTCGCCGCTTCTCCTCGCCTCGCACCTGGTGTCGAGGACAACCACGCTGGTCCCGTCGAGCTCGTCGACCCACCTGTCGCCGCCGAGGCCGGTGACCGCGTCTACTTCGAGGGCTGGGAGGGCGAGCCCGAGCCTGTTCTGAACCCCAAGAAGAAGGTTTGGGACTACTGCCAGGTCGGCTTCACCACTACTGAGGCCAAGGAGATTGCCTTCGATGTGTCAGCCGTCGAGCAGCTGAAGGACAGCGGCAAGACTGGTCTTGCTACGCTCAAGACAAAGTCTGGTAACTGCTCTGTTCCCTCTCTGACTGGTGGCATTGTTAGGTAAAGAATGTGCGTCAAGAAGGCAGACACGATATCATAGACAACGCGCAATGAAACCATAAAAATTTGCTGCAATCGTAATCTCACGTATCAAGCTAGTGGCAAACATCGCACCTCCACCAAATATGCTCCATGAAAATGTATGCTGCAAAGCAAGGGTGAAAACTAAAATCACGTGCCGTCCGCAGGTTTGCCTTCCGCCCAAGCTAAATGAGTTTCTTCGGGCTCTGGAACCTGAGACTGCTTCGGCGCCTTACTGACTGGCTCAGCGTGCCGTTGTCCCGGCTCACGCTCCTGGTTAAGCTCCCCAGATCTGTCTGTGGCACTGGAGCAACGCTCGAGGTCCACAGAGCCTCATTCGTGCGCTTGAGGAGGTGCAACTGACTCTTGCTCGTGTAGTCTGACTTCCTTGGGGACGTCTCTGGCACCATCTCGTCGCTGTAGGGCACTTCGATGGGTGCATGGAAGCGAGAGCTCGATTTTGTACGAATGATTGTTTGCTTCGTTGATGCAGAGTCGAGCTGGTCCTTCGCAGCACTAAAGTACCGACTTTCTTCTACGTCGACCATGCTGTTACGCCGAGTGTTTGCGGCTGTCCTTTCGGGTCTGTTAGCATCGCTTGAAATATGAGGCGTGCTGTTTTTGAGAATAGATCTGAGCTGCGCGCTCGGTATGCGACCGAATGTCTGTTTTCCTTGTGTGTCTCTGCTCGAAGACCGCATGCGCACCTCACCACCAGTAGTCTCGCGAGGATCACGGTTTAGATTAGTCGTGATGTACTCGATACTGCCACGTGTGGTAGTCAATTCTTCCCCAACTTCTTCATCCAAAAGCATATCGTCAACGTTGAAGTCGTCAACGATAGGTTCGTTTACTTCGTTCAGGAGTGGTCGGCCCGAGAACGTGCGCCGGCGGAAGCTGGGTGTCCGTGGACGATTGGCATCTGAAACAAATCCATTGGGACCTGGTGCCAATGGTTTCTGGCTACGTTGTACACGAAAGAGAAGCTCGGGTGCAGGGCTTTCAAGCTGTGAATGGGCGCCTGGCAGATGTGTCTGTATTTCGCGAATTTCGTCTACCATGGTGCGGTGCTCTTCGGGAGGCAGCTCTTCTGGATCAAGGTAGGTATCTGCTGCCTCGTCGTCGTCGTCACCATCATCCTCGTCGCCGGCTTCGTCTCCATCATCATCCTCTTCCACTTCGTCTTCACTTCCCAGGGCGATACTCGGCTGTCTCTTTGGCGCGGAGACCGAGGCCAACTGAGCTGAAATGACACTTTCGATATCATAGTTGAAGCTGACACGCCGGTTGGACGGGGGTTTCGAAGCACGATTCGACGATTCGACAGTGGCTGGCGCTACGTAATCCGTACCAGCCTCGTTGCAGTCAGAAGTGTCGTGTTTCGTAAGCTTGAGTTGACTGGGATCGCTTTCGCTCGAGAAGACGACCTCAGGAAGTGGGCCACTGACAAGGCTGAGAGCCTTCAATCCCGCCGACAATGGTTCGCGTTGTTTGCGCGCGTGCTTGACAGTGTATCGAAATGGATGGGTAGGAGTAAGTTCTGCACGTTCAAAGCCATCACCTACGATCAACTTCGCTTGACTGCCAGTGGGGGTAAACCGAGGTGCATTGTACTTTCTGCGCGAGCGTTCGAGGGACTTGTGTCCGGATGTGGGAGTGCGTAGTCGCTTTCTTATTGCGCTCAATGGGGCTTTGGCCTTCCGTTTCAGAGGTGTTGTCTCCGAGTGTCCAGAACTCGCTGCATCGATCAACGGCTGAGCAGAGGATGATATTGGATCTCTGAGCAGTGTTGTGTCGTTTCTGTTCAAAGTCTTGAACACATCGTTGTTGCCTGCTCCAGGAACCAGTACCAACTCGTTCAAAGGCAGACGACCTTTGACCACACCTGCAGACTTGAGCTTGCCTTTCTTGTGCGCCGAGGGGGCTGATCGGCGTGATTTGTGATGATGATCCACGACAGTCCTATCACAGCGTGGAGATGACGATCGCGAAGACCTTTCATCTTCTTCTGTATCAGGATGGACGCCAGGTACATCTCCAGCCTCGCGTCTCGTTGGCTTCGCAATTGACGCTGATTTGGTGAGTGCGCGAGGTCGTCTCATTCGAGCTATGGCCACCTTCTTGCTCTGTTGCTTGCGAGTTGGCTCTGCGTCCGATAGAGGCGATTCATCGGCCGAAGATTCCTGGAATGTTGCCTGCGCGAAGTCCTTTGCAAGTACCCTTTTCTCGACTGTGCCAAAGACATCATTGCGCAAGAACTGGCTTCCAGTCAGAGGTAGAAGTTTGTTCTTGTGCTTGCCATATGTTGTTTTGGGGGTGCTGGCTGCGATGCGTGCCTGTGCACTCATCCGATGTTCGTTTCCGATGGCTAGCATATCGCTGAGAGTCTGACGATTACCACGTTGCAGAGCGTACCGGCTTCAATTGGTCCATCAGTGGTAGCTGCGATGCTCGCTCACACATGTTGTTGTTGTAAGGCTGCGATTGCGAAGAAGTGAGGTTCAAACTGGTGCAGGCTACTGCTGTCATCTGAAGAAGGCACGCGTGAAGCGGACCTCATCGCACCTGCCAACTTCAGTCAGTCGTGAGTCGCATCAAGCAATTGGGCATGACAATAAATGAAATTGATGATTTACTAAATCTTTCGAATGCACTGAATTAAAATTGGCGCAACACGCACAATTGGTATCTCAAGGTAAAGTCAGCAATAAACGCCAACACATGCCGCTATCCATAACGTAACAATATCAACGATTACACCACGCCACATACAGCCTGTTTTCTCACATCCTCCTGATCTCGGTCTCGCCCTTGTACTTTTCCAGGCCGCCGTTCAGATGGTCCCACCACTCGAACAGCATGCTCTCACAGATGAGCTTGAACCACGGTGTGAATTTGTTCGCCTCGTCCTTGAACATATCCTTGAGCTGGCTTGCAGAGACGTACTTCGAGTCGCGCACCTCGTTCGGGTTGATCTTGAGATCGACGTCGGCCTTAATGAACAAGATGTAGTCGATCTCGTGCTCACCCCACTTGCCATCACTGGGCGCCTTGTAGTGTATCCTTGTGAGGAAATCGAACTTCTCAATGGGCACCTGTTCAGGGTTGATACCAAGCTCTTGCTGCAACTTGCGCTGCGCCGCGCGCTTCACGCCCTCGATCGCCAGGGGCAGGGTGGCGCCAGTCTCGGTGGGGATTCCCAGAGGGTGGGAGCAGCATGTGTTGGTCCAGAGGTCGGGGAACGTGATCTTCTCGGATGCTCTCTGCTGCAACAGCAGGCGGTCCTCAGAGTCGAAGAGGAAGACGGAGAATGCGCGATGCAGGAGGCCTTTGTTGATATTCTCCATAAGGTGGCAAACCTTCTTGCTGGCACTGCCGATGGGAACATCGTTCTCGTCCAGAACAATGCACACCTCGTCCATCAGACGAATCTGCTCTTCATCGTATCCAGCGAGATCGCTGTCCTGGGTGGCAGGGGCCTGTGTTTGGGCGGCGAGCTGGGTGTTGATCTCAGGGAACAGGCGCAAGATGTTGTTTGTGTACTCAGACTGAGTCTGGGTGGTGGTAGTGGTGGCGCTCATATTTGCTGGTAAAGACCGTGGTAGTTGCCTGTGTGTTGTATTGTATCGTACCTTATTCAGTTGCCTCTCCACAGTCAAGGAGATGGGCTTGCCCCTCATCAGTTGAGAAATTAAGTGGTTCGAGGGCGAGACAGGAACAATCTAGCGCCAGGGTCCCCAGACCTGCATGCACTTTGTCATGTGGTATACCTCCGCGTATAGCCCACCGTAAAAGGGAGGGCTGTCGCGTGTTCGCGCGTGGTTGGCGTCGAATTGAATTTAGTTCCGTGACAACCAGAACAAACCAAACAGCCCCGCCATTGCAATTACAGGAAGACTACCACTCCAGGTGAACAATACAGCCTGCAATAACCACTCTACACACAGCATCGCCTTGCAGCATATCGCCAACATGTCGTCCATGATTGATGGCTACGCGCCAACACCTGGCGGTCCTCGAAGCGATGCCCCCTCACAAGCGCCATCATATGCTCCCTCGTCGCGATCAAGACAACAAGGGCGCTCTTCATCTCGCCCACGAGCCGCCAACTCGATCATGGGTACTCCAGCCCCGTACAGCGATGTGCCCTTCCCAGACGACGAGATTGTAGGAAGAGGCCCGCGACGACAAGTGCCTGGAGCGGACATTCCTAGAGTTGTTGACACCACTGGAGAGAGCTTGTCGGACAGGTTCCAGGAGTTTCTGGAGCAGTATGCATCATATACACCTCTGTATTGAGCTTGTCCTAACATTCACAGGTTTACTGAAGATCCTACACCATCCGCTGCGCCTGCGTCGAGCGCCGTCACAACAAACAGATACTACATTGCACAGATCCACGGCCTGGCGCAATTTCAGCTTTCAACGCTATACATCGACTTCACACACACTATGCAGTTCGCCGACGGCATTCTCGCTGGCGCAATCCAGGGCGACTTCTACAGATACCAGCCTTACATGCTCCGAGCTCTGCATAACTTGATCGCAAAATACGAGCCACAGTACTTCCGCGAGCACAGACAGCCCGGATCGACCACCGCGCGGACGGACACTTCTTTGGCAAACAACAGCATGAGTGAGGAGGACGATCTGCACAAGAAGACACCAAATCAGCAGACAGACAAGATCTTTGCACTTGCCTTCTACAATCTACCACTGGTCTCAAGAGTACGACAACTTCGCACAGAGCAGATTGGTAAACTCGTGTCAATGTCTGGTACTGTCACAAGGACGTCTGAAGTGAGGCCGGAGTTGCATCTTGCAACTTTCGTTTGCGAGATGTGCAATAACGTGGTGCCCGATGTTGAACAGATCTTCAAATATACGGAACCTACGCAATGTCCCAATGTCACATGCATGAATCGCCAGGCCTGGAGACTGGACATCCGACAGAGCACATTTATTGATTGGCAAAAAGTGCGTATCCAGGAAAACAGCTCGGAAATTCCCACAGGAAGCATGCCCAGGACTATGGATGTCATCTTGCGTGGCGAGATGGTCGATAGGTCAAAGGCTGGTGAGAAGTGTGTTTTCACTGGTACATTGATTGTGGTACCCGATGTCAGTCAATTCCGAGTCCCGGGCAGCCGCGTCCAGGCTGTACGTGATACGCAAGGTGGCAACAACGATGCTGGTGGCTCCGGCGTTGGTGGTCTCAAGGCACTCGGTGTCCGCGATCTCACATACCGCATGGCTTTCCTTGCCAACATGGTCACACCTGACATGTCCACCACAGGCCAGAAGCCCAACCAGAACCTGAAGGGACAGGCAGGCAACATTCTGACCTCTCTCAACCAGATGGTCGATGTTGGCGACGGCACTGGTGATGAGGCTCAACAGGCATATCTGGATACTCTCACACCTGCTGAGATCGAAGATCTGAGGAAGATGGTGCAAATGCCAAACATCTTCATGCGACTGGTCGACTCTATTGCGCCAATGATCTACGGTCACACTGTCGTCAAGAAGGGCCTACTCCTCCAGCTCATGGGTGGTGTGAGCAAAGTCACGCCTGAAGGTATGGCTTTGCGTGGTGATTTGAACGTGTGTATCGTGGGTGATCCCAGTACCAGTAAGTCGCAGTTCTTGAAGTACATCTGCTCTTTCCTCCCACGAGCTGTGTACACCTCCGGAAAGGCTTCATCCGCAGCTGGTCTCACGGCTGCGGTGGTCAAGGATGAGGAGACGGGCGAGTTCACCATCGAAGCCGGCGCTCTCATGCTTGCAGACAACGGCATTTGCGCTATTGATGAGTTCGACAAGATGGATGTGGCCGACCAGGTTGCAATTCACGAAGCTATGGAACAGCAGACCATCTCCATCGCAAAGGCCGGCATCCAAGCCACTCTCAACGCTCGCACCAGTATCCTTGCGGCGGCCAACCCTGTTGGAGGCCGTTACAACCGGAAGACCACCCTTCGAGCCAACATCAACATGAGCGCACCAATCATGTCGCGTTTCGACTTGTTCTTCGTTGTCCTCGACGAATGCAATGAGCAGATCGACGAACACCTTGCGCGCCACATTGTCGGCATTCACCAATTGAAGGATGAGGCCATTGAGCCCGAATTCAGCACTGAGCAGTTGCAACGATACATTCGTTTCGCGCGTCTCTTCCAACCTGTCTTCACAGACGAGGCCAAGGTCACGCTCGTTGAGCGGTACAAGGAGCTGCGTTCCGATGACGCGCAAGGCGGCGTGGGCAGGAACTCCTACCGTATCACAGTCAGACAGCTGGAGTCTCTCGTTCGTCTCAGTGAGGCAATCGCGAAGGCCACTTGCGTGGATCAAATCACTCCTGAATTCGTCGATGAGGCATACCGTTTGCTCAAGCAGAGTATCATCAGCGTCGAGAAGGACGACGTTGAGTTCGAAGACGAAGAAGGCGCTAACCTGGAAGATGTCATCGACGGCGCGGCTGAGGATGAGCAAGATGGCGACTCTCCTATGGCTGAGGAGGAAGCAAGGCCTTCTGCATCTGTCAGAGCGTCCGCTACCCCTGCCCCCCGGCAAAGAACGCAGATCAAGTACGACGACTACATCAAAATCCACAACATGCTGCTGCACAGAGTCAACGAAGACCAGAATGCAGCGGAGGATGGTGTGGACGAAGAGGATCTTCTTGTCTGGTACCTGGAGCAGAAGGAATCAGAGCTTCAAAGCCAGGAAGACATGGAGACACAGAAGAGCCTAGCAAGGAAGGTCTTAAAGAAGATGGTCAAGGTATGTTCAGAGCAAATTGTTGGCTTCTCGACACTGATCATGTGCTGACTTTTATTCCACAGACGAACGTGCTTCTCCAGATCAGAGGCGAAGGCCTTGCCGACGAAAATGGCGACTTCCCGCAGGAAGAGAAGACCATGTATGTCGTACACCCGAACTGCGTGGTCGACGACATTGGTGGTGCATAGGATTGATACGCTTTTTGCGCGATGATTATGACTGGGCCATTGATTTCAAGATATCCTTCGGCGTTGTGGGAGTGTATAGCACCATGCAGTGTTGTTGAACAAGCACTTTTGACAACGTTTCGTGATCATCAAATCTCAGTGATTCGGGGGGACGGGACCATGCGGTGACATTGTTTCATTCAGTCGGTGTCGTAACGATCGTGGCTATAGAGTGTAAAAGCACAAGGCCTAGGAAGAGGAACCTCCCTTCCTACCAGCTTCCTTCGCAGCCTCGCTGCCCTTCTCGAAGCTTCCGCTGCTCGCCTTACCGCCTTGGGAAGCGATGTCTTGCTGTGGAGACGTCAGTCGAGATCCGGAGTATGCTACTGAGACGCTCGTAATGTATGACATACCACCTTCTCCTTGGCCATGGAAGCCTGGTGCTAAGGTCAGTCCCTACTCAATAGCTCCGGTGACAACGTTCGACTCACAAAGCCAGAGTTCTCTGTGTTGGTCTGACCGCCTTTCGAAGCGATGTTCTGAACCTCCTCCTTGGAGCGGTTGGCGAAGTTGCCAGGGTTCTGGTTGTCGGTCATGATGGTTGTAAGTTGGCGAAGTGGTTGTTTAGTTTAGTTAGTGTTGTGATAGCGATGATTGTGCTTCAACGGAATGTTTGACGATCTACTTATAGATTTCTGTAGAGTCTGGACACAATGGTGATGCCATACCGGTGAAACACGACCGAGAGTCTTGACGTAGTCTTGATGCCGTTTGCAAGGTCCAAGGTGTTTGGCTGCAGGCAGCAACTGGACTCCCAGGAGCCATTGACAGCTAAGAGGTACATTCAAGCTAATCATGTGGAGCTATCAACAGGAGCACGGTGGAACGCGGTGATCAATTCAGTCACGATGATAACATACACGCGTAAAGTGCTTGCATTCGAGGTGCGTGATGACACGATGACTTGTGGAGGCAGGCGTGACATTTGGGTAGATCACTCTGCATTTGGAGTTCTTGATCCACTTGATCCCTGGCTACCACAGGCATTGTCAGGTATTCTGGAACGTGTCGAAGGTTGCATTACCACACCTCGGATGCAGGAACATTCATTGATGTACACCGAGCATGTACATGAATACGAGAATACATGTACACTTTCATTTCAGCCTATGTACTGTATGCGAACTTATGCCGTGTCATAGGGTCAGGGTTGGGGTGGATCGAAACTGCCAACTATCGGCGAAAAACACATTGGACATGCTCGTTGGTCTGTATGCGTATCCTTTGGGTTGGGTCTCGTCTTTAGACGTTTGAAGATTTATTTCTACATCCCTAGATCGGCACAGGGGCTTTTACGTCCACAATTGTGCTGGCGTTTGGATGGTCGAGCTTAACGAGGAAGCAAATATACGAGCGTCACTTTGGTTGCTAGGTAGTCTGGGCAACACGAGATAGCATCGAGGATTACAGAGATGGCATCCACGAGGAATTACAGAGTCGAGGCAAACAAACAAATATACACAGCACGACAACCAAGACGAGGAAATAACGATATGATACAGTGAGCAGTGCGTAGAGTCTAAGAGGATTTTCGGCTCACAGAGAAGAACATCATCGTCCCCATCACACCAGGTCCTGGTAGAATAAAACGAGTGTATAACTTTGTGGCTACTGTCATACCCACTTCCAACGATTCCTGCCACACCGTGGGAAATGTTGAATTACCACGGTGCCAACAACTCATGTTCACCCCAGCCTCAGATACACTTCGCGTTCGCCCCGTCGTCTCTTGCGATGCATCGAGTCCCACCAGCCTCGCAATCCTTACCATCAGTCCATTTGCCGTTCTTGCATTTCACCTGTTGTCGACTGTTAGATCACCACACGAAGCCGAGCCACGCCTGATCAGGATAATTGGCCACTCACGATGTTTGTCCTGTCGCAGCTGCAGAACTCGTGGACCCCGTTCGATGCCGCGCAGGGACTGCCGGTGCTCCTGCAGTAGCTTGGGTAGCCTGGCGGGCAGACATCACGGGCTACGAGGTTACCATCGGGAGTCGGGCCTGCGGCCGCGAAATTGGAGAGCGCCGCAAGGACGGCGATAAGAGGTAGAGTCGGAGCGAAGAACTTCATGGTGGCGATTGAAGAGTGCTTTTGTTTGATTGTTGAGTTGATGAGGCTAGGAGGATATCTCGTTGCTGATGTGGATGAGTAGAGGCAAGTGAAAGACGGGCACCCACGGCCCCTTCTTATAGAAAGCACAATCATGCATCGTCGACTCGTCCCGTGAAGCAGACCTGCCTCACCGCAAGTCTCCTTGGGCTGAAAATCCGACGGACACTGTAAGGATTGATGTGTTTCCGGACCTGGCCAACGAAACGTAGCAGCAGAATGTAGATCTGTTCGGCCACCAGAACCACGTAGCCTGTGAAACATCTATGTTCATGGATGGTTTCGTCTGATCCTCCAACGTCACTCCATTGCAAACGACAATGCCAATGGACTAAGCTTTTCCAAACACGTAGGCCAGTCGATATACACAAGTGGCACGTTTCATTGATCATGCAGCAATTCGACGCCATCCCGCAAGAATGAGGCGAGATATTTGAAGTGTCTTACCGGTAGAAGAGCCTCACAAGTCCAGGTGAATGATCAAAACCATCACATACCAGACACGACACGTCCTGGGCGGCGCAAAAGTGCTTTCTCCGCTAAGATCAACATCTCACAACAATGTTGCACAGTCATGCGGAGCTGAGCGGCGCCTGCAGATCATTCAGCCTCTGTAGAACAATCGGAGTTTGAACACGCACCACATACCTCTGCAACACCATTCCTAGAGGCTTAAGCACAAGGTACAGCGCGAGAATCATCGAGTACGGTGCATGATGGCTCATGCATATGTAAGCGGATGAGTATAGGTGTGTCAGCGTCAGATCACTTCGAACGATTGCATTTGGTGGTAGCAGCAAAAACCAGATAGACATCGAATGTCAGCAGGAAAAACTCAGATGTAAGCAAGAAAACAGGAGAACAAGCAAACGAGCAGTACATCGTCTTCATCCGTACATTCTTCCACTGCTTCTTCAGGCATGAAGATATTGTCCTCCATCAACTCCCATCTCAGCCACTTGATCCTCGGCTTTGGCTAGATATCAAAAGTAGGCATCGGCATTCTGCTGCGTATAGCGTCTTGGAGCGACCGCTGCCGTTACCGTGACAAAGAACGACTGAAGGTAAGAGCCAGTTCCGGATATTGTAGCTCGGGTGGAGCTCAACGTTGCGCCAATGACCACGACACATCAGCCAATTATCGGCATGACCAGGGCAATTATTTGTGGTTTGCTCTTGTAGCAAACTCTGGTAATTTTTGTTGGGTTGTCCTTTCCGGGGACGAGACGGCGGCGAGAGATCAAGTCGGAACCCAAAGCTTTCTGCCCGCGCCCGCGCCTGCACCACCACCTCGGGCGATGTTGCCGCCACGTGGACGCTCAAAGCTGTTAGGGTCTATTTGCCCATCCATCTGGGCAGCAGAAGCACCACCACGGCGTGTGCTAGGCGATCCAAAGCCACCGCGCCCGGGAGCAGTTCCATTCGGTAGTGCGCCTCTGCCTCGAGGACTTCCACGGAAGTTTCCTCGTGTGGCACCACGACCCGGCTGGACATAGTTGCCGCGCGGACTCGAAGGAGCGGCGGATCCAGCTTTTGCCACAGGCTGCACGGAGCGGCTGAAAGCATCGGGGTCCATGACTGCATTCTGTTGACCAAGCATAGCTGCTGGTGCAGTTGGGGGAGACTTGGGCTCCTTTGCAGTCTTGACTGCCGGAGTGGTCGCAGCTTGTTGCTGACCCTCTTTGTTGAGAACGCTCAACCTGTTGCGGTATTCGCGATCCTCACGGCCAACGACATCTCGCAGCTGCTCAAGACGCTTGCTACGAATGTCAAATCCTTTGGCAGCATTGGTCTTGGAAGGATCGTTGCAGAGGAAGATGAAGGTTTCAAGGGCAGCAGCAGGATTGAGCTCCTGATGAATGCGCCACAAAATATAGTTGAAGAGCGGCTGGAGTCGCACGTGGACGCTTCCACTGCTGGAAAGCTGTGAATCATGTTTGCCACTCGAAGCTGGTTCAATTGTAGTCGTGGCAGTAGATTTAAGGGGTGATGTTGGCGGCGATAAGGCGCTGAGGCTGGAGCGCACACTTTGCATCGAGGATGCGGCAACCGAGTGAGCCGAGCCCGAGGCCTGAGAACTTATCGAGCCCTTCCGGTTGCGGTTGGTTTCCGATAATACTAGCTTGTGCGAGGTTTGTTCTTCGAGCTGGGACATGCTGTTGTCGTCATATTCCGCGTCAATGTGGTCCGATTCAGAGAACAGGCTGCGGGGAACAGCAAACCTCTCAACCTCGGACCATTTCTCGTAAGTCTCCTCGGCGCCCTGCAAGGTAACGATGTTCGGGTGCTTGGAAGTGGCATCATCTAGCCAGTCCAGTGTGTCGCGCACATCGTCCCCGTGGCGGTTGCTTGCGCCTTTCTGACGACTGAGCTGTTCGAGGGCTTTGTCACGGGTTAGCGTCTATGACACTGCTGGTAGACGTATGACTCGAGTATGCATACCGTGAAGTGGTACAAAGAGTCGGATCTGTCCATTCTTCACCCACTGTCTGATACCGTTCCGCGTGCTCTTCTTGACGCCGGCGACAAGAGCGGTGTCATCGACTATGCAGTTGAAGATCTTTCTACTCTGCAACGGATCCGGGCGTGCTAGAGCGGCGGGCTGATTTGCGTGTTGCGACACGGGGCGCGAGCGAGAGTTGCGCATATTGCGAGCTTCGCGGTGCGTAGCGGGTGTAAAGATAATGTGGTTGTTGTCGCGAGAAGAGTCTCAGGGCGCGCTCATATGGAATGTCTGTCTGGCAGGCAGGTAATGTATTGGTGGGAGATGCGCGGATTGGGAAGGTTCCATAGACCGGCGGCGATTTTGCAGGCTCATTCACTCATCGCGGAGCAGCAGGCGCCGTGGAGCGCAGTAGGAGATGTTGATGTTGGTGGTGGCGACAAGTGCGCATGCTTCAGAGGCGATGGCGACGCTGTTGGGGTCGATCAGATCATCATGTTTGCTGAGACGACGACTCGGTCTTGCAAGAGCCTCTGACGTGCGCGAGAGATGGAGGGCTTCGGCGCCGGGCTGTGTGCGCCGTGAGGGGCCGTGCATTGCGTGAAGAGAGGCAGACTTGTCGATACATACTTTACTTGAGGACTGCATGTACATGTACATTTGTTGCTCTTCCTGATGCACAAATCAAACTCTTACACCCTTGCATGTTGCCCTTGTTTACCAATACATGTGTACAATATGCACGCACAAGTCTGTGTTCACTTCAAGTACTAGCTACAACTCTGTGTTCATGTACACAAGAGTAATCTCGTTCACCATTGACGTACTAATACCAGAATCTATCCATGTCGCGAGCTATCTTGCTAGTGTCACCAATAATAACAACTTCATGACCTTACACACATTCGACATTTCGTACACAAAATTTGAGTATCATGACTGTAGCATTAGCATGCCATGATCATCTACGAGCCCTGGCGTCTCTCAGTCCACTGTCGGTCAAATACACTCAAGCTTCTCTGTGCCGAAGGAACAACATCCAAAGCCTTGATCGAGATCTTCTCTGGCTGCTGCAGCATCCAGACCGCATTCCTCGCCACTTCCTCTGCAAGCAATGGCCTACAAATACCTGTTAGCTTTACGATTTCGCACAATCAATAGTCAGCATCAGAACGTACTCATATCCCTCCATGAAGCCCTTATAAGCAGCTTCGTCTCCGCCAACCCGCAGTTGATGGAAGTGACCTGCAACTACGCCCGGCCTCAATGCCAACACTCTGATGTCGGTACCACTTAATTCATTGCGCAGAGAATTTGTAAAGCCTTCCTGGCAAGCCTTGTTGGCGTGGTAAACGGCTTCGCCTGGGAACGGCGGCGCTTCGAGAGCAGTGGTTGACGTGATGTTGAGGATTGTGCCATGCGCAGAAGCGGGCTTCATGCCGCGATTGAGGACCGAGTATGTGGCGTACATGTAGCCAGAGACATTGGTGGCGTTCATGGTCTTGATGGAGGCGATGGGAAGCTCGTAAAATGGTGCTGGAGCATCAAGGGCGAGGCCAGCCTGTAGGCAATGTTAGTCTTGCGTTTTCCTCATCTCACTGGCCAAGTATGTGACGCACGTTGTTGATGAGGATGTCAATCCTACCAAGTTCTTCGACCGCCGAAGCAACTGCAGCATCGACAGCATCGTAGTCGCCAACATCGGCTACTTTGTAGATGATCTTACTATCAGCATTCGAGGCTTGCAGTTTGTTTTGTAAAGCAGATAATTTGGCCTAGGAGTTGTCAGCGATTGAGCCGGCGCCAGACTTGGATTGCTTTGTACCTCCGTCCTGGATACGAGTACGAGCGTAGCACCTTCGGCTGCCAATGCTGTTGCGCAGGCTTCACCAATGCCCATTGAGGCACCAGTCTATCAATACACTGTCAGTATCGGCTATTCTATGCAATACTTGACGGGCAAATCCATACCAGAAGCACGACTTTCCCTTGAAGTGACATGTTGACAATAGGTCTAGGAATTATCTATGCAAAGGACCTTCTTTCTGAGATGAGCAGTATCTGAGTAGTTTCAACTACATATGGAAGACAGACATCGCTAAGGTGCATGTTCCTCAACCCTCCATGCATGCATGATGTGCAACTCTGACATCACGACTGATTATAAATCTGTGTGGAGTGTGGAGAAAGAACGGTGTCCTCATTGTGTTCTTCATCATCGACTTGCTCTGCACACCGTCGACTTGTAGAACCTACCCGTAACCACAGTAACACTCGTGTGTTATGAATAGATATGCGAGTAGCTAGACAGGCCGACGGCCCGCCGGAGCCATTGCAGGAATTAGCATGAAACCAAGCTGTAGCGTGCTAGCAGCGCTGAACAGTTCCAGGTAGATTGCAGTGGGGTGCAGACTATACTTGAGCAAATATGAGAGAGGGCACAATTTTGTGGTAAAATGAAGCGACGAGCCTAAAAGCTCGAAGGCGAATACAACTAAGGTACTATGAAAGATTGGGCGCGCAAGTGTGCTGCAGCCGTTGGGTATATATTTCCATCCAGTTCCTTAACTCCGCCACTCAATAAAGAAAAAGAAGAAAGGTGATTAAACAAGATAAGTGTGGGCAGGAAGCCCAGCTGTCCATCGGCAAGAAGGCAAGGTGCCTTATTAAAAATAGTAGTTGTGTTGTTCGTAAGCGAACACAGCAGGCCATCCCAAGGTGGAATCGCGGAATTCATCCTGGTTTGAGGCAACGCAGTATGTCGAGCATATGCAAGCGATGGCGGTGACTCAACAGGTGACAGGCCTGCCTAATCACATGCGGTCTGATGAGTGACTCGATAGCGATGCGCTGGCAAGATGCGAGAAACTGCTCAGTGCATGCATGAATGCCACGTGCATGCGTGTTTGCGGAGCTGCTGCCATGTGATGGCGTGGGATGGAACTGCTGGGGCTGAATTGGGACGGCCAATCAGCGTTGGTAAGCGCGGCAGGCGCGCAAAGTCGATATCGTGATGATCGTCGACTAGGGCTCGAAGGAGCCAAGAAGTTGCGAGCTCATACAGGTGAATGCCATGCTTGAGATTCAGCTGTAGAGCAGCGAGGTGATTGATAAGAGAAGCCGTAATCGTGGTTGGGTCGTGTGTGCGTGCGTGAGTGTCCGCGGTTAACAAGGTTTAGCGGTTTGGGCGAATGCCAAGGCGAAGCTCTCATTTGGGAAGCGGTGGCAGAGGCCTGGTTGGGGGAGGGCCAGGGCAAGGAGGGAAGCTGGCGGCAGGCATTGTGAGTGGTGACGGCTGTAGTAGTCGTCGAAGGTGGGTTGTGGGTGGTTGATAGCTGGCAGCGAACGAGGCTGGCAGAAGTAGGCGCTGGCGATGGAGATCGCGGAAGAGCGGAGAGTAGCCCGTTGTGAGAGTAGCTAGGTAGTAGGTCGCGGGTTGGGGTTTGGTTGGATGCTATCGACTGGAGTGGCTGCTGGTGTTGTGTGTAGGAGCAGATGCGTTGTGAGTGCCGAGTGCTTGTTGGTTGCTGCTGGTTGATAGTGGAGAAAAAACGATCGAGAGAAGGGGAGGCCGAAGGAATAGATAGATATAGTCAGCTCAGCGCAGGGCGTCATTTCCCATGATGCAAGCACGGCAAACCAAGGCAGCAACTAACCCTGGGCTATCCAAACCGGCGGTGTGTCCGTGTGCGCTTCATACAGATCATGCCTGGGAAAGGAGAGGCAGCACTCGCCGCTCCGAGGCCGAAGCTAAAGTTGGCGTATGACTGCGCTGCGGCAGGGCTGACATGGGTCTGGCAGCCTCTCCTCCCGCCCAATGCGCGCCCCGTGACTCTGTCGCTGCAGGATCAAAATGCTGTCCCGCCAGACGGCCTGCCCTAGAGCTGCGAGAGTTTCACTGCATTCCCACGACCTTTCCGGCGCGGCCGAGTGAGGCCTACTGGCAGGGCGGATCCGTAAAGCCACCGCGGAAAGTACCGTGGGTCCAAAGCTATTCTAAGCGCTACGACCACTATATTTCCAAACGATTGCCGGTGTGAAGCATGGAAGGCGGGCAAAACGGCCTCCGAAGGTCAGACAAAAGTGCCGCCGGCCTCTGTCTCACCCAAGCGCTGCGTACACGAACGGCCGCCTGCGCACCCAGAACCCTGATCGTCGCGCGCCTGCAACAAGATGAATGCAGGCACGAAACCCAAACCGCCTGATCACTGCCGGTATAGGCACGGTGACAGGAACAGAGTTTGCTCGAGCCTATGCGAACACGCGGGCTCGCGGCGGGTAGACGAAACACTGGCACGCCTGGACGTGCGCAGGGGCGGCTGTGGATGATTCGCCGATCCCTTCTGCCTTGTATACGAAACGTCGCGTTTTCTCTGCAAAAAGTAGTGCAAGCGTAGCAGATTACATATTCTTGCTGACACGTTTCAGCAATGGCGGCCTCGGCTGAATACTGGAGACACTGGACTATGGAGTCGTCCCCAGACTACACGCTGGCACCTGGTTCGAGTGGCAAATTACCAAGGTCGCGGTGCGGTTTGCGGCATAGCTTTGATTGCACGACGGACGGTAGAAGAACGGGAGAAGGGTTGGAATGGTCCCACGCTGGCAGGCGTCTGGTTGCACTGCTCAGTCTGTGCAGTGCCTCTGCTCACGCTGGAAGGCGATCTGCATTCTCGAAGGCAATCATTGCCTGCTTGTGGCGCCTCGAGACCTGCGAGGCTGAGACATGCAAAGGCTCGACTGCAGAGCAAACGCCCCCACAGGCATGCACATGCTTAACAGCCATGCTGTTTAACGATCAAAGAGGATGCGTTGTTGCCGGCACACGGAACATGGCGTTCGCGAAAGTGTGATATTGACTGGCCATATCCTGGTGCGTAAGCAGACATCTGAAAATGTCTTCCCGCTGCAAGGCCGTTTGGGCCCCCGGTTCAAAAGCACGTGGCCGCCCACCCCGGCATCCTGGTCAGGGAACTCAATTGACAAGGCCCCTTTTAGAACTCGTACGAGTGCAGCTGGGTACAGCCGCACCAATTATGCGAGGCACCTGCGGTAGGCTTTTCGATAGTCTAGGGGGTGACATCAGCAACACATCAGCATGTCTGCGTATAGCATTTCGCGTCGGAGGTTCGGAATAGCTACACCTGAAACGGGAACTTCCTATCAATTGCCTGTCGCAGCGCTGCCCCTGCTGATCATTATCTGTATCTCGCGAGTTTCAACTCCGCAATGAACGAATTAATCTTTAAAGATCCCTATAGTCGATCTTCAGCGTTCGAAACCCTTTACGCACACTGCACTGCGCATCGACTCCATCAAGCTCGCGTATCGACTGTTGAAAATTCAGGCCTCTAGCATACGATCAAAGGCTGCCCGCGGAAGGCCAATGCTAGGCGAAAGCCTACCATAGTTACCACTCGGTGTTCATTTGTCCAGCCGCATGGTAGTTGCTTCAAACAGCCGAATTGGCTTGGCCAACTCGTCATGATAATCCTGCCAATACTAGCGAATTCGATAGCACCAGCTTGCAAACGGCGGTATTGCTCGTAAAACAACCACAAATAAACCCGATCGCGCGCGCTTGCGATCGAAAAGATCTGCCCACTATCGAGCCGCTCCTGGCAGTATTGGCGAAGTGCGTGCCGGAGGGCTGTGATTGCATCCGGCCGCGGCGTGTGTTTGTGCGCATCATCAGGTTGCCTTATCACATCACACTCTGTGTTCGCCCCCTAATCATAACTGCCGTCGTCATTTTACTTCGCGGCTCACACAACTGTAACTGTATATGGTGATGCGTTGATGTGCACCCCACGGCCCCATCCCACATCCCACATCCGCCGGCGCAGGTACGCCGTCGGCGTGCATACAGGAAAGTTCAGGATCGAGATCACCAAGCAGGTACTGTGTCATGTGTGCAGATGTGCCGCTCCGCCCATGGCAATCGGCAGAAATACTGTGCGAGATCGTCATGTGTTTCACACAGCGATCTTGTCGGTCTGCCCCCGCGCTCGCAGTAGGGCATGGCAGCATATCCTCCTTCGGGCTGAGCAGTTGTCATCCACGTATTCTGGTATCTAGAGACGTTGGCATTCGTATGGTTCATGAGGTCAGCGACAAGAATGTATCACACAGCCACCTTGGTACCGTACTTCGAAGCCGTCGAGACACGAGTCTGAACAAACCGTCGCATGGCAATGTGGTCCACCAGCCACGCCGCTGTCAACGAGCGCCGCAGTTGTAGTGCGAGCACTCTATATCGCAGACTCTAATATTGAGTGGAGGTGGCATGCGGAAGGCGTTGCATTTAGTTTCGACACTCCCCCAAGCTGACATCCAAGGCATTGGTACGACAACTTGTCACCAGTGCGATGATCGGTGTGGATCGTCCGTCGCCGAGCTGCCTAACTACACAGCCCAGCCAGCCCAGCAACCTCTCACCAAGCTCTGAGAGCCAGGCGCCGTTTTCTACGGAACGGCGCCCAGTCCGGCGGCCGCGGCTGGTGCGAACCGAACTTACTGTATACGCTCCCTCCTCGTAATGGCATCGCAGGACGAAAATGGCATGGAGGGGTTGGTTAAGCTTTGGGGCTGCCCAAACATTGCTCTGCGCGCCTACAACGGCTGGGCTTGCGTCCCTTTCGCAAAGAGGAGTTGTGCAAAACCTACACTTGGCTAGCCTGGCCTGGCCTGGCCTCGTACCGGAAGTCGGACTGTGAAGGAGCCGCATACCTACAGTTCGTTGTTGCTGCTGCAGCAGTTGAGCAAGAGTCAAATACCGTGGACGCCCAACAACAGTGCTGTATTTCCATTGACGTTTCAAATTGTAGCGAGGTCACAAAGTCTGGAGAAATATGAGGAGAATGCGGATGGTTCGGAGTGCGGTGGTCCGCTTGAACATCTAATCTGTCAAGTTTCACAGTGCCATTCGATGAATGCTGCCGGGTGCCGGCCGCTTCAGGGCAAGCATGAAGAGGGCTCATTCCTATTGCTCTGTTCGGAACTCGCGCCGAACGGCTACCTCGCCTGAGATGCCACGCAAGACGTGCCTCGTCAGCTCAAAGAGGATGCAGGTCTGTAACGGGTCTGCAGGCAGGCAGACGGGCAAGCCGGCACGTCGGCAGGTCTGAAGACTAGGATCGCAGCGAGAAATCGCGCTATGCTATCTATCTGGTAACAGTTGTGGAGCGCAAGTAGCAGGTTGACAACCAGCCTGTTCGCAATCGCACCCTCGTGGCGACCAGGTATCAGAATGAAGGCGCAAGGACGAGAATCCCATGTTATGCATGACATGGAATAGCGCGCATGGACGATGTTACAGATTGATGGATTTCCGTGCACGTCGGGGTCCTTCGTTTGGCATGAGCGCGAATCGCGAAGTTTGTATCAGTTGCATTGCGCTTTGGGGTTCAGCCCTCATCGTCGTCCTGAAGCCCTGCTTCTTGCGCGACCTGCGTCGAGACCCAGTGTTCCATCATTTGACTGCCACCAACTGGTGCACCGAGAGCGCCCTGCGTGGTCTTCTTCCCCTTGCGCTTGACGATTAAACATAGAATGCGTCCATAGATGCTGAAACCGTCGTACGTGGTATTCAAGGCCAGCTTTTTCTTGTCGTCTTCGACATCAGCCTCGGTTTCGGCTTCCTCGTCGCGATCCACTCGATTGCCTTGTCGCTTCGTTCCCTTACGTCGCTTGGAGGGTGCAACACGCTGTGTCTGAAATGTGCCTTCGTCGTCTGAGCTCACGAACAACGGATCATCGTCCTCCAGTTCATCGTCTTTCTTGCGCTTCCCATTCTCCGTGAGTTCGGGGATATCATCAAGAGCAGGTTCATCTTCAACCTCTTCCCGTAAGCCTTCGGGCGCATCGTCGTTGTCCTCGAGTGTGATGGGGTTCTCGCTGTTGTTCAGCCAGCCCGTCAATCTGTTTCCAGTAGACTGAATCTTCGGCTTCTTTGTGAACTGCTTCTGCTTGGTGATCAAAGAGTGCCGTGTCAAGCCCTCGGTCAGGAACATGACAACCTCGAAATCCTCCTGGCTGGCCACATCTCTGATGCCCTTCTTCTTCTTGCCTCCCTTCTTCTTCGCATTCTCGTTTTCCTCGCGCAGCTTCGGCAGCACCTTAGGTCGCACTTCTTCGATCACGCGTGAGAGGACTGGGTCGCGCGTAGACAGCAGCCATGGCGTGTCAGAGGGCTTTTCGGGGTATATGCGCACTTCTAGCACGGAGTATTTTGTGATTCGGAGGTAGCGGCGGATTGGCGCCATGATGTGCAGCGTGCTACATGTCTGTATAAGTGAGAATAGGTCAATGGGAGGAGGGCACTGGGTGTTCGCACATGGAAGATGAGATCATCAGAGACCAGCGAAGGTCTGTGCTTGCCTGCCTGTCGAATCGCGCGCTGTCTGTTGCCCTTTACATGGTGCTACATGCAGCCTATCACATCAAGGTTGTTTGCATCTATTGTTTAATTGATAGACAGCCACACACCTGTACTTGTGCTGCTCCAAATTCACACACGACGCACATATTCCATTAATGCTTCGAAGAGCAGTGCAGTCAGCGCTGCGGAGGCCGCTGTCGACCATGTCCACTTCTCAAACGCCCATGGAGGATGCGATCAGGACGAAGGTAATAATTTGCTGGAGAATTCATCATAAGCCTACAAACGATTAATCGGCTCAATGCTCGCAGATCAACGAAGCTCTCAAGCCAACCTCTATGGAAATCTTCAATGATTCTCACAAGCATGCTCATCACCAGGCCATGAAGGGCAGCACATCTCGCGAGACACATTTCCGGTGAGCTCATTGATGACTGGCTGCGCAAACTAGAACACTAACGATCCCCAGCGTCTTCATCACATCAGAAGAGTTCAAGTCAAAGATGCAGCCAGCGCGCCACCGCATGGTGTATGCGTTGCTTAAGGAGGAGATGGCCGCCGAGGGCGGCATTCACGCTCTACAGTTGAGAACGCGCACGCCCGAGGAAGAAGAAAAGGCAAAGGCCAAAGAGGAAAGCTCATGATGCTGTGTGTCTGTGATTCCTATTGTACAGATGCATGCTAATGCTCCCCATGTGCCATGTACGACGCCTGTGTATGCGCCCAGTTCTCCGGTTCTCTCAATGTTCCTTTAGAGGAAAACGCCATGCTTGTTCTAGACAAACGCTCTGATGCCCAATGTACTTGTGTAGGTGTAGGTGTATGTGTAGGGAATAGGGTAGTGCCGGCGCCGCATGGCTTAGGCAGCGGATACGTACGCAGATGGAGGTTTTCGAATCGAGTTGTTCAGATGTCCGGGGGGTACTCAGGCTCGCCAGAGGGCTGGCTGTTCAGCATGCTGAGGTAGCAGTTCCAGCCTGTGTAGACTGTTAGTTATATGCAGATAATAATCGTACATGACTGCACTGGAACTTACCGAGGGAGACGAAGTTGACGAAGAGGACCTGGTGAGGCAGCGGCACGAACTTGAAGTTGGTGAACTGCACAATGGGCCAGACCATCCAGTTCTTGCTGAGCGCGTTGAAGTATGTGCTCTCCAACTTCTTCTGCGGGTCGGTGCCCTCGAGGATGGCCATGGTGCTCAGGAAGCAGAACAGGTTGGTGCTAGCAAACACAGTCTGATCCGTGAGGACACGCGCGACGATCTGAAGGTTGGGCTTGCCCGGGATGACGATCTTCTTCTGGAGGAAACCGAACCACTTGACGGCGGCAGGACCGAAGATGCAGCCGCCGTAGAAGACCATGCGGCCAGTACGTGCGAGGTCATGATTCTTGATGCCCTTCTTCTCGACCAGCTGCTGGGCCATGGTGTCGCCAGTCGCGAAGAGGACGCCGGTGGTGATCGCCTGGGTAAGGATCGGGCGCGAGGCCAGCTTGGATTGGTACCTATAGGCGTGACTGTCAGCGAGGCGCGCATCTACGGGCGTGATGGACAACTTACCAGCGCAGCATCTTGGGCGAGCTGTAGCTGTGTAATTTGGGGTTGGTTGAAGGTGAAGGTAGTCGAGGGAGAGTCAATGGCAGAGAAGGTCAGGGACTGAGACCCAAGCCGTTGCCAAATGCGTATCGTGTAATCGTAAGTAATGAAAGACGGGTGGCAGCCGGAGATAGTGCTCTCCAAACGTGTATGTACCGAGTCCAAGAGTGTCGTGGTAAAGGAGATGGTCAAAGATGCGAGCCGAGTATGGCAGCTTCCTATAATGAGCCTTGCCTTATCGCTCTTGCTCAAGCGCGCGAGCGTTTGTCGCGATACCTCTACGTCATGTCACATGGCGTGCACATGCAAACGGAGACACCAAACGAAGGGTCAATCTCACTCAACCACGTGTATGTAGGCTTTGGCAGGTGGAATGAAGCTATAGGTAGACCATTGATATATTTAAGCTCATGCACAATTGTTGTCTAGGTTTGGAATATAAAAGATAAGCTCAGGTATTGATCCAGCGTCCAGCTTTTTTGAGCGAGCTTTCCAGACGGAAGACACAAGTTCTTTGATTATCTCTTCCGCGTATCCGCCGACCCTGGCCAACTGAAACAAAGAAACACCTCTGGCATTATTGATGACTAGTCGATTAACCACCAGACCCTTGAACTAGTCTTCGGACATCACTTAGATAGCACGAGCCACTCGCTCTCTGCCCGCGACTTAATACTGCTTCGCTATACATCAGTTGGTGACTCAATTCGACTCGGCACTTCGACGGTTTTAGTAAGCAAACGCCGACTCACCACTCTATCTGCCAGACATCAAAATTATCCGTGGCCAGATAATTAAAGCCATCTGGTCCAAGAATCGCTACTGCAGCGAACTCAAGCTCGCTGAGCGCCGGATAACACGAGACTTAAGGACACTCAACAATTGCACACAACATGGCCACCACCAATGGTCAACCATCACCTGATGGCGTGTCTTCTCTCCTCGACACGGATCTGTACAAACTCACAATGCAATGTGCCGTCTTGAAGTATTTCCCGGACATCGCAGTCTCCTACAGATTCACAAATCGCACACCTCACATGCAGCTCACCCGCGCTGCCTTCAACTGGCTCCAAACTCAAGTCGAAAATCTCGGCAACATCCGTGTGACCAGCGAGGAAATCGCATGGCTGGAAAAGACTTGCCCATACCTGAGCAAGGAGTATCTCGAGTTTTTTAAGCACTTCTCCTTGAAGCCCGCTGAGCAGCTCAAGCTTACATTTGTGCCTGCTGACAACACGACCGAAAACGACAAGCAACCTGGCGAGATAAACTTCGCGATCGCCGGTCTTTGGGTAGACACTATTCTTTACGAAATCCCACTCCTTGCTCTTGTCTCGGAGGCATACTTCAAGTTCGTCGACACAGACTGGAACCATGATGGCCAACTGGAAAAGGCGAAACAAAAGGGCCTGCAACTGCTAGAGGGTGGCTGCTTCTTCAGCGAGTTCGGCAGCCGTCGACGCCGAGACTACAAGACTCATGAGATTGTCATGGCTGGTTTGATCGAAGCCCAGAAGGAGGCGCAAAGCAGAGGCTTCAAGGGCAAATTCAGTGGAACCTCGAACGTCCACCTGGCAATGAAGTATGGCGTCACCCCTGTCGGCACCGTTGCTCACGAGTGGTTCATGGGTATTGCTGCTCTTACCAACGACTATGCCAACGCCAACGAGAAGGCGCTGCAATACTGGACTGGCGCTTTTGGCCAAGGTGTGCTCAGCATCGCGCTCACAGACACTTTCGGAACGCCGGCTTTCCTCAAAGCATTTACCCGCCCAGCACCGAAGAGCCACACGACCGACAAAATCGACCAGACCAACCCAAGCTACGCACAAATATTTACAGGCACACGTCAGGACAGTGGCGACCCACTGGAATTCGTGAAATTGATGCGCAGCTTCTACGACGCACAAGGTATCAAGGACCCCAAGACCATCGTCTTCTCCGACTCTCTCAACGTGGAGAAGTGCATCAAGTACAAGCTAGCGACAGAAGCCGCTGGACTGACACCTGCTTTCGGAGTCGGCACGTTCTTCACCAACGACTTCTTGCACCTTGGCACCAACGACAAGAGTGTGCCTCTCAACATTGTCATCAAATTGGCCGATGCCAAGGGCGTTCCTGCTGTGAAATTGAGCGATGACAAGGGCAAGAACATGGGCCCTGAAGACATGGTGAAGAAGGTCAAGGATGAGGTTGGATACACGGATAAATCTTGGGTTGGAGGAGATGAGGCTCACAGATGGGACTAGGGTATGATCGGCTGGGGAGTCAAGGAAGGTTGCAGGTATGATGGCACGGCGCAAGGAACGGAGCAAGATACCCGAGCATGGAAGCATGGCGCGACAAGCAAGAAGCATACATTATGAGGTCGATGAAAGTGGTAATTGATGATTTCACTCTTCGCGTGTTGTTGGAAACGCAAGGTAACTTTTTCATGTCACAAGCAGAGTCAGGTATGGGACGGAAAAACGTGATGAAATCATGACAGAGTTTTGGTAGTATCTTGATCTACGTTATCATATAATACGCCAACCTCAAAAGCACACTCATAATTGTCAAGGGACCTGTACCCATGAACCACCCGTTATCGCCGGTTACCAAGCCGGCCAACCCCAACACCACGCTCGTCAATTCAATGCAGAAACACTTTTCGCGAGGCGCTTAGTAGCTGCGACCGAACATGACCCACATCTGCGCGTCCTTGCCACACTTGGGGTTGATGCACTTGGTGCCCGGCTTGAGCTCCTCAGGCTGCTCGGCGGGAATGCACAGACTCTTGGCACCCATGCTGGGAGCTCTGGCATCGACTTCCTGGCCCTCGACAGTGGCGGCGGAATCCTTCTTGATCTCGTCCTCGCACTCACCACCGGCGCAGTGTGCGACAAGGAGCACGTTCTTCTTATTGAGGGTGGGGACGAAGTCCTTCCACTCACGGACAATGACACGGTGAGAAGCGTATTCGTCAGAGGCCTTCTTGAGCATGTCCTTCTGGATCTTCTCGAGAAGCTTGGGAACCTCGGTGGTGAGCTCGGCGATGGCGAGCGACAGCTTCTCGCCAGTGTCACGACGGACAGCCAGCACAGACTCCTTGGCGAGATCCTTGGGACCGACCTCGAGACGGAGAGGAATACCCTTCATCTCCCACTCGTTGAACTTGAAGCCAGCAGAGTAGCCCTCACGGTCGTCAAGGTGTGCGCGTACGCCGGCAGACTTGAGGGTCTTGGCCAGCTTGTCGACCTCGTTGACGACGTGCTCGCGGTCCTCGTCGGAGGTCTTGTTGTTGAGACCGACGGGGACGAGAACAGCCTGGATGTTGGAAACGCGAGGCGGGACAACAAGACCCTTGTCGTCACCGTGAACAAGAATCATGACACCAATGGAACGGGTAGTGAAACCCCAGCTGTTTTGCCAAACGTGAACCTTCTGTCTTGACTCGCCCTCCTTCAGGACCTGCTTGTGGTCCTCGACAGTAATGTCGAACATCTTGGCGAAATGCTGGCCCAAGCAGTGAGATGTCGCAGCCTGGATACCTCTGCCGACGCTGGGAATGAAACCTTCGATGGTAGTGGTGTAGTGTGCGCCAGGGAACTGCTCGTTCTTGGTCTTGGTGCCCTTGACGACGGGCACAGCGAGCAGGTCCTCGTAGATGGCAGCGTAGTGGTCAAGGATCTCCAGGACTTCCTTGCCAGCCTCCTCCTCGGTCATGTGTGCGGTGTGGCCTTCTTGCCACAGGAACTCTCTGGAGCGCAGGAAAGGCACGGCGTGCTTGAATTCCCATCGCACAACGTTGTTCCACTGGTTAAGCTTGAGAGGCAGATCACGGTGACTCTTGATCTTCTTTGAGTAGTAGCTGTACATGGCAGTCTCACTGGTGGGGCGCACTGCCAACTTCTTCTCCAGCTTGCTCTTACCACCCTCAGTCACCCAAGCGACCTCAGCGGCGAAGCCCTCGACGTGGTCCTTCTCACGCTGCAAGTTCGCCTCAGAGATGAAGAGCGGGAAGTATGAGTTCTCCACGCCCATGGCCTTGATCTTGGCGTCGAAGAAGTCGCGGATCTCCTCCCAGATCATGTATGAGCGGGGCAGGTAGATGTAGCAGCCGGGGACATCGGTGAACTCGAGCATCTCAGCCTTAAGGATAACCTGCTGGTACCATTCTGAGAGGTCCTCGGCCTTGGTGACTGTGATACCCTTGGTGTCGGCATTCTCCTCCTCCTTCTTCTTGCCCTGGCCCTGCTTTCCTTGCTTTCCCTGACCCTGCTTGTTCTCTCCCTTCTCCTTCTTGGGCTTTGCGGCCTTCTTCTGGTCCTTCCTCTCCTTGTCCTGCTGGGCGGGCTTCTCGGTGGGCTCGGCCGACTGCGAGGTGGAGGGCTTTTCGACGTTGAGGTTCTCCATTTTCTGCTCGATTCCCTCAGAGGCCATGTTGATGTAGTCTCGGGAGGTTCAATGGCACGGCTTGTTTATTTGAGGACAGCGAGCGTGTGAGTCGTGTGATTTGCTCATAATTTGTTACTCATCGCGCGGGGCAGGCGCGCCCAAGGGACCCCGCCAAGACTGATAAGCGCTATCAACTCCATTCTATGCTTGACACAGACGTCTTGCACCTCACTTCACTCTTGGTAAATATTATTCCTATCATGGAAGTCAACGCGTGTCTACGTGCACGCGAATCAATCGGACTTCGATAGTCACCCACGCGAGCGCTTGCCTCATGCAACACAGAGCTCAAGAGTGTTCACTACGAGGTACGTTATCAAATTGTTGAAATGATTCCCATTTGAAAGGCTAAACTACGTCAATTGGCCAGGTTGACGCGATCCACGCGTCACACGTGACTGGGTATGGCAGCCGATGTCTTATCGTTGTCCGCCGTGACTCCCACCATACCCGCCCGATGGATTTCTTGGATTCGGCGGTGGCCCCATGAGACCTTGCGGCGCGGTCCTCATTTGGTCGTAGTTGATCCCCATCTCGACCTTTTCACCTGGACGGTGCACGTAGTTGTCAGACCGGTTTAGCATGAACTCAAACTGCCGAGCCTGTGGAAGAAGTGCCGTACGACCCGACTCCAGCTCCTCAGCGCGTGTTCGAGGATATCGTTCCCAAGATGCCTCATTTGGATCATACGCATGGCGGCCATCAGGCTGGACAACGGATTGATAAGGTACATAGCCTTCAGGCCTTGTGACGATGTGATCTCCTTGCCGAGACCGATGATTCCACAACCCTTCAGGAGTGTAATAGCTGCCGTTGCTTCTCCAGCCAGCAGGCATGTTTGTAGGGATGTCATAACCAGGAATCGCCCACTGAAGATCCCTAGGCTCCAGGACCAGGTATCTCCCAGTACTTGGATCAAAAGTCCGGTAAGCTTGGTGAGGATTGTTCATCGTGATGATAGCTTAAGTACTGATGAGAAACCCCGAAGAGGTCGTTGGGTGCAACACTAGGGGAATATGGCTTGCTTCTTAGCCGTGCGTCTTCGGCAGTGCTGTCGATGGAATATCGGAGAGTTGAGGAGTGAATTGATTTTTGAGGATAGAAGGATCAAGCACGAGAATTGTTATATATGCCGTTATGCCATCGTTGATGTAGTCAATAGGTACCCGACGCATGGTATAGCGTGTGCGAGCTCCTCGAGCCGCTCCCGGGAAGCCAGTGTGGAATATCTTGTGCACGCCGGAAGTACCGCATCGAACAATACAGATGCAAATCGAGCTGAGAAGGGGCGGCGGTCACTAGTCAATGCGCGTGGTAGCCGACAAATTTAAGATATAGAAAGGCGTGCCCTGGTATCTGTGGCAATCGCTTAAGGAATGTTTGTCAGGCATCTCGATTAACGCGGAATCTGATCCCAAATCGCTTGTGCTGATCCTCTGAATCTGTGTAGCTTCAAAAGCGTGAGCATCGAGACACATCTTCACCTCAAATGGCGTTTCCGCACAAACGTGTGCGAGAGCTGCTGTTCGCGATATTTACACCACTTTGCAGAGCGAGCTGATCCATACAGTGTGTCACAGATACGATGCCTGACTCAGCTTAATTTCTATGCTTAAGGTCGATACTAAGACGTGACTACTAGTGTTTGCTTCTCCGATGATGCTCTGCCAATTGCCACGTTTCGCTTCACAGGTTAACACATGGACCAGAGTCATGTCATAACTTTCCACATGCCTCTGCGTTCTCGTGGAACGAGCCATCGAGAAATCAGCAAGTCATACAATAGTGGAATTGGGTTCGCTCACCAGAAATCTCACAAACAACATCAAAGTCACTACGGCACAATCTGATGGTCAAAGAATTCCCATTGAAAAACCGACTCCATTATTGTACAAGCCAACCAATGTCGTTAACAGACGCGTGAATTTATCAGTCAACGAATCACCTTCGTCCACCACGATTGCCACGGTTACCACGACTTCTGCGAGCCTGACTATTGCCATACTCGCCTCGTGCAGATCTCAAATATGGATCCGAACCCCTTCCTCTGACGCCTGCTTGTGGCACTGGCGGTGGCCCCATTCCACCTCTCGTGGCAAATGGAGGATCTCGCACGGGGCCTTGCCTGGGGCCTTGCCCCGGCACAGGCCCTAGGGGCTGCAACTGTGGCCCAGCTTGGCGTGTGGCAGGCCCAGCTCCCCCTACACCAGGCCTCTGCGTGGGATACGGACTGTGCTGCATGAAACCGGCAGCCGGATCCCGACCACCAACGGAAGAAGCAGGTGGCGGAGGCATGTTGCGAGGGTCGCCTCGGTAAGTAAGGTCGATCGTTGCACCTGGTGGATGATACGCGGGATTTGGGCGAATCCTGTTCCAAAAGTATTGCCGATCTGCCGCCGTATGAGCATGCCGATCAACGCGCTGTTCATCGCGAATTGCACGAGGGTATTGTCTTCCAGCAGGGTTATATGCATGACGACCGTCGGGTTCAGTGAAGGACTGATAAGGGACATAGGTCGATGGCCTAGTGACAACGGAGTTGGAGTTGCGAGTGTGATTGAGGTAAGAATAGCCGCCAAATCTCCACCCAGGCAGGTTATCCGTTGGAACGTCTTCCTCAATCTCCTCTTCATGTGTTCGGTATCGCCTAGCAGGCCTGTTGGTATTTCCGTTTCTGTCATTCATCCTTGCCGCTGAATCGTTAATTCTTGGAAGAGATAGCTGATGGGAAGGATGTTCCGTGTCAGAATTCCCCTCAAAAGATCTTTTTATATCCGCGATTCCCATTGTTGACGCGGTTAATGGGTATATACTGCAACATGATAGATTGCGTGTCCTCTTCCTGTGCCGTTCACCAGAGTAAGCGTAGAGGTCGAATTAGTCAGAAGTATTGCAGTGCCTAGCATCGATACAAGATGTGTCAAGAGCTGGCAGGCAGCGGCAGTACACATGCTCCGTACGGATAGCAGCGGCTATCATCCGTTTATAGGATCGCCTACCTTGCCACTTGTCGCCATTGCTATCGCCGCCGATACCATCATTCAAATCGATGAGTCGGCGTAGCCATAGATCGATTGAAGCTTGCTTTGCTGCAATCACTGACAACGTTTGCTAGGTATGAAACAACACTGAAGCTGATGACGAGACATCCAACATAGGCTCATGCAATGTGTTGAGAAGAATTTGTAATGCTTGGCCCAGGTCATGGCAAAAAGGCAACGATGAGTTCAAGTGATTGTCAGTCCATAGAGTACTGCCATAGAAGATTTACCGAAATCACAGCTTAGGCTTTTGCTCAGTTTGTCCACTATGCCATACCTGAACCTCTGGCAACTCCCTCAGATACTCCGGGAAGAACCGCGGGCCAAGCACCTTCTTTATGACCTTGCCTGTGCCCGATTTGGGAAGTTCTCCGTCCACAACACGCAGCAGCGTGGGCATCTTGTAACCTGCTAATCTCGCTCTTAGATCTTGTCGTAGTTTTTGCAGGGTCAGTTTGTACAAGGGTGCCTCGGTGTCTGCTGGCCCTTTGAGAGAAACGGTACAAGCGACTCTCTGCCCAAACTCTTCGTCAGGGACACCAACAACCATTACTTCGGCCACGTAGGGCAATGCCATGATCTCACGCTCAATGTCCAAAGCACTAATCTTATAGCCGCCGCTTTTGATGATGTCGACACTCGCGCGGCCAAGTATGAAGTAGTATTTTCCTTCTCGGCGTGCTATGTCTCCGGATTTGTAGTATCCTCGTTCGTCGTGCGCTGCAGCTGTGGCAAGGGGGTCGAAGATGTATTTGGAAAACATCTCTGGGCCTTTAACGAGTATCTCACCCTGCATGCCAGTACCGTCGGAGCCTTCGCCGGTCTTGGACAGTTCAATGTCGTAGCCAGGAAACTTAGTACCCACGCTACCATCCGGAACCTCTGTATCAGACAACGATACTTTGAATGTAGCCCCGATCTCTGATGCACCGTATCGTAGCAAGATCTTCCGTCCTAGAATCTCTGTCCAGAAATCCGCTATGGGTTTTGGTAAGGCTGACGTGCCGCAAAGACAGGCGCGCAACCTCCTTGCACCATCGATGTATTGCCGCACATTAGTATCGTGAACGATAGTCCGTTGGTAGTATCTCATCAGGCGCATGTAGATTGTTGGTACGCCTGAGAAGAATGTGATGCCACCTTTACGCCAGCGTGACCAGGTCCATTCCGGACTAAAGCTACCAGAACGAAACTCGATCAAGGCACCGCTGATCAGGAATGGGAAGAACATAATACCAAGTCCAGTAGCATGGTGTACTGGAAGAAGATGGAGTAGAACATCATCTTGTGTGATAGCATAATGATCCGCGACAGCCAGGGCTCCATCGAACGTATACGCTCTTCTCATGACACTGCCTTTGGGAGGCCCTGTAGTGCCACTGGTAAAGATGACTACTCCTGGAGCATTGTCATCAAGATAAAGATCTGTAGAGATCACAATATCTTCCGGGTCTAGTGGTGCGGTCCATATATGAGGTGCAACAGGAATGCAAGAGAAGTTACTCCGAGGATCCTGGTGTTTGATCAATTTCTCGAGTTGGAGACCCAACCGTAGAGCATCGGAAGATACCAAGACTGCAGCAGCTCGAGATTTGGTGGCAAAATACACTGCTTCCTCGGGCGGTAGAGCAATGGTCATCGGGACAGCGGCGGCGCCAACAGCAAGAATAGCCAACATCGCGACTGCATACTCATGGCCGCCCGGAGCCAGCACTGCGATGTAGACCTCTTCTTTGCGTTGCAGGGCAAGCTGGACATCGTGACCCAAAGTATTCCAGAGATGTTCTTTCATTGCCAATACATCGCTGACAAGCTGAATGTGGGTGGCCTCTCGCCCACTGCTGCTTTCCCGTATGGCAAGCCGAGGAGGGCTCTGGTGGGCGAAACGCAACAAGCGTTGGAAAAGTGAATGGCATGGCAGTACTTTTCTCCCAGTGTGTGGAGGAACATGTAGTGTGCGGTCGTCCATGATCGAAGAAAGCCTTTAATAGATCCACCACCTGGAGTTCAGTGGCTCGATTGTATATGCGGATGTGTTCTGCGAATGGTGCAGAGACCAAAAGTCTCTCTCGAACGCTACAGAGGTGTGCCTAGGTTCAAGTTGTCGGATGAAGGTGCAGCTATCACATCTGAATGCTCCAAATAAATCAATTTTCTCGTCCTTGAGGTGCAGATGCGTGTCATAAAATGCGGCGGGCGCCGAGCTGGGTGTCTTGCCTCCACGTCCAATGCTGTTTTGAAGTGACGCGCAAGGTTCTTCTGAGCTTGCGCAAGAGGATCTCACGAGCAGTCATGCGTACATTGAAGCATATCAATGGGTGTTGTCAAGCAGAGTCATTGCCCGGGAATAAGCCATCTCTCAGTGTAGTTGCTTGTTGCTGCGGGGTGCGATCGACCAGGGGACCGACCTCGCGTGTCACGACCGAGGATATGAATGTGATGGCCGATCATTACGGCTATGATATAGCCAGCTAATAGTAATACCTAGCACAGGATCGAACTTCCGCTTGGGAAAACCAAGACCTTGTGTCACCACTGACCATCCATTTGCGTCGCCATACCATTATGCCTGACTTCACAGACGAACTCCGACCGGCTGAGCCGTCTGGCCCGTCAATACTTTCTGAAGAGCGCAAACAATCCGATGTACCAGTTGAAGAGCTCTCGAAGCATCTGCTTTCGCGCGACGGGTTCCTAGAAAGACAAGCTCGCATCCTGGCCATCTTGGAGAATGACCCACTGTTTAGCAAAGCGAAGCAGCAGAACTTGTCTCGTCCAGAACGATACCACCTGGGACTTGCACGTGGCAAAAAACTGCGACGATTGTTTAACCAAAATGGGTGGAGCGAAGAAGACCACTCCATGGCTGTATATCTGTGCGACGATGTCAGTCCGTACATGGTGCACGTTGAGATGTTCATCACGACCATCGAAGAACAAGGTAATGATGAACAGCGGGACTATTGGTTGCCCAGGGTCAACGCGTGGGAGGTCATCGGGTGCTATGCTCAGTAAGATCAGTCTGGTACCTATCAGTAAATTGTGCCTAATGCCTTGCAGAACAGAACTTGGGCATGGAAGTAATGTCCGTGGGATCGAATGCGAGGCTCGTTGGATGCCAAAAACCAAAGAATTCGTCATTCACTCTCCAACCCTCACGGCCAGCAAATGGGTAAGTCGAAACCATTCATATCCGCGGTTGCTACGCTGCTACAAATCGATGGCGGCTCAAACTTACTAACGTTCGGCAGTGGAATGGCTCACTTGGCCGCACAGCCAACCATGCGATTGTTGTCGCACAACTGCTGGTTCCCAAGTCAGAGGACTCCGAAGAATATGTCAACCACGGGCCTCAGCCTTTTATCGTCCAGATCCGCGACATGAAGACCCACAAGCCTCTACCTGGAATTGCAGTGGGCGACATCGGCCCAAAGTATGGCTATGCGCCAATGGATAATGGTTACATGCTTTTCGACCATCTCAAAGTACCCCACAGCGCGATGCTATCGAGGTACTCCATGGTGGACCCGAATACTTGCACCTATTCGAAGCCCGCCAATGCAGCGGTTGTATATGGAAGCCTCACCGCAGTGCGGGCGAAGATTGTCATGCGCGCTCGTCTGGTACTTGCCCGAGCCGTCACGGTCGCAGTGCGCTACACAGCGATTAGAAGGCAGTTCTCAGATCGGGATGACGACTCGGTAGGAGCGGCTGAGCTCTCGGTCCTCGACTATCGTAAGAGCCTCCATTGATAGACCGGGATTCAAGTTTGCTAACGAATGTTTTACCAGCCACTGTACAAATACGTATACTACCTCTACTTGCAACTGCTTTTGCACTGCACTATACTGGGTCTGCCATGCAAGCACTATACTCGAGAACACGGGCCGACATCTCGAAAGGCGATTTCAGTCGGCTGGCAGAACTGCACAGCCAATCTTCAGGTCTAAAGAGCCTTTGCACGGACTACGCAGCGAACGGTATCGAGACTTGTCGTCGTGCTCTGGGTGGCCACGGGTTTGGAGGTGGTAGTGGACTCATCCAGGCAAACGCGGACTACCTTTCAAAGCCTACCGTCGAAGGCGACAACTGGATGATTACGCAGCAGACAGCCAGCTACCTGATCAAGCGCATGGCAGCAGCCGAGGCTCAAAAAGGAGAGCCTCAAGATGAAGTCGAGCACTCGTGCCGCGAATATCTGTCAGAAAAGAGTCGATCTTCCGCAAACGACTTCAAAATCCTGAAGTCAACCACCGATATTATCCGCGCATTCCAGCGACGCTCTAGACATCTGACATATCTTGCGCACACCCAGCGGAATAAAGAGAAGAAGTCTTGGAACAGCCTGTTGCTTCTTCTTCGGAAAGTGTCGCATGCAGAATCCGAATCATTACTCGTCGCCAATTTTGCTGCGGCGCTAGATTCATCCGAGGATGTCATTTCACCTCAGTTGAGACCACACCTTGAGAGACTTTTCCGCTTGTATGCTTACCACACAATGGACAACAATGCACGAGAATTTGCCAAAGCGCTTGCGGTCAGTGAGGAAGAGCTCGACAAACTGCCTCAAGTCATACAGAGCATCATGGCAGAGGTCAGGCCCCACGCTGTCAATTTGGTTGACTCTTGGTGTATTCCTGACTTCTTGCTGGACTCAGCGTTGGGAAGATATGATGGAAAGGTGTATGAGGACCTTTTCAACCGCGCGCACAGGCTGAATCCTCTCAACGAAGTCACTTTCAACTCCGATTATCGCAGCGAAGAGATTGTGAGAGGTGATGACGGCAGAGAGATGAGAAAAATCCTCGCGAAGCTGTGAGTTCCGATGGCAGTATATGTGTATTTAGGCTTTCCACACAATGAGCTTCTGGTCGAAGCCTCCACTTAATAGCCACTCCTCTCCATCCACCTTGCCAGCCCACAAGCATCGAACTTTGCTTCCCAGTTCGTGGCCCTTCAATGTTGCGATGATTTTTCCCGAGGCTGCTTCGATCCCGCGGATGCAGCCATCATCACCGTTCACCCACACTCCGCTGCCATCCGGTCGCCAAGCAACAGCAGGTGTAGAGTAAGCGCTTTGAGGCGATAGTGTCGTACAGTGAATCTGAATAGCGGCATCTTCCTTATCGGCCAATGCGAGTGCCGCTCGAGCTTGCGACGCCTGAGTTTCAGTTGCATCAGGGTTGTCGTCGAGCAGAGATGTCCGCAATACGGTCGGAGGTGTTGACGTCTCGACATCCCAGGGCGGGATTAGCATGCGTGCAATTAGTAGCTTCATGGACGGCACGGCAGAAGTTGCACAAGCCAGCAAGCTGGGATCTGTTGGGCAAATAGCCAAGGCAGAGGGTGTGAAAGCAACCCACGCATTGGAGTGGGGAGCTAGGTTCTGTCGGCCAAGTAATCTTGGCTCGGGTTCCGTGGTATAGTAATACAGATGGGTCGAATCGGTTCGGCTGACTAGTAGAATGGGCTTTTGGGACTCGGGGTGCTGCAGGAAGAGTATGCTTTCCGGTTTGGAGGGCAGATTGATGGTCGCGATAGGGTCGCCCAGCGTAGGTGGACCAGAGGCGGGCAGCGAGTAGATGTTGATCTTGTTGTCCCATGCTGCACTGGCCAGAAGAGGCTTATCGGTACTGTCGAATAGCTTGACGTTGACAACGTATTTCGCGTGGTCGCGACGCTTCTCGATTATCTTGCCTGACAAGTCTGCAATAACAATCTGTCCGGACATGGAAGCGAAGACAACGTATTTCTCGCGGAGAGCCAGGCAAGATAACACGGGCGAATCTTGGATGCCAGTCGCGGAAGATCTCAGGGTGAGAGAGGGAGTATCGAGAACGTTCACCCGGCGATCTGCTGTGGTGGCGAACATGATATCCTTGAGGTTTCCATCGACAATGACTTGCTCGACAGTAGCACTGAGGATGTTCGAATTTGATGGTAAGCTTTCGACGACGGCCGCATGTTCTGGAGCTGTTGATCAAGTCAATTGCTGTATACCCGTGTTGCGATATACATGGACGAACATGGTTTCCTCCATCCTGTCTCTTCATTCTCACTTCCCAGCTTCTCGAACTGCGTGGCGAGGTCGAAGGTTCGTTTCTCGTCGAGTAACCGCTCTATGGTCAAGTCACCCTTCGTGACCGTGCCAGCATCAGATGGCAGGCCAGCTTCTCTGATAAACGCCTCGTATGACTATATCAAATCATTCTTAGCTCGAACGCCAATGAGACAGACACCAGCAGCCAGATGTAAGACACACCTCATCATAGCCGTTTGTCTTCAGGAAACGTGCCACTAAAGCCGCGGCAGAGTCTTTGACGGGCATGTTTGTCTGATGCTGGATCACTTCATATATCTGCTACACCATACACTTCATTGTAGCCCAGCAAAGCACACGCGGCAATCACATGCGCCTGAGTCAAGCGCACAGCCACAGCAGGACAGAACAGCATCAGCCCTACGACTGCGTCATGTCATCTCCGCACTACCCACCAAGACTTGACGACGCCGCCCAGCGAGAATAATAATAAAACCCACCTGCCTCCCCTCCCGCTTCACCCTACACCTGCTTAACAAATCATCCCGCAAAATGGTTGTCGACACCGAATACTACGAAGCCCTGGGCGTCGCCCCCGAGGCCACCGAGATTGAAATCAAAAAGGCCTACAGGAAGGCTGCCATCCGCCTGCACCCCGATAAGAACCCAGACGACCCCACCGCCCACGAGAAGTTCCAGGCAGTAGGTGAGGCCTATCAGGTCCTCAGCGACCCCGATCTCAGGAAGCAATATGACAAGTTGGGCAAGGAAGGCGCGAAGCCCGACTCTGGCTTCGAGGACCCCTCGGAGTTCTTCACCATGATCTTTGGTGGAGAGGCTTTCCAAGACTGGATCGGTGAAATCAGCCTTATGAAGGACCTGACCAGGAGCATGGAGATCTCCACCAAGGAAGCAGAAGAGGCCGAGAAGGCAGAAGAGGCTGCCGCTGCTGCAGACAACCTTGCTGCTGAGCAGACCGGCAACGCAGACGCGGCCGAGAAGGCTGCTGGTGCCAAACCTGCCACTGCCGAAGAGGTCAACGAGAAGCCTGCTGCTGCGGGCGCGACACAGGAGATTCCTATCCGCGACTCCAAGCCTCAATCCACTTCTGGCACTTCGTCGCCGTACTCGTCCGAGAGGCCTCAAGGCGTGCCTACTCGCCTCGCGATCCAAGACAAGATTGAGGAGGATGCTGCTGCGTCGGCAGCTGGCATGAATGAGAAGGAGAAGGAGCTTCGTGAGAAAGAGAAGAAGGCTGGCAAGCTTAGCAAGGAGCAGAGGGACGAGCTTTTGGCTTTCGAGGAGGAGCGCCGTAAGATCCGCGAGGAGCGTGTGGAGACTCTTAGCAAGAAGCTCATCGATCGTATCAGTGTGTGGACCGAGACAGACAAGGGCAAGGATGTCACCGAGGCTTTCAAGGAGAAGATGCGTTTGGAGGTCGAGAACCTGAAGATGGAATCATTCGGTTTGGAGATTCTGCACGCAATTGGCCAAACATACCTATCCAAGGCTGCCACCTACCTCAAGAGCCAGAAGCCCATCATTGGTGGTGTTTCCGGTTTCTTCTCCAGGCTGAAGGACAAGGGCAACACCATCAAGGAGACCTGGGGTACTGTGCAGACTGCCATCCAGGCGCAAATGGAGATTGAGGAGATGGCCAAGATGGAGGAGAAGGGCGGTGAGGACTGGACAGACGAGAAGCGCGCGGAGTACGAGAAGCGTGTCACAGGCAAGATTCTTGCTGCTGCATGGCGAGGCTCGAAGTACGAGGTCCAGGGCGTGCTAAGAGACGTTTGCGATAACGTCCTTTACGACAAGAAGGTGAAGACCGAGAAGCGTATTGAGCGTGCTCACGCTCTGGTCGTTATTGGTGAACTCTTCGCAAAGGTACGTTGTAGTTGTGAAACCACTCGTTCAGAATTTATCATACTAACAATACAAACCAGGCCGCCAGAGATCCCGAAGAAGAGGGCGACTTCATGGCCTTCGAGCAGCTCATGGCCGAAGCCACCGCAAAGAAGGAGAAAGACACGAAGCACAAGCACAAGGACGACAAGGCGAAACACGGCAAGGAGAAGGAGGCTGCCGAGAAGGCGCAGGCGGAGAAGCCTACCACTGCATGAACGGCCAACACGTCGTGATGAGCCCTTTTTCCCTTCTACTTTCCAACGTTTAGGCATTTTCCGGTAACGATTGTCGATTCTCCGCGCGAGTGTGCTACACGCCGTATACGTATAGAAGTTGCTTGCTTTAGACCTGCGACTATTTTTGTAATATGATACCCTGTATCTACCCAGCTGCACCTTTCATCGACGCCCAAATGTCCATTGTTCTCGCAAGACTTTACGAAATTCAAAACCAGGATAATATTGAGTGGGATACAAAACACGCTGGCATAACCTTTCACCACATCATGCCTTTACCGACTCGCCTTTCTCGTTCTGCAACATGGCGCTGAACATTTGTAGCAAAGGCGCTGGTGAGTCTTCCGAGAACATTCCCGCGTTCATCACTGCGCTCTCTTCAATCATGCTTTTCGCTCTTGGGAACATGAGCTTCTCGTATTCTGCGACCGCTTCACCGAGGTGCTCGATCCCGAACTTGACGATCTGTTGAGCAAGCTCCAGGCTGTCGTGCATGGCCACGTTGACGCCATCTCCTCCAGGGGGACTAGGTGTGGTCAGATTACCAGTCTTGATGAAACGAGTCAGGGATTACCTTACCAGATATGTGCAGCATCGCCAATGAGAGCGATCCCCGGGACCGTCTGCCATTCCATATCTTCTGCAGCCAGGCCGTAGAGTGGCCAGATGTAGAATTCGCCATCGCTATGAGTGATCAAGTCCGTGTTTTTCTTCGACCAATCTGACAGGTACTTGGTCACCAATGTGCGCCTCAACGCGGCAGGATCATTGAGCAGAGCAGCGTTATCGGATCTCCATGATTCCGGTAGGGACAGACCAGCAAAAGTGTAATACGACCGGTCACCGAGCCTCATAGCAGCTATCAGGCGGTGGCTGCCCATACTCATATAATTGCCGGTTCCAGCCATGGCTTCGGCGGTGGCGTGGAATGGGCTTTCGGGAGATATGTTGCTGGTGAGGTAGTATCTGCCGGCATATTTGGGCGTGGCAGACGTGACCTGTCTAGCCGTCAGCGACTATCCTGGCGATACAAGAGGTACGGTGACGGCAAGAGAAACTTACCAGGCTTCTCGCTTTTGACCAAGCACCATCTGCGCCAACAACCAGACGGAATCCAGACTCGATCGTGCCATCGGTGAAACGGATTGACATCATGCCATCGTCTTGTTTCTGCAATTCTTCGACCTTGGAGCCCCATCGGATCTTTTCTTTGGGAACAGAATCCAAAAGAAGCACCCTCAGGTCACGGCGATCGATCTCCGGTCGATCTGTGTCTGCACCATCGCCATGTCTTAAGTGCACCTCACCGTGCATGTCTGCAATGACCAGAGGGACGTCGTAACTTTGATACAGTCAGCAGATGCAGTTGCGGAAGTTAGGACCTGTAAAGCCAAAAGACATACCGAGCCTTCTTTTTGAACTCTTCGAACAGCCCTGCTTCTTGAAGAGCAAGCCAACCGGTGCCCTCGTGGAGGTCCAGTGTTCCGCTACCGCCTCTCCCCCATGCCGAAGCCGCTGAAGCGTCGCGTTCGAAGATCACGAAGTCGATCCCAGCTAAGTGGAGTAGTCGACCTAGAGTCAGCCCGCTAGGACCAGCCCCAAGGATGGCAATAGGAGCCGTCATGTCTGGAATTGGATAGGTATGAGACTGAGACGTCCAATGAGAAGTAGTAGTAGTAGTCTGTGACGATTTGAAGACAATGAAAGATATGAGTATCGAGATCGAAAGCACTGCTGTGAAATGGTATGGGGTCACGAAGGGGTTGAGTCTACTTCCTACCTGTCTGGTCGGGAAGTTTGAGGATTTATATACAAACAAATGAGCGTGAGTTGCCGCAATGCTCGGAGTGAATTGATCCTACGGAGTCAGGAAAATCATGAGGCCCGTCTTGTAAGTTCCGAAGGAGGATGAGGAAGCTGAGTTGCTTGTCCGAAAGAAGTTAACGGCGCGAGGCACACGCTACATACAATTGTTAGTCATAAGTCTGCGCACATCTCCGGTCTCTCTCAACAGGTACCATCGTACACAGTTGTAAAGGGAGCTCTGTTCGTCATTGAGACATTCGAATCATAATGCGGGTATCATTTCCAAGACTGTGCCAATATCGTCGGGCTCAGTGTCAGATGAACACATTCTGCCAGTGAGACAGACACTCTTGACCATCGTCTTAGCACAGACTTGTGACGGCGACTATAACATCCGGCCGAGAACTCCGTAAGTACCGCCCAGTCTGCTCCCTCTTCTCTACGATCTACGGCAATCTACTGGCCCCGGACGAATCGAAGACCATCACAAAATGGGTGACGCGACCACATTATCGCCCTATGCAGTACGTCTGTGTGTATTCTGGCCAATTATATTGCTAAATGTGTTAGTGTGACTCTTGTCGCTCTCGCAAAGTAGGTGCCCCTGCAATCAGCCGTCGGGAGATACTGCGCATTCGCGCCAACGAGATTGCTCATCTTATCGCAGGTCTCATGTAACCGTGTACAACCTGTATGTAACCGCTGCGGCGAGGGAAGCATCGAATGCATCTATTCGCGTTCTGGGACGATTCGTCGCAAGCGAAAGCGAAAACACGACATCGATCCCACGTCCAACGCGGTGCGGCCATCAACTGTATCCTCAAGTACACCCGCTTCTGCCACTGAGAGTACTGTCGTGCAATCCCACTTGACCAGTGACATTGAAGCCACTCGTGGTCTATTGCATGGCCTGGGCGCCTCAGACACGTCCTTGGGGGCGCTCACATCTCTCTCAGAGGCGTGTGCTGCCGTCTGGCATAATGCTATGGAGTTCGACAGCACCACAAGCAGGAGATACTTCTTATTCGAAGATCAAGCTGCGTCGTGGGCTGATAGTGAGAGATCTGCATATTCCTTCCCGAGGCTATCGCCAGAAGCTAATTCGCAAGTATAGCATTCACCAACACTCTCGGTCGTGGCCATCCGCTCGTTGCGCTCGCACCCAGCGAAGAAGTCTTAACGCATCTGAGAGCTTGCCAACCCCATCTAGTAAGAGAAAGGGCATGGCTGGTTATGTACTACAGCATCATCCTCAGCATGGTATCGTCTACTGCGCCCGAAGACGTCTCCACCAAAGAAAAGCTCCGGTGCAATCTCTGGCTGGCAATGAACGATGTCAGACTGTTTTTGGAACCCAGCGAGCCTAATATCCAGGCTTTGATGCTCCTAGCTACCCACGTCGAGGAATTCACGTCGCCTTCCTTGTGTTGGATGCTGATTGCAAACGCTTGTCGCATGCTACAAGCACTCGGCATCAATCTCCGCCATCTTTCTCCCGAAACGCGTCAAAGGAGAACGATGACTTTCTGGTACCTCAATCTCGTCGATAAGGGTCTCTCGATCATCTTTGGGCGGCCCCCTACGTTTCATCGTGCCATGTCGAAGGATGTCGCCCTTCCCACCGTTGCACAATTACTTCCGTATCAACCGCACAATGAAACTCGCGTAGATAATGCCTCGCGCCCTGGCTCGCTGTTTGGAGCACACTATATACACCAGATCATGCTGCTGTCACACATCATTGGGGACATCTGGAGCGCTGTGTATGAGAATGCCTCGCACGATGAAAGTGCTCTGCAATCCGTGAGGCAAGATCTGGACAAATGGTACAGTGTAGCGAAAGTTGTAAGTCGCTTTCCAGTCTCTTCGCTGGGAATACTGTCCTGTTAACGCTAGTACACTCAGCTACTCGAAGCCGCTGCAACAGCTGAAGAAGCTCTGCTAGATGCCAAGGGCAAGACGTCGGTCAAGCTAGGGCTATCGACATTGGAATTCAACCGGCATTATATTCTCGTAACAATAGGCCGTGCTTCCATTCACATGAAAGCTGAAACCATCCAATCGGCCAAGGAGATGCTCCACCTACTGAGGGATCTAGTTTCCGACTCTGAAGAAGTCTACAACGGCATCGTGTGGCAATTGGTATGCTGCCCCTTCACGCCGTTCCTCGCCCTATTCGGGGAGATCCTGGCAAATAAGGGAGCCAAGCAAGAGGCCGATTGGCAGGCGTTGGCAGCTATGAAAGAGCTTCCGGCTTTCTTAAAGAAGATGGGAGTACGGAACTCGCTTGCCGCAAAACTCGAACATATAGCAGTGGTCATTGTGCGGCATGCGGAGTCTGTGGTTGACTCGCCTCAGTGTACGTGTGAGCGTCCCTTGCTATGTCCCCGAGAAAAGGATCAGACTAACAATAAGGCAGTAGCAGCAGCCTTGAACGTGGCAGCTCCGTCTTCGCACGAGATCAACGACTTTGATTTGGAGTCCTTCTTGAACCACACCACGACTTCGGCACTCCCTGATCAAGCTCAATGGCAAGGCTATGGCAGCGAGCCGACACCTTTCGGCGATGTTGGAGACGCGACACTGTGGACGGATATGTTTCTTGGTGACACAAACATCGATTGGATCGGCTTGGGTGATAGTCTATTTGCGTAACCATCAAAACATGTGCCCAGGCATTACCTCCCTGAATATTGAGATCGCGCATACACATGCAGATCTCCAGTGGTATATCTTGCATCATTGTTATCATCTTCACGCATGTGATACCAATGTCCTCGAGCTTTCGACGTACTCTGACCCATATTTGTAGCTCCGAATCGCGGTGTCACAGCACTTTGGACCAATACATTGCAGTGCCCATTCTCGTATAAGTGTATTCGTCGCATCACTCGCCATTCTGGAACATCTGAACAGGTCAAGATCGATAAATTGTCGTACAAATCGATGCACAGCACGTCCAATGCGGACCGGCTCAATGTCCGATGACGCAAATCACACGCGAGATGCAACATGATGCAGCAATGCTTGGGAAGCTGTTTTTGGCGGGGCATCTCTGGCAACATTTGGAAGACGCAAAAGCGATAAAACCCCTCAAGCTCTCATCCTCCTCAGACCTTCAATTTTGTTTTTCTTTATCGTTAGGTCAATCATACTCCATACCAAGTCGTCCTTTGAAACCATTGTTTTCGACCATATTCCAACCATGTCGCTCGTAGACGTAAGTTCCTCCCGACCAGCGCCAAATCCATCCACGACAAGACACGCTTGAGTCGACATGAATCTAACTCGCGATCCATAGCCTTTCCATGCCTACATCTTCGGCACCTCTTTCTGGTATGCCCTCCGAGGCACCGCTCGCCTCGTCGACCCCGTTCGTGTAAGCGGTTGGTTCCGGCCTCCATCGCAGCCAGTCCTCGCCCCCACCGGTAAGTCCTAGATCAGCTACATAAACCAACCGATACATACATCAACCCAAAAAAGAAGACGTCTCCTCCTCCCAACGCAGCAATCTAACAAAACCCCCACCCAGACCTCGAAATCTACAACATCTGGACCGACGGCTGGCAACTCATCACCCTGGCCCTGCTGCTCCTGATCTTCAGCAACGCCGTGCCGCTGCCTGCCTTCTTCGGCGCCCAGAAGACCGACGCTCAAACGCTGCGCGCACGTAGGCCATACGCGAAGCTCGCGATCCTAGCGACGATGTTCCACCACGTCACCACCGGGTATGGCGCGTACACGCACTGGGCGCTGCCGAGCCATCACACGAAGGCGATGGACATTGGCGTCTATGGGAATGTGGCGTTGACGGCGCTGGGGGTTGCGGCGTTGCTTTGGGGGGTGGGGGATGAGCAGGCTGGGATGGGAAAGAAGAGGTCTTGAGGGGTTTGGGAATTTGAGACTGTGGTGAGGTACGGAGTCTTAGATTGTTAATGGAAGCTGTGACGGATGTGTGGAAAGGCTGGTGGCGATGGAGACTGGTAGAAGCAGGGTGATCGGCAATACATGCTGTGCGATGGTAATGACGGTGGAATAGATATCAGATATCTTAAAAGTCAGAATCGGTCCGCAGAGGACGGAGAATTATTGGTAGCGCCATTCTTGAACATCAAACTTGATGATACGTTAGTGTCTCAGTATGTGATCTTCGGTCTGCATATCAATCCCGCTGCTTGAAAGACAATTAAGGTATCCAATTCATATATACTGCAGGGTTGATAGCCAATGGATCAGCAGCCAAGAGTCACATGTGGCCGTCCGCCGCCTGAGGTAGCATCATGTCGATGCAGCGTGCTCTAGATCGAAATGAACGCTACAAATGCATGCTGCATGATTGCGTGCCCCTGCTGTTGAATTGGTCGCTAGTTGCTGCCGTGCATATGGGCTCTCGTGAGGTTTGTGAAGATCTCGCGTTCACGAGTCAAGTAGAGCGAACCGCGCCTACTTGAGATGTCGTAATTTCTACCGAAATGAGCTTTGGGCCATTCACAGAGCCAATCCAGGGAGAGCGTCAGGCCTGGACCTCGCAGTCGTATGAAAAATGCGTGTTTCAGCCCAATCAGCCGCATGCAAACAACTACCATGATGGCAGGCCCGGTTGGCGCAGTAGAGTAGTGGTTAGTCAGTATTACTGCCCGAAGCAGTATTCACGGCAGATGGCTACAAACAGTACACGATTGGCGGCGGACACGATAATCCATTCATTTGAACGGGTCAAGGGGCCCCAAGGCAAGGGGACGCGCGACACGCAAGCACGCAAGCAGCAGCGTAAAGTACGGTACCTCGTCGCGTGACAAGCGGTGACGTCGAAGGTGATAGGGCGGAGGGGTTCGCGCTGCAGATGGAAAAGATGAGCGGTGATGTGCGGTTTTAGTGTCTTGCTGATCCAAAGCATTGCAGTCGTGAGGATTGGATCGCCAATGTTTCGTTATACAGTGGCTGCGCGCGTGCTTGTCTTCCCACGAGACTGATGATGCGGCGCACTGCAGCAGCGCGTGTGTGTCTTGGTTGTGCAGACGACAGATCTCGTCTCTGTGCACGGATGCGGGAAAATGACACGCCGCCCGAGGCTGGACCTCTCTTTCGAGTGGGTTCGCTCGTTCGGCAAGCAGAGCAGTCAGAAGATCGGCCGGGCTGGTGGGTCCCTGGGCATAGTCATCTTCGCACCGTCAACGCTGGCGTCGCTCCAGCAAGGCTGCAAAGACGTTTGTTAGAGGAGCTACTACGCTACTTCAGCAAGTACCGCCGTACCACTGGCATGGGTGCCGAAAAATTCGAAGCTTCTTCTGGCTGTGCAGGTGGTTTGGGCGGCAGCTGTGGCATCCTTCAGATCGGGCGATGGTGACTAGATTGCTCCACTTGGCGCCGTCTATCGAGCAGGCAGGCGAGAGCGCCCGGGATATTGCCTGGTGGGCGCGCGGCCTGCGAGAGGGCGAAGACGGGGCGAAGATAGGGCAATGTCTCGAATGTGTGCTGCACGCCGGTCGGCTCTGTAGACTGCTGCACGCGTGTCCGTAGCGCTCAATTAAAGCTGCGGGCACGGCGGGGAGGGTTATTCTAAACCTTTTCTCGAAGGCCTGTGGAAGGTGCTGTGGACGGGTGCAGCGACTCGGAAGCACTGCCATGCTGGCCTGGCCTGCCTGCCTGCCTGCCACCATCGTCTCGTCTCGTCTCGTCTCGCCTGTCTGTCTGTCTCGTTTCGCCTCGCCCTTTGCGCGCACCGCACCGCTGCCATCCATCCATCCATCCATCCACTACTGACCGACTGCATTGTGGCCAAGCACTGCAGCACCTGACATCCGCCCGCTCGCTCACTCATTTTCATGACGACTTCTTGATCTTCCCATCTTGACACGCCCCGAATTTGTCGAGCAGTCCAGCAGCAGCAACCCGCCTGCCTGCCTGCCTGCATTCCAGCGCCCACCTGCATTGCGATCTCCACAACACATACATCATCGCCGGCATACACCACCTGCACTACCACCGCTCCCTCGGTCCTGCCGCCGCTATCTGTCCTCGCGCGCGCCCTTTCCTTCTACACCACCTGCCGCCCATCTACCACGACGCCAGCACGAGCGAGCGCATGCGCACCTGCTGCCACCACCACTTCTCCACCGCCATCATCTCTCCCGCCCATTGCCTCCGCGAAGCTTCTTCCACACCCACGCGCGCGCCGAATGCGCCGGCATAGACATCTCGCGCCCGATCTGTGCCACTGCAACGTTCCTTAACCCTCAACACTCCCTCGGCCATCTCCACAACTGCGACAGGAAAGCAAAAGCCACAGCAGCCGCGCGCTGCGCAAGCAGATGGAGGAGCAAGCAGACGACCGGTGCAATGTCGTATACTTTTGCGCCAGCGCCGGCCAAGACATCACGGCTCTCCACCACTCTTCCAATCCACCAGACACCTCGTCGAACACCGGCCGTGCGCACTCGCTCGATGTCATATACCAGAATGTGCGCGCGCTGCTCGATCCAGATCAGGGCGGATTCAACGAAGGTGAGACAAGCTTGAAATGATTGATATACCCAAGCCCAGCTTACTGACGTCTTTATAGTATATATGAGTTCATCGCCCAAGCAATGTTGGGATCGCGTGGAGATTTATGCCAACAGTGTTCCCACTGCCGTGCTCATCGAAGCGCCCGAGAACCCTTCTTCCACAAGCAGCGACCGCCCGCGACATGAGTCAACCATTGAGTTTCTCGAGTCTCTAAATGCAGACATACAAGGCGCACGCTATCAAAAGCATGTCATTCCCTTCACCCTATTAGTTTCAACGCCCAGATCTAGCCAGCCTTTGGATCCTGAAACAGCAACCAAGCACCTTGGAGCCGGAGCCACTGAAGCCTTGCACAGTCCGCTCAGTCATGATGACCTCGGTCGCCTCGTTGGTCACGTCAGAGAGAAAACTCGGCCTCCCGCGAGGCTCGTTGGCACCCAGATGGCCCAAAATCTTGTCGATAGCATCCGCACGATTAAGAAGCCGGCCAAACCTTGCCACCGCCCGGATGAGGCTATCTCACAAGAGCGTGCAGAATTTGTGAGGGAGGCTATCGCTGACTGGCACTTTCCGGCCCACGAGCTCGACATGGACGAGTTGACTTGTGGTACTCTCTACATGCTTGAACGCCAATTACGCTCCCCAGAACTGGCTGAATACAGACTCCCTCGAGAGGATCTCGTTGGCTTTTTGTTGGCAACACGACGCCAGTACAAGCACGAGAGAGAAGTTCATTACCACAACTGGCGACATGCTGTCGACGTCACGCAGTCTATATACAGTTTTCTGGTCTTCTTCGGTCTGTGTCCTTCTGACGACTCCAGTGAGCTATGCGCACCAGAACAACGCGGTATTGAGCGAGTACTTACTCCTCTCGATGGCCTCATTCTACTGGTCTCCGCTATTGGTCACGATGTCGGTCACCCTGGTGTCAACAATGCTTTCCTTGTTGCATGCAATCATCCATTGGCGCAAATGTACAATGACAAATCAGTCTTGGAAAATTATCATTGCGCGGCGTATTCGCAATTGCTCCGCCGTCACTGGCCGAAGCTGGCGACTATTTCAGGATTCAGAAGCACCATGATCTCGACAATTCTTGCGACCGACATGCAACGTCACTTCGACTACATGACACAGCTGGGAGAGCTGAAAGAGAAACTCAACGACAACGACTTTGCGATGGAAGACTGGTCTGACAAGGACAGGGAGCACACCCGCGAATTGCTCATGGCTATCTTGATGAAGGCTGCTGACATTTCAAATGTTGCTCGGCCGTTTGACGTTTCAGCCACTTGGGCGAAAATCCTCATGAACGAGTTTGCGCGTCAAGGTGAACTAGAAGCGGAGTTAGATCTTCCCACTTGTCTTTTCGGCGGGCCGCCAAACAAGGAAGACATTCTGGCTGCCGCTCAGAGCCAGAAAGGGTTCATGAACCTTTTTGGTTCGCCTCTTTTCTCGGGTATCGCAGAGATCATGCCTAGTGTGCGTTGTGCTTTTACCACGTTAGAGAGCAACCAGGATACATGGGAACGAAAAATACAAGCGGAAAAGCAAAGACGTGAGTCGGATGGGAAAAGTGCACCGCTAACGTTCAGTTCTGTTGGGAAAGACGAAGTTGAGCAAGCACAGAACGACAAGCGGCAGTCTGAACCAACAGTGGTCCCACTGGAATCCGGCAAGGCCCCGTCTAGTCCGTTCAAGCGTCAAGCCGTGAAGATTGATGATGCCGGTACCGCGCATCCAGCGACAGAGGAGAAGCGCAAGGCCGCTGTAGGCTACAGTATCCAAGAAGACGGACATCGCGCTTCAGCCCCATTGCTTAATGCACACGGGAGCCCACTCTCACCTACCAACACTTCGAGACGCTCAAGCAAGGATGTCGCATTGGAAAAGCTCCAGCAGCTTAGTATGTTTGCGAACCAAGGTTTCAATTCCGACTCGCGGCGAGGATCAGCAGACCTGCAATTTAACCAGTCGTTCCCGGCTTCTCGACGTGGCAGCAGGGATGAAAGCTTGACCACGATTCTCGTCAGCTCTAAGGGAAGCCCGAATCGTGGAAGTCCGTCCAAACTATCCGAGTTGCCAGACGTCTCGGCAAACACAGCCAACATACGTCAAAGTGTCCAGCATGGTCAGAAGTCATCTACCGCACGCTACAGCGTGCCGTCCTCACGGAGCCACGCTACCAGTTCAGCAACAGCTACGACCGGCACTATGCATAGCCCGTCCACCCAGCCTTCTTCTCTCGCACCAACCGAAGACGACACGCAACAACGCCATCAGAGTCTCGCTACTACTGAAGATCCATTCGCCGCGCCTGGAAGCTGGCCGAATAGTGACGATACAACACATCGCGCTTCTGCGCAAGAGGGACTGCCAGCCGCACCACCCGTGCCTCCCATTCCGGGCAGCAGGCACTCGCAGAGGGGAGACACATCTCCGCTTCCAGTATCACGCATGGCTAGTGGCGAGAGCGATGGCGCCAGCAGACCGTCACCACGTAAAGAAGAACGCTTGGGTGGAGCTCTCAGAGAATCTCGCTCGCGCAGCCGGCTGCGTGGACTGAAATTTTGGAAGAAAAAGAGGGACGTTAGTGGTGTACGCTCGCAAGACGAGAGAGAGACCCCAAGGTCGTCGCCATGACGGAAGAAATGCTCAACGCTAGTGATGCCGCTGATCGCGCCTTTTCTCCTCGCAAAAATGGTGATTTCACGGCGTTTTCTCTAGAGAATTGAGGCTAGCTGGGTTTGTGGAGGGATTCTGAGCGCATTTCCTTCACTTTTTGCACTGCACTGCATTTGTTGTTCATTGTTTTTCCTTTTTTTTCCCTTGGGTTGTGACGAGCGGATATACCATTATGCTATCTGTGCTATGAATGATCAACGATGCGTTTCCTTTGCCACTGCTTGTAGTGCTAGCTTTGTGATGTGTTCCAGTGTGACATACATTGTGGATAGAGAACCAACTTACCACATGATTAGTACTAGTGGAATATGACTTGCCTTTCACTTTTTGGGGCCGTCGAGGTGGCTTTTAAGTTCATACCGCAAGAGTTCGCGCCAAGACAGGCTTCGTCCCGGCGGCGTTTGACGCGCTTGTCTGATGCACATCAACTGTCTCGGTCAGGAGTCAAACACCCACACGTACCTCACATCCACGACTGTAATTCCAGCTCGCCAAACCCATCTCAACTTTACGTGTTAATTAATCGGGTCTTAATAAGTTGCGACCCCGATAGCTTCGGCGTAGAGGGCAGACAGAGATTGCTTGCTTTCTCTGAGATCTGTACTCAGCACTGCCGCTTATCCTTCACGTCCACCATCCAAGGCTGGATCCTGCTTGATAGTGTAGAGAGGGCATTTCAGGGCTGCTATGGCGCCGCGATCGAGGACGGGATGGTATGTGGTCGTCAAATGTGCTGTCGAGACGAGAAACCGGCTAACCTTCCTTTGACTCACAGCCTCACCTGCCGCCAGAGGAAGGTATGCAGTGCCCAAAGATGTCACAGGACAGGGAGACAGAGAGGACGAGCGAGGATGATGGAGGGCTGACTCTTTTAATTCGTAGCTCAAATGCAGCGAAGAGCGTCCCATCTGCGCGCAGTGCGCCAAAGCCCGCCGCGAATGCATCCCCAGCTCCGGCATCACTTTCCGCCACCAGCAGAACCCGTCGATGAACGGTGACCCGGTGTCGCGCGAGAGTCTCAAGAATTTCTATGGCTACAAGGAGACTTTTGGACGGGGGACTATTTGGGTGCCGGTGCCGCACAAGTTGACGTTCATCACGACCAACAACCCATACGAAGAGGAGGACGGCTCTGCACATCCGAACGCTGCCGTGGACGACAATCTTGTACATAATGGACTGAGTTTCGATGCAAACCAGGAGACTAGCGATGGCGAGTTTGCGCGGCAACTGGCTCAAGCAGCCTACCCGCAGGCCGAGTATTCTTACCCGACTCATGGACTGGAAGCCTTAAGTGCTGTGGCAAGCAGTCAGGACCAATACAATTACGCTCCGCCACCGGCTCCTATGGCATCACACGATACCTCCTCTGCTCTACCTCACGTCTCGTCTCCCCAGCAGAGCCACGAGACCTTGATGCAGAGTCTGGACTCTTTCGTGCATGGCAATCAACACACCATCACATCGCCACCACCCAACATCGACCCTCGACTAGGAGACCTGCAACCACAGCAACAACAGCCGCAGCAAAATCAGCAACAACTCCACGACGATAAACCAATACATGTACGTAGCTCCTCGTACACTTCCGTGAGGCCACCTAGCTTACTTTCGAAAGGAACAACTGGAGGCAGCGCTGCGATCCGCGAACCAGATGTCGCCTTCCTAATACGGGACTTCTCCAAGCATGCTGGTGCGTGGATGGATCTCTTCGATCTTGGCCAATATTTCGCCACGGAAGTCCCAGTGCTAGCCGTTGACTGCCCGCTGCTGCTGTACTCGTGTACAGCGCTTTCGGCCAAGAGTCTTGCAAGGATCATCAATAATGGCAGTAGTGCGAAAGATGTTCAGCCGTCTTTACAGAGGCATGCTAGACTAGCGATGCGTCCGGGCGCACCTCTAGAGGCCGAAGATTGGGTGCGGAAGGGAAGAGAAAATTACGACTTGGCAGTATCGCTACTCCGACAGGCTCTAGCGGGCGCGATCATGTCAAATCCAGCAGACTTGCCAGAGACCACAACGGCGGAAATCGCGTCGGTCACCCAAGGCGCGCCTCTGCCCAGTACTGATTCTGACGAACTCGTTGCGGCTACTGCTATCCTTTGTGTCTATGAATTCCTCGATGCTTCTGGCCCAGAATGGAGCAGACATCTGGACGGAGCAAAGAGTTTGTTCGAGGTCGCCAAGGACAGGATGGTGCCTCTGGCTCGCGAAGCCGAGCCAACGAGCCTTGCGAATCAGATCCGCGAACGTCTCGCTGGACAGGCTACGATTCCGGACGACGTAACCGAACGAGGACTGAGCAAAGGCCGCGCCGCGATATTTTGGAACTTTGCCCGGCAAGACATGCTATCTGCTTTCATCAACAACACAAACACACGTCTCGACACGGCGGATCTGCCAATGTGGTCGAGCGCTGGGCTCAATATCAACCCTGACGGATACTTGTACCCCAGCAACCCTTCGCATCCTGACTATCGTCCTGAATATGCCATGGCCGACGACAAGATCAGCAACGCCCTAATATGGCTCCAGATGAAACTCGTCAACTACATTGCCGCCGGCGATGAGATTCCCGAATCACTCCTAGCAGTCCGCCAACGTGACCTTTTGTCATACTGGCATCAACTAGAGTCTGAGTTCAAAGCCTGGTACGACGGCCTCCCGCCCTCCTTCCGCGCCATAGCACTCGGCACAGACGCCGCAAGCGGCCTCGAAGAGCGCTGGTTCCCACGTCCTATGTGCGCCAGCGCAATGCAAAGCTACCACTTCGCGCGCGTGCAACTGCTGCACAACAAACCGCACATCTCCACCGGCTCGCCCTTCTCCCCGCAACCCTCGCCCGCCGACCGCCACATCAGCAGCAATAGGAAAGGCAGCAGCAGCCGCGCCGACATCACCATGCCAGGCTCCAGCCTCGCGGCGCGCCATGCCAGCTATGCGAGTATCCTGCAGCAGAGCCGGTTCCATGCGAAGGAGATTGTGGCCATTAGCCTGGGGCGCACGGACGAGGGCACGAGGATTCATTCTGTGCAGCCGCTTTGGACGGCGGGGCTGGTGCTTGGGGCGGTGGGGGAGGAGGGTGCTGGTGGTGGTGTTGGTGCCGAGACGGAGACGTGGAGGAGGACGATCGTGGAGCTTTTGAGAGGCGTGGAGAGGGATTTGGGGTGGGCTTCGGAGTATAGGGTGAGGAATCTGCTAGATGTGTGGGAGGAGGGGGTGGATGAGTAAGTGAGGGATTTGTATTTTGATAAAAAAAAAAAAAGACTTTGTCGTTATTGATCGTGTAGTTTCCCTGCAGTTCGTGCCAACGGATTTCGCATCTCATGCCATTTGCAACGACCGACAAAGTCCTGTCGTCTGGTAGTACATGATGGGTATTGAGTACCGGGAGAGAAAGGGGTGTGAATGACTGATTGAAAAATGCGAGTATTTCGACAAACTACCTTATGTCTGATCGCAGAGCTTCAAGGACGAACGACCCAATTCACTCTCACTCTGACAACCAGCTAGGCGAGGTGCAACTCAAGGCGCACACGAGGAAAGCGTCAATCTCTTTGATCGGTAAGCGAAGGCTTCACACAAGCGTGAGAGCTCGTCATTAAACGCTGGCTCCCAAGGGGGCGCGCCAATATACCCAACGAACTCCCAAGCAAGATTTCTAGAACATCGCATAGGGTCTTTCGAAGGATTGCAAGATTTGAACGAAAAGAACACTAAATTGCGCCACGCTGCGTAGTGGGCGAGGACCCTAATAATTTGATTTGCGAAATTACGCCCGATCGTGAAGTACCTAATTATACATTCAAAAGTGTCGATTTTTGACGTGAGAGTTTGCTAGTGTTCCTGGGGAGGCATGCGTTCAATGCCATCAGAGACATCCCTGCTGTGAGGATTGACACGACGACCGAGCGCCTTTCTGCCTTCGTAATATCTCTAGGCTGCTGTCAGAGCGCTGCCTTCTTTTGACGTGAGACATAATTATCTCGTCGCGAGTCGTGAGGCAGATGCATTGCAGTGCATATAGAAACGCGAGATAAGATAAGGAGGTGAAGCGACCATGTACTGCAGTACCCTCCTGCAGGCCGCAGGTATCTCATGTCGATCTGCAGCTTCCGCGGACGAATCAGAGATGCGGCGCTCGTAGGGCTCGACAAGGGCGGTGTCGCGTGCAGCAAGACACGGCAAGGGTTCTATAGGCGGTGGTGACGGATCGAATACGTGCTCTTCAGGAGTACATATTTTTCTCTCGCCTCTGTTATCGCGGTGGCACGGCGCCAATGCCGTGCCACGCCCACGCGGTGAGAGGGACGGAAGGTGGCATTGCGGCGAGATCTGGATCTGGAGGTGTAGAATGGGGAGTTCCGCGAAAGTCAGTAGTCTCACCGACTCGGTGTTGGGGAGAGCGTGGAGGAGTGATAAGCTTTCGTATCAGCGTGGAAACCAGGAGGTGGGCGCTCGTGTTTGGGGGTGTTGAGGATGGTTTGGGGAGATTGAAGATCTCGTATGGAAGCACACAGACATTGTTGCCACGTCGAGATGATAAGGAAAGCGAGGAGCAATGCACAGAGTGGTAAGCAGAATGCGATATGGCGTAAGCATTAGATACCTGTCAAAAGCAGGTTCGGCTTGCCAGCTTCTGCCGAGCGTAGCCTTGCATCCGCGCGACTCCACCAAAACATCGACACAGGGAGTGTCTCGGCTTAGAGCTCTAAACCGACTTCAGGGAGTGTCGGATGCCTCAGCTGGCCTCAGTATTAATTTCTATGACACTCGATCTCTCGGCTTATTGTCCCCTCCACGGAGGCAACTGCAGTCAGCGGACACGCTGCCATTTGCCTGCCCCTGCGGCGTGGTGCCGTTTGCTTGTCCACCAATACCAAGCCTGGCCGTCGGTTCGCATCAGGCATGCTAAGCCCGTTACGCAGGGGCGCATCAAGGTTCCCTAGACGCGAAAGCACGGTACGGTGAGAGGGGAGTGATAGCATCCTCCTGCTGGCCAAACCGCGAACTGCGAGGCATTGCCAATGTGCGGGTCACTACTGAACCGCTTCTTCCCATTGCGATCGCGAGAGGTAGGAGGATTGTCCACGTCGTTCGTTCGCACAGGCCGGCCTTTGTCTCTTCACCTCTCGATACATATAGTCCCTGCCCCTCCCTTCCATCCCCGTTTCTCCCTCTTTGTCCATATCGATCACCACATTTGCTCTTTGCTCATTTGCTTGCTTGCTCCTCTCGATTGCCATCTCCTACATCACATTGAGTCAGCGCAATGACACTACGCGCAAACGAGATGACTAGTTTTCCCGAACACGCCTATGAGCGTGTTCACGGCCACGTAGAACTTCCTCCCACTCCCAACCCGGAACCTGCGGACGCCAAAGACATGAACAAGACTGCTGCAAAGACCCACACTACACAACACCTTGACTGGCTAAGGGCACATGAGCGTCTACTCCAGAGATCCACCGTCAACAAGACGGACGTCGTCTCGCGAGACATCCCGATTGTCGTGTCAGGCGATGATCTCAGTCTCGCTGAGTTGGTTGCTGTTGCACGGTGCGTCCAATTGATTCCAGGCATGTGGGTTCTGACATGGCTGATCTTCTTTCTTCCAGATACAATGTCCCCGTGCAAATCAGCACCGATGAGAAGGTGAAGGGCCGTGTCAATGGCAGTGTTGAATTTTTGAAGCAGCACTTGGAGAAGGGCGAGGTTGTCTACGGTTAGTATCAAAACAATCCGTATCGTTCAAGCGAAACGCTGACATACAATCAGGCATCAACACTGGCTACGGTGGCAGCGCAGACACCCGCAGTGGCGACTTTGTCAGCATGCAAAGAGCCCTTATCCAACACCAGAACTCTGGTGTACTTTTGCCTTCCGACCAGGGCCAATCCAGCGATGACTTTGACGAGAGCTCCCTTGGCCTCAAGGGCCACAACCTGCCCAGACCAATCGTACGCGCTACCATGCTGGCCAGAATCAACTCCCTCCTCCGTGGCCACTCTGCCGTTAGACTCATGGTTGTCGAGAACATTGCTACCCTGCTTAACCACGACTTTGTGCCCGTGATCCCTCTCCGTGGTTCTATCTCGGCATCTGGTGATCTCTCGCCACTTTCCTACATCGCAGGTGCTCTGGAAGGCAACCACGACATTTACCTCGACTGCAAGATGAAAGATGGCAAGCGCCAAATCATCAGCGCAGACAAGGCCGTTCAGCTTGCTGGTCTTACTCCGTTCACTATGATGGCGAAGGAAGGTCTTGGCCTGATGAACGGAACAGCAGTCAGTGTGGCTGGCGCTACCATGGCTCTGCACGAAACTCAATACTTGGCCTTGTCCACTCAAGTCCTGACCGCTATGTGCACTGAGGCTATGCGCGGTTCAGCAGACAACTACCACCCATTCATTGCTGACATCCGTCCCCATGAGGGCCAGGTGGAAGCTGGTGCTAACATTTTCAAGATGCTCGAGAAGTCCAAATTGGTCGTTGGCAAGGACTCCCACACAGCTGGTCTCTACCAGGATCGCTATGCTCTGCGCACTTCATCACAGTGGATCGGTCCCCAGCTTGAGGACCTTATGCTCTCTGCCAAGCAACTCGAAGTCGAACTCAACTCGACCACTGACAACCCTCTGGTCGACCCTGCGGCTGGCATGGTCCACCACGGTGGCAACTTCCAGGCTGCCTCGGTTACCTCCGCCATGGAGAAGACCCGCCTGACTCTGCAGATGTTTGGAAAGCTCATGTTCGCTCAATGCACAGAGCTCATCAACCCCCAGCTGAACCACATCCTCTCGCCCAACTTGTGCTTCGATGACCCCGACCTTTCCTACACTTTCAAGGGCATTGACATCAATATGGCGTCCTACCAATCAGAACTGGCTTTCCTCGCCAACCCGGTCAGCACTCACGTTCAGTCCGCCGAGATGCACAACCAGGCCGTCAACTCATTGGCTCTCATCTCTGCTCGCTATACTCTTGATGCTGTGGAGTTGGTTTCGCTGATGACCTCTGCCTTCCTCTATGCTCTCTGCCAAGCTCTCGACCTGCACGTGCTCTACATCGAGTACATGACCCTCATCGAGAAGAAGGCTCGCCCAGCTCTCGAACGCACCTTCTCCGACAGCCTCTCACCAAACGAGCTCCACGGACTCTGGACTGAAGTCTTCACCGCCGTCAAAGCCGGCCTCACATCCGCCAAGAGCAAAGCCAACGACGAGCGCTCCAGGATCGCCGCCGAAGCCACCATCGTCCCCCTCACCAAAGCCCTCGCGAAGAGCCCCAAAGCCGCCGAGACTAACGTCTTCGCCTCCCTCGGCTCCTGGACCGAAGAGCTCACCACCATCATTTCCTCTTCAATCCGCGAGACTCGCGTGCGCTTCTCCTCAGGCCAGGGCCCTACCACCCTCGAGTACCTGGGCCACGGCTCAGCGACCATGTACCGTTTCGTGCGCTACGAGCTCGGCGTGCCGCTTCACAAGGGTCTCGTCGAGCACCCTACTTATCCCAACGCCGAGCGCGACGGTGTGAGGGCTTCTGCCGGTGAGAAGGTCACTATCGGCAAGCGTGTCAGCACCATCTACGCTGCGCTCAGGAGCGGGCGCATGAGGAAGGTGCTCTTGGAGTGCTTGGCTTAGATTGACGATGATTCTCTTTCATGTGGCGTAAGGTGTTTTGGGAATGGAAAATCTCGGTCCAGGGGTATAGGCAGATCATAATCGCTGCTGCTTTGTTTACATGTACATAGTTAGCGAGAACATATCCTATAATGACATGAATTATTTTATATCCAAAGCAATCGCATGTGAGGAATGTTCAATATGTCATAAGTCTACAGCAGATGATAGTTCTACAACTGGTCTTTCAGTAAAGACTGTCTCCGATCCGTGGTCTTTCAAACTCTTCGAGGCAATGTGGCTATGGCTGTCTTTATCCACAGACCCAAGCACCTCACAAGAAAGGCGCCAACTGTCCGCAAACGTTGACACTCTCATAGTTCAAACCAAATCCTCTGGTTTCCGGGATAATACGGAAGTAAAAGTTCGCCGTGTGGTCGGTCTTGACAAGGCCAATGTAATCGCCCTCGCCGGTGAAAGCAGCTTTGTCGGCCCAATCCCTGGCAATTTCGTACGACATCTGGTTCTGATGGGCCCTGGTCAAAAGCGAGCGCTTGCGGCTCGTCCAAGATATCTTGAAGCCAGCACCCTTGTAGCGTTTCTGCAAGCCGCTTGGGTCGACTCCGCCCTCGGCGGGGAAAACGCCCATGTCGCCTGCGATGTCCATATTGACGTCGCCGTTGTCGAAGTAGTTGAAGGCTACGTCGGAGGCAGGAGATCCGTCTTCACAGGTGAGGTTCCGGAAGATGGAGCGGTGGGTCAGGACTGGGTCAGAGTCGCGCTTGTCGAGGTTTAAAGTGGCGACGTCAACGTGTTCGACGGAGTCAAAGCTGTAGCCGCCGTCGTTGAGAGCAGAACCCAATCCAGAGAGTCCTATGAGAGGAGATCTCTTCACACTGCCATTCTCTTGGGAAGATTGCTCTCCAGAGCGGCCCTCCCCGACAGCGCCGTGCGCGTAGGCTGCAAAGACGAAGATGGCGTTCATGCCATGCTGGATGTAGCCAATGAATCTAGCACATCCCGGGGCTCCTTGATCTTCGCAGATCTGTTGGGCTAATCCGGCTGCACTGTTGATGAACGCTACTCTGTGAATAGGAGTCAGTGATCGAAATGGTCATGTCTGCTTTTCATGTCACGGCTGACCCTGCACTGCTTGTACCGATCCTCAGTATGGTAGCGCCGATACGACGACATTGGCGAAAGTCAAATCGGCGTTCCAGTGTCTGCAAGACCTGGTTAGGCTCGTTGATGCTGCGGACATCCAGCTCTGCTGGATGGAGGTCTTGGACCAGGCTGCTTTCGATCCCGCTGTGGCTTGCAGGTAGGGCAGAAGCCAGCCCACTGGCGAGGAACACGATGTACGTTTGCACAAACTTCATGTTGGAATAAATTTAAGGTATAGAGATGGCTGTGTGATGATGGGTCTAGGATTGTGTTATCAGAGGATGTTGCATGTGCTTTATAAAGACATCATCAGGTTGGAGTCATTAAGATGGACGACCAAAAGCAGTGGGTTGCATGCCTGAAGGATATGCTGATGGGTGCACAAATACCACGCGCCTTCGGTTTCACATCTTCTTGCATCCTGTGTACGCCTGTGTCCCGGCGAAAAGGGCTGTGTAGGTGGCGCGAGCGATGATGGAGAAATGCCGGACATGATGGATTTCTGGCGGTACTACACCTCTGCCCTACATGTAGCCGGGAACCTCACCTTGTTCGCCGCAGAGCGAGAACAATGACATGTCTGTGCGTCGTTCCTGGGTGACACGATCAGCAGTGGTTGGCCGGTAATGGAGAATCTTGCTTCATGCATCTGCACGATCCAGTCTGCGCCGCCCAAAGCCACGGGCTTTGACGTCGATGTGTGCAGTACTCGGGCAACGAAATGAGTCTTAGAAGGTTTCTCCAGTTCCGGGGGACTCTTCAGCCTCACATTGATGACAAAAAAGATATGTTGATGTAGCACGATCCATCGGCCGTTGCTACCGTTCTAGGCTGAGCAAGAAGATCACGATTTAGATGTTCCGGTGTGGATGATGCCGTGCGAGGCATTAAGTCACAGTTTCGTAGCCTGTGATGCCGCAGGAACAGGGCCCTAAAGCTGTAGATAGTTCGTGACAGCTCTGATGGGGTAGTAGGTCTCCGGGCTGGGAGCGAAATTGGTGGCAGGAACTGTAATCTGGCCCGGTATGTATCTTGTCTTGCCTTGAGCTGGCACTCCACTCCCAATCGTAATAAGTCTGTACGCTATCGTCACCGAGGTGAGGTGATGTTTGGTGTGTGACCAGACGGGTCAGCACACAGACATGGGGGCGTGAAGATCTGTGGAGGCTAAGCAATAAAACAAGCCGCCACTACCTGCGATAGTGGAGCTTGTGATGAGCGCTCGGACCCTTGGACTGTGGCGACCAACCTTGTCCATTAGACACACTTGTGTTGGTCTGTAACACAGCATAGGATGCCTTCGTGGCTGCGGCTGAAAGCGAGTTTCTTGCATTTACACCCGATAGGACAGCCAATGTTACGCGCGTCTGAGCATTCCCCGAGCCACAGTCACACAAACCATGCCTCAGGCACTACGGGTACCTTCCTCCTTCTCTTTGGATCTCTTCACATCTGCTGGATTTGAACACTCTACCAACAACACTCAAACCCTCAGAACGTTTTACTGACACGAGATTCAACCTTCAAACCGACCTTTGCGCCCAAAGAGCGGACGCGCTACGTCCCGCAAGGCGATCAACACATACTGCCACCACATCATGGAGCAAACAAAACCCAACGATAGCACATCAAAGTCGACAACAGTCACCGATCAGTCTAACTCACAAAATGACCCATGGAAGGTCCCACTTTCAGCTCTCGTCGATGCATATCCGAACGACTTCGTACTTCAATATATCATCGTCCCAACAGCGCTTCGCATCTGGTGGTCAGCACTTCTGTCTTAGATATAACCATGCATGATTCTAACGAGATACAGGACTCTGGCAGGAGTTGCAGCGCTGGCTTTCTTACACTATCGGGTGTGTCATGAATTCTGGAGCACTGCACGCGTCTGCTCTTCTCGAACTCACTACTTCTTGTTCGTCGTTGAGTGTGGCCTCGTCGCTATGATGGGTTACACTTACTACTTGAAGTTGAAACTTATGGAGGCGCGTAGTAGATCACTTTCGAGGCGCAAGTGATGGTTGTGGCAACAGTCGTATGTGGACAAAGGTGTCCAGATGGTAGAATCGCGGTTCGCCTGAGATATATTTCCATGGGGTTTGCTGGCAACTCGGGAAAGACAATCCTATATCGACCACGACAACATCTCATTGCACGAAAACAGCATGTGAATCAGGTAGAACGTAGATGATATCGGAGCACATGATTTTTGACTATCAATGTCGGCAGCAGACGAATGTGAGATATCCATAAGAATGCCGGGTCTTCGAATAGGGTTAGTGTATGACGGTGGAGACACTGTTGATATGAGCTGTGAAAGTTTGCGTGAGACTTTGACAGTGATGGGTAGTATACTGGGAAAAGCTTTCATCAGGCAGTACCGTGTGATCATGTTGTGGTTCATCTGAGCAGATATTTGACCTCTACTAAAGAACTTATTCACGTGACAGGATAATCCATTACTGTACTTTATATAGCGCATCTCCTGCAAGGTTGCTTTAGGGCAGTTCAGTTGTTTGTGTCCGTGCGCACTGACGAGTCAAGGAGCGATCCAGTCGTGTGGAGCTGCGCGCGCCAACGCGACCAGCAACCGGCCGTCACCAACATTCAAGGAACTCATCGAGCATTCCGGATCGCACACCACCAACTTTCCTCACTCCACAATAAAGTACCAACCACAACCCCACCGCGACAACAGCAATGGCAGAATACGCCAAGAAGAAGAACGACGAGCTGCAGGCGCTGTGCAAGGAGCGCGGCCTCCCTCACAACGGCAAGAAGGCCGACCTCGTCAAGCGCCTCGAAGACAACGATGCCCAGAGCACTACTGCCCCCGAAATTGCCAAATCCGCGCCTGCCGAAGACGAGATCGATTGGGACGAAGAGCCTGCGACCGAGACCGCAAAAGCTGCCACCAGTGAGCCCAATGCTACCGCCGTCGCCGCCGGCGGCCTTGGACAAGTCGCGAACCCACAAGCTGTACCCAACCAGCAAGTAGGTGAAGACCCATCGAAGCCTGAAGAAACCGTGGGAGCCGCACCAGCCGCACCCAAGACAGACGACGCGCCACAAGGCACAGAAGCTGCCGGCGAGCCAACCAAGACCCCAGAAGACTTCTCACTAGGCCTGCAAGAGCGCACATTGGACGAGGAGATCGCAAAGCGCAAGAAGCGTGCAGAGAAGTTCGGGATTGACCCGAGCAGCGACGAGACACTGAAGCAACTGGAGAGGGCAAAGCGCTTCGGCACCACAAACGTACCTGGTCTGCTTAACCAGGCGCTGCCTCAGCGTGCAGAGAAAGAGAAGAAGAGAGTGGCAGAGGGTGTTCAAGATGGTGGTGTCCGCAAGCGCAGCCGCGTAAGACCAGGTGCGGGAAGCAGACAGAACAGCGAGCGTAAAGAGAAGCCGGCTGCTAACGGCAAGCCTGGTGGGTGGATGACCGAAGCCGACAAGCAGGCGGCCGAGAAGAGAAAGGCCAGATTCGCTGCGCACAGCGCCGAATAAATCTCGTTTTTGGCCACTCACTAGCAGAGGATATCTGAATGTACGATCATCATAGCGACCGATGGGAGACCGAATCCGAAAGTTCCTGGTTTATCGATTCGACAGCGAGTGCGAGACTTGTTCAATTTCAAGCCATAAGGATATAATCCAATCCAATACTACTATTCAAAGCTTTTCAGTCCATCTCGGCGTTTCCCTTCACATAAAGAGCGCAAAATTGCTACCTAGCCTAGCCATGAGTTCGCTGGTGTCGGCATCCGTCATTCGCGCTGCATTCCTGAACAAGTTTCAATTGAAAGCCCTGTCACTGCCCGCAAAGCTGTCATCAGCATGTCGGTCATGCAGATTGGTGGGATCAGCACACAGATGCAAGGCAGAATCCCGAGAAACAAAAGTGAAGACCGAACGCAAGGGCTCCAGTCATCAAAATGATCGCGGCTATACCATCACTGCCCACTGCATGTTGTGCAATTGTCACAATCTCATGGATCAAACCAAGAGTTTTAGACTGTCGGCATAGGCAGGGTTATGTCAAGTATCTTGCAGACTTGACGCTAGGAATGCAACTTGAGGGTGAAATACTATGGATGAGAAGCACAAGGGACCTGACGCCTTGATTACGGCGCACTACTGCCCCGGGATTGTGAATTCTTTGATGATTCAACATATGCTGTGATACTGTTGCTCTTAGGCGCGATTGTTATCGTTTTATACCACTACTGCTATCGTCCCTACACCTGATCTCACACATCTCACTATTCAGCTTCTGATGGGCTTAGGCGGAGGCAAGAAGATGTTCAGAACCCTCCGTGGAATTCGCTTGAAGCTGACACCCTCCCAGCTGCCCACGATCTTGTTGCCGCAAAGCACAAAGACTGTACCGCCCAGCACGTCTTTGCCCTCTGGCTGCATGCGTACATAGCTCCGAAGCTCTTTCCCATTACCAGGCTGAAACTCGCTGGATATCTTCGCAGCGGACCACCCGTGGCTGATGTATGCGTTCTTCTTCGTGTCTTCATCGATTGCATTGCAGATGAATCCAGACAAGTGGCACGAGCCATCGAGGTAGTAGGGACCGGCCAGTTCATCTCCAGACTTGGGCAATATGTCCAGGAGTGCAGTTGCTTCCAGAGCGGCTTTGTCGATGATGATCTCGCTCATCGCTTGGTAGTCGCCGTCGTACTCGACAAAAGTTTTGAAGAGTTCGTAAGCTTTTTGGCGATGAATCGTGCGAATCTGCCCAGAGTTTTCCATTTTTGCTCTTGCTTGCAGTCGCTGCACCTGGCTTACAACCTGGTGCTCGTAGACGGACCACTCGGCTCGCCACTCGTCTTCGTCTTCGAATCGAACAAGGCAGCGTGAAAGATCATCAATGCGCTCTCCTTTTGGAGACACATGGCTAAAGGCGCAGCGGATAACGCCCGCATCGTCCAATCTTTCAGCGGTCGCACGCATCTCCAGCCACTGCCCATCGCCGACCTGAGGATTGTTCGCCTTCAAAGGTTTGTCGACGTGCATCTCGCAGACATTTAAGCCAGGTAGGTTCTCGCCTGGTCTGGTGTTCGCCCAGATGTGCTTCGCGACGGTGATGGCCATGTCGCCATATAGTCCGGAAGGCGTCAACGTGACACCATTGCATTTGTGATCGCGAAGGACGGGCCAGAGCCCGTCGTCGGCGACGCAAGACCTGATAACGATGGTAGCTGCGTCTGTGTTGTATTCCTGTGAAATGATCTGCTGGCAGGAAGCTGACAGGTCGTATCGATGTTGTGCTGCGGGCTGCATAGTGACTGAGGGAACTCGGATTGATGTGCTTGGTAAATATTGTTCGACACGGTTTGCGAGGATTGTGAGTCTGCTCTTTGAAGCGAGTTCAAGTTTACGGTATTCTTATTATCATATATAACATATTTGTTCTGCATAGTGTAACTCCCGTTAGCAACATCGGTGCACACTCAAACGCGTAGGCGGCGCCGCAACTATACTGACGCCGACATTCGCAGTTGTAAGGCGGCGTTACATGGCTATGATGGAGTCAGCGCTGGAGGTGTGTGAGTTCGAAGCAACCATAGGCAAACGTAAGACGGTCGGCCAGGAGAACTCGGCGGTTGCAGGAGTGCCGACGTTGCATTCGACGCTTGGCAGTGGTTGGCCAGCCTCCCTTCCATGTCAACTCTCCTTTCCATCCAAACAACTCGCCCAATCGAAGATAACAAGTGCGCTCTGCCACACTCCAGGCATGTATTCCGGCAGTTCTACGCGTGCAGCAAACCACATACCTCGACTCGACCTGCCTCATTATGCTGCCAAAGAATGCCGTGCCGCTGGCTGTCGGGTTGAAACTCTCGCGTCGACCGGCGACCCCGAATCAGATCGACGTCCGACCTTGTGACCCGTCTGGTATACCTCTTCACAACACTAGTACTGGCCGGTTCTTCACCCACGTCCCCGAACAAGGGGAACCTAGATTCAAGTTTCCCCAGGACCATTGCAGAGCATGACGGCTGTGGCGCTACAACACTGCTCAAGCGCTATCGGCATCTGCCAATACATGCCAACTAGATACGAAAGATTAGCACCCTCGATTAAATTGACTCGGCCGTTCGAGCAAGGATGCGACAGGGGTCGAACGTCAAAACATCCTGTTCACTGACGGAAGCGCCCGCTTTGACACACATCCGACCACGTTCGAAGACTCTCGCCACGTGCGCTGCAGGCCTGGACGCCAGTCACATCGCCAAGCGTTCAATGGTTGAGTCTGTCGTTGATTTTGATCAGCGAGAGGTCGGTCATTTTTCGCATTGCTCAGGTCATCCCTGCGAACCCCTATGTGTCTCTTCACACCCTCATGTTTTCTGCACGTCGACGTGGCAAGATTTGGTGAAGACTAGACACCAGAACATTGCTCAATGTTGCCCATCATTCACCATGCATTAATAGGTGTGCTCCCCTTGATGAGAATCAAGCCTCACAATGATAAGAGTGATCCAGAACCTCGAGCATCATCGATGATACATCGACCACTGGCCGCTCGAGCCCCTGCAAACAAGCCGTCTGCTACCTCCTCTCTTCATTGGGACGCATGGTCGCAACGCCACTCTTCGATACCCCAGTACCCTAGTCTTGCACTAGATGTACCACACCCGCACGGCCTGGCCTTGTGGTCTGGGTACTGTCGCTTTGACATCATCATCATCCGACTCAACCACTCAGAACAGTCTCAAGACCAAGTTTCCTTGCTGTAACAGAGATACCATTGATGTAGGTGTGGCACTATTGGATCAAGTCATCTTAGCAACCTCTTGCCGTCTTTCCAATGCGAGTTCAGGGGATCAAGCGTTGACGATGCACCTCGAACAGAAGGCTATAAGTACTGCTATCGAAGTCGGTATGCCCTAATTCTTCACCTTCTACAATCTACTCCTCACTACAACACATAAACGCACAAAAGAAACAAACAATAGTCGCAATGCGGTTCTCCACCGCCATCCTCGCTCTCGCCACCGGCGCTTCAGTCGTCATGGCCCAGGCTAACCCTGCTCTTTGCGGCAGCAGGGTTGCACAATGCTGCGAGCTTGACGTCCTTGACCTTGCCGCCATCACCTGCGAGAACCGTGAGTGTTGCTTGTGTCCTTCCCAACTTGAACCAACTAACGAAATCTACAGCCACTGGTTCTCCTCAAACCATTGACGAGTTCGATGCCGTCTGCGCTACTCTTGGTGTCACTGCTCAGTGCTGTGTGCTGCCGATCGTAAGCCTTCTAACCTGTGCCAACTCTTTTGTAACGATGCTAATATTACTGCAGCTCGGCCAGGGTCTTCTCTGCGCTTCCCCGTAAAGAAGGAAAGCACTTTAGGTCAGGCCGTTGAGGGGCTTGTGGATCAGTCAATAATGTCGTACTGGGCGAGGATGAATTTGGCGGACTGGACACAAGGGCCCGTAGAGAGTGTTCATGATTATTCTGAAAACGAGATCTTGTAGCTCGCAGTGCTTGAATGTTGTATGAACATCCTCGGAACGAGGTTTAATGAGGAGCAACAAGTTGTCATAAATTCGTACCATCATTAATCCACCAATATGATTCCATCCACATGTTGCCATCCATCGACGTAATTCCCTAGCTTCCGTAGAAAGCGGAGACCTTCAGCGCTTCCAATCTGGCAACAGGACCATGCGGCCCTTGATCTTTCCGGCATCCAAGTCTTTCAGCACTTCTGGGAGTTGTTCGATCGATCCAGTCTGGACTTGTGGAGTCAAAATGCCCTTACTCATCAGATCCAAAGCTTCCTCGTAAGCAACTCTGCTCCCATTGTACGAGCCTTTGATCGTCAAACCAGTGCAAACTATCACAAGGGGCACCAGTGTCACCTGTGCACTGAGTAGTCCGACCATGACCAGCGTACCCGCGGGCCTGAGCGCGAGTTGTGCGCTCATGATGGTGTCTGCGTGGCCGACGAAGTCGATGCAGGTGTCGACAGCGATCTGTTCTTCGGCTACGAATTCGTGCACCTTTCTCGCTGTAGGGTCTGCCGTGCAGAAAGCATCTTCTGCTGGTATGCCAAGCTTGATTGCCTCGTCCACGGACTCCTGCCGATTGTCGACGACGAGAATCCGTTTGGCTTTGAGGTGTATGGCTGTCTGCAGCCCGTTGAATCCCAAGCCGCCGAGTCCGAAGATTATTATTGTGTGCTCTGGTCGAACAGCAGCAGTGTTCTTGACCGCATGGTAAGACGTGAGGACCGCATCTGCCGATACAGCCGCGAGCTTATCGTCGAGTGTGGACGGTATGTGGAATGCTGCCCGTTGATGGATGACCGCGTATTCAGCAGCCAAGCCCTCGCGGCCAATGCCATAATGACCGCCCTCACTTTTGCAGAGTTGTTGTTGGCCGCGATTGCATTGGAGGCAATTGGGTCGCTCGCAGCCTGCGTTTAGGTAGACACCGACTCTGTCGCCGACAGCAAATCGAGACTCGTCGACCTTTGAGCCTAGACGTACAATCTCGCCTACAGCTTCATGGCCCATTACGAACTCTGCGCCCATCCCGTAGACGGGTTCTTTGAGATCCAGAATCGTGCAGTCCGAGTGGCATACACCCATAGCCAAGATCTTCAAGAGCACTTCTTCCGCATCTGGACTGGGAATTGGAACCTCAACCCGACGAGGGTTGGGGTCGCCGATGTAGCACTTCCAGGCTTGCATGTTGTCAGGGTGGAGAAGTCGTCTTGATGAGTGAACCCTTACTCGAGAGAAGGTCGAAGAACTGTATGCTCGTGAGCAATTATATGTTTACTTCAGCCCCAGCTGACGATGCCTTGGCCAACTAGGACCTTGGACAAGTGAACGCGAATGCGGACCCTGCATACAAGCGCCCTTAAACCGTTGTCGGTAATTGACACGAGGTTGATAGGCTCGCGGAGCAGGTCTGGCGTGCATATCGATCAGGCTCTCTTCGCAAGCAGAGTAGTCTTTCTAGACTGTCAATAAATTACACTGCACCGAGGTTCACGACCTACCACGACAGAGCTGATCAGATCCGGGTGACTTCTGGGAAGCTAAACGGAAGGCTCAATCTATCCGCTCGAATCTTGCTTGAAAAGTTGATGGTCACGATGATTTGTCTGTACGCACCACCTTCTCGCAGCCTTCCACATACCAACGTACTTGTCTACGAAGGTACACTGTCTCGTAATGAAGGCTATGTCAGTACGTGCATGTACAAACACGGAGGACATATTGATGCCCATCCCGGGTTAGGGTTATGAGCGCGCGCTCAGACCCGCGCTGATGCCAAATGCACGTGAAAGCAAGCGACGAGAGATGGATCACGTCCCGATAGATGATGGTTGTATGAGCCAGTCCCTTACAAGTTGCATGTACGCTCTGCATAGTCGCCAACGTCTGGGCCATACAAGCAAAGTCCACTCTGCGAGCACCTGACTGTGCCAACAACTACTGCTGCTCCTTGACACGTGTCGCCCACTATCGCCGTCGACGAACCATGCGCCAATACCGATAGTGCACGAGGAGGCACCTTTCGCCCACATTTTCGATACCCACCTACCGAAACGCAGCATGCCCTACCACTCGCGCGTCTTGAGCAAAGACGAGGAGCTTGGGAAACGCGACGACGACTTCCGTCCTAAGCGATCACATTCAGCTACCAATGTCTTCAACATCTTGCGCTGGCGCAAGCGTCGACAATTCGGCCTGCTGGCAGGCATAGTGCTGTTGTATCTCTTTATTGCGAACCCTCCTGCCGACCTTCGACGTGTCGATGGACAACCATATCGCCAACCTGCAGGCCTCGAACATTATGCCGGCGCAAGCACACCTCAGTCCTCTCGCAATGGTCCTGTGGGAGCACCGCCCAAGTTGATCACCGATGCGGAAGATGAAGAGGGCGAAAAGCAGTACTACGATGGACCGATCAAGTTTTACAGACTCGCATCGAGTCTGCATTCGATCACACGGACAACGGGGCAGCGCAACAACAACCGCAATGTGCTGTTCGCTGCGTCTTCCTTGAAGAGCGTGGCCAACCTGCTGCCGATGGCATGCGAGATGGCACAATGGGACCGGAACTATGTACACCTGGCACTATTGGGTCGCGACGCATTGTCGCTTGACGAGATCCTCGAGATCAATGGCTTTTCAAGCAAAGAATGCGCAGTCTTGTTCCACGACGGCAGGGGTGACTACAGTGAATACAGCACGGACCGGCGACTCGAGGTCTCCGTGTCAGGAGCAATGAGACATATCAACGAGTTCATGCATCCGCAAGCGATCATCACCGATGACAGCCTGGTTGAAGACGCGCCTTTCACACGTGCGATGCGAGCGAAAGGTAAAGCGTACAACCATCCGGTGATCGAGATCCCGGAAGGTGCTTACGAGGACTTCCTGTGGATGACGAGACTTGATTCGGGCAGCTTGAGTTGCTGGCACAAGCCCCAGATAGATATATTGATCCACGCGCCTAAAGACAGCTCAGGCGGACTGATCAGGTTACTCAAAAGTCTGGAATCTGCAGATTATGCTGGCCTGCGGCCACCGAGACTTACCATCGAGCTACCAAATTCAATCGAGAAGTTCACTGGCTCATATCTGAGCCACTTGCAATGGCCTCCTGCAGAGCACTGGTCTTCCCCAAGTGTCAGCACTCTTTCGGTGCGTCATCGCATCCCAGACCAGCATTCTAGCTCCGAGCAATCGTCTTTGCGCTTCTTGGAGTCGTTCTTCCCAACCAGCCCGGACACACATGTGTTGCTACTGTCTCCACAGGCGGAACTTAGCCCACAATACCTACAATACCTGCAATACGTCATCCTCGAATATCGATACTCTTCTTATGGAGCCCCGTACTCGGGCGAACTTGTTGGAGCATCACTTGACGTTCCCTCGATGTTACTGAATGGCAGCGGCCCGCTTGCTCTACCCACGGTGGCAGACATGAAAGGTCGCGCATATCTCGAAAATGAGAAATTGGACAAGAGTGCGCCCTCACCTTTCATATACCAGGCGCCGTCATCTACCGCCAGTCTCATTTTCAGCGAAAAGTGGGCCACCTTCCATGACTTCGTGGCCAATCGATTGGCAGCAAGTCAAAGCGGCAAGGCAAAGAAATTGAAGAAAGAAATCACTGAGACCGAGCCTGCCTGGATGGAGTACCTGCTCGAGCTGATGCGAGCAAGGAACTGGCACATGTTCCATCCCGCAAAGGGTTTCGTCACCGTACACAACGAGCTGGCTCAACTACCTGAGGAATTTATGCGACCAGAGAAGGGTCAGAAAGAAGATGGCTCAGCGACGCTGTCTCGTTCCTCAGAGGGAGAATCTTTTCTGTCGGCGGATGAGCCACCAGTCATCGTTCCACACACCGAAAGAAAGCACGTTTCCGGAACTCAAGCCCTTCACTCAACTCTTCCATTCAAGGGCGATCTGCCAGAGCTCCCGCACTTACCTCTTCTCGATTACCGTGGGGAACAGTCTAGTTTCACGGAAACGGACGACATACAGCGAGAGTACGTCGCACACTTCCGCGAGCACGTCGGAGGCTGCGATGCAAAAGAGGCGAAACGTAAGAGACTGCCTCATGGGCTTGGCACAGATGATCTCTTCTGCCTACCTGGTCTGGAACCCGACTACGACGAAGAAGATGAGGATGAAGAGGTCGCTTTGGCGATTGCGAAAGCTAGCGATCCGTACCCCTCGGCTGGGTAATGTTTTGGGACATCGACTACCACAGCATATTGCTATAGCGTTTTGACTACTGCTTACGTTCTCAGAGATACCCTGTATAGTATTGAATTGTATACCTTGGCGATCGCCTAGTATCTTCTCAGTGGACGTTATGTCGCCTAATAATTAATTCTAACATGCGCGTCGTTTCTGATTCAGAACGAAGCGGCTACAACTTCCTCGTCTGTTTATTGGGTGTCTACAACCCCATCCGTACGGATATAGGATGCCGGAAGCCGTCCACGTCCTGCTGATCTACTTCCCCATACCTTACTGTGCCTTGGCTAGGTAGCGACAACACCGGCGATGTCTCCGTCTCCAACCACCCCTTGCACACTGTACACCATCCCCGCAATCGCGTGTAAGGCAGATTTAAGACTTCGCATGGGTCTGAGCGGCTGAAGCTTCGCTGGTGCTGGCGCAAGCTTACTTTGTCGTCGTCAAACTCACTCCGCCTATTGGGGCGTCGTCGGTGCGTCATACACAACCACGCACATTCGAGTACACTTCGGCTCACAGGCTCACAGGCCGTGTGCGGGCGGAGTGGCGTCATTACCCATGCGATACAATGCGACTTTAAGATGGCATTTCATCTGGTGCATTGAGTCTATTTAGCACCGCGGGAGGGATCGTTCGATCAGAGATGGTGATATGGAATTGGACCTCTTCCTTCTCTTTACCCTCCAATATTTTCTTGTTTTATTTTCGTGCCGCTAAATCATCACCAGGGTGTTAACTGCCACAAAGGAGCTGTTATCAAGATGGGTCAAGCAATGAAGCAGAACTGGTTTGGAAGAGGATGGCGCTTGCAAGCAGCGGTGATGATCCCTTGCCAAATGGCGTTCAGTAAGACCAGTCTCATTTCCTTTACCCTTGCGCCAGCTGAACGGTGAATACAGTTTTGTTCGGTTACGATCAAGGCGTCTTTTCGGGCATCGTAGGCAACGAAGACTGGCGCAACACTTTCAGACAACCAAGCAGTGCGCTCGAGGGCATCATAGTGGCAATATACAACCTGGGCGCCTTCTCCGGGTGCATCTTGACGTTCTTCATCGGTGAAAAACTCGGGAGGCGAGTTTGCATGTGGTTTGCTATGGCTTGGATTGTGAGCTGGAAGCCCGAGGCCTCCAGAGCGTTGCGCAGCATTACTAACGCGTCTATAGATCATCGGCGCCATTCTGCAGTGCACATCGTACTCTGTCGCGCAAATTATGATCGCCCGATACGTTACAGGAATTGGCACCGGCATCGAGACGAGCACTGTTCCTATGTACCAGAGCGAACTCTGCGATGCCAAGCGTCGAGGGAGATTAGTGTCGTCTGAGCCGCTCTTCGTAGGCGTCGGTATTGTGAGTGGCATGCTCTATTGCGAGAGATGAGTGGGTCTCTAATCCAATGCAGGTCATTGCCTACTACTTCGATTACGGAATGAGCTTTGTCCCTGGATCGGTCGCATGGCGTGTCCCGATCGCCTGTCAGGTCTTCTTCGCGTTTGTAAGGAGTGGAATTCTATGTTCAATTCGAAAAGGACATTACTGACCCCGCGCAGATCGTGGTCGTTCTTGTGTTCGGCATCCCCGAATCCCCTCGCTGGCTGTACGCTCATGGCCAGAACGACGAGGCATTACAGGTCTTGTGTGAAGTTTGGGATGGCGAACCTGACAGTGAAATGGTTTCGCGACAGCGAAAGGACATCGTCGAAGGAATCGAGCTTGAGCGCAGACACGGCGAATACAGATGGCGGGACATTCTCAAGCGCGATGAAGTCCAGACTGGCAGAAGAGTTGTGCTTGCATACGGCATACAGTTCATGAACCAGATGGGAGGCATCAATTTGGTGGTGTAAGGAATCGTCCTTTGTCTTGCACTTTTTTCAAATACTGTTGCTGACATTGCTGGTAGCTACTTCGTGCCGTCTCTGTTGCAGCAGAACGTCGGACTCACGCAGAATCTTAGCTTACTGATCGGCGGGGCTGTCCAGTGCATGTTCATCGTGGGATCCATCTTCCCAACCATATTCCTCGACCGGTTTGGTCGCAGGAGGCCGATGATGTGGGGCTCTTTTGGCCTGGCATTATCAATGATGATGCTCTCAGTGTTGCTCAGCTTCTCGCGGCCGCAATATAGCGAGAGTCTGCAGCATGCTACAGCATTTGCAAGTGTGGCGTTCTTGTTCACGTACATGCTGATATTTGGGTGAGTCTGTTCTGCGATGTCGAGCAGTTGAGAGGATCACTGAATCTGGTCGCAGCGCTTCTGTGAATTGCATCCCGTGGGTATATGTGCCGGAGATTTTACCACTACAGGCCAGAGCTAAAGGTAGGCCCAGAAAAGCAGAGACTTGAAAGTTCCAACGTACTGACAGCATTATCAGGGACTGCAATCGGAATCAGCTCGAACTGGCTGTGGGCAAGTGTCTCCAGGGCTACTTCTTCTGATCTTCAATGCTGACCATTCATCTAGAACTTTGTCGTTGTGATGATCAGTCCATCGCTCATCTCCAATGTATGCAATCACCCTTCAAGGACGAGAAGCACTGCAAGCGAATACCATTTGACTGACAACGCTTACAGCTGGGTTGGAAGGCATACTTCATCTTCATGTGCCTCAACTTCGCTTATATTCCCCTGATCTACTTCTTCTACCCAGAAACTGCCAACCTTACGCTTGAAGAAGTAGACTACCTGTTCGTGAAGGAAGGCCACCAAGGCATCAAGCAGCTGTGGCACCGCAGTGCTCCGGTGTTGATCAGCCTGAAGGAGGATGTTGGGATAGGTGCCGCAGAAATGGAAAGGACAGAGGGTTCTGCCGAGAAGTATGAAGAGAAATCTGAGGGCCTGCATGACGAGGGTGGTGCTGAGCATATTGAAGCGAAGAGAGGGTTGAGTGAGTGATGCTGATGGTAGATGTAAATATCACGTGCTGCTTCGACAATCAATAACATCAACATAAAAATGATTGATCGGGTCTGCCCATACAGAAGTCAATCGTCAGGCAGTATTTTACACGTAAACAGGCGCCTCACCGCCAGCCGTGCCATGTCGCGTGCGTGCCTGCCGCCTGTCCAGCTGTCTTCCCAGCAACTCCAGTCGCAAGCCAGGCAGCCCGTGCGAATCATCATCCCGCTCCAAATCCAAATGCATGGCCTTGGCACAACAGCAGCAGCGGCGTCACCACCACCAGACGCCAACAACATTCAGCCCGCCGCCCATACCACCATTGCCCACCCCCATCTACCCCAAATACCACCACCCTCTTCGCGCCCGCACGTGATCCTCCTCCACCGCACCCCATCCCCGACCGACCGTGCGCCGCGCCCCCTCAACATCCCTATCCCGCCGCGAAACAAAGCCTCACCGAGCCCCCACCACCACCGCCGGCTCCGTCACTACTCCCACCGCCGACACCGCGCAATCCTCACACACGACCACATACTGCTCCCGACAAGATGGCGGAGGCTGCCGCGCTGAGGCAGCCGGTCGGAGACACCAACATGGAGGATGTAGGAAAGGTCGAGCACACTCTGGGCGACCCCGTGGACCCACCCAACATCGGCACCCTTGACAGCTGGGTCGAGAGCTTGATGGCATGCAAGCAGCTGTCCGAGGACGAAGTGCGGAGGCTGTGCGAGAAGGCGAGGGAAGTCTTGCAGGATGAGAGCAATGTGCAGCCGGTGAAGTGCCCGGTGACAGTGTGCGGTGACATCCACGGTCAGTTCCATGACTTGATGGAGCTGTTCAAGATTGGAGGCCCCAATCCCGACACCAACTACCTCTTCATGGGTGACTACGTCGACCGTGGCTACTTCTCTGTCGAGACCGTCACTCTGCTCGTCGCCCTCAAGATCCGCTACCCAAGCCGCATCACCATCCTGCGTGGCAACCACGAGTCCCGCCAGATCACCCAAGTGTACGGCTTCTACGATGAGTGTCTGCGCAAATACGGCAACGCCAACGTCTGGAAGTACTTCACAGACTTGTTCGACTTCTTGCCTCTTACCGCGCTCATCGATAACCAGATCTTCTGTCTTCACGGAGGTCTCTCTCCCAGCATTGACACGCTTGATAACATCCGTGCACTGGACAGGATACAGGAGGTGCCTCATGAGGGTCCCATGTGCGACCTGCTTTGGTCCGACCCCGACGACCGCTGCGGATGGGGAATAAGCCCCAGAGGAGCTGGATACACATTCGGCCAGGACATCAGCGAGGCATTCAACCACAACAACGGGCTTACGCTCGTCGCGCGTGCGCATCAATTGGTCATGGAGGGCTACAACTGGAGCCAGGACCGAAACGTTGTCACAATCTTCTCAGGTACGGCATATGCAGCAGCATTGCGCGACCGGAGTGCACATATTAACATGGATTCACAGCACCCAACTACTGCTACCGTTGTGGTAACCAAGCAGCGATCATGGAGATCGACGAACACCTTAAGTATACCTTGTACGTTATCGCGTTACGCCCTTGACAATTATTATGCCCGTCACTAACCCACGTATCAGCTTGCAATTCGACCCTTGCCCCAGAGCCGGCGAACCCATGGTCTCGCGCAGGACGCCCGACTACTTCTTGTAATCGCTGCAAAGCACACCAACCAGCCGCCGACGCCGCAGGAAGCGTGAGGGAAAGGGGCAGGGGAAAGGAGGCCAAAAGACTTCCACGAACGGGCGACCCCAAAGCATTTTCCAGCACACATCATGCAACGAAAGAAAAGAAAGAAAACTTCAAAATAATCACCTCGTCATTGCCCAAAGTTTGCACGCAGAAAGAACGTATACTACGATAGAAGAGACCTGACGGCCCAGCCTTTCAGTTCGTTGGGTGGTGCGAATCGTCGTGCTGGGGAGCAGGGAATACGGTTCTGTTGTACTACACATATTCTGCAGGCAAGTGAATTGCTCGTTTGCTCTCTGATCGGTTCCTGCTCAATGATCTGGCGGACTGGGCGAGTGCATTAAGCCAGCGTTCGCGAGATAGATAATCTGGGAACGAGACGTATGAGATGTGTTGTTTTTTTGTTTTGTTTCGTGATGAGTTGTCAAGATGCTTGTGCCAAGTATCCGTCATGTGCGTCGTCGATGCTCTGGGAACATAGCAGCACCGCGTTGCGGATGATCACGTATGATAAAGCACGCATGATGGATCTAAGATGATAATGATGTTACAACATAGCAAGCTTTCCTGCAAGACTGCTCCGCTGGAGTTAAAAAATTATTCAAATTCAGTGCTGGGTATCAATTTCTCTTTGTCATCGCCTCGAGCCTCTCCGCCGAGCCTTCTGATAGCGAGGACTGCAAATAAAACGCCAATGCTAATGTACTCGTTACGCGCCAAAGTCGTTCGCCAAAGCGAGGTTTACCAGTTCCTGTAGTCATAGTCAGTCAGCAAGCTCTCCATAAGTAGTCGGACTAAGAGCAGAGGCCCGTAACGGGAAACAGAAGTCTCGAAACTTACCATGTCCTAGCAGCGGCGCTGAAGACCGGAGGCTTCCACTGCAATTTGCTGGGCTCGATGAAGCGCTTGCCCTTGACCTTCTCTTTCTCTTTTTGCTTCTCGCGCTGCTGCACCACCGAGTCCGTGAGCACGATCACGTGGTTCTTGTTGCTGTAGCGGAGCATGTTCAGGTTCTGCAGCGTGTGCAGGACGTCGTTTGTCGTCATTGCCAGTGCGCCGCCGATCTCTTCAACGCTGAGCTGGCCGCCGTGGTCGAGTAGGTAGTCCACGATGACTTCTTGCCAGAACGCTCGGTAGCCCAGCAGGCCCAAATCTGACAGAGGCTTCTCGGGCGAGCCGAGCTTGCCTTCGATTTTGCTGAGCTCGTAGGAGAATTGAATCAGGAGGCGACCGTAGCCTTTGCGCTGGAACTGTGGGAGGGTCAAGATACAGGCAACGTTGTAGCCTTCTGCGCTCTCCTTCTCTTTGCTGAAATAGCCGACTAAGTGGTGGCCGTGAGCGGTTCGAGTAGTCATGCAATAGAACAGGAAAGGGTCGACGTCGTAGTAGAGAGTTTTGTGATCGAGGAAGAGCTTGCTGAGCAAGCAAAGATTACGGCACCAGGTGCGTTGCCGCCGCCCGTCGATCTCGAAGAACGAAACATTGTCGTCGCGATAGATTTCATTGCCAGGAGGGTGTAGCAGTGTGCACTTACTCCGATGGCGCGTGAACTGGTGAAGATTTCCATAGTAGCCCAGGCAGAACTCGCAAATGTAGACCATATCGACGTCGGTGAATTCGGCTGGGTATGGCGAGAAGTACCAGGGCTCGATCTCGGAGTCACCCATTTGTATACTCTCGAGGTTTCGTACACGGGAGATTTCAGTCTGGTTCTGGGTCATGCTGCCGCCAACGCGGAGCTTCTCGATCTCGTCTTCTCGGCTCACGGGGACGTGGTCTGGCACAGCTTTTGCCTTTGCAGCAGCCGCCTGCAAGTCGACGAGGTCGACATTGTTTTCATCTTCGGGCTGTGGCGTACCGTCGAGGTCTTCGGTGGTGACTGCGATCAGGCTGGGATCGCGATTCTCCTTGCCACCGCTCTGCGACGGCCGTCGCGAGCTCATGGCAGAGCCATCGAAAGGAGTGCTGGACGCCTCACGTTGGTGTGTGCCAGCACGAGGCCGTTTCTGGCCAGTCTTGGTCTGCTTCGAGTCTGTTTTCGAGGTCTGCTTCTGCTTTGATTTGGGCTCTGGTTTCTCTGGCACCGGCCACTCGACTTCGTGTGAGAGGTCGATTCTCTCCGGAGCAACCCATTCGTCAAGACGTTTGTTGAACTCTTCATAGTGCACGTAGAATGTCGGCCGGCCTTTGCGCGTTGTAATGGAAAGAATTTCTGCCTTTCGGTTTTCGCCGTCCTGTTTTGATGAATTATCAGCTGGCTGAACGGGAGAATTGTCGCATGCGTTGCGCGAAGCCCACCTTCTCGATCATGGCCTTGACACCGATTCTGCAGCACATATTAGCACTCGTCCCGACAAAATACTTGCACAATGCTTATATAGCGCATAGTAGCATAATGGAAAGCCATACCTCAGTGTCGAAAGAGTGGCAATGCTCTTTTCTGGCTTGGGGCCATCGCCGTCGTTACCGCCATTATCGCGTGGCGCCATGATGCGCTCGAGATGATATGAGAGTTACAGCGCGAGTATTTGTGGCAGTGGTGATGGTATGAATATATTCTTTACTGTTTCGAGGCTCGCGTCGGCGTCGCAGTGCTCATGATTGCGCCCGGCGTCGTAGGCGGGCCGCGAGCCAACCGACCGAGGCGCGCCAGCAGACTGGCCTTGCATGCTTCCAGAAAAGTTCACAGCGACATTTATTTAGAACCTCCAATACCCAGCTACGTATATCCATACTACCACAACGACCACAGCAACAGCAATGCAACCATAAGCATGCCGGCACCCACCACCGACCTGTCGAGCAACTGGAAAAAGCTTCAAGCAAAACTACAGGCCGAGAAGAAACCAACAGACTCGTCCACCACAAAATCCACCACCGCCAGCAATGGCATCAAACGCAAACGGCCTATAGACAAGACCTCCTCCTCAACCACCACCAAACCTCCTACCCGCTACATCAAAGCCAAGCTCACCAGCGACAACACCTCCACCCTCGGCAAAAAGCGCAAAATGGGCTCCTACATGTCGTCTGCCACCGAAGCAGAACCCACCAGCACCACCAAATCCCTCTCCTCCCTCACAGCAGACCATGACATCCCCGCCGCCGACCTCGCCGCTGCCTACGGTTCCTCCCACGTCCGCTCCGCCACCGCCTCCACAAACGCAAACGCAATGTTCGACGACACCATCAACGGCGGCCTGCACCCCTCGCACCGCGCCGGCAAGTACCTGGCCCTGGACTGCGAGATGGTCGGCACGGGCCCGCCGCCACACTCGGACGACCTACTCGCGCGAGTCTCCCTGGTGAATTTCCACGGCGAGCAGATCTACGACTCTTACGTGCAGCCGCCGGGCAAAGCGCGCGTTGAAGACTACCGCACGCACGTCTCCGGCGTGACCAAGTGGCATTTGCGTCCAGACTATGCGCGGCCGTTCGCCGAAGTGCAGAGGGAAGTGGCCGATTTGCTGCACGACAAGATCCTGGTGGGACATGCGCTGAAGAAGGACATGGAAGCGCTGCAGCTGACACACCCGAAGCGCGACATCCGCGACACGTCGCGGTATGCGCCGTTCCGCGTGGAGAGCAAGGGCAAGCCGCCTGCGCTGCGGAATCTGGCGAGGAGCGAGCTTGGGCTGACGATTCAGACGGGAGAGCACAGTAGTGTGGAAGATGCGCGGGCGACGATGGCGCTGTTTAGGAAGGAGAAGCAGGGCTTTGAGGAGGACAACAGGAGGGTGTTTGGAACGAAGAGGCGGGTGCCGTTGGGCAAGGCGAAGAGGGAGGAGAGTGTGGACAAGGACAGCGGGGACGAGGACGAGGATGAAGACGACGAAGATCTGGACGACGAGGATATAGATCTGGATCTGCTGGAAGGGGAGGAGGATCCGTTTGCACAAGAGGCCGACGGATCAGTCAAGAAGAAGAAGTCTGGGCCGGACAAGAAGAAGAAGCGCAAAAAGAAGTCGAGGACGAAGAGGAAGTGAGGATGAGGAGAATCCGTCTATACCAAACGCTAAAGAAAGATTTGCGACAGTCGCTCGCCAAACAAGAGGAAATACGCTCCGCCTCGATCTATCTCTCTACGAAAAATTGGTGGCTCCCAATCCACAAAAGTGCCACCAGTGTATGCGCAAGAAGGGTATATTCGCCTAGATCCTTTCTCTTTCCATGTGTAATCCCGGCAACGCCATCGACAATGTTTCCTCCTCTACAAGGGCACATTCTCCATCATGCCCACCGCACCCTCTCTGCCAACAGTCAAGATGATGTCTCCCAGTGTCTTCGTCGCGAAGCCAGCCTCGCAGTAGCTGAAGTAGTACTCCCACTTCCGCTTGAATAAGTCAACGTCCTCCTCGCTCATGCCCTTGCCCTTGCGATCGTTCTTGTGCTCAGCCAACAGGGCTGGTCGGATCTTAGCGTTGAACGACTGCATGAAGTTCTGTCTCCATATGCGCAGTGTCTTTGCGTAGTGAGGACCGATATTCTCGATACTCTCAGGGATCAAGCGTGGCTGGCCGCCGGACGCTTTCGAGGTGGATCCGGCACGGACAGCGTCGAGCAGTTGTGTGGCGGTCGGTAGGTGGCCGCCGGGGAAGATGTAGCGACGGATGAAGTCGTCTGACTTGCTGTACGCTGCGTAGCGGGATTCGGGCATGGTGATGCACTGGAAGACGGCGACACCGCCCTCACTCTTCAACAGATTATCGATGCAGCGGAAGTAGGTCTCCAAGTACTCAGCTCCTACAGCCTCGAGCATCTCAATGCTGACTGCTTTGTCGTATTTGTCTGCTTCCGCAGGCACTGGCAGGCTGCGGTAGTCGCAGAGCAAGACGGTAATCTTGTCTTGCAGGCCAGCGGCACGAATGCGCTCTTCGGCTAGCTCTTTCTGTTCGACACTGAGGGTCAGGCTGGTCACGCGGCAGCCGGTCTTTTGTGCGGCTAGGATAGCGAAGCTTCCCCAGCCGGTGCCAATTTCGAGGACGTTGTCGGTAGACTTGATGTTGGCGTTGTCGATAAAGCGCTGGAGTTTGCGGTACTGAGCCTGCTCAAGGGTCTCCTTCGCGCTGTGAGGGTCGTTTTTCGGGAGCCAGATGGCAGATGAATAGGTCATGTCTGGAGAGAGGAAGGCAGCGAACATTTCGTTGGAAATGTCGTAGTGCGCGGAGATGTTGAGACGGGCATTGGTGAGGGTGTTTGTGCTGCGGATCAAGCCTGCGACCTTGCCGGCAAGATCAGAGGTGAAAGTCGAGCCATTGGACAGGTATGCGCGATTCTGAATGAATAGCTTGAAGAAAGCCGTGATGTCTGGACATGCTACTTCTCCAAGCATGTAGCTTTCAGCGAATCCCATGTCTGCGAACAAAAGCAGGCGCACCCAGAACATATCGCTCAGGACACGCAATTCTGTGTGAGCGGCGCTGTAGACATTCTTGCTGTCCTGGCTGTCAACGCGGCGCGGGCTGCCGCATGTTGTTACAGTGCCGTCTGTGTCATGGACGGTGAGGGATCCGACTTGTATATTTCTGAGAAGTGAGAGGATGGCACTTCGCGAGACGGACAGTAGAGGCGGCATGGCGTATGCTCCGGCATAGCTAGCCAGCGCATTCGCCGTGTCTGTGATGGGTGAGAGCACACCCATTGTGAATTAATTTGTGTGAGCGGTTGAGCACCTGCTATATGGCAATGCGAAGGTGGATTCGCAGGCGAATACGAAGCAAGAAAACAGGTGTCAAGAGAAAGGGAGTGCGGGTGTAGAGGGCAAGAGGAATAGTTGGGACAGCGTGGGAGGAATGAAAGGTTAAAGTGCATCTCGCTCACCGAGCTCGCGTAGGCCTCTCTGTCTTCCTTCGGCTTCGGGGCCATGTTCCAGCCGGGCATCATTGCGGGCATCATCGCATTCTGCTTAGGCGGTCGAGGAAAAGGCTCCGGAATGCAGCGGTAGCGCTCAAGGCTGGCTGCTCCAGCGATCCCTCCGGCGTGGGCGATAAAGAGCTTCGATTGTTCGAAGGCGTTTATTAAAGTGATCTGCGTCATAGATCTTGCTAGTCTGGTCGCATTCTCGCACTCGGTCTTTGCCGGCATTCTCAGTGATGAAGCTACTGTGGCTCCCTTACCTGCTTGCATCGTCGGCATTTATTTGGCAGCTGGCTATCATGCATACCAACATGGCATTTGATATTTGCATGAGCCTTGTCGCTGCTTCTTCTCTCTTATGGCCCTTTTTTGCTTGGAGCAGTTGGAGCTTCCCACCTCTTCCTCCCACCTGCTTTGCCCCGCCCGGGTGGGGCAGATCAGATCGTATCGGACAGATCTCGCTTGCTCGCTTGGCAGGAACACCGAGCCAGCATGTAAAAGATGAGGATGTGTGTATAGAGTGAGTGATAAGGCAAATATCCGCCGTATGCAGGAGGAGCTCTTCATGTCATGTCAAAATAAGGTCAGAGCTCCCAGATCTCGATGTTGAAGATTCCCATCTGCTGTGCGCAACTGCAAATGCCACGCGACTAATCGAGCTGCACTTGTCGGCCTTACCGGCAAATGCCGAAAGCTGTGTGTCGCGTCTTCCCTACGCGAAATACTGATCGAAACCATTGCATATGTCAAACATCAAATAACACCCATAACTAACTCAACATGCTCGCCATCCACTCCGCCAACACAGACAAGCAAGTCACCCCCAACGTCCTGCCCTGCGCCATCAAACACAACGGCCCCGTCAGCGCTGCAGAACGCTACTGGAACCCTTCCACCGAGCAAGATGGCACCACCACAGCCTTCTTCAGAGGCCGCAAGCTACGCGGCAAGAAAATAGCGCTTCCAGAAGGCTATCAAGGCGCAGTGCTACAGAAGACCGACAAGAAGGCCATCGCAAAATCAAGCATACCCGTACCAGGAGAAGAAGACAGTGCAGACAATGCGACTGCGCCCAGAGAAATAGAGACTTTGATCATGGATCAGCACGCCAAATTCGAGGAAATCATGGTCTGGGATCATGAGGCGGTGCCAGCGGGTACGGATGTATACGTCAAGGGAATTGAGGAGTGGATCGGCTTTGCAGAGGCGGTATGTGGAGATTCATGGAAATCTGAGAATCTTGGTGGCTAACCAAAACTCATTAGATGCACTCATACGATGTCTCCGACTCGACGACACCTTCATGATATCGCTCCGAACAACACCATCAGGTGGCACCCACCCACCAGGCTAGCTATCGTCTCTACAGCGTCTGATCTCCATCGCGCTGAGCTCATCAATCCTCCGGGCACGTCCAGCTGTATAACCATGCAGAGCATCGGCCAGCATCGCTCTGCAATATTGCGACCTGCCGTTGGACGTGGCAGATCGCTTCGGAGGCTCGTCTCGCCAAGTAGATGCGCTATTCGCAGACCACCATCTGCGTACGCGACTTACATCAGGGCATCTTCTCTTACGAATAATGAATATATTAAATCAAGAATGGCACCCACGCCCTCCTCACCCTTGATCAGACTCCTCTTTCACCATGACCTCCTCTTTAATCCCCTTCTCCTTCTTGACACCCCTCCCCTTCCCATCCTCCATCTTGACTCCAACTCCCTTCTGCGCCTTATCCCACTCCTTCTGCTCCTTCTGAAACGCCGCCTTCAACTCCCGGTACCCCTCGTCCGCCCTACAAGCCTCCCACCCCTTCTTGAAAACCTCACTAGCCTCCGCCTTCTCCTCCATCCCCTCATGCCCCTCGCTCCTCTCCAACTCCCTCCTCGTCCCCCCGTCCCTCAGCACCTCCCTCTCCGACCGATCATACTTCCTCCCGCCCTTGTGGTTCGCGTATCGCCGCGCGCGCGTCATGCCCATCTGAATGAACTTGCGCGCCATGTCCGCGCCGACGAAGTCCCCGCGCGCGACGTAGCTCGCGAAGGCGGCGCTCAGGGCGGCCAGCGAGGCGCGGGCTATGGGCACGGTTTTGAAGCGCCAGAGGGGCAGGAGCTGGGATTTATAGGGTTCGAAGGTGAGGACGCCTTGCTCACCGCGGGCGATGCGGTAGGACATGCGGAGCGGGGTGGAGGAGAGGGCGGGGGTTGGGAGGGGGGTTGTGGGTGGTGAGGGCGGTGGGGTGGTGGGTTTTGGTTTGGCGCGGCGGGGGGGCATTGTTGATAGTGGTGGTTCTGTAGTGTGTGTTCTAGTGAGAGGTCGGCGGTGTGTAGTGCCTACATGGTGAATCGTTTAGCGGCTGTTCCTTCATTGGAATGAAGGTTGTTAGTGATTTAATGGCGTGTACGTCATGTTGATCGGTTCAAGACAATTCTACATATAGTTAGTTCCGTCTGATCTGCAGAGTCTCTTGGTCGATCTGGGGAAGGCATTTTGGTTCTCGCTTTGTTTATTTGGCCGATCAAGCAACGTGAGAATAGTTTCATGCAAGCTAGCAGGCTTACGGTTAAATCCTTGTATGTCGTAGATAACAAAGAACGATCAAAATATCGACATTGTTGCTGTAAATGTACATGTACCGAGAATAACAGTGTCCAATGCCAAAGATAAATCGACCCCAACCCGAACCCTCGAGCAACATGTGTACGGACGATGATGTGTATAGGCATGCATGTTCGTCCATTTATTTATATATCTAATGCAGAATGAGGATTGAATCTTGCATGTGCGCCCTCATGCTTAGAACCGATAACACAACTCAGTGGTGTGCTGCTCGAGTAGATCGCTCCAACATTCTGTTGAACTATCAGTCAGTAAAGAGAGGCATCTTGCTGGAATTCTGTCTATGATCAGCGACGTGTATAAGGATCGCAACATACCACATTGAGTCAGCTGATACCGGCAAGAAGTGAGACAAAAGAACATATGTACGTTCAGGTATTCACACATCTCATCAGTATGCTTCCCCTTCAAAAATCGATTGCGCTACGAAATCAATCGATATCGACAAGCTAGTAGGTGCAAACGAAAGCCAAAAGCTAGCTCTTTCAGATTATACAGAAAACTCCTCTTACACGTCGCTGCCCCCACCGCGATCCCCCAAAATGTCCAAAAATGCGATATCTTTCTCAATTTAAGAGCTTTTGGGATGGGGGCCGGCCCAAATGAACCGCCAAAACGATGGCAAAACGATAGGTCGATCCGGGGGTCGAACCCGGGGCCCTTTCCGTCATTACAATACGCTGCAGCTCTTGGTTTGTTAAGCCTTGACGTTTAACGCTCTAGAAGCCGCAATTGTAAAGGAAATGTCATAACCACTAGACCAATCAACCGAGAGATGTATTGGGAGCATTTTGCGGTATCATAGAGATCAATCAAATGAACATTGAGCGAGCAATGGTCGATACGACAAAATGTTTTTTTTTGTACAATGGAAGCATATTGAACGATAGTGTGGACATATGCAGGCTCCTTTTGTCGTCTGAACCATAGAGCAGCACCGCCCAGAGAGCCTTGCTTTCGTCTTGAAAGGGTGAGACGGATAGGACATCGATTACCATCACTTCGGTCGCAGCTGAAACTACACCGAGGACAAGCGGTCTCTGGACAGTAGCAACACGACTGGGCCTCAAAGGTGCTCTCGTACCGGACATACGGTATCTAGGATTCAGTAAAGAAGCTCTGAATAACCTTGCCATTTTTGCTTGCTAATATGTAGTACTGCCACCTTTGAGTCCCAATCCCAATTTCGGTCTCGTTCTTGTGCTAGAGCACTCTCAGCTATTTTGACGATTGTAACACTAATGAAGAGACAGCCAAGAACGGTGAATTCTGATAAGAGAGGCTCTCCTGTAATTGATCGCTTCCAGGCGCGATATACAGGTGTGACTACAAGTCGTACCAGCAAGCCGTCTTACCGCATCGCCTGTGGGTAAGTTAATCGACCAATGCATTCGATGACGAGATAGGTAACATTGAATAGATAGTAATATACGGGCATTGTACCTCTTGAATCGAAAACAACCTCTATCCAAGGACTCGATGACTAGCTGTTATGTGCTTCGTTTACCAATACATGAGAGATGGCGCCTCAATTGTACGCAATGATATTACGGGCGACGGTACTCACGATAAAGCGCACAGTGAAGCTTGTATAGAATCCAAGAATACGACGCGGTACACATATGAGACTATTCCAATAGCACGAGTCGCTGCATTGTCTGTAAGATCTCTCACTTGAGTACAGGTTATCCCCAAAATAAAGAACATCTTTGGGAATGTCAATAATGTAGCATTGTGAGTGTGCTATCTGTAATCTACATCCTTCCGGGCTTCGCGCGCGATCTTCCGTATCTGCTTCTCACAAAATGGACAGGCTCATCCTCACTCTCATCTTCCTCCTCGCCGCTGTCCTGATCGCTTTCATCTCCATCCACAAAATCCTCATCGTCTCCATCATCACCATTGACACTCAAGTCCTTATCTTGAGAAACATAGTAAGTCTCAAAGCGATCCTGCGACATCGCAGTAGGCCTAGCCTTCTCAGCCGCCTTTGCCGCCTCAGCCGCTGCGCGAGCCTCTTCTTTCTTCTTGCCTGGCTTACGACCAGCACCCGGCCGCGCTCCACCCATCTTCCCCTTAGGCTTCACAGGCTTCGAGGGCGGTTCTGGCTTGCGTGGACGGCCTCGGCTCTTGTCATTCGCGGGCGCCTTTCGAGCACGTCTGTTGCCAGCTTCATCCTCGTCATCTTCTACGTCGTAGAAGTCGTTCAGCACCATGTTCGCGTTGCGGACGTGTGGTGCAGATTTGGAGCTGGCAGCAGCCTCAATACCACCAAGCAAGTGCTCCGGGAATTTAGGTCCGTAGTCGAAGAATAGTTCCTCGCCAGGCTTGATATCTTGCTGTGCGAACAGGCCGATGCGGTGGACCGTATTGACTAACCTGATCAGGGGATACACGTTGGCGCCAGACTTGTTCCTGTGATTGATGAAGCGGATCTTGTTGCCGTAGAAGTTGCTGTCGACTTCTTGCCTGCTGTTGAGAGAGAATAGGTAGGTCGACTTTTGTTTTTCGTAGACAGCTCCACGGCGATCGGCCTCTTCTTTCGTGATCACCTCGCCTTTGTATTCGCCAACAAATTCCTGTGCTCGGATAAGCTGGCCAGCATACAAGCCCATACCGTGGATTCCACTGTCTCCCAGCAACGTGTGTTTTGGGACGCCTTTCTGAATGCTAGCATTGAGGCACATCTTCAGAGGGTCTATCGCATTGTGGTCGTGCCGATGTACCGGATCAAGCACTTCGCAGACACCACATGTGCCGCAAAGATCGGGGTCGCATTCTCGGCCCAGCTTGTAACACGCGCAACGGTTGTCTCTCCAGCAAACATAATCGCCTGGCTTCCTGTGTTTGAACGAGGCGCAAGAGCAACCTTGGAATTTCCGTGTGCAATCATCCGCACACACACAACTCTTCTCGCACGGCCGTTTGTTGGCGAAGCAAGAGCACTCTGCTTTGGTGCACGTCACGCCCGGATGGTGGCATGGATAGAACGGCGGCCAATCTCCCAGCTCAGCAAAGCCGCTGGTTTCCCAATACTTTGTGGTCCTCTTTGCCTTGATGATACTCGCATTGAGCGCATCAGTCTCTGGTTGTGCCGGCGCGCTTTGAGGCAGAGATACCCTCTTTCTGAAGTTTACTCTCTGTGGATAAAGAATGTCTTTCGCCACTGCTTCATCGGTCTCCGCCCCAGATTCGGTGTCACTGTACGATTCTTGTAGCTCTCCATGCTGATGACAGTTGAACTGAAGGCATACGCGGCAGAGTCGAGAGTCGACAGAGGAATCCTGCTTGCCCTGCGTTTGAAATGCTTTTTTGACCGCGGCGCTACGTCGAGCCACGTGCCAAATCGGGAATTTTGCCATCCTTTGGAAGTTATCGCAGAGGATGGCTGCTTTCGCCAGATCCTCCTGCGTCGCTTCGGACAGTGATGACAAAACTCCAGTCCATTTCTTGCTACCTTGTACTCTTGGAAAATCTTCCCGGTGGCTATCTCTGTTCAAGATGGCTGATCGAGCGACGGCATTTGTCCCTACGTCAGGGTTCGCCTCAAGCAGAAAACGTAGGACATCGTCCCACGTGATATGAAGGTCTTCCAGTGCGCTGTCGATGTACTCCTCCACTTTCTGCGCCTCCAGTAGACGTCGAATCTTCCTGTGACGCTGGTCTGTGTCCATGAGGTAGTAGTTCTCGAACTCTTCCGGATCAGGCTCGCCGTCGCCGAAATACGGCCACACAGTCATGGTTGTGGTATTAGGAGCGAGGATGTTGGTCTTTAGGCTTACGTAGTGAGCATACTCAGGGACATCGTTGGCAATTGACGTGACATTACACTTGTTATGTCTTGCCTTTACGTAGCCCCTTGTAGGCTTGTTAGCTCCGTTGTAGACATCTACGCTGATTTTGAGATTATCATTGCTGATCTTTGCAGTCGCTGTGGTAGGTTGTGTAGTAGCAGCTGCGCGGAGTCGTGCAAACACAGCTGACGCGACCGAGGGTTGATCTGATGTAGAATCTGATTGAGCTGTGACTTGCTTCGGACAGTGTAATTCTATTGACCGACGGGAGCGCTTTAGCCAGGCTTTTGTGAAGTAGTCCGTGTCTTCACGCATCTCCTGATAGTATTTTCCAAGCACGCGCTCAACTTGACGCTCGACAGGAAATATAGGTATAGCTGGCACACCAAGAACGTCAACAGTGTCGTCTGCTTGTATTGTCGGAAGACCAGGCTCAAGCACTTGATTCTCATGAGCAAGCTCGGTCTCTGGCGGTACGTGTTCGCTATGGTCAGGCTCCTCGAAACTACCACCCGCTTCTCTGTGTAGCTGGCTTGATGGAGAGGCACCTGCCGATGTCCAGTCTATAGGGGGAGATTGACGCGAAGGTGATGCATGCTTCGGTAAGTTATGATCGTCTCCGCCGTTGGTCAATGTGCTAGCAAGAACTGTCGTCGCTTCTTTGCGATTTTTAGGCGCCGCGGTTGAACCATTTCTGTGATCGCGCAGGTCGTCATTTACATCGCGAGATTGTGCTTTGGCTAGGCCATCAGAAGTGGTGAGCGCTGTATCCGAGACCTCAGTCTGTCTCTTCCTGCGTGCACCATCTGGGTTGCGATCTGAAGACCTGCTTTCAGCTCTAGTGTCCAAGGTAGACACAACATGCTTACTGCGAGGCGCCGGGTGTTGTTTCCGTCGGTCCTCTGCAATTTCGACAAGGTTGCGCTGAATGCCTTGTGACTTCGCTGAGCTCGTTTGCTTAGAGGTTTGTGAATCCGCTGTACTTCCGACACGAGACTCATCAGCAGCCCCAGCTACGGACGGAGAGTCAATTGCCGAAGCCTTGGAAGGAGACGACCGTCGAGATCCCCCGTGCGACTGACCGGATTGTTTCGAGCGAATTGCACGTAGATCGGGCTGACCGACCGACTCTTCGTCTGCGGCCACACGACGACGTTTTTCTTTGGCGTATTGGCGCTGAGTAGCTTCGTCTGAATATCGTGGACGCTTGTTTGGTGAGGAATGACGGCTCGCGTTCTTCAGACCAATGCTCGAGGAGGCCATCTTAGGCTGAGTCCTGGAATCTGAACGTGGCGCAGGTCGCGCAAACAAGGACTTTGGTGTGGGATCATCAGGAAGTTCATTGTCATCGTCACTCAACGAGACGGCCGGTGAGGCTGCCTTTTGGTTTGCTGCAGAGCGAGGCCGAGGCGACGGGTGCATGCGCGAAAGCGAATTGATGAGAGACGGCGATCTTGGTTTGGTGCGATTTGACATACTAGACCTGACAAGTTCAAGGCCATCGTCGTCATTAGTAAGGTCCACGAATGTCTCGTTGTTCTTGCGCCGCGAAGTCTCGTCGCGTGGTTTGTTTTGAGTGCGCGCGCTGACCTTCGCTTGGGAAGCGTCTTCATCGCTGTCGGAGATAGTCAATATCTCTCGACCAGGTGCCATCGTGGATTCCGGCGTTGTGACGTGAAGATCGCACGCACAGTGCTACACCTTCGGTGTTGTATTCATGCCACAAATCGCGCTGTGAACTGTGACAACGCGCGTTAGTATTTGCGAGTGAGTTGTACGCCCGATAAATCCGATGTCAGCAAGGCGGCAGTGGCAATGAGCTCGGATTATTGTACGCCGTGGCTTTCTCAATAAGATCTGTGTCAGGACTTCGTGGTTCAGGGCATTTCGCATGTTCCGGCTGTCGCGTCAAAAGCTGTGGCGGGCGCGCTGCGAATAGCCGTATCATGTGTCGCTGGTGCAACGGCCCCAACGCATCTTAAGTGAGGGACAGAGGTATATTATGTACGCAAATGAGATGAGAGGGTGGGCAGTTGAATAAGTATTCACAAAAGGTTACGTGGAATAGGCAGCAGTATAAAAGAATGGGTTTTCAACATCTGTTACGGGCACAGTTATACAGCGTTTGGCAGTCGCAACTCCGCTGAAGTGGAAGGTGCTTTGCTGCATGGCGCTAGAGCTATTTTGGCACGACATACATATATTTCTAAAAGCATTGGATAGATTTCACATATTCCTACTGACAGCACAAACACACATACGAGTTCACTTGTCCGTTCAAAGTCATAGCGAGGCCTTCCCCTAGGGGATGCCAACGATGTGGTGTTGTGAAAACGTGATCAAGGTTTGCTTGCAACCTCAACCCAACAATGTTCGCAAGTATCCATAAAATCGCCATGTAGTTCAACCCAGGATATGTGCTGTTCGAAGGTCCATATATATCATCCAGGGAGTGGTCGCAGGCATTCGGTACGGTGTCGGATAGCGGTTGCGGGCTGGTTTGCGAGGCGAGGCATGCTACATTGGAAAAATTGACAATAAAATTGACCCTTTTGGCGAAATGTGACATTGACTTGAAAGCGTTTGGGCGATCGGAGTTTTAGCATGGTACATTGCCAGCCCGTCTCTCGACCTTCGCTAATTTTGCATGACCAACGCCGTCCGTGGTAGAGCTCTTTCTCTTAAAGCAAAGCCGCGCCTACCACTCCCATGTCTGTCCGTTTCTCCGATTCATCGTCGTGCGCGCGATACGCTTAGAACTTCTGGAAAGCCTTGACGGCCTTGCCGGTGCGGGGAAGCACACGGAGGACGTTGAAGCGGACCTACAGTCCTGTTAGTATTTTTTGTGCTGCCAGGTTCTTGTGGTCGTGGTGTTTCAACGTACGGTCTTGCTGAGAGGCCTGCACTGGCCGACGGTAACCTTGTCACCCTCCTCAACACGGAAGGCGGGGGAGACGTGGGCGGAGAGGTTCTTGTGGCGGCGCTCGTAACGGGAGTACTTGGGGATGAAGTGCAGGTACTCGCGGCGGATGACGAGAGTACGGTGCATCTTGGTGGAGACGACGGTGCCGGTGAGGATACGGCCACGGATGGAGACGAGACCAGTGAAGGGGCACTTCTTGTCTGCACCGCAGTGTAAGTAGGTGTTCTTCCATGCAATCCATGCGCCTCTGCGATATTGCGCCTGCCAAGATCTTCAAGATCTTTGGCCCTCCCAATATCCCATCGCAGGCCCCCAGGGCTTCACTCACCAATGTAGTCGCCCTCAATGGCGGTCCTGGGAGTCCTGAAGCCCAGACCGACGTCCTTGACCCATCTCCTGCCGCCCTTTCCAGCCCTCTTGGTCTTGCCGCCCTGCTTCTTGTTGTTCTGGAAAACGTGCGGCTGCTTCTGGAAAGCGCGCTCGCTCTGGACAGTCAATTCGGTGGCCATGATTGCTGTGTGCTGGGCAATCGGTCGAAGCTGGCGACGATGGTGTATTTTTCGGAGGTCGTCGTTGAAGTCGCGGTAGGCCGGTCGTCCTGCGTGCAATCCACACGAGAATTCGTCGAACTGTGGGCGCTGCCAAGCGACTTCCTGGAGCGGGACTGTCCGCTAGCGCGAAATCTAGAAGCGGGATTCCGAACAGAATGAAGAACCCTTAGATGCTATGAGGTGTGATGGAACGCAAAACAGAACATCGACACACTGTTAATATTATTTTGCTCAGCTACGATCTATGTCCCTCGAAGTTGAGCCATCTAGCTGATTGCGATGTGAATTCGGCTACACGTGCATGAGGTCTACTCAGCGTGGTCAGCCAGGAATTTGTGCTTGTCCTTCTTCTTCTAGTCGACCTCTGCCGCCTGCAAACATCACACCTGACTTCTACCTCCTCGCCATTGGCCATTGGCTGGCCATGTGGCTTCTACACAGTCTCGACAGTCAGCAAGGCAGCGCAATGAGATGCGACTAGGAGCTGTCAGAAAACCAGTCTGCCCACCTATGGAACATCTTCCACACCGAAGTCGGCGTTTGCGGGTCTTGTCTTGTTATGACCGACGAGATAAATATGCGCTATTACGAACAGGAGACAGGCGAAATGAGGATTTAATTGGAATGTATCAATTGTGGGAGCACCCATGGACCCCTTCGACTAACTAGGCTTTACACATGACTTGCTATGCAATACTTCATTGTCCATACAGTGTATCATGAGGTCGATCTCTGCAAGCGCAAGCCGCGCGCACCGAAGCTGACAGCTAAAGCATAACTCCGAAGAACCCACAGCTAGCTATCCCTCCATACACAGCCACCGATGCATGATCGCAATATCGATGGTGTTTGTAGACGCTTATGTCTCTTATCCCCTAAAATGCTGCCTGAAACGCCAATGTCGGCGTTGCTGTTTGCCCGATCCGCGGACTGTGTGCATGCACATCCGCAAGACATGTGGTGTAACTTATATATTGGAATTTGTCATGCTGCATTGGATAGTCTTTCACAGCAGTTACTCACAAGATCTAAACCATCAAGAGCTCAATTTTCGACTCACTAAGCAGTCATCCTCCATCCATAACATTTCGACTTCAAAGTACCGGACAAGTCATCGTCGCGATGGGTCCCTTTCGCCAGGTTCTCTACGAGCAACTTTTTGTCACACCTGAAGTTCCGACGACCGATTGCACTGGTCGAACCATTATCGTGACGGGTGCAAACACAGGTCTTGGAAAAGAAGCCGCCCGGCATCTCGTCAAGCTCAATGCCGAGCGGGTGATCATCACCTCGCGCACCGCCTCAAAAGGTGAAGCAGCGGCCAAAGATATTGAGCAGACGACTGGTCGCAAAGGTGTCGTGGAAGTCTGGGATCTGGACCTCGAGAATTACGACAATGTCAAGGCATTTGGAGAGCGCATCAAGACTCTCCAGCGACTCGATGCTGTGATTGAGAATGCAGGCAAAAATATAATGAAGTATTACGAGGTCGCCGGCAACGAAAGCACAATAACCGTGAACGTTGTCAGCACATTCCTGCTCGCGCTGCTTGTTCTACCCAAGCTTCAAGAAACGGCAAGGATTTACAACATCGTCCCGACACTCACTATCGTGAGCTCTGATGTCCACTACATGACAAGTGTGAGTGCATTGCTTCGCCAACTAAGCCCCCTGCATAGCACCTACTGACAACGCGCAGTTCCCTGAACGCAAGTCTGCAAATATCTTCGACACCCTGAACGATCCTAAGACCGCCCGCATGAGTGACCGCTATAACGTCAGCAAACTCCTCGAAGTCTTCACAGTGCGCCACATCGCTCGCAACCATCCTGTTTCTCAGCTTCACGTCACAGTAAATACGCTCACCCCAGGACTTTGCGAATCAGAACTGATACGCGATCACAACGTCGTCATCCGAGCCATTGGTTGGGTCATCAAGAAATTGATCGCGCGCACGACAGAAGTAGGCTCTCGCACGCTGGTCCACGCTGGTGCTGCAGCAGGCGAAGAGACGCACGGGAAGTTCATGAGTACCTGCCATGTCCTTGAAGCTGCCAAGTTGGTGGAGGGGCCAGAAGGGAGAGGATTGGAAGATAGGGTCTGGAATGAGCTCAGTCAGAAGCTCGAGGCGATTCAGCCGGGAATTACGAAGAACTTGGGCGCCTGAGCTGATTTTGGGAAATTGTATGAGTCTGTAGTTCTTGTTCTAGGACGACCTAATGATCTTTGCTAGTTACCATATAACTTGGGCTTGATTAATTGATAGAGCTTGACAACCGTTATTAACACTGTTTTGAACTATGTGCACTAGCTACCTGTGCTTAGGCGCCGCGTCAGCTTCGCCTTCGCCAGTGTCTTATTACTAATTGTTGTTCTTGTGCTTGACATCTGGTCCAGGTGATGCTGCGATTACCGAGGCAAAAATTATGTAGTCACGGATATTTCGTGGATGCCAATGTTCATGGTTGCTATACGGTTTAAGGCTCGATAGTATACAGGTCGTCATGCAATGCATGTCTTAGTGGTACCGAACGTCGCTGCCGAGCCGGTACAGTATGTCATCGACACAAGTAGTGTTGGCTGGCTGGCTCTCACATGCGTGAGGATTGCGTGGTTAGGTTATGTCAAGTGTCTAGAGTAATAGCCGACAGCCACTCTTGTAGCAGCAGCCAATAACACACGAGTCTCCACGAGTCAACCGCCCAAGGATCCTCCTAGTTTCTGCTCCTGCTGCCCTGAAGCTCGGAAGCAGCTCTCGTCAAGGCCTCGCCCGCTCGCTAGACTGTCATCGCGCCGCACTAACCGCAGGAGAGCTCACCATCGAGCAAGGACCCCGGTACGTAATTATTGCCAACGCTCGTCAACGCTCCCTCGCGGCCACCGCTGCTTGGAGCACTCTCCATATCCCACCACAGTTTTCGACGACTTTCCTTGCCCGATAAGCCCGTTGCTTGCTCTCGACCCGCTCCCCATGGCGAACGCTTGAACAAAGCTGCAATGATCTCACACTTCCCGCCGCGACAGCTTCCACCCCAGCAAGCAGCCGCTTACGGGCCATGTCCGGTGATGCCAACCACTCCTCCGCTGAGCCTCGCGCATCTGCCGCAGCCGACGTGAGCTTCTCCTCTTTCTCAGAAGGCCGCAGACAACAGGGCGAAAGCAGCTCCTTAGCCGAAAGTCGAGGCAGTGGAGAAAGATGGAGCGAAAGAGGCGAGCGATTGAAGGAAAGGTTCCTGACGCCAGATCGGCGGAGCGAGGATGACAGTGGTGCAGATGGAGGAAGCGAGAAGAAGCGTCGGAGTGGGTTCAGGAAGTCCGGTGGAGGAGGATTCTTAAGAGACGGAATCTTTGGCAATGGCACGCCGACGAGCACTGAGAAGGGCAGCGAGCGCAAAGATGGGAAGAAAAAGATGGAGCTTGGAGGCTCGCAGGCCGAGAACAAGAGGTTAGCTGGTAGCAGGCTATCGGGAGACTCTTCGGTTAGAAGCTCGCCGCTGTCGCAAGAGATCTCAATAAGTCAACCTGCTCTGGATGGCGCTCAGGATCAGCAGAACAACTCGCAGAACAACTCCAGGCCCACGACTATGGATCCGGCTCAACTTGTACAAATGGCGCTCAGTCTTAGCGAGTCTCGCAAGCGGCACGCAAGCAGTTCTCTACCAGTGCCTATGGCTGTACCTCGCAGCCGCAACGTGTCTGGATCGAGTGACAAGTACGGTACTGTACGCACAAGAGGCACCGAAAGGCCTCGATTGAGTTCACAATTCAATACTCCGAGTCCTGTCTCGTCTAGCCGAAGTAGAGATCAACAACCGGCCCCGAGCGCGAACGCTATCGATGACAACGTATTGTATACCTTCTCTCCAGCAACACTGGCTCGAGCAGAAAAGACGCGCAAATACTTCGAGCTTGCGAACGAGCACCGCCGATTGTTGCAGCTTCTACCACCTTTGAAGCCTGATGCAGAATCAGCTGCAAACTACACGTTTGAAAGCAGGAGTAGTCCAGGATACACTGCTCCAGACATCCGACGGGTTCGTTCGAACACGACAAGTCGGCAAGAGCTCGGGAGGCAGTACAATCCACTGCAAGTATTGCGCAATAGGCGGTTGAGGGTCAGAGAAAAACGGCCGTTCAAAGTGCCCTCTGAAAGATTTGCGGATACACAGCGGGTAGCTACCTGGCTCGATGATGTGGAAGGAGCTGCACAGCGGCCTGATTACAGGACAGGCGCGGATATCGTCCAGTTGCCAAGTTTCCTGCAACGAACGGATGAATTGGACGGCGAGCCTGAAGCTGGCAAAGGCCACCGCCGAACTGGAACTACTAGTACAGTAGTCACGAGACCTGAACTCGAGTGGACGGTCGATCCGACCGAACGTCTCGCCGATACCTACTGGACCGAGCAAGATGACAACAAAACGCTTATCGAGAACAAAGGACGACAGACGATATTTCCAAGTCGAGTGAAATCAGCAACGAAGGATTCGAGGAAGAGTGAAGATCTGAGCCGTAATGATACCAACAACGCTCCAATGGAAGTTATGAATGAAGAAATGGAGCAAGAAAAGGCGCCTCGCAAGCACCGGCATCTACTTTCACTCCACAAAGCCGATCGCATACGGCTCAACAGATTGTCTCGACAAGGTCGATCAGCAAGTGTTTCTAGCGGATCGGATGGCGAAGGGCGACAGCCAAGGTCTGCGGCTCGTGGCAATGGTGACATAGAGAGCGTCGCGCCGTTGAACAAACACATGGATGCTTTGATCGCCAGGGATCAGAGGGGAGATGTTTCGTCGCCAGATCTTGACTCGCCAGATCATTGGGACTCGAAGAATACGCCCTTTCCGACTCGCAGCGATCAACGCAGCTCCATCCACCGAGCCAATGGTTCGCTTTCTGTTGCCGACAAAGTCGCTGCACAACGATCGAAGAGTGCCGACGGGAGACTCGCACAGCTTGCAGAGAACGATCGGGCCAGATTTTCTTTCGATTCCTCAGCCCCGGACTCGCCCGTTGCGGCAGAATTCATGCCTTCGTTCGCTATGGATCTTTCTCCTCCACGCAAGCAAGCAGCACCGTTATTACAGAAGCAGAAACATCGCATCCTGCCCAAGTTTCACACCAAACATAAGGACAAAAGCGCCACAGAAGGCAGAGACTTCGCCTTTCCTTCGGACTCTGACCGTTCACGCGAACCGAGTAGCAATGCTATTGATCCGACACGACTCAGCGCCGAGTACCCGCGACCGAACGAATTGCTCCGGCACCAAACATCTGAAAGTGTAAGCAGCAGCCTTCACAGGCGTGGACCATCTCGTACGCAAACACATACGTCAGAAAATTCGTTTCGAGAGGCAGGATCGACAGTTGGACGCTTCTTCAAAGGTGGTCGGCTCGCTGAACTTGTTCGAAGCGATCGCAAAGTGCGCAAAGAACAGGAAGGCTCAATCACTGATACTTCAGCAATCCCGTCAGATGCGTCCGATACCGAGGGGTCTGTGGATGAGCCATCACTTACCATTGGCTCAGCGTATGATAGCGAGCCCTCACCACGAACATCGATTGATCGCGTGCGTGCAAAGAAAGGCTTGCATACGGCTAACCTGCCGACCTTCAAATCAGCTGCTGCACGAGACAAACCTGCCAGCTCAAAGCTCGCTCCTGTCGTATCGCACGATGGTGAAGACAATGATCACATCAGTCGACAAGCTGCTGCCCATCGTGGCGCCAGTCGATCGCTACGTATCGATCGCCTCTTGCCGCCGCGCATCAACCTTCCTGATGACACTGATTACGCCTCGACTGCTGAAATGCCTAGTCAGGCGTCAGATGTCATTTTCGCAGAGCCTAAGAGGAAAAGCTATGGCTTCCTTGCGCCAAACAGTGCGACGCCATCGGCGGCCAATTCGAACATATCTTTCAATACATCTAGCACTGCAAAGCCGAATGGCCACTACCCTGTCACGGGTCTCACCAGACTCGGAGCCGACGGAGGGCGTCGCCACTGGAGCATTTCTGATCGTGGAATGAGAGAGCAACATCGTCAAGACCTCTTCAAAGTTCATCGCGTCTCGGCTCGGGATCTTGGGCGCGCGCGTGCTCTCTTGCTAGCCTCCGGCATCAAAGCACATAACCTTGTCGTCCGCGCCAATACTCCCGCCGTTCCAGCTCCAAGCTTCCTGACAGCAGCCGCGAAGACCGCCTCTGTCGACACACCATCAGTTCCGCTCTTGGAAACTCACTTACGAGCGTCCATCATCCTGTCATCTCACCTCGACAAGTCTCTGGAGAGCCTTTCACAATCTCGACAGACGTTCCAATCTGACACAGGACACGCTCTGCACACCCGCCTCGCAGACCTCAAATCCTTCGTCGCGGACAAGTTGACGCACACTGTGCACAACAGCTCCGACGAAGCAGATGCTTTCGGCGTGCGCCTGACCACGGAGCAAACGCTGCGGATTAAGCAAGTTGACGACGCGGTCGACGAGATCCTGCGCCTGCGACGTCGACAATTCCGCCTGATGAGGAGAGCGGGCTTCAAGCTCCTCGAGTGGCTGGTCCTGGGCGTGATGTGGTGGGTGTGGTTCATCGTCGTCTGCTGGAAGAGCGTGAGGAAATTCATCGTGGGCATCATCAAAATCCTACGATGGCTGTTCTCGTTCTAAAAGAAAACGTTGGACGGAAAACCAAGAAGAGGGATGGATCCCGAGATCCCCAGTTTTTTCTTACCATTTCCTCTTCCTTTTCCTACAAGTTCTCTATTTCATTCTTCCCTTGTCACTGGATGACCAAACAGTGTTATTTTACTACGCCCAGCAGGGTACCTTTTCTTTCTTTGGTTTTTGATCTAATGTGTTGGCGATACCCCAAATCAGAGTTAGCTACTACCAGATATTTTGTTTGAGCGAGGCGCTTTGTTTTGGTTATAGAAAGGGGGTCTTGTAGTAGTGGAATTGTATATCACATGATAATATCATGGCACTGATGTTCACCACAACGCTTCTCTCGTTGAACGACCTTGACATGATGTTGCAATACACATTGGACTTGAGTAATGAGAAGGAGGAATCATGTTCAAAAATAAAGCAATACTGGGGGGTATACAATAAAAGAGCTGTAGACAAGGTTTCGTAAAATTCGTGAGCCTGCCAGCACAATACGAGATAAACCCGGAAACCATACCCACCCCTCTCTGAAAACTCCATTATTCAAAGTAAACCCAGGAGATCACCTCTGCACGACTTTAGCGCCTTTGCTCAGCAGCATGGCTTTCACCTCGCGCACTGCGCTCTCCCAGCCATCGACGCCACCACTGACGTTGCCTTGCAATACTTCCTTCAACTTCTTTTCGTTTAGTGTCTCGCCGTACACGACACGCACGTCAACTTCCACACTCTCGCTGAGAGCGAGGCCTTCTCCGATCGCGGCTAGGATGTCGAATGAAATGCGAACCTTAGTCTTGGTCTTCGGCAGCAGGATGAGCGATGCAATGCTCAGTCGTTCATCAGACACGATACGTGTCTCTGTCAGGCCCTCGATTGCAAGACGGCGTTCGGACTCTGCGACAGCTAGGGCGGTGGTCCAGCCGCTGCTGACGAAGTGGAGAAGAGAAGAAACCTTGGTTGTACACTGCGGGAGAGCATGCAGCGATGCACGGAGGAGCTGAAGGAAGAAACGGAGAGTCGTGGGAAGAGGCTGAGTGGTACCGGTGTAGGTGAGGCCAATGGGAGCGTTTGGCCGATTGCTCGCTTCTTGGCCTGGGTTTCGGAACGCGGACGGGTGGAAAAATAATTGAAGTGACGATTTGTAAGTCATCGTGACGGTAGGAGGCGATGAGGTGGCAGTAGTGATGGTCCAGCCGTAGGTGTCTTCCAGTGACTTGACAGAATCTGCAAGTCTGTTAGCGAATTGTTTGTGAGTTGGGAAGCTGGAACTAAGCTCACCTTTCAGCGCATTGATCTCGTCCATCGAGATCGTCCTGAACGACTCTCGCACGCGCTCAGCCTCCTTTATCGCAGCAGTAAATTCGTCCTTAGTCTCGCGGAGATTTTCTCCGATCTCTTCTTGTTCCTGCACGTCATACTGTAGTTCCTCCAAGATTCGTCTCTTCTCTTCAAGCTCTGCCTCTACAGAAGTGATACGAGCCCTTGCAGCCTCTAGCTCCTCTTTCTCTTCGTCCGAGGTAGCATTGGCTTCGGCCTCAAGCTGCTGAGCTTCTTGTTGCAACGAAGCTTGCTTCTCAGTCATTTGCGGTAATACCTGGCCAAGAGTATCTTCCCGCCCCTGCAAGATTTCGTCGTCCTTGAGAAGACCTTCTGCGATGCCCTGCAATACATGCATGAGCTCGTCCAAGAGCTGACTTCGCCAACCGTACCACATCTCTTTGCTTCTCATGCGAGCGTGAGTCTTCATGTCCCTCAGTTGCGCATCAATGGCCATCTTTCGATCTGAGGTGGCTGACATATACGCCTGGATAAGTCGTGGAGTATCTTGGAATGTTTCGGCCTCGAGTTCCTTGATGGCACCTTTACCTTCATGGATGTAACGCTTGAGTTCGTGGCAGGCGTGTGAGAAGAGCTCTTTCTCCGGTTCTGTGCATGCGGCAGCAACGACAGCACTCTCGAGGGTAACCTCAGTCTCTACACTTTCATCCGCGTTGCTTCTACGTCGTTTTGAGGGAGTAGGTGCGTAAGTCATTCTCCGCTTTGTAGTGGTCAGGTCCATGAATCGAATGCTAGCCGCGTCCAGGAAGTCCTGCAGTCGCACCTGCTGCTTCTCCGCAGCAGGCTGCAGGTTGAATATATCGTCACTGAGTTGTTGTGCAGGTGACTTTTGAGCTCCACTACGAGTCTTTGGCGTGGGCTTGCCTGCTGGCGTGGGTCTTTTCATTGGCGAAACCTGTTTCTTCGGGGTGTGTTTCTTGGGAGTCAATGCTTTCAGAGTCTCCTTCCTGGGTGTAGACATAAGCTTGATGGAGTCGGCCAGCCTTGTAACCTCTTTGGGGGATCCTTCTGGGACAGCACTTGCTCTCGAGGTGGTCTTTTGCACAGGGGTCACATGCTCCAGGGTGCCCTGAGTTTCTTGAGGCGTGCTGGGATTTGCTGAAGCATGGGTAGTTTGAGAGACTTGCTTCTTCGCGGACGCGGTCTTAGGTGTAGTAGAATCTACATTCTTGCCAGTTTTAGGGGTTGTCGCTTTTGGTGTCGCAGTCTTCGGTGTACTAGCCTTCGGTGTAGCGGCTTTGGGGGTTGCAACCTTGGGCGTTGCAATCTTGGGCGTTGGCGACTTGGGAGTTGCAGCTTTGGCGCTCAAAGGCTCCGGAGTTGCTACCTTTGGAGTCAAGGCTTTTCGTGGACTTTGCGACTTGCGTTGCGGACTTGCAGAAACCAAAGCTGTTTCCACCTTCGGTGTGTGTTTTACGGGCGTGCTACGTAGCTGCTTCTCAACGCTTGGTGATGGTTGAGGATCTTGCAATACGGCGAAGAGTTGTGCTCTGGACTCACTCTCGACTTGCTCTGTCTCCTGGACCAGTGGTGACTGCTGCGGAGTGCTATCCTTTTGCAGAATCGGCACATCGAGAGAAGGAAGTTCTGGATAAGATACCTCATTCTTCAATGGTGATCCTTTGGGCTGCGCGAGGGACTTCTCCTTGGTAGCTGATCTCGTCAATCGTAGCTGTTTCACCTCCGCCTTCTGTCGGACTGGGCTGGACTTCGCTGGTGAGGACGACTTGCGAGTCCTCACTGAAGATGACTTAGCCGATGCTGGCTTTTCCGCTGATCTAGACGCTTCCTTCTGCAGAACAGGCGTCAATGACTTTCTTGCGCCAGAGTCCGGTACATCGCGGAATCGTTCTTGGTCCTTTGGCGTGGTATTAGCAGCGGCAGCCAGTGCTGCAGGTGATCCAGGTTCCTGTGGTGTAGAAGGCAACTCTGCTGCGGCAGCTCTCTCAGCAGCTTGGACACCACCGAAAGCAACAGTAAGCTCCATGCTGAGATCCTCGTCCTCGCCAATGCTGTGGAGAGATTTTCGCTTCGAACCATGAATTCCGCCTATTGCCTGTGTGAAATCCATTGTGGCTTCGTCTGCTTCAGAAGCTACCCCTGAAGATCTTCTCCTCGCAACACTTCGCCGTCTGTCTGTCTTCGCTGGTGATGCCGATTCTTGTACACCACCAATTGCCATTGTGAGATCCATTGTCTCATCGCCCATGGATGAGCGGGCCACGGAGGAGCGTCTGCGCTTGGATTGCTGGACTACTGAAAAGCCTGGAGATCCAGCTTCTGTGGTTGACATGCGCCTCTTCTTTGCGCTTCGTGTGGGAGATTGAGCTTGTGTGTTACCGTTGATCTTCCCTACGACCTGGGTGAAGTCCATCGTTCCGTCGCCGTCCATTGGTGAGCTTTCCAGGTTATTCGTCCTTCCCTGCAGGATGCCGCCAACAGCGCGAGTTACGTCCATGCTCATGTCTTGGTCGTCGTCTTCCTCCTCTTCTTCGCCCTCTTCTTGAATTGTGGAGTATCGAGGTTTGAGCATGGTCGCCGCCGAGGCTTGAAAAGCGGGCGAGAATGGGTTGACATTTTCTTGGTCCAGAGCTGCAGAGAGTACGGGCTCGTCCTCTTCATCTGCAAGACGTTGCGCCCACGGCCTGAAGGCATTGGTGACTTCGTCGCCGGCGATTTCCATAGATTCGTCGCCAAGATCTTCCTCGTACGCTTCATCGTATTCAATTCCACGCGTGCCAGCAGCATTCGCTGCCTCCCGTAGGTTTCGCTCCAGTCGTGCGCTTGACGATGTGCTCGCGTCGCTGTCAGTGGTTGAAAGCAAGCTGTTGTCTCCCATGTCCAGACTCATTGCGGTTCCAGTAGCATCCTCGTCATCGCCTTCGCTGTCGCCTTCCTCCTCTCCCTCGCTTCCGGAAATGTCGCTGCTGCCACTGATCATGCTCGATTCCAGGTCATCGGGGTTGTTGAAGTTCATGGGAGGGACAGCCGAGACACGTCGTCTTTTCTTCTGGTGCAAGTCGCGCTGGTGTGCTGGCGATTGCGCGGGCGAACTCGACTGCTCTGGGGGTGTGGATGGTGGCTCTGAGCCTGGCGATGAACTGGAATTTCGTGTGATGCCGGACGCTCGTCGAGTGCTCTCAGAAGCCTCGGTCGAAGTGGTGTGGTCGCGCATGTACTCTATGACATCCCAGGTGTGGAGAGTGGCCTCTGGAGCGAAAGAGACGCGCCTGTTGGCCATAGACTTGCGTCGTGCTGCTTTACGCTCTGCATCTGCTTGGCTAGGGAGAATGCCCCTCACAGCAGGCACAAAGGCGGACTTTCTCCTATTCTTCATCTCGTCTTTCTGCTCACTCTTCTGGGTGTCATCGTCGTCTAGTCCTCCCGGGCCAATGCTCTTGCTGCGTCCTTTGCTTTTCCGGGGCGACTGGCCTTTGCGCTGTAGAGGGTCGCTCGATGTTGCGGGCGCAACATTTTCCTTGCCAGCAGTGCCAGCGGCAAGCGCCATGTTGTCGAACATTTGCGCATATGTTAGTAATTATCTGTTTGTGTGAAGAGTTGGCGACTATCGAGTCGCGAAGCCGTGCGCGTCTAACAGACGAAACGAAGAAGCGGGCTTTCGATCTGTCAACAAACCACGCACGGACCAAGCCGTGTCAACACAGCCGCACGTGCTCTTTGCAGATCGCAGCGTGCCTGCCTGGAGGGCTGAAGAAATGGGTCGATCACTACACTTCCAAATATGATATGCATTATTACTCCTTGTCATCGTGCAGAATGAACTGTATTGGTACAGCGTGTGCTGTAGCAGAGGCTGTTCGGCGCATCTTGGAGCTCGATGCTTCTTTGCTTCGTAGATGAGCGATACAGGATAGATGCTGCATTAGCCTCATCGAGAGACATGAGTATTTGTTGTGTCTAGGATATGACTGAGGACAGCTCCATGTAGCATTGTTCGAATGACATATGTGATTGTTATGCCTCTGATTTTCGAGTTGATATATTGTATGGAGCGCGTTGCCCATGATAAGGCTCATTTACTAACACTATGGAACGTTTATGGTAGAGTGTTCATGCGTTTCTTGTTTGCACCCATGCTTCCTTGCCCCCAAAGTGATACAATAATCGCTTTTTGCGGTTTGAAGACTTTTCCACCAGATCAAGGCGAATCAGAGGCACAAGCTAACCCAGAGAAAGATTACACATAGAACATACTTGTCTACCTATTTAAATGCGACATTAATGCATGTGCCTCCAATGCACATATGTCCAAGCGAGTGTTAACAGGGTTAGGGTTAGGGTGTACACACTCACTCTGCACCCCACATCTGCCTCAGGCCTTAACCCACTCTGCGAATTCGAATTTCAAAGTTGGACCTGTCGAAAAGCGCGAGTCTGGTTTTCCGCTGCGACGACCACCACCGATTACGACCAACCCCCCCGGACAACCCAACAACACAATCAAAATGGCCGACAGAGGTGGATTTGCTTCCCGCGGTGGCGCTGAGCGCGGCGGTGACCGTGGCCGTGGACGCGGTGGCCGTCGTGGCCCCCGTCGCGGCGCAAAGAGCGAGGAGAAGGAGTGGCAGCCTGTCACCAAGCTCGGTCGTCTCGTGAAGGCCGGCAAGATCAAGTCCATGGAGGAGATCTACCTTCACTCTCTTCCCATCAAGGAGTACCAGATCGTCGACTTCTTCCTCCCCGCCCTCAAGGACGAGGTCATGAAGGTGCGACATTCCCGGAAGAAGCCCGGCAGAAACGCCAATGGCAGGACTTGAGAGAGACGAGAATGGTGTGCTGACGGATCTTCCACAAACAGATCAAGCCTGTCCAGAAGCAGACCCGTGCCGGTCAGCGTACCCGCTTCAAGGCTGTCGTCCTCATCGGTGACTCCAACGGCCACATCGGTCTCGGTATCAAGACCTCCAAGGAAGTCGCTACCGCCATCCGCGCCGCCATCATCATCGCCAAGCTCAACGTTATCCCCGTCCGTCGCGGTTACTGGGGCAGCAACCTTGGTGAGCCTCACTCCATTCCCGTCAAGGAGTCTGGCAAGTGCGGTTCCGTTTCCGTCCGTGTAAGTTATATTCCCAAGTAAAAAAAATCCTCTCTACCAGGAACGCAAACTGACAACGACACCAGCTCATCCCCGCTCCCCGCGGTACCGGCATTGTCGCCTCCCCCGCCGTCAAGCGTCTGTTGCAGCTTGCCGGTGTTGAGGACGCCTACTCCGCCTCTTCCGGAAGCACCAAGACCCTCGAGAACACCCTCAAGGCCACCTTCTCTGCCGTCTCCGACACCTACGGCTTCCTTACCCCCAACCTCTGGAAGGAGACCAAGCTCATCCGCTCCCCTCTGGATGAGTACTCTGACGTCCTCCGCGAGGGCAAGCGCTACTAGAGCATTCGCCTACCTCCAGAGAATGGATAGGCGTGTGGGATGGTAGATAACAACAACCAGAAAACGGAAAAATGAGAAGCAACTCTTTTGAGCATCACTTGTCTGAATTAGGCGATCGGTGGACTTCATGCCTCACAATAGATGATGGCGTCACATGTAGTCTAGCTTGAGCCAAGACTATGATCAGTTGTCTCGTTCTTTCCACCAAACTTTGATACCCTTTCCATTGCCATTGGTTGCCTCAAATTGACGTTCATGTGAAACTCAATCGTTCGCGAATGATCCTACTCCGTCTTGATATCTTTAATAATCGTCACATAACCAGTAGTGTGTACATATCAATCTGCCCACCACCATATCCGCGCAAATAACAAAAGTGCTAGTTAGCCCGCTATGAACGCTTTACACAAAATCAACAAAGAAGTGCCGCCACCACGCGAGGACTACTTAAGCCCACTTGCCGAGCAGCGCCATGAGAGCCGCACCAAGGGCCATCGTCCCAACAGCGCCGAGAACCTCTTTGATAGGCGCCCGCTGCATGTACCCGCTGAACATGAACTCGTGCGCCATGAGTTCCACCAGACCGGTATAGATCAAGATGCCGGCTGAGATGGAGTCGAAGATGCCGTTGACAATCAGCGTCGTCTGAGAGCCGGGCGCAAACGACTGCCTTACGCCAAGGCCGATGGCGATGGCGATGGGCGTGGAGATCGCGTAGCCTGTCGCGAGCCAGTAGGGAGTCCAGCGCTTGGACTTGGGCCATTCGATCGATGCCAGTCGCGAACCAAGGGCGAGGCCTTCGAAGGTTTGGTGGAAGACGAGCACGACGTAGAGGGTGGGGAATTCTTCTCCGGCGACGGCGAGAGTGAGACCGATGAAGACTGAGTGGAAAATCACGCCGAATTCGAGGATGGCGATGGCGGTCAGCTGCGCGGCGTAGGATTCTGGGTCGAAGGTGCGTGATGGAGAGTTGTCGTGGGGGTGTGAGTGTGCTGCTGCGTGGTCTGGAATGGTTGTTAGTATTGTCGGCTGTGGTTTCATATTGGTGCATATGACTTACTGTGGCCGGTGTCTGGGTGTGTCCTGGCGTGAGAAAGGTGGTCATCGCCCGGCACGTGTGGGCCAGCACATGCGGACGGCCTTCTCTCGTCGAGGGTGGGAGAATCCTGCAGGGGGATCTCAGCAGCCTTTTGATCAGTAGCTTCTTTTTTAGGCGTAGGCTCGTCACTGTAGCCAATGGAGTGTGTATCAGGTGTGCTGGTGGTGGTCAGTAAATGCTCGAGGTAGGGTGCTTCGAACGCAGCATACCTTGGCTGGTGTTCTACATCATGATCGTGAGAATGTCCGAAGCGAGCAAATCGCATAACCATCAATTCCACGAAGAACAGGACGAAGACAGACATGAGACAGATACCCTCTACCCATGGATACTCTGTGATTGGCCCTGTCAGACACTCATCGGTCAATGCTTCGTTGGCAGGTGCCAGCAGCTGTGAAATTGTCAGTCATTCAATTCTGACAACAGCATGATTGTCAACAATGACATACGTGTATGAAAGCCGTCGCTAGAATGACACCAGATCCAAAGTATTTGGCAATGAAAAACGCCCAGGAAGGCACTCCGACTCCAGGGTTTCTAGCCGCGAAGACGGGAAACCAGGTACCGAGGAATGATCCCACAAGAATGACAAAGATAGCCGAGATGCGAACGCCCATGCGCCCATCGAAGTCGTTGTCGGTAGGACAGTCCGACATGATCGCGGTTTCCGGAGTCGTACTGGCGAAGGGTTTGTCCCGCTGATGACGATGTCGAGGAGAGGTCGAGGCGAAGCGGAAGAGAAACAGATAGTTTCGATAAAAGGATCCTCGCCCAAGCTAGGTGTTGCGTTAGTAGTCTTGGTGGCAACGGGTCAACAATATGACGAGTGTGCTAAGGCGAGGTTTCAATGCGTCAAGTGGCAGTTGAGAGTAGTGGACGCTGGCCCGGCTTTGAGATGGGCGAGGGCAGCTCAGTAGTGCTGGCTCGCACGCAGAGACTTTGGCTGACCATCAAGGTGCTCGAAGTATAAGAAAAGTGGGCGTAGGGCGATTGGCAGCAGCTTGCTGGGGCGCCGAGTGAGGGCAGCATCGACCAGCCTGGCACGGCAGCTGCTGCGAGAAGCATGTGGTCGTCGCGTGAGCGTTAGCAGAAGTATACATGTCGTGACGGGGCACAATTGATGAATTGATGCAGTCAGATGGATGCCGCTTGGCTTGCTTGTTGACCTTGATGGATTTGCTTGTTGCTTGTCGCTGCCCTTGGCTTTGCTGTCCTGTCCTGGCTGGCCTTGGCCGCAAGCCGATTTCAGATTACTCTACCCGTGACCGGAAATGGACGCCTTAAGGTGGAGCACTGCTGCGTCATATCATTGGCTGTTGAGCCACCTTAGCCGACCCAAACTCAACACTCACTCACAACATGAATCCTTCGCGTATTTGCTGCTGCTGTTCCGCGCTACCTTTGACCTGCTCTACCGTGAGTGGCTACCGCCGGCCGCATATTTGCTATCCAATTCAAGATTGAGCGTTCAGAAAGTCGCTATCGTTTGCGCTACCCACAACTCCCATCAACAAGGCTTCAGACCCGGTTTGTCTGCTTTTAAACTCGCGTCCAGCTCTCGCTCAACCCTCTCGCCTGGCAACTCGTATATTGGAGTCGACATGAGCTGTTGGCGAGGTGAATCCTGGTGCAACTCGTGGACCGGTGACGAGTTCGCCTCTACCACCAAAGCCCCGGCGCCTGAGAGCTCTATCGCGTCATGGTCTTTCTTCTCGTCAGGGTATGGCGACGCCAAATCTTCTCTGGTTGTCCTTGCTCGCGCGCGCTTCCTCCACCAAAAGAAATAGCCACCTGCAGCAGCGATGAGTACAACCGCCACGACCGCAACGACAACTCCGGCAACGAGGCCTGCAGTCAGCCCAGAGTGCTTCGTTGACTCACTGCTGACAGAACGTATGGGCATGATATCTCGTTCCGTGACCTGATGTTGCGCTTGACTCACGCTGAAGTTGCCTCTCTCCCAGTCCACGACCAAATATGCCTCTTGTAGAAACGTACGCCCTAGCACGTACAGTTTCTCGTCTGCGGCTCTTCGGATCGGGAAGTAGTGTCTGCTGGTATTGTAGAAGGGCTGGCTGACCATCAGGTTAAACGCCGCGTAAGGCAGAACGATATTGACAGTTTCAGAGGACGTGGCATTCGCAGCCAATGTGAAGGTGAATTCTGGTGCAAGATCGAGCAATTTGTTGCGAATCGTATCGTTGACCAGGTATAGCTCCGTGGATGGATCGAAAGTTAGGCCAAGCGCCTCTTCCAGCTTGTCACATATGACCTTTGGGAGCCAGAGTTGTGACACGCCTGTGTCTATCGCTAACTGTAAACTTGGAAGCCCGAATGCAGCGGAGAGGGTCCCAGTCAACGTGTTTGCTACCACCAAACTTTGCATTCGTGTGACGAGCGATCGTGAGTTGTTCGTGGCCACTGGGATGCTAATGCTTGGACTCTGCAGCGCATTCTGATCGTAACCACCGATGACCAAGCTGCCTGGACTCGATCCTGCGATACAGTGTAAGGTTCTTGATCATTCCGAGCCGTCAGGTGGACTAACGTACTATAAGATGCCCCGGTAGCAAGGCCGAAAGAGACACTCTCAGTGAGGTTCGCATTTTTCATCCCATCAAGCAGACTGGGAAGACTTTCGCTTCTTACGGGAAAATCTGACCTCACATGATCAAGCCCAAAGCTCCCGAGCTGTACACATCGCAACGAGAGTCAGTCCGATGTCATTTGCAACAATTTGAAAATTAGAACTCACCCAGAAATCTTGAGTCACTGTACCAGCGACCGTTTGGTTGCTGATGATATTCTCCCCTTTGCTACCGAGCGCTACAGTATCCTGCCCATAGAGACCAGTCTCTGTCGCTTCGAAGAGGTCACCACCGACGATGAACTCATAGATACCGATCTGCTCCCACGTGGTAGAGGCATTTTCGAGAAATCCCAGACTCTGTGAGCCTTGAAAAGATCCGACTCCACGAGAGGCCGCACAATCTAAAGGCGCCGAACGGCCTGAACAGCCTTGTGGACCAGGAATCCAGACTTCACCGTGCGACGTAGAAGGGAGTATGTGGAACTGCTGAGGAGGATTGCCAATCCGCGCTGGCCAGGTCGACCAGTTGCCGTCATTGCCCGCCCAGGTTGTGCCCGCTTCTAGCACTAGAGGTGAGATGGAAGCCATCTCCACCGCTGTCAAGAGTATTTTCACAGGAGTAGAATGGCCTGCAAGGAGTGAGAGTGTTGTCGCATTGCTCACAGTCCAGTGATTTCAAGCGTCGCATCGATGTCAGACTAGAACAATTGCTACCAGCACGGTGGAAGCCAGAACTGGAATTCATGCATTACTTGGCTACCAATAATAGTATCACGGCGGGAAGAACCAATCGTCCCAAACGACGTCCACTCCTCGGGAAATGCGAAGATCGAACCGGTCAAGGATTCCATCTTTCAGCCCCCAACCCCACCTCAGCTGGTACCAGCGAATGGCGATATGCCCCTGTTGCACTGCATGTCAGCCCCAACGGCCTCACACCACTCATATCGTATGATTGGCTGTAGTAATTTAGACCTTCGTTCATTGACGGCAAAAACTGCGGCGGTCTGAAACTCTTCTGCTTTGAGCCAATACTACTGTGTCATTGGGCCGCTCGCTGCCTGGATGCAGATCGCTCAGCCTCATTGTCAGATACCGGAGGAGTCTGAATCCCGACGATGAAGCTTGACTAACATCACCTACGGATTTCGAGTCTGAGTACTCGGAGTTCTTGTCTTCTGACTATAGAAACATTACCGACTGCAAAGGCAGTATTCGATATCTATCTCGCCATCCACAATGGCCGCACTCGTGACGGCTCCGACTCTTACTTCGAATATTTCGAGTCAGTCCATGAGAAGTATAGCTCCGATACGCTTCAGGGAAAGAGAATTCGTACTGACACTGTCCCCCAACAAGTTAAAACATATTCCACATGCTACTCAACACCCTGTGCGCCATGTTACATCACCGCCGACCCGAAAACACTGTCGCATCCGGACTTCATCGACATCCAAAACGAGACATATACTCTGAACGTCACGCCTCGACCGACCACGTTTCCGAATGGTAGCGTCTCGATAGCTTATGAGACAGAAAAGAGAAATTTCTCGACGGTGATGTCCGGGTCAGTGTCAGATCTTCAGTTACAATTGGAGGAGATATATACATGGGTAGTGCCCGGAAATGCTGGCACAAATTTGACCTTGTAAGTCATGTAGTCTGCATTGCTATTGTTCCCTGAGTCTAATGCTAACTTCTTAGGACTTACCCAACGACGTACCTCCAATACAACAACGAACTTTCTGCGGCAACCGCGAAACCTCTTCAGGAAACGGCAACATGCGCTCAATCGACAGACCTTACAGGTGTCAATCTACCTCAGAGCGCAGATCCATCATCGCTCATCGCTGCGTCAAGCATTCTCCCCGAAGATGCGGTCCTCCCGTCATCCATTCTCAGCTACCTTGATAGTCTACCTGAGGTGCAACAGCAGCTCAACAACATCCCTCTTACCTCATGTGTCATGGCGGCGCCCCCGAATTGCACCACATCTGTTGTCGAGCTCTCCACCTCTTGCAAAACGTCCACTTCTGGGAACCGGACACGCACATTCTGTAGCGAGATGACCATGGCAAGGCCATCATCAAGCGCATCAAGTGCGGAAGAATTTACCACTGCACCACCGATTCTAGTCCCTCGAAAGCCGGCAGCCTATTTGACATACAGTACTCTGTCCCTCTCTGAAGATGCTGGTCTGCCAGTCTCTGTTGTGCCAGATGACATAGCCACTCCAACGCATCCAAATCATAAGCAAAGTGAGTGCAACCCCAGGACTATGTCCGGAACCTCAACTGACAATTATGCTAGCACCGGAAGGAGACACTGAGTCTGTGGACATCCCGGATCGCAACACAGAATCTGCTCCTGCTGGCGAGTCGCCTCCACATAAGACTACAGTACCGGAATCCTCCCCTGATAGCCAAGATGCAAAACCAGATGATGATGGCGAGACTTCGGACCCACCACAGGAGGGCTCTGGATCTGGTCCAACTGGTATCGGCGATCTATGGTCTGCGATTCAGAGCGTCGCTTCTAATGTAGCCAATCCTCAAGGACCGGTTTCGACATTGCCACCGGCAGGGCCTTCAAGTGTTGATCAGGCAGCAAACAATCAACCGGTCTTCAACTTTGATGGGCAGACGTTGAGTCCCGGCAACGCCGCGACATTTGGCGGCAGCCCAGTATCTGAGTTACCTGACCGAGGTGGTGTAGTCATCGACGGAACCGGAACAGTGCTTGTATCCGATGGACAGGTCACCACCATCCAGCAAAGTGGCCTTGAGCCATTCACGGTCTCGCGCTCGGGCTCAGTCCTCGTAGTCGACGGCCAGACGCTCTCCCCTGGCCAACAGGTCACAGCAGGCCAGACCACAGTCTCGCTCGCTCAATCAACAGGCGTGCTCTACGTCAACGGCGCCGCAACCACGCTGGCAGGACCTTCGATCACTATCGGAGGCACCGTCTACACCGCCCCAGCTGGTGCCTCTACCTCTGGCGGAGACCTGGGAGGGTACATATACAGTGGCATTGGAGGCTCAGCAACGGCCGGGAGCTCGCAGAATAATACTGGGTCTGCGAACGAGACAGGCTCCGAGCCGTCTACAGGCTCTGGATCGCGGATGAGGACACGGGATCCTTGCACCTGGACTATGATTTTCTTGGTGTTCTGGTTAATTTGAGGTATAGATACAACGTGATAGAGGGAATGAGCACATACGACCATAGGTCAGTGAAAACTGGGCATCCCGTCCGCTCTGCCATACATAAGCACTGAACCGGGCGACTAGTACTAGAGTGGGTGACCATCTGGGAATCCCGCCTGTTGTATGTTTTTAATTTTACGCAGTCAATAATATGATCATCAGACTTTTGCTCCCTCTCGTACCCAGGTGGCATCCTTACAGCAGGAGATATTGTGGTAGGCACTGTAGCGTGTGAGTTTTGTTAAGTTTTGTCAAGTACGCTTCCACCACAAAAACAAAAAAGTTGGTTTCTAATATCTTGGCAACAACAATCCCCATCCGCCAAAGTAATCTTCTTGATGGGTTCTATTGGCAATTCGTGGTCTGTCAAGGTATTGGCAGTGTATGTGGTCTTACTAAAAAACTTTCATACGCTGTATGGCCTGGACTTGCCCGGCCCATAGCAGCCTACTCCGTCGCCTTTGTGTATAAATTCGTACAATAAATCTCAATGGGAGAACCTGAAATCAAGCCTTTTTGCACCCTCATCCTTGGTCGTTTGCACATAGTCAACCTTCTCCTCTCCGGTCAACTTCGACCAAGCCGCCTCACGGCGCTTATTCCTCGTTACATAGTAGAACTTGACCAGATAGAACAAAACGATGTTGAAGCAGCAGATCGCCAGCAAGATCTTGTTGCCACGGATATAGAACGGTCGGTCGTCTTCGCGGTAGATATTTGTGCCGACGATGTTGCCGGCTTGCACGAACATGTTGTACAGAGCTGCAGATACTGCGCGCGTTCTGACGGAGTTGCTGTTTCTCGAGTTCCATGCGACGAGGATGGCGTGGCAGTAAGGGTACGACAGTAGACCGGTCAAGAGTGCGTATCGGAGCCAGTCGGATGCGTTGCTTCCGAGGGCGACGAGGGCGGCCAGCCAGGGAAGAATCCATACGTTTGACATGCTGGAGACTAGAGAGCGTTCGTTGACTCTCTCGGAGATGTAAGAGATGACAAGCAGCTGCGCGGGTTAGCAAATGCGAGTCGAGGGAAGTATATACAAGGCAGACTTACAAAGACTCCAAACATGAATTGGGATGGAATTGTCAGCAAGTTTGCCTGGAAAGTAGAGAAGCCCATCTGACGGAGGATGAAAGACAGGTAGTTCTGTGGCGGCTGAGGCGGGATGTAGGTGGTCAGGCCGACCAGGTACAGTGGCCACAGGTCGTAGTCCTTGAGGCATTTCCAAAGGCGGTCCCATGTGATTGCTTGGCGGTTGTTCATGTCACCCTTACTGGGGTCGTCTCTGAGGATGCGGTTGACCAGGATTGTCTCCTCCCGTTCATTGAACCATCCGTTCTTGCCGCGAAGCCAGCCTTGCGTTTGGCAAATACTCGCTGGCACAAGGAACCACGATGCAATGCCAACGCAGGCGGTGACAGCGCCTTCAATCAGAAACAGCCCTATAGAAATCAGTCAGCCAAATGTTAAGAAATTTCAAGCGAGAGGCTAACTCACATTGCCAGCCCGACCAGCCTTGGATTCCTCTCATTTGCAAGATACCTGCGGCAAGAAGAGAACCCAGGATGTTGCAGGTGCTCAAGACTGTCCAGAACCATGACAGTCGAATCGGAAGCTCTGTCTTCTTGTACCAGTATGTGATGTAAAGCACGGTATCCGGAATGAAACCTCCCATAAGCAGTCCAAGCAGGCAGCGGCAGGCAAAGTATCCTGATCTGTTGGTAAGACCGGCTTGGGCAGCTGACACCAAAGACCAGGCTGTGATGATGAAAGGGATCCATCTGTCAGGGCCGATCTTCTTGGAAATCAGACCAGATGGCAGTTCAGCGGCGAGGAAAGAAAGTAAGAAGATCGTCTGGCCGGTATTAAAATCGTTTGTGTCCATTCCCAGCTCTGTCAAAAGGTCGTCGGAGATTGCTATCTTTATCAGCTGAAGCTCAAAGCAATGCATTTGATCTTTACAACGCCGTGACTTACCTCTGTTGATATTTCGTCTGTTCAGATCCAGGGCTGCAAACATGAGCCAACACCAAAGCATGATTCGAAAATCGACCTGTCGATGAATTCAGCAATAGCAACTTCGTTGTAGGGTGAAGTGTCACTGACCCTGCGCCTCAACTTCTTCTCTTCTTCTGGCGTCCATGTCGCGCTGGGATCGAAGCGATGACGACATTCGTACTTCGCATTTTCGTAGACACCACGCCAGTACTCTGCCACCTTGGGATCCGAGAATGCGTGTTCACCGTCGCTACCGAGGTCGTTTGCAGCGCGTTCTTCGTCGCCGGAAGAGCCTGTTGATGTCGCGTCCTGGTGTGTCGCTGCGCTGAAGTCTTTACCATTGAGTCCGGCAGTTGGCGCAACCTTTTCCGCAGTCATAATGAAGAAAGTCACAGCGAAAAGGGAGCACGGTATCAATGCGCTGTTGTAGGCCGGATATACTGTTCGCTAGCCCGGAAAGCAGACAATTCACGTATTTATATGGGTAGGTGGAGATCTTTCCCGTATAAGCGATTTAATTCTCACAAAGACCGCGTTTCGTGGCGCGGGCATCATAAGCACGACATGTGCCGATACTCTTCGCCAATGTAGACTTGTCGCCGCCTCGTAGGTGCAACGGGGGCATTGGCACTCATTGCAACCACTGAGATTGGGCAGCGTCAACAGGTGCCAATGGTAGTTTATCACTTGGCAGTGAGATAGGCGTCGCAATCTTCGATTTATCAGGGCGCAGGTTCTGTGAAGGCGTGCACGTGGCGTGGAAGGCAGATGCTGAAGTTCGTGGATGAAAGACAATGTCGTGATTTGTGCCAAGATTTGCGTATAGAGCGTCCGCATACTTCTTCGGCGATGTCGCTCGGCAATCTTAAAACGCGCATACTTAAGCGAAAGAAACAGATGGCTAGCAATGGCGTTATGCTTAGCCGCTATGGTGCGCCGTTTGATTTGAGGTTCTTGGGTCGATCGCGTTATTATCTGCCACCTTTCGCGTCGGATCCTAAATCGAATCCGCATCGGCATCTGGACACCCGTTGCCTCGCCGAGTTGTATTCGATCGAGCCCTTGCCTGTACGTTTGCAACAGTGTATCTGTTACAAGTTCCTTACAGCGCAAACGTAATCATTTCCATGGGACTCGTGTGGAACGCATGGCAATCCATTCCATAGCAGGCACCGAGGCTGGGTCGAACAGCTGCAATGAAACAAGTTTGGGACGTTGAAGAACCCACAACGACCTCTGCTCGCTGCGTCTCAGGACACGGTGCTTTCGTCCCCACTCATCCGCGTGATGTCTTTCGCCAGCCTCGCCACCCACTTGAAGCATCTTGATGTCCGTATCGTTGGTTTTCGCACCTGCATGAACTTCTCCGAGCCAATTAACCATAATCGATGACACGGACATCGATTTGATGGCGGATGCGGTCTGACCTCGACAACGAGAATAGAGCTAGTCAAACGGCCCTGGCTTGATACTCCAGTAAATTCGTGTCCAGGTTTATATTACAGACTACGCCTGATGGATTTCGATGTGTGAGGTTTGTGGAACCGTTGACATGACAGCAAACGACCGTAGTGCTTGCAATGAGTCTGATGGCTTGCTGTATTCCAAGCCATGGCGTTGTGTTATTGACAGCAACTCGAGAATTGGCAATCGATTCAAGGGTCGCTGTGCTCGGGACACCTTCTGACTACCCACTTTTCCCAAGCCTTTCGCTGGGCGTTGGAGACGGATATGCCATTGTCTCCCAAAGATTCTCGCGAATCTACCCAGCCACGAGGATTGCAGTTACACCACGTCGCAGACGCTGGGGTCACGGGTGAGTCCAGGGGTGGGAAATCCATGTTGTAAGCATCGCCGCCATGTTCTGCGTCGGAGTCGAAGGCACTATCCGAAGCCGTGTCATGACCGTGGAAGTCCTCGTCATTGCTGTGAGCTGAAAAATGCTGTGAACCACTTGGACCAGCGAAAGCTTCGTAGTCCTCGTCGCTATTCTCGCTTTCGCTTTCGAGATCGGAATCGTGATCGTCGGGCACCTCGGCTCCCTCTTCTTGCAGCCTGTCGTCGAAATCTCTTTCGTAGCCTATGCGCCTCAGGCTCACCCAATTAAGCTTGAACATGGAATCGCGTAGTTCACCAAGCACGTCTTTCCAATAACTGCCCTCACGAAGAACGATATCCCGCAGGCGAAGTCCCTTGAGACGTTCCCGGTGACGCAATGCCAGATTGATGACTTCCTTCTCCGTAAGCTTCCAACCTTGTATACCAAAAGCCACCAGCTTGTTCCAGGTGACGTTGTGGAATACATCTTCCAATGGCAAACTGAGCGGTCGGTGGCTCGGAAAGCCTACATGTACTGCTTTCATCTCAGTCGCGGCTGCGAAGACACTTTCAAAGAGCCCAGAAAGCTCTCTCATCTTGACGTCCAAGTCTTCTCCATCGTCGAAATGTAGGGTCAAGCAAGTCAATTTTCCTGCCAGCGTAGCAAATGAGTTGGGCGTGTTCTGCAACAGGAATCTCGCGCTCTGTGGACTCAACTGAGGAGACGAGAATTTTTCGCAAGGCGCATTGGCATTCAGCAAAGCTGCTCCTATGGTCCGCGAGCCATGTATGCAAGCTTCTGTCCATTTCTGGCGTATAATCGCTACTGCTCGAGCAGGGTCTCTCTGTCTCAGATAAGAGATCAAGATGTTGTCCTCGTTATCATGGATGCGCATAAGTTGAACATGCTGGAGAGACGTGAAGCTTGCGATTGCCCTGTTCAACACCTCCGCATCGTATCCGTCGCTGGTGATGCGACGTTGCTCGGACATTTTCCTCTCGAACTTGGTCTTCATCTCTTGGAAACCGGATGCATTGAGATGGCCAAATTGAGCCTCCAGTTCTACGAGCAGAGCCTTCGTGTCTGCGGCAGTAGCGTCATCATTGCCGTAAAAATAGGGGATCATGTAGCTGAACTTTTTGACGTGCGAGGCAACCTGCCATGTTGACAGCGTCTGGAGCCTCTGAAGGCCTGGCTTGGATAATCTTGCTTGTACCCTGCCAAACAGCAAAGGTGCTCCGATATGAGCGAATCTCTTTGAAACTAGCCGGAAAGCACCAATGTGCTGAACAGCACTGGGAAGAATCTCTGGAGGAGGCCCAAAGCTTTCTACTGATAAAAATCGCCGGCTATCCTCAGATACTGGCTGGGGATCAGGGGCGAGATATTCGAAGATCAATGCAATCAGTTCGTCAGGGAGCCTTTGCGGTGCTGAGATGTCCATGTCGGTAGCGGCAACTGTGCTGTCAATTAGTGATGACAGGCCGTCAGTAAGACCGTTTGGTTTCTGAGCTCATGAGAGGATGCTGCAGTGAGAAGTGGTCAGGTGCTTGCGACCTTGGAGCCACATGAAACGTGGTCATGCGTGAGAGGACAGCAGGCAGTACCTCTTCGTACCGAGAAAGTCTAATGTGTAGCACAAAGCAAGCGTTGTGAATAAGAGGGAGCATGCAAGTTGCCCTCACCTGTCAGCACAGCGTCATGAGTCCTGTTTCGCACGGCGTGTGTGGGCGAGAATTGAGCACCTTTCATGCGCGCATGGGCAAGCCACCAACTCCTCAAGGGCCAGCAGGCCAATCGCGCGCTGGCGAGAGGATCACATGACCATATCTTCCTGCACGGTCAGTCGGTACGGGACGATGAGCGTGTACACCCGCATGCACTGACGCAGCTGCAGATGAGAATGGACGAGGAGACTACGGAGGAGAGGAGTCGAGCTGCAACCTGCAAGCGTCCGGAGTGGAATTGGACGACGACGATGCGGTGGCATGCCTGGCTGGCCACGAATCGGAGGAGAGAGGTCCAAAGCTAGGCCCACTCCTGCAGCGAGCTGCATCGAAACTCCCGCTTGATGAGACGGCTTTGCTTCAGAGGAACCTTGAGATTAGATCAACCTCGTGGTACTTTGTGACGAACACCAGCACTCGGCTTGTAACACTTCTGGCTGTGCGATCCGTGTCTCTAGAGCTTCAGGACGTGGTACAGAATCGGAACAACTACAGAGCGTCGTACGGCCTTTTCCATTGTAGTGAGTATGGTCTTCGCACATAAGTTTACGTGCGTATCGTCGTTTTGATCATACACCGCACGTGGAACGTGGATCAATATGCTATTGTCTACATATCATTCACTCTCCATCAATCAAACCTTTGCTGCAATCTTCTTTTCAATCTTCGCCCGAATCGCAGTGCTACTCAGTTTGCTCTCGAATCCCTCGCTCACTGCCGCACTCTCCTCCGTCGCGTCCAGGACATCGACCTCGAACACTTCAAGCTCCTTCCAGCCTTTCTCCTTCCTCTTTTCGTTCACTGCATTGCCGCCAGAACGCGTCTCTGCAGAAATGATGAGTGCCCCAAGATCAGGGATCGTGATGGTAGGCCCAAAGGGATCTTGGATCTCTGTGTTCTGTAGAGTGAATCCAGATGGGTAGCGGATGTCAACCGATTTGCCGTTAGGGCCAGGATCATTGCGCTCTGTGGTTTGCTTGCTTGATGTCGCAGTAGCGGGCGAAAAGTCGATCAGGCTATCACAGAACTCTGCTACGGCCTTCTGGCGATCTGACCAGCTCTCGAGTACAGAGATATGCTTCTTGTTCTTGAGTAGCTCGTCACCCGTAATGCCGATGATCGAGCCGCAAGGTTGGCCGACAGGTGCAGTGTCAACGGCAAACAAAGTCATGGTAAGCAGAAGTTTGTGGCCGATGTGCAGGTGGTCGAATGTGCCACCCACGACACTGTTGTGATGACGCTGGCCAGTGGGCTGGTCTGCTGCCGGTTGCGCAATCGAAGACAGCGGGTCGTTTGCCGAGTTTACATCCCTCGAGACAGGCTTATCGCCTTGTAGTCTGTTGACTGTGCCGCCGCTTCCCTTTGCTGTGACGAAGGCTCTCACCATGGCCTCTCCAGCTTCTGATTCAACGCCAAAGGCATACTGCCATGCCTTGTTGGCCTGAGCTAAAGACGCAATGCTAACCACAGGGCCTTCGGGATTGGCATCGTCCTCGAACCAGTCCCTTGTAGGTGACCATGCGACTGGGATGACCCGCACGTCGACGCCGTCAGCGTCCTCGACATTGATCTTCTCCGCCGCTGCTATCACGCACACGAGCTTGTAGATAGCAGCTAAAGCAGACTGAGTTTCATTGTAGACTTGAGAGCGTGGAGTATCCTGCTTGCCCGCAAGATGAGGACACGCTAGAGCAACGTCCAGTACGGGTGCCTTTGTGTACTCGGCGGAAGCCGAGGCACATTCCCTCAAGACTTGAGTGAAAGTGTCCGCAAAGGCGGCCTTGAGCGCAGAGATCGTTGGAGGCGAAGGTACCGGGGGCACAAAAAGAACGAATCGAGGTGCTTCTTCGGTGGCCATGGTGTTGGTTTAGTCTCGGGTGTGGTTAATGTCTGCCTCAATTTTGGAATTGCTGATGTGGTCGCTTGGTGGAGCGAGACCTCGGGTCAATTACAGTAGAGTATCAATTCCGTCACACCGTGCCAGTATGCTCAGTTTGTTTTCGCGAACGGTCGATCAGACAAGGTTACATGTACGATGCAGTATTTACTTGGAGGTATTTTAGTGCTTGTGAAGAACACGAATCGAGCCCATGACGTAAGCTGGAGTTGTCGGCGGTTGTGTCGCGATCAACAAAGGCACAGACAGCGACCATAATACACAGTGATATACAACTCCTTTCACATTTTACTTGTATACATCGCAGTATGCTGGTTTCAACTCGTCACTCTTGCTGAATCGCCCTACGGAGCTTTGCACACCTGCAACTCATGTCTCAGCCACCTCCAACGCGCATGACAGTTCATCGTCCACTCGCGTGACCCGCTGTGTCCTAACGTGCTCGTATACATCGCCTCTACCTCTGTGTTAAATCGACTACCTGCTATGATGGACTCTAGGTATAACAACACTCTTTCCCAAACAGATCTAGCCATACAACAGCATGTCTGATCTCCTCCGCAGAGCTTCCTGGCTCTCACATGCCTCTTCCAGCCGCCGCGATCGATACTCGGATGCCAGTCATGAGCTTCCGCGCTGGCGCTCGCCTTCGCCTATGGCTGCGTCGATGATCCCTCCTCCGATTGTGCAAAGCACCTATACCTCTCCGCCTCCAGCCGCCACTCTTGGCAAGTCGACCGTCTTTGAGCAACCTCCCCTATCCGACACCCGAGAGCAGGAGCTCCACGCCGATTTGCAATTCCTCCTTGATGCGCAAGCTGAGGCACTCGCACGAGTACAAGAGAATGGATCCGCTGGTGACGGCGGGTCGACAGGCAGTACGACGCCCACAGCGAGGAGCGCGAAGAGTGGTCTCACGCGACCAGCGAGCAGGCCCGCTCGAAAGAGAATAGGTCTTCGAAGTGCACGGAAAGGGCTGTACACCACTATTGTGTCCCTTTCTGGCCTTAAACGTGAGGAGCTACAGGGCCTGGATGTCGAGCGGGAGGATACCGAGCGCAAGCTACAACAGATCGAGACATGGGATACCAAGCGCGGAAGACTTGAAGAGGCATCGTCCAATGTGGATTCTGCCGAAGATACAGTACGTGTGCAGAGGTTGCGACAGGAAGCAGCTGCGCTTCAAGATTCGATACAGGAGGTGGAAATGCAGCTTGCGGATATGAAGGGAAGGCACAGAAAGCTTGCGCGCCAGATTGCGGCAGTGGAGAACTCGACACAGGCAAAACTTGCATCTTATACGCAAAGCATTAGCTTGCTGGAGGCGGACGTACAAAAGTTCCTGTCAATACAGCCTTCTGCAGTCCCTGCGTGGCCGGATGCGAAAGACGGACAACTTTCGGTTTGGCAGCTGCCTCCAAAACGACGTACACTGGGTATGGCAAAAGAATTCTTCGTAGGCGAAAGGGATGCTTTGGACGAACAACGGCGGCTGGTAGAGCAGGAGAAAGAAGCGCTAGATCTGGGTGGCTTAATGTGGAAGGATGTCGCGGTGACAGTGACCGAGTTCGAGAAGAAAGTGCGGGCAGAGATGTCTGGTATGGACATGGTGAATTCGGGACATGCCTGGGACGATTCGCCTCAGACTACACCCACGGAACGCTTGAGGGAGTTGTTGGTGCAGATGGGAACAGTGATAGAGGATCTTCGGGCGAAGTCTCGGAAGGCCGGAGAGAACAATTGGAAGCTGTTGATAGCAGCCATTGGGGCGGAACTCGACGCACTCGAACAGGGCAAGAACATCTTGGAAAACGTGCTTGGTGAGACCCAAGCGGAGCCCGAACCAGTGGGTGTCGATGCTGATGCTAGGGATGAAATCGCAATTTCAGAATTGGACAGTGGCGATGAGATTCGAGGGCTGGACAAGAGCTTTGAGACAGCGAGGAGACGAGGCAGTAACGGTGCTCATGGTGACACCGACGATGAGCCTGATCCAGAATTGTTGTTCTCGAGGCAAGACACCGACACTGAATAGACAGCGTAGCTTTATGAACCAGGCATAATTATTGAACATGGGCACACGCAGGCGGGGTGGATTTCTGATCACTTATAAAATTGTAGCGACTCGAATGTTCGTCTGGTTCTACTGTAAGGCTGTCGCAGGGCTGTATCGGGCCCACATACGACGCCCTCAGAAACCATATTCAGTGGAGATCGCCTTGTGGCCACCTTCACTCCACGACCCCATTTATTTATTTTAGAAGAATTGATAAAGTTCGGTCCGAGGACGCTTGTGATGTAATGTGACAGCAAACGTGCGTTCAATGCTTGTGAAAGGTGCCCTAGATTGAAGCCTCGCAACGTGAAGACGCGTGGTTGGCGAGACGCTGCGACTTGATCCGTGGCACTCCGCGGACGACTCTTTCCCTCTCAAGCTCCACCATGCCGACACAACACACAATTCGCGGCAGGTAAAGATTTACCGACTCACTGCTCAGCCTAGGAGTATGCGTCCTTTGATATGACATATTATTCATGTACTCACGCAGCCTGAGAACGCATGCTGCGAGATCTAATGGCGGAGCCGGCGTACAGTTTCACGATACCATCTCTTGCTGACGACACTCCTCTGGATTGTCGCATATACCACCCGGACGACTTCGAAGCGGTCATTGCGAATGCGGCTGAAAATGGACATGCTACTCGAGGAGCCATCGTTGCGCATCCGTACCCTGTACTTGGTGGATGCTACGACGACCCCGTGGTAATGGCTGTGGTCCGATGCTTGCTGAAGGAGGGTTTCGTGGTTGGCACGTTCAACTTTAGGTAAGCCAACTCGTATGAACACGAGCCATTATTAACCCATGCTCACTGGTTCACAGAGGTGCTGCCAGCTCCAAAGGGAGCACCAGCTGGACGGGCCGTCCTGAGAAGGAAGATTACACTTCTTTCGCAGGATTCATGGTTTACTATCTGCAACAACTACAACCGAAAGATGGCCTGAAAAGACTTTCTACGATAGTTTCTGCGCGCACCTCGCGCATCGACGGACTCGACCCTGCTATATCTGAAAGTGAAACATCCAGTCCCAGGGACAGCTCTCGATCAAGTAACGTCACACTTTTGCTCTCGGGCTACTCATACGGATTTCTAATTCTCTCCCGGCTCCCACCTGTGGCGGATATGCTCAGCCGTTTCGAAGCTGCCCCTCGTGGCACCACGGCAGCAGAGATAATCCTTCGCGCTTATCGACTGGCCAAAGAGTCTCGCTCCATCCTAGAGGTCAAGCAGGCCTTACCTCAATCACGAGGCCGCAGACTCACACCCTCAGACGCAACAAAACCGCGCCTACACGCATCACCAGTCATCGTAGGTGGCGAAGAAACACCGCCACAAGAACGCCGCCACAGCCGAGAAACCAGCCGGGGAGCAAACATAGTGCACCGCGGCATGGAAGTGCCGCTCCGGATCGCAAACCGTATGCGGCGAAGGAGCAGCGGCGTTCGTCCCGGGACTGGGCATGGCCCCATGAGATCTGAGGAGAGTATCGCCACAGGAACCACAACGCCGGTGCCGAGCGTGAGAGTTATGTACCTGCTCATATCGCCAGTCCTGCCGCCCTTAGCGCATACGCTCGTACCTCCTGCGTCGTGGACTGGACTGAGGGGAGCCGTCGACAAGAGCTCTGGTGTTGGGTCTTTGGCGTGTCCCACCCTGGCTGTTTGGGGCTCAATAGACAGCTTCACATCAAATCGCCGCCTGAAAGCTTGGGCGGAGCGATTGTCCAAAGCGGGCCCGGCTGCATTCAAGTGGCTTGATTTCGAGGGTGCGGGACATTTCTGGCGGGAGCAGGGAGTGATGAAACTAATGACGAAAGGAATTGCGAACTGGGTCAGAGAGAACGCATGAAGCGCTCACCACTCGAAATTTTTTCTTTCCAATAATATCATACCAGATCTGAAGAAACGGAGTTCAGAGATCCTCAGCTGAAGAGACCGGCATATCCGATCGCTTCGCTTTGCAAAGCCTCCCATCTTCCTGCGGCTCCCAGAAATCAGACCCGACCGCCGTGACCGCATAGAACAAGTTGAAAGGATCGTATTTCGCCTTGATCGACTCGAGCTTGGCATAGTTAGGCCCATAGAAGACTTCCTTGAAGTCTGGCTGTTTGAAGTCAGCCTCGTTGAGGTAGGCCGAGCCGTTGGGAGTCAGCTCCGCCAATCTCGACATGAGCACTTCTGTCATCAGCTTCTGGCTCGCCAGCATGTCCTCCCAAGGAGCGGTGAAGTTCCAGGGAGTGGTGATGACTGTGTCGATGAGGGCGTCACGCCAGCCTGGATTGACGGCGTTGTCGGGGTGCCCAGCAACTTCGAGGGACGCTGATAACCCTACTCCGATGAACCTTAAAGAAGATGGTCAGAGATCTAAATTTGAGTTGATACATGGCAATGAAGTATCTGGTCGACCCACAGTGCCCCTTGCTCGTTAATGAAGCGGTATGCGTTGGTCAATTCTGTGACATTACGTTGGACAACTGAACGTGGGATCAAACGTCCGCCATATTGGGCGATTCCTAGATTCATAATTAGCCAGGAACAGACTTCAGCATGGTATACATGCTTGATACGTACCAACCTGGATAGGTGCGAACATGGTGTTGAAGTGCTCCAGATATGAGTCGAATTGGCCAAAATAGCTGGTGTACTTGATGTCCAGCTCATCGAGTTTGTCAATGAGAGGTATGAGGAGAGCTTTCAGCTGGGTAACGGTCACATTTGGACCCGTCATAGGTGAGAGATTGAACGTCTCGTTGGTGAAGAACCACACACTCATCGTTCCCGCGTCGACAGCCTCTGCCAGAGACGAATGCCAAGTGGTGATGGCTTCGTAGTAAGCATCCTGAGATACACCCTCACTGGTGAAGGTCAGATTAGCACCCGAGGTAGGCGTATCTGGGTGGGCTTTGGCCGTCAGACTGAGCACCGTGGCATAGGTGCCACCGCCGCCGCCGGAGAGAGCCCAGTAAAGGTCGGTATTGATCTCGCGGTTCGCAATGAGGTATTCGCCAGTACCAGTCACGACCTCCCATTCCAGCGTCTGATCAGCAGCCATACCATGGCGCGATCCCAAAGCCGAGTGACCCCCTCCCTGGGTGTAGCCGCCAGCGATCCCTACAGATCGACATTCGCCGCTGACGACCTGGAGACCTTCGGCATCTGCAGCTATGTAGGCCTCGCCACCGAGCACACCGGCACCCATCTTGATAGCCTTTCCAGTGTAGTACTTATCGTTCCAGTCCTTGATCTCGATATCTTTCAAGTTTCGCATCCAGAGACTCAGAGCACCGGCACCGGTGCTCTTACCATTGTAATCATGCCCAGTGTTACGAATCACAAGGCGTATATTGCGATTGCTTGCGAAGTTGATGCCAGCGGCTACATCGGCGGCAGATGAGACGTTGATAGAGTACTGTACATAAGTCCCGAGAACGCACTGAGCAGATCTTTCAGTGAAAGGACCGCAACTGCGGTTGGCAAAAAAAGGCGCCATCACGGACGATGAGTCGACAATAGCTATTTGGTATCAGCATATTAATCGTATGTTGGGAAAGTTGGTCGACATACTGTGTCTCCGGGTCCAGCCAGCCGTTCCGCAGCGTCATGCAAGTGACATTATCGTAGCTGCCCCAAGTATTGTCGTGGCAAGCCGCAGCTAGAGGCACAGTCGCGATCAATCTGCCATCAACGGTAGCATTAAAGTCGCTCCACTCTTCAGCAGTTGGCCAGCATTTGTCTCCAGGAAAGCATTTACAGTCGCTGGTGTTGACAGGTTCGTTGCATTGAGCACTAACACTGCACACGGACGCCAGTAATGCCAAAACACATCTGCGAAGCGTAAACATGGTTGCCTTTGATGTTGTTGCAGCAAGGTACAGAGCTCTGTAAAGAAAGTAGCTCAACATCCACATCAATTCATGCCTGGGCAACACCGACTCTGAAGCTGCAGATCTTTGCCATGTTTCCTGCGGCTGAGAGGTTCCGGTGAACAACGGAGAGCCCTGCAGCAATTCGATGATTGAAGGTGTTACACAGCTTTCAAAGGTTCAGTGCTTTGGTGCATTTTTCTCTCAAGCTGACCGAAGGTTCCATGTCGACAGGAAATATCAAAATTAGTCGCCGCATGAGATACGCCGTACTCTCGCGAGCCTCACAACTCGTTATTCATAAACAGAGCGGGAATGATCATTCTTCTTTGCGCTGGCCAGCAAAATCGAAAGACTGCAGGCTCGGTCGGAGAGACATGGGTGGTGCGGGGCTGTTGTCTTGGGTAGAGCTCGAGGACGGAACAGTGAGCCAAACAAGGTGACTAGCCATTGTGAACTTCCCAAGTATTGCGATTACTCACATGTGCAAGAAACGAGTTCTCGAGTACAGTGCAGCATCGTTGCAACTTGCCATATCAAAGGAAATGTCTACGGTCGGCAAGGGACAAGGACAGCATTCGCTGCTCTACTCGTACACAAAATGATTCTTCGGGCCACAAAGATGTCATTATTTGTTCCGAGGACCGCACAGAGCGTCTCGCCATGAGTTTATCGCCTCTGTCTCTAGTTTCTCGGCGCTCTTTAGGGTGATTATCACTGCTTTCTTGACCTTGTTCACGGTCAACGAGATCTCCAAATCATCAGGAGTCGGACTCTGCACCTCACCCTCTCCAGATATGAGCTGCCTAATAGGCACCCGGGCAATAGACGGTCTGTCGAAATGTCGTGCGCTTGCCTTCTTTCGCCCACGTTGGGTCTGGAAGGTCTGTGCCAGATGCAAATTCCAATCGACTTGCACAAGCTCGGTTTCCTAGCTCCATGTTGATGACTGAGTTTCGACAACAGCCGATTCTAATTCACTGATCACCATGTGCGACGGACGATCCAATCCCACTTTCGCAGCACGCTTCCGCATCGTAGCACGAGCCTCGGAACCCTTGAGTCGAACATTAACGTCGCCGCGGCTCCACTTGAGGCCGTGGAGGAAGCTGTAATCTAAGGTCAGTTGTCATTCGGGATGTGCTCACTGCACATAAGGTGTACTCACGCGTAATAGATTTTCGACTGTTCGACGAAGCTTACAGGTTTGTCACTCTGGCGACAGATAGTGTGGGTGAACCATTGTGCTTTCGTCTGCCAGGACGACTGTGTGACACCATCCGGCGTGAGAGCCCAGCCCTGAGCAATCTCATAAACCAAGCGAGAGAGACTTTCACCAGAACTCGCGTGGTCAAGGCCAAAGAACATGACTAGCTCGGCGATGGCAACAATATTACTGTCTGTGATCTTGACGCAATCGCGCTTAAGTGTCCTAGAGATTTCGTCCAGTTGGCTTCTGGACGCGATTTTGTCGAGCCGCACCAGTCGTTTGACGTCGCTGTTGCCATTCACGAACCTGCAGAAGTCATCTAGTGACACAGTTTTGATAATAGCAGACGAAGTGATCTCTTGCCACACCAGATGTTCGGAGATTCCTTTGTAGTACTGAGCACCATTATCGAACACAAGGTGTCTTTTGAGCTCAGTGTGGAAGGGCGGCACGTAGTATACGGCCTCGTGATTGAGCGCTGATGAGTCTATCACACTGATACGGCCAAAAGGATCTCCTTTGCGCAAAGCTTTACGTAGAATCCAAAGCAAACGACTGGAGGTGGAGATGAACGGACTGTGGATGCGAAGCTCGTGATTTTTGCTAGGATTGAGATGTTCCAGTACGTCAATCCATTCCAGATTTTTGCAGAGTGGTGGTCCGCGAGGTGGTGCTCTCGCGTGTGCGCTTCTGCCACTCTTGAAACCACTGATCGAGTTCGTTCCTTGGCTTGAAGAATCCCAGTATCTCCACAAGAGTGATGGCAGGAACGGATGTGCATCCTCCTCGCTGATATCATGATAGGGTGCCTCAGCGGGTGGTGCGTCCTTGTACTTAGCCAGCGAGAGCATAAGGGGCATGTTTCCCATCCTGTGGTATGACACGGGGGCTTGTCCATCGTGCCTGGGCTGCGATCCCGTGATTGATGGAGACTGTTCTGTGGCTGCAATATGTCTGGTTGTCTTCGAGCTTTTGACCGAAGCACTCGCGCTCGTTGATGACTCTTCTATCTCATCGACACTACGAAGAGTCGATGAATCGCAGGCCTTAGGTATTAAGACCACGGGAGACTGCGCCCGTGGCAGGTGGCGAGGTCGCTTAGGCCTGAGCGTGTCCTCGAACTCATCGACGCGTTCATCCGTGGTTGAGGGCGGTGTACACAAGGCTGCAATATTGCGCTTTCTTGGGACCGACTCAGTGAATTTTGCGAATCTCTCAAAATCCCACAGGACTGCTGTAATTTGAGCGTTGAAATCAGACGATGTAGATCGCGGTGGTGTGAGGGACTCGTTGCTCGCTCTCAAAAGATTGTCCACACGCCCGCGCATGTGGTCAACCATGACGTGTTCCTGAGCATCATCCACAATGCTGCAGACTGCGTGCCATGCTTTCCTCGAGCAAGTCCCGTCATGAAGTCGTCTGGACCTTTCTACTTCTAGGGATTTGCATGTCCTGCCATTGCCAACAACGAAGCAATCTTTGAAGATCTCGTTGAAAATCTCAACACGCTCGTTTTGGGAAAGACTGTGCTCCTCCCAGAGGATGTGTACGCAGACCCGCTGCTCGTGAGTCCAAGCATGAGTAGGACGTTTCCGTGCCGCCATGGTGATTGAAAGTGGAGGCGCAAGGGAGGAAAGCGATGGGTGGTTTCATGACCGCGAGCCTCAAGGCCCATAATTCTGTGAGCGTGGGGTATTGTGCGATCACAGACGGTTGATAGGTAATAGAGTGGTCAGCGGAATTGGTGTGGTGAATAGCTACTTAAACCGAGAATAGTCAGGGTTTACCTAAGCATGTTACACTTGACGACACCCAGTGCCCAACAGTCCTGACGTAAGTTGAGAGGGGGTTGCGGGTGCTGATGTTGCTGATGTATTGCCGCATTAATTAATGGGAGTGGATTCAAGCTCCGTTTTCTATGTATGTGTGATCGCATACCTGGCCATCAGAGAGAGTGTGGGGCGCAAAATCCAGAACGTTAATCGCGGTGGGCAAGCAATGGGTCATGCTCATGTCGCGAATCGTGATTCGCGCTTGCCTCGTGGCTCTCCCGCTCGCCCTTCTCCTCGACAGGACCATAGAGAACGTAGTGCTGTGTGATGAAAATAATATCAAACAACAGACTGATGTTTGCAAGGCCGAATTTGACTGGGTTGCCCGTCAGTCCGCTCCAGTCTGCTTGTAGCGAGCTGTCGATGAGCAGCTGCACCATGCTCAAAAATCCACCACTGAAATCGAGCAGCTGCTGAGTGATAGACCATCCGATGGTAGACTGCCTCTTGAAGTTGGCGAAGACTTGAGGGACGTATTTCCAGACGGTCAAAATCAGTTTGACGTATTGGATAGCATAAACCTGATCAGGGAATGTCAGCAGTCGCGATTAGGAACATAGGGAACTGCATTCATCACTCACAACATCCAGCCACGCCCACCCACTGCCGTCATTGTTGCCTCCACCTTCGCTACTCAGGACGATAAGGATAGTAGCGGCGACTCCCAAGAGACTTCCGAATAAAATGCCCAACGTAATACGTCCAGCGTGCCTCTTGACACCCTTGGCTTCTTCCCAGCCCCACAGTCTGGGCCAGAACTGCGAGTACACCACTACGCAGAATATCCAAGCGTGCACGCCGAAGGCAAAGTCGTTGAATCGCACTGTGGGTTCTGGTGAAAGTGGGTGCCGAACGGCGTATTGCGCTCGCACGACTGGCGAGTAGAGAAATATGCCAGTGCTGACAGTATAGCACGTGAACCCAAAGACATTCAGCAGAGGGAAGTCCGGGAGAAAGCCTTTCGTCGAGCGTCTTTGGTAATTAAGCCATGGCTGAGGGTAGAAGGAGAGAGACCAGGCTGTGAAATAGAGCCAGCCACAGAGTCTTGCCGGAGCGTTAGTAAGGTTGCCTACGGGGTGTATGTACTTGATCTCAGCCTACCTTGAGACCGCCTGGGCGAACCAGACCAGCTGAGGATTTGACAGCATGGCAGCACGGCAGGTGATAGTGAGGGTAGGGTGTGAATATGCCCACGATGCACATGCAAAGCGGGTGGAAGAAAGCGAGGGTGTTAAGGACAAGAGCAGTGCTAGAAATGCATCGAGCACGCCACCCAGTCTGGCGTCGACGCAGCTATCGATGAGGTGATTCAGGCGCGTGAGTAGTCACTCACTCACTCAGACGAACGCACAGGCGACTCGTGTTTCGCTGCAGGTACAGCAGCGCAGACACAAGGCAGAGAAGTTAGCTCGCCGCTAGGCTTTTCGGCAGCGTCGGCACGCAGCTAGTCATGCCGTACCGGTCGCGCTTTCTCCACTGCGAAGCCGCAACAGGGTCGCCGCTGGCTGGCCTGAACAGCAGCAGATCACGGTACAACCACGCCAACGCTTCTTGATTGTTCACAGCCCGAGACGCACGAGCGACGGCGCATGGCAGGTTTGCTGTGGAGCACATTCACACCTACATCACTGCACCTGCACAAAGCCATGCGCGACCACCTGCACAGCACCCGCGCCGCGAAACACTCCACCATAGGCTAGCCTCGCCTTTCCCGACCACGACATCTCAGTAATCACCACTTCCGACATCCTACCCTACACGCGACCATCGCGCTCTTGACCACAACCATGGCTTCCACCGAGCTTTCACCACGTCGTCCAACGCGTACTCCCGCCAGATCACGCGTCAACTCTCGCCCTGAGCTCGCGACCGAGCCTCCCAACAAGCGACGCAAGTTCATTCCCGGCGGACTAGGAGGCGGCGGCCGGTGGGAAGACAGCGGCGAGGGAGATGCTACACCCATGGAAATCACTACGCGGAGCTCTCGTGCACTCACTGCCCCGCGCGCGCGGTCGAGGAGGCTGAGCACGGAGCTTGGGGACAAGGAGGACGAGGCGGAGACACCTACAGTCACTAGATCAGCCATGCAGACGCGACCACGGAGAGAGCGCCCGGAAAGATACGTCCCGCCAACTGCCCCGCCTAGACCTCGCTACAGCAACTCTTCTTCTGCCGCCGCAGCAAGCCAGGCAAGCGACGGATACAAACCCAGAGAGGAGAGAGGCTGGGAGGAGTTCCACCCAGATATGGATTTGGACGCCGAGCTTATGATCTTCTCTGCAGATGAGGTGGATGGAAGAGTTCGCAAAGATGACGTGAAGGCGGCCATCGCCCGGTTGGAAGACGACAACGGAAGTCCAAAGCCCATCGTCAATGGCGACGGGGAGGCACACGATGTTCAAACACCACAGAAGCCAACTACGGAAGTCGAGACGCCTGTCAAGCGTCGGCCAGGACGGCCTCCTCGGCAACAAACGTCTATGCTGAACGGCCTCGGCCTAGCATCACCCATACCAGTCAAGCCACTTCCAATTCAAAGTAAGACAGAGCGGTTAAATCTCCCCAAGCCATCCTTTCGTCTCTTCAGTCACTTCCTCGCCTTTGAGGAGGATCAGCGAGAAATCAAGGTCAACTACGTCGATCGAACCATGTCGAACGTTGGCTACCAGGAGAGCGATAGATTCGAGCTTCCTGCAAAGTTCCTCGTTCGCCTTTCTGAAGCACAACAAGCAGAGGAAGAAGCCGAGATGGGATTGCGACTGGAGAGTGATGGTCCGCCTTCAACTCACCTTGCAGCACCTGCTGTTGGCAAAGTTGAATACGACATGGATGAGCAAGACGAGGAGTGGCTGGAGGTGATCAATGACCAACGCAAGACCGAAGGAGTGGATGCCATTAAACCTGCAATCTTCGAAATCACAATGACCCAGATCGAGAAGGAATACCATGCACTCGAAAAGCGGATACCCAAACCCCAGCCGCGGCACGCTCAATTGCACAGGCCGCGATCAAGTTCTCAAGCGGCCGTGAATGGGGATCCAAACCCTCCGGGCGACGAGCCTGATAGCAAATGCTCGATATGCGACGACGGAGACTGCGAGAACGCCAATGCTATAATATTCTGCGACGGCTGCGATCTGGCTGTTCATCAGGAGTGCTATGGTGTGCCGTTCATCCCCGAAGGTCAATGGTTCTGCCGCAAATGCAAAGAGATCGGCCGAGGCACACCCACTTGTATCTTCTGTCCCAACGTGGATGGCGCCTTCAAGCAGACGAATACGCTTAGATGGTCACATCTCCTATGCTCGATATGGATTCCAGAAGTTACCATCGCTAACGCGACGTTCATGGAACCTATAACGGATGTGGACAAGGTGCCAAAAAGCAGATGGAAGCTGAACTGTTACATCTGTCAGCAGAAGATGGGTGCCTGCATCCAGTGCGGCAACAAGAACTGCTATCTTGCCTTCCATGTCACCTGTGCAAGGAAAGCCAAGCTGTTCTTGAAGATGAAGAGCCAGCATCAAGGAGGCATCGATTCATCTGTGCTGAAGGCCTTTTGCGATAAGCATGTACCGCCGGATTGGCGTCGGACGCACGACACAGATAACGCCATTGTGGAGGCCAAACGTTGGTACAGACACGCAATGAAGGACCGAAAATGGGCGGACAGCCAAACCGCTGCCCTCGAGCTGGGTGCCCCTCCAGCACCTGACGGTGGCCTCATAGCGGACGGCGGGGACGACACCATCACAGTCGCAAATCAGAAGCGCAAGCGCGCTCAGCCAGCGAAGATGAGCTGGAGGCTGCCATCTGGTGCGCCCGTAGTGCCAGCTGTGGTCTACAATACTGTCGAAGCAAGTCTGACTCGGTTCACCATTCGCAAGCGAAAAGAGTTCGTTGAGAAGGCTTGTCGATATTGGACGCTGAAACGAGAGGCACGTCGCGGCGCAGCCCTTCTCAAGCGCCTGCAATTGCAACTGGAGACTTTCTCTAGTATGGAGATCACCAGACGCAACTTTGCTGGCATGGGCGCCATTGGTCGTCCAAGACTGCTGCGACGAATTGAATTTGGTGAATTGCTGCAAAAAGACATGGGATACCAAGTCCAGCTCGCGTCAATGGTCAGGGAACGTGAGGAGTTGCGGCTGAAGGAGCTCCTCATGCTGAGAGAGCAGATCGACACCGTTTACACGCCCATCCCTTCACTGCTCTGGCCGATCCTTCTCAGGGTGCAAAAGTATGTTTATGATTTGCAAATTCTTGCTAGTTGCCTTACTGACAAACATCACAGGCTTGACGACAAGGAAGGAGTATTCCGTGCCGGAACAGACGTGCTCGCAAGTCGTTTACGCGAGCGATACTACACCTCGGTGTCTGACTTCTCTCGCGATTTGTCACAAGTTTTCCTAACTAAACTCGCGGAGAGTGACAATCTCGACCCAGCATCTAGTGCTGATATCAACACCATTCACCAGAAGCTACATGAGGTCCCGGCCGGTACAGCAGAACATCATGCCCTATCTCACGACCAGAAAGAGCTGAAGAAGCTGGCCAAGCGAATTGTCAAGGCAGTCAAAGAGCTCACCGAGGGCGCAGTCAAGAAGGAAGCAGAGCTACGAGGGCTCCAACATGACGAGACGATGCGCAAGATAGAGTCGCTTGCTCTGTTCTCCGCCGATGTTGCGAAATCGATCGAACCCGACATGGAGGAAGGCAAATTCACTACCAAACACCGGTCCATCTCGAATGCATCAGCTGTTGCAGGTGCGTCTCCTGATGTCAAAGCAAACGGCGATGTCGATACCGAAATGCACGATGCTGATGATCACGAAGCTGTCCCTACTGCCGAGATCAACAACTTGGACAACCCTACGCCAGCTTCCAAAGCAGCATCGTGTGCATCGTCTACTCATTCACACACTATCAAAACTAATGGCTCCAGACCGACTGAGCCCCTCTCGCCTCCTGTATCTACCGCCTCCGCTCACCGCCCCGGCACGGCCAACGGCGTGGTTCATGGCGGCGACAACGACGCTCTCACTTCTGGCGGCGTGCCTTGGTATCTTGCACCGTTCGACATCGAAGGCACAACTGCCTTCGAGGAGAGGTACACCGGCCGAGACGTAATGAGAGACATGAGCGAAGAGCTCTCAGACATGGACGAAGACACACTGATGGGGCTGGAACTGAGCGGCATGGATGATTCCACCTCTGGCGCCGCGGGTTCTACCAACAGTACTGTGGCGGGCGCTGCAGGCGACGTGGAAAAGAGCGTCAATGCCACGTCGGCGGTGAAGAAGAGGCCGAAGCGCAAGCGTAACAGGTGGTGATGATGTTGAGTGTATTGACATTGCAGGGACGATGACTCGTTGCGGCCTTTTTCATTATCTAACTACTTTGCGCGATACCAGGAACGCATGACACGAGGCTTTCCTTACGGTATGGGAAATCAGATTTGGCCTGTGAGCTGTTTGCGAGGGTTTGTTTTTGCTCCTTTTGATTGTTCTGTATTAGATACCTTGCCTGTTTCGCTTTAGAGGAATGATTGTTCACCGTTGGGAACGATTATGCTGCAATGAATTGAACATTTTATGATATATCATAAGACTGAGAGTAAACTATGCTGATTCCCATGTTGATTTGTCTCGAAGCTGATCCCTATCACTAACCATGAAATTGAAGCAGCTCTAATTAGCGTTGGACACAATACTCGCAAATGTCAAGGCAGAGACCGCGCCATCAACGATGCCATCGACTCAAAGCATCATCGATCCAGATCCAAGCCATGCCAACACTGCCCACTGCCACAGACACTTTATGCACACACATACGTAGCTATACATACAATACCGAACCTACACCCTCGCATGCGGTCTACACGGTACACCGCAACATCGACCATCCCTGCCACAGACACATACAGCACAAAGCCAACGCTCCCGCAACGCCGCCCGGCTTACTCAACCACACCTTTTCGTCCCGTGCAGCGCATACTGACATACATAGAACCATCGCGGCGAAGCCCACAAAAACTGCTGGCCCATCCCACCACCACCGCCACAGTAGCAACGCAGGCGTCCATCCCGTCCTGCGGCCTGGAGACAGCCCTACAAGGCGAACGTTAAACTTGGTGCTGCGGTCGGTGGTCATGCTGTGCTATGCGGGTGGCTGTGTAAGATGTGTCTGTGAGATTTTGGCTTCTCCCTGCGCTGCGTGCCCTCGGACACATCCATTCCTTCGCGCGCTTGTTTTGGGAGGGATGCGCGAGCGCGCCCTCCCCGTTAGGATCGGGAGATCTGGCGTGCTGCTGCGCTTCCTGATGGATTTGGATGCGTGGGTGTTTGCCTTTGAGAAAGCGGGCGGCGGCGGCGGCGGCGGCCGGCGGGGAGAGGCCACTATCGCTGTGCTTGGTAATTCTCACGAGGGGCGAGGAGTAGTTCGGTATTGTTGACGAGAGCGAGCGTGCGGATTTGTCACTCTTCGAGGCTTTCCATTTCGTGCTCTCGGATGACTATGACTACTTGACTACTTGCGCGTGCCGCTGCTGCTGCTGCCTGCGGAGCCAGTTCGAGAGCCAGCGTCATTTCATGCAGGAGGAGGATGTCACCTGTCGCGCCAGTCGAGAGTGTGCACGCACATCCCATCCTACTCCATCCTTCCTCCTGCTTCTGCAGATATGCATCGACCTCCGGACCTCCGCTGAGGGCGCCAGTTTGTCAGCGCGGGCGTTGGCAACAAAGGGGAATAATCACGCCGATTGGGGAAGAAGCGGTATGCCGGCGGCTTTTTGCTTATGTCACTTGCGATATACACTTATTTGTGCGCTTGCCTGCCTCGCTGGCTGGTATCATGCATGCACTGCGGCCCGGGACTGATGAGTTGCTGTGCTTTTGCATGCTCGCTTGAGACGCGAAGAGTTAAGCGAGGTTTTCGTTTTGTGTGTGCGAGTGTGTGCGAGTGTGTCGGGTGTGCCTTGTTTGTGTGCGTGTCGTATCTGCTGTGTCACGTACAGGTACTTCCATCAGGTACGCGCAGGCCTGTTGTTGTTGTTGGTCGACAGGGGAGATTTGGAAACGAAACGAAGCGCTTGCGCGAGAGTCAGCGTGCGATGATACGACATGACTAGTATCTTGTTGAAACAGGCAAATCTCGCTATCGAACCAGTGTCATGTGTGTGCGTCAAGGTGACAAGGTCGTTCCTAGCGAGGTGACGACTCTCTTTCTTTCCTGATACGACGTTAGTCGTACGTAAACTCATGCGCAATTCCCTGTATCAACACGCAGGCAACCCATCGGGATCGCTGCAAACATCGTCTTGGCAGCATTTGATACATTGAAATTGCGTGGACGAATATAGACAGGAACCGCAGTAGGCGCAGAGTAAGAGATCACGGTTCACTATACTATACCGCAGTAGGCCTGCGCTCAAAGGAGGACAGTTTTGCCTATACATCCATTTCTGCCGACCAAAGTGTTCGAGGCTCTTTCCAACTCCGACCCTAATAAGTTCCCTCCAACTCCGACATACCCATGTCGACCACATCCCGCGGGTTGGATCACCTTTTTTTCTCGGCTATAGCCACGTGCTCGTGTGCCGCCGCAGAACGCCGCAACATTGCACACGCACTCGTGATCCCAGCACCGCTCGCTTGGGTCGATGAAGAGCGACACTGCATGCGCCCATGCATTTACACTGCATAGAGTTTGCTGCATTAATGAAAAGTGATGTTGGTAGTGTAAACCTATTACGGTACGAAGCCGCAAAGCAAAGCATTACCGAGCGCCAGACGGAGATAAAGTAGCAAAGTACCACATACCACCGCCCATTGGAAGACGTTGAAAAAGACCAACGCCATTTAGCGTCAGGCGTGCGTCGAAGGAATCATGAGCACACGTTCGGTAATTGGGAACGGTTAAAAAAGACAGGAATGTGAATGGATCGCTCAGGATGGCGAAGGATGAGGGAGTGCATAGCGAGTCATTTTGTGATTTCTGAGGGCAAAGATAGCATTTCTCAATGGCTGGATGATGGCTGGACTCGCAAGTGGGACTTGATGGCAGTTGCCGAAGAGAGAGGTCGAGGCTCTCTTGCGAGCGAGCCGTGTGGCCAGGGTATGTTCACCACCATGCCACGTGGATGCCTGAAATCTCGGAACAGTGCCCCGCTGGGCTTGAGGGCTTGATATTCCAATCTCGCGCTGTACACAGATAGATGTGGTGGATGGATAGAATGGGGCTCTGTGACGACGGGAGGATGAAGCGAAGACGTGCGGTCGCTATTGTTGTTATCGTTAGGCGTGTGCGCCAGAGGCCATTCGTCTTGCCCGATTAAGTAGTATGTCGCGCTCGGCGGTCGCCTTGCCCAGCACTACCATGTCGAAAATAAATGATAATAGCGTGCTGTCGTGCTCTGATCTCTCAACCTTCAACATCCACTTAGTCTAGCCGATGCGCACCGGCGTCTGCTAGCGACCCACGAGATTGTTCGCAGATAGACGTGTTCGTCAATGAGTAATATTACTTCTTGCTTGTTCGCGTCGATCAACGAGATGACGAACGCAAATATGCCCAGACCAGCGATGCCTCGATTCGTCTAGCGTGGCCTCGTTAGTCATTTTTGCTGGCCATTGGGGTCATGTGCTAGTGGTGCTGGCAGTGCTAGCGAGTGCACGGCCGATGCAGATGTTCTCATGTAAGCAACGAACGTTTGCGCCAGCACTTTCGCACCAGTCGACGCAGACCCAGGCATCTGCCTGGGGCCGTCTTTCCGATCAGGCCCTACTATCCAGGCCCTACAGTCGCGAACTTAGGCACTACAGTCACTCCGATCACATACAAGGCTCCTACTCGGGACGCTATCATTGCCAGTACTGCCAGCGCCGTTCCATGGACATGACTGGATCTCAGTCGTCGTCACCATCTTTCTCATCACGTGCTATCCTGGTTTCATCCTACGCCATCGTTTCCTCAAACCGCCGGCTCGCACGCAGACCCCGCTCGCCGCATTCGGTGGTGCACATGGCAGGCCTGCACACCTGGATATCGCCGTTGGCTCTGTGCTACGACTGGCGGAGTGCCCGAGCGGGCGCGGCGAACGTAGTCTGCCGCTGCCAGCCAAAAGCTTAGCATCTGTTGCCCGGCAGAGCAGCCCTTGCCCTGAGCCTATCAATCATTGAACTCTCGGTAGGCCGTTGCGATCAGGACTTGCTGACTACTGACAGCACACATGCACGATGGCAGACAACTCTCCGCATCCTTTGGCCCAATGGTCAGGATGCAACGTCGGCGCAATAAGGTCGCCGAGTGGCTTTGTTTCTCTGCGTCACTACATGCCCATTTTCGCGTTCCATGAAATCTTAGCTTTTGTGTTGGTGCCACCTCCATCGAGGTCCTCTCAATCTACTCGTGAACTATAACAGGCAACATTCGAACATCGCGGAGTTAAGCAACCGGGGGGGACACGTTCTACGACGGAGACATCCGCTTGGCCATTTCTTTTTTTTCCCCCCGATGGTCAGTACAGTAGTCAGCAGTATCGCAAGCGAAGAGCCGCCTTCAAGATCGCGTGCAAGCCAGACTTCACGATTCGTGTGTCGCGCGTGGAGAACCAACACTGCGACTCCATGAACCGCACATCCGAAGCGCGGAAGTTTATTGCGGCATGCCTGCTGCTGATCCCTTGTCGATTGATCGCTAGTCGATGCGTGGGTTTGCGAGCGCACTTAGACTTTGGGCCCTGCCGGCCTACAAGGATTCGCGGAACCACAGGTACACCTCATGCATGCGTGAGCGTGCCAGAGCGCACGTTGACCGAGACCAATGATTAAGATTCACTCCTTCGCACATGTCAACCAACACGCGCACATCACGGCCATCTTCCGCATACCTTGCCCTGGTGCTGGGATTGGGATGGACGGAGAGTTTAGCAGAACCTCCACTCTGAATCCTCCCAGCCCGTGACGAGGCGTGTTCAGGAACCGTGTGCTCAGTAGTCACGGTTGAGATTGCGCATATGGGTCTCGCGGAGTGGTCCATGGATGGCCTCCTCCCTGAGACCGGTGAAGGTCTGTCGCAGTGGTGTGGCAGACATGGCTGTGGGGCCAATGGCATGCAGGCGGTGCCTGCGCCTGCAGACTGGAAATTGAAGACTCGCTACACCACTCTAATTTGCGCTTCTGGCGGGTGACGATGCGGTCACGGCGGGCATGGACGGTGTATAAGCTGGGGGAGACAAGGCTTGTGAACGACCGACTGCCTATCTGGGCGTGGTATGCGAGCTTGTGCACGACAGATGGCCGCAGCAGGCTAGCGCTGAGCCAAATATACACAGCCCTCTGCGCGCGACAGACCGCCATGCGCTGCCTCTCGGAGTTTGTACAGCTGCATGGCGCTAATGGCGGGTGCGCCGACAGAGCCAATTAGTGCTCTCGGACTCGCCCCAGGCACCGGGCAGGATGCGGACCGATGCAGACGACGTGCAGACCACCTGCTCTGCGGTCGGTGAGCTCTCACGGGCTCGCAGGCAGAGGCAGAAGTTAGAAGACTGAGGGACGCACGGCATCCCACCTCGTCGGCCGCGAGAGCAAGCCTGCCCGCTTACCAGCGCCCAAAGAGGCATCGCGGTCTGCGATCGTCCGCACGTTTTCGACTACCGCTGCTTGCTTTGGGCCATGCTGCCACCTCGTCTCCCGACAACGGCTCCCGCCGCTGCCAGGAATGGTGTCGATGGCCTATCTTGCACCTACTTGAGACTTGCCCCGTCACCTTGTGCGCAGCTCCCAGCCTGGGGGTTCCCGCGATGCTCACCGTCTGCCCGTCCCTCGCGTGCACCCTGTTCCCATACTCGGGCGCCGCGAAGGAGCGGGCACCGGCCACGTCCTGCCATCCATGTCGCTGGGCACGTTTGGCCCCCAATTGCCCTCTCGCGCAACCATAGGCCGGTTCGCGAGCCAGGACCTTTGCTGCCTCTGTCATAGCTCCCCTAGCCTCGTGCTCCTCCACTGCGGCTTGACCGTCTGCAGGGGTGGGCGAGAGGTACGCCTTGACGCTAATGCCTTTCCCGCGCCATAGGGCAGCACAGGGTCTGAAGGGTGGGCTTTTGTGATGCGCAGCAGCACTCGGTGATAGCTTTATACATAGCTCATGGGCTTCGCCCCCGAACGCTCCTATATCCAGTCAATCCAAGTGTCAGCACCATACGTCAACCTCGTGCTTCCCTACAACTAAACTCCGAGCGTCTTCACAACAACTTAAGGCTGAACGTTTCCAGCTCTTCAGGTACCCGTCAATCCTGACTCGCTACTTTCGGAATCCGACAGTCAGGTTCGATCAACCCTGCTACGCCGCAACGAAAAAGAACAAACGAAGTCTTTCGTCTCTCTCGATCATCCAGATAGCCGAGCGGATACAATCGTGGGTTGAATGCGTCTTGCACCGTTGAGAGAGTGATCATTGACAAGATTCCAACAGATTGTCGACTCGTTTCATTACAGTCACGAGCTTACCAAGCACTGGACTGAATGATCGCGGACTATTACTATGGCTTTCACTGCACAGTACCAGCAGCCCATGGGCTTTAACCAACACGAAATGAACTACCCTTCCTTCTGCGACGCCGAGCAATCATACCTCCCAACCACAACCTGCGACGAGTCCAGCTTCATCGGATATCCTACACAAGGCTTCGCCCAGAACATGAACGAGCCATACCCCTTCAACCCCGAGCAGCTTGAGCAGCTCTCCAAATACGACATGGCTCATCAGCACTACCAGATGAAGGGCGACTACTCTTTCGACCACCAGCCACCAGTCTTGTCATCAACATCGGACTCTGGTGCATCGATCCAGAGTGGCATGTCCTCACACATGAACTCGCCCTCATCCCAGCCTCAACAAATGAACGATTGGAATCAACAGTTCAACGCATGCCCCAGCATTTTCCAGCCCGACAACATGATCCCCACCACGATGTTCGAATCCGGTTCCATCTCAGGAGAAGTAAAGATTGGATGTGTTGGTGAGTTAGCAAAGGTTTCTTCGTCTCATGACTTTTCTTTTCTGCAATCAAGCGCACACGATTCAACGGGAGAGGCTTGGACAGATCTCCGGGCGGATACAGCCAACGCGACAACGCGCGCCACGTCCCAGAATCGCCCTGTCTTCTCGTCGATAGAAGCAGGTGAGGGCACGTACGGCGACGCACCAACCGGTGTGGACAACTGTTTTGTCTTCACATCCCCATCATCACCCAGAGCACCCAGCCTTCCCTTCACGCCGCGATCACCGGTTTTGGAGCGAGTCAAGGGAAGGCGACAAGCGTCTACCGTGTCATCACCAAATCGCATGTTTGGAACAAGTCGTTTGGCGCGCTCCGGCAGCGTGCATGGTGGTGTTACGGAGCGCCTGTACGCGCCGCAGTCTCCGACCCAATCCCATTTCTTTTCTCAGTCCAGCGGCCATTTTGTACCCCCTCTTGGTTCTTCTTGTCCGTAACCTTTCTTTAACTTTCTTTTCTCTCTACATAATCATGGCGGAGGAAAGTCGAGCATTCGCTGACCAGGTGATCACAGATCCTTCCCTGATTCAACCATTCTCACCACTCAACAGCACTGGCGCACAATACCCCGAAGTCCCTGCTCTTCACTCTCCTCAAATAATGGCATACCCCTTGATGCCGTCTCCAGCGCCCTCTACAACATCTGTACGCAGCCCGCGGTCCTCACTCGGAAAAGTGCACACCTCGCCACACCTACACGCCAACTCATACCAGCCCTACCCGGCATACCCTGGCTCCAGGCGGCCATCTGTCTCATCAATACACTCACGACACAGTCAGGTATCTTCATCAGACGAGTCCAACAAAGGCCTCTGCCCATACCCTACATGTGGTAGGCACTTTAAGGACCTCAAGGCGCACATGCTCACACACCAGAATGAGCGCCCTGAGAAGTGTCCGATCCCGACGTGCGAATACCACACCAAAGGTTTCGCGCGCAAGTACGACAAGAACCGCCACACATTGACGCACTACAAGGGAACCATGGTATGCGGTTTCTGTCCAGGCTCCGGCAGCTCGGCTGAGAAGAGCTTTAACCGCGCGGATGTCTTCAAGAGGCATCTTACTTCAGTACACGGTGTTGAGCAGACACCACCAAATGCCCGCAGAAAGAGCCCAGCAGGCGGCAAGCGCTCGTCATACAGCAACGTCCGCGACGTCGCTGGTATGTGTTCCACTTGCGGCATCATGTTCGCCAACGCACAAGAGTTCTACGAGCACCTCGACGACTGTGTCCTCCGCGTTGTTCAGCAGGCTGAGCCATCAGAGGCCATCAACGAGAGGCTGTTGATGTCAGTTGCAGACGACCCTGCAGTGCACGCTTCAATGAAGAAGCACAACCTTCCAACCACAATCGACCTCGGAGCACCTGCTTCATACGAAGAAGAGGACGAGGAAGAAGACGCCGCAGCAGAGGACGACGACGATGCGAACGACGGCACATATGGCGCTCGATCCGGCAGGTCCGGCAAGGGCGCATCGCGCTCTCGCAAGCCCGCCGCAGGCAACTCAAGGTGACAACTAACCAACTCCCGCGGCGGCGACTCCATCCAGCTCACCGGGAGTCTACATGTCACAAGCGACGGCGCAGTCGGCAAGCCTTCCAGCACCGTCTCGCGAAAGCAAGGCCTCACCCACTCCAAAAACGGCGTCTCCCTCTCGGGCCCCCCGGCGCTCGTGAAAGGCTCCAAGCGCAAGAGGAACTACCCTCTCTCCTGGGGCGCCGCGCCCGAGAACATGCACATGAAGAAGCGCGTGCTCTGCGTCTTCGACGGCCCTCGCCGCCTGTGGAAGGACGACATGATGCTCGACAACGCGCACGAAGTCCGCATCCCGACCTCCGCCGACGGCCGCTCGTACACCACCGAACTCGACGTCCTCACCATGCAGCGTGCAGAGGCGGTGTTGAACGCCACCGAGGAAGAGAAGGGACCCTGGCTGGACGAAGACGGCGTCGAAGTGGTCACTGAGAAGTGAGCTTCGCGTTTCCTTCTTCGCTTTGTACTTGTACGCCCCCTGGGTCGGCAACGTGTGTGCTCTGCTTTTTTTGTTTCTTTTGCATGCGCGTTTTTGATTTTGATTGTTGGAGGAGCAGTGATACCACGGGAATTCTGTGTCAAAATTGGCATTTGGGCACACAACGACGATTATGGAACGATCGTTTGATGATGATTTTTCTCTCTTTTTTTTATGACATAGAGCTGTTTTGTTCTTTGGCGGCCAACTCACCTTTGGGCTCCTCTCTCGCTCGCTCGATCTAGATTACGGAGCATGATGTAGTGCTGGCCACAATGAAAGCATTTGCTTGAAAACAAATAAAAACCTCCCTTCGATGTTCTGCTCTCAATCCTGTTGTTGCTTGGGTGATTACTGCTATCTTCGTCGGGCGTTGGATCACAATCACTTTGTGTTACAGCAACAGCCGGGTCGTGTGATGCTTCCAAAAAAGACACGCGTTTCGTCCCTAACACGTAGCGGTACGAAATAGACATGATGAGTTTTTCGACGTACGTATCACATTCCACCCGACTACCGACACTCCCTCAGCGCGACCATCAAGACACTACCATAAGCATGTCAACACCTCAGCAATTCCAACTCAATCAGAATCTTGCTATAGAACTCCTCAGGTGTCTCGGACTCAATAGGATCACCTCTCCCTAAGATCGAACATGAAAACATCTTCAGCGCGATATTTTTCTTTTTTGGCAATCCACAATTTCATTTTCTCAGCACGCAAACTACGCCACGTTCCACACGGTCGGGACGAGGGTGCAGGTGACGCACACAGGCGACAAGACTTGCGCGCAAGCGAAGAAGGCTAGGGATACCCACCCATATTGAGGTTCCCACAAAATGTGTGTTCCATCGTATGTAGCGAGAGACGCTAGAAGACGCCTCCCGTCTTAATCCTTCGGTGGGAGTGGTTCTAACCGGCTAGGGATGGTACAGTCGCTCGGGGGCTTTAGAAGCACAATGGAACGACTACTAGTCACTTGAGGCTGAACGCATGGTGTCCGAGCTCGAGCGTCTTGCTTGCTGGCTCTGAGGGCTGGCTGGTGGAAGCTGAGGACGATTATGAAGTCTCGCGGAGGAGATGGCGAGGTTCATAAATGTCTGGCTTTTTTTTTTTTTGGCAACGAAATTTTTGAGCATTCTCCGTTTAGCAACTGTTGTTCGTTCGGGCGGCGTTTGAGAATGTGTTTGAAAAGCGAAGGGCTCCACTCACGGCTGTGAGTCCATCCATCTCAGCTCATTACCTGTAAAGACTTGCGATAGGCCTTTTTGGGCATCACCATCAAGATGTCGTATTGCTGCAGACGACTTCTCTCCCAGAGAACCCCCGAAAGCCGGGCTCGAGGACATTCTGAGTTCGTGCGTATGATTGAGTGTCATCGCCATCTCCGGGCACGTATGTTCGAACGCCAAACTCCAGATAAACAAGTCCGGGCCAGACACTATGCGGTGGCTGGCATGCGCTGCTTGTTTTTGTCCTCAAACGATAGAAATTAAAGGCATCCGTACCCGATGCCGTCGATGAAACGGGGGGATGTCGCGGTCGTGAGGTCCGGTGTGTCCCAGTGAGCCAATGCCTACCAAGGTTCTTTTCATTTGCAGGAGAGATCTCGAGATCGAAGAAAAACAGAAATTTGCTTCTGTTCTTTTGGAAAATGCGTTCGGAGTTGTGCTAATGCAATGCCGGAGAGACACCTGGAATAGTGTGTGTAGCCAGGCGGCGAGGAGGCGTGGTGCATTCGTGCTCATGGTAAGCAGAACGGACTGCGCGATGAAGCAAATATTGAGGATCGGCTGGAGCACGTCAAGGCAAACTCACCGATGGCATGTCAGATTTGATGTTTCACTTTTGTACCCGAGAAGCACCAAATCGTATCATTGCGAAGAGCATGCTTTGACTTCGGCGTGTGATATGGAGTAGATGCAGCGAAGCTGTAAGGTAACGATCTTATGTCGTATCAAGATCGCGTTGCTGAAACACCCTCACGTCCAGGTTCAAGCTTCCAGAACAACCTTTGAATATATGAGTGACGTCTCGCGCGAGCGAACGAGGTTGGCAGCATAGATAAACTCACGATGGAGATTAATTACCTAGCTGGGCATCAAGGAACAAAGCCTATCAGCAGGTCGTCAGGTCGAAGCATAAACGTCAGAATGACTCGCGGCCATGCCCCTACAGAAGTCCTCGGCTAAGGTCCATCATATACAAAAAGAAAGGGCAGAGCGGATATGAACATGAACTCTAACAGGGACTTTCTCGGATGATCTTCACAGGACACGTCAAAGCCGTAATCTCGAGGAACATGATGTCAAAAGAAAACAAGTCACTCTGGCGGCCTCGAAGTGCGATTCGCATAGACACGCACGCACGTGGTACCAGGGACTTGGGAAAAGATCGCTGGCTGGGATCGCGATGGGTTGCGCGTACAACTTCAAAGCACCGTTAGAGGTTGTGCGTTTGACGCTCGTTACTTCTCGCGCCTTGTGATCAGGCGTGAAGCGTGCGTGTGGGTGTTTTGTACGAGCGACCTTGTGGAGTGAATACCATCATGGGTATGACCTCCGAGTTTGGTGGAAGCACATCCATTCTCTGCACGAGTAGGAGATCAACATGCGGAAATTAGCGGTGGTGTTTCGGTGAGCGAGCGAAACAAGTCGGCCAAAAAGGCAGAATTTCTCCGCACGAAAGGCCGGTCAGGCAGACACGAGTCGTGAAGAAAGAAAGACGATACCTGCCACAAATGGTAGGATTGGGCAAGCAGAAGGAGGAGGAGGAGGGGCAAAACGCGTGGTGAGTAGGCGTGTCTGGGTGCGATGTGCGTGGAAGGGGGTATGTGGCATGTTACACATGTTGGCCTCGTTGAAGGAGATCGCTGGCCTGTGCGGCGGCGAATCGATCCACTCTACTCAGGCTACTGAGACAATCCCGTTATAGAAGGCGTAAGGCCGGCATAAGTGTGGAGAAGGAGAGTGGGCCTGGGGAAGTAGTTTCAAGGCTTTTCAGAAAGGGTAGGGTAATTAAAGGAAAATCGATAGTTGGCATTATTGCTGACGGGGATGGTCAAGAGAGGCGGAGGGAAAGCTTGGGTGTGGTTGGTTGGGTGGACTCGAAGGAACAGACAGCCCGCTGCTCATCTCGTGCAGGTGGGCACGCGTTTTGCCAAGGCCTCGGGGCGAGCAATTCGTGTGTCTTGCGAAAGCGGATGGCGTAATAATGCGTGTGGGAGTTGCGTATGACGGACGGGGTGAGAGGGAGAGGTGCTTGTTATTATATGCTTAGTGGCAATAGGCCGCGGCGGACAGAGGATGGTGCAGAGACATGACTTGCATTGTTCAGAGAGATAAGAAGGTATGTAGAGAGCAGCAAGCACGTGATATCGGAGTGACAGGGAAGAGGAAAAAGAAGCATCGAGCATGAGTTCGGAGAGACGGCGGCGGTGTTGGGGTGGTGTATGTATGCAATGATGGATAAAAGTGGTGCGCATAATCATCTGGCACGCATCGTGGGCAGTCGTGCGGGCGAGTGCAGTCCAGCCCTGGGAGAGCACAGGGCGCCCCTTCCTCATGCGGCCTAGTGCTTGCGTGTCGTTGCTGCCGCGCGTTCTGCCCACGAATGCTCAGCCTTTGCTTTGCCAGCAGCGCCGCAGCCTTTACCTACCCGCCCGCCCTCTCCCTCGACCCCGTCTCAGTCAGAGCGATCCGGCGTGCTCGAGTGCTCCATCTGACTTCCGCCGCACCCTCCTCGCCTGCACTGAGCATTCCGCCTGCCACTCCCTACTAACCAACTAACCACCAACTCACACACTTCTACCATATCACCGCCATCCGGCGCCGTGATATCAGCAGCGAAGATCAAAAAGCGGGTGCATCTCAGGGTCGATCCATAGAGGCGCAGACGATCGTCAGGCAGGCGTGAGAGGCAGTGCAAGCGAGCAGCAACTCGACCACCTTCAGCCGCCAGACCCTCCCTCCTCACTCAACTTCCGACTTCCAACCCTCACTTCACCATCACCACCACCACCGCACGCGCAAACGCGCCCTCGCGATAAATACACAATTAATACCGTGGACACTCGAGAAACATGGACAACAGAAGCGGCATGCCGAGGCGCAAGCCCGTGCCGCAGCCACAGCAGCAGCTGTCGGAGACTTGGGCTCAGGACCTCACAGCGCAGTTCAGACGCACTCTCTCCACCAAGCGCATGAACGAACTAAGCAGGAGGCCCGCATCTCAGCGCCGAACACCATCCGCTCTTCCCACCGAGTTCATCGTCGAGCCCAGGCCAACATCACAGCACAACGCGCAAGCGCCTCCGCCGCCGTCAAGACAGGCACCACCCGTTCCCGGCGTGCCCATGACACCTCCGCCAAGTTACAATGCCAGCATCAAGAACATTCCAATCGTCCCCACAGCGCCCTCAGATACTAGGTCACTTCGATTCCGCAGCATGCTCGTCTCCCTCTCAAACACTCCTTGCAAGTGGGAGAACCCTGGACTACTGGACGAGGCGCTCGGTGCTATTCCTCTGGAGCGCATCTACGAAAAGGCACAGGAGGAGTGCGACTTGTTCGAGGCTGAGGCCGCCTCACTGGGCAAGAAGCCTGCATGGGGCTTCCAAGACTGCGTCATTCGTGCTCTCATGAAGTGGTTCAGGTCTGAATTCTTCCAATGGGTCAACAACCCAAAATGCACAGCTTGCCACGCGCCCACAGTCGCGGAAGGCATGGCTGCACCTTTGGCCGACGAGTCGGCTCGTGGCGCCAGCAGGGTCGAGCTTTACAGGTGCAGCAACCAGTACTGCCAATCGTTCGAGCGCTTCCCTAGATACAACGACGCTTTCGTCTTGCTACAAACACGACGTGGCCGCGTCGGAGAGTGGGCTAACTGCTTCACCATGCTCTGCCGTGCCATCGGCAGCAGAGTTAGGTGGGTATGGAACGCAGAGGATCACGTCTGGACTGAGGTCTACAGCTCGCACCGCAAGCGCTGGGTGCACGTCGACTGCTGCGAAGAGGCATGGGATGCACCTCTTCTCTACACCAATGGTATGTTTCCTTGAGGGCACCCTTTCATCAAATACCATCTAACGTTTCATAGGCTGGCGCAAAAAGTTGAGCTACTGCATTGCATTCTCTGCCGATGGCTGCACTGATGTCACCCGTCGCTACGTCCGTGACGCAAGCGCTGCCACCAAGCGCAACAGATGCTCCGAGGGCGAGCTGATCCACATTGTCCGTGAGATCAGGGCTATGCGTCGCAAGGACACCGACAAGAAGGAAAGATTCGACCTCATGGCTGAGGACGCCCGCGAAGACGAGGAGTTCCGCCGCAACGTCATCGAAAGCTTAGCTTATACCATAAGCCGCATACTTCCTGGCGGCGACGCCGCCAAGGGCTCATCACGATCTGACCCTGATGCGCAAAAAGCCGCCGAAGCACGACGGGAAGCCGAAATCCTTCGTGCAACAGCAGGACGCAACGCACCCAACATGCCTCGTGGACAGGGCCAATAATGCTCTCTACCCACGTTCTACTCTTCGGTCGCCTCCATGTGGCATTCTTGCGGCGACAAGAATCCACCTTTTTACTATGTCATGCGTGGTCACCTCGGAGTCGATTACATCTTTGAAGCGATCTAGCACTGGCGTTACTTGATTTCCTGGATACCTGGACGTTCTTCACTTCTTCATGGGCATGCGTCCTACATTATACCACTTTTACGCAGGGACTTCTTTCAGGACTGGACCTTATCATTTACTTTCTTCTTTTCATTATGCATTTTGTTTATTACCGTCGCTCCAGGAAACGGAATGTCTATTTGGGAATTTTCTTTTGTCTTTTACACTATCAATGACCGCGAAGGGTCGCAAGGTGGGAGGGGCCTCTCCACAGGAACGAGGGGCAAAAGGATCATGCACCACTCATGGGTTTGGGAGGGGAAACAAGCAAAGCTCATTCGCTTTTTTTCTTGACGATAAATACGTAAGATGATGGAGGAAAGGGCATCTGAATTTTTCTCTTTTGCCTTGCAGGTTTTTGCGTTAACGAATTGGGCAAGAGCTCAAAGTTTGAAAGAACAACTACTATTTATTACTTCTACTTTTTTTACTTTTATTATCTTCTTCCAATGGTCTGAGACGCAAAGTGTGGATGTTGGACGCTCTTCGTGGTTTAGACACAGAGATATCCTATGCTCGTCTCGCGCCTGGTAGCCGATGGAGCTTTTCGTCGAGTATTTTCTATCATAATTTACAATATGCCTTCGCATCATCATCCTGGTCTCCTTACGCTGCTTTGCGCGTGCTGTGACGAACTGGGTGCGCGTTAATCAGCCCTGCATCTGTGTTGTGTGTACTTGATCTCCAAACCGCAAACCCCCCCGTAAGCGTGGTTGTCATGCCTTGCATACGAATGCCTGGATGCGCGTTTCGCTCAATTGTATAGCGACTAGCACGGCATAGGTACATAGCTGCGTAGTTCCGTCTGGCAGGAGGCGATTCGTGTCACTGCTCATATCATTGAGATACCAAGCTTTTTCTTTTACCCACACCGCTCGGCACGTATGTGCCTCTCTGCCGCGTCACACGGAGATATATTTTTTATGTAGCTGCCTAGAATGCAAGAGCGAGTACCGTGTCGACGAAATAGAGCGAGTCAGTCAACTAAACTCAGTCGGATATACATAGCACATTATTGCACCAAGTATTGTACATACTACAAGCGAACCGGATGACAACCCAATCTAAATCGCAATCAACGTTGCTCCGCAGTGCAAAGGATGGGGAGGGTCGGTCTATTTTTGGCGCGAAAAAGTGACAAAGATCAAGGAAGGGCAACGCCGCCACACTACAGTACTACTACGCCTCGCTCACGTTAGACAATTTGCTCTGCACTTTTCTTTGCACACCCAGCCACCGGCACCCCCGCAGCTTTCGGACGCGAATGGAAATGCTTGGCCTTTTGGGGGGTGGACTCGGGAGGCTTCGTCATCTGTGCTTTGTGCTTGTGCGGCTGCGTGATGTGGGTACCTTCCGGGATGTATGTATACGTATGTGGTGGTGGGCATGATCGGAGTGGATAGGATTGCGCGTTGCAGGTTGTAGGCTGCAGCTTAAGGGCAGATAGGCGAGGTGTGTGCTGGTGGGTGGAAGGGCGGTATGCGTGGATGGTCGGGGGTATAGCGGGTGTATGTGTGTACAGCATGGCATGTGTAGCGATGGTGCATATGGAGAGAGAGGGTGCACTGGTGATCGCGTGCCTCGCTTGGTCGATAGTAGTGTTAAGATCAAATGATCATCATCATCAACACGGTACAGTAAGGCTGGCACGATTGATGCTGCTGCATACTTGACACACGTAGGGCTGTTGGTGCGCCGTTTCGTGTCTTTCGATGATGCTGATGCTCTGATGCTGGAGGTGGCTGGTACGCAGGGGTCGCAAGGTTGCTTTGCTTTTGCTTGCTGCTTCGATACTCCCTTCAGCTTGGCTACGGCAGACGAACACGAGGACGACGACGAAGGATTAGCTAAACAGAGAAAAAGATGCAATAATCCACGTGGCTCAGCTACGACGACTTCTTCTCATGGGTACGGGTGAGGCGTGGCGTGCGGAGGGCGACAACGAGGCTGAGCGTGGCCTCTCGTCACGAGCGAGCGAGGGATTGCATGCGCATGCGTAAGGCCCGGCGCCTTGGCGAGGCTGAGCTGACTGCGGCACGACTGAGCGACTGAAACACAACGCTCGATCGTCAGGGTACAAACCTCTATATGTTGGCCGGCCTCCTTGCCGCTCTCTCCTTGGTACTCCTGTACTGATTGCATTGGGAAAGTAGCATTCGTTTCTTACATCTCAATCACACACCTCATCACTTCACTCACTCGAGCGCACCGACCGCCTTCACGCAGACATACCATCCCATTACCTCACACATACCTCGTCAACAAACCCCACCCTCAAACCGCAAGCATGGGTAAAGCAGGTCGCATCGCGTGTATAACCACGCCCATGGTCCTCACCATCGCCTCCCTGATCGCGCTCGCATTCGTCGAGGTCTCCGGATGGTCCAAAGGCTCGCCATTGAACAACAACTACATGATGTCCATCGACTTCAGCAACTTCTCCACAGCAGGTGCCGACAGCGGAGATCTCACAACTGCCTTGAGCGCGGCCTCGACTGCTGGCATCCTCGAAGATCAATACCGCGTCTACCTTTGGACCTACTGCACCGGTGACAAAGCCGACAGCGACATGGACTGGTGCAGCAAGAAGCAATCCGGCTTCATCTTCGACCCCGTCGACCTCTTCAACTTGAACTCCACCGATGGCGCGACCGCGACTAGTACAAGCAGTTCGGACAATGCGGTGCAGAGCGCGATCAACAATGTCAAGGACAAATACGAAAACAGCAAGGACGAGTTGCTTGGAGAGACTGCGTCCAAGGCAATGAGCGTGTACAAGCGCGTCGCGAAGTGGAACTTCTGGGCATACCAAATCGCCTTCTGGACGACTGTCATCACCATCGTGGTCGGTCTCCTGGCTATCTGCAGTCGCTGGGGAAGCTTGTGCACATGGATCATGGCGGTCGTAAGTCTACCTCCCAAACTCTACATATACAATCGCAAGACGAGAGCTAACTTTGATACCAGATCTCCACCATCTTCACATTCCTTGCCAGTCTTACGACCACAATCATGTTTAGCACTCTAGCTGGTGCTCTCAAGGGTCTATTCAACCCTTACCACATTAAGGTCGACATCGGAACCCGCGCCCTCGCAATCACCTGGATCGCGACCGCACTCTCCATCGGCGCGACCCTCTTCTGGCTGTTCTCCATCTGCTGTTGCTCTGGTCGCAGCAACCCCCACCACCGCTCGAACAAGGGAGACAAGGGTCTCTGGAACACTGAGCCCAAGGATGGTAACCGCCGCTCGGTAATGAGCTTGGGCAAGACCGGCACTGGCTACTCGCGCGTAGAGAGCCCTCACCACGGCGACAGAGTCCCTCTTCACAGCTACCCAGCCCAGCCGACTGCCTACCAGTCGCCGCAGCCGTACGGCGGTGGCTATGCCCAGCAGTCCAACGGCTTCGAGCCCTACAGGCAGCAGCAGCAGTCTCGTTGGTAGATGGTTCTTCTCCCTCTCGCCAACACGTTCATCATTTGTTCATTATGGAAAGCATAGCGTCGGCGTTGGGTGGAAAGGGAATATCGGGGAGATACTCCTTTTCTTGTTTAATTTTATTTCTTCAGACACGACGAGCGACGATACCACGATGCCTCCAGCTCACGGCATATCCCCGTATATAGAGCCTGTACATTTTCTCGTCCATACCAGATTCGGTCTCTTGTTATCTACAGCGCGTTTCTATAAGTGCCGTGCGAGTCGCATGACCCATCAACCACACGGTTCAGCATGTCTTAATCCCAAACTCAGCCCACCAGTTTTTCGCCGGAGGACGATGAGCGAGACCCCATCTCTGTAACTCCTCTGTGCGCTGCTCTGGGCCGTCGTTGTTCACGTCGCCCGTGTACGGCTGCCAAATCTCAAAATCCACGAGACCGCTGTATGAACTTGTTTAGCATCGAGCACATCACAGTAGTAAGCCAACGAATACGAGATCCTTCTACTCACCATCGTCTTGTCTCGGGATCCCACATCACGTTCCGCAGCCCTTTGTCGCCAGGCTCGATGCCTAATTTTCGCACGGCCCTGTCCGTTCGAGCTGTTGTCAGCTCTGATCAATATGAAATTGGGGACATCTACGACTTGGCACCTACGTCAACGCTTCGAGGAAGCTTTGCTGTATCTCTGCTCTGTCGTCCGCTTCAAGGCTCCAGTAGCTCAGGTCGAAGAGAGATTTTCCTGGTAAGGCGGTCATGATGGTACAACTGATGTAGCCGCTTGGCAGCAGACCATCTGGTCCCTGCCGCTGGGATTCGAAAGCCACGAGGCGAGGACCATAGTTGGTTTTGGCGTTGCCGAAGATTTCGAGAGCGGACAGCTCGTGGGCGGTGGCGTCGCTGTGGGTTGGGAGGGAGGTTCGTGACGTTGGCGCCGGTTGATTGGCCTCGGTGGGATCAGGGATCTGGACTTTTACTTTGAGGATGTAATGTTCTTCTCGGTCGGTGTTTGCTGTGGTGGCTGTTGAGAGACGCCGGCAGCGGTATAGGATTCGGCGCTCTGGTGGGACGACTCCGTGGCATTGACGGAAGTCGGTGATGGGAGGGAGCAGACGCTCAAACGAGGCGCCATCTGAAAGTTTGATCGTCTGGCCGAGAAATGGGAGAGGATCCATTGCGAACCAGGCGTTTAATTCAGTTGTCGGGTTACCTTGCCTGTGTGTAGACGTATGGAAGATCGAGTTTCGGCCAAGTTCGATGTATACATGTATGATCGCCGAGAAGTTGTGTTCACGATATACAAAAGCCTGCAGATGAAGCGAAATCTCACGGCACTATGTGGACCAGTGTAGGATACATACGATTGAGTATGTGTAGGCTGGGGCGATCATGTGTGTCTAGAAAGCGGGCATGGCTATTGCCATCTCCGTCTGACCGACCAATGGCTTTGACCGTGTTGTATCCAGATCCCTACCCATCTCCACACCAATACCAAAGCCATGTATGCTGTTCAGTCTCTGGGAGAAAGTCGTTCAACATAATATTATAAGTGAGGCCTCATGTCAAAGCACAAATGCATGTCAAACACTTTTAGGGTTAGTGTTGGGTTTGCAGTCTTCTTGCTGGATTCGCCGATTGGGTGACATTATGGTGGGAATATGGTATTTGGATCTCCTGTTATGATAGATAGTCTATTCAGGAGCTCGCTCATATCCCTGTGGTCCTGTTTCGTCATGTATCGAAGTCCACGCATGGTAAATACACATATCGTGAATTCACCTCGGCAACTTTGACATTCAATGGATAGCAGTGCCATCCGCAACCGATATTCCCGAAAGGACAACATCAATGTAGATGATATATCTAACACAGAGGACCAAGAAAAGAGAACCAGCCCGAAAAGAAAAAACGCAATGTCCACAATGCAAGCCATACTCGTCAAATCCTTCGTCTCCGACCCGTCGACCCTCAAGCCAACCCAGGTCCCCATCCCACAACCGAACGGCAACGAATACCTCGTCCGCGTCACCCATTGCAGCCCCCAGCACGCAGACATCCTCCACGCACAAGGGACACACCAGAACGTCCACGCCACAAAAGGAATCGTCCACCCTCCTTTCGTCCTCGGCTATGACTTCGCCGGCATCATCGAGCAAGCGCCGCAGAACGCAGACCTGCAAAAAGGCGACCGCGTCTTCGGCGGAGGCATCGGCGCCTTCGCAGAGTATGTCGTCGCGAAAACGAACCATGTCCGCAAGATCCCCGATGGCGTGAGCAGTAAAGTCGCCTGTGCGGTCAGCGGGCAGGCGGTTTCGTACGCGGCCGTGGTGCACGTGGCGAAAGTCAAGCGTGGCGAGACGGTTCTTGTCAGCGGCGCGAGTGGTGGACTGGGGAGTGCGTGTTGCATGGTCGCCAAAGCGGTGGGAGCTAGGGTGATTGCTCTTGCGGGCGATGAGCGCAAAGCTGCGGACATGCGACGAGATATGGATGTTGATTGTGTTGTTGTTGCGACTGAGGACGATGCGTGGACGCAGCAGGTGCTTGAGTTTACGGAGGGGAAAGGTGTTGATGCTGTGCTTGACAACACGGGCATGGTGAACCAAGCGATACGTGCTGTGACCTATGGTGGCACGATTGTTATTCTTGGGTTTGCTGCACGGCATGGCGTGATGGAAGAGGTCAAGATGAATCGTCTGCTGTTGAAAGGTATCACCCTTGTAGGATACCGATTTGGAGAGAGTGGTAGGCGCTTTCCGAGCGATCTGGAAAGAATCTGGGACGGGTACTTGCGTATGGTTACCGAAGGGACGCTCCAGCCTCTGCTGTACGGCCAGTATGAAGGGCTGGAGTCGATTGGTCGTGCGTTGAAGGACCTGGCGGAGAGGAAGGTATACGGCAAGATCGTTGTGTCTGTCAATCCTACACCAGGAAAGTCTCGCCTGTGAGGTTAAATGCAAGCATTAATCGCAAACAAAGATGATCGGAGAGATGGACCAAGAGACCTGGAACGAAGATCTCAGACTCGTGGAGATGAACAGATGAACAAAGGTCCAGCCGCTCTATAGGATATCAGATGCTATTGAATACAGATATGTAGCATTACACTCAGCAGTCTTTGTATTGACCAACTTCCCATTCACCTCATCTGCCGGCCGCACGACCACGGCCCTCATCCGCCGGTCGCTCCACGATGACAACCTCGAGTACATCCTCGCCCTTGCCACCATCGTTCTCCAAAGGCACCATACCCAGGATGGGTCTGTACTTGAATGAGCCCCAGAACTTCCTCTCATACTGTGCTGGCACACCACCAGCACCGTCTTCACTCCGTAGACGGGTCAGCTGGAGACCTTCTGCATCGTCGTTGTCGTCCTCCATGGCAACGTCACCATCCTCATCGTTGTCGCTCCTTAGCGCCACTGCCTCGCTTTGACCGTCCTGAGATGTGATCTTAATGCTGCCTGCATAGCCAGGCGCGCGCTGGGACGCGGGCAATCTGCTGCCCGCACCGCTGCTGGCACCCTTGATGCGCTTCGACATACCGTCGTCTTCGTACTCGCTAGGTCGGCGTTTCTTGTTCAAAAGCGAGGTTAAGCCATCGTCAAGGTTTTGACCAACGTTCAACATAAACACCCAAGTGCTGCCATACAGCCAGATACGCTCGTGTTGCGCGCTAGTGTCCCAAACGGCACCAACAGCGCGGTCACGAATCTTGGTGAAGTCTTCAGGCAACACGGCGGTTGGGTTACGACGGCTCCAGTCGCTGAGCTTGCCAGCAAGCACGTCAAGTTCGTACATTTGGTGTCTGGCAGTAATGGCGAAAAGCCTATGTTGCCCATGTGGCAGGGTGTGGGCATGTGCATGTGGGTTGGATCTGGTGGAGTGAACTCCAGGGTTGCCGTTGACGAGGTCGTTCGTGGCTTCCTTGACCGCTTGCGGTCTGAAAGTGAGCACGAGTGGTGTAGAATCGAGCTTGGGAAGGAGGTGTCCGTTGGGGTTGTCGGTCCAGTGCTGCCCGTAGAAGACGGCGACAGCATCGTCGTCATCGTCAGAGTCTGATGACGAATCGGAGTCAGAGGCGCCATCGTCTGATCCCTTGTCAGAATCGTGCTTAGCAAGATCCAGAGCAGGAGCTGTGGGATCCTCATGGCCCTCAAGGACCCACGAATCCAGATATCCTGAGAGGTCACCAGTGACCAGTACAGAGCTTTCATCGTTGAAAGCCATGCGTGTAATGGCGTGGTCATATTTGTTGAATCCAGACACGCGTTGAGTCTTGCGACGAGGGCGGTCAAGGTCCACCACACGATCAATTATCTTGAAGTGCTTCGGCTTCTCAGCGTCCGTTGTGAAACGCACAATTTGCACCTCGTTCTCCGGAGTGGCAGCTGCAAGCCACTTGCCATCGTGAGAGAAGCTAACGAGGCGAGCGCCAGAGTCTGCAAGGTCTTCGGGCACTTCGAGCTTGCGCACAGCAACACCATCCGAGTCTACGCGTTTGCGGAGCTGGAACGCCTTGACCTCGGAATTTGTCGATGCTGCAAGAAGCTTTCCGTCGGGAGAAATTGTGACACTGGTCAGAGGATCCCTTGAGTCGATTGTGATCTTTGCAACAAGCTTTCGGGGCCTCTGTTGTTCAGGCAGTGCTTCCAGTGTGTACTGCCTGGCAATGCGCCAAATGTGAATTTCCTGGTCCCACCAACTGACCAAGAGTCTAGCCTTGGGTGCACTCGTCACAGGAGACTGCGAAGGCAGGCTGGGCAGACCACGCACGTTCTCCTTGCCGTACTCGCGGAGAGGAGTGACCACGGGTGTGATGTCGTTTCCGCCAGACACCACAACACTCAGGTGTTTGCTGTCGAATGATGCCATGGCCTTTACTTCGCCGTGGTGCACACGTCTGTGACTGCCCTTTGCCCAGCTCTTCCGGCCATTCTGCTGTACAGTCTGTCTGTAGACAGCGATCTTTCCGTCGAGGCCGCCGGAGAACACCGACCTGCCGTCGTTGCTTACAATGAGGTCCAGACAGTCGGCATCGTGGCCCGTGAGGCGTTGGGACAATGAGTATGACTTTCCGTCCCAGAATCGGACTTCACCGTTGGAGTCGGCAGAGACAATATCGCCATTGGGCAAGCACTTGACCTGCCAGACCATGGCGTTCTTCGGCGCACCGGGAATGCCGACTCCCAAGCTCATATTACGCAGCAGGGATCCATTCCTGGTATCGAAGATCCTGATCATGCTATCCGCGAATCCAGCGACTACGATGTCCTGGTCTTTGTACGCGATAGACATGCATCGCGCGCGCTTGCCGCTCACGCGTGCCAGGAAGCGCTTGAACTCCAGGTCGTCGTTTTGTGTCGAAAGCAGAACAATCGCGCCGTCTCCACAGCCTCCAACAATATCCTGAGCCTTCGACTGCTCGTCTGAACTCTTTCCAGGCTTCGGCTTGGGCTGCGCAGCAATGCACCAGACCTCGCTGAAGTTTCCAGTCGACTTCCTCTTGGGTTGTCCGGTCGCAAGATCCCACTCGGTCACGGCAGGCGAGGATGCAATGCTGAAAAGTCTCTGCTGGCCGACAATGACATTTCCTTCGGCGTCTTTCTCGTCCGGGTCTTGGGTCCAGACTAAAGAGTCTACGCTCTGGTTCTCACCAGCGAAGACAACCTCCTGGTTCCAGAGTCCCTTCTGGGGATCCCAGATCTCTATGCTGCCATTTTCGCGACCGATGGCGAGCTTGAGCGCTGGAACGACGCCAGAATAACCGCTGTCGCTGTTTCTCGAGAAGGCGACTGCGCTGATGGGCGATGAGGGATACGGGACGAAACGGGAGCGGTGGACGTCCATGGTGTAGGTGTAGAGACGATGTGTGTGTGGCGTAGTCGATCAGCGGCCCCCCATTGCCAGTATGTGGTGTATTGGATGTGCAGACTGCTTCACGCAGTTGTTGCTAAAGGCCCTCGAAGCAACCCAAGCTCTGGCCGCTTCAACTTTTTTCGGCTTCGAGTTTCTGCGACGCGATCGCGGGCTGGCCGGCTCGGCGCGGGTGTGGAGAGGTTGAGCTTAAGGGCTCGAACTCGTCCCCAGGCTTGACTTCAGCCTCCCCGGCCTTATTCGTCTGCCCAATATGATGTTCTGTCTCACTTGCACATGTGGATGGTGTGAGATACGCCTCGTGTGATAAGGCACTCTTCGCATCTCTCCATTGGGATGATACGTCTGATCGCCGAGGATATGGCGTCAATGTCGTCCTATTTCAGGCTTTATTGCCACCGTCGGCCCCATTAGAGAGCCTGGAAGTCATTAATCACTCTTGTAAGACAAGGCTGAAGGCTATAGCACGAGTGTTGCGCACGGGTAACGGCAAAGAGGGGGCTCAAAGACATGATATGGGATCTTTGCTGATCGCCACAGATGTTGACGCAAGGGGCTGCGATGTTGACATGCTTGCCCAATTATATACACAGACTGGCGACCTTGCTCTCAATAGGCTGTTTTGTACAGTACTGACTTTCCAAAATCGACCCCAATAGCAGCACGATAATGGCACTTACGATGTTTCAGCAATGCTTCGTGGGAGACGAAACTGGCAATGTGCTCGAATGCCAGCAGCCTGAACACCAATCAGGGAGACTGACCCTCCTACCCGATGAGATACTGGAAATGGTAGTGAACAAGCTCCATCGTCACGACTTTTGCAATCTCCGCCGAACCAACAAGCGCCTCGCAACAATGACCATACACCTACTAGCCGCACGCTGCCCCTCAGACCGGACCTGTATCAACGCCGAAGACAGTCTGACAACACTCCTCAGAGGCAGCAAAGTCCCGCTCCTTAACGGCACAGTCACCAGTCTCGCACTCTCAGCTCCTTCCTGGAAAAGCCCAATAGCTCTATACGGTGCTGACTTGCAAGAACTGCTGCTCCTTCGGCTGACCTGTCTGCGCCTACACTCGATCCGCATTGCGCAAAGCAGCGACCTGCTGAAATTCCTCACCTCACACGCAGCCTCCATCAGCCAACTATGCCTCCGTAATGTCCACGCTTCCGACCTGCAAAGCTGGCGAGAGATCCTCGTTCACATCGCAAGAATGCATCGCTTGCAGCGCCTTGAGCTCAGACAGCTTTTCTACACTGCCAATCGGACGGCGATCTTCGTGCTGCCGCGTTCGACGTATGGAGAACACAGCTCGGCGCTGGACAGCTTGAAGGATTGTGTGGAAGGCAGGTTGATCACGAAAGAGTACAACGATCCGGCCGTGGCGCTCTGTCCTCAGGAGATCGGAGCGATGGTAGACGAGTTCTTCACCGATGATGGAGAGTTGCAGAAGGATTTCGGGCATGAGATGCTGCTTGCCCGCGAGCAAGGGACTTGGGCGCAGTGGATGAGGATGCGGCTGTTAGGAAGCTGAGCAGTGTAACCTCGAGCAAAGGAAGCCATTCGTTCGCCATGATATCATGCCAGTGCAGATCGAGTCGTAGTATCACATGAAGATATTTTTTTCTTTCGCTTTCCCAGCCTCTGCGAACACAAGCGAGTAGTTATGCCTGCTCAGATCCACTTTAGCTGCAACCATCTCTCCATCCCTCGCATCCACGTACATGCATGTTACTCTTGTCAACCAAACTCACACAACATATGTAGCACGGAACCCCTGCTTCCCACGCTGCACGCAAGCGCCTCTCGAAGCGTTGCACAGCAGTCTGCATGCATGCACAAACCCGCCTAGCAAGCACTGAAGCAGCGTGTGCCACGGCATGGGAAGGGCGCATATGCGCCTTCCGAGCTCTCTTTCCACGCACGCCACTGCCACGCCACGGCCATCGAGACTCGCTAGAGAAAAAGAAAAGACCCCAGCCTCGTGCACGAGCACTTACCATGATACGCCACCAAAGCCAGCCAACTTAAGGTCCAGACCCCACTTCGAACATTGACACACACGCACACAATATTGAAAAGCACAAGAAGGTAGTGGTCTGACTTCAAAAAACTTCTGTTTTTTTTTTTCTCTTTGATTTGTTTCATTACCCTTCTCTTCGAAAGAGCAGTAAGGAAAGATGATAAGAGAGCATCCAAGGCATCTTCGCAAGACGCCCTCGGGACACCGCTCCTCCTTCTCTTCTAATATAGCTGTAATACTCATACATTCCATTTTTGACAACCCGATCTTCCATGCAGTCCTCCCTTTGACCCCGTTGAGAGCCGATGCTGTCCAAAGTGAAAGAAAGAAAAGAACTAGCTTTTTTCTTCTTCTTGGGTATTCGCGAACGCTTCAAAGAGGGGTCCCAGAAAGGAGGCACGTGATGAAGAGGGTTGGTACATTCTTTGGGGCCTGGTAGCAAGAAACAAAAATTCGAGGAAAACCATGCCCATGCTGTCGACGGTACTTTGCCGTGATAGAGGGCCAGTAGTGGTAGTAGTAGTGGACGAACAGAGGAAAACGAAATAAGGAAAAATGTGGAGGAGCACCGCCGTGTTGGCCTTTTTGATGATGTGTCGGTGGCAACACGCTTTGCAAAAAATATGCTGGTATCTGATGATGGGAATGCTGACGCTAATTGTGACTTGGGTCGATGCTCGATGCTGATGGTGGATGGTTGCAGCAGCCGGCCTTGGAGTGGGCTCAGGTTGCGTAGTCCCCGTCGACGACCATTCTATTGGGCGTATTGCGGGTGAACATACTGCTGCTGCTGCTGCTGTTGCATATGCTGCTGTTGATAATGCTCGACTGCGGATGGCGGTGTCGGTGTGCAAGCTCCCATGCGAGACATGTGAGTCTGGGGCATGCCATAGCTTTCAGCGTTGTGGAAGTCCTTATCCGGGGTGATTGGGGGTGTCAGGACGCCGGCGGGGACTTGCTGCATGTAGCAAGCCTTCTGAGGTGTCTGCGGACCCATGAACTGTGAGTTCACAGGTGATGCGACTTGCTGAACGTGGATTTCGGGTGTAGCCACTTGCTGAGCAGCCTGATGAGCCAGGAGTGCTTGCCTCTGGAGGAACTGGTCGATTGTGGTAGCAACGGAAGAAAGGTGAGGTGCACCATACTTCCTGACCAGCGCCGCTGACGGCTGGGTGAGCTGGTTGGACAGGTTGAGGACGACTTGAGGGTCGTAGCGTGAGGCCCATTCTGAGTATCGAGGCTGTTGACGACCAAGAATGCATCTTGCGAGCGCGAGTGCAGATCTTGCCATAACTGAGGGACGGACTGAAATGAACTCCTTGTGGTAAAGAGCGATCTCAGTGAGGTACCAAGACATGTGCTCGAGTTCGGGATCACATGACATTTCGCTCGTGGCAAGCTGTTGGAAGCTTGTGACGGTGGGGTGACCAATCATCCAGTTGAGCGTTTGTAGCACGTGCCACTCCATCTGAGTGAACATGTCATCATCGTAGAGGGAGCAGCACATTGACTTGAGCTCCTTAATAGTCGGCACACGCTCCTTCCTGTCGCCGTACTTGGCAGCAATCAACAGAGAGGCGCAACCGACCAGCTGGTAGTGGCGCTTATACACGACGCGGCGGGAGCAGTAGCGGTCGAGAAGGTTGACTGCAAGGTGAAGGGTCTCAGGGAGAAGTTGGAAGGCGTGGTGAGCCTCAAGGAGGAAGTCCAGAAGGTAAGGGCGCATGAACCATTGGATCTCAGTCTGGATCTCAATTGAATGGATATCAGGCATTGTCTCGGCCTAGTGTCAAAGTTAGTTGGAATCCGAGACAAGGGTGTCTTGGCTGCTGCATACCTCCATGTGCTCCATGTGATCCAGAACGTCCTCTTGGTACTCTTCGGCGGTCGCACGAGAGAGTTCCTCAGCCAGCGCCTTTTGCCTGAGCTTGCCAATCTGGCGTGCGTTCTCGCGCTCCGCCGCCGCACGAGCGTAAAGTCCTTGATCATCGTTTTCGACGAAGAACGATTCGCAGTAGCCGTAAGCCGGGTACTGGCGTTGAACCGGTCGGAAAGCCATGATGAAGGTTCTGTGAAAAGAATGGATGTCAGTTCTCCTGGATTGACGGTGTTGTTGGCGGTAGTCGAAAGGTACACGTTGAGTGGTGTAAGAGTCGATGGTCCGTCAAACGAACAGTATTAATGAATGTCTGGCCTGTCGTATAGGCCGGGTGTAAAGGATTGAAATTAGTTGGTAAGGTGCAAAAAAGAATGGATGGTCTAGAACGACTGCTTCCGTGACGTTTTGGTATGTCGAAGAGGCTGTTATAGTAGATCCACCTGTCAAGGGTTAGCTCATTGGTCGCGTGTCGTGTTTTGGCAATGCCAGGGTGCAGATGTAAGGCTTCTCGAAGCGCTCATGCATACCTCGTGGATTAAATTACGGATTGAGAGGAGCAGATGCGTACTCTCAATCGCGACGAGACTTCCTTGCGAGCCACAGCGAGAGGCCCGATTGGCAGATGAAGGATGAAGGTTCTTCAGGTATGCCGATGCAATCTGCAGATCAACGAACTAACGCCTCCGCTATTGCTTGTCAAGGTCGGTACGTTCCGAAAAGATCTGGCCTGTTCTCTCAGGGGTAACCTGGGAGAGTCTTGGGAATGTTAGCGATTGGCTTGGGTGGGTGAGGGTGGTGAGTGGAGTAAGGGTGAAGCGTGCCAAAGCGGACAGCAATCTCGACGTACCGATTGAAGGCTAGCGTAGATCTGATGAACGACAGGTCGAGTAACTATGTCGCAGTGAATGCTGTACAGCACGCTATAGCAGAACGCTGCAGGACTATGTAACTTTATGGTCAGCAAATACGTTCCCTGTATGATCCAGACACGACGATGTGTTGAGCAGGGTGAGGTCCGAGGTAATGGGTCCCGGGCAGACGCGCTTTCCCAGACGAGGCAGGTAATTTTGCTTGGAATTGAGCACGGACTTTGGCGAGGGCTTCCAGGGCTGTTGAGGAATGCAGAGCGGTGTTCTGATGACGGCGTGATGATTGATGGATGGATGGCAAGCTCCAGGGTTGGTGATAGTATTGTTTCTGAGGTTGTGGTTGTTGTTCAATGGTGGATAGATAGTGGTATCCGGCAGCCAGGCAGCATGGGTGTCGTTGGGTAGATTTGATGCCCAACGCCATTGCAGAGCTCACTTTGACCAAACCAAACAGACACCGTCCACATGCCTCTTGCAACAACATGCCAACATGGATGTAGCATGTGAAAAACCTTGAAGGGTCGGCTCCGCAAGTTCTTCACATGCTCACTCGGTGCCCCACGCAAAATCTGTTCCGTCTCATGTCCTTGTTTCATAGCCCTCCATCTTCCTTTTTTGCAAGCGGAAAATTGACAGAGGCAGACATCTTATTGGCATGCATTGCTGCTGCTTTTGCCGGGTTCGAGTACAAGCGTCTCCAAGTCCAGTTCGAGTCCGGGATCCGAAGTGTGTTTCCGGCAAGGCTCCAGCGGGCACACGACACGGAAAATACTCTTACCTTTTTGGGTGGTGAAGACAGACGCTCGAGATGCTTTGTACGTGGTACGGTGGATACAGCAGTCGGGGCTGAGTGGAGGTGGCAGGCGGAGGAGGTGAGGTGAGGTGGTCCAGTCGAGAAGCTCTGCGGTCAACGAAGAGGAGAGGTCGACGGACGGCGGCAGCGGGATTGGCACGGCGGTGTGAGGTCGAGCGAGTCGTGTGAGGAGTGGACTCGGACGAGGAGACGGTGCCTTATGAGACCAGGGAGGGCAGGCACGGACGAGGTGTGAGGAGTGAGGACAGAGCAGAGGCCAGGGGAGGTTTTGGGAGAGACGCTGAAGCGCGGGCGCTGCAACGGCGGGGGAGAGGGAGAGTGAAGTGAGGCAGATGGAGGTTGGCGGGTATTCAACGCTCCATTGCACGCACGGGGATGATGAAGGGAGAGTGTCGCGGGCGAGGAGGAGGAGGTGGAGGTGATGAAAAGCAAGACAGCACGACAAGCAGGCTTCACGACAGCCAGGCGCTCGCTCACGCATACAACCAAGGTCCGTCCGAGAGTGGAGATGGCTACTGGGTAATGGGCTGGGCGTTGGCCCGCTGCGCTTGCTGTCTCAAGCAAATCCAAACTCAAGTCAGCGCACGCTAGCTAACTAACTGGGGAGCATCAATCCATCCACGTCCCTGCCCCTGCTGCTGCCGCTGCCGTGTGCCCGTTTGGATGGTACAGGCGAGTTAATCATCGACTGGTGGTAGTGGTGAGGGCAAGCCGCTTGTATCATTTCTTGATGCTATCTATGCCGGTCACGGGTGGCATGGTTGGACCACGCATGGCGAGATGCTGTTGGTTGGCTGCTACCATTATCGTTTTCATCTGTCTCGGTCTCTGTCTGCCTGCCTGTCTATCCCTCCGGTACATGGTACAGGTACTTGTCCCGCCTGCTAACTTCCTCCATCTGTATCGGTATATGTACGTGTTCCATAGCGTAGCGTCCCTCGGCGCCCCGAGCCATGCACCTCCAGTAGTATCACCCATACGAGCCCTCCCAAGGTACACAATCTGTTACATATCCGCCAGCCATGCGCGCCGCCGCCCGTGAGATGGTGATGCCTGCCTGCCTGCATCGCCTGTCCGTGCGTACAGATGAGCTGCTGCTGCTACAACGATGCTACTGCTGCCGCTGAGACGACCAACTCCGAACACCTCGAACGTTGCACGCACGCACGCTCGCGCTCGCAATCTCGCCCTCAAACACCAGCACGCGTCGCAGCCCTGGCAATGTCTCGCTGCCACGGCAAACATGCTCTGGCGCTCGTGGATGATGCTCAGCGACTAGCGGTAGTGCATGCTGCTCGCCCGTCTCAGAGCGACACATCGCCCACTGAAATCACCTCATATCAGCCTTCCACTTTCGCTTTCCCCTTCCCTCGCGCATACCCGTCCGCCGCTAGCTCAGCGTAAACCAGCATCCCACGACCACTCACCTGCTGCTCCCCTCCCTCGCCGCCCAGCTCGTTTCCAACCTATCCTTGCCATCTGCAGCACTAACTGCTGTTCGCTTCCGCCACCCGCCCAGGAGCTCGGTAGAGCCACAGCCTCATGTGTGTCCGTCGACTCCCACATAGCTTGCATACCCGCCCTCCCAAGCGGCGCGCTACAGAGTTGCCCTCGCGTTTTAGACATGAACATTATTCGTACCCACGCTGCGAGGAGCGACCTGCCGTGGTTTCAAAGGGTGATTCCCGTCGTAGTCTGTTCGCATGGTCATTTGATATGCGCGGCCAGCGTTTGATCGAGATGTTGTATCATCATCATGAGCAGCACATCGTCGTGTCTGGTATTCCCGCGCACCACCGACGCCCGCCGCCATCTACTGGGCCTGGGCTAAGCGCCACATATCTATATCTGACTTCCAGACACGCAGGCGTGTATCCACGCGACACGAAATGGAGCAATCTTTCGTGAAGCACATATCGCATTGCAACATTGAACATGCCCCGATCGTAGCGTGAAGCAATCGTCGTCATGCAGACTCGACGCATCCGTGTTGTTTGCTCCCAAGCGTGCACATCACCGCCTGCCCTGCCCTTCCTTCCTCCACCTCCTCACCGTCTCTGCCGCTTCGTACCGCAGAGCGCCATTCGTAACACCATGCCCCATCTATAGCCATTTGGATTTTCTTCGGCGAGCACAGCAACCGCAAATTCTGCTTTTCTTGCGCTGCAGCCTCCGCTCGCCGGAGCACAACCTAGCACCGCACCACATTGGCTTTTCTGCCTCTTGCATCCGCCCCGCCTGTCTATCTGCGGTAGCATGCAGCAATGATGCCTCCTTGCGCAGACGACACCTCAGCCAGCAGCGATTGCGTTGTCGATCCTACATACAAAAGGCTGTGTACGCCCGGCACGCCGTTGAAGCCGTTCCAGCTTTGGCACCTACTCCCTGCTAGACACGCCGAGCCGCTGCCTGCGAGGCCCAGGAGAGGTCTGTGTATAGGGCGTCGCTGCACTGCACTGAGACACGACGCCTGATTTGGGGCTTCGCCAGGAAGCAGGAAGACTATCAGCCGCCACCAGTGGGCCCTCTAGAACGCGTGCTGGCGTGTGAGCTGTCGCGTGCCAAAGGATAGGCCCCAGTAAGTGACGTCGGAGCGTCGTGACCGGTGTGTTTCGACTCCACCAGGTACGCAGAGAAGTTCTTTACAGGCGTAAAGTGTTTGCATGTGAAGAAGCTGCCGCGACCGAAGGAGCCCATATCACGGTCATCGTTATAATTATAGTCGTAAGCACTGCATACAGTAGCAGCAAGGCCTACACCATCAGTATTTCACGCGCATGCGAGTACATATGGGCTCACCACGGCAGTCGGATAGCTCGCCTCCAAGGAAGTTTCTCCTGAACCACTGCGACGACGGTCTGATCAGCGGCGGCGGCCACTACATGTTATTGTCCACCACCGAAATCTTGCCTGCCGCCGACTCCGTTCCGTAGCTCAAGCTCTGGCAGACTCTGGCCCTCGACCAGTTCATTGACCCTCGGTCTTTTCCAGCTTGCTTAAACAATTTGCAGCGCTGGTGCCGGGCCTGAGCAAATCCATCAGTGTAAAGTTGGCGCTAGACTTCAGACTTCCATCTCCACAACCGGCATTGCGGAGCGCTTCTAGCCTAACATGGGTTTCCTTTCGGTTTCCGATCTTGCACTCCTAGCAATCTGCATTAATCAAAGATCGCTGTCCAGCAAGGAGATTGGTTACTGCATATCGACATTTCGCCAGGGCTTGTTGAGATGCAGAAGACACCTACCTGATACATCTCCTGCAACTAGCTCACGGATGATGAGACTTCAATTCGTCGATACACTCCGCAATGGTGACGTCTCGAAAGCCAATGGCCCACTGAGATTGGCATATCGCCCAACGGCATCCCGGCCAGCCGCGTGCTCGACAGACAATCATTAATCTAGATTTGGCGTCACAAGCGCGTTCCTACGCGCCAATTCGCCAGCTGTCCGACTCCACTCGCCATCAGCTGCGCAGAAAGAAAGAGAACACAGGCCACGGCGCAGAAGCGACGGCGCAGCCTCCATCGAACCAACACTGCCAGCCCTCGTTGCCCGTACCTTGTCAAGCTTGCTTACACGAAATCACGTTGCGTCCGCCAAGCGCTCGTGCCGCAATATTATCGGATGTCGCCAGCGAAACTACTGCGCGGTCTTGAATCATCTTGCGTATTTCCCCCCGTTCGCTTGCTTGAGGATTTTGTTTGCGCCGACGCTTGCGTTCCCGGCCACTCCGGCTTACGTTTTTGACATGTGCTGCGGAGGCTATGCGGCTGCTGCGAACAGTGCTTCGTCCGTCTGATCTCCGATTCTACTGATGAAGAAGGTGAGGAGAGACCGCAGATAAGTTAGGCTCAATTTGCACATGCACATCGGCAGGCAGACGGGTTCGTGCTGTGCGTTCTTTTGCTAAACTCTACACTATCAGCTGAGCTCATATATCGCAATACCTCCGTAATTCCTGGTGAGACGTTTGCTCCCACTCGTGCACCGCAGGCTCATCAGAGACGTATTAGGGCTATAATTCCTTCTGGCAGGTCGTCGGCTTTTTGAGTTTCACCATTTCGAGACTTTGCAATGTCGAACTACTGCACGCAAAGGCCTGCGGACAAATTTGAGTCGCTTGGTCCTACCACTGGATTGCGTCTCGGCACGAAAACGTACCTACATATCCACCTCGCTTGCATGGTGCAGCCACGCAACATAGTCATCACCACACCGATATCACGAGACACGTGACGTCTCCCTGGTCACGAAATACAAGGCGTGAATTTCTAGTCTGCGGCGGTCATGCTTACTCGGTAAAGTACATTTGCAAGTTTGATGTCTCACAATTTACGACCTGCAAAGCAACAAGGCTAGCCTTTCTGCTCGCTCTGGATACTCCCAACCCTGTGTAATATCACACTCCTGTTATACCGCGCGCCTGGAGACCCTGGAATCACCACGTCAACGGCTTCTGGACAGCCCTACCAGCCTGGTCGATATGGCTTCTACGATGGCTCAAATTTCGTACAAATTACATACTCCTCTCCCCACGCCCAAACGGTTAGTTTTCTCAAACCCGTTGCGCATGTGGTTGTAAAGCTCATTACAAAATGCGTCATTCTTCCACTGAGATCGGACTGCCCTCCGCGATGCTCGAAACCCCTATGCCGTGATCATGACGATCGGTATCTGCTCGTGTTGCTACATTACAGTGGTACATGTCTTCACTCTAGTGGTGGCTCGTGTGCTGCCCGGATTCGGCTACGCGCTGGCTTTATGGACTGATACCAGCCCTCATGTCGCTGATTTGCGTTATAGCGTGGTAATGTGAGCAGTAGCTTTCATACACTCTCAGAACCTTACTTGATTACACTACGCGATTAATTTCTCTCTCGGAATTGGCGCAACATGTCCGGAAGTGGACAATGAGGTGCAATGAAAGAAGATGACACAATTTCATGCAAGAGAACGAGTGTGTCCAAGCATGCAATATGATGTCTAGATGTATCAGATGTGCTTCTCTATCTCTGTCATGATCTAATGTTATGATGATCACTCATAGTTCATTTCAGCTCCATTGCAGGAAGTCTCCGATGACTTTCGCACAGGTCTCGACGCCAGCAATGGGTAGGTCGTGCCCTCCGTCGAGCACTTCGATTTTCAAATTGGCCGCGCCCATGGCCTCTTCTGCATCGTCTGCTACCTCGTCTGCCACGATGACACTGTCTTTGTCTCCGAGCAGTAGGAGAGCTTTGCCTTCTCTCAATCCCTGCCGTGCAGCTGTAGAATCATTTGGGCTTGACCTTTGTTCATCTAGTCGGGATGCGATGATCTGCCAGCGAGGCTGCTGAGCACTGATCGGTGAGTTCTGGATGCTTGAAATAAAGGAAGCCACGAAGCCAGGGTGGGCATCAGCCTGCCATGCAACGCTGGTGCTCACTGAGAAGAGTGGCCGGCCTGCGAACAACCTATCATCCTTTCCCTCCACAGGAGCTTCGGCTTCAGCACCCTTGACGATCCCAACACTCGTCTTCTCAGGCTGCTGCTGCGGCGTGCCTCCCAACAACCTCTTCTTAACCAACCTCTCCACAAGCGTCCTCGGCAAAAACCCACCATAAACCATCTTCGACCACCACGCCACCCTCTCACTCCGCAACAGCCCCGCCGGCGCAATCAAGATCAAACTCTCCACAGCCTCAGGGAACCAGCTCGCATAATCCGCCGCAATTCCGCCTCCAAGCGAGTACCCAGCGACCGCGAAGCTCGACCACTCCAGCTCGGAGCTGCCCAGCACGAGCGAGATCTGCGTCGTCCATAATCGCGAGTCCTGAGGGTAGAGAGCTGGGTCCGGAGCGTCAGAATACCCCCGACCGAAGAGGTCGAAGAGCAGGACTCGGCAGCCGTGCTGTTCGACGAGTTCCTGGGCGAGGCCTGCGAGGGCGATGCAGGGCGTGCTGATGCCGTGGATGAAAAGGATTTTACGACCTGTTGTGGGGCCCCATTCGTAAGTGCGTATGCTGCCGTAGGGTGTTGGGACGTCACGGGCGCCGGGGAGAGAGGTTGGTGGGTAGGCGCAGGTGGCGAGGTGGTTGGTTTGGGTGGCGGTTGTGAGTGGAGAGCGGTAGATTTTGTCACGTGGTGGGTTTGGACTGCTTAAATATGAAAATGCCGCTCTAGATGCGAAGTAGAGGATTGTTGGCGTGGCGATTGCGGCGATGAGTGCTTGTTTGTCGGTCAGGGCATGGGTGCCCAAGGGATTTGAAACCATGTTTGGGTGGCGTGTGGACGAGCACGCGGTAAATTTGATGCTTAGCACTGCAGTAACATGGAATTGACGGAGTGCCTTATCGTCTGGGAATCAAGTAATTGCAGGTGAGAAGCACGACATCGTTATCGTTTCGTTATCACAGCAATCTAGACTAGGTCGAAATCGAAGACGTGACACAAACCTCGGCTTGCCAATTTTGGCATCCGATGTGCCGAAGTCAGCATTTACAGCCTACCAAATCGAAACACAACATTACATACCCAGATCATGTCAACACAATATTTTTTGACGTGATTGTGAGTGTGAGCGTGGACGGAGATGATGGACGTCGGAAAAAGACAGTTCATCATGAAATTTATGAGCAACATTCTATGCAACTTCACTACAAAACTTCCTCTTCAAGTTAGAATGCTATACTTCCTCGATGAAGCAAGCTACTGAGATCGGGTACGAAAACCATGACCAAGCGCGCTCAATTCGTGTTGTTGGATGTCTCGAGTATGGCGAATCGATTGTGCTTGCCGCAGAGTTATTGTGCAATACACGGCGGTAGCCTCGCTGGCTCTCAATCATGAGTGACAAGCTTTCCCTTCGCTTGCGCATCCTGCTCTCCGTACTGCTTGAGAGGCACCCATTCAGCATCACCGAGACGGTCAGCTGTGAGTCCTGCACTCCCTGGCCGCCTGAAGCCACGTTCCTGCTGTCGTTCAAAGCTCACTTGTCGCAAACGCTGAGCTTCCGCTGGTGTAAAATGAAGATAAAGCTCGATGCCAAGTGCATGTAAGAAGAAGGCGAGCAGACCAGCACCGCCGAAGGTACCCTGCAAAGCAGCCATGACCTCCGCCACGCCGGTGCCATTGAGATCCATCTTCGCCGCAGTCCAGCCAGAAGGATCCGCTGCGCAGCTTGGGTACGTTGCGGCCGACATTCCACCAACCGAATCGATCTGTTCGCAAGGCAACACATGATATCTATCCGGAAGACTGCCTACTATCTCAGCTGCAATGATTTGTATTATGCGAAGAGTGATGATGCTGGCGGAGTATGCCCAAGCTCGCATCATCCAGGCGCGATGCTGCTCAATTTGCAGGCGCTTGATGTTGACGTAAGCAAGCGCTCCGCTAAGAATGACCGCAATTCCGAAGACCCCCGCGAATGTTTGCGTTGCGAAGTCGCCACCAAAAGAGACTCTGGAGATGATGATACCAGTGACCGAGAAGATGAGCATGAGTAGCATGACAAGGTAGCCGTTGATCCGGTGGAGGATGAGGGCTTTGTAGCGAATGATCGGAATGAATTGCAAGACTACCAGAATGCCTGCCGGAATGACTACGACGATGTGCATCGTCATACAGACTTTGTATAATTGACCTTTGGTTGTGACTGCCCAGGTTTCGCCAGGTCCATTGTTCCTAGTCCAGTAGCCCCAGACATCGAACTTCTGGACCTGAGAAAGACTGAATCCGAAGATGTAGCCAAGGCTGATGAAGGCAAGCAATGCGTTGTAACCTTTCTTGAAACCTACTGGGTTATACACTTGGCGAAGAAAGCGTACAACCACGTTCGGATTGTCATTGTGCTTGTAGATCGCCATGTCGAGGAGTTTACGATGAGCGAGAATGCTTTGGAGTTGGAGACAAAGGGATGGAGGCCAATTATTTCGCAATCGATGCTGATATGAGCGAAAAGATGAAATCTGTGACAGGTCATTTTTCGAGGCGTACGGTCACATAAATATACCTACAACTTTGGCTGTTCATTGAGAGATGCACGCCTAACGCTTCAGCTTTGACTATCGCAGGGCGTAGAGGATGGTAGACAGAACAGGTGCCTCGCGACGAGGAAGTTGGTTTGGCAGCCTTGAAGGATTTACACTTTCGCTGTTAGACGGAATTTATGTAGATATTCAGTGATGTTATAGTACAAAGTACAAGGACAAGGGAAAGAGATGTAGGCGGCCTTAATCAGCGGGCGAAATTCGGATAGTCTAACCCAATGTGTATCAACGAGGCGCTCGGCTGCGTAAGTTGCATGCCAGCTGTTTAACTAAGCCAACGAAACACCAGTACACTGCACAGCTGCTTACGACAACAGCAATCTCTTGAAACACCGCCATCTCACCTACACTGCATACGCCCGCGGTTATGGCGGCTGCTGCAGGCAAGAAAAGCATCGTCTTTGTCCATCCGGATCTTGGCATCGGAGGCGCAGAGCGTTTGGTCATTGATGCGGCCGTAGGATTGCAGTCCAGCGGACACAAAGTCACCATATTGACATCATACCGCGACAAGAACCATTGCTTCGACGAAGCCAGAGATGGTAGGTATATTCTTGCTCGACTGCCAGAGCGACAGTCGCTTCGGGCAACAGAGGCTAAGTATTACTCAAGGAACCCTCGACGTGCGTGTGCGTGGCGACAAACTGTTTCCGCAGTCGGTCGGTGGACGTCTCATGATTCTTTGCGCCATACTTCGACAAATCGCGCTAGTCGTCAGCACCAGTCTGCTCTCAACTGAGCTGAAGATGCTTGCTCCAGACGTGATATTCGTCGATCAGCTGAGCATATGTGTTCCTCTCTTCAGAATCATCTACCCAAGAGCCAAGATCCTCTTCTACGGACACTACCCCGATCGACTTCTCGTCAAGCAAGATCAAGGATGGACCAAGCACATTAAAAACATCTACCGTGTACCATTTGATGCGATTGAAGAATGGAGCACTGGGTGTGCCGATTCTATCGTCGTGAACAGCAAATACACCAGAAGTGTGTACAGATCGACGTTCCCCTGGTTTCGCATTCGCTCTCTGCGGGTCATCTACCCGTGTGTTGACACGACAGTAACTGAACAAGCGAGTTCGCCAAGCTCTTTGTGGCCCGACAAGAAGCTCTTACTCAGCATCAACAGATTCGAGGGTAAGAAGGATCTCTCATTGGCGGTTGAAGCATATGCAGGCTTGTCTAAGCAGGAGAGAAGCAACGCTAGACTGGTACTTGCCGGCGGCTATGACTCGGCGATCCATGAGAATGTCCGAACACACAAGGCGCTGCAGGAACTAGCAGACTCCTTGCAGCTCACTCACGCCACCTTCAAACCACAGGACACCGCCCTCACTGACATGTCGACCGACGACGTGGACGTGCTTTTCCTGTTGTCTGTGCCGCAGGAGCTGAAAACTCGCCTCCTGCAGTCAGCGAGTATCCTGGTCTATACTCCAACCAACGAACATTTTGGCATCGTCCCACTGGAGGCTATGCTTGCTGGTGTGCCGGTGTTAGCGACAAACACTGGCGGTCCGTTGGAGACTATCTACGACGGCCGGACTGGCTGGCTGAGGAGTCCTAGCAAGGTGGACCAGTGGACCGATGTCATGCGCAAACCTCTCATTCCTTCTAGTGCTGGCAGCTTGGCCAAGATGGGTGAGAGTGGCAAGGAGAGGGTGCTCGCAGAGTTCAGTCAAACAAAGATGACCGAGCTGTTCAACCACGAAATCGGGCGTGTCATCGGAAGCACCGAGAAGCGCCCAAAGATTATGCCCGAGTGGCTATACGCTTTGATGTGGATACTGGCCATCGCTATACCGGCTATCGCGTTCACGATGAAAGTAATGTGGTGGGCTCTCGACGCCGACCAGACCACAGAAGCGCAGCGACTTGTCAAGTCCGCCGCGGAGAGCGCTGCTAGTCTTACGTCAAGCGCCTCTGCATGATGTTCGATTCATAAAGAGGGTCGTTCGCACCACCCTTGCACATCGTCGGGAGAGATGATACCTGCAATTGTACGTTGGCATGTCCATGTTTGTGCATATGTGTACGGCTTACCAGCGCACATTTCGTGTACTATACACATGGCGATAGTACATAGCTTTCTTTTAACGCGTGATAGCGACAGGGCAGTATATATAGGTTGCCTTCTTTGGTCGGGTAAATCGTCCGCTCCCTTCATTCAGTCTCTCACTTGATCTGCAATCCATTATTATGATTGACCCACTACGAATCATCGGTTTCTCGATGTTGATGCAGTTCATAGCAAAGACGACCGTACTGAGCATTCATCTTGATGGCTCGATCTCGAGACTGCGAAATCTGGGTCGGAAGATGCCGCACGTGTACTCCTTTGATCAACAACACTTGCACGGGACAACAATATTTCCCGATATTTGTCACGACTGTGCATTGATTGCCACCTCCTGATCCTTCATCATCGAATTAATCATCACCAATAATCAGTTATTTGAGAGATGCTGCATTCTTACTTCAACACTTTTGAGAACATGCAAGAGGGAGCCAAGGCGCTTATCTGATCCTTTGGCACGCCATCTGATAATTTTTCGCCACCGCAACCTCTCATTGGCCACAGTGATGGGGTCTTTCGCTCAAGGAACGCGGCACAGTCTCTACGATTAACATACCCGGGAGTATGCTCGTATCCCCAACGACGCCTTTCGGAGCCATGTTGTCTCCGTGGGCCACTCTGAGTGATTTCTCAGCTTCATACACGTCTCCACGTCAACGTCCATCGATATGGTCAAATACTACCCTTCGCTTTCCGATGACCACCGTGACTGGGCACTCAAACAACAAGTCTTCTTCATTGCATCTGCACCACTGGCTGGAAACCACATTAACTTGTCGCCTAAAGGACTGCCATCTTCGACTCTAAGTGTCTTTGACGGCAATCATGTCGCCTATATGGATGCCACAGGCTCCGGGATCGAGACTGTCAGTCACCTACACGAGAATGGCAGAGCGACGATCATGTTCTGCTCGTTTGACAAATGTCCAAGGATTATGAGATGGTTCTGCAAAGGCAGGGTCATAGAGTGGAATGACCCCGAATTCGATGTTGTGCTGGACCGCATGAAGAAGAACAGAATCGACGGCGCAAGGGCCATTCTTTACTTCGAGATCTTCAAAGGTCAGTCTCCGTTGTGCTCCTACATGTAAGCATATGCTTATTGATGTACTAGTCCAAACATCCTGCGGTTTCGCAGTGCCTGTCATACAGGAGCGTATCAACCTCGACGACCTCAAGCTGGGACCAAAAGCGTACATGAAAGACCGCGGCACGCTCGGCCATTTTGCGAGGAAAACTGTCAACCAAGGCTTGATGGAGTGGTATCAGCAGCAAGCTAACATGAGAAGCCTGGACGGCCTGGGAGGGCTGAGAGCGGCGAGACGTGGCAAAGGAGAGAATGTGCTTCTGCAAGACGCTTTGATCTGGCTTAGGCGTATCTTCAGACAGTGGGATGCGATGCTTGTAGGAGCTTTGATTGCACTGTTTGCACTTGCTCTAATGCGTTCGGTGCTACATGTTGTCGATGTTGGACATGTAGCTTTGCCTTTTGCTCTGTATAGGACGAACATCTAACGATGTCGTGATGCCAAAGAGACGCGCGTGGTTGAGAGTCAGAGTCTGCGAATCTGCTGAACTCTTGGGCTTTACTGTGCACCTATACAGCAAAATCGTACTTAGATGAAGGCGAAGCAATACATCATCACACGAGAAGTAGTAGGAACCGCTGTGAAGTTGCCAAAACATCGTGTGTAGGAGTGGGATCAATCTTACGCGAGGGACTGCTGACAGGCTGCATGGTCGTGCAGGCAAGGGTTTAAGCGCCCACTCTCGTTCATCCAACCACTCTCCACAACATGACGATTAGTGTATACACATGCAGAATGCTCAGTCATATCGTTGCGTGTCGCAATCAAGCCGTGAAAATATGCGGTGTTACATATGCGCCTCGGGCAAACATCGTCCGCGCTCTCTCTCCCCGCCTCTACCCTGACAAGCATGAGCTCTTATTCCCGAGGTCAAACATACGAGCACATTTACTTAACGAGCAGTATCGCGTGAGCTCTCGAAATAGTTGCGTGATCCAGTTGTAATGTAATCTGTCGGATTTCATTTCGCATAGTCCTACGTCAGTCAAACATGGCATCGCAATCACAAAGACCAATCCGCATCGCCGGCTGCTCAGGCGCGGCGACAGATCGTCGAGCAGCAATGGCACAGCTTGCTAAGAACTATCCTACCGATCCGGTCGATGTTATAATCGGAGACTGGATGAGCGAATTTAACATGACGACTCGCGCGGCGAACAAGTCAGACAACAGCGGCGAAGCTCAATACGAGCCGACATTTATCGAAGCCCTCGAGCCAGCGATTGAGAATATTGCGAAACACAAAATCAGGGTTGCTGTCAATGCTGGCGCATCAGACACGAAACTTCTCCATCAGGTCGTCATTAATATGGTGGCCAAAAAGCGCTTGGATCTCAAGGTTGCTTACATCAGTGGCGATGAGGTTCTGCCAGCCATCGAGAAGGCTCAGCGTGGAGGACAGAGCAAGTTCGAGAACATCTGCACTGGTGAACTTCTTGAGGACTGGAAATTTGAGCCACTTTCGGCGCAGGCTTACTTGGGTGGATTGGGCATTGCCGCAGCCTTCGCGAAGGGAGCCGACATCGTTGTTTGTGGAAGAGTAAGCGATGCAAGCCCGGTGATCGGAGCCGCAGTTTGGTGGCATTCCTGGCAGAGAGAGCAGTTGCATGAGCTGGCCAACGCATTCGTCGCTGGCCATCTGATAGAGTGTAGCAACTATGTCACAGGCGGTAACTTCACCGGCTTCAAAGATCTGGAATCCAAGGGCTGGCTCGATATCGGGTACCCTATTGCGGAGATCTCGGCCAACGGACAAGTTGTCATTACCAAGAGCAAAGGTTCTGGTGGAGAGGTCAGCACTCAGACCTGCAGCTCTCAGCTTCTGTATGAGATCCAAGGTCCGTGGTATTACAACAGCGATGTGACGGCCGTTCTCGACGAACTTTGGTTCGAACAACTGGGCCCGAATCGCGTTGCCCTACACGGAGTCAAAGGCAAGCTGCCGCCTTCGACTACAAAAGTCGGATTGACTGCCAAAGGTGGCTATCAGGCAGAAGTTCACTGGTTCCCTTGCGGACTCGACATTCCGAAGAAAGCACAAATGCTCGAACAACAAGTACGGCACTTACTCAAGCCTCACATCCATCGATTCAGCAGGCTCGAATTTACACTCAACGGCACTGCTGGCGAGAATGCTAGCAACCAAAGGGCAGCGACAGTAGATCTCCGGGTCTTCGCGCAGGCGCCAAAGGAGGAAGACCTGTCACCAGGTAAATTCCTGCGACCTGTCATCGACCCAATCATGCAGAGCTACCCAGGAGCTACTTTCCATCTTGACCTCAGGACGGCATTTCCCAAGCCTATATATGAGTACTACGTCACGCTGCTACCGCAGAGCGATGTCGAGCACAGAGTGCACCTTTGGGATGAGAGCAGCTTCGTCATCCCACCTCCGCCACAGTCCAAGACGTACTCCGCCCAACAGCCATCTCAGCAAGCGACGGCGAACGAGGTGACTGACTTCGGACCAACCACTCGAGGACCGCTTGGCTGGATAGTGCATGCTCGGAGCGGCGACAAGGGCTCGAATGCAAATGTTGGCTTGTGGGTGAGACACAAGGATGAATGGGACTGGCTACGCTCGCTGCTGTCTGTTAAGTCCATGAAGAAGTTGCTGGCGGATGAGTACAACGGCAAGAAGATCGATCGATTCGAGCTGCCAAAAATGTATGCGGTGCACTTCTTACTGCATGATCACCTGGACCGCGGAGTGAGCTGCTCGAGCTCGTATGACTTCTTGGGCAAGAATGTAGCAGAATATCTAAGGAACAGGCATGTGGACTTGCCGAACAGGTTCCTGAACCGGGGCAAATTGTAGTCTGTAGCATTAGAGAGTGTATGAAAGCAGCAACATGGATATGATATATCCCTCACCAGGCGAAGCAGACGCGTGACGCGTTGTGACCTTGGTGGTTGGTGCTGCTCGCATTATAGGTTCAAACTCCTTACTGAGCAGTGGAAGTGTGGAACACTATGCTGACTTTGAAGCTATATCACGAGGGCAGCCTTGCAGCCTTGCCGCCTCAAGCTCGCTCGGCGGTGCCCGCGGCAGAGTTGCTTTCGTCATCGCTTGCTGCACCTCTCATCCACCTTTCGCCGCCAAACACGCTTGCACTCACGCTTACGATCCGCCACGCCCTGCTCTGTTCCCACTCTTGCGCCCCCTCCCTTGCCCTTCTCGCCTTGCCTTTCCTTATCACTACACACCCCGCAACCCGCGACTCTCTTTAGCGGTATCACATGACCAAAAGGCCACTGTCCGAGGCTGAAGCCCACCCAACTTCGCCATCCAAGAAAGTCATGATCGTGAGTATACCGCAGACACACCATCATTCGTCTGCCGCCGAGCCGCGATACTGACATAGCTGCCACAGGAATCAAACAGCAAGATGGAGGTCGACAGCCCCGCGGCTGCCGTCGAGCAGCTGCAGAATGCAAACGGCGAGATCGATGAGTCGCTGTACAGCAGGCAGCTGTATGTGCTTGGCCACGAAGCCATGAAGCGCATGGGCTCCTCCAACGTGCTCATCGTTGGCCTGCGCGGCCTCGGTGTCGAGATTGCAAAGAATATCGCCCTCGCAGGTGTCAAGAGCCTGACTCTGTACGACCCCAAACCCGCCGCCATCCAAGACCTCTCCTCCCAGTTCTTCCTCCACCCCGAAGACGTCGGCAAGCCACGCGCAAAGGTCACTGTGCCGCGCGTGTCTGAGCTCAACCCATACACCCCAGTCAACCTTCACCCATCAGACAACATCACAGACGACCTCAGTCAGCTCAAGAGCTACCAGGTGGTCGTGCTCACAGACACTCCCCTCAAGGACCAGCTCAAGATTGCCGAATACTGCCACGATAATGGCATCTACATCGTCATCACGGACACCTACGGCCTGTTTGGCTCGGTCTTCACCGACTTTGGCAACAAGTTCACTGTCGGCGACGCAACTGGAGAGAACCCACTCAACGGCATTATCGCGGGCATTGACTCCGACGGCATGGTCTCTGCTCTGGATGAGACGAGACATGGCCTTGAGGATGGCGATTTCGTTACTTTCACAGAAGTTGAGGGAATGGAGGCTCTCAACGACGCGCCGCCTCGCAAGATCACAGTCAAGGGACCCTACACATTCTCCATCGGCGATGTTTCTGGACTGGGAGAATACAAGCGTGGTGGTCTTTACCAACAAGTCAAGATGCCGAAGTTCGTCGATTTCGAGCCCCTCAGCAAGCAGTTGAAGAAGCCGGAGCTCATGATGTCGGATTTCGCCAAGTTTGACCGTCCTGCCCAGCTGCACGTAGGCTTCCAAGCCCTGCACGCCTTTGCTGAGAAGCACAATGGCGACTTTCCTCGCCCTCACAACGACGAGGATGCCGCGGAGGTGTTCAGCCTGGCCCAGGATATTAGCAAGAGCAGCGAGGAGTCAGTCGAGCTTGACGAGAAGCTTATCAAGGAGCTTTCGTACCAGGCTCGTGGTGACCTCTCACCCATGGCTGCCTTCTTCGGTGGTCTCGCGGCGCAGGAGGTTCTCAAGTCTGTTTCGGGCAAGTTCATGCCTGTGCAGCAGTGGCTATACTTTGACTCGCTTGAGTCGCTGCCAACTTCCTCCAAGCGCAGCGAAGAGCTCTGCAAGCCTGTCGGAAGCCGTTACGATGGTCAGATTGCCGTTTTCGGTAAAGAATACCAGGAGAAGCTTTCCAACATCAACCAGTTCCTGGTCGGTGCTGGAGCTATCGGTTGCGAGATGCTCAAGAACTGGGCTATGATTGGTCTCGCTACTGGTCCCAAGGGCAAGATTAGTGTGACCGATATGGATCAGATCGAGAAGAGCAACCTTAACAGACAATTCCTTTTCAGAGCAAAGGATGTTGGCAAGCTCAAGAGCGAGTGCGCCGCTGAGGCTGTGCAGGCCATGAACCCCGACCTGAAGGGCAAGATCAACATGATGAAGGATCGCGTGTCTCAGGAGACTGAGGAGGTGTTCAACGAGAACTTCTGGGAGAGCCTTGACGGTGTCACCAACGCTCTCGACAACGTCGATGCTCGCACGTACGTCGACAGACGTTGCGTGTTCTTCCACAAGCCTCTGATTGACAGTGGCACTCTCGGCACCAAGGGCAACATCCAAGTTGTCCTGCCCCGCCTGACTGAGTCCTACTCGAGCTCTCAGGACCCGCCTGAGCAGTCATTCCCGATGTGCACGCTTCGCAGCTTCCCTAACCGTATCGAGCACACCATTGCCTGGGCCAAGGATCTTTTCCACACATACTTCACTGGCTCTGCCGAAGTCGTCAACATGTACCTTACACAGAAGGACTACCTCGGCTCTGCTTTGAAGCAGTCTGGTAACGAGAAGCAGACCCTTGAGACTCTTCGTGACTACCTCATCACAGAGAAGCCTGAGAACTTCGATGACTGCATTGAGTGGGCTCGCACTCAGTTCGAGAAGCAGTACCACAACGCGATCTCACAGCTACTTTACAACTTCCCCAAAGACTCCAAGACATCATCTGGCCAGCCATTCTGGTCTGGACCTAAGCGTGCTCCCGATGCTCTGGCATTCGACGCCAACAACGCCACACACTACGACTTCATTGTGGCCGCCGCAAACTTGCGCGCCTTCAACTACAAGATCAAGCCTACATCAGACCGCAGCCACATCACCTCCGTCCTCGATCGCATGGTGATTCCAGAGTTCAAGCCTGACTCGAATGTGAAGATCCAGGCCGACGAGAAGGAGCCGGACCCAAACGCCAACGCTCCTATGGACGACAACGAGGCACTTGAGGCCATTGTCAAGGAGCTGCCAAGCCCCAAGTCACTTGGCGACTTCCGCCTTGAGCCTGTGGATTTCGAGAAGGACGACGATTCCAACTACCACATCGCTTTCATCACCGCTTGCTCGAACCTCCGCGCTGAGAATTACAAGATTCCCACCGCCGACAAGCACAAGACCAAGTTCATTGCTGGAAAGATCATTCCGGCTATCGCCACCACGACTGCCCTCGTGACAGGTCTTGTGGTGCTTGAGCTGTACAAGATCATCGATGGCAAGGATGACATCGAGCAGTACAAGAACGGATTCATCAACCTTGCGCTGCCTTTCTTCGGCTTCTCTGAGCCCATCGCCAGTCCTAAGGGCACATACAAGGGACCTAATGGTGATGTCACCATCGACAAGCTCTGGGACCGCTTCGAGACCGAGGATGTCACTTTGCAGCAGTTCATCGACGACTTCAAGGCGAAGGGTCTTAGCATCAGCATGATCAGCTCGGGCGTCAGCCTGCTCTATGCCTCGTTCTACCCTGCATCAAAGAACAAAGATCGCCTTCCTATGAAGTAAGTTCCGACTACACTTTCCAAAGCAAACACAACACTAATACTTCTCTCAGGATGTCCACCCTCGTCGAGACCATCAGCAAGAAGCCCATCCCCGAGCACCAGAAGAACGTCATCTTCGAGATCACTGCCGAGGATGAGACAGAGGAGGATGTCGAGATCCCTTACGTCATGCTGAAGCTGCAGAAGTAAGTCCTCCGATGCGAACGCAAGAAACGGCGATTCTCTGGCGTCTTTTACGGGTCGCGTTAAAGGCTGGAAGGCGTTTGGGACTGGTTCGTACGAACAGTGGGAGTGTATCCCCTGAAACGGCTTAGATCGAAAATGCATAGCACATGGCGTGGATAGAGTACTTACATAGCATGAATCGCGAAGTAAGAAAAGCACAAGAATGAATAGAACGAATTTACGCCACGTCTGCGAGGAAAATCCACATTTACATACGTATCAGTCTGATCGCAGTGCATTGAGATATAGCTTCAGATGAGAGCCTGTGCCCACTGCCTTGTAATATCGATAGTTGGATCGCTGGCACCTTCTGCTTCATCCTGAAATGGTCGTGCTCAACCGTTAAGACGTCTGAGACATATTCGTGGCCCTCGTCTCGTCAACAAGATAATGAACAGGACTGGTGTCTGCTTCTGCGAACATGGTCCGTCTCGAGTCTACGTTGTAGTCTAATATCGTTACTCGCTTACTCAACGTTCACAAATATTCGGTGTTGAAAGTCAGCAGAGGAACCGAACCCGAAGTGCACATGCGCGCTCAAACCTTAAAAGCGCCCCAATCCAAAAGGTCTCGGCAGCGCCGGGACCACCGTGACACCCCGTCAGCTCTTTCGCATTTCGCATACATGCGAACTCAAAGAACGTGACTCCTCACTTGATGTTCCACACATGAGCGATGCTGTGGCACTATCGCGGTGCTTTGCTGGCTGCTGTCACTTGAGTGGGCCACGACACGACCATGCCTGGGAGCCTGCCGATTGAGCTAAAGGCGTTGGCGGCCTTTCTTGAGACTGACGACCGACCCACTGCTATATTCGCCAGGAATTTGGACGAGGCGACGACATGGGAGGTAATTTACGCCAATCAAGCATTGCTTTCGCAAGGCGATGCTTTGGTGCTGGAAGCGACTGCTTTCATTTGCGATGCACATGGATCCACTGCTGCAGACCAACATGATCAAGGAATCTCAGCCTGGAACAGAAGGGATGTAGGCGCTGGTTATGTGGCGATTGCGCACAACGCCATCTCCACGTCGGGCCAAATCAACAGTGCACCATCCGCGCAACCCGAGGGCGATCTGCCAGCTACCAACGGCGATGAGCAGACTCGACTCGATTGGATCAAGTACCCTAGCACCGACCTTTCCAAGTGGCAAAAGTTCTTCCTTGCACATGACTGGAGCAATACGCCCTTGGGTCCCCTTGAGGGTTGGACGTTTGATCTGAGGAGCGTCGTTATTAGTGCCATGGCAGATCTGGTGCCTAGGACGATCTACTGGGGCCCGCAAAATGCCTTTATCTACAACGAGGCGTTCGTACCCATATTTGGCCTCAGCCATCCTGAATGTCTAGGGCAGCCGGTCGAGAATGTCTGGCGGCCCGGCATGAAGGAGATCATTTGGCCTCATGTCCAGAGCGCCTACCAGGGCGTGACGCAGAAGATCGATCGGATATCGCTGCATCTTGAGCGCAATGGCTTCTTGGAGGAAACATACTGGGACCTGACTATGACGCCTACCATAGGCCGTGATGGTATGGCGGCTTGCGTACAAGGTGTCTTGGTCGAGTGCACACGTAATGTACGAGGCGAAAGGAGGAGAGTGGCCATCACCAGCCTCGCCAAGCGAATAGCTTCTGCTGGGACATTGGCGGATGTCTGGTCATTGTTCCTCAGTGGCCTGTCTTGTGAGGTCGTTGACCTGCCGTACGCCGTTTTTTACACCGCTGAGCATGATCTTTCCGAGCTCGTCTCCGAATCTACAGACAGCAATGCTTACACCCCTGAGAACACTACCTGTACACTCGATGGTACCATGGGCGTCCTGTGCCCGGAGGATCTACCTCAGTTCTTCTCTCTCGCTCATGATACCTCTGGAGCGCCCTCGGATGCGGCTACGCCGCTGCGATCTAGTTTCTCAGTCGCATGGAAGCAGCGAAAGCCTGTCGTGCTGAGCTTGGAGGATGGCTCTCTTCCCGCCTACCTCTCGTTAAGCAACCCGAACCGTGGCTTTGGCGATATCGTGAGAAAAGCGATGGTCATACCAGTTACTTCAATAACCAATCGAGATCTCATGGGTGTTTTGATCTTAGGAGTTTGTCCAAGGGTGCCCTTTGACGAAGTCTATGGCATGTGGCTGAACGTACTGGGCGATGTTCTCCACAAGACTGCCGCCTTCATATCTCTACCGATCGAGCAGAGAAGGGCGCAGAAGATGTCGGACGACATTAACAACGCTCTTGCAAAGCAGTTGCAGCTCACTACCCTCCAGGCCGAACGGAGCGATGCCAAATTCTCGAGGATGGCAAAGCTAGCACCAATAGGTGTCTATATTCTAAGCCCAGAGGGTGTACCTCTTTACATCAACGATGCTTATCGAAAGCTTGTTCCTACGCTGCCCGATGGAAGTGCTGTCTCTTTCAACAAGCCCTCTGACTGGACCAATTTTATTCATCCTGACGACCTTTGTCGCTTCTGGGCAAGCTGGGAGAAAGTTATGGTCCAGAAGATCCCCGACGTCTGCGAATACCGTATCTTGAGGGAATGGCGATCGATCGACAAAGCCACCGGCGAGCAACTTTCGGGCGAAACATGGTTACTTGCTACGTCATTCCCTGAAGTGGAGCCTGATGGCAGAGTTTCGGTCATTATGGGTTGGATCACAGACATATCCAAGCAGAAGGCGGCAGAGCGCCTACTTTCACAGAGACTCGAAGATGCGCTGGAAACTAAACGACAGAGTGAGAGGTTCATCGATATGGTTTCTCATGAGATGAGAAATCCTCTGAGTAGCATACTTCTGTCGTCAGACTCCATCATATCATCTCTCCAGTCAACGGATGGTACGCTATCCGTGCAAGAACACGAAGAAATCGTGGACGCGGCGCATACGATCATACTGTGCGCCAACTTCCAAAAGAAGATCGTGGACGACATACTCACCTTGTCCAAGTTAGATGCCAGTCTGCTCGAAATCGCACCCGATAAAACACAGATACCGCAACTCGTCGAGAAAGCTCTGCGCATGTTCGACACCGAGATATTACGTGCGGACATCAGAACAAAACTTGTTATTGAGCCGACGTACGACGCTCTCGAAGTAGATTGGGTTGTACTCGATCCCAGCCGGCTGCTGCAGGTCGTCATCAACTTGCTTACGAACGCTATAAAATTCACACAGTACTCTGAGTCCCGTGAAATAACAATCTACATCGGCGCATCGTACGAGCGACCTACAGGCAAACACCACGGGATCAAGTTCGTGCCACCTCGCCATGCCAAAAATGCATCTGCTCCGACTGGCGAATGGGGCGAAGGAGAAGACATATACCTACAGTTGGCTGTCACCGATACAGGATCGGGACTGGATGAGGAACAAATACAAGTCCTCTTCAAACGCTTTGCCCAAGCATCCCCAAAGACTTACAAACAGTATGGAGGTAGTGGCCTCGGACTTTTCATCTCACGCGAACTCTGCGAGTTACAAGGCGGCCAAATCGGCGTGTGCAGCAGTCCGGAAAGGACGACTTTCACATTCTACGTGAAGGCGAAGAGATGGATCGAGACGGATGAAGAGCAGCCCGCTGCACTTACGCGGTTTGCCAGCGCTTCTTCGAGTCCGATGGTGTTCACCCGAAGGGGTAGCTCTATGCTGGTGCACAACACAGATCAGGAGCCCGCTACGAGGAATGGACCAGATCAGAACGGAACGAATCTCGATGGTATGGTCGAAGTTGATGATTTACTATCGGTCCAGAAAGCGCCCAAAGTCGACGCGGATCAGCTCAAACATCTGCATGTGCTTGTTGTAGAAGGTGTGTTGCCAAATTGTAAATACTGGAGATCAGTGCTAATCATCCTTAGACAATCTGATCAATCAGAAGGTCATGGCTCAACAGCTCCGCAAAGCTGGGCTTACCGTACACGTGGCCAACCATGGACTGGAGTGTCTCAACTTCATCTCACAGTCCAGCTATTCCTCTGAGCCAACAACGCCAGAACTGGAAGCTCCGGACGACTTTTCACCGACCCCCTTATCCATTGTCCTTCTGGATCTGGAGATGCCAACAATGGACGGCTTGACCTGCATTCGACACATCCGCGAGAAGCAGCTGAGCGGCGAGATCTTAGGGCATGTCCCAGTCATTGCCGTCACGGCAAATGCGAGAAGCGAGCAGATCAATTCTGCAATTGCGGCGGGTATGGACGAAGTCGTCACGAAGCCCTTCCGCATTCCCGAGTTGGTACCTCAGATGAGGAGATTGGTCTCTGAGGTTTTGAGCAGGTTATGAAGGGTATGTACCTTGTGATGACTTTTAATAAAAGCTATTATTCTCACATATCGGTTCATGTATGGATATCTCGAATATTGACGAAGCTAGTGCCATCAGGCTTCACACACCATGGATCAATCATGCCATTGGAACATGATTGCGCAGTGACACGCATTCCCAGCAGCTTGTTTGTTACTATCGTCATACGTGTACACCATTACTTCCAGATGCACAGCAATACTCTTTCCAGCCGATTTCTGGAAAGACACAACATCAAGAAAAGCATTTTGACGTCATTGCAGTCGCGTTATACAAAGGGTCTCGACGTTGCCGCATAGCCGCACAAGCCGATGGAAGTTGCATCTGTTGCGAGCTGATGGGCCGTGCCTAAATTTGGTGACGCAACCGCAAGCATGGTCAAAACGTGAATCCTTGGGTGATGAAGCCCAGAGAACGGCGGCACTTGGCGAGCATGCCTGTTTTGAACTTGGACAACTCCACCACTGGCCATCTCACATTCCCACTTTCTCGCCTATGGCTTCGTCACGCGCTGGTGCAGCGACCGGGGTCTCTAATTACGCGAGAGGACGATGATGAAGAATAGGCACGATGTAGTTGTGACGCAACAGCCCTACCAATCCTTGTAGCTGTGCTCGCTGTCGTATGTGAGTATATATGTGTCTGTACAGACGTCTGCTGGGTCTGAGCTATTTTCACATTCCAAGCAACACCCTCTAAACTCCATCAATTCAAATTTTAATCTCAAAACCGCAACCATGGGTCTCATGAGCAAGATTCTTCACAAGGACAAGCACCAGGACGAGCATCCTGCAACTACCACTTCTTCGGACACCACCGCCACCTCGTCCCAGAACAAGCCGTACTACACTGGCCCTCAGAACAACACATCGTCCACTGCTGGTCACGCCGGAAATGACACAACGAGTGGATCGCATGGCTTGAGCTCGAACACTACTTCAACCGGCATTGGTTCGCATGGCACTACAGGTCCTTCTGCTCATACCAGCAGCACCACAGACGGACCTCATGCTTCTAACATGGCCAACAAGGCTGATCCAAGAGTCGATTCGGACAACAGCCGTTTCGGCACCACTTCAAACACTGGAAGCCATGGTTATGGCTCGGACAACTACGGACCTCACTCCTCCAACACAGGCAACAAGGTTGATCCGCGTGTGGACTCTGATAACAGCCGTTACGGCGCCAACACTGTCGGAGGACAGCACGGTCTGGCATCAGACAGCCTCGGGCACCGTAACGATTACAACACTACCTCAGGACCCCACGCCTCAGACATGGCGAATAAAGCAGACCCTAGGGTCGACTCCGATAACAGCAGATACACTACTGGCGTGAGCGGTAGCCACGGACAATTTGCAGACACCGCTACCGGCGGTCACCGCGGCTATGATAGCACTCCTGGTGCGTTCCCTACTGGCGGTTCTGGCCTTGGCCACTCTACTCAACCACATGTTGGCAGAGACGGCTACGGAAGCTCAACGGGCGCTGGACAGAATTTCAGCGGACGTGACGCCTACAACAGCTCCAACGTACCCGGTCCTTACGGCACGAGAGAGGACTACGGTCCCACTGGCCCGGCTTCCCACACACTTGGACCTCACTCAAGCAACGCTGCAAATGTGGTAGACCCACGTGTCCGTCCAGAACCCGAGAAGATGAAAGACCACCACACCGTAGGACCGCATCAATCAGACATGCTCAACAAGCTAGACCCTAGGGTCGATTCTGACCCCAGACACCACGGTCTCAGTCGCGATCCCAACGATCACCACCGTTACGGCTCCGCAGATAGCGGAAGACAAACAGGCGGCTTGGTCGGCGGTCCTCATGAGCGCCTCGAGAACAGGGGCTCCATTCCCACCGCTGGCGGGCTGCCCGTCGGCGCTAACGGCAATGGACCTTACGGCGGCTCGCACAGTGGACTTACCGGCTCACACGGCCGTGACCACCAGTACGAGAGCTCTCATGGCGGCTTGACCGGATCACACGGTCTTTCGAACGAGCCCTACGGCTCTAGCGACAGGTCTGGTCATGGCATTGGTTCAAGCAGCCACCACACTGGCGGCCACGGCCTTTCCGACCTCGAGTACAAGGAGAGAGAAATTGCGCTCCGCCAGAAGGAGTTGGACTTGAAGGAGCGCGAATACAGGATCAACGCTGGTCACTGAAAGGGTGAATGATGGTTGTCCTAATGAGCCTGTAATGTCTTATTAATTTGTTCTTTTTTCATGACGTGTTTAATGAAATGTAAAATTTTGCAGTCCTACTTTCGGAATCCATCTGGCAGTCTCTCCGTGGTAAGTATATTTATTCACATTTTGGAACGCCCCAGTACGCCGGATCTCGAAATACTGCAATCGATGTATTGTGTCTCGTCGGCAAATATGGCTACGTTTGTAAACATAGCTGAAGGTGGTAGCATACTTGGTGCTGGTATGCCTTGAAGACTCAGGCTATATCTCAATGGCAAGCACTCACGTTTTTATGACCGTAATTTAAAGTAAAAGCAGAAGAATTGTTGACGTATCCTTCGAATTTGGTGGCATCTCAGCGTAGAGCGTGGCAACCTCAGTGACAGTAGCTGCAAGCGCCATCGTCCAGAAGTCAGATATCTCTTTCTCAATAATGGTTTCTCGTTGGCAAGCAGACTCATTGCTAGATCTGTGGCTCTGTGGCTGAGGATACGACTTGTAGTCCGCTTAGCCACCCAGATCAAGGTTATCGGATGTTCTCGACGTCATGTTTGCGTCTATCGGTTCTCCTTGTAGTGACCTTCTACTTTGCCAGTATTGCTTTGCATTGAACTTGATGCATTCATCACCCCAGCTCCACCACCCTGCCACCAGGTGCCGAGTGAAAACCTCGAGAGCACGATAGCTATTGTCATCAGGAACGTATTTTTGGAACAGCTCCTTCAAGCAAGGCTTCCGCGAATGCAAGTCAGGTACACTGATGATGACTTTTCTCGTTATCTGCGAGTGCGCTTTCGGCGTCTCTCTTAATGGGGCAGAGTATTGCTTGCTTTTCCGACCGAGCAACAATATCTCATAAGGCTTACGCCAGACCGAGTCTATCGGTGTCACCGGTTCGCCGGATATTGTGGTTTTGAGCCAGACCCATTCCTCGACCAGCTCGACGCCCCAGCAGTCAAAGAGGCCGTTCTCGCCGAGTACCAGATCTCGGATAGCAGGCTTGTTCGTAATCCAGATTGCGACTAGGCAGGAGTCGACCATCAAGATGTCGAGATCCATTCCCATGAGAAGCTGGTAGATGTCTTCAAGCGACTGTGCCGTTGAGTAAGTAGAGTGAGCGGTTTTGTGCGTTCGTTTGACAGATCTGTTCGGCCAGGGAGGGTCAAGGAGTACAAGATCGAACTTCTTTGAGACGTCGAGCTCTTGCGCTTGTGCTCGTATGTACGTGTGAAGCGTGGACGCATCTGAACACGGGCCAAGTACGAATGATGATTCGGGAGGTATGTAGAAGGTGTAGGAAGAATCGCGATTTCCAGGTTCATTGACAGAGAAGCGCGCTCTCCCCTTGGGCTCTGGAGGCGGAAGATCAATTTGGTATGGATGGTTGTCTCCTGAAGATTCAACGCCGTTGACTATGGAGAAAGCCTGTCGGGACAGTTTCTGTAGGAAATCACTAGGTACCTCGTCTTCATGGTGAATTCTTGGAGGCGTAGCGGTTGTATTTCTCTGAGAACCCGCGTGATCGTCCGCATCTCTTGCAGCTAACTTTCGCTTCGAGCTCGCTTTGGTAGACGTTTCAAGGAGTGGTCGAGGCAGACACCAAGGACCATCATGAGCCCCCTTGATTCTAAACAAGGCATCGTTCAGAAGGTCTGCATACAATCCGTGGGACTCTAGTTCCACCGTGTTGCTGACTAGCTTCGATCGGGCTTTTGCCGACTTTGGCTCATTGGTCTGATAAGGCGCGGTTTGGGCTTGGGTAGAGGATAGCAGGTCATGGCATGGTTGACTTTGTGTACCCTGTGCTGAGGATATTGAACGAGGGATATCAATGAGCGTGATCTGCCTATCTTCCGACTGCCACAAGATCGAGCCTGGTCTCATGTTTGGAGGATGTGGTCGTCTACCTCTACAAATTTGCAAGCCGACTAAGCAGTTGAACTTCGAGACGGCCAAAAATGATAATCAGTGCCGGAGAAGGTGCGAATCAACCCAAGACTTAGTGTACTGACACAAGCGGTTACCTCATCTAACCATTGATAGACTCAGCTGTAAACTGCTCCCAATATGTTCAATAATCTGTGTCGACGAGCATTAGGGTATGGGGTTATCGGCTTTCTGCATATTTGAGGCTGATATCGTCGGCCTAAGGAGAGAGCCGGGCCTGGGGTGAACGGGCTCGACGGGTTAAGTCTACAGTTTCAAAGTCCCATCACCTCGGCTCACGCTTACTTCCTAGTGACGACAAGTCCCGCTGTACCGGCTGTGGTAAACATATTTCGTCCCTCTCTCATTGCTTGCTCGCGTGCCGATCACACAAACTACTACACCAATCTTCGTACTATCCACGTCGTATCAGAACATATTACTGTAGACGACTCTACCCGCCTGCCCAAACTGCTCACAACCCACGCCGAACGCTCTTGCCGCATGGTCTTCACACATCCGCTCGACCAGCCTCCTTTCCGACACCCACATAGTTCCGTACACTAGATGAGCGCAATTGCCGACAGGCAAGTCAGCCATGGCGCGTCGACCACAGAATCAGCAAAGATGACCTCCAGCCGTTTACCACCTCCATTATCTCCCGAAGGCGCATCCGATCACGCCGCCGCTTACCCTATACGAACGTCCAAAGATGGCGAAAGCAAAAAAATAGCGAAGCAGAGCTGGCAGTATGCCATGCGAAGTGGCGTAGCAGGTGGTCTTGCGGCATGCGCTGCGAAAACAGTCGTTGGACCGTTGGACCGAGTGAAGATATTGTTCCAGGCCAGCAATCCCGAGTTTGCAAAATACACTGGCTCATGGACTGGAGCGCTACGAGCGATGCGGGACATATACCGAAGCGATGGTGGCAGAGGATTATATCGCGGTCATTCGGCAACTTTGCTGAGAATTTTCCCCTATGGTGGCATAAAGTTCCTTGCCTATGAGCAAGTGCGCGCCCTGCTTATCCGCAATAAGGATGAGGAGACACACATCAGGCGTTTCCTCGCCGGATCGCTAGCTGGCTGCTTCAGTGTCTTTGCGACATATCCCCTGGAGGTTATCCGCGTGCGACTAGCCTTTGAAACAAAATCGCACAACCGGGTTGGTCTCCGCGAAATCTGCCGAACCATATATCACGAGAAGCCTCCTGCGGCGCGTGCACAACCTTCTCTTCAGAGCGTAGCAGCGGTCTCAGAGCAAGCTGCGTCGGCGATAGCAGCATCGACACAAGCAGTGAGCGCAGTAACGCAACAGAGAGGGCTCGTAAACTTCTTCAGAGGCTTTACACCCACTCTCTGGGGTATGATTCCTTATGCTGGCTCGAGTTTCGTAACCCATGACGCTGCGGGCGACTTCATGCGAAAACCATCACTGGCGCCATATACCATTCTCCCACTTTCCGAGCGGTCGCAGCGACAATTAGCCCCAAACAAGCCCGCACCACTACGCGCATGGGCTGAGCTTGCAACAGGCGCGCTAGCCGGACTAGTATCACAAACACTTTCTTATCCTCTGGAAGTGATCAGGAGAAGGATGCAAGTCGGTGGCGTAGTCGGCGACGGTCACAGACTGACAATGACGGAAGTCACGAAGAACATTTACAAAACGAGAGGGCTGCGTGGATTCTACGTGGGACTGGGAATAGGATATGTCAAGGTCGTACCTATGGTTGCGACGAGCTTCTATGTATACGAGAGGATGAAGGTTGTGTTTGGCATCTAGAGCATACGGACGATGCGGTTTACTCCATCTCGTGTCTCTTTTTTTCTCTTTCTTTTTCGCACTGCATCCTGGGTTCTGGGAATAGAAAGTGCTGAGCGCTGGCGTTTGGGAAGAGGCTTCAGGAAGCTCGAGCATTAGATGGACGTTGATTGTCAGCAATGAAATGAACTGGGATTTTCTATTGAACTGCCATTGTTGTTATGATGGGCATAAGCTGTGTCCGTCAAATATCCTCTCGACCGAGCAGTGTTTGCCATTGAGAAGTTGCCATTGAGAAGTTTGTGAAGGATTTTCACGTGTCTAATTGGATGATATCTTCATACTACAAGTGATGGACAAAGACGATCAGATATTCATCGCGATCATGTCTGTAACGATCTTCAGGCATCCCATGCCCAGCGTGCAACTTCTTCGATGGCACGCTTGACACCGATGCGGTCAGTCCCAGTGTTCTTCAACGGCACGTGCCAGATGTTGGACCATGGCAATTCATCGGACGTCACATGCCCCCCCGACACCGGCACATAACGGCGAGCAACACCAGATGTTCAGCCGGGACGTTTGAGCAAGTCTCGAGGACACGTGACGTCGTTGCGAGAGGAGTGGCAACACAAACCGTCGAAGTCGCTGCACTCGCACAGCAGAGGAAGCATCACGTGTCTGCAGGCAAGGCTGGAAAACGTAATGCCTGCTGTCTTCCCCATCCGCGCGGCTCTGCTCTGTGCTGCGTAAACGAGAGCGGGCGAGGCGGGGAATGGCCATTGAGGTTAAGCTTTGATCGGTGCATGGTCCAAGCGCTCTAAATTTTTGTGACCGACCTTACATTCTCTGTGACTGCCTCTCTGAAGGCTTTTCTTCTCTTATCCCACCGATCCTTGCTCAGCGCAAGCAAAACAATCCTACATCTCTTATACCCACAACCGCCGCTCTGCAGGCCACAGCAGGGACTAACTACAGCTTCTGGAAATGGCTGCCCAGGAGGAGAACGCGGTCATGATGGCCCTTGAGGTCAAGAGCGGCGACAATGCCATCCGCTTCTGCGAGGGCAAGAGCTTCGGTGCCGAGCGCAGCGTTGCTGGAGAACTGGTCTTCCAGACCGGTATGGTCGGCTACCCCGAGTCGATCACTGACCCCTCATACCGTGGCCAAATCCTGGTCGTCACATTCCCTCTGGTGGGCAACTACGGTGTGCCCTCCAGGGAAACCAGAGACCCCATTCTCCCCGACCTCCCCGCACACTTCGAGGCCTCGGAGATCCACATTGCTGGTCTCGTCGTTGCCTCGTACTGCGGCGAGGACTACTCCCACTACCTCGCTGAATCGTCACTTGGTACATGGCTGAAGGAACAGAACGTGCCCGCCATCTGTGGCGTGGACACCCGTGCTTTGACCAAGAGGATAAGAGAGGAAGGTAGCATGCTGGGTCGCATGCTCATTCAGACCGGCACTCGCCATGAGGCCGACGCCAATGGCCTTCGCAGTGGTGCTATCACTCCCAACGGCCTGGCCACTCCTGCAGTTACCGCCGAGCAGTCCAGCCTCTCGATCCCCGGCACTGTGAGCGGATACTTCGGCAACTCGACCAAGCAAGTCCCGGTGTTCGAGGAAATCGATTGGTACAATCCGAACATCAGGAACTTGGTGGCTGACGGTGAGCTTGATGTGCCCTCCCTACATAGAACATTGAATCTGATTGTGGATCATAGTTTCCACCTCCACACCCAAAATCTATTCTCCAAGCCCGTCCGTTGCGTTGAAGCACCCGTCAGGTAGACCCGTGCGTGTTCTGTGTGTTGATGTCGGTCTCAAATTCAACCAGCTGCGCTGCCTCATCCAGCGCGGTGTTGAGGTCCAGGTCGTTCCCTGGGACTATGACTTCCCCTCTCTGGCTGGAAAGGACTACGACGGTCTCTTCTTATCCAACGGACCTGGTGATCCATCGATCATGCAGGACACCGTCAAGCACATTCAGGCCGCTATGGAGGAGGCCAGGACACCCATCTTCGGTATCTGTCTTGGTCACCAGCTTCTCGCTCGCGCTGCCGGCGCCGAGACCCTCAAGATGAAGTTCGGTAACCGCGGCCACAACATTCCTTGCACCAACGTGCTCTCTGGAAAGTGCTACATCACTTCCCAGAACCACGGTTACGCCGTCAACGCCGAGACCCTGCCTACAGGCTGGGACGAGCTTTTCGTCAACGCCAACGATCACAGCAACGAGGGTATCAGACACGCCAACCGCCCCTACTTCAGTGTCCAGTTCCACCCCGAGAGCGCACCCGGTCCTCGTGACACCGAGTTCCTGTTCGACACCTTCATTTCCACAATCACCGATGTCATCAAGGACCCCAGCAAGATGCAACAGCCAGTCAAGTTCCCTGGTGGCGATGCTGCTGAGAACGCAGCGCTCAAGCCCAGGGTCAACGTCAAGAAGGTCCTTGTTCTGGGTAGTGGTGGTCTTTCCATTGGTCAGGCCGGTGAATTCGATTACTCTGGTAGCCAGGCCATCAAGGCTTTGAAAGAGGAGGGCATTTACACAATCTTGATCAACCCCAACATTGCAACCATCCAGACCTCCAAGGGTCTTGCAGACAAGGTCTACTTCCTGCCTGTCAACGCCGAGTTTGTCCGCAAGGTCATCATCCAGGAGCGTCCTGACGCTATCTACTGCACTTTCGGTGGCCAGACTGCGCTCTCTGTTGGTATTCAGCTCAAGGATGAGTTCGAGGACCTGGGTGTCCAAGTTCTTGGTACTCCCATTGACACCATCATCACTACCGAGGACCGTGAGCTCTTCGCCAGGAGCATGGACTCCATTGGCGCTCCTTGCGCCAAGTCCAAGTCTGCCAACAACTACGACGAGGCTATGGAGGCCATCAACGAGATCGGCTTCCCTGTCATTATTCGTGCTGCCTACGCACTTGGTGGTCTCGGCAGTGGTTTCGCCGAGAACATGGAGCAGTACATCGAGCTTTGCCAGAAGGCATTCGCTGCTAGCCCCCAGATTCTTGTCGAGCGCAGTATGAAGGGCTGGAAGGAGATCGAGTACGAGGTTGTTCGTGATTGCCAGGACAATTGCATCACCGTGTGCAACATGGAGAACTTTGACCCTCTTGGTATTCACACTGGTGACTCCATTGTGGTCGCTCCTTCGCAAACTCTCTCCGACGAGGACTACAACATGCTCCGTACCACTGCCGTCAGAGTCATCAGACATCTCGGCGTTGTCGGAGAGTGCAACATCCAGTACGCTCTCAACCCTGTCAGCAGGGAGTACTGCATCATCGAGGTCAACGCACGTCTTTCGAGATCCTCTGCTCTTGCCTCTAAGGCGACTGGTTACCCCTTGGCCTTTGTTGCTGCTAAGTTGGGTCTGAACATTCCCTTGAACGAGATCAAGAACTCTGTGACCAAGTCCACTTGCGCTTGCTTCGAGCCTTCTCTCGACTACTGTGTCGTCAAGATTCCTCGTTGGGATCTGAAGAAGTTCACTCGTGTCTCCACTCTCCTCGGCTCCTCCATGAAGAGTGTTGGTGAGGTCATGGCAATTGGCAGGACCTTCGAGGAGGCCATTCAAAAGGCCATCCGCTCTGTCGATCCCAGCAACCTTGGCTTCAACGAGACTGAGGCTCTCATGTCGCTTGACTTCGACACCGAGCTCCAGACACCCTCCGACCAGCGCATGTTCGCCATCGCGAACGCCATGCACAACGGCTACACCGTCGATAAGATTTGGGAGCTGACCAAGATCGACAAGTGGTTCCTGACCAAGTTGAAGGCCCTCAGCGACTTCAGGAACAACATGTCCTCCTACACCGTCGACAACGTCTCTCCCGCCATCTTCCGCCGTGCCAAGGAACTCGGTTTCTCCGACAAGCAGCTCGCCACTTTCTGGTCTAGCAACGAGAACCACGTCCGTCGCGCCAGACTCGAATACAACATCATGCCCTTCGTCAAGCAGATCGACACCGTCGCTGCTGAGTTCCCGGCTTACACCAACTACCTTTACGTCACCTACAACGCTGCCGAGCACGATCTCGACTTCAACGACAAGGGTACTATGGTTCTCGGATCTGGTGTCTACCGTATCGGTTCGTCGGTCGAGTTCGATTGGTGCTCTGTTCGCGCTATTCGCACTCTTCGCGAGAACGGTCACAAGACCGTCATGATCAACGTAAGTTCTCTTTCCTTCCCCGAATTATGACGATGTGGATGCGTCCACCACGCTCTTGAAGTTCTGCAATTGCAGTCCGCTGAGAGATTCGTTTAACGCCATTCTATTCAAAAAGTACCAATTCAATTGCTAACACACCTCGAAGTACAACCCAGAGACGGTGTCCACTGATTACGACGAAGCTGACCGCCTCTACTTCGAGAACATCAGCTTGGAGACTGTCCTCGACATTTACCAGCTTGAGCGCTCATCTGGTGTTGTCCTGTCCATGGGCGGTCAGACCTCCAACAACATCGCTCTGCCGCTATTCCGATCCAACGTCAAGATTCTGGGTACTTCCCCTGAGATGATTGATACAGCAGAGAATAGGTACAAGTTCAGTAGAATGCTTGACAGACTCGGCGTCGATCAGCCTGAGTGGAAGGAGCTTACTAGCATGGACGAGGCGAGGAGCTTCTGCAACAGGGTCAAGTACCCCGTGCTGGTTCGTCCCTCTTACGTGCTTTCTGGTGCTGCCATGAACACTGTCTACTCCGAGCACGATCTTGCTCTCTACCTTGGCCAGGCCGTCGAGGTTTCCAAGGAGCACCCCGTTGTTATCACCAAGTACATCGAGGGTGCCAAGGAGATTGAGATGGATGCTGTCGCTCGTGGTGGTACCATGGTCGGTCACTTCATCTCCGAGCACGTCGAGAACGCTGGTGTCCACTCTGGTGACGCCACTCTTATCCTGCCCCCTCAGGATCTCGACCCCGAGACCATCCGCAGAATTGAGGAGGCTACTCGCAAGATTGGTGACGCCCTCAACATCACTGGTCCCTACAACATCCAGTTCATTGCCAAGGACAACGACATCAAGGTCATTGAGTGCAACGTCCGCGCATCCCGTTCTACTCCCTTCGTGTCCAAGGTCATGGGCTGCGATCTTATTGAGATGGCAACCAAGGCCATGGCCGGAATCCCGATTCAGCCCTACCCCAAGCTCAACATCCCTGCCGACTACGTCGGTGTCAAGGTTCCTCAGTTCTCGTTCTCGCGTCTCTCTGGTGCCGACCCTGTCATGGGTGTCGAGATGGCCTCCACTGGTGAGGTTGCTTGCTTCGGCAAGGACAAGTACGAGGCTTACCTCAAGGGCCTCATCGCGACTGGCTTCAAGCTGCCCAAGAAGAACGTGCTCTTCTCCATCGGTTCTTACAAGGACAAGATCGAGATGCTGCCGTCTGTCAAGACTCTTTACAAGCTCGGTTACAAGATCTTCGCCACCGCCGGTACTGCTGACTTCCTGACCGAGAACAACATCGAGGTGCAGTTCTTGGAGGCTCTCCAGGACGACCAGCAGAGGAACGAGTTCTCTCTGACCCACGCTCTGGCCAACAACTTGATCGACCTTTACATCAACTTGCCTTCTGCCAACAGGTTCAGACGTCCCGCAAACTACATGTCCAAGGGTTACCGCACCAGACGTATGGCCGTTGACTACCAGACTCCTCTGGTTACCAACGTTAAGAACGCCAAGATCCTCATCGAGGGTATTGCTCGCAACTACGACCTGGCCATTGGTAAGTACGATTGCCAGACTTTCGCCGAGGTGACCGACGTCTCTGCTGGTGCACCCCAGCCTGAGGATCTGCACTCTTTGAGGGAGATGCTTGTCAAGTCACCGTTCAAGAACAAGGACATTGTCTCGGTGAAGCAATTCACTAGGGATGACCTCCACTTGCTCTTCACCGTCGCTGCCGAGATGCGCCTGGGCGTTGAGCGTGAGGGCTGCCTCGACATCCTCAAGGGCCGCGTCCTTGGTATGTTGTTCTTTGAGCCTTCCACCCGCACTTCGTGCTCCTTCGATGCCGCCATGAAGCGTCTTGGTGGTGAGACTATCATCGTCAACGAGTCGCACTCCAGCACCAAGAAGGGTGAAGATCTTGACGACACTATCCGTACTCTTGACCAGTACACCGACGCCATCGTGCTCCGCCACCCCGACAACGAGAGTGCTGATATCGCTGCCAAGGCTTCTGATGGCTCTATCATCAACGCTGGCAACGGTTCGCGTGAGCACCCCACCCAGGCTTTCCTCGACCTGTTCACCATCCGTGAGGAGCTTGGTACCGTCAACGGACTCACCATCACTTTCACTGGTGATCTCAAGTATGGTCGCACTGTCCACTCCCTCTGCGAGCTCCTGCGCCACTACAACGTGCAGGTTCAGCTTGCCTCGCCTGCTGCTCTCGCCATTCCGTCCAAGGTCCGCGCAGCCCTGCAGGCTCGCGGCCAACTGCTCGTCGAGTCCGACACTCTTACCCCTGAGATGATCGCCAAGACCGATGTGCTTTACTGCACTCGCGTGCAGAAGGAGCGCTTCGAAGACCTGGCTCTCTACGAGGAGGTCAAGGATGCCTTCGTGGTTGACGGCAAGACCCTCAAGCAGGCCAAGGAGAGCATGATCGTCATGCACCCTCTGCCTCGCAACGCTGAGCTCAGCAAGGAGGTTGATGACGACCCCAGGGCCGCCTACTTCAGACAGGTAAGTCATCACAAAGTCTCAATTGACAGATGGACAAGAACGAATGTACTAACTGAAATCACAGATGCGCTACGGCATGTACGTCCGCATGGCCCTCCTCGCCCTCGTCATGGCACCCTAGGCGGGTTCAGACGAAGACGACGGCGGAAGAGCACGGGACGCTCTTCCGCCATCAAATGCATAGCGAGACGGCGCCTTTCTGATTCTTTTTTCTATGTTTACTGCACGTTTTTCCTTTTTAATTTACGTTCCGCCTCAAGGCGGTGATGTTGTCAGTATAGTGTGAAAAACCCAAAAAGTTTGATTTCGTTTGCCATGTCGAGCTCTTCCCGTTCGGAATTGAGCACAGGAATGTTTGGTGGGAAAAATGGAACCGGAAAGACAGTAACGACACGTTTTTTGTTTTTTGTATGATATAGAAGCGCCTGCGATTAGGCAGTGTATACCTGGGTTAGAGTTCAGATAGATTAAGCTCACCGCTAAATATTATGTTTTCGTATGTTTAGTTTTGCGTACCGTTTTGTGTCGTGTGATGGGTTTTTGAGCATCAGTTTGCGTACGGTATAGGAGCTGAAATGGTTGTTTTTGACCTTTTGCTTGGGTGATGCTTCTACTTGAGATCTCACAATCACCGTACTTATTGGCATCCTAGTTCTGAGAGTACACCGATCGATATGGCCGGGCTGAGATTTTCACAGAGTGTCACTGGTTGGTGAGACTGAAAGGGCATCATTTGGGAGGGACGTCTTGAGCTTTTCTGAGTTTCAAAAACTCCCTGCTATCGAGAACGATTGTTGCGGCAAGTTGGATACTTTCTTGCTTGACAAGACAAGTCTGATGAGACCGACCTTGCACGTGACCCCACGATGTCCTCTTGCTGCAATATGAAATGGGCCGGATCTGGAATGGCAGACAGGGCCAAATCGCTGTCTGTGCTTGATAATATCGGTGTGAGAAAAAAGAGCCAGGGAATGAAGAATCCGTCGTTGTTTCGAGCTCTATATCTGACACGCTAGCTGGAGCAGTACGAAGCGGGAAGCGATATCTCCAAGGGGAGTTCAATCGACTATCGAACCACGATTAATGTGCTAGGGCTTGATAAGATGTTGCTCCGCCCTCCCCACAGATGGATGCTTTGGCGAGTTCATCACCGAAGCCCTCTCTGCTTCGATCTGATAAGGACAACGAGGAGCAGCCGAGCATGTGGCACACTAGCTGCGCTAAGCCCGGGCCGTGCGAAGCGAGCTGCAAAATCAGCGCTGCAGCGAATGGGAAGCGAGGTAATATGACCAAAGGCGCCGGTTAGATCTTACCGCTTTCGCGACCGCGTCGTCACTTTGCCTGGCCTGGCCGTGCCTGCCTTCACTTGCATCGCATTGCCAAGTAGCCTAAGGGAAGGAGCAAACGGCGCGCGCCCTGCTACCTGCCTGCTACCTATACCACAGAGCCTCAAGCCGCTCTCGTACTCGCGTGCAATCCAGGCATCATCTCCTCTCATTTCTTCCGTCCCGTGATCGCGTGCACTGCTGCAGCATCTGATAGCGAAACACCGACCCACCGCGATCTCTGTGAACACTCCCCTCGCCGAGTTAACCGCCGTTACCATCGCGCCACCTGATTTGCTTTGCTTTGCTCTCCCGCCGCTTGCGACAACTCGCTCTCCCAAGCACCCGACACGCTCTCCTCCATCGCCATCAGCACCGGCACACCCACCACCTCCATGCGCCAATAACAACCGCCCAAAGCATCCAACACCGCCGCCAACATGTCTCGCGCCGCAGACCACTCGCCCACTTCTACGCCCGCATCCTCATCCGCTCCACCTGCCAACATGCCCGCCGTCCTGAACCGCGAGCCTTCGCAGCAGGATCTCGAGATCGCCAGGCAACTACAAAGCTTCCAGTCACAGGGCGTGCCTGCCCAAGAAACGCCAAAACCAGACGCGAACACCCAATCCACGCCCCAACCCATCAGCCAGATCTTGAGCGAGAGCCAGACCCAGCTTCAGCCAGATCAACACTCGCGTGAACCGCAACAGCAGCAGCCCTCGCCCAGTCCCTACCCTCCCACGGCTCAGTTCACACCATTACCACAGCAGCAACAGAGGCCTGCCCAACCTTCTCCTGCTAACAATGGGCAGATTTGCAGGTATGCGCCAACCAACACCCTCATGAAACCACAGTCACTAACACCGCCAGCAATTGCGGAACCACCAAGACCCCTTTATGGAGACGCTCGCCCACCGGTGCTGTTATTTGTAACGCTTGTGGTCTCTACTACAAAGCGCGCAATCAGATGCGCCCAGTTGGCCTAAAACGAGGCGCGGCAGCAAACGCATACTCAGCAGACGGCCAGTCACAAGACCGAGCAACATCACCGAACACGATCCAGGGCGGCGCAACCTACGTATCGGCAGACCAGACGTCTAACGGAACTTGCCCTGGAGGTGGACGTTGCAATGGAACAGGTGGCCACGATGGGTGCAGTGGATGTCCCGCATACAACAACCGTATATCCAAGACAGCACAGGTTGCGCTTCGGCAGGCTAGCCATGGCCCTGGTCAGCAAGCGCAGGGAGAAGGTTCAGGTCAGGCAGGCGTACAACAAAGTGTCATGATAGCGTGCCAGAATTGTGGTACGACGATCACGCCCTTGTGGAGAAGGGACGAAGCAGGAAACACCATCTGTAACGCTTGTGGTATGTATATCTTTTGCAAAGTTGTGTGTTCACAGCCGAGCTAACGTCAAATTCCAGGTCTGTACCACAAGTTGCACGGTCATCACCGCCCCGTACAGATGAAAAAGGCCGAGATCAAACGCCGCAAACGGGTGGTGCCCAACAACGTGATGGCCGACGACCACAGTAGCGTTTACACCGCCGAGACCGCAGAGGAAGAGCGCCGTTCGATCCCTCCACTCACCGAGGCTCCAAGTCCACCCTTCTCCCACAATCCAGACGACAAGCAAAATGTTCGCCTCGGTGGAGGCCCTATTCCTGTCGACTTCACCGACACTTTCCGCGCGCGAAAACAAACGATTGGTGGCGACTCACAACCCTCACCTGCCAACCCGCGAAAACGATCTTTCTCTGCTACTGCTGAGGACCAGTCATCTGAGCCCTACGCCCATGCCCAGAACGTCAGTTCTACGAGCGACGCCAATATCGATCCTTCACTCCCAGCACAAAATCAGGCACCTTCGGGTGAAAGTGCGCGACTCAGCGACAAAGACGCAAGACGCGCTGCGCTGCAGGCCGAAGCGGACAAGATGCTGCGAATGCTGCAGGAAAACCAACGGAAATTGCAGGCGCTGAACGACGAGTGATAAGATAGGTAGAACAAAACGCACCGCCGAAACGGTTTACGATAATGCTCTGTACGAGAATCAACGGGAGTACGATTATGGAGAGAAGGCGTTCCTCTCAAGCAAAGACATTCGCCATTTTCGGTTTGCTAGCAGTGACGAAGAAACATCGGTCACAAAATCGATTTGAGGGGTTTTCGTGGCGAGGTAGCTCAGGCGTGGACAGCGCATCTCAGAAGAGGTATGCTCATATTTGGAAAGGCTAGTGTAGATATCAATTCCACGCTGGCGACTGAGAACCCTGACTGGTTATTTTTTTTTTCCCGTCCCGATGGTAGCGCACTTTGTGGTCAGACTCGATGGGGTGGAAGACATTGCCATGAACTTCGATGAAGAACCCCATTTTGCTTGAAAGCGAGCTCCAGAAGTCGAGCGGAGACGGCACCGTTAGTTTGCATGCTCACTCGCCCAGATCCCGTCGCGCTGGGTATTCGAAGTCGAACTTCATGGCAGTCTCGAAGAGCGGCAGTATGCAATGCCTGCAGATCAAGTCGCCTTCGTTCGTCTGCCAGGGCTGTTCGTCACCAGGGACGGGTGGGTCGTTGTTGTAATCCGTGATGCAGGTGATGCACTACCAGATACTATAGGGTTGGTTTTTGGCGAGCGTGAGTGGCGGTGGTCGTGGAGTTGCCATGGTGCCGGCAACGATGATGTTCGCTGTGTTGTTGCTGTTGCGTTGCGTTTTGTGTTGAATGTAGTCGTGTGTACCGTCGTTGGTCTTGCTGGTGACGGACAAAGGTGGGAAGAGCAGATGGCTGTTGATTCGCCTGCTCTCTTCCAGATGAGGTGGCAAGCGATCAGGTGGATCGGTACAACGTGATCGTCATCCCGACAGGTACGACAAGTACGCATTAGTATGATCAGATGCATGTTAACGCGAGCCGTGTAAGCAGAGTGGCATTCAATTAGTTCTCCGTACGACCGTCGGAGCCTCTCTTGCTTGATATCGCCATATGCCTCGAGGACATCGCGACGGATCCGGCATGTCGAATCGAAGAAGTGTAGCTGGTCCTCGATGTTGATGTCCGGCTCGTCTCGTCGCCGGTTCAGCTCAGGGTCGTGCTCATGCTGCCTCTGGATAGCTGCTAGGGCTGCTAGTCGGAGAATTTGTAATGGATATATACGGAAGGAAAAACAGAAAACGGAGAAGAGGAAATGAAAGACGCCATTAGAAAAGAAATAAACAGAAAGGAATCGATAGGTTGATCACTCCACTGACGGAATTGTCGGTGCCGAAGTACTGCATAGCGTGGGTCTACGGCCGGGTTGTTCAGGGGTCCGTCTTTTTGGACACTCTTGTTGTGTGCGTCGCGATGGTAGCGCATTTTGACGGCGGCCTCGGGACCTGACACAGGCTGTGTGACAGATGCCATCCTGTTGTTTTCGTCTGGCTTGAGAGCTCGCAGTGACCTTCAAGGACAGTGTCAGCACAAACGGCATTTTGTGTTCGATGGAGGACACTGTACCGGTCTGCTGTTGTTGTAGTGATGCCCGCGGCGAACGGCAACGGTGTGAAGTTCGACACGTCCAGAGGGTTGTCGACGAGGGCCTTCGGCAGTCGCGGTCGCATGGCAGCAGCGTTACGAGGAACCATGTCCGGACATCCCATACGCGAGATGCGATCGGTCTGCGTGCTGAAGTCAGTCTCGACAGAACGGACGCGAGAGCCCGCCTCGCTGGTATTGGACCCAAGACCGGGCGAGCATTGCCTCTGCTGTCGCGAGTCTGTCCCTGAAAGATGCCACAGTCTCCTGCGACGACTTGGCTTCGCCGGACAGCCGCTCGTTTGACTTGCACAACCTCACGATCTCGTCGTCTTGCGCGTGGGCTGTGGCCTTGAGGTCCCTTAGCTGCCGGGCGACCTTCTCCAACTCGCGTACATACGAGTTGTTGGCATTCTCAGAAACGCTCGAGACTGGGCGCGGCAGCCGACTGTCCTTCGGAAAGGTTGGGTCCACTGGCGCAGATGGACGGGGACGAATGGCCTCTGGGTCGGGCTTGGTGATTGTGATGAATATATAGAGAAGGAAATTACAGGGACGGCGTGGGAAGAAAAGGTCAGTGCCTTGTTGTTTGTTTGTAGTGAATATATAGGGAATGGAAAGAACAGGAGAGACACAAAAAGGAAATACGAGTGTGTGTAGTCTGAAAGGGAGTTTCAGGATGAAGAGGATGGTGATGCCTGTTTTTATAAGTCGTACGTGGGCTCGTGGTCGGCTGATGTTTGCTCGGAAGGTGCATTGCATGCTGGAACTCGCAGACTGGGCAGGAACCGAACGCTAGGGGACAAAGAAACGTAACAGCAGATTCCAAGGTTCCATGCAACGATAGCCGTGTGTTTGAACTCCAAGCGAAAAGAGCATGTCAGAGCTTCGGCTAGGAGCAGTCAATAATGCATGCCACCGCAGCTGGACCAAAAAGCGGTGTGTGCGCAAACGAAATTGGCGGGGCGAGATCGAGGATGGAATCTTGAGGTGTTGATATTGTTTTGTACATAGGTCTTTCGTCGTACATGTACAGCGGTGAGGTCCGCCAGAAGGTCATCGAGATCACGTGACATGATGCCAAGGACTTTGGATGGCATTGGATCTTTCGTAGGCGTTGATCCTTGCACTTGAACATTGCAGACGCGGACTGTTGACAGATGACGTAGCCGCCTCCTTTTCTCGTTTTCTCATGTCGCCTGACGATGCTGCCAGCACCAAACGAATGATTGAAGGGCCACCGCTGCTTGCATCCATTTCTACTCCTCGTCCTTGCAGTCCAAGCAAAAAGGCCATCCAGCAGCCATTCCGTTATTGTGAGTTCTCATCCCGTCTACCAATGCACTCTCCACTCCCTTTGTCCTACACCAAGCCTCTCTCTCCCCCCTGAGCCATCCCTGCCATCCCCATGGAGGAAGGATTGCACAAGGCAAAGACGGCAAATGATGAGGCTCTGCTCTTCCGCCTCTGCTACCGGCACTCTCGCCTGCCACAGGGCTGCGTTTGTGTGTGGCTCTCCATACGAGTGGCGCGCGTTTCTGCATGCTGCGTGCAACGTGCTAGCAGCCGACCGGCCGAGCGACCCCTGGTTGTTTCAGTGTGAGCTTCGCAACACACTCTCCCAAAGCTCTCCCTCCAAAACAACCAGCCGAAGCACGTGAATCTTCACCTCCTCCGTTGCCACACACACACGCACGCCTGTCGCAATTGAAGATGCTGAGCTCCTCATTGCCGTCTTGAAGCCCCGACATCACATGATCTAATTTCTTCTTACCCTCCCTCCACCGACAAGCGCTCCTTCCCAATTGCGCACGCCGGACGTCATTAACCGGAGAAAGTGCGAAGGACCAGCGCTGATTAGACCCTTCTTCCTCCCTCCACAGCCATGACCGAACAACCTCGATCTTCCTCTGCCGTCCGAAACCTCCGATCGCTCTTCGAGAACAAAGCCAACGCCGACAACGACGACCTCAACAGCCCACGTGGCCGATCGCCCTCTTCACGCTTGGGTGTCTCTGATTCCAACGGCAGACCCCTTTCCAAGATTCGTTCCAGCTTCATCGACGTAGAACACCCAACCATGGACTCCCCAGCACCCAACCCTGCCGTTACCTCGGCCAAGCGCGCGAGCGCCTTCGAGGTCAGAACCGAGAGCTTCAGCACCAATAACCTCGACAAGGACACCGTCTCGGCATTGAAGAAGGAAGTTGCCGACGAGCAAGTCAGACGCCAGTCGAACCCCGACCTGTTCCCTGCCGACGAGGGCGCCATGGAGAGCACTGTCAACACCCCTGCCGTGGAGCCTCGAGAGGACCAAGCCATGGGTGTCATCAACCACGCCGCCGCCAGACTCAACGAAGTGGAACTCCCAACTCCAACCGAAGAGCCAGAAGAGGAGGAGAAGCAGACTGAAACTAAGCCCAATGGCCAGCAGAATGGCGCAGACGAGAACGAGCCTCCGGCCAACCCAGACAAGCCTATTACTGGCGCCGAGGAGGAGAAGGGCTCGCTCAAGCCCGCTCAAGCAGTCAGTGAGGACACAGTAAGCGGAGGTCAGGGCTTGCCACCAGTTGCGGAGGATCTCAGGTCCCAGAACAAGGCGGTCGAGAGCACACCGCCGAAGAAAGAGCAAGCCGCAGCTACGACAGCAACACCAAAGGCCGTCTCTGACGTCAAGTCATCTCCCGCAAAGAGGCCGGGCATGAGCCCTCGCAACAGCCACAGGCCGGAGCCTGTCGCCACTGGTTCTCCCTCGAAAGCAGCAGAAAAAAGCCTCAAGTCTCCTATCTCTGAAAGAAAGTCATCATCTTCGACTGGCAGGTCGCCTCTTTCCCCGACAAGTGCGTCTAAGCCTAGCGTGGTCCGGAAGTCAAGCCGCAGCTCCCTCACAGCGCCCACAGCAGCGTCTGCCAACCGCGAGAGACGTGCGTCGAGCACCGTCAAGAGCGCAGCACCTGCTGCCAAGCGCGAGACCACTAAGCCTGCAAACATTCCTTCACACTTGACCGCGCCCACTGCCGCCTCGCGTGCCAGACAAGAAGCTGAGAGCAACAAGCCTGCTGCTGGTCGTCCTTCTGGTGCTAGCCGTGTCATTCCCAAGCAGCAAGTGTCAACATCGAAGCCTGCAGCACGCGCCTCCACCACCACACGCCCTGAGTCAAGAACCTCGCAGCCAGCCGCGAAGAAGTCTACCACCACCGCCGCTCCATCGGAAAGCTTCCTTGAACGCATGATGCGCCCGACCGCCGCCTCGGCATCCAAGACCCACGACAAGCCAAGCGAAACAAAAGCTCTCCCTCAACGCACAAAGTCTTCCGCGAAATCCACTTCCGCGCCCAAGACCAACGGCACCGCCAAGCCAGCAGCAAAAGCTGGTTCTGCGTCGAAACCTCTGCACCCTACCAAGGCTGCTGAGGACAAGCCCGTTGAGCAGCCTGCTCAACCTGTAGCAGAAATCGAGAAGCCTGTGGAACAAGTGCCCGAAGCCGCTACATACACCGAGAAGAAGATTGAGGAGTCAGCACCAGTCAACGGCAAGGCCGAGCAGACTGAAATTCCTGACGTTCCAATCCCAGCCACAGAGAACGGCAACGCCACCCCTCAGCACGTCGCCGACAGTAGCGAGCCTGCGACCACCGCTCTGGAGAGCACGCCTGCTTTTGGTCAGGATGAGATCAGGTAGATTGCTGATCTGGAGGGAAGGGAAACATCGGAACAGCGGAGGAGAAATTGAAGAGATACCTTGTGTTTAAAATGCGTTATAGCGAAGCGCATGGCTTTTATATCCAAGGGGGAAATTAGATAAGATGGCATAGTGATAGTTTTTTAAAAAAAGAATTATTTCTAATCATGTCGACTTCGCGACTACTCACTCTTTTGGTGGAACTTGACCGGCTACAACTGGGTTTGCTGTCTACGGATGTGTTCAACGTTACGGGCTGTTTCCATCAGCGTTACTACTGACAGGTGTACCTTCGAAGCAGCAGACTAGATTCTGATTCCAGGTGAGTTGCCTCTAACCTCACGTCTATGCCTTTCACATGACAGCTTCGAACATGGTACATGTAACTAGTAGTGAGCAACCAAATATCAGGTTACAGGTGCTCGAAAGTTCAATTGACGGCAAGTGATAACACTCCCCATCCTAATTTACCAACGCTTGCTCAGTATTGCGGATTGCTATCATCGCTATCGATTTCGCTGCCACACTAGTAGCGATCCTAAACCCTCCGGCGAGATAACAAGACCCTTAAAGTGAAGTGAAGTAACGCCAGGAGTAAAGCTGCTTCTGAACCTATCACGTGTCAAATCCTGCTAACGGCACCAGGTTGCGTTTGCTTTCACTAGCGAGGGTCTTTTCTCTCTCTCGCGCACTCACTCACTCACTCGGCCGCTCGCTCATCTACACTGGACACATAACTTGAGGCCCCCACCCTCTTCTCTGGCCTTATTATCTCTCATCCACTTTCGCCCGCTCTCAACGACAAGATACAACGCTTCGCAAGATGGCGCCCGAGAGAGTTGCTGGCGCTGAGAACGGCACTTCCGTGCGCAAGGTATGCTTGATTACTTCGGCGTGTAGCGTCTTGGCTCATTGGACTGACAGGGGTGATAGAATCCTAAGATGGCCATCCTGAAGCCTCCGTCGACGGGACCGACGACTCGCAAGACGGCGACTGAAAGCGCTGCCTTCGACGACGAGAGCACCATTTCCCTCGAGGTAGCAATGAAATCCAGCGTGCACGGCGTTCACGGTGCATTGCTGACGAGATAGGACAGAAATGTAAGATCACCAGCAGCACCATCACCGCCGTGCGTGATGCTGTCTTGAACACGCCTGAGCTGCTCGAGGCCATTCTCTCCTTTCTGCCTGTTGGAGCCATCCTGTGCCGTTCTCAAAGGGTTTGCAAGAACTGGAAGAGAACCATTGCGACGTCGCCGACAATTCGGACCAAGCTATGGTTCAAGTCCGAGGCCACCAAGCCCATTTCACTGGATCTCCTCTCAGCAGATCATCCCTTTTTGGCCAGCCCTCGGACCGAAGAGTCAGAAAACTACCGACGTCGCATGAAACAGAATCTGCCGTGCTACAATGGTGATGTTGCCTACAACCCACTTTTCGTCGGCTACTCGGCCAGAACCCTCAGGACTAACCGCATGCCGTGGCGTGGCAGACTGCAGGCGCCGGTAGCAGGATCACCTACTTATCACCAGTTCTACTTCAGCGAATTCGAGGAGCTTATCGGCAGTGAGCATAGTACATGGCTCAACATGTACCTGACCGAGCCGCCTGTCACAACCGCGCGGCTGCAAATTGTGAACTTGCCTGTGCGTGGTCTCAAATACGATTACGGCGACACTCAACACATCTCAAACGAGCTCTTGCATGATGCACGTGGTTTGACTTTCAGGACGATCATGGGAAGAGTGAATGAGGTCTACAAGTCCGGTCACTGGCGCACAACTCGTCAGGGCATCCGCATGCTAGCTAAATTTCAGGTCCAGCTATTTGCAGGGACCTGAAAAACTTGGAGGCCTTTCGAGCTTGAGTTCACACTGGAAACGAAGGCTATGAGCTCAGGTCAGATTCGAAGGCATGACAATGTGCGATTGCAACGCGGAATACATCGGTCCGTTGACAGGGAGGCTTGTCGCACATCGTGGCGACGTTGTCCGACGAACCAAAGGAATGACCAACCGAGGCGGATTTGGCGAGCGTGCGATGAATGAGGTCTTGATCTTCAAACTAAGCAATGCAAAGAGTAGCATGGGCGTGAAGTCTATGAGAATGGATAGACGTCCGCATACAACATGTGCTCTACATCGAGGGGAGCCACTCGTGTGTACACATGTGAGTGAACGTAGTAAGCTTGTGAGCCTGGCTTATGAGCTCGAGTCTTTACACATCAGGGTTTTAGTGAACACCCAGCGACAAAGATCTACTGCTTCTATTACCGATTTATACACTCAGCCTTGCGCACTGAATCTCAGCAATAGTCTGCCCTGGACCGTGACACTAGCCTTTCGTGATGAGCTGGCTTGACTGTCCGGATATTGTAGCATATTGCAGGATGTTGCAAGATATTGCATGAGCTAAAGGAAGGGAGTCGCCTGTGCGCTGCAGCACGAATGAACCGGTCGGGTTGGGAGACACTAAGCAGGGGTCTCAAGTTATGTGGAAGACATTATCAGACAGAGAAAGGTGATGGATTTGACAGACTGCACTCGAAGGAGCAATCTGAACATTCCCGATGCAGGAGTGGATTGAAGCGTTGCTATCGTTCATAACGGAACACAAAACGGAGCTAGTCTATCCTCCCACCATGCCGCCCATCCCTGACTCTGACCCTGTCCCGCTCCCCATCTCGGTTCACAGACGTGTCAGACTCTACTTGAAGGCAAGCTGAACCATGGCGTCGTTGTAGTCCACATCATCTCCATTCTCCGCACACATTATCATCGACTGGGTGCCTTCCCAGGCCCAAGGCCCGCCGACTCTGACCTTGGAAGTCTTCGACTCCCCATCGGCGTCGTAGGTAAAGGTGAAGACAACTTTTTTGGCCGTCTTAGGAAGGGTCGCCGTCGAACCCTTGCTATCTCCACCGGCGATTCGGTACTCTTTCGCGCTTTCGTCGTCGACTTTGATACTGACGATTTGTTGGCTCTTGGTGGTGTGGCTTGTGAGGGTGAAGTTCCTGTACACAATGGCCTCGGAGGGGAAAGTGACGGTAGCGGTGTTGCCGGAGGCTGAAACGGTGGGGGCAGACATCTTGAGGTTTCTTGAACAGGTGGAATGTGTTGGGTTGAATGGATTGGCGATGTTGGTGGTGGATTCAAATGTGTTCCACAGGTCGGGATGTCTGCTTTTATAGCTTGCGGTGACGAAGGGGCAGATGAGAAATGGAGACTACCCTCGTAAGCTATGGTCAGCTCTATCGACCTCTCGATCGTCAAGCTTAAGGCATGGATCATTGCATATTGCAGAGTATGGCAGGAGTTGGAGGGATGGTGATAACAGTGGAGAGCAACACTAATGACTCCATTGGCACGAAGCAAGCAGAGATTGGATGCTTTGATCCATGGCTCGTCTTGCAAATCAGTGGAGTCTTCGAGGAGTAGCAAATACAGTTCTCACCGCCACAGATTGCATTCGTCCCTAAGCACACGCGGTGAATACGCACATCTCGCAACTGCATATATGTGGAGACATCCAATGCTCGGCCGGCGGTCCAGCTGTTCTCGAAATATGTTATATGCCAGACTTGTCAAGTTGGACCTGCCAATAAGTCAATCAGCCCGTAGATTTCGCTGGCGCATGTTCCGTCTTGAAGGCCATGCCCAACATGTGATGCCATCAAGTACCAAGCTGTAGAATTCTGTTGGGCGGACATGCGAGGTGGACATCACGTCCGCAGTGCGTGATTCTCATGATGTCAAGTTGCGCAGCTAGAAGCGCATATCACTGGGACAAAAATGCAATAGTATGTTAGCACCAGGCATCTTGTTGTGGGCCGTTCCTTGGAGACGTACCAGCTGCTATAGGCCAATGCAGATGTATATGCATGCACGTACGCACGTGCAGCTACAACACCGCGCCTCTGTGCAGGACCGAGAACCCGGGTGTGATTCCTGCTCGGTTCACCAGGTGTGGATTGAGTCTTATTAGCGACTTACGCAACATGAATTGGATCATGCAGTCCTAAGTGTCAGAGGAAGCTGCGTCTCTAAGGTAGAGTGTAGGGAGAGCGAGACCAGGCTTCGATGCTTTCTATTGAGATGGTGCCAAACCCATCGCGTCAATTGACAAGTAAATTGGAAGGTCGTCTCGTACAATCGTCTGCGTTTTGTAAGTTTCTAGGAAGGGTTTGGCAAATGATGGATGATTGACTCGACGATAGCTCTATTCCTGAGGCCATATATGTGCGTGCATGGAAACATATACATATGTGTACATACGTGAAACATGATGCTTAGGGTTAGGACTCGCACGGGCAAGGCGGCAGATGCACAATGCTTAGCGGAGCTTACTGATGGCTGACATGTCAACAACCTTTCCCCTTGTCCGCGGTTGCGATCCTCCCGGGTGAGACAGTGCCGGCTGTGGCTTGTAGCTTGTCTGGTTACTCGTGGACAACTCGTCAAGCTCTATGTGACCCAGAGATTGGCTTATCTCGCTGGTGGCACCACTGCTCCAGCTCGACGACACGCAGCATGTAAGTGAGTTGCGGAAGCCGCACAGCGTGGTCGTCACATCTCTTTTCCTTTTCAATACGTCTCGTTTTGCACTGCAGAAAAGCAACATCAATGGCAAACACGCCAACCTTTGATCTCGAGAAGAGTGGCGGTCTTGCGAGCTCCTCCCTAGCAGACAAGGACGCATCGCACCACCATCACCATCACCTCAATGCGCGTGCTCGCCTTCGCCACTTCCTCCATCCCTCTGGGACGAGAGTGCATATAGCGGACTCTCCAGTCGAGGCCGACGACTTACACCGGCAGTTGTCGAATCAGCCCACAGAAGAGCCTTTCTCAATTTACATTTCCGGTTCTCCCGAGCACATCTCTGCGGTGCAGGAATCGCAGTCTCACCATGAAGCTCGGCAGGCTGAGCTGAGAGGCCGGCATGGTGAGGTATGGGAACAGTTTGCCGATGTGCAGAGGGAACTTGATGCCCTTAGCAGAGAGTTGGGCCGTGCCACCGAGAAGGGCGTGAGTCTGGAAGGACATTTCGGGAAGTTTGGGTACTCGGCGAGGATCAGAAGCTACGACGACGGCGAAGGGCCCAGCCCTGGCCGTTCTGGAGCGAGCTCACCAAGATCTGCTCGAGGTGTTGACGAGGCCGAGCCGCTCAAGCTGTTCAAGGTACCGGTCGTCAGGCAGTATTTTCACAAAGGTATTCTGTGGCGAGCCAGTGAAAGCGAGGAAGTGAGAAGCTTCGAGCTGTTTGTTGACCTGCTATACGTTGGAATTATTGCGATCAATGGCGACGCGGCAGCGGAGCATCCTACGGGATATTCGCTGTTGAAGTTCATCAGTAAGTGTTTCCAAGTAACAGTCTTAAGCTCATCGTGGCTACTGACAACTATAAACAGTTACCTTTACTCTCTCATGGAAGATCTGGAACGACATGGCCATGATCATTGCGTGGTTTGAGACAGATGACATCTTCCAGAGAGTGTCAATTCTTTTCCTCCTTGCCTGCCTCTTCGGCTACACGACCAACATCATCGAAGCCTTCGAACATACTTACTCAACTCTCATCGGCTTCTATCTTGCCGCAAGGCTCTACATGACTGCATATCTCGTCCTTGTTGCCTGGCTAGTCCCCATGGTTCGTACTGTGATGCTGTACTACGCCGCTGTCGCCATCATCAACGCCGCCTTGTGGATCGCTAGCATTCACGTGTCATACCCGAATCAGCTGGCTCTCATCTTCTGCGCCCTGTTCCTCGAGATCTCCGGCCAGACCTCGTACATCACCCTCCTGACCCTCACCCAGCGAATTTCTCCACGCCTAAAGAACTGGGCAGCGCAAGCCCTCGATTTCCACCCTGCTCTAAACATCGAACACCGCGTTGAGCGCACCAACGCTTTCGTCTCCCTCGTCTTTGGCTACACCGTCGTCGCCATCCTGTACCAATCTGCCAAGCCAGGTATTGATGCGATCTTCGGTAAAGCTATACTTGGCCTCATCCAGCCATTCGCTTACAACTGGCTTTACTTCGAACTCGACGGCGCAGGTCTGACATCCCATGCCATCCGCAGGGCAAAGCTCACAGCCATGACCTGGAGTATTGCGCATTTGCCCTTCATCATGTCGTTTGTGCTTGGCGGCGGAGGTCTCGCCAGACTAGTGCTCGCTACAGACGTCGAGGGCGCGCACAAGGACTTGTTGACCGAGACATACCAAGAGCGATCGGAAGAAGAGATCGCGCAAGGAATCAGGTGGTTTTACTGTGCTGGTTTTGGCAGCGCACTGCTCTTCATGTGCTCGATTTCGATGTCACACGTGCACAAGGACCTGGCTGGCGTGAGGCTGCGCAAGAGATTCCGCTTGGTTGTGAGAGCTGCGACGGCGATTGTGATGATATGTTTGCCTCTGGCGGGCGAGGAGCTGGATTCTTTGGAACTTGTGGCTACGATGACTGGCTTAATTGTTTTCACGCTGGCTGTAGAGGTCTGGGGCGCAAGCCGATGTGGGACCGGGTTTTTGATGAGAAGAAAGCCATGTGGGTATGTGGGCACCTGCAGGAAGAGGGATCTGCAGGAGGTATTGGATCTGGGTGGAGGGGTCGATGTTGATGCTTTGGGGGAGAAGAGTAACCACAGAGGTGGTGGAGTGGCAAGTGCGCCCATGTAACAAGGTGAGACGTCCAGGAACTTGCAGTTGACTTTAGTGTATCAAGTCTTGAGGTCACGAATGTTCTGCAATCGTGATTTTCCAAGAGACTACTCTTGCCTCCGTATTCATTGAATTGCGATAACCATTCATGCTCTTACCTTTCCGTTTGATGACGTCTACCTGGAAGTAAAGCTGTTAATATCGAACATCATGCACAGCGATACTATACAACTTCATGGCGTTGAGTTGCAGACAGTACAGATCTAAGGAATGCACAGTATACCTTCCTGGACCAGTACGGTTATGCTGGTGATGGTAAACATCGAGTCGGAAAAATTACCGCGCTGCTGAAGACGACTAGTGTCATTCCATCCGATCAGACAACCTTGGCCGATGGGTTTTGGCGGCAGAGGAGCTGCAAGATATGACAAGTGAAATCTATAGATCTATCAATGTATATAGTTAAGCGCCTCAAAACCTAAGCAACACCCTTATGCGTAGAACTTCCGAGCAAACAGAACACGCACGCTGGCAGGATTCGGAGTCCACTCCTTTGCAGGTGATACGACATCGGCACTGTTCCAGATTCCCTTTCGAGGAACCCCGGTGATATCTCGCCTCGACCACGATGTCTTTATGATCAAGTCTTTAATCGCTGCCGGACTCGTGTCGGTCTTGATGAGACCCAGCTGTGCCAGGCGGATGTAATAAGCTGCTAGGCCAGCAGTCATAGCCGCCGAGCAAGAAGTACCAGAACACCCCAATAGACCGTTGTGAGGAGGTGTCCAGAGCTCTTTCTTGCCCTCCAAAGCGACCATGTTTGCGCCAGGAGCGTAGACATGTGGTACGCCAGCGTCATCTTCGTGATTGCCCCATATGCTCCATAGTTCTGTTTCCTTCTCGGTCTGGGCTACCACGAGGCCTCCTACGACAATAAGCTCAGGCACATACAAGGGACCTAAGCCTGGCTTGCCGTAGGTACCGGGCACACCTCTCACGTGATTGTAACCTTCGTTCCCTGTTCCGGTGACAAGGATTGCGCCTTTCTTCGCCAGCTCGTCCAGCAGCTCCTTTTGTCGCCATAAGAAGCCGTACCAGTTGTTCATTCCGTCAGGCCCCGGGAACCATGATGGAGTCCAGAAGACGGCCATCAACACAACTGTGGGAGTCGACCCGTCGAGCTGATCGTTGATCGCACTCAGGCCGTCGATCCAGTCTGCGCCCTGCATGCCTCGTTTGACACCTCTATGGTCCAAACGACAAGGCATACGGACAATGATTGGCTTGATGTTCTTCGCGACTCCAACTGTTTTGCCAGCTACCAAGCTTAGCATTGGCGTGCCGTGCTCCTTACAATCATCCTTTGCCTGCTCATGCTCTTCGCCCAGCAGAATCCAGTCTGCTTTGCTTCGGATGAGGTCGAATTCCTGCAATGGAGGACCTTGTATTAGCATTCATCGCTCGATGTTTCAAGAGTGTTGAATATTCACCTCATGATCCAAATGAGCTCCCGTGTCGAGTACATAGACTGGAACATCTGCTCCGCCGCTTTCATCGAAATGGTAACGCTTGAGTGGCTCCGGAAGATATTCGGGCCACGACAAGTAGCTCAATTGACTGGGTGGGTCCTTTTGGTACACGACCGCGTTCGTGGGATCGACGGGACACGAATTCCTGTCACATTCTTTGTTGATACTAGCGACCTGTTCAGTGGTATTAGTTGGCGTGCGTAGGGCACGGAACATCCCTCGGTGCAGACTTACGTGAGTCATGTTAGCAATCTCCATTGCTTTGTCCTTCGTGAGAGCCGAGAGTCGCCAGTAATTCAAGCCGAATGTCTTCGTGTTCGATGCTTTGAGTTTACTATCTCCGGTGAGGTAGTATTGGAGATTTGAGGCGATCTCTTCGACTTTCTTGGCATCGCGGCCGTCTTTAGGCCAGATGAAGTACTCCGCGGTGCGCTATGGCCCCTGTGTGTCTTCTGGTACCTGAACACCTCCACCTTCGCCGAACGCCTGGGCGATCTTCTTCGCAATGGCATCGTATGCAATCGTCTTCGGGTGGAAAGCCTTCACCATCATGGCCTTTGCTGTCTTGGGGATAAGATCTCCCAGCGTGAATCCCCTCGGATATTCCTTCTCGTTGAGCTTCAAGCCAGGATCGCGAGCATATAGTCTTCCAATTGCACAGTCCCACTCATAGTGAGGATCACTGCAAGAAGCGTCATCCCGGCGGTCCAGTTGCAGCTTTGGGGAGCCATCATCCGCGCGAGGCGCAACCTTTGTCCCGCTAGGGAGAATGTCGTATCTGTATGGGGAAGAGAAGAACCAGGCTTTGTCGGTGAACTCTGGCCAGCCGGACTCGGTGGATGCTCCCTTTTCGCAGAAGCGATGGCCTTCGAAGATGGGATCGATGTCGACGAACATTACCCGCTTGTGGATATTGTCTTTCTCCAATCCATGCTGAACGTCAGCGATTGCTGCTTTGATCATGTTGTTGAACGCGGAGATTCCACTGTTAATTCGTTCGCGAAGTTCCACAGTCAAAGGGAGGGATGGTGCGGTCTCGAGGCCCGGTAGATCCTGTACTGCAGCAAGTTGGATCTGTCCATTGTTGCAGTCAGTATTGCCTGATGTACTGGCAAAGAAACGAGCATATCCAGTCACGACCAGAGTGAAGCCGTCACCAGCGGTGTCTAAGATGTCGCGGTAGACCTTGTGCAACTTGTTGAAGACTTCGTCATGTGCCGCACTGTCGCGTGGCGAGATGCCTGCAATGGACTCGGCATTCTTCAATGCTTTCTCGCAATCTCCCGCGATGGAGCCGAGGATGATGCAGCTCTTGACAATTGAAGAGAAACCCAGATCATTGCCGCCTATCGAAAGCGTTGCCATCTTGTATTTGCGAAGGTCTTTCATCAATTCCAACTGTGTAGCTCGGCCATGTGAGCCTTCATTGTTGATGTTCCCTATGACATCGCCAGTACAAGAAAGGAATTCGAGATGTTGTTGTAGCGCTGCATAGCCTTTTTCGAGTCTCTTCGGGTATGATCCAGAGGTTGTGAGACAATTGTGGCCAGGATCTTGAGGATTATCAAGCAATTCGCCAGCTCCCACACCAGCAGAGTACGAATCTCCCAGCGCAAGCCATGTGTCAGCAGCAGGGAAGCCTTTTGGCCAGTCTCCATCGCCTCTAGGCGTTTCGTTGTCATCGATAACCGGCAACTTCGGATCACCGATCTTGCCATCGTCTCCACCGGCGCCGTCACCAGGGCATTTGTTGAAGAAGGTGTATGCTTCGTTAGTCTTGGGATACACCTGGACCAGGTCGGCCCTGCCACGACCGCCCAAGTTCGCAAAGTTCATGACCTCACCACGGTCAATGGGTGAGTAGAGCACGCCCCGCTTGGTCCATGAGAAGGAGCTGCCGCCGCCTCCACCGTTAGGGCCTACGTATCCATTGTTCTTCCAGACGCTGCCAGCACCGGTGTACTTGTTGAGCCAGATGATATCCGCTCTGCCTGAGTTCTCCACGTCTGCCAGGCGAATGTTGGCACGGTCCCAGCCTTCAGTCTTCTTGATCTGGCCGACATTTTCCAAGCCATCCTTCTTGTTGAGCCAGCTAGTCAACTTACCCTCCAGCTCAAGACAGACAATGTCTGCTCTGCCGTCGCCATCCATATCTGCGATGCGCATGTTGCGGTCGAATATGCTGACACCTGTCGATTTGCCACAGCCGGGAGAGGCGACAACACCGCGGTTGGCGAATGTCAGCGTCTTGGTAGCAGAGTTCCACTGGTTTTCCCACAGAGTGACAGCGCTCGTTGTCTTATCTTGAACGAGAACATCGCAACGGCCGTTGCCGGTCCAATCTGCAAGATGAATGAGGGTTCTCGGTGCACCGACCTTGAGCGTGAATTTGTAATTGGGGTCCCAGAACGGAGGATTGTGGGTGTTGGCGAATATCTCCTCAGAGTGACCATCGGCATAGATCCAGACATAGTCATCAGAGCCAGTGCCGCGCATATCGCAATAGAATGTACCATCCGCTTTGAGCTTGGTACCACCAGAACCCTTGTTCTCATACACCAACATGTCAAAGTAGTCATCCTTTTCCTTCAGGTAGATGTAGTCGAGCCGGTTGGAGCCATAGATCTTGCCGAATTTGATGTTGTCAAGGATTCCAGACTCCGGCATTCCCAAATGGGTGATTCCCGAAGATACCCATTCAGGAACAATACCTTTTCCACGGCCTCTCTGATTCGTCCATGTCTCAACAGAGCCATTATTGCCAACCAAGAGAATGTCGGATCGATAGTCGCCGTTGATGTCGCCAAGTCGGAGGTTTCCCGAGAGACTCCGGCCTTTGTCGAACACGACGCCTCGGAGACCGTCTACTTTACTGAAGCCTTGCCAGGAGTGTTTGTCGCCCTGGCCTGCGTTACGGGAGCACTTGAGCACACGGTCGTCTCCCATGATGCAAAAGTCTGCTCTCCCGTCTCCATCAATATCGCCGATATGTACATCATCAGTGATTGCGATTGATGACGCAGGGACTACCATGCCAATAGATTCGAACTTGGGAGGGTTACCACCTCTGTTGAGTGCGACTGAAATCGACTTTGGCGATCCGATGCAGAAAAGGTCGTCAAGACCGTCGCCATTAAAGTCGGCAAACACATGGAGAGAACTAGTAGCCGAGCAAGTCATCCCAGGATCGAAGGTTTTCGTAGGCCCAAATTTGCCGCCTCCGAGATTCTGGCGGAAGTAGTATTTTTGTTCGCTGCTGTCTTTGTATACACGTATCCAGTCATCCAGTGATAGCGAGCGATCGGATTTGGGGTCGTTCTTGATGATATCGGCGAAGTGCACGTTGCCTGGTGTTGATTGGACGACATCGTGGCGATCATCTCCCTTCTGAATGCGGCCCGATTCAATGGAGCCTCTTTCGACACGTTTGTGCACGTACTTTCCATCATCGTGTCCGCTACCCTTCTGGGTCTGTATTGGACCGCTGGCACTGCCTGCGACCTTTGCACATTTATTTGAACTGGTGTCACTGTCGTCTTTGATGAGGCCGTCGGAAGGCGGTGACTGGATGTCACCCTCGAGCTTGCTAATGGCATTCCACCATACAGCTGCGAAAAGCTTGTAGCCATCATCGGTGGGGTGAATACCATCGTTGCCCACCTGAGCCATTGAGATGACGGACTCGATGTCTGCCATCCCGATCCGCTTGCCACGGTAGTCGTGCGTTACGAGGTCTCTAAACTGTTTGCTGAGATTTTCTGAGCAGGTGCTGCGGTCTCTGCTCCTGACCAATGTCGAGAGAATGATGGTGACTTCCGGCAACTTTTTGTAAATGTCGTCAATAAGAGACTTCATGCGGCCTCCTGCATTCGGGATATCCAGGTTTTGCACGCAATCGTTACTGTTGACATCAGCTTTGCCCACAAGATTCCACCTCGTGTCTCGACTCACGTTCCAGCATTGATGAGCACCAAGTTGGGCTTCAATCCATTGACTGCCGATTTTTTCCATGCCCCATGCACTTGTCCGATGGTCCAGCCCGGATGTCCCTCATTATCCTTCAACATGTCAGCATCGTTCAGTCGATAGAGAGTAAGCATCTTACATTGTCGGCCATATCTCCATCGTTCTTCGTTCCGACCATATTGACCTTCCAGCCCTTCCAGCGCAACTGCTGGCGTAGCAACTTGCGGTATCCGTTGTCGTCCGAAGATTTGTAGCCCTGTGTAATGGAAGCACCGAGAGGCAGGATACGTAAGTAGAAATCTTTGGCACTGCGAGTCACGAGTGCTGCTGAAGTATTCTGGCTGTCGCCCAGATAGTCGGTGCCAGCTGCCAGTGCAGGGTAGGTGGTATCGATGCCTTCAAACTCAGGGTAGGACGAGTTCCATCCGTCTTCGACAGTGACGTCCGGAGCGATGCCATCAGGGTAGGGAGATGGACCGTCCCAATTCTGAGAAATTCCATATTGGAAAAGTGAGGCGAGCCCAAGCCCGCAGAGCAGACTTTTCTTGAGTGGAAGCATTGTGTTTGTTCTTGAAGAATACAACGTTGAGCAATGGAAGGGAGAAGTCGCTTTTATGTCTGGTCGCAAGTGTTCAGCCGTGAGCCAGCATGGCTCCATCTCTCGGTATCATTACGGAATCCAGATGAACCCATTGCGGAGCACATCTCGCAATAGGCTGAAGGATCATCTCGTACTGAGGCCTTATATCATGCTGCTATCTCCGGACTTCCAAAATTGATCTTGGGTATTAGCAAATTCGTGTACCCTACCTTGTTTGTCGCTCAACCATCACAACTGTAAGGCGCAGATGGACAGTTGCTCATATTCAAGACGAAAGCATGAGGCTTTATATGGATGTTGCAAAACTTTCGCAGCATATCATGCTACATAGGTCGCAGTCTGTGAAGTGGTCAACGGTATAAGCTAGATCCAACTACTTTGTCACATCATGCAGGGGCAGAGATCCGCAGCTGAGTGTCCTACAATCTCATGCCGGTAGGCTCGGGATATCCGTACAAACTGGCCGCCTGATAGCCGTCCGAGGCAAGCTCCGTGGCTGAGCAAACTGACCGCGACACTCTCCTCCGTTGGATAGTCAATTAGATGAGCTGAAAGGCTAGGAATAGATCTCAGCGCCTCAGCCTTAAGGTAGCGAAGCTTAGCGTCTTGGCACAGTGTATCGCCCCTTGCAGATTTATGAGAAAACCGTGTTGGTAAAGATTGCTTGAGCGATGGTGCAGGTTTTCGTCTCGTTGGCAACCTGCAAACTCCGGCTTGCTTTTGCATGCAATTTCCGTGCTTGAGGATGACCCGTGATTCGCACGTGATCTACCCCCCGAGTCCAACAGGGCGTAGTTTGAAGCACGTTGGTACTAAGTCTACGCGGCTCGCGGCATTCTCACGAGATAAAGAAGTTCAAGTGTCCTTCCCACTCACGTTCTGATCACGGTCTCGACCTTGACAACGACTTTTAATCCGCCCATGCCGATGATGCACGGAAATTGTAACGTCAAGATCAGGGGCAGGCGTGGTATAGTAATGGCAACTCTGGGCAAACGGTATCGCATATTCTGATATACTAATGATAACGATAAGGAAATACTACCGCACAGGATGGTTTCAAAGCTCGCCCATGTTCACGAGGTACAATCTTTCCTTCCCAATTCTCCCCTTGTCAGGCTTCTCTGCCTCCAGCAAAACTGGCTCCAGCTCCTGATCAGCATTCAAGTGGTGGCCATGCAGCACTTTGCACCTCTCATCAGCAGCAAGTGTGACCATCAAGTCGGCACAACACTCTGGGCTATGCGACTTCCTTGGACCCCTGGCCATACCGATGAATGCCTGCATAGCAGGATGCTCAAGTGCTGTCTTGTTGAAGACGTTCTCAGCTTTTCCCAGCTCCGTGGCGACAACTCCTGGGTTGACAGCGAAGGACAGCACGCCTGTGCCGTGCAGCTCTGGCGTGAGGCTTTCGTGGAATTTGCTGATGGCGGCTTTAGAAGAAGCGTACGCAGTCATGACCGGGAGGGCCAGCGAGGCGACCTGTGAGGTAGTGCTCATCACTACTCCACTGCCACGCTCGACCATAGATGGCAGCACGGCGCGGATGAGAGCTACAGGCGCACGAACGTTGACTTCGTAGACGTGCCACCAGATGTCCAAGCTCGGATCTTCGGAGGTGAGCGGGCTGATGCGAGAGATGCCGGCGTTGTTGATGAGAATGTCCACGGGTCCAAACTTCTGTTCAACCGCAGAGACGATCTGAACTGCAGCACCTGGCTGGGTGACGTCGGCTGGAAGGGCAAAAGCCTGGCCGCCCTTGGCCTCAATCTCTGAGATCAGGGTGTCGAGATCCGCCTGGCGGCGTGCAATACACGCGACACGTGCACCAGCGGCTGCGAATGCTTTGGCGATGGACCTTCCAATGCCAGAGGAAGTGCCGGTGACAATGGCCTGTTCGCAATTCGTCAATATCGCAACGGGAAGTGAGACGTGGTGAAGTACTGACCACTTTGCCTTCAAGCTTGCCAGCATATTTTTGTGGACTTGTGAAGTTATCGAGATTTTCGAGGCTCGGTCGAGATGCGCTCATCTGTGCATATGGTCAGTCTTGCGAGTATAACACTGCTTTGACATTGACTTACGTTGGCAGAAAAAGCGGACTGACTTTGGTTGATAGTATGAATGATGGGATTTTTAAGGTGAAGTCTGAGTGTGTTGTGATCATTCAACTGCAGAGCGATTCATTTTGCGATATATATATTGTTAGTGGTCGGTCTTATGACCCCAAGACCAGTCTCGCGCACTACATGCCACGGCTTGAACATGTAAGCAAGAAGCAGTCTTTGTGATCAAGCCATGCGAATCCTAATGTTTCCAGGCGGATTTATCTGCACAACGCCGATACTGCTTCCAGATCCTCCAATCAATGATTAAGCGAATTCTGAACGCCCGTCCATTCAGGTGTTGTGGCGCTGTGAAGCTAACCGCATCCGGACAACCACGCGAAGCACGTGGTCTTAACGAGACTATTTCCGCCGAAGGATCATGCACACACCCTTAGCTAATCGCTTTAGGACGTACTCGGGAGCTGGACATACCAAACATGCTAAGCTCCGGATCTTGAGCTTTGGCTTGACGCCATGCCACGCCAATGATTGAGTAAATAAAGACAGGCACCAGGAATCGATTCCTGTGGCACTATCTTCATCGCATCCCACAAAAGAATTGAAGATCACTGTACTATTTTAGCCATCGATTCTTCGAACCATCGCAAATCGCAAATCCAACGAAAAGACAATGTCAACGCTTTCTGAACATTCGCGACAGTCCGCTTCCGAGCTTCTCGGTGGTGACTCCAACACCATCAAGAACGTCGCCATTGTAGGTGTAAGTATTGCCTGAGTACCACATTTGCCTTTCCCGATAAATACTGATTGACAAAATAGGCTGCTGGCAATGTGGGCTCGCACATCGTCCGCGCTCTCGTGGCGGGGGGCAAACACAACATCACCGCAATCACCCGCTCAGGCAGCTCTGCGACGTTCCCTAAGACTGTGCAAAGACAGCCTGTCGACTACAGCTCCCATGAATCCCTAGTCAGCGCTTTGCGTGGTCAACAAGCTCTGATCTTGACAATGTCAACTTCTGCACCCCAGGACACCCAGCAAAAGCTCATCTCTGCAGCCAAAGAAGCCGGCGTGCAATGGATCCTACCGAGCGAGTATGGCACCGACCACACAGATCGTTCGGACGTCGGCTCAGAGACCAGACTCGGTCCTCCAGCATTAGCAATTCGTAAGATCATCGTCGAAGCTGGTCTGAACTTTGTGTCCATATCTTGCGGCATGTGGTACGAATATGCTTTCGGAGACCCTACACGGTTCGGCCTCGATTTGAAGAAACGCGAGATGACCATGTACGGAGAAGGCTCCACGAAAGTCACCACTTCAACATGGGCACAATGTGGGAACGCCGTGGCGGCTCTGCTTTCACTTCCAATCGAACCAGTAAGCGCAGAAGAAGAGCGAACGACACTCTCACAGTTCCGTAATGCGAGCGCATACATCGGCTCTTTCCACCTTTCGCAGAAAGAGATCTTTGCTTCTGTGCTTCGATCAACCGGCACGAGCGAGGCTGACTGGACAATTCAGTACGAGCCGGTGGAAGAGCGCTACCAGCGTGGAAACAAGATGTTGGCTGGAGGAGATAGGTGGGGCTTCAGTGTCGCGCTGTATGCGCGTCTCTTCTACCCGGATGGCGCATGTGATCTTGAAGCAAAGCTGGTGAATGATGATTTGGGATTGCCGAAAGAGGATCTGAATAGTGCTACGAAAGAGGCCCTTGCGATGGTCGAGAGGGGAGAGTTCGAAGCTCGATGAGAGAAGCAATTGTTGCTCATATATAGATGAATGAATTTCTTCAGCGTAGACTTATCCCTGTCTAAACAAAGTCAACGCGTCTAATACAGGTCCGAACAGCTGTGAAGCAAATGCAAATCAGTGGCGATGGCTAAGCGTTTCAGCTGGGAGTGGGGCCGCCGCTGCAAGCCCAGCCAGTATGATGGCAGGTGCCTGCAGACGATATTGTTAGCCATAAATTATATAAGGCCCTCGAACCTCGAGCGCTCGCTTGTTGTATCGCATTCCTCAGCGCTACAGTTCCTTCCATCCAGCCATGAGCGCAGATATGTCTGAGGACAGTCGCCGCTTGAAAGACTTCCTCGCCTCGCGACCACTTCCGACACTTCGAATTCTCGTTCTTGGTTCACCCGGCTCAGGCAAACGAAGCGTTTGCGAACAGTTGGCTTACGGAGTGTTCCCAATCGACCGCGATCCGACTGAGGATGGACAATATCGCCGGGTCGTGCAGCTCTTCCCACCGGAAGAAGGAAAGGACTTTCGTGTCATGCTTGAATGGACAACGAATCTGGGGGATCCCAAAGATATGATCCCCGGTATTCTGCAGCAGATGGTGCGAGATAATGAAGCTCATGCATTGCTATATCGTACTGCGGACGGAGCGACCTTTGAGGCTGCAGAGGGATTATGGCGAGAGCACATTGCGGGGAGGACAAATGGCACCGTGTTCTTCGTGGCAAATGGCGAAGACGAAGGGGTCACTCTGACTCAAGGAAAGCAATTGGCAGACAGACTGGGTGCCAGCTTTTGGCCGCTGTCGGCAAAGACTGGAGACGGTGCTGGAGAAGAGCAGCTCATCGCTATGGCCAAAGCAATACTGCTGTATCGATATGGAAAGGGTTAGGGTTGACCACATACCGCCTTGTTGCTACCCGGCGTCTCGGGTCAATCTCAGTCCCGAGCTCTCGTGCAGCATCGGCATATTGAGAATTGTGTTTGCTCTTATACCTCCGATATCTTCTTATGCCTGCAATCACCGGGCGGTCAATTTGAGTTTGACGCACACAAGTCGCCGATCCTCGAGATACGCGCAATACAAATCGTACACGTAGCCGGAGAATTTATTGTTGACCGCACATACATTGCAGCTGTAGAGTGAGTGCATTAGTCGAGTCTTAACGCCGTTCAAGGTACTTTGAGGTTGTATACGAGACACTCAGCTCGTCTGACACCTTCGATTTACTTTCTGCCATCCCAATTTTCTCGACGTGTTTTGCCAAAACATGACCAGTGTACCTCCTTATGTCATGCCTGTGTCACTACTCTCGCTCCCATATGAGCTTCGCGAACAAATTCTTGTATCACTACTCTGCAAGCGTGGCAGCATCAAGTTGCAACAAACTACAGATAGCAAAAGCGCATTTACGCCTCCGATCTCACAAGTCTGCAGACTATTGCGGGACGAAGCAATTCGAGTGTTCTATAAGGTTAACACCTTCACATTGACCATCGATCCGGAAGCAGTGAGTTCAAACGTCACGCTCTATCGATGCGCATCGGACAGCACATTGCGCTAATACCGATGTACCAGACCGAGCTCTCCGATCATTCCCACTGCCTTGCCAACGCTGCGGCGAGCGATTTTGGACACGGCTGTGTTGATCGCCCGGTCTCTACTCTACCATGGCATCGCCCAAGTCTCATGAAGGACATCTGTCACCTGAGGGTCGACTTGTATCTTCCTGATCCCTATGATCGGAGTCTTTGGACCGATACACTTACCAAGCAGCTCACGAGCATGATTGTTTCTGTCAACAACGGAACGAAGTTGAAAGACATGAGGCTCTTGATTGCGACTTGGCATCGATTCCGCGAGCTTACCGAGTGGCAAGCTGAAGTTTTGGGCTTATTGGGTCATTTGAGTGTCCGGGGCCACACTCAAGTCAGAACTCGAAGCTTGGATGGGAAGCTGAGGGCAACTTTGCAAGAGCTGGATTTGACAAGCAAGCTGAGAGACACTTTCATGTCGCGAAATGCAGATGTATTTACCGATTGTCATGAGACAGCAGGGAACGACATGGATTGGGAGTGGGAAGGTGGCGTTGTCATATGAATTGAGAATGGAACGCGCATGCCATTCACTAGTATGTATGGAAACCTGAAGCAGCTGGTATTCTACTCCATTGAGTATTGCGACCAACATCAAAGCCATGGCGAGAACGAAACCTCCACACCGTGAGGCAGTGCTCCTCTCGATATCGTACGAAGTGTACCTTGGCTCACTGCATCTGGCAACGTAAACCTTGGATTTCCGGTCAGTATGATCATCCCACTCGCTTTTCGCAGGTTGGTTTCCAAGAGCATAGAATTAACTCACGTGATGATATGCGTGGGTGGAAAGGTTGGCCCAGTATGCAAGCTTCTGGTATCAGTGCCACCCTGTTTCTCCACCACGTCGCCGAGCCTAGAATAAATTAGTGAAATTAGAGCTATTCTGGGTTTTGGTCTGATGGTGCCACACTTTGCAAGGATCGTTGAGCGCACTTCGAGGACTTCATCGTTCATGTGATAAACGCGTGCCATCTGCAACGCGAAAGTTAGTCCTGCGTTGCTGCTCAATTGCGAACGCTGCTATTTGGTATCGTACCCATTTGCCCATTTTGATAAGTGATGATCCGAGTTCGAGTAGGTTCCAGCGGTCAAGACAATGTAAGCAATAGATGTTAATACAATGCTTTGCAACTTTGGACTGGAATTGATACAGTAAGTGCTTCGCGACAACTGCGCGGCGTATGTCAAGTATAGCTTGCCTCCATGGCTGCAGTCAGTCACGTCAATGCTTAACTCTCGATTCAATTTCGCAACGGTCCTGCAACGCCGTACCTGAATGTTTCAGCATTATGTTCTGGCGGTGAGGCGGTTGGCAAAAGCTTTGATCATTACTCGTATCATAATGTCTAAGACATCTTGGTAGCCGTGCTCGATAATGGAAAAGCTTAAAGATATCTCGAGCATCGTTCAGACTATGGTCGCATTGTGTCACACAGTCAAGCTACGAAATACATATCGTCGACTTAAGCATGTTGTTGATGGTGAATAGCGAGGCTCTCTTGAGATCAGTGTATGCAGCCGATTTTGCAATGATATTATACAAAAAAGCGCTAGAATCGATTCATAATGCGTTCCATCATTACCAGACGACTAAACTTCATGGAATTCGAGACCAAGATCGATTAGCGTTGGCGAAGCTTTTCCAGAAGATCTCTTGACCCGTTCAAGAAAGGTCATCTCTTCTCAAACTCGACGATGCCGTTGTCGGCGTTCTGACCAACGTGCTGTCCGACAAATCGGAGCCCTGCTTCTGCAGCAAGCGCGATCATCTGCTGCAATGTCCTCTCTTTCGCCGACATGGCAGCCATCATACCGAAGTCTTTGCAAGCTTCAAAGTATGTCGCGCCAGTTTCTTGAAGTATGATGCCATTGATCAGAAGCTTGGAATATCCTGGTCGCATTGCATCTGCAACGATCTTGAGAATGTTGATACATTCTGCGTCAGGCCAGTCATGCAAGATAGCACTGTAGTAGTAGAATCGAGCGTCTGAATAGTCAGAATGGGCACTAGATAGCCGGGGCTCGGAGAAATTTACCTTTGATCGGCTGAGGAGTGAAGAAGTCGTACTCCATTCCCCGGATGCCTGCTATTTCCAACTCTTTGGAGACACGCAAGTCTTGGACGATGATCTCGCCTTCGAGATACGGATAGCGAGATTTAAGCTCCATGGATTGATGTCCCAAGCCTCCGCCTATGTCAACCAACAATGCCGACGAGCTCTTGTCATAGCCTTCCACGAGTGAAGAAACCGGGAGTAGATCGACGATCGATGAACCGCCTTTTTTGTGAGCAGCCATGTAAGTATGGAAGTCGTCTTTGAGCTTTGGAGATCGATTGACCCGTTGCCAGTATGTGCAGTCAAAAATATCCGCATAAGGTCCTGTTTCCTGGCTGGAAGGTTCATGGAAACCGTTCGCGGAGAAATATGATGGTAGGTGAACAAACACAGGCGCCATGTTGTCGAACCTGTATAGAAAGTGGCCTCAATTAGTGGAAGTCGACATAGTCTTGGATCTAAACTGACCAATGGGACAACCCAGCTTGTACCCCAATCTCCAGCAGCGATCTTGTTCTCTCATTCGCCACGTAAGTCTGCCTCGACACTTCTGTGACAAAGCCCGAGGACGTCAACATCCTGAAAGTGCGAACTGGAATCCGTTACTAAAGAAGTTCAATGATGGAAACATACCGACGTACCAAGCAAATCCTCAGATTGTCCAGGTGTCACGAGCTCGCTTGAGCTGTGAGGACGGCCATCGCGTAACCCTTCAATCCATCCGGCATCCAAAGCCATTTTCACTGCGGCGCTCCTGGCAGGCTCGAACTTGAGCTGATTGATTGCTACATCGGGAGGTTCGAGGATGTCGCTGACTGCCCGTGCAAGGCGATAAGCTCTTTTGCGGAGTTCCGTAACGACCCAAGGACCCATCATCACGGTCAGAGTTAGGATCGTCGCTCTATGAGAGAATTTGCTCAAATGTTGAGAAGAATTGATGGAAAGCCAGATAGCAGGGAAATGTGCAAAACTTGTCTTTGTGTCATTGACAACACGACAAGACCATTGTTTTGATGTAGCGTTGCGCATTAACCACGAAGTTAATGCAGTGACTGTATGATGACGCTGTTGAATGAAGATTCATCGATTTTCTTACCGACAAATTGGTTTCATCGTGCATCTCACCTAGGCATGAGGACGATCGATCGCACATATGGAGCTTCCATGCTTTAAGATATGCAATTGAGCCGGCTTCATGCATATTTGCTGCATGCGTCGTCAGTGCGATGTTCACGGTTGCGAAACGGAGAAGCGCGGTGTTTGCCGCCTTTATAGTGTCGCTCGGGCCTCTATAGCACGGAGATTCAAACTCAATCTGAACACTTTGGGACATGCGTTTGCCGATTGCGGACAAGTGCGAAAGGCGGTTCTGGAACCACAATTGAGGATGCCTCAGTCTTAAACCCTCCGCCCCTGGAGCCTCGCGTCGTTGATCAGACCGCTATCTCTGTATGCTTGCGATGTAGTAGCTCAGCGCTTGGCGGCTATATCTTGAGATACCCGTCATCCAGGATCCTCGACTTCGATCTTACGACGATCACGGATAGCGGTTGATGCATCGGATTGCCTAAAAGATCATCGGGTCGGCACTTGGCTTTAGTGACGACAGACTTCGGCTTCCGGAACCGTGGCCTCGGAATACCTTAACAATCTTCATCAGCCTCTTTGAGCCGTTAACGTTCCTCCTTGGACCGTTCATCATGCATCGAGCAGAATGTTTGACAGGCCTACGACGCCGCCCGTGGGATCGAATGGTCTTGGGCGATGCCCGATGTCATACTTCTAGACCCATGGTAATGAGACATAGGTCTTTCGTCTGACATACTGACTCGCTCAGACAAGGACCTTGTTTTCTCACCGCACTTTCCGCTTGCCGTCAGTACTGATGGACTGTAACAGCCCAGATATTCAAAACTGCGCATCCTGCTTGCCCAAGAGTTCCCTTCAGTCCAAATCCTCAATTGATCACAATGCGGTGCGGAGGACGAACAATTCCGGAAACGATTGATCATCTGTGCGCAACATCCCCCCAGCGTGTTTGGGCGCGATATGCCACTTCCTCAGAGGACTTTGAGCGAGGCGAGCTCTCAACAGTCACCTTCTCAGATCTTGCTCGGGCAGTCAATACTTTGGCATGGCATCTTCACGATCAGATCACTCCAAGATCGCGGAGCAGCACAGTTCTGTATATCGGTTCCTCTGATATTCGGTACTTCATCCTAGCTTGCGCAGCTTGCAAGTGTAACCTGAAAGTTAGCACAACGAATCGCCGAACTTTGGAGGAGATCCAGAGCTAACAAGATGCCCTAGACACTATTCTCGTCACCTAGAAACAACCTGGATGCTCATGCTTCGCTCGTTCGTCAGACTGGGTGCCAGACCTTTCTTCGACCACGCGAAATCCCTCTCAATGATAGTCTGGAACCATTGATCTCTGAACACAATCTAATGGTAATTGACATACCCACGCTGGAGGAACTTCTCCTGCCTACGATCGACCCGTTACCCTGGAACATCAACTATAGCCGAGAACTCTCAGAGCCATTCGTTGTACTCCACACCTCTGGTTCGACTGGTCCTCCTAAAGCAGTCAACTTGACACATGGGTTGTATGCTACACTTGACTTCCATCAACACCTAGCAACTGGCAGCCAGCGCCTTAACGTGTCGGAGTGGGCGAACCAGGAACTGTTCATCACACTGCCGCCTTTTCATGCCGCCGGTCTGAACTTCTTTGGTTGGTCAGTCTTCCAGGGAACAATCCTTATCTTAGGCCCTGCCGATCAGCCGCCTTCAGTAACCACAGTCGAGCTCGCTTTGGATTTGAATCTGGCAAAAGCTGGCGTTGTCGCGCCGTCGATACTAGAAGAGTTCGTTGGTGATGATCATGCGGTTACCAAGATCGTACGCTGGTCCAGTGTCAGCTTCGGTGGCGGTCCACTTTCTCGCGCAGCAGGCGATGTGTTGTGGGAGCAAACTAGGGTCTACAATCTTCTTGGTTCTACAGAGATGAATACTTTGCCTGAGCTCGTCCCAACTTGCAGAGATGAGTGGTCTTACCACAACTTCCATCCATCGTTGGGAATTGTGTTCCAACAACGCCAAGACAATCTTCACGAGCTTGTTATTGTACGACATCGCCGTTGGCGCACAGAGCAGGCGATCTTCTGGACCTTCCCACAACTTGACGAATACTGCTCCAAAGATCTCTTCGAGCAGCACCCAGACAAGCCTGACTTATGGGCTTATCGTGGTCGTCTTGACGACATCGTTGTACTCTCCAATGGCGAAAAGTTTTGTCCGGCAGAGGCCGAGTCCATCGTGACGGGACACCCTGATGTGAAGTCAGCTATGATGCTGGGTAACAATCAGACACAGTCCGCGCTTTTGGTCGAATTGTTCAATCCAGGTATGAAAGACAAACAACTCGAAGCCTGCCAACGTTCGATCCTGGCCCGAGTTCGACAAGCCAACAAAGTGCTTCCTCAGCATGCACAGATAGATAATTCGCACGTCAGGATCCTGCCTTCTTCAAAATCCTTCTTGAGATCAGCTAAAGGCGAGGTACGACGAGCGCCTACAGCTGCAGCACTCGAGTCAGAGATCTCAGATCTTTACGCATCCGCCGACACTAATTCTGCCCGTGGCCGAGGCTCTGAACTCAATTTCAGGGACACGTCATCCTTGGTATCTTGTCTGACTGATCTCCTGGCGGAGCCTTTGTACTTGGGCAGGAATGTCGACCCATGCACCAATATCTTCCAGTGTGGCTTCGATTCTCTGAAAGCAACAAGGATCCTCCGACACATCAAGACCAGTATGGCAAGTCAGGGGCTTCAGCCTTTGTCTCCATTGACTTCTAGAACGATTTATCAGAATCCAAGTTGCTCTAGCCTCGCAATTGCTTTACTTGGATTGACCAATCGACATCCGAAGTCCGACGCTGATGCTGGGAACGAGTGCGAGATGGGTCGTCTACTAGACTCATTTTCCCGGGAGATTGAGACTATGGCAAATCCGCCGCCACACCTTCAGATTGTGGTTCTCACTGGATCAACAGGATCGTTGGGTTCATACATTCTTGACAGATTGGTGCGCAGCGAGAGGGTAAAGCAAGTGTTTTGCCTCAACAGAGCGAGCAACGGCGCAGAGCGACAGGCAGCATCACATAGCTCGCGTGGCTTGACCTCAGACTTCACTAAAGTCTCATTTATGGAGACGGACCTCGCGAAGGACCAACTGGGTCTGAAAGAAGGTGCCTACCATGAACTGACCTCCAGAACCACCCACATCATCCACAATGCTTGGCCAGTCGATTTCAATCTCAGTCTGTCTTCCTTCGAGCCTCAGCTGGCAGGGTGTCTGCATCTGCTCGCCATGGCCACTAAAACGCCAACCTTACAGGATATGGCTTTCATATCTAGCGTCGGTATTGCGAGTGATTGGGCCAAACGACAATCGAATGGAGTACCAGAAGCGAAGATTGAAGACCTGAGTATGGCTGGAGACATGGGATATGCGCAATCTAAGCTCCTTGCAGAGCTTATCTTCGCTCACGGATGCGACAATCTCAACATACCAGTCTCTATCTGTCGTGTCGGACAAATTTCAGGGCCAGTCCTGTCCTCGAAAGGCATGTGGTCTCCAGTGGAATGGTTTCCGAGCATCATACTCAGTTGCAAACATTTGGGCAAGATTCCTCGTAACCTTGGAGCTCTGAACTGCATGGACTGGATCCCTGTCGACCTTCTAGCGGCTGCCCTCACCGAATCCCTGCTGCCTGGTTCGTCACCGAGGAGAACTGGCAAGACCAGATACATGCACTTCGTCAACCCCAAAAAGGCCTACTGGTCAGACATGGCACACGCATTGTCAACTAAGCTGGACCCAGATCGCAAGCTTGAGGTTGTAGCTTTCACTGACTGGCTCGACTCTCTCGCGCAAGCTTCAGAGAAGTCAATTGTGATCGACGACACACCTGCCATCAAACTCATCGACTTTCTGAGAGAGATGGCACATCACTCCCTCGAACGACCATCCTTCTCAACGAAATCTACAGAATGTTCCAGTCCGACACTGAGCAAAATGCTGCCGGTGTCCATAGAATGGATGGAGCTATGGCTCAATCAGTGGGGAACATATTAGACTCGAAATGTATTCAAATCTGTGGCACATTATTTCCCGTTCCAGCGCTCTTTGATCGTGCCTAAGTGCTTCATGCCCGTTGTTCCTCGCCATGTGTTTGAACTATCTGTGTTAGAGGAGCCTAAGGCCAAAAACAAGGTGTTCTCGGGATTCTGCTGTATTTGCGGAGCTCGCCGAGGCCTCCAAGCTCACGTGCGCACGGCGCAAACGCATACTGATTGGCTAGCAGTGCATTCACGCTGACGTAGGGTCAAAGCATGCTTGGGGTCAGGCTCGAGATGAGAGATGGAATAAATAACAAGAACTATAGCTTTTAAGATCGAGGGTAAGTGAGAGGAAGGTATCGAGAGTAGTATCAATAAGAGCCAGAATTATTCCATTATCGCAGCGAGTACGAGACCGAATCCAAGATCGCGAGTCTACAATTCTATCCGACTTCCTTACATGAACGTCACAGCGCATATTTCAGCGCGTACTCCGCTTCATCCGCTCATAGTGCTTGCATGAGCCTAGGCAGCTGGATTTCTGTACTCAATAGCAGTGTTGCCGAGGAGATCTCCAGATTCAGATATGCCCAAACCTACTTTGCTTCGTGCTCAGGAACATTCGGCGATGTTCCGTATGCTTGTCTTGCTCCATGCCTGCGCAATACTGTCTGTGAGTGGTCGAAGGGTGTGCCTCTGACGAGTGAGCAGTAGGCTGGCGTAGCGTTGCAGGATCCAAGCGAACAGATCTGGGGCAGGTGATCTGTAGCTAGAAAGTGCCTCGGCAGGCGTGCGCCACTACACCATTGTAGGTGTGTAATGATCCTGAGAGGATTTAGTGGCCGAAGTATGTTGCTTGATGTTGCTTAGCGGGTGAGATCGCGTTGGACACAAAAAGGTATTGCTCCGAAACCTAACGCTCTGTAGTTAAATGTCTAGCCTTGCTCTCTGCTAAGTATGATCTACGAGATCGAGCATTCAGCTTCACTCTGTAGAACCATGCCTTGTTTTGTTTTGCTATGAAGTCAGCCGCATATCTCTGTATACCCTAGTAGGCTCTCGTCGCGTGAAGAGTGGGGAGTGAATTCCAACTACATATTTACGTACTCCGTAAAGGTAGGACTACAGTTGAATATCAGGCTACAGATCGCAGGCTATGGTTGTCAAGCATAGCAATAAGGCGTAGGAATTGATTTAGGTCAAGTCTGAAGAGTGGCAAATACCGACCAACCCTGTAGCTTAGCAGTTGTGAGCTTTGTTTTCTCAAATCCAGATGTCTGGGACCTAGCGACAGTCATTGAAGCAGAGGAAGTATGTCAATTGCAATACGATGTGCGAGGCCACCTTCCTATATCAGCAAGGTGTGGTAGTGAGTGGCGTTTGTGGACTAGGAAATGATGTGTTGCGCTATTTGGAAGGTTGGAAGTGCGGGGATAAGCAAACGATCGACGACTCTGGAGAATACGCAACAAGCAGATCACGCTCGGAACTGGTTCGATTAGGCCAAGCCACCAACTATGAGATCCGGAGTCAGCACGAAAGGAGGTCATCTGAATGGGTCCCATGCAGACATCAGAAAGGCGTCAGCTGCATGAACGCTTCCTTGAGTGGCTCGCGGCTGAACTAAAAAACAGTCTTGTTGATACTTGAATGCGTGTACCTGGCAACCGGTGACGCAGCCGAGGCACTTTGACAATTCTCGAGAAACTCAAAAGCGATGTGGTGGCTTTTCTAGAAACTATGCAGCTGGTCTGCAGAATGATTCGCGAGAATCGTCCCAACTCAACTACGATATGCATAACCGGACAAAAGCAAACCCGGATGATATGGCAGACTAGCAGAGTCCACCCCGCTCTAGATCAACGATGCGTTTGGTTCTGGTGACAATATGGAAATAACGCTAATACTTTGATGCAATCGACAGAGGCATAAAAGGTATGTGGGATGCCCACATGGCGAGGCGGGATCCCGTTGTCACGTACATCTACACAGACAGCACTTGTTATTGAATCGCCACAATGAAGTCAACCATCTCTCTTGCCATAATTGGTGCTCTCGCGCGTTATGCATCTGCATTTCCTGCCGCCATGATGGCAGCTGCAAGCCAGGATCCTAAGATTATGGCTCGCACCAAGGAGATCACCGCAATGATCGAAGCACGACAAGCTGTTGCCGGCGCTGCCTCTAAGATCTTCGAGCCTGTCCCCATCTTCAATGCGAAGGCCCAGTATGTCGACGTTTCTGAGGGCAGCGGTCACGAGTTTGTCCCGCCATCGGGTGATGACCTTCGAGGACCTTGCCCAGGCTTGAATGCTAGTAAGTGCCATTTCCCTCCTATGCAGTCCATGAACCGAGATTGACGGGCGACGCAGTGGCCAACCACAACTTCCTGCCGCACAATGGATATGCAACCATCGACCAGTTCATTGAAGCCACAAACTCAGTGGTTGGTATGGGCCCAGGTATTGGTGCCTTCCTTGCTGTGTTCGGTGCCACGATCGATGGATCAGGACTCGCATGGTCCATTGGTGGCACGCCTACTGCTGCTCAAGCAGGTCTCCTACCTGGTGGCAACGGTATCAGTGGTTCTCACAACAAATACGAGTCGGATGCATCACCGACCCGACCCGACCTTTATGAGGCTGGCAACGACTACATGACCGTAGCCGCTCAGTTCCAACAGCTCATCGACGCCTCACCAGGGTCCGTCACCATGGAATCCTTGACGAACTTCCGCTCTCAGCGCTTCGATACTCAGATCGCTAACAACCCATATTTCTTCAATGGGCCCTTCACTGGTGTTGTTGTCCAACCTGCGGCGTACACATTCATTTTCCGATTCATGGCCAACCACTCTGCTGAGTACCCAGAAGGATACCTCTCCTACGATGTCATCAAAGATTGGTTTGCAATCAGTGGTGACAGCGGCAGCTACACCGCCAAACAGGGCTGGGAGCGCATTCCGGACAACTGGTACAAGCGCGCCATCGAATATCCCTATGACAACGCGTACTTCGCTGCAGACCTCGTCAACGCCGCTCTGTTGCATCCCAAATTCTTGAGTATCGGAGGCAACACTGGCAAGGTGAACACTTTCACTGGTGTCGACGTCGCGGACTTGAGCGGCGGTCTTTACAACCTACAGACCCTTGCCCAAGGAGATAATGCAGCATGCTTCGGCTACCAGTTCGCCGCACAAGCCAAGCCAGACGTTGCTCTAGGAGTCCTGACTAAGCTCGAAGATGCCGTAGGCAAAGTCACTTCTGCTCTATCGTGCCCTCAGCTCAAGAGCATTGACGAGTCTCAGCTTATGCAGTTCCCTGGCTATGCCAAGTCACCGGCTGCTTAGACGATTAGATTGAGACTCAACGCTATGTCGGGAGAGACGTTCTATGGTATCACCCTATGTTCGAATTAAAATCTACAATTCTAATAAAAAATCTGCCTTCCCATTTCAATCTCCAACAGTGTTCGTAGTATATGCTTAGGTGACCGTTGATTATGTCCCCTTCTTTTTGAACAGCAGTCTCGCAAATAACCGGCTATCAGCACACCGTACTTAGAGACTGGTTCAACCAATACCACAGCACACACACTGGTACTTGCAATATCTGGTACTTCAAAATACTTAAGCGCTGAAACTGCAGCTCGAAAAGGGAGACATGGCGATGGTGTCCTATTCGCGTCTCAATTAGCCGCCACAGGCTTGAAGCTGAGCTGTAAAATCAACGAACATGTATCACCCTATAGCGTTGCGGATTTCGACAAATGAGTAACCCATCGTGATTTTTAGGAACCCGGAAAAAGAATGCATCAGTCTACCATGGACCTACTACCAACAAACATGTGTATCTCATCTGCGGAAGGACGATTGTGCCAAAGTTGCAATATCTCTGAGGATGGTATGTTCGCCGAAGCTTCGACGGCAAAAATCCCTGTGATCAACGTCATGCGAGGGAGTCCATTCTTTTCCTTCCGACCGGGCTGAATGATTTGTGTACTTGCCGGGATAAGACTTCGGGCAGCGATGATATTTCTTTAATTCGTATTAGTGACTTAAAGCTCTCTGGCAGGGACAATCCAGGTCTTACGTGTTTGGGTCAGCGTGGATGATCATTGCATGTTGGCCTTTGAAAGGGTCTTGCGTAGAAGGCGAATGGCCATTACGCTCCGAAAGGTCGACCACAGCGCTGGCGCCATGTTTTGATATGACTAGGGCTGATGTATCATCAGAGTACCAACCCTCATCTAGATGCGCTCCTTCGCGGCTCGAGGTGTTACCCATGTCTACGTCAGGTATGAAACCTCCGCCTCTTGTCTCTGCTGAGATGGCAAATCCTGCATCGAGAACTCGAACAGCATGGTCATCCGTGTGACTGATCTCGTGAATCCTGAAGTGCCAGCCTGGCCATGTTCGCATCGGAGGTACCAAAGTGGTCTTGATCTCTGTGCCGCCTGTCTTCCACGGCTTCCATGAACTTATTAGGGTGGGAAGCACCTCCTCACGATGGCAAATCTCGCCTTGTCTCGCTTCATTTGGAGACCATCTCACTCTCCACTGATCTTCCTCCCCTTCACGGCTTACCGAGAGCGTAGAATCTGGTGCCATCTGTTCCAGCAGCGGTCCACAAGGAACACTGAATCCGAATGCTGACGAATATGCCATCTTGCCGTATTTCGCCTCACGCGCTCGGAAGGCTTTGGTGGTCCATTGACCAGATGATAGAAGGAAGTGGTGCTGCGGAGCGTTGCACATGATGTGGCGTGGTGGCCAGATCATTGCGATACAATCTATCCCAGCGTTCGCGCGAGTGAGCGGGTAAGCCTCTTCTTTGCTCTGCCAGAAAGGATGATCTTCTGGTAGGTCGAGACCTATGAATGACTTCAAGCACCAGTATGGGCTTTGTGGTGATGTGTAGTTCTCTGCAATATGCATATTCGGATATGTATAGCCAATGTGGAGCGTCCCGTCTACGTTAAACATATGTTCTTGCTTGGTCCACCATCTAAGATGTCGTAGAAGCAATCCTTTGACGATACCAGGTGCATTGAGAGGTGCGGGAAAGTCAACTTGCGCGACCAACGCCGCTGTCCAGAACGCGGCAAAGGCAAATCGATATGTCAAGCTTCTTCCAAACGGAATTGCGGATCCGGTAGCGCTGAAATATCTCCAATATTGTCCTGCAAATTGCTTCGCTTGGTCTTTGTATCGTTTTGTTCGAGCTCCATCATAGTCAGGTGCAAATCGAACGAACAGCAAGGGCGCGAACTGCAGCGCGAAGCTCCCCGAATAATAGTCCGCTTGCTTACGCTCGTCGGACCAGGCACCATCTGAGCTCCAACCTTGGTCAAGGTAAAGCTTGTCCAGAGCACGAAGACTGTCGTCTATATGTGCCTTGAGATCACTGAGAGGCACGCCGAGCACGCGGTAAAGAGCCAAGTTGACCAGGACTCTGAACCATAGCCAGTTTGTCTGTGGCATCTTCCGGTGATTGATCTGGACTAGCCAGGCAATGAGATTTTGTTTCGCGATTCCATCGTTAACAAAAGAGAACCACTCGGGCCGCAGCAAGATTGCATAGGCAATGCTTTCCATCTCCACCATCTTCTGGTCAAAGTCGCGCAACTCGCCCCAGTATTCTGGCGAAGTTGGGTCAGTCCCCACCTTCAACCCATTGACCCAAGCTTGAGGTGAGAAGGCAGCTGTATGGTCCAGGCTCTCTTCAATGCCGAGGAAGTGAGGTATAACCCACAAAGGTCTGGCGAAACCCTCCAGCTGTGCAGCCGTCTCGCTAAACCCAGCGCCAGTGGAGTGAGGCAGTTTGATACGTGCATGCTGTGGTGACATATGATCCGCAAGCGGTCGCACAAGTGCGCAGGCTGCTCGTGCATAGTCAGAGCGGGTTTGAAATGCGTTGTCAGAGAAGCCAGGGAGTGGGGTCATGGTAACTAGCTTGAAGCTGGGTTGTAAAGTTGACCTAAGAAGGTGAGAGGGATATGATAGAAAAAGTGTCTTATAGTCTTTATATAGGTGATGCATTGTTTGATCCTACACAACGCATGTACTGCAAATCGCTCAACACATTATTTAGATAGTCATGTCCTCCTTTGTCTCGGTTGAGGATTATACCGAGACAGCGAAATTTCAACCAAGAGACAGTCTGATGGGCTGATGGGACAAGCCCAGAATCCTAAGACAAGCCGCCTCGTTACTCTATACACACGGTGAATTGTGAATTGCTCACTGGAAGGTTTGACCACTGCCATGTTTGGACTGGTAGCGTCAGGAATTGCAATCGTGGATCTGAAACGAATGGCTTCATTCGACGCCATAAAACATTTTGATCAATGTCATTGTCCGTACATAGCAGCATAAAATTTAGAAAAGCTACATCTAAAGCGTGAATAATTCAGTCATCTCCCAAACACTTTCCTTTGCAAGTGTATTCCGTAAAGCGTCACGGCGCCAGTTTCAATATTCAGGCATTGGCCTTGCCATTCCCACCACTCACTTCCACATGCATGATCTCTGGGTCTTTCAATTCGTCAGCGACGGTCTCCGTTTGTGCGTTGATGTCATATTTCTTGGTCCGCTCTTCGCGGACCCACAGATACTGGCCGACCATGAACAGTGCCCAGTAGCAAAGAATGAACACAATGTTCACCGTGAAACCTTTGGTCCACTGCGGCGCTTCCAAAATCGGGAACACAGTGATTGGGTAGAAGCTGAAGAAGATCCAACCAACAGTCATCATAGCTCCAGTGGTGAAGCTGCGAGCTTCGTTGTCGTCTTTCATGAGCATATTGACCCATGGAAATAGGATCGGTGTGACGCAAGATGTTAGACCGAGAAGATAATAGACCAGGACTAGCGCGTAAAGTCAGAAGCTGTAATTGTTGGAGCACAGAATGTGATACTTACAGTGAAGTGGTCGCGGAATGAACCATACCCGCAAACAGACGTTTGCAAAGAGGAGGGTAAATGTAACACACGAGAAGACGATCCACATCGGATAGATCATGACCAGGCTGGTGATTAAGATACCAAAAACAATGGCGACACCCTGCACACCCGTCGGAATCAAGTTGATCTCCTCGATGGTCCAGGTGCCGTAGAGGTCGGCGTCCTTCTTGAGCCAGGCTTGCATCTGACCACCGACGTAGGATGTGCATTGGAAGAAGACGTAAGTGAGCACAGCGATGTAGAAATGCCAGTGTCCGAACACACGTTTGAGCATGCGTTTGCCGATCTTCGCGCTGTGCTTTGTACCCTGGCTTTGCATGCGGGCGATGGCCAGCTTGCGCTCATCATCCGTGAGCCACCAAACTTTCGATTTGGTCGTTGGAAGACCAGGAAAGAGGAAGAAGCCGGCGAAAGCGATAGTGATGCTGATGCAGCCATCGATGATGAAAAGCCAACGCCAACCGGACATGCCCCCAACGCCGTTTAGTCCTTTGTGTGCAGCTGCCTGGAAGTAGCCGCTGAACATCGCACCAGCGTTGCTCGAAACATACCATACTCCTGCACGCTTGAAAACCTCATCGGAGCGGTACCAAGAGGTTAGGAGGTATATAGAGCCTGATGCTGCAGGAGTCTCCAAGACACCGAGCAAGAAGCGAGTCCCGTAGATCTGGTTGACGCTTCCAAGCCGGCTTTGGGTGAAGGTCAGGACTGACCAGAGAGTCTCCATGGTGGGTACATAGTAGCGCGCAAGGTGTGGACGCGAGATGATCATCATGCTCGGGATCTCAAAAACAAGATATCCAACATTGTAGAACGTCCCAAAAAGCGAATATCTACAGAGTCAGCCCGATGATGATAGCTCTGATTGAGGGAGCCTTACTCATTCCCCTTGATCTCCAGCTCCTCTCTCATTCCGGACCAGTAGGCACTGTTCAAAGCATTTTGATCAAGCCATTTGATGTAAAAGCAGAGGCAGCAGAGCGTCAAAAGGACCATATCAAGTTTGCGCACCAGTTTTTTCTCAGCTGGCGAGTAGTGACTTGGGTACCACTGTAGAATAAAGTATGTTGTTAGAATCGTCCCTATCTGTAGTAGAAAACACTTGCGGCTGACACTTACGTCGAAGATGTACAACCATGCAATCCAAAGAGAGCGGTTGGGCTTCTCCGTCGCTGAGCTCACCACGATCTCTTCACCATTGACGGTGACAATCTCTTTGTTGTCAACAATCTTCACTTGTTCAATGTCATCGTGCTTGTCGGCCATGATGGAGGGCAATGCTGCAGCGAATGAAGTTTGTATAGGGCTTTGACCAGGATCATCTAGAGATCAAGTTTTCTAGCCGGGCAATGGAGGGCCCTAAGTAAGAATCAACACATGAGTTGTGACCACACTTCTCTTGAAGCATGCCAGTATGTGGCTTCTCGGTGCTTCCATCTCGGTCATGATTGCTCCAGTGGCTCATAGATTGATGCAAGTCGCGCCGGAGACGGGGAGAGGAGTGGCGCGGGGAAAGGTCTCAGGAGTCTTGGCTACGGACGCCGGAGGAATGTGCTCGGGAGAATCAATCAATGATCTACATGTCCCCCAGATTGGACAATCGGTTTTCATGGGGCACGTCGTTGGGTTGCTTCACTGCAGATGGCGAGTATCACATTTAATGCTGTCTTCTCACTCCATTCATCTTTCCGTGCACAGATCAATTTTCATACAATATCTTGCAAACAACAATCGTGGGCGCATCAAAAACAGGAGGAACAACCATGATCCGAGCTGCTCAGACTTTGGCGAACGTCTATGGTACGCAGGGCATAGCGCGTACCTGGTCGTCTACGTCTGCAGGAACTGAGTCGACTCAGCCGTCGTCACCGGAAGAGTCGCCATCATCTACACATCACGAGATCGATGAGGAAGCAGTTCACAATCAAACGCCTTTAACGAGCACCCCACCATCAGAGTGCGGTCCCGCAGAACTTCCATCTCCATATGTGCCTGGTCCGAATTCGATCTCGACGACGCATCACGAACTGTATTCCGAAAATATCATCGCAAAGATAATTCGGGTCGCGTACCAAGCACGATCGACTCTTCCGGAAGCTTTCCCCGAGATTGTGCCCCAAGATGAAGGGTCTGATGGTACATACGACTTGAGGCCAGCGGAGTTCTGGACTTGTGGATTTTTCCCAGGCACAATATATGCAATCCTAGAGCGACTCGTTCGGTATCCTGGCAGCGTACATGTCCCTGCTTGGATTGACCGCCAGCAGCTACACTCTCAATTGATTGATCTGTGCCACGAATGGGATCAGGCAATCCGCAAGATGGATAGCCGAACCGACACTCACGACATCGGCTTCATCGTCATGCCTGCCCTTCGGATGGACTGGGAGCTTCACGGGGAGAGAAACAGCCTGGAGTCGATCGTCAACGCTGCGCGCAGTCTGGCAATTCGATACGTGCCCTCAGCTCGAGCGATCAGGAGCTGGGACCTCTTGAAGAAGAAAAATGTGGAGATTTTGAGCATGAAAGATAACGTGATCGTCATCATCGACAGTCTGTGCAACCTTGACCTGTTATACTACGCTGCGTACCACGCACAAGACCACACTCTCGCGGAGATCGCTACCGCCCACGCCGAGACTCTATTGCGTTCGCACTTGAGATGCGAGCCCACAAGCGGTTCTTCGTCTACAATCGCATACTTGGGCCAGTGGTATTCGACTTGCCACGTAGCAAATCTTGATCCGCACACCGGAGCCATCAAAGACCGACTTACAGCTCAAGGCTACCACTGCGACTCCACATGGTCCAGGGGCCAGGCTTGGGCTATCCTAGGATACGCCGAGACATACACGTGGACTAGAGACGAACGTTTTCTGTGGACAGCTTGCGGCCTGGCCGAGTATTTTCTTTCTCGTTTGGAAGACATTCCGAGGAGCATAATCAGAGGAAGAAGAGTACCTCTATGGGATTTTGACGCGCCCCTTGACGACGAGGAGTACCCCTTGCGGGATTCGTCTGCTGGTGTGATCGCGGCAAACGGCATGTTGATTCTGTCGCAAGCTTTGGCCGGCTTGTCGCAATCTACGCTGTCTTCTCGCTTCTTGCAAGCGGCACTCGACATCGTGCAAGACACGCTGGATTATGCCTTGGCTCCTGAAAAGGCATGTTTGATGACCATTCTCGATCAACCCATAGCGGCAGAAGAAGTTGTGCCTGGGTCTCGCTTTGATGGCCTTCTGAAGTTCGGCACTGCCAACAACAATGCAGACGCCAGAAAACGCTACGCAAACCACGGCTTGGTGTATGGTGACTACTATCTGGTATCTTTCGGCAACAGGCTACTGAGAATGGGCCTGTGCTGATCGTTGATAGCTGCCGTGGCGCTGTACAGAAATGGATCTGATGATTTATGATAAGGGACGAGTATCATGGAAGTTCTGGTCGATGCTCAAGGTCCTCGTCGAAATTGTATTGATATAAACATATAAACATGGCGCTGGAATTACATCTTTACCCCGTCTTCCGTTCCATGTGGATCAATCACCAGTGACAAACAGGCTACCGTCGCTGAATGTGATGACGCGATCCATATCGGTGAAATCTTGATTGAGCACGAATTGCGACATTGCGTCAAGGTCCTGGTCACATGTTGTGCTAGGCCAGCTCTGACCGGCGTCTGGGAAGCTCGATAAAGGATCCACAAACGTTTGCTGGGGTTGCTGTGGCATTCCGGTGGCAGCATTCGGGTCAGCCGGTGAATCATGACTATAGCTGATATCGAGAGTGTAGTCCATAACATTGATCACAAACCCATTGCCGACACAACACATGCTATGGAGCTCTTTGAGTCTCGAAGCATACTTTGCGAAGAGGTTTGGTTGATCTGGCTGATCTTCGCAGGCTCCGACCCATCGTTTGGACATCTCTAGAAGGCTTTCGATAATGTACCAGAACTCGGGGCGCAAGGTGATCTCGGACGTATATTGCCAGTGGACTAGAAGCACTCTTGCAGCCAGGAACAGACAGAAGGCGAACTGGCTGCTGATCGGTGAGCCCGAGATGGACTTGCCGATGTACTTCGCACTGATCGTCGAGATCTCAATTCCCGCAGAAAGACAAGCCTCGGCGCTGCATCCGCTAGGCAGTTTGCTACGAAAGCGCCAGTACAAGGGAGGATATGCGATGACTTGGTGCAGCAGGATCATGGATGCGTTATGTGTAACATGAGCAGTCGTCAGATTGGGATCCATCAAGTGCACTTGCCGTGTGAGATTTGGATTCGCCTTCCATTTTTGTGGCAACAGCATTTTCCAGTGTACCAAGCGGAGATCCAGCTCCTTGAAGCGGGTGAGCCAGGCCTCTACCTCGCTCTGAACCTCGAAATTGACTTGTTGCTGGAGGAAATGTGTCATGATGCGACTCATAGATTCTGTAGCTTCAATGTTGTATGCAAAAGCGCCAATCGAAGATACGAGTGGTTCGGGCAAAGACCCTTGATTGTTGTGTACAGAAATTTGTCCGCTGACCTGAGAATTGACATGATCTCCGGGTGCGCTTGCTGGTGAATCTACCGATTCGAAGCCGATGGGTTGGTTCAAACTACCTCTCGACTTATCCCAGATCCCAAAGTATGGCGTCGTCACAGGTGTTTCTTTCCGCCACAGAACTCCATCGCATGGTAGTCGCCGGCGCACATCACTAGAAGTGAGGCTCGAGCTCCAGCCCATTGTTACCGAGCACAACCTATCCAGTAAGAATATGTTCCAGAACACTCGACGACGCTCCTCTATCACGGTCCAGTCATCTGTGAACGGCAAGGAAGTATACGGCTGGCAAAGTGGATGCACTCCTTCCAATATCTGTTCCTGTGCCAATTGTAGATATTCGACGGTGCGACTGAGCGAACCGATGATCGACCACGCCTTTGACGCATTGCCGCGGCCAATGTCATCCCAGGCCAGTATAGAGAGCGCTTGTATGTTTTGTAAAGACATGGTGTCCATTGCTATGCACAAGATCATGCTTCTACGAGCCCGCAGTAATTCGACAGAGTCAACGTCCAAGTCAGGCACAAACCTAGCGGCCGCAATAACCATGGCATGCAAAATCACGGTCGATTTGCCGCCATTGAAGGGCTCGGCAAAATTGGCAAGGAATCGGGCCTGATGTATGAGCGGGATCCACGGATGGATGTTGTCGAAATATGCTGCGACGATAGATTCCAATTGAGCACGGCCTGGCAATGCTGGGCCATCATCCAGGAAGTCACAGCCGCAACTAGCGTCTGTCCACTTACGCTTCCTAGGTCGCTCGCTGGGTGTTGTAGCTACTGCTGTATCAGTACCCACTGCTTGTGCAAGCCTGGGCAACTCTCTCGCGAGCAGTCGTAATATGTCCGACGCAGTCTGATTTTCTCTTGCACTCCGGGGAAGGGTTTCTTGGTTGCCAAAATTTGTCGACAGCTGGCCTTCCATCCGGCGCTCCAGAACATCTAAGACCTGTCAAGATTTGATCAATATGGAAAACCCTGAACACTTTACCAATTCTCCGGTGAAGTGCCTCTACGGCTCCTGGTTTCAAACCTGGCTTGGCCCTCTTGGTCTCGTATGAACATTCCAGTCCTAGGAGTTTATCGTAAGCCAGCCTATAAGAAGAGTACACCCCGGGCTGACACACCTGCGCGACTACAATGCGAGCAGCTTGGTCGATCTTTTGAGCAGCGCTGCTTCGATCTCCGGCAGCCTATGCATGCTAAGCCGTCGAGAGAGACCGTCGAGAGAGATTCTTTGGGACCAGGAGGCAGAAGCTGCTCATACTGAGAGCTGTTATCCGACATGTTCGAGTGTTGATCTCGTCATCGCGAATGGGTATGATCATGGTTGCAGCAGTGTGTCGCTGTATGCATAACGCCTGTTGTAGCAGTGACGAAGAGGTGGAAATTGCTCCGAACCCCGAGGCAATTCATCCGTTCTCCGCACACTGCACGACTGTTCCCACCAATGAGAAGTAAGTGGCAGGGAGTGAAACGACGACACATTTTGCGGACATGAAGAAGAACTTTCTATTGTTGTAGAGTGTCGCACCTCGCATGCTTGACTATTATTGTTTTCTCAGCGGGCGACAAGTGTCACGTGCCTCACTTCTAGGTGTGTAGCATTCTCATCGAACTCTCATCGGTTTGCATCATCTCTTCTTCTCAGTTCCCATGTCAGGTCAATAATCAGACGAAGACAATGGTGCGAAACTGATCAGTCATGCATAGCAGACCTTCCACCCAAACGGGCCAAACCTGCAGCCCGGGTCACCTGTTATAGACGACTGTGCATCAATCCCACGGCTCGGTAAATATTGTTACATCGTTGCAGAATTTGTATAGCTGTGTGCTACAGCAGCTCAGCGCCGGTGATCATGCGGTGATCGCGCCACGCGGCAAACGCAAGCCTGCAAAGTGAAGCTTAGTGAACTAAGCACCCCACTCGCTACCACTCACGAACTCGAAACATCACGCTGCACGCACGCTTGTGAAAGCTGCACGAGAAAGCAACTTACATCCTGCTGATGTGAAGCTGAACACCTGGTTACATCTGGCTCTTGACAATTTCCGCCCAAGATGAATGAGGCTGAAAACCTCTCAGATGCTCATACTAGCCTGGACGCTGCATCAGAAGCGGAAAACAATGCAGACGAGCAGTCTCCGTACGACGTTCAAGAGCTTGCCGCCATCTTCACGGACTTCTACTCATTCCTCGCGACTTTACACTATGACCCTGCTGATCTCAAATTGCCCCCGCCAGAAGGCTGGGATTCTGCACTTCTGCCAGCAAATATTGTTTACAGCAAGTCAGAGGACGTGGTCGAGCTCATGAAACGCCTGCCATACTTCACAGAGAACCAGAAGTCAACACATGTCCATTACAAATCCAAGTTAGTCGACTACACGGATCCCGAAGGATACGACCACGCGGAAATGCACGATGATTTTCTGGACGGATTGTGCGCGTGGTGCCATGGTCGCGGCCGGGGAATGCACATGCGACATCGAGATCATCAATATTTTCGCCGACATCGTCATAGAAGCTTTGCCAGCCATTGCACAGGTATGTCCACAACCTCGAAGAGAACAGCGACCGCGACGCTAACTGTATGGCACAGATCAGCTGCTACATATTCATGTCGACGTTCAATCTAGTGCTCGAGGCTGCGGAAAACTTCATTCCTGCGGGAAAGATTGAGAATGCAGCTCTGGGTACGTTTTCCCGCCTCGACGCTGCCGACAGGACGCTGACTTCGAGCTCTAGACGGGTTGACAACAGCAGCACAAATGTTCTCGTACGTTTACGACGCCACAGAAAAGCCCGAGGAGGCATTTTCTTGGTGGCTCAGCCCATGCGGAGGCGATGACTTGGTGCCTGATGATCTCAAGAAGGTCTTCGACATCCTCAACACCGTTGCAGACGGAGCCTCGAGTTTCGAAAAGCCAGCTAAGATCGGCAAAGGTAGTGGTAGGAAAGGCGACGCCAGCAACCCGAACGATCGAAGCAAGCCTCGCCCTGGCTCGGGTGTCAACAGCGGCAACCCTGGCAAGGGCGGTAATGGTCCCAAGAAACAGCCAAATTGCGTGATCAGACCTGGGAATGAATGGTCCAGAGATGGACCGGCGTTCAACACGCTACAAAGCCGGAGTTGCGATAGACAGGACCGCACGACGACTGATGAGTGGGTCGTCACATCTATTACCTACGGCCCAACACCAACAGCGATAGCCGTTCATTGTAGCGAAAAGTGGACTCAGGCTTGCTACCACTACAGTTCTGCCATACGGGTCAATCCGCAATGGGCGACATTGACGTGTCCAGATGCCGCAGCGACTACAGCCTACCGTGGCACTATCACCAACATCAACAAGACTCCAAGGGCGACTAATGCGTTCAAATCGCAACACCGCGGTAAAGGCTGGCTCCTCAAACGCAATGGCAGAGGCGGTCTAAAGTGTGACATGGACGAATATCCGCCAGCGTACCTCCTAGATAAACAACACGATGCATGGAAGTTCAGCGGCATCGACAGCCGCGGACAGCTGGTGCGATATCTGAACGAGTCCAACAATCGAGGCGCAGCAGAGTCCTGGAAATCCGTATGCTTCAAGCCTTTGCTTGAAGACATGTCCGACAGAGACTTCCGGGCTGGCGTGGAGAGGGGCCGGGCAAAGAGTACAATCAGGTATGGGCAGACGACTAGGCGAATCGGGAGCATCTCGGTCAGGCAGCATCCAGCGTTCACTTGGGGATCATGGGGGCATGCTGCGAACCCGCCCCCGAATGACGGCCTGGACTCGAATTCGTGTTGGAATAAGAAGGATGCCCCAAAAGATCCCGGACAAGCTCTGTTGACGTACGATCCGTATTATGGAGGGAAGGCCCCGCCATATGATTACACGAAGCCCGTTTAGGTGTGCAGAGAAGATGCAGTCAGACGCGAGACAGGGGTGTACGAGGTTGTTTTTTCTCTTCGTATAGGGACAACAGTGTTACATGGTAATACTATCGAGTCAATGACACGCTCTAAAAATCCCTATGACCACCTTTTCTCTGATCAATTCCAGATGCTTACCAACCCTCACTAACACGTGTGGACTTTATACCGATGGAGATTGCTTACCCACTTCTATTATGCACAAAAGCTTGGCCTAAAGTTTCTGTCACATATGATACGATAGCTGACCTAATAGAGTCGTACGAGGTGGTAGGCTTCTGATGAGTACAGTCAAGTAGAGACGAGAACAGCCAAGATTCTTCGGTGACCTCAGATTGTCATTTTTGCCCTACAACTGACACGCACAATAAAGTACTGCAGCAACGCAAAGGACTTTGGATCATCAGGTCGTAAAGTAGATCCAAACCCCTTCTCACTTTCGTCCGCTAGATCTTTCACAGTGCAAGAACGACAGAGCCAAACCACGGCTCACACATGCAAGCAGGAACAAGGCAAAACCTGAACCCCATCTCGTACCCTCCAGCGATACCAGTCCGTACTCAACAGACGTCTAGGCGCGTGTTGGCTGTATAGTTAGCGTTGCAAGGTCCAAGAGCGGTAGTCAATCGAGAGAACTTACCCTGGTAATCCACACCGTTCTCTAGTCGGTCTTCAAAGCGTCGGCATTGACAGACTTGACGCCCTTGACTTTCTTGACGATGTCGACAGCCAGTTGTTTCTGGCCTTCGGTAACAGCCACGTCGCTAGACAGACTGACTACTCCATCCTTGGTCTCGACCTTGATGTCACCTCCGGGAAGACCTCGTTCTGTCAAAATGTCTGCCTTGATTTTCGTCGTGAGCCAGGTGTCCGAGCTATCCTGTTTGGCGACGTGCATATCAGAAGGCATGGCTAAAGAGTGATAGTTGTTTCGAGATGAAGTGGGTGATGAGTGTTAAAGAAGATGTCGCATGGGTTCCAGCGATCCTTGGATTATTCTTATGAGCTTGCGAGTCGACAGCGGAGAAGCACGGATGGCGTGAGGGTAAACCACTATATGTGCTAAACGTTATACATGAAGGCGCCATTGGGATCCCCACTTCGATTGCTCACCGCATTTTCAATAATGCGACAGCAGGCGGGCATCTTTTGGTGTATCGATCTCAGATAGACCGTCTACGCAGAACCAAAAAAAATCAAGGGACGGGTTGCCGCTCTTCAGACGATCGACCAATGAACCGACCAGGCAGACAATCAAGTGCAAGCGTAGAATTACAGCCCAGCCGTGCGGATACATCATTGTTATCAGGTCGTTCCTCCGTAAGCTTTTTTGATACAGCATACCAACTCTGTGTCAGATATTGCATGTGCATGTAAGCGTTACAGTCGCTGGCATGTTGCTGCACAACTGCTACGACAGATGATCGCAGGGTTTCTTCGAACTGCGGTATCGTGAAGCCTACCAGTCGGGATTCCTGTGGTGGAGGGAAAGCCTCTGCGACACAAAGCGTTTAAGCGTCCAGGAATGATGTGTCCGGTGACAAGTTGGACTCACGCAAGGAGCCTCGCATCCGATGAGATATTAGAAAAGCAGCGTGATACAACCAAACGCTCGTCAATTCATCTCATCATAAATCATAACCCCCCCAACTCCCAACACCCTACCACTTACTATCCAACTTCTTCAAAAACCTCCCCACACCCTTCTCGACCTTGTCGACCCTCTCATTGACCTTGTACTTGCCGCTGAAACTGTCCTTGCGCTCCTGCCCGGGCTGCGGTGGCACATACGGCATCTTCGACTTGTCCGCGAGCTGCGCGGCGCTCTCCTGCTCCGTGGGCCTGTACAGCTGGTTGTGCACGTCGCCGGCGTACGCTCCTTGGGCGTTGTACGCGCCGGGCTGCGCCTGTTGGGAGGAATTGTAGGAGAAGCTGCTGTAGCCGGCGATTTGCGCGGCTTGTTGTTGCGGTGGGAGGCCTGGGGAGGAGAGGGGAGTGTGGGTGTTGTAGGACGGTGGTGCGGAGGGTGTGGGCGGTTGTTGCTGCTGCTGTTGTTGTTGTTGCTGTGGTTGGTGGTTGAGGAAGCCCGGGGATTGTGGAGGGTACGAGGCGAATTGCTGGACTGGTTGGCCGAAGGAGGATTGGCGGTTGAAGGATGTTTGATTTGGCGGTGGTGATGCGGGTTGAGAGTTCTGGCTGGTTGGCGGTGGGCCGAAGGAGGGTGTATATTGGGCAGGCGATGGACCTGTTTGCCCTGGCGGTGGAGGCGGTGGCGGAAGGGAGCCAGTCTGTGTCCGTTGTACGTTGTTGGGAGGCGTACCCTGCGGCGGTCCGGGCAGACTTCCATATGATGACTGTCTTGGCTGTGTTTGAGGTGGCCCTGAGAAGTATGATTGTTGAGGTGTGTTCGGCACACTCGGCTGGAAGCTGGGTTGGAAGCCGTGTGGCATTGTGGCGTACTGCGTGCCGCCGTAGCCTGCTGCACTTGTAACACCTGATCCAGAGGCATCGTCAACTGGAGGTGGTGTCTTCTCCCGATGTGCAATCGGTTCTGGAGCGATCGGTGCTGCTGGGTTGTATGCCATTGGCGCAGGCTGATGTAATTGCTGTTGTTGCTGTTGTTGCTGTTGGTGCTGTTGGTGCTGTTGGTGCTGTTGGTGCTGATGCTGTGCTGGTGGCGGTGAAACGGCGACTCCTCCAGACTGCGCCGATCCTGGTGGGCCTGGGAATGAGTGCACCGAAGCCGTACTTTCTGCTCGAGGATGGAAGTGTGTACCGATTGCAGTCTTTTCCAGCTGCTGGACTACAGGGCTCATGGAGTCGCGATGCTCAGCCAGGCTTGCTGTGGAAGATGCGGGTGCGTGTCGTATGTCCAACTTTTCCAATGGCATGATGTTCTGCAAGTGACCCAACAGGGTCGCGGCGTCCTTCTCCGTCCACAAGTATACGTCGATGGTGTGAATCTTGTAGAGATATTTCTGCTCATTGTGTTCGTCGTACGTGCCCAAGTGCCATTCTTCTTGGGTGGCAATCGACGTCTGGTCCAACACAAAGGTGAACAGCGTCGGCTGCTTATGCGAGTATACTAAGCTCTTCACTGCGCTCAAAGATCCAAAGAATGCATCTTGCTCGGGAGTGCCCGCATGGTTGGCGATTTCGAGCTTCGCTCGGTGCTCGGTAGGGTTGTGATAGACGTATGTATAGCTGCCTCTGGAGAATCTGTGGTGGACTGGTTTTGACGAAGGGTCCTTGAAGTAATAATGGACATCGGTGAAACTGCCATTGATCAGTGGGATGGCTAGGGGAGGCACAGTGTGTAGGCATACAGCGTAGTCAGCAGGTTCTCGCCTGGTATGGCGGGCATGATGCCACTATCTGTCTTTCTAGTCACACTCTAGTAGGGACTGGGGCTCTCAAGGTGTAAGAAGATTCGGCAATGGTAAGACACTCGTTGGCGACCTCGAGCACAGCTTTCAGGTACTCTCTGCTCAAGTGGCAAGCGGTCCAAGACACCAGCTGTAACGAGACGACCTTGACGAGCAATTCAAATAGCACGAAATGGTGAGACAGCATGGAAAGAGGAGTAGAAGACAGCAAAGAAATACACTCGAGCAGCTTCTCAGCCGCGGGCCTGGTGTCTGTCCGTGTTTCTTGGACTGCCGATGGCCCAGTCAGCCGCGCGCATACAGCTCTAGGCAGCGCGTAGTGGGCGAATGACAAGCGAGGTGGCGGAGCTGCGAGCTGCATGTGAGGCTGATAAGCTTGCATTTTTGAGTTTGCGGGTTAGTGTTGAACGGAGAATCACCTCTCAGGGTCGTATACCCTAATCCCATTCTTGATGGATGCGGCACCTCCGATGTCTCCTCCGAAAGGAAAGTTGAAGGAAGGCACATTGAACATTGCTAAGGGACACACGTGAGCCGCCGTCAACGCAAGGCTAATTGTTCAAGGGGAGCTGAGAGGACACCACCACCCGCATACCACTGTCAACATCAATTCTCTCCAATCAATTCATACCGGATCCCAAGGGAACTCTTCAGCGCGCGCACACATCCGCATCACCCAGGCCATCGCGGCCACATACGACCACCGCCATGTCTCTCGTCAACCTCGCCCACGTCTGCTCACACTTGCAAAACGCATCGCTCGCCCGCCTCGGCCTGACCTCCGTCCCCTATACCCGCCTCCACCTCTCTCTCGCCCTCCTGCTGCAGAAGCAAGGCTTCTTCTCGCAAGTCAAGCTCGGCGGCCCATCACCGCCCGCCTCTTGCTTCCCTGCCGGCCTCCGTGACGATGCAAAGATGACCGGACACCCACACACGCGCTCCGTCGGTGTAGAAAAGGACCGCGAGACTGCGCTCAGCCGGATGGTCCTGCAGCGCGCGACTCCTGACCAGCTGATCGCAGAGGGCTTCCACGAGGTGGACGTACAGTGGGCGAGCCTCTACGCTACCAGGACACCGAGGCAACTGCAAGAAGAGGGCGTGCCCGTCGAAGCAATGGGCCTCACAATTGAGAACCAGCCTCTCACCCTCACACCAGAAGAGTACGCGGACCCCGACGACCTGGACACCGAGGGCGTAGTTACACAAGCGAATCGCGCATCAAGACGGCTATGGCTTGGCTTGAAGTACTGGGATGGCATGCCCGTGCTGCAAAAGGCGCAGATGATTTCGAAGCCAACCAAGCGGATATGGCTGAACTCGAAAGAGCTTGGCATTGTGGTGCGAGGAGGTCGCGCGGGCGAGGTCAAGGGTATGACGAGAGTTGGTGAGATGATCGCGGTGAGCACCGATAGGGGTGTTCTGGAGGCAAGAGAGTGCGTGGAGAGGAAGATTGGTGGCCAGGCGCTTTGTCGCGTGTGGTAAAAAGGGTTTCAGTGTGCTTTGACACTCGGAATGTGGACATTGGTATCTTTTGTCCAAGAGACAATCAGATGAAGTAAAACGGATTGGGTCGCCCGCGCCAGAGCTCAGGTGGAATGCGCATTGAAGTGCAATGAATCTGCGGCCAAGGGTGTTAGGAAGATGACACTAGGAGAGCAATTTTTGCCACAAAGCACATTCATGCCGGCGATCACGGATGAAGGCTGGCAATAAAGATGTACAATATATGTGTAAATACAGCATTTCTCGAAAACATATCAAGATCAACACATGACTTGATGCATCGCATCTCCAGTAGATGGGAATGCGTTGGCTCCTCGTCTCCCACTTTTTGCGACATAAATTGACTTTACACGTCAAATGCTGACTCCCAAAATGGCACAAACAGATTTGCTTTCCAGAGCGTCGTCTGAGACCACAACATACAGGTAGTTATGCACGTTGATGGAGCCCTCACCGGCTGTGAGGGGCCGACTTGCTGACCATCAAAACGATCAACGAACAGACTCCACACACTTCCAAACAACACTTCGACAGTCTTTCTGCAACATCGAAGCAGAGAACAGCACTTCCCAGCCAAAGACATCCGACCATGGCGAATCCAACCCTAGACAAACTGCCCTTCACGCTCTCGTGCCTGCCCTACGGCATCATCTCAACAGCAGACAGCGAGCCCCGATGCGCCGTGGCAATCGGCGACCACGCAATCGATCTCCTCGAATATGCACATTCAGGCCGCCTCGAGGGCGTGAGCGAAGCATTCGGAGACATCGAATTCGACCTCGTGTTTGGCCAGGTACGTTCATTCTCCAACAATCATTACACTCAAGAATAAAATCAAAAACAAGCTACCAAAAATTAAACCACAATCGAAACCGACTGACCATCACCTACCCACCCAGCCCACCCTCAACACCTTCGCCGCCCTCGACCAGCCAATCCGCAGCGCCGTGCGAGCGCAAATCCGCAAAGATCTCGCGACCAATGCCGTGCCGGAAACGTGCCTCTTGGGCCTGCACGAAGTCACGCAGCACCTGCCGATGGCGATGCAAGGCTTCTCAGACTTCTACACGAGCCTGGAGCACTGCCAGAACTGCTCCGGCGAGATGGCCGCGGCGAAGATCCCGAAGAACTGGTTCTACGTTCGTCCATCTCTACATACATACTCCCTCCCCATCCCATCGAAACGAAAAGTCGAACAACTCTCCGCTGACGATCCCATTCCAACCACCAGGCGCCCTCGGTCTACAACTCGCGCGTGTCGTCCGTGCTGCCCACGCCTAGCACCATCCCCCGTCCCGTGAATGTGTACTTCTCCGACGGCATCGACTCGGAGCCCACGTACGGCCCGACCAGGCGTCTGGACTTCGAGCTCGAAATGGGGTATTTCGTGTCCAAGCCCGTGCCGTGGGGCGAGCGGATGGCGATCGAGGACGCGAAGCAGCACATTTTCGGCTTCGTGCTGCTGAACGACTGGTCCGCGCGCGATCACCAGCTGTTCGAGATGAGGCCGTTGGTGAGTGAGGAAAAAAAAAAGACATCTTTTACTCCAAACAGGCCTCGTTCACATGATCCGCACAGAGAAGCTGATGTGATTTCCTCCGACTCTATAGGGACCGTTCCACTCCAAAGGCTTCGGCACCAGCATCAGCAACTGGATCGTACCTCTAGAAGCCCTCTCGCCCTTCGCCTGCGCCCCTCACACCGCGCAAGACCCCCAACCCTTCCCTCACCTCGCCTGGAAAACTCCCGGCGACGGCGCGCTGGACGTGAAATTGAAAATCACGCTCGTCCGCAACGGCAAGTCGCACCCCCTCAGCACCAGCAACCTGAAGTACATGTACTGGACGCCGTACCAGCAGCTCACGCACCACGCGGGCAGCGGCTGCGGCATGCAGACGGGGGATCTCATCGGCACGGGGACGATCTCGGGGGCGGGCAGGAACGAGAGGGGCGAGAAGGCGGAGCTGGGGTGTTTGTACGAGGTTGAGATGACGAAGACGCCGGTTATGCCGGAGGGAGCGGCGGGGAGTGCCTCCCAGCCTGGGTATCTCGAGGATGGCGATGAGATTGTTCTGGAAGGCTGGTGTGAGGACGCGAACGGGAAAGCGGTGCTCGGGTTCGGCGAGTGCAGGGGTAAGATCGCGCCGCCGAAGTAGAAAAGAAAAGCAGGGCAGTGTTCTTAACAGGATCGCCTACTTGCGGACGGCAGGAGGTGGATCTTGCAAGCGCCAGACATCCATGCCAACGCCGCAGATCAGCACTTCCGTAGAACCGTCTTCGAGCTGTAGCAGTGCCATGCTAGACGCGTCTGCAACAGAAGTAAAGACACTTTGCACTCTGCGCAACTGCAAACCCTCCACGCCCGGCAGTGTCACATCGACGCGTACATCCCACAGCTTGACGCGCTGGTCTATGCTAGCGCTGAGCACGTAGAAGCAGTCAAGCCCATGATTGTACAAAGCCAGCGCCGTGACAGCAGCCGCATGCGCGCGAGGGACCAACAGCGTCGAGATCTCGTTTTCGACGTCGATGCGTGAGAGACCGAGTCCGTTGTCGTCGCCTCCTGTGAGAAGCAGAGTTGATCCGTCGCTCAGCACGCTCGCAGTCGAGTCCAGGATGGCGTTCTGATGGACTTTGCGTCTGCTGAGCCAGGTGAGAGTCGTGTCCTCCGGACACTGCCAGATCGCGACGTGCCCGTCCATTGCCGTCGTCAGCAGCCGGACACGCTTCGACGATTGACCTCGAGAGTGGCGAAGGTACCTCACATCAACCAAGCAAGCAGTCAGATAATCTCCCGACTCCCGCAAAGTCCACCCAGCGCAATCGTAAGACCAGAGCTTGACAGTCGAGTCGGAATAAGCCATGGCAATCTCAAAGCCAGACTCTCGCATCTCCCTCGCATCAAAGCCCATGACTCTCAAATCCGACATCCCACTCCTCGAATGAGCAGACTCGCATACAACTCCGACTCCCAGCAAAGGCACGCCGGGACACACGCGCCAGACGTAAAACTCCTCGGCCCCGCCGCTGGAGAACAGACGGCATCCATCCGCTGACCACTGCAAATGCTGGATACCCGTGTTATGCCTGCGCAGCGTCTGCAAGCACTGAAACCCATCGCCGGACTCGTACGCGAAGAGCTTGATATCCGTGTCCTCGGCTCCCGTCGCGATGATCTGATGCTGCCCGGCAGAGACCGCGACCGCTTTGATCTCCCGACCATGGCCGCCGGCGCGGACAGCACGCAGCGGACGCTCCGACTGCGTCACGCGCATCGGAGTAGCGTTCTGGGTCCAGATGAAAGTCCCGCCATGGCGGCTCGGCTCAAACGCCCAGTTGCGATGGACGCCGCCGCCGCATTCCACTGTGAAGACGTCTTGTTGGGTCGTCACGTCGTGGGAGACGAAGTTCTTGCCTTTGAAGCCCCAGACGTGGAGACTGTCGTCTTGGGTGGTGAATGTCAGGCCTTCGACGTTTGGTCCGAAAGGCAGTTCGAGTTGATGGACTAGCTCGAAAGACGGGGAAGAGTCTTGGAAGGTGACTTTGTGAATGGCACATGTGCCGTCACGGCCGGTCGAGAAGAGGTAGCCTGAGCTTTCGTTACCGGCCTCGGCGGCTCGCCATCGTAATGCAGTGACGGACTCTTTGCCGTGGCAGTGCTCGAGCATTCTTGCGCTTGGGATCGTTTCGGCATCAGCAGGGTTTTGGAGATCGTAGACGGCTAGTGCTCCTTTCCGCGAGCCCACTATAGCATATCTGAGATCGTCGTGTTGTGCAGTGACGAAGCTCGTCACAACGAAGCGAGGCGCAAGGACCAGGTGCCGCTCGATCGGCTCATAGATTTCAACGCCGTCGGCATTGGTCGTCTTGCGGATATCTATCAGCTGCGCAGTAGTCGAACCAACCGTCGTGACGAGCAGATCGTATCTGCCCACCGCGTTGAGGTTTCTGGTTGTCGACGGTGGGCTCAGGAAGAGACCGGCAACTTTGCGAGACATTGCAGCCACTGAAAAACACTTGCCATGTCGCGGTGAGAACATCATCACATCACCTCTGATGCCGGCAACGAAAGCCAAACCTTGTCCGCCTGTGGTCATTGAGAAGGTTGACAAGCTTTCATATGCGCCGTGTCGCGTGACGACTGAACTGCCATCTTGTTCTAAAGTCAGATTCATAACGTGTCCTTCCGTCGTCGTGGCCAGGACTTTGCCGGCATCGACGAAAGTGTATGATCTGAAGATGTCCTTCGGTCCATTCCACGGTCCGTCGAATGCAGGATACAGAAGACCCTTGCCGATGTCGAATTGGGTTGGGATTTTCGTGATTGACGGAAGCAATGCGATCAAGCCGTCGGCGCCACCGGTTGCTCCATGCCCGTTACACACTGTTGACGACCAGATGTTCTTGCCAAGATGTACAGGCAACGACCTCAACTGCTGTAGCTTGTATGTCGAGCGATCGGGTTTGTCGGCGAGGACCTCCACACTCCACGTGATGCAGCTGCCATCTTCGCCGAATGATGCTAGAGCCAGAGCCTGTGGCCTATCTGCTGAGCCCCGACATGCATCGGTTATCTCTTCAAGTATGAACCTGACCATCCAAATTCTAGAGATATGGCCCGTAGCTGTGGTTAACAGCGGGGGTGCATATGCGTTTGACTGGTCAATCGATCCAAAGCCGGTCTCACGCTGGATATCCGTCATGCTCGGACTCTCGCAGCTAAGGTCAGAGATGTCCCACAGGCGAATTGTACGGTCGTCGCTGCAGCTCGCTAAGACTCGCCGTGGCCCTCGTAGAACATCTTCCTGTAGAAGTGTCGAGATTTGAACATCAAAGACAGAACCTTCGTGTGCCTGGAAGACATAATGCGTCTTGACTTTGGCAGTGCTTTGCTTCTCGTTGCTGAACGGAGTCGACCAGAGGATGATGTCTCCAAACGCTGTGCCTGATGCAACGAGGCAGACCGAAGTACTCAGCCATGAAATGTGTGCACAATATAGGATACAATTCGACCCCGGCACCACAGTCTCGATCGAAAGACTAGGCTTTTGGTCGGTTGAGAAAGATTTGTCGAGGCTACACTTGATGAGTGCATTGTGGGCCGTGGCCAGTGCTACCGTCGTGGCTGAGTCATCCTCTGATGGTGGCGAAAATGCTGCATTGAAGATCCAGTCTCCGATGTCTCGTAGCGCCAGGATCGCAAAGCTCACCGCGGTTCCATCATGGTCGTGGGAGAGTCTGATGAAAGCGACGTGGCTGCCACCACAGACAAAGATCTCCTTGGTCGCTTCGTTGATGAGGATTCTGTGGATGGCCTGCGAGCGGAATGCCTGGATACTTCCTAACCAGGATCTTCGTATTGTATTGTACGCGACAAGATGTGTGCCTTCGCCTGCGAGAAGTAGATCATCGGAATAGAATTCTAGAGAAGTGACCGGCACTTTGTGTTGCTCATGGGCCAGCTGGCGTGGCTCATCGCGAGGGGTCATGAACCTGGCAGTCTCAGGGAACAAATTTCTTGATCTGTAAGCTCTTGCGTGTCCTGCCGTTGTATTCACTGTGAATGTACGATGCCGTCAAGTAGATTTCTAATAGGGAAATGTTCATGGTAGTGGCTAACAGGACACAGAAAAGCCGGGTATAGCTGGCGGTTCCGCACGATCAAGTCCTCCCAAGAGTCTCACGTTGCAGCGGTGTATTTCGAACATGAATTGACAAGCTCGGAGTCTTTGCCCACACCACATCAACGTTTGAAGAACGCTGAGTAACTCTTCCGTATTGGAGTTTGTGATACATGGTGCGTTGGCCAGTAATCTGAATACCAGCAGATCAAGCGTTGGGTCGACTTTGTCAGCTGAAGGTCATACCTTACGGACGCTGATCGGACAACTTCGGACCGGAAGCGTATGCAAAGATATGCATCGACCATGCGACCTCATCTGGAGAGCTACCTACGTATGCTTGCTGCGGAAGACTCATGGAGCATTTTATAGCCGCTTGACATATCGCAGGCCTCAATGTGATCTAGATGAATTTATGGGCTGTTCATAGAGGTGGTGAAGGTCGTCCTCTACACCACAGCGGCTCTCGTGATCGGCATGGTCAGGCCGCGTCGGGTATCAATTGTATCAGGTACCGCGATTCGCTCCACCAGCTAGCTACTGCTGCTCATACACCAGCCACTGCAGCATACTGCAACTGCAACTGCACACTGCGCGAGCTGCATACGCCAACGACGCCTTAGCCAAAGACTGCACCACCCGTCGCCATGGCTAACTCTGCTCCAGCGCCAGACGCACCGCAGTACAACACACCGCGCCGGGGCCATGCGCGCCTGCCGTCCAACGCTCCGCCATTACAATACACCCCAGAGGCATACCAGCAGCCGCAGCAGCAGCCATATGCCGGCGGCCCACCGCAGTTCAACATCCACCAGGCCACTCCAGGACAATCTGTGTCGCAGCCAGGGAGCGTCTTGCCTTCCAATGCTGCTGGCATGAGCAACGTCCCAGGCTCTCTCCAACCCGGCGCTGGCGCAAACGTGAGGACGACAGCCTCGAGCTCTGCTACGCCTGCGAACATGCAACCACATCCCATCCAGACCAATGCGCAACAGTATGCGCAATCTTCACAGCCTCCTTCGCGCTCCAATACCCACCACAGCCATTCGCGCAGCAGTCCAGCAGGTATGGACGGCCTATCCACGACCGGCCAGAAATATATCCCCTTCAACCAGACGCCCACACAGACACCAATCTCCTCAAACCCCAAAGCCTTCAATGCAATGAGCTCTGGAAATCCGAGTACTGGAACCTCTCACAGTCCGTTGAACCTTACGGACATTCGTTCACGAACGATCTCCGACGCCCAAGAGCCAGCGATGGGAACGAACATGATGTACAGCTATAACGATGCGCCCACAAACTCCAACTACATGGCTCCCTTCGCGACATATGCGTTTGACTGGTGCTCGTGGCCGGTGCAAGGAGGTGGAAGCAGCGCTGGAAAAATGGCAGTCGGGAGCTACCTGGAAGACCCACACAACTTCATTCAGATTCTGGATACGAACATTGTGCCGCAAGAAGTTACTGGTCATGGTCAGTCTCCTTACGGGATCGAATACACAAAAGTTGCGGAGGCTACTTGCGCCTATCCTGTGACGAGGCTATTGTGGGAGCCACCAAGTGCTTCAAAACCATACACAGATCTTCTGGCGACAAGTGGTGATCACCTCAGATTATGGAGTTTGCCTGCTTCAACCAACAACATGACCAGCAATATAAACCGAAACTCGAATGCCAACAGTCGCGAAGCCCCCACACAAAAATTGCAGCCATTGGCTTTGTTGTCCAACAGCAAGACACCTGAGCACACTGCGCCCCTGACTTCTTTGGATTGGAACAAACTCTCGCCAAAACTCATCATCACATCATCTATCGACACAACCTGCACAATCTGGGATATTCCGACACTCACGGCGAAAACACAGTTGATTGCTCATGACAAAGAAGTGTTCGACGTGCGATTCTGCTCGAACAGCGTGGATGTCTTCGTCAGCTGTGGAGCTGATGGCAGTGTACGCATGTTCGACCTACGAAGCTTGGAGCATTCCACAATCATCTACGAGCCCGCAGAGAAGAATGACAAATGTAAGTGCTAACCATACACGCCAATCTAGGAAGACTTCTAACGAATCGCCCGCAGCTTCCTCACCGTCAGCCTCTTCTCCCTCAAAATCAACAGCTCTGCCACCCACACAGCCTCTCCTGCGTCTAGCCGCGTCACCCTTCGATTCCCACATGCTCGCCACTTTCGCCTCCGACAGCAACATCATCCGCATCCTCGACGTTCGCCAACCAGGAACCGCTCTCCTCGAGCTGCGCGGCCACCAAGGCAACCTCAACAGCATCGAATGGTCTCCGCACAAACGCGGCCTACTCGCTTCTGGTGGCGATGATTCCCTCGTCATGACCTGGGACCTCATCAACTCGGAGAACCAAGCCATCCTCCCTAGCATCAACGGCAACGGCGCCAACGCCGGCGACATCCCCAGCAAAGGTCCCAGCTCCAGTTGGCGCTGCGAGTACGAGGTCGGCAATGTCAGTTTCGCACCTGAGAGCATGTTGACCGCGCAGGGCGGGGACTGGTTGGGAGTCTGTGCCGGTAGAGGTGTGTGGGGCGTCAAATTGTGAGGGGCATCATGTTTGGAATGAGTGATATGCATTTTACGAGCGTGCGGTATCAGCTGCTTGGGAAAAGTCGCTAGCAGGGCGTTATCAGGAGTGGGGAATGGTTGTTGGAAGGGGGCACAGAGTTTGGGTCTGCTGCTGCTGCTGACATTGACGAATGGAAATATATAGATACGTCCTTCGTTTGTTTTTTTTTTTTTTGTTTTTTCCGACAACGCTCACGTCGTGGAATCCTCATCGTTTCCAAGCTGCTCGTGTCTTGCAATTACTTCCCCCCAATATTGAGAGTCCTATGTCGCTATATGGGTCTCGACAGGCCGACATTTGAAGCCTGGCGTGTCGTCTGCTGGAATCTCCGCATCACCCAAATCAACACTGTACGCTTGTTCGCGGGACGGCGGTAGCTCACATACTGCGTGTATGGTCCGGATCAAAGTCACACACGTCGTCAGAGTCTGATCGGATATGGAAAGTCTATGTATCACGATGGCAGTCCGGGTTTCGCCGGACGGCAGTACGGCTTGCAGAACAGTTTGACTAGAGAATCGCTCGCCTCAATTTAGCGTTGCCGTCGATCCCTTCTAAAAGAAAAAAAACTGCTGGGCGCATTTGAGCTTGTTCGGGGACAAGCTCACGGGGCTCGAGGCTTGGGGAGAACAAGGCCTGAGATCCGCGGCTTTGGCATATCTTCTGCTGTGAATCGTTCATTGACGATCGACGAATCCCGCTTGCTATCTCGCTCGGGTCTCCATCTCTTGCTGGCGGGTCGTCGAATCTTCCTGCTGGACGCACGTGCCCCGTAACGTTAAGTGAAGTTCCCCGATTTGTTCGTCTCGCTCGCTATGGCGAATACATTCCACGATGATTCCTACAAAGTTCGACCGTTGGTAATGTTAAGTTTTTTTGGAGAAGAGGCGCAGGTTGGAGAAGAGGCGCAGGTTGGAGAAGAGGCGCAGGTGATCCTCCGGCAAAGGCGGCGTTATTCAGCGTGACCCTTGAACTGTGTAATCGCGCTGCGCCTTGCGAACTCTCCGTACGTTCAAAGCCCTCGGGCAGAGTCCACGCGTATTATATACAACGCAAGCGAAGTCATCAAGATATCTAAGCATTCACTCTTACAATCACGCACATTAGCCGAACCAACAATATTTCCAACTACCTTTGCGAATCTGTACGCCCCAGACCTCGCCAATCTTCCCTCTTCACTTCTCACTATTTAATCCGAATCTCCATAGGCCCATTGGTCTCGAACGAAGCTCGGGGGAACCGCAGATCTCAGAATCGCAATTAAACACACAAAGTCCATAAAAACAAGAGATGGGTAAGTTCGACACGAACATCAACCAAAAGCGACTCTGCAGAAGACTAACCCGCCATGCGACCCCCATAAGCCTGGTGGAACCCGCGCACGTGGCACAAACACGCCAAATCCGACGGCAGCGGCGTCACCGATACCGAGTTGCATCTTTCGAAAGATGCACCACCAGAAGCGGATGCAGCGAGAAACAGCAGAGAGCGAGAGCGAGAGCGACAGTACAATCGCGCGTTCATCGAAAAGCACACGAGAGAAATCGCCCGGAGGCGAGGGGAGAGCGCGCCAGACGGCGACGACGATCTGGAGGTGGCGTTGAGCTATGGGAAGGAGAGAGCGCCGCCTGGGTATCATGCTCCGTCTGGGTATAGGGCTCCGCCTACTATGGCTACGGGGCAGATGTATGTTCCGAGTATGTCGTAGGTGTTGGCGCGGTGGCGGGCTTGGATTTTTATTTTTTTCTTGACTTGGATGTTCGAACGCGAATATTACCTTACGTTTTATTGACTTCCGGCTGGTGCAGCTTGTCACTACTTGCCACCTGGTATGAATTGGCAATCCAGTCTCTCGTTCTCGTGTGTGACATAGTATGGCGGAGACTGAAATTCCATCGACAGTCCTGTCACTATTCCCTTTGATAGGTCCATTTTGGTCACATATACCATCAGATCTATCCCATCCAGCCAACACTGATATCACCTTCCTAGGAGAACTGGCAAGATATAGGTCTGTCCAAACGAGAACTTCGAGCAAGGACAAGCGCACCTTCGTCTTGGTGTCTCGTATGCCGCATTATTGGGCTATCAAGGGCGCAGGGTAATTGCTCGAATAACTCTGGTCTTTGGTACAACGCTGATCTTCTTGCTATCCTCAGCCTTACGTTCAAGAAGCACTCGAGTGGCGACATAGGATGCACGCCTGACTATACCAAAAGGACGATTACACCTTAAAACCCAGCGGCTCTGCTCCTTATCGTTGGATCCTTGTGCGTTGTTATCAGATGCTTGGGTGCGATAAGTCGTGATTAATTTAGCATCTCCAAAAAGTTTGATAGACACACCCGATAACGAGGTCGATGTGTTGACCAAAAAAGAAGAACACTTGAATCGCCGCAATCAAAAGATAAGAGTAGGGCTTTTGAGAGCAAAAGGATAATTGATCGACGCAGGGATCGAACCTGCAATCTCTTGATTCGTAGTCAAGCGCCTTGCCATTGGGCCAGCCGACCTATTTCTTGTAGATGGCTGCTGTAACGAAATTCATATACGTTATTTTTTTCCTTCTTTCTCCAGCTTTCGCATGCAATTCCCGCAATCGGCCTCCGCATGGACCCTCCAAAACGACGTAATGAGCAATCGCCGAGCGGAGGGGCGAATTGACTAAGATAAACGGCGGTTCAAGGTCGGATAACTATTATCTATCGTATATGAGCCATCTGGCCACCATTGCCTCGCCCACACTCTCCTTCCATCCACCGCATCAACCGCAATCATGTCCGTCGAAACGATCACCACCATCTCGCCCGTGACCAACAAGCCTGTCGTCGAGAGACAAGGCCCTACAGACGCCGAACTCGCCGACCTGCCCAAGACCGCGCAGAAGGCTTTCCTCAAGTACCGCAAGACTTCGCTCGACGAGCGCAAGAACATCGTCAAGAAGGCTCTTGATTTGATCTCGGAGAGGCAGGATGTGTTGGCTAAGGAAATCACGGAGCAGATGGGCAGGCCCATTGCGTATACTGGCAAAGAGGTCTCGACTGCTGTCGCTAGAGGACACTACTTGTTGAAGATTGCTGAGAAGGCTTTCGAGGACACTCCTGGTGAGCCCGAGGAAGGTTTCAAGAGGTACATCAAGAAGGTCCCATTGGGTCCCATCCTTATTATTGTCCCATGGAACGTAAGTTTCGCTATTCTTGAACGCAGTCTTGGAATACGAAGAACTGCATGACTAACTGAGCAACAGTACCCTTACCTCACCTTTGTCAACTCCTTGATCCCAGCTCTTCTTGCTGGCAACAGCGTTATCGTGAAGCCATCACCTCAGACTCCTCTCGTCGTCGAGCAGATGCAAAAGGCCTTCATCGATGCCGGCCTGGACAAGGACATCTTCCAAGTCTTCCACTGCGGCGACTTCACAAAGGTCGAGAAGCTTGTTCAAGCACCCGAGATCAACCTCGTCTGCTTCACTGGCTCTGTTCCCGGCGGTCTCGCTGTACAAAAGGCTGCCGCAGGCCGTGTTGACTGCAAAGTCGGTCTCGAACTCGGCGGCAAGGACCCTGCATACGTTCGCCCTGATGTTGACCTTGCCTGGGCAGCGGGCGAGATTGTTGATGGCGCGGTCTTCAACTCTGGTCAGTCATGCTGCTCGCTTGAGCGTATCTATGTGCACGAGAGCGTACATGACGACTTTGTCAAGGCCGTGCAGAAGGAGCTTTCAGGCTACAAGCTCGGCGATCCATTCGACAAGTCCACCAACGTGGGACCCGTCATCAGCAAAGCCGCAGCGAAGAGAATCCAGGAGCACGTCGACGAGGCCGTCAAGCAGGGCGCGAAGAACGTCACCCCCGCCAACGAGACCTTCGCCAACCCGCCCAAGGACGGCAACTACCTCGCCCCCACCGTCCTCACCCACGTAACACACGACATGACCGTCATGACCGAAGAGACCTTCGGTCCCGTCATCCCCATCATGTCCGTCTCGTCCGACGAAGAAGCCATCGAGAAGATGAACGACTGCCAGTTCGGCCTCACAGCCTCCATCTGGACCGCAGATGCCGCCAAGGGCGACGAGCTCGCCGACGAAGTCGAAGCCGGCACCGTCTTCGTCAACCGCTGCGACTACCCGGCGCCGGATCTCGCATGGGTCGGCTGGAAGAACAGCGGCAAGGGCCAGACGCTTAGTATCCTCGGCTTCGAGCAGTTCAGCCGCCTGAAGAGCTACCACGTGAAGGCCTACCCCAACTAGATTGACTGCTTTGAATGTGCAGCACGGCGCAGAGAACTATATGCAGGTACCCACCATCGCAGCTTAGCCGGGCGTTGCGTGGGAGGGGCGTGGAATGTGGCGATTGGTCATGTCCCGAAAAACCGTATGAACTGGTCTCAGTGTGCGACTGTGGCCTTTTTTGAAGCAGAGAAGTGCTTTCCGATGTACTGAGGTGAAACCAGAACGGATCGCGTCGCGTTCGTGCAAGGCTTGGGAAAGTTGTGCATATGCAAGGCATGTAGCACAGCATCTGCCGAGCTGACCTTTTTGTGCGGCATGCGCTGAACGTCTGCCGGAGCGGACGAAGTGATGACGAAGAACTACAGAATTGAGTACACGACGAACGCCAAACGTTGTTACATTAGTTATCTCATCAACCTTTTCCCAGAAACCTCAAGTTCCCAACCTGATACACAACACTCACGAGAATTCAGACGACATCCGCATCATCCAATTCCAACGCATTCCAGCCCAGCGGGTGTGGCAAGGAATGTGAACTCCACCTTTACTCAGGTACTCACTCGTGAGGCAGAGCAACAGCACGCAAGGACAGGTTGCCACGCGATAGTAGGCCGGGCACCAGCAAGCTTGCTCATCTCCCATCTAGCAAGGTCGAGCTCTTTGTGACATCTCCAAAGTCTTTCCTGTCATTTGACTCTGCACACTCGTTCATATACCCCGACTGCCTACGTGCATCTCTTGCTTTGCCCGTTTGTACTGGGAGCTTCCATCGTTAATTGTTCGCTGCTATTGTTGCTTCTGGCCTTTCTCTCTTTGACACGTCCGAAGCAAGCTTGCTGATAGCATAGCTTGCATGTGCAGTGGTCGGTCTCGGGTAGCTGCCTCGTTGTCTTGTCTCTCTCAAGACTCTCCACTGGACTGTTTGTCTATGCTTGACATCGTCTCAGCGTAGAGCCGTCTCAGGCAAACTGCTCTAGAGGCCAGCGGAGCAGAAAGAAAGAAGAAAAAGAGCATTGCGTCTTCGCGGAACGCATAAGGAGTCCTCCTGCTCTTCTCTCCCAACACCACCACCGCCATCATCGAAGGGCAAATGACCCACCACCACCACCACCCTCCCTCTTTCACATCCAAAATGAGCTCTTTCTTCCGCTCCCTCAACTGCTGCGGCGGGTCCGCAGACTCCGACGATGACGAACCGCGCGCGATCCAAATCGTCAGTTCAGCCCCCCGACCCAACCTCAAACACCCACTCCACTCCCACCCCCCATTCCACCTCAAAAGACTAACACTAACAAACCCCCCCCTCACAGTCCGGCCCAACCAACTTCCGCCGCGAAGACATCTCCATGCCGGGCCTCTCTCCCACCCAACAAGCCGAGATCCGCGAGAAAGCCCGCGCCGACGCCGCCAGAATGTGGGACAACCTGCAGCCGCTGGCGTCGTCGCCGTCGACGCAGTTCGCGCAGCGCCCGCTGCCGACGTACGAGCAGTTCGTGACGCCTCGCGCGGCGCCCGTCCCGGCGTCCAAAAAAGACGAAGCCAGCGCGTCGCCGCCGCCTCCGGAGGGCAGGCGCGGGAGCCACGGCTGGGGCGATAGCATCCGCGCGCATTCGAGGAAGATCTCGGACGCGCTGAGCAAGCCGTTGGGTTACGAGAAGGTGGGGAGGGGTTCGAGGGAGGGGAGCCCGTATGAGATGAGGGCGCTGATGGATCCGAGTCGGACTGTGGTCGGAGGCGCGGCGCAGGTGGAAGGAAAGATGAGCGCGGACAGCTTCAGTGTTGATGGGAGCGACGGGGAGAATGTCGTGGGGGAGAGGGATAGTGGCAAGGCCATGGGGAGGGGGGCTATGGCTACGAAGATATGAGTGGAAGTGATGGTGCGAGTGTTGTATTGTGACAAGGATTGTGTAGGAGTACTCTGTGAAAGTCGGTTGAGGGGTGAAATTTGGAAAGCGTAATTTGGGTCGTTTCATTTGTAATACTAGCCTCGTACTGATAGATCGCGTGTGGCATTTCTGAGGCTCGAATATACGACAACGCTTTGTTTTGACGTCTCTGATCTGCCGTTGTATCAGTAGGTGCAAGACCAGACCAATTTTTGGGCCATGTCAGGCTACCTTGCGCCTTGTCCCTCTCCCGATTTGGGACATGCTGACTTTTGACTTGCCCCACCCAGACTGGACAGCACCACAATATAGCTGACGCATGGCGCGAGCATGTCCGCATTCGTAGCCATTTCGCAGGCTTGTTCGTTCTTCGTTCCCAACTTGATTTCAATGGTTTGCGCCCAGCGTTCAAGTCTCGTCCATGACGTCCTCGTCAAGCACGCCAGCTGGAATCCTGCCTTCGCTGATCTCTTTTTCCAGACGGGCAACTTCTGCCAGACTCTTAGCGTTACGAATGAGCTCCTCCACCCTAGCCCTCTCTTTCTCATTCAGCTTGACACGCGACTGCTTAGCAGTTCCGTTGGCAAGTGGTGCAGTGTAAGTAAGCGATTTGTTTGCGCTCGCAGCAAGAATGCTCTGTGCTAGTTCCGTCGGTTTTTCGTGTGTTCCGAAGATCTCCTTTGCTTTTGTGCGCTCGGCGTCCTTTACTTTTTGGTAGTCCAGGAAGCGGATTTGAGGTGCGAGGTACAAAAGCCAATACCGGTAGTTCTACGCTTGATCAGCATGCATCTCCCTGTTGTCCAGTATTGGTATGCAAACCTCCTTGTTCGTGACGGGATTGTCCACCAGCGACAGGAAAGTCAACTTCTTGAAGCCTCTCAGCACCTCCAAGTCGGCGAGCTCGGCGACATTGTTCTGGGTTAAGACGAGGGTGTTCAGCGCAGGCACGCTCTTGACCACGTTCGCCTCAATGCGCTGGATCCTGTTCCTCGCGCACAGCAGTGTCTGGAGTCTCGGGCTCTGAGGGAAGTTTGTGAGGACGGAGATGTCGTTGTCGGTGAAGTCGATGCACGCTTGGTCGCGTGCGGCGCCGAGGTTCTCGATGGCGGGGATCTTGTGGCCTGTTGGAGTCGCGAGAGGCTATGTATCAACTGGCTCTTCTTTTGGATGCAAGTGTAGCGATTCTGTCCTTTTCAGGAAATCGTCTGGGTGTAGGGCATACCTCGTAGATCAAGTTCGCGCTCTTTGAGAGGGTTGAGGAAGGACAGCGAGTTACCAATGAGCTCGGCGGTCAAACGCATGACTGCGGTGCGCTACTGGGTGTACGGGGAAACGGTGGTGGTGGGCTATGCGAGAATGTATGCGGTCAGGTGATCGTGCGTGGTATACTGTATGGTGGATTGAGTATGCGACCGGCTTGCGCTACAGCCAGAGGAGGCAAGGCAAACTTTGGGTGGAGGGAAGTTCGGCCAATCACTGCGGTAGGGTCAAGTTTGCCTCAAGAAATCACGTCCAAGGTCCCTGGGCCACGGTATTTTCGACTTCACTTCCAATATGCCCTCACCAGGTATAGCAGTGAATTGGCTGGTCCGGAGTAGCCGAGTCGTACATGCTCATTGTCGCTCATGCTGATGCTATGCACCAACGTACATCCATGCATCTCCAACGCGTCCACCTTTCGAGTCACAGGAAACTTCGGACGACGCTTGACATTAAGGTACCCAACTCAAACTACACACCAGTCGATCTGACTCCACTCGCATCGACGTCCCAGCTGTATGCGGACACCGCCGCACAAACAAAAAAGTTCTTCCCATCATTTGCTCCTTTCGCACAGCCTCATAGTGGTGGCGGCGGCGGCGGCGACTGTTTGTCCCAAGTTTGCTCGCGCTCTTATTGGTCAAGTTTACGAGAGTGGTCGGCAACCCGAGTAGAGGTATTCTCTGATACTCCGACCAGCTGAAAACTCGCATAGATATATCCCCTCTTAACCCGAAGGCTGTGTTCTTTGCTGCTCACTAGACAGGTTACAATTGATCATGCATACAGCCATACACTCCGCCCTTTCTGCGCTCCATTATGCTTGTGCCGGAGCTGTCCCTCTCGCAGCTTCACTTGCAACCATCATCACCATCAATGCCTCACAGGCCGCGGACGAACGCCCAGCTCACCGGAAAATTATCTCGAACCCTGTTCAAGTCCTGGTCATTGCCACATACATCTTTGAGACGATCATTGTTGTCCTAGGCAATGGCGATGCATTCGGCGCCGAAAACGCTCATTTGGTCCATCTCCTACTTTCAGCCTTGACATGGGCAACTCTTTACGGCCTGGGCATCACGACAGCAATCTCGCTCGTTGCTATGGGTGGCACGTCACTGTGCCTTGAGCTTCCACTTACCGTCCTGTTTGGCATCTCGAACGCTTGGACGTCATCTGAAATAGCGGCGTTTGTGACGCAGGTCATACGCGACGTCTTGGTCGTCGTAGCTTTGCTGTTGGCATCAAGACGAGGAAGCCCGAATTTTTCCGGTCGCAACGAGACTCGGCCTCTTTTCGACGATCAAGCCCACACCAATGGTAGCTACGGTGGTACTACAGAGGTAGCCAAGGCTAAACGTAGCTCTGTTTCCGACGGAATGGATTCCGACAGCGACGAGTCGGACGAAGACAACGATGATGAGGACGTCGCTTTAATCAAACAACGTCGTGCGGAGCTCCTCAAAGAACGTGGTGGATGGCTGGGTTATTTGCGTGACTTCAAGATCTTCACGCCTTACATTGTGCCTAGGAATGATTACAAAGTCCAGCTTTGTTACTTCGCCTGTATCCTGTGCCTCATCGCAGGCAGAGCGCTGAACGTTTTGATGCCTGCCCAACTTGGAAAAGTCGCCGACAACCTTTCAGGGGGTGAACCTCCCTATCGTGATCTGGCAATCTGGCTTTTACTAGCTCTCGCTGCCCATCAACCAGGAATTCAGCTTGTCGAAACATTGGCAAAGATTCCCATTGAAAATTTCTCCTATCGAGGACTTACCAATGCTGCTTTCAGCCATGTCATGGACCTGTCGATGGACTTCCACTCCGAACGCGATTCAGCAGAGGTCATCAGGGCAATCGAGCAAGGGCACGCCATCACCAGCCTTCTGAGCACGTTGGTGCTTGATATCATACCTACGTCTCTGGATTTGCTGATCGCGTTGATCTATCTCTCACACAGGTTCAATCACTTCGTCGCCATCGCATTGCTGGCAGCCACGATAATTTTCACCGCAGCCGAGGTTCTTGCAACTTCATGGAACCTCAACAACAGACGTGCAATGGCCAAAGCAAGTCGTCAAGAAGCAAAGGTCATTCTTCAGGCTGTTCAAGGGTGGCAGACAGTCTCATTCTTCAACATGTTCCGATACGAGCGACACCGATTCGGCCAAGCAGTACAGGACCAGCTCGCCGCCAAACAAAAGTGGAGCATAGGAGACGCTTTGGTGCAGGCTGTCGTTGAATCGTTGTTCCCGGCCACTTTCTTCGTCCTCGCTTGTCTGGTCATACATGAGATCTACACCGGTCACGCCACCCCTGGAGATTTCGTCTTCTTGATGCAGTACTGGGAAAACCTTACCTGGCCAATCTCTATGCTCTCCCATAATTGTCGATTCTTGATGTCTGACCTTGTTGACGCAGAGAGGCTTCTTCACCTGCTGCAGGTCCAGCCGAGCATCAAAGACAAGGACACCGCGATCGACATCCACGTCAAAGGCCGCGTCGAATTTGAGAACGTGCGCTTCGCATACGAGTCGAAGCAAACGACCATCCACGATCTCTCACTTGCAGTGTCGCCAGGTCAAACCATGGCATTGGTCGGCGAGACCGGCGCCGGTAAGTCCTCAATCATGAAGCTTCTCTTGCGCCTTTACGATATCAACGAAGGTCGCATCATGATTGACGGCCATGACATTCGCGATATCACGCTTGACTCGCTTCGCACGGCCATCGGTGTAGTCCCTCAAGCTCCCTTGCTCTTCAACGGAACCATCCACGAGAACCTCCGATACGCCAGACTCGACGCAACAGACGCCGAGATCGAAGCCGCCTGCCGAGCAGCAGCCATCCACGACAAAATCACCACCTTCGCCGACGGCTACAACACCAAGGTCGGCGAACAAGGCGTGAAGCTCTCCGGCGGTGAAATCCAGCGCCTGGCCATTGCTCGCGTCTTCCTGAAAGACCCTCCCATCCTCATCCTCGACGAGGCTACCAGCGCCGTGGACTCTTTGACAGAAGCTGCTGTTCAGACTGCTCTTGACAGTCTGAGGACCGGACGCACTACGCTCGTCATCGCGCACCGACTGTCGACCATTGTCAAGGCGAATCAGATTCTTGTGATACATGATGGCAGCATATTGGAGCAGGGCACGCACGACGAACTATTGAGGCGAGGGGGAAGATACCATAAGATGTGGACGAGCCAGACTAGTGCCGGGAGCAGTAGTTGAAGCTGAGTTTTGTCCCATCTAACAATCCGCAACTAATCGTTTCCTCTTTTCTTGCGATGCTCCCATGCTGCTCACTGTATTTACCACGTGACATGTGGGTCTTTGCTGCCTGGGCTAATCAACAATGCCCAGCTTGAAGGCCCTTGGCATGCTCGTGCTCGTTGCAAGTAAGTTGCCAGGTATATGTACCCCGCAGATTCGTTTAGTCTAGTCGAAGGTGGCAGCCTAGTGCTTACTTGTCTAGTTCAAAGGGCTTGACGGAAACAAAACATCGTTGCAGCAGGCTTACTCCTCCGAAAATCGAGTCGTGACTCAAGCTTCCATCACTTCTTGGCTATAAGCTCCAGTGTCATATTGCGACTATACATGATCGCCGCCCTGGCCTCTTCATTGATCTCTAATCTGGAGGTTGAAGAAGTATCGACTTCATTCCTCTTCTTCACCGCAGCTGTTCGCGCATTACCAACCGGCCAACCATGGACGAATCACCAGCCAGCGACGACGGCGAGATCACTCTCGACAGTTTCGGGCAACAGCTACTGCCCATATACACCCAAATCTGCTTCTGCTTCCCATTCGCCGACCCACAAGCATATCCACGGGTGATCGCGGATTTGGAAACCGCCCTGGAGACTCTCCACGCGCAGTTCCCATGGTTGGCCGGGCGGGTTGTCAACGAAGGAGCTACTACGACCAGCTCTGGGGTTTTCAAAATCAAGTCTGTGGGCGAGATCCCCCGTCTGGTGGTGAGGGATCTCCGCGGCGACTCGGCGTTCCCGTCCATGGAAGCTCTGAGTCAGGCACGGTTTCCGGTCAACGCGCTGGACGAGGATGTCGTGGTGCCGCGGAAGACGCTGATAAGTGCCGATGATGCGATGGGGCCCCCTGAGGTTCTGCGGGTCCAGGCGACTCTTATCAACGGTGGAGTTCTGTTGACGTTCCTTGGTCAGCACCAAGCTATGGACGGCATCGGACAGGACCACGTCATTCGTCTGTTCGCAAAAGCATGCCGGAAGGAGCCATTCACGGACGAGGAGCGATCGATCTGCAATCTGGCCACTGCAAGCAACAACACCATCCCTCTGCTCGACACTCCCTACGAGCTCCCCCCAACTGTGACCGACCACCAAATCGTCAACGACCAGACATCCTTCGGCCGCGACCCTCCGCCTTGCTCGTGGGCGTATTTCTCCTTCAGCAAAACCTCCCTGGAAGCGCTCAAAGCAACCGCCGCCCAGACCTGTCCGCCAACAAGCTTCATCTCCACCGACGACGCCCTCAGCGCCTTCGTCTGGAAATCCGTGACGTCCGTCCGGCTCGCGCGCCTAGGCAGTACGACTCCGTCGACATTCGCGCGAGCCGTGGACGTCCGACGGATGCTAGGGATCCCAGACATGCACCCGGGCTTCGTGCAGAACATGACGTACAATAGCTTTGCGTCCGACGACCTGGTTTCGCAGCCGCTCGGCGTCGTCGCCGGCAGTCTGCGCGCCAAAGTCGATCCCGAGACTTCGACTCTCGCCCACGATACGCGCGCTCTGGCGACGCTGCTGGCGAGGTCGGAAGATCGGTCGTGCGTTAGCTTTGCTGCGTCGCTGAAGAGTACGAGCGATGTGTTTTTCAGCTCCTGGGTGAAGATGGGGGGTTACGGGTATGATTTTGGGGGAGAGTTGGGGAGGGCGGAGGCGGTGAGGAGGACTAGGAGTCATGTTACGGAGGGATTGATGTATTTGATGCCGAGGTCGAGGGAAGGCGAGGTCGGACTTGTGGCGTGTTTGAGCGAGGAGGATATGGCTGCGTTGAGGAGAGATGGGGAGTTTGCGAGGTTCGCCGAGTATGTTGGATGATTGGGCTGGGGAGTGAGTGGTGTTTTGTCAACATGTCTTTGGAGAAGCGAGTCTCAAAGTCTCCGTCTCTTTTTCTGTGTACAGTCGATTATCGGCGTGGAACCTATTGCTATGGGATTAGATGTCCCCCCCCCCCCCCAAAAAAAAAAAAAAAACTTGCGAATGCACGTATGCAACGATACAGAAACAAAAAAAAAGAATAATAACCACCCCCAAAACGCCACGCTAACAAAACGCGAAAAAATCCCCACCTGCCCAAAGGCTTTTTGTCACATGTCCCGACAAGAAAACACATACGATTCACCACCCTCGTTCGCAGCCCGCGCATCCAGCACACACCCGCTCGCGACCATACACCGCACAGCTGTTGCAAACAGGCCTGCGACAGGAACCGCAAGCTTTGTCCTCGGCGGAGTCCTCATCAACATCCATTGCTTCCTCGTCCTTCAAGGCACCATCGCAATCTTCGCAACGAGGCTCTTGCACGACAGCGACCCGTTGCGTCTGCGGTACCATGATCGGCACAGGCTGTTCGATCCGCCAGAAGCTATGGAGCGTGCTCTTCTGCGGTTGCGGCGCTAGCTGCGGCTGTTCTCCCTGGTATTGCTGCTGTTGCTGCTGCTGCTGTCCCGGCGCCACGCCCGGTTCCGCCGCGGCGCTTTCGCGCTGCGCTTGGTACAGGCGCTGGATGGTGGAAGCTGCGATACGGCACACGTCAGCGAGAGCGCGCATTTGGATCACGGCGCCGAGCCAGGGAGGAGGAGGAGAAGTACCGTGGACGGATTCGGCATCGGGGCGGTTGTCGCGGTGGCGTTTCCGCGTGCGGGCGTTGAGGTGTGAGGGCGTATCGGGGTCGAAGGAGGATGGTTTCGCGGGCGAGTGGAAGGGCGAGAGGATGGGTTTGGTGTGTGGGTAGAAGGATTGGACGGTGCTGCTGCCGGGGAGGTCGAAGGTTGGGGAGGAGAGGATTGTTGTTGAGGAGCGTTTGCGTTTGTGGAGCATTGTGGGCGGATGATGTGTTGATTCTGAGGTGTTGCTGGTATGATATGTCGCTGTTGTTGTATCAGTGTACTTATCGATTGAGTAAGTGAGATGGAAGACGCGTCGATCAGACGCGTGCCAAAGTGCAGCATGTGAAAGTATGACGACGGCGATATCAAAAGGCATGATAAACCCGAACCCCGCCAGTGGGGCCTGCTCGACTACAACATCCAACACCATCTCCCTCCCGCCTTCAACCTTGGACATACCTCACCTCATCCAGAGCAAAATGTCGAGCAAGCAGATCATTCGTAATCCCTCTCACGCCGGTTCCTGGTACACGTCCTCCAAATCGCAATTGAACTCTCAGCTCGACGGCTGGCTCGACGACGTGAAAACGCCGGTGACATGTATCGGACCACACACTGAAGGCCAGCAAGTGGGCCAGCTGCCTGTACCAGGTGCCAGGATCATCATCGGACCGTAAGATATATGTGTGATTGATAATGCTATCGGCCGTGCTGATACACCCCCTCAGACACGCTGGCTTCTCGTACTCTGGTCCAGCCGCAGCATACGCATACAAGTCCTGGGATGTAAGCAAGGCGTGAGTTGTTTGATGTTATTGTTTCTCTCCTTGCTTCGCTGCCAGCCAGAGTTTCCAGTCCTGTCTGCGGCATACCAGTGATAGCCAGTCCGCTTGTGCTGACACTCGTTACAGCAAGCGTGTCTTTCTTCTTGGCCCATCGCACCACTTCTACCTTGAGAAGGCGGCTTTGACAAGGTGTACACACTACGGCACGCCACTGGGTAACCTCCCAATCGACTCCGTTACGACAGCAGAATTGCACAAGACCGGACAATTCGACTGGATGTCCCAAGATGTCGACGAGGATGAACACAGCCTGGAGATGCATATTCCTTACATCTACAAGATGCTCTCGAAGTAGGTTGTTGCATCTTGGGTCGCCGCAAATAGTATTCTGACGTCCTTGCAGGGCTCATGGCGACGACATCCCACCTCTGGTCCCTATAATGGTCGGCAACACATCTGCCGCCACCGAGCGGTCTCTCGGCAAAGTCCTTGCGCCATATCTCGCAGATCCAGCCAATGCATTCGTTGTGAGCTCGGACTTTGCACACTGGGGTCTGCGCTTCCGCTATACATACTACCGGCCCAGTGCAGGCGCTGCCACATCACTTCGTGCGAGCTCCAAGGCTCCCACCGAGCCCGAGATCCACGAATCGATCAAGACCGTGGACTTTGAGTGCATGGGCGCCTGCGAGAGTGGCAACCATCAAGGCTGGCTAGATGTGCTGCGTGATACCGGCAACACAGTATGTGGACGTCATCCCATTGGTGTCGTGATGGCAGGGCTGGAGAGCCTGCGAGAGGGTGGCAGTGAAGGGCTGTTCAAGTTTGTCAGGTATGAAAGGAGTAGTGAGGTGAGCAAAGTGGCTGACAGTAGCGTTAGCTATGCTAGCGCGTTTGCTGTCCTGCAGTAGGTTGTTGACGCTTTGATCGATGCTTCGGTTACAAGCGGCGGTCTTGAAGACAGAAGACATGAGCATAGATGGTGGCTGGTGGTGAGAGACGCTGATAGGCCTGAAGCAGCTCGACTTCTTAGATACTCAGGTATGATACCATGATCCCTCCAATGCTATCGCAGCGCGGCACGCGCATGCACATCACTGGGAGAGGGACCACCTACTTGGCCCAATCAGCACACAGTCCTGAACAACTTGGTGCCCTCCATGAAAGCCGACACCACCTTCACTTGGGCATAGCCAACATCTTGGCAATCACGTGGTGCTCCCCTCGGTACAGCCCGTCCGCTGCCTCTGGTCTGTCCCGGCAACCTGGTCCAGTGACCAGGAGAGTCGCTTTCTCTCGTCAACAAAAAGCTATCCTTCTTCGCGTCACGACGGGAGTTCTTTCGTGATCACAACATCCAACAACTGCTACATTCAACGACGCGAGATACGACTCTTCACCGCACTCAATCTCACACTCGACCATCAGAAGACCGCCTGCTACAGCTGCAATCTACAAAGATCGCAGAGGCGCCGATTGGCCTGCCTTGAAACAACAGGCGAGTTGTCGCGACCAGTTCCAAAGACCTTTCCAAAGACCTCCTCAACGACACCCAGTATCAACAACACCACCATGTCTCTCACGTCGGAGAACAGCAAGATCATGGCCGGAGAGTCCGACAAGGTCACCAGCCCCATCGTCCACAAGGATTCGTCCGCCGAGCCAGACCACGTCACCTCCTCCACTGCCCAAAAGGATTCGTCCCCAGACAACAAGTCCACGACCTCTGTCGAGTCGGGCGACGCGGTCATCCCTTCACCATCCGGAGTTCAACCCGTGAATGCTCCAAATCTCACTGTCACCGTCTACAAGAGAACTCTCAAGCCAGCCACTGCCGCCACCGCTCTCACCAACAACAACGCTGACACAAGACGTCTCATCATCCCCAACATGACCCTCCGCTTCAACACCCTCGATGACGCTCTCGGCGACGGCCTCATGGGCCGCGAACCCATGACCATCAAAGACGACGACGTCGCCGTCGTCAAAGACGAGACCAACTCCCAGACCTGGGTCACCAAGCTCATCCAGGCTTACACCAAGGACTACCTCTCCACCCCCGAAGACCCCACCAAGAACACCCCGGCGCAGCAAGAGTGGTTCACGCGCTGGCAGAAGCAAGCCCACGCCACCATCGTCAGCATCGTGCACGCCAAGGACGCCAGCCACCTGGAGAAGGCCTGCTGGCACCTCCTCAAGACCGTCATCCAGGCCCACGAGCTCGGCGTCGTCGACGCCGCCGGCAACCTGACCCCTTCGAAGCTGAAGTGCTCGGAGCGCCTGGCCTTCATCGCGTCGATCATGGAGAAGTACGCGCTCGTGCGCCTCGACGTCCTGCGTGCGTGGCACGTCGACGAGATCGCCGCGATCCCGGAGGCGTTCATCAAGCGCAAGCTGGTCAACTGCTGGAACAACGGGCACCGCGCTGAGAAGGCGAAGGCTGTGCAGAAGAAGGGTGGGGAGGTGGCGGGTGCGAAGCGTGCGGCGAGCGATGCTGACGAGCAGGGCCAGGGTCACCAGGCTCCCGGTAAGGGCAAGGGCAAGGGCAAGAAGGCCCGCAAGTCTCTCGCTGGTGGTGCCACGGATGGAGAGGCGAAGAGCGACGGCAAGACCAACGGCAACAACAGCATCAAGCACTCGCGCTCTGCGCTCACGCTGGATTCGGACGACAAGGAGTCCACTCCGAGCCAGCGTTCTGCCACTCCCAAGGCCTCGTCTGGTGACGATGTCAAGGCCAACAGCAGCGAGTTCGTCGACGATGGAGAGGAGGAGTAAAAGAGCACAATACTTTCGGATTGCTGCTTCCTCCAATTCTCTTCGTGCGCGCCATTGCGCAAGTCACGACAAACCGCAGCTCCGGACGCGAGCGACGACACGTCTTCCACTAGCGTAAACACATTTGCGGGTGCGACTGGACTGGTCCAGAGACTCACAGCGAGTCACACGGTCAACTTTTTTCGGTCTATCTTCTTCTCGTTGTTGTTCTTCTTCTCAGGCGTTCGGACGTTACAACCAAACACGGCATCGGGTGCAAGTAGTGAAGTAGACCTCTTCGCTAGCAGGCAACAGGAGCCGGAGTGATGATACGGACCAGAGGATCACAGCGAGTGACATGGTCGAACTTGTTTTTCAAGCCAAAAAGGGCTTGATACGAGGCTTTTTTTACAGAGAGTTTGCGATTGATGCGTTTCGCGATGAGTATCCTATCCTACAGTAACGAGAATGAAAATCAAGAATTAAGGAAATGGTGTTTTTTATTCTCAATCCTCCTTGGTGACGTGCTTGCTGCGACTTAAATCTGCGCGCTTTTGGTCTTGCTGTACCTACCTTAGATCTCGAAGTGTTCCGTCCTATGTCGGCATAATCCTTCTCCAGGCTGATGTGTTCGAGCCGACTTGATACTCGATGTTTAGCAAGTTACTCTCGGTGGTGGAAGCACTCTTGAGCCGGGATCTTGTCAGCAGTACGGGCGTGGCAAGTTGCTGAGGATGCGCAGGAGCTTGGGGGCTGGAGCTCGATGGCATGTGGCAGTCTCGGCATTGGTGCATGGGTGATCATACCTACCAGGACAGTCGTGGATGGGATGTCTCAAAAGCCTTGGATCTATCTCACTGGCATCAGCATGGCGATTTACGGTAGATGCATGTGTTGCGAATGGTTTCGTTTCGGATCTTTCCCACTGAACTACAAGGATCCTCGTAGTTCGCGAGATTGACTTCGTAATATTTGTACAAGTGTTTTACATAGAGTTGATGGTTGTTTGCGAGCGGTTGAGGCTGCGGCGACTTGCATTCGCGGAAAAGCGTCTGCCGTGATCTTGCACAAGTGGTAATGCCGCCATTGCTGTGACGCTAGCGATAGCACCTCGAGATGTGTACTCGTGGATCGTAGGGCACGCCTTGCCTCCCTTGGAACCTGGAAGCGGCACTTGAAGGACGGCTAGAAAATCCTCATTCGCAGAGCGACATCGCAGATGTTCGAAGCGAATCGTGGTTTTGTCGTTGTTGCTTATACTGACGATTCGCTGAAATGTGGCCATCTCAAATTGTATTGGACAGACGCATCGTGCTAGACTTCCATATGCGAGCCAAGTGAGGTCGAAAGCCCAAGCCAAGCGTTGTTGATAGATCATGTTCGACGACAACATAAATGACGATGCCGCCTAAGGACGGTAGGTCATGGTCTTGGGCGCCGCATCGCGAAGAGCACGCTCCTCTGGCGAAGCATCGATGCGTGCTTCCTCGATCTCCTTCTCCCTCTGCGTTCTGGCGCGATTCATTATACCCGTCCACAGCTTCTCCAGATCGACCTCTCCTCTCTTCTCCTCGGTCAACATCTGCACCACAATGTTGCATCCTTTCGAGTGTGCACCGAATCCGACCATACCCTCCAAACGCTGCAACTTGCTTTGATCCTCCGGCAGCTCTCCACCCTCAACCCTGCCGACGTTGACGCACACCCATCCAGTTCTAATGCCATCGTCGAGCTCTCCGCTGCCTGTTCCCTTCGAACCCACAGCGCTCATGAGGCGCGCCCTCTTGACTTTTCTCCGGATCTTCAACTTCAGCTCGTTCCTGCCCAGCAGTCCATCCGCGTATGGGCACATCTTGTACTCTGTCCGCAACCACCTGCACAGCCTATCTGCGCTTACGTGCAAGTGCTTCTCTGAACGCGCGGTGCCGATGATCATGAGGAGGTTGGATCCAAGCGCCGGTGGCGGGTCTAGCTGACGGAGGTCCAGTAACGTGAGATCGTCCAGTCCAAGCTCGACAGACACATGCTGGAGCAGCGGTTGCAATAGCTCTGGTGGGTATTCTGGGAGATCTGGCAGTCGTTGTCTGTGCGCCATTGGACTTGGTTCCGCTGCTTCTTGCGGCTGCTCTTGCAGATACCAGGGTACGTGTGTCTCTGTTGCGCCCTCTTCTTGTAACTCCAGTTCTTCCTTCTCCTCTGCCAATATTTCTGCCTCTAATAGCTTCTCTGCTTCTTCGCCGGATATCTCAGTCTCCTGCGTGCTTGCTTTGTCGAATGCATCCCGTCCAGATTTTGCGTGCTCATTTATGTCATTTAGGGCGTGCTCATCTTTCAGTCGGAAAGCATCTCTTGCTTCGTTGTAGTTCCTAGCGGGCCTGGAGAATGGTCGCCTCTGGGCCATGGGCTGCACTTTGCCACCGACGATGCTTGTGATGAAGGATCGTAGAACCCACGACCGGCAATTGTTACATGCCAGTCCTCTTGTCGCTGCATTCGCGAGAGCCATGGTCGAGAATAGTATTCCGGATGTATTAATGTATAATGTACTATCTTCAGAACAATCAAGCATCTGCTTCCATCCATCGACGCCAAGTCTCTGGCTTGCCGACGGAGGTGAGGGTTGCTTTCGCCGCAGACCACCTCCGAACATCTACGGCGGAACATCAAGAGACTCCTGCTACAGGCCCCAGCGACGAGGCCCCATTAGCTCCGCGCCCACCCACCGCCAACATGAGTGCCTCACGCTCTTACCAATGCCTCTCATGTCGCTTCAAAGACCTCTCCGTCACCGCACCCAAAATCGCCCGCCGCCAATTCCACGCAACAATCCCTAAACCCGCCCGCAAATCTGCCTTCCCCAATGTCAAGGCCGACACGCTCGGCCTGACCGAGCCCGCCGTCGAACACTCATACGCGCGCGTGCGCCCCTACACAGAGCGGGAGAAGAAGCTGCTCGCCATGAAATACACTCCGGACCAAATGGAAGCGATCGAAGTCGGCGAGGCCTCGATCGGCGACGAGGACTTGCGAATCCAAGGACGGCCCAGGACGGACCCCATGCGCATCAGCTACTTCGACGACTTCAGCAAAGTGCGGCCGATGGTCGATTTTCCCGTGGAGGGCGGCGCGCAGGAGGAGGACGTGGCGACGCTGCTCAAGACCGCGCCCAAGATTGCGCCCTCCACCACACGCAAGGCGCCCAGAGACCCGGCGCGAGAGCGGGAAACGGAGGATCTGGACCCGCGCATCCTGCGCCTCAGCCAGCAGACCGGCATGAGCCCCAAGGAGATCCTGAAATTGCGCGTGAAGAACTTGGTGAACCACCGTGTCGTCAACCAGACTCGCATGGGCAAGATCCAGAGCCTGTACTTCTTGACGATTGCCGGCAACGAGGATGGCATGCTCGGCATTGGCGAGGGAAAGGCGGCGGAAGACGAGGACGGCAGGAGGCAGGCGATGATGAACGCCATCAGGAACATGAGGCCTGTGCCAAGGTACGAGGAGCGCACAATCTACGGCGATGTCGAGGCAAAGGTCGGCGCGAGTGTAGTGCAGCTCTCGGCTCGCTCACCAGGTATGTTTCCAACACTCTCCCATCAGCAGAGATGGCAAGATGACTAACCCAACAACCCCTTCAGGCTTCGGCAACCGCTGCCAACACCTCATCTACGAGCTGGCCCGCGCAGCCGGCATCTCAGACCTCGCCGCGCGCACGCCTCGCTCAAGAAACAAGATGAACGTCGTCAAAGCCGCTTTCGAGGCCCTCATGTCACAGCGCTTGCCCGAGGAAGTGGCAAAGGCACGCGGCAAGAAGCTGGTAGACGTCAGGAAGGTCTACTACGGCGGCAAGGTTTATTGAGGTTAACGACTTTTCTATCTATGCAAAAGGAGAAAAGAAGAAGGGTCGGGTCTTGTATAATCTTATGTAACTTTAGCGATATTTGGCGGCGGAGCGCGCGAAAAGAAATGCATGCCTGTCTGCCCGATGTGGTTTTTGAGAGATCCGTATGCTGGTGTCGATTTCTACTGGGGCTCACTCGGAGCTGGTTCACCGGTATACAAGATCTAGTTCTCGCGCGTGGCGTTCTTGTGGTCTTTTGCTTGCGCGCTGGCGGCACTTGTTGGCCTGCTAGCACTCTCAAACATGTTACAGTCACAGCAAGCTCACTATGCGTCACGAGGCCGAGAAATGCCAGACATGACAACCAAACACGCAGGTTCACGGCGCGCCGATGAGTGGACGACACTCCAAGAATCAGCCTAGACATTCAAGGCACAAGACGTCACCAGCGATCATTCATGGTGTGGATGGAGACGCAGTCTTCGAGATTGAGAAATATTATGATTAGCCAAAAATTTCAATTTCAATTTCCAATCTCAATAACACCTTCTGGGAAGGACCAACCTCGTCGTTTCTCGCAGTGGCCTTCGTGCCGCCCAGCCAGATGTATCGCTCGCGTCCCGTAGAACGCCGTTTTCGTAATCGCATTATTTCCGCCGAGGACATCGCTCGCTTCCTCGCCGTCTGCCATCGTCTGCGTGAGCGAAAAGTGACAGAAAGCGTATGCAAAGCCAAGCGACCATGCCTGGCAGCTCTTCTTCTCCGCCCGGTGCTCAGTAGCGGTAGCGCGTAGAGTAATCCTTCGGGCTCACGACCAAACCGCGGCCCTTCTTCGCGCCCTTGTAGATGGTCTCAATAATGTCAATGAGCTCCTGCTTGTCCTCGAGCACCCAGTTGAGCTTATTATTGTTGCCGGTGCCGAAGTCGCACATCATGTGCTTGTTGCGGAAGAAGAACATCAGCGTGACGGTGTCGTACAGCTCGTACATCTGCTTGAAGTCCGGCACCTGGTCCAGGTCGCAGACGTAGATGACGGCGAAGTTCTTCACGCGGTCCGCGATCTTGTACAGCACTTCGTCCTGCCGCATGCAGTCCGGGTCCCAGTCGCGCCCGAAGCGGATCACCACCAGCCGGTCTTCTTCCGACATGATGGCTTGGTCGACGTGCCAGCCGGTGACGAGGTGGGGGATGACGACGGAGCCCATGGTTGCGATATATGTGTGATTGGGAATGCTGGTGCTGGTGTGAGAGTGACGTGCGTATGTTTGTCGCGAATGTGGCTAGAAGGTTTCCTTGTAGATGTTGTCGCTGCTGAGGGCGTGGTTCTGTGATGTTGTATTAGGTGATGGGTGTTTGTGAGAAAGAGAAGCTCCGTCACTGCTCTCTTGAGATTTGCATGTGATCGCGGCATGCCACATCCTGCGCACGGACTTCCTTGTGTATAACGTATCTATCTCGTCGAAGCAAAAGTCGTCTTGCACTTCAGTGTTAATACGTGAGAACAAACGTAAGATAGCAGGGTGGCATTCGAAATCCTCAGATCACTCGACGACTTGACAAATGCTCATCGTCGTCCTCACAGGTAGGGCAATCGCCCTTTCGCAGGTTTCCACTACACAAGTCCTGTGCACTTTTGAACGGACATCAAGTCTACGTTTATGTGCGATCTGTCCAATTTTCCAACCACACCCGTACTCGGAGACTCGAAAGCTCGTACCTCGTCTGATACAGTGTTCCCGTCTCTACTTCAAAGGACAAGTCACGCCGTGTGCACCGCACTTTTCGAGCATTTTTGTCCTACCAATTCTGCCCCAACCCCAACCCTAAGAGCTCTTCGGAGACACATGCACGTGTGGCTTGACACTTGTGCCGCACTGATGATCTTGATAGAAGACGATAGTTGTGCCTGCAGAGGCCACGAAAGTCTAGTAAAGTACGGTGCACCAAAATTGACTGGCCACGACGATTGCAATGAGCACAAGACGGACGCACATCAACCAGCATCGACCAATTTCATTACAAAAGAGACACAATCTTCCATTTGGTACAATCTCTAACTCGACAAAACAATCTTACAACGAAAAAACGCGATGAGCCTTGCGGCTCAGTCCTGGTGGTATCTTTCCCGTATCCCCGCCATCTAACCCAAAACGCCGTCCGACAAAGGAAAGTCAAAAAGTCAAAAAGGAAAAGCAAAAACATGCCCCATTCTATATCCCTGAACGCGTTTTATCTCAACACCGAAAGGAACCAGCCCCAAAGGATGTAAGCGACAGTACTGTTTTGTTTGTGATTTTTTTCTTCTTTGTTTTTCAAGGTGCGGTCTGTGGAGCCCTTGACTTTCTCTCCGAGAAAGACCTAACAAAAGGAAATAAGACTTCTCCTCTGCCCTCGCTCATCTGCTCGAGGGCATCAGAGTGCGAGTAGTCGTCGTGCAATGTGCTTCGATGAGTAGCACTGACTGACCGAGCACTCGCCAGGACTAGCGAGTCTTGTCCTTATTCATGACAGAGGTAGAGACGTCCTCTTTCGGCATCGGACCGCCGTCGTTGTGCACTTTGGGCTTGGGCCTGGTCATTTGAGGGGCGTTGGTGCCGGTGACGGAGACGCCGGAGTCGGCGCGGGATTCTCTGGTGTTGCCCATGATGTTGGTGAGAGGGGTGTTGGGAGGGGGAGAGTCGAGATGGGTGTGTTGAGTGGTGGTGGTGGCGAGTTGGTTGTCTGACTCGGTTGTGGGTGGTGGAGGAGAGGGTCTCTGTTTGGAGGAGTCGGGTTGAGGGCTGGATGGTTGGTCGGGTTGGTTGGCCAGCGCGACTTTTATTGAAGGGTTGAGGTTGGGTGATGAGAGATTGTCGTGATGAAGTGATTCAGAGGCCGGCTCCGAGGTGGTGAAATGTGGTGATGATCAGGTATGGGTTGGTATTGCTGATATGGATCCGTTTTATGGCAGCGAGTTCCGATCGTTCTTATAGTGTGCACAAGACAGTAGGCGGAGCTCGAGTGTAGAATGCTGGTCAGGGCTTGGCGCTAGGGTATGTATGATGTCTGTGGAGTGAATTGTTTTGTGACGAGTAGTCGATACTAGAGATGTGGGTACGGAGGTTCACAGCAGGGAGGTGAGGGATTATGTACTGGTTACGAACGAGGACGCCAGGGGACATGAGGTCACTTCTACCTTGTAGTAAGGTAACGCTTCTGCACCGCCCACGAATGCCCAACACCGGGGCGGCGAATGCTTTGCCTGAGTGCATGGGCGAGGACTACGTAGTGCCGCTGGGCGCGCTCGTTTTCCAGGCAACGAGGAGGCTGAGCGACGCCCAAAGCGCAAGGCAAACGACCAGTAGCAGGGCGAAGGGACGGGCAACTGGCACATGGAGATCAGTGACTCAGGATCGAGGGTACGCGGTGTTGTTGGATGGCAACGCAAGCGGGAAGCTCGAGCAAAAGTCGATGCGATACGATGGCAAAGGCAGGTCGCTGCTGGACTGCTGCATTATTACCTGCGTCTTGCGTTCCGCACGCACGCACAAGCAAGGCCGTGGGCAGCTTACGCAGGCACCCGAGTGCAGGGCAGCATCATTGGGCGTGTGTCTGGCCGGGCCGCAGTGCTCGTCGTGCGCATCCCAGCAGGGCGATGCAAGGGCAGAGGCCGCCCGAGAGGGCGGGAGGGAGGGGAGGGTGTGTCAGGCGGTGCTGCTGATGCTGACAGGCTCACAGGCTGATTATTATTGGATTACTGGGAGTTCGAAACGGAGGCCACACCTCTGGGACCGTGGTGGTTTCGACGCGTATGGGGCCAGCGGTCGGGGCAGCCTTACCCGGGAAATTGGACGGGCTGCAATGATAATAATGGAGCGCATCGCTGGTGCTTCTAGGGGGAAAGAAGCTCTTCCCTGTGTTTTGCGCCGGAAATTAGCGAGCCGCAGAGCCCGATGTTCATGCACACTGCAAGATGTTTCGTCTCGCGGTTGTCGCCTCCTCCCGCTGCGAGTGGCACATGGCATGTCTTGGCCAACACTGTACAGCTGAGCCCCGACTGGAGGATGCCGTTCCTTGGTTCCTGCGCTAGCCCGTCGTCAATACGAGTAGCCTCGATCATCTGAGCCGCCTGCAAAGACAGGGCGACATGGGCATTTCCAACCATTCTATGGCGCTGTGAAGAAGCCCGTCGAAAATGCGCCCCACTGACTGGCGAGAGAGGCCGCTTCCCTCCTCCTCGCCGTCCAGTCAATCTTCGCCTTTTTTTGCGACATTTCTTATTGGCAAGGCATCGGCGACACCGCCACTAAAAAAGCGCCTCGCACCCTGCGCCGGGACTTAGCCAGGTCGGGTGGCAGCATCGTGGCGTCTGTCGGCTTTCCAGACTTCAGCACATCGCTTTCACGCCTGGAAAATTCATCACGTGTCCTGCATGATTCCATGATGCCGGCTTGCAGGCCACGACTTGCGTGAGAATACCACAATCGAGCAATTACTGTGCATCTCCATGGACAAGCGACACAAGTATCCTTGCAGATCTCTGCAGCGCCAAAGGTAATTGTGCTCAAGGCGATTGACGCGCTTCGGCAGAGAGCAGACATTTTCGGGGGATGTGCCGTCTGTTTGCTTGAAGTGTATGCAGATGGTGGCAGTACTAAGCACGATAAGATGCACGCTATCTACTGCCAGCTGCACTTTCCCCTGATGGCGTTCACTAATACACAAAAAGACAGCGCCAGAACGGGCGTTTTGATCCACTCTTCTAGCACTAAGCAGCCTACTGACCGTTTGATCTTCCTAAAGCGGAAGATCTCGAACGCAAGCATCCGAAAATATGCACTCTCGAGCGTCTTATCACTCACCACATTCACTCGCAGCGGCATCGCCACCAGGGCCGACGGCCTTCTCCATGCTTCACATTTTATCAAAGGGCTGTTGAGGTGTTCTGGGCTGGCCTTGAGATTCATGGACGCCAGCCACAAGCATACCATTAAGCGAATGTATTGGAACATCGGACTCAGCACCGCATACACGCTGCTTTGGGATACCAGGCGGTCTTCCACCCTCGCATACATTAGCGCAGACTCCCCAGGTAGATATCCATTTCTGCGTCTTTGCTGTCTTCGCTAAACAGAGTTTCCACTTCCCATCTTTCCATAACCCACTTTCTTTAAATCCAATCTTTTGCCCACCTCACTCATCGACGCATATCGACACGCCTTCCTATCCTTGATCCCGAAGCGCCACCATGCAGTTCACCAGTGTCCTCACGACACTTGGTGCGCTGTTCGCAGCTGCCGCATCAGCTCAGCAGTATGCCGGCGAAGTCATCGACACCAACTTGCCCAACGTTCCCGGCGCCGAGATCGCCTACTTCAAGATCCCGGGTGTTCAGGACAGCAACAGCAAGAAGGCCGCGAACTTGACCCTCATCAACTACATGTCCTATGGATCCAACGGCAAGCGCCTGGTCGAAAGCAATGTCCAGAGAGCCGTGATCATCGTCCACGGTCTGAACAGAGATCCGGGCACCTACGAATCGAACATGCTGAGCGCGCTGGCCAAGGTCAAGAGCGACTCTAACATCAACAGGGACTCTGTTGCTGTGATGGCACCGTACTTCCCTAACGGTATGTGTACACTGTGATACTCCGCTGTCTCAAATGCTTACACTATCACAGGCGACGACAAGGGTAAAGGCTACCCGTGGACTGATGGTCTCAAGCCCCAGCGTGGCTCAACAACCAGTGCCCTGGTCTGGAAGTCCTCGCAATGGTCTGCTGGTGCCAACAACCAGTACCCGTACTACTCACAGAGCACCTCGTCTTACACCGTGCTGGATACGCTTGTGCAGTACTTTGACGACAGGACTCTCTTCCCGAACATGAAGCAGATTGTTGTTGCTGGACACTCTCTTGGTGCGCAGACAGTTCAACGGTGAGTGATTTTATGGACATACTGTAATTGTATACGTCCCCAAGTACTGATTCGATTTAGTTATGCCGCCATTGGCAAACAGCTGAACACAAAGTCGCCAGTCACCTACTGGATTGGAAACCCCAATAGCTACGTCTGGCTGGATACTAGCCGTCCATTGTCTACGACCTCTTGCCCTGAATACGATTTCTACCGTGATGGCTACACCAACTTCACTGAATACCCCAGTAAGTGATGCAGAAGGAATGACCAATACCGCTTACTAACACTGCAAATCAGTGTCCTACGGTCAGAGCCTTGTCTCTTCAGGGCGTCAAGCTATCATCGAGAACTACCAGAGCAAGCAAATCGCTTACGCTCGTGGCACACAAGACAAGGGCGACGACTCGTCCGGCTGTGCGCCCTTCACAACTGGTGGAAACCGTCATGAGCGCTTCTTCAACTTCATCAAGGCTTTCCCCGTATCTTGCCCGGACCCAAAGGGAACGAACTGCGACACTGTGGACCTCGTGAACATGGGCCACGATGCTGGTGGAATGATGGCCGCCCCCGCTGGTCTTGCCCGCCTGTTCACAGACAACTTCTATGGCAACGGCAACCGCTCTTACGACTTCGGCTACCCTAGACTTGAGAATGGTGATGATCCTTTCCCGGACCCTAGCCTCAACTCGACAACCTCTTCAGTGAACAACAACACTTACGCTGGAAACATGACATACGGCGGCTGCTGGTCCGATACTGGTTCCACTCGTGCACTCGCTATCATGGCCTACGACAACAGTGCCAACACCATCGAGTTGTGCACTGACACCTGTGTGTCGAAAGGCTACAAGATTGCTGGTCTCGAGTTCGGATCACAATGCTTCTGTGGCAATGAGTTGAAGTATGGAACCACCAAGGTCATCGAAAACTCTTGCACCACGGCATGCGCTGGCAACAGCTCCGAGATTTGTGGCAACAACCAACGTCTTTCAATTTTCTCCAACGGTGCGCCATACGTCTTGGCCCCTGCAAGCACTCCTGAGACAGTTGGAAAGTTCACTTACTCTAACTGCTACACCGACACTTCGCCAAGGACTCTCTCCGGCAGGTACACGTCTGGTGCCTTCATGACTCTGGACTACTGTGCCGACTTCTGCTCTAGCTTCAAGTACTTCGGCACTGAGTACTCGTCTGAATGCTACTGTGGCAACACCATCAACGCACCTGGGCAAATTGCGACATCAAGCGATTGCAGCTTTACATGCGCGAACAACACTCTGCAGTACTGTGGTGCTGGCAATCGCCTCACTCTGTACGTGAACCCTGACGCAGCTGATGTACCCGCAAGCAGTAGCACCAGTAGCTCGAGCACTCCTGGCGCTACCGCCGGCACTGGCCCATCTTGCCCTGCCTCGGATGGCACCATCGTGACGTCCAAGGGGCTCAACTTCACCGTCGAGTGTGGCATTGACCACGCAGGCGGTGATCTGACTTCTGTGTACGTTTCGAGCTTCCAGGAATGCATTGACGCCTGCGCATCCAACAGCCAGTGCGTTGATGTCAGCTTGTCTGGTACTGCCTGTTATTTGAAGAAGACGCTCGGCGCTGCAAACAAGGCTTCGGCGATCTGGGGTGCCAAACTCATGACTGGCAGTGCTTCTTCTTCGACCGCCAGCTCGACCACGGTATCTTCGACGTCGCAGACCTCTGGTACATCTGTCTCTTCGCAGAGCTCATCTGGAAGCTCGACTGTTTCGTCTACCAGTGCCACGTCTACGCCTTCGAACATCGCATGCCCGTCCTCGGATGCCACCACATACGTAGGTGCCAGCGGCCGCAAGTTTGTCATCGAGTGCGGTATCGATCACCAGGGAGGCGACATGGGCAGCAAGTACGTCGACACCTTCCAGGCATGCATTGATGCTTGCGACCAGACTGCTGGTTGTGTCGATGTCAGCCTTTCGGGATCTGCTTGCTACATGAAGAGCGTCCTGGGAGCTGCTGTCAAGGCTTCCTACGTTTGGGGAGCCAGGCTTGACGTATCATCCAGCTCGTCAGCTAGTAGCTCATCTTCCGCTTCAAGCACCTCATCTTCGGCTTCGTCAACCGTCTCCCAGTCATCGACAAGTGTCAGCTCGAGTGCCTCCGCCAGCGCGACCGCGGTTTCCTGCCCATCCGACGACGCTACCACTTACACCCTGGCTTCCGGCGCTTCATTCCTCATCGAATGCGGCATCGATCACCAAGGAGGCGACCTGACAAGCAAGCCTGTCAAATCCTTCGCGGAGTGCATCGCCGCTTGCGACTCCACCGCCTCTTGTGTCGATGTCTCCCTGTCCGGAGACATGTGCTACATGAAGAATGCCGTCGGGGCTGCCGTCAAGGCCAGCTGGATCTCGGGCGCGAAGCTGATTCCCGCTTCTTCTTCTTCCTCTTCTGCTTCTTCATCCTCGGCCAGCGTTTCGGCTTCGTCTTCCACAAGCAGTGTCTCTTCTTCTGCTACCAGCGATGTGACGACTTCGACTAGCTCGGGCTCGTCGTCTTCATCTACATCGGCGGCTTCTTCTACTGAGACTGCTACGACGTCGAGCTCGGGATCGAGCACTAGCCAGTCGGCTACGACTTCATCTGAGTCTTCGTCGCTTTCTTCGTCGACTACAACTGCAACTTCGTCTGAGTCTTCAGTCTCGTCATCGACGTCTCAATCTAGCCCCACCGACGATGCCCAGAGCCAAACTTCCAGCTCATCGACTTCGTCTGACAGCTTCTCGTCGTCGACTTCCCAGTCGACAACGTCTGAGTCTTCAAGCAGCAGCAGCAGCACTAGTTCTGAGTCGACTACTTCAGTCTCGAGCACGACAACCTCTTCTTCTTCTTCTTCTTCATCATCATCAAGCAGTTCCTCCAGCACTTCTGAGTCGACTTCATCGGTCTCGAGCACGGCAATTTCTTCTTCGTCATCGAGCAGTTCCTCCGCGGCTAGCAGCACTTCTGAGTCGACTGCGTCAGCATCGAGCACAAGCACGCCTAGCAGCTCATCAGCGCCGGTAACGACTTCTTCCGCTACAACTCTTTCTACCGCAGTCAGCAGCTCAACCACTGCCTCATCCTCCTCAGTCAGCAGCTCCGCAGCATCGCTTCCTTCAGGCTTCTCATACGCAGGCTGCTTCATCGACAGCTCCTCCAAGCGCGCACTCCCTGTCCAAATTGGCACTTCCGCTACTCAGACGCAGCAACAGTGCGCCATGAGCTGTCAAGCCAAGGGCTACAAATACTCCGGTACAGAGTATGCCAACGAGTGCTGGTGCGGCAACTCAATTCCTACTTCCCAGGCCCCGGAGTCACAATGTAACATGGCCTGCAAGGGTGACAGCACGCAAAAGTGTGGCGCCGGAAGCCGCTTGTCCGTCGTCACTGACGACAGCTGGAAGCAGACTTTCTTCGCGACGCAGAACTCGGGTGATTGGAACATGCTTGGCTGCTACACTGACTCTACGGCGAAGCGTAGCCTTCCCAGCTCTGTCTCGCTTGCTGCATATGGCGGCGGCGCCAACGCTACCATCGCAAACTGCATGTCGGCTTGCAAGGCTAGAGGCTTCGCTTACTGTGGTGCTGAGTACTACTCGGAGTGCTACGGCAGCAACACTGCTCCCGCGACGACCCTGGCGGGCTCAGAGCCTCTGGCCGCTGGCTGCAACTACCCTTGCAAGGGCAACAGCAGCGAGAGCTGTGGTGGTTCCGCCCGTATCATCGTGTACACCACCAACTTGTCTTGAAGAAGAGGGTGTATGATGGAAAATCGGCAAGATCCGGGGAAAAACAGAACAAAGGCTTGCGATGAAGTATTTCGCTTCTGATCACTCCTTTTAGAACCTAATGATTTCCAATCTCGCATTTTTTGCCAGATCATGGCTGTTTGGACGAGACGTCCGCATCTCTTTTTCTTCCATCTATATAATGCATACAAAATACACGTCATAGACCTCTTCTTTTCGCAAATCACACACTTCGTCTAACTCCTCGTTGATAAATCATTCTATACCATCACCAAGGAATCACAGCCCCAAACCGATCATAATACTTCCCGCTATCGCCCTCCCCCCACAGCTCAATCAACGGTAAAATGCCCCTAACGCTCTCATCAGCCTCTATAGCGCCTTCCTCCCTCCCTCGCACCAATCCCGTCTCCACCCGCCCGGGGTGACACAACACCCACACCACCCCGGGCACATCCACCGCGAACGACCGCACGATCATATTCAGCGCAGCTTTGCTCGCCCGATACGCGTACGCCGAGCCCGCCGCGGCGTTCGGCAGAGCGTTGTTAGCCAGACTGCCCATCCGCGAGGACATCACGATGACTTTCGGTCGCGGCGCCATTTGGAGGTTCGGCAGCAGGGCGCGGAGCAGCGAGAACGCGGCGACGGTGTTGACCTGGAACGTCCGCGCCAGAGTCGCGAGGTCCATTGCCGCGAGCGTTTCGCACGCGCCGACGTCGTTGGCATGCTGGGCTTCGAGCGCGGGGACGAGCCCGCGGATGCCGGCGCTGTGGATTAGCAGGTCTATGGGTTGGGTGGAGAGGGTGGCCGCGAGGGAGAGGACGGCGGGTTCGCTGGTGAGGTCGAGGGTGTAGGGGTGGATGTTGGGGTGGGAGGGTTCGATGGGGAGGATGTCGAGGGCGAGGATTTGGGTCGATGGGTGCGTGCGGTAGGCTGAGACGAAGGCGGCTCCTAGGCCGGAGGCTGCGCCTGTTATGAGGATTGTTGGCATTGGTTTTGGTGGTTGTTTGGATTCCGTTTTCTGGTGGCGAGACCAGATGTATCGGGTTTGGCGAGCTTTGTTTTCGAGGAGACAGCTAGGAGGGCAGAGCACTTATGTTGAGTCGCTTTTGATGCCTAATGAATGACGAAGGTTAAAGGATATAACATATATAGATAGGAAGTGATGGTGATGTGGTTGAGTTTGAAGCCGAGCGGACCCACTCAAGTCGTCACTGCAACTTTATGTAGTCTATACGTACTTGACTGCACTTTACTAACCACCGCAATCAGAGACACAACAATCAACAATACATCAGAGTCTTCAAATATACAGCGACTGGTACGGACATCAACACAATTATTCACAGACTGCTCACGCCAATGATGGCCGACGAACTCACGCGCGGCATTTGGGTCTGGAACACCACCACCATCTTGAGCTCTGCAAGTCACATCTGTGACTTAATCGCAGGCACCCAAGAAATCGGAATAAGCGATATATATCTGTACATGGCGCCATCATTCTACAGCCAATACAAGGTCGCACTTCAGAGCCTCATCTCTGAAGCCACTTCCGCCGGTATGCATGTATGGGGACTTGATGGCGATCGCGCATACTTGGACGACTCCACAGGCCCATCAAATTTCTACGCTGGTATCGAGAACCTTGTCGCCTACAATTGCTCGGTGGGAGACGACGAACGCTTCTTCGGCTTCCAGGCAGACATTGAACCGCAAGACCACGGGACGCACACGTCGTTCCACAACGAAGTTGCCGACAGCGCATTGAGCAACCAGCCAGGATCGGGTAGATGGCAAGAAACCCAAGCGCAGGACCGAGAGATGCTCATGCGCAGCTGGATCAACATCCATCAAACAGCACGAGGCATGTTGCACGCTCAAGGCCTGCGATTCGGCGCTGCAATGCCGTTCTGGACAGAATCTTACTGCCACGAAGACGTGAGAGTCAGTTTCCCTGGGAGCACGGACAAGCGCCAGGGCGTGATGAAATATATGATGCCGCTGCTCGATGAGTATGTGGTCATGAGTTACAACACCAGCCCTCCGAATGCTGCGAGTCGCGTCGCTGTGCAAGCAGCCTATGCATCCACGCTACCTGCTGCGTCACGGCCGCGTGTGTATGGCTCAATGGAAGTAAGTGTTGGTGTCGGTGCAAACATCTCGTACGGTGATACTGCTGGGAAGAACTCCAAGACTGTGGTGATGCAGGATATGGCGATTATCAATGAGATGCTGAGGCAGCATTCGGCTTTCAAGGGTATTGCATTCCATCATTGGGCGTTCTGGCAAGTGATGCCTGAGTAAATGATTTTACTCCGAATGCATGACTATATATCGACCGCGAAGCTATGCTGATGTCGAAACGGCAATGCAGACAATCGAATGGTTTCCAGCAGCAGCAACTGACCTTGCCAGCGTGAAGCTTTGACAGCGGACTTTTTGACAATCTGACAACAATACACACATGCGGCTGAGAAGACCTGTTCTGTCTGGAAAGGGAGCTTCACAGTGTTGCCCTAGACGCCGCCAGGTTGGAGGCCCACATGCGCGCTTGCAAGCTGATGGTGGGGATGCATGTCAGATTGGTAATCAGCCTTGCATTCGCCAACTTTTACTTCTTGCGACAACGAAGCTTCGTGTGGCTATCGCATTACGAAAAAATCGCTTATATGCGCTCTCATTACTCCAGAACAACCTTGATATGCCAACTCCGCGTGTCTCGTGCTCACAATGTAGAGCGGCCAAGGCCAAGTGTTCGTACATTCCCGGCGACCAAAGCTGTACACGCTGTGCACAACGACGAGTACTTTGCGAGCTCCCGGGACGTCGAGTGAGCTCCACACAAGAGCCAAGTGGCAACGGCAATGATGGGTCAAATGTGCAGACCGCAGCGCTGAATGAACGCATCGGCAAAATCGAAAAGTTGCTGGTAGAGCTGAAAAGTGCCATGCCCATATCAGCACGGAAGATAGATTACAGAAAACATCCAGTGAACGAATCGACAAAACTTGGATCATCGATGCCTACTCCGGTAGTCGAGCAGTCTTCAGTGCCTGCAACCCGCTGCTCCCTTCCTCCAATGGAAGAAGGTCAGGCCCTCTTGACTGAATACCTACGCGATTTCAATAGCAAGGTCCCTTTGCTGGTTCCCGAAGCTATCGTCTCTCACATGCGTGACTGCTACTCTGGTGCAGCGAAGGGTGTCGCTTCGTCGTGGGTTCTAACATACTTCGTGTTCGGTATTGCTCATCGGCTTCGAGCATTAGAACCGTCTGTCAGATCTGAAGAAACCTTCAAAACTGAGCAATACTTGGACAAATGCCTCAACAGCTTCTCCAATGTATTGTTGGAAGAGCCGAACGAAAGGATTGTTCAATGCCTCCTTGGGATCGCTATCATGCTGCAGGACTCACCAAAGTCTCACCGTGTCTCGTCTTTCGTCTCCATAGCATTGCGGATGGCGCAAGAGCTTGGCTATAACGAAGCTGGCATCTCTGGAAGCAATCAGAAAGTGACAGGCTATCTGTTCTGGATCGCTTTCTCAATGGACGCCAATCTCAGCATGTGCGCGTTGAGACCAAATACTCAAAAGTATGAGGGAATATCAATCAGCTTGCCACATGCCGACGATAACGACTGGTGGGGCCTGCGTACAGACAGCGGTGACACCCAAACGAATGGACCTATGGAAACCAACTTCTTCTTCCTCAACTGTAGCCTTGCGATAATCCAGGCACAAGCGCTCGAGGAAGTGTTTTCCCCAAAAGCGAATTTGCAACCCGTCCAGTACAGTTTCGCGCTTCACACTGTGATTTCGAAGCTGGCGGCATGGCGCAGGGATAGTCGTATAGACTCAGCAGAAGGCTTATCAAGCCCCGAGTCGCTTCATCTCGCCATGCTCGAGGCATCATACTTCCGGACTATGTACCAATTTCTGGCGGCCCAACAGATCGGAGTCGTCGGATTTCGATACGATCTATTCTCTCATGCCGTATTTCAGCTTCTAAAACATTCGCAACCCGCCCGCAAGCTCTACGAGGACGCCCGCAAGCTCTTGAATCTGCTTGCTTCGCCTCCGATCGGGATCTTGAGTCTGAACCGGTGAGAGTCCCCGAGGTTGCGAAATCATGTTGCACACCCAGCTGACCTCTCCCAACTATAGATCCGTCAACAGAGCATGGCTAGCAGCCCTATTTACGGTCATCAGCGCGCTCGCAGAATTGACAGGCAACGAAGATCAGGATATTGCGCAACTCGCGGAGATAGTGTCGCACGAGCCTGCGCTTCGCACTCTGGAAATCAGTGCTGAACGAGTAGAAGACGACGATCTTAGGCTCTCGGTACAATATTGTCGAGAATTGTTCGACGAGGCAGCACTCAGGTGGTATTCGACGCAGAGCGGAGTGGATCATTGAAACGGACAGAGAGCTTGTGTGGCAAACCAAGCCGCTTGCTTAGGAAAGTAGCAATTTTCGACTCAACGGAGAGGCTTCTGATAGCGAGCCTGGAAAGTTCGATCGACGATACAGTGATAATAATAACGTAGCTGGCTGTTCTTCAGAATACGCAATGCTAGATCCAGAGTTCTGATGACCTCCATTCCGCTTGCCATCCGTACCCTACATCCAGAGTTCCTGAGCCAATCTGGCGGTGATACCGAGCAGGACGAACGAGCTGGAAACCCAGACGCCGAACCTAACGGTGACCTTGTTGACGCTGACATGAATGAGACTGTGAATGACTCTCAAGCCAACGTAGCCCCATGCCATACGAGTGGTGGCTTTGTCGTTGACATTCAGCAGGGTCAAGGCCAGGACTGCTGCGTAGAACTGAGTCGGCTGCTCCAAGAGGTTGTTGAAGTTGTCCGCAGGCCATTGGACGAAAGCTGGAAGTTTCGTGGCCTTTTCTTGCTTTACTTTCTCAGGATCGAAGTCGATGTTGTATTTAGCGAGGGCGGGGGTTCTGCGCCAGTAAAGGAGACCTTCGATCGCAAAAGTCCAGAGACTGAGACCGGCAAGGGGCCCCAGGAGAGGCTTGCTGCCAATGACGATGGGCGAGGACATGATTGCTGAATGTTGAATAGTGTCGGCGTGGGATTCGATCGGAAATGTATTTGGAGAGTTGGGTTGTTAGTGGGTGTGAGGGGAGAAGGAACTTTAGAACAGACGCGGACTCAGAACATATGGGCGAGGCTGGGCGCTTAGAAATGGATAAAAACCTTAACTGACAGAGACATGAAGTCATTCATGATTTGTCGACCAAGCTTGCTTCGATTGTGTAGATCGTAGATAGGAAGGGGATTTTATTACGCCTCTGACGCGAGCATAGACATGGGCTTCCGAGCTCCCCTATCTCCCCGAGACCCTGATCATCCCACTCGAATGTGGAAGTAGCTACAACATCGATACCACATACGATACATTTGCTCTATGCTGATCAAAGTTAGCAATGGTCCTGCGTGTCATTCGACGGGCCAGAATGCCCCCTCTAGTTTCACGATCTGCACCCGTGAGCGTATGACGTGTGGAACCCAATGGCTGAGACTATTGACATATCGAAACATCGGCCGTGCTCTACCCTACCCCTTCCATTCCCCGAGCTTCCCCGCCTGTCTCCTTCCTGACATCCTACTAATGAATCTGCACTTACGAATCAAACGATTTGAGTCGGAAGTATTCCGTTGCTTATGCAATCTTCGCCAGAATGAATCAGTGGGTGGGAATAGAGTTGGAAGATTCCGGCGGGCTTGCCTATGAGAAATGCTGCGTATGCATGTGGCTGGAGTTCCCAGCTCATTAATTTCAAGATCACTTTTCCGCATTTAACCGTTTCCGGTATCATGTCTCAACCCAAGAACATCCTTATCCTCGGCGCTGGTGAACTCGGTGACCAGATCATCTCGAATCTAGCAACCCATCCAGCTCGGGGCACAACCGAGCTCACTCTGCTCCTCCGCCCCTCGGCAATTGAGACCCAAGATGAGGTGAAAGCAGCTAGGAATGCCCGGTACAGAGAGCTCGGTGTTGCAATAATCCCTGGCGACATAGCAGCTGCCAGCGGGTCCGAATTGACCGAGCTCTTCAAACCGTTCCATACAGTCATCGGCTGTACCGGCATGGAAATGCCTCCCGGCACCCAAACAAAAATCGCACGCGCAGCACTCGATGCTCGCATTCCAAGATTCTTCCCCTGGCAATTCGGCCTTGACTACGACACCATCGAGCAGAATACAAGGCACAGTCTGTTCAGCGAACAGGTCCGGATCCGCAACCTGCTCAGGTCACAAAGGGAGACTCAGTGGGTGATCGTATCCACCGGCATGTTCCTGAGTTTCCTCTTCCGTAGAGATTTCGGATTGGTTGACTTGGAGAAAGGCAAAGTTGCGGGCATTGGAAGCTGGGACAATACTCTCACTGTCACGGCAGTAGAGGACATCGGAAGAGTTGTCAGCGAGCTAATATACGTGACTCCGGACGAGAACGGAGTCATATACATCTCAGGAGACTCGATCTCGATGGAAAGGCTCGCGACAGTGGTGGAAAACTTGCTAGGCAAGAAAATCGAAAAGAGCGTCAAGTCGGTGCCCGAGTTGGAAGCAGAGCTTGCAGCAAATCCGGAGGACAAGACGCGGATGTACAGGACAACGTTCGCAAGCGGACTAGAAACGTACTGGGACAGCAAAAATACCTATACAGCAAGGAGAGGTTTGAAGACCATTTCGGTGGAACAGTGGGCCAAGAAGAACTTGTCATAGTGTTGGCATCTTGAAGTAGCGATCTCTAGAATGTCTGAAGATCTTGAATTATGGCAACTACGAGACTCAACGTATTAACCTCAAGACATAGGCCTGTCACCCAGCAAGAATGATTACCTAGCGATTCCAACAATGTCGATGTCAGCAATCTTCAGCCTAGATATGACTTCATTCTCGGCTGCATTGGCGTCAGGGAGACATTATTGACTGGTTGATCGAAAGTTAGAAGGTGTGTATAAGATCATCTTTCGATTCTCTATGGCCCATAATCGCATTCGTGTCGCTTGATACAGAATTATGCTAAGCTGGTATCTGGGGATATGCTCTGTCTCTCTGGCTCTCCGAGCTCAATTCCGTAGATTTCCTTCAACATCTCGACACGTTCATCCTCTGTCTTGCACTTCTTGACGAGCTTACGCTCACTGCCCCTTTGTTCTCGGATAGCGTCCTTGAACAAAGTAACGCTGCCAACAATGATCTCTTGATCTGGGTCTATAATCATTTTTGTGGCCGTTACAAAGCGTGTGAAGAACGAGTTGGAGTGCGTAGAAGTGAACCAAGACATGACCTCATAATCCTGAGGCAAGAACTCATTCTCCGTGAAGCAATACGTAGGAATCCACTTGTTGTCTGCGCCATGCGTTGGGTCATGGCAGACGTCGTAACACCACAGTTTCGGGGCTTCTTCTGGTGTATAGGATTCGTCAATAGCTCTTCGCTGAAGACGGATCCTCCTCGGCGGAATACTGGTAGTCTCAAAATCGTTGCGGAGTGGGTAGGGCTTGTTTGGACCCATTGCGCCCATACCCACATCCACCACGAACCACTCGTCCTCGAAGTGTACAAGGTTGAGCATGTGGTTGAGGCCGTCGTATGTGTGAGCCTGATTCTTCCGAACCTCTGGGTACGCGCTCATTGCTCTGGAAACACGGCCACCGCAGTTGCGGACTCGATAGCCGATTGAGCGCAAGACATTTGAGAAAAACGTATTCGTCTCCATGCAACGGCCGCCACGTCGTTTCACAACGAACCAGTCAAAGAGTGCAACAGGGTCGAGAGCGACCTTTTTGCTGGCAGAGTAATGGAGAATGAGGTTCTCGAAAGGGCAGGTTGCTGCGTGGTGGCGGCAAAGAGCCTCTAGCAAAGGGAGCCCATGCTCCTTGGTCCTCGCAAGGCTGGGGTCTGACAGGACGGGGGAGTTGAGGTATTTCTCGGGAAGAGCGATGCGGGTGAGGTAGTCTAGGACCTGTTGCTTGCTGTAGAAGCGGCGATTGGCTTCATCGGGCAGATGCGTGAGAGTAGTGGGGGCATCGGGTTTGGACATGATGTGAACGAGTGCAAACTTGGACGTTGTTGCGTTTGACCAGGGCAAAGATGTTTTTTGTATGGGAACTTCGAGGAGAGCAAAGAGCGACGAGTACAGATCGATTTCATACAAACCTACTTCGATCCTATATGAGTGCCAGTCCAAGTGGTACCCTTGATGGTGGGCGCAAGCGCATCGATCCCGTTGCTCATCCAGGAGCCAGGATGCTCCATGCGCTGATCAGATTTTAGTCACGGGGAAGGGGGCCGGAGTTCCCGCCTTGATGCTTCCCGTTCTCCGCAAATCCTTTTCCGTACATGTATCTCCACTTTCTCTCATCCTCCCTCATCTAGGAGGTATTCTGTCGATCTCACGGTGGGAGCGGAAGCAGATAGGGCCCACCGTCAACGACTGACCGAGCGAGCCTCAAACATGGCCGCTAAGAGCTAAAGAGGAAAGCTACGGTGACGAGATGATCTCCCGCGACTTTGCCCATTTCTTCCTCCAATCGACTCCAAATCATCCCGAACACCAAGCACACCGTCATGACGAGCCCACAGCATCCACCCCAAATGGCAATCCCTCCGTCCAAAGAGACTGTAGAGATCTCCATCATCGATACCACGAGTTACTTGACCGGCTTTCCCGCCGCGACGTTCGTGCAGCCCATCGTAGGAGGCTTCGACACCCTTAACACTGGTTCGTATGCATTCCTTATCAAACATGCTCGTTCAGGAAACAAACATGACACCATGCTGTTCGATCTCGGGGTACGGCAAGACTGGGAGAACCTCCCAAAGACCTTTGTTGAAGAGGTCAAATCGAACGGGTGCGCCATCACTGTCGACAAAGATGTCGCTACCATTCTCAAGGAGAATCATCAGGACTTGAACGAGGTTGGTGCCATCATCTGGTCTCACTGGCATTTCGACCATGTCGGTGATCCACGCACCTTCCCCACTACGACCGACCTCATCGTCGGACCTGGCTTCAAAGAAAGCTTGGTACCTACCAAGGGCCAAGTACTAGATTCGACCCTGGACGAACGGGCATGGAAAGGCCGCGAATTGCTCGAGATTGATTTCTCAGACGAGGAGGGACTTCGAATTGGCAATTTTGATGCCTACGACTTCTATGGCGATGGGAGCTTCTACCTTCTAGACTCACCTGGACATGCCATCGGCCATATCTCTGCTCTGGCTCGCACCACAGCCGACCCCCCTACCTTCATACTGCTTGGTGGCGACATTGCCCATCACTGTGGAGAATTCAGACCATCGCAATACGCTCCACTCCCAGACACCATAATTCCCAGTCCGCTCGATTATAAATTGGGTGGCTGTCCAGGAATGTTGTTCCAAGCAATCCATGCGAAGAACAGCCGAAATGAACCCTTCTTTGATCCGGTCCTCGAAGGAGGCTGGCATCATCTAGGGCAACTGGCGAAAGACACCATCCAAAACTTGATTGTAGCCGACGCCTACGAATACATCTTCCCAGTCATGGCACATGATAACAGCTTGGTTGGGATCGTGGATGTATATCCCAAGCCAGCTAACGATTGGATGGCGAAGGGATGGAAGAAGCAGAGCTACTGGGGCTTCCTCAAAGATTTCACTCCCGAAGATGAGCAAGATGCTTTGCACCGGTTTACCGAGCCTCCCAAACCTCAGATGAAGCCGAAGGAGCGACACGACTCGGCTGTATCGGACCCGTACTGAACGCTGGCGACGCAGGATTTCGCAAGGCAATCTTCTTTCGGTAGAACATGTCGACCTCGATGTTCCTTCGCGTCCCTACGAGCAACTCCATGGTCTGGGAAGCATGTCAGGTAGTAGCTTTTGTACAGAATCTCGTACTTCTACATTACTGATCCCGGAAAATGCCATTTCCCTACATGCGCCGTTGTTCTCATAAGCTCTGTCGCATCGTATCTCCAATTCCAATGCATATCGTGTGCTTCAAAACAGCGTTCCGCCACCGTTCAGAGAATCGAACGTGATATTTTCGAACGTTGAAGGATCAGACATTTCCCCTGCAAAAAGCTGGTATAAATCAATTTGGTCTGCGTCCGGCGGCATCGCCATGAACGGATTCATTACGGAAGCGGTGGACGCAACATCTGGCCATGCTGCTGCCGTTGTGGCTTGCTCATTTGCGCTTCCCTCATATGTGCTCGTCATGTCTAAAATCTGGTTAACCAATCATCTGAGGTAGAGTCGGCGCGAAGGTGAAGATGGTGACTCACCACGATATTCGCACATGGCGCGTAGCTCGTGGATGTACTTCCAGCAGCTCAGGACAAGACCATTCTCTGAGTCCAGATGCTGGAATACCACTTCCGCTTTCTTGATCAGTGTCTTCGCGTGCTGCATAGCTGCCCAGTCAAGCTGGATGCTTTCATGCTGTAACCAAAGCAAGCGCGCACTGATGACAAGAGCTGCTGTAAAAACTGGCGAATCTTCGTAAGCAGTTAACACTCAGACAGACGATTTTTGATTACTCACCATAATATAGGGTGAAGTACCAGGCTCCCAGGTTGTTCTTGCTCGTGGAATCAGCCGTGATCACAGTGTAGGAGAGGTCAATCGTCGCCTCCGCTGATTTGATGCATTCCTCGGCTTCAGCCATAGCCAGCTGATAGAAGTATGGAGGATGGTTGACTACACCCTCCTGGAACAGGTTGACGATGGTAATGCTGAGGAATGGTCTGAGGACAAGGATGCTCAAGTTATGATATCTTAGCGAGAGTATGACACGAAGTCGATTCACCCGCGTATTTTCGGCCAGTATTTTGGATCCGGCGTCGCAGAGACCGATGTATGGGGGCAGGCTCGAGGCCCATGTGCGAAGAGTTTTTCGGAACTCTACAGAGGCTTGTACTGTATTCAAGTCATCCAGGTCATTATCTCTCCGTCCACCGGTCGTTGAATACTGCTTGGCCAAGGATTTACTCATGACCTGATACAATTGGAAAGATACGGCAAGGAAGTCACCGGGAATATCCGCTTCAGCTTCTGTCGAGCTTGAGTTCTGTCGAAATTTCGCAGACGATCCCCAGTCGACCGCCTGCTCGTCGGGTATACTCGCTGGCCGTCCGAACGTGGCACTTAATACTTTGTCGAGGCAGTAGATTACTACCCACGTACGTCGTCGCACCTCAGCCTGGGCTGGATCCAGGTCTTCCCCAGCATCAGGACTATGCAGACCAAGTGCCATTGCCGAACGAGTAAGCAGGCCATGGGTGTTCCAGGCTTGCGCTGAACGCTGGGTACCTTGACAGTATATGACCACCATGAGTAGGTAATGGACTGTCTCCAGGCTGATCACATGCTTTGAGGGTTCGCCACACAAGCCAACAGCTCTCCGATAGTATAGATCGCCTCTTTCGAAGCGTTTCTTAGCCGATGGAAAATTTTCTCGATCAAGCATAGTGGCCAGAGCGAAAATCATGTTCACATTTCCCAGCCACGTCCTCCGAGTGCTTTTGAAACCGTTCTCAAGATACTCAGCGTAGATTCTCCTTGTTGCGTCTTCAGAGATGAAGGGAAATACCACCCCACAAGTATTGAAATACATATCCAGTAATCTGCTCATCTCCGCCACTTCCGGCAAGGAAGTCATTGAAGTTTTTGAGGAGGTGGATTCTGGAGGATTGGATTGCGATTGACTGCGATGTATGCTTGAGACATTACCATCGTTGAGGGAGCCGGTGTGACCTTTCGCGCCTGGAATCTCTATGGCAGATTTTCGCGCGGAAGCCACCGCTCGTAGCAGGAGCTGGGTGAAGTTGATGTTGGAAGATTCGCCGTAGTAGGCCGAGGTATGTTCCTCTAAGAACACCATGGCCATACCATTGACGGCGGCATCGTCGTTCTGCGGCTCTTCCAGACCAGTCACAAGCGGCGGACTGGCATCCGAGTGTCTGGGAGGCTGTGGACATATATCTTGGTCTAATAGCGCTGTTGCACAGCTACCTGGGTCATTCTCGGCACAAGGCGTGAGATGACCCCTGAGTACATCATTGAGTCGCTGGAGTTTGCTTTCCATGTCGGTCATGCGAGCATTCAGATCGGAAATGTAATCCTTCCGCACAACGACATTTGTGGCAAAATCGCTGGACTCATACTGACACTCCAAGTCGAGCGAGACACAGGTCGAGCACGATGGTCGCTGTCCATCGCATCTGTTACAGGTAGTTGGTCAATGTGAGTCCTTGCCTAGCCTGGCTCAGGCCGAAACCACCACATACCTTGACTTGCGCGTGCGACAAGCATTACAGGCAAGGCCAATGCGTCGCCGCTTGTTGCCTGAAGGTGCGGGCCCTTGGTTCTGTTCCGGGCCCTCACGTGATGACTGGGGCGACATTGTGTTCAGGCCGTGGAGACGCGGCAACGAGCGCAGTCGATGGGGAAAGCGAGGAAGAAGAAGCCGGAGGCGCGAACATGGTGCCACCAAGGGGACCCGCGGGATGTCCAAGGATCATCATTCGGGGCTTTGTCGGAAACTATAAAGCTACAGTACCGAGAGTACCCAACAATTCCGTCTCCGAGGCTGCGGGTCCCGGCTGTCGATCCTTTTGTCAAACACAATGCAGTGTTACAGGTATGCTACTGATAGTGGCACGCGTTGCAAAGCCTACAATGACCGGAATTTCGATCTTGTCCTGAACGCTAGCGTCTGGCCTCTCTATATCGCCGTTCCTCCGATTCCAGACCTTATGAGATCACCATCGTTCGGACTGTCGCGGATAGGACGGATCTTGCTCCGCGGCTCAGTAGCGACCGACTGCTCTGGATGTTCAAAGTGAAGTCTCGCTGGACAATGGTTGTGAAATGAAAAGGCCTTACTCGAGCCACATCTGCAATATCACATCAACCACGAAGCACGATGACCAGCAAGACTAGCGAGGATTTCCATGTCGCCATCGTGGGTAAGTCCGTACTCTGACCCCTGCCATGTCTCGCGTAGCTGATATCTGTCCAGGCGCTGGCATTGCCGGTCTGGCTTTGGCCATGGGGTTACACAAGAAAGGCGTGTCATTCACCATTTACGAATCAGCTAAAGAATACTCAGTCGTGGGGTGAGTGCGCGGTTTGGAGTCCTGCAGAATCGCTTCGATCTGATAACATCCTAGTGCGGGCATTGGGTTTGGCCCCAATGGAATGCAAGCTCTTGACATGATAGAGCCCGGCTTTCGTCCCATGTATGAGGCAGTCTGCTCTACGAACAAGGGCGAAGGGGCTGAGCATATTTTCTTCGAAGGCCAGTTACTCGACAAAGGGCTTGGCAAGTACAAAGAACGCTCACCCATCGATTGGGGGCACCATACTAATCGTGATACATGACAGGTCATGATCAACCGTGGTTCGGCAACTCTGCTTGGGGCCATCCCGACTATATGCGCAAATCTGTAGGTTATGACTGTTCATGGTACGTTAGCCCTCATATTGATGGCGCGCAGGCACACCGAAAAGAATTACTGGACATCATGACTTCCTTCATTCCGATCGAGACCGTCTGCTTCAATAAGTCTTTGGTCTCGGTCAAGCAACAGGGTGAAAAAGTTGTTCTGACGTTTGCCGATGGCGAAGCAGCCGAAGCAACTCTCGTCGCAGGCTCGGACGGCATTAAAAGTGTCGTTCGAGAGGACGTCCTTGGACTTGATCATCTGAATGAGGTAGCACCGGTGTACGATGGCGCATATGCGTATCGTGCTGTAATACCCATGTCGGAAGTCAACCCAATCCTTGGAGGAGTCTCTGATATTGCGAAGATGTACTTTGGTCACGACAGGGCTGTCGTCCATTATCGAATTACAGGCGGCGATGAGGTCAACTTTCTTTTCATTAAAGCAGACCCGAAACACTGGAGTGTGGAAAAAAATTCCATGACGCGAGAAACGACACACGCAGCCATGATGGCGGATTTCGAGGGACAAAATATGGACCCTCGCCTTCTGCAACTCCTCGCCAAGCATAGACCCATCAAGTGGGGCCTGTTCCATCACCTGCGCACATCTACCTATTATCGCGGCCATTCTATCCTGTTGGGCGACGCTGCTCATGCTTCTATGCCTTATCAAGCTGCTGGCGCTGCCCAGGGAGTGGAGGATGCCTTGGTGTTGACGGAAGTGCTGGCCAAGATCGCAGAAGCCCATGTGACTTGCAGCAATCTAGACACTCACATCGAGGCGGGTCTCGAGAGCTATGATGCTGTGCGTCGTCCTCGAGCTCAGCGTCAATTGGAAAGAGCTGACGAAGTGGGACGTATGCTGATGAGGAAACATGAGATCAATGGCTCTGACGTGGGCAGATCGATCAGAATGTTGCAAAATGGATGGCATGAGTGGCTATGGTTCCATGACTTGCAAGCTGATGTCGACGAGGCTTTGGCAATGATGAAACAACATTTGCAGGCCAAAGCTTAGTATACACAGTCGCAAAGGATGAAAAGACTGGAAGACGAGTGAAAGATACACGTGATGAAATAGTCGCTGCAGCAATCTCATAGCGACGGAAACCAAAAGAAATTGATTGTGACATTGTGCTAGCTTTCAGCAAATCATTCAAGAGCGGTAGTGGGGCCTAGTTGCAACCCTAAGTTCGTCACTCGACCACTATCGCATTGCCAAGTCAGTGGGTAAACGACATTGGTTCCTCCATCAAGACCCTGATATGTACCGAGTTGGTACGAGAGTCATGGCAGGCTCTCTTACACTCCAACAGTCACGATTTCATAGACTCAATTTCTTATCCGAACAAAAATCTGGTCGTATATTCTACAGCTCAAAGCCTCAGCTTTGAGCTAAGGTGCGAGTTCGTAATTCTTATCGCTAAGGCCAGTGGGCGAAAACTCTCAGAGAGTACTGAAAGCTTCCAAAATGGCATCACGCAACATACCATGGAGTCGGTGCGGATTCATGGGTCAAGCTTTTCCTTGAGATAAAGATGATCGGGTCAACAGATCATCACTCCAACTTCATTACACAACTTGCGTTCAGAGACATGACCATACCAACAGAAATTCATACGCTAATCAATGTGCTGTATACTCAGGCTTGTGACAGCCAGTAGTCTAACCAATTGACAACATTCTCAAAGCACTGCTCCTTAGCCCATTTCTCGTACGGATCAGTGAGGTTGCCACGCGTCTAGTAACGTCAGTACACCATGAGATATGCTTTAACGAGAAGAGACTCACCGCGAAGCCGTGTGTGACGTTCGAGTATATTTGCATGTTAAATTGCTTCTCGCCCTTGGTTAGAATATCGACTGTTCGAGCACGTGCGTCCGGCAAGAACAGCGAATCAGTGCTCGGTGCGCCGATGTATAATGGAGCTGTCAAGTATCTTAATTACCGATCTTGTGTGAGAAGATATGTTCACTTACCTTCAACACCAAAGACGTGACTTTCATTCATAAAAGAAGGATGAGCCATCGCACCTACTTTGCAGATGCCGTCCTTGGAGAGTTGTTGACAGACGAACCGAGCGCCCCAGCTTGATAGGCAAATTAGGCTACGTAATACTCCACGAAGCAGGTATGCGACTTACCAGTAGCCGACACAGGCGAATTTAATGTTGTCAGACATGCCGTATCTGGACATCACGCTCGCAGTCCATCTTTTTGCAACGTCTTCAGAACTTTGGAAATGCTTGTCTTTCCAGGCGTTTAGATCGAAGTTCGGGTCTTTGAGCGGCGACCAGGTGTGCTTCCAGACAGGGTCCTGCACATACCAACCATCAGCTAATGCTACAGCTGAAGAAAACTGGCTCAAATACATACCCCAAGGAAGTAGTCGATGCCGAGAGTCAAGTATCCACAAGAGGCGAAAGCATCCATCATGAGATGGCTGTTGACATACAAGCCAAAGGCGTCGGGGAAGTACAACAGGACATTACCATTTGCGGCTTTGGGGTCTGGGGTGGCGATGTATGTATCTACACCATTGATCTGCTCGGTTTTGCCTTGCGCCTCTCCTGAGTGGACGGCCCCTCTGAGGCAGCAAGCGCTGGTTGGCTTTGCGAGTAGCGGATCGCTAGTAGCATCCATTTTGGAGTGTGAGATTATCTCTTGTCTCTGAACCGCCGAGTCTTGGGTACAATTGGACCTAAGAACGACTTTCGGGGTGAATATGAGCGCGCGGAGATGACGGATAGGCCTCGGAGATCCCGAAGTCAAGAGGGCCGGCTTATAGCCAGCCGTGTATCTTTCGCAGGCCGACTTCGGTCACGAGCTGTTTCGGTGAAATTAGGTGAAATAGATCAGCAGCGGATGAACTAGCCATAGGCGCTAGACCATTGCACATCCCATCATACGCTGACTTCCCGATCCTCGGTTTGGGGACGATAGAGCGACGATGTAGCATTGGTGCACCAAGCCCATTCAAGTAGGCTCAGCCTGCAATGATTCTTTTACCGTGATCTCAAGAAAGAAGAGCGAACACCCTTCAGCGCCGTTATGAAGAAGAATGCAAAAAGCTATAAGTTTCGCGCAGGGTCCTTAGGCTACCTCGAAGGCCTTACCCTATCGACTGAATCGAGTGTAGCTCTCCATTATTTTGGGGGTCTACCATATGCCCTCCCACCAATTGGTTTAAATCGTTTCCGGCCTCCTCGCAAGCTACCATCAGGATTCATATATGGCACCGAAGCATGTCCCGGCCGCTTTAATGGCGGTGGTAACGCTTGTCCTCAACCCCCGAGCCGTAATCCACCCGATCCTTCGATAGTCGATGAAGATTGCCTGCAGCTGAACATCTGGATCCCTGCTATGAAAGCACCGAAGGACGGCTGGCCAGTCTTCTTCTACATCCACGGCGGATTTCTCCAAGTAGGCTCACCAAATTGGCGACCGGATTCTCTAGTGCCATTGCTTGGAGACTCTGCGTTCAAAGCCATCGTGGTTATGCCCGCATATAGACTCAATGTATTCGGATTCCTCGCGGGTAAAGCGCTTGCGTCTGAAGCCAGGTCTACCGACACAGAAGCGTTTGGCAATATGGGCCTCTGGGATCAACGCATGGCTTTAGAGTGGGTGCATGAGAATGTTCGCAACTTCAATGGCGATCCAAGTAATATCACAATCGGAGGATATTCGGCTGGAGCTTACTCGTCCTTCTATCAATTAGCACACGAGTTGTATCAAGTGCCTGCCAAAGACTGCATCATCCGAAGAGTGATCATGCTCTCGAACGGCCCTGGAGCCAGACCCAAAACCCTCGAAGAGCACCAGGCCCAGTTCGATGAGCTTGTTAGCACGCTCAACATACCCGCCTCCGCGTCGGACGCCAAAAAGCTCGCTCGCCTCCGCGCGCTCCCATGGTGGCTCCTTGTCGACGCTCAGCGGAAGCTGAAGCTTTCGGAGTTCAAGCCCCTGGCAGATGGAGTGTTCTCGCCCCAAGACCTTTTCGCGAAGATCAACAGCGGCGACTTCGGGCGCAGGATGCAAGATCGCGGTATCTCCCTGCTGAGCGGCGAGTGCCGAGACGAACACACAACCTACCGCAACTGGCGCACGCCCGACAACTCATTCAGCTCTTTGCGTGTCCGCCTCTGCGCCGAGTATCCCGAGGACGTCGTCGAATCGGTTTTGCGTAGATATTGCGGCGGGACGTCTCTTCCTTTGCCTTTCTCTCCTCCTTTGTCTGAGGAACAAGCATCATTGCCTCCGCATTGCAGAGACTGGCAAGATCTTTTCGGCCGCATCTACGCAGACTTACAGGTCCATGGGCTGCAGCGAGGTTTCTACAATGCTCTGTGCAAGGGCGGCGGGCTTGAACCCGGCAAGAATTTTCATAGGTACAGTCTGCACCGACGTGTGGATTGCGTCAAGGCCACTTTGTCTGTGGATCTAGGCGTTACACACACATCGGACTTGCCCTTATGGTTCTGGGGCTCTGATTTTCCAGGCGGGCTGACAGAGGAAGAAAAGAAGTGGCTGGGTGGGTGGAACGAGACTTTTGCAGCTTTCGTGAAGGGCGAGAGGGTGTATTGGGGTCTTACCAGGCCGAGTGAGGCGAGAAGGTGGAAGGAAAATGGAGAGACGGATGTTTGGGAGGATGATAGGTGGGAGGAAGGGTTGGAGTTGTGGAGCATTGTGCATCCCAAATCACGCCGAGATGCGAGACTCCAGAAGGAGAATTGCGCATGAACGAGAGGAGTTCATTAATTTTGGATGAGAACAATGGAATTGATCCTTTCCATTGAGGAATTGAGTGCCATAACATTTCCAGAAAAACATCCCAGCACGAGAGACCTTGATTGAACACAAAACTGTTAGCGGAGCGGAAAGATTTTCGTAGAGCGGATGTGACATACGGCAGTATCCCAGAAGTCACAGCCCGGTTCGAGCGCTTTGAGTAGCATATGCTCGGCTTCTTCGTAACTAAGACTGCGGCCGACCTCCGAGAGTAGAGCTGAGGCCCATAGCACCGAAGCCTGGAGCCAGATCATCTTAGTCCGAGGACTCCGGTGCTTCAGCAATCGTACTTGTCAGATGGAGACGAGGTAGGAGTCTCAGGAGATTTGGTAATCAGATGAGCACTAGGGGACAATTGGAATCCTCGCGGATTTACTGTGGTTTAACAGTGATACGACCCTTGTCGAGCGGATTCGGAATGAGAAACGACCAAAAGATCTCGGATCTCCGTCTTAGCTAACAAAGCTAGCCGATCGTGGTTGCAGCGATTACATTATTGCTGGAATGCTACAGACATAACGAACAATAGGATTGCCGCTGTGGTGGCACTGGAGATGCATTGTTGTGAGGGGTTATCTCAGTTCCTCAGACCCTCTTTGGTCGGGCGAAGTGTTAAGGTAGCGGCCGCGTAGCAGGTGTAACGCTATCTCAGCAAATGAGATCGCAGTTCAAGTCTGACTCTCGGAAAAGCATAACCCTAAGCCACCCGTCCTATACTCGGCGCTAAAGCACTGCTTATTCTCCAAGTGGACGCCTGAGGAGCTGAGACAAGTGCGGGGCATCCTTCGGAGCTCCGGTATGCTATGTATTTTCTTTGTAATGATATCCATGGATCGCTTCGGACAGACAGGGTGTGAGGCGCAAAGTTGGAGCCAGACTACGATCAGCAACAAGTCATATCCCAATCATAAGTTGCCAGCTACAGACTTGTAGGTATATAATACTATGGCCAAACGCCAGTTTACGATTTCTTTATTGCAGCTCCTCATCCCATCGATCCATACTCTGTTGAACTAAACTTCCGACGAACGCACATATCTCTTGAACAATCAACCGAAATGTCTTACGATAGATCTGATCCAGCTTTGGCCTACACCTTGCCTTTCCAATTGACGAAAAAGATCCATCGAACCGTGCCAGACAACTTGCATCCTGAGACCCCAGATCTCAATGCCAGCGGCAAGATCGTTGTGATCACCGGGGGTGGATCGGGTATCGGAGCAGTGAGTGTACTGTACCTGTATTGTCTAACGGAACGAGACTGACTTTGACTTCTCTGTCAGGCGGTTGCCCGCGTATGGGTCATGGCCGGAGCGGAGGGAGTCGTGATCGCCGGGCGTAGACAAGAGAAGCTTGACGAGGTGATCGCCAGCACAGAGCAGTACAACAAAGGATCGACCAAGGTCATTGGCGTCAAGACAGATGTCAAGATCGAACAAGATACCAACAATCTTTTTGAGCAAGTCAAGACAACCTTCGGACGCCCAGCAGATGTTGTATATGCAAATGCTGGCTGGGTCTCAGAACTCAAACCGTCTGCGGAGGAGAGCGTGAAGACATGGTGGAGCGTCTATGTAAGTGCCGATCCCCCCTTACCGAAGTACGAGCTTTGAAGGCTAACGAAGAGCAGGAAGTCAACGTCTTAGGTGTTCATAACACCGCAAGGTCCTGGATCAACAGCCAGCCTGAGCCAGGCAAACCGGTGGGAACTTTAATCAATGTCAACACGGGTCTGGCCGGGTATCTGATGCCTGGCACTTCCGCTTATGGCTCTTCGAAGATGGCAGTTCATCGATACATGGAGCTCCTTGATACGGGTAAACTTGGCGTGTTCGATCTCCACAACGATGCTGAACATATGGCTGACTTTCTTCCAGAATATCCAACACTGCGAACATTCACCATGCTTCCAGGCATTGTCCCTTCCGCCTTGTCGGCCAATGATTCGTTCGCACCGTTCGCCAAGGATGAGGGCGAGTTGAGCGGTGCCCTGGGACTGTATCTGGCTTCTCCCCGCGGCGACTATCTGAAGGGGTCTCTGGTCAGTATCAATTGGGACGTGGAGGAAATGGAGGCGCACAAAGAAGAGATCTTGGGAGGACTTTTGAAGATCAAATGGGTCGCCGCGTTACCTTGCAGCGGCGACTCTGGGTGGTGATCCCTTCATAACCCATCTTCACCGCCTTTGTGGATCATTGAGATAACGCGCGGTCGTATGTAGCTCGTCATCAAAGTCTTTGACAAGTCCAAGCAGTGTTGCGCATTGCCACCTCGCGGCATAACTCCTATCTGACAAAGTGAGCTGCATTGTGCATGTCATAAAACAGCTTTGATTCTGTGATGGCTGAATATGCAGAATGCATACCTCTACTAGACAATCTGCACCAGCGTTGCGCACCGGACATAGTGTTGGCTAGGGCCGGCCGCGTCTTGACTTCATGCAAGGAGGTGCAGATGACGGCCGAACTCTTCGCCGTCGTGGCTTACACTGAAGTATGGGGATTGTGCGAATGCGAGGTCGATTGTCATCGGAACAAGCCTCGGAGAAATTGAATACTGTGTTATACACTTGAGTGTGCATGGTCCGGAGAAGTGGGAAGTTGAGGCCGTGATCAAACAACAAAGAGGATCTATACTTAAGAGCGGCCACGAGGAACCATTTTGCGGACCATTTCAGTCTCCAACATCAATTAGCAACACTCAATAGCCTTACAGCCACGTTCCCATCATCATCCAAGCCCGTGCCATAGCCATGTGGTCCCCAGCACCCAAACCGAAGACCAACCTCGGATATCACCGCATTCTTGCACCGCGGGCAGCCGTTCGCGTCTCACCACTATGTCTAGGAGCCATGAATTTCGGTGAGGCGTGGAAAGGCTTTATGGGGGAGTGCGACAAGGAAACTACCTTTGGAATTCTTGACCACTTCTACGAGAGCGGCGGCAATTTCATCGACACAGCGAACAATTACCAGAATGGAGAAAGCGAAAAATGGATCGGCGAGTGGATGGAAGAGAGAGGCGTGCGAGACCAGATGGTCATTGCGACAAAGGTAGGTTTGGGACTCTCATTGTCAACCCGAGCATGCTGACAGATAGCGTTAGTTCACGACGAACTTCGTCTCGGTTGACGACCCAAAAGTTATCAAGAGCAATTTCACCGGCAACAACACAAAGTCGATGTTTCTCAGCGTCGAAGCCAGCTTGAAGAAGCTCAAGACAAGCTACATTGACGTCGTGCGTTTCCCAGAGCATTTCAACGGGGAAGACAAATTAATGTAACGCATAGCTGTACTTGCACTGGTGGGACCACACTGCTTCGATCGAAGAGGTGATGCGCAGCCTCAACACTCTGGCCGATCAAGGCAAGATTCTCTACCTCGGCGTCTCCGACACACCAGCCTGGATCGTATCGAAGGCCAACCAGTACGCTCGCGACCACGGTCTCCGTCAGTTCGTTGTCTACCAAGGCCGCTGGAGTGCTTCGAACCGAGACTTCGAGCGCGACATTATTCCGATGTGCGAGGCCGAGGGGATGGGTATTGCACCCTGGGGTGCTCTCGGCGGAGGCAATTACAAGACCGAAGAGCAGAGGCAGAGTGGCGAAGGTCGGAACTTGCCGGGAGTTCCTGAAACTGATATTGTTGTGAGTAAAGTACTGGAGTCAATTGCCAAGGAGAAGAACACTCTGATCACCTCGGTTGCGTAAGTCAGCCTGGAAACGCACGGGAGAATGCTCGTTAGACTGACCACATTTAGACTTGCTTATTTCCTCCACAAGACTCCGAACGTCTTCCCGATCGTGGGAGGCCGCAAGAAGTCACACCTGGATGGCAACATCGCCGCTCTGTCGCTCAAGCTGACCAGCGAAGACATCGAGAAGATCGACAACGCTTATCCTTTCGACATCGGCTTCCCACTGAACTTCTTGTTCATGGGGCAAAAGACGCCAACTCGCAAGGGCGAAGACGTCTGGTTGACTAGTATGGCAACGCACATCAAGACTGTGGAGAGACCGCGGCCGATCTTGTCTTATGAATAGACGCTGTCTGCACAGAAGAACATCATATCTTCATAGAGGAAGGATGCCTCGAAAGGATGGGCTAACTCTCATACAAATCTGGTGGCAGCGGCTGGTTGGAAGAAAATCATATTTCGGAGTTTATGCTTGGTGGAGGCATCATTTGGCTATCTCGCTAGCATGCTGCACTTGTTCGCTTGCACACCTGGGTAAGCAATGCGAAGAGTCTTTGCTGCCCAGGAGAGAAAATACCCTTCAACCCATTTGCCAATATGTCTCCCCATCCCACACAGTGAAAACCCACGTCTCAGGCTTGCTATCGCTGATCTCCTTCAAATGACTAGCGGAAGGCTAATAGGCTTGCCGGTGTGGCTTCTACTGAAAGTAGTATGACTGGTAGTTCTCCGGGAACGCCTGGATGTCTTGTGTCTGCGGCAAAGCGACGTGCGCGGAAGAGTACGTGTTCCCGCCTGGCGAGAGCAAGAAGTTGCCGCTGTCCTCGAAAGAGACAGTGCTTGGTACCGGGAGCGTTACGTGGTCAAGCAGCGTCTGTGGCTGAGCTTCTGGAGCGTCCTGGTACGGTGCTGGAACCGGTGGCGGTAACATCGTTGATTGGGAGTGATCCTCGCCAGAAGTGCCCGTGAGCTTGCCAGAAGTGCTCGAGACAACAGCCTCAGGAAGCATCTTCCACGCCTGATCGTCGTCGCCCTCCTCTTTCTTCAGGTTGCCATTACGGCGTCTTTCCACTTTGCCACCAGCGATCTCTTCCTCGTCATCGTCGTCGTTATCGCCATCCTTCCCACCTTTCCAGTTCATCTCCAGGCCCTCCTTCACACCACTCTTCTTCCCAACTCGTTTGATCTTGCGGCTCAGAGCAGCAGACTTGGGCTTTGTCACCTTGCCATCTTGCTTGTCGCCACCCAGGGAAACTTGCAAGCGGCGCCATCTCATACGAGCAGCCGGCACCGAGAGGCCGAACTCCTTCGCCACTTCCTGGAAGTCGATGCGCTTCTGCGGGCCTGATTCAAGACAGACGTAGAGGAATTGCAGGTTGGAGCTGTCGTCTAGCTTGGAAGGCATGGTTGTTTTTGTTAGTGTTGGGAGTTTTTGTTGTGTGGATGGAGTGTTGTGTAGTTGTGTTGGGTATGATCGAGAACAGTCAGGTTATAGAGGCCTTATATGCTTTCTATGTTGCTAGAGCGTTCCGCGTAGTGCAACACAACATGCATGTTTGCGGTCTTGTTGATGCATCTATGTTCGTTGTTCGGATGTCTTACCGGCACAATCAAGCTGAGCTATGCACATAGCTATAGCGCCACCTGTATATATCGCAGCAATCTGAAACAATGGAGATGTCCACAAACAGAAACATACATGCAAGGACATGGTGCGCTGCCACAAAGAGAGGCACTGAGACTTTAAGCATATGCTTGTTAACATCTTCAGGTCGAGCTTTGTTAAGTTGAAGATAACAGATACACCACATATCGCAGGGCAAACCAAACCAGAGGCATTGGCCCATCCTAGAGTGATAGGCCTTTAGGATTGGAGATACCATCATGATGATGAACCCAGAACAAGCAGAGACTTGCGAATGGCAGATGTTGCCTTCGTGTGATGTTCATCGGTATGGTAGTTCCATTTCGGCTGTAGTATTGCGTCTTCTCGAGCCTGGTGAATGTGGCCCATTGTTTGGATATACATCATTTAGTGTGTGATGGAAAAGCAATTGAAGTGATGGCTGAGGAGGGGAATTTAATGTTGTTGCTCCTTCCACTGCTGATGACGCCGGCCTCGGCTGAAGCTTCACAACTTCGTAGACGAGCTCACTTTGCGACCTCGCGACCAAACCACAAACATGGCCTTCTCACTCCCAGGCCTTGGCCTGTCCAACAACACTTCCTTCGCCGCGCCATCAGCAGATACTCCTTCAGTCGCGGCGCAGGTCGCCCGCACAGAAAAACTCGGCGAGCGCACAGAATGGCGCTTCGAAGTCGCGTTCGGAAAGCAGTACACCGTAAAACTCACCAGCGGCGAAGCTGAGCTATGGGGCACTGAACTCGCGCCCAATCAAACGTACACCTTCTCTGGATATAAGGGCGCGATCTTCACATGGCAGGGCTGCACGCTCGAAGTGCTGGGCGAGGCAGAGAGCGAGTACCTGGGACAAGAGACGGAGTACGCGGTGGAATGGCTGAACGTGCATGGCATGCTGGAGACCTTGCGCGACCAAGCGACAGCAGCTGGAGCACAGGGCGAGGGACCGCGAGTCCTGGTCGTCGGACCAGACTCAGTGGGTAAAAGTAGCATGGTACGAAGCCTGGCAGCATGGGGAGTGAGGGTGGGACGCACACCAACAGTATTAGACCTGGACCCAAGGACTGGACTGCTGGCGCCGGCTGGGAGTCTGTCTGCTGTGACTTTGGGCATCCAGACTGAAGTTGAGACAGGCTATGGCATGGCGCCGGTGTCTGGGCCCACAGCGGCGCCCGTGAAGACGCCCCTCGTATACAGCTGGCCATATACATCTCCTACAGAGAAACCAGATGCTTTCAAAGCTCTTCTCACTCATGCTGCTCTACATGTGACAGGCAAGCTCGAAGCCAACCAAGACGCAAAGCGCAGCGGTCTGCTTATCGACACGCCAGGCTCGCTCAACGACCCAAAGAGCAATTATGACATCCTCAGCCACATCATCAGCGAGTTCAGCATCACGCTTATCCTGACCGTAGGCTCAGAACGCCTCTACAACGACCTCAACCGCCGCTTCAGCCAGAGCAGAGGCGAGGAAAACGCTATCCCAGTCCTCCGCCTAACAAAGCCGGGAGGTGCAGTCGAGAGCGACGCTACATTCCTCAAACAATCACGCGCACAACAAGTACGACAGTACTTCGACGGGCTAGCTCACACACCCCTAGTGCCACATCGCCACGTTGTGCCTTTCAGCAAATTGGACATCTACCGCGCCAAATCAGCCACCGCGTCTGAAGAGCAGTCCTTTAAATCCGGCGCCGCAGACGAAGATGACGAATACGAGCCCGACAATGCGATGGAAAATTCCGACGCGATGTTCGAAAAAGTGACACCCAGTACGGCACTGATGGCATCCCTGGTTGCCATCAAGTTCTGCCCTGGCACTCACGTTGATGAGAAGGAGATCAGAGACAGCGCTGTGATGGGATTCTTGTACGTGGCGGATGTGGACGAGACGAAGAAACGCGTGACATTCTTGGGCCCTCACCCGCATATATGGGGTGACCGGGCACTAGTATGGGGCAGTCTACCAGAACCAGTCGCGGATTTAGTGACTTGAGAGATGTTCGAGAGTACGCAGTGCGTGCTCTGATGAAGCGCTCTTAGCATACTCCATCAATAGCACCAAACGAAAATGTACGGGAGCTACAACTGCCGCTTATGACTACCTTTCCTGCTCCTAGAATGTATTTCCATCTCAACATCACTTGGTAGCCAACCAATGCATGTGCGAGTGCAAACTCTGATATCTGCGAAACATTACGTCGTATCGATTGGGCTACTTCGGTGGTACCGTGGTGCCGTGCCACGTCAGGGAACAACAGCACATTCATGCCCAAGTTTGCTGTCTCGCTCATATAATGGCAGCCATTCCACGCCATTCCTCATTGGCATGCCTCACATCCCCACCCAATATCAAACACAGCACGTCATGGAGACACTCAACACCTCTCAACACACCGACGAAAGCTCCCCCATACACCCAGACCCACCTACGCTCACATCACCATCACCATCAAACACCACTCCCGAACCGCCATCGACCTCCCTCTTCCTGCGCCTATCCTCCGAGCTCCGCAACCAAATCTACCAGCACGTCTACACATCCTCCGTCATCAAAATCAGCACCGACACTCCCGGCCTGCCTCTCTCCTGCAAGCAAATCTACGCCGAGTGCACCGACCTGATCTACGCTTCCGCCGCGTTCTACGTCGAAGACTGGGAGACTCTGCTGCGATGGCTGAAGCAACTCCCACCACGCAGAAGGAACCTGATCGGCGAGATCTGGTGTGGCGCTGACATGGCTCTGCCTGACGACCCGACAGGGAACGTCACTTGCCATGGTGTGTTGAGGAGAATGGCGTGTCGGCTGGAGAATTTGAGCCTTGGACTGGGTGGGCAGGATGTCCTGAGGTCTGGCACGCAAGTGGATGACACGTTCAATATCTGGTCGTCAGATCCGGTGTTGGTGTGGCTGGTCGTGAATAGGACCTGTTGTGACTGGATGGTGAGTGCTATATCTCGAGGGCAGAGTTCTAACGGCAAGGCTGACGAGTGGGTATGCTGTAGCTTCAAACCAAAGCTGAGAAATTCAGACAGCTGCCTGCCGCAGACGCGGTACGGGTGCGGGTTATGGAGAGATTGCACGAGATGTCCGAGGGCCACACGCAGCATACTATTGCGCCTGAGATGACGACGAAAGAAGATAGGTTGCGATTTCGCTTTCTTCAGCTGTGACATGCGGATTTTGCAGATTTGCTGGGATCAGACCGTGAGCGGTGGAGTGGATACTATGATTTTGCACTGGTGGAAGTGGAATGTCAACTTGCTTGTATTAAATATGTGCGCGGTTGACCCTGGACAAACGGATGTACTCTTTATCCCGAGTGCACACCTATGCCTTCGCCGCTGCCTTTACAGCAGGCACCTCCTCGTCCAATGGCAAAATATCAGGCACAGGGCCCACAGGCGTGATGGCGAATGGGTTGATCTGGCCGTGACTCTTGGTGTAGTGCTTCTTGATGTGAGTGAATTCAGTCGTGCTGCCGAAGGCCTCGTGGTTCCAGTAAAGATTGCGCAGCCACCTGGAAGGCAAAGTCAGTATGATTATATCGTGGTGTCCTTGCGGATCATCTTACTTGTGGAGGTTGGGGTAGCCGCTGCGGATGTCCCTGATGTTGCACTTGAAGTGCTGCACGTAAACGGCATCGAAGCGGACGATTGTGGTGAAGAGGCGGACGTCTTGCTCTGTGAGGCGGTCGCCGAAGTAGAAAGGACCGCTGGACTTGACGAGGTCTGCCTCCGCACGATCCAGGGACTTGAAAAGCTGGATGACAGCCTTTTCATATGCCTCCTGGGTACTGCTGGCATGTCAGTCGAGAATTTGGGTGTGATGGCATGATTGGACGTACCTGGCAAAGCCAGACTTGTAGACACCATTGTTGATGTCATTGTAAGTCCACTCGTTCGTCTCCTCGATCTTCGGCTTCAGGTCCTCAGGGAGAAGAACCACGTTTTTGTACTTGTCGTCCAGCAAGTGGTCGAACTCAGTGTAGAACATGCGAATGATCTCGCTGGACTCGTTGCTAACGATGGTCTTCTGCTTGGTATCGTAAAGAGTCGGCACCGTGAACCTACCCTCGTAGTCTTTGTTCACGTCAAAGTAGACATCGCGCAGATGGGTGAAGCCCTTGTGGATGGGGTCCGGCTCAACGTGCTCGCCGGGCTCGTTGTCCTCGGAAGTGGCAAATCGCCAGCCCTTCTCGAGCATTTCCCAGTGGACTGCGGTATATGGAATGATTTCCTCAAGACCCTTGAGCTTGCGGACAATCAGTGCTCGGTGTGCTATCATGTCGTTAGCTGAGTATCTCGGGAGCAGGCGGACTATATGCAATCGTACCCCACGGGCACGCGTATGACACGTAAAGGTGGTAACGGCCCTTCTCTGCCGGAAACTGTGCATTGGGCTCATTTGAGATGAAGTTTCTGAAGACCGATGTCTGGCGGTTGAAGGCGCCCGTCTTCTTGTCGGCCCAAGACAGAATTCCAGTGGCTTTGTCCATTGCTGCTGTAGGTGGCGATGTTGAGAGAGACCGAGTGTAGGATTTTTGGATGATTTGGGTCTGGAGTAGATTGAGACGGGGCAATGTTCGTAACATATGGTGAGCTGACTTGTAGTTTATAGCGACAGGGAACGACCAATGATGTATATAGCACGACAAGCTTACTTGAGCTCCCGCTCATGATCTCATCCCCGCCGTAATGGGTGACTAAGATGTTTGTCACCACTCCCACTCAGCCAATTGCGCGACGTTCAATTTATCAAAAGCAGTGAGAACAAGACCCCGCAAACGCTCTGTTCTCAAGGATAATTAGCATTGATTTCTCTCCGATTTACGACTCGTTATGAATCAATTAAATTGACGATGATATGGCCAAAGGTCGAATTACACGAAAATTACTCCGGATCGTACGCAGAATGCCGAGTAAAGGAGATGTTGCTTACAACATCATCGGACTTCTCTGGATACATGGACGGGAATGATTAATGCAATTGACATTAAATACACTCATACTTTCAATCCTCCAACGTCTGTATCCTATGCAGGACATGAGGCGGCAGCTGCATCGGCGGCACATCCACGTCGGAATTTACAGACAGCGCAGCACTGTTGAAGGGGCTCGGCGCCGCAGCCTTTGGCTTCCGAGCTTCGTCGTACACCGTCTTGATCGCCTTCTCATCTCTGCAGAATAGCTTGAAAGCCTTGATGACATCGTCTGCTGACACATTCTCCGCTTGCTTCCCAGCCAAGCTTGACCGTAATACCGCTAGTCGGTTCGGCAGAACGAGGAAGTCATACTCTGGATCATTCGAGACCTGGGCGAGAGCGAGGCCGGATTTGTGGACGAACTGTGTCATTTCGTAGTCGGGTCGTCCCCAGGAGTAGGTGATGTCGAGCTTGGACGAGAAGCTGGATGCAGATTCCAGATCTAGTACAAACCCGGCTTTGCGCAAGAGCGCTTTGTGGTAATGTGCCGGGTCTTCGTTGTTGCGTGAGTTACGCGAGACCGGAGAGTGCGCTGAGAGGTAGGGCGTGACGGGAGCTCTGTCTGGTGGTCTGGAGGCGAGTCGGACGTGTTGAGGCTTGTCGAATGGGTGTGAAAGATACTGTTTGCTAGCTTCTGCGATGGGTACTTGGACAAGCTTCATGCCGTGGCTCTCGGCCAAAGAGGACCATCGGTTGAGGGCTTCGCGGATGAGCTTAGGAGTCGTGGCTAGCCAGTCGAGGTATACGTGGTAGCAATTTTCGGGGTTGTGGATGCGATCTGGAAATTGTTAGTGGCGTACAGAGACTGAGACTCTCGATACATACCATAGTGTAGGTTGATGATTTCCGGGCGGATAGACTTGTAGGCAGGGTCGACGTTGTACTGTAACATCTGGCTGAGTGCAATTTGTTTCTTCTCCGTCGGCAGCACAAGCGGAGTGCCTCTGGAAGAAGAGTCCGACTCAAATATCATTGGTCTCGAAAGTGGTGAGCCACGAGAGTCCGACATGGGTGTCGCAGGCACAGATCTGCCGAGCGACTTCATGAAGAAGCCCGCGGTGTCAGGATATTCCGTCGTCCTGTGTATACCCGCAATCTGGTAGAAGTAGTTACCATCACGAAATTCGTGCTTATGTCGCACGTGTGTGAAGATACCGCGATTCATGAGCTCATTCCCCATCTCGACGGCTTCTTCGCGGGTAGTGATGTTTTTGAACACACCAAGCAGCCAATTGGTCATCTCATCGCCACGGAAACATTTGTAGTGCAATCGAGTGAACCACCTCCGATCTTTTACTTCAACACCGAGTGGTGGTGGCTCTTGCATTTGCTTCACGAGCTTGACGATGTCGAAATTACTGCTGTGGTACATCTCCGACTCTGCGAACAGCGGTATCGGAGCTTCTGTGTCCGCCAGATGGCCAGTAAGACTTGTGTCTTGTGTATTGAGCACAGCACTCGTGTCTCTCGTCTGGTACTCGATCGCCAAAGGGTTGGGGTCGCGATCGCTGACATTCTTCAAAGCTGTTGGCTTGGCCAGCGACGCCTGATGGCTTTTGTCTTCGGAAGTCACCAGGCGATGTCTTTGCCAGAGCTGGGTCAATTTCTGAATACCATCTATTCGCTTCTCTTCTTCGGACAGATCACGGGATCTGATGGTGTTACTGCTAGTATCTGCGCGCGAGGTAATGTCGGCAGGCAAAAGCACAAACCTCATCTGCGACGCACCGGGTACAGGCATATTTGCGGTGTCGCTGACCAGAGCCTCATCCAGCGATGCCCAGTCCAGATTTTCGAGGCCTCTTCGTACGTCAATGCTAGTCCTAGAAGCACCTAAACGTGGGTTGTACTTCTGCTTAACACCATCCGCTGTATCTGGGACAAGCTCATCGTGGGTTTTCGGATGATACTCAACAACTTGAAGTTCAAGGTTCGAAACAATCTCAATCTCGTGATAAAGAGTGCCAACAGACAACAAAATCGGACCTTGCAACGTTTTCAAGTTGGCAGCATTTGCTTTGCTAGATTTCGCTACCAACTGGAAACCGCGCGCCAGTCGTAGAGAGATCAGCTTGTGTATGAGGCCCGCAGACTCTTCAGGGCTGTCGGTCAGTCCCGATAAGATCAAGCGGCGCAGCTTTGGCTCGTAGTGTTTGTCCAGCTCTCTTGCAGTTGGCGCGAAGTCGGTAGATAGTGGTAGCGAAGCAGGTGAGCCCATTGAGTCCCATTTGAAAGCGCCAGAATCGATTGCTTTGGGGAAGACATGATGCCATTTTCGATATTGACTCGCAATACGCATGTTATCTCGCCGGGGATTGCATGGGTTGACAAGTGTGAGCCACGGAGTCAACGCCTGTTGTGCCAGTTCCTTGGCTTCCATCTCGGGCAACGAAGTCCGCGAGGCGAACGGCCGGGGAGTTTTGGATAGCTGATCAGACGGTGGGTCCGCTGGGGCCGAGCTCTCTTTTGGAAGCTCAATGCTTGTGTCCTCGCTGGACCGATCTGGCTCGTGGATAGAGGACATCGATCCATTGTTTATAGCAATGGGCTTTGTAGATCTACTGGGCTCTGTTCCAGCCTGTGAAACTAGACTTTGCTGAGAGCTTTTCCTCGCTAAGGACTGCCTGATCTGCTTTGCAAGTCCACTGGAAGCCTCATTGGGCGTAAAGGGTGCGGATGTGATGTCCTTGCCGTGGCTAGCATACTCTGTAGATAAAGTCGTACTGGCCACAGCACTGACGGGTGCGAGTCCGCGCGGACCAAGGCTGATCTTCCGGCCAGGCTTCAATAGCGGGTGCACAGGGCTCTCTTTCTTAGGCTTGGTGAACGTGCTGCTCGCTTTGGACACGATAGATCGCGCACTTCCATTGCTGGTAGGACGATCGTATGACACCGCCTTGCTTCGCGTGTTGTTGATATTTAGTGCTTTTAACGTTTCGGGAGCAAATTCGTCTTCCAACTCTGCATCGCCATCTTGCTTCGACGGAGGCTCGTCTCCCAAGAACTGACCGCTGTCAAAAGCAGTCATTAAGCTTGTACTTGAGGTATATGGAGAGCCCCTGGGAGGTGCGGTCAGTGGTGCGATAGACACATCCAGAACCTTGTCTGCTTCTCCAAAAAGCCATTTGCAGTCTTCCTCGGATTCCTGCCAGTACGAAACATCGGCCCAGTGCGGTAAGGCGTACTCCACGTTTTGTCCAATCTGGTATTTGAAGAGTGGCACAGGATGAAGAGGCTTAGGTGACAATGCCACAACGTCCACGCCGATGCTGTTGCCCAGTAAAAGATTGGTTGTCTGTTTGAGTAGACTGTGGTCACTATCGAAGTAGCCTGTTCCTGCCGTGATTGCGATGATGGAGATTCCAGTATTTGATAGATGTGGATCCATGCTGTCATTTACCACATCGAAAGCGGCCGTGTAGATTGCTTCGAGTAAATTGCCATGTCGGGCAAGCGACACTTGTCTCGGCAAGCGTGAACTATGAAATGCTTGCTTCAACTTTTGCAGAACCGCGCACCAGTCGGAACCTGGTACATCTTCGCATATGACATGGAAGAAGTCTTCTTCGCCATAAGACTCTTCTCCGTTCGCATCGGAGCTTCCTGTGCTGTTGACGCCTTTGCCGAAGAGGATAACCGAGAAGTGGTGTCGCATTTTCAGGGAGTCCCATCTACTGAACAGCTCAGTCAAGTATCCCTCAATGAGACTTTCGTACATCAAGTGGCCGTCGATCCACCTCTCAAGCATCTCTCGCGAAACCTGAATGAGCAGTGTGAACCTGGCACTTCCGCTTCGAAAGATGGGCTTCGTGATCGGCTGCCTCACAAACGCAGAGTCGGATTCCTGTCCATTGATGTAGATTGTGCGAGCAATGGCAGTGTCTGATCCGAGAAATTTGATCTCTTGGTCTCTGTAAATGATTCCGCCATCCATGGACCGAATCATTTGCCACATGTCTGCCCGCGAGAGGCAGATGTCGCGGAAGAAAAACTCGACATGATTTGCTGTGGCGTCGTGTATGTCGCTGACGATCGTGAGCGTTGCAGACATGCGGTTCTCGTACAAGAACCGCTCACCCAGAGTGACGTGGAGGGAGATTTCGCGAGTTGCCGGAGCACGTTTCGATGACAGCACATGTATTGGCATCGCGTTTTTGGCTTTCAAGATGCCAACCTTGCCTTCTGGCAAGATGTCGGTGCTGCAAAGCACATCTTCCTGAGAGACACGATCATCGTGTAGGACGACAGTGCAGAGTCTCCCACCATTCGTGTCTATCGCCATGATGGTCGGGAGATTGTTTTCGTAGCTTCAAGTACCAGGTCCTACAACATGACCTCATCCATTGGCTTCCCAGTAAGTTCCACAAGAGCGACGCGACGATGTCCGGATCATATTGTGTCCTGGACAGTAACGCGGTGGTGATTGCCGGTGAGTCGCAATTCATCAATCTTCGTGCCTTCTCTTGATCCTTTCGAGACGTTGTTGTCACGGTCAAGCCATTCTGGCCTCTGATGTTTGTCGCTATTATGCAGTATCAAGGTTGTAAATATCGAAGAGCTTCAATCGCCGCGTTCTTTGGTTTGGTCCACGTTCTCTCGGCTGTCGAACCGGAGCATGCACGGACCCTTCACCAGGAGGCTCAACAACGAATGCTCCAGTGAAGAGGAGAGGTGTGTTAGTCAAGACAATCAGCGATGCACGCGATATCAAGTATACTGGCATTGGCCTTCGTCGCCTACACTCAGGCACACGGTGGGCACGAGCAGCCCTCTGTGGCGCCCGATGCAGACTGGGCAACCCGACACATGGCAGGTGAGGAGAGCAGATAACCTTAATGGCGTGTTCATATCGCAGAGACAGATTAGACTGACTAGCATTCCAGAGGAGCACCACATCAGCTCTTTCGACGCCGGCTCGTTCTTCAACCTGCACGACTACGACAGCAGCAACCAGTGGTCGCGCGACGACATCCTCAAAACCTACGGCTTGAAAGACGAGTCGACACGCTCCATCTCCCCTAAAGCGAAAGAAGATGCCGTGAACAGGGTCCTCGAGCTCTTCGATTCGGATCGCAGCGGTACAATCTCATACGCAGAATACACCGTCGGTGTCGCGAAGGGCCTCACGCTGCCTGATTTCGGCTACGGCCCCGGCCACCACGGCGACGATGAGTACGAGTACGAGATCCACCACTGGGAGAAATACCACGACGAGAACACTCGCGAGGAGGACTTGACACACCCGGAAGACATCGAGCACTTCCGCAAGCACGAGCAGATGGAAGCGCAGCAAGAGAGGCAAGAGCAGATGGACCGCATGCCGATCGTCGAGGCCAACATCCCCATGAAGTTTCGACGAAGCAACTAGACCGCAGCAACAGCAGGGATATAATACAGAAATGTACGTGCACGAATTCACGAGACTGGTCGAAGGCGTGGAGGCCGGAGATCTGAGGTACGACAGGGACTGGTTCTGGGTCATTACTACAGTGTTGACTTGGTATGCTTTTTGGCATGTTGCGGACGCGCATGCGGAATCGCCGTATGCGCATTGCATTGCGTGGGCAGCGATTGGCCTTTCTTTCTGGTTTGCCAGGCACTTTTAATGTATAGTCATAAGTTGCATTGTACATTAGCTTGGGTGAGGCCCTTGGACATTGAGAGGCAAGCAGTGGCTTCGTTGTTAGATATGGCTGTCATTTGCATATATTCTAAACATGCTAAAAGCCGAGCTCTGTATGAAATATCGACTTCAAGTCCTTCACGACGACCACGCTCCCAGACCGATGACCTTCTTCCATCCCGCAATGCGATCCTCAGTGACAGTCGTCCCAACGCAACCCGTGAGATACGCCTCAAAGCTAGCCTGGCTTCCATCTCCCAGTGCCTGAATCTGGCTCGCGTCACACTGTGTCGAGACGAACCAAGCAGCGCTGGCAAAGCTCCACTTGTCCGTGTTGACCAAGTTCAAGAGGGCCGCGGGATCGTTCGCCGCAGCAGCAACACTACTTTGAGTGATGCTAGTGTCCTGACCGTTCGCCACGATCCAGTCCGCGTACTTCGCATTGAAAGCAGGCGACTGCATGTTTCGCGTGCCCTGTCCAGCGACGCCGGGGAAGTGGTTGATCTTGTACTTGAAGTCGCCTGATTCGAAGAGCATGATTGCCACAAGAGCTGCTTGCGCGCCGAACGAGTCGATGTTGAACAGGCTGAAGGACTGAGCGATGTTCGGTGCGGCTAAGCTGGCTGGGGCGCATTCTTCCGGGAATGGAGCGCCATCACAGGATGCGGTGTCTGGTGCGATAGAGACGAGGTCGCTGGGTGAGATGCATGTTGCTTGCTTTCGGACCAGAGGTATGGCTGATGCGATGCTGACCAGCGTGAGTGCGTGAAAGAGAGTTGCGATGAGCATGTCGGGAGATGGTGGTGGGTCTGGTTGTGTTGTGTCGATTGCTTCCAATACCAAACCTTCTGAATTACCTGGACAGTGGTAGTGTACTTAAGCGAAGGGCACAAGGTCATGCCTCCGGGAGAAAGGGATAGTGAATTTGGTACAACGCATCGTATTCACCATTACACACAAAGAGCGCCGATCCAGTCATTCCTTACGACGCACTGCTAGGGGAGGCCTTCACGTGTGACATGACGATTCTGTATGCTGAATGGCTGGCCACCGCGTCATCCTAAGTGACTATCCGTACCGAATGGCGATTTTGAGAAGATGTTGACTTAGACCTTGTTTCGGAGGCAATAGGAGAGGTTGGAGGCGAGGTTTCTCATTGGTGATCGTCAGCGGCTGGCGTAACGCGGGCTAAAACCATCACCCGTTAAGTCGGCAGGCTGTCGAAGAACCCGCCCCATGGAGATACTGAGCCTAATAATGAGACAAGCAATGACACTTTCCATGCTCAAGAGCTTAGCATTCTTGGTCTTGGAGGATACGGGTCCAAGGGTCGCACGCTCTGTGCTCAGCACGTCAACCGCTCGAGCATGGAATTTAGAATCTCTATTCTCGATATAAGACGAACAGGCTGAAACGCAATATCAACACCCCACGCCATGCGGACCAGAAAGCATCCATTACACGCAGTCTAGAAGATCATGCTCAGCGTCTTCTTCACCTCAGGCTGCTGCGCTTCTTTGCTTCGTGATCCTGAGCCCTGCGCCTTCGCCTGCTTGAACTCCCTCTCAGGCCTCTTCGTTGTCGCAGCACTGCCCTTGGCCTTCCTCTTATTCTCCATGCCCTCGAGCGCCTTTCCTCGCTCAATATCCTCCACGAACGCCTTGTTCTCCTTCCGCGTCCGTCTGATCTCCTCTCTCAGCCTGGCTTCGCGCTCTGCGTTCTCCGCCGCAATTTGTTCCGTCAAGTGACTCCACTTGAAGCCCTTGAGATACTTCAAATTCCACAAATCGTCGTGGTAGTAGTTTCCCTTCTTTCCGCCCATGATGTTGCCGTTCAAGACCGCCGCCGCAGCTTTCGCGTCGTTCTTTGACACAAACTCCACCCAACCGTCCGTAAAGCTCTTCTTCTTGTTTCCACCCGACTTCTTGCGTTGTAGGTAGCGGGTGTGTTCTTCCGGTGTGAGGAAAATTCGGCCTAGTCCTTTTGGCGCATGCTCTTCGAGGTAGTGTTTGAGGGTGTGTGGTTTCATGAATGGCGGTACCCGCGATATGTAGACGACACCGCTTTTCCGTGCGGCCTTTTCGGCTCTGAGAACGCTCTTGGGCGCATTTCGTCCAGTGCTTGCAGCAGGCTCGGCGGGATCTTGGTCCTGTGCAACTTCTGCGCCGTCTTCTTCGTCTTCTGCTTCTGGCGCATCGTCTCCGTCTTCCTCATATTCCTGCAACTTCGCAAAGCGCGCATCGGTCTGTGTCGTTTTTGTCGCAGGCGCCTTAGCGGGTTCGTCTAGATCCTCTTCCGAGTCCTCATCCTCGCTGCGATCGATTTTAAGCCTCTTCGTGCGTGAGCCCTTGCTCTCCTCGAGCGCATCTGACTGGTAGCCGTCAGAAGCCTCATTGTCGCTCTCGTCCAGGTCCAGGAATTCGTTGCGCTTTCGTATCGACATCTTTGCGATTAATACTTGTTGGAGATTGGAGATCGCAAGCAAGTTCTAAAAGATAATTGGGCAAGGGTCTCGCCGGATTTCATTCGGAGATCAATCGCTAGATTGGAAACTCCATTACACGAAGCATGCAACCATCGAATGCCTGCTACACGGCAAGATACTAGGGAGGATATATTCATGAGGTATGGCGCGATCCAAGCATGGCTTCAGTCATTGAGCTTGTCATGCGACTAGGGTCAATTGATCATCTATCGGCTCGAATGCCGCCTCACTTCTGCAAAGCTGCAATATCACGTGATTGAATTCGGCTGAGTGTTGCGGCAGGCAACCACCTCAACATCGTCACGAATATATAAAACGGCTTGGCTGAATCAGTTGTCCTCACCTCAACTCTGACTCTTCATCCTGATCCCTACTCTCCATCACAATGGCTTCGCTGACGTACGTTGATGAGGCGGACTTGAATGATGTTGGCTACTTTGTCGAACACCACGTCTCCGACGTCGTGTCCTCGTTGTTAGAGCCAATTAATTATTATGACGGGCTGCACCGGGTAGAGCGCGTTGCACAACTTCTTCTTCTGTCCAACAACATCGACCAAGCATACAAACTCATATGTGATTTGTGTGAACATGAGAAAGTGAGATCGACCTCTCCTGACAATGCTCAACAATCTTTTCGATTGTCAACTCGGCCTTTCGCCAATTTCTGGGCATCATTCCCAGCTCTCACTTCACCGGAAGAATCCTCAAATCAACAAGCGGGATCGGAGAGAACATCTAATCGACAAGCACGGCTCGCATCGAGTCAATGGCGTGAATATCGCGAAACCAACAGGACTGGATGGATGCTAGATCATTTCAACCTGCCTGAGCCCGACAACCATCACTTGTGGCAAGAAATTGAGGATCCGCATATGATCGCAATGTGCGCGCGCCTTCTCGCCAAGGACAAAATCCCGGGACAGTATCCCAGTCTCGATACCATGCGAGAAGCCTTGGCAGCGGCGAAAAAGCTCTATGCTCAACCTCAGGTCCCAATCACAGAGTGGAACTTCCAGCCGAATGGAAGCCAGACCGCCAGGAGACACTCGTACCTACTCTATCGAAGACTGGTGGTGGAACTCGCCATTCGCGTTGGTGACCTCGAGTCAGCTTCTGAAGTTTTGTCCATGGGGCTGAGGCTAGACGGGTTCAATTCCATGGACGGAGGGCAGCTAGATCGATACCTTTATGTGCCAGGAATCTATAGCGTCTTGCCTCTCCTGGCCAAGAGAGGAAAAGAGGGCAATCCTTTCTTCATCGAAGAAGATGATGCCGCTGCGATTGTTGAACAGATGACAGCGGCCCTCGACTTGCGTGCGCGCGAAGGTCGCCAATGGTCATTGGCAGCAGACAAGGTTGGTTGGAAGGAGTTAATGGATAGGCTTGCAAAGGCCGCCTGGGTGGTGAACCGTGCAGAATATGAGCGAAATGGACTCACTTGCGCCGAAGACATTCTGTATCCTCCGGCGACGGAGGGGGCAATCACGGAAGCTGAGTCTAGAGTTGGCGAACTGCCAGCGGAGTTCAAGGAGATGATGCGAGTTTCCAATGGGTAAGGCAACCCTTCTCCTTGTACAGATTGCGGCCACGGTTCTGACTTGTCTTAGGTTCAAGGGAGGCTGGCACTTCCTCGATGGCGGACTAGCCGGCATCGAAGACATTTGCCTCGCCAACGAGGACGAAGTCACCCAGTACATGTTCGACTTTGGCGACCTGGATCCAGACATCTACTCAAAAGTCATCTCGTTGCCACCGGCAGTAGAGTGTGACGAATATGTCCATTTCATGATCTCACCAACAAATTGGCGAGGTTCCGTTGAGGGTCATTCTTTTGGCCCTGGCGAATATCCATATTGGCGCTGGGCGAACTGGGATGGCGGTGGTGATATTTGGCACAGCTTGCGCGATTGGATCGCCAGCGAAGTTGAACAGGCTGAATTGATGGTGAGGAAGGGCAAGACTGTGTACGATCCTTGAGATTCTTAGGATTGATTTGCCAATCCGGTAGAGGGATTGAGTGAGCTTCCAGACTCTTCAAATGCAGCCCTCCGACCCTTGCGTACAGCAACCACGATTTCGCCCGTCCGGAGGCACTTCAAACTGCTTCAATCGTGCGCAGCCAAGTAAGTACCGAATCTGGAACAGATTTCCGGACCAACGGGAAAGATAAGATCGCAACTCAACACCAGGCTCTGAAGAAACGCCATCGCCCTGCGCTCGACTAGCATACGTGAGGAATCCCACAGTGTCGACTGCACCTCCTACTAGCTAAGTCTCTTCAAGTCGTCAAGCACGTCACTCATGTCTTCGTACTTCGAGGTCCAGCATTTCCCAATGAGAGCATCTATACCTGCGGCGTGCTCAACATCGATAGGGTACTGCCCTGCTCGATACCTCCCTTGGATTACTTCTTCCTGTCGATATTCATCCAGTTCTTCAAAGGGTGGATGCCCATGCCAAAGATGATACAAAAGCGTTCCCAGGGCGAATATGTCCGTTCTCTTCGAGAACTTGTCTTCTCCCGCGAAAGGGTGGCGGGACTTCGAATTCTCCTGAGACATGGCCTCCATTTCGATGCTGCCATCATCTCGATACAACTGGCCTTGAAGATCTCCAACCTTCGCAACCATTCTGGAAGTGATGAATACATTACGAACATGGATATCGCAATGGATGAAATTTTGTTTGTGCAAGTGGGCCAGGCAACGAACGATCTGCGTTCCGATGGCCGTCTTCTGAATGTGCGTCAAGATGACATGCCCTTCGATCATATGAAGCAAATCACCTCGTTCGCAGTACTCAAGGAGTAAGAATCCGTTCTGATTGAGTCCCTTGCAAGTTACCAGGTTTTCATGAGTGCCAACACGAGCATAGCGATCAGCTTCTTCGCAAAGAGAGATCAGACTGTTCAGATTCATGTGGACCGGATACTTCAGTACAGTGCGGTTGTCTTCCATAAGCCCAATAAAGTAATGTGAAGAAGTGGCAACGAGCCTCTGTACGCCGTCAGCCTGCCAGTAGGTGATCTGTATGACGCCGGTTTCGGAAATGACATCGTTATCCATGGTTTGACACAGTGAAGGCTCCACAGAACGCCCAGCGCTTGATAGTGCTACATGTGAGGCATTTGAGGCTGCTGGTTGAAGAATCGGGAGCACTCAGGCGAGTGACCCTTCATCCCACCCCGTTGCCTCATACTTGTTCCTTGGTATAGCGGGTGGCGCATGTGGCGCGGGTGGCGCAGCAACTCATACAAATGGCCCTTCGTCGAGCTTCAGAGTCCGACCTGCTCGCCATGCCGTTGAGAAATCAGTACCGAGTTAAGTGCAGACAACGACTTACAGCAAGCGCGATGCAGCAACAGCGACCATTCGCTATCATTTGGTGAGCTAGCGTCAGTAAGACAGTCACTTTCATCTGCAAGCTTCATCGCACAACGCATCAAGCGCTTCAACACACCAGAAACTGGACATCCCGGTCGGTAGGATTAATGATACGGGTATGGCGCAAAGACTCTCAGCAGGTAATCACTGTTCGCTTTACTTATGATCAACAGCGATATAAGGCATCTGTCAAAGAAATCATCAGCCTCAGAGGCTATGCTGGGACTGGCTTTGCCGCCCGATTGCGGTGGCTGCAAGTGTACCTTGCCAGCGCTCGACGGCGTCGCAACATACAGGACTAAAGCGGCACAGCACAGCTTGAGGTAAGTGTGACCAGTTCTCGTTTGCTGGATCAGTGACCCATCAATACGTCGCCTACTAAGCGCCTCATTTTGCCGCACCCGTGCAGCCCAACGTTCTCAGCGCGAAGCGAGGAGATTTTGATTGGGAAAAAGACACTTCGCTTCGCTTTGGGAGACTCAGCGACGCGCTATCAATAGGACTGGCGCAGCTATGCTTGCGACGCCACTGGATTAATCCATCCATTCACTGTCGTATGGTTGCCAAACTTATGGAGACTAGGGCAGAACATATTTCAACTTGCGGCAAGAATGCAAGAAGGTTACTCGCTGAACATGTCTCGCTGACGACCACTCCGCCATGCTGCATTCCTGCGCCACCAGGTTTGCGCTTCGATACCTGCATCAGTTAAGCGATCTCTGCACGCTTCACAGCCCAACTGGTCAGTTACTGGACTCTGTCCGCAGCAGACATGCACCGTTAACCGCGCAGGCTTATAAAACATCTGCTTGTCGCGTCAAAATACCAACCACTTTCCTATCACATCCCTTCTCACAGAATTTTCAACACAAGACAATATGAGCAACTGCAATGTCTGCGGCCTCCAGTTTAGGAGCATAGACGCCTTGAAACAACACGAAAGAGACTCGATTAAACATGCTAGAAGATTGCAACTGCAGCAACATCAACAAGGCCATGGCTCGTCTTCGGAGACCTTCGCATGCCAGCCATGCGGACGTCACTTTCGCACCATTGATGCATTGCAGCAGCACGCAGAAGCCACTCGTCATGGCGCAGTAGAAGCCTTGCGACGATCAACTCCTGGACCTTCTAGTATGGCAGCGAAGGTGGAGGGTGGTACCTTTAAGCGACAGTTCGACAGCAACTCTGCGCTACTTCGTCACCGAAGAGAGTTGCCTAGTCATACGACTGAAGCCTTACAGCACAGCGCACACAACTCACCTCTTAGAGCGGAGTGGACAGACTGTGGGCCTTGTGGTCGTCAATTTGCCAACTTCGAAGCACTCCAGCAACACAAAAGAGATTCACCCGCTCATAGGACACATGCACACCAAGAAAGTGCACCTGGAGTTGCAATCGCTCCCTCGACTTTTCGAGACTTGTCGACAATCAGCAGACAACTCGATGGTGCAAACCAGCCAAACTTGTCAATTCGTCGTCAACATCATTCCACCCAACGTGCCAGCAAGTTCCCGTGCTCTCAGTGCACTCGGTCTTTCCGCAGCGACAACGCTCTACAAATGCATACTAACGACTTCCATGCACATCCCGAGAACAGCCCGTGGTCCATGCACCCCGACCTGCACGATGAGGTCTCGCAGCGGCTCCAAATAAACAGGATCTCGCTTGAATTCTACGAGGACGGGGAGCTCGACGACTCCATCCGCGACTATGATACATACGTAATGGGTGCTTTCACCTGCGCCAATCAGTCCTGCCGAATCCAGAGGTGGATGAGCAACAAGATTGCAATCAGCATACGACTGTATGACGATGAGCGGTACAACGCAATCGTGTGGCACCAGAGATGTAAGAAGTGTAAGAGCATCGGTAACTTGGAGCTGGACGTACAATCATACATGGACAGAGTTGTATATCGACTTGGCAAATGGTTCGGGTTGGATGCGGAAGTGCCTCCTTTCTCGGGGAACATCGGAAATGGTCCGCATAGACAAGCGCTGTGCGAAGGATGCAAGAATGGCCATTGTGAAAGAAGATAATGGCGTTCAAATGAGACAGCGGCTTGAGCTCATGGCCAGCGGCGCAAGTCGATCTTGCAAGTCGACTCATCGCGGCCCTTTGATATGCGCACAGCGGATTATGAGAAGGAATCGCGTTCTGGGGACTGACCATTCGGTCTTAATTTCTGGTCCTGGAAAAGGTCGTTTTGGTACTGAGCACTACGTCGCAGCTAGAACGGTATAGAATGCCAGTACTGCCACTGCACGTCCAAAATTGTATGTCAATACATAGTGTTTCAATGACATGCCGTCTCGATCCCTGTTTGACATCTGCTGATGAGATAAAATCTACAACAGATGTAAGACCATTCTTCGGGCTTGAGCCACTCCCTCGATTGTAAGTCGGAAGTGATATCTCAGTCGCAAGGGTGGGTGTGTGATCTGTACGCCGCAGCGGGCACCAGTTCTACAAATGCTAAATAAAATCAAAGCTTGAATAGTGTCCCGGCGGGCAAGATCAGTAAATAGTGGTTGTGCCCAAGTTGACAACATCATAGTCCGTGGTTTGTCTATCTGTCCAAGTGGCGCGCACCGGTGAAGGACCAGAGCAGGTTCAGATGCCCATGCACTTTCTCCAAACTGACCACATCGTAGAACACTGGCATCTGTGGTGAAATCACCGAGGCGCAATCTTTCGTCTTTTACGAAACGGGCGTACTTGCTGCTCAGGCTTCCACATCATGTACACGTGAGGGTTGCAAAATGGTACGCCACGTGTTATGTGCTCCGGATCTTGCATTAATCAGGCCCAAATGGCCCGCCATGGAATCAGCGGCCGATGTGGGAGCTTTCTCGCAATGCCATACTTTTTGTGAGATCAAATTGAAAAGGTGGCTGCCTGAATGCTTGGAAATCACGTCACGGTGTGCCAGTCCCTGCAGCGTGCTTCAAATGATGCGTCAGCCCACCCAATGGAAGCATTGCCGTTGCCTGTGGCGTTCATGTTGTGTAACTCTAGATCCTGCTTCGGTTGATACTTCTCACGGAACACATTCTAAATACAGGCAAGCCCTGCTCTATGCTGTCACGATATAAGTCTAATGCCGCGCTCACAAAATGCGTATTTATGCTCAAGAAGAACAGCGTGAGGCGCTCGCAGCTAACCCGCCTGCTCAGAGCCACTCTTCAGTCAAAGCAGTGGTCAGTGGCCGTGAGAGCTTCAATCTCACTTGACATGCGACCAGCACTGCAACCGTAACGATGACTTGATGATTTGCGAAGACTAGAAGCAAAGTCGCGATCTGAGCTTCTCTACTATGTTGCTTGGGGATCGGTACAAGCGTCGGTGTTGAGAAGGTCGGTTTGAGATGACGGCTGGCAGTGTCGTTTGCGCGATATCTTCCCTGCCTCATCGTGTGGGCAGCATTATCATAAAGTAGATATCCTTATTGTGAGTTCTTTCGCACGGCGCACTGTAGTGACGAATCTCCATAAGACTTGCAAAATGGTCGTCTGAGCGAGATCCTTGAGCAACAGGACGGCAGACATTGCCTCCTACCTGGGCATAAGTCTACTGCGGTCTGTCAACCTTGAGATACGCGCGCCTGGGCTTGCCCATGCCCAAGAAGTGGTGATGCTTGGGGTCAAAAGTCGAAGGGGTATTCCGTGATAGCAGATCTCTAGTCTCGTTTGTCTGACATAACATACCCAGAGCAAAGATGGGTCCGCAAATGGTCAGTGAACGATTCAAAAAGGCAGAGCCATGCTTTCTTCTCAGCAACGCTGTTCTATCCCATTCTTCACGCCTCACTGCCAGTAGCCCATACATATTCGGTGTGTTTAGTCGTGAAGGCATGAAGGCTTCTTGTCCCAAACGATCCGCTAGCGTGCCCGACCAAGGTCCGTATACACCCTCCACATGCGCCTTATGATTGTCCACCGACGACAACGCGGCAAACATTGACCAACGCACAGTCAATCGACTCCGACCAAAGCGATGTGTCTGCTTCGTGCCTGGTTGCGAGCACCGTGAGGATAACATATCGTCAATCCTGTAAGTTGTTCCCTGGTCGCCCGCTGAGTTCGAAATTAATGGCTGGTAGGAGGCACACGAGATCCGACCACGCCGTCGACTACTGTCGGGGCTGCTGTGATTTCTTTGAAGTCCGTGAAACAGGAGACATATACTGCCCTCGATGCTATCGATTCTGCATGTCTCCTACATGTGTCGGGGCGATTCTGTCGGGCACCGGTACCGCTCAGAGTCAAATACATGAGCGCGACTCCGCATGCCCAAAAGTTCGTGGCACTTCTACCGGGGTCTCCCCCGAAGCGTTGCTAGATTTCTTGACGCGACTCTGTAGGTTCCCCCAAATCGCCATTACTGACAGAATGTAAGCTGATATTTCGCTCAAGATGCGGAACGACAATCTCAGACCGAAGCACATGACGAGTCAGCCATAGGACCGGGCATCAGAAGTAACGCGAATGGCAGCCCGGCTCTAAGCGCAAATGCAGGTCTCCCCGCGGCGAGATCTGATGGCGACTATGCTCTGGGCACTGGAGCTTCTCAGACAGCGATCGAATCTCTGGCTCCTTCTGTCAATCTGCCACACTACACCAATGCACAAGAGAGTGGCGCGATCGGCCATAGGCAAGACGCCGACGGAGATCCACCACTACAGCACATCCCAGACTTCGGCTGGGATGTGCTGCTTGGCGACAGCTCTGCGATTCTGAACTTCGAAGACATGGAGTTTCACTATGATTCGATGGCTAGCTTCCGGTGATAGCCCTGATCTCGTGTACAACGCTTGTGTTACAGGACGTTCCGCGACTTGATCGCTGTTGGGGCTCATGATTCTGCGGTTTGCATTTGGGCGAAAGGAGCTACATCATAGAAATAGTTACCGCTGAATGTACATTTGTTTTAAATGCATGTTCATTGCTTCCACATCTTTTGATCGAAGTCCAGCGCAACAATTCTGTCGTCTTCTCGTTGGTTTCGGGTCTTTCTCCCGTCGTTAAAGATTGCTGGCCAATGGAATATTACGTCCATGGGCTCGGCTAGAGATCATATCGCCGATCAATTCGCACAATGCACCGCAGTAAAGAACGGCATCGCCGAGGAGCTTGACGAGTGCAATACGGCAAGAGATCTGGTCGCTAGGCAACTCGAAGATTGTTACGCGGAGCTACCACGTTGTCTTAAAGACTTTAAGTTAAAGAAGAAGTACAGGCAGAAGCTTATCGAGGCTAACGGCATCATCGAGGGTCTTACTTAGCTCTTGAAGAGCAAGGGCATCATGTACCATCACATTTTTGAAAACTTCGAGGACTCGGAGGACGAGAGGGACGCTGTCGTGATGCTCACGTGACCGTTGTGAGCTATCCCTTAACGTTCAACACAGTACGTTGCAAGAGCACGCATTCAAGCAATACTGCGACTTGCTTTCTGCTAATTGTTGCTGTGTTCAAGCTTCGTCCTATGTCAATTATTTGAAATGTGCAGAGACAAGGAAAGATAGGCTAAGGCTTGCGACGTGCATTGTGTTCAGCGTAGCGTTCGACGTCCTTTCGCCGTTTAAACAGAGGATCCGGCCGAGCGGAGGGAAGACACGTCCAAAGACATCTTAGAAGTGAACTGAGCCAATGATACGGTCTTGGGCTCGAAGTTGCTGAAGGAATCTGAATCCAATCATCCACTCTTTTCTGTACATTGTCAGCACAATCTGACAAGTCTGAATCTTGCGTTCGGCGATCGTAGCTGAACGAACGAGGAGACATGCGGGCCGGAATTGTTGGAGGGGTATGACCTGTATCGTTGATGTCTTTCCATATAGGAAAATCCAGATTTTTGTGCCAGAAGGGTACCCAGGTCATCCCCATATGCTGTAGAAGCAATTTATACACGGTCCGTTTGTCATGACTGTGTGCCCATTCCGATAGGACATCGAACCGCGGAAAGGATTTGGGCCACTCGTTGTCTGCTTTTGGTAGACTCGTGAGCATCGCTCGACGGTACTCGGGATAAGCACAGAAGGGGGAGTCGCTTAACGCGCCTTCAGTAATCTCGAGGACTGATGTGGGTTCGAGGCCAAATATGCTTATGAGCTCTTGGCACTGTGTGAGTATCATGCCCAGAGTCGGCATCTGAATGAGATCGCCGCAAGCATTTTGCAAGACAGATTTGGCCAGTTCAGTCGTGCCCAATTTGTAATCAACCCTGATGCCTCCGGCACAATTTGCAAGAGCATAGACTCTGTCTCGTTGGTCGGCGCAGCACAGATGTCTGGACTTTCGCATCAAGTATCCCAGTGAGACTCTTCCAGCTTTGTGGCTCCATCCTCCTGTGAGATCTACCATCATCTTTGCGAGCGTGTCATCTGCGGGTGCTACCTTTTGTGCACTTCGAAAGGTGTCCCAGGGCAAAAAGCTGTTGCCACACATCAGCACGATTTGACGTGCTGACATCAGCTCCTGACAAACCCAGAGACGTCTCCAGTAAGGTCGCTCACATAAATGATAGAATTCTTCACGAAATCCGTACCAGCTCTTACCCGACAACAGCATTTCCATCGCCCTTTCACTACCTGCATAAGCGGTTCCGAGCCAGACTACGACTTGTTTTGCACGACCGAAGATCTCCGCCATCCTTTGAACCTGATGACTTCTTTCCCAAAGATTGTCTTGATCGATCGACAACGCGTCGATCCACAGCCAGCCATTACGTCGCAAGTCTCGGTACTGTCGCAAAAATCGCCAGATATTCTTTGGCAGGAGGACCACGCGACCATCCAGCTCGATTCTGTAGCGTCTATCGTTGGCGATCGGACAGCCCCAGGCGTACGAGACGGATTCGTAGTCGAAACTATCGGAGAGTGGGACAACTTGAGTAATGCAGCGGATAGTCTCCTCCGATCCGTTGCCCTCAGTGACAGCAATTCTTACTAGGCGTACCTCGCCCGGGCGGAGCGCTCGGTTGCTTGTGGATCCTGCATAGCTCAGTTGTACGCTGAAGTTGTGTTCGAAAGCATCGCACGTTGGGTATTCTGCAAAAACTTCCTGAAACTGGACCGACAATTCATTTCTCCAAGCATAGAAGCTAGACATCATCAGGTGAGTCAGGTTCTTGCAATGTTCGGGTTACGATACCAATCCCATAGAGCAATAAGCGCGAATTTTATCTTGCGGGAGCTGCGCAGGGATATGAAGTGGACATCATTAATGGCTTAGTCGGCACAACCCAAGATCGTGGAAACTCAGCCTTGTCACTGCGCCTCGCGCTATGGGACTGTGGCTGCATGTCCTACGTGGCAGGCTTCCTGCCAATCATCTATTCGAGGCTACTGGAATTGACATGCGATTGGAAATCTCACGATACCTCCTATCACCTGAAAACGCACAACACGCACGCAATGTCACCGGACGTCAATTGGGGTATCAATAAGGTTTACCACTAAATCGTCAGAGCCCTAATGACTACGCTCGGTCACAAGTTGTCAGCTGTCCGATTCAATCTCCTCCGCTGTCTCAGTTATGCCTTTAGCATTGCATACGAGTTCCAAACATCAGCGTCACCTGATGCTGCGCCTCTCTGTGGTAGCGCTAGCAGCAGGTGATCTCAAACTATCCCTCCCCTGCACTCTACGCACACGCGTTCGCTGGAGCCATTCTTGTTGCTCACTGTGAAACTCGTATTGAATATGTTCAGGCTGCTAAGCAATTTTTGGCGAATAGCTCGTGGCGAACTCTCACGACAACGAGGTGAAAATCCAATAAGTCCAAGATTGCAGTAAAGTCCAGACTCCCCACCAAAAATTGGCCCGTGAGGCGAAACGATGCTGCAGGAGTCGGATGACTGTACTTCTAACGGCCCGCAGATTACGGGCAGGATAAGACCATCCGACCAGGACAAAGATCTATGTGATTGTCCGTCTTGAAAAGCTTCTTCCCGCTGGCGACAAATTCCACGAAGCGATCTAGTGGTTCAAATTCGAGCGGCAATGCTGACTCTGGGCTCTCCTTGGACTGTTCTTGTTGCAACGAAGCCCAGGCTTCAAATGCCCTGTCAGTAGCCTCGGACTGGCCAAGTCGCCAGAATCCAGTGGTGATCAGCCTTCGAAACTTGGAGATCTGCTCAGTGACCTCCGAATCAAGGAATCTAAGCCACTGTGGCAGTTTGCTGACAGCCGATAATCTTCCATCGTCCGTGATGGAGGATTTGCGGGATTTCCAAGCGTCCTGCGCTATGCTTCGAATGATGCCAAATCCGGCGCCACGAACGACGAGAACGTTTTCGGACTCGTGATAGCACACCCTCAGCTTGTCCTCGCTAGTGGACCGGGACTCCATTGGCCACAAGCCATCCCTGTACCTAAAATAATTGTGGCCGAACGAGGTTTCGCGTGCTTTAGGCTTCAAGTCCCAGTCAACGACCCAGGATGGCAGAGATTGCTTCCGTTGTCGTCAATCACCTGTGCTATGCATGAAAAAGAGCCAGATGTCCAGATTGTTCATCCGCTCCAGAGCACGCAGGGTGACATCTGTGTACAGGTCTTTCACAGAAATGGAGTAATCTGCTTTGAGAGCACCAAGCGCTCCCCAAGTGACGCTCAAGAGCGCAAATATCTTGTCTCTTGGGTCAAAGCAGTCATGCCGTCGGCTATACGCGAGCAGCATAAGCGCCTTGTCAGCAGCAGAGTCGTTTCCGGACTCTGACAGGCGTCGTGCCTCATTGCTGTTATCCGCGACATCGACTAGCGGGGATATGGATGCGGTCAAGTTGCGGAAGTGCTGCATGAGTCTGTGAGTACTGCAGTCGCTGCGGTCCGTCAGGTAAGAACGGCAACACTTCTGGCCATGCATGTGCGAATTTACAAGGTGGAACGCAAGGAACACAGCCTTTGTGTCGATGACCTCATCGCCAAATGCGAAAACAGACTGGCGAGCCATGATGTATTCTTGCACAGTCCATGTACGGGAGAACCACCCCGATTGAGACAATCTGTAACACACCCTTTGTAGCCTCACAGCTGTCTGACTAATGTCATACGGTTGCCTCGCGTTCTTCGCCACAATCCGGGCGTATCGGATGGCTTCTGGAACGTGTGCATTCAAGGCGAGTTGGCGAAGAAATGCGGCGAACATAGATTCCTCCAACGCCCCGATATGGTCTTCCAGATCATCATCGTTCAAGGTAAACGATCCGAGCCAGATGATGACACGGAAGGCATTGGCATAAGTCTGCGCCATGCGCGATACTTGTGCGCTTTTTTCATCGTTGTCGGCTTGGTTGATGCACAAGGCATCAATCCAAATGGTACGCACGCCATGCCACCGTAAGCGTCGCATTGCCACGAACAAATTATGCGTTACCGGCTTCGTGTGTGAGTTGAGAAGGATATCTCTAGTGTTATTCTGGTCTCCGCAGACGTAGGAGAGGCATGAATAGCGTTGTTCGTCTTTGGCAAGCCGTGTGGACGTTGTGCAATTTATTGGATCATCCCACTGGCCAGGTTCGATATGGCAGATGCGATACGAGTCCTCGAGGGCGTTTAGTGGAGGGTAGAGAAGAAGAGGTCCATCAATCGCCCTGCAAGTTCCATTCGACTCGGTTTGATCATGAAGCCCGGCTGTGATTGGCACTACCTCGTGAAGCCTTGCGTCAAAAGGACAGCTTAGGCTTGCCTTCTTCGCTCCAAATTGACCATTAATGCGGACGATATTGTCGAGTGGGACCTCGGCTGACTTCCATTCTCCTGTCGTCGATCGCAATTCGGCACAAAGTAAAGCACATCTCAATCTCACATTGCGAGCCGAAGCCAGAAAGTTGCTGCCATTGACGTCGAATGACCCGTCGTTGTTCCCAACGAACTGATCTAGGAGGATGGTATGCTCAATAGATCGGACTGGGAGCCCCGTCGAGCTATCGCAAGCTAAGCAGATGGCTTTGAGCACACCATCACCGCTCAGTCTCAGGTCCCAGCAAGGGCTTCCCAAGCTGAAACAGATCGCGGGCACAGCTAACTGACGGGTGGAATCGTGAGTGTCCTCGATCATTAGCTCATGAGTCCAGGTTCTTCCGGAATACATGGCTTGTGCCCGCACTGCTATTTTGTCTTCCCTCCAGTCGCCTTGACTCGTACGTAGCTCTGCAGATATCACACCAGAAGAAAAGTCCAATTTCCGCGCTGATGCCATGAAGTTGGTCCCATCCATATCGAAGGTTCCTTCGCGATTACCAAGGCATTGGTTGAGCGCATGGTGTGTGTTCGTAGGCGTTTCGATTTCTCCATGTACAGTCGTGACCGCGATGACAGTTTCTTGGACTACATTGCCCAGTCCATCGTCCACACCAATCGTGGTAAGCCGCAAAGTATTGCGGGCCTCATGACGGTGATCCCGGCGAATGCGTCTTGCGAGCGGTTCAACGGTCAGGATACGCATGCTAAGTCAAACACAAGAAGACGAAATCCACGCTCGGGTCTGCAGTCGTGTAGTTAACTTAAACAAACGCCGCAAGCAGCGCGCAGGAACCGGTGTATGCTAGCATGCGCCAAGAACACGACGTGCCCAATCAGGGCCGCAAATCGTGCAATAACGGGCCCTGTAGGCGCCGCCAATTATCAAGCGATGATATTCATCTGAGCGCGCAGGAGACACTGATTTCTATCTACATATTTGTTGAGGTTTCCAGTGCACTACTATCATTCTGTGTGGAACAATGACACGCGCACTCTTACTGATGAGATGCTGCCCAAGTCGTGACTTACCGTTGAGATGCTCTCCAAGTTGTGCCTTCGCTCAGCATTCAGTGCGCCGCTACCGCATCATTTCACACAGATAGACTCCGCTTACCTTGCCGCTGAGATGCTATCAAAGTCGTGCCTTCGCTCAACATTCAGTGCGCCGCTACCGCATGCTTTCACACAGATAGACGATCCGCTTACCTTGCCGCCGAGATGCCATCACGGACTCTCAGAGCTAGACCGCGAAGTCGAGCACAGAACAATCCACAAGAACGTACGGGAACACATCATCACGCACCATCAAGCTTCTCCCAAGAAGTAACAAAGAGGTCAAAAGTAAAAGACCGTCATCTATTTCGCCCTCGTAGCAGAGCACCCCACTAAATATCCTGTCAGAAGAAGCGAAAGGGGAATCATGGGACCGATTTTTTGCTAATCCCACCAGAAGACCCAGCCAGGAGCAGTCTTCGCCACCATTAAGAATAATGCCACACCTCCTCGTCGTGTATGCCATGCTCCGTCCGCCGTCCATTCGCGCCATGCATACCACCCCATCGTCGTCAAGTGATCTCATCTCAAATCGCCCCTCGGCGTTCCGCCTCGGCGTAATTCCTCCAGCGTGGACGACGTTCGTCCGGCCTGGAAATAACAAGCAGTACGCTGCACGTCGCATCCTTCCTTTCCTGTCCGTACCGATGAGAGTTCGTGAACAGATAGCCATTCGCTCGTCGGCTTTTGCTCGTCGGCTTTTGCTCCGTTGCCGAGAATTGTGCGCATGTTTACCGAGAATTTTGCGTATATCAAACGCCCGCCGCTCACGCCATCACCAAACTTCGACCTCACACATCGCAGATCCAAATTTCCTCAAACGACATCGACATGATAGCGCTTCTTTATACGAAGTCAGCGCTATAAGAGAAGCCCCTGAACTCCTCTTGCATCGCCTGCGAAAGAACTGACTGCACAGGCGTCAAAACAGGCGTGACGCTCGTAAATTCGCTGTCGAAGTTGCTCGTGTCGGCTCTGTTCTTGATCGTCGGCATGAAAGGCGCAGGGACACGCTTGTGGTAGACATCGTCCCAGTCGACTCCTCGGAAGAAGGCGTGGCTCATGATCTCCTGAGCATCAGTGGGACCGCTACCCAATCTCAGCTCCGGCTCACGCGTGAGCAGCTTCTGCAAGATGGAGACGCTATCGCGCGGCATGTGGATCGGGTACAAAGGCTCGTCCGCGAGAATGGCGTCGTAGATTTCGTCCTCGTCCTCGCCGCGGAAAGGCGATTGCTGGAGCAGCATTTGGTAGATGAGCACACCGAATGCCCACCAGTCGACGGCGCGGCCGTACTTCTTGTCCAACAAGATTTCAGGAGCCATGAATTCGGGCGTACCGCAGAAAGTGCCGGTGGTGCTGCCATACCACATGTCTTCCTTGCAGAGACCGTAATCGGCGATCTTGATGTGGCCATCGAGAGTGAGGAGGATGTTGTCGAGCTTCAAATCGCGGTAGATGACACCGTTCTCGTGGAAGTACTTCAGCGCAAGGCAGACTTCAGCGGCGTAAAATTGGGCACGCTTGGTACCGAACTGGCCACGCTGAATGTGCAGCATCAAATCACCACCTGACACGTACTCCATGACGAAGTATACACGAGTCTCCGTCTGGAAACAGGCGTGCAAGTTTGTCAAGAAGGGGTGCTTCTCCTTGTTGGCGATCAGGAAGACACGCTTCTCGGAGCGAGTAGACTCGACTTCATCATTCTCGATGATGAACTCCTTCTTCAGAACCTTGATAGCGTACAGTGACTTGGCAGTCTTGGTCTCTGCCAGCATGACCTTACCGAAGTTACCTTTACCGAGCACAGCAAGGAAGTTGAAGTGATCGAGGCCGATACGCTTGCCTGTTCCTTGTGTGTTTGCGGGAGGTGCGGCGATACGCTTCTCGACGATGGGCATTGTGACTGAAGGCTGACTTTGTTGCACGGGTGGTTGCTGCTGAATCTGGGGCTGGTGCGGAGGCGCCTGCACCTGTGGCGGAGGAGGAACTTGTTGCTGGTACGGTGACTTCGCCGGTGTTGGTGGCGCGTATTGCTGCTGCTGTTGCTGGTGTTGGGGGTAGCCACTGACAGCAGCATACGCTGATGGATCGTAGGTTGGTTGCTGTGGCTGTGGGGTCGGCATCTGCTTGCTCTCCTTGTAACCATCTGCATAGGAAGATCCAGACTGCCTAGACTGGTGTCCTTGCTGATAGTCGGCAGGAGACATGCGGCCGTAACTGGTTCGAGGATCATTCCGTGGATCTTGTGCAGAAGTGCGCTTACCAGAAAGCGCGGCAGAGGCAGCTGCAGCAGCAGCAGCTGATTGTGAAGATTGCACTCTGGCAGGAGGAGGTCTGGCTTGCTGTTGCATTTCGGGTGATGACGGAACGCTGCCAGCAGACATTGAAGCCTTCGCTGCGTCCAGTGAGGCTCCGCTCGATGGGCCATATGAGCTTGTTCGAGGAGGCTGCTCGTATTGATCTGAGTTACGATCCTTGCCACCACCACTACCGTATGAGAATCTGTCGTTAGTGCGATCTTCCGCCTGTAGCTTCTCTTGGTGACCTGGTGCAGGTGCGAAGCTCTGGCTTTGTTGAGGAGGTGTGGGCCGAGTGCTGGGTGTTGATTGTGGCCTCAGCTTAGCACTGTTGTTGATCATCCTGCCCTTCATGCCCTTCAGTTCAGCCAGAATTTGGTTGGCATTGACCATAGTCATGCCACAGAAGTCAGGAACCAGGTGAACGCAGCCTGAGTGACACGTCTCCTTGCACTCGGTGCATCGCCTTGCCTTACTCCTGCCCAGAGGAAGCATGTAACCACAGTGGCAACACCAGTTCGCACCCATGTTGTTGAAAGCATCGAAGCGATGGGGGATGCGGTGGTTGATTCTCTCCTCATCGGGATCTGTCTCTGCGTTTGATTTGCTGATACATTTGGTGACAACCTTCGAGAAACAGTTCTTGTGGCAGGTGTATTTGCAGTCCGCGCACTGCATGCCAGCAGTGTATTTGAGGAAGTCGCCACAGTAAGCGCAGCGCATGATGTTGTAGAAGGTCTGCACAGAGAATTTGTGGCCGTATTGCTCGACAACGTCCTCTTTCTTTTGACGAACGGCACCTTTACGTCCAAGACCAACGTCAAACTTGGTCTTTGCGTGGGCTTGCCTCGTGAAGCTGATAGTAAGCTGAATGCGACCAACAGGCTCCAGTGTAAACCAAGCATCAACAAATATGGGGCCAGTCTGTGGGTTCATGCCTCCGAAGCCACCGGCTGCGGTATCGGTCCTGTTTGGGCCACCACCCTGCGAGCCAGGTGGAGGCTGGAATTGCAGATCAGGCTTGGGTCCGCCGTCCGCCATTTTATCAGCAGTCGTCCAGCCCGCTTGTTGGAACTCCGTCTCCACCCTCTTTCGTCTGAGTTCGTCCACCAAGTCTTGAAGTCGAATCCAGAGCAATCCTATGGGTACTGCATTGTCGCCCGAGCGATCGTACACAGTGAATTCGATTTCGTTCGCCTTGTCCACGTCGAAGTCGTGAACCTCATCGGGCCATCGGTCGTTGCGAGTGGCCTTGGTCCGGCCCTTGAAAATGTCTTCCACTTTCATTATCACAAAGGTCTCGGGTCCTCTTTGGAATCTACCAGTTGATGCATGGTCTACATCAGCAACTGCATTGATCCGCACGGAGATCTGACCACTGATCGATTTTCGCTGAGTCGGCATATCGGTGCTGTCGTCGTCGGGCGCGTCGGGTTCATCCACAACATGCAAGTCTTCGTATCTTCGTAGGGCCAGCTTCAAAAGCTGGATTTTTTGGTTGCTTTCCACGCGCTTTCCTTCGGCATCCGCCCTGCTTCTCCGGTCGCCCGCCATTTGGTACAGCTTGACCATCTTCTCAATGCCTTCTTTGTACTGCTTTTCCACACTGAGCTTAAATTCGAGCTGCGACAACATAAGCTGGATTCGGGGACCGAGGTGCTGTGTATCGGCTTTAATCAGGTCTAGAATTTACAGGTCAGCACACCGCCTTCTCGAACACTCTCGCGCTTTACCATACCAAGTTTGCTGTAATTCGGACGCTGCCTTGATGATCTCTCCTCGGGGCCAGGAGGCGCATATGGCGCCCTAGGTGGCATCATGCCACCAGCGCCAGCAGAGTATCCTCCGGGGCCCGGCGCTCCATAATCTGCTTGTTGTATATCGTAACCGCTCTGGTTGTTCGAGCCTCGCCCACTTTGTCCATTCGGCGGCATGCCATGTTGAGGAGGTGCGGGTCCACCGCCTACGCTCAGGTTGCCCATCTGGCGGGTCTGAATATCGCGCAGGGTCTGCTCGAAGTAGTTGATGTTGCGGGTGGCTTCGCGGATCTGTGAGTCGACACGCGAGCTGACGGCCGGGTTGTTGGTCGCCTGGGACATCTGGCGGGCAGCGTTGATGATGGCATTTTCGCGGTCGATTTTGCGGATGAGCTCCTGGACGGCGGCGTCATCGTTGTGGCTCATGGTGGAGGGTGGTGTGGGCGGAGCCACGGGGTGGCGGCAGGCGGTAGGTGGGTGATCTGCCGGGGAGGGTGTCGCAGGGGCGTCTTGCGTACTGGCGGACAAGTCTTGGTATGATTATTGTTGTTGTTGTTTGGAGTGGATGTTGCTTGTCGCCTAGTGCGGAGCGGGCGGCATGTGTTGGACCCGCAATTACGATGGTGGGAGGGTGTCGTGGGAGGCGATGAAGAATGGAGGTGTTGCAGCAAGTGTGCGGGAGGGCCGGGTGGTATGGGGGCCGGTGGGTGTTTCGTTGCAGTCGGCACGTGGGTGGAGCAAGTGAGGTTGGGAGTTGGGAGGCCAGGGAATGTCCTTGGTCTGTTGTGGTGGACGTTCGAAGCAGCCCCGCTTATCGACGCCGCTGCCTGACTCTCTCGGCGGGTGGTGAGTGGGCGTGGGCGTGGGCGTGGAGGGAGAAAGGGTGCGGGCTGGACGGGCACAAGGAGGCGCGGAGAGTAGGCAATAGAAGAAACACTGCACACGTCCCTTTGCTACACGTGGCCGCGATGCAGGAGAAAGCAGAGTAAGAGAGGTACAGTGGCGGTCGGAGGGGGAAAATAATGGCTTGGGTCGAGGGCAGCACTGGGACAGACTTTCGCAAATGCTGTTCTTCCCGCCTTCCTTCAGCCACAAGTGTCGAGTAAATAAACAACTGGGAAGCAGAGGCAAACAACTTGAAAGGTCGGCGTGTCAAAATCCTGCATCAACCAATTTGTGAGATCGAGGTTGAGATCCCGGGTGATATTCGACAACCCGCCACCTTCCAGCAAAATTACAGTGCGCAACAAATACGTGCATGTACATACCTAGGTATACAATAATGCGGACAAATAACCCCAGCTGCCCTACGCGTACCCCTCCCTCGTCCGAGGGTTTCCGTTGCTCCTACAACATCCAAGGTTTCCAATACGTCTGCAATTCTGCCTTTGCCATTCAGATACACGGCAGTGAGTAAAACACCTCCTGTGACCATCGATGAGACTCCGTCATGAAACATACAGACTCCGTCTCCCTGCTCAGTCCGCCTAGTGCCTGCCCAGATTCTTGTGAGACTTGCAGCTTCACCGGGAGGACGCCCGTTTCACAACGTCCTGCTTATCAAAAATGATCTGTTTTGGACCCACACAGAATCCTTGGCCTTGTGTCTGTTTGTTTTGCCAATATACCTCCGTACCTCTTCCACTGGTGTCGCGAGATGGGCAATGTCCCCGGGTAATAGGCACACGTGGCCAATGATGATTCAATCACAATATATGAAATGCCAGATTGGAAAATCAAGCCGAGTCTTCACCACCAATCTTGACCAGCATCAAGCAACACACGTGCGCGGGCAGCGCAGCCAGAAAACGTCACCTTCGACGTGATGCGCAGATCGCAATATATGTATGCATGGCTGTCGTGCATTTGTTCGACGCAGCCCGGCCCAATGCGGTGTGTGGTGTTTCTTCTCCTGTCCTTCGTGTGATGAGTTCAGCCGGACCACTGATGTGGGAAGCGCATGTGCTCGTCTCGCGAGTCATTGAGATTGAGCAGCAGTAATCGCTACCGGGACTCCGTACACGAACCAGGGCGCGATACATGTAGCTGTATCGCAAAGGTGTCGTTGATGCACGTGTTAAGGTCGGCGAAAAGCTGCAGAGGGTTCGGGTTGGAGTTTTGGAAGACGGCAGTTGAATACATTAAAGTGGTCAATATCGCGCCAGCGGATGCTAGAGCAATTTCTTAATACATTCGAGTGCTTGTGAGTGTTGGAAAGTAGGATGGCAATACTTGCAGTATGTTCATGTGAGCCCATGAAGAGACTGACCTGACGATTCCGGGCTTTGCAACACGTTGTGAATTTCACCTCAGGGAGCTGGACCATCCTCAACTTTCTACTCGTATCCTGTGTTGAACATAACGCTATCGCCATGTAGTGTATCATTGTAATCATGCATCATCTTATCCAGGTGATCCACTCGTGAAGTCTAACACCACCGCAGTGTACCCATTCAGAGGCCAAGAGAAGTGCCCTGCATCTCACCCGCCGCTCCAAGAGTTAGAATAAAAAAACACTCTCCATCAGCACCAAGCGTACTTTTGATTGCAAACCCAGTCAACATCACCACCGCCCTTGCCATACCATCTCAAACTGCAAATGCTATCCTTCTCCCTGGCCTGCACCACAACGCTTTCGTCAAGCTTCTTCGCGGCAGCCAAAGCGACGTTGTTCGGGTTCCAGAATTGAACTGTACGCATGTCCCACTCTGAGGCATGCTTCTGTGCCGCAGCGAAGAGCGCCGTGACGGCCTCCACAGCGGGCGAAGACTGGACAGAAGCAACGCCCTCTTCCGTCGCAGGGCTGAAGTCATGAGCAGCAGCACCATCGCTTTCCTCAACCACAACACGCATAATGTGCATTGTGTTGCCGTGCTTATCATCCGGGCTCGACCACATACACGTCCAGAGACACCAGGCTTGCAGACCGGAATCGGTAGTGACCATAGCGCCTTTGACCTTGGGGCTGCGGCCAAATAATTCGTTACTGACGAAGTCTTCGCGCGCGTGGTGCCAGCTTATGGTGGCTAGATCTGGAACGATAGCTACCGCGGGCTTGTCGAGCTGGGCGATCTGCGAGAGCAAGGAGTGCTCATCGGCTTCGCAAAGGTATTCGAGGTCTGAAGATTCCAGTAGTTTTACGGCGGGAAGGCCGGAAGGAGTCTCTGCCCGAGGGTTGAGGGAGATGTGGGACGACGGGAAGGGCTTCCATCCACGCGCAGCGTAGAAATCCTACACGGCGATGAGCGAGGGTTCGATCGAAGAAATGGAATGACATCGACTATCTCACCTTGCCAATATCGGAGTACAGCACGCTGAACAGATTGTCCTGGCCGTTCGACTGCCAAGTTCTCAGCTTCTCGCCCAGATCGGCCATCATCCTACCAGCGTAGCCTTTGCCTCTGTGCTTCGGCGGGCAGAACACGCTGCAGACGCCGTGAGCCGTGACGGCCTCTACTGTGTTGCCGGAAGCCACCAGAGCTCTCTTCTTGATCGTCTCGCAACCACACAAGAGTTGTCTGTCTTTCTCGTCACTGCCGGCAGGTTGGTAGACCAGTGACCAGGCAGTGAGGCCGCCATCTCTCGTCAGAGTTTGATCGATGAGCACTTCCTCACGGCGGAGGTAGGCGGGCAGGGTAAGTGCACCGCGCCATTCTTCGCTGTTGGCGTGCTGTTGGGCGATGATCTCCTCGGGAGTAGCAACAACCAGGAATATTTCGGACGAGTTCCGGTCTGGAAGGGCGGCCATTTTCAGTTCCGATGCAGTAGTAGGTTGGGTTGAGAATGAATTCGCGGGAAGTTCACACGTGTGAAGATACGCTCAGGTGGTACCTTTGATCCAGTGGCGGTGATTCACTCAAGAACACGAGGGCGGATATAAGAAGGCGCCGGCGGAGACCGAGGTGACATTGCTAGGGCGCAATAGCTGAGTAGGTACCCACAGTGTCCAGATGTTTAGATACTAGGCAGCGGGTCCCCCCGGCGCGCTAGCATAACCTAACCCTCTTGAATGTCTGCAAGCTGTATGCCTTACCTACAGCTTGCCAACCGCAGGTGAAGTCAGGACGAGCGACAGCTCGCCAAACTGAGCCGCCGCGGGCCACCGCACACACGCACGCCGCCTTCACGCTCCCGCAAGGCGTTGCACCTCCTCTGCGCCATGCCGTCTCGTCGTGACCTGTGATCTCTGCGTCGTCGTCGTCAAGAAGCTCATGCCGTTTCCTCACCTTGGCCCGCCCGTCCGCCTCACCATCGCGCAGGCCCGACTGAGCGGCAAAAGCGTCAGGAACAACCTCAAACGCAGTCGGCCTTGACCACCTGCTCATCCTGCCTGCACGCTCCCATTCATGCAAACGCACTCCATTCCGCAGTCTGCCCACCGCGCCTACACGTCACTCTCTCCTAACTGTTCCCGTATTCCCGGTATTTGCTACCGCTCTCAACCTCGCGTGGCCTCGTACCGCCAGTGAGGATATACAAATTCACCAACCACGTGCTGACCAGTGCAAGCAGTCACTTATAACTGGCTCCGGCTCACCCTCTGTGACGCTGGGCTTTTTTGGCGTCATCTCTTCACATTCTTTCTTTGCAGTCGCAGACTTGCACTGCTCTAGTGAGACAGATCAAGCAATCCACTTCCCTCTCTGCTTATCTATTTTTTTTTGCCGACTGGAGCTCAGAACATCGCTCACCACCTTCGCTCAAACTTTGAAGCATGCCTCCCCAACAAGAGGTCATCGATCTCACTCTTGACTCTGACGATGAGGCCGCACCCGTTGCTGCCGCGGCTGCCGACGGCCATGTACAGCTAGAAAATATTCCCGAAGAGCAGCGCGACTTCCCTGAATTTCCGGATCCTCTTGAGATCTTTGATGATTACTATCACGTGCCTGGCGAGTTCAACGACCCTCCCCTCCCTGCCATGGGTGATCTTCGAGATGTGCCACTGGTCATCGACGACTTCGGCTATCTGAAAGGAGAGCCACAGCAGCTGCCTGGTGCCGATCAGGAGGAGCTGGATGCGCAGACCGCTCGCGAGCTCCAAGAAGATCAGCAGCACATCCTCACCAAAGATGACTGTCTGGCTCGCGTCTATGAGATGTTCCCGGACGTCTGCCCTGAGCATACCCTGACCCTATACGACCAAGCTGCTGATGGTGCCGATTTTGATCTCTCAGCCGCCATCCGCCTGGATCGCATCATCGAGAAGCTGATCACGGACGCGCCCTATCCCAAGCGCAAGAGAGACACCCAGCACCTGAAGCGCAAGCGTCGCGATAGTATCGACGACGAATATAAACGATGGGAGGGTGACGACAGGGAGGGCATGCCCCGCTTTCTTGCTGGGTCGATCCGCTCCATACTCAAGGCGGAGTTTCCTACATTCACGCATGCCTCCATCAGCGAGGTCGTGACTGAGGAGAAGTACCTCTTCAAGTCATACGTCCGTCTTGCAAACCTCAGAGATACTGACGTCAACCCGCGTCGCGGGCGGCCATCCGTGGTTGCAAATGCGGATACTATCATCGCCAACTCCGGCTGGCCTCCGTTCGGCGAGGAACTGGCTGCTGCGCGCAAACGAGCGGGGCAAGATTGTAAAAAGCGCGAAGAAGAGCGTACTAAGAAACGACTAGAGGAAGACAACCTTCGACGTGCCATTAAAGACGGTCGCACAGCCGAATGTCAAGCATGCTTCGACGACCTGCCCATGAATCGTCAAATCCACTGCCATGGAGATGAGCCTCACTTCACCTGCTTTTCTTGCATCGAGACTTACATCAAGTCTGAGATTGGCGACTCGAGATGCCGCGTCTTGTGCACGGCTGGCTGTGGTGCAGGCTTTGAACCTGCTCAGCTGAACCTCATCTCTGACAAGCAGCTCTTGCAGAAGCTGGCTGACCTGCAACAAGAGAAAGACATTCGCGAAGCTAATCTCGACGACCTGGAAGAGTGTCCGTTCTGCGACTACAAGGCGATCATGCCACCCATCGAAGAGAACTTTGAGTTTCACTGTGCCAATCCTGAGTGCGAGAAAGTCAGCTGTCGCCGTTGTAAAAGCTCATCTCACATCCCAATCTCTTGCGAAGAGTTCGCCAAGGAAAAGAAAGCCAACAGCCGGCACACTATCGAAGAGGCCATGACTGCGGCCTTGATCCGGTCTTGCAACAGATGCAAGAAACAGTTCATCAAGGACTTTGGTTGCAACAAGATGACTTGCCCAAGCTGCCGGAATTTGCAGTGTTACGTCTGCTCTGAGACTCTGAAAGGGTACGATCACTTCGATCAGACTCCACAAGGCGACCCTCGTCCGGGTGGCAAATGCCCACTCTACGACAATCTCGAGGAGCGGCACGAGCGCGAGGTCAAGGCTGCAGAAGAAGCAGCCAGAGCCCAAGTGATTGCGAACAACCCGGACGTCGCGCCCGAAGACCTCGAAATCAAAGTTTCGGATGCAGTGAAGAAGTCGACCGAGCAGAGAATCCGCCGAGCAGGACCGGAAGGTCTGGGAGGCGGCCCACATGGTAGGGTCAATGCGCATGCTGCCTTCCATGGTGCTCTGCCTATGGTCTTTGCCGGTCTCGATGGGCGTAACGACGACGAAGCTGATGGAGATGGTGGGTTTGCCCTCTTTCGAGAGCAGATACGTGCGCGCCGCCATCCTGTGGCGCCACGCGCGAATGGTCCCAATGGCGAGAGACCTGAGCCGGCAAATAATGTTGCGGCCCGCCTCCGCCGAGCAAGACAGAACGCGGACGCGCATAGAATGCGTTTGGGTTTCGTGGAGCAACGACTTCAGGCGCAGCAGGACAGGCAGGAGAACGAGAATGCTCGTCTGGTTAGAGAGCTCCTCAATGTCGGCCAAGCGCAGCAACCAGTTGCGGCGCGTCCTGCGGCAGTGAATGGTGGGCCACTTTACGGGCCTCCAGCGCCTCTGCAGCAACAGTACCTCCAGCAACCTCAAGGCAACGCATACAATCCTTTCTTCGTCGACCCAATCGACTGGCCCGGCCCTCACTTCCCTGTGATGCCTGGCATCTTCGGCGCGCAGCAACAAATGCCACAGAACCCTCCCCAGCCGATGATGGCGCCAGTAGCAGCACCCCTCAACAACGCCCAACAGCATCAGCAGCAGCAACAACAGCCACAGCAACAGCCCTTCCAGAGGGGTCCGATACCCAACGGATTTGCCATCCCACTTGCCAATGACGATGCGCCAATGCCAAACTACCTCCAAATTGCACGGGAAAATGCCGTCGTACCCCTTGCCGGCCCTGTCTTCGATCTCCAAGATGACGTCCCAGCACTTGCTCAGGATCCGCCTCACTTGGCCAATGTGGCGCGTAACATGCACCAGCTGGAGTTGATGAGGCAGCAGCACGATGCAAGGCAAGTGGAAGCTAGGTTGGCCAGATTTAGGGAGATAGCAGAGAGAATGAGGCGTCAGGGTTGAGGTTGGTCGAGACGAAACGGCCCGCAGTTCGTCTGTTCTACATCTTCGAGTGAGGGTCACTCGCGCGACGGGAGCCAGGCATCGATGGTCATGGAAATGGACTTTTCATCAGTACATGAAGTTTTTTCAGCGAGGCGCTGCGTGGACTTCGGATTTGCGAGCTGGGTTTCTGGGCTTGCTTGGGATGGTATTGATAATGGTATACGATGGACGACCAGAATGATTATGATAATTCGAAAATGGCATTCCTTTAATGTTTTTGTGAGCTTTGAAGATAATGTCGAGCAAGGGTAGGCTTCAATTCAGACGCTTTCTGTCATTCCTCAATTGGTTTCTGAAGATCATAGCTACCTATGATGAGTAACTGGTCACAACTCACGAGATGTGATGGAAGTTAAATTATGGTTTGACACATGTCGAGCATGCTTGGGAAATTGGGCTTAATTTGCACAGCCCCCTTTAAAGTTTAAGGTTGACGGCGGCGGCGGCTGTGCGTCACCGATCATTCCTTCTAGAAAGGGTAAACGATGTTGTAGCCGCCTGGATTTCTTGTCTGCAAGTGATAGCACAACCCGCCTATACACCACATCTACTTCAAATCACATCCCGCAATCATGTTTAACTGGGCAAAGAACGCGTACGTATTCTCTCTCCTGCAATCCTCTCCATCGCAGCTGCGACACCTCTCCTCGCATCGGCGACCCATCACCTTATCTTCGCTACCCCCCACCGACTGACCGACCCCTCCAAAACACAACATACTCAAGCCTCAATACCTCCTACCGCGCACTCCACTAACATGCCTTCCTCCACAGCGTCGGCATCACCGAGCGCGAGTATGGCCCCGAGGCCATCCAATCCGTCACACAGCAGGGCGTGCCCTACACCGAGCTCACCAAGGATGACCTCCGCTGGGAGGTCATGGACTCCACCAACGTCGAGACCAAGACCTTCTACATGACCGCCGACAACGGCAAGCTCGGCCTCGTCCAGATCATCTTCAGCAACGTCCTCGGCATCCGCACCACCGCCCAGTTCAACGCCAAGATCATCGACCCCGAGACCAATGCCACCGAGCTCTGGGCCTCCGACAACCTCGACAACTTCACCTTCTCCGACGACAAGCACCAGTTCCGCTCCAAGGAGTGCTCCATGGAGATCTCCGAGGATGGCAAGACGTACCACATCAAGAGCAGCGTTAACAAGAGCTGCATCGTCGACATCTCCTTCACACAGGCCGCGCCTGGTTTCGCGGCTGGCAAGAACGGTACTAGCAACTTTGGCACCGATCCTCAGAACCCTTGGGGCAGGATGAAGCACCTGTTCTGGCCTAGGTGTTCGGTTGAGGGGTCCTTCTTGACGCAGAAGGGACCTGTGGACTTCAAGGGCCGTGGACAATTCATCCACGCTCTGCAGGGCATGAAGCCACACTTTGCCGGTGAGTAGCAATGTTATATTGGAGATGGACCTAATGGACCGGTGAGCTGACTTTCTATTTTTCTATAGCCGCCCGCTGGAGCTTCGCCAACTTCCAGTCACCCTCTTACTCCGCCATCCACATGGAATACACCACCCCTCCCTCATACGGCAAGACCGCCGTTCCTGTTGGTGGCATCGCCATCGATGGCAAGATCCTGATCGCCGGTCCCATGACTCCCGTCTCTCACGACGAGACTGCACCGGACTCCGACAACTCATGGCCCGAGCCCAAGGCCGTCACCTGGAAATGGGAAGGCACCACTGCTGACGGCCAGCCTGCATCTGCTGTTCTGTCTGGTAGCCTCGGCCCCAGAACTGACCGTGTCGACGTCATGGGTGAGATGCCCAAGTTCGTGAAGAACATTGTTGCTGGTGCCTCAGGTACCAAGCCGTACATTTATCAGGTATGTTCCAACAGGATGAGAATTAAGCGTTGAATTTTACTGACACCATTGTCCAGTACGCACCCAAGATGACAATCAAGGTCACCATCAATGGCGAGACCAAGGAAGAGGAAGGCCGCCTCTTCTCCGAGGCTACCTTCATCTCCTAGAACCTGAAACCCCGTCCGATCTCCTTCCAGCAACGGAAGCAGTCCGCCACAGAAGAGAAATACCCTTTTTTTATACGTCTCTTTTTCTTCCACAAACCGCAAGCATTTACGACAAAAGATACAGTTGACATACGTACATAGGCACACGCGCCCCTCGATGTGCACATTTTCCCACTCTCTCCTGGAAAAAAGAGAAAGAGTAACATATGACTAGCCGGAATTCACTTCACCCCGTAATGATAATGAAAGCGAAAGCATTTCAAGCGATGTAGTTCTTTTGTACAAAGTGAGTGGACGCGTTTGAGTGGATTGACACGTGTGAATTGGAAATAAAGGCACGTGGTGGCCTTGTGACTTGTTGATCGGTCGCATGTGGGTATTCGATACGGATGCCTGCGTCAATGAAGGCTTTGTCGGATATGTACGTTCGCTGGTGGGGTGCTGACTGTCCAGGCTATGCTTCATGTTGAACATTTGATCTTACAAAACTCTGGAATTACACGGAATACCTCATCTGGGTCGTGGTTGGTACGTCGAAGCTGGATACCGGCTAACAAATCTGGACGACAGTGACTGTACTACTGTACCTTCACTTCATATCTGGACCCTTGAAGGAGAATCAGCTCGCAACTTCAACCTGGCTTCCAATCGGCTTTCGCCCAGTGCCGTGGGAGGTGAAGTCGGGAGCGCGCGTGATCTGCGATTGGACGATTGACTTTCACTTGCGTGTTGTTTGCTGCTGTCTCTTTCTCTCGCTCGCTCGCTCGCTCGCTCTTTGCTCGTGCTCGGAAAGACACAAAAAGCGCTTCCGATCCTGTCTGAGGACATCTCTCACAGCACCGCACCATCGCCTCACCACTCCTCTTCCCTTCCACAGAAACACGCGACATAAGAAATCTTTCCCAGCCGCAACACACAACACAACCCTCCACCGCAACGCCACACCACGCGCGCGACATGCCGCCCCAATACGTTGACTTCGGATCTCCCCTCCCCACCACTAGCATGTTCGACGACAACATGGCCCAAGACCGCGTGCCGGGCGCCTGGCTCGGCGACTCTGGCCACGAAGAGTCCTCGGACCCCAACATGACGATCTCCAAAGCCAGAGCCATCGCGGAAGAGGCTCTCGCTGATCTCCAACGCGCTGCCGCCGAGGCCGAAGACGAGAGACTCGGCAGACAGTTGCGCGAGCGTGTTGCTGCTAGGGACAGGGAGCGAGGTTCTGCTGCGGCTCAGGGTGGCGAGAGGGTTACAGAGCACCCCTTGTCAATCCGCGCCATGCTTGCGCAAGACACCTTGGACGCAACCGATACTCTTACCGGCGCGCCTCGCCGTACTGCCATCCGCCCGTCCTTCAACTTCGTTGGAGCGCCCGAAAAGTCGCGCGACGCTGTTCGTGCCCATGGCAATGCGTCCAATACTCCCGCCAGCGCATCTCGCCGTGCTGCCATCGACCCGTCACTTGTCTCGGGTGGATCATACGACAAGCAGAGCCACGCCATGCGTGCCCAGGGCAATGCATCCAACTCTCCCGCCAGCGCGTCTCGCCGTCCTCACAACGGACCTTTACTCGACTCGGCTGCACAAAACGCCAGCCAAGCTCGCACTCATGAAAGAGGATTCCTGTCCCCGAAGAACGACTTCAATGCTCGCGGTGGTGCACACACTGCTGCGACCAGGCGCCTCCGCGATGGAGGGGTTTTCAGTGAGAACCAACTTGCTGCCGCTGCTGAGAGGGCAAGCCTCAGAACCGACGAACGTGCTCTTGACGGTCAGGTCGCTCAAGAGGACCGCCTCGCCGCTGCAAGAGCGAGACTGGCTGCCAAAGGCAGAGTCGTGCCTACTGCATCTCAGCAAATGTCTAGCTCTGCGTCTCACGCTGTGAAGGGTGCTCTGCCACTCCCGCCTCGTCCGGAGCCTGCCCAGGCTTGTACCACACTGGGCCCTACCAGGCTGCCGACTCGGAAGATGGAGACCTGCGTTTCCGCCGGTACTGCCCAGTCGGGCTTCAGCACCGCTGACGACGTCAAGCAGCCGCTTCGCAACAACGTGGTTGTTGGTTTGTCTTCCACAGGTGGATCGAATGCCGAGGTTGAAGCTGGTCGCCGTTCCACCGGCCACTCTGGCAACATCAGAATCCATCCAAGCTACGGCTCTGCACAAGCTCCCAAGTCTCCTTCTACGAAGCTTGCTACTGCTGCTGCTCCAGCGAACTCCATCGCGCCGCGCCAATCGGTCAGCGAGAAGGCCCAAGCCATCGCACAACGATATGCAAGTGCCGCCAAAGCTTCTAGCAAGCCTACACAGAAAGTTGCTGCCCAGAAGCTTGTCCGAGGCGCCGAACATATTGACTTCGTCGCTGAAAAGGAAACTCCTACTAAGTCCACTGCTGCTGCTTCAGCGACCACCCCGACGCCGAGCCAGTCGGTCAGCATGAAGGATCTGGCCATTTTGGACCGTTACGTTGAGACCGTGAGCACTCTAGACAATGCTTCTGCAGCTACATTTGTCGCACACAAACTCAACCAGGACACCGGCCGTACCAACTTTGGGGCTGGAAAGGAACTTTCCACTTCAGCACAGCCCAAGGCGCCAACCATCCAGATCACGAAGGGCCAGGCAGTCAAGCCTGACGTGCCAACGACCGCAGAAGTCGACGATGGTTTTGCCGTCGTCAACAGCAAGAGCCCATCCGCTGACAACGGTAGCCCTCTCCGTGACCCGGAACTGATCATGCATCAGCTTGACGTGGAGCCCTCTCCTACTATGGAGGGTTTTCAGGGCTGGGAGGACGACTATGACAGTGATGACAGCGAGGAATGGGATCTCGGCGGTCTGGCTGAGTGGAAGTGGGTTGGCGAGAAGAACGCCAAAGAGAGCAGCGCAGCTAAGTGCCAGGCATAGAAGGAATGGCGAGTTCTTTTCATTTCAGACTCTTTCTTTGGCTACGGATGAAGTCACTAATGTGGGAGTTGGGCGAACTTGGTGCGGAGGGTCAGGAGTTTGTGGCGTTTTGCGTGTTGATTCTTAGGAAAATGGAAAAGTGGTTTCATGATCGAGTCTTAGTACCCGCAGCGTTAAGGTAAAAAGTTACAAGTATCAGTCGTACTTATCAAACTCAGAAGTACTACACACGCATCGAACTCCCATTACCTTGCTGACACTTAGCGTTGAGACCTTGGGATAGCGTCCTGTATCTGGTATCGCAAGTCACAGTGCATGGTTTGACAAAGACAGACAAAGGGTAAGTCAATACTAACCATTATAGTTAGTTACCACACTGGTCCAACAAAGAATTTCTTTCACACACCACACAATGCTATTCATCACATCAAGTTCATTGTCCTCACGCTCCATATATGCAACCCAAAATGCCCGCAGAGTATCGTCCGGTTCTTGTCACTCCACCGCGGCCGCTCAGAACTGATTGATCAGAAGCAGCAGCGCTCCATTTGATCACTCATTTCCAAGCGATCCGCAATCGAGTCACCCCCGAACACCACCACCACGATTCTCTCCATGTTCAACTTGTTCGCTACACCCTCCACTCGTGCCGGCACGATGAACGTGAAGTCCTTGAGCGTGGGCGTATCGTGCGATGGAAGCGACTTCGTCGTTCTCCCTCCTCAGACGCAATCTGCTCCCACCAGACCTGTCACCCCTTCACCAGCTGAATACGCCGCCGTCTCCTCATCCTCGTCTTTCTACGACGAGGACGACGACATCAGCACTTCCGATGAGGACTCCGGTAGCGAGTACTCGCCCAGCGAGGACCTTGACGAGTCTGATGCACCCTTCTTGCGCTACACTCGCGGCTGCAGGGCTCCTGTGACTTGGGCGCAGGCCCAGAAGATTCGTCAGCTCCATTTCCGCTCCTGGAACGAGATGAGGGATAGGCTAAGTTCCACGATCCCTCATGTTAACTACCAGGGCGGCTCGCCGGACTTCTCTCGCCAGCAAACTCCTCGCCCTACTGTGCCGCAGACTCCAGCTGTGCAGGCCGGCGATGACCTCTTGGATGACATCTACAGCGGCTACCACCACATCACGACCCTGGACCTCGACGAAGCTGCCCACTTGTCTGATCTGAAATCTCCAACTCTGAACCACGGACAACGCAACCCTGACGCCTCCACCCAGCCTGAAACCGAATCCAGATCCGACGTGCCTTTCGTTCAGCCCAACTTCATCGACCCCTACGGAATCCCCCCAGGCTCGTTCATGGAGCACCTCCCGGTCTGCAACGTCCCGCTCGACTCCGAGGAGTACCCCTTCGCGTTCTACACCCTCGCCAACTCCGGCCTCAATTTCCTGACCGACTATGACGTGGTCGAGAGCCCTCGCAAAGGCGTCTTCGAGATCTCGGCCATCCTCCGTCGCAACGCACTCTGGGACGGTCAATCCGGCATGAGAGAGACCATCGCTGTCGGGCAAGTCCTCGATTGGCCGACGACACTGGCGAAGGTACGCACCCGCGAGCCTCTTTTCGTACCTTTCAGTTACACTAACGTGTGGCAGCCCCGGACCGAGCTGGCGAGGGCGACTGGAGATGATCTTCCGGTCAGTCCGAAGGCGATGCCGCCTATGTCGCCTAGCTTCGGTGTCTTGTTTGAGGCGTGAGAGTGAGGCCGAGACTGGAAGGTGAGTTTTGCACAGGTAAGTATTTCCCCTTCCCCTTGTTTGTTTGGGCGCTGGAGTTCATCGGAGTTGTCTGATTACATTTGCAAGGTGAGTGCTGGTAATATATCTTCCCTTGGTCCTGTAGTTCGCTCGCTCGCAGCTTTTCTTTGGCCCTCTAGACAGAAAACGTGAGTACAAGAATGTAAAGGTAAGAATCAAATTATCACTTCCAAAAAAAAACATACTGTTCTTCATGTGACGTACTGCAACGATTAGGGATACAGGAAAGATGAGAAGATGAGTTGCCAACTTCTCCGGTTTGGACGGGAAATGTCATCCTGCACGTCTTCCCACGTGCTTCTCCCTAACCGCTTATCACGTGCCGTATGTCACCGTATCGCTGTGTCTCGGCGGCTTTCGATCGGCCGGTCTGTCCTGACGCATATGGATGCCTGGTGTTGGTGAGACTCCAGCTGTTCAGTTTGAAGCTTACTGATCTCAGGTCGATGCCGAAAGTGCAAACAAAGTACTTAGCGTAAATGCGGCAATGCGTGTGCAATTGGTTTTATTCTCCTGCAACGGTCCGAATGTGCATGGAGACATGCTTGGATAACTATCGATGAAGTCGCGCATGCGCTTCTTGCTCCCGAACCGTAAGTCCTACAAAAGGAATGGCCAAGACGTCGCGCGTACGAGAGTCCTGGAAACCATTTGCAAGGAGCACGAGAAGAGCGAGAGCAGCGAGTATCGAACGTTTTTCTACATGCGCAAGAATCTCCTCGATCTAAAATTAATGGAATGGGTGAATTTGCCATCGTGCGCAATACAACATTTTGTGTTTGATTTGAATATCACATAGATATAAGAGTGACAGTAGACCGGATTCGGTATGTTTGCCGGGGCATATTTTCTTCGCCTAGTACGCTTGCACTTGGTGCAACGTCTCGTGGATGACGAAACACGTCGGGCTGGCCATCTTAATCTCGCATAAGCCAGTCGTCATATGAAGCCGGCAGATTCAGGGAGGAGTTATCCCAGATTTGATCGAAAGTGCCAAGATCAATATCGGAGATACCGTAGGGATCAACAGAATTCTCGAGATCGTTGTCTCCTTGCGTCAAAATATGATCGGCGGCCTCGTTGTCTGTCGCTGACTCGACGTCGAACTGCGTGAGCGGGTTTGGGGTTGTCGAAGAGCTCAGCGTCATCCCACTTGCGGATTTATGGTCGTCCGATTCTCTGTTGTGGTATGGTCTACGACCAAGAAGCTGTTCTGGCAAATGTATTGATTCTTCAGTCGAGATGGGCATCTGGGACGAGAGCAATTGTAAGAGCTTAACGGCCCCAGGGATTGAGTCGTTTGTGGCAGGTATGTTACCCAGTGCGACGATCGCGGATCCAATGGCTTGCAAAAGCTGCTCTCGCGATGGTAAACTTCTCTCGCTATCTTTGATGATGGCGGAGGATATCGCAGCAGCTGTGTCGAACAGCACAAAGCTCACGAAGTGATATCGTGTCTTTAATGGAGGCAGTGCGCGGAGGAGGGCTAGCGCCGAGTCGATACAATTCAACGCGTCTATGACGGCGGATTGCCGCAGTATGCGCCGCTCGGCGTGACCCGCATCCATTGACGGCCGCAAGATTAACGGCCTTGTCACCGTGAATCTGATCATTTGAACGAAGCAATGGAGTTGCTTTCGCTGCGCTACTATCCATGGGTAAGCCAGGTCCTTGGATAAGTCCGGGTTTTCGAGACCTAGCTCTTCAGGCAGTGTCAAGATCCATGCCGTGATTATCCCCTGGACTTCTAAAATCTGACGACAATCTTTCGGCACGTTCAGACGGCCGAAAGTGACGGCAAGCTCTTGAACGAGGGTGTATTGATAATACGTGTTGGAGAAAGGCGACAGCATACTGCCCTCAATCTGGTCAAGCTTGAGGTTTGGGATTTTCACATCAGACATTTTCTGCTCGACGAGCATAGGTCGGCATAGCCACTCCGACATTTGCCTCCAGATGCGTTAGCAAAGCTGTGACTGCAAGGGGTCCAGGTACATACCAATCCCAGAGGATGGTAGAACACCAAAAGCGGGTCCTCATCTCAATCTCGAATTCGCTGCAGCCAGTATCGGTAGGGGTCTGTGATCGGTGCATACCTGTGCAATCAGCACTTTCTTCTGTACAGGCTATAACCTGTGGACATACCGCATTCTTGCCCCTCGCGCACCGCGGAGGCGACATGGTGCCAGGCTTCAGCGATGCGCCCTTCGCTTTTACACCACGCGGCGCCGAGCAGTAACTGGAGCCCCTTATGCACTCCGCCTACTCCCGGCCGCAAAGAGTTGCTGAGCTGCATAGCTGTAACGTGGAGCCTGTGTGAAACTGTTGCGGAGGGCTCCCCTAGCTCATGCTCGATGTGTTGCGCCAAAGCATCGCTGCCTGAGCCTTGTAAAGCCAGCGCACATACTTCTAACAGAAGGCAGGCGAACGGTTGCATGGCATGACGCTCAGTCAAAGTAGTGTTGCACCAATGGACGTAGTCTTGCAGGAATGACTGTGCATGTAGCATGTAGTATGTGTAGTTGCCATGTTCCACATATCTGTGGACGAGCATATCTTGTTCAATTGATTCAGCTATTGAGTAGCAAGAAAAGGGACCAGTGAGGCTTACCAGTCAATGATCTGGGTGGAAGCGCGCGTGTTGCTGCTCGCATCTCTTCAGACAGCTGACAGTCCAGGTTGGATTTTGTACCAGGATCTGTTGCCTGTTGCCGGGTCAGCGTAAGTGTTGGGTTAGAAGTACCGGCAATACCTCAAATGGTACAGATGCCCACCCCAGATGCCGGAGGCCGTCTGCATAACCCAAGACTCCCGGAGACGCTATCGAGGCTTCGTCTGCATGACCTTTGTTCTCGGAAGACAAATGATTTAAAGGGGACGATAGTGTCCTCAACCCACGTCAGTTAAGAATGACACTCAGGCGCAGGCAATACGCACGAAGAATAATTGGGATCCGGCTGATTGCCCGTATTGGTTTGGAAGTGACATATATGCGCAAGCTGCCGCTCAGAACAACGATTGCAGGGCCAATCACCGGAGCACTGCCTGAGCATTAGCAGACGGACAGAGCGTGTTGGTCTGAGGTACACCAGACCTTTTGCTTTCGGCGTCGGCATTCCGAGCAGCTAGTCCTCGACATGCTCACAAGCCGCGTTCTGCTTCCGTGGCGGAGCTATGCCTAGGCAGAGATTGTCTGACATCAGGAGCGCAGATGCGGGTTTCGAAGTGCAGCCTTTGCTTGGCGCAATAGCAAGGCAAGGTTATAGGTACCTCCGGAGGTAGGTGGACCGACCTTGACGCAATCCATACAGAGTTGTCCCTGGGCTCCTCTCCGACACCCATCGGCGCTGCCCCACTTTATCGGAGCGCTCTAGGCTACATATATGTATAAGGTATGTCGCTCGCTTCATCCAACCGAATAAACACAACATTCTACATCATCACCAGAAATCCCCGAGATCACACTCCGAACAACGTCCCTTTGTACTGTTTCAAATCACACACACTCCTGTCGTCTGCGAAAATGTGCACTCCCTCAGCAGCCACATCAACGCCCGCGGACCATCCAGCCGCGACGACTAAAGCGATCGCGGATTTCGTCGAGCCTTACGCGCAGCTTTTCAAAACCGGCCAACGTAGCCCAGTCCTCCGTCGACCACACGAGTATGGCATGGCATATGAAGATGTTTTCTTCCCTTCTCTGGACGGCACAGTATTGCAGGGCTGGTACATCCCATGCCCGGGGTCCAAGAAACTCATCATCGCCAATCATCCCATGACCTGCAACCGCTACGGATTCCCAGGTCACCTGGAAGGCTATGGTGGCTTTGGAGGGTTCGAGGTCAATTTCATGCCAGACTACAAAGCCTTGCACGACGCCGGCTATCATATCATCACATACGATTTGCGAAACCACGGCCTCAGCGACCAAGGAACGGGTGGTCTCTGCGGGGCACTTGGGTATTACGAGGCTCGCGACGTCGTTGGCTCTTTGAACTATGCACGGTCGCGCCAAGAGCTGCAAGGCGTGAGCATTGGTCTTCTTAGCCGCTGCATGGGTGGAAACGCAACCATTCACGCCATGTCGCTCTTCCCGCAATACTTCAAGGACGACATAAAGGCAATGATCCTGCTGCAGGCCGTCTCAGGCCACGCGTTCGTGGAGAAAGGCGCCAAAGACCTCAACCTCGATGTCTCCGCCACTTTGAAGGCTTTCGATGAGCGCATTCACGATCTGACCGGCTTTTTCCTGCGCGAGCTTACCCCCATCCCGCTGGCAAAGAACGTCAAGGTACCCACGCTGTTTGCCCAAGTTCGGAGGGACTTCCTGATCGACACCAAAGATAGTACGGAGATTTACGAAGCGCTCGGTTCGAAGGAGAAGAAAATGGTATGGATCGAAAACACGGACAGGAGATTCGATGGATACAATCATTTCGCTAAAGAGCCCAGAGAAATGCTCGAGTGGTTCGGAAATTATGTGTAAACAGTATTCCCTTCTGCGCTGGAATTAATCTTGCCATCAATTTCAAAACCGCAGCTCCGTAACGTTAGTGCTTTTGAAGTTCGCGCGAACGCGGAAATTGGTCACAGTAGCTACTAGAGAGAAAATGTTGAAAGAGTGATGTGTATGTTGGCAAAAACCTCCCATGTACACAATGCCAGCCGATAACAATCCACCCCATACTCTACACCCAACCCGGTGCCACCGCCCTCTGCACCACCCAACAACTCAGAATGCCCAGTTTTCGCCCCTCCGTCTTCGGCTTCCCAACAATCGTCGCCAACATCCCAATATTCCCCATAGCCTACGCCGGATCAGGACCCATTGGCCGCGGCGGTCTGCGACTGCTTGCCGAGCAAGGATTGCCGGTAGGCAAGCGGAGGTGAAGAGAATATATGGTGTTCCGGAGCGGCGAGGCAGCGGAGCCGGAGGCGTTGTGGTTGCGGTGCTGGTAGGTTACTAAAGGATGAGGTTTTTGAGAGAAACATGGGTTTGTGCGTTGTGGGCATTTTCGGAGGGTGCAAGGTTAATGAGAATTTTGGTTAGTATTAGAAAGGCTTAGGTTGTGCTTCGCATCAGCTCGAGCGCTTGAGAATGAAGTAAGAGGGTCTTTCATCAAGATCACTTGAGGCGGGCAGAAGCAAGGGAAAGTTGAATGCGATTTCAATCTCCTCACATCACGTTCGTCAGATTCAATGATCTATGCACATGCACGCGGCAGACTGCCGACAATTTTTATGGGTATCGCTAAAACGCAGGCAACAAAAAAACAACGAAGAGACTCCAGAGACGAATGCAATCCAGAAGCAAACAAGACCGCATGGAATTTACATCCGGATTCTTGATAACAACAAACAAGAGCCTTAGTCGCATCGGAGAGAAGCCAGCGACGGCACAGGCGACGTCGGCGGCGTGTCGAACCTCCGGGGAGCAGGCACGGTCTTCTTGATCTCGTTGGTAAAGCTGGCCACGTTGGCGCCACGCAGCTTGTTCTCGATGATCTCCTTGGCCCACTGCGCTGCGCCTTCGAGAGCTGTGACGGGATCGAGCCTGTTGGCCAGAAGCCAGGCCTGGCACTCGGCTGGCGTGATAGCAGCGTTGAGTGGGATCTTCGTAGCGAACTGTGCTGCCATCGCAGGGATGTCGTGGACCTCGGCGGTATTCTCTTCGCCCTTCCAGAGCTCATCGGCAGTTTTGGTGTAGATGTTGGTGAAGAGTTTGGCGCTAACTTCGGGGCAGACATAGCCGAAGAGAATCTTGCGGTCACAACGCCCGGGTCGAACGAGTGCGGCATCGAGATTATCGGGAGAGTTGCTCGTCATGCAAAGCAACCTACCGTCGACTGATGCCGGTCCATCCAAGGCGTTGAGGAGTCCACTGAGTGTGACTTTCCTCTTCTTGGTCTTGGTCGATACGATGAAGCCGTCCGTGCTCTTGTCATCGGCGGCATCGTCAGGCTCGTCGTTCTCGCGGTCCAAACCAGCACTGTCGACGTCCTCAAGTAGTAGGATGCACCTTCGAGGCATCCCATGGAACAGGCCGGTTAGGGATTTATCGTCCAGGCCGGAGAGGTTCAAGACATAGATCGGCATATTGAAGTGCGATGCTACACTAGTCGCAAAGCTGGTCTTGCCTGTGCCAGGTGGCCCATAGAGCAGGTATCCTCTCCGGTAGGGGATTCCACGGTTCTCGTAAAATTTCCTGCACTCGGAACTGAGATAGAACTCGATATCTGCGACAAGGGTGTCCTTCACCGCGCTCTCCATCACAACGCCCTCGAGCGCACGAGCAGGGCGGAAGCAGGAATCCCAATACCAGTGTGGATGAGAGTCTCCGCCGTGGTTCTCTGGGCGGAAGACCTCAGTGACTTTCTCGCGGACGGGGGTGGAGTAGCCGCGAACGTGGTCCAGGAACTCCTTGATCGGCTCTGTGCCGCGGAAGGTTGGGAAGCAGGAGATCGTGATGTTTTGCCTCTTTGTCGGATCAGCCTCGCCAGCCTCGACTTTCTGGAATTTCCCGTCGGCGTCCTCGACAACAGTAGACTCTTTGCGTAGCAAAGTCATGCGGTAGCCATTGAATTTGAACTTGGACATGCCGTAGCTGGGCATGTAAGCCAACGGGGTTTTGGGCTTCGAGGTAGATCCGTACTCGTCATCATCGTCATCCATGTCATCGAAGTCTCGTCCAAAGGCAGGAGTGAGTGTGAGAGACTTGGAATTCTTGCCTAAGCCTTGAGAGACCACCCAGTCGCAGACATCCTGGTTAAGAGCGCTCTCGGCAGGAATAACGATGGAAGCTGTGACATATCCTGCAATGTGAGAGGTCACGGCACCAAGAAAGTCTGGGATGAATGTCAGACGTTTTGCGAATTCGTAGGCTCCACCAGCCAAGATGAGGAAAGGCCCGACGACCTTGATGATGGTGTATGTGCGACTGCTGCCGAATTTCAATTTGCCGAGGATGTTGGTGAGGACCATGGCGGAAGTCAGGTCGACGAGGCTCTTGCCGCCTGTGAGGTCCGCCGCCAAGGCAGCAAGGCTACCACTAGCTGGAGCGGCCTGCAGCGTCATGGTGAAGGCAGGATTGTTGCTGAAGACGCTTGGTGGCAGAAGGCTAGTGAACAGATAGGAAGGCATTTTTGCGGTACAGTTGAGCGAGTAAAAGCCTGCTTGGCTGTGGTTGTAGTTATTCCGTGGGTGCAGTTCTCAAGCACAAGCTAATACTTGTCTCAAGGGCCGCGTTCTAGAGCTGTTATCATGAAAAGAAGTGCACGTGAAGGCGAACCCTCTCGGAGCAAAGTAGTCGAGAATATAACTGTATAATAGTGCTGTGAGTACCTAGTAAGTGAAGAAAAGAAGGTTTAAATGTGGTGTATGAGAAGAAAAGACTCATGGCAAACAAGATATATGTCAACGAACGGTGAGCCTCACGGCGACACCGCAGGCAGTGAGAGAGACTGCGCCACGAGCAGCAGCTGCGCCCCCGAAGGATGCCTGCACGCATGTTAGCCGCATATGACTGTTCAGGCACGATCCACAAGCTGAAGACGAATACGCGCTGCAATGTAGGCAGCCACGGCAGCACCGAAGTTAGTGCTCATACTGTGTGAAAGCACATCAAATAAAGAGTCGTCGGTGGGGCTAGTTTGACCAATGTGACACGTCGAGAACTGAGATAGGCAGCCATCAGGCAGCACGGATATTCCCGATGTGTGTCACGTGATCGTTCACCGGAGATGTAGACACTTGGGCTAGTGTTTGGGATTTTAACTATTCGATTATTTGTAAATATATAGTAAGTAGTAATGACAAACAACGCTGCTCGGAGAGCTAGGGGAAGAGAGAATTCTAAGATAGAGAGGTATAGTATAGGACGCGCGCGCGAAACAAAGATAGATTATGGGCGTCTTTAAAGAGGAACAGCTATAACTTGTACGTAAAAGTCGACGAGGAGGAATAGTATACGCATTTAGAACATAACTCGAGTAGAGAAGAGCATGAAATAAGGTCGAGTCGTCTGAAGATCCGAGTTCTCTAGCTATAATGCTTAACGGCCTCTAGCAAAGAAACGGAGATAGTTCTTTTGTGTGGTAAGTCTGCAGCGTTTTATCTTTCGCCTTTAATGAATCATCCTCTAGGCGGCTGATTTGGCGTGGAATGATACAAGATATTGAGTGTCGAGCCCAGCACACAAGATTTATCGATCGGTAAAGACCATGCTGTTAAAATGTAATCACGCTATCAATATGTCAAGATGTCACCTTACAAGCCTTTTTGGATTCCAACACATGCATCCTGTTCTTAATCCCCTCCTCTTTGAGTACACAGTGCGCCATGGCTCTGCGCATCAATGTAACTCTGCAGTCTCGGCTTGTATGTCCTATGCTCGAACAGCTTCCCACTCATTCATGCTTTCGAGCGCTCTACTTTCCGCCGTCGCCATGGCAGCAATTGCTTGAACTTCTGTGTGCTCGAGGTTTTGGACTTGGAAACTTTGGTCTGGTTTGGGGCAGATTTGTCGATAGCTTCGTGTATCAGCTTTACTACCTCGTCAGCTAGGGCTGCCAGTTTCTGAGCCTCCTCGCAGAAGCATTCCGATACGGGTGTGCCATGGCAACATGGCTTCTGTAGAACGTAAATTTGGATTTTTTCCGACGCAGTGGCTGCAGACCCATTCGCAAATTCGAATTTATGCCCCTCAAGTTTTGGCCCATGCAAAACGCGGCTTGCCATTCGTGTCATGACCGTGAGTATCTGCAGTTGCATTGTAGAGTCTGCGAAAGACAGGTGACTCAGTGTTCTGTCGAAGGAACTTTGATGCGTTTCAAACGTATCCATAGGATCGGCGCCATTCTCCACTAACAAAGTAGCGGCTCCAAGATTGATGCTCATCTCACCATCTTCCTTCCATGGTGTTGAAAATAAAAGAAGGGCATTGAGCTGCTCAGCGCTGAATTTTATGCCTCTCTGTAGAGAATCGCGGAGATAAAGTGTCCCTCCGGAGCAGATAGAGTATGCAATATGCAGCAGTCGACGATCGAAGATGGATTCTGTGGTGTGGAAAATGTGACCGTTTTGCTTGTAGGCTTGGAAATGGGAGTCGCAGAAGTCGATGATCTCACTACGCGAGAGACCGCCGAATCTTGCCGTGATGGTCCGATCAAGGATATCGATCAGCTCGGTTGTATGGCTGCATGCGGAGCCCTCTGTCAAAGAACTGAGCCGGAAGAAATCAGTAAGATAGACCGAGCTGTCGCGCTGAAATGGGTTGGCTCTCGAATACGTCTCCACCCTTTTGAAACATGTTATGCCGGCCATGATTGCTGTGTGGACCTCGAAGTCAGTGCTCACTTCGGACTGCAGTAAGCTGGTGATATATTGGTTTTCTGCTTGGAGATAGTCGAAAAGTGTTCTGTGCATGAATGTCACCACAGAATGTACCGGGTCTTCTTGGACTGCGCACTCCAGTAAGCCGTGGCAGTGGATTCTTAGACGGATTGGAAAGTCCGCCAGGGCAGCCTCGATTCGTAACTCGCTCGACCTGGCAATAAAGCAAACGGTGTTTTTCTCCGACGCTTGATGTGCCATCGCGAGGATAACGCTGCACAGCGGTGCCGCCAATTCGCTCGACTCCCATGATAATGCGAGGAGGAGGTATCTGAAAGCCACTGGTCTGTGTGACTGTGGTATGCGTTTGGTCAGGATGTGGGTGAATAGGTCGTTCAGCTCTAGTGGGAGGCGCATTATGCGATTACGAATGCTCGATACATCCTCGTAGTTGCTGATGCCATCCAAAGTGATCGCCATGACAAGTCGGACCCACAAGAACACGCCTCTTGCGTTCTCGCTCACAAAAGCTGCTATATCATCCAGGCCGACTTTCTCGCTCTCGGAAAGACTTCGGATGGTATTGTTACTCCAAAGCTGGTCATGGATGTATTTAGTGATGTCGCGTCTAGTCAAGTCTTCCAGGCGAAGTGATGGGCACGATTGGAAGTAGCGCTCGAACGCTGCTTCGGGTCGGCTAGACAGTAGTATCTTGACTCTAGGCGATTTTGCAATGGTCCCCATGAGTTCTGCAAGCTCACTCTTGCCAATGTTATCTCTTTCGTATTCGTCCAGGCCGTCGATAATGAAGAAAAAGTTGGTAGATAAAGCTCCGTCCGACAGTATATTCTCCATCGCAATGCTCAGCATCTCCAGAGTCGCTTCCGCCGTATTATACTTTAGTTGCCAGTCTGGAAATGCAATACGACATAAACGGTCATCCTCTTTAAGCATCTGAAGGAGAAGGGTGCGGTAGAGACCAACGAGGGACTTCTGAAGCGGCGTTCCGCCAGCCCAGAACCAGAAAGACGCGACCACAAGCGGAAAGCTCCCAGTCCACTTCTTTAGTAGAATCTGAAGACGTTCTTCATCCGTAACAAATTTCATTAAAGTCGACTTGCCCGACGCTGGCTTTCCGCTGATCCAGAAGATTCCGTCGCCAGTTTGAAGCCACTCAGCAAACCCTGTGGTATTGCCTGGCTCGAATATCCACTCGAAAGTGTCTTGGTGAGCCTTTTTGATCTTCTGTCGCCGATCACTGATTTCAGCGAATGCAAGCCATGCAAGCAGACTTGCTCTCCATTCGCTCTCGATTTGTTCATGCTTTTCCATGTAAGCTGCATCAGATCTTGCTGGTACCTCGGGCGAATGGTTGTGGGTAATGTCTTCAACTATATCAGTCCAGGCGATGGGTGTATGAACTCCGGCAGAGCATTTTTCTGTGGGAGGTGTACATACAAGTGTAGCTGTCGCCGAAATGTGATCTTGAATGTCCGTCATTATAGATATTTGACCATCGCTTGCTCGTTGCCTCAGACATGCTGATGAGCACAGTGCCTACTGGTCAAATCCAGTCGGCCAGCGGTAAGTGCGCATGTATGTTGTCGAGTGCAGTGTGCACACGATTCGCAGGTGGACCAGCCATCCTCGAGTTTCTCGCGAGGCTGAGTGGACGCCGCTTCCGCACCCTCAATTGTGGCGCCTGCATATGCACATGCGCGTCAAAGCGCATGTGACGTTGGGAAGAGAAATTCGAGGAATTAACCCAATGAATGACCTAGGAGTTTCTATACCTTGTAGAATAAGGCCTAGTAAAGCTTACTTGCCTAGGATAATAGGATGTAAGGTCGGGTAAGAAAGGCTATTTAGTACACCCCTTTAGAGAGACTAGGGACGCTAACCTCTCTTAAGTAGTTTATATCTTAGAACCAACTTACTCTTATATCGAACTTATTGAGTTCTAAATTGAACCCTAGCGTACGGGGCATTCATCCGTGATAGCAGGCTTCTTAGAGCATTCATCTGTTACATATTTCCAAATGCACGCGAAAACTCTTAGATCGATAGAAATAGTTGCTAAGTATCGCTCCCAAGAGTCCGATGAATACATCTATAAAACGATCTAAAAACACGGTCGCTCTAACGCTTCACGTAGACCAAAAGTGACAGACACGCACCAAAATCTATCAAAGTAAACTGCCCGCTCTACCCCGCGTAGGCTGATCCTCATCAAGTCCCAATCTCTTCACAACATCCTCCTCACTCGCCCCAGCTCCATCAGAGGCATCGCCCGCCCCATCAAACGCGCGGTCGACCCTCCGTCTGACTTTGCCGTTCTCCAAAGGCGCTACATCGCCGCCACTCTCGTGTTCTTCGCCGTCGGTAGCACTATCGACCTCCTCCGGACTCTCCTCGAAATCCGGATCGTCGAAGAACACTCCGCTTTGACGCTTGAGCTCCTCCATTACAGAGCTTCGTCGGTGTTGGTGTAGCTGATGCGCACTGCTTAGCGACGTGACCTTCGGATCGCTGCGGTGGCGCGAGGGCGAGCGAGAGAACCAGCCGCCGAGGCGTTTGCTGAGCGAAGGGCTTCCTGAACGGGAGTCTGATTCGGGCTGCGGCTGCGGGATCTCGAGTGTGGGAGTTCCCTTCTTGTGTGGGACCTCGACGCGTCCTCCGGAGCTTCTAGCTTGCGCGAGGAGTGATTTGAGGTCTTCTGTGGAGAGCACGTTGCGCATTGGGTTGTCGTTGTTGTCAGTCGGCATGGGTGTAGGCAAAGGCTGCTCTGCCGGTCTTGTGGCTTCGCGGGCTTCTTGGATGACTTTCTCGATGGCCATGCGGTTGCTGATGAATTTGAGTTTTGGCCAGGCGGCGAGTTGGCCGACGTGTAGCATGCGCGCGAGACGTTTATCATCCGGATCTGTGAGAATGTAATAGAAATCGCTGAGGATGGAGCGCGGCCAGATTGTGACGGTGCCGCTGAAGCGCTGAAGCCAGAGCTGACTCCAGTCTTGTCCCATAGGTCTAGGCAGTAATTCGAGGTGTCGCAGGAATTTAAGCCACTTGGTGAGGTCTTGCTTCAAATACATCTCGAGAGCACTGCCCACAAAGCCGCCGCGCCATCCGCGGCCTCTGCGGTGGGTCACTGGCCGCCCAACACTGCCTCGGGACGAGAAGAAGAACGTATTAATGTGTGGATTGACTTGACTGACAATGCTGTAGTTGACGTTGAAGTGTAGATTGAGACTTTTCAGCGGAATGTCAGTCCGCAGAGAGCCATCTTTCCACTTGTGGCCGAAAGAATACGGCTCAAGTGTGCCAGTCGAAGTCTTGCGCATGAGAACCACCGGATTGAGGATACCAGGCACGGCAGCCGATGCGAGGACCGCTGACCAGATTACGCAGTCTGGTGCTGTGAGGTAGTTTGCAAGGATACTTGGGGAGTGCGGATCTGATGGAACACAGCTGACATTGAGGATACGCCCAGTACGCTGGTATGCCTCGAGGAAGGTCAAACTGCCATAGCAAAACCATGAGCAGCGTTTCGCCCAGTCGACAGTCTCAAAACGAGCGCCAGTACGCCACCAGCGAGGAAACCATACAGATATCGGATCATGACAGGCAGTGATCTTGTGCGCAAGAGCTGGAATTAAGAGCCTCTTCAACTCTTCATTCGTCCGTGTTGCAAGCAGCGCAGCTACCAAGGCTCCGCCAGAAGTCCCGGTGATGATGTCGGGGAGAACGTCGGCATCCAGCAGTGCTTTCGCAATGCCAAAGTGATAGTAGGCGAAAGTAGCGCCTCCACTGAGACATAGTGCAGTTCGGCCAAGATTTGTACCAAGTTGTTTGGACAAAGTGCGCTTCTCCTTCTGAGAGAGTTGAGAGCTCTCGAACATGAACTTTAAAGTCCTTGACACCTCATCCACGTATGCCTGGATAAGATCCTTGGTTCCATAGTACGTCTCCGAGTACAGATGCGGGTCCTCGTATCCTGAGAAATTGTTCTTCACGCAAGCCTCCGCAAGACCTCGTAGGCTGTCGATCGCGCGGAGACCTGGTTGTGTGCCATTTTTGTGCTCCTCTTGCTCTGCTTGGTGACGCAACTTTCGCATCTCAAGGAGTACTCTCTTTATGGTGCGAGGCTGGTAGTAAGAAGACTCTTCGTCCTCCTTCCACTTGTCACTGCCAAGGTGACGGTCCAAGTCCTTGGCCGCCTTTACCCAGTCTTCGTAATTTGTTTGGACCCGTAGATTCTGGCGCAGTTTCTCCCTCTTGCCTCGCCATGTCACATATTGCTCATAGACGTAAATGTATAGTCGTGTCACAAGATAGATGACGAAGAGCGCAAAAAGCCAGCCGAACACGAACAGCAAGAGCGGATACTTGACAAGCGAGTAGGTCCAGCCTTCGCGAGTCTCGTCTCTTCCGCGCTGCGACTTCTTCTGCTTCTTGTTCTTTCTCGATCTTCCGACATGGCCCTCGGCGCTGCTTGTGCCCTCCCCTCGCACCCGCTGATGTACTGGTTTCCAATCGTTGAGTGCGGTAAAGAACTCGGCATTCTGTCGCTTAGGGTTGAGCAGGTCCTCTTCGGAAGGCGATGTTGAGGTCTCAGGGGCTGAAAGGGCGGAAGCAAAGGCTAGTATATCGTCTTCGTTGTAGAAATCGTCGTCCCAGTCAGGGAGTGTGTGGTAGTCCCAGGCGTCGAAGTCGGCCACGGAGGGGCCGTCGGTTGCCTTCTTCTCATCGGCCATGTTGAGTGTCGCGCTTGTAGCCTGTCCAAGGCCGGCAAGGGGTGATATACATTCGGTCGCGTGGGGGAAGATGTGTAGTGAAGCCAGGAGTCGTAGGTTGCCGAATCACAGGACTCGATAATGTGCAAAGGTCATCATCAACAAAGAGCACATTCAACAAGACGTCACTGCCCACGCTTGCTCCACGCCGATGGTCAGAGCGCGCCGGTTTGCGCTTGGCCTCGGACTTTCAAGTTTAAGGAGAGTGGAGAAACAGTAAAGTATAGCAATAAGTAATCGAGATTCATCAAAGGGCATGCTGAAGGGCCAACGAGTAAGATGGCCAGCAACACGTGCATTGGGCGGGTGTGCCTCGCGCATCCGGCGCGTGCATGCTGCAGGTTGGCGTCCAGGCCTATCGACTCTCGCCATCGAGACATCTTGTGACGATACCTCCGTGGCGCTACTGGAAATACAGAAAGACACTTCTTCCACGGCAAACCCTGGCCAACTACGTACGCATGTAGCGTATCACGAGAGAATCACTGCCAATAGCGCAGCTTATAATGGCATCCATCCTCTGGTGGCTCTCCATTCTCATCAAACCAGCCTCGGCGGCCTGGTCAGAGATGCGCTTGCACAAAATGCCGGAGCAAAACCGACATTCGTATCGGTGACTCGAGGTCCTGGTATGCGCAGTAATCTGACTGTTGGCCTGGAGCTTGCAAAGGGACTGGCACTGGCATGGGGGGTACCTCTTGTTGGCGTGCATCACATGCAGGCACATTCGCTAACACCGAGGCTGTGTTCCACACTCGAAAGCCTGCCCGACCTGTACCAAGGACCATGGGAACCGGCAAGCTTGCAGCCTTCGTTCCCGTATCTGAGCGTGTTAGCAAGTGGAGGACATACCATGCTAGTCAACTCTGCCGGACTGACGAATCATCAAATACTCGCATCTACCGGAGACATTGCGATTGGCGACTGCTTGGATAAAGCAGCCCGAGCATTATTGCCATCCGATCTGATGAAGCCACCTTATGGCAAAGCGCTCGAAGATTTCGCTTTTCCGAATGGCGCATCTGACTACAACTACACTGCTCCCGTCAATAGAGGCGAAGAACTTACAAGGCGTGCGACAAAATGGGGATGGTCACTAGGTGTGCCTCTTGCAGATAGCAAAAGTGGCGAAAAGTCATCTAGAAGAATGGCTTTCTCGTTCGCCGGCCTCTTGACGTCTGTCCAGCGTTTCATGAGGCAGGAAATCACAGTAGATGGCACATCCACAGCCGAGCTGCGCGATCCCGACTCAATCTCGATTGAGGAGCGTCGAGATATGGCCCGCGAAGTCCTCCGAGTGTCATTCGAGCACTTGGTGTCTCGCATACTCATTCGCCTCGAGGACACCTTCGGCCGCAAAGCCAAGCTTGTTCCAACCGATGCTGCCAAAGACATCGACACAGTAGTTATATCCGGTGGCGTTGCATCAAACCGCTATCTTCGGCATCTCTTGCGAGCGATGCTTGACGCTCGTGGCTACGCGCATATCAAAGCAATATTCCCACCACCAAGTTTGTGCACAGACAACGCCTTGATGATCGCTTGGGCGGGTATGGAAATGTACACATCTGGCTACCAGTCTACATTCGACATCACTCCCATTCGCAAGTGGTCCATGGATCCACGCGCCGAAGACGGTGGAATTCTTGGAGCGGAAGGCTGGCTTCACCATGGCACTCCTTTGCCTGCAGTGCAAAAGTCACAAGCTATCACTCCGCCTTGAGCTTCCGCTTCTGAAGGCCCTCGCTCAATAATGCTGCAACATCCTCCGCGGTCTTACCACGCTGCCTATCATCCGTCTGCTCCCTGCCCAGCTCAGTATGGTTTGCGATGAACTCGTACTGTCTGCCGATGGGCCTCAGGATGCTCTCTTCAGGCGAGAACATCCCATCGTCCTCGAACGTTTGGGCTATCTCATCCATCTCCTGCACCCACCGGTATGCCTTTGGCGGCATGACCGGGACCATCTGGTTCAGATACGGGCCCAACATCGGCGAATCCTCCAGGCACTCCTGAAGCTCCGCCATGACTCCAAGGTTGTGCGCCGTAGTCAGCGACTGCGTCGCAAGAGCCGTGAAACCTTTGTGGATGGCGGCGTAGCACATTTTGAGACCTGACGCCGAGCCAATGGTGTCGTTGATATGGCGCACATTCAGTGTTTTGGCAAGGTGTTCTCCGCTGGGAAAAGCTTCATGAAGTCGCACAGGGCCAGAAACTACGAAACCGGGACAGTACCAAGTGCCATCACTTTTGAGCTTGGGCGGACCTCCAACAATGCCGCCGTCGATGACCTTCACGTTCGGAGCGGAGGAAGCGAACTTCTCGTATGCTTCTCTCGCCGTGCGAGGGCTTACAGCGTTCAGATCAAGGAAGTAAAGCGGATTGCTGCGCTTCTCGAAATCAGCACTCGTAGCAGCAGCGATGACACGGCCTGCGATGGCTTGCGTGTCACGCTGCGGGGCAATCGAGAGGATATAGTCGGCTTGGTTGCATAGTTCTAGATCTGTCGCGATCAATTCAACGTTGCTTTCTCGCGCGCGCTTTTGCGTTGCTTCACTGTGGATTGTGATACACGTGAGTCAAGGGGCTTTTTCCGAAGGAACTGGGGGGTTTTTTGGACGATTTTCCCACCTTCGGCCTGATGCGTTTGTGATGACGCGGTAGTTGTGTGCTGCTAGTAGACGGGCTACGCCCGCGCCCATGCTGCCGATCGACAAGATCCCAACGGTCGCTCGAGGCTCCGCCATGGTGCTGTTGCGAGATAAGGTAGCGTCGAGGTATTGATTCTGCCTGTGAGGTTCAAGGCTTAGGCTGTTGCAAGGCTCAGGCTGTCCCAAGTTCGAAGGGCTCGGCTAAATCGGTTGTGTACACCAAAGGCCGGGCTCGCGATAACAGGAGGTCAAGGCTATGTGCAAGCGGCTGGACGGCGACGTTCGGTATGGTTCAGATCTAGGAATTGCACGATTGTTGACAAGGTCGTTGTTGATTTTGCTGTCATGGTTCGAAGCCACGGCATCGTTGTAGATTAGGGCCCCACATTTGCGATTGCGGTCTCGCTCAATCAGCTAGCGTTCTCGCATCACGCCTTGTCGGTGAGACTTTTGGCCGGAGGCTGATACACGATGGTTATTTTTTCGTGCGATGTTGGGATTGTTGTTGAACATGGAAGTCTCTGATGATATCAGGCGCGGCTGGTGGATTTCGAGGATCCGTCTTCCATTACCGGAGCCTCTCGCCTACGGATATCGTGAATATATGGCAGGAATAACAGCTATGGGACTCAATGCTACTTCGGATATACTGGATGTTACCATGTAGTCTGATGTGAGGGACATAGAATTCCAAGCAGAGCCCAATTATGAGAGGTATTCCTGCGAGTGGCACATGAGCGATAAACCCATCGGCTCGATGGAGAGATACACTGGAAGTCTATGCGAGGTTGCGTATGAGAACTTATGGACTCGGTTATATGCTTTGCATACCTTATATTTGAGTGCGGCTCCGTTACTTGACTCGTACAAACTCTGGTAACTTTGAAGTTTGGAAGTAGGAGGTGACGCCACAATTGAGAAAACCTACTTCCCTAGAAAACCTAGATGCTAGTACAGGGCAGTTATGGGCAACTATTGAGCGTGCTCTATTTGCCCTACGAGCGAGATCGCAAGCATTGGGCTGTCGCGCGTGAACAGATGTGACAACTGTAAACTGGAAGCCGAGTTCCGCTACTAGTTGTTTCGACCTCAGGGGGCCGTTTGCGGCATGTTCGTCCTATCAACGTCTTTATGTACCCGTGCAGAACAGTAGTACAAGCCTGCAATATCGATACTCGTCCATCACACATGTGCATGAGGCGGTGTTGCCAGGATACGTTGAGTGATATCACATCTACTTCGATGGAATGCACAACCGGAAGCGAGTTCCTTTCGTCTCGGTTTGATGGATGTCTTACTTCTGTCTGCCGGTTAGGGCTCCGAGGCGTCCCCGAATCGAGCTGGAGCAGGATATATCGGTACGTGGCGTCCACTGTGGCAATCCTCAGTGTCCACCCAGAATTCAATTTGTCAATAGAGTCGTAGGGTGTTCTCAGCATACCCTGCAGACAAACGGCAGTCATTTCTCAGAGTGACGTTCACACGTGCCAGATGGGGGACCACGTCCGACGGTGACACGTCGGAAGTGTGTATGTGGAGTGCTGAAGATACCATGTGGTCACGGGAGACCTGGCAACGACCGAGAAACATGCAGTTTGCGGCCATATAAGCATTCGATGCAGAGCTCGCTTAGGGCCTGCCGAGGCAGAATGGTTTGGTTGAAAAACATGATTGGCGTGGGGAGACGGGAGACAGGTAGGGCTAGGCAGCCACGACCGCCGTGATCGGGGCTGCATTCCTTTTCGCGGAGGATCGACTGTTACCGGGTCTGAAAGTTATCCTCTAGTCTGTACTGTAGCAACTAGTTCACGAAAATCATCCTCTCCCGCTGATGGCGCATTACTCAGGTCCTTGACGTCCTTCAGATCCTTCTGGACCTTACGGATTGGCAAGATTACTGGAGTCTGCCCTGCTTCTTCTCCTGGCTCCCGATAACGCTAAACCATATAGTGCGCGGCTCTGGCTAGCACGTTCGTCCAATGCCCGAGTCCAGTGTCACCTGCAGCAAACCGCCCCCAAGGTCCGTTGTGATAAGCAGCCATCATGCAGGAACGCATATCTGCCCATGAACAGTGAACATCGTGGGGATTGGAATTGATTCCACATCCATCAATCACATCAGACCACGTGGGATAGAAACTCTGGAGAGACGAACAAAGGTGAACCGGATGTCAGCACCCCGGATACTTGAAGAATGCTTCTCAAGCCTTAGCGTCCTGCAAGGTTTGGCGGACTGAGAATCCATCGTGCATGCGGCTAAGTCGACGTCGATCATGAAACACCGGCAGTCAAAGCTCACAAGGCGTCACCTTGCTGGACCACTAAGGGGAACCCGGCAAGTGGCTAATTGCCTTTGCCTCTGCTAACTGACATGAAACGAAAAGGTATAAATGTCTGGGTTTCCGTTGTCCTATATGATGAGTGAAGCAAACAACAGTCTCCTTCTCAATCAATAACGCTCATACAACGTTCATTCACTATCACAACACACAATCTTTCACCATGCAACTTCAGAACATCGTCCTTGCCCTTGCGGCTGCCGCTACCGCTCAGGCTGGCGTGATCGAGAGGGCGAACGCATGCTCGAGCTATACCATCATCGACACTCGCGGTACTGGTGAACTTCAAGGCCCTTCTGCAGGTTTCCGCACCATGAACTCCAACATCCAGCGCCAGCTGTCCGGTGGCAAGGTCTACAACACCGTCTACGCCGCCGACGCTTCTCAGAACTCTGCCGCAGGAACCGCCGACATCGTCCGCAAGGTCCAGTCTACCCTGCAGACAAACCCAAACGAGTGCTTCTTCCTCGAGGGTTACTCTCAGGGAGCTGCTGCAACCACAAACGCTCTCCCCAAGTTGACCGGCGCGAGCTTCGACGCCGTGAAGGGCGTCTTCCTTATCGGCAACCCTGAACACCGCGCCGGTCTTGCTTGCAACGTCGACACTAACGGCGGTACCACCACCAAGAACGTCAACGGCCTTTCGGCCACCCTTGGCCGCATTCCCGAGAACTGGGTTTCGAAGACTCTCGACGTTTGCAACTACGTAAGCTCCCGATATGAACACCTTCAACGCGAAGCATCAGACTAACTCCATCACAGGGCGACGGCGTCTGTGACACCACTCACGGCTTCGGTATCAATGCACAGCACCTGGCATACCCAAACTCAGCTTCCACGCAGCAATTGGGTACCAACTTCGGTGTCAAGCAGTTGTCGGGCTCGAGCTAGAGGAATCGAAATTGAAATTCTGATATGAGACAAAAGTACACAGATCTGTTACGATGATACATTTAGCATCCTTCTATCAACATTAAATATGTATCGTATATACTCTACATCCCTTGATATGAACGTCTCGCACAATACGTGCTCTTGGATTCAACCTTGTCGTTTCCGGCACCGCAGCAGAATTGTATCAGTAACGCAGTGTGATACTGGTCCTTCTGAAAACTATATGATTCATCATGATGCTCGTAATCGACATCATCAACGTAGCTTCAGTCAATTGACAAGGTTCAGAGAATATGAAACATGACAATATTGTCCGAACCTGATGTTGAAATGTCGATGCCTGAGGCAGGGCGACAGCGAGGTACATGGATACCTCATAGTGTCAGGAGGTAGGCGGTCAATTAATCATCCTTCTGCTCCACTACCTTATCTACTACACCTCTGCACAGGCTATAATGCCCAATACCATCGAACACCTAAATGGTAATTGTAGATACCCGAACCCTTGAATGTTGCCTTAAAGAAGACGTCATCTCATGAAGTCAATCGGCACATCGAGACGTGCGTGTGTTGATACATGTATCTTTATGCCATACTTCAATATAGACCAAGGATTGCTCCGAATGATAGAAGACCAACAGACAATACCCAAGATTGAAATGATCTCATAGAGGCCAGGGTCATGTTCGCACAGCCCTTCCACACTATCTCCTCTCGACTCCTTCCACTTCCACATCTTCTCGCGAAGACTTCCATCAGACGAACAATGGCAACAGTAGTCCATAACTCCGTTCCCCACGAGGACCGTACAGCATCCGAACCTCGCCAGCACCAAATCGAACCAGTCACCATAACTCACATCCGCGAAATCAACGCCACAACACGTGTCCTGCGTCTCTCGCCCACCAACCCTAACCACACCATCAAAGTCCGTCGTCCATCCAGACCCATCCACAAAAGACCACTCTCAGCATCTGACAGAAACATAGTTCCTCCCCGGCCAATGGCTCGACACATTCATCCCCACCATCCCCAAAGCAGGCGGCTTCACCATAACCTCGCCCCCCTCCGCCGCCATCGCCAGGAAAGACGGCCCCGGCTACCTTGAACTCGCCGTGCAGAACTCCTCCAACCCTCCGGCCAGATACTTCCACCGCCCCGTCGACTCGATCCTCAACACGCCTCTGGCCGTCCGCGTCGGCGGCTCATTCACCTACCCGCCCCCAGTCCTCCCGATCCCCACCAGGAACATCACCCGCCTCGTCCTGATAGCCGGCGGCGTCGGGATCAACCCCCTAATCTCCATCTTCAGCCACCTAATCCAGCTGCACTCTTCTCAGCGACCCGAGGAGATCCACTTCCTCTACGGCACCAAAACCTCCGAGTCCGAGCCCGACCCGCAGACTATCTTGTTCCTGCCGCGGCTGATGGATCTCGTCGGCGCGGCGGCGGAGCCTCTGGACGTGACGCTGTCGCTGTATTTGACGGGCCCGACGGGGTATGAGGGCGGGGAGAAGATTGAGCATGGGAAGTTGCCGAATCGGACGTGGGCGCGGAGGATGGGGGAGGGGGATTTGGTGGGTGCGCTGGATGGGTGGAAGAAAGGTTCTGGGTCGAAGGGGAGAGGGGAGACGGTGTGTTACGTCTGTGGGCCGCAGAAGATGACGGATGAGGTTGTGGAGTTTCTTGGAAAGCAGGAGGGGATGGAGAAGGGGAGGGTGCTTTGTGAGAAGTGGTGGTAGAGGGCGTTGTTATCTTTAAAGATCGAACAGCATGCTTTGGGTCGACCAGATAATGCAGATGAAATGATACAGTGGAATCCCGAGAGATATCTACTTCGAGCATGGGTTCAAAGCGCTGGAGCAGCCAACAGTTTTTCTTTTTCATGATGTGTCTCGCTCACGTTCATGAAGCTATCGCAGTTATGTGCACTTCCAATACCACATTGCCACCAGCCCTTACACGTTTCCTCACGTGAGGGTAGCAAATCCAGTGAACGCCAAACCCGCTCTCCAAAAACATTACACCTGAGCAATCTGAGAGATGGGAGACCGAAGATAAGTGGTCTTTCAACCAGTCTTGGTCTTCTTCTTGGGCCTCTCAACCATGGCCTCGGTGTCGCTCTGACCGCCCGCGTCATCTGCGTCGTCCATTTCGGCGTCACTGTCCTCGCTACCGCTTGATCCAGCGTTTTCATCGTACTCCTCGGCAACATCACTCTCGCTGTCGGTCTTGAAGTCCTCGTCGGCGGACTCGCTGTCCTCATCAGCGCTGCCACGGTCAGCAGCCACAACCTCGTCATCGCTGCTAGCGAGGTCGGGGTCAGCTGTGAGCGCGGCAGCCAACATACCACTGTCGCCGTCCATCTCGTTCTTGGTCTTGATGCCCTTGATATTAAGGAACTGCTCAAGCGGCGACTGCTCTTCACGGTTGATGTTGGAGAACTGGTGCTCGCCTTGACCATTCTTGAGTGTGACAGTAATGTCAAAGGTACGGCTGGCACTAACAGCCCCACCCACTCGCGACATGGTGACGACAGAGACGTTCTCAAACGAGATGTAGGTCGCGGGTTTGGGTACGAACAGGAAAGCGCGATCCAGACAGTAGAGGTGACCTTCTGAGGCCTTGATGCTGCACTTGACGCCCTGTTGCTGGTGGTGTGAGACGAAGTCCTTGGATGGTTGGATCAGACGCTTTCCGGTCAAACCATGGAAGATCTTTGCAATGACACTTCCAACAGGTGCTTCGTAGGTGGATTGTAGCTTGCCGTCGTACCTCTTGAGATCCTCCTCGGTCATGTTCAGCTCGATGCTAGTCTCCTCGTCCTTCTTAAATTGCATGACAAGGAACGGGTAGCGAGTCTGGCCTTGACGAAGGGGCGGATCCAGGCCGATACAGAGCATGGAGTGCATGTCGTCGGGTTTTTGAAGAAAGAAGAAGCGCTTCGCGTTCTCGTAGCTGATCTTGTAGTCGTAGGTCTTGCCGCGGAGACGGAAGGACTTCTCGTACATGTCGACATCGAAACGTCCACGAGGAGTGAGATGCAGAATTTCCAGGAAAGAGGCAAAGGTCTCGCCTGCGACCTCGCCAATGTCGGCCTTCTCCATAAGCTGCTCGTAGAACAGACTTGCGGCTCCGACATCTTCCTCACCGTTCGCCTCCTCGTCATCTCCGCCCTTTTTGGATTTCTTCTCTGTTCCAGGAATGTAGAAGCGCATCTCCGTCAGTTGGTCGCTTGAGGCTCCACTCTTCTTTCCCTTCGCTCTTGCGCCTCCCAGGCCTTCTGTGCCAGTACTCATGCCGTCGTCAGGTAGCGAGAACTCGACTGCTACCTCGTTCTTTCCCGCCAGGTTTGTGTTTGTGATCTCGGTGAAGGGGATTTCGAAGGCCGGCTGGTTACGGACGTTGAACACAAGCTCGTTCCTAGTCAACTCATGCTTTCCCCAATTCCAGCCACGAAGCGCATGCTCTTTGTGGACAAAGTCGATGCCGTACCAGACCTTGAAGCACTTTGCGATTGTCTCGAAGTCCTGAAATGATGTCAGTACATCTGCGGCCCTCCAAAAGAAAGTTATGAGTATCCTCCGCTCACCTCTTGCTTGAAACCGTCTAGCTGCACCACACCCGCATGGCGTGCGTAGATCTTCAATTCATATGCCTTTGCCGCCCTGCTCCATTGTGCGCTGATAAGCTCCGCCTTGTCGAGAGTGAAAGTCTGTCCTCCTGTAGGCTTCCAACCCAAGCCAGATTCTGCCAGCCTGCACTTTCCGGGCTCCTTTGAGAGGTTGAGGTAGATGTTGTCGAAGGACTCCCTGATGATTTTGTCAGACTCGTGTTCCCAGTAAAGAATAGCAGGGTGGCTATATCATGGCGCATCAAATCGCTTTTCCTGTTGATGCGCTACCTGATGTTGCGAGAAGCGGTTCCATGGTAAACTTACATGACGGGTAAAGATGCGCCGCTTGCGCCTGCGTTAGATCCTTGCGTCGCTGTGTGAACAGGGATGGAGCGGATATTGCAAATCCTCGAGTGCACGGGTTTGGTAGGTAAACAAGGTGTGGCGTGCGACAAAAGATGAAGGTGTTTGAAAGTGAGTGAGCGAGCGAGCTTTGGTGATTGTCTCGTGAAGTTCAAGCTCGTGTCTGCCCGCCGCCGCCAGCGAACGCGACTGGACGCGCGAAGCACTTCTCATCACTTTGCCGCCGCCAGCTTGGCACTCTTCACAATAAGTCTACATACATCTCTCGCTTCCCTCTATCGCATCAGGTATGCGTCTCAGACAACTTTCATCAAAATATTAATATCGATCTCATGTCTGGAAGATCTCTTCTTCACGTCCACGAGATGTAGCTCTCGAGATATCGTCACCGCTGTTGACACGAGCACCATATCTCGAACGCACACTCACGACATCCGAGTGCTCAGTCAATAGCAACTCTTGGTCGCGAGTCTGATCAGCCTCCAATTTTCCGCCCAGTGATCCAACGACGATGCAAATCGAACTTGGCACCTCCCAGTATTCCAGATTCATTTGGCGACCAGTCGCTCAATACTGTAATTATGACCTTGATCATGAACACTCGAGAAACAGCCCCATGGAACCGGCATGTTTCAAAGCCGGATAGACAAAACCCGCCAACACAGCTCCTCTCACACGACACACCCACTCTGCGCCACTTCAAAAAAGTACTTCAAAATCGACTATCATCTTCATTAATCCACCATTGAGCAACAACGCACGTATGAAAACGGTTACATGTAGAAATCGGCATACCGCTCCGCCACAACCCTGACCCTTGAGTTCCAACTCGCTATCTACACATGCACATGCAGGAGGACGCATTCCACACGTGCACATGACATCGAGATACGTTCGTGCAAGTCGCGTGCGATCAACATCGTGTCACCAGTGCTTCTGTATTGACTGACATAAACGTACCTTTCTCTGAGAGCAGCCAACGCAAAGTTGCAACACGAACGAACTAATGCCAACTAACGTTTTGGAATCATATGCATTACTGGGGAGTGACGACACGAATGAGGTCCACACATCTCCGCCTACACTTCACTTGATACGTAGAATCTGGCCGGTAGTCTGAAAGCCCATGGTAGTCATACGCTTCGGCTATTTCCTATCATTACAACTCTGCCCCACCAAGACTCGCTTAGACGCCCACGGTTCTGGAGCGTGCTGTCGGGGTGGAGTCCTCTGGGCACTCTGTGCATCTGTGACACAGTATCGCGCTTCCTAGCTCGATTTGATGCATCATGAAACAACGCTGGAAAACCACTCGCTCGAAAAGTACAGCATAGAAAGAAAAGTTTGGCCTCGCTTCCACGCCTGTGAAAGCAGCAGGACCTTCGAAAAGCGCCGGAAGAGCACTGAGCTCGGACAGCGCTATGGCATTGATGCTAGCCCAGCACAACAGTTAGACAGCCAGTCTAGTCATCATCGAGCACGACGGCGTCAGAAGGAGTGAGACCAGGGGACTTTGCCTTGGACGAGGCTGTGGTACGGGTGTCGTGAGGTTGCTTCGCTGGAGCGTTGACAGCTGTGAATCCCGAACTCTGCCTCGGGGCGCGTGGCGGGTGTGCGTGGGCTTCATTGCCCTTGATCTCGACAACTTCGTCCGCAAGTCCAGCACTGCCCGCTTTCTTTCCCCCGTTCCTTGACACAGGACGCTCTTGGTGTGCTGGTGGCGCAGAAGGTGCTTTGGCGATCGGTGAGGCGCTCATAGGTCCGCGATTGGGGATATTAGGGCCATGATTCTGGTTAATAGAAGGGAAGGCGCCCGGACCGAATGCTTGGATAGCGGCGAGATTCTCGGGAGCGAACGAGAAGTTCATGGTTTGGCCCGATCGTGGCAAGCGATAGTTGGCCGTGACTGGAGGAGACGGAGAGAGACCGGCGATCCCAGCAGGCAGTGAAGCACGAGAAGGATGATTGTTGTGACCTTGGCTGGGCGCGTACGGCTGGCTACGCCGACGATCACCGTGGATCTGACCAGGGAATTGCATTTGGTGCGAATGTCCACCTGGCATGGGTGGTGGTCCCATAGTATTGTACATGGGGTAGAGTCCAGCATTGTGTTGAGCTCTTACTTGCTGTCCCCTATATTGCTCGAGTCGCATCTCATGCGCCTGGATTTGAGCTGCGTAAGACATGGGTTGCCATGCCTCACGTGGAGGCTTGCCACCTTGATTGATCAACTGATCAATTTGGACGTAGAGGTGACGAACAGCACCGGCGAGGTCTGCGGGCAGCACAACATTGACCTGCAGACAGCCAGATTCCACAACATCGCGAAAAGCTGCAATAGCTTTACCCTCGGGCGTATCGGCCAGCACGGGTCTCTCAGGAATACTCGGTGGCACATCGTTGCCTTCTGTTGATCTCGTCTCTTGCTCCATGCGAGCTTGTTGCGAAGCAGCCATATATTGCTGATTGAGACGTTGCTGCGCCCAGGATTTCAGTGCGTTCATGATAAATTGTATGCCGTAGGTGAGTGGTCCGTCCGGCTCGCCTGTATGTTCGAGATAGCGAGGCTTTTCGGCTTCCACTTCAGGTTCAGGCTCAGGTTCACTTTCGTCCTTGTCGTCGCTATCATCGTCATCGTCAAACATGGCCAAGAAGTTGTCCACTGGAGCTTCTGTTGAGAAAGTCAGCAAGAGATCGTTAGGTTGAGCATGAGAAAGACACGTACTAGATTTCTGGGGCTTCTTGCCTTCTGTCTTTTTACTTTCTTCCGGCACTGCAGGCTTTGAGGTACCCGGCACACCTCCAAAGTTTGTCAACGCTGTCGAGAGAGCTTGCAGTTTCTTCACCTTCTCCGGCACGGACGCGTGATACTTGACAGTGATCTCTTCTATGATCGGCGGCTCAACTATAGGTCTCGGGGGCGGCATCGCAGGTTGAAGCGGCGGCGGCATGGACTGGGGTAATGGACGAGCTGTCGGATGAGTTGGCGGCGGTACAGCGATCGGTCTCGGCGCAGGCACGTTGTTGGGCTGATGATTGTGGCGTGAGTTTGGTCGAGACTGAGGTGATTGAGGAGGTTCGATCGCTTTTTGTGGACGGTTATCGACGGGCTGGAACAAGGGTGGCGTTGGAACTTTCTTAGCTCGAGGTTTGCGTTGCTGCTTCTCTGTTTTCTCTTTCTTTTGGCGTTTGGGCTTTGGCGCACGTTCTTCTTCTTCACCATCGTCGCCATCTGCGACATAGTACGAGAGGAAGTCACCATAGCTGTCCCGACCACCGACCTTGGCATCGGTGGCAACAGTTTCCTCTTTCACTGACGCTGGGGCAGAGATGGGAGATGACAAGCCCGACGAAGCAGCTGGTGACTCCTTGACCTCCGTGACCTCCTCGACTTCGTCGTCAGACACGACTACATCCTCGGAATAGCGAGATCGTCCAGCAGATGCCCGCTTGGGCCGAGAGACGGCGATCGTGTCGCCATCATTAGACGAGGGTTTGCGAAGATTGAGTTTCAGCCTGGGTTTCTTCGCAGGTGGCTCCTGAGATGTGCTTGAGTTGGACCTGGTGGTTTTGGCGGATGGCAAGACCGGTGTGGGTGCCTTTGCAACCGAGCGAGACGGACGCATGCTTTCCGCGGTGGCCAGCTAGTACTTGCGGGTTTTGGCCGTGGAGACGTTGGAAGTGAAGTGAAATACGGAAACGGCCTGTTTGAGTGATTTTTGAACAGACATCGACGGACATTCGTCGTCAGAAACGCAGAAGGCGTGCTGTTGTTTGCCTAGAGACCATCAGCGGAGGTGTCGAAAAGTAAGTCGGGTGACCCACAATTAAAACGCACGTCACGTGCGGTGAGAGGGCAGCGACGCGATACCCTGCAGACGCATCAAAACAACAAGGAGAAACTGCAGTACTGTTAGCCAAGTGAATGCAATGCCTAGGCGGCGACGCGAAGATGGTGGCAGTTTGGCAGTGCGCATCACTGGATGGCGAAGTTGAAGGGATGAGGAAGGCAACACCGCGACAAGATGTGGGTCCGCGCTTTCCTAAACGGCCTGTCACGTGACGTCGTGAGGTCGATTCGGGATTGCTTCACTGGAGGCTGGTTGCAAACATGCGCTGACGTGCGATGAGAGAACCTCCGGTACATTCAAAGCCACCATGTCGTCTAGCGTAGATGTCACGTAGTCTACCTCTGGGATCCTTCACATACACCTTCGCTGGGGTCGAAAAAATGATGTGAAACCTGGACTGCATATCGATATGCCAGCTGCGGTCTGAAGTGACGTGACACAAATTGCTCTGATGGTAGCACAACAAGAGCTACAATGAAACAGATAGCAAGCATCATCTAGAGTGCGACGAGACGCTACGGGATAGTCACACGCATATTGTTGTCCTTCGTATCACATGCTATCCTCGACAGACGTCCGTTCACGTTCTCACAGCGGGCGCTAGCCGCTAGCTGCCGAAGGGTAAGGTGAGACGACGTAGCTCCAAGCTTCCAGAGTATCTGGAGTTGCATTGAGAGCATTGCTGCATTGCGACAACTTATTTGTTCAATTCAGAAGCAGCATAATTGTGCTCTTTCTTCATAATGAAGGTCTTCAGTGGAATCGCGCTTTCGTTCCTAGCCGCTGCGTCGACCGCATACGGCGCAAGCTGGGGCTTCGAAGATGCCACGCTTACCGTTCAACAGAAGGGTGCTGGTATTGGCGGCGGTGCCAAAGAGAAGTGGGTGCTTGGATGGATATTGTAGCGGAAACAACTCATCGCTAACAAGTGTATAGGCTCTCTCTTACCTCTGCCCTCTCTCCCGCCGTCAGCCTCTCATCAACCGACACCCTGAAGATCGTCCTCACAACCACAGAGGGCAAGACCGGCAAGAAGCCACACCAGGCCTTCCTTACACTTCACGATCCCGCGACTGGACTCGAGGAATCATTCCCCTTCAGCATCAAGGACAGTGGCAAGGGCAAGGTCGAAGTGGTAAGTCTGAATGGACGATTGCGACCATGTGAACAAGTAGCATTTAGCTAATGTGCATTGCTACAGACCCAGAAGGACCTCCCCTTCCAGTTCCTAACATCTTCCCAACCCGCCCGCGCTTCGATTGTCCTCGCATCCTTCGGCTCGACTACTCCCACCAACAAGCACGTCTTCGACCTCGATGTCACACGCGACGCGGCCGCCCCGCTTGCTCTCCCTCCCACACCCGAGCGCTACACCTCAAAGCCTGAGATCAACCACATCTTCAAGGCGGACGCAAAATCGCCGCCCAAGCTCATCTCTCATGCGTTCATGCTCGCAGTGCTTTTCGCATTGCCTGGTCTGATTGGTCTCTGGGTGGGCCTCGGCGGCAATCTTGACCACGCCAGCAAGGCCTTCGGTGCAAGCCCTATCGCGCACACCCTTTTCTTTGGATCCGTTGTGGCAATGGAGGGAGTGTTCTTCCTCTACTACTACAGCTGGACTCTGTTCCAGACTCTGCCCGCTGCGGGTGTCGTTGGCATTGTGGCATACGTCAGTGGAAGCAGGGCTCTCACTGAGGTGCAGGAACGTAGACTTGCTGGTCAGAGATAGAGGCCAGTCGCAGTCTGGTAGGTGGATTTAGCCATGGAATGCGCTTCAGCGAGAAGATAAAAAGTTGCATAGGACGGACGCGAGGCTGGGAAGGCCTATATGTACAACGATAACACATTTCATGCAATTGACAGGCACATTTAGCGCGGAGATGTCAATCGACGTTTCTGAACTGCTGGTCTGGACCTAGATGTAATCGTTCGTATCGCTGCTCGTATCAACGTAATAAACGCCAACAAGTTAAAAAGGCACGCATCGCAATGGATCTCTATCTTGTAGCCAATTATTATCAGCCACGCCGTGCAGAAAGCCTTCCGAATCTGCTTATCGCGCCTGCGCACGCCGTGTTTGCAAACTTCATATCTATCGTAGCCAATAAATTCCCAAGCATGCGAGAGTGAGATCATTCAGGTCGTAACCGTTCCGCCAGTGCTTTTAAGAATACAGACGTTATGTTGACACGTGCTTTGATCGCCAGGTCGGACGAATCGTGAAGATACGGCGGCCATGTCGATCATCGCATATGGATAAACAGTCAGCAATAGGATAAAAAAAAAGTGCCAGCAGCCATGGCAGGTAGCCATAAGTATTCCTGCCCGCCCGAACCCAGCAGCCTGGAAGCGTTACATGGGGACACGAGAGGCGTCGCCGGCTCCTGCAGCCACTCTCATCTCGGAGGCGAAGCCCATATCGATCGCGCAAAACCATTGGACTGGCATGCGAACACCAAGAACATCGAATCTAGCAGATCTTTATATCTCATGCTCCCTTGCGCCCCCGAGCGGCTTGAAAAGTCGGGGCTGGCTCCCAGGCGAGCCCAACACAACGCCTCCGCAATCATGGTGTATCTTCTCCTTCCTTTCTCTCTTCTTGTTCGGACATGGCTGGTCCAGCTGCACAATATATGCACACGGCATGCGTCCAGGCCGCCGGCATATGTGTCGCAGGCGTGGCAAGGCGGATCAGTCTATCTTGGCTCTGAGCTGTTTTTGCATCGGCTCATCGTGTCCAGCCCTCGACTCGTCAGGATCTGCATGCTCGAACTCTCGCCGCCACATGCCCATGGGGTCCCCATCTTTCCAACATCTGCCGCCAACATCGCCAACCAATGATCCTCCTCGTCCATCTGCCGGATATTCGAACTACACGCCCTCCTCTTCCACTCCTCACAAGCAGGTCCACTGAGCCCATTGCCGAAAAGACCCAAAGATCGTCCTTCCAGATATTCCCCGCAGATGACGAGCGGCGCGGCCTGCCGCATGCAAGCTACGCTGCAAACGCACATGGCTCTGCGTTCCGTTTCACAAGGGCTTGCAAGGTTTGTGGCAGGGCGAGCGTAAAGCCCCTGGCTGTCTGTCTGTTCGGTTGCGGGTGTGCCACCTGGGCTGTCTCTAACGCGGCCGGCAAATGCGTTTGCCCAAAGACGAGGCAGGCACAAGGCGGTCCGGCAGCTGGGCAGCAACCGCTGCGGTGGTGGTGGTGGTGGTAGCTACCTACCTTTGGAGGGGATGATATAGTACTCCGACCATCATCCTGTTCCTACCGCTTGTCTGCTTTTCCTTGATACCTTGATACATGCGTTTTCTCACTCTTTGGTTGGTAGACTTGTAGATTCAGCGACGATATGGCGCCCCATCTAGTGCACAGGTGCGTTCATGTTTGCTGCAACCACTTGGAGGCGTACAATCACTGACACAAATCAGTCATGCCAAAGAGGGAGACATACCCGGGACCGTGAACCTCGCTGCCGTCGAGGGCGATGACACTGCCTATGGACAAGCTCTGTTCCCAGTACCCGCCGAAGACCCTAACGACCCGTGAGTAGTATTGCTGGCATATCGTCCTGTGCCTCCGTCTTGACATCTATCCAGTCTCCAGTGGCCAAAATGGAAAAAGACCATGATCCTAGTGATCTGCTCCCTCTACTCATTCCTGAGCAACACCGCACTGCTGGGACCCGCCGTCTACATCACCATCTGGTCCACAGATCTGCAGGTCTCGCCAGTGAAAGCATCGCAGCTGATCTCTTACCCGACTCTGGTTTATGGCATCGGCACACTCGTAACGGTCCCCATGTACCTCAAGTTCGGCCGTCGACCTATCCTGCTAGCAAGTATCGTCATCTACCTTGCCTCGTTAATCGGCTGTTCTCGGTGTACTTCCTTTGGAGCTCTGATGGCATGCCGGATTATTCAAGCCTTGTCTAGTGGGATTTGCGAGGCCATCCCGGTACAACTCGTCAATGACATCTTCTTCTGTGAGTATCGAAGTGAGAACCGTGCATGACTTCACTAACATCCAACAGTGCACGAACGTGGCACCAAGCTTGGTATCTACACAGTCTGCCTCTGCTGGGGTTCCACCGGCCCGCTGTACGCAGGCTATATGCTAGCAGGAGGCTACGGCTGGCAACTCTTCTTCTACGTAGAAGTCGCCTTCGCTGGAGCCCTCCTCATCCTAGCCTTCCTATTCGTCGAAGAAACCGCCTACAAACGCAAATCCTCCGTCTCGCCATCCTCGTCCAACTCACCAAGACCCTCGAATGTCTCGGCCGAGAAAGAGCACATCGCGTCCGAACACATCGAAGTGGAAACTCTCGTGCCTGCACGCCGCACATTCCTCCAAACCCTCAAGCCGTGGAGCGCAGTCGACCACGAAGTCGAAGCCTTCATGACCGCCGTGCGCTCCTTCACATACCTCCTCGTTCCATCAGTGCTCTGGGTAGTCGCCAGCTACGGCATCTACATCGGCCTCGGCGCGCTAGTCTTCAACTACACCTTCCCCATCCTCATCGTCCAGCCACCCTACAACTGGGCTCCTGTAAGTCTCGCTTCCCTTTAACCCTCCCACCACACACCCCAAAGGCACACCACTGACCCTTTTTACCTCCAGCAAAACTCCGGCCTCATCGCCCTCGGCAACGTCATCGGCTACGCCCTCGCCGTCCCCTTCACCTTCACCTCCGACCGCCTCGCCGCCTACCTCACCAAGCGCAACGGCCACATCCGCGAAGCCGAAATGCGCCTCGGCGTGCTCCTCCCGGCCATGCTGATCGCCCCCGCCGGCCTGATCCTCTACGGCATGACAGCGCACCTGCGCCTGCACTGGGTGGGGTACTTCGCGGGCGTGGCGCTGGTGGACTGGGCGTCGTACTTCTACTTCACGTTCACGCTGGCGTACGCGGTAGACTCGCACACGGCCAGCACGTCGGAGCTGGTGATCGCGCAGTGCCTGGGCAAGAGCGGGATCAGCTTCGCGTTCGGCTTGTACTTGCTCGAGTGGGTGCGGGTCAGCGGGTACGCGGTGATAGTCGCGGGGGTGTTCACGGCGGTGCTGGCGGTGAATAATGCGGCGCTGGTGCCGTTCATGGTGTGGGGGAAGAGGATACGGGTGGTTTACGCGGGAAGCTGGTTGGCGAGGATCCACGGGCGGAGCGCGACGGCGGGGATGGCGGCGTGATGCTGTTGGGGTGGGTGGTGGTAGCGGTGGCGCAAGAGAGGAAGCCGTTCGTTAGAAGAGGGAGGTTCGTGCTGCTTCGGTTAACTTGAAATGGAGGGATCCTTGATGATATGCGAGGATAAGCAACAAAGCTTAAGCTACTACCTAATCGACCGTAGCTCTTTTCTTCTCCAACTATACCATTCCACCTATCGAGAAATTCAAGAAGCCGTACGTTAGAAGATCCCAAGGGGGGGGGGGGGGGGGGGGGGGGGGGGGGGGGGCAAAAAAAAAAAGGAACGCGTGCCGTGATCTACAGATCAGTTGACGAAAAAGATCTTCCCGGCACTTTCTTTGCTTCGGAATGGATATTTCGTTGGAGAAATCTTTTTCTTTTTGTATATACATACAAGCTGCAAAGAACGATGCTAGTTTAAAGAAGCAAAAGGACTATTAACCTCCGTGAAACAACCAAAATACTCCCAGGCTTTTTTCCAGCTCCCCCGTTTTAGTTAGTGATGGGACTCCGCGCTTCACAAGAAAGTGCAACCTCTTTTCTCTCCTTCTCTCTCCCAAATATGCAACGCTTCCCCGAAAGAAAAAAAGTCGCCATTCGCGCCATCTTGCCTTCCCCGTCACTCCTCGTTATCATCATTACTCAATCAGACCTCCTCCAACGTCCCGACGTCCCTCCTAACCCCATCCTTCCCCAACGCGCCCCTCACCATCACAGTCTGCACCTCGACGCCCAGGCCCGTGACGCCGTAGTTCGCCGGGTCGAAGCTGAGGGTGTAGACGGGCACGAAGCCGTACTTCTCGTACATGGGCCGGCCGGTCCTGGTCGCTTCGCAGTAGATCTCGAGCCCGAGGGCGTCAGCTTCGGCGATCAGCTCGGACATGAGCGAGGTTGCGGCGCCGCGGTGCTGGTGGGAGGGGTGCGTTGCTAGCATGCCGAAGTCTGCGGAGGGGGGAGTGGTGTTAGTAGTGGACGTGATGATGTGGTTTTTTTTTTTGGTGTTCCTTGGGAATTTTCTGGAACACAGGAGGTTTACTTACAGAGATGTTGGCGAAGACCGCAGTACTGCCTGTGCAACTTCTCGTTCAGCGCGAACCAGTCCCTGTTCATTTGCGGTTCTGTCTCGTGGCCGACGTCCAGCGGGCTGGCGTGGTCTTCGGGGGTGAGGGTTGTGATCTCCGTCTTGCAGAAAGCGATGATTTCGTTCGTCCTCGGATCGATGACTTTGCGGAAGCGGTAGCCTTCTATCGTTTTATCGCCTTGGCCGTTGTTGTTGTCGTTGTTGGTGAGTGCCAGGTCGAGCTTGCTGTCTGTGCGCATGTGGGTTCTGCTGAAAAGGTGTTCTGGCAAGGTGCTCGTGCGGATGTTCTGCATGCAGTGTTTGTAGAAATCGATGGTTCGCGCGGTGTGTTCTGGATTGGTCGGGTCGCGGTAGGAGAGGACGTGATTGACGATTTCGTCTTGGAAAGCGGCGAATTCGACTTCGACGAGGCGTGGGATGTCATCCGGGAATGCTGCTGCTGCAACGAATGGCTTGCCGGATTTGGCGAGAGTTGCGGTACTTGATGCTGTGGTGTCGACTGACATGATATTGCTAGTTACATGTTTGTTGTTGATGTGAGTATTGTCGATCAGTCTGTTGCCGGAAGCCCATGCTTGGAACCTTTCGCGAGTGAATGTGTTGTTTTGTCGTGAATGAAGGTTGTCGAGGAAAAGCGGGCGTGGAATGCGAGTGATTGGAAAAGTATAAGGGTTGCATCTTGAGCCGTAAAGCTGAATGCCAGGCATGTTGCCTTGAGGTTGGGCCTGCAGTTCGGTCATTGTGAAGAAACACCGTTGAACGCCTGACAAGAGGAAACGAGAGAGCAGGAAGGAGCAAGAAGAGGAGAGTGAGGGCGAGGGTGGTGGTGATGATGATGATGATGAGTGGAAGAAGCAAAAATAAAAGTAGAGCGCCCAGAACGGCCTCGTGATACTTATAGTAGAGGGCTAGCAAGTCAAAGCTAAATGGGATCTGTCACACGCATGGGGACGAGGATGGATGGGAGCGGTTCAGCCTCGCACGGCGATGGTACAGATCACAAAAGGTCCCGAAGGTGCATAGACAGACGTCTCTCACTAAGACCGATGACAAGTCTTGGCCTGTGATACAAGAGCAGCTCCCCACGCCCTGCAGGAGCGGAAAGGGTAAGTTGTGGAGCAGTGGGTATGGGTGGCGTGCGGGAGCATGACACACGGGCACACGGCACCATCGGAGGATGGCCATCTGGAGTGCGTGAACACGAGGGCGCCCTTAGAGGCCGTTGCGTGCGAAGCGTTGACGTGCATGGGATGGACAGGCAGGCAGGCAGGCGTGCATGCGGTCGGCACGAGAAGCGAGCGGGCCACGACGGGGTCACGTTCCAGGTTTTCGGCGCCACCACCCATGAAGAGACGTGACACCTTCCAGAGTGAGCGAGCGTGTGAGTGTGCGTGGGAGTAATTATAGTGCTGTGCTCGTGCTGGAACGGTGTGCTGTCAGGTCAGAAAGCGACAGGTTGAGCCGCAGGGTTGGACATCATCATTGTGTATGTGTCGTGTGGGCATACGCATACGCTGTGCGAGAGTGGATATGCGCATAGCGACGCTGTGCAAAGTTGGTGACCCGGACGGCGGCGTGCAGTGGCTCAGGCGGTAGCTTGGCTAGCGAGCAGGGCGACGAGGCCGACGATGAAGATGATCGAGAGTGGATGTGGCGGGATGCACGACGACCAACGAGATGCCGCGATGCCATGCGTACCTGAGCAGACTCGGCCTCTAGACTGCGCTGGACTGCCTCTTCGCTTGGGGATGGATCGGAGTATGGAGAAGGCAGAGAGGTCGACACTGGAGAGAGAGTGGGATAGCTGGCAGTGGGACCACACTCCGAGATCGAGCCCTGCTAGCAGCATCAACGAGTCGTGAGATCGAGCAGTATATGGCAAGTGATTGGGTGCAGCGGTGTCAGGAACCGTTTGACTGCGTGGGATATGATGGGCAGTAGCGTGAGCAGGGCTAGTGCATACAGTAATCGACCTGCACGCGCAACCCACTTAAGCAGCAGACTAGACTTTTGCCTTTTGGGTGATCCGCTTCCCAGGCGCCCGGCCGATGCAGGCCCCAGATGCGGCCACAGACGAAGACAGATGAGAGACAAGAGACATGAGATCCATCTGCGAGCGAGCCATCGAATTCACCAACACCCCCACGCTACTCGTCGAGCCAACTCTCAGCTGCTGCGGTAGGCGCGGCCACCATCTGCCTGTCTGCGCCACCCACGCCCCAGCCAGTCTCTCTCTCGCACTCTCACACCCAAGCACCACTCTGCTTTCGTCCATTGCGCGCGTGCTCTGAGCCCTGTCCGATACCAGTCCTAGCCAGTCTGCGTGCACAGGACATGGAAGACACGCCTCTCACGTCGCCTCTTACGTTGGATTATGTAACGTCTACTGGCCTTGCCGCCACACTCATACATACTAACACACACACATCACATCACCATCACCGCGCCATGTCGTGAACAAACACCTCACAATAATAATGGAAGACCACCACTGGACATGACCTGCTACACGGGCATACCACACATCACACAACATCAAACATACAGCCACAGGCACCCCGCAAAAGCGTCATGCAAGATGTACCTGGTCTTACGTACCTCGGACGACGCACGCCATCTGATATCACAGCTTCAAGTTTCCCCTCACCTGCTCATTGCCCGAACCAGACATACGCCATACTGCTTGTTGTTCCCAGACTGCCGAGCACGAATGGAATTACCGTATGTGGCCGGCGTGCCGCACTTCATCATAGCCCAATTGCCAGGAATGAGGAGAAGCGATGCATGTAATATCAAGACTGGTCGCTGCTGCTGCTGTACTACTGCTGTCGATACCAACATCCTTGTCAATATACCAGATTTGTTGATCTCGAAGATCGGTATTGCTTGAGCTGTCTTGAGCTGCCTCTCTCCCAGTAAGGCGATACCGTCGACCCTCCTATCAATCTCTCAATCAGCCTCCCACCAACATCGCAACCCATCACTACCACAACAATGTCCGCCCCAACCCCCGCCATAGACCACCAAGTCGCCACCGGCGCAATCCCCCACTACGTCTCTTCCGTCTGCCCAGCAGGAACCAAAATGTGGCTCCTCGAAGTCGGCTGGCTGGAAGCCGACGAAGCCTTCATGATCCGCGGCGCCAACACTTCCCTCGCCAGCACCGCCGGCCAGCCCACCGTCAACAAGCGCCGCGAAATGCCCATGTACTGCGTCCTCATCGCCCACCCGCACGAAGGCCTCATCCTGTGGGAGACCGGCTCCGGCAAAGACTATCCCACCGTCTGGGGCCCGCAGCTCGCAGATGTGTTCAGTCGTGTGCGGTACGAAGCGAAGCACGAGCTTGATGCGCAGATTGAGGCGACGGGAAATCGGGTCGAGGATGTCAAGAAGATCATCATCGGGCATTTGCATTTGGATCACGCCGGGGGGTTGGATTTGTTCCTCGACCGCAAGGACGTTGAGATTTGGGTGCATGATCGGGAGTTGAGGAGTGCGTTTTGGAGCGTGGCGACGGGCGCGGACGTGGGCGTTTATCTGAAGCATTACTTGAAGTTGGATTTGTACGTTGTCTCTAATCCTTTCCTCTACGAGGCGGACTTTCCTCGCTTCCCCATGCCCGTTTCACTGACAATACCACCACGAACAGGAACTGGAAGACCTTCGACGAGCGCAGCTTCGACTTCTGCCAGGGCATTACGCTGCACCACCTTCCGGGGCACACGGACGGCTTGGTGGGCATGCAGATCAACCTGCCAGACAGCGGCACGATCTTTTTCATCAGCGACCACTGCCACGTCATTGAGAACGTACGTGATCCCTAGCAACATAAAAAACAAAATCCTTCTCTCTCCTTTTCGAAACGGAACGAAATGCGAACTAACTAACGAACGCATTCCACCAGTGGCGCGACGGCATCCCTCAAGGTTGGCTGGCGAGAGACCATCCTGCTTGGTAAGTCGAAAGAACCACTGGCTGATCTTTTTCCCACCGCGGCCTCGCGAGAGAGAGAGATCGCGGACCTCCTTTTTCCCTTGGTAAAAATCAGCGTTTACTGATGCAAATATCTTCGATCCGGCAGGTTCCGCAGCACGCAACGCCTCAAGCACCTCCAGCGCCAGACTCGCGGGCGCGTGATCCCCGGCCACGACAAGGAGACTTTCCTGCAACTGCAGAGCGAGAAAGCAGTGTTTACTTGATCAGTTGCGGTTGCAGCTATGGAGTTTGGCGACGAAGAGCTGGTTGCTGGATTATGGATTACTTACTCTTTTTTTTCGCCCTTCTCTTCCTTCCTCTTCTTCATGAACTGCGATCTTATCAAGATGGATGGATCAAACTGCCGGAGACACGTCATCATTGAAAAAGAAAAACCCAAAATAATAAGAAACGATCAGAGAAAATAACGGAAACGAGAAAAAACAAATCCAACAGTTTTGAATTCGAACAACAATGGTCTCGGTGTCCCTCCGACGCAGGCCCCTTTTTTTGTTCTCACTCTCTCGCTTTCTCCTTCTTTTCGCGCTGATCGATCTTTTTCGCCCTCTGGGGGTGGCGGGGGAGGGGGGCCGAATCGTCTCGTCTGCTTATTCACCCGGCATGGTATGGTAAGTCGGTGGAAGCTGTAATTGCGAAACTAGCTCAAATTGCCCTAATCAACAACTATCACGATGCGATATTTCGTCCTTGAACGGCGCTGTATCTTTTTCTTTCTCCGCTTTGCTTTAACCTTTCCTTCTTCTTCTTTTTTTTTTGGTTCTTCTTCTTCAGAGAGCGAGCGCGAGAGAGAGAAGTGACTCTTTTCTCTTCTGGACTGGCTGGCTGGCTGGCCGAGACTTGGCTCGTGGATGGGATATCAGGGGTTTCGGGTCTTAAACATATATGTCTGCTTTCTCTCTCCCTCCCTCCCCCCCTCTCTTTTTCTGTGTGGCCTTGTTTGTATGTGTATATTTTCTTTGAATGCTACGAGAGGTTTTTCTTTTCTTTCACTTTATCCTTCAGCCTTCTTTCCGGGAAGAACGATCATCTTCATTCTCCATCGACCTGGTTTACTTGAGACCGAGTAGCGTGACGTGTACGCTTCTTCGCGATGCAGATGCAATGCAATCCGCAAGTTGGTTACTCTTCAATGTTGCAGCTTTCTTACCCCCCTTTTTTTTAACTTGCTTTTTTCTTAGTTTGCTATTGTCTCTCCCTTCTTTCCTTCATTCTCTGTTCTTCGTTGCAAGATCAGAACAATCCCCAATAGCCGAGGAGAATGCAACACCCATGCATGCAACACACAAAACAAAAGACCCACAACCATCTCCTTCCCCGTTTCACACACAGCCCCCCCCCAAAAATCGCATCTGCCTTTCCTTCCTTCCTTCCGTCAAATCTGCCTCGCCACCTTGCCCTTCGCCCCGGGCCTCTCGGCCTCCCACTCGTCCCTCAGCGCCGCGTATACCAGATCGGTCTCGAGGATCAGCAGCGCGAGATTCCACACCAGCGTGATGGCGTAGAAGAAGTTGGCGTTGCCGCTGCCGGCGTACAGCCACAGGTAGTGGAAGGCCGGGCCCAGGAGCGTGGCGTATAGGAGGGCGGCGAGGGCGGGGAAGGGGTAGCGGTGGGTTGAAGAGACTGGTTTTTTTGTTGTTAGTGGAGGACTCAGAGAAGTGTTTTGTGCGGTGGTGGTAGGGAGTGCTGGAGAGAGGCTTACTGGAGAATACATGGCCCATCAGACACGAGCTCGCTAGCCATGCGCCCACTTCGCCGACGTTGGCGTACGGCTGGAAGATCGCTAGGACGCCTTGCATGGCGATCACGGCGGCGAGCGGCTGGGCGCGCAGACGCACGGTGAAGGGCACGCTGTAGGCGAGCATGTGCAGCCAGAAGACGCCGAGGAAGAAGGACCGGAAAGCGTCGAACATTTCGGTGAAGAAGTACCACCATAGCCCGGGGTTTGGGGTGAGGTCGGGTAGAGAGAGGGGCGTGATGTAGAGGGAGTGAAGGAAGGTGAAGGATGGGAGGAGGAGGCGCGAGAGTGAGAGGAGCAAGACTGTTGTTAGAGCGAAGGGGGCGAGCAGGGTGAGGGTGAAGGCAAGAGGTGTTGGGTTGGTGGTTGATATGCCATCCTTGGTTGCTGGTGGCGGATTGGCTTTACAGATCTGGTCGTAGCAGAGAAGGCCAATGGGCGGAAGCAGCAGTACCGGGTGAAGGCTGGTGTAGCTCGCAAGTGCTAGAGCAAAGGCCGTGGATGTCGGCTTGCCTTGAGTAGCGTGTCGAATGCTCAACAGGACGAAGAATGTCGTGAAGACCGTTGTTGGGCGGGCAAGACATGTCAGGAGAGTGAATGGGTTAAGCAGGTACACGGCAGCCACAGAGACGGGCTTCCAGCTTTCGCCTCGTCGTGGAGAAGTATAGACGCTGGAAGCCACTGCGACACCCGACGTTGCAATCTCATATAGGCAATCGGCCGAGAGGATGTCCAGGGCTGTGTATACAATAATGCTGATCAAGCGGCCGAAGAAAGTCGCGGGCGAAGGCAGCAAAGAGAACAGTGGCAAGAACAGGGGCGCCTGATATACATGTCCACATCAGTCTTCGAATGCTACAATCTCTACATGGGATATATATGCTAACCTGGTAGAAGATGCCGCCATCATACGGATCCAGGCCGCGCTCATAGAGGAACAGACCCTCTTGTACTGTATGACAGTCTCAGCTCTTGATTCTTTCCTCGCCACTTGCACCAGCAAACTCTTGCACCTCCCTCACATACATCTCTTGAAGCCATTGACGGGTGTCGAGATCTCAGCACGAAGTGTCAGAAGATCGGGCAGCGCTGGGAATGCGACGAATAATAGGAGCCTCAGGGCGGCGGCAGAGGCGAAGAGGATGGTCTTGGGGTGCTCGTTGTAGAGCTTGGTGATGGTCTTCATCGTTGAAGGGTCGCTGGCATCATCGTATCGCCGAGTGTATGAGGGCAATGGACGATGCTATACAGCAACAAGTGTCACTATCGACAAGCGACCTCGATCCTTGGATGTTTGATGCTGCTGCCAGCTCTCACCACCGAGAAGTCGGGCCCTGAATGCGCCGAGTGCCGATCTGCCCTTCCCCAGCTTTTGCCTGCGAGCGGGCGATTTTTTGGACGAGAAGCTCACTTTTTCGCGACGCCGGCTGCTTGCCATCTCCACCACCACCACCACCCATTCATTCACTCCACACCACAACACCACCGCAGCCATGGGTAGAATCAAGAAGAAGGGTATGCTTGCGTTACCCCCGCGCGACCACACACATCCTAACAATTGCTCCCAGGCACCGCCGGCAACGCCAAAAACTACATCACCCGCTCCCAGGCCGTCCGCAAACTCCAACTTTCCCTCCCAGACTTCCGACGACTATGTATCTTCAAGGGTATCTACCCGCGCGAGCCGCGCAACAGGAAGCGCGTGAACAAGTCTTCCACCGCCTCCACCACTTTCTACTACACAAAAGACATCCAGTACCTGCTCCACGAGCCTCTTCTGGCCAAGTTCCGCGACCAGAAAGCCCTTGCGAAGAAGATTAGCAAAGCTCTCGGTCGCAACGATGTTGGCGATGCCGCGCGCTTCGAGAAGAACCTCACACCCAAGCTCAAGCTGGACCACATTATCAAGGAGCGCTACCCGACTTTCGTGGATGCGCTCAGAGACCTGGACGATGCGCTCAGCATGCTTTTCCTCTTCGCCAACTTGCCCGGAAACCAGAACGTTCCCCCAAAGATGATCGCAAGGTGCCAGCGTCTTACCATGGAGTTCGAGCACTTCTTGATCAGGACCCACGCCATGAGGAAGAGTTTCTTGAGCATCAAGGGTATCTACTACCAGGCGACCATCCAGGGTCAGGACATTCTTTGGCTCGTTCCCTACAAGTTCGTGCAGCAGGCTGGACCCGACGTCGATTTCAGAATCATGGCTACCTTCGTTGAGTTCTACGCCACTCTGCTCAGCTTCGTCAACTACAGACTTTACTCCAGCATTGGCCTTGTCTACCCTCCCAGATTCGACCTCAAGAGCTTGGAACAGGGTGCAGAGTTGGGTGCGTTCCAGTTGGAGGGACAGCAGTTGGAGGAGCAGGCAGAGGCCGATGCCATCATGGACACTGGCGCGAACGAAAAGGCACAGGCTGAGGCTGACAAACTACTCACAAACGGCGAGGCCGAGCCGCAATCATCATACGCCACAGCACCCGAGACTTCTGTTGTCGAGGTAGAGAACGAGCCTACCGAGACTCCTCTTGCAGCCCTCGACAAGTTCGCCTCAATAGACCCCAACGCCGATGCCCTCCTTCAGCCTTCCCTTACCGCCGATGCTCAAGTTGCCGGCAAGCTTTTCGAGCCCTTCACCATCTTCCTTTCCCGCGAAACTCCCCGCCACGCGCTTGAATTCCTCCTCAGATCCTTCGGCTGCCGTCGCGTTGGCTGGAGTGCTACTCTGGGCGAGGGCGCCTACTGCGACGAGTCCGACCCACGCATCACCCACCAGATTGTCGACAGGCCCGATATCCCCATCCCCGCTCCCGAGGACGACGATGAGGATGCTCAGGCTGCTCGCAAGGCCAACGCTCGTGTGCCTGGCCGCATCTACGTCCAGCCCCAGTGGGTATGGGACTCAGTCAACGCTGGCCAGCTCCAACGTCCTGACCTCTACGCTCCTGGCGCCACACTTCCTCCTCACCTCAGCCCCTGGGTCAGAGCCAAGAAGGGCGAGTACGACCCCACCAAGCCCTTGGCCGAGCAAGAGCTCGAAGGCGAGGCCGAGGCCGCTGCTGCCGCCGAGGAAGACGAGGTCAGCGACGATGAAGTTGAGCAGAGCGACGAGGAGGTCACCAAGGCCGACCTCGCCGATCTTGCTGACATCGAGCAAGGTGAGGGTATGGACGTCGAGCTCGCAGGCTCCGACTCCGAAGCCGAGGGCGCCGCAGCATCCGACGACGAGTTCGGCGGCTTCTCCGGCGACGAAGACGAGCAGGAGCCCACTACCGAAGCAGATGCACACCAGGCCGAGCTTCTCGCCGAAGCCAAGGGCCTCAAGGTCGCGCCGGCCAAGGCTCCCACGGCGAAGGAGAAGGTCGCCGCCGCCAAGGACAAGCGCACCAGGGCACAGCGCGAGGAGGACGAGAAGCTGGAGATGCGCAAGATGATGGCTCCCCGCAGGAAGAGGAAGATGTACGAGAAGATGGTCTACTCTAACAACGAGAAGGCCGGCGTCGCGGAGAACTTGAGGGAGAAGAAGCGCAAGATCGAGAAGGCCGCTAAGAAGGCATCGAAGTAAAGGAGAAGCCATCTTTGCATTGCGAGCCTTTTTTTTCTTCTCGACTTCTTGGTTGCGATCTTCAAAGCATTTTCAAAACTCGGTGCCTGGGGTTATGAGGCGTTGTTCTTCTTTTTCTTCTCCGTTAATCATCTACTGTCCGTTTTTTCTTGTCCGGACAATCCAAAAATCTCATGTATAGATAACGATACAGACTGACTGCTCACGGCGGCCCCAAAATCTCATCGACCCTGCTTTGCCAAACAGACCACCGCTCAGCATTCTCATGCTTGTTGTGACTGCAAGATCGTGGTATGATACCGCTTTTTATTAATCGGGGCGCCCGTCAAGCCTAGGGTGAGCCAATCAGGCAGCAGGTGCACGTCGAAGCACCGGCTCGAACTACAACCTCGGACCTCTCGCAGCAGATCGTCATGCCGACCAGCCTGCATGGTGGATGAGGGTGGGACTGAGGGATGAGTGGGAGACAGTGTTTGAGTGCGATGGGAATTCTGTGCAGATATCAAGGGTGTTGGATGTAAAAATCCATATTATCGTGACCGATGGCTCTGACACTTGCGTCAAATGAACGCGCACGCCATGGGTAACCGGCCAATACAGCCACGAGCCTTCGAGCGTTGATCGAACAGGAAAAAGGATCGATGTGACCTGAGAAATGGGAAAAGGTTTCGGAATTTCAAACGCAAGAACTTGAACGATGTGTTAAGCTGTAGAGCTAGCTTACTCACCGGGGAGATTCAAGCCCATCTCAATACAAACTGCTATTGATCGCGCACTCGAAAACATAGAGGTGTTTGAAAAGACACCCCCAAAGCCAAAGCCATCTTCGCTCAACGCCCTGCTCAATAAGCAACAACAAATGCAAGCTATCAAACCACTAGTTCTATTGCTCTGCTTCGTGCAGCAACATCGCTCACGGTTGCGATTCCCGATTGGGATCAGTTGAACCACACAGTAGTCGGGACCGATGATCCAGCGGCATACTATGCCGCGCTGGGCGATCCGTCCTCGTCGAAAAGGTCACCGTCTTCCACGCCATTACCATTGGTGACGGCGTAGGTGGGACCGAAGTCACCGGGTGGCATGCACGCAACTGTTCGCAAGGGCATCATGTCGACCACTTCCTCCGCCCCAGAATCATAACCTTCAACTTCGGTGTTGCCGAGAGAGTGGGTGCGATTACGCTGGGCCAGCATAGACCTAGCCTCGCCCCTCAATTTGGCCGTGTCGTATTGGTCGTAGCGAACGGCGTAGCTGGCAGCTGGGGCTGTGGGATCTGTGATGCCGACTCCATTCACTCCATTTGGTGGGAGACGAGTGCCACGTCCGGCGAAGAGAGCACCGCCGCGCTTGATCTCGTTGTCAAAATCGGCGACATTCTTGCCCTTTTCTTTCACGGCGAGTACCTCAGCGGCCCAGGGCCCAGCATTGGCCAAGGCGGCGTGGGGATCATCGCGGTGGCGCATCAAGTAGCCTTGACACTCCGCTGGGGAGATTTTGGTTTCGGGGATACAAGCGGCGAACTGCTCGGCCATGGAGCGTAGCTCCTCCTTTGATGGATGTGTAATATTTTCGTCTTCGTCGAGCGTGATCTCATCTGGGGTCTTGTTGAAGATGTGAGAGAAGATCTGGCTGGAGACTTCTTTGGTTGTGTAGCCGAAGAGGATTTTGCTGTCGATACGGCCGGGGCGGAGCAGTGCTGCGTCGAGAGCATCGGGTGAGTTGGAGGTCATGACGACTAGTCTGCCATCTACTGATGCGGGACCGTCGAGGACGTTCAATAGACCTGACAATGTGACTCCGACCAGAACAGTTCTCTTCACCTTAGTAGGATCGCGGGACGAGGTAATCTTTTCTTTGCGCGCCTCACGATCAATACCGCTAGAGTCGATGTCCTCAAGTAGAACGATGCAACGCCTCGGCAAGGTATCGAAGAGTAGACCCAACCCGCGGTCATTCAGCGCATCATCGCTCATGCTGATCATGTAGACGTTCAACTTGAAGTGACCAGCGAGAGCAACAGTGAACGAGGTCTTGCCAGTGCCAGGAGGTCCGTAGAACAACAAACCACGACGATACGGAATACCGCGCAGGGCGTGAAAGCGCTCGTCCTCTTTGGAGAAGTAACGAGTACACTCCTTCATGAGCGAGTGCTTCTTGCCGGATTCGAGCGCGATACTGTCCACCGTCCTGGCGGGGCGGTTGACCCCAACATCCCAGTGGAACTTTTGCTGCTCCTTGTGACACGATGCGCGAAATATTGTCGTTGTGTTTTGTTTTGCAGGTTTGGTAGCCTCGCGGACATGCTCGAGGAACTCCTTGACAGGCTGCACGCCACCTCCAAAGGACCAGCAAGTGATTGTGAGCGTTTGGCCGCGGCTCAGGTCGGTGGGGCCATTCTGGGTGCGTACAAACTTGCCGTCATCCTGGTAGAAGCCAGTGACCTCTTCATGTCGATCTAGTGTCATGCGGTGACCGCCGTGCCAGAAGACATATGAGCCAGAAACAGGAACGTACTCTAGCTTTTCCGGCTCTAGTTCGATGTGCTTGTGTCCAGCACGAGGAACGGGAGGGCTAGCCCGGGGATCGTAAATGCCACGGAGCATGTCATTCATGGTGGGACCGGCGTTTGGGTTGACCAGAGCGAGCGAGTTTGCCTGGGGACCAAGCCTCTTGTTCTCAAGATAAGTAAGGACATCCTTGTTCAGAGGGTGCGACGAAGCGATAGAGACACTGCCGATGAACCTGGAGCTGAGCCAATGGAAAGCAGCGCGGAGAGGGGTGTTTCTCCAGATGTAGAGGTAGAAGCCTGCGCCGAGTGAACCGAAGCCGAAGACGATTGCGGTGAAAGTGTTGACACTGCTGCTAGTTCCCGAGATTACGGCGAGGCCATTTTGCAGCGCTCGCTTTGGGTCGACTGTGAGCCAGTTGGGAAGAGTGGTATCGGTCGAGGTGAGGCTGGTTGCCACGGAGAAGATGCTGCGTTGCATAGAAGTGAGAGGCTGCAAGCCTACATTGCTTGCCATGGCGACCCGAGACGATCGGGAGTTGTAGCTGTATCGAAGCGATCGTGGTGTAAGGTGTTGTTCCAGGCTGGCGGTGAGAACACCAAATGGTGTCGCAAAAGGTGAACTGGAGTCACAAGTTGGCGTAGTAAGATATGTGTGCTGCTTCCTGAGGCACAGATGCAGTGCGAACGAAAGAAGGCGCAGCACCAATCAGGCAACCATGCACGTGATGGGCGAGGTCAGATTTGCTGCAGGCGTTGCATTGTAGGCGCATGCGTGTTTATGAATAGCAGTAGGCGAGGAAGAGTGAATTGCAGGTGTCGAGGTGGGTGCCAAAGTGAAAACGCCGAAGTGAAAGAGTGAAGTCCGGCTGGGTGGTGGTTGTTCTACAGCAATCGGAGGGAACAATTGGCTGCTGAAGCGAGCGTTGTGCAAGCGTTAGTCTTCTAGGTGAACTGGCTGATAGCTACATTAGTCGTGCAGATGCATTAGCATTAGACATCACCATGCAGGGCACTTGCATGTGCCTGCATATACATGCATATACCTACACAACGCTTGTCTGCGCCCAGTGGAGAGCCATCATCTAATTTCAGCACATCGCCTTTGATTTTTGTAATTTTCGTACCTGGGGGTATCTGCTCCTTCCATCCTTCTTGTTCGCGTCTCTATATAGATACGCCCAAATGCAAGAAACCTGATAAAGGGAAAAGCAAGGAAGATTTGCTTCATCGTGACGCAATGAGAAGCCATGCTCGCAGAATGAATGAAACACATTAACAAGCCGCACGCCATGCATGCAAATGCATCATTCCAATCTAACCCTTCGCACCTTGCACGAAGCTAGCAAAGAACTTTTTGAAGCCTACCACATCGTCCGCTTCCGCATGCTTCACAAACTCCATGACACCTGCTTCGCCTGCACCAAGGTTACGGAGCTCAGTCTGCAGCTGTTCGCGGTATACGTTGCCGGTCTTGCGCAAGATAGTCCACTGAAGTGCTGCGGCTTCTTGGAGCACGCTACGGATTTGAGCGTCGCGAGCGCTGAAGCCGGGAGCAGAGATGAGTGCCCAAGGCATAGGCGCGAAGGTGGAGAGCACGAAAGCATCGAAGCCGGGGAGTGTTGGGTTTGCAGGCGCTGTAGAAGTAGGCGCAACATCTGGACCTCCCCAGATCGAGGTCATGCGCGTGAGCACCGAAAGGGCGAGACGAGCGGTCGGAGGATCTGTAGGGTCTTGGGAGAAGTGTGTGATTGTGGACAAGAAAGTGTCGAAAGTGCCTTGGTTCGCGGGGCTGACAAGCACTGGACCAAGCTCGTTGTTCAAGATGACGAGAATGAAGTTGAGGTACTGCAGCTTAAGTTCCTTCAATTGAATCTCATCGTCTGTTCCAGAGACAGGAGCTGAAAGACTGGCGAACACTTTCTGTAGAAGTGGAGACAAAAGCTGATCGAGAATTTCAGAGATCTCGGTCTTGAAGCCATAAACTACCTGCACAAGGAGTCTCAAGAACATGGCCATCTCGTCATTGGAGGACGCTGAAGAAAGAAGGCCTTCGATCCATCGAGGGAGTTGAGGCAGAATGCGTGCACCAAGGACGCCCATGAAGCGTGAAAACGAGTACCTAGCAGCCGTGCGGATATCCAGATGGTCCTTGAGTTCGCCCACAGCGACCAGAACGCCTTCACTGGCTTGACCGAAGACATCAGAGACAGCGCTGTCGGGCGGGGCGCCCTTTTGAGAGCCAGGCGTCCAGTCCGAGAAACCGCTGGCCAGAGTTCCGAAAGCCTTGATGATGTGGTGCACCTGTAGTGTTGCTCGTTTGTCGCCAGCCTTGGCAGCAACGACACTGTTGCTGATATCAGCCACTAGTGGGTTGATCACGTAGCTTGCGACTTGGACCTTGGTCTCCGCAGGGACGGTGTTTGAAGATGCAGCAGAACCGACGGCTTCGAACAAGTAGAGCTGAGCCTCGAAGACGGCATTCGCAGACTGGTCATTCTCGTCGCTCGACATGTCTTCTTCCTCGCGATCCTCAGGGAGTTCAGCCTTGATCTTGAGCAGGCTGCCGATAGCTTGGATGATGGTCTGAGCGACGTCGCCTAACTGGTTACGTAGCACGCGCACAAAGCGGTGGAACAAGTACCATGACCGTAGGCGGACCTTGACGTGATCGCTGTGGACGAACGTTACAAAGCTTTCGAGTACCTTGTGGATAAGAGCTGGGTTCTGTTCGAAGTACTGCACGTAGCGGACGCAGATCTCCATATACTGCAGTTGAATGGCTGGGTGTGGGTAGCTTGCGAGACCAGAGTTGACCATCTTATCCATCATCTCCAACAGTCTCTGCGAAGCGATAGACGATGGCGCACTTTTCGCATACAAACCACCATTTTTGACGGCCAATTCACCGAAAAGATACATCTCGTGCATTGCGAGATCCAGATCCCTCCAGTTCGGCTTGTCTGCAGTATCAACGCGGGCAAGAGTCTCACCAACAATTTTGCTAAGCATGTTGATAACCAGCGCCTCATCTACTGCAGCAACAGTCTGTTGAAGCACATGTAAGCGCTTTCTGAGCTCTTGGAATTCGGCCTCGTCTGTCGCCTCGTCCTCTTCGCCCCAAGAGGCGGTTTCGTCGTACTTCATTTTTGCAACGATGGGCTCGAGGATAGTAGGGAGCATTGCGCTGTAATGGCTTGGCAAGCTACCCGCCGACTTGACCATCTTTCTGAACATTGTGAGTAGGTCTGTCAAAGACGGAATGACCGCTGAGCAAATTTCGTCGTACTCGTCGGAGAAGAAGCGTAGGAGGCATGGCATGAAGTTCTGCAATTCAACGTCTGCTTTCGAACGAGTCTCTGCATCGACCGAGTCATTGTCTAGAACTCTGACAATATCCATCATAACGTTGTTGACCAGTTTTGCAACTGTTTCGGCGAGATCAGTGTCGTATTGAGGCGTTGTGCGAAGTTCTGACAGCGCCGGGCTCGAGATGAGCTGTCCAACAATGGTACCCAGGTTGAGGTATCGGATCAGCTCGATCTTGTCTCCTGCGCTCATCTTCTTTCCAACTGTCTCTGTGAAAGTGTCGATAGCTGCGTCTCTTGCCCTGGCCTCCTTGCTGTCTGCACCATGTGTTCCCTGCTGACCAGCGAGTTGCAGCAGAGCACTCTGAATATTCTGGTTGATCACAAGCCAGATGTCAATCCAGCTGACCCACTTGGCAACAGTCCTGAGGCAGGCCTCCACAATCCCGAGGTCAATCTGCTGCCACCTCGAGAGAATATCCTGCCAGGTGGCGGCGATCTTGTTAACATCTCTTGCTCGCACAAGATCCTTCAGATCATTGCTGCGTTTCGCCTCTTCTTGGGTGCGCGGGATGAGCTGATCTGCAATTTCGTCGTGGACGGAGCCAACAATGCGAAGGTAAAGGATGGTCGCGACAGGGTTTGTAGTTCCGATTTCCGAGCCTTCGCCAGCAAGCGATCTGAAGTCGTCAAAAAAGCTTGTCCATTCTGAGGCGTAAAGATATGTGAAGAGATATGTGAATGTCTGGGTGAGCTTGTTCTGAATGCTGGGGCTGTCCACTTGCTGCGAGCCGGTGGCATAGCGCTGGCGGACGTATCCCATGAGGTTATCGCGGATGTAGACCAGACTCTGCTGGTCCAGCTGCTGCGTTTGCACAGCATTGTTCAGGATCTCCAGCGCGACCACCCGCACCACTTCTGAAGGAGCGGCAGGGCGGACGAAGAGTGTGAGGCAGACTTGCCAGCTATTCGCATCCTGGCGAAGCTGATTGAGGAAGTCGTAGGCTTGGCCTTTGAGTGTCTGATCGGTAGCGGGGTTGAAAGCGATTTCGATCGCATTCTCGACTTGAGAGTCCATTTTGGGTGTGTAGAGTTGATGTGTGCTTGGTCGTTGTTCGTGTTCGTATGGTATTCTTATTTTTCATTCAATGCCTTGGCAGCATGCTTGTCCACGCTGCCTCCTTCGGCACAGCTTTACTGAGACATTGCTTCCTGCTCTTGTCGTATGTAGTGAGTGAGGTTGTTTCGATCAGCGGTGAGTCAAGGCGCAGATGTGAGTTGTATGGCGGCCGAGGAGGAGTAAGTCGCCGGAAAATTCGTGAGATATGTTGTAAGAGTAAAGTCTAGTCTTGCGACAGGTGCAGTAGTCTTTGGCAAGTCAAGGTGTGGATCTGTGAATGCAAGCAAGGTGTCTCGTGCCAAAACTTCGAGAAGACAAATCCCCCGCCAGTGCCCGCTTCTTCAACTTGTGTGGACACAGAACCCTGTACGGATTTTGGGACGTATATTTACATACGATTTAGGCCTCCATTAGAACGCTGACTTTCAGTAGATTTTGATCGCATTGATGTTATGTTCAAATGTCACCGAATATTTGGTGAAGATGCGGCCATATTTTAAGCACGGCTGTGAGCAAGCATCCTCACGTGATTTATACTTCATGTATAGAAGAAGGCTTTCGGATTCAGACTTATGACGTCTTTGTGTAGTGCTGGTGGATCGCCTACGACGCAGTGGAGAAAATATATTGACTTCCGCACTCTTCACGAAGATTCTCCCTCACGTGCGACAATCATATCGGTCAGTCCTGCTGGAAAGGTATTGGGTCTGTTCGACATATTTGCGCTTGTATTCGCAAGATCCTCATCAATCTGCGCTTCCCATGTCGCGTCAAACACCATCTCTCGCAGCTACCTCCACGCGCTAAAAGGGTATCTATACAGCAAAATCAAAGTGCGTCACCTTCAGCTTTGAAGAGCTCACATGGCAGACAACGCTGGGTCGATCGCAACACCACCACTCATGTCCGTGTCCTCGTTCACGGTAGGCTGCAGGAAGCTGCTGAGGCCGTTACCAGCCACTGGCATTGATTGACCCCCAAGCTGCAAGCCTTCGACCAAGAGGCGGCGGAACTCGCGATCCTCTTCCGCCTCGAGATCTTCGCCACCGCCAATCCAGAACTTGCCGCCCTCACGTGCCTCCCTTTCGCGCATGGCGTCTTCGATATCATCAATATTCCATTGGTGAGAGGTGTCCATATGGTTCTCGAGGTCAACGTTGCGCATGAATCGATGGGCACAGCCAGGCTCAAGGCAGGCGATCGGGCGGTCTTTCTCATAGCCATATCCGGTAAGTAGAGAGGCGGTGGCATCATCGGTCTTCTTCAACGCTGGGGATTGGAGTCGGCTGGCTTTCTTCGATGTGTTCTTCTGATTCGGCCTGCTGGTTCCCGGTAGGTTCAGATGTTGAGTACGAACATGCTCTTCCAGGTTTGCTTTCGTTCCGAAGCTGTATCCACACCCTGGACCCTGCCAGCCTTCGACCTTCTTGCTCTTAGTGAGGTCGAACTCACCGCAGATGAACTTCTTGGTCTTGGCGTGCACAGTCTGGATGTGTACTTTCATGTTTCCTGCTTTGGTGAACTTTCTCCCACATCCCGGTTCCGTGCACTCGAAGCGTTGGCGATCTGTCAACGACGAATGCTCAATGTCCATGTGTGCCATCAAAGCTCGATTCGTCTCGCATGCCTTGCCACAAGTCCCACACGTCGGAGGATGCACGATCTTGATATGGGTTTGCAGCTCGGCGTAGGAAGAAAATCCAACTTGCGGAGCCTGTAATGACAAGGTGTCGTCGCCTTCGTCCATCATGTTCTCGTCATCTCCAGGCGGTACACAGATCTGGCAGAAGTATCGTGCTCCAGAGTGGCAGCGAGCCTGATGCGCTTTGAGTTGTCTCGGGTTGGAGAACGACTCGCCGCACTCTTCATCCATTGTACCGTCCTCAACGTGGGTGCAACGGAACGCCTTCTCGTTCAAGTGAACCGACTTGATGTGACGTTGCAGAGTCTCTTGCTTTCTAAATTCCTTCCCACATTCCTGGCAGCGAGTCTGTTCCTTCTCTTCGTGCATGGCAACGTGCCTACGCAGCCTTGTTGCAGTGTGAAATCCTTTACCACACTCCTCTTCTTGACCGCTCTCAACGTTGTGTATCTTGTATGTGCAGACATAGCTGCGCTCGTCATTATGCTTAGCCTTGATGTGGGCTTTCAAGTGTTCGTTACGCAGAAAGCTCTTGTCGCATCCTTCTTCGGTACATGGGTAAGGACGTTCATTGGTGTGCGAGCGGATGTGCATTTGTAAACGAATCGGACGGTCAAAAGCTTTGCCGCATGCTTCATAAGTGCACACATAATTCTTCGGCCTCTTCGAGCTGGATGCTGATGTGACAGAGGATCCGGCAATAGATTCGGCTCGTTCGGTGGCAGTCGGCGATTCCTGAGAAGAGGATGTACTTTCTAAGGTATTCGTTGCATCGTCGATAGGTGATCTAGTATCCCACAACCCGCCGGCTTCGTGGTTGTCAGTCCGCTGGGGCTCCAGTGGCAGGGAATCGGTGTAGTACTGACCGTCGTCAAGGCGCTGCTTCTTCGTCGACAAGAGATCGACTTCTGCAGCTGCAGCCCGCTTCTTCGACATGACCGCCGCAGACGCCATGTTTGGCTGGCATGTGTGCCTCGTCCAGACCAAGGTCGACCGCGAATCGTCAAGATGGAACTTTTGTTCGCGATCAGACCCTGTTTAAACGATCGGAACGTGGAGAAGGCGCGATGCGGTTCGGCTCGGCTCGGCGACTTCCGCTGCTAGGCTGCAGGTCGCGTTCGAGAAATGTTGGCTCTGAGGCTTTCACGTGCGAAGAAGCATCAAGCGCATTCGAACATCATCCCCATTCACGCCAGACTCTCTGAACCAAAATTGCCGCTTCTTCGAGGGAATCGCATCTCCGGACACAAACAACACACTCACAGCCAACATGTCTGACTACGGCGGAGATGACGAGCCTATGGACTACGCTATGGGAGAGTGCGCTTCACCTTTGCGCACGTCTGTCGCAAGAGTCTGGTGGCTAACACTCTCGCAGGGAGAACGACGACAACCTCATTGACGAGAACGACCTGGTAGAGCAGGACTTCGATGAGCCCGGCAACGAAAACGGCGCCAACGGCGACGAGGACGACGACATGGGCAACATTGTCACGAGCGGAGACATTTCAGCGCAAGAGAAGGCGGCAAAGTCGCTCAACACAGTGAAGGGCGTCAAGGACAAGAAGATTGCAAACGAGAACCGCAGCACCACACCATACATGACCAAATACGAGAGAGCGCGTGTTCTCGGTACCCGCGCATTGCAGATCAGGTATGTTAGGCTATGAGGACGAGTATTTCTTTGGCGAAAGGCTTTTGCGGTTTGCGCGTCATTTCAAAGCAAATCTGACCCGCTTTCAGCATGAACGCGCCTGTGCTCGTTGACGTCGAGGGAGAGACCGACCCGCTGCAGATCGCCATCAAGGAATTGAGGGAGAAGAAGATTCCTCTGGTCGTACGCCGTTACCTGCCCGACGGCTTGTAAGTACTATTGTGATCAAGTTGAATGATTCCAATTGACAATTTTTTAGCTACGAGGACTGGACCTGCGAGGAGCTCCTGTAAGCGCAACACGGCTTACAATACTTGAACCGTGATAGTCGCCAGGCATATCGACTTGCGGAGCATCAACACAAAAAACCCCATCCAAACATCCCGAAAGAAAAAAGACAGCGAGGCGTTCGGTGTTAATTGGCGCGCCACCAGAGCTGCGCCTCGACTGTACTAGCATATGCATGATAAATTGACGACCTGAATCCGAAGACAACAGCGTCTCACTGGTAGCATTGATCCACAGAGGCCAAGTATCTGCTCGCAGCCATGCTACCCGTGCACACGGACAGCGTGGTCACAACGGCCAGACACAGTGGATGATATGGATGGGCGTGTCGAAGTGATTCTAAAGCTTCTTCGTTGGAAATCAGATGGAAAGGCTTTACCATCGACAATGCTAGCTTTCTGCCAAACAAAACGCTTATTCAAATACACATGCAAAATCGAGCAATTCCATCATCTCTGCTTGCCGGGAACTATTTCCGCTTTAGAACGTCAAACCCTCAAATCGATCAATGCCGAATCCATGCCCCGCTATGCGCCAAACAGCCCCCGCCTCTATGTCATCTCTTGTCAATGCTCCAGTCCCAATAAGCGAACAATATCTCTCGACGTGACACTTTCTTTCTCCTTCGTCTTCACATTCCCTCGCCTTTCTGTACAAACTACGTTCACACCTCACAAACATGTCATTCGAAATCACAGCAACAATCGCCAACTTTGGCGGCAAGCTGCTCAAGCTGGCTCACCAGGTGAATGGACACCGAAATGGCTACTCCTGCAATTGTCAAGGTCTAACGCCATAGTGCTGTAGTCAAAAGCAACCACCACCCAGATGAAGCTCAATGTCTTCCTCCCCGGTACTGCTTCCTCCTCCAAGCCCGCCCCAGTCCTCTTCTACCTCGCTGGTCTCACATGCACTGGCGACAACTGTGCCGAGAAGGGCTTCTTCCAAGCCGCAGCAGCCAAGCACAACATCGCCGTAGTCTACCCAGACACATCTCCCCGTGGCCTGAATATCCAAGGCGAAGACGAGAGCTACGACTTCGGCTCAGGCGCCGGCTTCTACGTCAATGCGACCAAGGAGCCTTACAACAAGGGCTACAACATGTACAGCTACATTACGGACGAGCTTCCCAAAGCGCTCTTCGCGCAGTTCAAGGAGCTCGACGGCTCTCGCGTGTCGATTACCGGCCACTCCATGGGCGGCCACGGCGCTCTCACCCTCTTCCTCAAGAACCCTGGCATGTACAAGTCAGTCTCCGCATTCGCACCCATCTCCAACCCCAGCAACTGCCCGTGGGGCCAGAAGGCTTTCAGCGGCTACTTTGGCGAGGACAAGAAGGACCAGTGGGCTGCGCACGATGCGACAGAGCTCTTGCCCAAGTTCCCCAATGACACCGATATTCTGATCGACGTTGGTACTGGAGACAACTTCTACAAGCAGGGCCAGCTTCTGCCGGAGAAGCTCGAGGAGGCTGCAAAGAAAGCTGGCAAGGGCGTCAATGTGAGATACCAGAAGGACTACGATCACTCGTACTTCTTCATCTCGACTTTTGCTAGCGACCACGTTGAGCATGCTGCCAAGTACCTTACCAAGTAGTAAGTCCCCACATTTGATTATGGCTGGGCTGGTTCAGGCTTGATTAGGCTTCATTATTCACGTGCATCATAGGAGTACTGACTGATGGTGTCAGGAAAAGCAGAAGCACGGCGGAGAAGCACAAGCTGTGAGAGTCGAAAGTTGAAAGCTCATAGACCAAATTGGTTGGCGTGGATCATGCTGTCAGACCAGCAATGCATATAACGACCGTCATGCTACTCGAATAATACGGCCTCTTGCGAAGGGCCGGATCACTCCCAATATTTTCAAGTGCGGTACATTTGAAACTTCTCTTATGTCCTCATCATACCTACTCGTGTAAGCGAGGCGAACTTGAAATGTGAAGGTGCAGCTCTGAGACTGCGAGCCTACGGCTGCGAATCGTTTCACCATTCTGGGTTCGCCATCGTGAGCACCTTGAGACATCGTGGTGGTCATGCTAGACTAGACAGATCATGCTAGAACAACTTTGAAGGTCGCGTTCGAGGCTCGTGTGATGCGTTCAGTGCTCACCGTGAACAGTCCATAGAAACCATGCACTGAGAGATGACGTCGTTAGTACAATGGAAAGGTAACCAGCGTTGAGCATAACTCACATCCTTCATCAACTTTTTAGCAAGATAACCCCCACCGTGCCTGGTGATCGCGCGCTCAGTCTTTCTTGCCCTTGTCCACCACCCCTGCATACTTCCTCCCAGGCACCACATGTACGACCTCCTGGCTAGTAAAGCAGCAGTGTCCGACATCAACGGTCCCCATCTCCGCAACCTCACCCCATCTCACTGGAAGCACAGCAGCATCAACATCTGTGAGTGGTCGATGCGATGCTGCGGCCAAAGCGAACGAGCAGCTTGCGGCGACTGGCATCGCACGCCCTCGGAGTTTCCTAAACCCCATACCAAGTGTGATCGCAGTGATACACGTGCCCAACACCACGACCGCCAGCATTGGCGCAGGGCTCAGTCCAACAGCCGAGCTGCTGTTGCCGCTGTCCTCATAGCTCTCATATGGTTTGCCCTCGGAGTAACTTTCCACACGAACCAGGAAGAGCGACTGTGAGATGAGCCAGTGCAGAGTAGCGGACGTAGCGATGAGCGGTAGTCCGTACGTGTATGGCAGCTGTAGCCAATAGGTCGCGCGCTGCTTGCCGACAGGTGTTGTCACGCGGAGAGGCCTGCGGTGCACCTCGTACCGACTGTACTCGTCCGCGAGGAGCATGCATGTCACGAATGCGTTCAATGACAGGTACACCAACGAGAGGATGACTTGCGGCATGTTCGCGAATAGTACCGAGGAAGCCAGACCGCCGCTGCCTTGTTCGTTCCCACCGTTGAACAGCATGTTGGCATTCACAACTCCGAATCCTAAAGAGACTATGGTGTCAGGAGTGCTGCGTTTCATTTGTGCGACCGTTAAGCCAAGGCAAGCACAGCTGGTCAACAGGGCGACGGTCAGTATCAAGATGGTGGTGATCCATCGTTTTATGCTGACGCCGTGCTTCCACCGGTGGGTTGCGAGTCTGATCGGTTGCGGCTGTGGCGCTTGGTGTCCATTCGGTTTTCGTGCAGCACTGCGAATGCCTTCAGAGCAACGACCTGCAGTCGCCGGGTCAGGATTGTCCAGCCAACTAGCAATTGCATCTCCGAAAGTGATGAATGTGGTCTCTCGATGGTGCCAAGCTACGCAAAACATGGCAGCACATTTTATGGCGTTGCAGATAATGACGGCGACCAGTATTTGGACGGAAAACTGCAATTTGCAATGCTCTTCATGCGTCTGGGACAGGCAGTAGCTGACTGTTGTGCCGTTCAGAACCCACGGGCTTGTGCTCAGCTGCCTCGTCTCCTCTGGGGTCCTGCAGCCTTCTTTCTGGCACATCCTGTTTGTCTGTTTGTTAGGGCGGTGAGACTGAGCGTGGAATAGTGGGACCGGACTTGCCATTTGAAAGGAGCTTCCCTACTGTCGGACGGAAGGTCGTCTTCGTACCACAGGGGAACACTTGGGACTACCTCGGCGGAGGTGTCATCGGCAATGAGTATGAGATTTCCATGGCCGGAGAGATAGTACGTAGCGTATGTTTCGATGCACAACTTCGAGGAGATGTTTTCGAATGATCCAGGGTTCGAAGTGTAAGCTTCATGCATTGCCAGGGTGATGTCGTAGAGATAATCTAATGCCATTGGAGGCACGACATAGTCACTCTTCGTAAACTCGCCACCGGCGAGCACGCGTTCGTAGAGATTGTCGTCCAGCGTCTTGAACACCGCGGAGTTGTAGAGCAGGTGTATTGGCGTGCTGCTGATGGCCAGCAGAGCCCACATGATCCTCCGCTGCCACCCAATCTTGAACAAGTTGCGCACGCTCGGGACGCCGATGTCAAGCCAGTCGCCGCGCGCATGGGCGCCATCGCACTCGGTCCGTGTCGGCGCAGCGACACACTGCATCGTGTAGTTCGAAGCGCTGAGCAGCATGGAACTCAGACCGTTGATGAGGATGTGCAGCCAGAACGACCATGCGCTGACGACGGCGCAGGATCCCTCGTATGCGGTCCCGATGCCATTGTCCAGGCCGTACTTCACGCTCGCCCAGACTGTGAGGACGATGTTGACAAGCAAGACCATGGCGGCCATCGACGCTGACATCGTGACGCCGACCCTCCAACTCGTGAAACGCGATCGCCTCTTGCGCGAGGCCCGCGACGGTTTACCATCATCGTTGGAAGCCTCGTCTGAATCTCGCCTAGATCCTCTTAAATCATAGCGTGGTATGAGAGTCTGTTGATCGTCGTCTTCGAGAAGCGAGTACCCAGTGAAACTCGAAGTGTGGCTCGACGTTCTCTTAAACTCAGACACCGGAGTGTGATCGTGACTTGGGTGATGTAATTCACCAAGTTCGAAACTTGCCAGATCACGCACGAGGCCGTCGAGTTTGGTTGTGCTGGTCATGCTGTCGTGTCATTCCGGAACTCGTCTGCGAAAAACAAAAATGGCGGTCCAACATTGAATCAGAGTTATCTCAAACGTTGACGAAGTCATCGACTTCGTAAGACGACGACGCAGCATCTCCAGCCTCAGAAGCATATACCTATTACGGCTTTCTCGAGCTGATACAATAAGCGGCATAGAATGCATGCAATCATCCGGTGCGAATCCTGATCGAACCAAGCTGGTCTTGGCTTTCAGCTCGTGCGGGCAACGCTGTTCATGTGCAAGGCCACCTGCACGATAGCATCGGCATAGAGAATTGTAGAAACATGCGCGAGATTAGCAAGCATGAAGCGGAAAGATGGGAACAGTCAATTCTAAGAGGTGATAGCATCTGTACGTTTATCAATATGCTAGAGTATCCAAGACTCGTCGAACGCTGCAATTGCAAGAGGGGAAAAAGGCAAGTACCACCGCAGTACTAGGGATCGTCAGTTTCGCTAATAGTCAAAATAGAGAAAATTAAGATGGTAAGTGTATGTGAAGACGGCAGAGTCAGCACTTGACTTCTGCGCCCAAAATGAAGAGACCGAAAAAATACCAAAATATGAAAAGATCCACCCGCTCAAAGGAACGCATTAATGAAAACCGCCACCATGGCCGTCAGTCCAATAAGTAAATGGCTCCCATCGCCGAGCTTCGCTGCTCCGCTGGATGCAACGCCAGCTTCGACGAAGCTAGGACCACAAGTCAAATCCACGACTTGGGCCGCCTGTGCGTAGTTGTTCCGGAAATTGCTTTGTTTGCTGTTGGCGGCCGCGGCGAAGATAGACATGGTGTCTTTGAGACACTCTGTACACGCCGGCCGCGCGCCACCCGGCAGTGACATGCCCAGTGGTAAGTAGTAGATGTACGAAGAAGTCGGTGCTGAAGAGTTAGCCACTGCGTCCGCGTAGCAGTAGTTTCCTGTGGTCGAGGAAGTGAGGCACGACGCAGCGTAGAGAGTGTCGTAGGCGATGAGGCCATTGTAGGCTTGCGTTACGACTGGATTTTGGAGAGAAAGGTCGTTCTTACAGGCGTCTGTGGAAAGCTCCGTGGCAAGAGAGAACATTAAATCGCTGCAGGAAGATAGGGAAGGAATGTGACACGATGCATCCAATGTGCGGATGAGCGAAAGAGGAGACTGCATTGCTGCGAAGAAGGAGTTTGATGTCTGTATTGGCGTTAGAATTATTGCAAGCGATCAGAGCGAAGCTTCGATTCATGCTTACCTGGAGGAGCATCGAAAAAGGGTGGCACTCTTGGAACGTCACATTTGATAGGAAATTGTTGAAGAACTGTGGACAGGAGCTCTGGGTGAAATTATTCCCGAGGCTGGAATCGAATGGACGTGGTAGCGATGTCGATACAGATGTTGCTGTCTGTATTGACGTAGAGACGGAGGCCGAAGAAGTCGAAGATGGTGCAAGGATGTACGATGGTCCCCCTGTCGTAGTGGCGGACGAACTACTGGAGTCATCTTGTCTAGCATAGATCCCCATCCGAGGCTGTGGTGCAGGCCGGCGATCGTATACAAGTTCGCGGTCAAAGACGCTTGACCCATGTACATTTGCCTGTACACTTTCGCAAAAGAATAGCAAGGCGAAAAGCACGGCGAATATCAGATTCCGAGCCTGTGACCATGTCGGGTTGGTGAGTCGTCGTTGGCTGAGACAGTTGAATGATGTACTACGCCGCCACGCATGCTGAGGTTGTCGTTTGTGACACAAAAAGTCCGTATGCGCATTCCGGTCGGAGCTTATCCCCGCCCTTGGGTCGTGTTGTTGCACAACAGCGGGTGGAACTCGTGCAGACATGCCATGTTGAGACGCGCAGAGAGGTGTCATGGCACTTCCGGCTGGTGTGTCGGGCGTGTCTGGCACATGACAGGTCGTGGGTAAGACGTCCAGGGCTGCTTCGTTGGAGAAAGTCCAGAGATTGATTTTCCGGCAGGATTTTGCGTTGTTGCTAGGTGTTTGAGAGCAATTGGGCACTGTCGATCCCTCAATCTAGATCCCTGGCGGCTGCAAAACAAATCCCTTGCAGCACGAGGCGAACGGTCGGAAGCGGGCCGTATGTTGATCGTGTCGTCCTTTGGAATCCTGAGGATACAGTAGTCGTTTCGAAGGGGTGACCAAGAGACGCGGGTAGGCAGAGAGACAGGAGAGAGATGATGATGTGCAGTCATATAGCTATACAAAGAAAGAAAGGTGAGGAGAGAAGCTTCGCCTAATAATGCACGGGGAGCAAATGGAGGTGGTAGCTGAACTCACCCCGACGCCACTCCACCATATGGGCATGATAGTGGGCGCCACGCATCGATTTCGGCGCACTTTTGGCTGCAGCTCAGGGCGCGGCGGATGGAAGGCCTGGGAAGGAATAGGCCAGAAGAGGGCGATATTGGGATTTTGCAGCTAGCCCGCAGCGCGCGTTCCATTCGGCTCGCAGACGAGCAGCGCGCTCGAGTCGGCAGTGGGCATAGCGAGTAAGGCGACATGCATGCCGAGCGGGAACGATGTGCCCTAGCAGTGCGGAGCGATGCAGTCAGTCAGTGTGGGAGGGAAGCCTTAAGGTGCATGCATGACAAGTATTGGCCGCGCGCGTGAGGTGGCAGCACGGACGGCGAGGAATCGATATAATCGTTAGCTTGCGAGCATCTTCCCCTTTTCGGGCGCCCATTCATCTCCGCCAGCTCGCCTCTAGCGCATAAGACACGCCTTCTGGACCGCGTCCATTTGCCTGGCTGGAGATGAAGTATACACCACTCCGCCCATACAATGGCGCAATACAGCTCACGCACTATTTCACACAAACCCGTGCGTGACACACCTGACGCCTTCACGCATGGCAGACCCGTCTGCAGCATCGCAGGACATCACATGCCCACACATACAAGCATGCTTTCCGACCTTGTCCAAACTCAGCTCAGGATGACAGGAGGCAATAAAGCCACAGCCGGCTACCCGTCCGCTCGACCTTTTAGCGGAGCTGGGCATCCTGAATTCCTCCTGTCATGGTCACGATAAAGATTGTTCCTGGTGCCTGATCCCAAAGCAGCCTCCGGACCGCGAGTTGCATTGCGCGTGCATGTATCTGTACTTTGTATACGGCGGTGTCGCCGACAGAGATGGTATCGAGTGATGATTGGCGTGTGTGAGGATCATGTTGAGATGGTTGTTGAGCCAAAGGAGATTTCGAGGCATTATCGCATGTCTTTGCTCTTCGGCAATTCAACTTCCTTGTCAACTGTCCAAGGTTGTGATAAATGTTGAGTCTCTTGAAACGCAGGTAATGAGAGATCTTGTTTCGGCATGGATCAAGGTACGTCGTTGAAATAATATTCATCAAATCTACAGTGAAAACATAGGGCACTTCGTGCATGCACTATGAAGGGCATACGGACCAAAGGCCGTGGTGTGACCCTGTCCAGTCTTCGGGCCTATTTGATTTCTTTCCTTCGCTTACTTGTCATTCTGCGTAAGACGAAGAATTCTGCCGAGGCTCATGGAACTGGCCTGCTGATTTGCATTTCGACACCCAAAAAAGGCAAAAGAACAGCTCCCTCACGTATTCGAAACATGGACCTTAGGATGTCTTGCATTTGACTGCAATCCCACGCTCTACCACTGAGCTAAGGAAGCTGGGTTTTATCATGGTATTTGATGGAACGATGCGTTGTCTGGTGCATTATGTACGTGACAATTTTGCCCTGAATTTGCTCTTCGTGTTCCGCCGTCACTCTTCTACTACAGAAGCTAGTACGATCATGATCTGTGATGGATTGAAGTATTATCAAACCAACCAATCAGATCATCGAATTGATCATAGTAGTTGACAAGTCGAGGTGTTAGGAAACAGTCGATATCCATCGCTGCGAAGTACTGCAGGATCGTTGCTGAAATCCTCCGAACTAAGGAAGCCGGTTTAGATACAGTCTTTGATGAGTTATAACGTTGTGAAATTTACACCATAGAAAATCGGCCAACCATGGCATCGATGAGTCTAAACGTCGTGGAACAAGTGGTGCACATCGTTACAACGCTCCAAGAACACTGCCATCACGCTCTGCACGCTCGGCCTCAGACCCTCCACTCCCAGCAGACTTCAAGACGTCCCCGACATCCACATCCACCTGCATTCCACCATCCCCGCGACCCTTCATAAACCCGCCAAAATACCTCTCCATCATATCATAATCATCAACCGCACCAATCCACCCAATATACTGATCTGGCCGGATGGCCACTGCACACCCTCTCTCGGGATCAATCCCATACGCTTCATACGCGTGCCCGTGCCCTTCATGGTACGACTCATCGTCCACAAACACCTTCCCATAGTCGAACCCAGCCGTCGCAGAGAACGGGCGGAACACCGGCGGGAAGTCGAAAATGTCGACTCGAGTCCTGCTCGCCGAGTGCACGGCGAGGACTTCGATCGTCGAGCTTATCGACGCTGCGTCCGCGGGCGTGTATCGCCGGATGAAAGAGTCTGGCGCTGCGAGCCTCGCGCCCAGAGACCAGATGCTGTCTTTTTGAGAGGGCGACTGGATGTTGCCGGCGAAGATGGCGAGGCGCCAGCGGCCGTTGGATTTGAGGAGTTCTTGGAAGTGCCAGGGGCGGGCGTCGGATTGGTTGAGGACTTTCACGGAAGGCATGCGCATGCCGAGGGTGAGCTTCGAGGCGAGGGACTCGGTGGATGTGGCGGATGTGGGTTGGGAGGAGGAGACGTCCGTGCCGTCGCCTTGGGTGGTGGAGGAGCCTTGTTTGGCGATGAGGAGGGAGGCGCCGTAGTTGACGGCTGGGGTGAGGTGTTAGTGGCTGACTGGGTGTGCGGTTCGTATGTCTTTTGCTACGGTCTGCTGGACTGGACTCACCGATTCCACTGGCGAACATGTTGCCTTTTACAAAGGCTTCTTTGAACTCGGCCATGCTGATGCCTTCTTCGTCCATGACGTCCTTTGCAGGTCTGCCGGAGAAGAGTCTCGAGAAGCGGTGGTCGAAGTCGATAAGATCTTGCGCTATACGCCTGCGTTCGGATTGGTAGGTTTTCAGGATTGTTCGGCTCGCGGTGCCGTTGATGACGGCGGCTAGTTTCCATCCGAGATTGTAGGTGTCTTGCATGCTTACGTTCATGCCTTGGCCGGCTTTTGGGCTATCAAAGATCAGCTGACTGGAATAGTAGCTACTCCCTACGAAGCGCTCACCTGTGAGTATGGACCGCATCACCTGCCAGGAAGATTCGCTCACGCAACGAGAACTTGTCGCCCACACGCTGTCCAATCTGGTACGCAGTCCACCAGTCGCAGTACCTGTAAGTAAGCTTATATGGACTCAGAATCCTCTGCGCAGAAGCAAGGATCACGTCCGGATTGATAGTCGAGCGATCGACTTTCTTCCCACCCGATTCGTTCGTGGTAGTGAGCTGGATATACAGTCTGACCAACCCGTTCTCACGCGGGATGACCATCAGGCTGCCGGACACTGCACTATGAATGGCGCAGCGCATCCTGATGTCTGGGAAATCTGTGATCGGAACTATATCCAGGACGCCCCAGATATAATCTGTCGAGTCGCCTTGTAGTTCGAAGCCGAGCCAGTTGCGAACCCAGGAGCGTGCGCCATCGCAGCCAACGACGTATTTGGCGTGTACGGTCTCGACGGAGCCGGCTTTGTCGCGAAGCTTTGCGGACGCGAGGAGTTCTGCTGTGTCGTCCGGCGTCAGGTTCGATCGGAACAGACCGTCTTGCACTGCGGCTCCATTCGCCGATGTGGCTGCAGCTTTGGGCGTTGCTTCTTCTTCCGTCAGGTGGCGGAGCGTGACCGTGATAGGATGCGCGTCGTCCTCGTCAGCTCTGCTCTCATCAAACTCCATGCTCTCCGGTAACACGCCTCGCTCGACGCGGATGTCCGAGTGTTCCGCGATGGAATCCAGGAAAAACCGCTCGATCCTTCCTTGATGGAGAACCACCTGCTGGAACCTCGAGATCCCAGGGATCGTATCTGGGATCTTGTCGCTGCGTTGGATCCTGCCGTCGCCGTCCGGGTTCCAAAGGTTGATCTCGAGCATGTGGTTCGACTCGCGCCACACGCGGTGGGCGAAGTCGAAGCTGTCGAAGATTTCGAGACTGCGGCATTGAAGGCCGTCGGCTTGGCCGTTGAAGATCTGAGGTCGACGTTAGTTCTGAACATTGTAGTTGTGATATGACGTGAGTACTTTTGTGCCGCGTTTGTCGATGATTCGCGTTTTGACATTGAGTCTGCTCATCCATTGTGCTGTCATTAGACCCGCTGGTCCGGCGCCGACGATGAGGACATCAATTCTGGAGGTGTTGGCTGTTGACTCGCCCATGGTGAGTCTAGTCAGGTGCTCGTGATCAACGGAATGGATTAATTGATACTTAGTTCGGGTGTCATTTGACGGAAGGAGTAACAAATGTGGCACTGCAACCTCAATATATCGATACGATTTGGAGAGCGGGGTTACAAGCGGTCCTGTTTCGGCTATAGTGTGCCTGAGCTGCAGCCAGGTATAGTGGACACACTGCTCTGTGTATGACATGGCGTACGTTCGAATCAAGCTTTCTTGTAGAAATGTGTTTTTGCTATAGAATTCTAGTTCGTTGTCGAGGTTCCCATAAGCACTACCTGGCTTACATTGCACACAAACTTCGATTATGATAGACAAGCTACCACAACGGCATGCGAGTGTATCTTCATTGGTATGCAATTAATCACAAGAAATGTCTGAATCGATACGATCCGTATCAGGAGCATAGACGTAGCGTTGTGGTTTATAACATCGATTGTTCTCACATCGTATGTCTGCAACCCGAACCCTTCTTACCCTACATCGACAAGGTTTCGCGATGCGAAGCGGAAGCAGCTAAAGACGCGTCGTGCCTCCCGTCCCCGCGTAAAGTCGTGTCTGGCCAATCAAGAAAGCTGACCTGACCTGAAGCTCTCAGCTCACGCTCAGTAGTAGAGCTGCTGCTGCAAACAAGAAGTACAGTACATCCGCCTCCACGCCTGACACGCTCGCGGTACTTTTGTATTATATCCCGTACGTGTGACTGCCTGCCTGCCTGCAGTGCGCAATCACTCACTCGTTCTTTCCGCCATCTCACGCCTGACTCTCACGCCCACGCCTCGCCGCCTCGTTCAGCCACTGGCCAGGGCCAGGCCAAGCTGCAATCAACTCCACGCTTTCTCCGCGTCTCATCGTGCATGCAAGCACTTGCCTTGCTCCCCCATCGACACATTGTGAGCACCTGAGGCCTTGCCCGCGCTTCTTCTTCTTCCTTCAATCCTCCTCGGCATCCACCACCCTCTACCATCCTCTCAACATACCAACCTTTGATTCAACTGCTGCAACTACGCCAACCCTCCTATACTCCTCCTCATCCTCCTTGACTTCCAACCGCATTGCTTCCTGGCTCGGCACTTTCCACCGCCAGGATGAAGGCCGCTCCGCTGCTTGTCGCCTGGCACGAGGAGAACGCTCCCATTTACTCCGCCCACTTCGAACCACATGGCAAAGGACGTTTAGCAACGGCAGGCGGAGACTGCCATGTTCGAGTACGCATGCCCTCATACCTCGACCGACCAATGCAGACTGCTGACCAACTTTAGATCTGGAAGGTCGATGCGAATGGGGAAGAGCGGAAGGTGACATATCTGAGCACACTACAAAAGCACTCACAAGCCGTCAATGTTGTACGATGGTGTCCTCGAGGTAAACTATGCTGTCCACCTCTCGAGCTTGCACAGGCTGACGGTCACAGGTGAAATGCTCGCTACCGCCGGAGACGATGGCAACGTTCTACTATGGGTACCCTCGGAAAACCCGGCACACAACTCAACACTCGGAGAAGATGCACAAGAAGATGTGGAAACATGGCGGGTCAAAACAATGTGCAGATCAAGCAGCGGCTCGGAGATATATGATTTGGCTTGGTCGCCCGATGGGGCATTCTTCATCACCGGAAGCATGGACAATGTTGCAAGGATATACAGCGCTACAAATGGTAAGTCATGTCACTCGTGTATACGGTCGAACGAGGACTGATGAATAGCAGGTACCACCGTCCGTCAAATCGCCGAGCACAACCACTACGTGCAAGGAGTTGCTTGGGATCCTCTGAACGAGTACGTCGCAACGCAGTCTTCAGATAGATCAGTCCACATCTATACACTCAAGACGAAAGACGGCCAGTTCAGTCTATCGCAACACAACAAAGTTACCAAGATGGACCTCCCCGCTCGCCGCATCTCCTCAAATAGCCCGGCACCTCCAGATCTCGGACTCGGAAATCATCGGGCTGCCTTCGTCCAAGATGGCGGCTATGCGGTCGGGTCGCCAGCTCCTTCAGCTCCCGGTACGCCGCAATCTCTTGCACCGCTTCCGATGAACCCACCGCCTACCTCACATAGCCGACGCTCATCTTTCGGTTCGCAAATGGGCAATGGTACTTCAGTCAGGCGTTCCGTCTCCCCAAGCCCTTCCATGCCACTTCCTGCGGTGATGCCGTCCGCCTCACCAAGTGTGTCAGGAAGTTTTGGCGTTGACGTCCGCAACGCAAACCTTTACGCCAACGAGACCTTTACATCATTCTTCCGCAGACTCACATTCGCGCCGGACGGTAGCTTGCTATTCACACCAGCCGGACAGTACAAGACTTCAACTGTACCAGGGCCGGAATCAACGAAGAAGGATGATGATGTCCTCAACACTGTCTATGTTTACACGCGTGCTGGACTCAACAAGCCTCCTGTGGCACATCTCCCCGGACACAAGAAGCCTTCAATAGCCGTCAAGTGCTCGCCAGTGTACTACAATCTTCGTGCCAACCCACCAGAAACGAAGGAGATCACGATCGACACCAAGGCAGAGGACGACATTCCTCTTCTCCCAGAACCCGCTCACCCCACGAGAGCACCAACTTCTCACGCCTCAATGGACCCTCCACCACTCGCGGCGTCACCTTCACTAAGTGCAGCGACAATGGCCTCGCCCCGCCCCGCCGATCCAGAAGCAAGCCCAACCACCGCAGGTCCTCCCGCAGGACCAGTACCCGCCTTTGGCCTGCCTTACAGAATTGTCTACGCCGTCGCTACACAAGATGCTGTGCATGTGTATGACACACAGCAGACCAAACCACTTTGCGTGGTCAGCAATCTCCACTATGCTACTTTCACCGACTTGACTTGGTCAAGCGATGGTCAGACTCTTTTGATGACCTCATCTGATGGGTTCTGCTCTGCTCTCACCTTTGCGCCTGGAGAACTGGGAAGCGTTCATCACCCACAACCAAGCATAGCACGCCACACCCCCACGCCCATCTCTGTAGCGAGAGCGAATTCTGCGACTTCCACACCACAAGCAACACCCACCACAGTGCCAGCGGTACCAGCGATGGCGAGACAGCCTTCAAATCAGTCGAATAACAACAGCACAATTGCACCGCCGCCGGCACCTTCGCCATCGCCATTTTCGCAGCCGGCCCGCCCAGCCTCTCCAGCACGGAGCATGTCAGCATCCAGTGCTGCTACGCAATCCAGCTTTGCGCACCCGCCCGATCAGAATGCGGCTCCAGTGATGAACAACCCTACGCCTGTGATGAGCAGCGTTCCTTCTACGACAGCGGCCGGCTCAGGCCCATCGGGTTCTCTGCCCTTGTTCACACCACCACAGACCCCAGGCGGGCCAAGCAACAACAATGGCCAAAACTTGGGCGCTGTCGCTGGCGTAAAGCGCGAAAGCGTTGCGTCCGAAACTCCAGAGGAGCCCAACCGGGACAAGCGAAGGCGCATTGCTCCCACTTTGGTTGAAGTGGGGGGAGAAGCAGTTTCCGCCCCGCCGGCGCCTCCAAAAGATGGCAACTGAGACGTGAATGAGATAGTAATGGTTTGATCTCAAGGTGTGTTCTGCGATACGATTTTTCATTTTAGCCTGGCGTTGGATGGGTATGAATGGCACGACTACAGCGCTTGGCCTCGAGGCATCGAGGGCTGGGCGTTATTTTAGGTTTTGGTTTTGGTAGGACTGGAAGGGAGACCATGTCTGCTTATACGCTAATGCAGTGCGTGGTTCGGACTCGATAGATTGGTAGTACGATATGGATATCGAGAACTTCTCAATTCAATTTATAGGGTTTTATATTATCTGCTGATGTTCGCAGGTTGATATCGTCTGTGCCATCACGCGGACGCCAATGCTGCGATCTCTCAACCCGCTCCCCCCTGACCTTTCGCTTCTCTCGGCGAAGAATCCATTCGAGCCAACATCGTCATGAGATCGGAGTTCACGAACGACTTCGTACAAAGAGGTCTTGGCATATTTTGTCTTGCTGAGAATTTCACAGAATGCATTGCTTGCACTGATGATATCCGTGAAAAAGGCGGTTCTCCTTTACATAGTACAAAAATTACCTGATCAGATGCATACAACTTTGGCAAGACATATGCTATTTGCATGCAAACGCTCGGCCTGGACAGGCTCCAGCGCTTATATATCGGCTCATACTGAGAGACAAATGTGTCTTCTTCCAGCACCATTCAATACTTCGGTATCCCGCAGAAAGCAACCACGGCGTCTTCTTCTACACCTGAGAAAGTTAACAACACGGAAATCATCGAGTTATCCCGTTCGGGCGTCGAAAATTGATCGACGCAGGCAAGAGTACGAGCTGCTTCTAACGCAGCAGGCTGCAGAAAGCAGCGGAATATCAGGCTCACACACCGAAGAGCCCTCAACTCAAGCGCGAGCACGACTAGAAGTCAACACAGCAGCTGCTGTCCTGGCAGACGAACGGCGGCGGCCGGTTGAGAACCCAACGACCGCGCGGAGGGCTTTGCTTCGAACTGCAACCTGCACAGCAGCATGGGTAGGTGGAAATGACACTGCGCTCTCCTCCGCCAGAGAAGAACAACACCCCACCCTCCAACGACTCCTCTAGACCACCCCGTGCCTCCAAAAACCCCTCCCGGCCAACCCCCTCCCGCAAGATCTCATGACAACAACCGCTTATGGCCTCCCATCCAGAAGACCCATCACCATTCCTGGCGGTCTGGCCACCGACCATCTGCACCTGACGCCGTTGCAACGCAAGGCGCAGCCGCACCTCGATTGGTTTTTTTCGCTATGTGCTCGAGTACGGGAGCTTGAATGGTGCGGAGGCGAGGATGGAGAATGATCTGAGGGAGATGTTGGAGAGGGCGAGGGCGGGCAGGTGGTGGAGGGAGGCGGGGAGGGACGAGGCGGTTAGGAAGAAGGAGGAGAGGGAGAGGCAAAGGAGGCCGAGGGTAATAGGGCGCTGGGAGCAGATTGGGAGGGAACAGGCGGAAAAATAGGGAGAGAAGGTGGAGGAGGCACTGGGGGAGGATAAGGAAGAGGAAGAGGGTAGCAGAAAAGAAGAAGGCAGAGAGGGAGAATGAAGAGGAGGAGAATGAGGAAGAGGTGGAGGAAGAGGATGATGACTGGAGTAGACGAGACTTGAGCATCTGTGGTACTTGCATGTACCGTAGTTTGGCATGTGTTGGACTGACCAAGGCCCTTTTTCGTCTTTGGAGCAAGTTGTTTGCGTCTGAAAGGAAGAATGACGAGTCTTGCTGAGATTAAAGCAAATGCCTCTAGATGTGCTTTTCCTTCCTTCACCATTTTCGTCCCTTTAGATTAGCTTCCGTTTCCTATTCGGATTGTAACATGAGCGAGGCAGCAGTGAGGGCCGGTGGTAAGATGATGGCAGGCAAGCGCGATTCTAGCGTCGCGACTTCCTTCCTTGCAAAAGCATTCCGATTTCTCAGCGCTCATCACTCCCATCCCTTCACACCTCCACACCCACGCTACACTGAAATGCGAATCTCTCAATATGACAGCACAAGCGCCCGTGGACACTTCCGAGCAGCGAAAAAAGACGTCAGTGCCATGGCAGGATTTCGAAGTGACCCTCCTCCAATCTCTGGAGATCAGCTCCTGGGACCTCGCGGTCCTAGAGCATCACTTGGTGGCCGCGAAATGGGTACCAAGCTCAACTGAGGAAGATGCGGTCAAGGAAGCCGTCTTCAGATTGCGCCAAAGCTATGAGAGCGCTGTAGTCGATTATGCCAGCATCTTCCCACGCAACGAGCGGCTCACCAGGCTTTTCGATATCTGGACCGACATGGAGGTCGAGGAGGCTGAGATGGAGGATATGCATAGATACATGGACCCTGGGGAAAAGTTCAAGCTCATCGTCAAGCGTGAGACTGCGAAGTACAACGCAGTGCGTTCTCTGATCGCGCACCTGGCGGCTCGCAAGAACCCTACCGGACCCACCGGCAGCATGATTCACCTCACTAATGAGCAAGCCACGGAGCTCCTCAATACCAACGCTTGTATGCGCGCCATCTACCTCAACAACGTCAAGAAACTTGTCGAGCACGAAACCAAGAATCTGAAGCAGAAGATCTCTGAGAAAGATGCTGAGATTGCTGGGATGCTGAAGTCTCTCGCCTGATGGATTGAGAGTCTGGTGGGAGTAGATATGCCATTGCCTGGCGCACTTCATTGCTGATAACCAGTCGCAGGTATCGCCTTCAATTGGCTTCCCACAGATCACACTTATTGCGCTCATCAGTCAGACATGTGCTTCAGTGTACGTTAATCTACGAACCCTGATCAAGTGACATTCGCTTACCACATCACAGATGTTCATCGTTCGCTTGTTGTAGAAGCTGCGAAGGCTGCGAAGGGGATACGGACAGCAAACGGGATTTCAAGCACAATGTTTTCATTTGAGTGCAATAGCTCTGGTGATTTTGACGAGAATATGATACTGGTGTCTCACTTCCTCATCATAATCACGTGTTCCTCAATTTAGGTCCCGTCGTTATCAACACCGTAGAAGCCGCTGATCTCAAAGAGTAGGTACGGCTGGCCAGACGCGTCCCGTGAAAAGCAAGCGTGGGATGCAGTCATCGATGCGCCTTCCACGATCAACAACATGGAAGTGGACACTTCGTTTCTTCTTCCGTCTGTTCGCAACTAACAATGACATTCACAACAAGAGAACGCCACGACTCATCTCCAACCATGGCGCACGCCGATATCTATACCGAGAACATCCGCATCCGCACCATTCTGCAGATTACCGCCTTAGACCTCGCGACCCTGGAATACGATCTCATGCACGACGCCTATATTCCGGACTCTGTTGAGGAGCAAAGAATCAAAGACGCAGCTTACCGGTTCTACAAAGCTTCCACCAGCCACCCATCTCACTCCTACGCTTCCAGGCGTCACTTTAACGTCTTCGACCCGTACCCATACGGCGAGAAGCCTCACCACGACGCGAACATGCCACTCAGCGCTCAGCTAGCAGTAGCCGTAGCCGACAGGAACGAGCGCATTTCCATCAAGTACGACGCAGTCACGGACTTGATACGCATGCTCGCCGCTCGGAAAGCCCGCCAGAGTATGGCTGGCGATGCGGGCGTCAAGGTCGAGCAGGACACGCTCACGGTTACCAAAGAGCAGCTCGAGGAGGGAAAGTCCAAGATCAAGGCCATGAAAGAAGAGTTGGAGCGACTCCGGACTCAGTGCGCGATCGTCGAGCCTTCGGCGGGCCGAGATGCCAACACCGACACTCGGAAGGTCGACAAGTTTGGCCGGAGGCGGTTCAGAGGCCGCCAGACTGCCGAGACTAGGAAGAGGAGGAGAATGAGACAGAAGGCTGCGGCTGCGGCGGCGAGTGAGATAGTCAAGGCAGAAGCTGAGACCTTGACTATCGGAGGAGCGACTGTTCTTCGTCTAAAGCAAGAGGACGAGGACTGATTGGGATGGACTTGGATAACACTGTGAAGCGAGGGAATTCTCTTCTGGCTGTCGCGGGAGAAGCTGGATGAAGTGTTTCAACTTTTGGCTCGACGAGCATGTCGCACCCATCTTCTCGGTTGGGCGCATTGTAGCATTGCTTTAGTATTCTGATTTCCTCTACATGGACTATACGTGGCTACTTTGTGGTGACTGATCGGAAGTGTATATTGTTAATCGGAGTATGATTATATAAGCTCGGATCATGACGTGTATAAAACGCTACGTCTGTCGTGTATGAAGCTGAGCTGGTGTATCATTTCTCGCGAGAAAAAGTGACATGTGAATCTGAATCTCTTTGAGCATTTTAGCGCTGTTTGGAAACGGTCAGCGTTTGCGTGTGCGGCACCGGGACAGTCACTCTTTGCTTCCGTGTTGAATCGCACTGACCCACGGTCGCATTTAAAAAAGGTACCACACGGCAGCTCTTCTCCAAATATTTCAACCACACCAACAAGCAACACGAACTCTGTTCAGCATGGCGTCCAACGATCGTCAAGCCGAGGAAATTCGCATCCGCAGAATCTTGGAGATCAACTCCTACGAGCTCACCATTCTCGAATACCACTTGTTACAAAATGGCTATGTTCCCGACTCCAGTGACGAGCAGGCGGCCAGGAATGCTGTGTTCAAGTTTCACGATGACTTCATGTCCTCACGCTACACTCTCCTGGGCCTACGCAGCCTTTTCGCAGTCAACGGAGACGCCTTTAATCTGAACAGCAAGGCCATAGTCAAAGAGGCGGAATCTGTCAAGTACGACGCAGTCAGGGATCTTATCCACATGCTCGCCGTTCGCAAGGCACAGACCTCGGCGACGCAACAGCAGCAGGGCACTCGTGAATCGGATGCCTCGATCAAGGAAGAGGGCGCATGATGACAAGGCTCAGCGATTGGCTCGAATCGAACTGGTGAGTACCGTTGTTCGTTGGCAGCAATAAGGCATCATTCACTGACGCAGGTGCAGCTGCTACAGTTGATCCGTATTCGACGCTGTGCAATTTGCATCAGAAACTGGGTGGTCGGCATTCTATGCTGCAGATGAGAGGGAGAGCGCGTGCGGCGTGCCATTGCCTCATGGAGGGAGATGTGTTGTTTGAGGCGTGGATTTCATAGGCTCGTCTCCGGGCAGAGTGACTGCTTCACGTGGTATTGAGAAGTTGAACATCGAATCATCCCAGGTCACTTCGTTTCCGGACCGTCGTCTTGTAAGTCCCGCATGGAAGTAGCCTGCTTCGTGACACAGCTCTTCATGTCGGCCGACCAAATCGTAAAGACGACTGCATTGAAGAAGCGATCGAAGAAGACACCAGCACTTTATCCGTGTGACAATGGCCCAATTAGCACGCATGTGCACTTTTGCTGTGCCACCAGAAAGCAGAAACCTGTGTCAGGAAGGTCGTCGGCAACCTTGATAGATACCGACTCAACAAGAAGATGCCGAATGCCAGTACGCCTGTAGGGCGATATATTGGAGCAATCGCCGGCATGAAGTTTATCGTGCCCACGTGGTTCTCCATAATCTATGCGTGGCAGCACAGGCAGGATCGCGTGAAAGGTTAGAGTGGAGAATGATCGGCACAGGTAGCATTATCTCCACACAGTCCACTCCTTGCCCAAGATCTCGGCAAATGATGTCAAAGCACAGACCACTGATATGAACGCCCTGCATATCGCTGAATGGCTGGACTCCTCTCGCCAACGCTGACCACAGCGCTGCTCAAGACCTTGGCGAGAACAATTTCTTCAGAAGCCGACGGATACACACCGGCACGCGACATGATAACCTGCTCTCAATCCTGAACGTTCTCATCTTGGACAGGCCAGCAATGTGGCAAGCCGGCATCCTCTCTGTTTCGTCTTTCGCGCGCGCGCAGAACGTACACGTGTGAGAAAAATGCGTACGATACCATTTGCCGGGAACTTCCAGTCTCTACATCTCGGGCCGACTGACTAGTCCCTCTAGCACTCTGCAGTCTTTCTTGGTCTGGACTGCGGTTTCTTGCCCCAAATCTACCCCGTGACCCCATGGGGAGAAAAACCTGGGGCCCGATGTTACCCGTAGTCACGGTAGTCTCCATGTGGAAACAAATCGGCGTCTGCTCAGGCCTTGCGTGCCTGTTATAAACTACTCTTGCCATCGCTGACATACAGAGGAGCCAGCGCTGACATCCCACGTCACAACACTCGGCAAGCAACTTCTCACAGTCGTTCTAGTGCCACCCCGTGGCCACCAAGCTCACCATGGCAGAGGCCAACTCGATCACCGGCGATGACCGCAAGATGAACGCCGTCTTGACTGAAACCGAAGCCGATATGAAGGCCAACAACAATGCAACCCTCGACGAGGCTAAGGCTGCTACCGACAAGGAGCACAAGATGACCTTGATGCAAGGCCTCAGATTATATCCCAAAGCTATCGCTTGGTCACTCATGATTTCCACTTGCATTGCGATGGAGGGTTTTGATCTTGCTCTGGTGAACGGCATGTACGGCTTTGCCCAATGGCGGCAGAAGTACGGCGAGCTGCAACCTGACGGCTCATACGAGGTCTCCGCTGCCTGGCAAGCAGGCTTGAGCAACGGCGCCAATGTCGGTTCCATTATCGGTCTCTTCCTCAATGGTTGGATCTCGGAGCGATTCGGCTATCGCTACACCGTCATCAGCTGTCTGGTTCTTCTCATGGGCTTCACAACAATCTTCTTCACTGCTCAGAACGTGCAGACACTCCTCGTCGCAGAGATTTTGTGCGGTATCCCGGTATGTTGCCTTCTAGTAACCCCCCTTCTCACTGCAATACTGACAATCTCAACAGTGGGGTGTCTTCCAGACCCTTACCATCACTTACGCCTCCGAAGTCTGCCCTGTAGCTCTCCGAGGATACCTTACCACTTACGTCAACTTCTGCTGGGGCCTTGGACAGCTCATTGCCGTTGGTGTCATCAAATCTATGGCCAGCAGACAGGATGAATGGGCCTATCGCATTCCCTATGCCTTGCAGTGGATGTGGCCTGTCCCTCTCATCACCGGTATCTTCTTCGCCCCCGAGAGCCCGTGGTGGCTTGTGAGGAAGGGCCGCATTGAAGAAGCCAAGAAATCTCTCTTGCGGCTTACCTCACTCGATCGTGAAACAGACTTCGACGCCGACGAGACGATTTCCATGATTGTCCACACTACTTCGCTCGAACGCAAGATCACCTCCGGAGGTTCTTACATGGACTGCTTCAAGGGCATCGACTTGCGCCGCACGGAGATTGTTTGCTTGTGCTGGGCTATGCAGAATTTGAGCGGAAACAGCTTCAGCAGCTACTCCACCTACTTCCTTCAACAGGCTGGTCTTCCGGAATCGACTTCTTACTCCTTTGCAATGGGCCAGTACGCAATCAACATGGTTGGCGTGTTTGGTGCGTGGGGCCTTATGACCCTCGGTATCGGTCGCCGCTCTCTCTACCTCTACGGTCTTTGCGGTCTTGCCACTATGCTGATGATCATGGGATTCCTTGGACTGGTTCCTGAGTCACACCGTGATCAGAGCGCTATGGCTACCGGTGGCATGATGATCGTGTGGGCTGCGATCTACCAGCTTACTGTCGGCACAGTGTGCTACTCACTCGTCGCCGAGATCTCCACTCGCCGTCTACAAATCAAGACCGTTGTCCTCGGCCGCAACCTCTACAACGTCGTGGGCATTGTCTGCAGTGTGTTCACGCCTTACATGCTCAACAAAACCGCCTGGAACTGGGGCAACTACACTGGTTTCTTCTGGGGCGGCATCTGCTGCCTTTGCGTTGTGTACACCTACTTCAGAGTCCCGGAACCCAGGGGCCGGACTTTCGCCGAGCTCGATCTCCTTTTCGAGAAGAAGGTTCCTGCTCGCCAGTTCGCGACTACCGAAGTCGACATCTTTGCGGAGACTTCGTCGCACGATGGCCCGAATTTCAAGGATGTCAGCGAGACCAGGCATATTGAAAAGACCGGTTAGGGCGAACGAGGTGTGATGTGATGTGTACAATGGGCTATGGCGGGATACGGAAGGCTTTCTGGGAATATGCTAGGCTATGTAGCACAATGCTTATGCCTGATTGTAACTATGAAATCTTGTTCAACTTCATCGGGTGTTCCATTGATGCGGCGTGTTCGTGACCAACAGTTTAATCCTAGCGATATCCCGTTTTGTGGCTTGAGAGGCAACACCTGTACTGAAGGAAACTCGATGGTGTACGATTATAGGTTTCACACACCGCCCAGAGCGAACGATTGCTGGGTAAAAGTTGCCCGACAGAAAGGCAGGGAAGCTTTCGCACAAGCCTAGGCCTGGTAAGTCAGCACCTTGGACGACAATGCTGTAGCGTGGACAGACGCTGCCGTAGCGGCGGTCACAAAGAATATCGATACAGTTTTGGCCAAAACCGCAGCCGCCGCGGGCGAGCTCGAAGTCATCAAAGACGCCAGAGGGACGATTGCGAAGTTGAAAATTGTCGCCGACAACATCAGCGCCGTCAAGAAAGACGCTGAGCAGTGCGCTAAGCTACCCATCTCCATTGAATCGGAACAGGACACTGGTTGGCAAAGTGTCACTTCTTAGGCAGGCGCTAAGGCTGCGGTCAAAACCTACTGGAAGAAATCTGACAAGTTGCTGTATGAGGCTGCAAAGTGTCATGCTGTTGTTACTCGGGCGATGAGATTCATGTAGCAGATCGATGCCCATAGAACCATACGATTGGAAGCTATATAGTATAATGTATTGGTTTGATTGGTTGTTATACTCTATGCTTATCTCAGTCCACTCCACACAGCCTTTCATTGAATACCATCCCCTCAAGTAGGCCAAGGAACCTCTAATGTGTCCCACCGGTAGGAGGCTCACCCCGTGTAACAGTCTTGGCCTTTTGAATGATCACATCACCGCACAGGATAAGTCGATTTCGACACTTCGTGACGCCATCAGCCTAGCTTAGCCAGGCCACCCTCGTCCACCCCAAGAACATTGCAGTGTCTGTACTCTCACTTTCTGCATTGTGACCATGGTTTTGAACTGTCACTCAGCTCATTGTGATTCATGATCAACAGCGTGTTCCCCAATCTGGACCAGAAACATGACTCGCTGAGTCTCGCCCCAGCCTCTGACGAAGTCTTCCTCTTTGAGAGGTCCGTCCTTCCTCTTCTGGGCCAATTGTCTACCGTCCTTCATGCGGAACTCCTTTAGCGTATCCTCTACCCTGTTGCGCAACAGGTCTAGAGTGACCCCGTGCTCAGAATGAACGTTGATTCTGATATGCTCACTCGGGGGCAAAAATGGGCGTTCAGAGCCAACGATTGTCGGGACGTGGATCATGATGTCGGCAATGGGAGGTTTCGTCAGGTACATTTTACACCAGGAAGAATTGAACTGCTCTCTCTGCCATGATCGACCAAAGCGATGGCGTATGTAGGCGGTGCTGTACTTGCCGAGAATGACCTCAAGCCCGGCAAAGGAAGGGTGGGACAGCTTTGAGTGAGTGACAACCATCTCGTGGGTAACATGAAGCTTTGCCTGATTCTCCCAGCCGAGAAGAGGATTCAGCTCAATTGGTGTGGTGTAGACTGGCCTGCCCGCCAAGGAGTAGAGCCAGCTGACGGGCTCGTACCTTATGTCGTGAGACCAGTCTTTAGGATTGGTGGAAAGATGATCGCACCGCTGCACTTCAGCTTGGCTGTCCTTGTAGCGGAGGAAGAGTTTGTCCTGCAAGGCTGGCGAGTTGTCGATGACAGCCTTCCACTTGCGCGTCACTCTTGACTTTCCGAGAACGTGTGGCATTGGTAGGAAGAACAGGATATTTTCGAGGAGCTCAGTGGTGTTGAGGACCTCTTGTGCGGGGCCGAGAGTGCTGTTGACTGAGTGGGAAGACATGATGAGATGCGGTTGTCGTGGGTCTGTGTGTGTTATTTTGGATCTGCGATGTCCGAGTAAGTCAGCACGCCGTAAACTGTGTTAAGCTGGAGCGCTGTGCGCTTGGACAGTGAACAGCTGAGTGATTGGATGGTGGATGCGAGAGCAAAAGTGGTGACTTGCCTTTTCGAAGCAATGTATGTCGGCAAACGATCGGTGTCGAGTGGTTGAAGTAGCTCACGTCGTGGTTTTAATTGAGTGGTTAAAGCAGTGCGAGTGCGTTCAAATAATGTACGCAGTTAAATGTGGAAAGGTGAGAGAAAGTTGCTTGGGAGATCAGCTGCCCGCTCTTTCACGTGGTGAGTCACGGTGAAAAGCAAACGGCGGCAATGAAGGGAGAAATGGACAGCAGGAAAGAGTGAGAACAGAATGAGTATGCAGATCCCATCGATATTGAGCTTTAACACCCGTTTGATCCACTTCATCTTCCTCCTCACTCGCATCCTTGGCCATTCACTCATGCGCCTCGCCCTCAAAGATAGTCGCAGTGTTCGTTTGTCACACATCCATTTACTTCTCCTGATAACAGTTGAAGCTGGCACTCAATGCTGATGTCTCTGCAACTACCCGGTTGTCTGAACCTGCGACTTGGAAGGCTCCTCGTCATCTCCAGCCTCGAAACCTGTGCCTGAGCCGAGCTCAGACTCATGCTGTGTGTATTCGTAGGTCTCAGAGTCTGAATTCTCCATCAGAGAGCTTGAATCCCCCAGCACATTGCCCTCACTGTCGTAGGCTACACTGTCCCCATCCTCGATGCTGCCATATCCACCGCTGTCATCGTCACTGATATCCTCATCACTGCCTTCCTCTTCATTGTCTGCGCTTCCATTATCATCTTCATCTACCTCAAACCAACCAACATGAGCCGTGACTGCGCCAGATGCTTCGTCATCTTCCAGACTCTCATCATAGGCTGGCATCATCGCGGCGAGCGTATCAAAGACCAAACCCAGGGTTACACCACGTTTCTCGCGAATCATGGCTTGAAAGACATACTTCCCGTCTACCGGTGCTTGGTAGAAGTAGGCAACTGTCAGCATTGCTGTGGTTACTGGAGGTTGGCTGAGGTACATCTTGCGCCACGAAGGTACACAAGCAATTCCGGCTTTTTGCTCAGCCTTGATCTGCTCGTAGACCTTTGGAGTTGGCATCCTGAGGTTCGGGCAAGAGCAGCCTGTCGGCTTTTTGTGCAGTCCCATGGGTTTCATTCTGACCGTCAACTCTGGCGAAACCTCAAGCCAGCCATTGCTTTTGATGTCTGGGTTTATGAGCAGCGGGTTGATGAGAGTGATGCGCGGATAGATCGGAATTTCGCCCAGTAGGAGGCTCTCGTCGTCGTTGAAACCGGTTGGTGAAATCGCAGGTTGCTCCGCTGGCTATAGCCAGATCTTCTTCTGGATAGTCGGTGAGCTGTGGATGATTGTTCTCCAGTGGCGTGAGACCCTTTGGGCATTGCAGAGGATGTCGCGCTCCGGGACGTGGGAGATGATGCTCTCGAGCAGCTCCGGTAACCTGAGAGTATTCTGCATTGCCATCTTGTATGAGTGAGCGCAAGTCGTCGGGAGTACTGTTGAGAGACGATGTCTGGAAGCTGCACTGGTTGTTTGGGTTGTCTAGGCGGTAGGCGTCTGTGCGTCGCGGATGGGGTGGGAGGAAGGTGCGACCGACATCAACAGAGCTTCAGCAGACGCAGGTGATGAAATAACATAACTTTGGACCACGGGGGAGGAACGACTTGTTGGGTACAAAGGTGATTGATTCACTGATGATAAAATTGCTACCAAGAGCTGAATCTTACAGCAGCCTGTTTCCGTTCCCATTCATCAAAACGTAATCATCTTGTATCACTGAATCTTTCTCCTTCACATCCTTTCGTCGACACTGCAGATGAATAACCGCACGAATGTCGTGCCTGATAGCCTTTGCGAGCAGTTGCCAGCCTCTCCTGTCATTTCGCGCGTCTGTGCGAGTTATGATCGCCTACTCGCGCACCAAGATGCTCGTGCCGAGAGATGCAGAGGTAGAGACGAAGTGAAGACTAGCCAAGAAATGCTCGACATTGCCACATGCCGCAGTTGCGCCACATTGTGCTTCGAAAGTCGCAAAGATAGTGTCATACAGCAGGCCGAGCGTGATACCGGTGTTGTCAGCGAGGTGTACTTCGACGTCGTCCGGACCGTGAACTGCCAACAGGCGCGGTTGAAGCTCAAGGGTGACCATCGTAATCGGAGGATCTGTCAGATGCATGCTCCTCCAAGTGGATGAGAAGGCTGGATTGGTTTTCTTCAATGAACGTTTGAGGTGGCAATAGAAGGAGATGGTTGAGAAAGTCCACGATGCTCCATCTTTGTCGACCTTTTGCCAAGAAAGTAATGGATTCTTTCTCAATTGGATGGCTTGTGATCTTTCGCCATAGAAGGTTTTGTTAAAGAGAGCCGAATTTAGCTTGAGGTTGCAAGGGTACATCGGCCTGGCACCCCGGCCCCACATTGGATTTCCTTGAATGTGTTCGTCTGCGAAACCGATAGACTGGATTGCTGGCGCTTTACAAAAAGTCATCCAGAGCTTATTCCTGACAGTGGGCGACGTTTCAACGGCGTTTTTGCACTGACGCGAAAGTCTTAGGATCTTGGTGAGAATGTCTCTCGGCGGCAGATAGGAGATGATGTTCTCTAAAAGCTCAGGGGTATTGAAGACGGCTTTGCGCACGGCGTCCGTGGTCATGCTGCGGGTGTGGCGGCGAGGGGAGGAGGCAGCAGCGGTTTTGTGAGGTGCTTTGCGCTTCTGCTTACCACGTGAGATTTGTACGCGAGCAGGGGAAAGCGTTGGATGATGGATGTTGACATTGCGGTCGTTGTCCATGTTCCAGCCTACTTCACCGAAGCGAGCCATGTGTCGTGTCGACGAGCGTGCGAGCGATGAGCTAGCGGGTAGGTGTGAGCTGTTGATTGTAGCGAGGGTGTTATGACGGTAGCGCGGAGTGCTCGGTCTGGGTGGATGGTGTTTAATGTGAAGGCAGGTGAGTTGTAGTGCGCTGGAAGGCTCGGAGGGTGAGATCGATTGTGCGCAGTCTCGATCCGTGTTGTTGCGTGGGTCAGCGAACGTCAACAGAGAGTGGTGCTCAAGCTGATTTATGTAGGAGAGTGGTCTGTGTCTTGCTGCGCGCCAGTCAGCAAAAGCGCATAAGCAGCACAAGCAAAGCAACTCTTACTGTTTCACATGCAGTCTCGCTCCATAAAACAGCATCTCACCGCATTGGACAGAAATTCTGGTGCACTCCAACAGTTAATGAATTCGTCCGAAACGTTTGACTAATCATTGAAGAACAATGTAGCTCAGAACCGTACAAGCATCGCTGCGCACGAAATGAACGTGGCTAAAGTGACTTTATTGATCCAGCTTGTTTCGCGTGTCAGCCAACAAAAGCGAATGACTCATCGATTCAGCGCCACGCGTGCTGCTGTTCCAAGCAACCTGCACGAAACATCAAGGAGAATTGACTAGACCTCCGACATAAGATTCAAATCGTAGCGAATTGGCAACACCCTCATGTCCAATTATCCGTATTAGAATTACCTAAGCTATGATTGCCGCAACAAATCACAAGTGAGCCTAGTAGTCACAGACGCTGCAAAAAACGATCGTCGCTAGCCGCTCATCAACAAATGCGCAGCTCAGCGTGCCAGCACACTAATTTTTTGATCGATCAGTACTTCTCTCTCTTTTGAGAGCGCTTTCGTCCGGCCTCGACGCGCTTCATGTCCGCCTTGATCCCATCCAAGCTCACATCATCGGCGCCCTCCAGGCCATGCTCGGTCTCGAGCGCCTGGTTGAGATCGTAGTGCTGCACCCAGAAGCTTGCGAACAGTGCGACGGCGGCGACGACAGTGGCCATGATGTACAGCGATTGCAGGGTTCGGGTGTACGACTCGCGCATTGCGTCGCGCTCGGGGCTTGGGGGAGCGGTTTTCATCCAGTGAACGAGGGCGGTGGCGTCGGCTGCCAGAGCGTCGGCACGATCGGCGAGGTTGGCGTGTCTTTTGAGATTGACCACAAGGCGACTAGGAGGTGGCATTAGTATGTGGCATGCATAGGGGAGTTTGGACACTGTCTGGCTGTACCTCTGGAAGATGTTACCGCCGATGGCCACACCTAATGTTTGTCCGAAGCCGCGGAAGAAGGAGAACATGGAGACGGCCCATGCAAGATGTCTTTGTGAGGTAGCCGCTTGAAGCTGGGTTTGGAGAGCAGGGAAGAGCCTGGTTCAAAGCGTTAGCTAGCCTGCCGTACGAGAACTTGTGGTTTGAAGAACAACTTACATGCCCAGACCAACGCCACAGATGAGATCGGTGAGTACGACTTGGGAGAGCTGTGTATTATTGTCGATCGCGCATAGGAAGCCCATACCAAGGGTGGTCAAGCCCCAGCCTGCCCAGACCGCCCATCTGAACTTGCCCATTTTGCTGATGGCGATTCCCGTAACAACCGCCATTGGCGCCACAGTGAATGTTGCGGGAAAGAGGGCAACGCCTGAAAGGATGGGGCTGAAGCCTTTCACACCTTCGAAGTAGAGAGGTTGATAGTAGAGTAGGGTCCACAAGATCAAACCGTGAAGTGTTGTCGTGAAGTACGCGAGGTTACAGGTTATGTTGGCAAAGACGGCAAAGTGCAGGACCGGCTGCTTCGGAATGTAGCATTCGTACCATCCTGTCAAGACGAGACCCAAAATGCCCGAGCCGAGCGGAACAGTGACTCTCCAGCTGCCCCAGTCGTATTGTACGCCACCCCAACTGAGGGGGATGAGAACGGCCACCATGCTAGCCACGAACATAGTGGCGCCGACCCAGTCGGCTTGCTTTAGCTTTTGCACAAGTGGAGAGGAAGGGGTCCTGAGCCGAATGAAGAAGAAGACCATGGTGAAGCTGACGACAATGAACGGCGCATTGAGCCAGAAGATCCAGCGCCAAAGTTTCGGGTCTGCGAAAGCGCCGCCAACGATTGGCCCGGAGACACTGCCCAGAGCCCAAACAGCGCCAAGGATGCCCACCCAGTTGCCGCGATGGCGGAGAGGCACAAGGTCGGTGATCAAGACGTTGCTCAGGGCGATGATGCCACTGCCACCCGCACCCTGAACCGTCCTGCCAACTAGCATCAGCATCATGTTTTTCGACACAGCACAGATGACCGTGCCGGTGAGAAAGACGCCGACGGCAGAGAGTGTCAAGGCCTTGCGTCCGAAGATGCCACTGAAGGCCGCATAGACGGGCTGGAAGACGGTGCAAGACAATAGGAATGCGGTACCAGACCAGAAGGCTTCCAGCGCGGTACCATTCAGCTCATCCGCAATGACCGGTAGGGCGACCGAGATGGATGTACCATCGAGAGCGATGACCAGTGACAAGGCAGCCAGAGCAGAGAAGGCGAGGTAGAATTTGAGGCCAGGCTTGAAGTCTGGCAGTTCACTCTTGAACGAGTCCGGGATGGCTGGTACCGAAGGAGCAATGCTACCGTGTCTGCTGTGGAAGTCGACATTGAAGTCGCTGGAACATGTGGTCTGCCTCAAGCGGGAGGGACGTCGAAGGCCATCGGTGTCGCCAGGCGTGTGAGTGTTTGCAAGGATGTGGCGATCGGTGGGCGAGAGGGTGAAGATATCGAAGTAGTGAGAGGAATGAGCTGACGGATTCAGCACGGAAAAGCGATTCATGGTGTCGGTTGTTGTGTCAAGGTGGTGCCAGACCAGAGGTGGATATTAGGGCGACGGCCAGAGCAAAAGGTCGCGACAAGAACAGGAATGAAAAGGATTAGCCAGGCATGAACGGTGAAGCAGACGCGGCTGGAGAAAGGAGCGGCAAAGAGGGTATGGTCGAATGTATGTTGTGCTGGGACAGGGCGAGGCCAGATGCGGCGTTGGCAAAGTCAAAAGATATGCGATGGCCTTGTTGGGTGCACGCCACAGCGAGTAGCCCATTGAGGAGACAGCAGCATGACCGCCATCATAACTCGTGCCTTTGTCGGTTTTCGGCATGCGGCAGGGCTCGCGGTGGGTGGATAGTAGGAGGGTGGTGAAACGGGGGTGATGTGCGCGACTGTTACAAGCACATTGGCGAAGGATCAAGGAGGGCTTAGTCTGGCTTGGAGCAAGTTTGTTAGCTGAACCCTTGGCCCGAGTCCCGGAGAAATGCCACAATCCCAGTCCAATCCCGGCTCCGATCGCCGGCCCGCTGGATGATTGCCACTCAGGCACCCAGGAACCACACCCAGGAATGGCTTAGTCGCCGCCGACCGACTACACTTTCTTTGCACCTCATCGCTCACGTGTGCGCCGACTAAGGAACCTCCAGCGACAGACCACGGAACTTCATCCCAAATCGTCCCTATCCATCGTGCCATCCTTCGCCTTTGCCTTCCCCATACTACTGACGAATCCCTCTTACGTCGCTGCATCACCGCAGTCCACTATTTGCCCACTGCTTATCCACCACCGCCCGCAAACCCTTGAGCCGAGCTCGTAGCTTCTGTCATACCTGTCTCACATCGAGCCCTCGGACTCGTCCTCAGCACCGTCTCGTTTGGGATCAAGCCTCTGCCGCCGTCCATCCTCACTTGCCATGGAGGGCCTGATTGCGCTATGGTAACGTGACGTCTCGTGCTCACACCAGACCTTCCTCCTCGGCTCGAGACTACAGCAACGTGCTTTCTCGATCTCGTGTGCCCAAACTAAAATCCAATTCCTGTCGCCCGTCAATCCAGGCTTTCAATTGGTGCCCTGCAACCTCATGGGCCCAGCGCGGTTATGGTCCGCCGGACTCTCGGTAGCCTCTGGCCCTTTATCTGTCAACAGGTTTCAGCCTTACTAAGGTGGCCCGTCCCAAAGCAGCCGGAGATGCGTGCTGTAACAACACCGCCGTCTCGAATTCCGGGGTGTTGACGACCGAAAATCTAGATTTCTGATCAATGCTCCGCCACCGCTGGATATAAGCCTACACACAACGGCCTCTTTTGCAGTCGTACTTCTGTCAGTATTGTCGTTTTTCTTGTCGTGCTCAGTGGACTGGTTCCTACTTTATCTTCGTTTGTCATCCAACCATTCACGTCGCTGGCCGACTATCACCTTCGTTCGCCTTTCCTTATCACACACATCAACGCCATCATGAGTTACGTCGCCTGCACCTCTCACGGACCCACCTTCGAAGTCCCCATCGTGGAGCAGAATGCCGAGCAATCTCTGCGCCCCATCATCATCAAGTACAGGAAAGTCCTAGGCAAGAGAGGCTGGATGCTTCGCCGCGTAGGGCATTACCTTGGAGCACCTCGCACACCTGAGGGCATGGCTCACGCAGCCTTGATGGTTGGCGACTATGTGCACGAGTTGCACACCGACGAAGCGAACCAGAAATATCTGGTGGCACAGCGTCTCACTGGTGACCAAATCTGGCCATCCACCGTTGGCGAGGTCATCAAAGGCTATACCACAATGACCGATCAGCAGATTTCCGATCATGGTTTGTAACTTACGATATCCGATATTACAGTTTCCGTACTGACAACTCTATAGCATCACGAGCTCAATCATGGATGCGCAGCCGCCACCGCGGCAAATACAGCGTTAAACACAACAACTGCCACCACTTTGTCAACGAATTGCTACGACAAGTCAGCTTAGGCCCTGATCAACTACAAGTACTGGACGACGACCAGAGCTCGTGCAGCACGCAATGGGCCGGTAGCACGACCACCCTGGAGGTGGAAGGCGGCCTGGACGAGAAGCTAGATTCGATTGCAGTCTCGGCGGTGAAGCCGGTATCAGAACCTTTCACAGAAAAGCAGCACGAGGTGCTGATCGCTGCTCGCCAGCTATGACTGTCCTGAAGTGGCAATGGAGTTGTTTTGTTTAATGCAGCATAGATTAGCGATGATATCCAGGGACTAGTCTTCCCTTTTCCTTCTCTTCATTCATCTTACGATCATGTCTACGCAATGACAATCTCTTCACTATTTTGGTGTGTACTGCTCCGATCTCCAGACCTGTTTGCTGTGGCACAACTCTAACATCGATGCTGCATGATGATGAACGCCAGCACTGGAAATGTCCATTCGATCGACGCCTGCCGATCGGTTATTCATGGAATCAATCTCTGCTGCACGTCGGGTAATTTGGATATCTGCTCGCAAGAAACTTTCTTCAATCCATGCCCTATTTCTCCTCGGAGGCCTGTCTTCAAAGGAGTATAGCTCTAGCACGCAATGAAGCAAATTCGGCTACGTGGAAGGCAAAGGCGTATTTCCAACGGCTCGCGTGTATACATAAGTTCTTTTTCGAGTCATTGTCGAATGGAAAGCCCGATGTTGTCCAACACATGATACCTGCACGCTGACACTAGAGGGAGCTAGCGGGATCTGCACCAAGCCTTGTAAGCGAAGCGGGTCTCCCGCTGTCTCACTATGTTTCAGACAGCCCGTTCTGAACCTAAAAACTCTAAACGTTCAACCCCAACCGCGGATCCTCATCGACAACTCCATCACACAATTTGCCACAGCTTACTCTTCTTCACAAGCTGCAACGGCTGCCTGCAAATTACACAACGTTCGTCAGGTGCCAGTACCCTACTGCCACATCTGTCAGCGTTTAGAGCGGATCCGCTGCGGCTGGACGCGGCCGTGGCTGTACCATGTTTCCCATAAGTCATGAAGCCCTAGATGACTTGTGAGCATTGACTCGACGAGTTCCACGGGCTGCAGGTACTATCGAAACAGGCCTTGGATGCAGTAGCAGAGTTCGAGCGTGAGTATCAGGCACGCCGCTAGGCGTCATGATGTGCTCGAGGCTTCCGTCTCTACCCCGAAATGGCTTGCGTACACGGATTCCAAAGCACGCTTGTACAAAGGTGCTACATGTTCCATGTCCCCTTACTGAGTCGTTCCGGTTCCTCTGCACTCTTTATTGTATTACTTTCTCTTGATCCCATTATATCGCAGGCGCTGGCGCCTTTCTTTGAAGTAGACACACGATGTCGGTACTGCTGGCACGATCCGCGGCCTCGGGCTGCACCAAAGAGACGTGTCCAGCGTCCAAGTCGATCTGTATGTACAATATCTCCTTCAATTGCAGACAACGAAGTATACTGAGTGCGTGTCGCAGATGGCTACGCGCCCACTTTCGATTCTTCTGCCGGTTTTATCGCCACTTTCGCTATCTCATTCCTGGCATACTACCATCAATCCTTCGTCTGGCCCAAATGGCGCTTCTACAGCTTGATCATGGCGTTCGGATGCCTCATGGAATCTCTTGGTGAGCCCTTACCGGCGCAGTTGCGCCATACCCAACGGGCGACCTTTACTGAACCCAAGTATAGGATATATTGGACGGCTCATGCTGCACAATGACCCATTCTCCGAGATGGGCTTCAAGATCAACGTCATCCTGCTCACGATCGCTCCTGCTTTCCTCTCCGCCGGCCTTTACATTATGCTCAAACGACTCGTCACGTTCTTTGGGCCCGAATTCTCACGCATCACGCCCAACGCCTACGCCTACATCTTCGTCACCTCCGACATTGTGTCCATCATCTTGCAAGGCGCCGGCGGCACGATATCCGCCATCGCAACAGAAAAAACATTCCTCGACCAGGGTGTCGATATCATGATCGCCGGCCTGGTATCGCAGGTCGTCACACTGATGATCTTCGCGGGCTTGTGCGTAGACTTCTATATAAATGCTCGCAAGCATAGCCACCTGCAGCCCGCTCCCCGCCGGGAGTTTGCCGGCTCGCTCAAGTTCAAGCTCGTGGTCGGCGCGATGACCTTCTCGTTCTTGTGCATTCTCACGCGTTGTGCTTACCGCATGGCGGAGCTGAGCGAGGGTTGGGGAAGCGAGATCATGCGCAAGGAAGTGGACTTCATCATCATGGACTCAGTGTGAGTACAACCCTCCATCTAAACTATCTGCAAGAGCCATGTTATCTAACGACCTTACCACAGCATGTGCCTCCTCGCCGCGTTGAGCCTCAACATCTTCCACCCCGGCTACTTCTTCGAGGACCCCGAAACTGCAGAGCAAGCTGCAACCGAACTGAGCTTGAAGCGGCAGACACAGCAGGTACGGGAAAAGAGTCGAGCCTACGGCATGATGCCCGACGAACGCTTCTTCGATCTGCAGCCGCCGCAACCAACTTGGGTTGGCAATGTCACCTGCGTGCGCTGTGCCGTCCGGGACGATCGCAGGAGCTGGATTTGATGTTCCTTTGCTTGCCACGTGGCTTGCACGATAATTTGGCGGAGCAGGTGCAAGGTGCAAGGCGGCCTTTGGCTTGAATGATACAACCGATAGACCTTCTCTTTGTATTGGTATACATTTATACATGACTTGAAACATGCTGTCGATGTTTCCCACTTCTGGTGTCACGAACTTTGTCGATTGGTGATCACGGAATATTGCGATCTCAGTCGTGTTGATAGCTACCTAGAATAAGACGCAGCTCGATACATCCCAGTCAGAACAAGCCACAGATCTTCAGGGGCTGTCATGTATGACCGTCCAAAGTTATTGCAAAGTCAATCGCGAGCGAGGCGCATGTCACTTGAACCTTAATGCGTGGCTCGTCTTACAAGGATGAATGCAGATATATGAGCAGCAACAGCATCTGTTGAGTCATGTCAAGTTCGTTAGAGTACATCACTACTGTAAGAGCTTTGTGGTTTTGAGCAGCCAGAGTCATGCACCTACAGCTCCTCCTATCCTCGAACCTCTCTTTCTCAGGAAGGAGCTCTTCCGACCGTTCGCAAACCCACCCGGGAAGGTAATCCTGTTTGCTCAGATTGGCATACACCCCGCGGGCCCGCGATAGCTCCTCCAGTGCTCCGCGTACATATCGTTCTTCGGCAAAACGACCGCATCCACCGACTGCACCCTCGAAGAAGCGCCGTGCTGCACATCATTCAGTGGTACTCCAGTTTCTTTGGTCGCGCCAAGCATGCCGGAACATGACCTCTCTAAAGTCACGCCGGTGGGCACGTGGCCAGTGGAGGGAAGGTTCTGGCTGCCTTGCGCGTTGCGCTTCGTGAATCTGGCAGGGCAAAGAGGGATAGCAGTGTGATATCTCTAAAACCGGGGGATCTTAGGGATGGATCGGCGCACAGTAGACTTATGCTAAGGGTTGTGACAGGCGGGGCGCTGAGCTGCGTGCGGCGCCAAAAGTCGGTCCGCCGCCGCTCTGAGGCGCGCAGGGCTGCGAGCAGAGTCATGTTCTCCGGGTGCTGGGGCCAGAGGCGTGTGAGAAATGGGATTCATGACTATGCTTACTTATGTCTGGTTGCTGGACCGAGGTAGCTGAGAGTTCCTCTGATGCTCCATTGGCGGTTGGGAAAACGCAGAGTCCTGTGCCGCCGCGGCGAGCCTCGAGGTCCTGTTCCATGGCGAGGGTTTTGCGTTGGCGAGACGTGTAGGGGCGGAGTGCTGGGGAGGGTTTGCCACCACCTGAGGAACGTTAGCGATGGATCGGTACACCGAGATATCCTGTTATGCTTGAACAAATCTTATGCGCTGGCGTGGTCAGCTCGTCCGGACCCGCGGCCTGGAGCATCTTCTGTTGTGTGCCTGCTCTCCAGCGGCTTCATGAATGCGGGAGATGACTTTCTTCCGCTTGATCAAGACTAAGCCTGGGTATGGAGTATGGATCCTTGGTCTCCGGTGTGGTCAATGCGAGCATCTTGTGAGCATGCTCTCCTGTTTTACCTCCGAGTGTATCGAAATTGTAATTCAATTCTGACACCAGACAACCGTATCGCTAGCAACGGAGATAGCCAGCAAACAAGTCAATATCAGGATTCCATCGCTAGCGAGGCGTTCTGAACTGCTCCGCTTACTTTTGTGGTGATGCACCAGAAGCGCGTCGCACGTTGGAACGGGAGAAACGCATCTCGGGCAATGCGTGCTCATGATCTTGATCGACCAGGATGAGACTATGTGGCGAACGCCTCGCGCGGGTCGTGGCAATGTTGTTAGCCTTCTCGTCTAGCACCTTGATATCTGTCTGTGAGCGATCCCTCTTTATAGTGCATTGTCTTTTTACACTCATCCCGTTCGTCAAATGTGAGAAGCTATATGCACAACTGCTTTCCCTCTCAGCTGTGGCTCTGTATACTAGCATTCTGGTTGATTTTGTGGGCCCTTGTGCCTTGATTGTTGCCCGGAATCGCCTGGCCCAGCTTCGATGTATCGAGCAGTGTTGGTGGTTGTGTGAAATCGAAGGTGACCGGTTGGCTTGTAGCAAGAGGTGTGTTCTTCGTCCATCAAAACTCGCTGCTTGCACAACCCCGCTCTCGATAATATCAAGCTGGCATTTGATTGGCTCGTGTCGAGAGGTATGATCTTCACCCAACACAACAGCTCCACAGGCTCCGCTGTTTTGCTCAGCCGCAAAATGATCTTCTCGACAATTTCAAGCTTGCAGCTGATTGGCTCGTGCCGAGCGCTGTCGTATTCATCCAACAGCGCCCACATGAGTCTAAGCCTCAATGCTGCGCAACGGACGTAACTACTCAAGGCTGAATCCTTCGAGGCAGGGATCACCAATGGTGATAATTTACGGCCGGTAGAGACAGAGAATGAACCGCCCCCCTACATCCAATTCTGACTGCTTGTAATACGCTCTTAATTACAAGGTACCTAGGTAGTCCAAGCTTAGGAGATGCTGCCTTGGTTGAAATGTGCTTTTGCTGGCTCGCAATCCTTCCTCGCTCCTCCAATCTTTGTTCAGCCACTGAGACAAACGTCAACAAACGTCAACACGCGCAAGCTCCTGGAACGTGCGGGGCCGCAGTGTCAGCACATCCATCACTCCAAGAGCGTCGCTGCCTGATACCTATTCCTGCAAGGGAAATGCCACCTCCTACGGCCGTGAAGGAATGGCATTGTCCGGGTTATTATAGTGAAGCCTGGGCTACAGAATATAAATACATAGTCGGGAGACAGAGGTCTCTACTCAAAGGTCTACCTTGTATCAAACTGATTGAGAGCTTACTGATTGAAAGCATTTGCACCCACCCACCCACCCACTATTCCCATCTCCAACCATGCTGAGGATTCTTTCTCTGAGTCTGCTGTCGCATATGCTGAACGGTCTCGGTCGAGCCCAGCAGGTTGATCCAATCCTGCAGCTTAGCGCAGACAGCAGCTTCTCCTTTCAACTACTGGGCACCCTAGCCCAAGCCGTCCATTCAGGAGCCGATATCTCTCCAGTACTTGGGGTCGCTCAAGACGTTGAAGCCGGCAATCTCACTAGCTTCAGTCATGCGTTCTATGAGCTCGCCAATGCAACAAAACAAGCTGCGCTGGACCCAGAGAATGCTCATGACCCGATCAACGTACGGGACACCTGGTTTGCGGCAGCTACTTACTTCCGCAACGCCGATTTCTATCTTCACGGCAACTGGAATGACCCCCTCATCAACTATCTCTGGGAGGAACAAGTCCATGCATTCGATCAAGCGATCTCGGCTCTCCCGATCCCCGGCAAGCGATTCAGTATTCCTGCTGATGGCTTTGTCGTAGAAGCTATCTGGTACAGATCGTCCAGTGAAGATGCTCGCCGCCCTACTCTGATTCTTGGAAACGGCTACGATGGGTCTCAAGAAGATCTCTACCATACTGTCGTCGTTCCAGCTCTGGCTCGGGGTTGGAACTGCATCACGTACGAAGGCCCTGGTCAACCGTTGGTGCGAAGGCGCCAGGATCTGGGGTTCATCCCGGACTGGGAACGCGTTGTGACTCCAGTCGTGGACTATCTCCTGGAGTCACAATGTACCGTCGTTGACCCAACACGGTTGGTCCTTTTCGGCTACTCTTTCGGAGGTTACCTTGCTGCTCGCGCCGCGGCGTTTGAGCCTCGACTTTCCGCAGTGATGTTGGATGGCGGCATTATGGATACCCACGAGGCTTTCTCGGCTCAGCTTCCGCCAGAAGCACTCGAAGTCTTCAACTCTGGTAACAAATCCGCCTTTGACGCTTTGGTGCAGTCAATCACCAACGACCCTGACGTCCCAACAGCTCTTCGATGGGGAGTGCAGCAGGGGCTCTGGTCGTTCCGTACCGAGTCTGCTTACGACTTCCTTCAGATGAGCAGACTGTACAATCTCACGGACGTTATACACCAGATCAAGGTACCTGTATGGACGGCTGACGCGGAGTTGGAAGGGTTCTTTGTGGGTCAATCGGCCAAAGTCAAGGAGGCGCTTGGGGAACAGGCCACCTATCACCTTTTCAAGGGCACGGCTGGATACCATTGCCAGCTTGGCGCTTTCAATGAACTCAACAGGGTGATGTTCTCGTGGCTAAAGAAGACTTTGGGCGCATGATGTGGAATGTAATATAGGTTGTCGAGATACTGTCAAGTCTTTCCTTGATATCAAATATTCAAACGAGCGTACATTCATGCGGAAGTTTCTTCATACTATAAATCATGATATTTCGAAACCTCAATATCAGCAGCAAATGACCTCGTATGGCTCGACAATGACTGGGAGGACGAGACCGTAATCCTGCAGCGTCGGAAGCGGGCCCATGTTGCCGACTCCGCCCGACATGAGCTGACTCCATACTGGTCGCATCGAGTTGGCGAGCGAAGTGGTCACTACGATGGTTATGACATTCTGGCCATACACCAGATGCTTGGCCAGATCCGCCACAGGCTTTGCTGGATCCAACGGTGCTAGCTGATGACCATTTATCCAGGCTCGACTGACGTCCAGCAAGGCTCCTAGATCAAGCTTTGCACCATAATTATAGCCTCGCTGCCACTCAAAAGTGGTCGAGTAAGTACCACGCCCACTGACATTGCGTAAAGATTCCGAAATCTTGTGCCAGGGAAGCAGACCCGTGAGATTATAGGTGGTCGTAGTGATAAGAGGCTCGAGTGATGTCAGGTTCGACGGTGCCAGCCAGGCCTCGACTTTCAAGGTCCATTTGTTCAGCTGGATGTTCTCGGCTGGTGGAAGAGCAGTGGTTCGTGGTGCACTTGATGGAAGCTGCCTGAAGAGTGCTCTCTGGGCCTCTGTCCAGCCACACTCCGATGGTCGATCGAAATCATGATATCCGGTCTCATTACCCTGAGCTTTAGGACCGCGGTGGAACACTATGACGCTGCTCTCGTTGCCTCGAAGCCTCATCGGGACGACAGTATGGAGACCAGTTTGGGTAAATTTTCGCACAGGCGATACTTCGCCAGTCCATGCGTCGTACACGTAAGGCGATCCAAGGGACTCGAACTCGATCTCACCCTCAGCAAGACCTTCACCCAACACGTCGGCAAAGCCGTCGTTGAACACAGAAACGAATGTGAAGCACCTATCGTCGTCTTCCCGCCAGTGTGTATGCATGGTCCTTGTCATACGTACTCGTGTCTGAGGTTCGATTCCGATTTTCTGTAGATTGTCTGCCAGAGATCCCGTGGTAAACTGGTGTACATTGGGAAGCTTCAGAGTGTTCGAGAGGCTTCTGAGTGCTGATTTTTGAGTCTGCGATGACACCGCTCCGGCAAATCCTCGAGGGATGGCTCCGTCGAAAACAACGCACAAGCCCGCTTGGGCGTATTGCACCAGCTTCGACACGCCTTCGGGAGTCAAGATGCTGTCTGAACGAAGAACCAAGGCTTTGGATGAAACTGTCGATGGTGCGAAAATTTTGTCTTCAACGTACGATGTGGGCAGATCCAAATTAGCAGGACTGAAATATCCATAAGTAAAGCCTGTGAACGTGTCAACAGGTGACTCGGGTTTGTCCAAGTAGACCTCTTTCGACCTACCAGCATCTTCTAAATCACCATCCGAGTAACCGTCATCTAGAGATAAGCCAGCCTGTTGGTTGAGCCAGAACACAATGTCCAATTTTGCTGTACCTTGTTGCGACACGTAATGGCTGCGCGCCATCCATCCAGAAATATCGCTAAAGAACGCCCAACCCGGCTGTCTGGGACCATTCATTCCCGAAAAGAGATAGGTGAAAGTTGTGTACCCAGGCCATGTTGTGTTATAATACTGGCCGGAGAAAGGATAGATGTGCAAGATGAAATTGTTGACAGATCCAGCGATACTTCTTTTCATAGACCAAAGAAGATCGGGCATGGCTTGTGAGTATGCTTTTGACTGAGTAGCGCCCAGTTCGTTAGAGATGACAGCCTTCCCGGCCAGTGATGAAGGGGTGCTGTATTGACGATACAGATCTATCTCGTCGCTAAACCCCAGAGACTCGCCTTCCGGGACATCGACGAAAGGAACGTTCGCGAGAACGTCAAGCGGGAGATTGTACAGGACTTGCGATGAGAATTTCATGCCTAGAGAATGGGACCATTGCGTCAATCGCTCCAGGTAAGCACGATTCAGTTCAGTCAGCTAAATGACCAAGTAAGCAAATGTACTTCAGATCGAATCGAATGTTGTACATACCGTTCGACGGTAATCTTGGATGTGCTGCATACCCCGGTCGACGTCGTCGGTAAAATACTGGTTGATTGATGCTAGGGGGCCGTTGAACGCGGTATTGGTAGAATAGAGGAGTGGCAGAAATTTGTTTAGACGGTAGGATCTCCTGCGATGAAACTCGTCGAGTAGTCTTGGGGTGTACCACAGATGTGCCGCAACGCCAATTTCATAGCTATCTTCCCACGCATAATTGCTTACCTCCTTCAACAATTCGCGCATCTCATCATCAAGCTCGTGAGTCTCCCAGAAATTGATGATCATGTCAGCACCTGCTGTAGAGAAATGGTCAGCGATCCATGAGCCGTTCTCCACGTATATAATGATCTGAGATTGGGGCACCGCTGCACCAAAGGCAGTGGAGATCTCAAGCTCGCGGTGTCTGGCCTGGATTTGGTAGAAAGCGAAGAGATGGTATTCCTGCCCTGCCAGATGCTGAGGAACACGGATGTTGAGGTGGCCATTGCTGGTGACACTATCTGAGATATCCCTCAACGAGGACGCAGCCAACATGTAGGACGTTCCATTGTAGGATTTTCGGCCGTAGTAGCCATCGGCGCCGGTGAGATTGACAGGTGTCGAGTTGGTGACCAGGCCGATCGATGCAGAAACAAATTCACCACTGCCCCAACCAGGCAAGATGGCATCGTATGAGCTGCCGATGCGGACAGAGACATTGAAAGCAAGCAGATCCCACATGATGCCCACATCATCGTAAGGTGCGGGAGTTCCGGCTCCCTGGAACGGACCGATGGCGATGTCAAGAATAAGACCCAGCTCCTTTGTTGCGCGGAGAGCAGCCTGGGTTATTCCCTCCATGCCTGTCCGCTCCAGCTGTTGACGGTACAGTCGATTTGCGGTAGAACGCCTCCAGGATACCCAAGCAGTTCTATGCCGCCAGCGTCAACCTTGGCAATCTCAGCGATGTCCTGAGCAACGACTTGAGGATCGACAGAGGCTTCGGGAACCACATAGCGGAAGCGTGGTTTATAAGATGCTGTGGCGCCATTGAATGAATTGCGCAAGGCAGTTTGAGAACGGCGTTGGGAGGCTTCAAAAGAGTTGACAATGCAGAGGGCGAGGTTACAGGTGGCCAGCAACCAGGCGAATGAGAGAAAATTCACAAGGCGGAAATTGGTCGAGGGATGATTACGGCGATGATCAATAGTGTCTTTGTTGCGCTGGAAATGAATACATATGATAGGACGAGAGGGCCGACAGCAGGCGTCGAGCTATAGCACCTTCACCACATCCACCACCGTCCCGTACAATACTGACTGTTCTAATAGTATGAACATCTTAGTTTCAACCGCTTGGGGGCCACGAGCAGTCTGCGTAAATGCCGTCTCGCGGGGTACATCCGTTTCTGTTCACTTTGCAAGGAGTACGCTACCCACAATTGTTAAACGTGATTGTATCAATCACATATATTTACTAACTCGAATAGGATACGGGTTATACCCGAAAAACATCAATCACATTTTATCAATCACATTTTTATTTAGAAGAGCATTTAGTTCAGAATAGACAGCAAAAGATAGGGGATATCATTGCGACAACCCCGAATATGATTATAGCACGGAAAATTGCAGTTGTGCGTGTTGTCGTCGCTGCCAAAGATACGCGCAAACAAAAGTGAAGTTCGCGCATAGACCACATCATACAGCCAGTAGGAGCGCGCCAAAGTTGCGACCGTTTGTTTACGTTACGCGAGAGACATTCCGGCACATCAGACATGTTTTATTATGCAGCAACACACAATGGATACATTCGAGAAAATATTCACACATCGACGAGATTGCCAGATCATTGTATGCAAAAGATGTCAATTTGCAGTCAGTCCAGCGAGTGTAAAGGGCCATATTCAGAGGAAACACAAAACCGTGACGAAAGAACAATGCGCGCAATGCGTTGCATTTATCAACAATTTATCGCAAATCGCGCGGAGTCCCGAAGAAGTGAAATATCCCAGCGCCAACAGTCCGGCAATCCCAGGTATACCGGTATATACGAATGGATTACGATGTGTTTTCCAAGGTCCCGCAGGCCAAGAATGCAATTACACATGTCGAGAGCGTAGTGGCATGCAGAAGCATTGCATAGAACACAATTACGAAAATCCACGCGGAAGGGGTCGGCCCACGGAAGACACGGATCGGAGCAGGTTATGGGTCGAAGATCAAACATGCCAGGAGTTGTTCAAATCGGGGAAATGGCGAAAGATATTCCCGGTCCAAGTAGTGTCACGTTCAGACCCAGTAGTCGCCGTCAACATCGTTACCGAGGCCAATGAATGGATGGATGAGTTGTTTACAGACATGGATCAGCAGCAAGAACGAGTCCGCACCGAACGCAACAGATACGAGCCGAATCCATGGTTGGAGCACACCGGATGGGAGCGTCATTTGACGAGCGATTGTCGACAATGGATCACGGAATTCGTCAAAGCCGAACCCAACACCAAAAAGTTGCAGGAACGATTGGGGGAGGATGATGAACGATTTGCCCCAGCCCAAGAGAAGGCATTATCGCGTGCATGCGAGGGCACCGTGTTGTTGATCCGCCGTTCGTTCCAGACCAGCCGTGTGGAGATTGTCGGGCGCCATGCATTGCATTGCGTCAATCGGAGGGAGAACGGTGCGCCGAACAATGACAAGCCATTTTACGGCAAACAAAAGATTCAGACGATCCGCAAATACGCCAACATATTCACGCAGATATTGAGGTATATTTGGAGAACGGCAAAAATGCCGGAGCGGCCAAAGTATCGATTAACGGATGTGCAGCAGCAGACATTGGCACGATTGCAGCACGCGGCGTCTGGACGGATTTCGAGCAGTCACGGGCGAGAGGACGTCATCCGAGCGAGTTCGGAGTTTTGGGTCGCAATGTTCGATCACGATTTGAAGGATAACGAATACGAGAACGCGATGTTGAGCGGGTTGGCCGTTTTGGGCACATGTGGGGAGAAAAACGGATGGGTGCCGGCCATATTTTACACGCCCACATTGGCCGCGATGATCACCAGCATGCGAGCCATCATCGTCCGCCGGGCATGGCGTGAGCGAATGGATTACATCGAGCAGCAAGTGAGCAATGGCGTGGACCATGACAAGGCCGAGCAAGATGCACCCGTGATCCATCATTTGGTGCAGCAGGACGTGGCAAAGTTCATGACCATGACGGAATATGGCGGTCAGCCCAGTCCCATCCAGACCATACACACCCAGAAGATGTACGGATTGAAGATACGATACACGACAAACGCGGATGGACAGGTAGGGTGGTCCGGGCCCGACCACGACGTCATTGTGGTGCGCAAAGTGCAGTTCAGTATGGGCCAGATCCGGACGGTAGTGCACGGGTTGTTAGCCACCACCCGCAAGCGGTTGGTAGAGCAGTTGATGTTCATGGTTCCCGGGGTCGGCGATTGGCGAGCAGAAGACATGCCGAGATTCGACATGGCCAGCATCGTTGACAACCACGCCATCATGGACGAGGGTTTCAGTTTCGTTCACGACGCCCGGAACCCGTGGCCCGTAGAAGGGAAACGATGGTTAGGGCAGCGGTTGTTCACCGAGGCCCACATCCGAGCACGATTCATGGAGGATATCGAGAGCCGAAAATTCAACCCCGACGCAGTAGAGTCGTATTTGCGGCAAGTGAGGAGATGGAAGGAGGAGATGTTGGTGTTGGTGCACATGTCGGCAGGGGCACCGGCCAGAGCCACGGAATTGGTCAGCGTGCAACAAGTCAACGGTGAGAATGCACGTTGCCACCGAGGCATCATGATCGACCAGGGCATGGTGGCGTTCATCACGTCGTACCACAAAGGATTCAGCGCAAGCCAAAGCCAGAAGTGCGTACACCGGTTCGTGCCACAGGAAGTGGGCGAATTGGTGGTGTATTATTTGTGGTTGATCGAGCCGTTCGTCCGAATTTTGCAGAGCAGTCGCGGCCAGATGACGTCCAGTCCATGGTTTTGGGAGCCAGCACCAGAAGAGGAGTGGGGAGACGAGGAAGAAGAGTGGGCAGAGGAAGACGAAGGCGAAGGGGAGAGAGATATGCCCGAGATGCCCGAAGATCAGAGCGCGGAAGCACGTTTCATCGAGCAGCAATCCACACCGACGGTCGCACGCAATTGCGATGGGTATTGGGAAACGAACCGAATACGCCGAGTGATGCGCAGAGAGAGCGAGAAGAGGATTGGCGTTCCCATTGGAACGTCGGATTGGCGACAAGCGTATCCGGAGATCCACCGCGAGTTCGCCATCAACCAGGACGTCGTGGGCACATTGAAGCGCATATACGATAACGAGAACCCGTTCAAACAGGGCATGGAGATGAGCGAGGAGCAGACGCGCGAGACGATACGCGCCAGGCAGTCCGGCCACAGCCCGCAGATGGAGGAGAGCATTTACGGGCGTCAGTTGCAGCAGAACCCGTTCGCCATGAGACGAGAGCAGGATGCGTTTCGCGAGGTGAGCGTGGATTGGCACCGATTCATGCAGTTCCCGTCGTCGTACGAGGTGCAGAATGTCAGTCCCGACATCAAGCGAAGGATCAAACAGGAGCAGGACAGCCGGAAATTCGAACGATGGCAGCAGATGCGGCAGGTTGACGTTGAAGGTCAGTTAAAGAGGATGTATGGAGCCCAAGCCCAGTTCCGCGGCAAACAACGAGAGGCATTAGATGCCATCGTCAGTGGCCAACCCCGGATCGTGGTCGTCATGCGAACCGGCGGTGGCAAGAGTTTGTTGTTCATGTTGCCGGCAGCAGCGTCGCGAGATGGAGTCACGATAGTCGTCATGCCGAAGATCATGTTGCAGGAAGACATGGCCGACCGGTGCCGCAAGGACGGAATCCGGTGCGCAATTTGGAGCGATGGTCGAGCGCCGCCGTACGATGCACAGATCGTGTTCGTTATTGCCGAGTCGGCCGTGTCACAGTCGTTCGCGGATTACATCAACGCGAAGATGTTGAACCAGCAGTTGGAGCGAGTCATCATAGACGAGTGCCATTCCGTGTTGCAATCGACCAAGAAGTTCCGCCCGAAGGTGTTGCAATTACGCGAATTGATCAGCCGGCAGACGCAGGTGGTGTGTTTGACAGCAACGTTGCCGCCACGGCGAGAGCCAGCATTCATGTCGACCATGGACATGCAGCCCAGCGAGGTCCGCATGATCCGAGAGTCCACCGTGCGACCAAACATTCGATACAGCGTGATCACGTACGACGGCGAGGTGGAGACGTTGCGGCACATCGTCAACGGCAAGTTGGCCCAGTACCCCGCCGAGGATCGCATCGTCGTTTATTGTCACAAGATCACAGAGATGCAATCATACGCCGATGAGATCGGGGGTGCCGTGTTTTACAGCGGCGTGGGAGAGATCGAGCGAAAGCGAGAGATCGTGGCGATGTTGACCGAGGGCGAAGAACGATTGTTTTGGTCGACGAGTGCGTTGGGAGAAGGGATCGACGCCAGCACCATCCGAGTGGTCATCCACGTCGGCGGCATCGACAAGTTGGATGATTTCGCACAACAGAGTGGACGAGCCGGGCGGGATGGCATCACCGCAAGCGAGAGCATCGTATTGCGGGCGCAGAGGGTGAACCAGCAAGGTCAACCGTATATGGTCAGGACGGGAGGGGAAGAGCCGGAGATGATGGAATATTTGGAGGGCAGGCGTTGTCGGAGGGCGGTGTTGGACGCCGACATGGACGGTGACATCACACGGACGAGTTGCCGCGCAGGCGAGCAGTTTTGCGACGTGTGTCGTGGCGAGGGTCGGAAGCGGATTCGTGTGCAGGTCAGGCAAGGGGAAGACCAGACCAAAAGGGCACGATTGCAAGACGTTACCCCCGCCAGACACCGGCAAGCAGCCCAGCAGCAGGCATGGCATATGACCGTACAGCGAGAGGAGGAGGAGCACGCAAGACAACAAGATGCACAGCAGCAGCAAAAGGAGGCACAGGGACGAGAAGCGGCCGAAGCGACATGGATGCAGGAGCAACGAGAACGAGATTCGATGCAGGCACAGCAACAGCACCGCAACGTCGTGTACAGCAGCATGGTGGAGCGATTGATCGAGTTGTTCGATCGTTGGAGGGTGGGTTGCAACATATGTCGGATCAACGGAAGGGCGGCGGGAAGAAAGGGTTGGCGGATATGCGGATGCACATCGGCAGAGGACCAAGAGCAAATAAGCAAGGCGTGCAATTGGTTGAGTGCCATACGATGGAAAGAGGCGTGGACGGCGTGCCAAAATTGTTGGGCACCACAAGCGATATGCCATTCGTGGGAAGCCGTACACGAGCATGGCCCGACGAGATACAGGAAAGGCGGGCAGGGGAGGTGTCAGTACCGGGGTTGTTTGATGGAAGCGGTGGCGATCATCATGTTCCACAGCGGCGATGAAGTCATGACGTGGATATTCGACGAGATCGAGAAGGCGGAAGGGAGATTGGAGGCACACGAATGGTTAGGCACGACGATCAAAGAGGACGGGGTGGAGATGAGCGGGATGGTGTGGTTGTTTCATCAATGGGCGGAAAGAGAGCGCGGAGTGTTACAGGAAGGAAAACGGCGGGGTTCGATGGATTCATGGACATTTTGAGAGAAGCATGCATGCACACGAATAGACGGTAGCAGAAAATTCACAAGTCCGTAATTGTTCGCGAGTGTTCCGTTAACGAGTGTCGAGTGTTCGGTTGGGTTTGTGGGTGGGGTACCCCACGGAGGCATAGGACGACACGAAGTGGCACGACAGGCAAGGCAGAAGGCAGAAGGCAGATGTCGAGGAAGGCATTAGGAAACGATAAGGAGATGTCGATGGAAGCATACAGGAACGATAGGGTGAGGGTTGACAGAGGTTCGGGTCGGCGGCGACGGGATATGTGGGTGGGATGCCCCACGAAGACATAGGACGGCACGAAGTGGCACGACAGGCAAGGGGATGTCGAGGAAGCAATCAGAAAGTGTCAGGGTGAGGGTTGAGGAGGATTGGGTATGTAGGTGGAATGCCCCACGGAGGCATAGGCCGGCACGAAGTGGCATGACGGAAAATTGGGAAGAGAGCAAGATGCACGGTTCGAAATGGTGGAAGAACGTTTGCGTGGTATGTCACAGTCAAGGGAGAGACAGCATGCACACAATCGACCGTTGCCCGTCAGGAGACAGCGTCAAGGCGGAGCGAGAACGCAAGTACGCACAACGAGCAGTCAAGTCCCCGCAGTCACGGGTTTGTTTCAAATGCGATGTGCCCCGGTTGATTTGCGACGGATAGAGTAGCGATGGGCGAGCGAGGGTTTACGACGAGGAAGGAAGGGAAGTGGAATGTCAATTTTACGGGGTTTTGTTGGGAGTGATATACGGGGTCAAACACGCATACCCGGACATATGGAAGAGGTGGTTTGAGGCGGCGAAGAAGGACGGGGGATGGAGGGGCGACATGGTGGAATTTTTGGGGTCATCGTTAGAAGGTGATGAAGGGTTAGGTTGTCGGATCGGGCGGGCGTTCATGTATTGCACAGAAGATATTTGATCAATGACAGAGCGGAGATTCCAATTTGCACGTCATGAAGGTACAATTCGTAGAACGAAAGATTGTATTATGTCAGCGGGGCGTGAACGCAGAGATGAGTCAGCAAGACGTTCCGAAAGCGTTCGCAAGGAGATGAGGTTAAAGACCAGTCAAAGGCCACGAAAGAAAGAACAATGCACAGAAGCAGCAGAGCAGGAAGTTTAAGCCAAAAAGGATGAAAGGGAAGGAGGAAAAGAAAAGGAGCAGTAGGAAGAATGGATAAGAAATTTAAAACAAGGCAATCAAGCACAAAAATAAGACAGGAAGACAAAGATGAAAAACGGGCAAGAAGACAAGGAGGGCACAAGCAGGTAGAGTAGGAGCAACCCCCAACATTAGGACATGACAAGATAACAAATGGGTAAGAAGAAAGAGATGGGGGAAGAGGGGATCAAGAGGGACATTTAAATATAGACATGAACATAAAATGTGGTTATAAACATCAATGTGGATATGGACATGAACATGAATATGAACATGGAATATGGACAGGTGGAAGAATGAAAAGTGAATATGAGTGTGAGAGACAATAGGAGAAAATTTGGACAAAAGTGAGCATAAACAGGAGAAAGATTTGGGATGATGTAACAAACATGAACATGAACAGGAACATGAACATGAACAGGAACAGGAACAGGGACAGGAACAGGAACAGGAGAGTTTATAGATAGGATGAGATGGAAATTGAATTGAAAGAAGGATAGTGGGATTTAAGATTGATGATGTAGGTAGGTTGTAATGTTAGAGTGAGGGAGAAAAAAAAGGTGAGTGATGTGATTTTGAGAAGATGAACAAAAAAAAGGAGAAGTGTAGGGTTTGATAGGAAAAAGAATGAGATGTGTTAAGATGTTTGGGAGGTGGGAAGGGGAATTGTATTTGAGAATGAGAGAATTGTATGGTATGATAGAGGTGGGAAGGGGAATTGTATTTGAGAATGAGAGAATTGTATGGTATGATATATATAAGGAGGTGAGGTGGGAGATAGTTATATGTGAGGGTTTGTGGATGAGTGAGAGGAAATGTTTTGGAAATGTTTTGAGAAGGGAGAAGAGGATGATGGAGAAAGAAGTGAAGGGAGTGGATATAATATGAGGAGAAAGAGAGAGGTAAAGAGAGGAGGGTTAGGGTGTATTGAGGTTGGTGAGAGGGGTTGATAGAATAAAGAAGGGGTAGAAGAGGAAGAAGAGGAAGAAGAGGAAGAAGAGGAAGAAGAGGAAGAAGAGGAAGGATGGAAATGGTGTGTTAGGTAGTAAGAGAGATGAGATTGAAAGGAGAAGAAGGAAAGGGATAATGGGGGGGATGATATAGGATGATTAAAGGGTGTAAATTTGGAAATGAGGAAGAAAAGGAGGGTTGGAGATAGTTTGGAGTATAGATGAGGAAGTGAAATAGGAAGTAAAATGGATAATGATAAGGTTTAGGATAAGAGGGAAGAAAGAAAAGTGGGTGGTGTGGTTTATGGGTTTGTTGATTAGTGGTGGGTGTTAGTGGTGTTGAAGGTATGTGTGTGGTTTTGTGGGTAGTAGAAAGGAAGTTGTTTAGTAGGTTTGATTTGTTGGTGGGGTTAGGTGTGTAGTGTTTGTTGGTTGTTGTTGTGTTTGGAGGGGTGTGTTTATTTGTGATGTGTTTAGGTTGGTTGGTTGTTGTGTTTGGGTGGTTTGAGGGTTGGGATTTGAGTTGTGGGTGTTTTGTTGGGGAGTGTGTTTGTGTGTGGGTTGTTTGTGGGTTGGGTGTTTGGTTTTGGTAGGTTGTTTGGGGGTTGTGTGGGGTGTTGTTTGGGTGTTGGTGGTTGGTTTTGTTGTTGGGTGTTGTGTTGGTGGTTGTTGGTTGGGTGTTGGGGTGTTGTGGTGTTGGGTGTGGTGTGGTTTGGGTTTGGTGGTGGTGGTGGTGTTGGTTGTGGGGTGTTGGGTGGGTTTGGGTTGGGGTTGTTGTGGTTTGGGTTTGGGTGTTTGTGGTGGTGGTTGGTGGGGTGGTGGGTGTTGGGGTTGGGTTTGGGTTGGGTTGTGGGGTTTGGTTGTGGTTGGGTGTGGGTGGGGGTGTTGGGTGGGTGGTGGGTGGTGTGGTTGGGGTAGGTGGTTGGTGGTGGTGTGTGGTTTGGGGTTGGGTTGTAGTGGGAGTTTGATTGATAGTAGAGATTATTATTAGTTAGGTTGTGGTTTTTTG